>OY728141.1:1445128290-1450128290 GCA_963277665.1 Viscum album
TATATGTGTCTATATTTTTATATATATGTATCTAAAATATATTTACATCGTTGTGGGGAAATGAGCAATATAAATAAAAATATTTTTAGCGACGTTTTTAGGAAACATCTTTAAATTAGTGACGTTTATCAAGAAATTTAGATAAATTGGCGACATTTTTAAGAAGCATTGCTAAATTAGGTATGTTTCTTAAAAAACCTTTCTAAATTTAAAAATTAGCTACATTTTAAAAGAAACATTGCTAAAACCGGCTATGAATTACAGTTTTTTAGTGCTTCTTGACTTCTACTTTGTTTAAGCATATTTATAAGATCATTATATTGGGAAATTGATTGCTGAGGCCACCTCATTTAGAGGATTCCTTATAGAAGATGTGTATATTACATGACCATAAATGAGACCCTATAGAATATGTCTACATGACATAACTGAAAGGGTCAGTGAAATATGTAAATACCAATAACTTATGTAGATTACATAAATTTATTTATGAATAAATCATGCATAGTGATCATAGAATATTCATTTGGAAATGAATGAGTGACATGTTGCTCTGACTAGTTAGCGGGAGAGCTAAAAGTTTTCAATATAGATATGTTGACAATATATAGAAAACAAAATTTATGTCTTACCAGCTTGTTAAGACCGAGGAATGAAATTTATCCAAGCATGGATTAGAGTAGCAATCGTGTTTTAGGGAACACGATCTACAATGTAGATCTATTGGTTTGTTAAATATAGTAATAGTATATATATTAAAATAGTATTGAAAAATACGTTTCAAAACAATTCAAGATTGAATTTTTGTTACCATATAATCCTTCTATTAGAACATGCATGTTCATAGGAAGAGATTATAGAGATTAAAATAATTTCACAAATATAAGTGCTATGATTTTAACTCACATGCCATGATATGTACTAAAGTTTAATTGTAATGCCCTGACCCAAGAATCCAGGAGCCAGTGCATTATTTTAATACATTGGCATGATTACAAGGAATTAAGTCCCAAAGGACTGATCAATTTAGTAGTCTTGGAAACAAGATACATATATAAGTTCAACATTACAACTTGAAAAGAAAAACAACACAAAATTATTCCATTAGAAACATCCAGGCTTCCTAGATTATGCCTGCAAGTCACTCATAACTAACTTCTTCATATCCTAGGAAAATGAAAGATAATAAAGGGGTGAGCTCAAATGCTCAGTATGAGTAAACAATACAACAGAAGATAACATAAACATTAGGCATGATGAATAATTGAAAACACATGCCTTTAGAAATAATTAACACGAACACTTTATGACAGGAATATGAGTTGAGTAAATAATGCCATAATAAAACATAGTCATGGGTATTATACTAGTCGAATAACCACATGAAATATAAATATCTAATCTCATAATGATAGAATACATAATTCCAGACATCATAACCACATAGTCAAGGCCTCATGCCTAGACTACAAATAAGATTTTATCAAGGCCTTGTGCCAAGATACTAGTTTGTTTCATGAGACCTACTGAAGCATCAAGGAGCTATAGCGGGCTCCACCCCTCACTTACTAAGTCCAATGCATTCCTCATATGAAAAGGTTTAAAAATAACATAAAAATTCTTATTAAAACTAACATATGAAATGTCAATACTTTATCCATAAACCATGAATGGTATAAAAATAACACATCCACAGTCAAACATATCACAAAATAATCAATAGAGTATGGAAGATTTGTATCATAATAAATCAACCTTGATCAAGAACAATATCCTGTAAAGAATGTTTCATTGTTGAAAATGATCAGTTAAAATCTTTGAGAGAAATATCCCTTTTTCTAAAAACATTTAAAAGTATCACTATTTATGAAGAAGCCGTTTAAAATATATTTTTGAATCAAAGTGTCCCATTCCACTTTTAAACTTTTAAGAGGAATTTCAATTTTAAAACATTAATTTCCATATAAATAAAACTCTAAAACCATTTTTAAAACATGGACATTAACGAGAAAGATTTAGAAGAATAAAATTTTATAACATTTTAAATGGAATTTTAGTTAGAGTTCCCAACCAAATGGGAGACATTTGAATACCAATATTTGAGGAAATAAAAACTTTATAATATCATGAGAATAAAGGGATTAATGATATACTATGTCAATGTATAGTATATAAACCAAACTAAAGTGAGTTGATACACAACAACAAAAAAGACTCAATGGAATGTAAGTTGAGATGAAATCCCTTATAAAGACCGTATCGTTAGGTAAAGGATAAATCAACGATATAATTATCTTTGAAAAATATAAATACACTTGATATGATTGTATATTCAGTGTAAATAAATCATAGGAAATTCACACATATTCTTGTAAAAACAACACCAATGAATTGGATGTTTAACTCAATGAATGAAGATTGAGTTAAAATTACTCTTATCAAGTTCATATCGATGACTTGAGAATTTATCAATGGAGTGATTATGTGTATCAAAAGTATATCCATATAAATGGGAGTGGAAATTTCTATACAAATAAAAAATAGTTATTCCACATATAATCATGGAGTAAAATAATCAATGAAGTATGCATAAAGCCCAATGAGTGGAAATTGAAATTTGAAATTCCCTTACCGATTTGGTAACTTACGAAACTTAAACACCTTGAAATAAGTATCATAAAATGAAGATGTAAATAACCATAAATTAAAGTATATTACACAAATAATACAATCATGGGCAGTACATACACTACACAAATGGAAATAATGACAATATAACATGAATCTCAGGGGAATAAGAAGTGAGATGAAAACCCCTTACCATGTTGTAATCAATCGAGTTGTATGAAAAAAGTTAATAATAACCAAATGAATCATAGAATAACATGAATATAAAGAGAATCATGATAATATATATCAAATTTCAATACACAATACACCACATGCAATAAATAAGTGGCGGACAATGGCAACCTCTTGGAATTAAAAGTGAGATAAGAAACCCCTTACCTCAAGTCCATCTGTCTTATATGTTCCTTGTTCTTCCTGAATAATTAACTTAAGTTAATTTATACTTGATTAAGAACATTTTTCATGTTTATTATTCCTTTTATATCACTTATTACTTTTCTATAACAATTATTTAATTATTTTGATTTCATATTTGACATTTTATCGATGTTCGGAACATGAGTAAAAAATGAACTTGTTATAATTACAATTTTTCCATGTGGTCAAAAGTCCATTATCTCCAGAATGGTATAAAATATTTATATATCATATATATTATATATCCAGTATATATATGTATTCATAACAGTACAAAAAATTTGGAGATAAGAAATGAAATGCACCGTTCATGGAGAAGGTAAGCCGTACGTACGCATGAACGCTACTTTCATTTATATTTTGTATTTTAATGGAATTAAAACATAATGATACATAGGTATACTATAAATAAATTATAATATCATATATAATATAATTAAATCCAACCTTTATATGTCCCACATAAGGCATCAACAAGTCATATCACTTTGAGGGGGCGGTAGTCCGCACTTGCTCAAATGAAATTATCACGTTCACCCATAATGGAAACCATAAAGGTATGATATAAATTGAAAATACAGAAGCATAAAGAAAACATAAACATAATATATATCTTATATAAATACAATTCCATATTATTGTCCTCCATAAGAGGTGGTAGGAGATAATTGAACAATCATCATTTCATGAGGTGTTAGTTTTCCATTCATAGAAACAATGTATTTTTTACCCATTAGATGGAGGTGTGTGTAAGTGTAGTTAGAATCCTTATCATAACAACATCCTAGTATATTGAGGATACTGATGTTGTTATAAAATAAATGAATAAAAAGATTTTAGGGGTTTGAGAATTTAAATAAAATAAAGGAAGTTTAGAGAAACCATTACCTTTAATTTGGGTAAGTCCCTTTGGTTTGAACCAAAATAACTATTTGAAGTGACTTCTGCCTAAGGTAAGGCTTCTAGGTGGAAGAGAGGGATCTTGAAATCTTATTTGGGTAGAGGTTGGATGATCCAAGGGGCTTGAGGGGTGTGAGTAATGAGTTATAAGTGGCTTCCTTTTATAAGGGAGAGGAGGGGCTCTTTTGGAATGTTTGAAAATGTTATTTTATTATAAAATATCTTCAGTTTCAAAAGGTAAAAAATTCATTAAAATCAAAGATAAGATGACTCATGTTTAAAATAAAATCTTCCAATAATAATTGGATAGGTTTTGGCTATTTTTCTAATATTAATAATCTTATTTATTTAAATCATTTATTAATGAGGTGAATACTGCATCATTATTGTGTCATAAATAATTTAATTTATTTGATGTCTAAAAATTATAAAAAAATACCAAAATGTATGAAATATTTTTATCTTTACTATTAATATTTATAGTAAAAAATATGACTTATATAACCCCATGTAAAAATTGATATACTAAAAGATATTTGTTAATGTCATATTTGTCTTTACTTTAAGTTAATTGAAATAAAGTGTCATTATCACTCTTAAGTGGCTCCATAGAGTCCCAAAATCGAAACAAAGAAGCCCATGGTCGGCCATGACTCATAAAATAAGGTTAAGACATGTGTTAAGGTAATTTATTATTATTATAATATTCTTTTCACCTTGAATTACCCTATTTACCTTTAACCGCGGTAAATAACAGTCAAAAGTTACTATTCATCAAAACTTATTTTCATCTTATTGAACCAAATTTTACTTAATAATAACAACCATGTATGTTGGATTTTCAAAATTCAATTCACAGAAGTAGTAAAATTTCATTTAAATGAAAAAGTCATTTTTTTAACTACTACTAAGTGGTTTTACTATTCATCAAAAATTGAAGTTTTTCAGAAAAATCCCAAAAATTAAGCCTAAGATATATTTGATATTAAAAATTAAAAAATGATGTCTATTTTAAAAAATTAAAACCATAGAAGTTGCATTAATTAATTTAAAATTAAATCCTGTTGTCAAAATAAATAGCGTGTTTTTAAGAAACAATAATTATCAAAAGGTTGATACTTTTCTATGTATAATTTCAAAGTTAAATTAATTACAATGACCAAAATAGGATTAAATGGTAAAAATATAATCTAATTATACTTCCAAACCATTCAAATATATAATTTAACACTATAAATTATTTTGATTAAAAAAGTTGTTTTCAATTAAAATTTAGTATTTTTTACTATTCACCCAAATATGAAAGTTATCAGAAAAACACCAAAAATTTATTGGAACTAAATTTTTATGTCCCAATTATGAATAAAAAGTTTATTCTGTCAAATTGAATATATAAAAGTGTCAAATATTGTATTTAAAAAGGGTTTACTATTAAAAGGTGGTAAAATTGCATTTTTTGAAACATACTTCCTTTATCTGAAAAAAATGAATTTGTTCTTATATTATATCTAAGAAATACATAATATGGAATATATAAAATTCAAAATTCAATTAATACTATTCACAACTGCTTTTGAATGACTTATTTGGTAAGTCGTCATGCACTCGAACTCGGTGTTGTGTGAGGTGCAAGCTATTGAATTTCTTTAAAGAGATAATGTAATATGAAAACTTGGGGTGTTAAATTCTCCCATAATTAAATAAATTTCATCCTTGCAATTTATTCTCAGGATTGAAAACTTGTGTTTTGACATTTCAAAATATCTTAGTTGAAACCCCACATCAAAAATGGATTATTGAGGCCTTTATTTTAAAATAAATAAAGGTAAGTATGAAGGTCACTGAAAATAACACATACGAGGGTTCCATGTAGAAAAACATGGATATGGAAGATAAAACTAATCATCAAGTTCTGATGGATAGTGATCGAGAATATTATTAATAGAAGTTAACGATATGAAAGCTATAAACTTGTGATGGGTTGAAAGGTCTTTGTTTACCCAGTAGGAAAATTAAACAAACAACATTTTTGTTTTAAGTTACTCATAATGTCGATGAATTTATTTATGATATTGACTAAGATTATAAGGAGATACAATCACTTTACAAGTAAAGTTTCATCCATCAATAAATATTTACCACAAACTCATATTTTTCTCCAAACGATGAGTATTAAAGATGACTTGGTTACACCTAAAGTGCTACAATCAACTTATAGAGAATTACATAATCTAAAAAGGATGAAATATTTATTTCCCTTTTCATTAAACATTAACTAATACCAAAATGGTTAGTACATGATCATATGATCCCTAAAAAGGGAAATCCTTTATAGAAATAAATACTACTCTTAATCTCTAAAATTTAAACAAACAATACCCAAAGTTCAATAAATACACATCAATGAACAATTATACTTAAAATCCTTCAATATAATCCTAACTAATATTGAAACCCAAAACTCAGAAGAATTTTATTACGTAGTCTTCCACGTTAAATTTTATCTCGAAATAACATCGACTACTCTTAAATTCACATACTTAAAAGTAATTAACCTAATCACATATTCTCTATGATAGGTTAATCATTTCCATAAATAACCAAAATCTCTATAAATCCCCAATAAAAACTTTTAAAAATATCCACCATTACTCCTCAAATGAAATCCCATACTATTCTATTTTCCTTAGGCATATAGTGTTCCCAATAGAGCAAACATCGTCCAAAATAACATTTTTCACTTAATCACCAAATCATTTTCCAAAACTAAGGATATCCATTTTATAATATATAATTTTACAAATAAACTTAATAAAATAATTTAACTAAAAATAATTAGTCACACTAACCAAAGACTTCTCATAGTCCAGTGGTAGGCGATAAATCCCAATCGCACTCTGGTTGTGGGTTCGATTCCTACAGCTTTGTCTGACGTGACAGGTTGTCACACGGTCTGCATGTTTTCCTTTTTCAAAAAAAATATTTTATTACATTATCAAAATGAGATAAATTCCTAAAAATAACCATAACATAATTTAACTACAAATTTTATCTCATACCTCGCATTTTCATCCCAAAATTTAATAACTTGTAATTGCCTCAAATTCAAGGATCATATAAAACCAAATGGTTATTTATAACTATATCCACAAGAGAAAAGATAATTCTCCCTTAAATATCATTTTCACATGAAAAACTGTAGGGTTACACATATAAGAGAAAATTATTCCAAAGTAATCCCATCAACAAATAGCACTAATACTTTTAAACATTTCACCAACCATTTATTTCCACATAGCTTCTTCTTTGACCAAGAGGATATCCTATAGACTAGAGAATTCAATCGAGTAATGGCTAGGTCCCCTACATTTATGGAAAATGACTGTAAATGGATTCTTTGGACCATTTTTATTTTCAACCATAGTACTCTTCATTTTTCCTCGAAAATTCTTTAAATTATGTGCTTCTTTCCCACACATAAAGTATTTCTTTGTTCCATTGAGACACATTATTGGGTGTCTCCTTCCACATTTCTTGAATGATGAAAATTGATGTTTCTTTTCTCCATGGTCTCCACTGTTGGAGATATTATCATTCATCGCCTTTCTCTTCTTTGTTGAGTCTGGGAGTTGGTTAATATATATGTTGTTGATAATATTTTTGAAAAACTGATTCAGCATAAACACAATATCTTTTATGCCTATCAACATTCTATTTTATTTCTCATTTCCACCACTTTCCCCACCTTGTACAACATGCTCAAAGTTACTATGACTTCCTTAGAATCCATCCATTGACTAAAACCAGAAAGCATTGTGTGAGTAACAATAGTCATAAAATCATTTAGAGAATATCATGACAGCTTATTTTCAATTTGAAACACCTTATGATTAACCAAGGTCATTTATTCTCATCTTATTTTAAAATACTTCAAATTTGTTTGTAAATAGAATGTGAATTATCCTAAGCATATCCCCCGGGAGTGTTGTAAACAAGAGTGTTGTAAGGCCCGCTGCCGTATACCAGGATACCCCAAGTCAAGCCTGAAACTCCTTGTTGGAGTTTTCACTCACAGGTACATCTGTGCCAGAGAAGCCTCTAACTGCTCGTATCCAGACAGGGATGTATTGTTTGGAAAATTCAAAAAATCTCTACATTAACAAAATTCTAGGAAGTTCTTATATACTAATCCTCAAAGTCTATCTTATGATAATGTTCTCTAATGAGAGTTTATATAAATCTAGTTTCCAAGGTTTTTAATAAGATTTCTCTGGTACCAATTGTAATGCCCAGACCCCATAATCCAGGAGCCAGTGCATTATTTTAATACATTGGCATGATTACAAGGAATCAAGTCCCAAAGGACCAATCAGTTTAGTAGTCTTGGAAACAAGATACATACATAAGTTGAAAATTACAACTTGAAAAGAAAAAAAACACTAAATTATTCCATTAAAAACATCTAGGATTCCTAGATTATGCCTGAATGTCCCAGGCGTAGCAGAAGCGGGTGGGTGGATGTGCCCACTTGACATTTTTTTTCATTAGGAATGATAAATATGGGATGAATATGATGATAAATTCCAGAATCCTCAGATAAAATCACAGAAATAGACAAAGAATAAGAATAGTCCCGGAACCAAAAAGGAGGATCATCATAGGTTGATTATAATTAATTTAATTAATTGACAAGAAGTATCTTTTATGGTGTTCTTTCTTCATTGATATTTTTGATCACATTACGATGTGATTTGTCATTGCATCACAGAATCCAAGTGTATAATTCCTCTATTGGTGATCCACACATGCACCACGTATCTCTGGACGTCTTTAAAGGAATATTTGGGTGCTAGCGTGGAGAAGCCTTTGCTTGCGTTGTCTGCCTTAGATCACCTTGATCTGATGAAGGAGGGTCTCTCTCGGTCTTGAGAGAATTCTTTGAGGAAGGATTTCTTTCAGCCTTGAGAGAATTATCCATAATTTTTGCACACAATGATTAGGGAAAGGTTTTGGGGTTTTGAGGATATTTATAATCAGATTTGAGGTTGTAGAGTTATGATAATAAATAAACACATTACACATTTTATTTATTTTGTTAACTCTTATTGAAAACCCCCATGTCGAATCATTAATTTCTTGACATGCACCCACACTGATTATAATAAATATCATTTAATAAAACGATATTATTTCTTCAAAATCTCTACTTGAAAAACTACACGACGTGTAATCAATAATACATGATGTGTACTCATTTTTCATTTCCTTTCCAAAATGAAAACTACACGGCATGTACATTCAATGTACACGACGTGTATATCTTGTTTTCATTTTATTCTTCCTCCAACATTAAAACTATTTAGGATTCCTTGAATAATTATTAAACCACATATGGGAATAATCTTTATTCTACTTGAGATACTTGGATACACTTAGTGTGTGACCCTCTATGCCTCTTTCTCGTTGGCATTAGGTGGGATTGCCTAAAGTCCAAGATTACTGTCTAGCAATGGGTCAAGGAACCCAAGAGAAAGAAGTTGAGGCCGCATTAACGTGTCTCTTCATTCGAATGCTTACTATGTAATTTAATCCCTTTATATCAATATATCATCAAGAGGGTTTCATGGTAGTGTTATAAACCTATATGCTTGATCCGTCATTCTTTGACTTCCTGAAATAAACTCGTCATGACACCATGGCCATAAAATTTTTGGCGGTAGTTCTATTTCAATCAAAGGGCCTGAGATATCTACTTCCATAAATAAGGTAGGGACAAATCCTTCCTTGATTTATCCATTAACAACATGTCATTCGTGACGCACCCAACGTACCCTACTTCCCGCCCACTGTCTTCGTGATGGTTTTTATCAGCAAATCTAAGTGCGCGAGTCATGACATAAGTTATTGATAATCTTCCAGTATAAGGGCCATTACACACTCTCATAGATAGCAATGTCCGATGACACCAAGACATGTGGAATTAATACTGGCAGGTCTGTTCTCATAATCTCCCATCTTGGAGATTACCAAGTGAAAACTCCATGAGAGAGAGTCTCGTCTTCTTACGAGTACTCGCACATGACAGTTTGTACACAATGTGTCCTGTAATAGTATGTCATCCAACTGTAGAACTTTATTTAAGAATATTGTTATATCATTTCAGGGGTCTCATCATAGCGGGGAACTTCCATGACCTTATTAATGGAACAAATATTCTAGGACATTATTCTATTATAGTCATGCAGAACAATGAACAATATATAATAAGTGTACAATTAAGAAATCAAAGTTTAAAAATTTGGTTCTCAGGACACCAAATCTAAAAATGTCTACAATTCACTCATAACTGACTTCTTCATATCCTAGGAAAATGAAACATAAGAAAGGGGTGATCTCAAATGCTCAATAAGAGTAAGAAATACAGTGGAATATAACATAAACATTAGGCATGGTGAATAATTTAAAACACACGCCTTTACAAATAATTAACATGAACACTTTATGGGAAGAATATGAGTTGAGTAAATAATGCCATAATAAAACATAGTCATGGGTATTCTAATAGTCGAATAAACACATGGAATATCAATATCTAATCTCATAATGATGGAATGCATAATTCCGGACATCATAACCACATAGTCAAGGTCTCGTGCCAAGACTACAAATAAGATTTTGTCAAGGCCTTAGGCCAAAACACTATTTTTTCTCATGAGACCTACAGATGCATCGAGGAGCTATAGCGGGATCCACCCATCACTTACTAATTCCAATACATTCCTCATATAAAAAGGTTTAAACATAACATAAAAATTTGTATTAACACTAGCATACGAAATGTCAATACTTTATCCATAAACCATAAATGGTATAAAGATAACACATCCACAATCAAAAATATTAAAAAACCTTCAATACAATATGAAATATTTGTATCATAATAAATCAACCTCGATCAAGAATAATATCCCATAAAGGACGTTGCATTGTTGAAAATGGTCAGTAAAAATCTTTGACAGAAATATCCCTTTTTATAAAAACATTTAAAAGTCTCACTATTCATCAAGAAGCTGTTTAAAATAGATATTTGAATCAAAGTTTCCCATAACATTTTGAAACTTTTAAAAGGAATTTCAATTTTAAAACATTAATGTCCATACAAATAAAACTCTGAAACCATTTTTAAAACATGGACATTAATGAGAAATATTTAGAAGAATAAAAATTAAAAACATTTAAAATGGTATTTTAGTTAGAGTTCCCAACCAAATGAGAGAAGTTTGAATAAAAATAATTGAGGTAATCCAAACTTTATAATATCATGAGAAGAAAGGGATTCATGACAAACTATGTCAATGTACAGTATATATACCAAACAAAAGTGAATTGGCGCACAACAACAAAGAAGACTCAATGGAATGTACGTTGAGATGAAATCCCTTGCAAAGACCGTATCCTTAGGTAGAGGATAAATCAATGACATAATTATGTGTGAAAAATATAAACACACTAGATATGATTGGATATTCTGTGTAAATCAATCAGACGACATTCACACATATTCTTGTAAAAACAAAACCAATGAATTGGATGTTTAAGTCAATGAATGGAGATTGAGTTAAAATTACTCTTATCAAGTTCATATCGATGACTTGAGAATTTATCAATGGAGTTATTATGTGTATCAAATGTATATCCACATAAAGTGGAGTGGAAATTACTATACAAATAATAAATAGTGATTCCACACATAATCATGCAGTAAAATAATCAATGAAGTATGCGTAAAACCCAATGGGTGGAAATTGAAATTTGAAATCCCCTTACCGATTTGAAAACTTAAGAAACTTACACCCCATGAAAGAAGTATCATACAATGAAGATGTAAATACCCATAAATTAAATAATATTATACAAAGAATACAATCATGGACAGTACATACACCACACAAAAGGAAATAGTGTCAATATAGCATGAATCTCAATGGAATAAGAAGTGATATGAAAACCCCTTACCATGTTGTAATCATTCGAGTTGTATGACCAAAAGTTAATAACCCCCAAATGAATCATAGAATAACATGAATATAAATAGAATAATGATAATATATATCAAATGGAAGTACAAAATACACCACTTGCAATAAATAAGTGGTGAACAATGGAAATCTCATGGAATTAAAAGTGAGATAAGAAACCCCTTACCTCAAGTCCAAATTGTCTTGTATGTTCCTTGTTATTACTGAATAATAAAATTAATTTAATTTCTACTTGATTAAGAAAATTTTTCAAGTTTATTATTCCTTTTATATCACTTATTACCTTTATGTAACAATTAGGTAATTATTTGATTTCATATTCTATATTTTATCAATGTTCGGAACTTGAGTAGAAAATGAACTTGTTATAATTACAATTTGTCCATGTGGTCAAAATTCCATTATTTACAGAATGGTATAAAATATTTATATGTCATATATATATATATATATATTATATCCGGTATATATATATATTTATAATAGTACAAAACATTTGGAGATAAGAAATGAAATGCATTATTCATGGAGACAACAAGCCGTACGTACGCATAAACACTAATTTCATTTCTATTTTGTATTTTAATGAAATTAAAACATAATGATACATAGTTATATTATAATTAAAGTATAATATCATTTATAATATGATTAACTCCATCCTTTATACATCCCACATAAGGCATTAATGAGTTATATCACTTTGAGGGGGCGGTAGTTTACACTTCCTGAAATGAAATTATCGCGTTCACCCATAATGGAAACCACAAAGGTATGATATAAATGGAAAATACGGAAGCATAAAGAAAAAATAAACATAATATATATCATATATAAATAAGGTTAAATCTTAATGGCTACCATGAGAGGCGGTAGAAGATAATTGAACAATCATCATTTCATGAGGCGTTAGTTTTCCATCCACAGAAACAGTGTGTTATTTACCCATTAGATAGAGGTGTGTGTAAGTTTAGTTCTAATACTTATCATAAAAAAATCCTAGTATATTTAGTATACTGGTGTTGTTATTAAATAAATTAATAAAAATAGTTTAGGGGTTGGAGAAGTAAAATAAATGAAAGGAAGTTAAGAGAAACCATTACCTTTACTTTTGGTAACTCCCTTTGATTTGAACCAAAAGGACTCCTTGAAGTAACTTATGCCTAAGGTAAGGATTATAATTGGAATAGAGGGATCTTGAGATCTTATTTTAGCAGAGGTTGGATGAGACAAGGGGCTTGAGAGGTGTGATGAATGAGTTAGAAGTGGTGTTCTTTTTTAAGGGAGAGGATGGGCTCTTTTGGAAAGCTTGAAAATGTTATTTTATTATAAACTTATCTTCAGTTTCAAAAGGTTAAAAACTCATTAAAGTCAAATATAAGATGAATCATGTTCAAAATATAATCATCCAATAATAATTTTATAGGTTTTGGCTATTTTTTAATATTAATAATCTTATTTATTTAAATTATTTATTAATGAGGTGAATACTGCATCATTATTGTGTCATAAATAATTTTATTTATTTGATTTATAATAATTATAAAACAAATACCATAATGTAGGAAATAGTTTTATATTTCCAATGAATATTTATAGTCGAAAATATGACTTATATAACCCCAGGTAAAAATTGATATACTAAAAGATATTTGTTAATGTCATCTTGGTCTTTACTTTTAGTTAATTATAATAAAGTGTCATTATCACTTTTAAGTGGCTCCATGAGGTCCCAAAATAAACCCAAGGATGACCATGTTCGACCATGACTCATAAAATAAGGTTAGAACAAGTGTTAATATAATTTTGTATTATTATAATATTCTTTTTACCTTGAATTACCCAATTTACCTTTAACCGTGGTAAATAACAGTCAAAAGTTACTATTCACCAAAAATTATTTTCATCTTATTGAACCAAATTTTACTTAATAATAAAAACCATGTTTTTTTGGATTTTCTAAATTCAAAATAAAAAAAGCGGTAAAATTTTATTTAAATGAAAAAGTCAGTTTTTTTAACTACTACTAAGTGGTTTTACTATTCATCAAAAAATGAAGTTTTTCAGAAAAATACCAAAAATTCAGCCTAAACTATATGTGATATTCCAAATTAAAAAATTATGTCTATTTTACCAAATTAAAAACATAGATGTTGCATTAATTAATTTAAAATTAATTCCCGTTGTCAAAACAAATAACATGTTTTTAAGAAACAATAACTATCAAAAGGTTAACACTTGTTTATGTATAATTTCAAAGTAAAATTAATTACAATGACCAAAATTAGATTAAATGGTAAAAATATAATCTAATTATACCTCCAGAACATTCAAATGTATAGTTTAACACTATAAATTATTTTGATTAAAAAGTTGTTTTCAATTAAAATTTTGTATTTTTCACTATTCACCCAAATATGAAAGTTATCAGAAAAAAACTAAATATTTATTGAAACTAAAATTTTATGACCTGATTTTAAATAATAAGTTTATTTTTTCACATTAAATATATAAAAGTTTCAAATATTAGATTTAAAAAGGGTTCACCTTTAAAAGGCTATAAAATTTTATTTTTTGAAAAATACTTCCTTTATCTAAAAAAAATGAATTTTTTCTTCTATTATGTATAAGAAACACATAATAGGGATGCTAAAATTATCTCTAATATATAAAATTCAAAATTCAATCAATACTATTCATAATTGCTTTTGAACGGCTAGTTTGGTAAGTCATCGTGCGCTCGAACTCGGTGCTGTGTGAGGTGCAAGCTATTGAATTACTTTAAATAGATAATTTAATATGAAACCTTGGGGTGTTACATTAATATTTGTAATTCATGATGTATAGTATGTTAATATCAATCAAATTTAACATAATTTCATATAATCTCAGTTATATCTAAAAGTACTTAGAAAAGTAAAATTGGTTGAGTTCCGAGTGTATGGAGAAGTGTGAATACTAATAATCAAAGGAATTGGACACTTATTTTGGTTCAATTTGATCTAGTTTCATAGAAATGGTTAAGGTAATATAAAAGAAAATATTATTACATCTAGTGCCTACTATATCTAAATTATCCAAGTAAGTTATGGATTCTAATGTGGATTAAGGATTTGTTTAGCAACATCCTATTCCATTTTTTATTTATACCAAAATAAAGAGTTTTATCATTATCATGATAAAAATTGACTATATACTTTTTTAGTATTTCATGACTTGGCATGGGAACAAGAGTTTGTTTCTTTGATATATCACTACTTGAGGGATTTTATCATGGTAGTAATGTTGCAGTAAAAAGATTCACCATAAAGAAATTTGGAATATCTAACCCTATGCCTAGAAACATGATAGGACTAGAAGCTATAACTATACTCAACAGATGCTTGATTTTACATATGAGAATTGACTGGTCATTTGTAGTTGGCTCTATTGCAAGTGGCAGTTTGTTGGAGTTGGTGCCCTGGAAGCAACTACTTTGTACATTAGATTTCATGAATTTTCAAAGAAGTGAATATTAATTTTCATATCTTATCACATATTTATTATTTTTCTACATAACATTGATGTGATAATATTCTAGGGTATCTATCGCAATGATAAGGCCATATAAGTTCCCCTATATATTGAGAATCTTGAAGTGCCATGTAACATCCCCTGATACTATACTCTCTCATGTAGCTAGAAAGGGTTGGTTATGAGACCTGAAGTTCACCTCCCCATATGCTAGAGGCTACGGAATATCAGCAGGGGTGTGATACATATAGTGGGGAGACTATACCCCCTAGTTATAGAGTTATAACACAATATAATAATCCAATAAAAATAAATAAATATTAGAGTCTGAAAACAATGGAAACAATATAATATAGTGGAATACCAATAATCAAATCCAATTGAATAATACAAAAAATAAAAAAAGAATGAGGTTATATCAATCTAGAGTATACCTAAATCCATCCCATCTAGTAAGAAAATAATCAAGAATAAGGTCCTTTTACCTTATCCAAACCTACATCCATATAATCTTCTCATGTAAAAAACGGATACCCCAATAGGGTGTGAGTATAAGTTATTAGGTTGACACCACCATGTCTAAATAAAACTATTATGATAAAAAGTGTATGAAATAATGCAATAAACAAGTGTATTAACTAATTAAACAATTAAATTAATACCATATTAACCTGCTTCAGAACCATACTTGAATGTCTCTGAGCATGTATGAAAAAATATTCCAACCATAACCATATATGTAAGGTAAAATATAACCTTCCTCTATGCCATGTCAAAATGCCTCTGAGTATGTCTTACTACCATTCCAATCGTAACCATATAAATAAGGTTTGAATCACACAAATCTAGGTCAAAACCACTATATAAAAATTTAATCATTTAATCAAGGTCGATCCCACTATATAATCATTTTAAAATGTTTCATTAGTCCTATCCTACTATATATGAATTTTAACATGTCTATTAGGAATAACCTATTATATAATAATTTCAGAATGTGTCACTAAGCATAGCCCGATATATAATAATTTCAGAATGTGTCACTATTCAAATCTTGCTATATAAGAATTTTAGCATGTATCACTCGGGTAATATTTCTATATAAGAATTTAAACATGAGTCACTTTCCTAACACCCTATATATTCATTTTAGCATGTAATCACAACACAAGTCATAGAGACACATATACCACAATATCACATAATATGACCTAATAATTAATTATGAAAATAACCAATTTTCTTTCAATTACACATTTCATATATCAATTGGTCATAACCAATAACATGAAAATTATCTCAATAAACCCGAAACGTAAAGGTGAAACTAAATCAAGCAATCACCCACAATCCAGGTCATCCTAAACACTCTTTAAGCCATTAGACAATTCATTTATATCCATGGGTTCTCTCACCCAAATGGTATCCACAAGCTAGGTCAATAACCAATTGGATCCAAAGGGACTCTAAGGAATAATTAAAATCATTATTTCAATTTATTCATCGCATGATATGTTGGAGTAATTTTCATTATTTTAGATACTTAACAATTATCAAACCAAAGGGTTATGTTTTATACCCCTACCTATAACTAAAGATAAAAAAACTCTTCCAATGGAAAATGGCTAGGAGGAAGAAGGTGTAAATGATCAAAATAAGGATCCTAAATCAAAAATAATAAAGATCAAAATAAAAAATGCACATGATCAAGAGTTTACAACGAAAATTTTAGAGAAAAAAGGGAGAGAAGAAAAAATTGGACCAAAACCACTTACCAAGTATTGATCATACAATAGGGATATCTGGAAGGGTGGTTAGAACTACAAAATCATCTAGAAGGTTCCCCTGGGTTGAGAGGAGGAAGCGGTATGTGAGATGAAATAAAAATTAACCACATGACATAATTTAAAACTATAGGTTGTTGAATTACACATTTTGTAATATAGTTACACGTCATGTAATTATTTTTAATGGGATACCTTGAAAACCCATCGACTTTACTGGATATTAAAATATCTTAAAAATTACATGACATGTTATCCAGTTACACAAAGTGTAAATGTTGTACAAATGATTTTTCAGCCCATTTTCCTTATCAAACAACCCGAACCCCCTTTTAAAGATTCTCAACACACTAAGAACCCATGGTAATACTTAGAACATTTATACAATGACTCTATTAATTCAAATAATCATACATACCTATAATTTAATTCATTTTTCCCAACAAAGGCTCTCCATATTTGAACAAGACTAGACCACCAAGGCTCAAATGAAAAACTCTGAGAAGGATTTACTTGGAAAATGATGCGATATTAAAACATCCCCACTATATAAAAACTCGTCTCCAAGCTACTAAAACTATCACTATAGGGTCTCAATGAATAAGTCTATCCACTATGCTCATATATCAGACTCCCTCTCCCAGGTCTCCTCATAAACTCACCCATGCTACTACAAAATGTCCCTCTAATGCTTGAATGGTCCACGAAGTGTTTATATAGTAAGATTCACCCTTCTATCTCAGGTGTTTCAATATTATTAAAGATCCTCTGTAATGACTTAATCTAGAACTCAAATACTTGGGGGTATTCTTCCCTAGTAAATATAGGTGGATGTAGTAGCTGGATCTCTTTTTCCATATTAGACATCGAAGGCACAATGAAAACAATATCACTTTCCATAGATCTCATGACCATCAGAAAGTTGTTTCAAATATGAACATCCATATGATCCTCAAGAACTACAAAAATATCCAGTTTAGCTGTGTTTGTAGTGTGCTGATTTCTACTCTCTTGATGCTAAAATCGAAGATGTCAGTGATACTTTTTATTTGTAAGAAAAAAACTCCTTAGAACACTAGATATAACAAAGTGAACCTCAATAGGTTACAAAAATAGATAACTACCAACTCCTGATCAATTTAAACATGGATTAAAAGTGATTTAGAATGAGAAAAAAATTCATTTATTTCATTTATCAACTATAAGAAATATCTCATATCACAGTTCAATAGTCAAGTATATATCACACGAAAAATAAATATGTCCTTATCATGTAAAATGCTTGTCAATAAATATACCTATGTGACTATTATGATACATGCATAATCATCCAGCGACATACCGGGCCATGTGTATAAATCTAAAAAATGAATAACATAATAAAACCATAATCTCACAAAACATGTGAATCACTCAGGGTGAAATAACATCAATTGTAACAAGCACACAATATAACCAACAATCCAACCCTGAAATTCAGATTTACCCATACATGGGTTAGCTACTCCCATGAAAAATCTCATTACCAAGTCCCAAAACATCCTAGTCTCCTTTCTACCTTTCCGAAATAGTAAAGAAACAAAAAAGAAACTTGTACGTCTCTGATACCACTTTTTAACATCCCCCGATCCGAAACTCTCTCACATGGATAGAATGGATTTGTAAGAAGACATCAAGAAAATCTCCACATATTCTAGAGGATAATGACTAGTAACTAAGGTGTGATATATATAGTAGAGATAATATACCCCTAGTTATAGAGTTACAAAACATTAGAATAATCCAATAATAATAAATGAATATTAGAGTGTAGAAATAATGGAAACAACACAATGAAACAGAATACCAACAAGAAAATACAACTGAATGATCCAATAAATAATAAAAGAATGAATTAATGACATTATGGAATGTAACTAAATGTCATGGTTTAATTAATAAAAATAAAATACTAGCATACTCAATAAAAGACTAAAAAATCCTCATTCTTGAACCCAATGTTGGCCCCATCTCCAAACTCCAGCCCATCCAACAAGAAAATAATCAATAAGAAGTTCCTTTTACCTTGTCCAAAACTACATCCATATAATCTTCTCAGGTACCAAACAATCGATTTAATAGCGTGTGATTATAACACAATATTTCGACACCACCATGTGTAAACAAGTGTATGTTATAATACAATAAACAAGTGTATTAATTAATTAAACAATTAAATTAATACCATATTAAAATACTTTAGAACTATGATATAATGTCTATGATCATGTATCATAACCATGCCATCCATAACCATATAACTCTGGTAAAATATAACCTACCTTGGCGCCATGCCAGAATGTCTTTGATCATGTGTTAAAACCATACCATCCATAAACTTATAACCAAGGTATAAATCACACAAATCTTGGTCAAACCCGCTATATAATAATTTCATTATTTAATCAGGATCAATCCAACTATATAATCATTTAAGAATGTTTCACTGGTCCTAGAACACTGTATAATAATTTCTCTTTGTCAACTGGGCATAGCCAGCTATATAATCATTTTAGTATGGGTCACTGGGCATAGCCCACTATATAATCATTTATGCATGTGTCACTAGACAAAGACCAATATATAATTATTTTACCATGTGTCACTGGGCCAAGCCCTCAATATAAGCATTTCATCAAGAGTCACTAGGCCAATTCCCTATATAATAATTTCAATATTTAATCACAATACAAGTCAAAGAAACAAGAATATCACAATATCACATCATATGAGCTAATAGTTAATTATGAAAATTACCATTTATTTTTCAATTACAAATTTCATAAATCAATTTCACAAAACCAATAACATAAAATTTATATCAATAACAAGCCAAGTCAAGGTGAATATATATCAAGTAATCACACAGATGTGCAACATGCTTGATGAGATAGTGAGAAAAAAGAATTATATTATATAGTGAGTTTTCATAGGTGTTTTTAATAATCGTAATATTAAGTTATTTCTCTTGGGTGCTTTGATTCATTACTATACAACAATCTTGGACTTTTGGAAAACCTTAGTGTCAGTGATAAAGAATCCTAAAGGGTTACACACTATGTGTTTCTGTTGATCTCGATTAATTTTTTTTTGAGTTTAATTATTGGAATATATATTATTCTCAAGACTAAGGAATAATTTTATTCAAGTTTTATTGATCTCTAATATTCATAAGGTAATGAATAATTATTTATTTAATTATATGAATATATAATAAATATTTATTCAATGGATTGGGAATAAAAATATTTATTGATTATTTAATATAAATTTATTTTCTAAATTGTGAATAAAATATTTATTTATGTGAATAAAATATTTTATTTGGGTATTTAATAAATTTGGATGAGTTCAAAAGGAACAAGGCTAGTTTCAGCGATGAATGTTTTATTTTCAATATGGTAAATAAATATTCATCATTCAAGAAGTCAGAAAACACCATAAAATAATAATAATAATAATATTAGTATTTAATGAAAAAGGGGTTTTATAATGATTATTATATTATTTAAGCATCAATACATAATTAAATAACATTTTAACCTAAAACCTATCTCTATAAATAGATGGTGATGGCTATTGTGTAGTGTTAATCATTAATTCAATAATTAAAAATGGAGAATCATTTCACACAATGGAATTTTGAATCGACTCATTCTACATCTCTCTTCCTCTAAAGAATGAGAAATGAAAGGGCAGTTCTTTCAAGATCAATGGAGGAGCGATAATCACAAACCTGAAAAGGCAATTGATTCACCACACAAGCACTTAGAAATAAATTGGAATTAAACAAAGATCAAAGGATAAAATGAAGATCACCACTATATGGATTCTAACCCTGGATCCTCACATTGCAATGAAGTAAATATGAAAAGGGTTTTTGTAAGATCAAAAACGTCATCGAAGAAAGGATCCAAAGACAAGATATTTAATTTTTCCAGATCTAAATAAATTAATATAAATTTATCATGAGAGATCCTTGTTCAAGGTTTTAAGAAATTAAATTTTATAAAAGTTTTAATTTATTTCCCACCATCGTATGCTTCTGCTGCATTCAAAACCTTCATCTATCATGACACAACTATCTCTTTTTCCAACTTTGTCAAGATTGATGGGTTTAGTGGGCTCGAGCTCCGCTTCTCTCTTATCATTATTTTATCTATCATTTGAATAACTATTTTAATCCCCATTAGTTTAATCCACAATATCCCCTTCTAATCACCACACCAGGAATCCAGGTGTTTCATATTCCCTTTAATATGTCACCATTATCACCATTGGAGTGCGGCATTGATCCATACAGTCTTGAATTTCCAACCATGCACCCAATATCACATTCCTAATAAGAACACAATATAGCTCTGAACCACTCTAGGTTGTTGCAACATATTCAGTATTCATAAAGGGACATGTAAATATCATTAAGATTGCACATTTATGAAAATGGATGTTCTATGGTGTGACTTCATTGATATAGTCACATGAAAGTGGAATGAATCCCTAGTCACATGAGTGGAAGATGAGTAACATTATCAAGTGTGATGTACCAACCCAGGTTCAATACACCGATGCCCTGAGCTGGTCAGTCACATGACCTCAAGCATGCCTCCCCATATGAAAAAGGCCACCAACTAGTAGAGAGGGTATAATATCAATCATGGAGAGACTATACCCTCTTTATCAATGTAGAACAACAAGGGAAATAAATAAGCAATAACCAAATGACATGTAACCATAACTAGAATGATACCAGTATCACATGATAACCAAAACTGGAAATACATAACAAAAAGAGTAGTAGATATTCCATGCTAAGATACATGCCAAGTGTCAAATTGAAAAACCAAAATTAAGGACACTGACAACTCCCAAGTGGGTCTTGAACAACTTCTAGTTCTCTCATCCATGCTCCATCCAAAATCAACCATACAAAATAGATCCTTTCCCCTTATCCTATCCTACAAACAAGAAATCTATTCAAGTACCGATTAGGTAGCCTAAGTAGGGTGTGAGTGTCACATAGATTTTTACAACCAATAGTGTCGAAAAAAATATCTATTCAAATCATGTATGTAGTTTTATATGGAATAAAATACAAAAAAAATAAATAAAATAGTTTGAATTTATTCAATTATCCTTTATTTATCCACATAAACACCTAGGTTCCCAAGGAAACCCGTATCTCAATACCTGCTTTGACTAGTGCCTAATTATAAACTATTTTACATTTTCAATTCACAATTCATTTTAAAAATGGGCTTTCATTAACCATTTCATTTCAATTTATAATATTCCCAATTGGAACCACAATCCAACACCAATATTTTGGGTGTAGAATGCCATTCCTGGAACCCCATGAGTATTTGGAGAATTAGTTCCTGTCCCACACCTCATTGGCATTTGGAGCATAAGTCCCCATCCCATTCAATTTTCATGCATATATTGGGTCCTATAATGTCATGTCTAGGACACTGTGGATATTTGGAGCATGAGTTCTTGTCCAACACCCCATTTATCAATCAATCACACATATCACACATATCAAAATATAACATGTACCACAATATAAAATATTTCACAATATAACATCAATCAAGATCAATCAATATTAATCCTCTATCACATTTCATTATCATAATATTCTATTAATTAATTCATTAATTAATTAATCCAATTTCCATCAATTTCATCATTGAAATAACTCCCATTAATTAATTTGACAATTAATTAATCAAATTCATTCCATGAATTAATTCAATAATTAATATAATCACATCAATTAAACTAATTAATTAAACTATTAATTAATCACATAATTTAAATTAATTAACTCAAAATTTAATTAATCTATCACAATCTCATCATTTCAATAATTAATTCATTAATTAATTATCCAATTAAAAATCCCAATATCCAATAATTAATTTAATGATTAATTATCCAAATCACAATTCAATATTTCAATAGTTAACTCAAAAATTAATTATTCCACAATTCTAAAAAATTTAAATACCCCAATAATTAATTCAATAATAAATTATTCCAAATTCACAAACCCCTAATTAATTAATTTACCTAAATTAAATTATTCAATTAAGAAATACAATTTCAAAATGAACCCTAGAAAATATAAAATTAAATACACTTAATTTTAATCATGATTATGGGATTTGAATAATATACCACCAACCTCAATTGATCGAAGATTGATCACCCAACCTAAATCCCTAATTTAAATGGAATAATGATGTAGAATGAGATCCGATTCTTAAACCCAAATCCAGGATCATATGAATTATGATTCCACAATTGTAGGTCTATATCCACAATCCCATATCTATATCCAACAGTATAGGGAATAATAATCCTACAATTTATGGGATAAGAGTGGGAAAGAGAAAGAAAAACTCACAGGATGAGATCATTTTACCAGGAGGGGTGTAGATCTTTAATCCAAGCTTCAAATCACCCAGAATGGAGGCCAGAATGGCTTAGAATCCCTCTGAGAGGCTCTGGAGTTGAGATAAAATGATTATGGGTCTTTCTAGGGAATTTGGGGGTATAAGACGGGGGTTTGGTAAATTTTTAATAAAACAAGGAGATTAAAACCCCGTACTTATAGTTTAATGCTCAGGACACATGGTTTCCCCTAACCATACACCAATTCTAGGGAGACACACAGTTTATTCTTTTTGGGAACATGATTTAAAAAATCATGTTCCATCAATAAAAAACCCATCTATATAGGGTTACACAGTTTGAGGGGCCAGAGTGCATGGTAGGGAAAATTGTGAAACAACTGTGAACTGACCTCTTTATTCCATTTTTTTCAAACTTTCACCCAAACAGACTCCAATTTAAAATCCAAAAAAAATACTCAACACTAATAAAAATAGTAACTGTAAATGAGCCTGATATAAATTCAAAAAAGGATGGGGGTTTGCAATCTTTTTAACTTATTACCGCTCATTCTAGATATGTAATCCCAAGAATTTATAAGATTCTGAGTTAAAAAGATTGGACCTCTAAGACCTCATATCTGCTTCTCTCACCCATGTTTCATCCTAAAAACATCCATGTTTCCACAATACATTAACTATCAACATGGTATTTCCCCACAAAAATTTCTCAATATGATCTAAAAGATGTATTGGATGCTCCTGAAAGGAAATATCTTTGTAAATATCAACATCCTCCACATCGATTAAATGAGAAGGGTCGGAGTGATACTACTGTAGTTGTGAAACATGGAAAACATCATGCATGGAAATGTCTCTCTGTGGAAGATCCAATCGATATTCTACCATCCCGATTCTTTTCACAACCTCAAATGACCGAATGAACCTGGATGCCAACTTGACCTATCTCTATATCCATCAATGAACCAATCTTGGTGACACATTAAGGAATACACAAGCACCCTATGTAAAATCTGGGGGTCATCGACCTTTATCATCATATGAATTATATCTACTTTAAGCCATAGCAATATGTTTCTAAATCATTTGAACCTACTCCAACATTTCCTAAATGAGACTCTGTCCCAATAACTTTGAATCACCAACCTACATCCATCATTGAGGTGATCTGAATAGCCTACCATAAAGAGCCTCATATGGTTCCATATGAATCATATCCTGATAACTGTTGCTATATAAAAACTTCACCAAAGCTAGGTGCCTCTTCCATGACCCACCAAAGTTAAGAACACATGATCACAACATATCTTCATGCACCTGTATAGCGTTCTCCAACCACCCATATGTCTGTGGCTAACATAATATACTCAACAGGACATGTATCCCAATGTCCTTTCATAATCCCTACCAAAAGAATGAATTAAAGAATGAATCAAGATATAAAAAAATAGTCTACTACAACCCATGAAAATGGATTATCTCCCAAACATACAGTTCCCCCAAGAACTCCACTGAGAAGGTTTCCCATATAGGCAAGAAATGCGCTACCTTCATCAGTCTATCCACAACCACATAAAAAATTTCATTCTTACAAGGTGTCCTCAGATGACCCACCACAAAATACATGGAAATTTCATTCCACTTACATTCCATTGTTGGAAGGATATTAAATATACCTCTAGGTTATTGATGCTCAAACTTCACCTACTGAAAGGTGTAGCATAGTGTCATGAACCCTGATATCTCCTTTATCATGCCCGACCACCAAAATTGTCATCGTAGGTCATGGTGAATTTTGTTTATACCTGGATGTACCACACACTTCAAGGCATGTAACTCATGAATAAAATTATCCTCCATACTCTTAGGCACAATAACCTTATGTTTGAAATAGATGACCTCATCATCATATATTCTCCAATCAGAAGGTGACTCCCCACATTCAAGGATTTCCTTTAAGTTCAACCATTACAGATCTTAATACTGTCTCTATCTGATCCATCTCAAAATTATAGACTCCACTTAAATTGAATCCAGAGTCATATGCTCCTGAATCTCTTGAACCATAATGTGAATCTCAACTAGAAAAGTTATCATCTTCCACTCGGCACTAGATTCCTAAACCTCTGGAGTCTATGTTTTCCTTCTTAAAGCATCAGCCGCATAGTTCCCCGTACCTTGAATATAGGCTAGTTCAAAATAAAATGACTTTATATAAACAAACCAACTCCACAGCAAAAGATTCAAATTCCACTGTGAAAATATATACTTTAATCTGTCATGATTTTTATACTCAATAAACTCTTCTCCCAATAGATACTATCACCAACACTTCAAATCATAAACTACTACCACTAACTATAGGTGATGCATCACACAATTCCATTCATGTGGCATAAACTATCAAGAACCATATGCCACAACTCGATATACCTACATCAAAACTACTCCAATACCTATCCTAAAAGCATCAAAATACACCGTATACTCCTCACCCAAGTTGGGTAGGATCAAGATCTAATAATATCCAACAAATCCTAGAAAGATTTGGATACCGAACGCATTATAAGGCTACTCCCAAGAAACCACTGCCTGAACCTTCTCTAGGTCCATAGAAACACCTCCATTTGAAATTATGTGACCCTAGGAGTGTACTTGATCAGTATAAAAATGACACTTTTATATCTTGGAAAATATCCAATTATCTCTTAGTGTACTCAAGATGATGTCAAGATATTGGGAATGATCATCATGAGACTTGGAGTAAACCAATATTCCATCCACAAAAACTAAAAAAAACTTATCCAGTTTTGGATGGAATTTTTTTTTCATCATAGACATAAATTTTTTTAGTGCATTTGTCAATAAAAATGGAATTACGATGAACTTATATTGGCCATACCTACACTTGAATGCAGTCCTAGGTCTATCAGAAGGTAAAACTCTCAACTGATGATACCCTGATCTCAAGTTAATCTTTGAGAAAACACATTATCCCATTAATTGTTCAAATAGATTGTTGATATGTGTTAGAGGATACTGTTTCTTCAAATTTATTCGGTTCAACTTCTGGTAATAAATATATAATCATAAAATCCTTTCATCCTTCTTTTTAAACAACATTGGTGAACCCCAAGGTGACATACTTGGATGGATAAATTACTTATCCTCTAACTCCTATAAATGATCATTGAGATCTTAAAGCTCTATCAGTGCCATTATATATAGTGGAATAGAAACTAGCTCATCTCCTGACATGAGTTCAATAGTAAATTCCACATATCTCTCCAGTGGAATCCTGGGAAATACATCCAGAAAGTAGTTCACTGTGGGTAGAATGACATCATGTTTCACACCCCCATAATCCAACAGTATACTTGCAACCTAGGATACGAGCTCTTCTAGTTGATGAGTAATTGGACCTTCTTGGCCTTCATGGATGTCCCACTCTCCATGGTGGATATATTTCTCGCCCTCAAGAGATGTAAAATTCAATATCCTATAGTAAAAATATACGTGGAATCGCTATGCTACTAACTAGACTATATAAAAAATTAAGTCAAAGCCTAAAATATCTAGAATATAGAGATCCCAAAAAAATGATACTCCCCAATGTTGAGAGAACTCCCCTTGCACAAACAGATATCTCTCAACCATACTCCAAATAGTGTATCTATCATCATAATTCCACACACGAACTCCACTGTTAGGATAAAACCATTCACAAGTTGTGAAAAAATAAAATAATCTGAGGAACTAGTATCAAATAAGGTACTGGAAAATGTAGAAGATAGAATAATAGTACCTATCACTATCGATAGTCCAACCTTGCTATCCACAAGTGTAAGATGAACTGTGTGTAATTGTCCTTCCCCTCTTCAATGTGATGTAGTCTTAGCTCCCTGAGCTGCACCAATCTACTTGTACATGCAATATTTACCCAAAGTAACTTATCCACTACCTCTACCACCATGTCTAGTATTACTCTATATTCCTGACTGATATGGTTTGGAATATCCCCTTCCCACACTCTAGTTTAGTTTAGCTCCTCCATCGCCACCAATCTATCACGAGTTCCTATAGAACTTCTATAGATTTCTCATCTTGTTATAGGCTCAAAACTCTACTGGTGGTCGTGGATAATGTTTATTGAAGTGTCCCAACCTATATCACTGGTGGAAAATCATATGGGTAAGAAACCGAGTAACTACCCCTCTATATGTCTACCATTCTTCCCACTTCTCTAGTTTACATTCTCATAATTACGCTTCCTAAAATCAAAATTTGTTCCTCCTGATCACATGGAGGAAACCACCCGTCCTCCACTGTAATCCGCCCCCTCAGATTCCTATCAGATATGAGATCATGATTCACCACTTTTGAAATATTTTTCAGCCAGAAGCTGTTAATGTAACATCCTGAGTTTTAAGAAATAAACACTATATTCTATTTCATAAATAATATGCTACATTGAGCTTAAAAAAAACTAAATATTATTATTTAATTTTTCCCATTATAACCTAGTAATTGGAAGAGAGGTAATGAATATTTTTAACTGAATTAATAAAAAGTGGTTTACACGTGTTTATAATTAATTCTTTTGTGAACAATTAATTATAAATTAATGTAAAACCCTTTTATAATAAAATGAAATTTTATTCTAAAAAAACTATTTAAATGAAAATAAGTGAGTTTATAAAGTAATAAAGTCACAATTGTTTGGTTTTATTAAATATATATATTTAATATATTTAATTTAATTTTTAAGATTCATATTATATGTTTTATAGACATGACATAAGAACAAATTATTATTTTTGGATAAAAGTAGTATTTCTCAAAAAAAATAAAGTTTTGTATCCTTTTGATGGAGAACACATTTTAATTATCATTTTGACAATTTTATAAGTTATATTTTACTAAATAAACTTCTTATTTGGAAGTAGGATTTTTTTTACTTTAGATAATTTTTTTATTTTTCTAATAAAATTTGTTTTTTAATTAATAGTGAAAAATACTGCATTTTAACTAAAAATGATTTTTCATCTAATTTATTTATATAGTTAGATTGTACTTTTAATTGGGTTTGAAGTATAATTAGAATAAGTTTTTATCTTTTAAGATAATTTAAGTCATTATAACCAATTTCTAGTTTAAAATAGATATAAAAGTATTTCAAACTTTTGAACGTTTCACTTTGAAGACCCATTTTTTAGTTTTGTCTGTAGAATTAATTTTAAATAGAATTTTCCAAACTATGTGAATTGAATTAAGTAAAATGTATTCCAAATTTTTAATAATATGTTTCAAATTATGTTTTAATGTCAATTTAATTTTTAGGTATTAAAAAGTTATCATGGTAAAAAATTTATTTACTGTAATAAATGTAAAATTTTGACAAAGGTTAAAATTAAAAGTTAAAATCTTAACCTAACTAAAAATTACAACATTTAATTAGTGTTTGAGGTGTTTATTGAACCTAAACAGTGTATAAAACATTAATTAAAATACAACTTCATGTAATTTAATGATACCTATATATGGTTGGCTTATAATATAAGATAATCAATAAACTAATGACTTGAACCCTCCTCTCCTCAAGTATAAATACCACCACTCCACCTACCATTTCTAAATAAAATAGCATTTTATATCCTAAAATATCTTAAAAAACCTCTCCTAATCACTCTGACTATGTCCAAGTGCTGATGGTGTCACAAAAGTCAAACCCAAAGGTCCTTATGGTCTTTCAAGGAGGGGATATTCAAGATGTAATTTTCTCAATGTACCTCTCTTAATTTATTTTATTTTTCTACTTTCTTCTAACCTCCTTCATCGATAAATTAATGATACCTAAAAAATAATTTATATACTTTATTTTTATGTTTATAATGGAATATATCATACCCATTTCATTTCTTACCTCCTCTTATTAAAAAAAACGAAATTATTATCCATATTATGTCAGTTTTTCGCCCCCGTGAATAAAGTTTTTGTTAGTTTTCCATTACTGCATTCATGGATGATATTAAAACTATTTTTCAAGTTAAATAATATTTAAATATTTATATTATAACCTATTTTATATTATAGAAATTTTATATTAAACTTACCTTCATTATTTCCATATTACTGTTGTACGATAACTTTATTTGGGGATGTGTGGACTACCGCCTCCTCAAAATGATGTGATTCATTCAGGCATCACATTGAATGTATTAAGGATTATTTTAGAACAAATATATGATATAAATCATATATTTATGATACATTTATTATATTATATATTTATACATATTTATATATATTTCATTTAATTTCATTTTTTTAATATGACATGAAAAATGAAAATAGAGTTCATGTGTATGTACGACCTATCATTTCCACGAACGGTGTTTTTCGTTTGTCTGAAAAAGATTATTATAAATTATTATAAAATAAATATATAAGATATTTATATCATGTTTTAAATTCCAGAGATGATGAACTTATAACCACATTGACTATTTACATCATACGATGTTCATTATCGACTTAAGTACAAAATATCGACAAAATGTACAACATAAACTTAAATAATTATATAAATATTATCACATAGTAATTAATGATATAAAAGGAATAATAAATGTTAAAATTTTATTAATCAAGTATATATTAACCTAAATTTATTATTCAGGAAGAAGAAGGAACATATGAGACGAGTTGAACTTGAGGTAAGGGATTTTTCTAACTCTATTTCCATTCATTGGGTTATATGTCTACTTTGTTGATTTTATTATGAAAATATTACGTGTGGAATAAATTTTTATTGGTTAATTTTGTATTTATACTTCTATTTTTGTGTATATATGGTTGTTACACATAATCACCTCATTGATAAATTCTTACATCATTGATAAGAACTTTTTAAGGATTTAGTTGTATCACTTTTTAGCTCTCTAAGATATATGCATTATTCACCAAAAATTTATTTTGTGTGGTGTATATATAATAAAATTTGATATAAAATATCAATAATATTTTAATATTTATTTTATTAAATGTTTCATTCAATTATTATTACTTTTATTGGTTTTACGATTCAACAGATTATAAGTGGTAAGGGAATTTCTTAACCCAATTTCCATTCTTTGGGTTAAACTTGTATTTCTTGATTATATAGTGCTATGATTTTGTGAGAAGTTAATTTTGGATATATTATCTTGTATTTATACTTGATTTATGTGTATTTATAGTTAATACACATAATTTATCTATTTTATTAACAAAATGATCTTTGTAAGGGACTCTTTAACTAAAAAATCATTTTAAATGTTTTAAATATTTATTCTTCTAAATATTTATCAGTGATTTACATATCTTAAAAATGGTTTTAAGGATATATTTATATGGAAATGAATGTTTTAAAATTTTAATTCCTTTCAAAATTTTCAATGTGGAATGGGACACTTTGATTAAAAAATATTCTTTTTAAATGTTTTAGTTGTGTTTTAAAATTTGATTGATTATTAGAATAACTTGGAGTGTTTTTTAACATATAAGTCATAAAATGAATTTATGAATTTTATGTTTCTTTAATGTCTTGCTGTTAATTTTAAAAGTTTACACTTTTATTCCCAAATAAAGTGTTTTCATTTATGAGTGCGCAATATTGTAAAAATGAAATGTGATTGCAAATTGCAAATTTTATTTTTCTTTTATGATTGTTTTATGTGTTAGGATTATGTTTTGGTTATTAGGAATTGCTTATATATAGAGGTGTATCCATGATAAACTATGGGTAGGTGATCCTGTGATAGCTCTCCAATTCATTGGGTTATGTGATAGAGTTAAATGCTATGGTTTATCCTAATATATTTAGGGAATATACTGTGATGGGTATTCCAAATGTAACCATGAAGGTTACTACCTATGAAACCGTGAAAGCTACAATGTAAGTATGATATGGATTCCACAAGTTAACCTTTTGATTTATGATTTCTAATAAGTATTTTTAGGAATATTATTATTTCATGAGGTATGTTAAATAACTAATGTTTTTAATAGTGAAATGTATGATTTTAGGAAAATTTTTTTATGTGATTAAAATATTCACAAACTAATGGTTTCATTTCTTATTTTATATCCCTTTCTGATAATTTTGTACTCATCCCAAGTTTTTTTAAATTCTTTACATATGGGATAAATATGCGTAAGATATAGGAAGAATTAAAGTAGATTTTTATGAAGAAGAGAAATCATGTTTTATATTATGAAAAAAATTGATAGTGAGTAGACGTGTCTACTTTTAATATTTGAGTTGTTTTGTAATAGTTATGGCCTAATTATCTAAAATAATAAACCTAAAAATATACTCAATGTGAAAAAAATTAAATTCTTAACTAAACTATATATTATGTAATGTTTAAGGCTGGGGACTTATAATAGGTATCAAGGGTCTGTTTAGATAACTTTAGAGGTTAGGGAGTTATTTAAGCATAAGTTACAAGTTTTATATAACCACAATGGTTAGAATATTAGAAAGAGTCACAATTATTTTTAATAATTTTAATGAGTTTTGATTAAATATATGGTAAGTTTTTATGTCTATTCTTTTTGTCATATCCTTGTTCTATAAAATTTTCAAATCGAGGAAATTTGGTTACAAGTGGGAGGAGGATCTAAAACAACATTTTTATCTCTTTGGGATGACTTGCTTGTAATAATTATTGCAAAGTCATGTTCAGTTGATTCTAAAACATTTTCTAACATATAACTCTCTTTTAAAAAATTTAATGAGATATCAAACCCCTACTTTATACCTAGATACCATCATGGATTATAAGTTGTTTTTTAATCAAATCCTATTTTCTAAATATTCTCATATTTTTAAAAAAGGTAAATATTATCAAGGAATTGTTAAATATTTTACCTTTTTACAATATTATAAAGCATATTATGATTTTTAGAAATCTGATTAAGATGGAGACCCTTGAACACCCTATTTATACTTGATTTTAAAATATATTATTTAATCACATAATTATGTTATTTTAAAAGGACCATTGATTAAAATTTTCAAGTCAAACTCAGTCCAAATGGTTTATAAAAATCATGTTTTATCAGATGTTTTGAAATTATATGTCATACATTATTATTTTCCAAATCTATTTTTATATGAACTCCCATATGACCCAAGTTGTACAAATTGTATTTGGATAAATAAATAAAATTATTTTAAAGAATCTCTAAATCATTATTGCAATGCATAGAACTTATATCTTTGTGAAAAAAATAATGATGAAACCAGGTTGAAACCATGATCAAGGTAAGCTGTTCATTATTTTTGGAATAGTTTTATTAAATAATTTGGAGATGAAAAGAAAAATTTAAATATATACAAGACTTTATGAATTAATATATTAGATTAATTATAAATTGGGATGAAAATGAAAGGTATAAAATAACCTTTGATGTTAAAACATGTTATGGTTATTTTTGAGGATTTTATCTCATTTTGGGAATGTTATAAGAAATATATAGTTTTCAAAAATGGGTAACAGACAGACCATGTGACAACCTGTCACGTCAGACAAGGCTGTAGTAATCAAACCCATGACTGAAGGGAGATACAGATTTATTTCTTTGCGCTATCCTATATGAAGTCCCTATTTAGTATGACTTTTTCTTTTTAATTAAATAAGTTTATGGAATATGAATAAGTTGATTTTTGTAACTTATGTTTTATCAAATGGATACCCTTGGTATTGGAAAATTATTTTGGGATTATGTGATAAATGTCATTTTGGAAGAAATTCACTATTTTGGGAACCCTACATGACTAAGGTGAATAGAATACTACAAGATTTTATTTGGGAAGTAATGGTTGAATTTTAATTTGGAAGAATCTATGTTTTTATTATGGAATTATGGTGATTGGGGTTATATATGGAAATGGTAAACCAATCTTGGATAATATTTGATTTTGGAAATTATATTTTTGGTATGAGAAATTGATATTGATCGATTTCATTTGGAGATAATTTTTAAAATTTATCTTGGAAGACTATGTAATCAAATTATTTGGAGTTTTGTGTTTCAATATTAGTTTGGATTATTTTTTTGGGATTTTAATGACAGTTATTTTTTGAATGGTATATGTTGATTTTTTTGTATTACAATTGAATTTTGGAGATTAAAATTAGTTTTTCATCATCAAATTGTTTATTATTTTTGGATAATTATTTTATCTTAACCTATCCTTATTGTTTTTTTAATGTTTCCCAACAGAATAAATAGATAGTTAATCTTTTGTGGGTTATGTGATTCTATTGAAGTTGATTCACCATGAATACTCATCATTTGGTGTAAAAGATGAGTGTTTGATGAAAACTGATTAGATTATGACTATCTACTTTTCAAGTAAGTTTATTTATTTATTCTCTTAGTCTAAGTACTAAAATAATTCTTAAATTCTATGAAAAGGATCCGAAAATAAAAATGTTATGCGATTTATTTACATAATGGGAAATCAAAAACCTTTTAACCAATCAAAAATTTATGGTTTTGTGATTGTCAACTTTCTATTGAAAATATTTTTTATCACTATCCATCAGAACATTATGGTTAATTTTCTCTTCTATATACATGTTTTCCTATACAGAACCCTAGTATTTTTCCATCTTATGTGATCTTGTTTCTTCTCTTTCTTTATTTTAAAGTGGTAGTATTGTTAATCCTTTTTATGAAGTAGGATTGCAATAAAGGTAATTTGAAAATTCATACCTTAGTTACCAACACCAAATTCAGATTGTGAGGATGAAATTTAATAAATTGCGGGGGGGGGGGATGTAACATCTCAAACATTAAGAATGAAACACTATGTTTGATAGCATACAAGATACACTACATCGATCTTAAACAAACAAATAAATATTATTATTTAAATATTACCATTATAACCTAGAAATTGGAATGACAGTAATGAATAATATTAACTAAATTATGAAAAAATGGTTTAACATGTTTATAATTAATTCATTGGCGCACAAATAATTATAAATTAATGTAAAACCCTTTTTTAATAAAAGGAAATGTTTTTCTTCAAAAACTATTTAAATGAAAATAAGTGACTTTATAAAGTAATTAAGTCACTATTGTTTGGTTTTATTAATTAAATATATATTTAATTTATTCAATTTATTTTTAAGATTCATCTTATATTTTCTATACACATTACATAATAAAAAATTCAGTTTTTCGGATAAAAGAAGTATTTCTAAAAAAATAAAGTTTTACCGCCTTTTTATGGAGAACCCATTTTAAATATTGTTTTCAAACTTTTATAAGTTATATTTGAAAAAATAAAATTATTCTTTGGAATTGGGATATAAAATTTTTCTTTGGATAAAGTTTTCGTATTTTTTAATAATATTTATATTTTAATGAATATTGAAAAATACCACATTTTAACTCAAAACTACTTTTTTCATCTAATTTATTTATATAGTCAGATTGTAATTTTAATTGGTTTTAAATTATAAGTATATAATTTTTTATAATTTAATCCAATGTAATTTATTGGAACAAATTTCTTGTTGAAAATAGATACAAAAATATTTCAAACTTTTGAAGGTTTTACTTTAAAAACCCGCTTTTTAGTTTTTCCTACAAAATTAATTTTAAATATAAATTTCCTAATTATGTAAATTGAATTAGATAAAATAAATTCCATTTTTGAAATCATAGTTTCAAAATTAGTTTGTAATATTAATTTTATTTTTAGGTATTAAAAAGTTACCATGATAAAAAAGAATTATTTACCGTAATAAAAGTAAAATTTTGACAATGGTTAAAATTAAAATTTAAAAGTTTAACCTACCTAAAAAATACAAAATTTAAAGAGTGGTTGAGGAGTGGATAGAAAATAAAAATCCTATAAAACATTATTTACAATCCAATGTCATGTAATTTAATGCCACCTCTATATCTTTGGCTTTTAATATAATAAAATCAATAATCTAATCAATTCAACCCACCTCTCCTCAAGTATAAATACCACCACTCCACCTCCCATTTTCAAACAAAAAAGAATTAAAGATCCTAAAATATCTTACCAAACCTCTCCTACTCACCCTCCCCATGTACAAGTGCTTCTGGTCTCACCAAAATATCAAACCCAAGGTCCTCAAGTGTCTTTAAATGGGGGGATATTCAAGAGGTTATTTTCTCAAAGTATCTCTCTTAATTTATTTTATTTTTCTACTTTCTTCTCACCTCCATCATCAGTAAGTGAATGATAACTATAGAATAATGTATATACTGTATTTTTATGTTTATAATACAATATATCATCCACATTTCATTTATCATCTTCTCTTATTCAAGGAAACAAAATTAATACCAAGTTATGTTAGTTTTTTGCATTGGTGAATAAAGTTTTTGTTCTTTTTACATTACCAACATCATGGGTGGACCTAAGAATATTTTTAATGTTAAATAATATTTAAATATTTATATTATAACCTATTTCATATTATTTAAATTTTATATTAGACATACCTTTATGTTTTCCATATTGTTGTTATACGATAACTACCATTGGGGAAATGTGGACTACCGCGTCCTCAAAATGATGTGATTTGTTCACGCATCACATCGAATTTATTAAGGATTGTTTTAGTAAAAATATATAATATATATAAAATATTAATTATACTTTAATGATATTATATATGTATGCATATTTATATACATTTCATTTAATTTCGTATTTTCAATACGATAGGAAAAATGAAAATAGCGTTCATGTGTACGTAAGACCTACCGTCTCCATTAATTGTGTTTTTATTTTTTATTAAAAATATTATTAAAAATAATTATATAGTGAATATATAATACATTTATACCATGTTTTATTTTCTGGATATGATGAACTTATGATCACATGGACTATTGACATCATACCAAGTTCATCATCGACTCAAGTACCGAATATCGACAAAACATCCAACATAAACTTAAAATAATTATATAATTGTTATAACATGGTAATTAATGATAAAAAAGGTATAATAAAAATATAAACATTCTTAATTAAGTCTATATTAACGTAATTTTGTTATTCAGTAAGAAAAAGGAACATACGAGATGAGTCAAAATGAAGGTAAGATATTTTTCTAAATTAATTTCCATTCATTGGGTTATACATCTACTTCATTGATTTTATTATGACAAGATTATGTGTGAAATAACAATTTATTAGTTTATGTGGTATTTATACTTATATTTTTGTGTATATATGGTTTTTAAACATAATCACCCCAATGATAAATTCTTACGTCATTGATAGGAACTTTGTAAGGATTTACTCATCTCACTTTTTACCTATGTGAGATATATGCATTATTCACCAATAATTTATTTTGTGTGGTGTATATATAATGAATTTTGATATTAAATATCATTAATATATTCATATTAATGTTATTTAATATTTCATTTTATTATTATTACTTTTATTAGTGATTGAATTCGACAGATTACAAGTGGTAAGAGAATTTCTTAACCTAATTTCCATTATTTGGGTTAAACTTCTATTTCTTGATTATATAGGGATATGATTATGTGAAAAAATGAATTTTGGATATATTATCTTGTATTTATACTTAATTTATGTCTATTTTTAGCGAATACACATAATTTATCTATTTGATTAACCAAATGATCTTTGTTAGGGACTCTTTATCAAAAACATCATTTTAAATGTTTTAAATATTTATTCTTATAAATCTTTATCATTGATATAAAAGTATTAAAAATGTTTTAATGATATATTTAAATGGAAATTAATTCTTTAAAATGTTAATTCCTTTTAATAGTTTCAAAGTGGTGTGGTACACTTGGATTCAAAAATATTCTTTTTAAATGTTTTAATTGTGTTTTAAAAATCCATTGATTATTCAAATAATTTGGAATGTTTTTTTAACATATATGTCCTGATATATATTTTTAGATTTTATGTAACTTTAATGTCATGGTGTTAATTTTAAAAATTTAATCTTTTATTTCCAAATATAGTGTTTTAATATATGACTGCGCAGCTTTGTAAAAATAAAATGTGGTTGCAAAGTGGAAATTTTATTTTTCCTTTAAGCTTGTGTTTTATGTTCTGATTATGTTATGATAGTTGGCCATATCTTATGTATACTAGTGGTTTTAAGATAAGCTGATAGAGGGTGAGATCATGATAGCTATACAATTTATTAGGGAATGTGATGAAGTTAAATGATAAAGTTTCTCCTATGAGATTTAGGGAATATACTTTGATGGGTATTCGAAACGTAACCATGAAGGTTACTCTGTATACAATTGTGAAAGCTAAAATGTAAGTATGATATGGATTCCATAAGTTACCTTTATTATTTATGATTTCTAAGAAGTATTTTTAGGAATATTATGATTTCATGAGGTATATTAGAGAACTTATTTTTTTATGGGCGAAAATTATGATTTTATGAAAATCTTTTCATGAGTTTAAAATATTCATGGACTAATGATTTAATTACTTATTTTATACCCCTTTTAAGATTTTTGTACTCATCCCAAGTTTTTTTAAATGTTTTTAATAGGGTATAAGGATGGGTAAGAGAAAGGAAAAAGTCAAGAATATTTTTATCAAGAAGAGAAATCATGTTTTATATTATAAAAATAATGGATATTGAGTAGAAGTGTCTACTTAAAATATTTGAGTTGTTATGTAATAGTTATGGAATAATTCTATAAAACTCTAAACCTGAAAATATTCTCAATGTGAAAAAATAAATTCTTAACAAAACTCAATATTATGTAATGTTTAAGTTTTTAGACATATTGTTGGTATCAGAGGTCTGTTTAGATAACTTTAGAGGTTATGGTGTTATTTAAGCACAAGTTACAAGTTGTATATAACCACAATGGTTAGAATATTAGAAAGAGTCATAGTTATTTTAAATAAATTGAATGAGTCTTTATTAAGAATATGGTAAGTTTATATGTATATTATTTTTGTTAAGTCCATGTTATATAACTTTTTCAGATCAAGGAAAGTTAGTTACACATGGAAGGAGGAGGATCTCAAACAACATTCATATCTCTTCCTGATGAATTTTTGCAATAATTATTACAAGGTCTTGTTCTGATGATTCTGGAAATTTTTATAACATACAAATCTCTTGGAAAAAATTGTATGAGATATCAAACACATCATCTATACCTTGATACTATCGTAGATTATGGGTTGTTTTTAATCAAATCACATTTTCTCAATATTCTCATATTTTAAAAGAAGGTAAATATTATCAATGATTTTTTTCATATTTTTCCTTGTCTCAAGATTATGAAGCATATTTTGATTTTTAAAATGCTACTGAAGAAGGAGTCCCTTGAGAAGCCAATTTATACTTGATTTTAAAATATATTCTTTCAGAACATACTTATGGTATTTTTAAAGGACCATTTACTGAACGTTTCAAGTCAAACTTGATTTAGATGGTTTATAAAAATCATGTTTTATAAGATGTTTTGAAATTATATTTCATACATCATTATTTTTCAAAACTATTTTTCTATGAACACTTATATAACCCAATTTGTACATGGTGTATTTGGATAAAGGAAGTAAATGATTTTTAAAAATCTCTGAATCATTGTTGCAATGCATCGAACTTCTATCTACGTGAAAAAATGATGATGAAATTAGGTGGACACCATGATCAAGGTACGATGTTATTTATTTTTAGAATAGTTTTAGTATATAATTTAGAGATGAAATGAAAATTTTAACTATATATAAGACTTCATGAATTAAGATATTAATGTAATTATAAGTTGGGATCCGAACAAAAGGTATGAAATAACATTTTATGTTAAAACAAGTTATGGTTATTTTTGATGATTTTATTTCATTTTGGTAATTTTATAAGAAATATATAATTTTTGATAAAGGACAACACACAAACCATGTGACAAACTATCACATCAGGCAAGGCTATGGGAATTTAACCCACAATTGAAGGGCATCAATGATTTTTTTATTAACACTAGCCTACGTGAAGCCCCTGATTTTTATGAATTTTTCCTTTTTAATTAAAGTTGTTGATAGAATATGAATAAGTTTATTTTTAGAACTTATGTTTTATCAAATGGATTTATTTGGTATTAGAAAATGATTTTGGTATTTAGTGATAAATGTCATTTTGGAAGACGTTCACTATTTTGGGAACTCTATGTGACTAAGGTAAATAGAATACTATGGGATTTTATTTGAGGAGTGATGATTGAATTTTAATTTGGAAGAATATATGTTTTTATTATGGACTTATGGTGATTTGGGTTATTTATGGAAATGAACAACCAATGTTGAAGAATAATTGATTTTGGAAATTACATTTTTGGTATGATACATTGAGAGATATCAATGTTATTTGGAGATAAATGTTAAAATTTATATTGGAAGATTGTGGAATCAAATTATTCTAAGTTTTATGTTTCAATCATAGTTTGGATTATTTTTTATGGATTTTAATGATAGTTATTTATTGAATAGTCTACGTTTAACTTTTTGTTTTATAATTTAATTTTGGAGATTAAAATTAGTTTTTTACCATCAAATGGTATATTATTTTTAGAGAATTTTTTTATCTTAACCTAACCATATTGGTTTAGGTAAATGTTTCAAGATAAGAGAAATAAATAGTTAATATTTTGTGGGTTACGTGATTCTAATGAAGTTGATTCATCATAAATACTTATCCTTTGGAGAAAAAGATGAGTGTGTGGTGGAAATTGATTAATGGTTGAATCTATACTTTTCAAGTTAGAATATTTATTTATGTTCTTAGTATAAGTAGTAAAATAACTCATCAATTCTATGAAAAGGATCTGAAAACAAAAATGCTATCCAATTTCATTACATAATGGGAAATCAATGAACTTTTAACAAATCACAAATTTATGGTTATGTAATTGTTAACTTTCTCCAGAAAATGATTTCTATCACTATTTATAAGAACTTGATGGTAATTTTATCTTCCGTATCCTTGTTTTTTACATGGAACCCTAGTATTTTTCATATTAGGTGATCTTGGTACTTATCTTTCTTTCTTTTAAAGTGGTAGTATTATTAAAACTTTTACTGATGTGGGATTGTAATAAAGGTATTTTAAAAATTCATACCTTAGTTACCAAGCCCAAATTAAAATTGATAGGATGAAATTTATTAAGGGGTTGGGGGAGGATGCAACCTGCCATGTCTTAAGAAAGAAACACTATGTTCAATAGTGTACATGATACACAACATCAAGTTTAAATGAACAACTAAATATCATTATTTAAATGTAACCATTATAACCTAGACGTTGGAATAAAGGGAATGAATATTATTAAATTAATTATGAAAAAATGGTTTTCACATGTTTATAATTAATTCTTTGGTGCAAAATTAATTATAAATTAATGTAAAACCTTTTTTAAATAAAAAATGTTTTTCTAAAAGAACTATTTAAATGAAAATAAGTGAGTTTATTAATTAATAAAGTAACTCTTGTGAGGTTTTATTAATTAAATATATATGTAATATATTAAATTTAATGTTTAAGATTCATCTTATATGTTTTTAGACATGACATAAGAAAAAATTCATTTTTTTGGAAAAAATAAGTATTTCTCAAAAAAATAAAGTTTTCCCACCTTTTAATGGAGAACCCATTTTAAATATTGGGTTTGGCACTTTTATAAGTAATATTTGATAAAATAAACTTCTTATTTGGAATATTTCCATAAAATTTTAATATGGATAAATTTTTGGTATTTTTCTAATAATATCCATTTTTTAATGAATAATGAAAAATAAAACATTTTAACTCAAAACTCATTTTTATTATAATTTATATATATCGTTATATTTTCAATTTAATTTTTTATTAGGTATAATTAGATTAATATTTTATAATTTAATCAAATTTATGTCATTAGAACCAATTTCCAGTTGAAAATAGATATAAATACATTTCAAAATTTTGAACATTTCACTTTTAAAACATGTTTTTTAGTTTTTTCTGCAGAATTAATTTTAAATATAATTTTACCAATTATATGGATTTAATTAGGTAAAATGGATCCCATATTTTTAATAATTAGTTAAAAATTATTTTTTATGATCAATTTCACTTTTAGGTATTAAAATGTTACCACGGTAAAAAAAATTATTTACCGTAATAAAAGAATGTTTTTTACAATAGTTAAAATTAAAAGTTAAAAGCTTAACCAAACTAAAAAATAAAAAATATAAAGAGTTTTTGATGTGTCTCTAGAACCATAATATCCTATAAAATATTATTAAAAATAAGAAGTCATGGAATTTAATGCCACCTCTATATGGTTGGATTTTAATATAAGATAATCAATAAACTAATCACTTGAACCCACCACTCCTCAAGTATAAATACCCACAATCCACATACCATTTTCGAGACACAAAGCAATATAGATTCTCAAATATAAAAAAAAACCTTTAAACCTCAATATAATTAAATAAAATTACTTCTAGTCTCATAAAAAGACCCAACCCAAGGTCCTTAATGGTCTTTCAATGAGGGGATATTCAAGAGATAATTTTCTCAAAGTATATCTCTTAATTTATTTTTCTTTTTCTACTTTATTCTCACCTAATTCATCTATAAATGAATAATAAATATAGAATAATTTATATATTGTAGTGTTACGTTTTTAATGGAATATATCATACCCATTTCATTTCTCACATATTCTTATTCAAAAAAATGAAATTATTATCGAAGTTATATCGGTTTTTCGCCTCTGTTAATAAAGTTTTTCTTCATTTTTCATTACCACATTCATGGTTGGTCTTAAAAATATTTTTCAGTTTAAATAATATTTAAATATTTATATTATAATATATTTTATATTCTATAAATCTTATTTAAACATATCTTCATGATTTTTATATTATTGTTATATGATAACTTCGTTTTTGGGACGTGTGGACTACCACCTCCTCAAAATGATGTGATTCGTTCACGCATCACATGGAATGTATTAAGAATTGTTTTAGTAAAAATATATGTTATAAATAAGATATTAATTATAATTTAATTATATTATATATGTATATATATTTATATACATTCCATTTAATTTTTTTTCTTTAATACGATAGGAAAAACGAAAATAATGTTCATGTGTACGTATGGCCTACCATCTCCATGAATGGTGTTTTTGGTTTGTATTCAAAACATTATTATAAATAATTATATAATTAATATATAAGATATTTATACCATGTTTTTTATTCTGTAGATGATGAAGTTATGCCCACATGGACTATTGACATCATACCATGTTCATTATCGACTCAAGTACCGAATATCGACAAAATGTCTAACATAAACTTAAATAATTATTTAATTGTTATAAAATAGTAATTAGTGATATAAAGGGAAAAATTAAAATTAAAATTTTCTGAATCAAGTATATATTAACCTAAGTTTGTTATTCAGGAATAAAAAGGAACATATGAGATGATTCGAACTCGAGGTAATGAATTTTTCTAAGATAATTTCCATTTAATGGGTTATAAGTTTACTTCATTGATTTTGTTATGATAAGATAATGAATGGAATCAATTTTTATTGGTTTATTTGGTATTTAAAATTTTATTTGTGTGGATATACTTTTGTTACACATAATCACCCCTTGATAAATTCTTGCATCATTGATACGAACTTTGTAAGGATTTACTCATCTCTCTTTTTACCTCTGTGAGATATATGCATTAATCCCCCATAATTTCTTTTTTGTGGTGTATATATAATGAAATTTGATATGAAATATCATTAATATATTTATATTCATGGTATTAAATGTTTCATTCTATTATTATTACTTTTATTGGTCATATGATTTGACAGATTACAAGTGGTAAGGGATTTCTTAACCCAATTTCCATTCTCTGGGTTAAAATTATATTTCATGATTATATCATGATATGATTATGTGATAAATGAATTTTGGATATATTATCCTGTATTTATACTTTATATATGAGTATTTATAGCTAATACACATAATTTATCTATTTCATTAACAAAATGATCTTTGTAAGGGACACTTCAACTAAAACATCATTTTAAATGTTTTAAAGATTTATTCTTCTAAATATTTCTCATTGATTTAAATTTATTAAAAGTGGTTTTAAGGATATATTTATATGTACAAGAATGTTTTAACATGTTAATTCCTTTCAAAAGATACAAAGTGGTGTGGGACACTTTGATTCAAATATCTTCTTTTTGATTGTTTGAATTGTGATTTAAAATTGATTGATTATTCCAATAACATGGAATGTTTTTTTAACATATATGTTATGGACAAAATTTCTCACTTTTATGTCACTTTAATGTTTTTATATTAATTTTAAAATTATACACTTTTATTTCCAAATAATTTTTTTTTCATTTATGAGTGTGCAACTTTGTAAAAATTAAATGTGATTACAAAGTGTAAATTTTATTTTTCCTTTATGCTTGTTTTATATGTTTTGATTATGTGATAGTTCATGGGGACTACTTATGTATAAGAGTAGTTCCATGATAAACCAAGGGTAGGTGAGCCTATTTGGCTATATAATGCATTGGGTAATGAGATAGAGTTAAATGATAAGGTTTCTCTTAACAGATTTAGTGAATATACTATGATGGGTATTCCAAACATATCCATGAAGGTAAATATCTATGCAGTTGTCAAAGCTAACATATAATTATGATATAGATGCCACATGTTACCTTTATGATTTAATATTTATAATAAGTTTTTTAAAGAATATTATGTTTTCATGAGGTATGTTAAATAACTTTTGTTTTTTTGGGTGAAATGTATGATTTTATGAATTTTTTTTCATGAGTTTTAAATATTTATGGACTAATGATTTCATTCCTTATTTATATCCCTTACTGATCTTTTAGTGCTCATCCTATGTTTTTTTGAAATATTTTCCATAGGGTATAAGGATGGGTAAGAGAAAGGAAGAAGTCAAAAATATTTTTATCAATAATAGAAATCATGTTTTATATTATAAAAAATGGATAGTGAGTAGAAGTGTCGAATTTTAATATTTGAGTTGTTATGTAGTTGTTATGTCTAAATTATCTAAAACTATAAACTTGAAAATATTCTCAATATGAAAAAAGTAAATTATCAACTAAACTCAATATTATATAATGTTTAAGTTTGGGGCCTTATAATTAACCTTAAACTTAATCTCACATTTAATCCCATCCTAAAACCTTATTTATGCAGTACACTCATCTCCTACTAATGCTATAACAAAACACTACAAATCTAAAAAACATCTAGTATAGTCTACCAAGATCATGCTCTCTTGATTCAAGATCATAAAATCAGTTTTTTCTCTCCTTCTTGAGTGTCTCAGGATAATATTACTCCAAGAACTTCTCCTAAAAGTCCTTCCACTCCATATTCTCTAGCTTTTTATACTGAGAGTGGATGTCCCACAGTATCTTAACTTGAACTTGATTCATGTTTTCCCCCAATTTAACTCTCTTATCAAAAGAAGTCTCTAATTTGTCAAGTATAGTTTGGATAGACTCAATCCCCAGCTCAGCTACCTTAGGCCCACCCTCTCTGGTGAAAGTTGGAGGATGTTGTAACTGAAACTCCTATGTAAGGTCATACATTTTTTAGAACCCACCATAGGTCTCTTTCCATAGGCTTCTTGAAGAGAGTGAAGTTCTATCAGAACCTCTCTCCAACATCCTCACTCGGTACTATACATGCCTCAGGTTCCATCATTGGAGGATCATCCCTAGCCATGTTCTCATGTTGTCCTCTCAATATGTGTTATCATGGGGGAATAACAATAAAATTACAAACAAGCATCTTAGAACACATTAAATCACTTTATGACATTTATGTAAGTGGAAATCACAACAATCCACAACAAGTCTTTTCCCCAAACCACGCCACATGGTCAAAATTGGGGCACTATCAATCCCCTTAACCATCCTAATTATAGTCCATTATTAAAAAAATGTTAAACTCACTATTAATACATTTTATCATTATACACCCATTTATCCTTATCTTGCAACATTTTTTGATTTTCAATTTCATATTAGGAACATTTCTTCATTTCAATTTTATAAGCAAGGAAAAATAGTTCAAGTTCAACAAATTACTCATAACCTATTTTATTTTACATACATAAAATGATGCATGTCAAAAAATAATTCAGAGTGCCTAGAATGATGCATGCATACTCAACTCTCATGCCTTTTTGGGCCACGAGTCAAAACTCATAAAATCTCAACATCAATAATCATATCACACAACAAGATACACACCAAAGATGAAATAATATTCAACTATAAGAGAAAACAACAATAACAACAATCCCATCCTAGGTACATGGGTTCTCCCCCATACATTGGTTTTCTACTAGCATGCATGATCTCATAACCATGACCTGACTCATCCTATTCTTTTGTCTACCTTTACCAAGTAATATGATAAAATAAAATAAAAGAAAAATCCTTTGATACCTCTTTTTGATATCCTAAACTAGGTTCTGCACACCGGTGCCCAAATTTGGTTAGTCCTATGACCTCAAACACACCTTCTCAAATGCAAGTGGCTACCGATTAACAATGAGAGTCTAATATCAACCATGTGGAGACTATACCCTCTTTATTATAGTAGCCCAAAAATTGAAATAAATAAACACAAACCAAATGACATATAACCATAACCAGAATGATAACAGTATCACAAGATAAACAAAACTGGAAATACATAATAAACTGAATAATAAATATGCCATGCTAAGATACATGTTAAGTGTCAAAATTGAAAATTGAAAAGTAAGTACACTGATACCTCCCATGTGGGTCCCGAACCATGTCTGGTTTCCTCATCCATGCTCCATCCCAAATCATCCATCTAACACATAGCCTTTTCCTTTATCATGTCCTTCAAACATGAAATTTATTCGGTTACTGATCAGACAACCTGATTAGGGTGTGAGTATAACTTCTTATGCCACCACCAATGACGTCTCAGACAATATCCAATCAAATAGTGTATGATGTTGTATAAGGAATAAAATAGAAGAAATAAAGTAAATAGTTTACATTTATTCAATTATATTTAGTTTAACCACATAAACCCTAAAGTCCCCAAGGACACCCTTGTCTTAATACCTACTCATCCCATACTGAAGTCTAAACTATTTAAAATTTTCAATTCACAATTCATTTAACAAATGGGATTTCATTATCCATTTCATTTCAATTTATAATACAGTCAATTAGAACCACAATAAAATTTCATTCTTTTGGGTGTAGAACACCATGTCTAGCACCCAATGAGTATTTAGAGCATCATTCCTTATATCACACCTCATGGTATTTGGAGCATCAGTACCTATCCCATATAATTTTCATGCATGCCTTGGGTCGATGAATGTCATGACTAGAACCCTGTGGGTATTTAGAGCGTCAATGAGTGCCCCACACACCATTTATCAATCAATCACACATATTATACATATCACAATATAACATGTACCAAAATATCACACATATTACAATATCACACTAGTCAATATTAATCCTCTTTCACCTTTCATTATCACAATCTTACATTGATTAATTCATCAATTAGTTAATCCAATTTCTATCAATTTCATCATCATAATAACTCCCTTTAATTATTTAATCACATTCATTCCATTAATTAATTTATAAATTAATTAATCACATCCGTTAAATTAATTAATTCAAAATTAATTAGTTACAACATTTTTATTAATTAACCTAACAATTAATTAATCTTTCACAATCTCATTGTTCCAACAATTAATTCAACAATTAATTATCAAATTAAAAATACAAATTTCCCATAATTAATTTAAAAATTAATTACATAAATCAAAATTCGATATTTCAATAATTAACTTAAAAATTAATTATTCCAAAATTCTTCTCAATCTCAATATCCTAATAATTAATTCAATAATTAATTATTCCCGATTCCAAAAACCTTAATTAATTTATTCAATTAGGAAATAAAATTTCTAAATAAACCCTATAAATTCTAAAATTACATACATATAATTTAAATATTCACCATGATATTTGAATAATAGACCACCTCCCTCAATTTCTTGATGAGTGATCACCCAATAGATATCCCCAGTTGGAAGGAAATAACGACGTAGAATGAGATTAAGTTCTTAAAACCTAAATCTGGATCATATGAATCAAGATTCCAAAATTATAGATCTAGATAAAAGGTATAAGATCAATATCCGAAAAAATTAGGGAATAAAAATCCTACAAAAGATGGTAGAAGAATAATAAAGAGAAAGGAAACCACATAGGATGAGATCCTCTAATCGAGAGGGGTGAAAATATTAAATCTGGGATTCAAATCACCAAGAACAGAGTTCAAAATTAATTGTTACAACTTTAGTAGTCTATTTAATTGATATAGAATGATTATGGGTCGTTTTAGGGCATTCAAGGGTATAAAAAGAGGGTTTGAATTTTTTTTTAATAAAAAGGGGGATTAAAATCCCATACACACAGTTTGCTACTCGGGGCACACAGTTTCCCCTAACTGTGTGCCTTAACCATTCGCCTCTTCTAGGTGATACATGATTTATCCTTTTAGGGAATTTTTGTTGACAATATGCATGACAACCATGAAAAATCCATCTATCCAGGGTTACCCGATTTTCTGTGCTAGAGTGCACAGTTTGGGAAAACTGTGGCCCAACCACACTCTTCCCTCTTTCTTCCATTTTTTCAAACTTTCACCAAAACACAAACTAAGTTGAAACCCCACCAAAAAGGCACGCAACACTGATAAAATTTTATTTGTAAACAAGAAAGATAAATCTTTAGAAAAGGTCGGGTTTTTACAACATAATTCCACAATTTTATATAAAACCCTGCATAGACGTTTAAGTGAACAATTACACATAAAACTCTATATCCCACATCAAATTTGAGAGTTTTACACTTATTTTGTGTGAGTGACTCATCACATTTACAGATATTACCATGGTACAACCCCATACCACACCCACTTTTCAATACCTTTTCCTAGTAGTACATATCACTGGGCCTATTTCATTTATGCCTAACCAAGTGTCGTCCAGTGTGTAGATCCATTTTCATTTATGTCCCCTTTTATGAGTGGTATATGTCCTTTTTTGTCAAAATTTCCCAAATATATTATTTCCTTTTAAGATTCTTCATACTTTTATACTTTTTCTTTAAATTTTCTTTTCTCTCAAAATGTTGTGTAATACTTCCACACCATAAGCAATAGAAAATAATAAAAAGTAAGAAAAAAAGTTATTTAAAAAAAAAATAAATGAATATAAATTTAAAATTTTTACAAAGAATTATAACTATCGAATTCTCACACACTTAAACACTTTATTGTTCTTAAGTATAAAGTTTTAACATCACCTCAAAGGGAACCCATCCAACCACGACAAAAACTTCACAACCAATAAAATTAAACAATTTTAAATAAGATATAAAATTTTAAGAATCACACAAGATATATCTTTCAACTTATCATTTTTCAATTAAACTTGTGTAACCATGTATTTTAATCTTCTTATTTGAAATAATGAGGCCATTTTTAACTTCCATTCATATATTTCAATTTACTATTACTGATCATTCTAATTTTGAACTATATCACAATGAAAATTTTTTCTCTCATAGCTTAAGGTAAAAATTTACTAGAGTTATGCTCATACCTCAAGTACATGTACACTAACCATAAGTTTGAAAAGAAGATAAAATATCTTCTTAGTGAATAAAAATATCAACACCAATCATGAGGAAATTCAAAATAAGTTTTAAATGACTTTGATTTTAAATTTTGGTTGGTAATTGATGTGGAAAACATTAAATATCAAAAAGGAGGTTGTATCTTAAGTGAATTGCATAATGAAAAATTGAAAAGCTCAATGAAATACTACTTTAAGAATGAAATCACACAACACTCCCCAATCAAAGAAAATACTAAAAAATAACAGGAATATGCATAATGGAATTTTAATCATACTCTAAAACTATATAGATATAAGTATAAAAATCTATACAACACTTTGCTTCAAACTCCCTAAGTTATATCTTTAAAATTTAGTTGATAGGGAGTGAGAAATAAATCTATATATGCGGTGAATACATAGTCACCACAACATTTTTTATCCATAACAAGAATTGAATCTTTATTATGTAACTACTCCATGAAACCTGTTTCATAAGTCACTATTATCACCATCACAATGTGACATTGATCATATTTCCACCCATGAACCTAATGTTGCACGCCTGAGAAAAACATAGTGTTGCTTTATGTAACTCTATGATGTTGCAACATATTAAGTCTTTATAGAGGGACAACCACTCAACCTTGACCTCCCGCTACGGTGGTAATGGTAGTTACACCACTTGGATTTCTCAATATCATTGTAAGATGGTGTAAGTAAACCCTAACCACATGATAGGATGGTGAACAGTATAAGTGGAATAACTTCATTTCATATAAAACCTCATTCATGAATTTCTATGCACAATTCCACATAAATATCTATGATTCATAAAAAATTCTTAGTTGGGAGGGGACCATTTCTTATATTTGAGAATGTCACCACCCTGAAAGAGCCTTCCATGATACCACCCTCTACCACAACCACTTTACACTTCCCTCACCAAGCATCACACCATTTTTTTATGAACCATATTTGGTAGAGGAAAATCTATACTTGAAGATTAAAGTAAGTTTCATTGAAGATTGGGTAAAGTTTAATATGTTTATAAGGCTCTACCCATTTCACTATTTGTCTTCACCATGAAAATAAATGAAAAATTTTATGAACCACATCTACAGAACTGGATTTAAAAACTGATAATAAAACTTTATCAGTTCTAAAAAAGTGTTGTTGATCTAAACGTCATCACTAGTGTGTTACTTTTATCAGTGATAAAAAATAACTAATAAAGTGGGTACATTATTATTGATAAAAAATCAATGAAAATGGTGGTCCTTTATCAGTACTAGTTTAGCACTAATAAAGGTCTTATTTCTGCAGTGTGTGGTTAAAATTATTGCACACTACAACAACAAATACACTTGTATATGGAAAATTCATATTTTAATTGAAATAAGAATTAAATAACAAATAAAATAAAAAAAATATATTATATACATTTCAATCACTATTTTTTACAATTTTATTTTCATTTACTATCACAACATTCAAAAACAAAAATGGTTTTATTATCTTTAGCACCCGACGCCCTCTCAAAAAAGCTTAATCATGGTATCAGTTTCCGAAAAAAACCACTTAAACTAGAGTAAAAAATAAAATTTTATTAGAAAAAATTATTATGTTAATAATAATATAAATAAATAAATTATACATAAATATAAAACAATACATTAGTAAAATGTAAATTTTAAACAAAACAACACACTTGGAGCCATACCGGTCACAACGTGCATCAAATTGATGCGAAAATGATTCCTACACATCAAAAATGACTTAAATATATTTTTACTAACATATTAAAAGAATATAAATGCATTTTATAATTTTTTATTATGTCACATTTTTTTACTAAAATGTAAATTTAAACTGAAAACACACACTTTGAGTCATACTAGTCACTTCTTGTGTCGGTTTGATGTGAGACTAGTTCCTATACATCACAAATGACTTATAAGTCATTTTCCAAAAGTATCAATGAAATATAAGCACATTTTCATGGTTTTCAGTGAGTGACATACATTTTTATCTAAATTTTAATTTTTAGACAGATAATAGACTCTTTGAGTTATACTGGGAACACTATGTATTAGATTGAGTAGTAGATAATTCCTACAGATAAAAAATGACTTATGGAATATTTTACTAAATTATCAAAACAAATTGAATAAATTTTCTCTTTTTTGAGTATGTGACATGTGTTTTGAACTAAAATATAAATTTTAAAAAAGACACCCTTGGATTCATACTAGTTGTAAGAACCCGGTTCTTATTTTAGAGGTATGAGATTTTATTTTTCCTTTTCCTTAAGTGTTTTGAGAAAATATGAAAAATGGGGAAAAAACCTAAATTTTGGAACTACACGCCGTGTACTTTATCCACACGTCGTGTACTTTTGGCCGTGTTGGGAAGAGTACACGGGGAGTGTAGGCATGCCGGCACCGAAGGGTGTAGGAACCGACTACACGCCGTGTAGTGGTACCTTACACGCCGTGTAGTTAGTCGGTAGGTTTGAATAATAATGCGGTGGAGTCGCTGCCAGCTGGGCGACTGTACACGATGTGTACTTGGGAGTACATGCTGTGTACTTAGGTCGACGGATGAACAGTGTGGCGGTGCCTCCAATTGAACAGTTAAATGAAAGGAGTACACGCTGTGTAATCAGAAGTACACACCGTGTACTTTGTTTTTTCGGCTTAAAACAGGCAGCGGCCTCCTCATTTGGTAGAGGAGGCATTTGAGCCATTTTGGAGCCAAAGGAGGAGAAAGGATCTTTGAAGATCCACCGGGCGTTCGTCTAGAATCCGATTCGGCTTCAGACGATCTCGTTGGAACCGCATGGGTAAACCCTTCATCCTCCTAGTACCGTTCTTACCAATTCTTCTCCTAAAGTAAGTTATTTACGTTTTAATGAGTTTTGTTCTTTGTCAGATCTACGCCGTTCTTGGGCGTTTCTGGAGTCGGTGTTCGGGTATAACGTTCTTTGATGTATAAGGTAGGTGGCTTTGTGTTCATTTTCCAACTGTCGTGCGTTTTTGTGAGTTTTTGTGCCACGAACCCATGTTGGGGTGTCGTTTGGCTAAGGTCGTTTCTATATTTAATGCCTAGAATTGCATAGGTGATTGAATTGTGATAATAAAATTATGGTTGGTATCGTTGTTTGGATCCGGAACCACCCCCGGGGTGTGTTTCACTGTTTAGCCGTTTGGCCAGGATACTCGAGGGTATGCCTTTAAAGTAGTAATTGTAGGATTTCCTTGAGAGGAATTTCTTGTTATTGCTTGTTTACCTGTTGGTCATGGACCGGTTACCTGTTTGTCCTGAGGGCGTTGTTGTGATTAGCCTGAGGGCGTGACTGTTTTAGCCTGAGGGCTGTCGCTATTCCGCCTGAGGGAAACCTTTCATGCCTGAGGGCTTGACTTCTGTTCCTGAGGGTGACACTTCGTATGCCTGAGGGCGAGAATTTTTGTTACACCTGAGGGCAATACCTGCGGGTTGGATTCTGTATGGCCTGAGGGCAAGCCTGAGGGTGTGGTTACTATTTTAGCCTAAGGGAACGGTTCTGGTTAGCCTGAAGGGATTGGTGCTATTGAGCACAAGAATGTTACTGAATTAAATAAATTAAATTAATAATAAAATGACAATTTAATTGTTAAGTTAGTTACTTTTTAGTACTTCTTACTTTATTGTATTTTATTACTGCACACTATCGTTGCATGCTCAGACGCAGTTGGGTACGAGCCTTTGGTGGGTGCCTACTGAGATATATATCTCACACCCTATTTGGGTCATGAGTTTCGGCCCAAACAGATTACATTTCTAAAGGTGTAGATAGGGGCAAGAGTCCCTATATAGGTACTTGACTGTTGCTGTGAAGTAGGAGGGCATGGGACCGAGCCTAAGCTCACGATGCCGCTGCCAGCTGTTTTGCTTGTTTTGTTGTACTCTGTATTTTGTTGTATTGTATTGATATATAACATGTTGAGGATGTTTTATTAGAACTTGAAACATGTAGCATCATCAGTTATATACTGTTGGTTATATCCACTGCTGTAGTTATTTCAGTTGTGTATGTTTTCTGCTTCTGCTGTCATTGTATGTTTTATTTAAATTCCGCTGCGCTACACTTTGACAAAATGAGGGCATAGTTTCCCCACTACCAGAACTGGGCCCTCGCTGCTAGTCGGAAGCCTCTGGCGTTTGGGGAGATGCGCCTGAGGTCACGTGGCAAACCGGGCTCGGGGCACCCATTGCGTGGAACCCGTGTCCAGGACGTTAAAAAGTGGTATCAGAGGAGGTTTCTTTTCTTGAATTACTATTTGGAGCTGTAGTCAGGGATAGGATGGAACTGTAGTTGGTAATAAGTTGTGCCCATGCGTAGCTAACCCGTGTACAGGGAAAAGCCAGTCTACCTCGTATTTTGCATTCTTTTGATTTTGCAATTTTACGGTTGATATGTTTTCACTGTTGGGTGACGCACATAGATTGTGCTGTTTATATTTTATCTGTGGGTTCTATTTAGTTGCAACCTGATGAGATGAGGGTATGCCGTCTCATTCATCATATAGGCACATGTTAGATATCACATACCATGCATAGTTTCCATGCCATGTAGGTGCATTAGAATTTTCATGTTGTTGTGATAGTTGTTGTGCTAGAAAAGCATGCTGTTGTGATAGCCGTGTGATAAATATCTGCCTTGTGATATGGTATTTTAGTTGAGCTTGCTGATAGAATGGACGCCAAACCTTGGTTTTTGGAGCGTATGGGCCCCCATTGACCGGAATTTGGTGGGTCATTGACTAATTGTTGGTTATAACACGTATAAGATGACAAACTTTGATTCGTGGGGAGTGTGGGCCCCCATGGGTCGGAATTTGCCACTTAGGTGTTGTTTTTCAGTATTTTCCAGGTTCCAGAGAAGTTTTTGAGGCATACTGTCTGGAATCCAAGTATACACGCCATGTAGTATTTTTATACATGCCGTGTATGTTCTTCTGTTCAGGAGGAAAAATGAACTTTTTGAGTACACGCCGTGTACCTGGAGTACACGCCGTGTAGTCTCTTCCAGTGTCACAAACCGTGTGGGCGGCGACACGAGGTAGGGAAGGGCTTGGGTAAAACACGCCGTGTAGGTGTGTGCACGCCGTGTAGTGTTGACCCGGGGTCTGGCCGTGTAACAAACAACACGGGTCGGTAAAATCCTTCACAGAACACGCCGTGGAAATAATGCACATGCCGTGTGGTGTGACCTGGGGACTCGGCCGTGTAACTAACAACACGGGTCGGTGTCGCCTCTCCTTGAACACGCCGTGTACCTATGGGACACACCGTGTAGTCTTGTCCGAGAACAGACCGTGTGTAGTTAGCCGTGTGGATGGGAAACGGGGGGTGGTGTACACGCCGTATGCGGGTGTAACATGCCGTGTAGTTTAATCCGAGTAGTTGGCCGTGTCAAAGACGACACAGGCAGTTGGAAAATAACACCGTACACGACGTGTAGATATTATACATGCCGTGTAGTTTTTTTGAACAGAAGCCGTGTGGATTAGCTGTGTAGAAGGACCCGGGCAGGGGAAGGGAAGTCAAGTACACGCCGTGTAGTCAGTGTACACGTCGTGTAGTCTTGTCTTGCAAAATTTGAAATGCTTTCTTCCTCTTGTTCCTTTGGGGTTCCTTCGCTTCCAGTCTTAATAATATTGAATATGAGGTGTTCTTTTGACCTTGTAGAGTCATGCCGCCTAGACGACCGTGAGTTGTTCGACAGGAGAGAGGCGACAATTATACTCCAGAGATGGTGGGCCATGGGTTACCAGCGGATCCACCAGCAGAGCCAGATGCGAAACTAGCTGTTATACCGGACACAGGCGCGGAGGCACAGTTCTGTGAAGGTTTTATGCGGTTTATGTAGAAATTTCAGGGAGCACTGCATGCTGCTACATCTATGGCAGAGCTGACTCGTATCTTCCAGCAGCAGCATCCGCCTACGTTTTCAAGGGATGGAAGACCGTAGGCTGCAGAGTCTTGGATGGGGTCGATGAAGACTATTTTTGAGCATCTTGAGATGCCTCTAGGGTGGAGGGTCAAGCTCGCGACTTATATGCTGCGTGATTCTGCCAAGAGGTGGTGGGATGTTACAACCCTGACAGAGCATCACAGGGACATGGTGTGGGAAGATTTTCAGGCAGTCTTATATGAATTCTTGTTTCCCGAGATGCTGAGAGAAGATAGAGCTTGAGAGTTCATGAATCTGAAGCAGGGTGCTATGTCAGTGATGGACTATTCTACTCGTTTTACGGAGCTTCAACGCTTTTCACCCGTGCTGGTGGGTGATGACACGCTTAGAGCCAAACGTTTTGAGGATGGTCTTCAGTATGACATCTGAGCACTAGTGAATGTTTTCAGGTTTCCTATTGTACATGCGATTGTGAACCGGGCGCTGATTTCAGAGAGGAACCTACGAGAATCTAGTGGTGTGGGCCAGGGTGGTTCAACACCAGTTACTGGTACTATTTCGACTAGCAAGAGGAAGAGATAGATGGACTCCTCTCCAGGTGGCAATACCAGCCAGGCAGCTTCTTCAGGTGGCCCGATCAGGTGCTACCAGTGTGGCAAAGAGGGGCACAAGAGGCCGCAGTGTCCACGAGACCCAGTGGAGTGCCGAGCTTACGGAAAGATGGGTTATCTACAACGCTTTTGAAGGGCGTTTCTACCAGTGTCTAGTGAGAAGGGTTCTATATAGGCTCTGCGTGCGGGAGAAGGACCAGTGGATTATTAACAGTCTGAGAATTGGAATACGTCAGGGCGTGCAGGCAGAGATGGTGGTCGTGGCCGTGGTAGCCAGACACCGAGATCGCAGAGGCAGCAGGACAGGACAGGTCAGGGTAGCCAGGCTGTGTCGCAGGGCTGCGGCACTAGGCAGGCATATGCAGTGCAACAGACCCAACAGGAGCAGGATCCCGAACCTTCTACAGTCAGAGGTACAATTCTAGTAGCTTCTGTCTTGTCCTCAGTACTTTTTGATACGGGTGCTACGCATAGTTTCATATCTGTACCCGTTGTGGAGAGCCTTGGGCTCGGTGTTTCTTCTTCTTCTGATATCATGACGCTAGAAACTCCGTTGGGGACTAGAATAGCTGGTATGCTTCAGTGAAAGGAGTGCCCCCTTGAGGTTGATGGGTGTCACTTTCCTTGGGACCTCTATGTCTTAGAGATGACGAGCTATGCTGTCATTCTCGGGATGGACTGGTTGGTTCCCTTCAGAGCCTTTGTAGACTGCTATCACCGTAGAGTGCATTTCACGTCACCAGAGGGCGGAGAGTTTATATACAAGGGAGAATGGGATGTTCAGGCGAGTCGAGCTGGACCAGAGCATCATGGGAAAGGTGGAGTCACCACCCAGCTTTCAAGGTTATATCTGGATGACTAGGGGACTTTTCAGACAGATTTCCCTCAAGTTTTCGATCGTTTTAGGGATGTCTTCCCAGATGACTTTTCAGGTCTACCCCCGGTGCAGGAGGTGGATTTCTCTATTGAGCTTGTGCCAGGAGTAGCACCGGTGTCCATTTCTCCTTATAGAATGGCCATGCCTGAGTTTCAGGAGCTCAAGAGGCAGTTAGAGGAGCTATAGGCAAGGGGTTTTATCCAACCCAGTAATTCTACTTGGGGTTCTCCGGTCCTTTTTGCGAAGAAGGCGGATGGTAACCTTAGGCTTTGCGTGGATTATCAGAAGCTAAACCAGTTGACAGTTAAAAACCGATATCCCTTGCCGAAGATAGATGATCTGTTTGATTAGCTTCATGGATCACGAGTGTTCTCGAAGATTGACTTGAGATCCGGATATCATCAGCTGTGCGTTAGACCATCTGATATACCTCTCACAGATTTCAGGAGTAGGTATGGTCTATATGAGTATACGGTTTTGTCATTTGGACTCACGAATGCGCCAACAGTTTTCATGGCTCTGATGAATCGTGTGTTCCATCTGTATCTTGATTCTTTTGTGGTAGTATTCATGGACGACATCTTGGTGTACTCCCACACTCGACACGACCATGCCACCCATCTGGAGATCGTAATGAGTACACTGATAGAGCATCATCTATATGAAAAGCTCTCAAAATGCCACTTTTGGATGGACCAAATTCACTTCCTGGGTCACGTTATCTCACAGGCAGGAGTTGCAGTAGACCTAGATAAGGTGAGAGCAATAGTTTCTTGGGAGCAGCCTAAGAACGTGTTTGAGATACAGAGTTTCTTAGGGTTGGCTGGTTACTAAAGACACTTCATACATGACTTATCCCACTTAGAAGCACCGTTGACAGGTCTGACTAAGAAGGGTGTGAAGTTCGTTTGGTCGGAAGCTTGCGAGGCAGCTTTTCATGACCTGAAGGGAAGGTTGACATTAGTACCGATCCTGATACTCCCAGAGCACGGTAAGAGCTATACAGTTTACTGTGATGCATCAGGGATTGGGCTGGGAGCCGTTTTGAGGTAGGGTGACCGAGTTGTCATGTACGGGTCTCGGTAGTTGAGGCCACATAAGAGGAATTACCCAACACATGATCTCGAGTTGGCTGCAGTTGTGCATGCGTTGCGCTGTTGGAGACACTATCTATTGGGAGAGCATTTTGTGGTTTTCACTGACCACAAAAGCCTCAAGTATATCTTTACTCAGCGTGACCTGAATCTGAGGCAGAGAAGGTGGGTTGAGTACCTACAATCCTTCAATTTTTAGATTGCCTATACACCTGGTAAAGGTAATGCAGTAGCTGATGCACTGAGCAGGAAGACTTAGATACAAGAAGTGCAAGAGGCCAGTGGTGAGTGGGAGCTCATGACTTTGTTATCTGAGATGCATCTGGAGGTGCATGATAGACAGGGGCAGACTTATCTTTCCTCGTTAGCTGTGACTTCTACCCTCCTGGACAGAGTGAGGATGAGGCAGCTATCTGATTCAGAAGGCCTGGTTCTACGGGAATCAGTGGCAAGTGAGGACCCTCCTCCCGGTTGGGCGATAGGCGACGACGAGGTTTTGCGTTTCCATGGACGAGTATGGGTTCCAGGGGATATACGTGAGGAGCTGATGCGAGAGTTTCATGCTTCATCTTGGGCAGTTCATCCCGGGGTTACCAAGATGTACCGAGACTTGAGACGTCAGTACTGGTGGCCGGGTATGAAGAGAGAGATAGCTGGGTTTGTTACGAGATGTTCCACCTGTCAGCAGGTGAAGGCAGAGCATCAGCGACCAGCTGGACTGTTACAACAGTTACCCATTCCGGAGTGGAAATGGGATGATGTCGAAATGGATTTCGTGACAGGTTTTCCGAGGTCACCTCATGGCAATGACGCCATGTGGGTTGTTGTGGACAAACTCACGAAAGTAGCTCACTTTTTTCCGATCAAGGATACCTTCGGTGTGGACGAGCTCAGAAGGCTGTATATCCGAGAGATCATATGTCTTCATGGGTTCCTCCTTATATCATATCAGATAGGGATGCCCAATTCATGTCTTGTTTCTGGAAGAGTTTTCAGAGGGCGCTGGGTACACAGGTTCTTCTGAGCATAGCATACCACCCTCAGACAGATGGCCAGTCAGAGCGGACGATACATGTGCTAGAGGACATGCTGCACGCATGCGTCCTAGACTTTGGGGGCTCTTGGGAGAAGTATATACCCTTAGTCGAGTTTGCCTATAACAATAGTTTTCAGGAAACTAATGATATGGCACCATACAAGGCTTTATATGGTAGGCCATGACGATCACCTTTGTTCTGGTTAGATGCAGGTGAGGCAGCTTTACTGGGGCCACAGCTTGTGCAGGATACATCTGAGCAGGTCCAGTTGATTCAGAAGCAGATGGATACCGCGTAGTCTCGTCAGAAGTCTTATGCTGATCATCGTAGGAAACCTTTGGAGTTCATGGTTGGGGATCAGGTTTTTCTACGTGTTTCGCCGAGGCTGGGACACAAGCGGATCAAGAGACAGGGTAAGCTTTCACCGAGATATGTGGGGCCATTCAATATTCTAGATAGAGTCGGGCTGGTTGCCTATCAGTTGCAGTTACCGCAACAGTACCGATCCATGCACGACGTCTTCCACGTGTCTCAGTTGCGTCGCTACCTTTCAGACCCGTCTCACACCTTTCAGCTAGAGGAGGTTGAGCTTCAACATGATGCGTCCTTTGAGGAGCATCCAATCCGTATCGTTGACAGGAGCACGAAGGTTCTCCGAGGCCAGTCAATTCCTCTCGTACGGGTGCTATGGCAGCATGGCCGAGTGTAGGATGAGACCTGGGAGCAGGAGTCCGACGTACGTGCTCAGTGGCCAGAGCTGTTCTGAGATTTATCTTCACCACCCTTGGAAGGTAAATTCGGGGACGGATTGCTATAAGGGGGAAAGTTTGTAAGAACCCAGTTCTTATTTTGGAGGTATGGGCTTCTTCTTTTTCCTTTTCCTTAAGTGTTTTGAGAAAGTATGGAAAATGGGGAAAAATCCTAAATTTTGGAACTACACACCATGTACTTTATCCACACGCTGTGTAGTTTTGGCCGTGTTGGGAAGAGTACACAGGGCGTGTAGTCATGCCGGCACCGAAGGGTGTAGGAAACGACTACACGCTGTGTAGTGGTACCTTACACGCCGTGTAGTTAGTTAGCAGGCTTGAATAATAAGGCGGTGGAGTCGCCTCCAGGTGGGCGACTGTAAACGCCGTGTACTTGGGAGTACATGCCGTTTACTCAGGTCGACGGATGAACAGTGTGGCGGTGCCGCCAATTGAACAGTTAAAAGAAAGGAGTACACGCTGTGTACTCAGAAGTACGCGCCATGTACTTTTTTTTTCAGCTTAAAATTGGCAGTAGCCTCCTCATTTGGTAGAGGAGGCGTTTGATCCATTTTGGAGCCAAAGGAGGAGGCATGATCTTTGAAGATCCACCGGGCATTCGTCTAGAATCTGATTCGGCTTCAGATGATCTCGTTGGAACCACACAAGTAAGCCCTTCCTCCTCCTGGTACCGTTCTTACCAATTCTTCTCCTAATGTAAGTTATTTATGTTTGAATGAGTTTTGTTCTTCATCATATCTACACCGTTCTTGGGAGTTTCTGGAGTCGGCGTTCGGGTATAACGTTCGTTGATGTATGAGGTATGTGGCTTTGTGTTCATTTTCCATCTGTCGTGCATTTTTGTGCGTTTTCGTGCGACGAACCCATGTCGGGGTGTCGCGTGGATGAGGCCGTTGCTATATTTAATGCCTAGAATTTCATAGGTGATTAAATTGTGATAATAAAATGCTGGTTGGGATCGTTGCTTGGATTCAGAACCACCCCCGGGGTGTGTTTCACTATTTAGCCATTTGGCCAGGATACCCGAGGGTATGCCTTTAAAGTAGTAATTGTAGAATTTCCTTGAGAGGAATTGATTTTTATTGCTTGTTTACCTGTTGGGCATGGCCCGGTTACCTATTTGGCTTGAGGGCGTTGTTTTGATTAGCCTGAGGGCGTGACTATTTTAGCCAGAGGGCTGTCGCTATTCCACCTGAGGGAAACCTTTCATGCCTGAGGGTTTGACTTCTATGCTTGAGGGTGACACTTCGTATGCCTAAGGGCGAGAATTTTTATTACGCCTGAGGGAAATACCTGCGGGTTGGATTCTGTATGGCCTGAGGGCAAGCTTGAGGGCATGGTTACTATTTTAGCCTGAGGGCACGGTTCTGGTTAGCCTGAGGGCTTGGTGCTGTTGAGCACAAGAATGTTACTGAATTAAAGAAATTAAATGAATAATAAAATGGGAATTTAATTGTTAAGTTAGTTACTTTTTATTACTGCTTACTTTATTGCATTTTATTACTGCACACTATCGTTGCATGCTCAGACGCAGTTGGGAACTGGCCATTGGTTGGTGCCTACTGAGATATATATCTCACATCGTTTTTGGGTCACATGTTTTGGCCCAAACAGATTACATTTCTGCAGGTGTAGATAGGGGCAAGAGTCCCTATATAGGTACTTGACTGTTGCTGTGAAGTAGGAGGGCATGGGACCGATCTTATGCTCGCGATGCTGCTGCCAGCTATTTTGCTTGTTTTGTTGTACTCTATATTTTGTTGTACTGTATTGATATATAACATGTTCTGGCTGTTTTCTTAGAACTTGAAACATGTAGTATCATCACTTATATACTGTTGGTTATATCCACTGCTGTAGTTATTTCAGTTGTGTATGTTTTATTCTTCCGCTGTCATTGTATGTTTTATTTAAATTCCGCTGCGCTACACTTTGACAAAATGAGGGCATAGTTTCCCCACTATCAGACCTGGGCCCTCACTGCTAGTCGGTAGCCTCTGGCGTTTGGGGAGATGCGCCTGAGGTCACGTGGAAAACCGGGCTCGGGGCACCCATTGCGTGGCACCCGGGTCCGGGACGTTACACTAGTCACACTGTGCATTGGACTGACATGTGACTAATTCCGACCCCTCACAAAAGACATAAGGATTATTATCCTAATGTATCAAGACAATATGTATGAATTTTATTAGTTTTGAGTTTTTCATGTGTCTTATTTTACTAAAATTTCAATTTTAACTAAAAACATACACTTTGAATCATACCAGTCACATCGTATCTCTGTTTGACATGAGACCGATTCCTACACATAAAAAATGTCTTAAGAATCGTTTTCCTAAAGTATAAAGACCACACGAGCACATTTTCTCAATTTTTAATGAGTGAAACACATTTTGAACTAAATTGTCAATTTTAAAATGATAATGTACTCTTTGAATCATAACAGACACACTGTGTATCATATTGAGGTGTGACTGATTCCTACATGTTAGAAATGGAATATGGATCATTGTCCTAAAGTATCAAAACACCTCAAATTAATTTTCTTGGTTTTGAATATGTGATGTGTGTTATGAACTAAAATGTTCATTTTAAATAAAAAGACACACTAGGAGTCATACCAATCACACTGTGTGTAAGATTTATGTCTGGAATATTCCTACACCTAAAAAGTGACATATGAATCATTTATCTAAATTGTCAAAAAAACCTGAATGTGTTTTTATTAGTTTTTAGCATGAGACACATGTTTTGAACTAAAATGTCAATTTTAAATAAAAATAAAAACTTAGAGACATATCAATCACACCGTGCATTAAATTTACATGTGGATAATTTTTACATGTCAAAAATAACTGAAGTACTTTTTTTTCAAAATTGTCACGACAATCCAAATGTGTTTTCTCTATTGTGAGTATGTAACATTTATTTTCTGTAAAATGTTAATTTAAAATGAAAACATACAGTTTGAGTAGTACTAGTCAAATCTTTTGTCACTTTCACATGATCTTGATTTCTACACATCAAAAATGTCTTATGAATCATTTTCCTAAATTATCAAGATAGTCTAAGCATGTATTTTTGGTTTTCAGTGAGTGAAAAACATTTTCAACTAAATTATCAATTATAAATTGATATCAGACACTTTGAGTCATACCAGGCACACCGTTTTTTATATTGAGGTGTGGCTAATTCATACACATAAAAAATGACTTATATATTTATTTTATAAACTATAAAAAAATACAAATTAGTTTTCTCAGTTTTGAGTCTGTGAAATATATTTTGAACTAAAATGTCAATTTTAAATAAAAAGACTCACTTGGCATCATACTGGTCTTACCGTACGTCAGATTTATGTGAGGATGATTAATACCTATCGCAAATGACATATGTATTGTTTTTATAAATTATTAAGAAAATGTGAAGGTTTTTTATTTCTTTTGAGTATCTCAAGCATCTTTTTTACTAAAATATCAATTTAAACAAAAAACATACACTTTGAGTCATACCGGTCACATAGTGTGTCAGTTTTATGTGATATTGGTTCTTACACGTCAAAAATGACTTATGAATCATTTTCCTAAAATTTCCAGACAATATGAGAATATTTACTTGGTTTTTAGCGAGTGACACATGTTTTTCACTAAATTGTCAATTTTAATTTGATTCCATATAATTTGTGTAATATAGGGTACACCATGTTTTAGATTGAGGTACAATTGATTCCTACACATCAAAAATGACTTATGGGTCATTTAACTAAAGTATTAAAATAATAAAAAAGTTTTTTCTTGGTTTTGTGTATGTGTCATGTGTTTTGTCAATTTTATAGAAAAAGACCCAATTGGAGTCATACTAGGAACACTTTGTATCAGATTGAGGTGAGGCTGATTCCTACATGTTAAAAATGAATTAAGGATAATTTTACTAAAGTATCAAGACAAACGAAATGCATTTTCTTGGTTTTGAGTATGTCACATTTATTTTTTACTAAAATTTTAATTTAAACTGAAAACACACACTTTGAGCTATACTAGTCACATCATTTGTCGACTTGACATTAGAATAATTCCTAGATGTCCCAAATGAATTAAGAATAATTTTCATAAAGTATAAAGAAAATATAAGTATTTTTTATTGGTTTTTAATGAGTGACACACATTTTGAACTAAATTATAAATTTTAAAATGAAAACAGATACTGTGAGTCATATTGGGGACATCGTGCATCAGATCGAGGTGCAGATGATTACTACTTATACAAAATGACTTATGGATCATTATAATAAGTATACAAAAAATATGAATTTATTTTCTCAGTTTTGATTATGTGAAATGTTTTTTGAACTAAAATATCAATTTTAAACTCAAAACACACACTTTATGTCATATCAGTAAAATTGTGCACCAATTTGATGTGAGATTGATTCCTACACATCAAAAAATTGCTTATAAATAAATTTCCTAGAGTATCAAGATAATATAAGTGTGTTTTCTCAGTGTTTAGTGGGTAACACATGTTTTGAACTAAATTGTGAATTGTTAACTGATAATGGAAACTTTGAGTCATATTTGATACACCATGTATCAGATTGAGGTAAGGTGAATTTATAAACATAAACAATGACTTAGGGATAATTTTCCTAAATTATGAAAATAACCAGAATGTTTTTTATTAGTTTTGATTATGTGACATGTGTTTTGAACAAAAATGTCAATTTTAAATAAAAATACACACATAGAGTCATACCGGTTACTCTATGCATATGATTAATGTGTGGATAATTACTACACATCAAAAATTAATTATTTATTATTTTCATAAAGTATCAAGACAATATGAATGAATTTTCTTAGTTTTGAGTATGTAACATGTCTTTTTTTTAATAAAATGCCAATTTAAACTTAAAAAACACACTTTGAATTATAACGATTGAATAGTGTATTGGTTTTATGTGAGACTAATTCTGATACATGAAAAATGACTTATTAATTATTATACTAAAGTGTCAAGACAATGTGAGAAAATTTTCTCAGTTTTCAGTGTGTTGCACAAATCTTGAACTAACTTGTAAAATTTAAACTAATAATGAACACTTTGAGTCACACCAAGTACACAGTGTATCAGATTGAGGTGTGACCAATTCATACACATCAAAAATTACTTCTAGATCATTTTACTAATGTTTCAAAACAACCTGAATGTGTTTATCCATTTTGAGTATATGAAGCGTGTTTTGAACTAAAATGTCAATTTTAAATAATAGAAAAAAATTAGAATCATACCAATCACATCATGATTCAGATTGATGTTTGGATAATTCCTAAAACTCACATATTAAATAAGGATAATTGTATTAAATTTTCAAGATAATAAAAATTTGTTTTCTGAGTTTTGAGTTTGTCATGTGTCTTTTTTACTAAAATGTCAATTTAAACTGAAAACCCACACTTTGAGTGATAACAATCACATCATGATTCATTTTGACATGATATTGATTATTACACTTCAAAAATGTTTTATGAATCATTTTATAAATTATCAAGACAATATAAGCACATTTTCCCTATTTTTAGCGAGTGACACATGTTTTGAATTAAATTGTCAATTTTAAAATGATAACAGACACTTTGAGTCATACCATTCACACGATGGATTAGATTTAGGTAAGGTCAATTATAACATGTTAAAAATGACTTATGGATAATTTTACTAAATTATAAAATAATACAAATTAATTTGATCGTTTTTGAGTATGTGATGTATGTTTTGCACTAAAATGTAAATTTTAAACAAAAAGGCACACTTGGAGTCATACTCATCACACTATGTGTCAGATTTATGTGAAACTGATTCCTACACATTAAAAATAAATTATATATTTTTACCTAAAGTGTACATTTTATCCAAATTTATTTACTATGTTTTGATTATGTCATGCGTCTTTTTTTACTAAAATGTCAATTTAAATTGAAAACATGAATTTTGAGTCATACTGATCACATCATGTGTCAGTTTGATATTTGAGTGATTTCTACACATCAAACAAGACTTATGAGTCAATTTTATAAAATTTTAAGACAATATGAGTGTGTTTGATGAATTTTTAGTGAGTGACACATATTTTGAACTAAATTGTCAATTTTAAAAATTATAACAAACACTTTGAGTTATATCGAGAACACTGCATATCAGATTGAGGTGAAGATGATTTATAAAAACAAAAAACGACCTATGAATAATTAAAATAAAGTATCAATACAGTCCAAATGAATTTTCTTGGTTTTGAGTAAGAAGTGTTTTTTAACTAAAATGTCAATTTAAAAAAAAGACACACATGGAGTCATACTGGACACACCATGTCTTAAATTGTTGTTTAGCTTATTTCTACATGTCAAAATTGTCTTAATGATTATTTTACTAAAGTATAAATACAATATAAATGTGTTGTATTAGTTTGGCGTATGTAACATTTATCTTTTACTAAAATGTAAATTTAATTTTAAGACAAATACTTTGAGTTATACCAGCCACATCTTGTCTCAGTTTGATGTGAGACTAATTTGTACACGTAAAAAATGTATAATGATTAATTTTTCTCAAGTATCAAGACAATCTGTGTGTTTTTTCCTCATTTTTTGTGAGTAACACATGTGTGGAACTAAATTGTCAATTTTAAAATGATAACAAACACTTTTAGTCACACTGGTTACACTGTGTATCTAGTTGAGCTGTTGATGATTCTTACATGTCAAAAATTACTTATGAACCATTTTCCTAAATATCAAAACAATATTAATGTGTTTTATCATTTTTTAGTTTGTGGCATGTTTTTTGAACTAAAATTTCAAATTTTAATAAAAAAAACAATTAGATTCATACCAGTCACACTGTGCATCAGATTAATGTGACACTAATTCTTACATGTCAAAAAAGACTTATGGAAAATTTTCTTAAAATATCAAAATAATTTGGATTCGTTTTCTTTGGTTTTAGTATGTCATGTGTATTTTTTTTGTTGGAGTTTGTGCCCTAGAACCAAATTCTAGTGTATATTATGATAAACTTGTTTTCATGGTTTTTCATATTAATAAACTCTTTATCACATCATGATTGTTCTTCTGCGTAACATTGTACACTACAATGTTATAAGAGTATCATTCACACTAAAAAGTCATAGAAGTTCCCCGCTATGAGGAGAAACTGGAAGTGCTATGAAAATATTCTTGAATATATGTTCTATTACCAGATGATATCATTTAAGGGACACAAATGATATAGGCTATCAGGTGTGGATACTCATAGGACTTTGAGGCACCTTCTCATGGTGTATTCCCTTGGTAATATCTAGTGTGGGTATTATGATAATGTGACCCACCTATAAGAAATCAATATTTCTCTCTATCATTGGATGTTTCTATCTATAGACCTGTTTATTGGTCTTTATAATTTAATATTATTATCAATGAGTATTTTGAGTTTCACGCTTATATGTATTGATTAAAAAAATGACGACATATGTTTGTGGAAAATTATTATATTTTGGGTTCATCACAAGTAATATTGCATTAATGAATAATGAGATAATAGATTTATCCTTTTTGTTTATTAATGGTAGTTAATATCTCATACCATTTGATGGAAATTATATAGCCTAAATAAATCCAGGGCCATGTTGTTCTATAGTAAATTTCTATTTTTGGAAAGTCAAAGAAAGACATATCGAGCACATAAGTTGATGGAACCGATATGCAACCATCTCAATTAGAGATTTTTTTATAAATGGATTATATTACATAGAAAGCATTCATATGAGGAGACATGTTGTTGGGGAATTAACTTCTTTCTATACAGGTTCCTTGGCATGTTGTGAGTCTCTAACCTTGGATTTAGGCTAATTTACCTAATTCCACCGAGAACACACTAAGTGTGTCCAGAATCTCAGTTAAATAATACATTATTAATTATTGTTTAATAGGTTAAATAGATATTATTCCCATACATGGTTTAATAATTATTCATATATGACTGATTGCATTTATTCCGTCACTAATTATTCAAGAGAATATTTTTTGAGCTGAATACTTAATTTATATTAGTTTTCTATTTAGTGAATATATTATTTATTTATTTATTGGTGAATAATATAGTGATATTTATTTAATAAATATATAAAAATTATTCAAGACCTGATAGATATTTTGGAGGAATGGTGGACCACATTTAATAGGTTAGTGACAAATGATTATATTGAATATTATTTAATTAAATTATATTATATTACAATTCACAAGTTCAGCACATGATGAGAAATAATAATATTACTATTATTATTTAACAAGGGTTTTTTCTAGGATTAAATAAATAATTAAAGGACTTGTGAAATTATTTCATTTTAACCCTAGAAATACAAATACCCAATTATGTTATTTTTTCATAAGCTGATTTGGTTGTGCATAATAGATTTGGATAATTCTCTCAAGCCTAGAGAGCTCCCTTCTCCAATAACGCTCCCAATAACAGAGAGAAATCATCCTCCACTAGATCAAGGAGAAGCCTTTGGAAGCGATTCTCAAGGTGATCAAAGGGAGATGATGCAACCATAAGGATATTCCATACTAGTACCTGAAGACTCCTTTGATGACATCAAGAGATTCCTGGAGCATGTGTGGATCACTGTTAGAGGAAATCTAAACTTGGTTTCTACAATGAAATGATGGTGCACCACTGATATTTCACCAATTCATCAACAAAGAAATAATTCCTTTGAGGTAATTCTTATTTATTTAAACTTATTATAAATAATATGTGATGATCTACCCTCTCTAGTTCAGGTGTGATTAATGTTGTCTATCTTTGATTCAATTCCATTGATCACAGCGATTAAACATCGTATAGATCTGGTATTGATCATCGATCTTGACAAAAAGAATTGTTGGGAATGGCCCATATCACACTTCCTCTCCACCTGGAACCTACAAGTGGTATCAGAGAGGTCGATAATTATTTATAATTATTTTAAAGAAATTTTGATTTATTCATTTATAATTTATTTTTTAAATTAAATATTAATCGTTAATTTTTTCTAAATTGTGAGATCTGATTCTTCCAAATACATTTCTGGTAGATCTAATTGAGACGTTTAATTTTTTGATTAAAATAAAAGCGAGTAACTCATCGATAGGAGACAAGGATTTTTCCTGGATAAAAAAAATACACACCGTGTAATTGGATTTCCAAGCCTGGTAGTTGTGTTCAATGCACAAAGAGTCAACTCGGCAATTACTCAACCCTTGTGCATTTATGACACATAGTGTTGTTAATTATTACACTGCGTATTGATCAGGATAGACTGGTGCTTGGTCAGCTGGAGTACACATTATGTAGACTATGTGGATGGCGTGTAGTCAGCTAGCATCAAAGATGGGCCGTGTATTCAATAGACAACCTACTTGATTGGTGACCATGTAACACTGAGTCAACATGGTGTGTGTACCATTGGATATGCCATGAACTCCAATTTTTTTGAGGCACATACTACATTCCGAGTCCCTAAACGTGTGTCTCAGATAGACGGTGATAGGCGTACACACCATGTAAATCTAAAAATACATGTCGTGTACTTATACCAATTTACATAGATTTAAAATTTATTTATTTTACAATGTAAACCACGAGACTTGTACTTATGTGTGGTCATAAATATTGAACACACCATTTTATAGGTTTTATTATACATTAATATTTAAATTTCTAATTTATATATGAGTAATGTTTAGATCTACATATCATGTATGAGTCGTATTATAGGTTTTTACTCTATGTTCATTGAATCATAAAACGTGACTAAAAAATCATGTAATTTGTGTAATCATTCGTGAATTACACATTGTGAAGGTATGTGATAAATCGTGTATTCCATATGTCACAAGAGTAAAATAGTATACAAGTAAAAAACATGTTGTGTAGAATTTGATGGGTATTCACCATGTTACCTCCAAGGTATAAGTTATGTACATAGTTAATTTTGAATCAATTTATGTATTTTTTAAAGATTATAATGGATGAGAATATCAAGGAAATTTAGTTAAGAATTAAGATTAAAAGATTTATTAATTAAATATAATAATTAATCGATTAGAGCATGATTTATCTTAAATAAGAACAATTAAATAATTAAATTCTAGTTTTATTAAATGCGTAATTCATTGCATGATAGGAACAACATTCCCACAGTTTATTTTATGAAAACCCTCTTTCCCCATCACCTATGTGTGAGTAAGAGGAATATGTAATGGATTGATCTCCCAAGATAGTAGATATGGTCCATGTTTGGAGCCTAGGTGAAACTGATTTAAGGAGATACAAAGGTAAATATGTGTAAAGCTATAAACACGAAACTCAATTGGTTCAAAGTGTTTCTCCCCTAGGCCAGTGGTTAGTTTATCATCCACTAGATAAACAAACCATTAATATATGCTCACGATCATACCCTTTATTTTATTTCTATTAGTTGCATTGTTATTTCATTATGGATGTATTGTCACGATCACATAATTAATGAATTAACAAGCATGCAAGGTAAAACTAAAATAAACCGTCTCATGCATAAATATTATCTAAGACATTGTAAGTCACTTAAGTAATCCCAGTTAATATTAACAAGTTTGTAATACAGATAATAATTGGAAATTTACACATAAAGGATAAAATAATTCAATAAAATATTAAGTATATGGAGCCTTCTATTAATTCAGTTAGAATCGAACCATATTTCGAAGTGCTTAACCTGCCAAAGTTGGTGTGATTTCAATTATTAGATAATTCTAACATGAGGTTTTGGGATAACTTAACATGGTTCACATCAAGGGTTGTCTACTATAGCCGGACTTGGTGTAACTAAGAGGAAAATGTTGAGGATATCCAAAATTAAGGATTTTTGGATTGGGGAGTCCACTCAACTGATCAAGGAACTATGAGTTAATTAAATTAGAGTTTGGAATGCCTACCTAAAACCATTAATGTTTCTTGACCAACCAATTTTGGGGTAATGAGAAGGGGAATATGGATCCCTGCCACTAGAATATCTGAGCAACATGATATTGAAAAGCTAATGATGTGGGATATTAGGTTTGAATAAAATAGTGGGAGATTAATAGATATAATATTTATTTATTGGTTTAAATTTATCAGATAAATTACTAAAATAATGCTTATATTATTTTTTAAAAATAGAAATAAAAATGAGATCAAACATATCATTGTGATCTATACTTAATAAGGAAAACCTTCTAAAGGTAACTAATTTCTAAGAGTGGTAAAGGTGTCTATGGGTCATTCTTTTCCATGAAAGGAAACTGTATGTGCTATAAGAACCTTTATTTGTTGCGCCTAGAAATTTGGAATGTTATAAGAAATGACTCTCGATGAGAAACATCTGAATGATTCTACAGATGTTTTGTGATTCATGATATCATCCTTGCCCAACGATATTTTAAAGAAGCATGATGACATGGATGACTATGACATGATATCTCACCTTTGGGATCTATATCACGAGAAGGAGAGACAAGATAGATATGAGATATCCAATTCTTTGTTCAGAACTAATCTTGGAGATTTTTTGACAACTAGGCCTCATATAGTCAAGCTTATTGGCTACATGGAATGCATGAACATCATAGGTATTAAATCCCAAAATGAGTTGCATACAGATCTCATTCTCTTACCACTTTCCAAGACCTTCTCTAGTTTTATTGTGAATTATAATATGAGAAATAATGAGAAGAGTATTTTGGAACTTTTAACCTTGATTCACCAAGTGTATAAGGACATGGGGCATGAAAAAACATCTTTACTTATGGTGAAAAGGAAAAGGAAGAACAAGGAAAAGGATTCCAAGGCCTTTAAATTGTCTAAACCTCCTGAGAGCCATCCTTCCAAGAATACGAAGATCCATAGGAAGGACAAGGGAAAGGGGGTAGTATTTTTTCATGTGGTAAGCTAGGCCACTGAAAGAGGGACTTCACCCAATAGTAAGGGGAAACTAAAGGTGCATTCGTTATAGAGTAAAATATTTTCATTTCTACACATTTGTTATTAGATACAACTTTTGGTTCTAACATATGTATCCAAATACAAGAACCAAGTAGATTTTAAAATATTGCTTGAGGATAGGTGGATTTGCGAGCAACCAATGATGAGAGACTAGTTGTTCTAACCACTGGTGAATACCACATTTCATTACTAATGGGAATGATTTTGGTTTGAAGATATTTTTATTATGTACCTATAGTTACCAAGAACATAATTTCTATGTCATGTTTAGATATAGATGGAATTACATAAAAATTTGGAAATAAAAATTGTTCCTTTTATAAGGAAAACATATTTTTTGGTGTGAAATATTTAAATAATGGTCTTTATGTATTAAATTATGAAAACCAATCAATTTAAATTGATAATGAATCATGTTCACACAACTCATTTAACACCCAAATGTGGATTCACCATATTGCTTATGTAAATGAGAAGTATTTGAAAAAGCTATGTGAAGGTTGTTTTTTAAACTCCTATGACCTAAAAACACTTGATAGTTTTCATGATTTTTTAAAATAAAAAATGAACAAACCACCATTTAGTAGATAGGGTGAAAGGGACATAAAACTTATAGTATTGGTACAAAATGATGTGTATGGACAATTTCCAATATAATCTAGAGGTGGATATTTTTAATTCATAGCTTTTATTGATGACCTGAGTAGATATGGATATATCCACTTGATGTGGTTTTAGTTTGAGTCCTTTGATAAATTCAAGGAATTCAAGAATGAAGTAGAGAATCAGCATGGTAAGAAGATAAAGAAAGTTCAATCTAATCGAGGTGGTGAATATCTTAACCCAGAGTTCAATGAATTTCTATGGGAGTTTGGAATTCTATCTCAACTAAATCCAACTTATACATCATAGTGTAATGGTGTTAGTGAAAGGAGGAACCGTATGCTGTTAGATATATTGAGGTCCATGATGAGTCATGCAGATCTTCCATTATTCTTTTGGGGATATGTATTACAAAATGCATCATACACATTAAACTGAGTACCAACTAAAGTGGAAAATTGAATTCCCTTCAAGTTATGGAGTGGAAAGAAACCAATTTTTTCACATACACATGTAAGGGGTTGTGAGGTTTTTGTTAAGGCCTTATCTGGTAACAAACTAGCACCATGAGGCATGAAGTGTATCATTATAGGGTATCCTAAGGAAACTAAGGGATTCCACTTGTACAACCCCTCTGCCAATTAAGTGACTATCACCAGACAATCCATATTTCCTGAGAGGGAGCACATCATCAAAAAGGACTGTGGGATAAATATTGAATTCAATGAATTTGAGGCTCAAGATACACAGGAGTTGGTACAGGAACAAATTCCATAGGTCCCTATAGAAGAATTAGTTTTTGAAACACAAGTACTGTGTAGGAGAATAAGGGAGATAACAGAATTAGAAAGATATTGTTTTCTGGTCAATGATCATGGTGACTCATTATTTGTTTACAATGATTAAACTCTCTCCTACATTGAGAAAATTGAGAGGCAAAAGCTGCAGGATGGCCAGGAGCTATGAATTCTAATAAAGATTCCACGTATCATAACCAAGTTTGGGTTTTGGTCAATGTGCCAGTTGATTTAAAGCCCATTTCATATAAATGGGTATTCAAGAGGAAACTAGACGTGGAATGTAAAGTAAGTGCCTATAAAGCAAGTCTAGTGGCTAAAGGGTTTTAGAAACGTCAAGGAATTGACTATGATTAAACCTTTTTACATATTTCCATTTTTAAATGCATTATAATCATACTTGCTAAACCAACTTAACATAACTTTGAGATTTGGCAGATGGATGTCAAAACTGCACTTCTTAATGGGAACCTTCAAGAAGATGTCTATATGACACAACAAGAAGTGTTTATGACTTCAGGTGATTCTAAAATGATTTTAATTTTATAGAGATATATTTATGGATTGAAGAAAGCATCTAGGTGATGGAAAATTCAATTCAATGAAGCCATAAAAGAATTTGGTTTAATTAATAATGAATGTGATCCATGTGTATATAATAAGTTTAATGGTAATACAATCGTTATCCTTGTATTATGTTTTGATAACATATTACTTATTGGAAATGGACTACCAGTCTTACAATCTATTGAGGACTGGATGAAAAGTGTTTCTTCATGAAGGACATAGGTGAAACAACCTCTATTCTAGGGATCATGATCATCCATGATAGATATAAGAGGCTAGTTGGAATAAGTTAAAGTATATTTATTGAACAGATAATAAATATATTTAGTATGGAAAAATCAAAGCGGGGATTGGTTCTAGTGTCACATGGTTTACATCTTTATAATAAAATGTGTCTCTAGACATAATAATAGAAAGAGAAAATAAGTAATATCCCATATGATTCAGTAATAGGATCAAGCATGCATTCCATGTTATATACTAGACTTGGTGTTTCCTGTGCATTGAGCATGGTAAGAAGATGTCAAGCAGATCTTGGAGAACAACACTGGACTAATGTTAAGACTATCTTTAAGTATCTAAGAAGAACTAAGGATATGTTCCTAGTGTATAGATGAGATGAGGAGCTAGTCATTAGGGGTTATACTGATGCTGGTTTTTAGACAGATCAAAATGATCTGAAGTCATAATTAAGACATGTTTTCTATCTTAATAGAGGATATGTGAGGTGAAGGAGTTTGAAGGAGCCAGTTGTTGCTAATTTCTACATCAGAGTTCGAGTATATAACAGCTTTTGATGCATCCAAGTAATCCATTTGGATTAAAAGATTTTTTCTACGAGAATGATGTAGAACCTAGTATTAATGTACATATCACATTGTTTTATGATAATGATATAGTGGTTTCTATTGAAAAATATCTAAGGTCACACCAGTAGACAAAGAATATACTCAAGGAGTATCACCTCTTGAGGAATTTCTATCAGAAGGTTGAAGTTGCAGTGAGAAGAGTACCCAAGGAAGGGAATGTGGTTTACCCATTAATTAAAGGCCCATATCAGTAGAAGCATGAGTATCATGTGAGAGCTAAAAAAATAAAGGTCATTAACAGTTGGCTCTAGTGCAAGTGGGAGTCTGTTGGAGTTGGTGACCTAGAACCAATTTCTTGTCTACTTTATGATAAAATTGTATTCATGGTTTTTAATATTTATAAAATCCTTATCACATCATGTTTTTTATTCTATGTAACATTTTATGTGAAAATATCCTAAGTGTTGTTGTCGCACTGAAAGGTCATTGTAGTTCCCTAATATGATGAGAACACGAAAGTGCTATAACACTATTATTGAATATATGTTTTATAGCTAGACAATATCATTTAGGGACACAAATTATATAGCCTAAATAAATCCAAGTCCATGGTGTTCTATAGTCAAGTTATATTTCTAGAAAATCAAACAAAGAGATGTCGAGCACATGGGTTGATGGAACTGGAATGCAACCAACTTCATTAGAGATATTATGATAAAGAGATTATATTACATGACAAGAATTCGTATGAGGTGACATGTAATTGCGACATTAACTTATTTCTCTAGGGGTGCAATGACATGTTGTTAGATGCTAACCTTGTACTTTTGGATGCTTTGATTAATGACACTATGAAAGAGGCATAGAGGGTCACAAACTAAGTGTTTCCTAAATCTCAGTTAAATATTTTATTGTTATTTATTATTTAAGAGGTTGAATAAATATTATTCCCATATGTGGTTTAATAATTATTCATGTATGGTTGATCGTATTTCTTCCGTCACTAGTTATTAAGGAGAATTTATTGTGAGTTGAATATTTAGTAGATATTTATTTTCTATTTAGTGAATATAATATTTATTTATTTATTGTTGAATAATTCACTGATATTTATTTAATAAATAATTATCAATTATTCAAGGCACAAGAAATATTTTGGAGGAATGGCGGACTGAGTTTAATGGTCTGAAGAGAAATAATTATATTGAATATTATTTAATTATATAATATTTAATTATAAATCTCAAGTTCAGTGCATGTCGAGAAATAGTAATATTACCATTATTATTTAGCATGAGTTTTTTCTTGGATTAACTAAATAATAAGGGCACTTGTGTAATCATATTATTTTAACTCTAGAAATAAAAATACCCAATTAAGTTATTTTCTCGTAAGATAATTTGGTTGTGCACAATAAATTTGGAGAATCCCCCCAATCTTAGAGAGCTCCCTTCCCCAAAAATTCTCCCAAGAATAGAGAGCATTAATCCTCCATAGGATCAAAGAGAATGATTTGGAAGTGGTTCTCAAGACGATCAAATGTGGAAGACACAAGTGGAAGGATACTCCGTGCTAGTACCCAAAGAATCCTTAGAAACATCTAGAGATTCCTAGAATACATATGGATCACTACTAGAGGAAATATATACTTGGTTTCTACAATGAGACGTTGGTACACCATAGATCTGTCACCGATTCATCAGTGAAAAAATAATTCCTTTGAGGTAAATATTTTTTAAATAAATTGATTATAAATAATATGTGATGATCCTCTCTCTCTGGTTTCAGTGTGATTAATGTTGTCTATATTTGATTCAATTTCTTTGATCATGGTGATTAAGCATCATATAGATCTTGGATTGTTCATCGATCATGAAAAAAAGCATTATTGGGCACCGCTAATAGTATTCTTTTGCTATGCTTGAAACCCACATTGTTTTAATAAAAGTTCAATTTAAACTAAATACACACTTGGATTCATACCAGTCACACCACGCATCGAATTGATGTTCGACTGATTCCTATGAGTCACAATTGGTTTAAGTATCATTGTTCTGATATATCAAGAGAATCAGAATGTGTTTTCTTGGTTTTGAGTATGTTACATGTCATTTTTAGTAATATTTCAATTTAAACTAAAAACAGACACTTTGAGTCATATAGATCACATCATGTGTCAGTTTGATGTGATATTGATTCCTACATATCGAATAAAACTTATGAATAATTTTCCTAAAGAATTAGTAAAATCGAGTCATGTTTTTTTAGTTTTTAGTGAATGACACATGTTTTGAAATAAATTGTCAATTTCAAACTGATATCAAACACTTTGAGTCCAACCAGGCACACCGTGTATCAGATTAAAGTGTGTGTAACTTATACACATTAAAAATCACCTACAGATCATTTTAAGAAAGTATCAAAATAGAATAAATACATTTGTCAGTTTTGAGTATGTGACATGTGTTTTGAACAAAAATGTCAATTAAAATTAAAAAGACACACTTGGAGTCATACTGGACACACTGTCCATCAGATTGATGTGAAACTGATTCCTACACATAAAAAATTACTTATGAATTATTTTCATAATGTATCTATATAATCAAAATGTGTTTTCTCTGTTTTGAGTATGTCATGTGTCTTTTTAACTAAAATTTCAATTTAAATTGAAAATACCTACTTTGATTCTTACATGACATGTCGTGTGTTGGTTTGATGTGAGACTGATTCCTACACATCAAAAATGTATTATTAATTATTTTATAGTGTCATGAAAATCTAAGCATGTTTTATTGGTTTTCAATGAGTGACACACATTTTGAATTAAATTATTAATTTTAAACTGATAACAGACACTTTGAGTCATACTACTCACACCCTGTATCATATTGAGTTGAGGATGAATACTACACATCTTAAATGACTTATGGATAATTGAAACAAAGTATCAAAACAATCCAAATACATTTTCTTATTTTTGATTATACGATGTGTGTTTGGAACTAAAATTTCAATTTTAAATAAAAATACCCACTTGGAGTCATACCGGGCACAACATGCATCAAATTAAGTTGAAGATGATTTCTACACCTTAAAAATTACTTAATGATAATTTTAATAAAGTTTCATGACAATATGAATGTGTTTGATCAGTTTTGAGCATGTTATATTTCTTTTTTACACAAATTTCAATTTAAACTGAGAACACTCACTTTGAGTCATACTGGTCATATCATGTGTTGGTTTGAAAAGATATTAATTAATAAAAATAAATAATGGAAATTTTTTTCTTCTTCTAAAGAATCAAGATAATAAATTTTTTTTAGTGGGTAAAAAACGTTTTGTACTAAATTTTAAATTTTAAAATGATAACAGACCCATTGAGTCCCACCGGGAACACCGTGTATCAGATTTAGTTGTGGCTAATTTATACCCATAAAAAATGAATTATAAATCATTTTCAGAATGTATCAAAACAATATGAATGGTTTTATCTGTTTTGGGTATGTGACATGTGTTTTTAAGTAAAATGTCAATTTTAAATAGAATTCACACTTGGTGTCTTATCCGTCATACCATGTGTCCGATTGATGTGAGGCTGATTCATACACATCATAAATGTCTTATGATTCATTTTCCTAAACAATGAAAATAATTAGAATATGTTTTCTTGGTTTTTAGTATGTCTATGTATTTTCTTCTAAAATGTAAATTTAATATGAAATAACACAATTGAATTTATACCTGTCAAACAGTGCATCAAATTGATGTGAAGTTGATTCCTACACATCATACATGAATTAAGTATTTTTTCATAATGTATAAATTTAATCTGAATGTGTTTTTATTGGTTTTGATTATGTAACATGTCCTTTTTTACTATGATGTCAATTTAAATTGAAAACATGTAATTTATGCATACTGATCACGTCATGTGTTAGTTTGATGAGATACTCATTCTTACACATCAAAAAACACTTATGAATAATTTTTCTAAAGTATATAGAGAATATGAGCATATTTTATTAGTTTTAAAGGAGTGACACATGTTTTGAACTAAATTGTAAATTTTAAATTGATAACCTACACTTTGAGTCATACTCGGGAAAATGTGTATTAGATTTAGGTGTGGTTGATTCTGACATGTCATAAATGACTTATGGATCATTGTACTAAATCATAAAAAAATCTGAATGAGTTTGTTTGGTTTTGAATATGTGATGTGTGTTTTGAACTAAAATGTAAATTTTAAATAAAAAAGACACACTTGGATTAATACCATACAAACCATGTATTATATTGATGTACAGTTGATTCCTACACATCAAAAATTACTTATGGATAATTTTTTTAAAGTATCGAAAAAATATAAATGAGTTTTCATAGTTATGAGTATGTCATGTGTGTTTTGAACTAAAATGTCAATTTCAAATTAAAAGACATACTTGGAGTCATATTTTTTACAACATGTGCCAGATTAACATGCGACTAATTCCTGTACCTCAAAAATGACTTATTGAATTTTTCCTAAAGTATCAAAACAATCTGAATTCATTTACTTAGTTTTGAGTATGTGAATTGTGTTTTTAACTAAAATTTAAATTTGAATTAAAAATATACACTTAAATTCATGCCGGTCACACTATGTGTTATATTGATGTGATGATGATTCTTACATATCAAAAATGACTTAAGGATCATTCTCCTAAAGTATCAAGACAATTCAATTTTTATTCCTAGTTTTGAGTGTATCACATGTCTTTTTTTATAAAATGTCAATTTATATCAAAAACACACACTTTGAGTCAAATGGGTCACATCATGTGTCAATTTTATGTGATACTAATTCTTACACATCAAAAATGGATTTTGAATCATGTTATTAAAGTATCATGATAATTCGAGTGTGTTTACTCAACTTTTTGTGTGTGACACATGTTTTTAACTAAATTGTCAATTTTAAAGTGATAAAGGAAACTTTGAATCATACTAGGCACACCATGTATCATATTGAGGTGCGTCTGATTCCTAAACATCATAGGGACTTATGGATAATTTTTCTAAAGTATCAAAATGATCCAAATTCATTTTCTTAGTTATGATTATGTGATGTGTGTTTTGAACTAATATGTCAATTCCAAATAAAAAGAAACACTTGGAGTTATACCAGTCACAAAGTACATCATATTGATGTTTTTCTAATTTATAAAAATTAAAAATAACTTACGACTCTTCTTATAAATTATTAATACAATATGAATTCATTTTATTGGTTTTGAGTATGTCATGTACCTTTTTTACTAAAATGTCAATTTAAACTAAAAACATGTTATTTTAGTCATATCAGTCACATCATGTGTCTTTTTGATGTGAGACTGATATATACACATAAAAAATGACTTATGAATTATTTTCCTAAGGTTTCAAGACAATATGAGTTTATTTTTTCAGTTTTCAATGAGTGACGCACGTGTTGAACTAAATTGTCAATTTTAAAATAATAACAGACACTTTGAATCATACAAGGAACACCATGGATCAGATTGAGGTGAAAATGATTTATATATATAAAAATTGCAAATATATCATTGAAATAAAGTATCAAATCCATTTGAGTGAATTTTTCTTGTTTTCAGTATGTGATGTGTGTTTTGATCTAAAATGCCAATTTTAAATAAGAAAGACCCATTTGGAGTTAGACTGGGAATACTGTGTATCAGATTGAGGTGAAACTAATTCCTACATATCCAAAATTTATTAAGCATAATTTTATTAATGTATCAAGATAATAAAAATTCATTTTCTCAATTTTTAGTATGCCATGTGTCTTTTTTACAAAAATGTCAATTTAAACAAAAAATACATACTTTGAGTCACAATGGTTACATCACATGTCAATTTGACACGAGATTGGTTCCTTCATATCATAAAATACATATGAATCATTTTACTAAAGTATCAATATAATCCATGTTTTTTTCTTGTTTTTAGTGCATGAGCCTGATTTTGAACTAAACATTGAATTTTAAAATGGAAACATAAACTTTGAGTCAAAATGAGAACACTATATATCAGATTTAGGTGTCGATAATATCTAAAACTAAAAAATTAATTATGTATCATTTCCATGAAGTATTAAAATAATATGATTTTTTTCTTTATTTTGAGTATGTGAATTGTGTTTTTCACTAAAATTTTTATTTTAAATAAAAAGACACAATTAGATTCATTATAGTCACACCGTGCATCAGATTGATGTGTGGATGATTCCTACCCATCCAAAATGAATTTTGGATCATTTTTCTAAATTTTCTAATAAATCCAAATGTGTTTTCTTGTTTTGAGTATGTATCATGTCTTTTGTACTAAAATTTCAATTTGAATTGAAAGGACACACATGAAGTCATACTAATCACACAATGTATTAGATTGACATGTGGATGATTCTTTCCCTATAAAAATGACTTAGGTATTGTTTTACTAATGTATCTTGACAATATGAATGTGTTTTCTTATTTTTGTGTATGTCATGTGTCTATTTTACCAAAAATGTCAATTTAAACTGAAATCACACACTTTAAGTTGTACCAGTCACATCGTGTGTTGATTTGACATGAGATTGATTCCTATATGTCACAAAAAACTTATGAATCATTTTCCTAAAGTTTTAAGAAGACAATACTAACATGTTTTCTTAGTTTCTAGTGAGTGACATACATTTTGAACTAAAATTTCAATTTTAAACTTATAACAGACACTTTGAGTCATACCAGAACACCATGTTTCAAATTGAGGTACTGAAAATTTATACACATCACAACTGATTTATGGATATTTTTCCTAAATTATGAACATAACACAAATTCTATTTCTTGAGTTTGAGTATGTGATGTGTGTTTTGAACTAAAATGTCTATTTTAAATTGAAAAAACGCTATTTGAGTCATGTTTAGTAGACCGTGTATCAGATTGAGTCATGGTTGATTTCTACTTGTCAAAAATTATGTATGGATTGTTTTATTGGAGTATCAAAACAATATGAATGTGTTTATTCAATTTTTAGTTTGTTATGTGTGTTTTTGTCTAAAATGTAAATTATAAACTAAAAACATCCACTTTGAGTCATAGTAATAAAACTATTTATAGGATTAATGTTAGGATAATTGAGGTGTGTTTGATTCCTACTTGATGATAAGAATATTTGAACATCTTACTATCTCTATCATACCGCGCACACTGTGTATTGGATTGAGGTGCGACTGATTCCTATATGTCACAAATGACTTATTAATAATTTTACTAAAGTATCAAAACAATATGATTTTGTACTCTATTTTTAGTATGTAACATTTTTTTTGAACTAAAATGTCAATTTTAATCTAATTACATATACTTCAAGTCATATTGGGAATACTGTGAATCAAATTAAGTTGTGGCTGATTTATACACATAACATCTTGTATTTATTCTTTAATTCATCCATCATTTGAGGTTTTCTAACAATGTTATTATATGATAACCAATAATGTTTAATTAATTATATAATAAAATAAAGGTGAACAATCATTTGTGCATCACCCTCTTTGAGTGCATGATCATTGTACATGAGTGAATCATGAGTGTATCATTCTTCTTTATAACCTCTATGGATATTAAAAAAATAATCATTAGATAAGAATATTAAAAAACTTAACTAAAAAAAGTATATAAAGTGAGAATAAAATTCAATACATAATTATTAGCAAGTCACGTCTTTATGATGTTTCTATAAAATCTAACACATTGTACTCTAACGATTCATTTTGAAAAAAATAAATTTCCTCTTCTGAGTATGAGGACATTTTATAGTTCTATAAGTATAAGAAAAATGTATATAAATAAAGTATTTGAAAATATTTTAAATGAAAAATTAATTATCATCAAAAATACATCTTTGGGGGTGATATGTTTTGTTCAATTATGATATATTTCATAAATTTTTAAACATAATAATCAAAATATTTACAATTAGTTTGTTATGGGAAATGTAGAAATATTAAAAAAATAATTAATTTGCTTTGATATATGTATTTATAGTGGAATTTTATTATATATATCCAAATACTTATGGACTATCCTCATGCCATGATTTTGATGAAATTTAATCACCTCCCTATCATTACATAATTTTTATTAAAACATAATATAAAATTTATGACATGAAATTTATTTGTAGAATGTTATATTTAGTGTATTATAAAATGATAACCATCATCATGTGTGTTCAGTTTGTTAGGTATCAATGCATTGAATCTAGAAATTAAATCTTTGGAGTATCCAGATTAATTGCGATGAGTAACTAATGATGCCTAAAAAAGAAAAAGGAATAAGTAATGAAATTATTAAAATATATTTTATATTATTAGACTGTAGAGTTTTACACCTACATCATGGGTCTTAATAAGATTATGTCACCTATAAGTTTTATTTCAAACATTATGTCTATAATGACCACTGTTAATTTAATTTCATTTGGTTTTAATGAGAATAGTTGTTTATAAGTGATTTAAGAACTAATAGGTCTAAATTTATGTTAATTTGGTTTTACCTTCAAGTATTAGTGATATATACACTTGTAAAAAATATGAATTGTATTTAGTTATAACTCACATTTTAGATTAGTTATTGGGAAAAAATCAAGAAAAAACACATCTTGTATAAATTTACAACTGCAACTCCTAGCCATTCATTCTTGAGGGTTTCATTTAAATTATCAAAAATAATATAGTCTGTAATGGACTCTCTGTACATATGTTCTTCACAATCATTTATGGTCGTATCACCACTTACTAATGTTGTATCCTCATGAACCCTTAATGTTAGTAAATACATATGTTGAAAGGGAAGAGTAAAGGAACTTTGTGAAGACATTTTTGATTGTTTCGTTAATCCTTTATATCATTTTGATTCTACATTATGTTTCACCCCCTTCCATTTGTCTATCTGTAATAACATTCATTTGTTGATTCCTTGTTTCTTTATTTTTTAATTTTTTTTATAATAACATAATTTGGAAATGAATAGATCCTTATCAACATGTATTTTTATAAGATAAAACATCCATGATGAAAAAGTTCCAATAACGTGATTGATCATATGAATATCCACATCATCAAGTGGAACATGTAGCTTGGCACTCAACTCATGAGTTACATGAATTCCCACTCTCACATGACCTATTGAAACTTGTTTGTTGTGTAGAATATATCCTTGGATATTGTACATGGAAAACCTCACAATAAGTCGTTGGGTAGGTGTTGATAGATATAAATAATAATCATTTTCAACCAATAGAATATCAGTACCTGAAAGGTATCAGTGTCTTCATGATACAAATTTTACATAAAAAATTATGAAAATATTGATTACCACTTATAAGACAACTCTTTCCGGGAAATGTATCACCTTAAAGATGGTGGAGGTGGGGGTGGGGGATCTTCACATAGTGGTTATTATGTTGTTTTGTCTCTTTAATTCCTTCCCATAAAATTTTATAAAAACTATTATTTCAAAATATTTTTTTATTATAGATAAGCTAATCATGGCTATAACTCTTCAATTTGCTTTTATTTAGCCTTATTAATTTCTTTTCTCAAAATATTTTAAGGGTGAAACCCCAAAACCTACACGTCTAACGCGAAAATATTGTTCTAGCTGGTTCCATACCATGAATAATAGTTGTTCATTTGGTAAAACTGATGATGATTCTTATTTCTAAGTTGGACTAAAATGTAAGAAAATATGTAATCATTATTAGGTAATAACTATTTAATGAAAAACAAATTTTTATCATGTCATATTTAAACGTTCTTCCCACACTTTTTGTGTGTTTTCATTTACTAGTATCTCATCTTTATTTATGAATGCCTCCTTCTATATCACATGACTTGGGATAGAATTGAATTTTGATTTTGATTCCATAGATAAAAAGGTAACATAAATATGTTGTTTTTTATGTCCCATAAAATTATTACAATAGATTTAAAATATGAACCATTTTTCAAGTGAAGTGTACTATGTCCTTGCTTTATGTTAGGGGTACGTTGGTTTAGCTTCATGTTTCTTATTTTCACCACTCAATATATGTTACAAAAAATTAAAAATTCTTAATCAAAGTGATTATTACACATATTTTTAAGAAATGTATTACCTGTCACAATGTACCTGAAAATATGACTCCTCATGATGACTAATAAATGCATCCCATGGTTGTTGGTTTATCAGGTGCGCATACATCTATGGTGGGTGAAACTTTTTTTATATTTAGCTTCTTTGAGATGATAATTTTTAATAATTTTTTTAAATCCTCTATGATCCTTTCTGCTGACCATTAATACCAATTTCATTTAGGAGTCATCTATAATAAATGTACTCTATAAGGGATATTAAAGAGTACATCAATGTTTCATTTTTTTTTGTAAAACAAAGAAATATATCTAAATTTTACCCAAATATCTTTCCAAATTAGTGTCTTATGTGCAAGCACACCATTGTTCAATGAATATACATCAATAATCATTCACATTATAGTTGTGGTCCCAATATAACTACTTTACATGTCCTTGTTGGTGTTAAAAGGATGGCCACTTGCATTCCACACAAACTTGAATTTGACGCCTTTTTTATCACCTTAATAATTTGTTCTAACTTGGTTACACTATGAATCTTATTTTGGGGCATACGTTTTTCACCATATACCATATCCTTGTCTTCAACATCATCAATATGTTGTCACTCTATATTGGTAGCATCAACATGTGCAGAAGGTGGTTGTTCCTTTTCCTTGGGAGCACCGACATGCTGAGAAACCTATTGTTCCTTAGGATTAAAAGCATCAAAATGTGTGGAAGTAATTATCTATAGAAGTGGTTGAACAATTAATTTATATTATGTAAATTAACCAGTGAAAGGATAATAATATGAGTTAATTTAATGTGTATTACAAAAAAATATAACATGATTTTCAAACTCTTTTTTTTTAATGTTGAAGGGATTTTACCCCTCTATTGAGCATCCAAATCCCATCATCATGGTCTCCTATGAGAAAAAAACATCTACATTGGATCCAATGTGAAATTATTTCAACATATTAATGAAAGGGTCATCCTCAGTTGAATTCACATTCGACCCTTCAGTGGTTTATGTTGATAATATAATAATTAACCACTTTCAGTTTATAAAATCTAGAACATAAAATACTTTTAATTCTTGTGATTTCATTATAAACGATACATATCTATACCCATCCTCACTTAAATACACTTTCATTAATCTCAATTAATCTATTTTAACTACCCTCCGGTTATCAAACAACTTGAATTGAAAAATTGGCACTTGAAATGTTGTATAATTCAACTCCCATATTTTTTTGACGATTCCAAATTATGACATATTTTTATAAATTGGATTGATTTCCTTGCTACCAGATTCATGAATCTCTTCGACCACAAGTGTAACTCAAATATTTTTCATGGTACTTCGTTCATCATGTTTATTTGTATAGAATATATAACTATTAATTACAAATACATTATAAGATAATATATGAGCACTTGGTCCTCTAGATAAACATCAATTTGATTATGAAATTGAAATCATATTTTAAGTTAACTCCTTAAAAATATAGTTTCAAAACCACTTATACACTATCAACTATGTATATTTGATATATATATTTCATGCCTTGATGTAGTAAAATGCCTAAGAATTACTTTTTGAGTTTATATATATGGAACAACGTCTAAAATGTAATTAAAAACATAAAGTTGGAAATTTTCCTACATTGTAATAGTATTTGTGACAATATCTATTCCATAAATTCTTTTACACACAAGCTTCCTGGTTTGATGAGATTTTGGAAGACCAATTATTTTCCACATTAGATAGGTTGTCAGTGTATAATTAAACAACTTCTTCAAGGATGTATCAGTACAATATATAACCTTCTGTCTAAATTAAATATTTGAGACACACTTTCAAAATATTAATATAACATTAAATGGGGTACATATATCTGTAATGTACATGACTATATAGTTGAATCTCTATTACCGAGTGATCAATCATATCAAAGAATTTTGGCGAAAAGAGCATCTTCAATTCACATAATATGAGTACAATTTTCTTTTTACATAGTTTGAATTTTCTTTAAGTCTATAAATTTTATACATATAGCTTTGAAAAAGAGACCAGTCTTGGGTAATTATGATATACATTATTTGGAAAAATACAATTTAAATATATAGGCATTATATCTCTCATAAAAACTTGGCAGTCACGTGATTTCAGAATCTTTAAATTTAAATAATTTATCGACATGATATTATTTACATTTGATGAATACCTCTATAGAACCTTCATATCATTAACTATGTTTCAAAACCAATATCTCTCTTTCTTGGAAAGAGTGTAATTATATGGAGAAAGAAAATTCTATTTTTCACTCTTTTATGGAGCCGACTCTTCCCGTTTTACCATGTCAATGATTTCAAATCTAGCCTTATTCCCACTAATTTTTTCCCACTCAACATGCATAACATTAACAAAATGTTTGACATACAAAAAATTTGTGTATGGTAATTAAAAATAAATTGAACTATTTTTTAAATATATTTTTTCTTGGTTTTTCAAAAAAGGTTTTCAAAAATCAGGGTCCATATATTTTAGTTTTTTCAATTAGTTGATCACCTATTAGTAGAGATGGTGTTTTATGTTCTTCTAACCTCCCATCAAATGATGTTTTCCATGATCGGTACTTATGTTATTGGGGTAGAAATATACAATGTACTAGAAACATAGTCTTTGGTGAATGTTTCAACCTAATTGATTGTGTACCTTGTTCAAAAAATGGGACACCCTTGTGTTAATTTAATTTTATATCTTAAAAAAATTCTATAAGTAGTAAAGTCATTTATCATCTCGTAAAAGGGGATATCAATGTGAAATCTTAATTTATGTAATCATCATACAATGTAACACATGAATCCCTCAATAATTTTAAATCATTGATCAATGGTGCCAAATAAATATCAATATCATCACCCCTTTATTTTGGTGTAGACATAAACAAAAATAACATAATTTATTTTTGTTTCATGCATAACCACTATAGAAAGTTATAATTAACCAACATAATAGGCCATGTACTATGAGTGATTCTTTGAAAACCAAAAGATTCACTCCATCTATAGATAACTCAAGAAGGAGGTTTCTCGACTCATTTACAAATTTCGGATACTCATGATCAAATCACTTACACTGAGGAGATTCTATCAGGTGATTATGTTTCCCATATTTATTTATTGTATATTCATGCCATGTAAATTGTCTTTCAGTATCCTCACTTTCATATAGGCACCTAAAACTTAGAATAATTGAAGATTACCATAATACTTTTTCAGGTTATGAATCAAATTTTTTGTATCAAGATGCACCACAATTTGGGAATTTTAAGTGATTTTTAGTCCTTAAGAAATAGTATATAGTCATTTTTACATGCAAGTATTCTTTCAAGGATCATACACCTTGAACGTAGCATCTATTTAGCATCATAGGTTCAGAAAGGAAGCTCATTATATTTTAATATAATATCATTAAAAAGATAAAGTAGTTCATTAAAACTAGAATCACTCCATCCACTATCAAATTTTAAATTGTATAGCTTTATTATGGATAACAATGCTTTATATTTGTTACAACCAACATATAATGGAGGCTTTCCACAACACTTTAACTTCTCAAACAATTTTTGGATAATCAGGTTGTTTATCTTCAGTGTTCATTATAATTTCCTCAGTATGATCTTCATCATCATTCACACATGTAATCACATCCTGGATACAATATTCATCATTTCCACACTTGTAATCATTTCATATGATCCATAAAAAAGTTATATCCCATTAATATCCAGATTCATATTTTACCCATGTTTAATCCAAAATTTAAAACTTCTATCTATTATGTGATAGATCAAGTGTTCTTCCAATTCCTATGGACTAATTATTATTGAATAACAACAATATAAACATAGAAAATTGAATTGATAAGGTTCATATGCCTGATCTATTACAAACTTGATTAACTATTTAACCCCATCCTTATAATATTTTATTATATGATTGGAATCCATTCATTTTCAATTCATATCTATCATATTTGATTTAGTAATATTAATACATAACAAGATAAATATATACATAGAATTTCCAAGCTTGGAATCCATAAAAGGTTTTTCTTAAATAATAAATTAATCTAAATGAAGTTATTATTTAAGATTATACGATTTTAATGATGGCTATTCAGATTTTTTTAGTAATATAAATCATTTAAGAAAAGGAATGTATGATATATATAAAGTTACAAAATATCTAAAAAAACCTTAAACTATTGAAAAACATAGAGGTCTTGTATAATATTAATTTGATGATATCTCAAAATATTAAATTGATAAAAAAGTTCTATAAAAAGCAGCAAGGAATTGAAATCAACATGAGGGAGGAGTTTGTGTTTATTCAATTCATCAGTTGGTACATGGAAGACTAGGTGGTGTTTCAGTGAAAATATACTTTGGAATCAAAATTGATATTTTTTCAGATGAATAAAATGTTGATAAGGCCCAATCACATGGTCTTGAGAAGACAATGTTTTATGAAATGCTTGTATTTAAATAAAATGAAAAAAAATATTGAGATGAGGTTCCCATGTTCCATTCCATTTTCTGGCAGTTCACTTTTTATCAAAGGGGCCATTCAATAAACCATTCCATGTAATTAAATTACTTAAAAACCACATGCCACATTAAAAAATAACATTTCTTAAATCAAAGTAAAAAATTTTAAACAACCCAAGAGGCATAAAATCCATCACTATCATCACAAAAAGTTTTTAAATAATTAAATCACCTTTTATAAAACATGTCAAGAAAGTTAAAAAATAAAACTGGGGAATTTTAGTTTTGAATAACTACCAAAATTTGAAAATACAATTTAGAGAATCCCATTTTAAGAAAAATGTTTAAAAATTAAGTTCAAGATAAAGATTTTTTATTCCTGAACCACCCTTTATCCATACAAATGTATGAATTTATAAATATAGATACCACTCATCCCATTTCACATATAAAAGCATAGTTATGTAAAGGTTTTAAATAATATATATATATATATATCCATGAAGTATTCATTTAATTCCTTCACTAATATGAAATGCAAAAAAGTTTTCTTCTTTGGCTTGGTAAATCACAGTATAAATCAACTATAATTTTCATAAACTAAAAAATACTTTGATCCAAAATAAAGAACATTTAAATTAATTCATGTACCATTAATTTCTAGATAATTAAGAAAAATATCAAGGAGATAATATATTCTTAAATACTTAACATGTATGGTAACATGTTGGAGTTCAAAAATAACAGAGGAGTCAAGCATCATAATACTAATGGAGTTGGATTCATTTCGTTATCTATGTTGGAATTGGAGCTATAAAATATCTTATGTCGACTTATTCATACTTCATTGGTGGTAGTATAATATTTGTTTAGTTGTTATGTAATATAAAATTCTGATGACATGTAAAAAATTGATGTAACCCATATTCTGGTTATATTGTAAAGTTAAGTTTTTTATTACGTGATTGTTCATTATGAAACCACTATCCATGTATTTAAAACATGTGTTCTTGTCATATCACTTTTGTAACCAATCGACATCTATAAATATATATATAATAATAAGGATAAAAAATATTAAAAAATATTGATAAAATATATAAACTTAATAATTTCATAACAAGTAAAAATTATTAAGAACAAACTTAAACCAAAAAATAAATTATATATATAAAGTGTTTGTGTATAAGTGTCAAAAGTATCTTAAATTAATTTGTATCAAGCGCTATAAATATAAAAAATTGGAAAAAATCATTCAAATTAAATTAAACCCATTTCATAGTTCCTATTAAAATTTCAAACAAATCAGAAGATATTAAAATGATTGGGGTTCTTATGCCTAGTAATGGAAGAAAACGAGTATAATTGTTTGATTTTAATACATGGGAGAATGATAGATAATTGAATCTTGGAGATGATTACCATCTGTGCACCACAAAAACTCTGCCTACTTATCATTTGCAGTCGACACCTAACATGATAAGTGGGAAAGGTTTTTATGATGCAAAACAAGAAGATCCATGAAATCCAAGTGATAAAAATTGATAACTGAGTTAAAATGAACATGATGGATAGGGAGAGGGTGAACCAACAATGGCTCAAGGAAAGGGATATTGGGTGGAGAATAAGCGAGGTAGATTGAGTATAAAAAAATTGTTTTGTGTTCCAATCAAACCATTTGGAAAATGTAAATAAAAAAAGATGTTCGAGGGGGAGGGAATGATCACAAGTGATCACATACATTGGATTTTGATGGTATCAATTCATGTGAAATGATTGAGGGAGAGTGATGGTAGTGATTTAATTTTATGAGATCTGTAATGGCACGAGCTAGAAGAACTCATTAAGATTTTTATTTAAAATATAGGGATGGGTTTTATCTATGCTAAAATAATAAAAATTGATAAAACATATATTTATCAATGCTAAATTTCTAGCACTGATAAATATACGCCTTAATAGTGTTTTTTAGCATTGAGGAAAATAAGTTTCCATCATCACTAACAAAAAATTGATAAAGACCTAATTTTACTAATATAAATATTATAATTTAAATAAATAAATTTATATTATAATAAATAAATATTTATATAATTTTAAATATATATTTGTAAATATTGTTATATATATATATATATAATCTTAAAAAAATTATTTATTTATATATTTAAAAATATTTAAAAAGAATGGTAAATATACATTTATAAATATAATTATAGATATATATTTATAATTATAATTATAAATAAGTATATTTATAAATATTTATATATAATTATTAATATTGTTTTATAATAATATATACTCGAAACGATGAGAACCATGAGTTATCACCCATGATCTAGAAATTTATTAAAACAAAACAAGAAGAAATTAAAAAGTACAAAAGGGATGGATGTGAAAAACAATGAAAAACCATTACCACAAAGCAAGGCAGAAAAATACCCTAGAAACACGAGGAGAGAGTTAATCTTGTAAACTAAGACTCGACACCATCCCTACCTCTCAAATCATGGCCCTTCTCCATGTTTTATCCTTTTTTCATGTCTTGTCATCATTATCATGAGGGTCAAAGTTATAATCTAGTGGGGTTGGATACTCAAGATGCTGAGGATGTTGTTTACTATCTAGACCTGAACCGTTATTTAATATATTTAGATTAGATATTCTCTTTGTGACATGTGTGTTGAAAAATTTATCATGGAAAACATCCCTACCATTGAATCTATGTAAAATATCAAGAAGACTGAGTGAGTGATACCTTACCTGAAGCTCACCCTTATCATTAGAAACCCCCACTCTATTACCATAAACAACACTTGTGACATCATTACTCTAAATATCTATAACAATAGGACCTGAGCTCTTTTGAACCTAGACAGATCCAATTGGAGAGGAATCTATTTTTTTTAACAACACACACCTTTTTTATCTTACCTTTTACTTTTATATTGGAAAGCCTGTTCACCTACTATGATTCCTAATCAATATCATTTCTTGTGGTCAATTATTCATCCTCACTCGCAATACCCTTAACAAGATCATAATTATGAGAGTTCAAGTAATCTATCTCCTATACATTAACTATAGTAGGTCAACTTCCTCCTTTATAGTGAGCCACCATGGAATGTAAAACATTAGGATTATCAAGGGAGGAAGATCCATCTTCCATGTTTTTGGTGTTCATTTCAACTAATCCATCCAAAAGTCACTTATCCATGAAAGCAATATCAGAATTATTGGACATAACCTTATCTAGGGAAACATCAGTCAATTCTTTGGTCTGAGTGACATCCCTAGGGTTTGAGGGCAAAGGTTACTGATCAAAAAATTTCTTCTTTCCTTTTCAGGCTCTAGAAACAAACATTTTCCAATGAAAGAGATAATGATAAACACTCTCTTGTGAAATCGCTTCATCAGATGATTTTCCTTCAATGCTCAACACCCAACTCCTTTTACACAATCTCAACCCAAGATCTGATAGAATTTTTACCATTAAGGTCACTTTCTCTCACACAAGCTGGGGAAGACCAACTATGATTACTTGATACAATCAGAATAGTGGAGAACTTATTCTCAATAATAGATTTTTTGATTTGTGTGGACCCTTATAGAACATGGAAATCAGTAAGTAAAATATCAGTAGGTCCATCCCCATTCATATAGGCCGATGGCACTTCCAGCTTATGCCTAGTTTCATGGAAAATACCCTATGCTAACACCTTGACTTCATTGTTCAATAATCCATCCTAAGCACTATAATAATTATTAATACCTACTTAAATAGTGGGCCTTGAAAACTTATACTTTTTAAATCATGAACTTCATGTCCTCGGATAGAGAAAAAATTACAGATCACTGGTCACGTGTTGTTCAAAATATCATGTCCTATAATGTTACAATTTTGGAAGAACCAGTGGAATTTTTCATACTGAACACACAGTTCAAAATCATAATCATCACCAGTAAAAAGAATTACTCTATCAACTAAAGTGGAGTACATGTCAATTTCTAAGAGGAAATGAGCGTAATAATTGAGTCTAAGCGTCTCAGTTTCCATATAAAATTTTATCAGAATCCCAATGGTTATTGAAATATAATATAAGATCATATTCTTCAAAAGTACCCAATTTAATTCATAAACCCTAACCCAAAAATGAATAGAGGTGTTTCTCACCTCCAACAAATTAAGATGCTGAGCCGAGTCTCAGATGTGTAGAATGCCTGAATTGAGATTTTTCGAACAAAAACCCCAAGCCCTCATCTTTATATCCTCAAAAGGGGAAATAATATAAAAAAAAGTCGTTACCCAAATAAACACACTTCCAATTTGAGAATCCAAAAATGTCTAAAATCCTCACAAACAGGTTCCCATTTCCATGGCTTTGACCCCCTTAGTAAAAAAGGATGCGCAAAAATGGAATGCTTACCAATTTCTAGGCACTTTTAAATAGCATCTCAGTTTTCCTTAGCATAGGATACATTTATGTTACATCTAAGGATACTAGTGGAATACCCTTTATAGAGATATACAGATCGATTGAGGTCATTTTTTTAGTTGAATCAGTCACTGCAGGTCAACCATGAACTGCTTTTCGATTTTCCGATCTAGCACCAACAACCTTCTAGGAGTTGAATTGACCTTGAGTGAGGAAGGTTTCAGCCATAGAAAAATAAGGCAAGGATGCCATGAGAAGGAATCCCTGATCACCATCAAGAATTAGAGAGATAAGATCTCGTGATCCCATCTCCATCATATCTACATAATTATATATAATTATACATATATATAATTATATATATATATATATATATATATTAATATATATAATTATAAATATAATAAATAAATTTATTATAATCCTATGATCATTTAAATAAATATATATTTATTCATAATTATAATTATGAATAAATATATTTAAAAATATATGGATATAATTATAAATATATTTATATAATTATGTATATTTATATAATTATATATAATTATATATTTATTTATCAATATATACAAATATATAATTATAAATATAATAAATATATTTATTATTTAGATATATTTTTTATAATTTTTAAATTATAAATATATATTATTATAAATATAAATAAATATAAATAAATATTTTTTTATATAATTATAAACATAATTATATAGTTAGATATACTTATATAATTAGATATACTTATATATATATATATATATTAATGCAGTTGGGGGCTTTCTTGAGTGGTAAATGATCCCTATAATCCAACATCAAACACATGTTCAAATACGGGTGGGAGCGAATTTCTGTTGGCAGGTGGTGATGCAGGCATGAAATAGACATGCAGTGATACAGACATGACACAGGCTGGTAGTAATGTTGGCATGATGCAGTCATGATGCTACACTAGGCCTTTCAGATAGTTTTTGGGCCTTTATGCCATGTAGTGGGCTTCAAACCCATAGGGCCTTCGGTCCATGTACTGAATAAATAAGGTTTGATGGGTGGGTATCCCTTTGGGGGGGGGGTGATATGACATGCATTTCCGACCTATGTGTGTGGTGTGTGTGTGTTTAATGTAATTTTGCTCCCAAGCAGATAATATATATATATATACACACATATATATATTGATTAACGTATAAAACCATATAATTATAAAAATAATAATTATATTTATTATAATATTTTATTTTTTTAAATAAATATATTTTTTATAATTATAATTATAAATAAATATATTTGAAAATATGTATATATAATAATAAGTATATTTAAATATTTTCAAATATATTTAAATAATTTATATATATTTAAATAATTATATATATAAATAATTATATATATACAGATATAATTATATATAATAATTAATATATTAATATATAATTATAAATATAATAAATATAATTGAAAATATTTAGCTGGGGAAGGATGGTGTGCAGAGCTCGGTTGAACCCAAGATGGGCATGGTGGGACACCTGACATAACCATGTTACTCTATCTTCTTTCATAGTTGGGGTGTGCATCAGTTATAGAGCTGCCTTGGGATTCTGCATCAGGTTTGGGGGTGGCTGGTGTTCAAAACCCAACGATTGGGGTATTTCCACATTCATTTGGGGGGTTGAATTTTGGCTGATGTCAAATGATGCCAGCATGTCTCTGGCCTGTGCATTGTGCGAGAGGCATTCATGATGGATCCCCCCCCCTCCGTCGACTAGAGGGGGGGGGGGGTAGTGATGACGAAGGTATGAAAGTGAGTAGGGATTTTATGGGTGAAGTCACTGTATGAGTCTATCATGGTGGATAACAGCAGATGGGGGCACCAAGTTGGCTATGACATGTCAGGAGAGTTTGTTTTCCATTGACGATGAGCAACTAGATGCTACGACGATGGGGCTGTAGGTTGTCTTTGATGAGGTGGTGATTGTGTGTGAGCCCTAACGATAGAGGACATCAACCTGAAAACGACGATGAATTGGAGATAGGGCATCACAACATAGCTGATGAAGGAAGGGCGGGTGTTGGGTGACTGATATTTTTCTTCAGGCTCATCTAGTGTCTAGAGGTGTGGGGTGGTGGACTAATGGCATGGTAGCGCCACGATTCAACCTCGAGTAGTGCTCAAGTGTTGGAATTTGCGTGGATACTTGTGCGAGCATCATCTATGGGAAAGCTAGTGCTCTAGATGGCCACCTTAGTTGTGATGCGTAGAGCTTATGCCCTAATGGTGGCGGCTGGGCATGTTGGGAGCCGCAGATGAACGATATGTTGTGACATTTTCGGGCCTTTTGGCGGATTGTTTTTGGCCTTGGGCCATGTAATGGGGGATTATGGTCCTTGTAATGAAGGGGTTTACAGGCATATATATAATATACAACATATAATAATGGATTGATGGGTTTGTTATCCCTAAGGGGCTATGACCTGCTGTTTTGGCCTTTGAGTGGGAGGTGTGCTTGTGTTTCATTTTAATTGTACCCCTAATATCTAATATATATATATATATGTATATATATATATATTATAAATATGTTTATTATTTAAATATACTTATTATAATTTTTTAATTATTTCAATATATATATATATATTTATAATTATAAATAAATGTATTTACAAATATTTGTATATAATTATAAATGTATTTATATAATTATAAATATTTATATAAATATTTATATTTATATACTAATATATAATTATATAATTATAAATATATATTTATTAATATATATATATATATAATTATAAATAAAATAAATAGATTTATTATTTTAATATATTTATTATAATTATAAAATTATTTTAATATATATATTCATAATTTTATAAATAATTTTGTAAAACAATATATATATTTATAATTTTATAATTAACTATTTAGAAAAAAAATTATAAAAAAAATAATTTAAAATAATTAATTATATAAATTTCAAACCTATTTTAAAGGTTAAAACTTAATAAATGAAAATGAATAAATATTATTCATATAAACTAAAAAAATATTGAAAATATTACATATATAGTAAATAAATATTACAAAATAATTTAATTCTAAAAAATAAAAAAATAAAAAAATATTAGAAATGAATAAATAATATTAAATGAAAGCAATATAAAAAACAAATAAATATATTTTAATAGAAAATTATATTTTTTAAAAAATAAATTTATATAATATTTACTACATGAATTGTAATGGACTGAAGATGGAAAGCCTCTCTCTCAAGAATGGAGAGTCTTTCTCTCTTGATCTCAATATGTATTGATTATGCAACCTAAAAAAGATTTTGGAAGGAATCATTAGTCATTTTGAGAAGTTTTCAGCCTATGACATCTAGTGGTTGATTGTATCTAGTGAAGATTGTGATCTATCAGCGATTAGATCTATATTTGATCACTCACTCAAAGACAACAAACTTTAGACTGACTGGGAGATGACGATGAGCAATGTTTGGGAACCACAATAGGAGGTTGGCAGCAGACTCCGGTCGATCGGGAGATGACAATGAGTGATAATCGGGGAGGATGGAGGGGCGTCATAGTGGAGTGACATACAGGGGATAAACGACTGTGTGTTGAATCCTAGGATGACTATGGGGAACTGGCAATAGACTCTAGTCCAGTTGGGAGATGATAGAGGGTAAATATTTTGTATGACAGTGGTCTGAGCCGACTAATGTGTGGGTGTAGTCATCGGGGAGCACAAAGGGGGATTTGGGACCCTGGTGGAGGATTCGATGGCTCGGGCAGAGTACTCTGCTTTTTGGAAGGGGGGGTTCTCCATTGCAGGACAACGCGTCGTTGGGATGTTGTATCTTGGAAGATGTGAAGTTTTGTCCATCTGGATATATTGTGGATCATCAATTATATGGCGTCGATGGGCCCCTACGACTTCATGGGATGGCACTGTCTGGATGGTTGGTGACAAGTTGGAGACTAGTTGGAGGGCTGTTTGGGCCTTGTCTGCGGGACAACAGATAGTGGTATGGAATGCCTATAGGACACCGATGTGTGGAATTCTTAGGTACCAATGGCTTTTGGTGGCATGGGACGTTGACAGTGATAAATACCACTAATGATGTGTAGACCGACACCTCCAATGGTGAGCATCAGAGGAGAGCATGGTTGTGAGAGTGATGACATTTAAGGGAACATTTACATTCTTTGGCGATAATTGTTGATAGTCTGTAGTTGTTGTCATTTCATTCAAGATGGCATCCTCAGGTGGAGTTTTTTCGACCACTTTCATCGATGCTGTTGGGTGTGCAAGTTCTTCATGGTTGGAAGCTGTTGGATGACATCATGACTGCATTGTCTTTTAAGGTGTTTCTTGGCCTTTGGGCCTTTTGATGATGGCTTTTTAGATTTACAAAAATGTGGGGCTTCTAGCCATGTTGTGTGGGTATGTCTCCCTCTACATTTTAATAAATTTTTACAGGGTTATTGATTTGGGTAACCAAATCAATTATCAGAACTGTTTTGATACATGAATTGTTAACACGTATAGAAATGAAGAAAATATTTTAAAAATTAATTTAGATAACTTAATTATATAAATTTCAAACATTATAAAAATATTACTACTTTATAAATATAATTGAATAAATATTATTAAAACATATTAAAAATAATATTCTGTAAAATATAAATATGTATAAAAAATGAATAAATTACAGAAATATTATATTAAAAATGAAAAAAATATTTATCAAATGTGAAATAAGTACATTCCATATTCACATGTACACATGTTTTATGTATATGTACAACCCACATACATGTGAACATATCATATTCTCATCTGTACACATAAAACATCTATATATACACATACACCAAACACACACACACACAACATAATACATGCACGTATATGCACATAGAAATTGATATATATATTTATATATATAAAAGTTCAGATATCAAATATGGACAATCATTTATATTTTATAATTATTTTGATTATTAATATATATATTTATATTAATATATCATATTCATATTAACTATATACATGAATTTTGTAAATAATGTATATAAATAAAAATTAATTTTTGAATATAAATATGATAATTACATATATTTAAAATATTATTTTATTATAAATTTTTATCCATACTAAGAAAAATGTTGATAAACATGCACCTATATGAGAATTAAAAAATGCACTGATAAAGGGTACACTTTTATCAGTGTTTTTTTAGTGGTGATAAATGCTACCTTTATCAGTGCTTTTAACAAGTGTTGATAAATATTACCCTTTTATCAGAATTCCATGTTTAACAATAATAAGATCCAACACTGGATAAAGAACGATCTGTGGTAGTGAAGAGGGGTATCATCCACAATACACCAAGGACTATACCCTCATATTGATTGATGAACCTTGTAAAACCTCTTAGTTTTAAATTTCTCATGATTAATTTCTTCATATGATTTTTAGTTATATAAAGATTCTTTTTATTTTAAATGATGATTAGGAATATTCAATTTTGTTATTATCATTTTAAAGCATGGATTTACCATACCCCTCTTAGAATTCATAAATCCTAAAGGGATCTATAATTTTTTTCGATACTTTTTGTTTCATTTTCTATAATTAATCCAATAAAATAATTTATTTAACCTTATAATATTGAAATAATTTTCAATAAATTAATTTAAATAAGTAAATTAAAGTGTTTTTAATTAAATATACATCATATAAAATTTGATCCACTTTGGTATTAATCCATTTATATGAATTGTTTATAGAATGATATATATATTTAATAGATTGATATGTTTTATGTTAGATGTTTGATTTTACATACTAAGATTATATATTTAGTAGGACAAAAAATATATTATCAATTATTCCACACAAACACACTTTTATGGGTGATTAATAATGATAAATAACACATTATATTTATTAAAATTAATTTTTAAAAATGTTAGGAAATATTTTGTGGGTATTTATTTCCATTGGATTTCATAAAAATTATATACATGATATTTTACAACCTTCTCCCACATAAATATTATAATTAACATGATATAATATTATCATTATGTTATCATGAATTTTCATAGAATTGAAATTCATAATTATTTACATTGTATTTTTTTCTATAGTGAATTTCTCAATAACTCATGAATTTCACAGTTATATGGTGAAAATTATTTAGATTTTAATGAAAAAGGTTCTCTTGACATTAATTTACAAGAAATTATATTTTACACTTCGTAATTATGAACTTCTTATCCACAGAGAGTTAAGTATTCTAATAAAAAGATCTAAATATAGAAAATTAGAGATATATAATCACCCCAGGTTTAATATTCATTATGTCTCATATAAGAAAAAGTACAATAGGATCAATTCTTATTTGTGAAAAGGAAAAACCTAATATAAATTTAATTGATTAAATATTTGTTTGCACATGATGGAACCTCTAAAAGTGATAAATTCTTTGTGAAGAATATTAAATGTCTAATGGGAGAAAATATGAAAATTTTCATAAATGAAGTCTACCACATTGAAATTACATGTTCCACATAATAATTATGAGAGTGGACATAATCAATAGCCTAAAGTATCTATTATTTTAACTATATTAAATAATTATGTGTCTCAGGTATCCATTTGGGGTGGAGAAGCACTACTATCAGGTGGCCACCAAATTTCATGAAAAGTGTGATGTTGCTTATGGGGAACAAGTTGTGGTATTTTATGGATGAAATATTCAATTGAGTATAGAATAAGGAATATTTTTTTATTATCTTTTGTCATTTGTATACTTTTTTGGTGTTGTATTTTATCTACCTATTGACGTTCTTATTTTCCCAAGTATGCCTCAATTAAATTACTGATTCTATTTTTTCTATAATATGGGAGTTGTTATTTTTTATTGATTTCATTTAACTATCATGTATTATTTATTTTTTTAATTTTTGGTTAAAATTTTTATCTTAATTATATTTTTATTTTTAGATATTTATAACCTAGCGTATAGTATTCCCATGATTATCCATAGACCCTCACCATTGGATGTTAGTTTTTGATATATGGGGAGGTGCAATTGAGGCATATGGAACTTGGTCAAGTCGCAGTAGAGGTAAACTAGAACAAGGGAACTATAAATGGTTACCATAAAATCTATGAACATTAATCTTACCTCAAATAATATATATATATATATATATATATATAAACATTTTATTGATTCTTTTCTGATCAATTCAACCTAATCTATTTGATCTATTTGATCTGTTTGAGATACTCCTCCAATGAGGGACACATGGATTATATACCTTCACATCCATTCGCATTGTATCAGTATAGCCCGATGATCCTCCAAATGAGTGAGACCTAAAGATGAAAAAATATTCCTTTTCATCATATTTTAAATCTCAATAAAAAATCCCATCTTTCACCTTTTATGATGTCGGAGAATAAGAGACCTAATATTCCCAATGTAGAGACCCCAAAACTAGTAGCCCAGATTCGTTGCCTTACTTTATCACATTGGTATAATAAATAAGGAATTCGCATCCTAAAGAACTAAATAGTTTAGTTGGTTTGGAAAACTAGATACAAACATAAGTTTTACAATGCAACTTGAAAGGTAAAAAACATAGAAACTCCATTGGAAACATCAATTTACTCCTATATTATCCATGCATGTTATTCATAGTATACATCTTTACATCATGGGGAAAAATAAAACATAATAAATGGGTGAGATCAGATTCTCAGAAAGAGAATACAATACAACAGAATCTATAAAAATAAACAACAAGGAAAAGTCAATATCTAACAACACATGTCACTAACGCATAAACTTGAACATAGTGTGACATGAATAAAAGTTTATCAAAATAATACTATAAAAATAATCCCACAAGAATAAAACTTAACCAAATATATTATACTAGTAAAATAATAACTTGGATTATCAATTAATAATATCATAATGAGGGAATTCATAATACCAGATATCATAAACATACCATCAAGGATTCGGCCAAGATACCCTACATAAATGGGTAAAAACCCAGTCTAGTTTTCCTAATGAGTTATACCGATGTATCGAGGGGATATTATAGGCCCCTTTCTTCACTTAAAAATTCAAATTAATTCCTCATAAAAAAGGGGTAAAATATAATCAACATATACATTCATATTGAAACTAACATATGAAATGTAAATAATATATCTAATTAGTAAACATAATCATAAATTATCTACCATAATATGGAGAATGGTATCAAGAAATTAATCATAAACCATTCAATAAATTATGGTAGATGGTAACATAAGAATTAAATCTCAATTAAGAATAATATTAAAAATACGATAATGAAATATATGAAAATAATCTAACAAAATCATTGAGAAATTTTTGAGATAAATACCCATTTACTTTGGAAAGAAGAGTTCTTTTGGAAAATCATTTGTATTTATCATAAAAATCAGATTGTATACATGTATATCTCAGAAAAGAAAATGGAATGAAATTATATTTAAGGAATATTAAAAGAAAATTCATACTAATTTTTTTAAATTGAAGTGAAAACATGTAAAATTAATGTTTAAGAAGCTTTAGGAATGAGCCACTTTAGTGTAGTTTAAGAGAAAATATAAAAGAGTGTTTAATGTGTAAAAAGGAATAATTGTTTATATAAAACTATAAATGAACTAAGATAGTTTTTCATGATAAAAATAGTGATTTTAGAAAAATATTGGGTGCTTAAAACATATTATTGAGTGTACTTTAAAATGGATAAAAAATTGGGAAGTTTCCTTTAATCGGGCTTTCTTATCGGGATTAATTGAAAGATGAACCTTATGAAACATGTATTTCCCCATTAAAGAAAGAATAATTGATATATGTAAATATATTCGGAATATAAAAAAAGAATTTAGGTGGATCAAATAATAATAATTGAGAATTAAATTGGGGTAAAGAGAGAGAAAGAGTATCCCGAAGGAAAAAATGGAGGTTCAGGAAGATACCCTTATGTTATGTCTGATAGTGTTATGAATTTTCACTTAATTTACTGGAGAATAAGAATAGATTCATTAATAATTTAATTAAGAACCTATTAAAAGTTTATTTTATTTAGTATAATTTTATTCAGTTCATTTATGGAATATTTGACAGGTTATAAGATTCAATTTCACCGTTCAGGAGTGTTTCCTTGGTGTTCAGGATTGGTTCACTTGTATACATGTATGAAAGATCATATAAAATAGGAATTATTATCCAAAATTGAAAATTATATGTCATTAATGAAATTAAATAATATTAAATGGTCTTATTTATCATTTTTTCTATATATTAGGATGATTGATTAGATAAAACATTAATGATAATCATTTAGGTTATTTTGGCATTTTATTCGGTCATCACACACTAGTTTTGTTTTTGTAATTAATATTATAGATATATACTGGTTCAAAAACACTAAATAAGTTTAAATACACATATTAAAATCGGGTTTAATCCGGAAAATGGTTTTACGACTATAATTGAAGGAGAAATTGAAAAATGAAAACTCATCATGCACAACAGTGGTATATCGGCACCTCAGATATGATATTTTCATTTTTAGAATAAAAGGGGAAGAGAATAAAATTGGTGGTTGATATATAATTATAAAAATAAAACTATTTTATATAAAATTTACTAGAGTTATCATGCCACTTTGGTATAGGGAGGTGTGGAAAGGATAATAAAATAAACAAATTAAAGAAAATTAAAAGAATGAAAGGTGATTTTACCTCTTGAATTCCTCTCATTGAGAAAATCCTTAAGAAAATTAAAATTAGTATTTTGGGTGATAATAATAAGTCCAAAATGTATGGGAGAGTCTTGGGAGAGGTATTGGGTAGACATTGGACAAGATTCAAGGCTTTAGAGGTGTGTGGAGAAGAGGTGGTGAGAGGTGATATTTATAGTGGAGGAGAGACATATTTTTTGATTATTTTATTTATTAGTTTATTTTTTTGGATCAAGACTATCAATAGTTTGAGCCTTATAACTTAATATTTTACAATAATTAATGATATTATGAAATTATTGTATTACACCAATCATAGATCATCCATGACTCAATAATTCATGTATTTGTTAAATACCATAAATTACTGTATTTCATTATTCAAAATAATTCAACTATTTTAGAAATATTCAAAAAATTTAATCTAACCATTTCTTGATGTGTATAATTTAGAAATGGACTCCATTTTATGAAAATAATTTTCTAAATATTAGAAATTTAATTTTAAAATAAAATCATTATTTTGTAAAAAAATACTAATTTTTATATTATATCGAATTTTATGAAACTTTCAAAATTCACTTAAGGTATCATAAAATTATCTTATAATCACAATAAAAAATATATTAATTTATGGATCTATTCCAGGAAATAAATTTTTCTTTCAAATCATTATTATAAAATTGTGAATAAACATTAACATTTCACAAAACTACAATACTTAATTTTTTATTTTTAAAATATACTATATTTTCATTCATAAGATAGAAAAATATTATTTATAATTTCATAGGTGAGGATACTATTCTATTTTCTGATTATCAATTCCTAATAGTCATATTACTATTCCAATGATCTAGTTACTATTATATCGGTATAGGTTTTTTAATTTCAAGACATACTTCTTATTTCATTCATTCTTCATTTATAAAGCTTGTCTTGTATTCTCTATGTGATTTTATATGATTTATAATATATAACATAATTATAAGAAGTTAAATTCCATTTATAATGTTTTGGGTCACTACATTGTCCCCTCCTAAAAATATTTTATCCTCCAAATTTCTAGAATATCACCTCATAAAAATATTTGGGTAGTTCTTCATCATAATTTCTGATGAATCCCACATCACTTCATCAATTTTATGATTTTTAAAATGTACCTTTAGTGGATGGATTATTCAATTATTCAAAACCTACTCTATCATGTCAATAATCCAGATTGGATCTTCATAGCAAGACAAATTAGGTTCCAATTATATTTCTTCGTAAGTGAGAACTTGCATTAGGTCTAACATGTACTTCCTTAGAAAAGAGATGTGTAACAAATCATATACTTTAGGAAGTCCAGGTGGCATTGCCAAATGATAATCCATAGTTCTAACTCTCTCTACAATATAAAATGGTCCAATGTACCTAGGGCTTAGTTTTTCATTCTTATTGAACCTTATGAAACCCTTCCATGGAGATAATTTTAAAAAGACATGATCTTCTACTTGAAACTAAAAATAATTTATCTAGTTTATAACATAACTATTTTTCCTACTTTGAGCTATTTTGATATGGGTTTGAATATTAATTACATTTTTTATTGTTTCCTTCACAAGATTTGGGACTACAACCTTCCTTCCACCAACTTCATCTAAAAAAGTTGGTGTACAACATCTCTTTCAATATAAACATCATATGGTTCAATTTGAACACTTGAATAGAAACTATTATTTTAGGAAAACTCTACAAAAGGTTGATAATAATCCCACAAACCTTTTCCTGAATGGCCCAAAGGCCTTCTTTTTTATTTATTTTTGATAACTCCCCTTTCAAGGGTTGAGCGACAACCCTTACAGGGCCTATATTCTTAGCAATTACTTGACCCTTAGGTCTTAGGAAATATATAGACTATACTTGGAACTCCTCCTCTTAGCTTCTTTGTCATGATATCATCTCTACATCTTTGCATGACTATATGGCTAGGCTTTATGTGCAAGCACATGCTGGTCCCGATAGATATTCCATACCCTATCTTTCTGACAAATCATCGTTGATTTTTCCCTGGTGAATGCACCCGCTATAAATTTCCATCTGGAGTCTGCTCCTTGTAGAGTCTGTCTGATCATATAAGCACTATTTCTGGTGGCCTGAAGGCCTTTAGGTGACTCTAAGGCCTTTAATGTCAAGTGAGTAGGAACACAACATGTCTTCTAAAGTTTTAATCATCCTTTTTGATTTCCCATAAGTTTGAGGGTGATAAGTAGTGATCAAATGAATTTTGGTATCAAGAACATTATATAGACTTTTATAGAACTTTGATGTAAGTTATGGATCATGATTAGAAACAATTGAAATATGTGCACCATTAAGTCTTACAACTTAATTAATATAGAGTTATGTAAGGTACTCTAGCGGAAAATCCCCCGTTATGGCCAAGAAAAGTGTAGATTTGGTAAGTTGATCAACAATTACCTTTATTTCATCATTATTTATTAGAGTCTTTGGTAATCTAGTGAAAAAATCCATAGTAATTTCATCCCATTTCCATGTAAGAATTATCATAGGTTTATGACTTCTCTTGAATGATGTATTTCAGCCTTCATCTTTCGAAAGACCAAATATCTTGATACATAATCAGAAATTTTCCACTTTGTATTATCCCACCAAAAATGTTCTTTAAAATATCTGTACATTTTAGTGATACCAGGGTGTATAGAGAAATTCAACCTGTGAGAATCATCCAATAATTCTCTTTTTATCTCATGTATATAGGGAACACAAATCCGTTTCCCTAATTTCAGAATCCCATCAGCATACACAAAGCCTGCCAACTTCCCATCATTCACAACTTTAATTTTCTTTTGAAAATTCTCATCATTAGAATGAAAACTCTTTATCTCTTCCAATAACGATGGATTTCAACCATTTTGAAAAGTAGTGATGTTTCACCTTATTTTATAATTCCCATATCCATATTTACTAGATCAATTTTCATAGTATCTCCATCAATCATCATTTTATTCAGAACTCCATGATCCTTCTTGCTCAATGCATCTGCTACCTTATTTTCCTTACCTAGATGGTAGTGTATTGAAAGATCATAATCAATGAGTCTCTGGATCCATAGGATTTTCCTCATGTCTAATTATTTTTGTTAGAAGATATATTTCAAACTCTTGATCTGTATATATCTCACATATTTCACCAAAGAGATATTATATCCATATCTTCAGAGAAAAGATCATAGGTTATAACTATATATCATGAGTTGGATAGTTGTATTCATGATTTTTTAACTACCTTGATGCATAATAAATAACTCTATCATTTTTCTTAAGGACACAACCAAGTCATTTCTTCAACGCATCACTATAAATCACAAACCCGCCATTTCTATATGGTATAGTATAGATTAGATCATTCAATAACGTCCTCTTTAATTCTTCAAAGAATTATTCACATTCTATTTTCCATACAAACTTAAACCCTTTACAAGTAATCTTGGTTAATGCGTTACATAATTAGGAAAAATTGTGAACAAAACAATGATAGTAACATACTAAACCAAAAAAACTATGTACCTTAGTTATGTTTATTGGTGTGTGCCATTAATAAACTACCCTTCTATTTATAGGATGAACTAATATTCCATCTTTAGAGAAAATATATCCAAGAAAAGAAACCTTTTGAAGGTAGGATTAAAACTTTCTTACCTTCCCATATAACTCTTTTCTTATAAGAGACTCCAAAATAGTCTGTAAGTGGTTCTCATGGTTTTCATAGATTTTGGATTACCCTAATACATCACCAATAAATAATAAAAAAATATCAGATATTCCTTTAATACCATGTTTATTATATCCATAAAAATAGAGGGTGCATTTTTCAGTCAAAATAGAATTACTATAAACTTGTAATGTTCATACCTTGTTCCAAATAATTTATTTTGGATATCTTCCTTCTTTACACACAATTTATGATATCCAAAACAAAGATAAGTATTTAAAAAATACCTAGCTCCATGAAGTTGGTCAAACAAGTCATCAATGTGAGGTAGATGACACTTGTTCTTTATCATTATAGCATTGATCTCACTATAGTTAATGCACAGCCTCATAGATCTATCTATGATATGGGTCTTTCATTAGGGATTACATCAATTAAAAAATTAACTTCCCACTCTAGAGGATGTCCAGGTAAATCCTATGGGAAAACATAAATGCATTTCTTTAAAATAGGAACATCTTTAATTGGAAGATCACATTTTTCATCAGTAGGTTTTATCTTATCTTCTTCTCTAAGAATATTATTTAGAGGAGCTACTAAAGGTGGATCCAGATATGACTCAGATGATGAATTCTCCCATATAAGGATAAGAAACTCCTTATCCTCATCATGAATCATAATTTCCTTTTCTTTATGATAATTTTTTTCATTATATTTCAAAATCCAGTCGATACAAAGGATTATATAAAAATCCACCATATGTATGATAGTATAATCATTAATTAGAGCATATTTATTTGTCATAATAGGAACTTATTGACACATCTTTGTTGCAATAAGGCTTCCACTCCGAGTTTTGTCTGAAAAATCCATTGTTAAAGTGAATTGAAACTATATAATTTTTAGAGAAAACTGGGACGATATAAAGGAATGAGATGATCTAGAATCAAATAAATCATTAGCTAAAATTTATGAGATGATTAATGTACCTTCGACCACATAATTAGAAAATTCTACCTCAACAGTTGTGACTATATAATCATGGCCTTATTCCCTTGAACTCTTCTAGGGAATGTTTCCTTGGATTCTAGAAAAATCATTTTCATAGTGTCCCATCTATTTACAGCTGAAGCATTGAACCTTTAAACCTTCTTTTTTTCCTATGCAATCACAGGCCTGGTGGCATTTTTCTATACACTTGTGACAAACTCACATTACCACTTGGAATATTCAATGATGTTTATTTCAAGTTGGAAATTCTATCCTTCTATTCTTCCCTTTTTATTTATTTTATTTTCTAGATTATTCATCACCCATATTATTATCTTTCTTCACTTCAAAATTAATATGGCTTGGAAAATTATTTTACCTTTTTGAGGGAACAAAATACTATATCCTTATATGATGGAAAATTTTGGGAGACTAATGCCTTTCATATAATTATCTTAAGAACAAAAAATAAATTATCAATATTACTCCTTGGATTATGTATGTAGTTTGAGGCATGCCTTCCTAACCTTGTGAAGTTGTATTCACAATTGGAAACCTTTTCATCCTATTTCTATCTCAGATTGAAAATTTTATTCTCTATATCAACTCAATATTTTAGAGGGAATTATTTATCCAATAAAATTTCCATTAAATAATTCCATTCTATATTTTCAATTTCTTCATCCTCATTTATGTTTTGAATTAATTAACACCATTGATTCACATCTCTTGAGAGATGATAGACAACCAAGATAACCTTCTACCTTTTTTTACTTCCCAAAGTGATAAATATATACTCTAAAAAACTTATCCATTGCTATGATACAAATGGGTTTGTAGTCCCATTAAATTATTGGGTTTTTTATCACATAAAGAGATCTAACATGGTTACACCAAGTTGTTGATTTGGATACTCTATGTGAGTAAGGTTATTGCTCATAACTCGAGTTAGTAACCCCAATATAGTTATATGTTGTTCATCTCTAGTTGCATATCTCACTCCTACGTCATTATCTTAAATTTAATGTCAATCCATCCATGGAATATGTGCATTTATACAGGTTCCATTCCTTCCACTTGTCTCCATTTATAAAAAATGGCATGAACTAAATTAGGTTATGAATTATAATGCATAATTTCACACTAGAAAAACACTTACATAAATTGGAATTTTATGCATAGATAATAGAATAATAATAATGATGGTTTCTTTTGGGACATGTTTACTTTTAAATCATTCATAATGGTCTATAAAAAAAATTTAAATTATCCTAAGAATATCTCCTGGGAGTGTCAAACTAGGTGTGCTGTAAGGACCATCATCATTTACCAAGTTACACTGAGTTAGGTCCGACACACCTTATTGGAGTTGTTACCCCTAGACACGTCTATTATAGAACTACATACACTTGTATTATCTAGATATAAATGTATTGTTAAGAAGACCCACATAATATATACCTTACCAAAATTCTAGGATGTTCTTCTATGATAATTCTCAAAGTCTGTATTAGGGTTTTGTTACCTAATATATGTTTTCTAAATCTACTTTACAAGGTTTCTACTAAACTTCCTCTGATACCAACTGTAAATAACCTTAGCCTATTATTACAAAGCTAGTTCCTTAATTTTTTTACATTAGTAAAATGAACAAGGAAGTCACATACTGAAGGATCCAATAGTCTATTAGCTTTGGAAAACTAGATACAAAAATAAGTTCAACAATAAAACTTGAATGAAAAAACAACAGAAAAAATCCATTGGAAATATCTATAACTCTTATATTTTCCCTATAAGTCATTCATAATATATATCTTCACATCATAGGGAAAAATAAAACATAAGAAAGGGGTGAGCTCAGATTCATAGAAAGAGTAAAAAATAATGTGGAAGTTATAAACATAAAAAATAAATCATGGTGAATATCTAACAACACATGTCATTAAATCATAAACTTGAACATATAATGGCAGTAATAAAAGTTTATCAAAATAATTCCATATAAATAATTACATGGGAATAAAAATTAGCCGTGGATATTCGACTAGTATAATAATCACATAGATTATCAATTACTAATATCATAATGAAAGAATGAATAATGCAAAAAATCATAAACATACCATTAAGGTTTCAGTCAAGAAACCATTCATAAATGGGTAAGAATCCAGACTAGTTTGTCTCATGAGACATACCGATGAATCGAGGGGCTATAGGGGGCCAAAAATGTCACTTTATAAGTCTAATGTATTCATCATATGAAATGGGTGAAACATAATAAAAATATACATTCATATTGAAACTTTCATATGAAATGTAAATAATATCTCCAATCAGTAAACATAATCATAAACTATACAGAGTAATATGGAGAATGAAATCATGAAAGTAATCATAATCCATTCAATAAATTATGGAATATGGTAACATAATAAATCAATATTAATTAAGAAAAATATTGAACATATGGTATTGAAATATATGGAATCACTCTAATAAAATCATTGAGAAATTCTTGAGAGAAATACTCTTTTACTTTGGAAATAAGAGTTCTTTTGGAAAATCATTTTTATTTTTCATAAAAATAAAATTGTAAACATGTATATACCAGAAAATAAAAGATAAACAAATTATGTTTTAGTAATACTAAAAGAACACTCATACTGAAATTTGAAAACTGAAGGGAAAACATGTAAAAAAACTATTTAAGAAACATTATAAATGAGCCACTTAAGTGTTGTTAAGGGATGATTAGACAATAAAATGACATATGTTAATTACATTTTAATGGTATTAAATGTTCATTTTTGATCTTATGGGCCTGATTTAGTGGATTTTAATTTTTAACATCCATTCTCATCATTTGTGCACTTCATGCCTAATGTACACCAATTTAGGCCCAATGATTCATCTGATTTTAAGGAATGTAATTATCTATATTTTAGTTTGATATTTTGGTAAATATATCTACACTTTAATATTAACATTTTTAATTCAGGTATCAATGAAGGATTCATAAAGAATTATGGAGATATTTGGCGATGAAAGGAAACAATTTTTGAGATGGAATATTGGACACCAACCCACAAATGAGAATTTGGGGCCCACAATATAGGCCCAATAAAGCCCAAATTTAGTGGGAATATATAAGGCATATATAGGAACAAGTAATTATTTAAGATCTAGTGATAATTTGGCCTCCATGGTGGTTATTAAGGGGGCCCAAATAGAATATCCAAATCTGAGCCAGAATCTGTGGCCCAGAATGTTAGCCCACTAAATCAGCCATAACTCATGATCCACAACTCCAAATGGTCCCAAATTTACAGAAGTCTAGAATACATTCAGGGACTCAAAAAAATCTTTTATGGCCTACCGAGATTCATTAATATGATTTTCCATACAAGATGATCTTTCCAGGGGAGACAAGGAGGATAAAAAGTCAAGGAGGGAATTAATTTCTTGACTACTTTCCACCACCATAAGACATAAATTAATATAATAATTGGGAATAAATTGATTTAGGATTTTAATAAGGCTTAACAATTGCCTATTTAATGCAGTCATAGTGAGGGGGAAGGGATCTCTATTTTTTGATGTAATGCTATTATACCAAAGTTCCTTTGTAATGTTTCATATTTCCATGTAAGTTTATTTTTTTTTTGTTTTTCTATTTTATTAATCAACATATTTCTCTTATATTCTTCACATTTCTTTCATTAAAACTATATGATCACAAATCAAAATGATATATCTCTTTTTTGGTGAATTAGTTCACACATAGGTGTGAATTTCTTTCACACACATGGAGGAGTGCTCGTTATTTCCATGATTTTAATTTCTTCAATCCAATTCTTGTAAGCCATATTCCACCCACCATTGAGAGTATACCATCAATGGAGGGATAAATCTTTATTGGGTTGATCATAGGAATATGAAAATACTAGATTGAATGTTATTTTATGAACTAATTTTTGTTAATTGTCCAACTAATTTAAGACTTCTATTCTTCGGTTATTTCCACTCTTCATCTTCACTGTGTTTGAGGAAGCTAAACCCAAGTACTAAAATGACCGTATACCTTGGAGAGATCACAAATTTGGTTCTATATGTGTGTAGAAGATTAGTAATTGAGTTTATTTAGAATCAAACAAGAAAATTATGAAGGTAGAGTTATTTTGATGAATGGATTCATCAAGAATTAAGAAAACCAATGTTGTCTAAAGAAGTAAAATTCATTCAATCCACCCCGAGCATAATCCTAAGATTAACCCATTTTAATTGAATTTAATTCTCTTAGGTTTCTTAGTGTTCTTTAAAACCATCTAAAATGAAAACCAAGTTGGCCACTTCAAAGCCAAAAATCTATCTCATAGGTTGTGTATCTTAGGTATCTTCTTATGTCTCTATGGATTCGACAACCGAATCTAGACTACAAGGACCATTCTACCTTCATCTATTGGGTAAATTTCAGTGTGAATCAAATTTTGGCACCGTTTCCAAGGACCGAGTAAGTACCTTATACCAGAAACTTCTTTCCTCACCCACATTCTTCTATTCTCACCCAATATCTCTTATCACTACTAGAAAACTAACCTATACCAAAGGTTTGGAACTGTTGGTATAGGCCTCCAAACCATTTGTATAGCCTATACCAATGGTTTGGAGAACCATTGCAAAGTAAGCCATTGGGATAGGTCTATACCAACAGTTTTTCCAAAACCGTTGGTATAAACCTATCCCAATAGTTTTGGAAACTGTTGGTATAATTAATATGAAAATCTATACCAACGGTTATGGAACCGTTGGTACATGTATTTCAAAAAAAAAAACATTCGCTGGGATTTGATCCAAGGATCCCTAGTTTATTATTGAACGACTTAACCACAAACCTAACATGACTTTTGTGAATATAATTAAATAAATATATATATGTATTCTCATAATTATATTAAATTTTGATTTATATAATGTTCTGGGTAAAAAGAAATGATAAAAAATCAAAGGATCTATACCAACGGCTTTCAAAACCATTGGTATAGACCTATACCAACAGTTTTGACAACCGTTGGTATAGATTTTAATTCTGGATTTTGATTATGGAGGGGAGGTTGATTTGTGGGGGACCTTTCCCAATGGTTTTGGCAAAACGTTGGGATAGGTATACCCTTTCCCAACAGTTTGGCCAAACCATTGGGAAAGGTGTCCACAAAGTGGATTTTTTCCAACGGTTTGGGCAAACCGTTGGGAAACGGTATACCTATCCCAACGGTTTTCCAAAACCCTTTGGAAAGGTGGCCAAAATGTGGGCTTTCCGAACAGTTTTTCCAAACCATTGGGAATTCCATACCCTTTCCCAACGGTTTGGTCAAACCGTTGGGAAAGGTGGCCTTAAAGTTGGATTTCCCAATGGTTTGGCCGAACCGTTGGGAAAGGGAACCTATACCAACGGTTTTTACAAACCGTTGGTATAGAAGCATTGGGAAAGGTCAGATTTCGAGTAGTGTATCTTTTCCCTTTTTCGTTTTTTCCTTTTTGTGCATCTTCGCATACACCCATGATAATTAAAACAGACTAGTTAGGGTGGAAAGTCCTAAGATAAGGGTGTTAAGTGAACCTTGGGTGTTGTTTCCATTATATCATAATCTTCTTGATAGTCCAAAATCAAAAATTGAATCAATTATAATGGAGGGTCCTCCAAGAAATCAAATTGTAAATCCTGGGGGAAATCAAATGGGAAACCAAAATCTAGAATCTCCTAAAATTGGGAATGTAGTTGATCGAACCATGAATCACTAACTCACTTCAACTTGGACCAATGACCCCTCTTTAATTAGACACAATTCACTAGGAGATATTAATTAATTCTTTAAACCCCATTTCCTAAACCACATTCCAACCTTTAACGAGATGGAGTCTGATATGCCTTACCTTCATGTTAAGGAGTTCATTGACATTGTAGAAACAATGTGTCCCCCACATCAACTAGAATCAGCTAAAATGTGGCTCTTTTATTTTTTATTGAAGGATGGAGATAAAAATTGGCTAATCAACTTTAGACCTACATAAATCCACTTGTGGGACAAATTTAAAAGAGAATTCTACAAAAAATAATTCCCTCATCACAAAACAATTTCACTTAAAAAGCGCATTCAAAATTTTTTTGAAAAAGAGGGAGAGACATTCTATAAAACATGGGAGAGGTTCAGAGACACCCTAAGCATGATTCCACATAATGGTTTTTCTATACCTGAACACATGAGAATTTTTTATAAAGGGTTCGGCCTAGTGAACAAACAGTTCATTGACATGATGTGTAATGGAACTTTTAAAAACAAAACCCCAAATGATTCTTACAAGTATCTAGAAAGCCTTAATGTACAAAACCAAACACGGGGAACTTCACCTTATTCTAAAAATATACAAATAACTACTAGATTTCATACACTTAGATAAGAGGAAAGCCTTAGGTCTAAACTCGCAGCACTCCCTAGGTAGGTTGAAGAGATAGGCCTTAGGAAAGTCCATGAAATCCAAAATCTAGACCCTATTTTCACAATTTGTGAAAAACATGACCATAAGACAGAAAACTGCCCAACCATTACATCCATAAAAGATGTTATTTTAGGAGGACCCCCAATAGAAGTAAATGCTTTAAACTTTCAAAATCTTTAATACCAAAACACCTTCAACCCAAGGTATAATGGCCACCCAAGATTCTACTGGAAAGATAACCAAAAACCTAGACAACCACAGGGAAAAATTATTACCCCCAACAGAACTATCAAATCCATAACTAGTTCCAAACCCATACTATCCAATACTAATAGCCACCAGTCCATTTTCAACAAACCATCCTATATCTAAAATATCGACTAGGATAAACCAATATTCTCAAGCACCAACCCAAACTGTTCCACAAATCCTACTAGGACAACTATGAAAAGAAATGTAAAGGATGAAATCAGAAGTATCATCCATAAAACAAGAAATTCAAACCATCAAAACTGGAAAGGTACCTATGCCTATATAATCCATTCCATAAAAAATAGTAAGGGGAGAGTCAAGTTTCACTCAAAAAACTCAGGAACAACTAAAGGATGTGACTATTTTAAGAAGTGTAAAGTCAGTTGTGAAACCTGAACAACTAATTTAGAACCCATATGAATATTCAAACTTGGATGAAAATTCAAATGAACCAAATGATAAAACTGAAAAAGATGATAACATTTTCAAAGAAACAACTCTTCAATAAACAACCCCAGAACCTACACCATTTCCTTAACAAATGAGGGGGAAAACCAATCATGCATTGAGTGAAACATTGAGTGAAATCTTCTCACAAGTCAAGTTGAACATTCCCCTTCTCGATGCAATCCAAACCATAACTTCCTACTCAAAGTACCTTAAGGACTTGTGCAATTTTAATAGAAAATTTTCACATGAAAACCAAGTCCTTTTGGCTACAAATGTGAGTACAACCATTCAAGGTACCATTCTTCCTAAGTTGAAATACTCGAGTTTCCTTTATCTTAATGTTGAACTAGGAGAGAGAAATGTTGTCAAGGCCTTGTGTGACCTTGGTGCTAGTGTCAATCTCATAACCTATGCTTTGTACTGTCAGTTAGGCATAGAAGAGCTACAACCCACATCTGTCACACTTCATCTTGCTGATCATAGCATTAGGGTTCCCAAGGGGTTTTTAAAGGACGTTCTGGTAAAGTTTGAAAACTTCATCTTCCTTGCTGACTTCATTGTTCTTGAAAACCAGCCAAACTTAGGAAATAAGGAAAAAACCCTAGTTATCCTTGGTCATCCTTTCCTTGAAACAATCAAATCTATTTTTTGAGTTCGAAGTGGGAACATGACCATCACCTTTGGAAACATGAGTCTCGACTTGGAGATCTATAATGCAAGCTCACAAATAGGGGATGAAGAGGACATTCATGAAGTAAACATGATAGGAAACATTGATAATGAATCCATAGAACATCAAGGAATATTTGATGGATGTTTAAGTCAGTATGATATTGATTTCCTTTGTTCACATGAAGGAAGTTTATCTCGTTGGCTTGATTCATTTTCAAATGGCTCTTATGATAAAGTCTTAGGTCCAATAATCAGTGAAACCTTTCAAGAAACCACTTTCATGGAGACCAATCAAACTACCTTTCCTAAATATGATCAAACCAATATTGTAGCTGAAGCTTCTACACATGGGGATTCGATTATATATAATACTATAGGAAACAAAATAGATCTTGATCCAATGTTCCAATATTCTGCTGAAATTCTAAACCAACTTGATTATGAATTGAAGGAACTTCCCACTACACTCAAGTATGAATTCCTAGGGGAAAATCAAACAAATCCTATTATAATTTATTCTTCTATTTAATCCAATCATTAGTGGATGATTATAAATGTACTTAGGATACATAAGAAAGCCTTTGGTTGGACCCTGTCTGATATTCCTAGGATTAGCCCACTAATCTGGACTCATAGGATTGTTCTAGAATCTGATTCAAAGACATATCATCAACCGAAATGGAGACTTAATCCCAATCTCGTGGAGGTAGTATGAAAGGAACTTCTGAAATTTTTAAAAGTTGGTATTGTCTATCCCATAGCTAAGAGTGAGTGGGTGAGCCCAATCCAAGTGGTTCCGAAGAATGATGGGATCACAATGATAACCATTAAGGATGGAGATATTCTTCCAACTAGGGTGAGTAGTAGATGGAGGGTATACATTGACTATAGGAAGCTAAACTCATTCACCAAGAAGAATCATTTCCCCTTAACATTCATTGAACAAGTTCTTTCTTTTAGTTTTAATACCTAAGGTTGAAAATGCTTCGGAGATTCATCAATTCAGACCCATTTCTCTCATGAATACTCTTTATAAGATCATTACTAAAATTATTGCGAATAGGCTGGCGCCCATTTGTGACAAAATAGTTTCATGGAATCAATTTGGATTCATTAAAGGTAGGGCCATTCAGGAATGCATCTGTCTGGCCTCAGAAGGTACCAATAGTCTTAATAAAAACACTAGAGGGGGGTGTGTGGCCATTAAACTTGATATCAGAAAGGCCTTTGACACTATTGACTGGAACATCATATTCAGGGTTCTAAAAAACTTTGGTTTTTAGGACTCTTTCATTGGAAGACTGAAAACTCTTTTCAGATCTGCCTATATTTCTATTCTAATCAATGGCTCTCCTAGGGGCTTCTTCAACTGTTCTAAAGGTGTCAGGCAGGGTGACCCCCTATCGTCCATCCTCTTTGTCATTGCTGGGGACTACCTAAGCAGACTCCTAAATAGTCTGGTTGCTCAAGGATCCCTGAAGCCCATACAAGCTTCTAGGAACTTGAATATCCCTACCCATCTTTTATATGCTGATGACATCATTCTTTTTCTTAAGGGGGATCAAAGGAATATTCATGTCTTAAAACATGCCCTTAACCATTACGAGGACGTATCTGGTCAATCGATTTCCTGGAATAAATCATATATTTATTTTGGAAAGAGCTTTCATGTCCGAAGAAAAAATACCCTCACTTCTTACCTTGGAATTAAAGAGGGTCTCCTACCTTTTTCTTATTTAGGTGTCCCAATTTTTTGGGGTTGTCCTAAGGCTAGCTATTTCACTAATATCACTGAGCAAATTGTAAACCAACTCTCTACCTGGAAAGGAAGATCCCTTTCTATGGCTGGCAGGATTTGTCTTGTCAAATCAACCATTGTCTCTAAGATGGTTTACACTATGATGATTTACAAATGGCCCGCCAGCATTGTCAAGAAGATCAATACTTATATCAAAAACTTCATCTAGACAGGTAGTATTCTTGAAAGAAAACTTGTCACTATTCCCTGGAAAACCTGTTGCAAACCTCTTGACAAAGGTGGCATTGGTATTAAAAATCTAAAGATGTTCAATAATGCTCTCCAAGCCCGTCTCACTTGGCGTATTATCAATGGTAATTCCAAAGCTTCTGATTTCTTGAAACATAGATTCCGCACCAAGCTTTTAAGTGGGACGCTAAACTACGTTAACTCTTCAATCTGGCCCTCGATTAGAGACTCGTATCAGAAGATCATGGAAAATTCTAGATGGATGGTTAGTGCTGATTCCTCCATTAATTTTTGGTGCGATAAATGGTGTGGCAACCCCCTGATATCTTTGTTACCACCTAACATCACCCCCGAAGACTATAATCTTTCCATAAAGGATGTCTTACAATATCACAGGCATTCTCTCCCTGACAATATTGCGCAGATCATTGATGATCATCACTTTTCTTCTATTGGTGATTTCCTTGTTTGGGAGCCTGCACCGAATGGCATCCTTGACTCCAAAAACTTCTACCAGCATTACTTTTCTGAAAGTGATTCTAATTTACACTGGGTGAGACATTTTGATAAGCCGTGGATCAAACCCTCTAGGCTTACCCTCATTTGGCGAATTTCCCATAATAGACTACCCACTGAAGTCTGTCTTCAAGCCTTTAGCATTCAACTCTGCTCCATTTGTTGTTTGTGTAATCAGCACAGGGAAGATGCAGATCATCTTTTTTTGTCGTGTGCGACGACATCTGCTTTATGGAATTATGTTTTAGACTTATTTAATTGCAGATGGTCTCTTTCAGATACTATTTGTTTATTCCTTAACAAGTGCACTAGTTATGTTTTCTCTCCTCAGGTTAAAAATCTTCTGCTTACGGCGGTGGCAGAACTGCTTCATGTGATCTGGTATGCTAGAAATGACATCATTCATAATAAGCGCTCATTTAGTTTAACTGCAGGTAAATCTCGAATTCTTATTGCGATCCATGAAGCGGCTTCCATTCAAAAAGATTGTTGCACCAACTCGGTGGGTGATTTTGAGATCCTTCGTCACCTTCGTGTGCCCGGCGTCTTCCCTCGGACCAAACGATCATTTGAAGTTTTCTGGCAATCACCGATGTTGGGATGGATCAAAGTGAATGTTGAAGGTGCCGCCAAGGGTAACCCAGGCCCTGCTGGTTGTGGTGCTATTTATCGCGACTCAGCTGGTCTTTGCCAGGGTTGCTTCTATGCTGGCTGCGGCCATTCCTCTTCCCTGGAAGCTGAAATGCTTGGTGTCATCCACGCCGTTGATTTTGCCCTTCAAAGAGGCTGGAAAAAACTCTGGATTTAAAGTGACTCTACCACCATCATTCATGCCATCTGGAATGGTACCATTCATCTGGCTTGGTCTCTCACCACTCTTTGGATGAATTGTCTCAACTCTCTACAGGGGATTGACTTCATAGCCACTCACGCCTATCGGGAAGCGAATACTATTGCAGATGCTCTTGCCAACAAAGGCATTCATGAGACCATGACTTGGCTGGACTCTTTACCTGCTGAGTTCTTACCTCTGTTTGATAGAGATTGTAAAAGAATCCCATCTTATCGCCTCCTGTAACTTTTTTGCTTATCAATAAAAAGCCTTTTACTTTTTAAAAAAAAAATTGAACAAGTTCTTGAGAGAGTGGAAGGTAATTAGTTCTACTGTTTCTTATATGGGCACTCAGGGTAGAATTAAATTAAGGTCTCCCTAGAGGATCAAGGGAATACTACATTCAACTATCCATCCAGCACCGTTTTCTTTCAATGGAATGCCATTCGGGTTATGCAATGCCCCTGGAACCTTCTAGCAGTGCATGATGTGAATCTTCTCAGAAATGGTAGGGGATTTTCTTGGGTCTTCATGGATGACTTATCTGTCTTTGGGGATACATTTATGGGATGTCTTAGGAATGTGGAGAGAGTTTTTTCCAAATGTGAAGAAACAAATACGGCCCTAAAATAGGAAAAATACCATTTCATGGTTAAACATGGGTTAGTCCTTGGCCATATAGTCTCAGGTATGGGGATTGAAGTTGATAAAGAAAAGGTTGAAATCATTCGCCACCTTTCGTGACCCAAAACTGTTAAGGAAGTTAGGTCTTTCTTAGGACATACTAGTTTCTATAGAATATTCATCAAGGACTTTATCTACCATCCCCTTTGTGAACTCCTAGTAAAGGATGCCCAATTTGTTTGAACAGAAAGCTGTGAGGGTTCATTCAAAACCCTCAAATCGTCTCTCACCTCTCCTCCCATTATGAGATCTCCAAATTGGAACCTTCCATTCTAAATTATTTGTAATGCCAGTAACTTTGCAGTGGGGTCTGTGTTAGGAAAAATTTGTGATAAAACTGCTTATGTCGCTACTTAAGCAAGAAAATCCTTAAATGATGCCCAAATCAACTACACAACCACTAAAAAAGAGTCACTTTATATTGTGTTTTCCTTAGAGAAGTTTAGGTCCTACCTCTTAGGTTCCCCCATCACTGTGTTCACTAACCATTCTATATAGAAATACCTCTTCCAAAAACAAGATTCTTAGGCTAGAATGATTAGGTAGGTCCTTCTCTTACAAGAATTTGACCTCACAATCAAGGAAAAAAGGGTGTTGAAAATTTTTTAGCTGATCACCTCTATAGGATAGAATTTAGTGAAAATTTTTCTCACCTCTCTATGTCTGCTTCATTCCTGGATGAACATGTATACTATATGAGTGACTGCCCTTGGTATAATGACATAGCCAACTTCTTAGTTGAAGGGGCCATTCCAAAATTCTTAGGGACTCAAGCTAGAAGGAAATTCAATTTTGATGTCATTCACTACATTTGATGATCCATACCTCTATAAGTTTTGTCTTGACCATGTCATTAGGAGGTGTTTCCAATAATCTAAACAAGATTCCATCCTTAAATATTTTCATATTGAGGCATGTGGGGGTCAATTTTCCTCTAAGAAAACATCTGCAAAGATTCGTCTATGTGGTATCTTCTAGAACACCCTGTCAAGGGACTCCTATACATTTTTTCAAAGTTGTCCTAAGTGTCAATAAGTAGGGTCCATCACAAAAAGGAATCAAATTCTACTCACTCCCATCTTAGTGGTTGAAATGTTTGACTGTTGGGGAATTGATTTCATGGATCCCTTCCCAAACTCTATTGGATATCTTTAAATTATCTTAGCTGTTGATTGTGTCTCAAAATGGGTTGAGGTCATTCCCACAAAATCCAATGATCATCAATCTATGATTAGATTCCTAAAAGAAAACATCTTCTTTAGATTTGAAATTCCTGGGGCTATCATTAGTGATCATGGAACTAATTTTTGTAATCGTCTGTTCTCATCACTCGTGGAAAAGTATATAATTTCTCCCAAAGTTTCCACCTCTTATGACCCACAAAAAAATGGTCAAGTTGAGCTAACCAATAAAGAAATTAAACAAATTCTTGAGAAAACTATTAATCCGTCTAGGCAATATTGGTCAAAGAAACTATTAGATTCCCTTTGGTATTATCGAACTTCATTTAAAACCATTTTAGGAATGTCCTTATATAGGTTGGATTGTGGTTACACTTTCAATTTTCCAGCGGAGATTTAACATAAGGCCTTTTTCTAAATTAATAAAAATGAATAATGACCTTTCATTGGATGAAGAAAAAATAAAATTACATCTAAATGAACTTGAAGAACTTAGAATGGAGGCTTATGAAAATTCAAGGATCAATAAAGAAAAAGTACAGGCCTACCAATATTGGAACCTTAAAACCAAACACATTGAACGGGGAAAACCTATTCTTTTGTATAATTCTAAAATTCACTTACAACAAGGAAAACTGAGGTCTAGATGGTCAGGTCTATAAAAAGTGTATAATGTGTACCCCTATGGGGCTATTGAAATTCAAGATCCCACCAATGGTCAAACATTTAAATTTAATGTTCATAGAGTCAAACCATTCATAGAACCATTCCAAAAACATAAAGTTGATTAAGAATTATGTGAAAGTACCATATATGATGAAGATAATTAATCAATTAGGGGTCTAAGTAGAGCTAACAACGTTAAACAAAGCGCTGCATGGGAGTTAACCCGTGGTTTTCAAGTTTCCAATCATTTTGTTGTTTAAATCATCTTTTTATTTCAAATAGGACTAGTGGATCATTTTGATATAATTTTATTCTACCTCAGACTGTTGACCTGTTCTTATCTTATGAGTATAGATGGGTATGAAAGGGGAGCACCATATTCATCCGTTTCATGCGGTGTGATCCCTGAGTACTACCTTACCCAAAATATTAAAAAGAAGACAATGTATCATTAGTTTTATTTAAATAAACAAAAAAAAGGAAAACCATAAAATTGATTAGACTTGGTATTAAATAAATTGCTATGTTGTTTTTTTGTCTGGTTTGTTCTTGTTTGTATGGTTTAGAGACTATTTTGGGCAATACATATTCAATCAAGGAGGTGCCTACATCCCCCATGAGAACAAAGAGTGATTTGGGAGAACCACAATCATCATTATAAAGGCACCAGGTGAACTTGTTACATGCCCTTTCCAACTCTTTCCCGCCCACCTGCTTACTCTTATCTTTTCTTTTTAAGAAACTAGGGACAATTTCATTCTATGTTGGGTGGAGTGGAAACAAAATGTTTTCTAAAAAACAATGAAAAAAACAAGTAAAATTCATTTATCATTAATATAATAACATCATTACTCACATTAAAAATACATAGAAAATAATTTTTATTTCATTGACTCTTAATTTAATACATGATTAAGTTTACAAGCATTGATTTTGGAAGTTTGGTCATCCAATGAGGATTTTCATCTTCTTTATTTTCATATATTAAATCAAAATTCCACAATGAACATCCTCTATACTATGGGGGTACTAATTTTATTTCTTGGGGTCGCATAATAAATAACATAGTTTGGTTTTATTTTTATGAATTATATGAGTATTAAATTTTTTTTGTGTGTGTAGAGAAATGGATTGATAAAATGTGAGGCTTTCAGCAATTGGGGATCATGAATCCAAGGTTTTCTAGCCCAGAGTTTTTTACTCTATCTCTATTTATGGTAATTTGACTTTTTTTGATCAAGTTAACTTGAGATGATTCCCGAGTATGTGGGCTTCACTTGGTTCCCTAAGGCCTTTGAGCTTAGGAGTCATCAGAAAAGTCTTGCTCCATGGGTTAATTTGATTAACTGAAATATAAATTACTATGGAAAAATTGAAAAAAAATAAAAAAATAAAATAAAAAAATAATACTCATATTAGGATTAAATTTGATTCCACCTATCTCTTCCATGATTCCCCCCTTGAATGAAAAAGAACCCCCATATCTATTGTGATTCACAACACATCCTTCCACCTAATTTAGTTAGATAAAGTATAATGATGGATTTGATCAATGGAATGAAAAAGGTATTTGGATATCCTTTTAAAATTTAGTGTTTTAAATTATTTTGATAGTTTATAAAGATATATTTGTGTGTAGTTTACATTGTGAGAACTGTTTGTTATAATGTGTTTGATAAAATGAATTCAAATATAATCTTTGAGTTATTTACTCAGGAATAGAAAATCTCAGGTTGGGGGGGGGGTGTGATTATCCAATAAAAACACATATGTTAATTACATTTTAATGGTATTAAATGTTCATTTTTTATCTTATGGTCTTGAGTTAGTGGATTTTAATTTCAAACATCCATTCTCATCATTTGTGAACTTCATGCCTAATGTACACTGATTTAGGCCCAATGATTCATATGATTTTAAGGAATGTAATTATCCATATTTTTATTTGATATTTTAGAAAATGTATGTACACTTAAATATTAACATTTTTAATTCAGGGATCAATGGATGATTCATAAAGGATGATGGGGATATTTGGCAATGAAAGGAAATAATTCTAGAGATGGTAGATTGGACACTAGCCCTCAGATGAGAATGTGGGGCCCAAAATATAGGCCCAATAAAGCCCAAATTTCGTGGGATTATAGAAGACATATATAGGGACAAATAATTCTTTATGATATAGTGCTAATTTGGCCTCCATGGTGGTTATTATGGTGGCCCAAATAGAATATCAAAATCTGGGCTAGAATATGCGGCCCAGAAAGTTATCCCACTAAATCAGCCATAACACCCGATCCACAACTCCAAATGGGCCCAAATTTACAAAATTAAAGAATAAATTCAGGTACACAAAAGGATATTCTATGGCCTACTGAGATTCAGTGATATGATTTTCCATACAAGACAATATTTCCAGGGGATACAAGGAGGATAAAAAGTCAAGGAGGGAATCAATTTCTCCACTAATTTCCACAACCATATGACATAAATTAATTTAATAATTGGGAATAAATTGATTTAGTCTCTTAATAAGGCTTCCCAATTGAATATTTAAGTAATTGGTGGCGAGGGAGAAGGGATATCTAGTTTTTGATGTAATGTTATTATGCCAAAGTTCCGTTGCAATGTTTCCAATTGCCATGTAAGTTTCTTTTTTTGTATTTCTATGTTCTTAATCAACATATTTCTCTTATATTATTCACATTTATTTAAATAAAACTATATAATCACAAATCACAATGATATATATCTATTGTGGTGATTTATTTCACACATAGGTGTGAATTTTGTTCACACACATGGAGGAGTGATCGTTATTTCTGCAATTTTAATTTCTTCAATCCAATTCTTGTAAGCCAGATTCCACCCACCATTGAGAGTATAATATAAATGGAGGGATAAACCATTATTGGGTTGATCATAGAAAGATGAAAGGCTGGATTTAATGTTATTTTATGTACTAATTTTTGTTAATTATATAACTAATTTAAGACTTCCATTCTTCAGTTATTTCCACTCTTCATCTTTACTATGTTTGAGGAAGCTAAATCTAAGTACTAAAATGACCGTATATCTTGGAGAGATAAAAAATTTGGTTCTCTATGTGTGTAGAGGATTAGTAATTGAGTTTAGTTAGCATCAAACCCGAAAATGATGAAGGTAGTGTTATTTTAAAGAATGGATTCATCAAGAATTAATAAAACCAAAATTGTCCAAAGAAGTAAAATTCAATCAATCTACCTCAAGAATAATCCTAAGATCAACCCATTTTTAATGAATTGAATTTACTTAGGTTTCTTAGTGTTCTTTAAAACCATATAAAATCAAAACAATGTTGGCCACTTCATAACCAAAAATCGATCTCATAAATTGTGTATCTTAAGTATCATCTTATGTCTAAGTGGATTCGACAACCGAAGCTAGACTACAAAGACCATTCTACCTTCATTTCTTGGGTAAATTTGAGTGCAAATCAAATTTTGGAACTGTTTCCAGGGACCAAGTATGTACCTTATACCAAAACCTTGTTTCCTCACCCCCATTCTTCTATTCTCACCAAAGATCTCTTATCTTTTCCCTTTCTCATTTTTTCCTTTTGGTGCATCTCCACCTACACCCAAGATAATTTAAACAGACTAGTTAGGGTGGAATGTCCTAGGATATGGGTGTTAAGTGAACCTAGGGGATTGTTTCCATTAGATAATAATCTTCTTGATACTCTAGAATCAAAAATTGAATCAATTATGATGGAGGGGCTTCCAAGAAATCAAATTGTAAATCCTGGGGGAAATCAAATTGGCAATAAAAATAAAGAAGCTCCTAACCTAGGGAATGTAGTCGATCAAACAATGAATGACTACCTCACTCAAACTTGGAACAATGCCCCCTCAGGAATTATACACAATCTACTAGGAGATACCAATTACATCTTTAAACCCCATGTACTAAACCACCTTCCAACCTTTCACGGGATGGAGTCTGATATTCCTTACCTTCATGTTAAGGAGTTCATCGACATTGTAGAAACCATGTGTCCCCCACATCAACTAGAATCATATAATATGTGGCCCTTTTATTTTTCATTGAAGGATAGAGCTAAAAATTGGCTAAAAAACTTTAGACCCGTATCAATCCACTCATGGGACAAATTTCAAAGTGAATTCTACAAAAAATACTTCCCTCATCACAAAAATATTTCACTTAAAAATTATGTTCCAAACTTTTTAAAAAAAGGAGAGTCATTCTATGAAACATGGGAGAGTTTAAAAGACACCCTAAACATGGTTCCACATCATGTTTTTTCTATACCTGAATAAGTGATAATTTTTTATAAAGGGTTGGGCCCAGGGAACAAAAAATTCATTCACATGATGTGTAATGGAAAATTTAAAAACAAATCCCCAAATGATGCTTACAAGTATCTAGAAAGCCGTGCTAAAAAAAAGAAACATGGAGAACTTCAACTTATTCTAAAAATACACAAATAACTACTGAATTTTATACAATTAGAGAAGAGGAAATCCTTAGGGTTAAACTCACAACACTCCCTAGGAAGGTTGAAAGATAGACCTTAGTAATGTATATGAAATCCAAACTCTAGACCATGTTTGCAAAATTTGTGACAAACATGACCATAATACAGAAAATTGCCCAACAATTCTATCCATTAAAGATGTTCTTTTATGATGACCCCAAGTGGAAGTAAATTATTTAATCTTTCAAAAGCTTCAATACGAAAACACCTTCAACCCAAGGTATAATGGCCTCCGAGGCTTCCGCTGGAAAGATAACCAAAAACCTAGCAAACCACATGGACAAAATCCTTACCACCATCCGAGATACCAAACCCATAACTAGTTATAAGACCAACCTATCCAATACCAACAACCACCGTTCAATTTTAAACAAACCATACCATCTCCAAAATATCCCTTGGGATAAACCAATCTTCTCCAGAACCAACCCAAACTGTTCCACAAAGCCTACTAGAACAACTGTGCAAAAAAATAGAAAGGATGAACTCGGAAGTCTCTTTCCTAAAACAAGAACCTCAAACCATCGAAACTGGAAAAGAACTCAGGCCTATATAAGCCATTCCACAACAAAATGTAAGGGGAGAGTCAAGTTTCACTCAAATGACTCAGGAACAACTAAAGGCTATGACCGTTTTAAGAAGTGAAAAGTCAATTATGAACTAATTATTGTTAATTGGATAACAAATTTAATACTTCCATACTTCAGTTATTTCCACTCTTCATCTTCACTGTGTTTGAGGATGCTAAATCCAAGTACTAAAATGACCATATACCTTGGAGAGATCACAAATTTGGTTCTCTAAGTGTGTAGGGAATTATTAATTGAGTTTAGTTAGAATCAAACCAGAAAATCATGAAGGTGATGTTATTTTAAAGAATGGATTCATAAAGAATTAATAAAACCAAAATTTTCTAATAAGTAAAATTAATTCAATCCTCCCCGAGAATAATCCTAAGATCAACCCAGTTTCATTGAATTTAATTCACTTAGTTTTCTTAGTGTTCTTTAAAACCATCTAAAATCAAAACAAATTTGGCCACTTCATAGCCAAAAATCCATCTCATAGGTTGTGTATCTTAGGAATCTTATTAGGTCTCAGGTAATTTGACAACCCAATCTAGACTACAAGGACCATTCTAACTTCATATCTTTGGTAAATTTGAGTGTTAATCAAGGGAAAGTATAAAAGAGTATTTAAAGTAGAAAAAGAAATAATTATTTATATAAAAACATAATTGAAATAAGGTTGTCTTTCATGATAAAAATAATTATTTTAGAATAATATTAAATGTTTTAAATTTTTTATGGAGTGTACTTGAAAATGGGTAAGAAATTGGGATGTTCCCTATAATTGGGGTTGCTTATCTGGAGGAATTAAAAAACAAACCTTATAAAACATGTATTTACCCATAAAATAAAGAATAATTGGGATATGTAAATATATTTGGAACATAATAAAATAATTTAGGAGGATTAAATAAGAATAATTTATAATAAAATTGTGGTAAATATAGAGAAATCATATCCTAAGAGAAAAATGGAGGTTCGAGAAGAAATCCTTACCTTATGTTTGAAAGTGTTCTGCACTTGCACTTAATTTTCCAAATAATGAAATTTTATTCATTAATAATTTAATTGAAAAAGTATTAACTTGTATTTTACTTAGTATAATTTTATTTATTTAATTTATCATCTTTTTTATGGGTTACAAGATTCAATTTTTTCTTTTAAGAGTGTTTCCTTTGTTTTCATGATTGGTTCACTTGTATACATGTTTGAAATATTATGTAAAGTGGGAATGGTTATCTAAAATTGAAATTACAGGTTATTAATTAACTTAAAAATATTAAATGGTCTTATATATAATTTTTTTTCTTGATTTTAGGATGATTCATTATATACAACATTTAGGATAATCATTTTGATTATTTAGTCTGTTTTTTGATCATCACACACTTGTTTTTTTGATAATTAATATTAAGTATATATAATAGTTCCAAGACACTAATAAAGTTTTAATAACCATATTAAAATATTTTTGAACCATAAAAATGGTTTTATTACCATATTTTAAGGAGCAATTGAAAAATGAAAACTTGTCATCTATAAAGGTGGTAAATCAACACCTCATAGATGATGTTTTCATTGTTAGAATAAAATATGAAGAGAAGAGAATTTATGGTTGATATAAAATATTTATAAAATAATTATATTATATAAAATATAATGTATTTATAATTCCTCTTTTTTATAGTGAGGTGAGGAAAGAGGTGGTGAGGGGTGGTATTTATAGTGGAGGAGAGGGGTGTTTTTTGATTATTTTATTAATTTTTTTTTATCATTTTGGATCTAGAATATCACTTTTTTGAAACTTATTACTAAATATATTAAAAAATAGGTGGTTAGGGGTGGTATCTATGAATCAATAGTTCTTGTATTGGTTAAATACTGTAAATTACCGTATTTTACTATTCACCAAAAAGTTCAACTATTTTTGAAACATCCAAAAAATTCAACGAAAATATTTTTATACATGTAGAATTTAAAAATGGAATCCATTTTTTGAAAATAATTTTTTATATATGAAAAATTAACATTTTAAATAAAATCATCATTTACTCAAAAAATATCAATTTTCATATTATAATGTATTTTATGACACTTTTAAAAATTAATTAAGGTCACATAAAATTATCTTATATTAATAAGAAAAAAATATTAGTTTATGAATCTATTAAAAAAATTAATTTTATTTTAGATCATTATTATAAAATTGTGAATAAAAATTTATGTTTCCCAAAAGTTATAAAACTTTATTTATCATTTTTAAAATATATTATTTTTTCATCCATAGGATACCAAATATTTATTTATACTTTCATAGGTTAGGTTACTATTATATTTTCCAATTTACTATTCCTAATGGTCACATTACTATTCCCATAGTCATGTTACTATTATATGGGCATAGGTTTTTTAATTTCATGAAATACTTCTTATTTCATTAATTTTTCATTTATAAAGTTATCATTGTGTTCTCTATGTGATTTTATGTGATTTATAATATATAAAATAATTATATAAAGGGAGGTTCCATTGATAAAATTTTGTGTCACTACACCCAAATGGATTTTGAGTAAAGTGTTTTAACTATTTTTAAAAGACATTGGTGAGTGAATCCAGACACCAAGGAAGTCCCTCAACCAATGTTGATAAGTGTGGCCATGGATCCTAAAGAATTAGAGTAATAAATCACCTTTGTTAAATATGATCATGATGTTTTTTCATGAAACTAATTATAAATTCTCAAGTAATATTCCCTTGTAGTTTTTCACCATTTAGGTATATTGATAATCGTCATTATTAGAAATTGTTGGAGATAAATAAACTGTCACGACCCGTCCTCGGGGCCCGTGCCGTGACTACCCCAAGCCCGCCTTCCATAGGCCAGGGGCTGGCGACTAGCACCAAGGCGTAAAAATCCCGGTAAACAGGGAAGGCATTGCCTTTATAAGTAACAACCACACAGAGTCAGCAAGCGGAAAGTAAAGTGCAGAAAAGTAAAGGGGGCCGGAATACAAGCCCAACTGTAAAGTACAACTGAAAAGTAAAGCAGCAACTGAAGAAAAGACGGCGGCCTCGTGTCGTCCACTGGCAATCCCACCTGAAGGGTGGGTACAGATAGCCTCCAGGCTCCTCGGGTCCCACGTCCGCTCCGAGCACGTCCCGCCCAGTGGTCCACCTCCAGGTACCGTCCTGCTCCACGCCCCAACCGTGATCAGCGCTGTCCGTCGTCTGCAACCAACACAACAAGGTGCGGGCATAGCCCGTGCAGGGGTGAGTACAAGCTACTCAGTAAGGACCCCGAGACCCCCGAAGGTCTCCCGAAATCCACAAAGGATATATCACAAAAGAAAGATGCAATCACGAAGTAACATCTGACTTGACTTAGGTATATGCCCATACATATACCTAAGTCCCCATTTCTAGCTCTGCTCACGAGCTCGAGAACAACTCAATCCACAAAGGAAAGCAAGACTCAAATCCACGAGGAGAGTAAACAGTAAATCCACAAAGGATAGTTCAACACAATCCACAAAGGAGAGTAAACAGTAAATCCACTTAGGATAGTTCAACACAATCCACAAAGGAGAGTAACATAAGATTCAGCTCAACCAGGTATACTTTTTCAGATGACGTCAAAGACGATCACTGATCCGTCTAAGTCGTCGGACCCACGAAGGATCGATAGGTACTAACCCCCGCAAAAGACCCACACAGGATCGGGCTCACACAGAACCTGTAGGCAGTGGCTCACACAGAACCGGTAGTAAGGACCCACACAGGATCGGGCTCACACAGAACCTGTAGGCAGAGGCTCACACAGAACCGGTAGCACTGATCCACGTAGGATCGCTGAGTGCAGTAGTCGACGCAGTCCACGGAGGATCTCTGCTCTGTCGTCGCCGCAGTCCACGGAGGATCTCTGCTCTGCCGTCGCCGCAGTCCACGGAGGATCTCTGCTCTGCCGTCGTCGCAGTCCACGGAGGATCTCTGCTCTGTCGTTGCCGCAGTCCACGGAGGATCTCTGCTCTGCCGTCGTCGCAGTCCACGGAGGATCTCTGCTCTGCCGTCATCGCAGTCCACGGAGGATCTCTGGTCTGCCGTCGAAGTCACAGCCAGCGCTAGGGTTCCCGCACGTAGCGAGCTCGTTTAGGAGGGTCCGCTCCACGAGCCGAGGGGCTGATACATCAACTGACACGTAGTCCGAAGTTGATGTATCCAAAAGTTCCGTATCGACAACAGGATCTCAACGCGACAGACGGCGTGTCAATCGGACGCCCGGTCTGAGAGTTATTGGCATTTTCGTCCCAGGGGCCCGGTTGGTTTTTAGGGCAAAACCAACCCGACCGTACTCCGCCTGTATCCGATCCTCGGGCGGAGTATGCCAAAAGTTCCGTCTCACTTAGAGGAAACTACCACAGCTGACGGTACGTCGTTCGGACGTCCGTAGCTCAAGTTATGAGCGTTTCCGCTCCGAGGGCCCGGTTGGTTTCGTGTACGAACCAACCCGGCCGAACCCAAAGTCTTCCGAAACCTTGAATATAATATACCGAAACGACCGTCTCGATCCAAGGATCGCGTAGCCGCTGACGGTTCGTCAATCGCAGGTCCCAGGCCCAAGATATGGGCGAAAGACCGAAGAGGGCCCGAAACGGGGGTTCTGGGCCCGGGGCGACCCGGCCCGAACCCACCCCTGGGGTCGGCCGAACCGGGTCGGCCCGACCCGGACCGACCCGGCTAGGCCAGGTCCGGTCCGGCCTGGGCGCGGCCCGGCCGACCGGACCGGCCGGCTCGGCTTCGGCCGAGCGGCCGAAGGGGCTGCCGCCGCGGGTCAAACCCGCGGCTTTGAGGGAAACGTGGCCCCCGCGGGGGGGGGGGGGGGGGGGGGCGCCTGTCACGCGGACGCGGCCGGGCCGCCGTGTCCGTTCCCGGTTCCGCGCGGCCGCGGAACCGGCTGCCGCCGCCGCCGCGGCTTCAGCCACGGCGGACTTCCTCCACGGCGGCGCGCCGGGCGCCGCCGCCTCCGGTCGCCGGCGCCGCCGCGCCGGCGACCCGCGCCGCCGCCGCCTTCCGCGGGCCGCCGGAGATGCTCCGGTGGCCCGATTCCTTTCCCGTCTGCGCCGTTGCTCCTCCCGGGGGGCGATCTTCATTGCGGAAACCACGAATGGCCCTTGTGTCGTGCTTTTGCCGTCGCCCGCCAAATCCGCAAAAAAGGAAGATCGGCGGAGGGTTGCCGGGTCTTGTTCGTTAGTCCCGCACCCTCCGCGTTAGTCATAAAATCATCGGGAGGAAAAGGATTAACCAAATCAACAATTTTAAATAGATTAAAATTGTTCCGATCGGGTTCTTTATTTGAAAAGAATAAACACGGGAAAAGAAATAAAATATTCCAATCAACCCTTACTTGTCGTCGTCGTCGGACGAGAGGTCGTCGCGGAAGAAGGGGGATCGTCGCGTCGTCGCGGTATCCGGCGTCACGTCGCCAATCTCCGGATAAAAAACAAACGGATTTAATTAATTAAATCCGTTGTTATTGAAATTAAAAAGGGAGAATTAAGGTCCGATTCTCACCTTAGTTGCCGAACGAGGATCGGCCGTGGAAGAAGAGCGTCGCCGAAGAATGTCACGGGTAGAGTTCGTCGACGTCGCAGATCTCGGTGTACGTCGTCGAATTCCGGTCGCCGGCGTTCTTCGCGTTCTTCGCGTTCTTCGCGTTCTTCGCGGAGAGGGTGGAGGAACGAAGATTCTTTCAAATCCTTTCCAAGGATTTTTAGGTTGGTCTTATTTTATAAACATGCCAACACACGAAACCGGTTAAGAAACGATCCATCAATTCGTTGAATTAATTCAACGAAAGAAACGACCCATTTAATTCACGAAGAAACAGTCCATTTAATTCACGAAATAAACCGCCCAATTAAATGGTCTGTTAAGAATTAAAGAAAACGCGTCGGTTGACTTTTCAGTTACTTTGACGGGTTTTCGCGGGTGCGTTACTTAGCGAAAGAAACGGCGGGGCTCGTGCGGGCCCTGCCTCACAAATATCCTACCAAGAGGGTAGGATATTTCTGGATAGCATCCTATCCAGTTCAACTCAGTTCAAGCCGTCTTTATGTGGCTTCCAACAGCTTAAGTGAAATAAAATAAAGTTGTCGCACAAACTTTATTTTATTTCTGACTTAAAGCCGCAAAATTTAAAAACCACGTCTGAGCAAACGCAACTCCGGAAGAGGCGTTTCTAAGCAAATACCGGCGCTGCGATTTCATCGGTGCCCTCAGAATTTGATTCCGGGCACCGGTTCAAAAGATAGAAAAACCCGCTCGTCCGTTCACTGAACGTACCCGAGCCAAACTTCGGAAATTGATTCCGGGCACACCGGGCCTCGGAATCAGGTGCCATCTGAAGCTGCGCTCTTGTAAAATTCCAAAGAAAATTAAGAAAAAAAAATTCCCTTGAAATTTTCGGGTCTTTACATTACTCCCACCTCAGGGCTTTACGTCCCCGTAAAGATACATCAAAACTAGGGGAACAAATGGGGGTACTGAGCACGCATCTGAGCCTCCCGCTCCCAAGTGCTCTCCTGGAGGTTCCCGTGCTGCCATCTGACGCGCACAAGAGGTATCGACCGCCCACGTAGGACCCGCTCCTGTCGATCCTCGATCTCCACTGGGACCTCCGCAAAAGTCGCCCCATCGTCCACGTCCAGCTCCCCAAAGTCGATGATGTGCGTCGGGTCGTGCACGTATCTCCTCAGCTGAGACACGTGGAAGACGTCGTGCACCCGGTGCAACTGAGGTGGTAGAGCCAGGCGATAAGCCACCTCTCCTATCCTGCTGAGGACCTGGAAAGGCCCGAGGAAGCGTGGAGACAACTTGCCGCCTCGGCCAAATCTCCGAAAACCACGTCGAGGTGAGACACGCAAAAAGACGTGGTCGCCATCCTCGAACTCCAGTGGCCTCCGCCTCCTGTCAGCATATGACTTCTGCCGGCTCTGAGCTGTCCTCATCCTCTCCTGGATGATCTGGACCTTCTCTGTCGTGGCTCGGGCCATCTCTGGTCCCACGAGTGCTGACTCCCCAGGGTCTGTCCAGCACAACGGTGATCTGCAGGGTCTGCCATACAACGCCTCGTATGGTGCCATCCCGATGGTGGAGTGGTAGCTGTTGTTGTACGCGAACTCCACCAAGGGTAGGTGGTCCTCCCAGCTGCGACCAAAGTCGAGAACACATGCACGGAGCATGTCCTCGAGTGTCTGTATGGTCCTCTCCGTCTGACCATCCGTCTGAGGGTGGAAGGCTGTGCTCAGATGGAGCCGCGTCCCGAACGCCTCCTACAACCCCTTCCAAAGCCGGGAAGTGAAACGAGCATCTCGATCGGAGACGATAGATGATGGCACACCGTGAAGCCGTACGATCTCCTGGACGTAAAGACGTCCCAAGCTCTCCACTGAGCCCTGCTCTCTGATGGGTAAGAAGTGTGCCGACTTGGTGAGTCGGTCGACAATCACCCAAATGGAGTCGTGACCTCTGGAAGTACGTGGAAGTCCAGTCACGAAGTCCATAGATATGCTATCCCACTTCCACTCCGGGACCTCCAAGGGCTGTACCAAACCTGCTGGTACCTGATGCTCTGCCTTCACCTGCTGGCTGGTGAGGCATCGTGAAACGAACTCTGCCACAGCTTTCTTCATGCCCGGCCACCAGTGCTGTCGTCTGAGATCCTGGTACATCTTCGCCACTCCGGGATGTACCGCCAAGGGAGAAGTGTGAAACTCTCTCAGCACCTCCTCTCGTAAAGCAACTGGTACGAAGGTACGCCCTCTGAAAAGGATGTCGTGCTCTGCTCCAAGGGAGAAACCATCAGGCGCCTGACCTGAGGATATCAGTGCACGCCGGGTCTCACAGTCAGCGTCCCCACGCTGAGCCTCTCTGACCCGCTGTAGAAGTGGAGGAGAGACTGTGAGAGACTGAAGAAAGGCTGCTCCGTCTCTATCCACGAAGGATATATGCAAGGAGGCTAGCTGCTCCGTCGCCTCCTCAAGCAGCTGAATGCCCGTCCTCCTGCTGAGGGCATCGGCTACCACGTTCCCCTTCCCAGGAGTATAGACTATCTCAAAGTCATAGTCCTAGAGGAACTCAAGCCATCTCCGCTGTCTCAGGTTCAGGTCCTTCTGAGAGAAGATATACCTGAGACTCTGGTGGTCAGAAAAGACTGTGAAGCGCTCGCCCATCAGATAGTGCCGCCAAGTCTTCAGAGCGAAGACCACTGCTGCCAACTCCAAGTCATGAGTGGCGTAGTTCTGCTCATGCGGCCTCAACTGACGTGATCCGTAGGCGATCACGGCCCGCTCCTGCATCAGGACGCATCCGAGTCCAGTCCCTGATGCATCGCAGTAAACTACGTATCCAACTCCCTCCTCAGGCAACCTCAAGATAGGTGCGCTGGTCAATCTCTGTCTCAGCTCCTGGAAGCTCTGCTGACATCTGTCTGACCACACAAAGGGTTTCCCCTTCTTCGTCAAGGCTGAGAGTGGTGCCGCAACTCTGGAGAAGTCTGGCACGAATCTCCGATAGTATCCCGCTAGGCCCAAGAAGCTCCGCACCTCTGTCACGCTCCTGGGTGGCTCCCAAGCTAGCACTGCCTCGATCTTCGCGGGATCCACTGCAACTCCCGCCTCAGAAATGACGTGCCCCAAGAAATGGACCTCATGTAACCAGAACTGGCATTTTGAGAGTTTGCCATAAAGCTGGTGCTCTCGGAGTGTGCCTAGCACAACTCGCAGGTGGTAGGCATGCTCCTCCTCAGTCGTCGAGTATACCAAAATGTCGTCAATGAAGACCACGACAAATCGGTCGAGGTATGGCTGGAAGATCCTGTTCATGAGGCTCATGAACACTGCTGGAGCATTGGTTACGCCGAACGGCATAACCAAGAACTCATAATGGCCATACCGACACCTGAAGGCCGTCTTCTGCACGTCCTCGTCTCGAACTCTGAGCTGATGATAGCCTGACCGGAGGTCTATCTTCGAGAACCACCGCGCTCCCTTGAGCTGATCGAAGAGGTCATCAATCCGTGGCAGCGGATACTTGTTCCTCACTGTCACCTGGTTCAGGCGACGATAGTCGACACACAATCGCAAGCTCCCGTCCGCCTTCTTGGCGAACAAAATCGGGGAAGCCCAGGGTGAAACACTGGGTCGGATAAACCCCTTGCTCTGCAAGTCCTCCAACTGTACCCGCAGCTCTCGAAGCTCAGCGGGGGCCATTCGATATGCTGGAGTAGATATCGGGGCTGTCCCGGGGTACAAGTCGATGTAAAAGTCTACCTCTCTACGAGGAGGTAGCCCTGGAACGTCGTCGGGAAAGACGTCCACGTACTGGTCCACCACTGCAGGAAAAGCCGGACTCCGCACGTCCACTGCTCCTAGGATGAGGCTAGCCAACTGATGAGAGATGGGCTGCACTCTCCTCCGCGGAAGTCCATCCTGTGCTGCAAAGGTTCCCTTCTCGCCGGTGAAGGTAAACCTGCTCCCGTCGGTGCGAACACATCGCACCTTGCGCCTAAAACAGTCGATCTGGGCATGAACCGTGGATAGCCAATCCATGCCCAAGATGACGTCGTAAGGCCTCGACGCCGCTACAAGGAGATCCCAGCCGAAGCTCTCGCCTCCTAGAGTAAGCTCACACTGCCGGCACCAGTGCGTAATCGTCGAGTCTGCTCCCGTAGGAGTCTCTAGCCGTAAGGATCGAGCCAACGGCTCAGTCGGAATCTCCGAGCTCCGAACAAGGGCACCACAGTCAGAACAGTATACCTGGTGAGCTGGCACAAGTAATCACAAAGAAAACTTGAGACTTTCGTAAAGCAGATCAGTATACCCGGTGAGCTGACACAAGTAATCACAAAGAAAACTTGAAATACACACGCAATCAATGTTTTCATGCATTAAGTCGGAAATCAGGAGTCAGGGTCCTGGTGTACGGATACGTCGGCCGCCGCAGCAACACTGGGCTCCCTGAACTGATAACCACACTCAATACACTAAACACTATTGCTTCATATAGAAAGAAAGGACGATCAGAGTCTGCGGTAGAACCGACCACCTCTGATACCAATTTGTCATGACCCGTCCTCGGGGCCCGTGCCGTGACTACCCCAAGCCCGCCTTCCATAGGCCAGGGGCTGGCGACTAGCACCAAGGCGTAAAAATCCCGGTAAACAGGGAAGGCATTGCCTTTATAAGTAACAACCACACAGAGTCAGCAAGCGGAAAGTAAAGTGCAGAAAAGTAAAGGGGGCCGGAATACAAGCCCAACTGTAAAGTACAACTGAAAAGTAAAGCAGCAACTGAAGAAAAGACGGCGGCCTCGTGTCGTCCACTGGCAATCCCACCTGAAGGGTGGGTACAGATAGCCTCCAGGCTCCTCGGGTCCCACGTCCGCTCCGAGCACGTCCCGCCCAGTGGTCCACCTCCAGGTACCGTCCTGCTCCACGCCCCAACCGTGATCAGCGCTGTCCGTCGTCTGCAACCAACACAACAAGGTGCGGGCATAGCCCGTGCAGGGGTGAGTACAAGCTACTCAGTAAGGACCCCGAGACCCCCGAAGGTCTCCCGAAATCCACAAAGGATATAGCACAAAAGAAAGATGCAATCACGAAGTAACATCTGACTTGACTTAGGTATATGGCCATACATATACCTAAGTCCCCATTTCTAGCTCTGCTCACGAGCTCGAGAACAACTCAATCCACAAAGGAAAGCAAGACTCAAATCCACGAGGAGAGTAAACAGTAAATCCACAAAGGATAGTTCAACACAATCCACAAAGGAGAGTAAACAGTAAATCCACTTAGGATAGTTCAACACAATCCACAAAGGAGAGTAACATAAGATTCAGCTCAACCAGGTATACTTTTTCAGATGACGTCAAAGACGATCACTGATCCGTCTAAGTCGTCGGACCCACGAAGGATCGATAGGTACTAACCCCCGCAAAAGACCCACACAGGATCGGGCTCACACAGAACCTGTAGGCAGTGGCTCACACAGAACCGGTAGTAAGGACCCACACAGGATTGGGCTCACACAGAACCTGTAGGCAGAGGCTCACACAGAACCGGTAGCACTGATCCACGTAGGATCGCTGAGTGCAGTAGTCGACGCAGTCCACGGAGGATCTCTGCTCTGTCGTCGCCGCAGTCCACGGAGGATCTCTGCTCTGCCGTCGCCGCAGTCCACGGAGGATCTCTGCTCTGCCGTCGTCGCAGTCCACGGAGGATCTCTGCTCTGTCGTTGCCGCAGTCCACGGAGGATCTCTGCTCTTCCGTCGTCGCAGTCCACGGAGGATCTCTGCTCTGCCGTCGTCGCAGTCCACGGAGGATCTCTGGTCTGCCGTCGAAGTCACAGCCAGCGCTAGGGTTCCCGCACGTAGCGAGCTTGTTTAGGAGGGTCCGCTCCACGAGCCGAGGGGCTGATACATCAACTGACACGTAGTCCGAAGTTGATGTATCCAAAAGTTCCGTATCGACAACAGGATCTCAACGCGACAGACGGCGTGTCAATCGGACGCCCGGTCTGAGAGTTATTGGCATTTTCGTCTCAGGGGCCCGGTTGGTTTTTAGGGCAAAACCAACCCGACCGTACTCCGCCTGTATCCGATCCTCGGGCGGAGTATGCCAAAAGTTCCGTCTCACTTAGAGGAAACTACCACAGCTGACGGTACGTCGTTCGGACGTCCGTAGCTCAAGTTATGAGCGTTTCCGCTCCGAGGGCCCGGTTGGTTTCGTGTACGAACCAACCCGGCCGAACCCAAAGTCTTCCGAAACCTTGAGTATAATATACCGAAACGACCGTCTCGATCCAAGGATCGCGTAGCCGCTGACGGTTCGTCAATCGGAGGTCCCAGGCCCAAGATATGGGCGAAAGACCGAAGAGGGCCCGAAACGGGGGTTCTGGGCCCGGGGCGACCCGGCCCGAACCCCCCCCCCCCCCTGGGGTCGGCCGAACCGGGTCGGCCCGACCCGGCCCGACCCGGCGAGGCCGGGTCCGGTCCGGCCTGGGCGCGGCCCGGCCGACCGGACCGGCCGGCTCGGCTTCGGCCGAGCGGCCGAAGGGGCTGCCGCCGCGGGTCAAACCCGCGGCTTTGAGGGAAACGCGGCCCCCGCGGGGGGGGGGGGGGGGGGGGCTGTCACGCGGACGCGGCCGGGCCGCCGCGTCCGTTCCCGGTTCCGCGCGGCCGCGGAACCGGCTGCCGCCGCCGCCGCGGCTTCAGCCGCGGCGGACTTCCTCCACGGCGGCGCGCCGGGCGCCGCCGCCTCCGGTCGCCGGCGCCGCCGCCTTCCGCGGGCCGCCGGAGATGCTCCGGTGGCCCGATTCCTTTCCCGTCTACGCCGTTGCTCCTCCCGGGGGGCGATCTTCACTGCGGAAACCACGAATGGCCCTTGCGTCGTGCTTTTGCCGTCGCCTGCCAAATCCGCAAAAAAGGAAGATCGGCGGAGGGTTGCCGGGTCTTGTTCGTTAGACCCGCACCCTCTGCGTTAGTCATAAAATCATCGGGAGGAAAAGGATTAACCAAATCAACAATTTTAAATAGATTAAAATTGTTCCGATCGGGTTCTTTATTTGAAAAGAATAAACACGGGAAAAGAAATAAAATATTCCAATCAACCCTTACTTGTCGTCGTCGTCGGACGAGAGGTCGTCGCGGAAGAAGGGGGATCGTCGCGTCGTCGCGGTATCCGGCGTCACGTCGCCAATCTCCGGATCAAAAACAAACGGATTTAATTAATTAAATCCGTTGTTATTGAAATTAAAAAGGGGGAATTAAGGTCCGATTCTCACCTTAGTTGCCGAACGAGGATCGGCCGTGGAAGAAGAGCGTCGCCGAAGAATGTCACGGGTAGAGTTCGTCGACGTCGCAGATATCGGTGTGCGTCGTCGAATTCCGGTCGCCGGCGTTCTTCGCGTTCTTCGCGTTCTTCGCGTTCTTCGCGTTCTTCGCGGAGAGGGTGGAGGAACGAAGATTCTTTCAAATCCTTTCCAAAGATTTTTAGGTTGGTCTTATTTTATAAACATGCCAACACACGAAACCGGTTAAGAAACGATCCATCAATTCGTTGAATTAATTCAACGAAAGAAATTACCCATTTAATTCACGAAGAAACAGTCCATTTAATTCACGAAATAAACCGCCCAATTAAATGGTCTGTTAAGAATTAAAGAAAACGCGTCGGTTGACTTTTCAGTTACTTTGACGGGTTTTCGCGGGTGCGTTACTTAGCGAAAGAAACGGCGGGGCTCGTGCGGGCCCTGCCTCACAAATATCCTACCAAGAGGGTAGGATATTTCTGGATAGCATCCTATCCAGTTCAACTCAGTTCAAGCCGTCTTTATGTGGCTTCCAACAGCTTAAGTGAAATAAAATAAAGTTGTCGCACAAACTTTATTTTATTTCTGACTTAAAGCCGCAAAATTTAAAAACCACGTCTGAGCAAACGCAACTCCGGAAGAGGCGTTTCTAAGCAAATACCGGCGCTGCGATTTCATCGGTGCCCTCAGAATTTGATTCCGGGCACCGGTTCAAAAGATAGAAAAACCCGCTCGTCCGTTCACTAAACGTACCCGAGCCAAACTTCGGAAATTGATTCCGGGCACACCGGGCCTCGGAATCAGGTGCCGTCTGAAGCTGCGCTCTTGTAAAATTCCAAAGAAAATTAAGAAAAAAAAATTCCCTTGAAATTTGCGGGTCTTTACATAAACATACAACTAACTTTTAAAAGGTGGAGTCCAAGGTTGATAAGATGATTAAGGTGTGTTTTATTAGATAAGTTCAATATACCATGTGTCTCCCCAACCATTTAAAGTAAATGTTGTTTTAATTGTATTTTTTAATTTTTGGATTTGTTTTCAATATTGTAGAAGTTTGTTAGTAGTCTTCATGTTTGGAAGTCTTGAATTACCTTGAAGGAAGTGGAAGATCAATAGAGGAAGTTGATGAAAATTCTAGAAGTGACACAGGTTATGCTATGACCATAATGGTTACATTGATAATTTCATCTACATAAGAATCATAAGTTCCATGACTTAAAGCATTGTTCTGTTAAGGGATTTTGAGAAAATAGAAAAAATTATACACTAATCTTCTATTCCATGAAGACAATAAGGCATAATGAATAAATATAAATGATTTTAAATTCATATGGAAAGAATATAGCTAAATGTTGACACCATAGTTCATGTCATAAAAGAGTCTGGTCATATTCAAGTGTTCCATTTATTGAAAATCATTAACCTAGAACCTTATTTCATGTTGCTATGGGTGAAATATTACATTTCATAAAGATATAGGTTATGCCAGAACCTATCGTTTTGTTTAGATAAGTTACATAGAAGCTTAACTATCACACAATAGAGAATCATGACACATTGTGACAATTCTATAGGTTTTTAGTTTAGATAATTATGCAGTGGTAATAGGATGGTCTCTTAGTTATTTCAATAGTTAGTAACTACTTATTGAAAAATCAATAGAGTAGATCATATGACATTCAACAAGAGGGATTTATGTGAACTAGAGGTTAATTGATATATTTTTAATTTATTTTGGAATTCAAATTCTGTCAGAGATTGAATATAGAGACTATATAAAAATGAATTAAAAGGATACACATCTAGAAAATTAAGGGAGAAGATTGAATGTCTATAGGAATAAAGGATGAGAAGTTAAATATTGTTGAATTTTTAGATTTTTATTTTAAATTTTGTGAGGATAAATTACATTGAAGACTCCGGTTAAAATTGGAGTGAGTAATTCTTATCATTAATTAATTGAAATTTAATAATAGATAATAATAGGGAACACCCTTTTAGTTTTGTGTCAAAAATTTGATTGATATCTTAAGATTGTCCTATGTGTCGTAATAAACTTTATATCCATTTATGATGCAGTGAGTAGAATAGAGGAAGTAGTTTTGGACCTTTGTTGAGTTTTGTTCTCTCAATGAAGTTTTTAATCATCTATAAGTGAATTAATGGTCAATCTGGAATATAAACACATCATTGACATGCTTTCCTCATAGTATCCTTTTGTAGGAAAACCGAGTTAAATAGTATTTCCATGTTATTTATTGTTTTTTATATTCTTGTGTTTTTAAAAAATATTCAAGTTGTCTCTACCAATATAAATAACAGATCCAATTTTGTATAAGGAGATGTAAATTTTTTTGTCACCCAAATTCACACTGCACTTTGGGTGTACATTGGGATCTATGTTCAATAAGTAGTATCTGAACCATTAGTTTTTTCTTGAATCAATTGGTAGATAACTAAAGTCATGAATAATATTGTAAATGTAAAGGGAGTGCAATTATTTTATTGGTGAAAATACTATATTTTTTTGAACTTAATTAAATCACATATTAGATCTCTTGGCCAAGATGCTTATTCAGTCGTAGTTTGTATTATCTTAGACCCAGATACCATTCAATAGATCCCTTATCCTGGTTGGCTATATGGCCTTAAGTGTATCTCTCCAAATTCTAGAGGTTGCTGACTATTAATGAGGGCCTAGGCATGTTAATGAGGAGACTATACCCTCATCAGAAGATTATATCACAATAGAAGTTAATAATATACAAATAGAGGAGTAGATATAAAATGCAGACAAAAAATAAATAACTAATACATGAATAAATAACAAATCCATAAACAATATCATATTCATATGATGATATTGATAAATGTCATGTGTCTAAGAAAATATCCAAAATAGGTACACTACATAGTATTAAAATACATGTATCCCAAACTAAAAAAAGAACAAAAGGTGATATCTCCAAATAGCATCACGAGCCTCATCTCAGTCTCATGCACCCTTGCTCCTAATTAGTTAACAATAATCTATTTTAGGGAACTTTCACCTACCCACACCTGCAACCATATAATCTATTTGGGTTTCCCTAGGGAGGCCCAAACAAGGTGTGAGATAACATCCTAGTAGGCAACCACCCAAGATCTATACATTTTAATAGTTTGAAATATAATAATCTAATAAGGTAAATAGTAAAGAATATAAAGTTCCCATGAGATGACCATTAGTAAGAAAATGGTACTATATAGCCTCTCAAGGACCGCTGCAAAACAACTGTTAGCTCATGTATCTAGGAAACTATAAATAATATTAATAATCCACACATGCTTATTATATATCCATATGTCTCAAAAGACCATGGACATACCATATATCCAGAGTGAATCAAATCCCCATGACCATATAATAATAATCAATGTATCAGCGCACAAAGGGCCAAATCCAAGGTGTCAAAAACCATGGAATCCTCATCGAGTCCTAGGAGAGTCTCGATGGAAACTCAGTACATGAAGTACATAGAGACCTAGGAGCTTATCATACCATAAAATTCTTTTTTGATTTAGAGTAAGCTGAATCCAAGGGGTTTCATGGCATGAGGCATCCCATAGAATCAAGACGGATGGGGAATAATCAACCCAAGGCATCCACTACCACATTCCTGATCTATGGAGTTACTTCCCTAGAATATATAAAACGATTTTTCCCTTCATACCATTTTCTTACATTTCATATGAGTCTTACTAATCATGTAATTCACTTACATTCCATTATAAAATATGGCTATACCCTCCCATTTATCACCATTTAATATTAAACATATCATATCTCATGAGTATACCCACTCATGAATCCTAATTAGTATTAAAAATATATAATGAGTACACCCATGCATTATTCACATTTCAAAAGCATAGAATTTAATGAGTATACCCACTCATTATCCCCAATTCATATTATGTTATATTCTATGAGTTTACCCACTCTTTCAACAATTATCAAAAAAACAAATCAATTCATGACAAGTGAAGTATTAACCATTTGATCAATTCAACCAAACCAATCCAACATTTAATTAAACAAAAAAGGTGGTAAAACATCACATAAGATAGTAACACATTTTTGTTTAATCATAATTAAACTCCATTTGGTTAGGGAAACACTAAAACACATCCCACAAATGGTTCAATAGTGCATAAAAAAAGCCTTTTCATATGGAACACCCCATGGGAGAACATGGTTGGAGAAACAACCACCAACGCACCTCAAAGAAACCTAAAATAATCCGAAACAGGTCCAAGTTCATTTAATTTAATTATCCAGTTCAATTTCATTATCGTGTCAAAATATCCGGTAGGTAGAATAACAGCTGATAGCTCTATAAAGTACCAAAAACCAAAAGAAATGTATATAAAACCTACCTTAACTCGATAGAAAAGTGATCACCTGTCATTAGGTTCTCATTCAACCCGGATTAAGAGAAATCCAAAGGATGGGTGAAGAACGAGAAATTATGGAAAATGAGCCTAATTCCAAATAGTGAAATCAATAGCCATAATAATAAAAATTGGGTAAAATGGAATTTATATATCACCAATTCAGATCCAATGAGACAAATCATACTCGAATCAGAGACTAGATGGAGAAATAGGATAAATTCTAATTTTTTCCACCTTGACTTATCAAAATGAGGTCCCCTATGCTGCGCCATAAAGAAACCAAAATTTGGTTATAAAAAAGATTCAATTTTAAATTGGAAATTGTCAAAATCCTTAAAATACAGGGGTTTCATGGTTTTGGTGAATGGTTTGGAAAATCTTTAACCAACCTTTCATGTCTTCTTATAGACTAAGTGGAACCCACATGGTTTACCCACACGATTTACAAACCATGTGGAAACCATGCAAAAATACACTGTCAAATTCTTCAAAAACTATAGACCTGGACACACATCCGTGCACATAATATCACATTATTTCCTCAAACCATATGGCATGTGAGTCCACTCTATCTATCTTTGCACTATTTGTACAAACTGTTCAGCCTTCCCTACACAGTTTCTACTAACTATGTGCCCAGCTAAGAACACTCCAAAATTAGGTTCTAGGCTTCCAAAAATCCCCAAACACCCCCAAAACTTTAGTGAACTAAAAGGGTATTCATATTAGACCATATTTAATAACTCAAATTGAAAAATACGGTATTTTTATCTCAAAAAAAACCCAGTTTCTTACACAGTTTATTGGATAAAATTTAGTGATCCCATTAGTAGATCTTTGTGAGAAGAAGATAAAAAGTTGTTTAATGATGAGTACATGTCCCAAAATCCTGAATCAACATCATTATATAATCTTATTTATAGGAAGGAAATATACTTTTTAATTATTAGAATTATTTGGAATGAAATTGGTAATATTTTTCAAGGAGGCACAAAATTAAAGGAGGTGAATTTGTAGGTTTTAAAGAAAAACTTTTATGATATGAAGATTAGTTCCTATAAAAATATAGATAAATTCTTTAATCTTCTTACTAAAGTTATTTGTTCCATTCATGGAATTGATTATGAAATAAAATACTCTGCATAATAATAAATATTATTATATGATTACCTCTAATTTATTATCCAATGGTGTTGAATCTTGAGGAGATGAAAGTTGGTGAGTTTTCTATTGATTATTTTCACAGAAAGATAGTTGTATATTAAATCTAAGAAAATTTAGAGAGATATTTAGATCATTAATTTAAATATATTTCTTTTAAATCCATTTAGAAGTTTAAATTTTATGAGGATGAAAATGATGATGACGTAAGTGATGACTTCATATCACTTATAATTAGAAAATTTAAAAGATGAAAAATAAAGATTTGAGGGAAATCTAACTCTATCCTATTTCCATTGTAGAAAGATTTTAAAAATAACTACTAAGTTTACTATGATATATGATGAAGATAATGGTCAGTATGAATTCTCACCAAGATAGAAAAAGTAGTCTCCCATATATGGAATTTTAATAATGTGTATTTAAGTGATAATAAGTTTCCAATAAAAGTTCATACAATCTAAGAAGAATAGGATTATATATAATATATATTATAAGTAATTATAACTAATTTTATCATATATGTGTAAGTTATTATGATGTCATCAAATGAAAAATCAAAAGAAAAATTTTAAGAAGACAATGATCCATAAGAGGTAGTTATTTATCTCCAAGTTGAATCGGAAGGATCACATGAAGGGATTGATTTGAAAATAAAGAAGGATAAAAAACTGTAAGTTTTTTAAAGGAATATTCATGTTATATTGATGTAATTGAATATGTTGTTGAACATATCAAGAAATTAGGGAATATTAAGAAAACAATGAATTTTTGAGTTTAAAATTAAATATTAAAGAATTGATTAAAATAATAGATGACATTAATTTATATGTAAAATATAAATTTTTGAAGATTGAAACCCTTTAAGAATAAATTATTTCTTTAAGTAAGAAGGTAGAAGTTGTCACACTATGGTATGAAGAATCTATTACTAATCACATTAATTTATTTTGTATTTTTAATTTTTTGGCTGTATATAAGTTGGGAAAATATTTTTGGGCAGTTGGTGGTAGTATAAGGCCACTATATAGCTGATAAATGGAATCCAATAGCTGGTACTAGATTATAGAACAATTTTTTCACTACAGGTTCCACTGATCAAATAGTGGAAGGCATGTAGGTGCATGTATTCTTTCTGTACCCATTGGCTAATCAGTGGGCTATCACTGACCTATCTATGGACCATCAACCAATTGATGAGGCCTAGTGGATATCTAGTGATTTCACTAGGATTCTGTTTTATTAGGGAAATAAATTTTTATTTTTATTGAAATTTTACTTTAACTCCTCTAAGACACCCCTCATGACGCTACTTAGATTTCTCCCAGTTTATGAGATTCTAAGTGATGATTTTGGCTCTCTCCCTCTTTCTATTAGATAATCTTCATTCTAGTCGGAATCTTGGATCTCTATTGGGATTAATATGGTAAGTGGGATCATTCTAACTTATTTTATTCTCTTCTTATCCATGTGTTTTATTCCTATTGAGACTTGATCAATAGATCAAACACGATGATATAGAATTTACTTTTCTTTCCTCAAATCTATGTTCTGTAGGATCTGATCTCCTCCACTATCATCATCTATCAAGAAGGAAACATTGTTTTTATCATTCATGAGGTAGGTCTCTATCCTATGGCATATACCTTGGTGATCTTTGAGTTCTTTTGATACTTTCCTTGGGGTTGATTTATGAAATTGAATGTTAACATTGGGTTTTATCTTTATTTGAAATATTAAGTGTTTTAGGATGTGATTTCTTTGAAAATAATGATTTATGAACATTGTGTTCTTGATAAAATGCATCAAATATGGATTTTCAATGAAAGTGAGTTTTCAAGAATCATATCAACGTGTAACCACTATAGAAAATGTTTTTTTTTTGAAAATGTGGTCATGGGTTTGATATTGATTTTCCCTTGGAAAATGTTTATGGATACTGATGTTTCCCATGAACATAATTAGGATGTAATAACACATTGGGGGACCTTTAGGTAAATGTGAATACTTGAAAATATGATCCCTATTGGAGTTTTCTATCTTTAGGGGAGGTACCCATAATTCCATGGTTGATAGGGGTAGCCTTGCCAAGGGACTATGTTTTCCAGACATTGGGATTCACTTATATCAGCTAGTGTCTTAGGTTTTTCATAGTTGTGTGCACCCTCTTGTCATGGATTTTATTTGGTACATTGTGGATACATTAAATTCATGTATATTGATATGTTTATTTTCCCACTTGATCTTTATATGGATATTTATGCTTGAAAACTCTTTATTTTATCTTCTTATTCCTCATGGATATTTTTGTCATATTTTTTTAAAATGAAGTGAGAGGAAGTTTTCATATTGAAAATGATTTCTTTTGAAACAATTTAGAAATATGTTTTATTAAAGAACTAATAGATTCATGTGGATATAAATTTATTATATTTTTGGTGGTATCATACTAATATTTTGTTATCATGAACTAATTTTTTCCTTTGGGAATTTGAAGCCTTGGTTTTGAGAGATACAGGTAAAGGGAAGAGTGTCATATAGAGGAAGAATCTGCTAGATCATGTTTTCTTTGTAGTGGATTGGTATGATGATGACTTATTTCCATGAGGATATGGACCAAGGGTTTCTTCAAGTTATATGTTTATGGTCTTTTTATTATTCATTTTTACCTTATTTCCATGTTACTTGATTTTACATTTTTGGATTGCATGTTTTGATATATGTTGTGTTATGGATATTTGTTGTGATACTATTATTGTTTTTATCTTGTCATATTTTTTGGTGGGTGAAATAATTACCATATAACTTTATGATACCCTGGTGCTTGTTACTATCCCTCAATGATCGAGAACATGATTCGTGTTTTGTAGAGGGACAATTTAGGTGACATTATGTATTTACCTGGGTTAGTATATTTCAAATTGTTATCATAGCTAGTTTACTTTAAAACATATACTCATGCTTGTGTCTCACCCTCTTGTTATTGGGGGTTGTGGATAAACTATAGGTAAGACTTTTAGAACTTTAGAGATAGTGTTGGTGTGTCTATCCACCACATTTTCCTGATAATCCTTGAGTTACCATGGTAAGTCCTTGGTTTTCCAGATTCCTTACTTATAGTTGTAGCCTCTTGGATTTAGTAAATTACATTCAGTTTATGATAAATGAATTAAATTATCTTTCAAATTTTTTTATCCTCTTACTTTATAGATCATGGATCATCTATGATTTACAATTTTAAATATTAATGTGGAATCTTCATAGAAATCAACATAGAATTATCCTTTGATTGATATGGTTATGCTGGAAACATTAATATGAATGATCCAATTTATGGTCCGATTCAGCAATGTTGAATCAAAATAGAAGGTAGAACATTCTTTATAATTTAATAATTAACATCCATTAATAATTGATGGTAATAAGGGGACACAATAAGTAAAAGAATGGATTGAGGGAATAGAGTGGATATCCCACTTCTTAATAACTCTCTAAGACTACAAATTAACTTTATCGACTTATTTGATTAATGGTTCATGAAATAAGTGATGGTGATAAATTTTTCAATAAAAGGTACATGAATATTTCACTTTGAATACATTTAGTAAATTTTTCAATCAGAATTTATATCTTGAGATAATGAGATAAGATATGGTGAGATATTTCTTTACTTTGGATCAGGGAGATCATCCTGTCAGGAAATATGCTATTCAGTTTTCTGAGTTGGTGCACCTATTTCAAAAGATTATTTTCAAATACTATCTTAATTATTTGAGGTTTGAGATGGGTTTGAGGATATATATTCAATAAATAAGGATTATTTTGTTCCAACCCAATTTTATAGAGGCCGTGGAAAAGGAAACTATTACTGAGGCATTCATTTCATGGAAAAACAAAGTCTTTGGGGCATTAGTGATAATTGGAGGTTGCCAAAGTTCACATTATTGTTAGAAAATGAAGTGGGATGACCAACCCTAAGGTGGTGGTAGGAGTTAAAATCATATATCAAGGAAAATTATAGTGGTATGTTAGAAGCATGGGTAAAAAAGGACACCACAAACCTGATTATTAGTAGTGCTCTAGGTGTGTTAAAAATTTCGTAATTTTTTCATCTTCAAAAATTTATGTGAGAGGGAATCCTAGGGATGTAGAGAAGGATCCACCTTGAACATGGGATATTAGTGTAGTCTTTCTACAGAAAGTGTGGTGGGATCTCAACCATGTTCCAAGGTTGATACTCAAGTGATGAAGAAGGGACCATATGAGGCTGGATGTATATAACCAGCGGAGTTTACACCATAGGAGTAAGGGGCATGACTGACTAACCTAAGTGATATGATGTTTATTGAATCTTCAATGGTTATGTATTTTTTTGGTACTAGTGTAACTAATTCCTTTATCTCATCCAAGATTATTGATGTGTTGGGATTGTGTTTAGAGCTCATAAATTTTTTTTTGGATATTTACTGTAATTTAAGAAGGATGTTATATTAGGTATTTAATTATCTCATGTTTTGGATGATGATCACTAACCATAAAAATATTATTGACTTTTTAGTTGCTAATCATGAATTATTTGATATTATTATTGGCATGGATTATATTATTAGCTATAAATCCTAGATTGATTTATATCATCATTGGGTATAATTTCTTTCTATTGATGGATTCACTCATTCATTTCATGGTTAGTGAGATCTTGTATCAGGAAGATAAATAACTATTTCCCCTAGTACAAAGATGATCTAATTATGGTTGTTGGCATTATTTCTTTATTATGTTTATTAGTATCATAACATTCCTCTTCTAGAAATAGTGATACGGTATTCCAAAGCTATTACAATTGATTTCTCTAGGTTACCAACACAAATGGAATTTGAGTTCTTTATAAATTTTATTTTTGGGATGAATCCTATTTGTTTAACTTTTTATTAAATGACACTCACTTAATTGAAAGAATTAATGGTTCATCTTGAGGATCCTAAGGCTAAGGAATTTATTCATCTTTTCATTTCAACTTGGGCATCGCTAGTGCTCTTTATAAAAAATTTGGATGGGAGTCTTTGATTTTGGGTTGATCACTAGAAAACCAAACATGTGATTGTTAGTAAAAAACATCCCTTACCCAGGATTGATGACCATTTTGATTAGCTCATTTAGCTGAGTGGTTTTAAAAAATTGACAAAATATTGGGTTACCATCATGTGAGGGCCCAAGAGTAATATTTTTTTAAGGTAGCATTGAAGAAAAGATATAGAAGTTATGAGTATCTAGTTATTCTATTTATCCTTACTATCTCTTCTAAAATATTTATGGATTTAATGAATAAAATATTACATTGATTCTTGGATTTTTTTTCATGGTTGTATTTATGGATGGAATTCTTGTTTATTACACATTGAAACAAGGTTAGGTTGAGAAAATGAATATCGTCCATGGAATATTTTGAGATAATTATCTATAAAAGAAGCAATCTAAATGTTATTAATATATTCAATAATTGAAATTTCTAAGCTAATTTATTTTTTATAAGGATGTCCCAGTGGATTCTGGAAAGATTCAGGCAGTGATGAATTTGAAGTATCCTCGAAATTTATTTTAGATTCATAGTTTCTAAGGCTTATTTGGATAATACATGAACTTTGTTCAAATATTCTACAAGATTTAATCATCTATGATTGATTCTACCCATAAGGGTTTAATATTTGTTTTGAGAGATCAATGCTAGAGATCTTTTTAGGAGTTGAATGTGAGATTGAATTCAACACCATTCATGATTCAACTGAACTGGGTGTTGGTTATAATTTTTACTATGATGTATCAGGTTTGTATTTGTGTTATATTCTGATGCAGGGGAGATAGGTAGTTAATTATGTCTCACAATATTTATTACCTCATGAGAAAAATTATCCAATTCATGAAATTTAGTTGGTGGAAGTGATATACATACTTAAGACTTGGCATCACTACATCTTCATGGAGTAGTTTATAGTTTATTCAAACTATAAGATTCTGAAGTATATATTCCCACATAGGGATATAAATTTGAATCAAATACACTGGGTAGAATACATTTCGAACTTTTTTATTTTAATATGGATTAAACCCTTAGAAAAGGTAATGCGGTTGTAAATAATTTTAAGAGAAAATTACCAACACAGGTAGTGAAGGAATCACTGTAAAAGTGTTTCTAGATGAGATATTTTGAAGAGATGCACTTGGATGAACGGATAGAAGATATTTAGGTATTCAATGATTCTAACTAGGTTATATCATCTATACATGATCATATTTGACTTAGATAAATAAATATATAGAGTCCCATCACTTTTATTTGTATATTTAAGACATGGAAACTTCAAGTGAGGGATCTCAATCTTCTAATGTATTTTTTTTCTTCAAAGTTTGGATGGTTATTTCAATATACTTTAGATTTGTTTTTATGGATAATGGAATCTGACCATGTTTTTTCATACACCCTAAAGATACCAATATGTACCATTACTTGAGATGTCATTACTAGCGGCTAGTAATGAGATGATTGATTGAAGTTTTTGTATCTTGATAGATTTTAGGTTAGATAATTAATTAATAAAATCATAGGATTGATGTTTTTCAGCAACCTTCAATCATTAAATGTTTTAAATGGGATGATATATTCATAGACTTTGTGATTGGGATAACTCAGACTCCTAGTTGAAAGGATAAAATATGAATAATTATTTATTGACTCACAAAATCTGTTTATTTTTATCTTATCATGGAGGTAATAAAGGTAGAGGACCTCAAGAACCTTTATGTGTGGGAGGTTATCTGAATACATGGAATTATGTTATCTATCATCTCTAATAGATACCCTAACTTTACGTCTTAGTTCTAGAGTGGATTACAGAGCACAATGGTTTCTCAGTTTAAGTTGATCACTTATTTTCATCCTTATGTGGATAGCTAGACTATGTAAGACATCTATATTCATGAATATATGATCATGGAACGTGTTCTTAAATTCAATGGTTTATGGGAGAAATTTTTTTATCTTGGTAGATTTTTCCAATAACACCAGTTATCAGGGCTCAATATGGATGGAAACAATTGAGGTATTTTATGTGAGGACTTATAATCATTTCTTTTTTGGGAAGAGGTTGGAGAGAAATAATTTGTTAGTTCAAACATCATTCAGGATATGATGAATATCATGAAATTGATTAGGAAGAGATTAATAATTACTATGAGTCATCATAAATCATATGATGATAAGCTACTTTGTCTTTTGGACATTGATGTAGGTGATCAAGTATCTCGATGAGTTTTAACTCGGTTGGGAAATAATTGTTTTTGAAAAATAGAGTAACTTAACACCTTATTATGTTGTCCGAGTTTAGATTTTGGAGTGACCTAGGAAGGTGGTTTATTGATTAGAGTCACTTGCTCATTTGACTTATATCCATAATTTTTTCCAAATTTTCCAGATGAAGAAGTATCATCTAGATCCATCCCATATGATAGAGTAGGAGGATTTTGTTATTGAAGTCAAAAACTCATGGGTTAAAATACATATTCAAATAATGGATTGATAGGTTATGGTTCTTTGTGGTTAGATGATCCAATTGGTTTGAGTAATAGTGATATAGGGAGAACCATGAGAAAAGGGAGAACAAGGACATGATGATACAATAATGGTCTTATCTTTTCTTTTGTTTTTGACCCTGATCCTTTTTGGGGATTAAAAGATTTTATGGTGGTGAGAATTTTCACACTAGGGTATGAAAAATTAGGTATAGATATCCTTTATATTTTTGTGCTTTTGAATTTTAGGTCATAGATAAGTTGGGGGAAGGTTTTTTTAGATGTTTCTAGGAGAAGGAGGACACCGGATAGATAGTGGAAAGAAAAAGCTAGCGAGAAATGGTTGGAAGAACACATGCATCTCTTTCTATTCCAACTTATAGCTAGTGGATGTCTTGTTGGTGAAGGCACTCTTCCTGCCTCGACTTACTAGCAATTGAGCTATCATCGGATTGCGAGTGGACTACTGACCAACTAGTGAGGACTAGAGGCTATACAGTGACGTATTTAGGAATGTGTTTTAGTAAGGGGCTAAAATTTTATTTCACTCACAATTATATTTTATCTTCTATAATGTTATCCTTATGACCCAAATTTGATTTCTCTTGGTTTAAGAGATCTTTTGTGATGATTTTTGATCTCAACCTCTTTCTGTTAGTGAATCTATCTTTTTATTGGAAGTATGGATCTCTATTGACTGTAATTTTATAATTGGGATCCTTCCAAACTATTTCCTTTTTTTATTATCCCTATATTTGATCCACATTAATTATTGGTCACTAGATCTATAATGGACATAAAGAATTGAATTCCAACATATATCTTAGTTCTCTAGGATTCGATCTCTTCCTTTTTAATAACTGGTCAAGAAGGAATGATCATTTTCACAGTTCTTCAGGTAGGTGACTCTATCCTATGGTTTATACCTTAGAGATCTTATAGTTCTTATGATGATTTATCTGGGTTTGATTTATTAAATTGAATATTAGGGATGGATTTAATCTTTGATTCCAATGAAAATCTTTTCAGAATGAGATTTATTTGAAAAAATCGATTTATTCACATGGAATGTTTGATTAAATGACTCAATGAAGAATTTGAAATGAAAGTTGGTTTTCAAATGTGGGAGTGGAATGGCATCACTATAGATATTTTGAATTTTGTAGGCAGGGATTTGAAATGGGTTTTCCTTGGAAAATGTTTGTGAATCATGATTTTGTTTTGCTTGAATGTAATGGGGGTATAATGGCACATTGGGTGACCTTGGAGTATAGGTAAAAACTAGACATATACGAGACCTGGTGGAGTTAGCTATCACTTAATAAGGAAGTCTTGATTCCATGGTTGTTATGGGGTGGACTTTACAATTGACCAAGGTTCCCAAACATTATGATTCACTTTTTTCTAGCTAGTAACTCTGGTTAGTCATTGTTATATACACACTAATGTCATGGATTGACTTTGGTGATTTGTGCATACATTACATTCAGGTATATTGATATGATTATTTTCACACTTGATACTGATATGGATATTTATGTTGAAAACTATTTATTTCATCTACTTATGAATCATGGATATTTGTTTTATCATATTATTTTTCTTTTTAAATATTTATTTCTTTTGAAAAGGAAACGACATGATATTTTTTTATTTAAAATAAATTCTCTTGAAATGTTTTATAAATCTATTTTGTTCAATAAATAACAAATTCATATGGTTAGCCATTTTATATATTCTTGGTGGTATCCTACTGAACTTTAGTTCTTACACCCCAATTTTTTCCTTCTGGAATTTATATCTTTGGTTTTGTAGAATATAGGTAAATGGAAGTGTGTCATGTATGGGATGACTCTCCTAGATCATGTTTCCTTTTAGGTGGTTTGGGATAATGGTGACTTATGTTTATGAGGAGACAAAACAACATTTTTCTTTAGGTTTTATATTTGTGGTGTTTCTATTGTTCATCTGGAACCTGTTATCCTGTTATTGGATTTTAACATTTGATTTTGGCTATTTTGATATATGATGTACTATGGATATCTGAAAAGAAACTCTAATTTTTTATATCATTTTATGTTTTTGTAGGGTGAAATCATTCCCACATTAATTTGTGATCCCTCAGTGCTTATCTCTAGTATATGGAAATTGATAATGCTCTTCGGATCTTATGGTGGGACTATTTGAGTTAACCCATATTGTTCTATTACACAACCTGAAATAAAAATTGATATTTGAAAGAATATGCTTCAGTTTGTAAATTTTTAGAATGATGTTTCGAAAGAAATAAAATAATGAGGCACAAGAACATTTGAATAAATTATTATTTTTGAAATACCAAATGGAATTGTTAAATTTATATTGGTTATGATGGTAATAAAATAGAAACAATTACCATAAATATGAAGATAACATGAAATTATAAGAAAAAAGAAATTTTTCAACCATCGAGAACTTATCAACAACCAAGGAGTTGTAAAGAAAGTTGTATTTATCTGGATTACTGAAAACAAAATAACATTTCCTATTATAATGTGTCAGTTTTTAGCTTCTTAATCTATACAATGACTTATAGTGAAGAAAAAAGAAGTTTCCTAATAGGTGAGTTTTTTAAAAGTAAATAAACAATTTTTACAGTACATTCTTTCTATTGGTAGAAAAATTATTTATTGGGTTATTATTTTAATTGTTTAAATTTTTTACAAACATTAGTAGATTGCATGAAAATAAGAATACATTAATTTGGAATATATAAGAAAAGAGATCTAATATAGTTCCCTCAAGTAACTAGTTTTATCCTCTTGAATAAGAATAATTAGATCTAATTTCTTGTGCTTCAAATAATGAGAACATACCAACACAAGTCTCGACTCACTCATAATTCTATTGGAAGGAAAGTTGAAAATTGAGAAGGAAAACTTAGCTTATATTTATTTAAAAGAATAAAATAAGAGAATATAATATATTTTTGAGAGTAGGTGTCTATATCATATCACATTTAGTATGAATATCTAGAAAAATGTTCAAGGTAGAGTTGATGGAACATTTGGATTCAAAAGCGATGGTGCATTGGAGATTAAATGAAGTGGAATGACTTTTATCACTAGTGATAAATTAAATAATAAAAATATTTTTTATGTTGAAGGATTTCATTATAATTTATTGATCATAATTCAACTTTGTGATGTAGGTTTGAATGTCACATTTGGTCAAAATGGATGCAACATCAATGGTAAGTCTGGGTTGAAAGGTTGGATAAATAATATAAAATTTTATTAGGTTTATATCAAGGAAAAAACATTTCTATTGAACATAGAAGATGAAAAAAATATTGGTTCTAGAGGTTTGGCCACATAAAACAACAAATCATTAAGAAATTCTCAAAATTCATAGTTTCAAATAATAATCCAAATTTTAAGTGATATTTCAAAAATATTTTTTCATATTTTATGTAAGAAAATATAATTTAAAATTCATAACCTTTAAAGATAAAGAGAGCATCATGTTTGTTGGATTTGGTTCACACTGATGTGTGTGGAAAAACTGGTCATGTGGGGACCTATTATGAGTGGAATTTTATTCTATTTTTGGATGATTATAGTAATATAGGGTGTTAAATTTTCATAAATTCAGAAATAAATGTGATATATTTCCTAAAAATATTTTGAATAATAGAAGAAAATAAAACCCTAAGAATAATAAATATTCTTATATCTTATAATCAAAGAGTTTACACATCTTATGAGGTAGAAAAATATCTAGAAATTCATGTTAGTAAATAAGAAGTATGTTTAGTACATATCCCTCAATAGAATATGGTTGTGTAAGGAATAAATCACATGGTAACAATGCAAAAAATATGTTGTTAATGGAGAGTTAAATATAAAACCAATCACGGAAATAATTTGTTTAATTAGATGTCCATACTCAAAATAGAGTATTACATAGTCCAGGGGAAGAGAATATTCTATATGAAATGTGTCATGGATGGAAAAAATCTTTGTAACATACCAGGATAATTGAAAGAAATTGTTTCATCTGAAACAAATATGGGAAAAAAGAAAAATATGGTTATGTATTAGATGAAGGCATACTTCTTGGACAATCAACAATGATTAAGGCCTATAAATGTTTCAATAAAATTATCAACAATATTTTTTAGATCATTGATATTGTAGTGGTTTAAAATGAAAGAAAACTAGATTCTGGAATGTTTACTTCTGAGGACGTGTTTGAATAAGGTCAAGAAATTAATAAATATTTTAAATACACTCAAAATTTTTATGTTGATAATAATTTTGATATTGAATCAATTTTGGAAAAAATTAAATAAGTGAGTTAACTTATGAATGTATCAAGAAAGAAAAGGGATCAAGTTGATCTAAGAAATATCATTAGAGACAAATATTCTCTAACATAGACTCAAATGATGAATATTATAAATCACACTACTCTATTATCTAATATTGAATCTAATTTGTTTGAAGAAGCGGAAAATACGGAATCATGGGTGAAATCCATTAATTAAGAATATGGTAAAATTGATAAAATCAAGCTTGGAAGATTTTAGATTGACCATAAAATCCAAACATGATTAGTATAAAGTGGATCTTCTAGAACAAGATTGTTGGAAATGGAAATGTTTTTTAAAATAGAATACGAATGATTTTTTAAGTGTAACAACCCAATATTTTTTGAAATATTTTTTTAGATGAATTTAATATATTAATATTTTATGCAACACTTATTTTGAATTTCATTTTATTCAAGTCTATGATTGGATTGTATTACACACAATCCCAAGTTTATCTTGTGTTACATGAAACATCATGTTTAAATGTAACATCACATAAAATTAAAATATTATTATATAATATGATATTTATTACCTATCTATTAGAATGGAATGTATAAACTGGATTAAATAAATTATTGAAATATGGTTCACACATATTTATATAATGAATTATTTTCTAACCAATTATTAGAAATGGATATAAAAACCCTTTTAATATATAGGATTTTTTTGAAAAACTAATTTTATGAAAATAAAAGAATTTATCCCTTATTAAATTAATTGAATCAATTTGGATGAGTTATTTTAATGAAATTAATTTAGTATATATTCAGTCAACTATTTAACATCCATCTTATGTGTTAAAAACCAGCCCCGATGCCCTGGTACCCTGATACTCAATCCAACACTGATATAACCCGAATGGTGTTCTCAATCTCCATGGGTTGACGAATAGAACCTTTCATCATAATAGATATATATGTGAATGGTTTATTCATATATGTAAATTATGAAACAGCTACATATCAGTATGCTCAATAAAAACTCCCAAAGGATATAGTAGTAGAAGTCAAACAGGTATATCAAAACCCAAACAGTACATCATCAAAGTACCAAAAAAATTAACAAGATAAAACTCAAAAACCTTAATGGTATCAACACTCCAAGCCCAAAGGTTTATAATGTGTACCATATCTAAGAGGTACATTCCCTTTACGTGAACCTAGTATAAGAAAATATACAAATTCCAGAAATAAAGGTTTGGTGTGATCTAAATTACCAGTAAGGTTTCCCCATGTGTTTCATACTAAGATTCCATAGAAATAAACCAAATATTTCTTTAAATTTTAGATAATATAAGAATTACATTAGAATTTCATATTTAAATAAAATATGATTTCTATCTCAAAATATGGAAATGTTTCAAACAATGACTTAATAATTTTTTTATGTACAACTATCTCTATAAATTAGTAGGGAATTAATAAAACATTTCACAATAAATGGAATATATATATATATATTAAAGAAATCATAGTAAACACCATGGTCATCTTCCGTGAGGTACGATTGTTTTTTGTTATGGGAACCTCATACATCTCATATAGGTGATAAGGGATATATTTGTACACATTTCCCTCAGACACTATCCCTAGAGGACTCATCAACATCCCATCAAGTATAAGATCTACTAAACTAGGGTTATATTAAAGGTTTAAAGCATCAACATGTTTCTATGGAATTACCATCCAAGAATGTATATCCCAAATTACCCTATAACTATCAAAGATAACATGTTCCCAATTAGTCAATTAATATAGGAAAAATTATTTCAAAACTGTTTCATATACAATCGCCCCATTCCCAGTTTCAATATGCCAATTTCACTTTAAAAAATAAAGCACAAGTTTTTAATCAATTCCTACCATTTTGAATATAAAAAAATTATATTTTCTTATAAAATTAATTTTAGTCATTTTTACTCAAAATTTACTTGCACAAATCAATTTCAAAATTTCTATCAAATTCAAACCAAACCCCAATTTCCAATTCCATTATAATTGGGGGGTTTTACCAAAAATTCATGTAAATCCAATTTCAAATTCTAATTTGTTCCAAATTGGGGTTTCATAAATTATTTGAAATAAATATAAATCAACCATGAAAATAAAGGGTTTATTAAATTGGAAATCTCAACAGAAGCACCTACCTTTATAAAAAAATCACGTAACAAAACCCCCATAGTGGGATTTTCTGATGAAGAATGTAGGAACTAAAGATAATGGAATTAAAAATAGATTCAAGATCTGCAACAAATTACTTTAGTTACATAAAAAAATGATGATATAATAAAGACTATGGATTAATGATGAAGAGGGCCAGGAAGAAGAAACAAGATAAAATCAATTTCTAGAGGGGAATCGAATGATGCTCGCCAAGCTTCGATCCACCTAAGAAGAGGTTTAGAGGAGACAAAAATGGTTCTTAAGAGCACTATGTACCAAGGAATTCATGATATGTGGTGTTAGGGTTGAGAGGGTGGTAAAAATGGGGTTCATTTATTTTTTTTTAAAAATTTAAGTAATAAAAAGTCCTGTGTGCACGGTTAGCTGGGCAGGTCCATAATTTTTTTCATATAGTGCGCCTAACCGTTCTCCCCTATAATAGGGTGAATAATTTCTACTTGGTGGGTGAATGGTTTTTGAAACTATAAATCAACCATGGAAAACTCCACTATCTGGAATTTATTGTTTTACCCTGGGTGGGTGCATGGTTTGGGAAACTATGCGCCAACCACACACCATAATTTTTTTAAATATTTTTTAATATTCCACACGAAAAAACCCGAGACGAACCCCAACCAAAGAATTAATAAAAATTATGGCCAAGGAGTACCTAAAAACAATAATAGGACGATACAAACTCACCACCATAGATTCTTTATATCCCCATAAATCATTTCAAGAAGTGTCCATATCAAATAGGTGAGGCCACTTCTCTCTTATTAGTGACAATATCTCCATCATCCCATGCATATCATATAAAGGATTACATAGAACTCCAAAAAGTTATCATACTCCTATGAAGTACCATGCTTTTAGAATCAACTATCCTGACTGGATGCTTAGTCATAGATAAATTACTCTCATCATCAATGTCACTCCAGCTCAAAACATGAGATGGATTAAAAAGATATTTTTCTAACTACATAAAATGGGACACGTTATGTGTCGACATAAACTTTGGAGGAAGTTACAAATGGTATAAAACTTTACACTTCTTCTAAAAAAGCTTAAAAGGACAAAAAATGTGGATAAATTTTTCCTTTCCTCCCAAGACATCGATGACCCGAATGAGGTGAAACTTTCAAGAACACCTGGTCACCCATTGATTACTAAAAGTGTCTGTGGTGAGGATCATCATAATATTTATATTGTATCTATGATGTTAACATTATCTGATGAATAAATTGAATGTTTTCTATGGCCTTCTGGACAAAGCTCTATCTATCTAATGAAATTTGAACGATTTATGAACAATACAACTATTATATACAAGGATGGCTATACAAGGCCTCAAAAGGATCTATTCTGGTCAGATAGTGGTAACTATTGTTACATTAGAACTCAACCATCCCCAAATGGCCATCCCAATCGACACAAAAAGAGAGGATACATGAAAAAAACAAATACTTAAGGATATATATAAATCTATCTATCTTTCCATCTATCCGGGGATGATATTTCATACTCAAATGAACAAGAGATCCCAGTTCTTCTGGAAGATGTATCCAAAAATGATATGTAAAAAGAGGATCTCAATCAGAGACTATAACATATGGAACTCTGTGAAGATGAATAATCTCAATCACATAGATATTTCCAAGATCCTCATATTTGTTTCTATCATGTCTGGGTAAGAATTGTACCGATTTAGTTATCTTATGGATCAAAACTCATATTGAATTAATCTTTATCTAGGTTGCAGAAACCCAACCAAAAAGTCCATATAAATATAATCACACTTCGATGTTGGAACCTGAAGTGGATGAACCTAACCTGAAGGCTTATGAAGATCAACCTTGATATGTTGTCAAGTATAACAATGTGAAACAAATTCAGCTATGTCTCATCTCATATCTGACCACAAAGAATTATCACTACATTTAATTAAACATATTTTTGGTTGTTGGGTGCATAGACCATTGGAAATTATATAAATTCATTGTCATAGTATTTCTCATGGGTAACAAAACAACATAATATTTTTGAAAATATAGTATAAAATATGTTGAAAAAAACCACTCAACAATGGTCTCTCCACTATAAAGAGAGTTCCTAATGAAAAATTATTCATCATAAAGTTTCTATTTATAAAGAATAATCTCAAGAAGATCAGAGTTCAACTTAACACTAGCCAAGGAAACCTCTACCCCTATTTCCCAAACCCTAATATAAAACTGTGCAAAAATAAACATCATGTTCCACTCTTCCCATAATTCTTCCACAGCCTAGGTCGAGAGTTTCTTGCCCAAAGAATCTATGAAGACATTACCTTTCCCTAAGGTATAGGCAATTTAGAAGTCAATCTATTAAAGGTATTACACCCAATGAATCCATATGAAATTCAATTATTTTTTAGAGAAGACGTAAATCAATATATTGTGGCAAGAATACATGGTAAACCTTTCTCCATAAAGGTACAATCGCCAAATTTTAAGAAGATGCATCTTGGTAGTGAGTTCAAGATGATGGGTCTGCTAATTATTCTCATGTAGCCTAAAATGGAAATATCCATAAGAAATAACACAATCAACCTCTATGAGAACAAAAACCAAACTTGAACCTGATGTTTCATAGAAGACCACATAGCCCTAATCGGCATATAGAAGAGTCAACCTCAGTGTTGAAGTTAAAAGACATTTAAGGTCAAAAAATAACACTGACATTTTTCATTCAGAGAAAAAACTACTCCCTTACATGTTTGGGAATCCATACAAGAATAAAAATTCAATAAATAATTTAGACACTAGTGATAGTATCCAGATAAACCTAAGAAGCTCTAAATCTTGAAAACATTACATGGTTTGTCCTATGTCATAACATCTTTCACCTTCTCATTATCAAATGAGATACCATGATATAACAACATGGGTCCCAATTACTTCACTTCCCAAATCTAGAAATCACATTTTGATAACTTGACATAAAGTTAGTTATTCCTCAATAATTACAGAACTACTCTCAGATGACGCACCTGATCCTCCTGAGAGTTAGAGTAAAAAATGATGTCATCCATAAAGACCACCTTGAATGAATCAAGATACTCATAGAAGATCCTTTTCATTAAACCTATAAAGACTACATGAGAATTGGATAGACCAAAGAGCATTAAATGGTACTAAAAATGGCCATAATTTCTCCAAAATTAAGACTTCAGAATTTTAAATTATTTCATTCTCCATTGTTGACAACCCGATCGGATATCAATTTTTGGAAACTACTTCGACCATTTCAAATGGTCAAACATATCATCAATACATGGAAATGGGTACTTTATCTTTATTGTAACTCGATTGAGTTTCTAGTTATCAACATATTGATGATGTTTTACATTTTTTTTATAAGAAAATAGAACAGGCACCGACCAAGGTGACATGCTCCTGTGTATAAATCCATTATATAAAAGATCGTCCAAATGAGCCTTGAACTCTTTAATTTCAGCTTGTTACATATGGTAAGACAACATTAAAATTTATTGAGTACCAGAAACATAATCAATAGATAAATCTACCTATCTTACCAGTATATAACTATTGAATTCAGAAGGAAAAACCTCAAGAAATGTGGTGAAAACTGTAGGGAGATTATCACCTAAGGATTCCCACTCCAGGTCAAAATAAAATAGTAATATTATTTTCCAAAACTATAGATAAGAAGGTCTATCTTGACTCAACCTCGAGTCCCATTCTTCCTAAAAGATATGAAACACCACATTATGTTCCAAAAAAGAGACCCATTGAAGATAACAATAAATTAAAAATTTATTAGTAATGATCCAATCCATCCTAAAAATGACATCAACTGGTTTTATGTTGAGAACTAGGAAATCCCATGTAATATCAATCTATGATAAAGGGAAGACGTGAGAATTAAATTAAAGATCCTAATCTCTCTTCATTCCAAGGCTTGTAGTAATATACATCACATAATATAAATAACCATAGAAATATTTCAAATATTTACAATATGAGTCAAAATTAATGACTAAGATGCAACAATATTAATTAAATTATTCACTAAATATGAATATATAGTGATGGTACCTCTCAGAGTCACTGGACCTGTATTTTATTCCCCTGGAGACCCTTCTATTGCATGAAGAATATTCATTCTAGAAGCAATTTTCTAAAAACCCTTTGTTTGTAAAGCATATGATTTAAAAAAAATTACTTTTAGGTGCTGATGATCACGTGCCACTACGCTGAGTCGAATAGTTATGAAAGAAAATTTTGAAAGTGACCTAAGCTTCTATAAGAACCACATATATTGTCTGCCTTACAAAAAACCCATTTTGAATGCCCAGTGGTTGGAAATCTAAGGGCCACTACTAAGTGCTACCATAGGCCTTGATGAACCCTGTTATCAAGAACCACTATGAGACTCATCACTCTTTATTTTTACTTTGAAGGAACTCAACACTAGGATACAATGTAACTCCATTCAACGCTGAATTATCCACCTGATCTATCTTAACCATTAATTCTCTATCATGTACATCAGTATAAAAAGATAGATTCATCAAAAAACCCAAGAATGAATATCAGATCGAAGTCACATATCAAACATTATTTTCTTCATGGTCTCTTTTGATACTATCTAAGGTGAAAAATGTATAAGATTAGTGAATTGGTTCACATATTATATCATGGTATTATCATCTATATCAAGTTTAAAAACCTCTATAGCCTTTTATAGAACTATAAAATATGGATATAATTAGTTAGTTAAAATAAATTTAAATTCATTCAACTCCAATACCTCATGATTCTTTTCCATTACCATCATGTCCCTTCATATTATAGTAGGTCCTACTTTCTTAAAGTTTTAACATTTCACCTTTAACTCATTAGGTGTCTATAAGAACTCAAACAAAAGATCAATCCGACTGAACCAATTATCAAATTATTGAGGATTATTAGATAATAATAAACTTGGTTGTTTTTGGTGAAGGAAATCCTAAGAATGAATCCAAAAATAACCCCCCTGATGTTGTACAACTGGAGCATGGATAAGAATGGGTACAAGTGCCTATCCCAAAGCTTAGACAACACAGATAGTAACCTTAACCTGATTCTGGTACATGGTAGGATCTTCTCAGTATGGTTCATCAATAGCTTCCTCCAGTATCATATTAACATGTCTTCTCAGAGGCGTGATACTGCATAATATTAGAAACCATCATTAAAAATGTGAAACGATTTCTTAGATCAGCACTCAAACCTGAGCAATAGATAAATTAATCCCATTCGATAAAAAATTGATTCAGAGTTATACTTATCCAAATATAAAGTAGGGAAATACTAGAAATAATCTTCAAGATACCTTTCCCAAAACAACTATGCTGACTTAAGGCTCATTGAAATGATAGATGACCATGCAATCACATGTAACTACATCATAATGACTAACAATATATCTCAACCATATATTGACATCAATGAAAGATAAAAAACCTACACCTTTGATACAACTTTTTAATGAACCACCCTAGATACCCTGGAATACTGATACCCGATCCGACACCAACATAGCCTGAAGGGCATTCCCGATCCCCACAAGTTGGATAATAGCACCTGACATCATTTAATATATATTTGGGAACAATGTTTCCACATAAAAGTGGAAGATATAGATACATATTAGCATGCTCAAAGAAGTAACCCGAATTATATAGTTCCAAAAGTCAAATAGGTATGTAAAAACCAAATAAATACATAATCAAAGTAGCAAAAAAAGAGGCAAGATAAATCCAAAACACCCCAAAGGTATCGACACTCCATCTCTAGAGTTCAAGAACACCAACCTCCTCAAAAAGGTTCTTTCCCTTTACATGAACCAGATAGTAAGAAATCTATAAATTCCCATGGGAAAATGTAGGGTGTGACATAAAATCTTATTAGGGTGTCACCGAGTGTTCCATAATAATATTCCATAGAAAAAACCAAATCATTCTTTTTTTATTTTAGATAAAACAGTAATGGAAATACCATATCATATTTAAAACAAATATAAATTTCAATTTAAAAGATGTAAATGTTCCAAAAAATATCTTCATAAACATTTTTATATAAAATAGTTTATATAAATCATCAGGTAATTAATAAAGAAGTTCACAACAAATGGAATATATAATTATATCAAAGTAATCACAAGAAGAACCCTGATAATATTCCCAGAGGTATGCTAGTTTCTAGTTATGGGATCTTTACACATCTAAAATTCGTGATCACGACAAAATGTGTACATAGGTCCCTAAAAACTTGAAAAAGAGGACTCATCATCATTCCATCACGGATAAGATCTTCCAAACTAGGTTTTTGTTAGATTTTTAAAGCATCAACCCATTTTTAGCTAATCACCATTCTAGTTTATTTTTACCAAATAACCCACTAACTACCCAATCTTTAAAGTTCTCAATCGATCAATCAATTATAGTAAAATTATTTCCATAGAGCTTAAATATAATCACCCCATTTATGGTTTTAATATGACAATTTTACTTTTAAAACCAAAAGAATAGTTTTTAATAAATCCCCATATTTTTTCAAGATAAAAAATCCTAGGTTCTTATCAAATCAATTTATGCCATTTTCTATCAAAAGTCAATTTTAAAAATCAATTTCCCAATTTCCATCAAATTCAAACCACACCCCAACTTCCAATTTAATTGGAATTTGGGGTTCTCCCCCAAAATTAATGACAATCCAATTTCAAATTCCAATTCTCAACAAATTAGTTTTTCATAAATTATTTGAAAGAAATATAAATAAATAAATAAAATTAAAGGTTTATTAAATGAAAAACCAAAATGGAACCACATACCTTTATCACATAAATCACATAACACAACACCTGTAATGGGATTTTCGGATGAAGAATGATGGACAAAGAGATAAAGGAATCAAAACTAGATTTAAGATCTGATAAATTAATATTTTAGATACATCAATAAAAAAATGATCTAAAAAACCATATGGAGGAAAGAAGAAGAGTTCAAGATAGAAGAAACCATAGAATATCACTTACTATAGAAGAATCGAACGAGGTTTTCCAAGCTTCCATCCACCTAGGAAGGGTTTTATAGGATCCAAAAATATTTCTTGGGAGGCCCAAGGTTTTATGAATTCATGAAATTGGGAGTTAGGATTTAGAGGTTGGTATAAAGAGAGTTTGAGTATTTTTTAATAATTTTCGGAAATAAAATTTCATTTGTAGATGGTAAGTTGGGTAGGGTCGCACAGTTTTTCAAAGCGTAAACCCTAACTGTGCACCACTCTAATGGGGTGTATGGTTTCTACAAGGTGGGAAAAATGTTTTTTAAACTATTCATTGACCATGAAAACATCAATATCTATGTTTTCACAGTTTACCCTTGGTGGGCGCACGGTTTGGGAAGACCGTGCACCAACTATGCACAACCCAGAATTTTCAAAAAATTTCAATTTTAAACCCGAAACAACGTAAGACGAGCCCTAACAAAAAACTTAATAAAAATCAAGGTCAAGGAATGACTAAAAATGGTAATAGGATGTCACATTATGTGTTTTCTATATAATAAATAAGAAAAAAAATGCAATTTTATGCTTAAAAATCATATTTGTTTTTTTTTAAAATCCATTTTGTGACTTTTTATGTCATACTTTTTTAAGAAGGTGGTGCCTGGATAGAAAACCAAGGTAAAATTATTATAAATAAAGAGGATAAAATATTATAAAAGATGGAAACATATTACAATCTTTTTAATGAAAGGGGATTCGATCAGCAGGATGATCATCCAGCTAAGTAAAACGTGTATCAGGCAACCCACGCCTCCCACTGGGCCCCCCACCATGACCAGAGCGCACCGCATGATCCAAAACTAGGAAAATGGTTGTGAATAACCATATTCATAATATATAAAGTTTCTGAGTCTTGGGATGAATCATTGTATTTTTTTCCTAACTATTTTAATTTTTTGATGAATAGTGAAAAATATTGAATTTTAATTGAAAACTGTATTTTCACTTAAATTATTTACAAAGTGAAATTAAATTTTAATTTCTTTAAATCATAATTAGTTCAATTATAGATATTTTAATCCAATTTAGGTTATTATAATAAATTTTATATTGAAACTGGATATATAAACTTTTTAAACTTTTAAAGAATTTAACATTAAAAACCCAGATTATCATCACGTATACGAGATTAAATTAAAATTAAATTATGATAATTATATGAATGGAATTTTGAATAATAAACTAAATATTTTGAATAAGAATAATTTATTTTATCTAATAAGGTTAACTCAATTTGTTTATAATAATTATTTGTTAAAAAATTGAATTAATTAACATGATTAAGGTTAAAATAAGGTTTTACCCAATACATGTGTTTGTATTAAAATTAATTTTACACACCCATATGATTTTTATTTAATATTGAATTTAATATTTATAATCATCAGGTCTAAATTATCTAATAAAACACATTTTTATTATAGTCTTAAAGTATAAATTAATTGGGTAAAAAAAAGGATCCAAGTTACCTTGGTAAAAATTATAAGGATAAAATTGAGTAAACTTAAGAACTGAGGAAAAACTTGATAAAAAAAGTTTTTAATTTTTTTGGAGGAGGTGTTTATCCAAAAATTAATCCCTCCCACCCATTATTAATTAATTTTTGAGCTCCATGAGGTAAGTGAGACCTCCCAATAGTGAATAATTTTGTGTATTTATGATAATGCCACTTCTCCTCAACTATAAAAGGGAACTCACTCTCCCATCCTCTGAACATCTCTTAAGCAATTTGGCCAGACCAAAATTTCCAAAATCTATTCCCAAATTCATTCCAATAATACTATAAGCCTTATGTTGGTTATAAATCTAACCAAGAAAGTATTTAGTAAAAAACTTTTAATAATACCTGAAGAAGATGTAATGATCTTCAATGAACATTTTTATTCATATCTTCCTTCACCTCATTAAATTATTACTGTACCATGATGATATAATAAAATAATTATCTTCCATATAATAAGTTTCTGTTATATTAATGTTAAGACTGAAAACTGGACAAAATTCTAAAAAATGGGTTACGAAGTCATCATTCGTGCGCACATCGGACTATCTCCTCCCGAACTGATGTTGTTCATTTTTAACTTACCACTTTTCACAGTTGGGAATAATGGTGGATTTATAGTTTATATATGATCTATATATGATATTTAAGTAGATATTATACTTTTTAAATTTTATATCACATATACCTTCTTCATTTTTATTTTTTGGAAGTACAATAATTTCATTTGTGTGTATAGCGGATTACCATCTTGTGAAGCAATGTGATTCATTAATGATTTACCTTGAATTTATTAAGGATGGGTTTAATAAACATATGTGATATATAAGATCTCAAAATTATACTAGAATTATAAATTATATATATATATATATATATATGATATTTATTATGATGTTGCACAATTATAATTTTAGTTTGTGTAACATAAAACACTATGTTTGTATTGTGTTACACCAAATCCCGAGTTTATCTTACATTACATGCAACACTGAGTTTAAACATAACATCACATACAATTAAAATATTATTATATAATATAATAATTATCACCAAGCTAGTGGAATTATGGGTATGAATAGGATTAACTAAATTATGTAAATATTGTTTACACATGTTTATATAATAAATTATTTTATAACCAATTAATTAGAAATGAAAAAAAAACCCTTTGAATATAATGAAAATAATTTTATAAAAAATTCATTTTATGCACATAAATGAGTTTTACCTTTATAAATTAAATAAGTCAAAATTGGTGAATGATTTTAATGAAATGTATATATTATATAGTCATCCAAATATTTAACATCCATATTATATGTCTTATATACAAGAAATAAGAATAAATCCAATTTTATAAAATAAAATTGAGAAAATAAACATAAAATTTTAAATTAGAATAGAAACATTTTATTAGGGTGATTTTTTTGTTTTTTCTTTAGAAAATTTTCTTTTTTTGGTAGAATAGAGAAAAATATTGAATTTTAATTAAAAACTCTCTCACCACCTAAACTATTTAAAAAGTTACATTATAAGTTTTATTGGTTTTAAAGTATAATTAGTTAAATTATAAATATATTATTAAAATTTAGTTCATTTAAATTAATTTCATTTTGAAATTTGATATACAAACTTCGTAAACTTTTTAACATCTTCACTTTAAAAACCCGCTTTCTCGTCACGTTCGTGGGGTTATGTTTAAATTAAAAACTATCAATTATATGAATGATATTCAGAAAAATGGATTAAATATTTTTAATAATAATAATTTATATTATATATTAAGGTTAACTTAATTTTTTTAACGTAAGGATTAATGAAAATATTTTAAATTAATTAACACGATTAAGGCTCAAATGGGGTTTTGCACAATACATGTGTTTGTGTTAAAATTAATTTTACACACGCATATGATTTTTTTTAATGAATTATATTTCATATTTATAATTATTGGGTATAAATCATATAATAAAACTCATTTTAATTACATTCATAAATTATAAATTACACAAGTAAACAAAAAGATGAAAGTTACCTTGGTAGAAACAAAAAGGGTAAAATTTAGTAAACCTAAAGAATAAAGAATAATTGGATAAAAAAGTTTTTTATTTTGTGTATTGTTGGTTTTAATATAAATATTAATCCATAAAATCCTTTATTAATCAATAATGGATCCATTTGAGGTAAGGGATACCTCCCAATAATGAATACCATTTGGTATTTAGAACAATACCACTCCCCCTCAACTATAAAAGGGAACTCACTCTCCATACTTTTTCACACATCTCAAGACATTTTTCCCAAAAAAACCTAAAAAAAACACATAAAAAATTAATTACCCTAATTATGGAAGTGTTTTTTTCTATAAATCCAACTAGGTAAGGATTCATTACAAACCAAAGAAGGATACCCAGAGAAAAGGTAACGATCTTCAATGAGCATCTTTATTTTAGGTTTTCATCCACCTCCTAAAATTATTATTACATAATGATGATATAATGAATGAGTATATTACATATAATTAGATATTTTTTATGTTAATTTTATCACCTAAAAAGATAAATAATTCCATAAAATGGGTTATGAAATCATCATTCGTGGTTACGATGAACTACCGCGTCCCGAACTGATGTCATTCATTTTTTCATTAACACATTTAAAGATTAATAATAATGATGAAATTATAGTTTATATAGTATATTTTATATTTATGATCTTATTTTTCATATTAAATTTTTATATCACATATTTCTTTATTCTTTCCATTTTCGTGGAATACGATAACATCGTTCGTGTGTACGACAGACTACCTTCTCAGAAAGCAATGTGATTCATTCACGATTTATATGGAATAAACGAAGGTTGATATTAATAAATATATGTGATATATATGACATAAAAATTATTCTATATTGATAATATATATATATATATATATATCATTTACTTTTCATTCGTTGAATATGAAAAGAATATGGAATCAATGTTCATGCATACGGATGACCTATCGTCACCATGAATGATGTTATTTATTTCCTATCACTAAATATCATGTATTATTTTAAATAAATATATTGTGAATATATATGATATTTATATCATGTTTTCAATAATGAATTTGTTAAAACCATGATCAAAGTAAGAGGACTAAAAAATAACTAGTGAAAACATATACGAAAAACAAGGCGATTGTTTCCCAAAATGTAACATTAACATGGAATTGTTAATAAATGGGTAATATAAAGTCAAAAGAAAATAATGTATGGTATGATATATATGAATATGGAGATGTAAAATTTTTATAATAAACTTATATTTATTATACGAGAATCTTGGTTGAGTATGATGAAAGTCAAGACTTGAAGTAAGGGTATTTCCTATCTCACTTTTCTTCTTGACTGACTTATGTTATATTCACAACTCATTTATTTTGTGTGGTGTATATACTACAATATGACATGATATATCATGAATTTAACTATTTTTATGATAATTATTTTTTCTAATGATATTATTATTTAATAAGGATTATGATTCAAAATTTACTCAAGTAGTAATGGATTTTTGACTCAATTTACCTTTTTTGTGACATCTATTATGTTATGAACTTATATTATTTTTTGAGGATTATATATAGACCTTTGACATATAATATCACGAAATTATTTATCATCATGATGTTTTATGTTTTATTTATTATTATTCCTTCACGGAGTTTATCATTAAAGGTTACTCAAGTGGTAAGAGGATTATGTTACAATCTGATAATTTATTGGGTCTACTTATGATTAAGTCCATAATATTTAAATCTCATCAATACCTCTAAACAATTATAATGAATTCTCTTATCCTATTTTTATTAATGATATATTCAGGTGATGGTACCATTTTTTTACTCTTTGGTACTTAATATAATTAATATAAATGTTTATAAGAAAAACCATTTTTTTCATCAATCAGAAATCTATTTTTTTACAAAACCATGTTTTCTAAAAATGTTTCTAAAAATATTTATTAACCTACTATTTTTTTTATAATAAAATTTTACCCATGTTTTATTATTTACATTTTTTTTGAAGAAATATTATTGTCACTTATAAAACTATTCCAGTGTGGATTTTTCCTAAAGCTGTGAAAGGAATATTCATTTTAAATGTGTATAGAATGAACAAAATTTTCCAACTTCATAACCAATCATAAATTTTGAGATTAATTTATAAATTTTCCAACTTATTTTCAAAGAAAAATATTTTTAATTTTTTTTATGTTTTAAAAATATTTTTTCAAAGAAAAAATTATATTTTATTTAAGAAATATTTTAAATGATTTTTAAAAACTTCTTTTATAAATTTTCAACTTTATTTTCAATGAAAAATATTTTCAAAATGTTTTACATTTTAGAAAGTGTTTTTCAAAACGGAAAGAATACTTTATTAAAAAATTTCTTTAAATTATTTCTAAAAAGATTCCTTTTTAAATTTTCCGGGTTATTTTCAAGGAAAAGTATTTTATTTATATTTTATGTTTTAAAGATTAATTTTCAAAGAAAATATGTTTTCCTTAATAAATGTACTAATTAGTATTTAAAAATTATGTTCCATATAAGATGAAATCATTTGAGGTAAATTATGATTTACTAGGGATATTATCCGGGGATACCAATCATATTTTTTTCTTTTAATAGTTTATATTTTTATGGTATGGTGTTCATGGAACCTGTTTCTCTTCTATGGGTTATACCATGATAAAATTTTTATGAAACTAGTTTATCTTTTTCCATTTATACCATGATAAATTTTTTATTTAACCCATTTTCTTCCATGGGTTATACCATGACAAAATTTTTATGAAACCCGCTTATTTTCAAGGGTTATTCTACAATGAAATGATTATGAAACCTGTATCTTTTCCTCAGATTGTGATATGATGAAATGTTTATAATACCCATTTAATTTCATGTGTGACAATATGATGAATGTTTATGATCTTGTGGAATTCATAAATATGGTTTTCATTATGATATGGGTGGGACCTATATCTATATCCAATGCTTTGGTTAAATATTTATATATCTCATGAGATAAACATGGATGGAATAGGGGTGAAACCAATACAATAAGACATGGCTTTAACGGGGAGTGAACCCAGTATAATAATACAAGGTTAGAAAAAAGAGTGAAATTATTACAATAATGTAATTTTTACACTATTATGGTCTTAGTAGTGAGCCTTGACCAATATAGAAATTATTTTCCATGCTTATGTGTATGACACAAATTCCATTCCTTATGAAAATTTTATGACCTCATGGATCCTATTATTTAATTTCCTTATTATTCATGTATTTTGAAATGAAAATATTGTTTCCATGATTTAGGTTACTGATATTTGATATGAAAGTTATGCGTTCCAAATTCTATGCTTGTGTTCTCATACCCTTATACTCATGTTAGACTTATATATCTCCTTTTTTACCCTTATTGATCATCTGAACTCACCCTTTCTTATGATTACATTCCACAAGTTATAGAAAAAGGTTTAATGTAGGGTATTTCTATGGATATTACTAAAGGGGATGATCTTTATAGGAGATGTTAAAGATATTTCGAAAAGTTATAAGATAGTGTTCAATTTTTATAAAGGTACTAAACTATTACAGTCCTTGGGCATGTAATTTTGTAATGTGTCGATATGTCATCTAAAAATATATAATATCCATCTATGAAAATCTATGGTATCTATATTAATGGATATACTTAGGTTTAAGGTGTTGACATTATAAAGACTTACACACTAACCTTGAGAATATAATTTATTAGAATTTTATTGGAAATTGATATCCAATAAAAGTTAAAACTGTTTCGAATAGATTTGATGAAAACATTATGGAATGGAGTCTAGAATAAAGAAGTTTGTACAGAGCAGCCAGTGGTATTTTCTCTTGGGAATTATGATACTAATTCTTTTATTTTAAAAATTCCTTATATGAGAAAAAACAAGCACCCCATTCTTTTTATTAATGTATAGATTCTTTCCTAATGAATATGGAGTTAAATATCAGAGGGGTTGGTCACATACTATAATTGAAAATTTTAAAAAATGGTTTTTTCATGGTGTTTGTGTATATAGATGAAATCAAATTCTATGGTAGTAAGTAATGTTCTATCAATAAATTTTAAATATTGATGGGTTTTGATTATTAAATGTAAATGTTTATAGATTTGATAAATTTTATGAAACTATAAGTACATCAAGATTAAGGGAATACATTCATCTGAAAAGTGATGTATTCCAAAAATATTTTAAATAAGTTCAGAATGAATTAACGTAATCCTACTTTGAATCCAATAATAGTTAAAACTAAATTGGGAAATCATAAAAACAACAATGGTGTAGAATCAATTTTTTATAATATAATCACTAGTAGTTTACTTTATCTTACTAAAACCCGGACTGATATAATATATGCTAAATTTTTGGTAGCTTGTTTTTCCAGTGTTCCTAAAAAGGAACATATTCAAGCTATGATGAGAATAGTTAGGTATGTTAAGGGTACTCTAAATTATGGTTTTGTGTTCAAAATGATAGAAAACATAGATTTATAAGAATATTCATATATTTATTGGGATATTGACATCATAAATTAAAAATACATGAGAGGATGAGACTTTTATGTTGGAATCAATTATGTGGATCGGTTAAGTGAAAAAATGGATTATGTTTTATTAGGTATTATATAGTTGGAGTATAAATTGATCATAAAATATTTTAAATAGCTTACATGGACGAGTTAGTAGTTTTACCACATTGGAGAAGTGGTGCAACACCATATTGTGATACAATGCAAAAAATAGTTCCATTGAACTAATAAAGAATCTGGTTCATCACTCTCACATGAAGCATATAGAGATCATGTATCATTTCATAAAAACGTAGGTTGAGAACAATGTTGTGAATCTAGAATTTATTGGAACAAATTAATAAGTTTATTATATTTTCATAAATACAAAGATATATTATTTTTGTAAAGTTATAGATTGAACTTTGAAGTTCAATCAATATAATCAAATTAAGGACGTCAAATATTTCCCCTATCTCCACTGCACTTAATGCTATATTTGGTTATTGTTTGTGTATGCATGTGAATATCTTTGATTAGAATTAATCAAAGGTGGAGATAATATCCATGGTGTTTTGCAACAATGTTTCTATGATAAGGGAAAATAATGGATTCCATTAATGAATTTTTTACTTCTATTGTATCTTATATCGATCTATGAATCACATACATATTGATATTAATGGAATTAAATTTTCTATTATCTATAAGTGTGAAATAATCATATAATTAAAAAATTTTTTGAACTAAAGTGATATAACCCTTTGAATTATATTTTCAAAGGGGGAGAAAATCATAATGAATAGAAATCCTAATGAAGAGGAAGGTTTGTGAAAGTATTTAAGGATAAGTATTTATTTAAATGTCAGGGGGATGCGATTGAGTTTGGATGAACATATGGTTGATAAAAAAATCCCAAGGGAGACATTATTACAACCAAAGGTTATTTTTATTAGTTTTTTTTCAAGGATAATTTTTTTTAAATATTATTGAGTTTTGGGATCATTGTTCAAGTTTTTAAGTCTTGATGTTCTTGAAGAAATTGTATGATCATAGGAGGAAGTTGATTAAATTTAAGGAAGTGGAATAGGTCCTTCTATGACCAAAAGGTTTATTCCATAAATTTTATCTCTGTATGAATCATATGTTCCCCAATAATAAGCATCACACTATGAATTTTGTTTGAGAATATGGAAGAAAATTGTAGAGACCCGAAGCTTAACGTACATATACATTACATTACTTTTTCGGAATACTTAGTACATAACAAAAACACACACACAAGGACCGTAATAGTTTAGTGTCTTTGAAAACTCGGAATATAATCTTCTAATCGTGGTGAAAGATCTTCAAAATCTCCCATAAAGATATTCTTTTTTTATACCTAAAACCTTTCTTTATATCCTGGGGAAAAGAAAACATAAAAGGGTGAGCTCAAATGCTCAGTAAGGGTAAACAAAAGATATATCAATCACATCATATACATAAGCACATAACTTTTGGAAATCTTAACCTACAAAAGAGATCATAATTTCATAACATGGGATAAATCATGGCAGTGAAATGTAATCACAATAATCATAACTTAAAACATGAAACTTTGTGGCATACACACATAATCATAGAGAATCATTTATTATTAGTCAAGACTCATTGCCAAGACTATCTTAGTGGACAAAGTCCCTTTCTGAACTGAGTCACCCTCGTTTCAGTCCTGTTTCACTGAACCGTTATAACCTACCATTCCATCCATGTCTATCTAATGAGATATAAAATCTTTACCCAATGAATTGGAGGGAGATATAGGTCCCACCCATCTCATAATGATACCATTCTTATGTGTGCCACAAAATCATAAATCATACATCATTGCATAACCCATGTAATAAAAATGGGATTCTTAAACATTGTGACATCATAAAACAATTCATATAAGATAAAGGAATTCATACTAATAATTCCATCACAACATAATCAAATCAATGTAATAATAGGTACAAAAACAGAACCCTTTATTATCTTAGATGGAAAATAATTTTGATAAAACACTTGAACTCCATTCTTGAGGAAAATATCCTTTCTGATTCAAAAACACTTTTCCTTTCTTAACATGTCGTACAATTATAAACTAAAATAAGTTGATTAAATATAAACTTGAAAACTTGTAAAGTAAGATTCTTGGAAATAATGTTTTAAAAATCCATTCATGCCGTATAAGTTAAAAAAACATTCTTCTCATACTTTTGTCGGAAAAGTAAAAAAGTACCTCGTACGAAAAACGACAAAGGATTTCTTTCATATACTTTACTAAAAAATTATCGAAGGGTAAAATTGGATTTAAAAAATTGTAGGTGGATGGAAATAATTTTACATATTGAGGAAACATGGATGTGGATGATAAAATACACCCCAGTAAATACGAAAGTATAAACAATCTTGGATAAAAATGAGATTGTGATATTTCCCTTACCTTAGGTCCGATTTGCTTAGTAAGTGTCCAAACCTCCTGTATAATGATTTAAATAATGTCATTGACTTATTACAGAATCATATTCATTGTTATGATATCATATATGGTTCACTTATGACTTTATATTACCCGTTCTTTTGTAAATTCCATGTTAAAGAGCTTTTTGGGTAAAATTGTTTCATTTGTTGTCCATGTTTTGACTTGTAATTATTCATATGATTACTTAGATCATGATTACTTAATTACAGAATATAAAACATGATTTATATATATATATTCAGAATATACATATATATAATAAATCAGTAAATGGAAAGAAATACACCGTTCATGGAGACGGTAGGCCGTACGTACACATGAATGCTGTTTTCGTTTCCTTATTGAGTTGAACAGAATTAAGTAGATGACATTCATATATATACACATAAATCCAGTATCATTATTATGTCATATATTTCATGATTACTTATTATATATACTTTATAATCATTCATGAATGGTTAAAGTGGAGAATGAATCTCATCGCGTCGTGGAGACGGTATTCCGCACGTACGCACGAGCGATGATATCGTTCTCATGATAGTGGGACTGTATTGGAGTGTATGTATACTATTTAAGAATCAATATCACTTTAAACTAATAATATATAGTTATTATTTACACCATTATACCCATCCAAGTAAGGTGGTGGTGGAAAATAGATTTCACCACGGCGTGGAGACGGTATTCCGTACGTACGCACGCGCAGTGATTTCGTTTTCCGTAGGATGGATAGATGGTGAAATAGGATTGTTTAATAATTATAATAACATATCAGTATATGAGTGATACTGATGTTATTACTTCATAATGAAACAACCTAAGAAGAAGAAGTGGAAGAAGAAATAAAGGTGAAAGAATTGGTAACGGAAATTACCTCTTCTTTGAAGCGCCTCTTTGAGACCTCCTCTTAGGGCACTAAAATTGGTCTTTGAGGAAGACCGGAACCTCTAGGATGTTTCTAGGGAAGTGGAGAAGAGAATTTGGCAGGGGTTGGACGATCTTGAAGGCTCAAAGTTGTGTGAGGAAGAGAGGGAGGAGGTGCCCTTTTATAAGGGAGGAGAGGGGCTCCTTTGGAATAACTAAAAATATTATTTTATTATAAAGTCAAGTTCGGTTTTAAATAGATCCAAATTGATTTATTTCGAGGCTAAGGTGGGGATGGGTAGAAATACTCTCATCAAATATAATTTAGACAAGTTTATGTTCCTATTTTATCCTTATCATTTAGATTTAACACTAAGTTAAATAATTTTACTTTTACCGTGTCTTCTTGTGTTCTTATACTATAAGGTTAATAAACTTACTGTAAGAAGCCAAACGAACCCCAAATTGTTTATTATTAATATATATAACCTTATCTAAGTCATTTTTCCGAACCTTAGATTTTTAGGAATAAAATAACAATTAATAATATAATATTTGTTTTAAAAACTATTTATGTCAATTTTGACACCATTTAGTAATTGATTTTTGTGAAAATCATAAAAGAATGATAAGTTCGAACAAAGTTAATTAAATACATACTAACATGTCATATTAACCTAGAAAATTGGTGGAATTTATAAAAAGTCTCAAATTATATTTATTTGGGTATTTATAACATCAATTATGTCAATATTTCATTAATAAGATAGTTACTGCATCATCACTGTGTCATAAATAAATTAAATTATTTAATGTCTAAAAATTACAAATAAAATACAATTATGTAGGAAATATTTTTAGATTTCTAATGAATATTTATAGTCTAATTTATCTTATGTATTACCCCATATTAAAAATGTTTTAGTAAATAAAATTTGATTTTAACTCTTTTAACCTTTCTTTAAATAAATTAATAATAAATGTCCTAATCTAATCCAAGTAGGCCTAAATGGTCATATTTTATTCCTAAGTTTGTTTTTGGTTGAATTACACTTGTCCAATAGAATTAGGACATGTGTTAGGGTAATAATAATATCATTTCTACCCTTAATTACCCTATTTACTTTTAACCGTGGTAAAAAAAAGTAAAAAGTTACTATTCACCAAAAAATTATTTTTATCTCATTGAACCACATTTTACTTGCTGACATCAACCGTGTCTCTCAGAATTTTGAAATTCCACTCACAGAAGCGGTAAAATTATGTTTTATGAACAATTCAGTTTTTTTTACTACCACTTAGTGGTTTCACTATTCATCAAAAATTGAAAGTTTTCAGAAAAATACCAAAAATTAGGGCTTAGATATATTTGATATTATGAACTCAAAAATGATTTCTATTTTACCAAATTCAAAACATATCAGTTTCATTAATTAATTTAAAAATTAATTCCTGTCGTCAAAACAAATAGCGTGTTCTTAAGAGATAATAACTATCAAAAGATTGAAACTTGTTTATAACTAGTTTAAATGTGAAATTACATCCAATGACCATCATTGTATTAAATTGTAAAAATATATTCTAAATATAATTTAAAACCATTAAAATTAATAATTTATCACTATTAATTATTTCTGTTGAAAAAGTTTTTTTAATTAAAATTTAGAAATTTCCACTATTCATCAAAATATGAAAGTTATCCGAAAATCCCCAAAATTTCACCCTAAGCTAATTTCGATATTCCGAATCCAAAAATGAAGTCCATTTTAAAAAATAGAATTTAAAAAATTTCAAAAAGTGGTTATTACTATTCATAACGTCTAGTTTTAATAATATTTTAATAGCATATTGTTGTTTAGCGAAACTCGGTGTTGCGTACAACAGACGCTATCGTGGAAAGTCGCGATTGCGTGTAATTCAAGCCAGGTCAGAGATGTGTGTTGTGAAAGCTCCTTTTGGTGTAGCGTATAACACAAGACATTAATGAAATTAAAAAGAATATTTTTCACAAAATCTCGGGGTGTTACATTCTACCCCCCTTAAAATGAATTTCGACCTCGAAATTCATTGGGGTTATAAATGGTTTACTATTCGAAAATTTCTTTGATATAAACCCACATCATAAAAAGGAATACCAAACCTAATCTTTAAAAACAAAAGTATGAAACTTAACAGTTACCCAAATAAACTAATCACTGGGTTTCCACATAAGTGAAAATATGGATATGGAAGAAAAATCAAACCATCATGTTTTGATGGAGAGTGGTAGAGAACATGGCTATGGAAAAAGCCAACAATCGCAAATCCATAAATTTGTGATGATCTATGGTACTATCTGATTCATCAGATATAAGATCACTAGGAAAACATTTTTGGTTTTCAATATCATTTCCCTAAAGTTGAAGAATTTGAATTAGAATAAATACTTACTTTATTTTGGTACAATCTCACTGTTGTTCGTGCCTTGAACAATTTCCACTTCATCTCTTAAATAAATGAAGTTGAATTTGTTATTTGTGAAGTGTTAGCAGATCATGTGATAGAATGACGGGTCATTCCATCTATCTCAAACAAAAGGTTAGCAAAAGTTATTAAATATACATAAGTCATTCTATAGTGAGATTAATCATATATGGTTCCTAAAATGGACTTATACTTCATATATCATAATGATTAATATAATAAAACTAGTTTCTACTAAACATGGACTTCCTGTAGGCCAGTGGTAGGCGATAAAGGCCAGTCACACTTCGGTTGTGGGTTCGATTCCCACAGCCTTGTCCGACGCGATGGGCTATCGCCCATCCTGCCGGTTGTCCTTTTTCTAAAGCTATATTACTATAACATTCCATCAATAATATCAAAAAACATTTTATCCTAACTTATGTCCAACATAATCCATTCTAATCTTTAGGCTTATCTAAAATTCTTCGGTCCAAGATCATAGTATAAAGAAAATGATTAATTGAAATGTCACAGAACAATCACGTGAATTCCATCATTTATCCCCCATATATCATAAGATATATCTTGTTGGTCAAATTACAAACATGTGAATACCTTAATCATGTATTCACTTGAAGAATGAATACCCATTGAACCTTAGTGAAAACATGAATGCAGTTAAAAGTTAACACTTTCCACATACCAAAATCCTCAAAATTCTATATACTCAAACCATGATATCACTTAGTCCTTATATCAATCATGAGCTCATGAATACTGTTAAACATTTAATTTTCTCCGTATCCATTCATTATGCACATATCATCTACATTCCTAAAATATCTGAATAACCTTTCATGGATAGTGGTACCATTAATCATACACTTTCAAAACTCAAGGAAAGACAACAGTGTAACAATCCTTAGATGTCTCTTTATTCCATAGTACCCTGAGATTTCTTATACAACATTACACATGATAAACATGTAATAATTCCACTACATTCTTAAACCATTGACCGAGCTTCAACAATTCTTTCATCTCACATATCATTTGTAGTCTCTTCATCATCATTAACATAAATACTACCCATACGACCATACTGATTCTCTTCATGAGACTTTCCCTTAGGGCATTGGTTTGCATAATGCCCGTACATTCCACATTTAAAACATTTAACCATTGTTGATGTTGTAGCAATACCATTATCTTCATGCCTGGTGTTAACTGAACCTTTTCCTTTGCACTTACTGGCTTTGTGTCCTTCTTTTCCACACCCAAAGAATTTTCCAATTCCTTTGAAACATTCTCCTTGATGCCTCTTCCCACATGATTTACATAGGGGAAATTGAACTTTCTTTCCTCTATGATCATCATGAAACTCCATCTTTCTCTTTTTAGTCGAGTCAGGAAACTTACCAAATTTTACTTTATTGATCATATTATGAGATTTATGATTCGGCATAATAATGATGTTTAGACTTCCAAATCCCATTTTATTTGGTTTCTCCTGAAGAATATCATGCCATTGTCCATCATATCCTCCATTATCGTGAATCATCTAGTTTCCATCCATTTTCTAAAACCCAAAAAGAATAGTGTGAGAGGAAAAAATCATGCTAGGGAAAACAACATAATAAAGGGGGAGTACCCTCAATATCTAACATCTTAGGATAAATTATAAGATCGTTAGCGTAATTCTAGGACTATAACCTATACGTATACTTAACCTTAGAGAAATCCCTAGACATACCTTAGAAATATCTCTAGGGATCTCACTAAAGTTCTCGCATCCTAGTTTCCAAAGGTTGACTAAAACTTTCCTCTGAAACCAACTGTAGAGACCCGAAGCTTAACGTACATATACATTACATTACTTTTGCGGAATACTTAGTACATAACAAAAACAGACACACAAGGACCGTAATAGTTTAGTGTCTTTGGAAACTCGGAATATAATCTTCTAATCGTGGTGAAAGATCTTCAAAATATCCCCTAAAGATCTTCTTTTTTTATACCTAAAACCTTTATTTATATCCTGGGGAAAAGAAAAAATAAAAGGGTGAGATCAAATGCTCAGTAAGGGTAAACAAAAGAAATATCAATCACATCATATACATAAGCACATAACTTTTGGAAATCTTAACCTGTAAAAGAGATCATAATTTCATAACATGGGATAAATCATGGCAGTGAAATGTAATCACAATAATCATAACTTAAGACATGAAACTTTGTGGCATACACACATAATCATATAGAATCATTTCTTATTAGTCAAGACTCATTGACAAGACTATCTTAGTGGACAAAGTCCCTTTCTGAACCGATTCACCCTCGTTTCAGTCCTGTTTCACTGAACCGGTATAACCTACCATTCCAGCCATGTCTATCTCATGAGATATAAAATCTTTACCCAATGCATTGGAGGGAGATATAGGTCCCACCCATCTCATAATGATACCATTCTTATGTGTGCCACAAAATCATAAATCATACATCATTGCATAACCCATGTAATAAAAATGGAATTCTTAAACATTGTGACATCATAAAAAAATTCATATAAGATAAAGGAATTCATAAAAATAATTCCATAACAACATAATCAAATCAATGTAATAATAGGTATAAAAACAGAACCCATTATTATCTTAGATGGAAAATAATTTTGATAAAACACTTGAACTCCATTCTTGAGGAAAATATCCTTTCTTCTTCAAAAACACTTTTCCTTTATTAACATGTCGTACAATTATAAACTAAAAGAAGTTGATTAAAAATAAACTTGAAAACTTGTAAAGGAAGCTTCTTGTAAATAATGTTTTAAAAATCCATTCATGCCGTATAAGTTAAAAAAACATTCTTCTCGTACTTTTGTCGGAAAAGTCAAAAAGTACCTCGTACGAAAAACGACAAAGGATTCCTTTCATATACTTTACTAAAAACTCACCGAAGGGTAAAATTGGATTTAAAAAATTGTAGGTGGATGGAAATAATATTACATATTGAGAAAACATGGATGTGGATGATAAAATACACCCCAGTAAATACCAAAGTATAAACAATCTCGGATAAAAATGAGATTGTGATATTTCCCTTACCTTAGGTCCGATTTGCTTCGTAAGTGTCCGAAACTTCTGTATAATGATTTAAATAATGTCATTGACTTATTAAAGAATCATATGCATTGTTATTATATCATATATGGTTCACTTATGACTTTATATTACCCTTTCTTTTGTAAATTCCATGTTAAAGAACGTTTTGGGTAAAATTGTTTCATTTGTCGTCCGTGTTTTGACTTGTAATTATTCATATGATTACTTAGATAATGATTACTTAATTACAGAATATAAAACATGATTTATATATATATATATATTTAGAATATACATATATATAATAAATCAGTAAATGGAAAGAAATACACCGTTCATGGAGACGGTAGGCCGTACGTACGCATGAACGCTGTTTTCGTTTCCTTATTGAGTTGAACGGAATTATGTAGATGACATTAATATATATACACATAAATCCAGTGTCATTATTATGTAATATATTTCATGATTACTTATTATATATACTTTATAATCATTCATGAATGGTTAAAGTGGAGAATGAATCTCATCGCGTCATGGAGACGGTAGTCCGTATGTACGCACGAGCGATGATATCATTCTCATGATCGTGGGACTATATTGGAGTGTATGTATACTATTTCAGAATCAATATCACTTTAAAATAATAATATATAGTTATTATTTACACCATTATACCCATCCAAGTAAGGTGGTGGTGGAAAATAGATTTCACCACGGCGTGGAGACGGTATTCCGTACGTACGCACGTGCGGTGATTTCGTTTTCCGTAGGATGGATAGATGGTGAAATAGGATTGTTTCATACTTATAATAACATATCAGTATATGAGTGATACTGATGTTATTACTTCATAATGAAACAACCTAGGAAGAAGTGGAAGAAGAAATAAAGGTGAAAGAATTGGTAACGGAAATTACCTCTTCTTTGAAGCGCCTCTTTGAGACCTCCTCTTAGGGCACTAAACTTGGTCTTTGAGGAAGACCAGAACCTCTATGATGTTTTTAGGGTAGTGGAGAAGTGAATTTGGCATGGGTTGGATGAGATTTAAGGCTCAAAGTTGTGTGAGGAAGAGAGGGAGGAGGTGCCCTTTTATAAGGGAGGAGAGGGGCTCCTTTGGAATAACTAAAAATATTATTTTATTATAAAGTCAAGTTCGGTTTTAAATAGCTCCAAATTAATTTATTTCGAGGCTAAGGTGGGGATGGGTCGAAATCATCTCATAAAATATAATTTAGACAAGTTTAGGTTCCTATTTTAACCTTATCATTTAGATTTTACATTAAGTTAAATAATTTTACTTTTACCGTGTCTTCTTGTGTTCTTATACTATAAGGTTAATAAACTTACTGTAAGAAGCCAAACGAACCCAAATTTTTTTATTATTAATATATATAACCTTATCTAAGTCATTTGGCATAACCTTAGGTTTTTAGGAATAAAATAACTATTAATAATATAATATTTGTTTTAAAAACTATTTTATGTCAATTTTGACACTATTTAGTAATTGATTTTTGTGAAATTCATAACAGAATTATAAGTTCGAAAAAAGTTAATTAAATTAATACTAACATGTCATATTAACCTAGAAAATTAGTTTAATTCATAAAAAGTCTAAAATTATATTTATTTGGGTATTCATAACATCAATTATGTCAATATTTCATTAATAAGATAATTACTGCATCTTTGTTGTGTCATAAATAAATTAAATTATTTAATGCCTAAAAATTAAAAATAAAATAAAATTATGTAGGAAATCTTTTTATCTTTTTAATGAATATTTATAGTAGAATATATCTTATGTATAACCCCATATTAAAAATGTTTTAGTAAATAAACTTTGATTTTAACTCTTTTAACCCTTCTTTAAATAAATTAATAATAAATGTCCTAATCTAATCCAAGTGGGCCTAAATGGTCATATTTTATTCCTAAGTTTGTTTTTGGTCAAATTAAACTTGTCCAATAGAATTAGTACATGTTTTAGGGTAATAATAATATCATTTCTACCATTAATTACCCTATTTACTTTTAACCGTGGTAAAAAAAGTAAAAAGTTACTATTCACCAAAAAATTATTTTCATCTCATTGAACCACATTTTACTTACTGACATCAACCGTGTCTCTCGGGTTTTTGAAATTCCACTCACAGAAGCGGTAAAATTAAGTTTTATGAACAATTTAGTTTTTTTTACTACCACTTAGTGGTTTCACAATTCATCAAAAATTGAAAGTTTTCAGAAAAATACCAAAAATTAGGCCTAAGATATATTTGATATTATGGACTCAAAAATTATTTCTATTTTACCAAATTCAAAACATATCAATTTCATTAATTAATTTAAAAATTAATTCCCGTCGTCAATACAAATAGCGTGTTCTTAAGAGATAATAACTATCAAAAGATTGAAACTTGTTTAAATGTGAAATTACATCCAATGACCATCATTGTATTAAATTGTAAAAATATATTCTAAATATACTTTAAAACCACTAAAATTAATAATTTATCACTATTAATTATTTCGATTTAAAAAGTTTTTTTTAATTAAAATTTAGTAATTTCCACTATTCATCAAAATATGAAAGTTATCCGAAAATCACCAAAATATCACCCTATGCTAATTTCGATATTCCGAATACAAAAATGAATCCATTTTGAAAAATAGAATTTAAAAAATTTCAAAAAGTGGTTATTACTATTTATAACGTCTAGTTTTAATAATATTTTAATAGCATGTCGTTGTTTAGCGAAACTTGGTGTTGCGTACAACACACGCTATCGTGGAAGGTCGCGATTGCGTGTAATTCAAGCCAGGCCAGAGATGTGTGTTGTGAAAGCTCCTTTTGGTGTAGCGTATAACACATGACATTAATGAAATTAAAAAGAATATTTTTCATAAAATCTCGGGGTGTTACAAAAATACCTTTATTGATGTGACTTGGTATGAAGTAAATGATAAACCATAAAGAAATATGGGTGATTTTTGATGAATTTGGAAGGAATGTAGCCATGTCATGACACAATAGGTCATGCCATGCATGATTATAGAAATATTCATGTGTTTATTTAATTGATGTTCTTACCCCAAGAAGCTTATATCATGCTATTTTATGTAAAATATTTGACACCATTAAGATATAGTTTTTGTTGTGACCTATGTGGTTTTTTAAAGAAGTTTTAGAGAAACCATCTCATAGAACTATGATGCATCATTTCATGTTATTGTCATGGGTTTCTACTAGCTTAGAATTTTGATGTTTTTGGGGTAGTAAGAGGATAGTTTGGTTGTTATTCCAACCTTTAATAACTACATATTCAAAATTCAATATAATAGATTATCTGGAATTCAATATGTGGTATGAATTTAAATTATAGGAAAGTTGATATTTTTGAATATGAATTTGAATTTGGAATTTGGTTAGAAATTGAATATAGATACCATAGAAGAAATTGAGTAGAAGAACACAAATAGATATAAATTTGTGAGAGAATTGAATATACAGATGAATAAATGATCAAAATTTAAAAATTAATAGATATCTATATTTTTTATTTTAATTGTCTGAGACAGAAATACATTTAAGATGAGAACTAAAATCAAAGTAAGAAGTGCATATCATTAAATAAATAGAATTAAAAAACACAGAATCTTGGAGAAAAACCTTATATTTTGATGTCAAACCTTTTATTAGTATCTTTTATAATCAAAATATTTGTTGATATCATCTCTTCATTCCTCTTGAAATTTGTAAATAAAAGAGAAGAAAATTTCAGGGACCTAAGTTGAGTAGTGATCCCTTCCAAATTCTTGTAATTCATTACTTGGGGAGTAGTGGTTAGTCATACATATAAAAAAATTGTTTATATGTGATCCTTGGAGTATCCATTTATAGGTGAACCAACTAAAAACCATGTTCCCATGTTCCTCATTTTTTTCATTTGGTTTTGTTTTTAAAATTGATTCATGTTTTCTTTTAAATGAAAAGACAAAATCTAATTTGGTTTAAAGAGAATAAGAAAATTTTAAGTCACCATAATTCACTCATTCTTACGGAATACCCTGTGACCAAGGTATAATAATAACATTGTTCATGTTTAAAGGATGAATGGAAAAATTAATATCTTTTTTAAATTCTAGGATTTGAATAATCATGATCCAAAAGATGATTTCCCATTCCCAATCAAAAAATTATTGGTTAAAATTACAACCAGTTTTCAAGACCTTTTATTTATAAGCATGTAATCTAGGTATAATAAAATTAAAACCCCTATGGATGAAGAATATATTTACATAAGTAAATACCAAGTAGTATATTGCTACAAAGGGATGCACTTCACCCTTAAAATATTCTAGGTCAATATACCATGGGGTGATGTATATCATTTTATACCCTTCCTTGATAAAATTTTGGAATGTTATGCGCATGATTTGGTTGTTAAGTTTCATAAACACATAGATTATTTCAAAAAATTATAATTTTTTTTATTTATACCTTATAAAAACTACATAAATACAAATCCACTAAAGTTTTCTTTTAGGTTACATCAGTAAATTTATTGTCTTTGTGGTACATCATCATGGAAATGAAGTTGAACTAAAGAGAACCAAAAAAATTATTGATATTAACAATCATCAAAATCCTCCTAAGATGAGAGGATTTCAATGTTTCCTCACTTATATATTACATTTCATTTAAATCCATTTTAGAAAAAAAAAATTCTTTCATAAAATTGAGTAATGAAAGAACAACTTATTTGTGGGATGAAGATTGTTTAAATAATTTTGATGATATAAAGTAATATCTTCTACACCCTCTAGTTATGAATCCATATGTATAAGGTAATTCCCTCATACTGTACATATAAACCATGGAATGATCCAATGATTCACTATTTTACTATAAAAATAAAGCTATAAAGGGAAAAAGATCCTATATTATCTTAGATAAACAATATTGGAGGCTAAAATTTGATACAACAATATCAATAATCTTTTTCATGAACTAATATTTGTGATTTATAATTAATGTCATTATTTTTATAAACATGAGATAAGATTTATCACTCATGTGTGTATACATAAATATATCCTAGATCACCCTTTATTTATGATATTTTTTGTAAGATGAGATATTATCTGACAATAATTTAATATCCATTTTGTATCAAAAATGGTGATCAAAGGATTTGCACTAGAATACTTCTAGGTATCACAACCTACCCCATAATAATTACTATTAGATGCATAAATCCTCAATGAAAAGGTTTTATTTGTCTGTGAAACTTTCTAGATATGTGGAATATATTTTGATAGTGTTTCCTATAGTCTAGCTTGGAAAATAATGGAGGAGTAGATGCTCAACCAGTTCAAATTAAGGATTATCATAAGTTATATAATAATGAAACGTTTTCCCTCTAATTTAGTCAATGAGTTAGACTACCAAAATATCATCATAGGTTTGAAATTGGTCTTTAAAATAATGATTACCTAAATGGACATTATTTGAAATTTAAAAATAATAACCAAGAAAATAAATGGATGTTATTCAATCCAGAAAGTGGATTTAGTTAATTTTGTTGATTATATTCAAGAGATAATGTTACTATTTACTTTAGAATTAGTAATGTCTCTCATTCCACACTAACATAATTCTTTAGTTGATACATTAGAAAATATAGGCACTACCGTTGCAGATTCAAATTAGGATAAGTCAATAATCCAAATTTCATAGTAATGGGTGTTCACTATGTTTATCCACACCTACCTAGAGGAAATAAATGAACATGATTTCTTCTTAGGTGAAAGTGGGTCTTCATATTATATAAGGGATATAATAACCAAATTGATGTATACCATTATATATTATCTTTAGAATGGTTCTCTTCCAAAAGATAGATTTATAAAGAATAATATCATTTGATGATCATTAAATTTAACCCTTTACAATACCCCAAACTCATAGAAAGTCCAGTATAAATTGGGTTTTTATGTAGTCCTCCTTAGATACATTTAATGATGAGAGACCCTCACCATTAGGTAAGATTTCAATACCGGTGGCTATGTTTCTCATCAAACTGGGACAATAAATATCCACAAAATTAAGAGACTTGGGTATTTGTAACCTTAAATGATGTCTGACTATATATAATTCATTTAAGGGTGTCAAAAATTTTAAATACATGACACTTTCCTCTGTCAACCCCTTGATTTATTTTACATTTCCAAATACTATTGGACCTTTCTCATTAGGGGGACTGATATCATGAGTACCCACCCTTCAACCATTGTAATAGAGTTTTTGTTTATCCTTACTACCAATGAATTATTATGTAAGTTGAATATAGTCATACCCATAAAAGTAATTTGAAAAAAAATAACATCCTACAACAAAATTTGTGATACAAAAAATCTTGACTATATTTATAGATCCTCACATAATATTAAAAATCAATGTCACCTATTTATGTTCATTATATTTGAAAAAGTTTCATATAGAACAGATTTTATAGTCCAATAACTCATCCCACAACGATAAGGTATAAAATGGATAAATAGAGGCATTCAATGAAACCTTTTCAAATATCCTTTAGGAAATGTTCTATAAGGATAAAAATTATTGGATTGATAATATATTATATAATTTGTGGTATTATAGAATTATTAACCATAATTCCACAAAGGTGATCCCATATTCACTTGTGTATGGGGTATAATTAGTCTTTCCTATTAGTGTTCATTTTATTTTACATTTCCTAGATATATGAAATCAATATACTATAGATTAATGATCCCAAGTCTATCTTGATGTGTTATATAGACACGATGAGAAAAGATTACAAACCTTGCATTACTTTGATGTATACCAAAATTCTTTCACACAAGTATTCATAAATATGGTTTTCCTCTTCTCATTAATCTAAGGTTAATTGGTAATATCTTTAATAATAATTATGTTACTTTTAAAGAAACCCATAACATTAGAAAAAAATTTGGGAAGCACCTTACACTATATATAAGGTCTAATTTGACAGAGCATACTCCTTAGTTACAATGGATGGAGAGTTTATCATGACCGTGTTGTCATGACATGTAAAATTGATTATGGTTTTAAGCTTGATTTATAGTATAGGGAATACCCTAGGGATTCTCTCAATGAGTGTTGATAGATTTAGTGTATGAATTTTTAATACAAAGTACTAAAAAGGGGGGTGATTTTGAAAACAGTTTTAAGAAAATAACTTATCTAAAGAGTTTAATATTTGAAAAAACAAGTGTGTTTAGAAAAATATGGAATGAAGGGGTCATTGTGATTTTACTACAATCATTTAAAGTTCATTGTTCTTATTTATTTATTTAGGTTTTTATTAATTCTTTGGTTGAAATTAATTGGAATCTGGATTAATTCCTAAGCCTTTATTTCATTTCTTGAAGAACTGAAACTTGATAGAAAAATCACATTTACAATATCCAAAAATTATGCGTGGAATAATAGATTTCAAAGAAGATTGAAATCTCAAGAAAGTGGGTAAGAAAAGGATTCTTGTGTTTTCAAATCGGAAAAACACAAGTCACACTCACAAAACCTGACTCCGACGAGTTAGAAATTAAGAGTATAAGATTCATATACATAAAACCAAGAATTAAAAATAAAATCATGTAAGATACATGTAATGAAATGTTTTAAGACCCAAATTAATTCAAACCAGTATCCAATATAGGTTCCATAACTCCCTTTACATGTGTGTATATCCCTCACATCGAACACACACTATTTATCCAGACATCGAGAGGTGGAGGAAGCTAGGGAGAAATCATTCTTCATTCTTGATCCCCCTATCAAGATAGGGGTCTTCAAAAATTATATGGTGATGATGGGAATCTTATAGGACTCAAAAATGGTAGATATTTTCTTCTACTTCGAACTTCCAAATTGTAATCCAAAGGAATTATTTTATTGGAAAATAGGAAGGTGTTTTTGGGGAAATAGTTTGTGTAAAACCACTAGGACCATTTTTTCAGTGGGTAGAAAACCTTATCCTACTTTGGATAAAACTAAAAAGTTGTTGAACCACATCATGGCTATCTTCACTGAATGTTTTGATTAATTTGGCCCCCTAATGATAGAGATATAGACAGATCACAACACACCAGTTCTCACTTGATATAAATTCAATGTACTAGACTGATCAGGCCAGTGGGGACTCTTAATAATCAGATTGGGATTGGGTTCCTTCAGTTGAAATTTATCCTAGTAAATTTTGTACTAGCTCAAAATAGTGAACCCCATTTGGATGCACGTTTTAATAGAAGTGTGTACTTTAGTATATTGGTGTTCTTGGATTCTGTTCAGTTTGGCACATTTTTCTTAGACTTCATCACAAGACCTCCAAATCATCTCAACATACAATGTTATTTTCAAAAAAAGTAATATTTTACTTTTTTCTATGATAAAAAAAATAATTGAATCAAGCATGAAGTGAAATTTGTAATTATTGTTATATTTTTCAATACCAAACTAGTTTAACATAGTGGTTTAAGGTAAAAATGAAATAGTGAATTGCTTTTCGATCACTCCCCCACACCTAAATATTTTCACTTATGAGAAAAGTCATATTTCAAATAATTATGCATGTAGATATTTTCAACTCCATAAATATTTAACATTCAATGAAAATTTAATTCTTAATAGAAATGCGAACTATTAAAAAATTACACCAAAGAGTTATTCTCAGTGATCCTGGAAAAAGGCGCCTAAAAAATTGTATCAGAATGAAATTCCAAGAGATGCATGATACAAATTGAATAAAATAATTCAAAAGTTAATCATGTCACTAATTATCCACGTGTGTGTGACAACCATTTCATGATATTATTTCCACTTTCTATAGATTAAATATAAGTTATTTTAAAAATTGTCTACTTATATGATCATTTCCACTAAACCTGCCCTACATCTTTTGAAATCAAATTTCAACACCCACTAACTTAAGAATTCCTATAAGTCAAACCATAAGATCCTAACATAGACATCCCCATTTGTTGTACATTTCATCACTCCCCTCTTTTTTTTTTATTTTTTTAAAAAATTTGACGTGGAATAAATCTCACACTCTTCTCTCAACCCATGTTTTATCTCTTCACAACACTAATTGAAATAGTTATAACAAGATAAAATGTTGACTAATAGTGGGTTTTGAACTGGGCAAGACACAAACCATTTTTTTTTGTTTTCTTGAAGGTGTACAATAGTCAGATGATAGGTACACATGCATAGGTGAATTTAGTATAGTAATGAAATATATTAGGTAAGAAAAAAACATATGGAAAAATCATTTTTGAAAGTAGAGAAAAATTAACCTAACTTATATTTACCTTCTATTAAGTAAGATATTTTCTTATTTGATTATTGGGTGAAAATATTTGTGGATAAATTAAGTGACACAATTTTACCTTAAACTACTCTCACAAAGGGTACCATTCTTCTCAAAGGTTTAAAAATGATACAATAATTTATATCATTGACAAACAAACAAATTTCAAGAGAAAGACACACCACAATTTTGAATTCTTACTGAAATGCACATTTCATCCAATTTTTTTTTGGAATGTTAAAACAACATGAAATAGAGTAAATCCTCATGAATTTTTAATAACTTCCGTGGTTAGGTAGGTATCATTTTCCTGGATAATTTGGGTATCAAGAATTAAAATTTCTACACAAAAGTGAGGAGGGGGGGGGGGAAGGGAGGGGAGGAAGTGACAATACAGTTCAACATGCCAAAAATAGAAAAATAAGAATGATGATGAAAATTCCTAACTAACCTCGAAATATACCCATACCCCACACCTAGAGTGTGTAGTGTCCTCGTTGTAATAAAATAGAATGTGGGAAGGAAGGATAAAACCTGGTGGGTGTCATTGGTAGGTTTCTTCTTGAACTTGGAGTTCCTCCATCGAGAACTCTAGAAGGGATTCGTGGAAGTGATTAATCTGATTTCCATTGATAGTGAAGGTTTGATTCGTTTGAAAATTTTTACCTAAACAGTTCCAAATTGATAAACATTAGTAACAATGTATGGTCCAAACCAGTGGAAAGGAAGCTTACCTGGATGAAACTTTAACCTTGCATTGTAATGATGGTCCTTCTACCCTATGTGGAACTAAAGATGAAGGATGAGGTAGTTATGGTAAGCCTTGGATCCTTCTTTTTAAATCTGGGAGTTCTAATATGAATCTATTATTGTTTCCTCTATCTCCTGAATCTGTAGCTTCTTTTGAGAACTTTCACTAGAAATACTAGAATTTCATTTCTTAATGGCCCAGTAAGCCGGATGTTATATCTCAATAGGGAGATGAAAAATAATTCCAAACACTATCTGATTTGGTGACATTCTAATAGGAGTTTTAATAATTGTACGACAAGACCATAATGAATCATTTAGTCTAAGACTCCAATATTTTCTGTTGGGTTGAATTTTTTTTGAATAATTGTTTTCACCTCTATATTTGATACCAAGACATGACCATTAGTTCGTGGGTGATAAGAAGTAAACACTCGATGCCCTAACTCATACCGACACAATATAGATTTCATTGTTCATTTGCAGAAATGAGAACCCCGGTAACTGATGATGAACCTAGATAATCCAAACCTACAAAATATTTGGATTCTAAAAAATTCCACAATAATCTTGGAATTGCCAGTCCTTGTTGGACATGCTTCTACCCATTTTGTTACATAACCAACTGCTAGAAGAATGTACAAGTTCCCAAAGGAATTAGATAATGGTCCCATAAATTCAATGCCCCAAACATCAAAAATTATATGGAATAACAAGGGTTACCATAGAATTTCATTTCTTTTAGAGAAATTCCCCATTCTTTGATAGTGATGAAAAGATTTATAAAAATCATGGGCATCCTGAAATAATGTTAGCCAAAAGAGACCATAAACAAGTTCCTTGTGAGAATTCCATTGTGGACCAAAGTGGCCCCCATAAGAAAAAGTTTAGAAGAACAAAATGATAGACTAAATATTTCTATTAGGAACACAATGAATGAGAACTTTATCACTACATGTGCACCAAAGGTAAGGGTCTTACCAAATGTACCAATGAGACTCATGTTTTAGATGTTTAGCCTGATTTTTGTTGAAATCAATAGCAATTTAAGAAGCTACCAAATAATTTAAAATTTTAGAATTCCTAGAAATACCATCTTGTACTCGGTACATCTACCCATCAGGAAAAAAGTCATTTGTGTGAATATAGAGGGAAAAGTAAATTGTCTGAGGATTGATGGATCCTACTTATATGGTCAGCCACCACATTCTATTCTTTTTTTAAACTATAATTTCTAGATTGAATTCCTATTGGAAGATCATCCATCAATTGAGATGTGGTTTGGCTACCAGTTTCTTAGGGATACACTAGGGGGATGCATGCTATGAGAATACAATGTCTTTAGACCCTAAAAGTTATGACTTGAATTTATCCATGGAAAACACAATGAAAAGAAATTATTTTTCAGTTATGGTGTATTTTTCTTGGGGAGTATCCAATGTATGTGAGGCATAAACAATGACATGTAGAGCTCGATTGACACTTTGTGACAATGCCCCAACTACATAGTTAGAGGCATCACAAATGAGATCAAATGATAAATAACACCTAGGTGGTTGGATTACGAGGGGTGATGTGGGACTCCATTTAAATTTATTAAAATCAGCATGAAATTATTTATCAAAAAAAATCTTTTCCTTTTTAGAGAAATCATGAGAGGGGGAGTGTAATATTACCAAAGTCATGAATTAAATGACAGAAAAATTCTTTATGACCTAGGAATGACCACAAATCCCATAGATTTTTGCAGATCGGTAAGGAAGAAATAACATCCAATTTTGATTTATCGAATTGGATACCATCCCTAGAAATGACATGTCACAATACTATATGTTTTCACACCATGAAATGACATTTCTTATAATTTAATATGGATTATATTCAATATAATGACATAAGACTGAACCAAGAGTACTCAAACATTCATCAAAAGAGAATTCATAAATAGTGAATTCATTCTTGAATACTTCCTTGAAATTATCCAGGTAATCCGAAAAAATACATGCATGAATCATTGGAAAGTACCTGAAGCATTGCGTAGAACAAATGGAATCCTCCTATATGGAAATGCCTCAAAGGTGCAAGTAAAGGTTGTATTCTCCTAACCCTCATGGACAATATAGATCTGAAATTATCTAGAATACCCATCAAGGAAACAGTAGTGGGACTTCCCTATTATCCTCTCTAGCATCTTATAAATGAATGGAAGTGGGAAATGGTCTTTCCTAGCGTGTTGGTTTAATTGTTGATAATCTATATAGACACGCCAACTATTATACACAAGAGTTGGAACCAATTATTTATTTTCATTTTTAATTACCATTAGACTAATTTTTTAGGAACCACTTGTACTAGACTGCCCCATTGGTTTTCAAGGATGGAGTAAATACGTCTAGTATCCAATTATTACGATACCTACTTTTCAAAAAAATCTAAGAGGTTTTGGTTCAGTCATAATTGTGCCTACCACACTGGTTTTTCCTCATCATTTAACAATATATTATGTGTAAATATTGATGGGATAATTCTAGGAATTTCAATATGTGTCCATACCAAAGCTTGTTTATACTCCCTCAAAAGTTCAAGCAGTTTCAATTCATGATCTGGAGGGAGTGAACTAACAATGATCACAGACATCTTGTTTCGATTCTCAAGATATTAATATTTTAAATCTTGAGGCAGTTGTTTTATAAACATGCATGACAATTTCTAAAATTTCACAACATTATAGGAATGATTTATTTCAAAGAATTTAAATTAATGATGAAAACTCAAAAAGGGGATCATGGGAATGAAAAGATGTATTTTCAGGGGGAAGGAAATACATCAATTGAATTAACAGAGAGGGAGGAATGCAATTCTGAGGGGTACTTCATGGAATCAAGGATGTTGAAGTGAAAAATTTCACCACCAAAATCCATAGATAATGTTGCATTGTGGACATTAAATACGGTTTTGGTAGTTTTCTAGATGGGTCTCCCCAATATAATCGGGGCATGTCCATTAATCCAATCATTTTCCATTTTTAGCACATAAAATTTAGTAGGAAATATTAAATTTTGGACCCTCCGAAGAATATCCTATAACACACCAGAAAGGTGTGAAATACTTTGATTTTCCAATTGAACAAAAATTCACGTGGTATTTAGTTCTCCGACCTACAATGAAGAGTAAATGGAGTGAGGCATCACTTTTATAGAGGCACCCAAATTAAGAAGAGAATTTGAAAAGGAATACTCAACTATAGTGCATGGAATTGATAATATTAGAGGATCATTTCATTTGTTGGGAAGTGATGGGTCTATAAATGTTGATACAATCTTCCAAAATATCACCTTCTCATCCCCTCAAATTCACCTTTGGTGTGTATATGTATTCTTCAGAAACTTGGCATATCTTGAAATTTTATTCATGGCTTCAATCAAAGGAATGTTAACCTTCAATTTTTATGAAAATTTCTAATATTCCCCTATGAATTTCAGTTTTCTTTTGTTTCTTAGGTTGGGTGGACCATTGGGTAAATTGAAGAGGAACGGTCGGGCTAAGTGCATCATAAATAGGCACACTCTTTCCTTTGGAATAGCTTCTCTCAGAACAAGGTTTTACCTTATTTGGACTATTTAAAGTGGTTGGTATGTTGGTTTCTTCAGGAGGGGATGACTATATCTGAGGGGTCATTATGATTTTAAGCTATGTTACACTTATAAGAATGATTCCACAATCATTAACCTTATCCCTAGGGTTAACTACTGGTTTAAAAGGTAGTTTACGCAACCCATGACTTTGAATTTCCCCCACAATGTTAGTGAGGTAGCCTAATTGGGTTTTAGGTCTTGTATGGGTTATTGGGTAGTTTGTTGGAATTGGAGATTATTGGAAGATGTAATTGCCTGACCCTAGTTACCTAGAGTCAGTGTATTATTACATAACATTGGCATTGATAAGTTTTACATTACATCATGAAATAAAAACATAAACACCATTTTTTCCCATTTACCACAATTATATCCTTATTCTATCCCATAGGTCAACCATAAAATATTTCTTCACATCCTGGTAAAAATGAAACAGAGAAAGGGGTGAGCTTAGATGCCCAGTAAAGATAACAATATTGCGGAAACATTTATAAATAAAAATAAACAATTAAGGAAATTAATAAAACTAAAACATAAGCCTTTTAAACATAAAATTCTGTATAATATGTTCAATATAAATCAAATAATTCCATTTACTTATTCTCATGGATAGTCTACTAGTTGAATAATCACATGAAATATCAATAGCCAATTTCATAATGATGGAATGCATAATGCCAGACTTCATAACCACATAGTCAGGGCCTTGTTCCAAGACTACAAATAATATTTTTTCAAGGCCTTGTTCCAAGACACTAGTTTTCTTCATGAGACCTACCTATGCATCAGGGAGCTATAGCGGGCTCCACCTATCACTTACTAAGTCCAATTCATTCCTCATATGAAAAGGTTTAAAATAACATAAACATTCGTATTAAAACTAGAAAACAAAATGTCAATACTTTATCCACAAACCATGAATGGTGTAAAAATAACACATCCATATTGAAACCTATCAAAAAACACTAAACACAATATGGAAGTTTTGTATCATAATAATTCATCTTCAAACAAGCTAAAAATCCATCAAAAAAGGATGAAATAGATGAAATCAAAACTTTTTTTAGAGAAATATCTATTTGAATTTTGAAATCATTTAAAAGTTATATAATTATAAAAAAAATTTATTTTTAAAATATTCTTTTAATCTTGTATGATAATCTTTGACGATGTTATAACGGTGGAAAGTAGCCGTACCCGTCGTATAAGTTAAAAAAGGATATTATTACCTTAATTTTGTTGAAAAGGTCATAAAGTACCTTGTTTGGAAAACAATGGAAAGATTCCTTTGAAAAAATATATGGTAAAATATTGGTATAAATGACTTTAACCAATAGTCTAGTAAATAGAACAAATTTTTTGAATTACAATTTTAAGAAAACATGGATGTGGATGATAAAGAAGTTCCAGTAGATACTTACGTATTAATAACCTCGGATAAGTAAAAGGATTGTAGAATTAACCCTTAACTTGTACTTTTACTTAGTCGATGAAATGATGACCTTATGTATAAGAGTCAAAACATTGTTATTAAATTATACAAGAATCATAGACATTAATATGTTATCATATATGATCTTATAATATTTATTTGCTAATAATATGTTAGTAGTATCATCATTTTGGGTGTTAAGTGATTCGTTTTCATTTATATGCTTGGGTAAGTAAGCCATGTTTGTTATGGATAAGATGTATTTGACTCATATAAATAATGATATTATGTTCATAATAATTATTTTTAATCATAAAATGAAAATTATTCTTGAATGATCATGATGGGGAATGAATCTCATCGTGTTCGTGGAGACGGTAATCCATACGTAAGAACAAGCGACAATATCATTATATTGATGGGGAAATCATATGTAATTGGATGGTATAATATATATAGAGAATAATTAACATGTTATATTTATTATTTACATCAGTTATACTCATTATTATACCCATCCAAATAATGAAGTGTTTGAATAACAAACTACACCACGATGTGGAGACATTAAGTCATACGAACACACGTATGGTGACTTTTTTATTTGATAGGTTGGATAGAATAAAGAATTTGGTTGTACCATATGTATAATAAAATCACAGTATATATAAGGTACTATATTTTTTAATTTTTTATGGAAACAACAAAAAAATAGGAAGTGGAAGAAGAAAAGAACTTGAAAGAGGGTGGTGAAATTATTACCTTTTCTTGGGGTGTTTCCATTTGAGTTGGTCAAAAGGGAACCATAGGTTAGATTTATGATCAATTTAAGGCCTCTAGGTTTATTTGAGGGATGTCGGGAGGATATTTGGGAAGTTTTTTTCCAAGCCAAATGGCTTTGGAGGTGTGAAATTAAGAGAAGGGGAACTACCCTTTTATAAGAGAGGCGAGGGTCAATTTAAGAAAAGATTGAAATATTATTTTATAATAAAATAATTTTCGTTTTCAAATGGATCAAAAATAATTTATTTTGAGTATAAGGTGGGGATGGGTCTAAAACCTCTAATTAAATAGGTTTTATATAGGTTTATGTAACCACATTAACATTATCTTTTAGATTTAACTCTTAGTTAAATAGTTTGACATTTACCATGTCTCTTTGTAAATTTATATTATGTGGTTAATAAACTTAATATAACAAGAAAAGAGAGCCCAAAGTGGTTAATTATTAATATATATATAACTTTATCTAAGTCCTTTGGATGAAACTTATATTTTTATTAATATTATATCAATTAATAATGTAGTATTTGTTTTAAAAACTCAATTATGTCAATTTTGACACTATTTAGTATTTGATTTTTTTAAAATACATAAAAACTTTATAACTTAGAATAAAATATATCTAATCAAACCTAACATGTCATATTAACTTATAAAATTAGTTCAATTCATCAGAAGTCTCAATTTACAATTATTTGGATATTATAATATCAATTATTTTAATATTTCATTAATATTCTAATTACTGTATCATCATTGTGTCATAAATAAATTAAATTATTAAATGTCTAAAAATTATAAATAAAATAAAATTATCTATGAAATATTTTTATATTTCTAATGAATATTTATAGTTGAATTTATATTGTGTGTAACCCTATATTAAAAATGGTTTAGTTATTAAACTTTGAATTTAACTCTTTTAACTATTATTTAAAAATAATAATAATAAATTTCCTAATCTAATCCATGTGGACCAAAGGGGATATATTTTATTCCTAAGGTTGTTTTTGGTTTAATTTCACTTATCCAATAGTGTTAGGACATGTGTTAGGGTAATTATAATATCATTTTTACCTTTAATTACCCTATTTACTTTTAGTTGTGGTAAATAAAAGTCAAAAGATACTATAGACCAAAAATATTTTCATCTTTTTTAACCACACTTTAATTATTGAAATTAACCATGTCTCTTGGATTTTTGAAATTCGACTCACATAGGTAGTAAAATTATGTTTTTTGAAAATTTGTAAATGCTCCTAGAAGGTGGGTAAAAGGCGTAAAACGTTCAACAAAATTTTATATATCTAAACTTATTATAAAATGACTCCAATGAATTATATTGAACATATATAGGTATTATGTATCTATTTTTACCTAAAATAAATTAATATAAAACAAAAAATGATTTTAAAAAAGTTGGTTTTAAATAATAACACAGTGTTTTTCACTATTCATAATGGTTAGTTTCTTTGGTCATGGTGTGTTAAAACTCCATGTTGTGTACGACGCAAGCTATTGTATTATTCAAAGGGAAAGGTACAGTGGAAATATTGGGGTGTTACATTCTACCCTCATTAAAATAATTTAGTCCTAGAAATTTCTAGAATATTACTACATAATACTATTTGGGTGGTTCTTCATCATATGTTCCTTGGGTTCCAACGTTGCCTCTTCAATCTTATGGTTTCTCCATATAACTTTTACCAGATGAGTCATCCAGTTTCTCATCACTTGTTCTATTATATCAATAATTTTGATAGGCTCTTCGCAACAAGACAGACCAGGTTCTAGTACAATTTTCTCATAGGTGAGTACATGCGTTGGGTCAGGCATGTATTTTCTCAATAGTGATACATGGAATACATCATGAACTTTGGAGAGACTTGGTGGCATTGTCAAATGATAAGCTACAACTCCAATTTGTTCTAGAATTTCGAAAGGTCCGATGTTCCTGAGACTCAATTTACACTTCTTACCAAAAAGTTATAACACCATTCCATGGAGATACCTTCAAGAAAAAATGGCCCCCTACTTGAAATTACAAATCCTTCCTTCGGTTATCAACATAGATCTTTTGCCTACTTTAGTATTCTTTGATGTGGGTTTGGATAATCTTCACTTTCTCCATTGTTTCCTCAATAAGTTTTGGGCCTACGAGTTTTTTTTCACCAACATCATCCCAACATAATGGTGTATGACATCTCTTTCCATAGAATGCTTCATATGGTGCCATCTAAATACTTTAATGGAATCTATTATTATATGAAAACTCTACCGGAGGTAAATATTGAAACCACATACCATGAAAGTCAAGTGAGCAAGATCTCAAAATGTCTTCTAAGGTTTTAATAGTCTATTTTGATTGTCCATCGGTTTGAGGGTAATAGGCAGTGCTCAAATGAAGTTCAGTATCCATGACCATCTGAATACTTTTCTAGAATTTTGATATAAAATAGGGATCACGATCAGTAACAATTGATAGCGGTACACCAAGGAGTCTTACAACTTCATTAATATATAGTCTTTCCAAACATTCAAATGGTAAATCTTCTCTTATAGCAAGAAAATGTGATAACTTGGTAAGACGATAAAAAATGACCAATATTACATCATTCCATCTAGGAGTCTTTGGTAGACCCATGATAAAGTCCATCGTAATATTTTCCTATTTTCACTCAATTATGGGAAGAGGTTTCATGACTCTTCCAGGCTGTTGCCTTCCAGCTTTCACTTGTTGACAAACCATACATTTTGACACAAAATCTAAAATCTCCCTCTTCATGTTTTCCCACAAAAAATATTCTTTCAAATATCTATAAATCCTAGTGATCCCATGGTGTATATTGAAATTGGAGCTATGAGCATCATCCAAAAATTCCCTTTTTAGATCAAGTATGTTATGAACACAAAGTCTTTTCCAAAATTCTAAAATTCCATCTTTATATATGAAGTCACTCAATCTCCCATCATTCACAAAATTAATTTTGTATTGAAATTCCTCATCATTAGTCTGATAACTTTTTATCATTTCTATTAAATATGGTTTGGAAACCATTTGAAAAAGTATTGATGTTTCACCTTCCATGGTTATTCCCATATCCATCTTTACTAGATCCATGAAAATAGGGCCCCTTTCAACTCTCATCTTGTTCAAAACTCCATGATCCTTTCTAAAAAAATCATCTACACCTTATTTTCCTTCCCTGGGTGGTAGTGTATAGTGAAAACATAATCCTTGAGTAGTTCAAGCCATCATCTTTTCCTCATGTTGAGTTATTTCTATGATAAAATATACTTCAAACTCTTGTGATGAGTATAAATCTCACATTTTTCACCATAGATATAGTGTATCCATACTTTCATAGTAAAGATTACAGCTACTAACTAAATATCATGAGTAGGATAGTTTTTCTCATGAAATTGTATCTGTCATGATGCATAGGCAATGACTCTATCATTCTGTAAAAATACACAACCAAGTCCTTTCTTGAAAGCATCACTATAAATAACAAACCCATCATTACCTGACGGTAGAGTCAAGATAGAAGCATTGTTTAATCTTATCTTCATTTCTTCAAAACATTATTCATACTCTTTTTTTCCAAACAAATTTAACCCCTTTAAGTGTGAGCTTGGTAAATGGGCTTGCCAACTAGGCAAAATTATGGAAGAAACATCGATAATAACCTGCCAAACTAATAAAACTGTGTACCTCAGTTATACTCTTCAGTGCTGAACATTATTGGATTGACTTGGCCTTTGAAGGATAAATAGAGATTCCATCCTTAGAGACAATATGGCCAAGAAAAGAAATCTCTTGAAGCCAGAATTCACACATCCAAAACTTCACATATAATTCATTTCTTCTGTGGGTTTTCAGAATAGTGCGCAAGTGATTTTCATTATCTTCATAGATTTTTGAGTATTACAAGATATCATCAATAAATACCACTACAAATTCATAAATATATTCCTTGAAAAATATATTCATTAGATCCATGAAGACAGAGTGTTCATTAGTCAATCCAAAAGGCATTACTCTAAACTCATAATGCCCATACCTGGTTCGAAATGTTTTTTTTTGGAATGTCTTCCTTCTTCACACATAACAAATGATATCCAGATCGAAGGTCAATCATTGAAAAATATTTAGATCCATGAATTTGGTCGAATAAATCATCAATGCGAGTTAGGGGATACTTGTTCTTTATTTTTATTGAATTGATCTCCCTGTAGTCAATGCATAACCTCATAAATTCGTCTTTATTTTTTTTAAAAAGGATAGCAGATCCCATGGAGAAACACTTTGGAGAATTTATCCCTTATTACTCAATTAATTTGGTTGTTTCTTTATTTCCACTAATTCTATAGTGTCCATTCTATATGGGGTCTTCTATATGAGCCTTGAACCAGGAATTAAATCAATGGAAAAAACAATTTATCATTCTGAAGGATGTCAAGGTAAATCCTTTAGAAACACATCAACATATTTTTTTTACAATAGGTACGTCCACTATTCGAACATTATTTTCCTCACCCATAGTTATTTAATTCTCTTATTCCCCAATAATTGAATTTAGTGTAGCTACTAGGGGTGGATCTAGATAATAATCAGGTGGTGATGTCTCTGCTTTAAAGATAAGGTACTCCTTATCATCATCGGAAATTGTAACCTCCTTTTTCTTGAAATAAATTTTCGCATCATGGTTTGAAAACCAATTTATTATGAAGATTATATAAAACTCAATCATGGGTATGATAATGATATTAGCAGATAAAGAACATTTATATTCCCTAATGGGAACTGATTCAAAAAACTATGTTGCGATGATACTTCCCTTAGAAGTTTTGACTGACAAATCCCTTGTTAAGTAAAATTGAAAATATCTAATTTTGTTAGAAAACTAGGAAGATATGAAACAATGAAATGATATAGAATCAAATAATGCATTGACTAAACTTGAGAAAACCATTAAATTACCTACCACCATGTCTTTCAGAGCTTCAACCTCAGCAGTAGTGATCACATAAGCATGGACATGCTCCCTTGTCCTTTTCTGAGGTAAGTTCCCTTGGATCTTAGGAAATTCATTTTCATAATGACACTTTTCTCTACAATTGTATCATTCAACATTGATAGCCTCTTTCTTCCCCTTGCGTCCATGAGCTTAGTGGCATTTTTCACCACACTTGTAATAGAATCCCATTACCTTCAGACAAGTACCAAAGTGTTTATTACCACATTTACCACATGATGGATATTAAACTTCTCCCTTATTCCCCTTATTTATATTTCCAAAGTGGTCATTAGATCTCTTCTTCTCTTTCTTTTCTTTAAAGTCATAGGAATTAGAGAATTCCTTTTCTGTCTTGATAGCACATGAGACAATATCTTCGTACTATGAGAAGGATTGTGAGATGAATGCTCGACAGAGAAATAGTTTTAACCCATATAAGAATCAATAAATATTACTCATTGGGTTACATATATAATTTGTTTCATTCCTTGCTAACCTTGTAAATTTAGCCTCATACTTTGGGACATTCTCATCATCCTTTTGCCTCAGACTCAGAAATTGTCTTTTTATATACACTCGATGGTCTCGAGGAAATTATTTTTCTAATAAAATCTCTTTAAACTCCCAAAATTACATGTTTGATACTTCTTCTTCTTCCTTTGTGTTTTGGATTAATGAACACTATTGATCTGCATCTTCTGTGAGGTAATAAACTGCCATGAAAACTTTTTCCATTTCGCTACTCCCCAAAGCATAAAATAATTTTTCTAAGGAAATTATCCCCTGCTCAGCTACTAATGGATTTGTACTCCAATTAAATGTTGGTGGTGGTTGCCTCATGAAGCGGTCTAACATTGATCCTCCACATTGTGGATTAGGGTGATCCATACTGGTAAGGTTAATATTCATAACCTGAGTGAGTTTTCCCAGTATGGTGATAAGGTGATTAGCACCAGTTGCATCACCAGCTCCACTATAATTATATTGAGTAGGAGGGTAATCCCTACATGGATTATGTGCATCGATACAGTTTCCATTTATTCCACTAGGAACCATTTCTAAACAATGGAATACAGTAGATTAGTTTATGAATCACAATACATAATTCCAAACTTGTAAAATACTTAACGTAAATTGAGCAGTTTATGGATATAATCCATAATCATAAAAAAAACATTATTTGAAGAGGTATATACTCATAAATATATCATAATTTTTTTGTAAACGAAATGAGAATTATCCTAAGCATATCCCTTGGGAACGTCCTAACCAACAGTGCAGCAAGGACCACTGTCGTGCACCAGTTCTCGTTCAAGTCTAGATCAAAGTGGTGTTTTTAGGTTTTACACCTAGGTACATCTGTGATAGAGCTGCCTCTACCTACTCATATCTAGACATAGATGTTTTTCTGGGAAAACTCACAAAATATTTACATTACTAAAATTCTAATAAGTTCTTCTATACTAATCCTCAAAGTCTATCTTAGGGTAATGTTTTCTAACTAGTGTTTTCGTAAATCAAGATTCCAAGGATAGTACTAAAATTCCTATGATATCAATTATAACACCCCGACCATAGTTACCCAGAGTTGGTGTATTACTACATAACATTTGTAAGATCACAAGGTATCAAATCCTGAAAGACTGATCATTTTAGTATCCTTGGAAGTACTTGATACATTCATAAGTTTTTCATTACATCATGAAATAAAAAAATAAAACAAATTATGTCCCCATTGACCACACATATATTCTTAGCCTATCCCTAAAGACCAAACATGAAATATTTATTCAAATCATGGGAAAAATGGAACATATAAAGGGGTGAGCTTAGATGATCAGTAAGGATAAAAATATAGCGGAAAATTTCATAAATAAGTGTAAACAATTTAGGAAATATATAAGACTAAAACATAAGCCCTTTAAACATTAAATTATGCATAATACGGTCAAGATAAATCAAATAATTCCATTTACTTATTCACATGGATATTCTACTAGTCGAATAATCACATGCAATATCAGTATCCAATTTCATAATGATGAAATGCATAATGCCAAACTTCATTACCACATAGTCAAGGCCTTTGCCAATAATACAAATATGATTTTTTCAAGGACTTGTGCCAAGAAACTATTTTGCCTCATGAGGCCTACCGATGAATCGAGGAGCTATATCAGGCTCCACCCATCACTTACTAAGTCCAATGCATTCCTCATATGAAAAGGTTTAAACATAACATAAACATTCGTATTAAAACTGGCATATGAAATGTCAACACTTTATCCATAATCAATAAATAGTGTAAAAATAACACACCCACAATCGAACATATCACAAAAACTTCAATACAATATGGATGTTTTGTATCATAATAAATCAACTTCAAATAAGCTAAAAATCCATCAAAGGATGTTGACATAGATAAAATCCAAACTTTTTATAGAGAAATATCTCTTTCTATTTTGAAATCATTTAAAAGTTATATAATTATAAAAGAAAACATTTATTTTGAAAATATTCCTTTAATATTTGATGGGAATCTTCTAAAATGTTATAATAGTGGATTTAGCCGCACACACAATATAAGTTAAAAAAGGCATTCTTCCCTTAATTTTGTCAAAAAGGTCATAAAGTACCTTATTTGGAAAAGGACAAAAAGATTTATTTCATTAAATATATGGTCAAATAAGGGTATAAATGACTTTATGCCATAGTATAGTAAATATAAATAATGTTTTGAATTACAATTTTAAGAATACACAAATGTGGATGATAAAGAGGTCCTGGTAGATACTTACGTACTAACAGCCTCAGATAAGTAATGATATTTTATAATTAATCGTTACCTTGTACTTTTAATTAGACTATGGTATATTAAAATCCGGTATAATTTAGGGTATGGACAATCCAAATGGATTTGGAGGTGTTAAATTAAGATAAGGGAAAGTACACATTTATAAGAGAGGTGAGGGTCACTTTAGGAAAATCACGAAATGTTATTTTATAATAAAATCATTTTCGGTTTATAATGGCTGAAAAATGATTTATTTAGAGGATAAGGTAGGGATGGGTAGAAAAACGCTCAAAAAATAGGTTTTAGATAGGTTTATGTCACCATATTAACCATATTGTTTAGATTTAACTCTTAGTTAAACAGTTTGACATTTACCACGTCTCTTTGTATTTTTATATTATATGGTTAATAAACTTACTATAACAAGAAAAGAAAACCCCAAGTGGTTCATTGATAATATATACAACATTATATAAGTCCTTTGGTCAAACATTTTATTTTTATGAATATTATATCAATTAATTATTTAGTATTTGTTTTAAAAATACAATTATGTCAATTTTGACACTATTTAGTATTTGATTTTTTTGAAATCCATAAAAACATTATTACTTCGAATAAAATTTATTTAATAAACCCAAAAATGACATATTAACTTAGAAAATTAGTGTAATTAATCATAATTCTCAATTTAAATTTATTTTTATATTGATAATATCAATTATTGTATTATTTAATTAATAAGGTAATTACTGCATCATCATTATGTCATAAATAAATTATATTATATAATATATAAAAATTATAAATAAATTACCATTATGTTGGAAATATTTTTATATTTTCTAATGAATATTTATAGTCAAATTTATGTTGTGTGTAATCCTATATTAAACATGGTTTATTTATTAAACATTGAATTTAACTCTTTTAACCCATCTTTAAATAAAATAATAATAAATGTCCTAATCTAATCCATGGGGATCGAAGTGGATCATATTTAAATAATAAGGTTGTTTTTGGTCGAATTAATCTTAACTAATATAATTAGGACATGTTTTAGGGTAATTATAATATCATTTTCAACTTTAATTACCCTATTTACTTTTAACCGTGGTAAATAAAAGTCAAAAGTTACTATTCACCAAAAATTATTTTCATCTTATTGAACCAAATTTTACTAAATGATATTAACTCTATATCTTGGATTTTTGAAATTAAACTCACAGAAGCGGTAAAATTATGTTTTATGAAAATTTGTAACTGCGCGTAGAAGGTGGTTAACACACGGTAAAAAGTTCAATAAAAATTTATATATCTAAGCTTATTATAAAATGAATATAATGAATTACATTGAAAATATATATGTATTATTTATCTGTTTTGAACTAAAATAAATTAAAATAAAACAACTAATTATTTTAATAAAACGTTGGTTTTAAACAATAACGCATTGTTTTTCACTATTCATAGAAAATTGAATGTTCTCAGAAAAATTCCAAAAATTCACCCTAAGATAATTTTGACATTCCAAATACAAAAAAATAAGTCCATTTTGAAAATTAAAATTTATAAAATTTCAAAAAGTGGGTATTACTATTCATAATGACTAGTTTCATTGGTCGCGGTTTGTTAAATCTCCAAGTTGCGTACAACGCAAGCTACTGCGTTATTCAAAGGGAAACGTACGATGTAAGCTTGGGGTGTTACATTCTCCTATATTTAAAATAATTTTGTCCTTGAAATTTCTATAATATTACTGCTTAAAAATATTTGGGTGGTTCTTCATCATAAGTTCCTTGGGTTCCCATGTTGCCTCTTTCATCTTATGGTTTCTCCATAGAAATTTTATCAGATGAGTCATCCAGTTTCTCATCACTTGTTCTCTTATATCAAGAATTTTGACAGGATCTTCACAATAAGATAGATCAGGTTCCAATTCAATTTTCTCATAAGTGAGTACATGCGTTGGGTTATACATGTATTTTCTCAACAGTGATACCTGGAACACATCATAAACTTTGGAGATACTTGGAGGCATTCCTAAATGATAAGCTACAACTCCAATTCATTCTAGAATTTCGAAAGGTCCAATGTTCCTGAGACTCAATTTACCCTTCTCACCAAAATGTATAACACCCTTCCATAGAGATACCTTCAAGAAAACAAGGTCTCCTACTTGAAATTCGAAATCCTTCACTGGGTTATCGGCATAGCTCTTTTGCCTACTTTGGGATGATTTGATGTGGGTTCAGATAATATTCACGTTTTCCATTGTTTCCTCAACAAGTTATGGGCCTACCAGTTTTTGTCATGAACATCATCCCAACAAGTTGGTGTGCGACATCTCTTTCCATAGAATTCTTCACATGGTTCCATCTGAATACGTGAATAGATGCTATTGTTATATTAAAATTCTACCAGAGGTAAATATTGATCCCACATAACTTGAATATCAAGTGAGAAAGATCTCAACATGTCTTCTAAGGTTTGAATAGTCCGTTCTGATTTTCCACCAATTTGAGGGTGGTAGGCAGTGCTCAAATGAAGTTCAGTATCTAGGGGCTTCTGAAAAATATTCTAGAATCTTGATGTAAAATTGGGATCACGATCAGAAACAATTGATAGGGTTACACCATAGAGTCTTACAAATTCCTTAATATATAGTCTTTACAAACGTTAAAGTGGTAAATATTCTCTTATATCAACAAAATGTTTTGAATTAGTAAGACGATCAACAATGACCCTTATTGCATCATTCCTTATAGGAGTCTTTGGTAGCCCCATGATAGAGTCCATCATAATATTATCCCATTTCCACTCAGGTATGGAAAGAGGTTGCATGACTCCTCCAGGCTGTTGCCTTACATCTTTAACTTTTGACAAACCATACATCTTGACACAAAATCAACAATATCCCTCTTCATGTTGTCCCACCAAAAATGTTTTGTCAAATCTCTATACATCTTGGTGATCCCAGGGTTTATAGAGAAATTGAAGCTATGAGCCTAATCCAACAATTCCCTTTTTAGATCAGGTATGTTAGGAACACAAATTCTCTACCCAAATTTCAAAATTCTATCTTCATATATGAATCCACTCAATCTATCATCATTCACAGCTTTAATTTTGTTTTGAAATTCTTCATCATTAGTCTGAGAACTTTTTATCCTTTCTAGTAAAGAAGGTTTGGAAACCATTTGAAAAATTATTAATGTTTCACCTTCCATGGTTATTCCCATATCCATCTTTACTAGATCCATGAAAATAGGATCCCTTTCAACTCTCATCTTGTTCAAAACTCTATAATCCGTTCTACTCAAATCATCTTCAACCTTATTTTCCTTCACCGAGTGGTAGTGTATAGTGCAGTTATAATCCTTGAGTAGTTCATGCCATCATCTTTACTTCATGTTGAGTTCTTTATGTGAAAAAATATACTTTAAACTCTTGTGATCAGTATAAATCTCAAATTTTTCACGGTAGAGATACTGTCCCCAATGAATGTGTGGCTCCATTTGAACACCTACAGTTCAAAATATGGATAGATCACATAACACCACCTTTGACATCATGAAGGTTCGGTGTGTTGGATAAACCAGGTTGGTTAGGAAAATTGATGGCTGAATTGAGATTTTGTTCCTTCTGATGAAATGTATCCTAGTAAATTATGGATAAGGTCACAATATTTTAGATCATTTGGATACATGGTTTAGTAGCAGGGTGCAGTTTTATCCATTAGTGTGCTTGGGTCCTGCCCAGTTTGGCCCATTTTTTTAGGACTTCATCATGGACCCTCTAAATCACCCCACATGCAATGTAATTATAAAGACAAGTAAAATTGAACTTTTTAACAGTAATAAAAAATAATTGAAATAAAAAATAACTTAAATTAGTTATTATTTTTATATTTTTCAATACAAAACTAGTTTAGCATAGTTGTGTAAGGGTGAAAATGAAACAGTGAATTGTGGTGCGATCATATCACTCTTTTCTATAAATGAAAGGTTTTTTAAGAAATAGTTCATATATACTCACATGGGATTATTTAGAGATTTTTATATAACCCAAAACTATACAACACCAAATTATAGGTTACATGAATCTAGACCACATTGCATGATGTCCTTGTAAATAGATGGTAAGATGCAAGAGATAATGGTTTTTACCACATGATCTCAACACACAATGGTGTATGGTCTATCCCAAATGACCTTTAAACTAGTATAAATGTTTCATTATACAAAAAATAAATTATTTACATTAGATCGAAATCCGTATTAGAGTTCCCATTGTATGTTTTCCCCCACCCATGTTGGGATTCCTTTTGTAACTCCACCCAAGGATACAAATTACAAACTAATGAACTATGTGTGACTTGATTTATATCCTCAATGGATATATAGTGATACCTAAGTTTCATGTATAAGGAAATGATGCAGTTCACTTAATAAACCCCTCTAATGCATTTTTCTCCAGTGTTTATACATTTTACAATACACATTGGGTTTGATTATTTATTCTCTTAGTAAGAAACATATTTATCCCAGCCCATTTCCTACTGTGCATTAGACCGATCTATACAAATACCTCACTTCCTATAGTAAATCTAACTTAATTCATTTTATTTTAGGATATGCAGTGACATAAACATTTTTTATCCTATGGAATACGACATATTTCATCACCATCCAAACCCTCTTAGTATACGGTTTCCCTATTCACTTTTTAATTTTTGGTCTAGGAAGAGATGAAAAAATATTTTCTATGAATTATATGTGTCTTAAATCATAATTCTATAGGATATATAGTGATGTCTAGACCACATATCTTGGGTTTAATAGAAAACACAATCATCATTTTTTTCTTAAGAAAAAAGGTACAAGATAAAGGGTGTGTAATGTGGTGCAACCAAGGAAATAATATCTAACAATACCCCTAAAATCAGAAGTAAGGGAGAAAAAAATAGAAAATAAAATAAATAAACTTGTAGACTTGATATTCCAAGATAATTAATACATATCCTAGTTCCCTTATCTCCTTGTGTTAAGCAGAATATTTAGGTCATTGATCAAAGACTTTCAAATATGAATTTGTTACTTAAAAAGTAACTGTAGTCAAACCTCGAAGCAAATGAACAATAATAAATTAGTCAGTATCCACCAAATTTAGATCAATATTTTCATCACTACACATCTTCAAAACATCATGCATAACACATTACTCCATGATTAGAGAATCACTAGGTCCATAGATAGAATTAAAGGTAATGATCATAGATCCACCTAGATTGTGAATGATTCTCCCTCCTCATATGAGACAAGAGATACAAGAACCATCTACACTGATCCTGAATCCACTAGAGTGGGGAGTCCAAAGGATCCAGTGACCCTAAAGAATGGAAAAATACCCTGAGGTAGAGGTTTCACAAGAAGGTAATAGTTTTTGAAGGGAATGATCACTCTCACACCATTTGAGAAGAAGAACCAGATTGACTAAAATACACTGGGATTGTACATAGACTCTATCCTTTTAGACACACTATTACATTATTTTAATCATAATTAAATGTAAAATTACAAGATAATGATCATAAACTATATTGTTTTGGAAGATTAGATACATAATTAAACTAAATGAAACAAAAAAAATATTTTATTTAATCTTCATAAGTAGATCTTAACTTCTTTTGAGTACTTACATCTACATAGGATACTCTGAGGAATACATGAACAAAGGGATGAGCAAAAAATTCTTGTAAGGTAATATGAATATGAATAATTCATGAAACACAAGTTATAAATCATAACATGATGACATAAAAAATCATAGAACAAGAATAAATTTAAGGATTCATAACATTTATACCATGGAATAATATAAACATGTTTTCATATAAATTTGGAAACAACATACAACATGACTTAAGAAAGATTCAAGGTTTATTGAACATGGAAAACGAGTCAATGCCAATCACCAAGATCATTGCACATGATGTCTCATGTGACTAAATATTACCCAATGAAATGGAGCCCTATCTAGGAACACCAACCATAACATGTTAATTAATATTTTTTCCACTTTAAGAATATTATATAAGTAATCAAACATAAACATAAGAGTTACCCGTGGTAAGAATTGTGTATCAAAAGCACGCCAAAAGGAATAATAAAAGGAAATATCATAATGGTGTCCATGAAAGAATGGTTTTAAACCATACATGCACATTAATAAGAAAAAATATTAATATATCATGATTAGGGATGTAAAAATGAAGTTAATACATATAAAAAATTTAGTTTAAGAATCATTAAAAATGAAACATTTTAGTGTGGTTTTATGAAAAATATTAAGGATTATTTAAAAAGGAAATGGAATAATTGTTTATATAAAACCAAAAATGATCCAAGAGAGATTTTAATGATAAAATGAGTTATTTTAGAAAAATAATGGTGGACTAAAATATATTATGGAGTTAACTTGAAAATGGGTAAGAAATCTGAAAGTTCCCTTGAATTGGGTTTGGTTTTTGGAAAGCTTTGAGAAGGGAACCTTGTTAAAACATGTATTTCCATATAAAAGAAGAATTATATGATCTGGATACATGATTTTGGAAAATATAAATAGAATTTATAATATGTAAATAGAAATAAATAAAATTTACATTGGGTAAATAGATATAAAACATAACCCAAAGGAAATATGGATGTTCGGAAAGGATCCCTTGCCTTTTGTCTGAAATGGTTCTTTACTTGATCTTAATATCATGAAGAATAAAATTATAATAATTAATAAATAAGTAAATAAAATTTTATATATGTAATTTATGTATATTAATTTTATTAAGTTCATTTATGGCCTTTTTGATGAGTTATAGTGTTTAATTTCATCGTTTGGGAGAGTTCTTTTTCTTAGTTTTCATGATTAGTTCACTTGTAAAAGTGTATGAAAGTTCATGTAGAGTGGGTATAATTATCCATAATTGAAATAATATGTTATTGATGAAAAAATAATAATAATTGGTCTTATATATATATATATTTCCATATATGAGGATACATCATTAGTTAACATGTTAATGATAATCCCTTAGACTAATTTTAGCGGTTTTTCGATCACAACACACTCATCCAGTTTTATCATTTATTATTATGTGTATATGTCATTTAAAGAACATAAAAAGGGTTAAAAATAAATTTTAAAATATTTTTCAACCATTATAACCATTTTAATACTATATTTGAATGAGATTAAGGAAAATAAAAACTTATCGTCCATGAAGGTGATAAAACAACACCTCACAGACGACAGTTTAATTTTTAGAATAAAAGGGTGGGGAGATGGGGTTGATTATGGAATATTCCATTATCAATATAAAATAAAATTATATTTATGTTTATAGAGTTATAATTCCATTTTTATAAGGGGAGGTGAGGATATATTAAGAAAATAAAAGAACTTGAAAAGGAATTAGAAGAAAAGAATGAGAAATTTAACTCTTGAATTCGTCTTTTTGAGAACCTCATTGAGGGACATGAGTTTGGTTTTTTGTGAGACCAATGTCTCCCAGACTTGGGGGAGGGGCTTGGGAAGATATTTGAGCATAATTTGGTAAATTATCAAATCTTCAGAGGTGTGAGGAGAAGAGGTGGAGAGGGGTGGTATTTGTAGTGGAAGAGAGTTTTCATTATTTTAATAATTAGTTTATAATTTTGGATCAAGACATAAAATAGTATTGATTATTGTGACTAAATATAGTAATTATTACACATTATTTTGAACCAATGGTCACTTACATCAGCTAAACATCATCCGTGAATCAATAATTCATGTATTTAGATTATACCGTAAATTATCGTATTTTATTATTCACTAAAAATTCTAGTATTTCAGAAAAATAACATTCCATTTTTCAATGTGTAGAATTAAAAAATGGACTCCATTTTATGAAAATGAATTTTCTAATTATTTTAAAATTAAATTTTAATTAAAATAGTCATTTACATATAAAATACCAATTCTATAATTATAACCGATTTTGTAACACTTTGAAAAATTAAATAATATCTTATAAAATTATCATAAAATCATATAAAAACAACATATTAATTTTTGAATATAATTTTTAAAAATAATTTACTTTTAAATCCTTAAATTAATTAAAAAATGTTAATTAAATATTTATGACTTAAAAAGATACCAATACTTAATTAATAAATTTTAAAACATTTATTGACTTATATTGTGATATAATTATATCATAATTTAATTTATAATATTCCTAATTTTTATTTATACTTTCATAGGTGAGGTTACTAGTAATTTGGATGGTTTACTATTCATAAGGGTCGTATTACTATTCCTATGTTCTATTTACTATTTCATCAGTATAGGTTCTTTAAAGTATAGAAATACCACTAATTACATTCATTCATCATTTATAATGTCTGTATGGAGTTCCTAATGTGATTTTTTTGTGCCTATACTATATGAAATAATTATAAGAAATGTATTTCTATTGATAAATTTTGAGTTGTTACATTATTCCCCACTTATAAAATTTTCCCTCTATTTTTTTTAAAAACTATGGGGAAAACATGTGAGGGTACTTCTCCTTCATTGCTTCCTCCAGTTCACATGTTGCCTCTTCATACTTATGGTTTCACCATAGTACTTTGACAAGGTGAGTGGTCTTGTTGCGTAGAATTTTATCTCTATGGTCTAAGATCTTCACCGTCTATTCCTCATAACAGTGATCATTTTCCAACCATACCACATATAAATTTACTATATGTGAGGGATCTTACATGTACTTCCTCAAGAGGGATACATGGAATACATCATTTACTAGAGACATGGTTGGTGGAAGTGCTAGTTGATAGTCTATAACTCTAACATGATCAAGGATCTTGAAGGGGCCAATGTACCTGGGACTTAGCTTTACTTTCTTCCCAAATACCATGATCCTATTACAGGGAGATATTTTGAGGAATACCATGTCTCTTACCTGAAAATCAAGGTCCCATTGAAAATTGTTTTTATATCTCTTCTATTGACATTGGGATGCCTTGATGTGTTTCTGAATGGTTTTCACATTTTCCTCCATTTCATTGACCATTTTAGGTCCTTTTAGCTTAAGTTCACCAAATTCATCCCAGCATATTGGTGTTATGATTATTTTCCCATAAAGGGATTCATGTGGTTCTATTTAGATTCTTGAGTGGAGAATATTATTGTAGGAGAATTTGATTAGTGGAAGATGTGGGTACCATCCTCCTTTGAAATCTATAGAACTTACTCTACACATGTCTTACATTTTCTAAATAGTCTTCTTATATTTGAAATCACTTCAAGGATGATTTTCCGTACTGAAGTTCAGATCAATTCTTAGAGTATGTTGGAGACTTTTCCAGAACATGGAGGCAAATCTTGAATCTTGATCAGATATAATATATAGCGGAAATACATGCATCCTTACCACTTATTTGATACATATCCATGCAATTTTATCCAGTGATAATTCATATCAAATTGTGATAAAGAAAGTTTTCTTTTTGATATGATCTACAAAAACTCATAGAGCATTGTTTCCTCTAGATATCTTTGAAATTCCTGTGATAATGTCCATGATAATGTTTTCCCATTTCCATGTTGGTATGGGTAGTGGTTGAATCATCCCCTTAAACTTTTTTAGCCTTTACTTACTGACATACCAGTCACTTTAATATATATTCTGTGAACTCCTTATTCATATTGTCCCACCAATACTTCCCTTGGAGATCTCAATTCATCGTTGTTCTCTCTGGGTGAAAAGAGAAGGTTGAGATATGTGTGTCATTTAAACGCTCCTTATATATCTCTGGATCAGATAGTTCACATAGTCAAGACAAAAATCTTACAACTCCTTCCTCATTAGTTTTAAAATATGAGTATTTCAAATTTCCCATACCTTCTGTATTCTTCTGTATTTCCAAATCATTCATTTGATCATGCTTTATTTTCTTTATAAGGGTTGGTTGAGCAATCATTGGAGAAAGGATTGAGGATGTTCCTTGTATAACAATTCCCATTTCCATCCTCTTCAGATCTAAGAAGATTGTATCCTTCTCAATTCATATCATTGATAAATATGCATGATCCTTTCTATTTAGATAATTTTTCACCTCATTTTCTTTACTAGTATGGTAAAGTATTGAATAATCATAATTCATTATGAGATCTAACAATCTTCTCTATTGCATATTAAGCTTCTTTTATGTCAGTATATATTTGATACTCTTATAATCAATATATGTTCACACTTATCCCCATAGAGATAATGCCTCCATATTTTCAAGGCAAAGTTCATAGTTACTAACTCCAAATCATATATATGATAGTTTAGCTCATGGATTTAAACTACCTTGATGTGTAGGATATCAATTTATCATTTTTTATGAGTACACATATGAATCAATTCTTTGAAGATTCACTGTATACTACGAATATTTTCCTATATATTGGTAGTGTGGAAACTGGTGTAGTGATAAGCCTATTATTCAACTCTTTAAATAAATCTTTACATTAAATAGTCTAGATAAACTTTACTCCCTTCTAAGACATCTTGGTTAGTGGGTTTTATAATCATGATAAGTTCTTCAAAAATTATTAGTAATACTTCCTTCATCCAGAAATCAAATTGACGGTACTTTGAATGAAGTTTAACCCTTTGAAAAGTCTTCATAATAGTATTCAAATTCTACTCATGATTCTCCTAGATCTTAGAGTATATCAAGATATCATCAATAAATACTACCACAAATTTATCAAGGTAATATAAAAAGAATATATTTATTAAATCTATAAAAATTTATGGAGCATTAGTGAGTCTTAAGGGTATCATTATGAACTCATAGTGTCTATATCTCATTCGAAAGATTATCTTGGTAATATCTTCCTTCCTCACCTTTAATTGGTGATATACTAACTGAAGGTCCACATTAGAAAAATAAATATCCCCATGTAGCTGATCGAAAAGGTCATCCACCTGTGGAAGGGGATACATGTTCTTTATGATGATTTTGCTGATATCAAGATTACCAATACATAAGAACTTTGATCAATCCTTCTTATTGATGAAGAGGACTGAAAAACCCCATGGTGAAGAACTTGGGTGTATAAAAACCTTGTTGATATTCCCTTATAACTACTTCTTCAGTTCTTCCTTCACAATAATGGTCATTCTATAAGGTGTATTTGATATAGGTAGTGGTCCAAGAATAAGTTCAATAGAGCAATGAGCCTATTGATCAGGAGGAATACCATGAAACTATTTTGGGAACACACTATTTTGATCCCTCCCAATGGTCATTTCTTTATACTGAATCTCTCCTTTATCTAAATAATTTGAGAAATATATTCTTACTCATAAAATCCTCCTCCTTACACTTGTATATAATTATAGGAATCTTTGGGATGTGAAGAGTTATCTCCATTCCCTGATAGTTGATGTTGTATTTGTATAAATATAGCAAATCTATGCCAAAAATAATATCAAACTCTACTAAAGTGAGTATGATAAGATTTTTTGGGAGGTTCAGTCCACAAAAATTCACTGGGGAGGAGTTATAAACTTTGGAAGAAAAAATTTACTAATTTTTATTCTTATAGAAAACTCAACCTCTGTATTTTGAGGTGGTGTTTGAATGGGTATACTAAACTTGAAAGATATAAAAGAATGTGTAGAACCATAATCAAATAGTACATTAGATATTCTTGAATATATAACCAGTTTTCCTGTCACTAAGTAATTGTCAAGTTCCACCTTAGAAGTAGTTATAGAATATGCTATTCCTTTTTCCCTTGGGGTGTGTTTTTATTGATTTCCTCAAACAACCCTTAGATTAGGGAAATGGTTTTAATAATTCCCTTGTTTATTATAGTCGAATCATTTCACTACAAGCTGAGTGTTGATCAGTATGTTCCCTTCTTCTTCTACATTAGTGGAACTATTCATATCCCTTAAATAGTTATTATCCAGATTCCCCATTATTCCACATTTTAATCATTTCTGGGACCCCTTTAGATAGTTCCCATGATTGTTCTTCCCACAATTTTTGACATGTGGGATATTTGATTTTATTTCCATCATGGAATTTCTCTGCTGATCGACCTAGAATGGATTCTATTGTCCTCTTTTTATTATCAGGCCCAAGAGACAACTGAGAGTCTATGATCTCCATTTCAACCTTGATGGAACAACAAACAATCTCTTCACAGTCATTAAAGTCTCAAATGATATTTATTTTTATAAAATTGTCTTTAGTTCGCAAAAGAAGAAATCCAACAAAATTTTGGTGTTCATAACAAAGCTAGAGGTGTATCTTTCAAGCCTTGTAAAGTTTACTTCAATCGTCCTTATATACTCAGCTTCCTTCTATTTAGTCTTAGGAATACTATTTCCATCTTGAGATGGATGTTTTAGGGAAAATAATTTTTGCAAAAACATTTTCTTGAATTCCTCCTAATCTATGGTATCAATTTTATCCTTGGGATTATTGTTTTTGATTAGTGTCCACCACTGAAAACCTTTCCCATCAAAACGATAGATCTTCATCACAAATTTCTCTTCTTATAATCATTGAGTGATAGAGAATATCTTTTCAATAAAGTTAATACACTATTTTGTGAGGAGGAAATTAGAAAATCCACTAAACATGGGAGGTATTTTGCACATAAAAGATTCTACCACAACTCACTCTCTCTTAGGATAAGGAGGTATTTCCACACGATTCATGTTAATATTCATAACTTGATCCAATTGAGAAAGTACTTTAATGGAGTTTTGATGACCCATTTCTATCATATTTGGAATATCATTATAGTAATAATCACATTTCTTATCATATTGATTGTTGGAATGAGTTCTCATATTTCCCACCATTAAGTAAGAGAAATGAAGCGCAATTTGGGGGCTTGAATACTGAAAAACGAATCATAATAAATTTATGTTTTGAACATAAAAGGATAAATTTTTAAAAGAAACGTATATCCCAAATTTTAATTCCTTAGGTTTAAATATGGGTTATCTATGATCTAATTTCTAACCTATATTCTTATGGTATTATTTTTTTGTTCCCTTAATAATGGTTTGTAATGAGCTTATGAATTTACCAAATAATATCCCTTAGGAGTGTCAAATCTAGTGCATAGTATGGCCTTTTTTCATTTACTAGGTTACCATGAGTCCGGCTTGGAACACCTTGTCCGAGTTGTTACTTTTAGGTACATCTATTTCAAAACCACATCCAGTTGTAGTATCCAAATAAGGATGTATTTTTTTTGATAAACTACTTACTCTATACTAACCAAAATGTAGGGATGTTTTCTCAAACTTATTATTTTTGCAAGGGTTCTTACTAAAGTGATCTATTACTAACCTCCAAAATTTACTAGACCTTTCCCTAATACCAACTATAGAGACCCTATCATTTTATACATACTATTACATGATTTTAGGCCTAATTAAACATCCGATTACATGCCAAGTATCAATAATTTTAGTGTCTTGGAAGATTAGATACATAATTAAAAATCATGAAAAAAAGTAATTTTTTTTAATCTTAAAAATGATATCCTAACTTCATTTTAGCTCTTATATCTACAAAGGATACCTTGGGGAATATATGAATAAAGGGATGAGCTAAAAATCCTAGTAAGGTAATAAACATATGAATAATGCATAGAACAAGGGATACAAATCATAACACGATGACATAAAAAACACGGAACATGAAAAAATGTAAGGATTAATGATGTGTATAACATGGATTCATATAAATATAGTATCAAATAAATCTAGAAACAACATATTACACGACTTAATCATCAGTCAAGGACCATTGCACAGGGAGCATGGGTTAAGGCTTACCAAAAAGACCATTTCACATGACATATCGTGAGACTAAACATTACACAATGCATTTGAGTGATATATGGGTGCACCCATCATAACATGTTCATGAATATGTCTCCCACATGAATAATCATACATAAGGAATCAAACATAAACATAAGGGTTACCCTTGGAAATAATTGGGTATCATAACTATGTAAAAAGGCATAACAAAAGAGAATATCATAATGGTATCCATTAAAGAATGTTTTTAAATCATACATGAAAATTTATATGGAAAAATAGGAACATATCATGATAATTGATGTCAAAATTAAGTGAATATTTTTAAAATTTGTGTTTAAGAAACTTTGTAAATAATATATTATAGTGCGGTTTGAGGAAAATATTAAAGATTTTTAAAAATAGAGAAGGAATAATTTTTTTGTATAAAATAATAATTAAACCCAGATATATTTCAATGGTAAAATTATTAATTTTATAAAAATAATGGTGGATTAAAACAAATTTTGTACTGAACTATAAAAAGGTAAGAAATCGGGATGTTGTTTTGAATCGGGTTTTCTTTTCAGAAATATTTGTAAAGGTAACCTTATTAAAACATGTATTACGCCATGAAATAAGGACGATATGAACTGGATACATGATTTTAGAACATATAAATAGAATTTATAGTAATTAAAAAAAACCAAATAAGACTTAAATTGGGTAAATAGAGAGAAAACATAACCCAAAATAAATACAGAGGTTGGGAATGGATCCCTTACCTTATGCCAAGAAAAATTACCAAATTAATAGTAATTTACATAATGATCAAATTAGATTCATTAATTAATAATTAAATAACCTTTTTATACATTTTATGTATTTATTATAATTTTATTAAGTTCATTTTTGGATTTTTCTATGAGTTATAGTGTCCAATTTCATTGTTTGGGTGTGTCCGTTTTCTTAGTTTTCATGATCTGTTCGCTTGTATAAGGGTATAAAAGTTAATGTAGAATGGTTATAATTCTATAGAATTGAAATTATATGTTATTAATGAAAAAAATATGTTTAATTGGCCTTATAAATTATTTTTGTTTCTAGATATGAGGATGAATCTTTATATAACATATTAATGACAATCCTTTAGATCAATTTTTGTGGTTTTTTTATCACAAAAAACTCGTTTTGTTTTATAATTTAGTATTATGTATATATGTTAGTTATAGAACATAAAAATGGTTAAAAAAATATGTTTTAAATTATATTTCATCCATTGTAATATTTTTAGACCAAATTTGATGGAGATAAAGGAAAATGAAAATTTGCCATCCACAAAGGCGATAAATCAACACCTCACGGAAGACAGTTTCATTATTAGAATAAAAATGAGGGAAGAAGGGGTTTCATGATGGATTATTAAATTATAATAATAAAATTATAGTATATTTATGTTACTGGAGTTATCTTTCCATTTGGATTAGTGGTGTTTAAGAGATATTAGAAAAGAAAAGAACTTGAAAAGAAATTAAAATAAAAGAAAGAATAATTTACCTCTTGAATTCTTCTCCTTGAGAACCTTCTTCAGGGACTTGAGTTTGGTATTTTGATGACACAAAGGGATATTGGACATGGGGGAGAGGATTGTGAATATATTTTAGAATAATTTGGACAATTCTCAAATCTTGATTGGTGTGAAGAGAAGAGGTGGTGAGGAGCGGTATTTATAGCGAGGGAGAGGGGTGTTTTCTCATGATTTTAATCATTACTTTATTATTTTGGATCAATAAAAACAATGGTATTGATTATTGTGAATAAATATAGTTATAAATTAATTTGGGTTTGAACCAATGGTCACTTACATCATCCAAACTTCATCCATGACTCAATAATTCATGTATTTAGCTTATACTGCAAATTACCATATTTTTCCATTCACTAAAAATTCAAGTATTTTAGAAAAATAGCAAAACATTTTTTTGACATGTTTGATTAAAAAATGGTCTCCAATTAATGAAATTAATTTTCTAAAAATGAGAAATTTAATTGTTAATTAAAATTATAATTTACATGGAAAATACAAATTTTAAAATTATAACTAATTTTTAACACTTTGAAAATATAAATAAGGTCTCATAAAATTATCTTAAAATCATAAGATAAAAAAAATATTAATTTTCAAATGAATTTTAGGAAAGTAAATTTTATTTTAAATCACTATATTAATTATAATTTTTCAATTACATATTTATAAATTAAAAAAATACCATTACTTATTTAATTATTTTTAAACCATTTATTTACTTATTCTATGAAACAATTATATCATACTTTCATTTATAATGTGCCTAAATTTTATTTTTATTTTTATAGGGGTGTTTAATATTCATTTGGATGGTTTACTATTCACAAGGGTCATACTACTTTTCCTAAGGTCAAGTTACTATTTCATTGACATATGTTCTTTAACTTCTAAAAATACCACTTATTTCATTCATTCCTCATTTGTAATGTTTTTATTATATTATTAATTTAATTTTTTAATGATTATACTATATGATATAATTTTAATAAAGGGATTTCCATTGATGAAGCTTTGGTTTGATATAGAACGAGCCACCAGAATCTGACTCGAGCTAACAACACCCTCACAAATAACATTATTTATTACTTCCCAGATACACCCGAAACATGCCACCATAAGAAGAACCCTGAAATTCTTATCTAGAATATTATCAGTTTCCTCAAAAAAATATATACTTAAAATTTCACCAATTTTGAGAATGTTAGAGAGAAACCCAATGAACTTTCTGAACACGTGCCAAAAAGAAGTTGCCTAGTTTCCCTCAAAAAATGGATGAATAATAGATTCCTCTTAAGGGTTACAAAAACAAAAGCACTATGATTCCAAAATGATACCCTTGTGATTGATCTCATCATCTATGGGAAGATCATTATTTTGAATCCTCCAAATTAAAAAATTATACTTTGGAGGAATGTATTTTCACTAGAGGATGCTTCCATATACATCATGCACCATATTCCCATATAAAACCCGATGATAATTCTCTACTGAAAAAATACCATACGAGGTTTCCATGAACACAATGGAGTCTCAAACTTCACTGAACAAAATATTATAAGAAACTTCATACTATGGATTATAAATGAAAACATTTATGAACAAAGGGTAACTACTTATAAACCTAAAGGAGACATCAGGGATTAGACACCTTGAGAAACTAATTTATTTTCCTTCGTAGTTATGATCCTAGAAGTCGATCCCCCTTCATCCAATGACCAAGTGGGAGTCATCCAGAATGGCTAGGATGTTCCTATTAATAGATTTATTGAAACCATAGACTCCCACATTTAGTTGTCTCATGTTCTTCCCATACTCATTCTTAATGAGGCTACTCTAGAAATTCTGACCATGAACTACTTCCCAAGACACCTTATCTTACAGGATATACACTGTACAAGCGACATCACATATATTAATTCCCCTATCCTCTATAGGCCTTTCCAGTCTCAAACAAAAAGAATAGTGTATTTTTCTTTTGGAATGGTAATCCCAAAGGAAAGATAACATAAACTTTTTCAACATCTATAATAACCTCTTTTATTACCCTACATAACAAAAGAACATGCATGATTATTGAAGTTAAAATATAGTCAGCTGGAGTGATTCTAGAATCAAACTATAGAATCATATTTTTATATTTTTTAATGCAATTGAAAATATTTTCGACGATCCAATCAAGGAAGTTAATGCAGATTCTACCTAGAAATATTGGAGCTCCTAGATATTAAATAGGGAAGCTCTATTTTTGGAATTCCAATGAATATTAAATATGTTTAGTGTGCCACATCAAACTTGAGGATGAAAGGTCTACAAATATATTATCCTGATTAATAATTTTTCTACTCTATCTACAATAATGCTCCAAGACCATATTGAAGCCACCAAGAGAACCAATGTTTCCATTCATGAAAAATTCAACATCATCAAAAAATAAATTATGGGATACTCTAATGAAGCCACACCTACACGAAAAGAATGGATAAACCAATTACACAGGCTGTGAGATACGTATCTACTAAGTTAATCCAAGAATAAGATAAAAGTACTAGGGGATATTCGGTCCCAATACCTTATCCCCTTGGCTAACTTTATGAAACTATATATCCTTTCCATAAAAGATATGGTAAGACAAGTTGAGCTATAATATCTAAATAAATGATTAGAAATCCTTGTAGAAAAACCAATGTAGCTTATAACCCTCGGAATAAAATTCCATTCAAGTCCGTTATATGATTTATTCATATCAAATTTGATGAAAATATTGGATCCTGGAGTCTTTATATTTATCTCTCTTATTATCTATTGAGAAATTCTAATGATACTAGGAATTTTCTACCCCATCATGAATATGTGTTGCTCCCTGGAGAACTAATATGTATAAGATTAGAAAGTAATGAATTTTGAATGATAGAAAAAACTTTGTAGGGATAGTTTCACATAATAAAGGGGAGGTAATTATTAAGAGATGAGGGATCCATAACTTTTGGGATAAGGACCAGTGTAGTGGAACATGCCATCTGAGGAAAAAATCTTCCATGGAACAATTCCTTAATATCCAATTATAGATCTTTCTTAAAAATTGTCTTCATAGACAAATTGAAGGATCCCATGAAACCATTCAAGCCATGAAAAATATCTAGATTGATATGTTTGACAACCTCATAAACTTCAATTTCTTCAGGACTCTGCTCAGCATGGAATTTTTTTCTTTGGTCCGAATACATGGAATAGAATATAATTTTTTTTCATGGCATCTAAGATACCCACTCTATATAAAATGGTGATATTCAACCAGAATTAATTTAAAAAAAACCCTTGATCATACCTCCAAAAACTTCTAGTTCTTTGATATAGGTACCATCCTCTATGAAAATATTTTTTATAGTAATGCTCTTATTATCTTTGATACAATAATAAAGTTAATATGTATTTTGATCACCCTCTTTAATTCACATGTATCATGACTGATATCATGCATCACTCTCTTATTCTAACAATATATTTGATAATTAGATCTTCTTACGTGTGAGATTATCAAGAAAATCATCACCCAACCATCCTTGGGTTGAGAATTATAAAGGCTAATCTCCTCCATGAGAGAATCTAGGTCATGATAGAAAAAATCCATAATATTATTCCATGAATTAAAGTAACCTTTAAAACATATTATGATATTGTGCAAGCCAACCCATGAAATTCCATGCATGGGTTTGTCCCAGGATGCCTACACCTTCGTTAGATTGCTTTGATCAGAGATCCAACGATTGGAGAAAAAGAAGCTCATACACCCCTATCTTTGAAATTCCATTTAGGAAAAGAGTAGAGAATAATTAGATAAGGACTAAGAGATAAGTGAAATAGAATAATTAAAATAAATATAGATACCTTGAAGATTATAAAAACATCTATCTAGATGAAACCACATCCTTATTCCCTCTTCTAATTGTTAGACCAAGCCTATTTATCATTGGTTTGAACATGTGTTTTAATTGAGGTGTGAATAATTAAAATTTTGGTTTAAACTCTTTATTTTATCCTTATAAATTTCCCTTACAGTTTAGGTAAGTATTCAAGAGTTTATGAGGATTGTTCAGAGTCCATATCTCTTGAATTTGGAGGGAACAACTAGGCCATGTGGTTAGTAGAAACCAGGTATTCCAGTATACACATTTAGAAAAAACCAAGTGGGGTGATACTATATACTATCAGGGGTCGCATGGTTTGATAAAACTATGAAAACTACCACAAATACAATACATGGATGATATATATGGTTCCCACATGCTTTAAATAGTTTGTTTAATCATTTAATGCCGACCATGAAAGGGGTGTCATGGGATAGAGTTAGGTGGATGATTATCTTACAATTTGTCCAAATGTATATCCAAAATCTATGGATTTTAATCTTTAGGTGATTTTAACATTTTCTTTATTTTCTTTAGAGAGGCTAACCCTATTTATCACTTATGTTCTAGTGGAAAGCAACCCCTACCATATTCACATTAAGAGCTCCTTTAAGACTAAAGTTTGGCCTTGAATGATCTTCCCCATACTGACTCCAATCAAGGTATAGTTAGCCTCATTGGATGGAAACCGATAATCTATCTATTCCTCCTATGCATCTCATCATTTATCTTGTTATTGATGGAGTAATTTTGGTTCAAGTTCTAATGCCTTATTTTAAGTAATTTTTCTTTTTGCAGGAATTAATCCCTTTTATCCCGAATTAGAGTCCAAAAATATACAAGGAGTTTACTACTAAGCTAAAGTAAGTGGTATCATGGTTTTACCTCAACTTCTTAGTGTTTATATATACACCATTGTGTCGTACATTGGATTTTCTAAGTGTATCTTATTAAATGAAATGATCATTAAATTAAAAGCATAGGATTGACCTATATGGTCAGCAAGACCCTTTAAAAATCATTAGAGGTTAAGGACCTTGAATTGAAATACCCCTTGATTTTGTTTCTTAAATGGACAAAACCACAATGGGTGGCATATGAATTTGATTCAACTTAGGGGTGTGTTCTTTACCCCTTGTTTTGGGATGTTAAATAAAATTTTATCTATGTAAATTGAATTTAATAAAAGGGGGAATTTAAGACCATGTCCCTATGCCTATGGCCTTTATCCTTCTCCCTTAGGATTAAGATGATATTTAAATCCAAAAACCTAATTAATTGAATGGAAGGATTCATTTGATGCTAGGACTTCTAAGCCTATGTTTTGACTTTCTCTACTTTATAAGGTTAGTAAATTTCTTATATAAATGTGATTAAAAAATGAGTTATGATATGAAATAAAATGGTATGATTAGTATTTGGGACCATGACCATTCATATTTCCATGACAAGAGTGAAATATGGGTTCTAGCTTGGAATAATATAAACAGACCAATAAGGATTATTTAATTAAATAAAATGTAAATTGAATTATCATGCACTATGGGTGACACAAGGGTTATCATAAGAACTCCTTGGTAGGAATAAACTAGAATATGTTTTATTTACATGTGAGTGATACTTGGAACCCCTCTCTGAACTGGCAAGGAAACACTTAGATGGAATACTATTATTAAGTTTAATTGATACTTGGACACCCTATATGGAAAACCAAGGACTGACTCAGAGATTTAATCTTTTTATATTATATGAGTGACACTTCAGATCCACTGTGGACCTCAAAGGATATACTCAGAGGGATGTAACATTATACCAAACCCAGACCAATACCAGGGTTCCTATGAGGAATTTCTTATATGGGTCTGTATGGTGATGGGTTCACATTATGCCCGGAGCGATATCTAGGTTCCAAATTATGAATTCTAATGAAGGATCAAGTTGATTTTGAAATAAATAATAATTTATTATAACACATGTCTGCCAAGAAAATTCACAATCTTGGATTCAGTTAGAGTTTTTTATTGTCATGATGGACGTATTATACATATCTTACTTAGATATGAATAATGGGGGTTTCTAGGAAAATGATATAGGTCTTGGGACGTCATTGTGAATTAAATAATGTTTTCATAACTACTCAGAGTTAATTCAACTTAGGCTAAAATAGGTTGGAGAGGAAGTGTGTTCCATGGGAACCCATACCTATGTTGGATATTTATTACCACAATTTATTTACATATTTTACTATTATCAGCACACTCTTTATTATATATTCATAGACTGAATAGAATTAGACACTGTTGGTGGTGACCTACTAAGTTTATCTCACACCCTACTCGGGCCACCATTTGGTTCCTGAACGGACATCATGGATACATGTAAGGAAAATAGAAAGTGACCCACCCTAGATTCTTTATTACTACAATAGGATAGATTGTGGGGGAAGAAGGCCGATCCTATACCCGAGATGCTACTTGAGATAGCCTAAGGTATTTTATTAAATTTTTTATATCATATTGTATATTCATGTTTCTCTAATCCCCTTTTATTTCCTTTTTGTATAGTATACTAGGATCATCATTTTATATATCCATTTGATAGATGGGACTACTTGGTTATTTTTATGATAAATATTTATTCCTAAGATATTTAGTAATCTTTATGATTTTGGTATTGATTGATATTATTATACTAATATGCTACACTCTAACCATGAGAATGTAGTCTCACCAATATTCCCTCAAGGACCCCCACTGGTAGTTGGCTGCCTATGGTATACGGGGAGGAGCACTTGAGGTCCTGTTGCCAACTAGGTTTAGTTACTATTGTGTAAACTTGGTTTCAGGACCTCATAAAGTGGTATCATAGGAGGTTTATTTTCTTTAATTTTATTGAATTACTAATTCAGAAGGTAGAATGGAGAAATATTATGTGTATAGATTTCAAACTGAGCCTTTTCCTAGTAGTAGCGAACCCACGTATAGTTATACTCTAAATTACCCAAGATGGTACATGTTGTTCAAGATTATGCTTATTACAGTTTCCTTAATTTCACTATTAGTTGATACACATGTTGTTTTATGTTCCTTATAATTATTTATTTTTCCCTTGGCTGATATGGAATGAAATAATTGCATAATGAATCAATATATGAACTTTTGGATTTATATGTCATGCATATTCCATCCCATGTTTATACCACGACATGCATTACCTGAATAATTTTTTGGTAACTTTATTTCTATGTCCATGTATTTGACATTTCTTATGATCTGTAGGTTGCATAGACTTGGATTTACGAGAATCCAAAGTGGTGTGAATCTTAATTAGGAAGGCTTTTACCTATGGTACCATTATATCTTTGCTTTTATTGATTATCAAAGATTTAATTAAGGCTTGTGAATGAAATATTTCGAGACGTGCCACTAGGACAGACATGATTCTTACACCATGAGGGTGGTGATGACCATGGTCTGGAGGTGCTGGGACTTCATACATTAGTAGAAAATCTAGTAGTTCTACACAATGAGATAGTTATTATACCTGATATGGGCATCAATACCTATATTATAGGGGGTTTCCTATGCTTTATACAAACTATTCAAGGAGCCCCATGACCTGTACAGAATATAGTAGAGTTGTCTTGGGAGTTTTAATAGCATCATCTACCCAAATTTTCAGGGGATGGCTAACCAAAAGCTATAGAGTCATGTCTATAGTCCATTCTATAGATTTCCATTAATCTTGAGACACTTTCTAGAGGATAATGAAGCTCGATACACATATTCTTCAATATTCTTACAATATATGTTGGAACATTATTACCCAGATAGATCATCACCAGGATATGTATTATAGGGTTTTTTAGATAAAATTCTATGATTATTTTAATCCTGATTCATTGAGGGTTGATAGTGGTAGAGAGTTTATACATTTGGAGTAGGGAGCCTTGTCATTCAAAGAATTCTATTCCCATTTGATGGAGTTACAAATTTTTTCACCTATTATATTAGGCAATGAGTTATCTAAATATGGTCTTAGGTATGACATATTATTTAAGGTGAATTTATTTCAAATTAATAACATATCTAGAATAATTAATCAGGTTTTTATCATAGTGTGTAAACTGAGTGAAGTTGGGGGTGTGAGCATGGGTGGATTAGCACCTAGATCTGAAACTATATTGACTAATAGTAGGAAGTGTAATTTGGAGTTTCCATGTGGTGATATTATTAGTCAGGGGGTATACTCTCGTATCTATATGAGGTTACATCAGTGCTATTTATTGGGTCTTATGAAACCCTAGTGTACCAGGGACCTAGTCGTGTGTCCGTCTCCCAAAAAGATGGGTTATAAAAAGTGATTTTTCAAAGATTTTCTGTCAATATAAAATGAGAGAGGTTATTCGTGGAATCCACATTTATGAGTGGGGTCATCATCTTCACATCATGTAGGGAGTCAGAGTACGACTAACTGACACTACTATAAAATGACCCTATACCCATGATTTTCCAAAAACTGTGAGTATAGGGATTTGTTTATAACCTATACCCATATTTTTTGATAAAACATGGGTATAATGTTCAGTTCAAGAAATATACCCTTAGTTATCAAAAAAAATCCTGGGTATAGGTTTTGGTTAAAAACTTATACCCACGGTTCTCAATAACATGGGTATAGTTTTCCCATGTAAGCATGGGGAAAATACTTGAAAGGAACAAAAATATTTCCATGGGGAAACCTTTACCCATGGGTTTCCTTCTATAAACCTAGTTTATAGAAATATATATTAGTAAATATATATTTATATACACATAATCGTATGTGGGTTAGTGGTTTTGAGTATCATTTGTGAAGAGCCTGTATAAGGTTTGAATATGGACAAGGGATTTTTTTTAAATCCTGTAGCCATGGTTTGAGAACCAGGAGTATAGGGTTGCTGATGGGGTTTAAAATTTCCCATACACCTATTCACACAGTTCATAAATTTGGGAATATAATTTTACAAACCATGGGTATAGCTCTGAGCTATACTGATTCCTCCCACTACAATGGTTCCTAAAACTATGGGTATAGCCTATACCCATTGTTTTAGGGTATATACCCTCTATTTAAAACTGTGGGTATACTGTAGTTTTCTAATAGTGCGATCAGGTTGAGGTGGGGGTCATGGATGAGGTATCTATAAACCCACATCATAATGCCAAAAGAGTGGACATGATTAGAGTGTCCTAGATATATATTAGGTGTGAGGATCTGTCTAGATGTATGCAGTGATACCGACACCTGGGGACTAGAGTTCTAGACCTTCTATAGTGAGATGTACTATCCTAGTCTCCTATACATTAGTATCTACTTTTTTGATATTGTTGATTCCCATTCCTTCTTATATATTCTTATTTTAGAGGGTATTAGGATCAATGTTTAGTTATCCTATGGAGTGATAATAGTTGATAATCTGTTGGGGATATGATTAGAGAGTGTAATCTATTACAGGGATTTCCCCATTGAGATAGGTGGGTGACGCTTTGTATGGGACCTCTTTGTCTTTGAGATGATAATGTTTGATATCATTCTTGGGATGGACTAGTTGGTTACCTACCATTATTACATTGACTACTATCACCAAAGGGTGATTTCACATCCCCATAGGGTGGGGTTTTCATTAAAAAGTGTGAATGGGAAGTCTAGGAAAGATGAGATGTACACGAGCATCGTGGAATGGAAGAGATGACAACTTATACTGCTAGATTATATCTGGATGATTAGTGAACATGTAAAAAAATATTTACATCTAGTGTTATATCATTTTAATAATGTTTTCCTTGATGAATTTTTAGGAATAACTTCTGAGAGAGAGGTAAATTTGTTCATTGAGATAGTGCCTAAAGCTTCGCTGGTATCTATTCCTCCCTACAGGATTGATACTACTTAGTGCATGAGCTAAATCGGGAGATAGAGGATTTCGAAGCTAAGGGTTTTATACTACCCATTTCATCACTGTGGGATTGACTTTCCCTTTTTTAAATGAAGGAGGAATACACCCTCAGGACTTGGGTATAGTACCATCAGTTAAACCTACTTACGATTAAAAACTAGTATTTATTTCCTTGTATAAATGATCTCTTTTACATTCTCAGGAGAGTAAGGGGTTTTTCTTAGATTAATATGAGATCTGGTTATCATTATGTTAATGTTATATTATAAAATATACCACATACCACATTCCATAGTAGATATGTCTTGTATGAGTATTTGGTCATGCCATTTTGTCTCACAAACTATCCAATAGTTTTTATTGCACTAATGAACTGAGTTTTCCATCCATATCTAGATTTATGTAAGGTTGTATTCATAGAAGATATATTTTTTCATTCCAAAACTCAACAAGACCACGATAAAAATATTGAGATCATATTGGATACACTGAGAGAGCATCGGTTATATGATAGTATTACAAAGTGACTCTTTTGGATGGATAAAACTCATCTCAGGGGTAACATTATCTCATAGATTAGAGTATCAGTTTACCCAGAGAATGTGGGACCTATAGTTTCCTAGGATAATCCCAAGAAAATAATTTATATATAGTGTTTCTTGGGGAAAGATGATTATTATAGTTTCTTCACTTAGGACTTCTAATTCCTCGGTTCACATGTTACAATATTGAAAAAATGGGTGTGAATTTTATATGGTCAGGATATAGAGAGGAAGACTTTTAGAAGATGAAAGGGTGGCTGACTTCAGCACTGATAATGATTCCACCAGAGATAGGAAGAAGCTACAAAGTTTATTGTAATGCCTCAGGCATCAGGCCAGGAGAATTTCTACTGTATATGGAGTGAGTCATGGCATACAGGTCTAATCAATTGATGAAATATGATAAGAACTACATGAAACACAATCTTGTGTTTTCTTCTATTGTTCATGCCTTGTGCTGTTGGAGGCATTACATATTGGGAGATAATTTTTTAGTGTATAAAGACCAAAACATACTCAAGTACAATTTTACCCAGTGTGATTTGAATATTAAGAAATATAGGTGGGTTGAATACCTACTATCCATTGACTGCAATCATTCCAATATACCCGAAAAAGGAAATACAGTTGCTGATGCCCTAAGAAGGAGGACTCAGAAATAGGTAGTTCAGGAGGAAAAAATCAAGTGGAATATTATGAATATATTTAATGGGATGAACATAGTATAATGACCCTAGCATGTTACACATATCAATACATGATTTTAAGCACAATTTAACATCAAATTACAATCAAAGGATCCTAATGTCAAGTGTCTTGAAAGAATAGGTACATAAAACTGAAATCATAGGAATAAAGAAATTATTTATTTATAATACATTATGATCTCCTAAATTTATTTTATCCCTTACATATACATAGGATAAAATGGGGACAGTATGAACAAAGGGATAATCTAAAAGCCTATTAAGTGAACAAGAACAAGAATAAAGCTTATCACATGGGTCAGATGGAATAAAATAATGATACTAAAAGTCATGGAACATGATTAAATATAAGGAATAATAACATGGGATTATATAATCATGGTTTCATAGTAATTTAGAGGCAAGATAAAACATGAATTTAGCATGATTCAAGGCTTGTTACACAAAGAGGAGCATGAGTCAGGGATAACAACCAAGACTGTTGCACAAAAAATCTCATGAGACCAAACATTACCCAAAACATTTAAGTGCTATTTGGGTTAAGCTATAATAAAATGTTCATCAATATGTTTTCCACCTAAAGAATCATATATAAGAAATCAAACATAAACATAAGGTTTACCCATAGAAAGAATTGGGTATCATAGTTATGTCAAATGGTATATCACTAGGGATTATCATAGTGGTGTATATGAAAGGATGGATTTAAATCATACATGGACATTAATAAGGTAATATAGTCATATATCCTGATAAGTTATGTCAAACTAAAGTGAAAAGAGTGTTTCAGAAACTTTATAAATAAAACATTTTAGTTCGGTTTAAGGGAAAACTTTCAAGATTATTTAAAATGGAAAACAAATAATTGATTGTATAAATCCAAAATTGAACCAAGTTAGTTCTTCATGATAAAATTTTGATTTTATAAAAATAATTTTGCCTTAAAATAGATTATTGAGAACACTTAAAAATGAATAAGAATTCGGGAAGTTCCCTTAAATTAGGCTTGCTTATCGGGAAGAATTAATAGGGAATATTTTAAAAAAATATATATTTGAAAAAAAGATGGAATAATGGATATTGATACATGATTTTGGAACATATAATAATAATAATTTATAATGTTTACATAAAAATAGAATTTCATTTGGGGAAAAAATTAAAAAAGAGTAACCTGAAAGAATAATGTAGTTTTGGGTGGAATCCCTTACCTTACATACAAAATGATTATGAACTTGATCTTAATGTTCAAAATAATAAAATTAAATCCAATGATTAAGTAATCATTAATCTTTTATATCTCTATATGATTTAGTATAATTTTATAAAGTTCATTTATGTGCCTTTTTAATGGGTTATGAAATTCAATTTCATCGTTCGAGAGCATTAGTTTACGTAGTTTTCATGATCGATTTACTTGTATATGTGTATGAAAAATCATGTAAAATGAGAATAGTTTTACATAAATGAACATATATGTTATTAATGAACTTATATAATATTAAAATATCATTATTTTCTTATTTTAGGAAGATTCATTAGATAAATCATTAATGATAATCGTTTAGATTAATTTAGCACTTCTTTAACTCCACAAACTAGTTTTGTTATATGATTAAATATCATGTGTAAATAAACGTGAAAAAAATTAAATAGTTTTTAATACATATAATATAAATTGGTTCAACCACAAAAATGGTTTCATGACCATCCTTAAAGGTGGAATTGAAAGATGAAACAACGTCATCTGCAAAGGTGGTAAATCGACAACTGAAAGATGATTTTTTCTTTCTTAAAATAAAAGGACAGAGAAGAGAATTGATTAAGAATTATTCTGTAAACATAATAAAATTATAGTATATATAGTATAATGGAGTTTTCATGCCACTTGGACAATTGGAGATGAGGAGAATACATGAAAAGAAAATAACTTGAAAGGAAATTGAAAGAAAACAGAAGAGGGTTTTACCTCTTGATTACTTATTCTTTAAAACTTCATTACTGGATTTGTTTTGGTATTTTAATAAGAAAAGGAGATCCTAGACGTGGGTAAGAGGATAGGTAAGATTATTGGGTTAATTTTGGTAAAGTCTCGAAGCTTGGGAGGTGTGAGGGGAAGGGGTGGTATTTATAGTGGAGGGGGGGGGGTGTTTTCTCATCAATTAATTATTTAGTTTATTATTTTGATCAATAAAAGAAAAAATGATGATTATTGAGACTAAATATAGTAATTAATGAATTTTAATTAGAGATAATGGCCACTTACATCATTTATGACCCAAGCATGACACAAAAATTCATTTATTTACTTATATTGAAAATTACTCTATTTCCCCATTCAAAAATATTTCATGCATTTTAAAAAAACCAAAAATTTCAATGTATAAATTTCTATATGTGTATAATTAAAAAATGAACTCCATTTTTTGAAAATATGTTTCTAAATATGATTAGTTTAATTTTTAATTAAAATCTTCATTTACTTGAAAAATATAGATTTTAAAATTATAACTCATTTTGTAACACTTTGAAAAATAAATTAAGGTCTCATAAAATTACCTTAAAATCATAACAAATATAAATATTAATTTATAGATACATTTTATGAACATAAATTTTATTTTAAATTATTAAATTAATCATAAAATTGTAATTAAATATCCATGAGTTATAAAAATACCAAAACTTAATTAATAATTTTTTAAATATTTATTTACTTATACTATGATAAATTTATATCATTGTGTCTCTTATAAGAAGGATAAATTTTATTTACACATACTTTGGTGATGGTACTATTCAATTAGCTGGTTTACTATTCATAAGGGTCACATTACTATTCCAAATGTCAAGTTACTATTTCATCAGTATAGGTTCATTAACATATAGAAACAATTCTTATTTCATTAACTCGTCATTTATAATTCTTTTATTATGTTCTCTTTGTTTTTATACCATATGAAATAATTATAAGAAGGGAATTTATAAATATAATCCTTTTGGATGTCATATTATCCCCCCTTGTTAAATTTCACCCTAAAAATTTCTTTTTAGATTCGAAGTTGAAAATAGGTGCGGGTACTTCTCTTTCATCTCTTACTCTAGTTTCCATGTTTCCTGTTCATACTTATGGTTCCACCAAAGTAGTTTGACCACATGAATAGTCTTTTTATGTAAAAATTTATCTCTACAATCCAAGATCATCACTAACTGCTCATTGTAAGAAAGATCAATCTCCAACTGCACCACCTCTGATGTCAGAACATGTGAAGTATTTAGTATGCACGTTTTAAAGATAAATATATGGAATAAATAACATATTGAGACATTTTTGGTGGAATTTATTGTCAATAGGCCATAGATCCTGCATGATCAAGTATCTTGAAGGTGTCTTTGTACCTGGGACATAGCTTCCCTTTCTTCCCAAATCACATGACCATATTCCATGAAGATGTGTAGAGGAATACCATATCTCTAACCTTAAACTCCAAGTCCCATCAATGATTGTCTGCATAGCTATTTTTTCAACTTTAGGATGCCTTGATGTGATGTTGAATAGTTTTCACCTTCTCCACCATTCCTTCGACCATTTCAGGTCCTATCACCTTAAGTTCACCAACTTTATCCCAAAATTATAGTGTTCTTCACGTTTTCCCACAAAGAGATTCATATGAATCCATTTTGGTTTTTTTGAGTGGAAACTATCATTGTAAAGTGAACTAAAAGAGAGGAAAATATTGATATCATTATCTTTTAAAGTCTATATAATATGATCTCAACATATCTTTTACTGTTTTAATAGTCCAACCAAATTGGACATCATTTTGAGGATGATTTGCCGTACTGATGTTTAGCTCAGTCCTTAGAGAGTGTTGGAGTCTTTTCTAGAACTTGGAGGCCAATCTCAGATATCAATCAAATAAAATAGTTACTAGTACTCTATGAATTATTACCAATTATTTTATTTATATACGTGAAAGTTTAATTAGTGATAAGTCCTCCCAAATTGTGATTAAGTGAGCTGTCACTATAAGACGATCCACAATAATCCATATAGCATTGTTTACTATGGATGTCTTTGAAAGTCCAGTGACAAAGTCCATGGTGATGTTTTACCATTTCCATGTTGGTATGGGTAATAGTTTCATCATACCTTTAGAATTTCTCCTTTAATCTTTCACTTTATAACATACCAGTCACTTTGATGAATATTAAGTGATCTCCCTTTTCATATTGTCCCCCCAAAATTTCTCGTGAAGATATCGATAAATCTTTATGCTCCCTAGGTGAATAGGGAATGGGTAGATATGTGCTTCACTCAAAATCTCTTTCTTTATATCTGGATTGGATGGTACACATATTCGTGGCACAAATCATAGGACTCCATCCTCATCGATCTTGAACTCAGAGGATTTACGATTCTACATAGCTTCCACCCATTTTTGAATTTCAACACCATTTCTTTGAGAAACCTTTATTTTATCTGTGAGGTATGATTGAGAAATAATTTGAGAAAGTATTGATTATGATCCCCCTTTAATGATTCTCATGTCCATCCTTTGTAAGTATAATAAGATTAGATCCTTCTTAATTATCATCATTGATAAAGATGTAGGACCTTTTTTTTATAGTATGCACCACCTAATTTTCCTTACCAGGATTGTAGTGGATTGAACAGTTGTAATTTTTAATGATCTCTACAAATCTTTATTGGTGCATGTTAATATCCTTCTATGTGAATATATATTGGAGACTCTTGTGATCATTATATGTCTCACACTTCTCCCTATATAAATAATGCCTCCATATTTTCAACGTGATGATCAAAACCATAAAATCCAGGTCATGCATGGGACAAATTTTCTCATGGATTTTAAAATTCCATGAGGTTTAGTATATAAATTTATCAATTTTCATTATTAAATAGACTAATATATTTTTTGAATCATTGTTTTATGCAACATAGAGTTCTCCACTTTTCAGTATCATGAGTACTGGCATAGTGATAAGACTCCTTTTGAGATCCTTAAAGCATTCATCACATTATTGAGACAAGACAAACCTAAATACCTTCTATTTAATCTTGGTTATTAGGTTTTAAAATGATGATAAGTTCTTCACAAATCTCTAATAATACCCAGCCATACCATGGAAACTATGGATCTCTGTTACAGATGTTGACCTAATACACTCTTCAATTGCCTTTTTGTTAGAAGGGTCCACATATATCCCTTTGCTGGTAATAAAATTTCCCAATAATGATACTTCCTCCATCCAAAAATCCCACTTATAGTACTTTGAATATAGTTTTTCACTTTGTAAAGTCTACAACGTAGTATTCAAATTCTCCTCATGTTCCTCCTAACTCTTAGAGTATATCAAAATATCATCGAAAAAGACTACCATAAATTTGATGCGGTTATCTATAAATACTATACTCATTAAGTCCATGAATATTTATGGAGAATTATTGAGTTCAAAGGGAATCACTATGAACTCATAGTGTCCATAGCTAATTCAAAAGTCTGTCTTGGGAATATTTTCATTCTTCACATTTAATTGGTTATATCCCGATCGAAGGACCACCTTAGAGAAATAACTGGTCCCACATAGCTGATCAAAAATGTAATCTATTTTTGGTAGGGTATAATTTTTCATTATCATGATTTTTTTGAGCTTATGATAATCAATGTAGAAGCATATTGATCCATCCTTCTTCTTTATGAATAGTATTACCACACCCCATGGAGAAGCAATCGAGTATATAAAACCCTTTTCCATATTCTCCTCTAACTGCTTCTTTAGTTCTTCCTCCTCAATGGTGGCTATTCTATATGGTTTATTTCATATAGTTAAAGAACTAGGAATAACTTCAATTGACAAATAAACCTCTTGATCAGGCAGAAGATCCATCAATTCTATAGGGAATATATTAGTGTAATCCCTCACGATGGAAATGTCTTCAAGAATGATAATCTATTTTGTCTCAATCATTTGAGTTAGATATTCTTGCTTATAAGGCAGTAATATCCACACTTGAGATGATGATTCTGAAGGAGATTCATCTTTCTCCTTACACTTGAATTAGAGGATGCTTCAGGATGTGAAGCGTGATCTCCCTTTCCCAAAAGTTTATACTATATTTGTATAATTATCGCCATTCCATGCCTAATATATCATAAAACTCTACCAAAGGGAGTATGACAAAATTTTCTGGGAGGTTCAATCCAAAAAACATTAACCGGGGAGGATTTATGTACTTTGGATGTAATAATTTCCCCATTAGTGTTCTCATAGATAACTCAACCTCCATATTTTGAGTGGGTGTTTGAATTGTTCTACTAAATTTACAAGATATTAAAGAATTATTAGTACCATAATAAAATAGAATATTCACTATTACTAAATGAATAACTAGTGTAACTATCACCACATCACTGTCCGACTACACCTCAGTAGTAGTGATAGCATGAGGCCTTCCTTATTTTCTTGGAGATAGTTGTTTATTGCCTCAAAAAACCCTTATATTTGGGCATTGGTTCGGAAAATGACCATGTAACTTGTAGTTTAAATATTACACTACTAGAAAAGAATTGATATGAAACTTCCTTTCTTCTTCCACATTAGTGGGATTCTTCATATCCCTTCGATAGTTCTTAGCCAGATACCCCATTCTTTAACATTTTAAGTATTTCATATTTCACTTTAGACAGTTCCCATGATACTTCTTCCCACAATTTTGACACATGAGATATTTAGTCCTCATTCCTTCATGTCATTTATTTACTGTTCCACCATAATTAGTCTCCATTTTCTGTTTTTTTTCATTGGGACCATAAGACCATTGAGAGTATCCGATATCCATTTAAACCTTGAGTGGAAAATGAAAAATATCCTCCAAACCGTTGAAGTATTGAATAAAACATTACTTTCATAGACTCATATTTAGTTCAATAAATAAGTGATCCACCTTGATTTCAGTGCTCATGACAAATTCGCAGGCATACCTTGCAATCCTTTTAAATTTTATTTCATATGCCCCGATAGACTGATCATCCTTCTGCTTAAGTCTAAGGAACTATCGTTTCATCTTGAGATGGAGTGTTCAATAAAACTATTTATTGAAAAACATTTTCTTGAATTTCTCTAATAACGTGGAATCAATTTCCTCCTTGGAATTTTCATTTTTTATTAGTGTACACCACTGATCAACTTCCCCATCAAAAAATTAAACCATGAACAAAACATTCTCTTCTTTTGATAACTAGATTGTTGAAAACAAATTTTCGATAGAGTTAATCCACTATTCTATGAGGAGGGGATCAGGATATCCACTAAACATGGGAGACCTTTACTAGATCAAGGATTTGAGGGAACCTTGCTCTTTCCTTGGAGAAGGAGGGAGTTTCACTTGATTCAAATTATTATTCAACACTTGATCCAGCTATACAAGTACTATCATAAAGTTTTGAGCACCCATTCCCATATTATTTTGAATTTTAGTTAGTAAATAATCACATTCCTTATACCATTTATCGTTGGAACATGTTCTTCTATTTCATGAAGTTAGTTAAGAAAAATAAAGTGCAATTTTAGGGATTTAATACTTAACTAATGAGGATAATAAAAAGAAACACTGAACATAAAGGGTAAAACTTGTAACGGAAAAGTCTATCCTCACTTGTGATTCCCTATGTTTCAATATAGGTTATCCATGATCAATTATCTAAAATATTTTCTTATGGGAATTTTTTGGTCCCCTTAATAATGGTTCGAAATTAGCTTATGATTTTACCGAAGCATATCCCCTCAGGATTGTCAAACCAAGTTCTTAGTAAGGACCATTTTCATGTACTAGGTTACCCTGAGTCAGGCCTGGAGCACCATGTTGAAGGTTTAACTCTTAGGTACGTCTATGCCAGAACCACATACACTTGTAATATCTATAGAAGGGATGTATATTCTTGACAAACCACTTACTCTATACTTACAAAAATTTTGGGAATTTCACTCATACTTTGTCTTATCCCTAGTGTTCTTACTAAAGTGTTATACTCCTAGTTTCAAAAAATAACAAGACTTTTCTTTTGATACCAACTATAGTCACCCTATACATTAAAAAAATCATTAAATGATTTAAAGAATAATTTAACATCAAATTACAAGCCAAAGAACATAAAGTATAGTGTTTTAGAAGACTGGGTACATAAAACTAAAAGCATGAGACTAAAAAACACATTTATTTATTTATCACCCATTATGACCTCTTAATTTCCTTTGTGACCTTACCTCTACACAGGATAGACTAGGGATGACATGAACAAAGGGATGAGAAAAAATCCCAGTAAGGGAATAAGCATAAGAATAAATCTTTGTACATGGGTTAGAAGGTATAACATAATGATATAAAAGGCATAGAATATGATTAAATATAAGGAATAATAACGTGATATCATATAATCATGGATTGATAGTAATGATTTAGAAACATTAATAATTAATTTAGCATGAGTCAAGGATCTTTTCACATAGAGAAACACAAGTTAAGGCTAACCACCAAGACCATTGCAAATGAAGTATGAGTCAAGGATAACAACCAAGACCGTTGAAATTAACATCTCATGAGACTAAAAATTACCCAATAAGTTAGATCCTATATATAAACACCCATCATAGGATGTTTATGAATATTTTTCCACATTAATAATTATACATAATCAATCAACTATAATAAAAAAGGTTACCAATGGAATGAAATGGGTATCATAATTATCTCAAAAGGCATATAAAAAGGGAATATCATAGTGGTGTCCATGAAAGGATGGATTAAAATCATAAATGGACATTTATAAGATAATATAAGTATATATAATGATAATTTATGTCAAAATTAATTGTAAATGGTGTTTGAGGAGCTTTAGAAAGAAAATATTTTAGTACGATTTAAGGGAAAACATTCAAGATTATTTAAAATGGAAAATAATAGTTGTTTGTATAAAACAGGAATTGAATAAAGTTATTTTTTCATGGTAAAAAGTGTGATTTTATAAAAATAATGGTTTCTTAAAATATATTATGGAGCACAACTAACAATGGGTAAGAATTTGAGAATATTCCTTAAATCAGGCATGTTTATTGGGAAGAATTGAGTAGGGAACCTTTTATGCACATGTATAACCCTGAAAAATAATGATGAATGGATATTGATAAATTATTTTTGAAAATATAAAAAAATTTAGAAGATTTACATAAAATATAATTTCATTTTATTAAAAAGATAGAAAGAGTAACCTAAATGAATAATGGAGGTTTGGGTAGAATCCCATACCTTATATCCAAAATGATTCTGAACTTGATCTTAATATCATAAATAATCAAATTAAATCAATTAATTAATTTATTGAAAAACTTTTATATGTGTATAGGATTTATTATAATTTTATTAAGTTCATTTATGTCCATTTTTGATGAATTATGAAATTCAATTTCATTGTTTGAGAGTGTTAGTTTCCTTGGTTTTCATGATCGATTTACATGTATATTTGTATGGAAAATCATGTAGAATGTGGATAGTTGTCCAGAAAAGAAATTATTTGTTATTAAAGAAGTAATATAAGAGTAAAATACAATTTTTTCCATAAGTTAGGATGATTAATTTTATATATCATTAGTGATATTCATTTAGATTAATATATCTTTTTTTGATCATTACAAACTAGTTTTTTTATATTATTAAATATAATTTGTATATAATAGTTCCAGAACATAAAATAGTTTTTAATATATATAATATAATATTTTTCAACAATAAAAATGGTTTCATTACCATCCTTGAAGGTGGAATTGAAATATAAAAGCACATCATCCACAAAGGTGGTAAATCAGCACCTCATGAATGATGTTTTATTTCTTAAAATAAAGTAAAGGAGAAGAGAATTGATGAATAATTATTCCATAAACTTGGTAAAATACTAGTATATGTAGGATAATGGAGTTTTTCGACCACTTGGATAGGAGAAATTGAGGAGAAGATAAGAAAATAAAATAACTTGAAAAAAATTGAAAGAAAATGGAAGAGGGTATTACCTCTTTATTTTTTATTCTTGAGAACCATTTTAAGGTATTGGTTTTGGAATTTTTAAAAATACCATGAGATAATTCAATTGGGGTTGGGGATATTAAAGAGTATTGTGAAGAATTTGGGAAAGGGTAAACACCTGAGAGGTGTGAGGGGAAGAGGTTGTGAGGGGTGGTATTTATAGTGGAGGATGGGGTGTTTTCTCCTTATTTAATTCCTTAGTTTATTATTTTTCTCAAGACAAGAAATAGTGATGATTTTTGAGACTAAATATAGTAATTAGTGCATGTTAATTAAAACCAATGGACACTTACATTATCCATTACTCAATCATGACTCAAGAAATTCATTTATTTATTTATATTATAAATTATAGTATTTCACTATTCACAAAAATTTCATGTATTTTAGAAAAACCCAAAAAATTAATGCTAATAAATTTTCAATTTTAAAAATTAAAAAAATAACACTATTTTATTAAAATAATTTTCTAAACTTGTGTAATTTAATTTCTAAATAAAATCACTATTCACTTGGAAAATTCGGATTTTAAAATTTTAACTGATTTTATAACACTTTCAGAAATTAATTAAAGTCTCATTAAGTAATATTAAAATAATAAGACATAAATATATTAATTTGTGGTTAAATTTTAAGAAAATAGAGAATATTTTAAATCATTAAATTAATAATAAAAATTTAATTAAATATTTATGACTTATAAAATTTCCAACACTTAATTTATAATTTTTAAAATATTTATTTACTCATACTATAATATAATTATATCACATCACCACTTATAATATGGGAAAAATTTATTTATACCTTCATTGGGAATGTTACAATTCAATTCGACGGTTTACTATTCATAAGGGTCACATTATTATTCCAAAGGGCAAGTTACTATTTCATAAGTATAGGTTCCTTAACTTCTTGAAAAACTTCTTATTTAATTCATTCATCATTTATAAAGCTTTCAATTTGTTCTCTATATTTTAATACCATATGAAATAATTATAAGAAGAGAATTTCTATAGATAAAACTTTTGGTCATTACACATAGAGGTTTAGGACTGTCTTGTATTGTCTATAATTTCATTATAATCAGTGGCCTCTTCACTTCTAAATAGAGTGAAGATGATGCGACTCTCAGACTTTTAGGGATTGGTGTTATGGGAATGTGTTGCAGGTGTTGAATTTCTACTTAGTTGGATCATCGACGAGGCTGAGAAATTCTAAAACCATTGACCTGTGTGGGTTCCTACATATGTTTGAGGGGTTGATGCGAGAGTACCACACCTTTGTATGTGCAGTGAACCTGAATATTACTAAGATGAATCATGACTTACATAACTTATAATAGTTAAAGGGGATGAAAAAGAAGATAGCTAGGTTTGTTACTCGCTGGTTTACCCTTCATCTAGTGAAGGAAGAACACCAGAAAGTAGTGAGGCTTTTACAGTTGTTACATATTTTTGAGTGGAAATAGAATGATGTCGACATGGATTTTGTGATAGGATTCTTATATCACCATGTGTTAGTGACACCATATGGGTGATCATATAATGTTTTTCAAAGTTTTCCCATTTGTTTCCCATTTGGGAGTCTTTTTTAGTGGATTAACTCAAGTGGTTATACTTTCATGAGATTCAGAAAGAAGGGAATTTACTATCTTGATACATCAAACCCCTTGAGATTATTGATCATGTCAAGCCGATAGCCTATAGGTTGCAATTACATAAGAGGTTTCAGGACATGCCATACATCTTACATGTATCTCATCTTTGCTGATATCATTATGATCCTTCTCATATTCTTCCACATAATGAGGTTGAGTTGGAGATTGATGCATCCTTTTAAGATCACCCAATTAGTGTTGTTGATCAAGGAATTAATATTCTATGATGATCATTAATTCATTTAGTATGATTTTTATGGAAGCAAAACCATGTATAAGATGAGAGTTGGGAATGAGTTTCCGACACACTTTCCCAGTGTCCAGAGTTATTCTCAGATAATACTTTACCACGCCTGGAAGGGTAATTGAAGGATGAATGGATTTAAACATTCTAGATTGTAAGAACCAGTTTTTCTAGGAGGCATATATCCATTAAATATTAGTTTCAACACTTTCTTTTATCCTTAAAAAAATCACATTACAATTTAGGTATGGGTTCAGAAGTGTCTGAGGCATTTTCAAATCCCATAGCTTCAGGTTTTGGAGGAAACAACTGGGCCACCCAATTAGTAGAAACTGTGTAGCCTAGTCCGTAAAGTTAGGAAAAACCATGAAAGGTGATTTTGTGAACTATCAGGGGTCACATGGTTTGATAAAATAATACTATCAGGCCAAACGATCTTGTAAGTATAAGATATGGGGCGCACACAGGCTATTCATGTTTTGTTTATCCATGCACTACAAGACGTCTGAGGGGTGTCTAGGGAAAGATTTGGGCACATTATTGGCACATGGTTAGGCTAACCATACTGAAAAACCATGTGACTTTTAATCTTTGGGTTATTTTACCATTTTCCCTCTTTTATTTAAGAGGGTAACCCTCATTCTCCCTCATGTTATAGCAAATAGAAGCCCCTCCCCTATCCACATAGATAGCTCCACGAAGCCTAAATCTAGTATTTAAAGGATCTTCCACATCCCAATTTCTATCGAGCTGCTATCATTCTCATTGGATAGACAACAATAAGCTCTCTATTCCTATTAAAACTCTCATTATTTATCATGCTAGTGACAATGTTATTTTGGTGCAAGCTCATGTGCCCTATTTTTAGGGATTTTTTATATATGATATATTTCTTCCTTTATAGAACTAATTATAGTAAAAATATAGATAAGGATTTTAGTACCAAGATAAAGTCGGTGGTCTCATGAATTTCCATAGAAGTATTTGTTTTTATATATACGTTATTGTGAAATGATCAAGATTTTCCGAGCGTCACTTATTAAATTAGATGGGTTGGCGTTACCATTATGACCAAAAAGACCTGTTATAAATTATTAGTGGTTATGTAACTTGAATTGACCTACCCCTTTGGGCATGTTTCTTAAGTAGATAAAACCATCATTGGTGGTCTACAAATATGATTCACCTTAGGGGTGTGTTCTTTTGCCCATGTTTTGGGATTTTAATTGAATTGATTTATATATAAAATGTATTGAATAAAAGGGGGAATATAAGACCATGTCCCTATGTATTTGGATATTATTTTGATTTATTAGTCTTGATATGTTCTTTAACTCAAAATTCCAAATTAATTGAATGGGAGGAATCATCTAATGCTAGGAATTCTAAGACTATGTTTTAATTTGACCCAACTTTTAAGGTGAGTAAATCAATTATATAATTTTGATGGCCAAATGAGGTATGATATTAAATTAATTGTAGTGATTAGTCTTTGTGACCATGACAATTCATATTTTAGTGTCGAGGGTGAAATATGGTTTCTAGCTCGAAATTCCATAAACAGAATCATAGGGATTATTTAATTGAATAAAATATTAATGGAATTACCATGATTTGTGGGTGACCCATGGGTTCTTGAAATAATTTCATTGAAATAATCACTATAAAGATGGGTTATATATACCCAAGTGATACTTAGAATCCCGATGCGAAGTGCTAATGGAAGATTTTGAGGGAGGAATATTATTACACCTGAGTGATAATTGGATTCCATATGAGGACTCCCTATAACACCCCAGAATGATAAAGGGTTAAACGAAAAAAATGATATGACTCATGTCAACAAGTTGAACCTTCCTTTTCGAGATCCTACCTGATTAGAACTCTACAATTAAGCGTGCTTGGCCTGGCGTATATATTAGGATGGGTGACCTTCTAGGAAGTTTTCTAGGGTATGTGTGAGTGAGGAAAAAACAAACTGGAAAGGACTTGTGTTGCCCTGTGGGAACTATCATTAGTCAGATGACCTCTTCAGACATGTGGTTGGGCCCTAGGGTTGTGGCCATGCGTCTGAGGAGCCGACCATGCAACTGGTGGTACCTGGTGGGCCAGGACCCGATGGCCATGTTAAGGTGGGGTGTCTGTGATGTCACCAGGGCCCAGTTGTCACATTTGGTATCAGAGGTGGTACCCAGCCTTAAGTGCAGTACACTGCCTGGGTTGAGATGTAGGACCCACAATGAGGACGTTGTGCTCTAAAGGGGGGGGGGGTGATTGTAACACCCCAGAATGATAAAGGGTTAAATGATTAAATGATATGACTCATGTCAACAAGGTGCACATTCCTTTTCGATATCCTACCTAATTAGAACTCTACAGTTAAGCGTTCTTGTCCTGGAATAGTGATCAGGATGGGTGACCTTATGGGAAGTTTCCTAGGGTTTGTGTGAGTGAGAACAAAGCACAATGGAAATGACTTGTGTTGGCCCATGGGAACTATCATTAGTCAGATGACCTCTTCAGACATGTGGGTGATCCCTAGGGTGGTGACCATGCGTCTGAGGACCCGACCCTGCAACTGGTGGTACTTGGTTAGCCAAGACCCAATGGCCATGTTATGGTGGGGTGTCTGTGCAGTCACCGAGGCACAGTTGTCACATTTAATTATCACTCCATGACCTCATACGTCTATTTATTTTATTTTATTTTTATTATTTTTTTCTTTTCTCAGTCCCGCACTATTTGGATGCGGACTAGTTGGGTCCCGATTTGATATTTTTTGATGTTTATTGTTTTGGTGGGCCTCGGGTCGGTGCACGGTCACTGCACCACTAGTGGTGATCATGCGTTTGGTCATAGTGAATGTATTGTCACCCAATCGTTCGAATAAATAACAACATTAGATGAATCAATTAAATTGATTAAAAAGTAAAGCTAAATAAAATTTTATAACGATAAATCATGGTTAATGTTTAACCCATAATCAAAATAATATTATTGCACAGATGATAATTTTATAATTCTTCAATATAGTAGTAAAACTATTATTATTAAATTTTTAAAAATATAATTATTAATGAAAAGTAATAAAATTATCACCTTAATTATCATTAAACGTGTTGTTAATTTCCTTGGTTGTTTTAAATATTATTTTATTATCATTTTTCTATTAATGTTATTACTAATATTATTATTGTAACATTTCTAGTATTGTTATTATTATTACTTAAAATAAAATGGATAATAACCAATTCTATTTATTGAGTTTATTAACATTTGTTGGGTCAAATTCATTTGGCGTGGAAACTTACTTCGAAATGGATTAAGTGCCTCAACACGCTTGCTTTAATGCAATATATTATCACACATGTCTATAGGGAATTCAATCAACTTGCTGATTACCATGCAAACATGGGAGCCTCGGTAGAAACTTTCACTTACCATTACCTTACTCCTAGCGAGTTTCTCCCTACCCTTTACAGAGACAAATATAGAACTCCTTGCTTGAGACTTTTGTAATCTTTGTTTCCTTTCATTTTAATTGAAGCCTTGATACTTGCTTTTTTTTTAAAAAAATATATATTATTTTAACCCTAATGTACATTTTTCCTCCACCCCATTTCTGGTGCCATGTGCAAGCCGCCTCCCCTCCTCCCTTCTCTCCCACGGCCCCCCTTTCCTCGTAAGATCCCGCTGCACCCAAGGTGACCAACCCCCTCCCGCAGCACCTGCCTCTTACTTCGACGCCCTCCTCCAACTACGCCGACCGACCGCGTCGCCCACCTCTTGGTGCGTCGACAGAACCGCTCGCCCTTGTTCCTCCCTGCGTTGTCTGACCACAGTGGCTCCGCCACCGCCTCTCAGCTTCCTCACTGTCCGCCCCGTCATGACCAGTGCTCCTCGGTGTGTCTCCCTCACACAGACTCTTTTGGTGCATAGTTTTCTCTGAGCCAACTCCCCCCCCTCGGCATGACCAAGTTCTCTTGTTCCGATATAGCACAACAATTCCTTGCTCTAACCACAAACTCCAACGACCCTCCTACGGATTTTTTCGGCCTTGATCGGTGCGCGACCAACCAACCCGATCCCCAACCAACACTCTAATTTAGTGTGGTCCGAACCCTATTATGCAGTGCCTTCGCCCGGCTCCGGCATGATCGTGGTTCCCCTCACCATCATATTACAATTTGTATATCATACTAATTTTTGTGTTTCCTTCAATTTAACTAAACCTTTATGTCTCATTTTGTATTTCACTCTTTTAATTTAGTTCCGTAGTTGTGTTATGAAGTACTGATATTTTATTTACAGTGTGGATAATTATTTGGATCGGATCTCAGCTTGCCGCGTGATTTCTAGGTTCACCACCACCACCTAATGTGAGATTTTTACTATCACACACATTTTTATTTTATTGTCGTTATCATGTTTTGAATTCCTTATATTTTATTTGTAGTATGAATAATTATTTTGGGGTTGTTAAAGATAGGGTTTACATGAATCTTGGTTTAGGACTTATATATGATGGCTTGGGTGTTTGTAAATTTTCATCTTGTTCTTTTGGGTGAGTTTTGACGTAAAAGCCTTGTAGTGTTATTTAAAATTGTGTTATAAACTTTTAACTGGTTCATTAAATATTATATGTGTCGTTAATTATGTTTCAGAAATATTTTTGAGGTGCGTTGGGTTTAAAAATGGATTTTTGACATGTTGGTATTTTGTTAAGTTGTGCAATTTTTTATTTTAACTATGCATGTGGTGTGCATTATGATTTGGTGTGGTGCGAGTTGTGTTTTGAAAGCATGTGGAGGTGGTTTTTGCGTCATTTGTTCGTTTGAATTGTTTTGAGTCCATGTTTATGCCTTTTAGTAGTGCAGTTGTTGTAGCATGCTGGTGAGGATGACGTGAGATACTGCGGTCATCGTATTGCGCGTGTTTGTATGTCTGTGCGAGGCGTGATGTGCCACTGTGTTTGGACTCCGAGCCGAGGTAGGTCCCACACTGCACTCACCTTTAAATTTAGAATTTATTAATTGCTTGATGTTTTATTAATTTTAATAAATGGGAAATACTATAATATAATTAAATTTTAAATGATTATTTGGTGTAAAAAGAAATGTTTATTTTATACACGACACGCAAAATATTTTCACGATGAGCGGACACACAGTAGTGAAATAATGCCAGTTTTTCCTTTAAACAAAATTAATAGAATTTCAAATGTATTTCTGGTTTTAAAGATAAATGATTTCTTCTGAATAAGTGTTTTGTGTTTTCTTAATAAATGATGTTTTTCTTTAAAGTTGGTGAAGGCCCGTTTGGCACTTTAATAAAATAAATTATTTTGGAAAAACTCACTTTGGGGTTACTCAGGGGGAGATCTTTGGTTTGCATTGATTGTGTGAGTTGTGTGTGATATTTTTGCATCGTGACTGATTGGCTTTCATTGTGGATGCATCCCCTTTTTATTGCATGTGTTGACATGAGAATCTGACATAGTGAGTGTATCTTCTAAGAACGATTGCTGTAATAGTTTAGATTACGCACTGGCTAGTGGTCCCATAGTAAGGGAATACTGAGTTATTACTGCTATGGGGATTGGGCCCCTCGGTTAGGACATGAAGGGCTATACCGGGCGTTAGGAAATTATGCCATCATCGAGTTAGAGCATGCTTTCAGGATGAGTCACATGTATAGTATGTTATGGTTTGTTCATGATCTCTTAGGTTCGACCCATGTTTCTTTTAGTGTTTATTTGTCTGTGGCAGATGATTGAGAGGTCTAGTTCAGTTGTTGGCCCCGTGTGCTACTTTTTCCATTGACCTTTGTGTGTGTTGTGTGTTATGTGTAGTTTTAATTTTTGGTTAATAACTAAAGTTTGGTTTTCTAATTGTTCACAAAAATATTTTAAAATGCAATTCACGTGTTCCTTTCAAACATTAAAAAATGTTTTTAAATTAAAAAGGGAAATGAACTGTTACTTGTTTTAGAAATGAAAGTGTGTGTGGAAACTAATATTTTATATAATTTAGTTCAAACATGGAATTAGTAAAATTATTTATTTAAAGTTAGTGAATTGGGTACAGATATCGGTCTAGCGTACTGAGATTTTAATACTCACTCCTATCTTTCTTTTCTGTTTTTAGTGTTTGTGCAGGCTACATCTTGGGTTCGTTCGCCTTGGGAAACGTTTGGTCGTGAGTTGGAGAGTGACCTGCGAGGTCACACAGAGATAGTGGTTGTCTCTTTCGGTTAGTTTCATTTTCTTTTGTCCTTGTTTAGTTACTTTACTTTGTTAATTTATTTTTCGCTACTCTATTTTTTTTCTGCTGCTTAATTTATTTATTTTAACCGGGCGAAATTGTTCCCACCGCCTCTGTTGATGCCCTGGTGCTTGTCTCTAGCCCGAGAGTATCGTGAACGCCTCTCAGGCCATGTCGCGGACTGGATCGGGTGACCGGTTCGAGGTCGACCCGGGTTAGTTCGTGACAAAATTGTATCAGAGGAGGTCGGCTCTTAGAGGAACTCACTTTTCAGAGCGCCCTTTGTTATTTGGGATGTCTGGTAGATGGAGATTAGGACTATCTAGGCTCAGGAGGTAGGTTACGGGTCGGTGCTTGATCACCACCGCTCGTGTCGAGACTTGAGTTACCAGGGTAGTCCGAGATTTGAGACTTTTTTCTTTGGTTGTTTTGGATTGATGGGTGTCAATGGAGGCGAATCAGTTCAAGTTGTGACCTCACATGGAGTGGTGAACCATGTGGAGTCCAAGTGCCTGGTTTAAGGTCCTCTTAGTGTTGTGCCTTACATTGGGCATGACTCACCACCATGTCACTGGGTTTGGCATATACACTACTTCCTCATTCCGATGGTTTATAGTTGGTTATGTTTCATTTTGAACTTGGTCGAAGTGTGTGTGTTGAAAATGAAAGTGATCTCGAAATGAAAAAAGGGGGTCTCTTCCAAATTGTTTTTGAAATTAGTAAAGTGGGTTTTTCAAGAGAAATTGTATCAGTTTGGAAAAACATGGCATGTGTTTGGATTTGGTAAGGAAAAAAGGCGTTTGAACCTTGGAACTCTTTATGGAGGGTCACACGTGGTTTGGTATGTATGGAGAGTGCGTATGGGAATTTTTTTTTCAGATGATGTGAGCGAGATTGAATGAATGCACATGTGACTGTTTATAAGGTTCCATAGGTGGGTTTTTAAATTTTAATGAAATAATGGTTTTGGAAAGTTATTTATGCTTGTGTTTGTATATGTTTGGCTTATGGTCATGTTTCCTTTAGCTCATGTTGTTGCTTTGATTGAGATTTGGCTTGATGCTGGTTTCGATGTTGTTTTTCTGTTGCTATGAGTTTACTGTCCAAAAATCCTCCAAAAGTTGTTAATGAGTTATGACCAGTCCCCAGTTCTTTTTGTGTGTTGCCTGCCTATCGAGGTAATCAAAGTCTGTTAAAGGCAGTTGTATAGTTTAGAAATATAGTGTGTCTTCAGGTTGTTGGGAACTCCCAGGGTAGTTAAGGCTCGTACCATCTTATAATTATTTTAGGGTTCAGTTCTGGACTAGTAAAGATGAGATGTGTCATCGTCATTAGAGTTTTGGGTGTGATTAATGGTGGTCAACCTCTGTGAAGGTCTAACCTATGGCGAGAAGTGCGGGCTCGTGGAACCTTTCTTAAAGAAACCATCCTCTTCTGTAATGACCCCCAGATTGTTGGACCATCCTCTCACATGCCACTAGTGCGGCCGGTTCAGGAATTCTAAGTCGCCTTGTCAGATCCCCCCGAAGTCTTCCTACCGTGATTCTGTCTGTGCCACCAAAGAATGTTCTGAAAAAAATGTCATTCGAGAGGAAGGAGTTAGGGACTGGAGGACGAAAATTCCTGACTGTGAGGAAGAATATGCTTCAGTCATCAGGGCCCCAACCACAGGTCTCGGTGTGAAGCTCATGCACAGCCAGGAGTTGCTGAGGGTGTGTGGAACCTTAGTCCGGATAAAATTTTCCGGTTTGGAATGGGAATATCAAAAATTTCCTTCATCTATTCTCATCACTATTGTAAGCTAATCCTTGTTGTGGGGGTGTGGTGAGCTCTTTTCCCCATGATCCAAGTGGTATTATTTTCTCCTATTGTGTTTTTTAAATTTCTCGGTCTCTTTGAATGGTGTGTGCTGTGAATGGATGGACCTGTTCTGAATTTGATTTGGTCACAGTTGTGTTTGTTAGGGGGGATGTTCATTTCGTGAAATTGATGGGAGGTGTTGATTTAATTCATTATCCTTAAGTTGCTGGGTTATTTTGTAGCATGTCTTCCAACAAGGGCTCAGGTGTGTTATTTGGTCTATGTTGGGAAAAAGAACGAGTTTGGGTTGTGAGTTCCCATGTTGGCCCCTAGGGGGGGTAGCGTGTTTGAGTTTTTAGGGATTCCATGTTAGGGAATTCTTGTTGTGGGGAGAACCCTTCTGTGTTCTCCCCTCAACTTCGGGCAGTGATTGTTCATGAGTTGGTCATGTGTGATGTGTGTCGGTAATGGTCACCCTGAGCCTCTTGATTTTTTCTAGTTGGGTTCGGTCATGGACTCTAGTTGTGTCAACTGTTTATTTGGTGAGTTTCTGGGGGTAGAAAGTGTCTGTGGTGGGGATAATTGTCACACCCTAACCTCGTACGTCTATTTATTTTATTTTATTATTATTTTCTTTTCTTTTCACAGTCCCGTGCTATTTGGATGAGGATTAGTTTGGTCCCGGTTTGATATTTTTCGATGTTTGATGTTTTGGTGGGCCTTGGGCCGGTGCGCGATCACCGCACCACGAGCGGTGATCGTGCTTTTGGTCGTAGTGAATGTGTTGTCAACCGATCGTTCGAATAAATAATAGAATTAGATGTATAAATTAAATTGACTAAAAAAATGCTAAATAAAATTTTATAATGATAAAACATGGTTCACGTTTAACCCATAATAAAAATAATATTATTACGCAGATGATAATTTTATTATTATTCAATCTAGTTGTAATACTATTATTATTAAATTTTTATAAATATAATTATTAATGAAATGTAATAAAATTATCCCCTTAATTATCATTATGTGTGTTATTAATTTCCTTTGTTGTTTTAAATATTTTTTTATTATCATTCTGCTATTAATATTATTACTAATATTATTATTGTACCATTGATATTATTGTTATTATTATTACTTAAAATAAAATGGATAAGAACCAATTCTATTTATTGGGTTTATTAATTTTTTTGGTTATATTGTTATTATAATTATTATTACATTATGGTTATTATATATATATATACATATATATTTTATTTTAACCCTAATCTACCTTTTTCTCGCACCCTCATTCTGGTGCCCTGCGCAAGCCGCCTCCCCTCCTCCCTTCTCTCCTGTGGCCCCCCTTTCCCTGCAAGATCTCACTTCACCCAAGGCAGACAACCCCCTACCGCAACACCTGCCTCCAACCTCGATACCATCCTTCGGCTGCACCGACCGACCGCGACACCCACCTCTTGGTACGTCGACCGAACCACTCGCCCTTGTTCCTACCTGCTTTGTCCGACCACAACGGCTCCACCACCGCCTCTCGGCCTCATCACCATCTTCCCCATCATGAACGACACACCTTGGTGTGTCTCCCTCACATGTCCTCTTTTGGTGTGCAGCAGGCTCCGAGCCAATTTCCCCCCCTCGGCGCGACCATGTTCCGTTGTTCCGATGTAGCACAACAATGCCTTTCTCTGACCAGCAACTCCAACGACCCTCCTCCGGCTTTGTTCCGTCTTGCCCGGCACGTGAACAACCAACCCGATCCCTAACCTGCACTCTGTTTCGGCACGGCCTGAACCCTATTACGCAGTTCCTCCGCCCGGCTCCAGCATGACCGTGGTTCCCCTCTCCGTCATATTACAATTTGTATCTCATTCTAATTTTGGAATTTCCTTCAATTTAACTAAAACTTGATGTCTCATTTTGTATTTCACACTTTTTATTTAGTGTCTTGGTTGTGTTATGAAGTCCTGGTATTTTATTTGCAGTGCAGATAATTATTTGGATGGGATCTCAACTTACCACATGTTTTCTAGGTTCGCCACCACCATCCAATGTGAAAGTTTTACTGTCTCACACATTTTTATTTTATTGTTGTTATTGTGTTTTGAATTCCTTATATTTTATTTGTAGTTAGAATAATTATTTTGGTGTTGTTAAATATAGGGTCTACAAGAATCTTCTTTTAGGCCTTATATATGGTGCGTTTGGTGTTTGTAAATTTCCGACTTGTTCTTTTGGGTGAGTTTTGACGTAAAAGCCTTGTAGTGTTATTTAAAATTGTGTTATAAACTTTTAGCTAGTTTGTTAAATATTATATGTGGTGTGAATTATGTTTCGAAAATATTTTTGAGGTGTACTGGGTTTAAAAATGGATTTTTGACATGTGGGTATTTTGTTAAGTTGTGTAATTTGTTATTTTAACTGTGCATGTGGTGTGCATTCTGATTTGGTGTGGTGCGAGTTGTGTTTTGAAAGCATATGGAGGTGGTGCTTGGGCTGTTTGTTCGTTTGAATTGTTTTGAGTCATTGTTTATGAATTTTAGTTGTGCAGTTGTTGCAACATGTGAGCGAGGAAGACCCACGATACTGCGATCGTCGGCTTGTGCGTGGTTGTGCGTCCGTGCGAGGCGTGACATTCCACTTTGTTTGGACTGCGATCCGAGGTAGGTCCTCCACTGTACTTACCTCTAAATTTAGAATTTATTAATTTCTTGATGTTTTATTAATTTTAATAAAGGGGAAATACTATAAGATAATTAAATTTTAAATGATTATTTGGTGTAAATAGATCCATTTATTTTATACACGACGATTGAAATATTTTCATGATGAGTGGACACCCAGTAGTGAATGAATGCCAATTTGGGATTTAAACATAATTCACAGAATTTCAAAAGTAGTTATGGTTTTAAAGATAAATGATTTATTCTGAGTAAGTGTTTTGGGTTTTCTTGAGAAATGATGTTTTTATTTAAAGTTGGTGAAGGCCCATTTGGCAATTTAATAAAATAAATTATTTTGGAGAAACTCACTTTGGGGTTACTCAGGGGTGATCTTTGGTGTGTGTTAATTGCGTGAGTTGTGTGTGATATTTGTGCATCGTGACTAATTGAATTTCATTAGGGATGCACCCCCTTTTTATTACATGTGTTGACATGAGAATCTGGCATAGTGAGTGAATCTTCTGAGAATGATTGCTGCACTAGTTTAGATTACGCACTGGCTAGTGGCCATATAGCAGGGGAATAATGAGTTATTGCTGCTATAGGGATTGGGCACCTCGGTTAGGCCATGAAGGGATATATCGAGCATTAGGGCGTTATGACGTCATAAATTTAGAGCATTCTTTCGAGATTAGTCAAATGTATAGTACATTCTGGATTGTTCACGATTTCCTAGGTTCAATCCATGTTTCATATTGTGTTTATTTGTATGTGACAGATGATTGGGAGGTCTTGTTTAGTTACTGACCCCATGTGCCACTTTTTCCATTTCCCTTAGTGTGTGTTGTGTGTGTGTAGTTTTCCTTTTTGGTTAATAACTAAAGTTTGGTTTTCTAATTGTTTGCAAAAATGTTTTAAAATGCAATGCACCTGTTCCTTTCAAACATTAAAAATTGTTTTTAAATTAAAAAGGGAAATGGACTGTTACATGTTTTAGAAATTAAAGTGTGTGTGGAAACTAATATTTTATATATTTTAGTTCAAACCTGGAATTAGTAAATTTATTTATTTAAAGGTAGTGTATTGGGTATAGATATCGGGCTAGCCTACTGAGTTTTTAATACTCATGCCTATAGTTCTTTTCTGTTTTTAGTGTTTGTGTAGGCTACATATTGGGTGTGTTCACCTTGGGAGATGTTCGGTCATGAGTTGAAGAGTGACCTGTGAGGTCACACGGAGAGAGTGGTTGTCTCTTTCGGTTAGTTTCATTTTCTTTTGTTCTTCTTCAGTTACTTTACTTTGTTTATTTATTTTGGGCTACTCTATTTTTTTCAGCTGCTTTATTTATTTATTTTAACTGGGTGAAATCGTTCCCACCACCTCTGTTGATGCCCTGGCACTTGTCGCCAGCCCGGGAGTAACGGGAATGCCTCTCGGGCCATGTCGCAGACCATCTTGGGTGACCGTTTTGGGGTCGACCCGGGTTGGTTCATGACACTCCCAAATAAAGACTCATAGAGAAGTTGTTTTTATGTCCATGGGTGACACTTGGATCCGTTGTAGACTGCGAAGGATGGAATTAGTGGGTGGTGACTTTATAACACCCCTAGAGTGATACCCAAGTTCCTATGAAAAATTCATAGGATATGCTTGTAAGATGATGGGTTAATTTTAAGCCTATAGTGACACATAGGTTTCAAATTAATAATTCCAAGGATGGGATCAAGTTAATTTTTAATTAAATAATAAATTTTTTAGAGGACATGTCTTCCATGCCAAAGCACAATATTAGATTCAATGAGTGAATTAAATTGTTTTAATGAACTTATTATACATATATTTCATATAAATGATTCATGGGGGATGCTTTGGCTATGATCTAGGTCCCATGACTTCATTATTAATTAAAACATGTTTGAATGATTACTCAAAGATAGTCCGACTTATGCTGAAGCATGTAGAAAAGGGAGGTGTTCCATGGGAACCCATACATTTTTAGGATATTTATTACTGCAATTAATTTACAAATTTTATTATTATCTACACACTATTTGTTATATACTCATAGACTAGATTAAATTAGACACCGTTGGTAGTGTCCTAATGGGTTTATATAATAACCTTCTCAGGCTGCCATTTGGTACCTAGAAAGACTTCATAGATGCAAGTAGGGACAAGGGAAAGTGACCTACCATGGATGCTTGATTACTGTGTTTGGATGGTTTATGGGGTAAGAGGAATGACCCTATTCTCAAGATGCTACTATATATATCCTTGTGTATTTTTTTCATTTTTATAACATGTTATATATTAATGCTCCCATGATCCCCTTGTATGTCCTTTTTGTATAACACTCCATGATAATAATTTTCTATATGACATTGATGGATGGGACTACTTGGAAATTTTTACGATAGATGTTTATTCTTCAGTTATTTAGTTATCTTTATTCATCCTTTATTGATTTGTATGATTAAAAAATAGTTCTATACACTAATCATGAGGGTATAGTCTCCCCACCATTCCACCTTGGACCCTCACTGCTTGTCTCTAGCCTCTAGTGTACAAAGATTTATTCTTGAGGTCTTGTGGACAATAGGTTCGGTTAATATTGATTGAATTATTTTTGTGATGTCACAACACCCCTTTCTATCATCTCATTACCCTACATTTGTTTGGTATCCTTTCATTCACAATACTTATTCTTCCAAAATTCCTATGTTAGGACCACAACCATTCCATTTTCACTAGATAATGAACAATATTTTCTGCGATGTCTTTACTTCTAAGAATTATGTGGAAATGGATTCATATTATTCAAAGATATATAGAGATATTTGGGTAACCTATCTTAGAATCAGTTTCAAATACTCACCCATTTTCATTACTCTAAATAATTTGAAATAATAAATATTTGGTTATTATGGAATTAGGTTGTTCTAATTTCATTTAAACAACCATGTTCCATATACAATACATCATGAATTGAGTATGAGAATCACTAAATTCTCCCATGGTTAATGGAAAAAAAGTACGTCTTTTCCAAAAGGATTCCTTTCCTTAGAGAGGACATATGTTCCCCTTATACATGACCTACTTATAACCAATCAGAGGCATGTATTTATCCTCAAAACAAGACCCACTATCCCCAAACACCTTCAATAAAATTCTTTTGGATTTTATAATTTAAATGTGGTTAGTGATCATCCTTGGTTTTCCTATTTAATAGTTTTATTATGGAAACTTTATTTGAACACAATTAACATTTTTACTAGCCAATTCATTATCATTTCATCATCTCCAAATTGAAACACTTTAAGAAAATAAGGTTATACCAATAGTTCAAAACCACCGGTATATGGTGGAGAAATGTTGGTATAGCCTATACCAAAGTTTCTAAAAAACATTGGTTATTTTACTGTGGTTATATTCCTATACCAATAGTTTAGAGTAAACCAATGGTATATTCCTCATGGAGTTTCATTTTACCAATCTTTATGATGAAAATGTTAGTTTAGGTCATTACCAATTGTTTGAAAAATATTTTCTTAATACCTATACCAATGGGTTATAAACCATTGGAATATCCTTTCTAAACTAGAATCTATTCCAATAGTTTTATGAAACTATTGGTATAGGTCTATGCGCATGGTTTGAAAACCATTTTTATAGAATAAGTGTACCTCTATAGGAGGAAACACGCCCACCTTATCCATTTACAAATAGAAATCACCAAATAGTTACATGAATCATCATTAACCAATATTTAAACAACGATAACATACAAAAATAATTAATGCTTTCAACCTATTAAAAAATTCATTTAAAAGATCACTTATATTCATTCACAACCCAACATCAAGATCATTTGTGATAAATATTAGTAAAAAATGTAAAGGAACAATATCTATCTAATAAAAACCTATATCAACACCATATCCATCATCTTAATCACCATCACCACCATCATCATCATCCTCACCATAATCCTGAGTATCACTATTTTCATCGCCATCTTCATCACCATGGGCATCATCTTCCTGACCAGCACTAGGACGATCTCCTGGTGTACCATATAATGTATGAATCATCAACATATATGTATCAAAATATATAAAAGTATCTCATGAATGTGATGGAAATAAAGATGCCATAATTTTTTATAAACGCATAACTGGCCTTTTGATTCCATTCACACTTCTACATGACTATTTTTTGGCCTCTTCTGCCTCACAATGAGCCTATGATGCCTCTACACGAGTTGTTTCCAACTCAATTCTATGAAAACTAGCACCTGGAGTGGGCCAATATCTAGTAGTGACAATACTCTTCCATGGCTTACAACATACTCTCCCATGATTCTCATATCCTAATACCAAATATAAATGATCATTTGGACAAAAGTTTCCAGCTTCATCCTTATCAATGGATCCAAAGCACACTATTTCAAATATAAAAAAAATATTTAGCTAGAAAATAGATATTTGAATTTGAAATAAATAATGAAAAACTTAAAATATGATATTTAGTCTATTAGTTTAAAATAATTTCATATTTATTTTTTGTTCTCGATGAATTTTTTTTTCTTAAGGTACACATACATCAATATTCAAAACCTCCCTATATAATGACAATGAATGTAAAAAAACTATTCAAAATAACTTATTAATAATTAATTTCATAAATAAAATAAAATGGATATACTCGATGATGCAATATGATTTTTTATAATGATTGATTACTTTCTGCTAGTATGATATGATTTCCGTGACAAAATAATTTTATATAATAAATTGGGAAGGTCCAGAATATGAATAAATTTTTATTTGATAAATCAACTTAAAGTATAATTTAATGATTATATATTTTATATATTATTTCCCCACATATAAGGGAAATTTAATAATATAACAATGTAAATTTAGTGTCTTTATTGAAAAAAACTATTCAAGATTAAATACATGTAAGATATGGTAAAATGTAAAGGTGAATTTTATGCAATATATGTTCCTATTTGGTTGCTTCTATGTTTCTATGACTCAATTTTAATGTGGTTAAAATAGGGAGAATTAAGTTAAAATTTTATTGATGGATATTGATGAAATATTATAGTCAATATGGATTTTATGTGTATATTTTGAGTTGGTTTAAAGTGAATTCCATTTATTTTTTGTTCGGTGAAAAAATACTATGTTAATGATTAGTTTTACAATTGAGGTGATTAATGGATGTTTGAGGGATTTTTAAATTAGAATTGGAATAAATCAAATGATATTTATTTATATATAATTTTTTATTGTGTATAAAATAGGCATAATGGGAACTATGGGTTCTGATAAATGTTTTAGTTACATGATCAAATATTTAGTTTTTGTTTCGAAAAAGATGATAAATGGTATTGGTGTTTTTTTGTTAAAAATACAAATTTAAGAATGGGATTTCTCATTCATTTGGTTAAATAATGGTAATTTTTAGTGGTCACGATAGAATATAAAATTGAAATTTTATGTTTGAGGAAGATTAATAATCCATTGGTTGCGTTGAAACTAGGTTTGTGTGTATATTTTTTTCCTTATGGTTTAGGTAAATAGAAAAAAAATGTTCAGTTAATTTTATGTTTTAAATATATTTTTTCTTTTATTTTATAGTTGACTCCTAATATTTTTTAGTTAGATTGGGAATTAGAAATCTAATCCTTGTAGATAATGGTAACATACCTTATGGTAAGTGGTTTTGAACTTCTTTGAGCTTATAATTCACCACACTAGTGTATTATGGTTAATCAGATAAATGGATTTTTTTCTTTTCTAATTGTTTCATATGAAATTGGATAATAATTCAAAGAGTTATGCGATAAAATGATTTTTTATATGTGAATAATGAGAAACCATATGAAATTATGATTTGTTTATCATATAATTAGTTTAGATAAGGGTTTAATATGGAACTTTTATGATGTTCAAAGCTGTAATGCAAGAAATTGCATCCTATAATCTTCAAAAAATTCTTTAGGTAGACCTATGAGTTAAAAATATGTTTTTAAACTCCTAATAGAGTTTATAGAAAAAATTTATAGGGTATTGATTTAAATTTATAATTGTTAGAGACTAGTTATATTGTTTTAAATTGATAATTAAATTATTAATTAATAAAATCAAGGAGATGAGTCCTAGAGTGGTTTGTTCAGGTATTAGGTTATAATGTATGAGTAACTTTTTTGTAATTAAATATGAATTTGGTATGGTGTAAAGTAGACATTAAATAATGAATTTATGTGAATTACTTGTTTCTAAATTATTTGAATGTGTGCTTTTTAATAATTTTTATTTAAAAAATGATGATTTTTATTTGATAAAATTAAATGATGAAATTATCTTGAGAAGTTGTTTGGGAGAAGTTTTTCATGGTTGTGATTCATGTGTTTTATTTTGTTTACAACTCAAAAATAATGTTCAAATTTAATTGATATTTGATGATCCATTGGATAAGTTTTTCATTATAATATCTATGAAGTGTTTTAAGATGATTAGAATAATTTTTAAAGAGTTTGGAGAAAATATTGAATTATTTTTAATTGATGTGGTTTTTGGAGCCAAGTTTAAAACATTCTAGGTCTATAGGTGAGTATGAGTTATTTTGATTGAAGTAGGTGTAGTTACAATATATTCACTTAGGTATGATGTAGAGAATTATACTACGCTATATATGTGGAATAGAGATGAAAAATAATAATAATAATTATGAAGGATAAGTAGTTTAGAAATAGATTAAAAAAGTTATATTATTGGAATTTTTATTTCAATTTCAAATTCAAGTTATATTTTTTTGCTAATAGTGCGTGATATATGCTATTATTCTTGCATACATGTTGTTGGAGTACTTTTTGATAGGAAAATAAAAATAGTGATGAGTATTTATAGAAATTATTGAGAATATTTTTGAATGTAATAAGAAGAAATATTGTCTATGTGGATCACATTATTAGAATAAGTAACTTACATCTATAAAATACAATGAAGATATGGTTTTTAAGTGAAATTTTTTTATTTTAAAGTATTGGATTGTATGGGGTATTATTTATTGATAATTAAAGTATGATTATCCAACATATTCTATTATTTATAATCTATGATATGATACATAAATTTCCAAAGGTTTTAATTTCAAAATTTCTATTTTTTTTGATTATAGGTATTACATAAGGAGATTAATTTCATAGACACAAATTGTTACACAACACTGTTATGCTATAATGTTGGACAATATTAATTTTTTACAAATTTCAAATTCTTTATTTATAGAGATTAATCAATTCATATTTGTGATGGGTTTAATTTTTCTATTTCATTCATTGTAATATACTTCATTTTAGTATATTTTTTTATTATGTGTCTCACACACTAGTTATACCTTAAATAAAACTATTTTGTGGGTAATTCTAACCATATGAAAAATAAATTGACAGGTTCTTCCTAATCCTTCATTAGGAAAGGTTTGTTATTCCTCAACATCAAAAAGAATAGTTTAGGTTTTCAGATCCTCCTTAGTAAGGATTTCTCCCATTAAAAAAATAGGTTATTCCTATAATATAAATAGTATGTATTGAGTATTTGATTCTATGTGTGAAAAAGTCATATTTTAAATACTTTTCAATATTAATCTAAATGTCCATGTAAATTCATCCAAAAAATTATTTAATATATTTTTTATTTTTAATATATTGTAATGTTCATAAACTCACTTGTACATCAACATATTTTTTTATGAAAAAATTATATTGAATATATATAATTTACAATTGCAGGATTTTTTTCAATAATTTTTTTAAATAGAAAAATTATAAATGACTATCGAAATTTTTTCCTATCATGTTCCATCATCATAGTCCACTCCAGAGTGTTGTGGTATTTCATAAAATTATTATTATTTATTTCTTTATGAAAATTCCTCAATTTTTTTCGGTAGTAAAAAACATAGTATTCAAGTAAATCATTGTATTTTTCATTCAGAAGCCTTAAATTTGATTAATACCTTCAAATCAGTACTCTTCCAATGAGAAATAATTTATTGATAATGTGATAATGGAAACTCATTCATGATAGGTATTACCTCTAAATTTATAGAAACACTAGAAACGAATCCACTATACAACCCATGAATATATGATATTTGTAGCTCACATAATTCCATGAGACACGCAATCCTCAAAAAATCTCTGTTAAGAAAATTATAACAAAGCTGATACCAAAATAGTGATTCATATAAATAAAATAATAATATAAAAATAAATCCAATTAATTTTCCCTCCCATGTTTACATCCAAGAATTATCCTTTACTTCGTTCTAAAGGATTCTCTATGAGAGTGGCATGACAAGAATATTGTGAGAGTATTTGAAAAGAATTATCATAAAACTCCGACTTTATCACCCTAGTTTTCCAATAATTTGATTGTTCTTATTAAAATCAAACATTAGCTATGTATAGAATTTCCTTAACCCACACGTGCGTGTATTCCCACACCGACTAGTGGTAGATCCATTTTTGAAAGAAAAAAACCGATATCATATCAATATATCATATAATGAAGTTAAATTATGGTCCATTTTTTAGAGTACTATAAATATACCCGATCCAAGATGATAAATGGGTACCACTGGATCCCTAGGCTCTAAAACAATTTCAACCTATATAGTAGGATTGGGATCCAATGTCTACTCGTGTGGTTCAGAATGTGTCAAAGCAGAAGTAGGAGTATCATGAATGTAGAAGATCACGAAGAAGGAAGTTAAAGAAAAATAAGATAGGATGTAAATCTATGTAAAAGTATAATATGGATGGGGAGTAGGAGACATAATCATATAATGGAACGAAAATGAGGAGTATAATATGTAAATAGTGGTGAAAATATAGGGGATTAAATATATAAGGTTCTTGTAATTACACTATGGGACAAGAAATTTTGCTAGATTGTATATTCAATAAAGGGAAACAACTTGATCAAGTACAAAGAGTGGTGTGAGTAGCTAGAGTACCACCCACTCTCATCATATGGATGAATTCTATTATCACTAGGTTCATTAGATAATAATTATTTCTTGGGTGGTGGATCCTAATTAATGGATAAAAATAAAATTAATCACATGACATTATATTTTATTGATATATATATTTGAAATAAAATACTCACAATAGGAAAAGGAGGAAGAATACCCATATCTATGATGAAGAAATTATTTTCTTAAATCCACTTCTTTCGTACCTCTTTAATGTTTTTAATTTCCTAAATATGAAAACAAATATGTATTTAATTAGAAATTCATAAATAACATGAAAGAAAAATAATAAAGAACATGTAAAATGGGTTAATTAAATAATAAAATATTCAAACCAAGTACAGAATATTGAGTGACATAAAAGAAATCATATTATGTTTAGTGGGGATAATATAAAAAGCTAAAGAAAATTTCATATAAAAATCAACATGTTAAAATTAGCATTTTTATAATGGGTATGATATTGTTTTTTCTTATATTTTCAATTTGATCCAATTTAATTTTGGTTAGGTCATTTGGTAAATTTTGGTCAATTGATTAAGTCTTTTGTCCATTTTTTGGGTTAAGTCATTTTTCTCATATTTCTGGGTTTGTTAATTTTTGTGATTTTTTTCTAGGCTATTATTTTCATTGGTTTTTATTTTTAGTTAAATTAGTTTAACATGTTTCAGTACAACTCATCTTTTTTCCAAATGGAATTGTTTCTAATTTTTTTGGTTTGTTATGTTCTAATACTGTTCAATTAAACATTCAAAAATGAAAATCATAGAAAAATACAACCAATATATATTTAAAATACACATGAATATCAAGTTTCATACAAAATATGTGTAATAAATATTAAATAAATTTTAATAGTACCGACCCAAACAACCCAAGTCAGGCTAAACCAAAAGAATCAAGAACACAAATGGATGATTATTCATATTTACCACCACAAATTGAGGTACATAGTCAACTTGGAAAATTTAACTATTGGAGTCATAAAACTCAATAAATTGATAGGGGATAATGAAGTTTGTTATTATATCAATATCATCAACATGATCATAAAAAATGTGCCTTATGACTACTTCAATAATGACTCCAAATTAAGGTCATGAATGATCTTTCACATAAAAAAATTATTTGACCAATGATTCCAATATATATGGATCATCCTCAGTAATAGTGTGAGTCATATCAATAATTTAAACTCCATAATTATCAATAAATGTACCATGTCACCTTATCGAATCACACTAGTAGAATTTAATTATAGCGACAATCCAATATAATTATTTTATCAATGAACCCATAATAAAATAAAATTTTCAGATCATGGTCTAATATCTGATCCACTAGCATAACATTCTATTGTGGTTGTTTCCATTACAACATCATGTTGTGTTCTCATTTTCATTTTTAAATATGGGATAATTAATTAATACCCATTGATCACAATCAATATTCATTCATGAACTATAAAATTTAGACTGAAGGCAAAAGATCTATTTCATTAGAGACATTGTCATCAAGAGAACTAAATACCTAAAATATAAATGAATATTATGATTAGCTAAATATTAATTTTAAATATTTTTTACTATAAAAATCCAATATTAATTTCAAAAAATGAAAATATTATTTCGAATGAAAAGTCTTTATCCTTTATAAAGATAAATAATGATGATTTATATTTATTCATTGTTTATTTTATATATAAAATAGATATAGTTTAATAAATATTTACAATTATGTGAGATGAGATAACATATACATGTTCATTTTACTTACTTGATGTAGTTATCTGACAAATCACAGTTAAAAAAACTATATTATGGTCCATCTCCCAAGATTCAAGGCTTAATGTAGGTAATGTATATGATCCAAGAATTCCACTGTTTGGGGGAAGAGATGGAAAAATAAGTTCAAATTTCTTATACTATTCTTTATTTCTTATTGGTATGATACATCTCATTGTCACATCATAAAACTATATTTAATTTAAATCCATTCATTCTAGATCCATGTAAATTTTAACAATAAAACCTTTAGGATTATTCCTAATATAGAAATAAGAATTCAGTGTGTACATATTCCATTCATATTGATACATCCAATGAAATGAAACAAGTCCTCCAAGAAGTATTTTACTAGGAATATGGAAAGTTAGAAGCAACCTGGATGTGAAAAATTAGGGAGGGAATTTTTTCTCTAACTCACACAAAGTTAATGGGGCTTCTTACAACATTTTTTTGAAATAAATTTTGATACAACTACTTAGAGAAAATATCTCTATAAAAATGGAACAACTAAATAACTACAACCCTTAAATTATTGTAAAATAGATGATTGATTTATATTTGAATCAACTCATAAATAATGTTGTGATATTCAAGAGGATTCAACTGTTTCAGATTCAACTCTCATTTATTCACCAATTTTGATATGTTTCTTGAATATCCATCAGGAACTTTGATAGTCCCTAGTACTTTCAAAAATTTATTTTTTTCTGCATGTTTCATCACATAAGATTCACACATAACTTTCCATTTATTTTCACTGATACACATAGGATTAATTTTTCGTATGATACCCTAATCCACCAAGTCATGATGCGATCATAAATTACCTTTTGTATTTCAAAACAATTATTAAAATAATTTAAAGCAACATTTCATATATATTTTTTTCAATGTGAATTAGGTATTAGTAAGGATGTAAATAATTGGTTGACCAATAATTCATCTCAAAGAAGATACTTTTATTCTTTCAATTCTAATTGGTTTCAGTGGAAATATTCTTTATCCTTATATATTTCATATAACCCTTCCTGAATGAAAAAAATGATATCTTGCAATTTTTTAATCACATCAGTTCTTGACATATGATGTGGTAGATTTTCATTCTCTTTGGTATTATCAAAACATGAACAATTATTTGTATATGGATGATCCATTTGAAAGAATCATTGATGTACCATTAAACTGAATCTATGATGATATTTAAGTATTCAAGATTATGTATTCTTTATACAAATAAGACATAAAAGTTTTCCCTTTATTCTCCATCCATATATCATTGTATAAGAACGAGAATAATTTATCGTCCACATAAGTGAAACACACATATGAAATATATCTTTTGAAAAAGCATCGTATATGCACACACCCACATTCTAAATACGTTTTAACTCTTTTTTGAATGGTTTCATGTATACATTACAATGATCATAATGTCCATATATGAGTATAATCATAAAGTTGTAAGATATTTTTATACAAATCCATGGGTGAAGGTTAAAAATGTGTATAAAAACTATCCATGTACTGTGAATGGTAAGAATTTTCCCATATAGATTAAAATCATCACATGATAGAACCAATATCACATTACACATGTTAGCTGAAATATTAGGATATATAGCGTTAAACATTATCCATATTAATCCATCCGTAGGTTAAAAAATACTCATCATTATCTTTATTTATATTAGTATCATTCCATCACAAATTTACTGATATTTCATCAAACATGAAAAGATTCTGGAGTCTAGGAGTCAATGTAAAGTGCCACACTAATTTCTGTGGCACATGACATGGTGTTTCATCTACATTTGGCTTTAATAAGAATGTTCCACAATTTTAGTAATCACTTTTTTTCCACAGTTTCCTCCCAGAATATGCTACAATCTTTTGAGTAAGAATATTTTTTTAAACCTATGTTCGTTAAGTAAATTATATCATTTATAATGGTTTTATGGAATATGTTCATCATATGGAAGTAATTACTTCAAAAATTTAGAATATAATCGATGAAATAATTTAAAATCCCACACTTGGGTTTTCCATGAACCAATCAGATTAAAGGTTATATATTTTTAATTTTACAACAATGCTGATATACTGAAGGAATTTTCCACTTTTTCAGTACAATCATTTTCATTACATGATTCATGTGTGCTCATGTTGAAGTCTCCTTAGGATGGAATTATTTATTTTATATGATTATGAATAAATGGAAATTAATCAATTAATAAATTCTCAAATTCTGTCCTCTCACTCAGATTATAAACATTTGGAGATTGAATTCTCTCCACATTTTATATCAGGCATAATAGTTTTTTTGAAACCCATATTTGTATATATGGTAGCTAACTTATTCAAGAATTAACTAAGGCATAACAACATGATTATAACATGGGTAGTGTATATGAAAACCATAACAAACATCCAAGAATGAAAAATATATAAATCTCTCAAACTTTTTTTGAAAACCCCTTGAGATATAATCAGTTTCATACATTCAAATTCCATTCATTCTATAATAAATTTCATATATCATGTTATAAAATCAGTAAAATAATATTGAAGTTAAATTGAAAATATATTTAAGGAAATGATATTTGTTCACTTTATATGAAATCATACATGACACACTAGTATATATGATAATTATATAATAGAAAACAAAAAAATAATATATATATATAATAAATTAATTTTTTTTGTAAAATAAAGTGTGGAAAGAAATGATAAATAGTGAACAATGTGTTCTTAAGATAAAATAGTGATCAAGTTAAACTAGTAATGACAACATGATTGAAATTAGTGAAATCATTCTAAGGGGGATACATTTGATTTGGGTTTATCGAAATGTTTTTAAAACATAAGTTTCTATTATAGGTTAAACGATCCTTCTATAATGTGTTAGGAATTACCATAAAGATTATTAAACCAATCACTAACTACTGAGTATGTTTTAAGAAAAAATACCAAATAGTAATAAGAAATTAATTGACTTGAAATGGCCAACAAAATTCTATATTGTCACATGAAATTACTGTAGTTCGAGTCACTACTGAACTATTGGTCAAATTGAAAATATATTAATCAAGAATAAAAATTTTATATTGTTTTATGGATTTATTCTCACACACTACACATGTTTAGGAAAAATAGAAAATAAAAAATGATGAGTGAAAACTACTACCCAAGAGAGAGTCAAATTGGGTTCTATATATCAAATATGAAAGGTTGATAATTAGAGTGAGGAACCCATCACTAAATAATTACCCTAGAGGGATTTAGGAAAGAAAAAAAAATCCACTAACAAACTAAAATTATATTGCTCATATCAGAACAAGTTGAAAAAAGAGAAATAAATAATGAACAACCATAAAATTAACAAATTATCCTTTAATATAATTAGGGACAACCATTATTTTAATCAAACACCTGTAGATTTATACATAACAAAATAAAGTAAATTTTGAAAAAACCATAATATTTAGTGTTTCTTAGAACTAGAATAAAAATTAAATTGATGATTTATAGAAGAGATCAATGATTTTTAATTTTTTGAATTAATATTTAAGTAGAATAAAATTAAAATAAAAACTGAGGAGAGATCCCTATGAGTGGGGAAGAAAATTTAATGATAACCATTGATGGGTATTATGGATGAAAATGAGTTGGTATGAGTGGAACCTATACACTATGAAGATGAATAAAATCAAACCCATCATAAAAACTTAGACAACCCCACAACATTTATGCATTAACCATGTCCACCCTAACAAACACATCATAATTTAAACTCTAAAAATAGTTACATATATCCTATGAAACTCTTAAAATATAAAGGATAAATAGAAAAAAACATAGATTAAAAAATTAATTACTATTATCCATGATTACCATTACTAAACCTTATTTAATTAATCTATAATAATACTGCCATAAAAAATCTAGGACCATGTGTTATTGGTATAGAGGAAAGGAAAATTATTCTTGGTAGAAGATATGGCGGATGAAAAAAAGTAAAATTATTCTTGTTAGATGATATCACTGATTTAAAACTCACCACTTTGATGTTTATGAAAAAATTAATGAAAAGGGATACTAAGGATGTACCACCATGTCTTGGGGATAAGATGTAACACTCTCTTAGGGCTCAGTGTCGATGCGATTTATATTTGAGGAGGTGAAGGACTTGGCTATAATTTTGGTGAATTCTATAACAACGGTTTTTTTAAAACTATTAGTATAGAAAATTTATACTAATAGTTTTAAAACACCACGAGTATACCATTAATGTTTGTATAATATACCAAGTGTTATCCATAATATTTGGTATAGCCCTAGGCCTTGATCAATCTATAGAAAAAGTTAATTAGAACCATTAGTGTTACCTTTATTAAGTCAAACTATACCAATGAATTCATAAAACCATTGGTATAACATTCATTAAATAATCATATAACAACAATTATAATAAATCATTATTATAGAGGGACCTATTCCAATGGTTCTTAGAAACTGTTGGTATAGGTATGTTTGTATTTATCCTTTTTCCACTAATGAAAACTCAGTTTAAATTTATATCACCTTTCTTCCCCTATTTAATGGCATTGAAATATTTAATATTCTTAAACCCACATGGTATTGTGAAATTACTTTCCCCAATGGTTTTTAACATCATCCACTTTTATTCAAAGTTTTATGAATTTAAAATTCACCCCTTATTTGTTTTATATTCAAGAGGCTAAAATTATAAAGGAAAGAGACATGGTACTAATCAGTTTGAAGACCAAAAAATTAAATCATGGAAACAATTCAAGTATCCACTCATAAATAATTTTCCATTATAGACCAAGAAAACTTTTGAGCATAAAACAAAAGAAAAAGACATAAAACTTTTCATGTTGAAAAATTAGCAATTTTATCTTGATCAAAATACATGCTTCAACTCACTAATATATTTCTATAATGAATTAGGAACAAATTAGAGCATTACAAAGGAAAAGACTCAAAATCATTAGGTTATGATATATCTTTATATTTGTGTTGTATTTATTCTCAATGGATTATTAAGTGATTAATAAAATGATATCAATATATATTGGAAAACAAATAATAGCTTAAAATTCTACTATTTATCCCAATCATGTTGTTAAAGATAAGTTCCATATATATAAGTTTAATGGTCACATATTATATTTTGGAAAAAGTACATTTTTAGTATGATGATTGTTGAACTATTCCTGAGGTCTAATGAAATGTTCTAATTGAATGTGGAGATTTAATATTTTAGACAATATTTAAGGAGGTGAGTACCACAAAAATATTTATTTTTATAAAATAATTTGAAGAATAAGGTCATCCAATTATTTGAAAACCATATAGAAAGAAAACAATTTCTTGAAGAGATAAGAATTATATTTAAGGTTTCTTGGTCGTTACATATTTGTTAACAATTCATTGGTGTGAATCAAAAAAATTCCCATTCCCTAGAAAATTAAGGACCCCCTCAAGAACATGTGGGACCTAAGTAGCTGACAACATGGGTGGTAGTTAACCTAACCAACCCATGGGTGTAGATGTTTGAGATCATGAATTCATAGTACTTGAATGTGTGTGAAGAGGGATGAACATGGAATGAATAAAGTGTGAATGGAGGTTACCAGGTGGACCATGAAAGGGTGTTGAATGGATTGTGTGGGAAAGAGTGTGTGAGATATTCTGTGTTTCGAACCCCAATTTCAGACCGATACGTAATAGACATGAGATTCTTTTTATAGAATTGATCAACCAAATCGAAGTGCGATGTGGGATACTAGTATTATAGGTATGTTTTACCTATTAAAAATGTTATGTATAATTGGATATTCACTTGCTTTGACTCATTAGAGCCATCCAATTAGAACTATGATTGTATTCATCCTCTAGAATTTGTTATGCAGTGTACCCTTATGCAACATACTCTTATATTGGATCTTTAGGCGAAGACACTACACCTGACATCCTTTATCTCTAATGATCATCAAGCTGAGCTAAAACAAATTTATGTTGAATTAAAAATTCCTTAGAACTCAATTCATGTAAACATGAAATTATTTGAGGAACAAATCAAGATACTACTAAAGAGAATTCAAATCCACCATTAAGGAACTTAATCTTATGCAACATGGGCATGATACTATCCAAAAAATAAAGATGCAGAGAGTTTATTATCTATTCAATTGCATGGTTGAGTTCAGATTCCCTTGAGAAAAAACATGTGATGATTATCTTGATAAAATGAGGTGTTTTCATCATAGAATAAGATGTGTTCACATAATTAGGGACTCCAACTTTTTTTCACTAAAAAATCATCATGATAAGATCTAACCCTGAATTTTAAGAATACCAAGATCTTCGGTCATTCAAACACATTGGTTGACACAACATATTTTTTAGGATTGTTAATGAGTCTTGATGTGACATTTTTACACAATATTACATGGTTAACATTATCCAAAAGTACGAATTAACCACAATCTGTGAGATACTATTGAAATTTGAAGCGAGTTCTTTCTTGTCTTTGAAAAATAGTGCATCAAATGGAGTGTTTGAGTATTTTCTTACTTGAATAAGAAGAGTTCCACACACTCATTTACCAGATTACAAGTACCCAAAAACTCTATTGAGTTTTTGAATAAGAACGACATACCTTTTTTTGGTCATAGATAACTCAAAGGTTACACAAATAAGAAAATATACAATATCAATTTATTTACACAATTACACATATAATATTATATCAAAGTTCCCTGAAGCATCTATAACTTTTTCAGAAGTTTTTCCCTACCTGGTTTTTGTTAAGGAGAATATACCATGTATTTTTTTCCTATTAAGTAAATTAAGAATAATTCACACAATTAAAATCACATACATGTTTGGGTTTTCTCGAGGAAGGTAGGACATGAATCCACGAAGGATTTCACACAAATAATATTCACAATTTGAGATATAGAATATAAAATATTAGTGAGAAATATATTATATGTTCTATGGTTAAAAATATTTAGAACAACATGAAAAATATGAATGAAATATAATTGAGATATTTGAATTGATAATCCGAAAATGAAATATGATATCTCAAATTGTTTTTCAAATTCTAAAAGAAGAAGAATAAATTGAGACCAAGCTATTATTTATTGGTCTTTATTTATGTATGAAGAATATAAGGTATTTATTACACATCACATTCATATTAATCTGACCTAAGAAGAAGAAAACGAAAATCTAAAAGATTTATTTATTTTTTATACCACCATTGATTTCTTTGAAATAAGGGCAACCATTTTATTTCTGTATTAAAAAAAGTTGATCAATGTTCATTGGAGTGAAATGAAGAAGATTTATTTTTCATTACTAATAACTTTAGAAGTGATAATATAATATCTATCAATATTTTTAATCAATGATAAATATTGTATTATACCTATTTTTTATAGGATAATAGTTCCATGTTCATACACTTTCCCATGCTATCTTTGATAATAAAAAGGAAGTTGTTGGTCAGTGGGATAATAACCATCATACATAGAGGATGTATTCATTTATACCATAGGTGGGACTCATTAACAAACCATGGTGTCCATTTTGGTTTAATATTTTATGTTCATACTTTCTAACTAAAGGTGAAGAAGAAAATAGAATCATTCAATGATTATGTGATAGTGGTATATAAGGGGTTAAAAATTTTAATGTAACAAAAAGTCATCCCATGTAGGTACCCAAATTTTATGTGAGATAAGTATCCTGTAAATTTCAGTCTAATTATTTATCTTGTAAATTTTATGGATTCTTAATGCATTAAAATATGTTTTGGGTGTGTCTAGGGAATATTCAGATCTACAAACCCCAAAAAGTGTAGAAAAGGACTCATCATCACAGTTTGTTGAACCCATGTTATCCAGTTTGAATAGTTTCCCTAACCGTGAGAGGGAAGGAATTAAGGATTCAAGATCCCTCAAGGTTTGAGAAAACCATGTTAACTGAGGTGAACACTAATGAGGGGGTACCTAATGTTTTTAAAAGAGTGTGCATCATGTTTTGCGCATGTTTAGTCTATTCATTTGCATGAAACCATACAGGGTCCCTCTATTAGTAGTGGGAGGCACAAGGTTTGGCCAATCACATGGACAAATGGTGCGACCCATATATTTTGTGTAAAATAATAATTTTTCCCTAAAATAAAATTTATCCTCATTTCTCCTCTCAATTACTCCTTGAGTAGATATAATTGTGCTCCACCCTCCATTGAAGAGCTCCAAACCCTCATAATCTAGTCTTTTGGATAAATCATCTGTCCAAACTCCAATTCGAGTGATGATTATCTCATTAGAGAGTCACCCATATATTCTACCATAATTATGATAGTTTCACCATTATTATTTTTATAAGATGTGATATATTAGTGTGAGATAATATGACCTATTTTTGAGGAGTTTATTTGTTCTTCTGCTTTCTCTCGGTCTATGAAAAATAAAGGGCTGCGACTGGATGTCACATCATGATCAGGTTCACGATAGTGGAGGATCTTGCTTCTACATGGTCTAGTGATCCCTGCAAATGAAATAGTTTCTTATTTTATCTCTTTTATTGGTTCTTTGATTTCTATATGAATTATTATTCTCTGACTTTAATTATTTGGGTATGCTAGCTTGTACTCCCCTCCCCATTAAAACCACATCTATTTTCAAGATTCCTTGAAATATCATTGGATGATTTGTTTTCTTGGATAATCCAACAGATGCTGTTAACCATCCCATTTCCCCACATTTTTGAACGGATTTTGATGTTTTGAAGGTTCTAAGTGATTGGGTTTGGATTATAGTTGGAGATGAATTTTAGTAGAAGAAGGAAGTCATCTAAGAATCGTGGACTGATTACTATGTCTCTTTTGGTCAGCTTGGGCATTTGGCCTCTTTTATTCATCGTGGGTGCTGGTTTAGGCTGGAACATAGGTCAAAGGAGAGAGTTGTTAATTATGATAGCTGGGGAGTGGTTTAGATGAGCTATATCTAGGAGGAACATTGTGAAGCCATATCAAAGTAGGTCAGTACGACTATTGAGAATCCCTTGGAAACTCAACTTGATTCAACTAAGAATACTACAACTTAGACTGAATAAGGGACACTAGTTATCAATCCAAATGTGGTGGATGTTTTCACCCACATAAGACACAAATTTGGTGTTTTTAATTGTCTACAAGTCACTTGAGAAGCTGGAGAGGTATAGGGTTTTTTTATAGATCTATGGCTGGAGGCATTATGAAATGGTAATGACCAGAAAGCCTCATATGGAATTATACAAGATGCGATGGTCCAAAAGAATTATCCCACTTATCAAGGGGTAAATAGAAACCATAAATTATAGGACCAATCATAATTATGAGTAATTGGGTTTTAGGGTAGGTTGAGGAAGGGAAAGACTAGAAGTGTGCTCAGGAGGAGCATTGATATGGTTTGGATATTTTTTACCTTTACCAGTTGATAATATTATATGGGATAAATAATTATCAGAGTATTATTATGAATTTAAAATAACTATTTAACTATATATCGATATCATGGAAGGAACTTGTGAGTGAGTGATTCACAACCCTAGAAAGAAAAATGTAATAATGAGAAGTTGGGATTCCAGAGGGTGTATTGTTTTGAAAGGGAAAAAGGTTAAAGGAAATAATGAGTATTCTTAGCCACCAAAGATGATGGAAACTAGATCTACTGGTAGATCCAAGGAAAAAAACACAAGTTCATCAATATATGACATGGTAATCAAGGAAAACATACGGTTCTTATTTTACATTCTAATAACGAATTTTCCTTTGAGACAATTCATCTAAAGGCCTCATAGAAAGTGAAAAATAGGATCTTAGAAATATTTCCAAGGGTAAAATTTAATGAGTAACAATAGGTTTGTATCAAAAAACAAGATAAAATAATGGCACAAGGTTTCAATGAGGGAAAGATTAATGTAGAAGTGTTCCTTCACACATGGGACAAGATGGGTAGCAACTTTGAAGATCTAACGAAGATGAACTAGACTTGAAGGTGCATTATCCTTACTGGAATAATTACAAGGTAAGACAATACAATAAATTTAGCCATGTGTTTAATGAATTTTTCATATATTACTACATTTAACTTACTTTGTATAACTGATATGGTCTCACAATTTCCCTCAAAAGTGTTTTTTAAATCAAAATTTAAATCTAGTAATTTTTTTATTGTTAGTGGTATAAACATGTCATTCAATTAATTGAACAATGGTTCTTCCATTTTTGTTATTTAATATTAACGAGTTATGATTTAAACATTTAATCATATTAAAGACTATGTTTACCTATCACTATTGATGTATGGGCATAAAGACCCTGATTAATTATGGTAAATGATAATGCTGACCTTTATTCATGTTATATTATTATTTATGGGCAAGAAGACAGTTTATAAATGTTATACATTTATGGAGTACCTTATATTTATGTGATACGAGTATAACACCCCCATACTCATGTGATATTATACGGTCCTGACGTCCCTAGTGATACGATATGTGCATGACGTCCCTCGTGATATGAAACTGGGCATGAAAAACTTTAATAACATTATACTGGGCATGAAAACCCCTATTATTGTGATACATACATGAAGACCCTATGATTATGATACTAGGAATGGAGGTTAATACTATTATGACACATTTTAGGGAGTCCCCTGATACTTGTGAAACTCATGCTACATCATATGGATGTCTATGTTACGCCTCGAGTCCAGGATATTGGTAGGATCTACATACATGGTTATATAAGTCCCTATGGATACTATCCATATATTTGTATGCATTTGTTATATGTTCAGACTATCCAGAGGAGGCCAAAGCAGGCACTACCAACATGGTGTTCTAACGACCCGAACTGTTAGAAATGAAGTTTCCCTTTTTGATTTAATTAATTTTCTTACATTGTCATATGGTTACAGAAAAAAATTAATTTAATTGGTTATGTATTATTTAATTTAAAATACCATTAAGAATATTAACTATTTTTAATATAGCTGGAGAATAATGACCATATGATTAGTATAAATATAGGGATTTTAACAAATCCAACTGACCCAAACAAAGGATTTGATTTCCTTAAGAAATAGAATCATGCCTTATGCAACCCAATTTTCAAAAAATCCATTGGATATACCATATTTGGACTTTTCCCTTGACCAATCCCAAACTGAGATCCAATAACATAAGCATGTGTGAAAATGTTTATTGAAGAAGTTTATGATCATTGGGATCACAACCTAAACCATGTTTACCAAACAGCCCCATGAAAGTCTCACATGCACATAAGAAAGAGTAATACTATAATATTTTCGGCCCTTTTCCTAATAAAATAATGAAAAACTACCCACTTTGTAAAAAACCTTGGGAAAAAACCATGGGAAGGTTTTTTGTTTTGAATATTTTATTATATAGTATCCAAAACCTAAGTTTAAGAAATATTAAGGAATCCCCATCCCATTTCCTGTATACATCCACCCAATCTCAAACTTATTTTCACTCAAAATATATAAGGAATGTCTTTAACTTACCCTACCATCTCTATAATCCTCCAAAGGTTCCCCAATCTCTCAAAAATTCAATTTTTATGCTTTTGGGGCCACATAATCAAGTATGGGTTCTTTCCATTCTCATCTTTATCTAGGTTTTCTTAACTTTTTAATTCCCTTTTATTTTCAATTACTAATGATGGTGTATGTTTTTCACCTCCCCCATACTGCAATTAATATTTCTAAATGATTATAAACCCCTTTAATTCTCATTAATCCCTCCCATGTACACCTGTTACCATGTCGAAATTTCAAAAGCATCATTTCCTTTCTCTTTTTATTCAATCTTATTTATCATCGTATTACTTCTATTCCTAATTATATATGTGTGGGAATGTATTTACTTGTCTGTATTACTATCCAATTCTTGTCTAAATTATGAGATACACTTTTATCTCTCATCAACCAATTTTATGTATATATAAGTGATGTTGTTATGCTGCCGAATTTTCACCGTGATTTTCCTTGCCAAACTAATTTTATAGTGAATACCATACCCATTTCCTATCAAGGGTGAACAATTTTATAAACATATAACTTTTTATTGGGAAATTAAATTTATTTATTCTACAATCCTTGACCATGGAATATATTATGATGATGAATGGACCCATGTTTTATTATATATGTGGGAAACTTAGTCATGCGAATGAATTGAAAGTGGCAGGTTCACTGAAAATCATATAGCGCTTGAATGCATCGGGTAATTTTTAGTATCATGATACGCCATATTGGGATAGGGGTAGACTTTAATCCTTTAAGGGAATTTTTCCACCATAATGTTTTGGTGGTTTATACTTGACCTATGTTTATGATGTAGTGTTTTAAGTTGTTTCCACATTTCCCATGCTATTATTATAATGCTATATCATGCCTTATTATTCACATCCATACGTACCTCATTTACATGCCTTTTATAACATGTATTATTATCTTCATGTTAATTCATGTTTATTCCCTTGCTGGGTTTTATGGTTCACCCCTTTCTTTTGTACTTTCCCTAGTTTATACAATGTAGTTTTAAGCTAAATCATGTTAAAGAGGTTTCAATAAAGATATTGTAATTGATGTTTAATGTTGTAATGTAATGTACCTAATTTTAAAAGACATTATACTTCTTAATATTTCTAGTTGTATTAAGTGTAATTTCATGTAATTAAATAATGTATTATTTTTTAATAAATATAAGGGTTTCTATAGTTGGTATACGAGTAAATGTTTAGTTATTTTGGGGATTAGGATTAGATAACTCTAGTGAAATCCATAGGAATAAGACTAAGTATAAAAAAACATCCTCAAATATTGATTTCTATAGATTAAGTGTTCTATCAAGAAAAGAAATCCATGTCAGGACACTACAAATGGACTTGGTTTTGTCATAGATTTATATCGGAGTAACAACTCCGAACAGGTGTTTTGAGACTAACTTGGGGTAACCTGGTACACAACAATGGACCTTTCTGTGCACCTAGTTTGACACTCCTAGAGGATATTCTTTGGTAAATTCAAAAGATAATTATGAACCATTATTAATTGAATGAAAAAATTACCATATGAAAATATTTTAGGAAATAGATCATGGATAACCTAGATTAAAACATAGGGAATTGAAATTTAGGATATAATTTTCCTTTACAAGTTTATCCCATTATATTTAATTTTTTATTTTATTATAATAATTAGATAAGTATTCAATATACCTAATTGAACTTTCTTTTTTCATAATAAGGAGATGAAATAGAAGAACAAATTGCAACAATCAATGTGACAGAGAATGTGATGATTTCTCTAACTAAATTCAAAATAAGATGGGAACTGGTGATGAAATTTTTTTGAAAGTACTTGTTCAACTAGGTAAAGGTATGAATAATAACTTGAATCATGGACAACACCTTCCAAATAAAAGTAAAGAGAAAGTTTCTATCAAATTATTCATATAGAAAATACTTCCCAAGTTTAGTGGATCATTTGATCCCCTCCTCATGGAATAGTGGAATAACACATTGAAAATATATTCTCTATCCTCCAATGCATGGAAGAAGAGAAATTTGTGTAGTATATTTATCATTTTAATGGGGAAAATAGTATGTTGTGGAAACTGATAAAAATACAAAGTCCAAGGAGGAGATTGTTTCCATGTATTGGGAGGAATTCAGGAAAATGTTTTTCAATAAATAATTTCCCCAAGCCCTCCATCTTAATAGGGAAAGAAATTTCCTCATACATAAGGAGAAGGAAGTTGATTCTATCAGGGCATATGAAGAAAACTTTAAACGTATTCCATGGTTTTCCTAAAACTTTTTCATGAACACCAAAATCGAGGTTGATCACTAATTTATCTGACTAAAGATGAGTCTACGAAAATAATTGGCGATTCAAGACTTCAACAGTTATGAGGAGATTGTCCGTTGTGTCCTCAAGATTGAAATAGAGATTAGAGACTCTCAATGGTATCATGGTAGCAATGAAAAAGTAAAAAATAGAGTCTAATTTGGGTGGATCAGTAAATTAATCGCATGATAGAAAAAAGATAGAATATCCCATGTGTCAAAATAGTGGGAAGAAGTATCTTAAGAACTATCTAAAGGGAACCAGGAAGATATTCAAATGTGGAAGAATGGGGAATCTGGATAAGAACTGTAAAAGGGGTATGAAAATCCACACTAACATTGAAGAATAAATGAAGGTTAATATAAATTATCATCCACTATTGAAGTGTTTTAAATTAACGGAACATGGGTATTTTGTGAACCAATTCCCTAAACTGAGGGTTTTTTGAGGTAATTAACAACAACCTCCAAGGATACAAGGATGATATTAAGCTATCACTACTGCTAAGGTGGAGCCAGTTTATGATGTGGTGAAAAGTACACTAGTTATTCATTTGAGAATAGGGAATATACTATTTGATTTAAGTTCTATGAATTCCTTCATATCATTCAAGATTAGTAGAACTATTCAAACACCTCATCAAAATATGGAGGTTTATTTATCTATGAAAATAAATAATGGGGTAATTATTTCATACATACTACATAACTCTTCTCTAACTAATGATTGTGGACCAAACCTCCAAAAAAATATTTTCATGCTCCCTTGGGTTGAGTTTGGTGCTATTTTGGGCATTTATTGGTTATCTTTAGACAAAGACAACATAAATTATTAGGAAAGTGATATTTTTCTTTACATCTCGAAGAATCCAATAATAATTTACAAGTGTAAGGAGTAAGATGAATCTCCTTCAAAATCATCACCTCAATTGTTGATATTACTACCTTATGATCAAGAATATCTCACTCAAATTATTGCGAGAAATGAGATCATATTGCATGAAGACATGTCCATTATGAGGGATTACACTGATGTATTCATGATATAATTTCTTGTTCTTCCTCTTGATACAGTTTTTGAGCTCTCAATTAAAATTATTCTTGGGTCTATTCTTATATTGAAGACACCTTATAGAATAATCACTGTTGAGGTGGAAGAACTAAATAATCGGTTACAAGAGGATATAGAAAATGGTTTTATAAGTTGATTGCTTCACTATGGGGGGGGGGGTATTCCTATTAATTAAGAATAAGGATTGTTCAATGATCCTCTACATTTATTATCACGAGCACAATAAAATACTAATAAAGAACGAGGTTCCCTTTCCATAGATAGATAAATTATTTGATCAGTTGGGTGGGGATAATTATTTCTCTAAGGGGAACCTTTGGTTGGGATATAACCAATTAAAGGTTATGAATGAATATATTCCTAATACTTCCTTTTGAATACGGTATGGACACTATGAGTTCATAGTGATTCCCTTTTGACTCAGTAATGCTCAAGTAATATTCATGGACTTAGTGAATATATTATTTAGATATTAATTATACAAATTTGTGGTATTATTTATAAATAATATTCTAATATAATCCAAAATTAAGGATGATCTTGAGGAATATCTAATAACTATAAAAAAACCGTGATAAAGGATAAAATTTATGAAATGTAAAACAAATACAAGTTCTGGTTGAAGGAATTCTCATTGTTAAGGAATATCATCATATGTAATGGGAAATATATGGACCCTTAGAAAAAAAGCAATTTAATAATGTTGGTGGCCAACATCTATGAAAGATATCAGTAGTTTTCTTTGGTTTGATGGGTGTTATCGCTAATTTGTGAGAAGTTTCTTATAATTGTCAAACCTTCTTACCAAGATAACTTCAAATGGTGTAAACCTTTCTTGGAATGATAAATGTGAAGTGAGATTCTTCGAGTTAAAAAGTGGCTTGTCACTACCCCTATTCTTAAACAACCCTCAAGTGGAGAAATTTTCATGGTATTTAGTGATGAATAAAAGAAGGGTATTGGCTGTGTGATGATGAAAAATGAAAAATTCATAGAATATGCTTCAAGGAAGTTGAAAGTTCACGAACAAAACTACCCAACACATGATCTGGAGTTGGATGTAGTGATCTTCACTTTTAAAATTTCATGGAATTATATCTTTGGGGAGAAGTGTAAAATATATACGAATCACAAAAGTCTCAAGTACATATTCACACAGAAATAGATGAATATGAAACAAAAAATGTAGTTAGAGCTCATGAAAAACTTTGAACACTCAATCCACTACCATCATGAGAAAGCTAATAAAGTGGAAGACACTCTAAGAAGAATGGGTCTATAAATTATTTCATTAATGAAAATTTATATGGATAATATCTTATTAGCTTTGGAATTGATGGACATGGGAATCATAAAATAAGGAACATTATAAATCCCTTTACAAATGATTGCACAATCGTGTCTCTTGGAGATAATAAAATATTCTCAAAGTTTTGATGTGGTAATTCAAAAGAAATTATAAGCTATAAAGAAAGGTAAATCATTAGAGTTCAATGTTAATGATGAAGGTGTTATGGCTTTGGGTCAATACTCTGTGTACAATCAAATCCTAAGTTAAAGAAGGTTATGTTGGATGACACACATAGCTCAACCTTCTCCATCCACCCAGGAAGCACCAAGATATATCAAGATCTCTAAGAACAATATTGGTAGGACAATATGAATAAGGGGATCAAATAATATACATAAATATGTCTTTTATGTCCGTAAGTGAAAGTGGAAAGAAAAAAGTACAAGGGTATGATGCAATCAATACCCATACCTATATAGAAATGAGAAACATCACCATAGACTTTTTCACTGATATTCTAAAAACATAAATAGGTAATAATTCTATATGTTTTTTGATGGATCTTTTTACAAATACTTCACACTTAATTATGATATAAGAGGAATTATCACTCAATATACTTGAATATATATACATCAAGGAAGTGGTTGGGCTGCATGGAGTACCACTATCTAATGTATCCAATCAAGATTCAATATTCACCTCTATATTATGGAAGAGTCTCCAGGACAGTCAAAATACGAATATGAACATCAGCATAGCCTATCAACCTCAAAATGATTGCGAATCTGAGAAGACTATCCGGTCCCTTGAAGACATGTTGAGTGAATTCTCAATGAAATTTAAAGGAGGATAGGATCAACAACCACCTCTAGTTGAGTACTCTTACAACAACAATTTTAACTCAATCATCAATATTTCTCCCTATGAAGCCCTTTATGGTAAGTGGTTCAAAACATCTACATGCTAAGATGGAGTTGGGGAATGAAAAATAATATGTTCTAAAATGGTTTGGGAAATGGTGGAAAAGGTTAGGACCATTTACAAACGTTTCAAGGATGGGAAGAGTCAAAAAATGAGCTATGATGAAAATTGTTAATGAGACCTAAAGTTTGATGTTAGAGACATGGTATTCCTCCAAATATCTCCATGGAAGAAAGTGATGAGATTTGGGAAGAAGGTAAAGCTTTGTCCAAGATACATCGCCCCTTTGAGATCCATGACCACATCAGAGTGGTGGCCTATAAACATGAAATCCCACTTAAACTATATCAATTTCATGATGTATTACACATACCACTATTGAGGAAATATATACCTGATCCCTCACATGTAATCAATCAAGATATGGTACCATTGTAGAATAAACTTTCCTACGAGGAGCAGCCAGTGAAGATCTTAGATCGTAGAGACAATGTTATACGAAACAGGACAATGCACCTTGTTAAAGTGATATGAAGAAACCATAATTTTGAAGAATTAATTTGGGAACTCGAGTAAGTGATGAGATGAAATTTCCTTCATCTATTTTATGGGGTGAAATAAAAATTTCAAGTTTAAAATTTCTCAAGGGTGGAAGAGTGTAATGACCCAGACTATTATAAATGAAGTTTCACTTTTTGATTTAATTAAATGTCTTATTATGTAATATGGTTATATAAAAAACCTTCGATTACTTAGTTATATGGCATTGTATTTAAAATTAAATTATAAACATTTACCTCTTTTAATATAGTTGTTGAACAATGATCACAATATGATTATAAATATAGGGCATTGGAAAAATCCAATTGACCCATAGAAAGGAAGTGATGGCCTCAACCTATAGAATCATGCCCTATAAATCCAATTTATTGAAGATTCCAGGGGAGATAACATCTCTAGGATTTTTCCTTGACCAAGACCATGATGATATCCAATAACATAAGCATTGATGAAACCGTTTATGAGAGATGTTCAAGTTCATTGAGATCACATCCCCAACCATGTTTGTCGAACAACCCCATGAAAGTCTCAATGTCGCACACTTTACTCTTAGGGAATATGCCAGTGTAATAAAAATACATGTATTAAGAACTTATTAATATGAATATGTATATTGTATAGCATAATTAATTTATTTAATTTTGTTGTTGTTACTTTATAAATGATTTTTATTTTGATTCAATTAAACACAAATTGAATTTTCAGGTAATATTAAAATTCAAGTATGGGATTTATTTTGATGAATTAATGTATTTTTGAAATAAATTTTATGTTAATTAAATGTTATTTCTAAATAATTTTTATTAAATATAAATGTACATATAATATTTATGAAGTGAAATGTACTTTTTATAAGGGTTCAAAAACTATTATTGTCAAAAAAACCCAAAATTTTTAAATAAATATCGAATCATATTTTAAAATTGAAAATTAAAATATTTAAAAAATAATACATATAAAATAAAAATTATTTTAAGAGTCATAATGTTGAAATTTTCTAATGGTGAGTTTTTCAAAAAAATTTGAGGTAGTTGATTTTTTGGGTGAAAATTAAATACCCTATAAATATACGGTGTGTTTTATGACATCATAATGACCTAAAATGATGTAATAAGTACTATAATTTGTATAATCAGACAAATATATGTTTTAATTCTAAAATGATATTATTTTAAGTTATTATTATTACTTTTATAATGACTTTGTGAATCCTACAACATATATAATAAATTTACTGAATTTAAATTTATTTCATTAAAAGAGTTAATCACCTCCACATAATAAAGGGTAATATTTTAATATGTTTGGATTTTTTCCTATTTAAATAATGAAAACTTCACCAATTTATAAAAAAACATGGGTAAAAACCATATGAAGGTTTTCAGTTTTGAATATTTTATTATATAGAGTCCAAAACCTATGTTTGTGAAGTATTAAGGAATCCCCATCTAATTTCTTATATGAAGCCACCCATTATACAAATTATCTTTCCTAAAAAATCATTGGATCATGTTATTAATATTCCCTCCCCTCTGTATAATTTTCCCAAGGTGCCTAAATCTCTCAATAATCCCCTTTTCAAGCTTTTTGAGCCACAGATTCAAGTAAGGGTTCTTTCCTTTCTTGTATTTATCCGAGTTTCTTTATCTTTTTATGACCTTTTATTTTTAATTAATAATGACGGGGTATGTTTTTTCACCTCCACTATACTGTCCTTATTATGTATAAATTATTAGATAACTCTTTCTCTCCCATTATGCCCTCCCATGTACACCCATTACTATGCCCCAATTTAATAAGAATCCTTTCCTTTCTCTTATTATTCATGACTATTTATTACCGTATGCCTTAAATTTATAATTATATATATGTGAAAATTTCTTTCCATGTACCTGTTACTATCAAATTCATTTAAAAATTATGATAGACTCATTTTTCTCTCATCGACACATTTTATGATTTTATAAGTGACATATTTATGCTGTTGAATTTTCACCATGATTTTCCATGCCAAACTAATTGTGTAGTGAATAACATACCCATTTAAGATCAAGGGTGTTCACTTTTATACAAATATACCTTTTTATTAGGGACTTATACATACTTATTCCTCGCTCCTTTTTCATGCAATAAATTATTAAGATGAATGAATCTATGTTTAATTATACATGTGGCACACTTAAGCGTGAGAATGAAATGAATGTGACGGGTGCACCCATAATTATATAAAGCTCCAATGGATTGGGTAATGTTTAGTATTATGATAAGTCATGTTGGGAAAGGTTTATACCTAATTTCTTTATCATATTTTTTCCACCACGAAGACTTGGAAGTTTATCCTTGACCTTTGTTTACAATGCAACATTGTAAGTTGTTTCCACATTTACCAAGTTATGATTATCATGCTATATCATGCTTTATTATTCATGTTTCTTTATGCATCATTGATATTTCTTTTCCAACATGTATGATTATCTTTATTTTATTCCATGTTTATTCCCTTAATACATTTTATGGCTCACCCCTTTCTTATACATTTTCCCAAGGTTATCGAATAATGTTTTAAGCTCAAGCATGTTAAAGATGTTTTCAATAATGATATTGTAATTCATGTTTAAATTTGTAATGAAATGTACCTAATTTCCAAAGACACTAAACATAATGATATTTTTGTTTTATTATGTGTAATGTTGTATTATTTATTCATTTATTGTTGTTATATAATGAGAAGTGTTGTTGTAGGTGTCCTTCCAGAAAGAGAGCCATCCCATTTATAGTTTTCTCTATTACTTACTATTTTTGCAGACTACCATATTATATGAACTGAATGGATATTTATATATTACATCAGTTATGGCCTAATGTGTTTATATAAAACCCTAAGACACCTATGGTACTTGAGAATACTATTTGCATGTGGCTGTAGATTAGGGTAAGAATTCTCTTATGAATTCATGAATTATTTCTTAAATTTGGATTGAATTCATGCTTCTATGTGTACATGTTTTATTTATTTTTTGGATACACAACATCATCATCTTGTGTTTATGATTCAATTTTCTGCTTTTGAGTATTATTTAGTGGTTGGATTTTTATTATTTCTTTTAATTCCTTTTCCATTACTGGTATTCTTATAATATTTATCTATTTATTATTCCACTGTGCTTCTCTGATCATATGGAATATTCTCCCCACAGACACACCCTAGGATTCCATTTCTATTCAAAAGCCTCTGGCATATGGGGAGGTTCTCTTGAGGCCATGTGACACCATATCTGGGAACCTCTGTTTGGCATCTGGGCTGGGGTTTGAAAATGTTTAGCGATGTGGTTTGAGTAGTCATGGATTTTCTGAAGAAAGATTCCCACTTCCCTCTAATCTTGGGGAATTTATTCATTGATGAGTTAAAGAGGCTTTAAATCCATAAGAAAATATAGATTCATGGGTCCCTCATAATATCATTTCATATGAGTAATTTTATTTTACATTGAGTTTTTGTTAGGGCTCACAGAGAGCTATGGGCACACAGTTGGTTCTGAGCAAAACTTTTCACTCTCGGACCGATGGCCAGTTTGAACGAACTATATAGGGGTTAGAGGAAATTATACGAGCATCCATCCTTGATTTTATTGCTTCTTGGGAATGGATTATACCTCTCATCATGTTCTCCTATAATAATTGTTATCAGGTGACAATTCATGTGGCTCAATATGAGGCCCTTTTTATTAGGCCTTGCTGTTCACCCATGTTTTGGTGAGAGGTGGGAGAGGAGACACTACTGGGTCCTCAAATATTTTAGGATAATTAAAAGTAGGTTTAAATGATTAGAAAGTGTATGTATATTATTCAGTCAATATAAAAATCATATGTCGATCTTTATTGACAACCTATGGAGTTTGAAGTTGATGATCATGATTTCTTACAGGTATCTCCCAGACATGGGATAGAAAAATATGAGGGAAAGAGAAGCTATCGCCACATTATGTCAATCTGTTTGAGATCTTGGAGATATTTAAGGTGATATACTATCAGTTTGTATTACCTTAAAGGAACCATGCCATGCATGAAGTCTTCCATGTTTTATATCCACACCAATACATGACAACCTGTCTCATAATTTTGATCCTGAGGATGTTGAGTTAGATGATGATGCTTCTTTTGAAGATTATACTATATAGATTATTGACTAGAGCATTAAGGCTCTTTGAGACCGGTCTATCCCATTAGTATGGTTGATATGAGCATATGGATGGTTATATGAGGTATAGATCTTCTAATTTTAGGTATAATTATTTATTGTGGACCATTTAAGAATTACTAATGATATCACGGAATTTACAGTGGATGTTGGGGCATTTTCAGAGCTGGGATACCTAGCCGGTGGAAAAAAGTACTAGGTTTAATGGTTAGAAGAAATGTGTGAGCTAGTTTGCATAGTTTCTTGAACCATGAAAGGGATATACAAAGGGTTTTAGGAGGCTACAATGATTGTGGAAACCTTGCAGCCTATATTGAACTCCCTTCCAAGGGTACCTATAGTTTCTAGTAGAGTTTGCAACACAGGTTCCACATAGTAACTTAGACCATGAACATGAAACTATGCCGGGTCCCTCCATAGGCAATGAGAGGTACATACTTTCCGCACGGTTTGTCCAACCATGTGGCCCAACAGTGAAATCGAGATATTTTAGGTAAATGATAATTTTTCCTTAAATATATTTTAACCTCACCCCTCCTATCATTTACATCTATAGAAAAAAGAATTAAGATAATCCCTTAATTGAAGAGCTCCAAAGGCTCATAATCTTGGATTTTGGATAACTCATATTTCTGAACACTGATTCAAGAGTCAATTGTCTTATTGGATATTGACATGTACGTTATATAAATCTTTGGATTATTTTACCATTATTATTTCTATTGGATTCCATATTTTGGAATGATATCATATTCCCTAGTTTTGGGACATTGATATGTTCTTAAATTTTCTCTCGATCGAGGCCAAATGAATGGCCTATAATGGAAAAGGAGAGTACAACAAGCTTTATGCAGGTGGTCTTGTTCTTATCCATGAAATTTGAGAGCTTTTATAATATGTGATGTTGTAATGAAAAATAGTTTTACCATGTGTTTTCCCTAAATGTAATCCACGTTTAATTAGTTTTCTTTATTGATAACATTATGACCATATTAGGCCCCTTAAATGGTGGCCACCCATTGTGGTTTGCCGATCACTTTGCCAATGTGGCTACAAATGACTAAACTGTCAAAAAAATGTCTAAATTGTTTTGGAATCACTTTAAAGTGAGAGTATTATAATGAATTAAATTGATTGTGAGTGGTAAAACCATATCACCAAACTAATTGAGTAGTTTTTACACCGTTGTTATTTTTAAATGTTAATGAGTTATGATTTTTCTATTAGATCATATTAAATATAATGTTTACCTATCAATTTTGATGTATGGGCCTGAAGACCCATATTAATTATGGTAATTGAGCATGATGGCCTTAATACATATTATATACTTATTTATGGACATGAAGACCCTTTATTTATGATACAGTCATGGTAACCCTTTATAAACTTGACACAATTATGGATTCCATTATATTTATGTGATACGGGCACAATGAACTAATGTGATATGATACCAAGAAATTATTCCCCCATACTCTTGGGATACTATATGAGAATGACGTACCTTGTGATATGATATGCACATGATGTTCCTCATGATATGATACTGGGCATGGATACCTTTATTACTGTGATACTGGGCAAGGATACCCATATTATTGTGATATAGGCATGGAGAAACAATAATTATGATATTGGGAAAGGAAACCTTTATTATGATGATACTAGGCATGGAATCCCTTAAAACGTATGATACTAATGATACAACTTATGGATGTCTAATTTACACCTTGGGTCTAGGATAGTTTTTGTATCCCCAAATATGGTTGTAGAGTTTACTATGTATACACTTCATATATGTGTATACATATGGTTACATAGTTAGACTATCTTGATAAAGTGAAGAATGTACCAACGGCCTGGTGTTCTTCTAGAACCAAATCCAACCCATTTACAATTTTCTCTATATCTCACCATATCTGCACACCTCCATATTATATACACTAATAGGATATTTATATATTGCATCAGTGGTTCCCTATTGATTTTATCCCACACCCTATCTGGGTTGATAATGGTAACCAAGAAGGCTTTTTTCCATGGAGGTTTATATAAGAGGAATCATCCTCTTATGGATGTGTGACTTCTTTCATGACTTCAGAAAAGAGATTGGTAGTAGATTATTGGGCTAGAGCTCAGGATTCTTTGATATATTTTTTCCTTTTTGTTTCTTTTTTAATATCATATACTATATTTATTGCCTAATTTAAAGTGTATATGTTTTACCTATTTTGTAGAGAAATGACATCATCATCTTATGTATATGAATAAGTTTTCTGATTTTGATTATTATTTAGTGATTTAATGTTTTTTTATTTATTACACATTTTATTAAATTATCGAAATTCTTCCTCTATTTATCTATTTATTACACCACTATGCTACTATGATCAGAAGGTATTATCTCTTCAAAAACACACCTTTTTACTTCACTGCTAGTCGTAACCCTCTAGCATATGGGAAGTCATGCTTGAGACTATGTGGACCACCAATCTTGGGAACCTACAAGTGGCACGTAGGTTAGGATTCCACACACCAAATTGATTCACATCCCTCTTAGTGTGGTCATACCAAAAGTTATCCTAATAATTGGTATTTGATAAGGTCACACCTCTAATTAGATTCACTGATTGGAATCATGTTAAAGATCAAATTTCACTCCCCTATTCATGATAGAGTGAAAAATTAGAGGATTTGTATCTATCACATATCAAAATGATATCTCATACAAAACCTTGATGAAAAAAATAAGAAACAATTGATAAAGATGAATAATACACCCCTTTTGTGCAAAGTGGATGATGAATTAGTTTCTCAAATGAATTATTTATATATAATACATGTCATACATGGGATTGTAAGATCTAGAAGTTTATTCTACTACCAAATAAATGGACAATAGGTCTACCTTAGATAAATAATAATATGTATTAGATATGTTATTCTAATATTTTACAAGAAAATAACCAAGAATAAGTGGTGAAAATCATTTATCTAATAATGAAATTTAAATAGTTTAGAGGAAGAAATAGAAATAAGTGATCACCCATCAAGAATAATAATCTAATAATATGAAGATTTCATTTCCACAATGGGTGTTGACATGTGTATGTATAACCAAATAATGAAATGCCAAAAGTGAAATAATTAAGAAGCTTTAGGAAGGATGCTCTATTGTTTGGAAGGATTAGTTTATAGAAATCTTAAATAAAGAATAATCCATTGAGGTTCAAGATGATAAGTTCCAAGAATTATAAGAGAAATATAAAGAAATAATTGATTTTAAGAATGCTCATATTGAGATCAAAGAAAATATGATCTAGGATATTTACAGGTTTGTGATATATAAAAATAAAATTCATGGTGATGATGTTATAAAGATCAAAAAGGAATTTGAATATTGTAATGACTCATATTTGTTATGTATTATTTTTTTGATATTGTATGGATTATTTTAAAGATTATAAATTAAGATGATGTCCAATTATGAGGCTCGGTGTTCCAATATTAAATGTTTAAAAAATATTAAATATATTAATTAGTATGTTCAAAATGTTTTCTTGAAAAGTGGAATAAATTATAAATGGCTGCCCATATCAAAAATATGATGGAAGTGTTATTTTCATTACATGAGGTTTACCATAGGAGTGACTTGAATTTAATTGGTGAGGGTCATTTGTGTAAAATTAATCATAGGTGTAAAATGAATAAAATGCTTAATTAAATTAGATTATTTTTTTCATTGATGTAACATCATAGTGACTTAATTCAATTTCTTTAAATAAATGTTCATGAAAAATTTGCAGTGTTAGTCACATAACCTTGTAAATATATGGAGAGACTTGGAGAGTGTGGAGTGAAATTATGTCGGTGGATGACAACCAAATCAAGGATTGGTGCTCTAAACATGATGTAATCGAGGGATATTTCTAAAGACTTTGACACCACATCATTATTTGTTTATGATTGATCCAAATTGAGGTAGGTCAGTTGCTTCATTTGGATTAATATTCCATTTTTTTATTGCTATTATTGACATGGATATATCAACCAAAAAATTGATCTGTTGATCTTATATATTTGAGGGATGGGTTTTGTTGTGGGATGATTTTGTGAGAATTACATTCAATTTTTGATTTCTTCATTGTCTTTCTAATGAAAACAAATTGATATCAACATGAACATTGGTTGAGGTTCATTCCTCTCACGTGTTCTTGTGACTTTCTCCTCGCATTCTTCATTCACCATGGATGTTATTTGTTTGGACTGGGTTTCGACATATCCTGATAAAATGATCATTTTTCACCCGTTTCTTATCACAATGATATGATATTGTAGATATCAGAACAGCATCGCATGACGTTTTTGCAACGATAGAGATGAAAATGAATCAGATGATGTGGACACCCAATTTTTGTGTTCTTTGGCGCACAATGAAGAATATTGATGATCCAATTTTTGAAGTTTATTTATGGACTTTTTCTTGTTGATTTAGTGATGGAATAACTCAACGATGATAGATATATGTTTTTTTTCATCAAAGTGATCACCATATTTAATGATAGAGAAATGAACTAGACACATGGAGCCAGAACGGTATTTCTAAAAAAATCCAGGCTACCTATTTTTTTTGATATGTACATGCCACATGGGGGCCCCTTTGTGGAAGATAAGGTTTCAGTTTGGTGTTAGGGATCACATGGTGTGTGACATTATCACACAGTGTCTGACCCCTCCCGGATGACTCGGCGTATACCACAGAGGGTTCACTGACATGGGTTGGTGTAGACAGGTTGGAGCACACCTTGTACTACCCCACATGGACACATACTAGACTAATTACATAGGCCAATCTATGTAATGGTACACAAGAACATTTATATGTGAGAGAACCATGTACTACTGCATGAGTATACTACAGAAGAATCCTACACATTGTGTACTTCTACAAAGACTTGAGTAAGAGACACGAGCCATTTACGTGGGAAGAACTTTGTGTTAATGGACATGGTGTGTAACCCTTACTAAATTATATGTAAATTTTTATACATGGATTTTAGCTCTTTTCTTTTCTATCTTAAAATGTTTTGTTAGTGTTCATTCCACTTTTCCTTTCCCTGTGGGTTGGTATGGAGTCATATCCTATTCCTAGGACTACGGTCTATTTAGGATTAATTCTTGAATAGAGTCCTTGGAATCCCATCGAGAAGCCTAGAGTGAGACCCCTTATTCATATTCATGCCCCATGTGTAGTTTGTGGTATCATCATGACCAATACTACATGGGTGTCAATCCTCTACTTAGCGGGTTAATCTAGAATCAGTTATTGGTATCACACCAAGGCCTTGGGAGTGATCCTCAACTGTGTATCATATTATCTTCAGACCTTCAGTATTCACTTTCTCATGACAAGCCCTGATGGAACTACTTCTCATATAGACTTCATTATTGTTGTCAAACTCAGGTGTGTGTTCTCCCGGATGAGTGCTTTGTTTAATCTTTGAGAAGAAATCCCAGGCCAGTATACAATTTTTGTGAATTACATTTAGACCAAATTTCTTGGTTGAGTGTATTGGAATTTTCTTGTTATGTGTGATGTAGACATATACCTATGTAGAGATGACTATATTTCATTTCTTGTATGCATTGTGGTTTTCTATTTGTCTAACTATGTATTGGTATACTTCCCCTACACGATACTTTCTTGCACGTGCCATGTCTTGTGAAGATAATTAACCTTTTGATAGAGTCCTAGATGGTCCAAGACTAGATGGTGCTTAATGAGACCTTACATATTGTCATGTATTCTTGCATCTTTTTTACATAAGTCTCTAGTTATTACCTTTTAGGATGAAATTGTACTTTAGAATACTTGTGGTGGGAAAGCATTTGACCATGTTTACTTTCTTTTAATTTCACTCATACTTTGGTTTTGGGATTAAGATGTATGAATGCATGGTTTTTCATATGTTTTTTCAATTCAACATTGTATAGTTTTGGTGATGTGTGTATCTGTCTACAGGTACTTAGGCTAAGGCATCCCATGTTAGTGATAAGTCTACTCGATGATAGTCTCCTACCACTGGCCCATTGGAGACAACCTTGGGGAGTCACAACATGGGCCCCATTGGGATGGGTCATGAAAAATTGCTATTATAGGATTCATTTTTTCCTTAGGACTAATAGTATGTGAGATTGGTTTAGGGAAAAAGTGTTAGGTGTTTTGATTTTGACTTTCATGCCAAGGACTCCATTGTTGGTGTGCTGACTAATGTATCCACACACTAGTACTTTGATTATCTTCTTTTCAACTCGATACATGATAACAATAGTTCCCAAAAAAAAACAATGTCACATGAATCATATAAGAATGGGTTGTGGTTTCTATATCTTTTTTGAGTCTCCTCCCTAGATATAATCATTGATCATGGTATATCTCATTTATTTTTCATATTCCACCATGAGATATCCTTGCCAGGGTTCTGCTTTATCATGAGGATGATCCTATTAAATATGATACATTAATAAAGGGGTCAGTTCTCAAGGTGTTACCTCTATGTGGTTCTCTAGCTATACCACCGCTACTGGGGAAACACATGGTAACTACTATACCAGCAGATGAGGTGCTTAGGCTGAGAAAACATCACAAACTTCAGTGATATAGACCCCTAAACTTTTGAGGCGAGCCTGACCCATTAGTGGTTGAGGACTAGTTTGAGGAGGTGACATGAGTTTTCTGTCTGGTCAGGACACCAATAGATCATATGGTAGTCTTGGGAGGAAGCCTTTATCACTGCTTTGTAGAGTGATGGTGGGGGTTAGTGATCTAGTCTTATGAGAATGCAACTCTTGCATATTTAGAGTTTGAGAACCTTTTCAGAGAGGAGTTATCACCAGTTATGTTGAGGGATGTACGTATCCAATAGATCTTGCAGCTCCACAAGTGTAGGACATTAGTAGTTGAGTATTCATCGAGGTTTACCACCCTCTCGAGGTAATGAATGGTTATGGTTTAAGAATAGTTCTTCAGGGATCATTGTTTCATGTGAGGTCTGTATAGAGACATCTAAACAAATGTTATCCCTCTATTAATTAGTACCTATAATAGGGTTCTAGAGAATGATTTGTTGGTATATAATTTCATGTTTTAGAAGATACCACCAATGGTTTCCAACATTGGAAAATCAGGAGAAGATACCACGGTAGTTGGGAGATTACATCAGTCTCAGGGACCTAGACATGTGAGAAATTTGAAGAGGAGGCCCTAGGATAGAGGGCCTATAGTTCAGGGCTCACAACGTGATTCCAGTCTGCCTAGAGAGAGGAAGTGCTACTCATGTGATGGTAGGGTACATCTTACTTGAGATTGTCTAATCTGCCGCATAGATGATAGTGATACCATAAATGGGACGCTAAGAAAAAGGTAATCATAAGATCTGGTAGGTTCATAAAGATTTGGATGAGGAAGAGGAGTGGGGAGAAAAACATGAGGTGGTCAATGCTTTCACTTGTAACCACTACCACCCCCATGTGGTCTATGCCAGACTTAATTATTTGGAGGACATAGACAAGTATAGATACATGTGGTCAAAACTTATGATCTAGAGGCTTTAGGAATGATTTGAGGTATGGTTTGTGTCTTTTCCATCTTATTTGTAGTAATGATAGACACATGTTACAGTCATTATTTTCTTACCACATAACTTGTATAATAATTATACATTCTATTTCATCCACTGGCTTGACCCTTACACTTGGAGACTCCATCTAGAGAATACTCAATGATCACACACTTGTGAAGACTCTGTAACCTAACTCTTGGATGTGAGAGTTTCTTTTAGAATCTCTTAGTAGTAGCATTCAAGACTTATGAAATAATTAGTCGTATATAATGGTTATATATAGTTAATTACTAAATTAACTATTTTAAGTGAAGGATACAGTGTGTTCACAGTAATGAAACCAAGTCTTCATTTTTCTGTTAAAAGTAATTCCAAGCAATAAATGATGGACTCTGAAATAGGGGGGTAGAATCGATTACTCATCAGTTTTCTAGTTTAACCCTTGAAGTAGTGGATGTAAGGAGTTCCCAATTTCTTGCAGCAGTGGTGGAGTATAGAAAATTCTTCTATGATAATGTTTTAGGTTTACATCCCCACCAATATATAGACATATGCAGTGATCTACACCTCAGGATGACACAATTATTTGCACCAGCATATAGAAAATCCCCCTCAGAGATTTTTGGGCTAAGGGTGTAGTGGGAGAACATGCATTTGAGGGGAATTCTTAGATGTAGTGTTTTACCCTAGGTATCCCCACTTTTATTCTCTAAGAAGGAATAATGAGGCTTGATGTTGTGTGTGGACTATCAGTTCTTGAACCAGATAACCTGGAAGAAAAAGTATCCATTATCGAGTAATGATGACCCCTTTGATCATTTGATAGGGGAACGATGGTTCTTAAAGGATGATCATAGGTTAGGATATCACCATATATGAGTAAGAGATATGGATATACTAAATACTATGTTCAAAATTCATTATGGTCGCTATGAGTACATGGTGATTACCTTTGGCATGGAAAACTACCTAGCAGCGTTCATTGGACTCATGAACTAGATATTTCATCCTTTCAAAGATCGGTTGATGGTAGCCTTAATTAATGATATCCTTATGTACTTGGTGTGAAATGAGGAGCACATGAGACAATTGAGGATAGTTCGTGTCGTACTCTAAGAGAACCAACTTTACAAAAATCTCTCAAAGTAACAATTTTAGATTTAGGGGGTCCTCTTTCTAGTAAAATTTAGCTAAGCTGATGGATTGGCAGTGGAATCATCCAAGGTTGAGGAAATATTATCTTGGGATCCACCTAAGAGAATGATGGAAGTGGGAAGCTTCCTTGGGTTGACAAGCTATTACCAGAGATTCATGCCTTATTTCTCTAGAATTTTAGTACCCATGACATGTTTGACAAGAAGGGGGATGCATTTTATATGGATCAATATGTTTGAGAAGGATTTATAGTAGTTGAGGAAGAGTTTGATGATCTCTCTCATATAGATATTTCTAGAGGAGGGTGTCAATTATGTAGTGTTCTAGGATGCATCAGGCACCGAGTTTGGTTGTGATCTAATGCTGAGGAAAGTGGTGATTCTATACGGTTCATAGTAGTTGAGACCACATGATCTGAACTACAAGACCCATGATCTTGTGTTACAATTTATAGCCTTCACACTAAATATATAGAGGCACTACATGAGGGGTGATTGGATTATCAAATTCTATGATCACAAGAGTCTCTAGTACATGTTCTCTTAGAAGGATCTTAACTTGATATAGAGTCTATGGATAGAGTTTACCCAAGATTAAAACTTCTAAATTTTCTATACTCTTGGGATAAAAAATGTGGTAGAAGAATCTCTTAGTAGGAGATCTTGTTTTCATTTACTGAATGATGTGTTAGATGACTTAGCCTCATTTTTGTTATCCTTTGTGGTTAGAGATGAATGATCTTACCTCCAATTTATTCTTATCACTGATCCTATCTTGCAGTGAGTTAGGAGGTAACTACTAGAGGATAACCACAATGATACCCTACATACCCAGATATCGGCTAGACATGATCCTGATAAATTTTATAAAGGTTGGGAGCATGTCATTCTTTTCATAGGATGTATGATGGTACCAGTGATGTTGTAAGAACTGGTTCAGAGAGAGATTCATACAACACCTTTTGCGTTACATCCAGGTGTAGAAAACATGTACCAGGACCTCCGAAATCAGTTTTGGTGGCTAAGGATGAAGAATGTAATTGTAGAGTTTGTATTTATATGCATTACTTTCCATCAAGTGAAGGTTGAGAACCAAGTTCTACTGAGTTAATCTCAACAAATTGATGCACTAGAATGCAATTGGGATGAGATATTCATGTACTTCATGATGGGTTTACCACATACGTCTAGGGGAAAAGTTTTCATCTGGGTGTTCGTGGACCAAATCACCAAGTCATTCCACTTATTAGCAATATGAGATAAGAGTTCAGTAGATATATTTGGACTCATCTATGTTCAAGATATAGTGTAAATCTATGGATTTGAATCGATGATCATTTATGATTACGATGCTCACTTTTCATCCTAATTGTGGAAGAGAGTACAATATGAATATGGGACTCAGTTTCGTAGAAGCATAGCGTTTCACCCAAAAAATGATGGTTAGAATGAGAAGACCATTAATGTTCTTGGGGACATGCTGTGAGCTTGAAAGTTTGACTTTGGCCATAGTTTGGGGGATCACCTACCATTGATGATGTTTTATTACAAAAATATCTACCATTCCATCATTGATATGACACTATTATAGGATTTGTTTAGGAAACCCTACAGGTCACCAATTTTCAAGATTGAACAAGGAGAGTCATAACTCATGAGAACAAAGTAGGTGAGAGTAACTAAAGATAAGGTTCCCATCATCCAAAATTGGATGAGGACTGCACAGATCCAACAAAAGTCTTATAATAACAGATGATATCGGCCTTTCAAGTTTTTGGAAGGAGATAATGTGTTCCTATGGGTTTCAACTTGATTTGGATTAGAGATATTTGGCTGGGTCGACAATCTATCTCCTAGCTCTAATTTCCCTTTCTAAATATTGTGTAGAGTTGGCGAGGTGGCATACCGCTTAGCTCAATATTCGCAGTTAAATCGGGTACACAACACCTTCCACGTGTCGTAGTTAAGGAGGTATGTGCATGAGCCATCAAATGTTATCGACTGGGGAGAGTTGGACATTGAGGATGAAGAAAAATTTACTGATTACCCGATAGATATCTAAGATCAACCAGAGTGAATTATCTGTGGGTGAGTTATTTTCATTACTGGATATCATGTGGATGCATGAGAATCTTCAAGAGAGCCCATGGGAGAGGATGTCTAAGATTTAATCTTTGTACCCACATCATTTTGGGTAACCATTGTCTTGGTTTTTCAGATATCTAAAGCCCCAAGGTGGGGAGAATCTAATGTATCAGATTTTCTATGTATTATTTTTAGAAATGGTATGGATTATTTTTGAGGTCAGGTATTGAGGAGACATGAAATTATAAGGCCTGATGTGCTTGTAATAAATGTTTTAAATATATTAAATATATTCAGTAAAACACCTGAACAATTTTTCTAAAAATGTGTAATAACATCTAAATGGGTTTTTGGATAAAAAATCCAAGGACACCATAGTGTTCAAAAATTGTGGTTTTCCCTAGATGAGACTTAACTATAGTCGGTGCATGTATTTTCTGGAAGAGGCATCACATGTGTAAAATGAATAAAATGAATAAAATAATTATTTTATTTGTATATGTGATTTAGTTACACAACAAAATACTTCCCTTTATTTAAATATACTCTTATAGAAAAATTAAGAGGGAAAGCCCCACAAACCTGCAAATTGTTAGAGAGCCTTGTTGAGCATAGAGTAAAATTTTATTGGAAGATAATAATCAGATCGAGGATCGATGATTGTAATATCATATAATCGAAGGATCTCATCAACTTCTAAGACACCACATCATTCATCATCAGCGATTGATCCAAATTAAGGTAGGTTGGTTGTTTCATTTGGATTCATTCTCTGTTCTTTATTCTTACACTGAAAGCAGATGAATTGTCCAATGGATTGATCTATGGATCATGTGTAGTTGAAAGATGGGTATATTTTTGGATAATTTTGTGATAATTAATTTGAATTATTTTTTTTTCATTCTCAGAAAAAAAATGAGATCGACATGAACATCGATCAAGGTTCGTTCCTCTCATTTTTTTCTCTTTTCTCCCCCAGTTTTTCCATTAATCATAGGAATTTTTTATTTGGCTTAGGGTTTGACGTATCCTAATAAGTTTGTTTTTATTCACAAATTTCTCTATGTAATGATCCAATATTATTGATATATAATCATAACGACATGATGGTGGTGAGAAAATGGAGACAATAGTGATCAGACGATGTGGGTACCCAATTTTTGTGTTCTTTAGTAAAAAAATGAAGAATGATGATGATCCATTTTTCTGAGTTTATCAAAGGCCCAAATCTTGTAGATTAAGTGATGTAATGACTTGAAAAGGATCGATTAATTTTTTTAGTAAAGATATCTACTAATTGAATGTTGGAGTAATCGACATGACACATATATTTGGATTTGGATTTCATTAAAAATTTATATAACACTGCTTGTAATCTAGATTTAAATTCCATTTGGGGAATCCTTTGTAGAGGAATAGGGTTTGGAAATGATTTAAGGATCACACCATGTGACCCTGTCACATGGCTTGTGACCCCTCCCCATTGACTTGGCATGTACCTTATAGGATACACAGACAGGGTTTGGAGTACACAGGTTGGAGAAACCCTTGTACTCCTCTCACACCGACATGGCCTGGACCATGTACACATGCTAAGAGATGTACTAGAATATCGGAACATGTACATGGGTGAGAGATATGTACTGGTACAAAGTTATACTAAATGAAAATCCTACACACTCGGTGATTCTACACAAACATGGGAAAGAGACACATGTTGTTTACACAAACAGAGACTAGGGTTAAGGGACACATCATGTGATCCCTACTACATGCCATGTTCCTTTTTATAAATGGATTAGATCATTTCTACTCCATATCTTGGACAAGTTTCATTAGGCTGAGTTCTCGTTATCCTTTCTTTTAGTGTTGGTATGGAATCATGTCATATTCCTAAGACTATGATTCTTTGAGCATGGCTTCTTGGATAGAGTATTTTTAATCCATCTAAGAGTCTTGGAGTGAGATCCTCTATTCATATTTATTCCATAAGTGGAGTTCTTGGTATCCACATGACCAAAAGTACACCAATTCCAATCCTATAATTAGAAACATAATCTAAATTGAGTTGTTGGTATCACCCCATATCCTTAAGAGTGATCCTCATATGTGTATCGTATTCCCTTCCAACCTTGAGTTTGTATTTTCTCATGACAAGACATGATGTGTACTACCTCTTGGAAAGAAATAATCACTATTATCAGACTCAGGAGTGTGTTCTCCTAGACAAGTGATTTGTGGAATATTCTATTTGGTTTCCTAGACTAGAAAACTATGGTTTTGAATTACCTTCATACAATGTTTCTTTGTTGAGTATATCTAGTTTTTCTTGATATATGTATTGTTGAAATATCCCCATATATAGATGACTATATTTAATTTGTTTTATGATATTTTGTTTTTTGAATTTTTTATTGAGTATTTCTATACTCACCCTGACATAGGCATTACCTGCATGTGTCGAGTCTTATGTAGACGATCGACCTTTTAGAAGAGTCCTAGATGGACTAGGACAAGATGGTTCTTAGTGATGAAATACATATAGAGGTGTGTTGGTATGAATTTTTAACAACATTCCTGAACACTTACCTTTTAGGATGTATTTTTTCTTTAGAATATTTGTGGTGGGGTTTTATTTGGCCATAATTACTTTATTTTACTCTCTACCATACTCTTCTTGTAGGATTTAGATGTATGCATGCAAGGTTGTTCAATTGTTTTTATGTTTCAGAATTTTATATGCTTGGATATGTGTGATTTTGTAAAAGTTCATAAGATAAGGCCTCCTATGTTAGTGATATGCCTACTTGACGCTAGTGTCCTTTCCCTGGCCTATTGGAGGTTGGATTGGGGAGTCACAACATGAGCCCCATTAGGATGGGTTGAGAGATTGAATTTAGTAGAGGTTGAGAAAAACATTATGAATATGAAATATCATGATCTTAACGTCAAATTATAAAATTAGATAAATACTCAAGTTGAGTCTTTAAAACTAGATAAAGGAAGAGATTTTACCATAAGAATTTTAACCAACCAAACTAATAAGGTGAATTAATATTCTAAAATACCCTATTCTAGATCCAAGAACAAGTTAAAATAATTCAATGATCCATCTCATGAAATCTCTAAGAAAATGGTACCATATTTCTAGGTATATAATGTGTGTGATGATTCTAGTCTTACGAAAAGTGTAGGATCAAAATCAAAATATTTGAAAAATTGGATAAAGAAAAATGATTAAGAGTCCACTAAAACATTTTTGGTGAAGGAAGATAATATTTTAAAGAAATATTCCAAAAATATAATTTTTGAAAAATGATTAGAAATAGAAACAACAAACATGTAATTTTATCTAGACTATTATTTAAAAGAAGAGATCATGATTAATTGTCTATTATTGGTTCTATGAAAGATTCGATAACAATGAATATAATATTTGGTATAATATGAAGGTATCTGTAAATCAATGGATGCATATATTAAGGGGTATAAAATTGGAGAGAAAGTAAAGAACACAGAAGGAAAGGAAGAAACTAATTTTTATAAATATGTTAGAAAGTTTAATTAACCTCTATTCTATTTGAAATGGAAGTGTTAATCATTAAGAGGTATGAAATTATAAATATCTAAAACATGAAACTAAAACAGTTTAGAGGAAATAATCAAACAAGTTGAAGAATTTATACAAGTATACATTTGGTGATAATCAGTTGAGTATTGTTTCTCAAAATGAACCCAAGAAGATAAGAAGGGTGATGCACCAAATAGAAGAATCTTCTTGTTTTGTGGAATAAATGGCCACACCAAGCATCATTGTATAAAATCCATCGATATTATTATTGAAGTATGAGAGATTAAACATAAAAAGAAGATACCAGTATAAGAGAAAAAGAAATAGACTAAAGTGGTGAAGATCACACTTAATAAGACATGTGGATATATCATGCAAGTTTTTCATATTCCCAATGACATACTTGTAATTTTAATATATAATTTTGAAAGATAAAGGAAAATTAAATAATATAAGGAGAAACTTGAAGTTATATAAAAATAGGATATTCCACATAATGAAGTTTAATTTCATGAGAGGTTGTTAATAAATGATAACCGAATAATCTCAGAAGTACTATGTGGAAGGTTCAAGAAGGATTAACTCATCTAATTTAATTTATTGTTAATAACCCCATATCTATAAGAGATGTTGAAAAAATTTAGAAACCACCTAGTGCTTATTTTTCTTTTATAGCTAGTGTAAATAAAAGGAATCCACAAAAATAAATTGTAATCAAAGACACCATGATGCCCAAAACTGACTAGAAAGATAGAAAATCTAGTATGGAGAATTTAACCTCTTATAGAGGAGTAAATAAAGGATTATAACGGTTGAGAAATGATTATCAACATTGTTACTCTCACTAAAAAGTAAAGGATATGTACATCATTCTAATCTACTTTATGTGTTTTCATTACATATAGGGTATTGCAGGTGATGTATATAATCATAGTTAAAACTGAGGAAAATTATATTTATAAATCTTTAAACATGAATATTAATTCTAACATTTGATGACATTACCATACTGGTTTGATCTATCTACTGGTATCCTAAAGAATATTTGTTATAAAGGATCAAAGACCAGACATTATGAAGATAATAAAGATAATATAGCTGATAAATGAATTTAAATTCACTATTATGGATGAGATCACTCAAATTGGTATTCATATAAACAATATTAGTGAAGAACAACTAATTATAAGATCCATATTGATGAAGTGAAACCGGAGATCATCCCTTGTTGCGGAGTATCCCAAGAAGTTTTAAGATCCATATACTTCATCCAAATCTTAAATCTCTAGAATTTACTCATTCAAGAAGTCATTGATAATGTATGCATTCTTACTCTCTCATCCATATTCAAAAATAAATAATTATATATGAAAATAAGGGAAAAAATTTGAATAAATTGAGAATTTTAAAATGTATAATTGTTGAAAATGTTCATGGAATAAATTCAACAATATAACCTTCCTAGTATATGGAAATGTATTTAATCCATCTGTTGAGATGAGTGTAGGAGTTTATGGTTGAATGTTTCTTGAGAACATTTTTTTCAACAACTTGTATCAGAAAATTTCGACTTGGAATTTTTCAATTGGTGTTAACTAATTACTATTAACCTAGAAATAGTTAAATAGTATCTTAAGAAAGAAATAAGTGTTTTTATATCAGTTGGTATCATATTATTAATTGATAATGGACATCACAATTTTCTAAATTAGACTCTCTTGTTTTTTACAATGGTTGAGTTAATGTAGACATAGAGTTGAATAATTTATGGAACATTTATGAAGAAATAAATGATACCATCCTATCTCTTGTACTTTACTTTCTTTCAATAATGTGGAGAAAAGAAAATTAAAAGAGAAAATCTATAAAGAGAATATATTGAAATATAATTTTCTTTATTGGTATTGATATCAAATATAAAGGGGGATATTGATGATCCTACTCTGTATCTATATTGTATTTTTTTGTCAATGTGTTATTAAGAGATGAATCACTTTTTTTCAATTTGGATTGGAAAAAAATATCATAGAAGTCTATTGGAGACCCCTAGAATTTTATTGATGATGATTTATATTTATATATGTTCAAAGTTACATATTATATTTTTTTAGAATTATTAAATTTTATGTCTAATGATTGTTGAACTATTCCTGATGTCCAATGACATGTGCTAATTGTAGTAATTTTTATATAGCATCACTCGAATGAAGTGATGTCTGAGGTGGGATCCCAAAAATTCAGGAATTGTTTCTCCACTATGAAGGTTATGAATAAAAGGAGGATAGTCTAATACCATATATTGGATCCATCCGATCAGCACTGTGATTTTCTTTGACATTCAAAAACCCTTATGCAATGTACTCTTTTGCATGATCTGTATGACCACATGATATACCAGACATTCTCTTTCTCATGTGATTATCAAGGCGAGCTCAAATGAATGGATCTCAATATAAAATTTTCACAGACCTCCATGGATTAGAATATATGATTTTTTGAAGAAAAAATATTGATATTTTAGAATATTTTTAAATGTTATCTTCATACTTCATACCTTTATGCACCAACAACATGATACTACGAAGGATAAAGATGACGATGAAAATATTTTATCGTGAAATCAAATGCATGGTTGAATTTTGATTACTTTGAGAAAAAAACATGTGATGTTTTTCATGATAAAATTTATTGTTTTATCTTGGGAATATGCTATGTTCATGTAAGAAGGAACACTATATTTTATTATAATGACAAAAGAAACAAGATAAGAAGGAAAACCTTGTTTTAAGAATACTTAGAGCTTAGGTATTCAAACACATTGACTGGTGTGGATAATTTTTTGGTATTGTGAATGAGTCTTGGCATGAATTGTTTTTCATGACACTGTTAACATTGTCTATAAAAATCGTGGCACCACCAGTCAAATATAGGTACTGATATTTTAATGGAGATCTAATTTTATAAGAAAAATAGCTCATCCAGTTGGGCCCTTTTGTATTCTATTATAAAAATAGAAGGATTCCATTACACTACTTTATGAAAAGAAATGATCCACGAATCTTTATTTAGTTTTCAAGAAAGAACTCCATACCTTTTTTTATTCATAGAATATTCAAGGGCTATAGAAATAAGAAGAAAATACTATACCAATGTATTTTCACTATGACACAAAAAATATTATATCAAAATTATATGAATAATATATTATATTTATAAAGGTTTCTTCACCTGGTTTCCATGAATGAGAATATCCTACATGACATGTTCACAAGAAAATAAACTCATGCAATTAACATCACATACCTATTTGAGTTTCCATGAGGAAGTAGTGCATGCTTCCATGAAGGATTTCATGTAAATCATAGGCAAAGTTTGAGATATAAATTTAAAAATAATTAAGAATAGTATATTTTATGTTCCATGTTATTAAAACATTATAATCCCATGAAAAACATGCATGATATAAAATTGTGATATTTGAATTGAGATTTTGACACCGAAATTCGAAAGCTCACTTTGTTTATTGAAGATCAAAATAAAAAGAAGAAATTTTGACCAAGATAATATTTTATTATCATCATTTTATTTGGAAGAATATAATATATTTAGTTCACATCATTTTAATATTAATATTATTGAAGAATAAAAGGGAAGCCTATAATATTGCTATATTTATGATATAACCATTTATTACTATGAAATAAAGGAAGCCATTTGATTACATCATTCATAGAAAGTTGATCAGAGTTCATTAGTGTCTGTTAAAGAAGAATTTTTACATTGATGATCAATTTAGAATGTACATTCCAATATATTATAATATTTTTTTTCTAATGATAAAGCTTAAACTTTACCAGGTTAGTGAGAGGAGAATTGTTTTATAGTAATTCTTTTTTATTGTGTTTTTTATAATAAAAATGAATATCTATTCAAGTGGGATAATAACCTGGTGAACTTAGTTAAGAAACCCACGTTTCCATTATTTTTAACTATTTTACAAGTTCTCTTGATAACTATAGGTGAAGAATAAAAGTAAAACATTCACTAAAAAAGTGAAAGAGGTATAAAAAGTTATAAAAATTCATCTCACAATAATTCACCCCCTCTTTGTGTGGTTATCCAAAAATTGATCCTAACCGCAAGGACCTATATATGGACCTAGAATAAGTCAAGATATATTCACTAGGTTTATGAATGTTGAAAAAAAATTAGTTCACTTTCTTATCCCTATATATATTCATTCAATATTTTTTTCAAAACATACGAAGATGATTTTTTTGAATTTTAATAATTCATTATAATTAACTCACCCATGTAAAACAACCTTAATGATTTTAATATTATTTATTCAATATCTCTTACAAAAGGAAAACCATTATCTTATGGGGAAGAAACTTGTGCTACATACTGAAATCACCTATATCCTCTTGAGAGAAAATTTCTCGGTTGATATTAATCATTTGACATTATTTATCTATGATTTCAACATTATACTATAGTGATGATATATATACTTCTTATCCAAAACACCTTTATCCATTTAGGAGAACATTCCTTCGAGAGAAATGATAGTCTCGACCCTTTTCATCATCAAATCTTGTGTTTTGAAATTATTATATAGCTTATTCATTACTGTTCAACATTTTTAGGGATTAAATTATAATGATGTTACTCATTATGATTTTTAATAAGTTATCAGGGGTTAATGTTTTCAATGATATAAATTCTTGAAATTAATTAATTTTTTATAACAATATATTTTTTCATTCATTGAAAAAGGGTAGGAATAAACAATTTAGAGTCTCCCCCTAATTCTTAGAACAAAATTGATTGAATATAAGGGATTTTAGTTTTTTTAAAATGAATGTTTTAATATATGTTTAAGATTAACTACTAATCACTCAGTGTCCTTGGTACCCTAATAAAGCCCATCCAAGTTCATATCCTGAAACTATTATTCTGGATGCAATGGATTTTACCTTTTACCACCATATATCCTATATCTATATACCAAATTATATATATATATATATATATATATTCTATTTATCATCTAATACCTTCTCATCTAAAACTAGCTCTTAAAATAGATGGTCCACTATTTCTGTTCCTTTCATAAACTAGAACTGTTAGTCCACCAACACTTTTACATGATGAGATTATTCATAAAGTGACACATCCTAAGTCTTGAGGAGATCGCTAAAAATTTTTCAACCAAAAGGTATTATTGAATTTAACCTTCCCACTCTCATGAAATAATTGTTGCATACTTATATGAGTTCAGCTCCATTGTGATTGAACCAGATCGATACATAACTCAAGAAGACCCCTGCATACACCAGAGGCTACTGACCAGCAAAAAGGGTTAATATATAATATATGGCGACACTATATGATGAGGTATAGATAAATATTAACATAGTATATAAAATATCATAAAATAATCATCATAGTATGAAACTATTATAAAAATAATATCACAATTAAATTCCAATCAATAGTAAATATCATCAGCATGATGTATCAAAATGAACTATGTTACATTTTGTATAAGTCATGAAAGAATTATAGGACCCCATGGGTTAATCATATACAAAGTAGTCTAAAATAAACAAAAATAAAAAGATACATCAATATTTAGTTCTGAGTCCCAGCACGAAACTATCTCCAAACCCTCACAATGAACCATAAGCTCAGCTGTCCAAAGATACATGGAATTTTCCTTTCTTGAGTTATGAAAAATAACGTTTTCTTAGGTACCAGGTGATAGAACAGGGTGTGATTACTAGTTAGGAGGCCAACATAATATAATTCCTCTATAAAATATATTAAATTTAGGTTCATTCTTGATAAAAATATATAGTAAATTACAAATAATAATAATAATCCATCATCTCATGGAGTGCTTCTTTCATACCATAGGTGACTATATATGGTTTTCCTAGTGCCAAAATGAGATGATTTACCCATGTTATAAACACACACCTTGAGGATGAATGATATATCACTTATCATTTAACAATAAATGAGGATGATCATTCACCCTGAGGTATTCAAGGTGAATTATGCATCACCATCACAGTCTATCCATGTGAATAATCCATCATCCATCCAAGATCACTGGAGAATGATTCATCACCTAATGAATGATGCATCACTGATCATCGGTAGACGATGCACTAAAATTTTGATGATTGGTTGGATGATATACAATCATATCATAGTTAAGGTGGATTAAACACCGCAAAACTCCCAGTCTTTGTGGAAAACATACCATCAACACCAATCTTGAACGAGAATACATACGATTGTGTCAAGTTCCTAAGTGGATGATGTACCACTAGAACAATATTTAGAGGTGGGTGATGAACTCCATCATTATCATCTAGCTATATAGTGTACCATCTATTTCAATTCCCCACTGGTCGATACACCATTGGTATCAAGTATCATGTATATTATTTACCTTTGGAATGAGCCCCAGAGTGGATGATTCACCACATAGACACCTGAAATATGTACATGATGCCCCACTATTGTAAAAACTCTAGTGGTTGGTATACCTCTAATGAAAACATCATACATTAAAATATGTATGAACTAGTCGAGTGGCCCATGTGGACGACATATCACTAGTCTAAAATTGTTGTTTGATGCGCCGTTTATTTCCAATATAGTTGAGAACGATCCACCAACATGAAATTCTAGTAAGGGAAGCATCCACATTCAATTGAATCATGTAAATGATGTATCTCTATTTGAATAGATCATGTCATCTATACAATTCAACTCAAATAATATAGGTGTGTGATATATCATAATTTTACTCAAATAATAAAAGTGAATGATATATGAAAATATTAGATAAATAATAAAATTAAATGATATTTCATAATTTAATTAATCCAAGTGAATTATATATTATATAGCTCAAGAGATTTCTCATTACGTCAAATAAATCCACCCTATAAATTCTAAAATCTTAGTCAAAATCACTTCTAGGATTGATCATACCCAATAAAAACTCTACCAACAACAACACTAGGGAACTACACTAGTCTACTAGGGTCAGTTCTCAATCAAAGACACCCATCTTATCTGTAAGTTCAGGGTTCCTTAATATGTATCATGAAGGAATTTATCATCTATAATCAATGGTGTTTATGTACACCTCACATGGACCACTCATATCCAAATAGGTATCATTCATATCAATGTAAGTTATATAAAACCATTTAATTTAATTTTACATCATATACAAAAAATAGAGGTTTCCTAAATTTCATACAACAAATGTATGACATGAAAATACCATCAGGATAGCAAGGGTCCCCCAAAACTTGACTATTAGGGTCATTCTCACCAGAGACCACTTAATTTTTTTACTTAAAATAGAAAAATAGAGATATATGAAAAAAGACATAAAATTTGGAATAACCATCAATATATAGAAAACAATTATGAAAACATGGAATATAAGGAATTTGAGTAGTATCCTTAAAAATACAAACCACCTATTACGGGATACATGTGAAACCGAAAAGAAATTGAAGAGATACACTCTTGGAAGGTAGGGAGAAGAAGAATAAGAGGGGATACATGTTATTATTCTTGGATGAAAATAAGATATAACTATTTTAAATTAATTGATAAATTAATTAATTAACTTTAAATATTAAAAAGACTATCTAGGGGGTTCCACTTACTCGACCTACCATTGTCAATCAGTAAAACCCCCACTAGTTACCCACCCTAGTGTCAATGAGAACTTAGTGGCCTTATAAGGGATATAATCTCCCATAGCCATCCTTATGAAAACCTGGTACTAGTGAGAATGGTACTCAATGCCTATTGCATTTTGGGGAAAGGGTGCCCACACTAGGATTCTCCTACCAAAAATAAACCTAGAACCACCTCTCACTGCTCAAACACCAATAATTAAAAAAATATAATATTCTTAATTAAATTTAAATCAATTTTTTACCTCATATGATTTTGGAAGGTTTCAAAACCCCCTCAATATATAACATGTCATACTCGATCAACACCACATATATTTATTTGGCCCAATCAATGAAAATACCCATCCACTAGGCCCATATATCAAGCACCTATTCCCACATATCATTCTAAATATGAAAATATTTCCACCAAAACCATACCAAAGTAACCATATTTCTATGAACGTTGTTCTCACTTTGATTCTTTATCTGAATTGGGAACTCGTTAAAAAAAATGTCTAAATCCATACACACCTATTTATTATCGATCACATGAGAAGGTTCATGATGATATCTCCGATGTTTAGAAACATGGAATAAATTCTTGATATAATTTAAATTTATAAAAAGTGAAAACTATTATTCCCTAATAACAATCCTCTCGACAACCAAAAACGAAACCAAAATCCTGTTAGGACCAAGATAATGAGGAAGGTGTTTTGTATTCAAGAATTGTATTTTTTCATCAAGGAATGTTTTTGGAAATTAAATCACATTTTTTATAGAAAAAAATATTGAGGATTGTTTTCAAAAGAACAGGATCTATGTTTTTAAAATAATCTGATCTGTGTTTTGAAAAGAATCAGGCTCGTATTTTCAAAAGAATCATACTCACATTGAAATACTATCATAAATAGAAGAATCTATTTTGGAATAAAATGTTTTTATTGGAATTTCCTTGGGACCAGAATGGGATAAGATCATAATGAGGAATTGGTTGTCGTCAAATTTGCTTTGAATACAAGGAGAAATAAGTGTTTGTTTTGAATCCGAGTCTCAGTGACTAATATGAATTAATTGTGATGATTATTTACCGATTTATATTTCATATAAATAATAAGTTGAATTGAGAACTTATGATGCAATATTGATAGAATAAATGGATAGTGAAAGGAATGTTGGTGCCGATTGAAAAGGTGGAGCTGATGAGAAGAAGTGACATAGATTGTTTTTCAAAACAATCATATATAGGTGGCAGAGTGAAAAAAGTAACATCGATTTTGGTTCAAAAAAATCATATTTAGGTGAAATAAGAGTAAGAGGTGGTGATGATTTGATATAGAAGCATGTATTAAATTAGATGATATAAAAAATTTTCATACCCAGGACGATCATAAGTTTAGGTGGAATTTATTTTACGCAGAATGATTGTGTCCAGGATGATCGGCATAAAAAACTTATCATACCCAAAATTATTGTATCTAGAAATGATCATACTCAGGCTAATCATACTCAGAAATATCATAATCTAAATATTGTAATCATTATGAGTTGAATGGATGCTTGAATTGCTGAAAGAATAGACAGATGAAAACTTATTTACTTTCAAATGTTCTTTTCAGGTTGGTTAAGAGAATAAATGAAGAATATGATAAAAAAAGTAGTCAACTATTTCAATAGGTTTTAATTACTTTGTTTTGATGAGTTGTTGTAAGAAAATAGATTTCTGAATGATTTTTCGTATGGGATATTAACTTTTAAATATACTATTTTGATTCAAATCGTTTTTGTGAATCATATTAAATAATTAGATTTAGACAATTAGATTTATATAATTAGATTTAGATGATAGGACCCATATATTACTCATCAATTGTAATCATACTGACTATATAAATGGGAGTCTGGAGAAAAAGAGGTGAATATTGTAGAAGTTTCGAGATGATTCGAGAAGAATTTACGAAGTCATAATCTCATCAAGATTTTAGGAGAAATATAGATTTGGGTGAATTTAGGTGAGCGGGAAAGTTTTTGGGATTCCAACCTAAACTTGTTTTGTTTAACCTTTAAAAATTGAAAGGTACACTATAATTTACTTACGACGGTATAATTTTCATATCAGTAGAGATAGAAGCTCTGGCATTTTAGAGAGAATAAGAAGTCATCATACTAATCTTTTGTTAAAGATGTTTTGACGAAGAAGTGAAATTTAAATTCAGATGATCATCATATTGAGTTAGATTAATCGAACTCGTAATTTTGGTATTGGGTTTATCAGGCTAAGGGAGAATTTTAATGAGAAGTATTATACTTAGGAATTGAATTGGTGCCAATTCATTTATATCATATCCTGAAAGAAATCAGACTGGAAGAAATGTTTTGGGGAGAATAGTATTCGAATGAATCTGACTGGAAAAATCAAAACCATAAAAATCAAACTAAGTTTTTTTTCCAAAAATCCCATGAGGTTCTTACCATTATTATTGGTAATAATTTGAATAATTTTTTTTTTCAATTGAATAAATTTGTTGAATTTAAAAGAAGCGTACATAACATGAGTTATTACATAACAATTGTATTATCCTATTTTTGTTAAGAGGTTGAACACACACTTTTGGATTGTCTTTAAAGTTCTAAAAAAGTGAATGGTAATATCCTACTCATTGTAATCCTAGGATTTTTTTCTAGTGGATTTTATGGTATTGGATTGTATCCAAACCAAACTAAGTATGTAGATAATCTTATAGAATAGTGAACCTTGTAAATACCTGGGTTCCAATGTATGTGAACTTAATAATTAACAGGAGGGGAAATTTGTTTCAATCGAAAGGAATCATAAAATAAAAAGTATCACTAATTCACCCCTACCCCTTTTAGTGATACAAATACAATGACTGGGGACTTTAATGTGGTATCAGAGCGCAGGTTACCTTCGCTTATTCATTACTGATAGAGAATTTCAACTATGTGAATAGTAAAGATATTATAGTCTTTAATGGAAAGAATTATCATATTTGGAAGGATAAAATGATTCCTTATCTTATTTATATCAGTTATTATGTTCTTGAAGTTGCAATAGTTGGGTTTCCACCCATCGCTAATAAAGATCCTCTTACATATATTAATAAGTAGAATCCGGAGAATGATGGAAGGGAGAAGAATGTTATATTGTCATCACTTTCTGAAATTGAATTATTAAGAGTGAAAGGTGTTTCCACTTCCAAAGGTATATGGGAAAAATTTAAAACATATATAAAGGCAATACAAAAGTAAAGAAGTAAAAACATCAAATCTAGAGATTGAAGTATGAAGACTTGAACATGGGGGAGCATGAATCTGTTGGGGACTTCTTTACTAGGGTAGATGATATTTTGACTACTATTAAATGTCTTGTTAAAACTATGGATGAATCTATAGTTGTTGAAAATATATTATGTATTATACCTAACAAATTTGATGGAAAGTTTTTTCATTGGAAGAGAGAGATCCTAAAACATTATCTCTTAATGATTTTCATAGAACTCTTATCACTTATAAAATGAGAAGAGAGAAATCTATATATAGAAAAAAATGTTGATTGAGATATTTCTTTCAAAGATGAAAGGAAAGAAAAAATCAAAGAAGATTCATATTCAAGAAGAAGATGGTGACTCTGACTCTGAAGATGAGGTATGTAAAAATATCAATGATATATTCTCCTTATTTTATAAAAATGTGAAAATTGGTACAAGTAAATACAAAGGGAAACATACCTTGAAATTGTTTTAGTGTGAAATAGTTGGTCACTTTGCAATTAATTTTCCTCTAAGAAAAATTAAGAGGACAATGATGAAGAGGAAATAAATACAACAAGATTGTGGAATAAATGGGGAGATAGATAAAAATTTTAATCCACAGTGAAAGAAATTAAATCATTCAAAAACAAAAGAAGAAGTTTCCTATCAAAAGTTGAAGAAGTAGAAGGCATTAATGCTGCATAAAAAAAATCAGTTTATTATGGTATTGAAAATACTTTTATTATAACAATGAATGATGAATATTTCAAAAATAGTATTTTTGAAGAATAGGAAACTCAAATCACAATACATTTACATTAAGAATTGAAAAAATGTCTAAGAAATACCATAAGGATTGAAAATAAAAAAATTTGGAAGATGAGTGTTCTTTAATGAGAAATCTAGAATGTTTTTCAAATGAGATAGAAAATATAGTGAAATAGATTGACGATTTAAGGAAATATCTTGAAGAAGAAAAGAATTGTAATGAGTATCTAGAGGTGAAATTGAAATCAAAAGGAGAGGAGTTGGAACATGTTCAACATAAAATTTGTAAAATTGAATTGAGAAAAAAACATTCCAAAACTCTATCACTAAAGTTTGTGAATATTCTAAGAATGAGAAAATTGAGAAGGTTCCTGAAAATATACCTTCAAAGTATGAGAAGAAGAATGTAATTGTTTCTGAAAAAAGAAAGTAGGGAAAGCGGTGAATATGGAAAAGGCCAACAAAATTGAGAATTCAGAACTCTCAAGGGAACCTGATTCCAATTTTTTTTGAAATAATATGAATTTGGAAGGGTTTCCAATACTACTGATTCAAATATGGATGTAAAGTAGAAGAATAATCTGATTGAAAACAAAAAGGATATAGGATTAGAAAATAAATAAAATAAAGTGGATGAGAATTATATTAACAATTTTGTTCAGTATGAAGGTTTCATAGGAAAATAATCATTCTATGGAAATGGATGGTATTGTGGTGGATTTGAACATACTTCACGCATGTGTTGTTTCGACCAAAAACATTAATATTATCCCACATATTATGTAATGAAGAGTTTGAGGGGGAGTCAATCTTGTCAAAGAAAGAATACTGAGAAGGTTTCCTTGAAGAATAAGTATGAAAATAATGGACTAAAGATTGAAAATAGATTCGAGCCCTTGGAAACTATTTGTGAAAGGTGTCAACAACCTGGACACCTTGAAAAAGGATTTCTTGTTTTGTTACTAGCTCAACAAAAGATTCTTAATTATCTTAACTTGAAGGTGAAGAAAGAAAATAAAGAAGAAAAAGTTCTTGTTGTTGAAACTGTATTGAATTCCACAAAAGGAGAATGAACCTGAACACTTGATAGTGGGTGTTCCTCTCACATGACATGAGACTTGAAATTTTTGAAGGATGTGTACGATTTTAGAGAAGTAACTGTGACATTTGGAAATGATGATTCATTGAAAATAAAGGGTTTTGGTTTAGAAATAATTAAAAAAGGAAAGATTAAATGAAAGAAAATATTGTATGTTGATGGGATGAAAAACAATATGCTAAGTGATTCACAATTATTTGATGAGGGTAAAGAAATTATCTTCAAGAAAGATGGGTTTGTTGTGAGAAGTGAAGAAGATGGAAAGATAGTTACCAGAGAAAAATGTACAAAAGGAAACTTCTTCTAGGTTGTTGAGATACAAAACTCTTGTTACATGAGTATGGTATAATAGAATATATTTGTGGATAAAAGTCTGGTACACATGTGGAAAATAAACAAGGGAAAGTTATATAATAATGGCATTGTATTTTCCAGAAGAAAGTTGAGATTTTTCCAAGACAACCCATGGAGCTGATTCCTTATGATATATGTGGGACAATGTGAAAACAATCAAAAAATGGATATAAGTACTTCATAATTTTCATTGATGACTTTACTCGCATTACTTGGGTGATATATACGAAACATCAGTCAAAATCATTGAAAATGTTTCAATGTTTCAGAAGGAAATCTAATAAAGAATGTGAGTATTCAGGGAACAAGTTGAGAATAGAAAATGATGGTGGATTTAGAAGTGAATAATTTGAAAGTTATATTTAGAATAATGGAATTTGGTATGAGTATACCTCTCTATACAATCTTCAACAAAGTGAGGTTGCTGAATGAAATAATAGAATCTTGGTGGAAATTGGAAGAACTGTTTTACTTGATCATGGTATTTTTTATTACTTTTTGAGACAAATCATGTGTTAAACTTTTTACATTTAGAATCATTGTTTCTACAAGAATCAATTATACATGGCTGCATATGAATTTTTTTATTTAAAAAATACAAGTCTGAAGTACTTTAGAGTTTTATGGAGTCTTTGTTTTATAAAGAAGAAAGTTGGAAACTATAGGACTTTTGAGAAGAATAGAGAAGATGGAATACTTTTTGGATATTATCTTGAAGGAAGAGGATGTAGATGCTTCAACGAAGAAAAATAATAATTGTTGATTCTATTGATGTGAATGTGATTCAAAGAAGTAGGAAAGAAAAACCTATTGAAGAAGAAAATGTAGTTGATCTGGTCTAAGAAAAAAAATTCTTATATGGATGCAGAAAATTTTATTCCTAATAAAGAAGAAGAAACAACTCCGCTATTTTAAGTGACAAAGTTGATTCTCAAAATAATCATCCTAGGAGGAGGAAACAAGTGGATTCTCAAAATATATATGGTGATCAACATCGAATGGTTTAAAACAGAAGGATAAAATTTTTATCACACATACTTCATTGTACTGCAAAGTAGAACCAAATTATGTTAAAGAATCAGAATGGGTTCAAGACATTAATGAAGAATTGGATTATATTGAAAAGAACAATACATGGGAACTTGTACCCAATCGTGGAAACAAAAACATCATTGGCACAAAATGGGTTTTCCAGAGAAAACAGAATGAAGAAGGTGAATTTGTATGAAACAAGAAGGATTGGTTTGCAAAGGTTATTCAAAGATGGAAGGAATTGATTTTTATGAAACCTTTCCTCTGATATCTATAATGTAAGTAATTAAAATAATTCTTTCTATTATTGCACAATGAGTATACAATATTTTTCAAATGTATATTAAATCCAAATTAATAAATGCTGAGATTGAAGAAGATGTTTATATTGAACAACCATGGGGATTTGTTGTTGGGAAAATGAGAGTTATCTGTTTAGATTGAAGAAAGCCTTGTATGGGATAAAAAAGGATCTGAAGCCATGGTATTCCTAATTAAATACTTTCTTAAGAAAGATGAATTTAAGGAATGGAATAGTGGGTAACAATCCATATATTAAAGAATGTCAACTTTATTCTCTCATTGTGATTTTTTATATTGATGATATCATATTTTCTAGGAACGATGAAAGAATATATGAAAGATTTGTTGAAAAGATGAAGAAGTTGTTTGAAATGTCCATAATGGGGGAAATGAAATACATTCTAGGGTTTGAAATATTTCAAAAGAAAGAATACATTTTTCTCTCCCAAGAATAATATGCAAATGAACTTCTCAATAGGTTCGGCATGGAAAACTAAAAACTTATTTCCATAAAATTTCATTTTGAACAAAGAAAATTAAAGATAGAGATGGAAAATAAGTTGATCAATTAGAAAATCAGAAGCTGATTAGAAGTGTATTGTATTCGATTAACTTATGACCCGACATTGTTTATGTTGTTACATTATTTTCCATATTTCAGTGTGAACAAAAATAATGAAATTTAATTTCTGGAAAAAGAATTATCATATACATTAGAGGCTTGACATAATTCAGAATCAGGTATTGAAACTCAGATAGTATTGAGTTTTTTGGGTATTCAGATGCAGATTTGGAAGTGAATGTTGATGATAGAAGATCCATATCTAGAAGAGTATTCATTATGGGAAATAATTGTGTGATCTAGCATTCAAATATGCAGAACTCAGTAACCCACAGTTTGGCTAAAGATAAGTTTGTTTCTGCCACTCAAGACACTACTCAACTTATGTGGATGAAAACACAATTGGAATATTTACTTTTTAAAGTAAAGTTACCCTTACTTTTAAGGTGTGACCATCAGACCACAATCAATCTTACCTAGAAACCCATTCAACATTCCCATTCAAATCTTATTGATATAAAATATCTTTCCATCAAAGAGAATGTGGAAGAGAATGTGTTGAAGCTGGAGTATGTTCCAACATCAAAACAAGTGGATGGAATTTTCTCAAAACCTTTACCAAATGAATCATTCAAAAAACTGAGGTTGAATATGGGGGTCTTACCTATTTCTCTTCAAGTATGAGGTATGTGTTTCTGTACCCTCTCTTATCTTACCTTTGTATTGTATTGTCCTATGGGAGAATTGTATTGTTTTATAAATCAATTGTATAAAAGAGTGAGTTATGGGTAAACTTTGACTTTAGCATTTTTTTTGTGATTGAACTATTCTAACTATTTGTTTTAGTGGTTATAGGAAATAAATTGTTTTTATTCCAGGAAGGGTGAATAAGAGATGATGAATAATTATGATTATGTTGTCATAATCACTACTTTTGGAAAAACTATCTTTTCTATCCATGATTTTTGTTTCCTACAGTGTGTTATCCCACATAGGCTTAGAATTATTGATATATAATCCAATTTTTGGGGATAAAAAGTTCATTGATTAATGAAACTTGGTTTAAAACAAAATCTAGAGTGGGAGATTATTAAGATCAAGTAGATGACGAAGGTGTTTTACATTTATATATTGTCTTTTGTATTCAAATAATGTTTTTAGAAATCACCTCACTTTTTTATGGAAAAAATTGTATTGAGGATTGTTTTAAAAATAATCGAATCCATGTTTTCAAAAGAATCAGCTCCATGTTTTGAAAAGAATCAAGATCATGAATTCAAAAGTATCAGAATCACTGTAAAAGTCTATCATAATGAGAAAAATGTATTTTTGAAGAATTTTTTTGATCATAATTTCCTTAGGTCTAGAATGGGAGAAGATAGTAATGAGGAATTTATTATCATTAGATTCACTCTAAATATGATGAGAAAGAAGTGTTTGTTTTGAATCAGAGTCTCTACTACTTTGATGAATTAATTATGAAAATGTTTTTCAGATTTTTATTTCATATAAATCATAAGTTAAATTGAGAACTTATGATGAAATATTGACTGAATAAAGGGGGAATGGAAGGAATAGTCGTGCTGATTTAAAAGGTGGTGCCAATTAAAAAGAAGTGACACCAATTATCTTTCAAAACAATTACATCCAATTGGAAGAGTGAAAGATGTAATACTGATTGTTTTTCAAAATAATCTTATTCTGGTGAAAGAAGAGTAATAGGTGGCTCCCATTTACTGTAGAATCCTATATTCTATTGGATGATATAAAACTTTTCTTACCGAGGATGATCGTACTTAGGCTCAGGTGGAATTGATTGTACCAAGAATGATCATATCCAATCTAATCGACATTAAAAATGATCTTAAGAAGAAATGATTGTATCTAGAAATGATAACACTAGTCCAATCGTACTCAAAAAAATCGTACTCCGCATATCGTAATCAGGATGTGTTAACTGGCTGTTTGAATTGATGAAGGGAGAGACAGATTAACACTGATTTACTTTCAAATTTCCTTTTCAAGTAGTTCAAGAGAAGAAGTGAATAAGATGATCTGAAATGTAGTCAACCATTTCAAAAGGGTTTAATTACTTTATTTAGATGATTTGTTGGAATAAAAGAGTTTTCTGAATGAATTTTCATGGGGGAGCTTAACTTTATAATACACAATTTTCATTCAAATTGGTTCTATGAATCATATTCAACAATTAGATTGAGAAAATCTGACTAATATCATCGAAACCATGTATTAATCATCCATTTTAATCATAATAACAACTGAAATGAGAATCTGAAGAATAATAGGTGAATATCGTGGAAGTTTCTATAAGTTTAAAGAAGCATTGATGGAGTCATAATTGATTTTAGATTTCAGGAGAAATTCAGATTTGGATGAATTTAGGTGAGCGGGAAAGTTTTTGGGATTCCCACTTAAACTAGTTTAGGGTCACCTATAAAAGGAGAAATGTAAAATATACATGAAAAATGATGGTTTAATGTTCTTCACATTAGAGAGAAAATCTCTAGGATTTTAGAGAGAATAAGAAGTATTTATACCGATCTTTTGTTGAAGCTGTTTTGATGGAGAAGTGAAATTTATATTCAGTTGAACATTGTATCAAGCTAGATTAATCGTCCTTTGGATTTATGTATTTGGGTTTGTCAGATTGATGGAGAATCGTACTAAATTTTATCGTAATCAGGAATTGAAGTGGTGCTAATTCATTTATAACGTATTATGAAAGAAAATTGGATAGGAAGAATTGTATTGGGGAGAATTGAACTCGACAGAATCAGAATGGGAAAATCAGACCCAGAAAAATCAGAATAAGTTTTTTTAAAAAAAATATAGGAGGTTTTTATCTTTCTTCTGGGTAAGAAATTGAAAAGTTTTATTTTAATGAAATACATTTTTGGAATTGAAAACAAGCACTGGTAACATGAGTTGTTACATAAAAATTGTATTACCTTATTTTTTAAAAAAGGGTACACACACACTTTTGGATGTTCTTCAAAGTACTACATGATTGAAAGGAAATATCGTACTCATTTTAATCTAGGGATTATTTTAGAGTGGATTTTATAGTAGTGGATTGTCACCAAACGACACCAAGGACATAAATATTTTCATTGAATAGTGAACCTTATAAATACCTGTGTTCTGATGGATGTGTGTTTGTTTTTTTAAATAGGAAATTGAATTATTAACATAAGGAAAATACTGTATTAGTTGAAAGGAAACTTAAAAGGAAAATTATTAATGATTCTCCCCCTCCCCCACCTAGTGATAAAAATACACTAACAGGTCACTTTCAAATCATGGCTTGCGGTTTACCTTGCTTAGAAATCAATCTATGTCCTATATGATTTCGCAAACTTAAAATGGACAATCTACCACCTAGAAATCAATATGATGGTGTATGCAGTTTATATTTTATATTTTCTAACTTTTGGTGGTCAACTACTACTTTTTTATGCATTAGATATGCTTTGACATATCCTACAAAAGATATGGTCCAACAAACACTAATTACATATTCTCTATTAAACTCAATGGTGATATGCATAGTCAAACATATAAATCATCAAAAGGTGGAATGCCAATAAATGATAAATAACTATCATTATAAGGAAAATTCTAATGTTTTAAATAGTTATAACAACCCCCCCCTAAGTGAAGGACACAATCCAGCAACCATTCCTCTAACCCTTTGTTTATATGTTTTGAATCACCATTAGTCTATGATTGGTTGGGGGTGATCAAATTCAATTTCCTATAATGAAATTTAGATATTCACCCCTAGGAGTGAAATTTAAAACATATATCCTAATTTTCATGACCCATCCCACAGGGCCTGGACGTGACTACCCCAAGCCCGCCTTCGATAGGCCAGAGGTTGGCGATTAGCACCTGAAGGATTTTACCAAATTGGGAAGGAATTTCCTTAGAGATCTATACACACTCAAAAAGGGAAACTGAAGTAAACAAAACCAACAAAAGTAAGAAATAACCACAAGAGTTATTTACAAACACAAGTACAATTGTAAACTGAAAATAGTGGGCTAGAATACAAGCCACATATACTGAAAAGAATGTAAGCAGCTGACGCATCTGCCTTGGAGCTCTACCTAGAGGGTAGTAGCAGTAAGTCTAAAGTCAAAGAAGAGGATATCGACTGCTCCCATAGCACCACACTCCACCAAGTCACAAACCTCCAAAGTCTGTGTTGGAGTGTCAGTAGTCTGCACCAGACATAAATGTGTGGGTGAATCATGTGCAGGGGTGAGTATAAAAATACTCAGTAGGGGACCTCGATACCCCCGAAGGTATCTCACTAATTCAAAAAGGAAACCATCACCAGAAATACCACAAAGGTAATATCACAAGCACGATCTAAATCATGAAGCACGAAGCAAAATGGAAAACTCACTCTAATGGTATAACTTCATGGTTACTAGGATAGGGATGACTAGTCATAAAGATATATCACCCTGTCCATAGTAACTTTAATGATTACCCATATATTTCACTATATGCTGACCTGTATTGGTCACTGGTGCTGACCTGTATTGGACGCTGGTGCTGACCCGTATTGGTCACTGGTGCTGACCCGTATTGGCCGCTGGTGCTCACCCATATTGGTCGGTGGTGCTGACCCGTATTGGTCGCTGGTTCTGACCCATATTGGTTGCTAGTGCAGACATGTATTGGTTGCTGGTGCTGACCCGTATTGGCCGCTGGTGCTGACCCATCTTGGTCGCTGATGTTGAGGTAGGGATGATTAGTCGTACAATTAGATCATCCAACTCTAGAGTTTTTGATGCTAACCATTATTGGACTATTTTCTTCCTCAGGTCAAAGCTAGACACTGGATTACTACACGAAGCACGCTTGATCTCTGAAATATTTTGCTACTCAATCCATTGGTCATATTTCAACTTGTAAAAATTCCCCCAAAAATCATACCCGAGGGACTGTCCCATCATAGGGGACCCAACGTGAAAGACAACACGTCGATTGGACGCCCGGTCTATGGGATATGGGCACTTCTGTAAAAAAGGCCTGGTTGGATTCATGGTTGATCCAACCTAGGTTGCATGTCAAATTACGTCAAAAAATTTCTTAGAGTGTCTCTAATGGACAACCTTGTCACAAGGGTCCTTATGGCACAAACGACGCATTGATCAGACATCCATTCTATTAATTACACCCCTTTCCGTGAAATAGTGGTGATCACACCTCGGTTTGGCCCAACTTAGTCAGGCCCATTGAAATATGAAAAAAGGGGACGCTTACCAGAAGGGGTCCAAACGCCACTGACGGTGCGTCAAACGAACACCCGGTTTGTCAGTTACGGATGTTTCATTATTTAGGGAACTATTGGGTCCAGGCCCGGTCCAACTCGGTCAGGCCGTCCCGACACAATGTGTCCCGGGGTTTACCTTACCCTATCCGAGTCTGGAACATTAATGGTTGGCCCTGTTAATTAGTTCTGGCTCATCGGGGTCGGCCTGGATGATTTGTGGGCTCGGGCCGCGGTTTGTCCAGGCACGCCGGGTCGGGCTCGACCCACCCGCGTTGGCCCACTGGGCTGCGGGTTCGGACCTCATCCAGCCCGGACGCCTCTATCCACCACAGTGCATGGCGGCAGGCCGCCTTCCAACGCGGCATGCGAAGGCCCACCTCCTTCCACCGCGGCATGTAATGGCGCGCCGCCTTCCACTGCGGCAAGCGATGGTGCGCCGCCTTCTATCACAACGCGCAATGGTGCACCGCCTTCCACCGGCTGTGGCCGGTTTCCACGGGTCTCCTCCGGTCACTACCGGTATGGCACACCAACTGTTGTTTCTACAAGTCACCAGAATGCCGCTGTCATTTCACGGCCCTCAAACAACTTGCCTGCGCATTCATTATCCCTCCACAAATAACGCACCAAGGACAAGTTTAGCAGAGGGTCTGGGCCTTGTGGGTTTTGGCCCGTGCCCTCCGTGTTAGTGTTTTAAACATGAGAGAGAAATTAATAATAATAATAGGAGGATAAATCATTGAGTTTAAGATCCCCCAACAACCTCCCACATGATTTGATGAGATACGGATCAAACCGCTAGTTGGATGGTCTACGTTCATTATATTTTTCAAGAACAAGAAGATAGGGAACAATAATTATCATAAACACCCTACCTTTTTATGATGTTCATTGCTGCACGTTTATCCTCGCTGGTTTATGGGGACGACGAAGCTTCCTGGTTCTGACTCTCGAAAGGCATTCTTCATCACTCATCATTCTTTGTTGTGGTGGAAGTGTGTCAGAGCTTCACCTAAGAATCCTCCAAATCATTCCTCCACATTTTTCCTGACATGTCAAACTATTTATAAAACCATTCTGCATTGTTTCCATAATGACGTGATGTCGTGTCATTACACTGTTTCATTTATGAAACAACATCGTTGTTTTGCACCATTAAACCCACTGTTATGTTTCAGAATGCGGGTCATCCATGTGTTTCATTAATGTTCCCATCACTGCATTGTCACTATCCCACATCATCACTATCTTCTACACAACGGAGAGAAAATAATAAAATAATTCTTTTAAATTCTTTTATTATTTATCTCAAAAAGTCCAAAAATTGACTTTTTCGATCAACTCTCGCCGGCCGAAGTTAAGTCATTTCTTGGTGAATCCCGGTGTTCTGGATTCAACGGTGCCCTCATATTTTGAATCTGAGCATCGGTTTCAATGATAAAAAATGATGCCCACATCTTTATAGAACATACCTTAAAAAAAGTTAGAAAAATTCATTCCGAGCACACCGGGCCTTAAAATCACACACCGTAAATTTTTTCAAACTCATAAAAAACCCAAATAATTTAAAAAACAATTACATGGAATTTTAAGGTCTTTACATTCTCCCCACCTTAGGTATTTATGTCCCTGAAATCTAAACAAGGCTATAAAAACAAAGAGAGGCACCAGGCACACATATGAGCCTCCCCGTCTCATGTGCTCTCCTGTAGATTACTATATTGAAAATGAACTCAGACCAGAGGAATCGAACGCTCGTGAAGTACCCACTCTTTTTGATCCTCTATATCCACCCTGAATTCCACAAAAGTCACCTCATCGTCAACCTCCTGCTCTCCATGGTCGATTATGTGAGATGGGTCATCCACGTATCTCCTCTGCTGGGATACATGGAAGACATCATGCACCCTCTCCAACTGTGGTGGCAGTGACAAGTAGTAAGCCACCTCACCAATCCTCTGAAGTATTAGGAATGGTCCGATAAACCTCAGTGAGAGTTTGACACCTCATCCAAATCTCCATAGTTCCCATAGAGGGGAGACTCGGAAGAATATGTGGTCCGTCTCATGGAGCCCCATTGGTCTCCATCTCCGATCAGCATATGACTTCTATCAGATCTATATAGTCTTCATCTGCTCTGGGATGAGCCGCACCTTCTCAGTGTTAGCTTGTACCATCTCTGGGACCACGAGGGGTGGATCTCCGGGATCTGTCCAGCACAAGAGCAATCTACATGGTCATCCATAAAAAGCCTCAAAAGGGGTCATACAAATGGTGGAGTGATAGATGTTGTTGTATGTGAACTTCACCAAGGGAAGGTGGTCCTCCCAATTGCGGCCAATATATTGGACACAAGAAAGAAGCTTCTCCTCCATGGTTTGGATGGTACACTCACTCAGACCATCTATTTGCGGGTGAAGAGATGTGCTCTAGCAATGATGAGTCCCGAAAGCCTCATGCAATCCTTTCCAAAATTGGGATGTGAAGCGTGTGTCATGGTCTGATACTATCATCGAAGGCACCTTGTGATGTTTCACGATCTCCTGAATATAGAGACGTCCCAATCCCTATACCAAACCCTTCTCTCGAATAGAAAGGAAGTGGGTCCACTTGGTGAGTCGTTCAACGATCACAGAGACAATATTGTGCCCTTTGGACGTATGTGGTAACCCCAACACAAAGTCTATCGATATCCCTTCCCACTTCCACTCTGGTATCTTGAGGGGTTGGGTCAAGCCTGCTGATACCAGGTGCTCGACCTTTATTTGCAGGTAAGTGAGGCATCTAGAAACAAATTCCGCTACAACTGTCTTTATCCCTGGCCACCCGTACTGACACAAGAGGTCCTGATACATCTTTATCATGCCTTAATGTACTTCCATGGGGGATTTATGTAACTACCTCAGCACCTCCTCTTGTAGTTACACTGGTACAACAATATGTCCTCTAAAAATGATATCGTTCTCCCCACCTTTAGAATATCCGTCGGGTGCATGGCCTGAGGATATCTGAGCACATGTAGTCTTGAAGCTGCTATCTCTGAGTTGCACCTCCCTAACTCACTAAAAGAGTGGAAGGGTAACTACTATAGACTGGTGGTATACTATCTCATCTCTATCCATGTAGGATATCTGAATCGAGTCTAACTACTCTGAATCCTCATTCAGTAACTGCGAACTTGATCTCTGGCTAAGTGCATTTGCCACTACGTTACCCTTACTAGGAGTATTGACTATCTCAAAGTTATAGTCTTGGAGGAGCTCTAGATAACTTCACTATCTCATATTTAGATATTTATGTGTAAAGATATATCTAAGACTCTTTTGGTCTTAGTATATTATGAATCTATCTCCCATCAAGTAATGTTTCAACATCTTCCGTGAGAAGACTACTGCTTCTAACTCCAAGTCACGAGTCACATAATTTTTCTCATGAGTCCTCAGCTATCGTAAGAATGTACTGCCTCGATCTTCGTTGGATCCATGACAACTCCAGCCTATGAGATGAAGTGTTCAAAAAAGTGGACCATCTATATCCATAACTCACACTTTGAGATCTTCCAAAATAACTGGTGCTCTCGGAGTGTGTCCAAAACTATCCTCAAGTGTACAATGTGCTTTTTCTCAGATGTTGAGTACACCAAGATGTCGTCGACGAAGACCCGCACAAAGCGATCGTGGTATAGATGAAAGATCTTGTTCATGAGCCCTATAAACACAGATAGAGCATTATTCATGCTGAAAGGAATCAAATAGAACTCATAATGGACATACTGAAATTTAATGGCTGTCTTCGGTACGTCCTCATCCCGTACCCAGATCTAGTGATAGCCTAATCCGAGGTCCATCTTCGAGAACCACTTCCCTTCTTTTAACTGATAAAAAAAATCATCAATCCATGGTAGATGATACTTGTTCTTCATGGTCACCTGTTTTAGGTGCCGAAAGTCCACTGTAATTCCTCCAACTGTACCCTCAGCTCTCAGATCTCTACAGGGGCCATCTGATTAGATAGTGTAGATATCAGTGCTATTTTTTGGTACAAGTCAATGCGGAAGTCTACCTATCTACGAGGAGGTAGTCCTGAGACATCTTATAGAAAGAAATCCACATACTCATCCACCACTATTGGGAAATGTGGAATATTCTCATCCACCACGTCAAAGGTCATGCAAGCCAGCTGATATGTAATCGGCTGCACCCTATAGAGCGCATGCCCATCTCGTGCTGCTCTGTTTTCCTTCTCCCCAAACCAAGAAAAAATGGACTCCAAATCTGTGCATATATTGCACTATACGTCTCAAGCATTCATTATTTGTGCGAACTTCTAATAGCCCGTCCATTCATAGAATGAAGCCGTAGGGCTTTAACATAGATACTGGAAGATCTCATCTGAAACTCTATCCTATGAGAGTAAGATCACACTGTCGGCACCAGTTTGTGACCACTGAATCTCCTCCAGTAGAAGTATCCAAATACAAAGGTTGAGCTAAAAGCTCAGTCAAAATCTTAGATTCCATAAATAAATCTACCGAAAGAAAATAAAGGATATCACATATATTGATAAGCACTACTGCAAAAGTAGAGAAGATATAGATTGAACCTCATATCATCTAAAGGACATCATGATCATGAGCCTTAATTTCCTGTAGCTAGGCCTTTCTCCTTCCACCTGCTCCCTGAGTTCATGGTGAACCACATGGGGGTGGTGGTGGTAGTTCCTAGTGACCCCGACCACCTCTCACTGTGTGTCCCGCGCTCTTGCGTTGTACGCCGCCTGGTTGATGCCCATGCTCTAGCTGATGCCGCTACCTTGGTGGCCCCTCCACCGTTTGCTGATCATCCATGCAGGGAGTCGGATATTCACCAGATCTGTGACCTTCTACACCACATGAAAAACACATCATGCCTCGCTGGTGGATCCCTTGGACTCTCGATCCTCTCAAATTTGAATTTGTGTCTTGGGGTCACCCTTCGAAAGGTCTATCCCGCTCTAGCTTTTTTATAGTGTGTCTACTACCAACTGTAGATGACTCTTCTACCTTTCATCCAGTAGGGGATCTCACTATCGGTTCCTGATCGACAAGGAATATTTCCATCAAAAAAGCTCACTATAGCACCCCAGCCTACGTTGGAATGCTGAGAGAAACTTTCATATCTCTAATCTCTCATCATATCCCCTGCTCAATGGTTTAGTCCCTGAAGTAAGGGTCACTTACCATGTCAATGGAGTATCTAGAGAGGTCAGTAAATCTCGCTGGGTACTGAGCCATAGTCCGGCTTCCCTGTTGCAGATGCAGCAGCTCTTGAATATGCATAGGTCATAGTGTTGGTAACATGAGCTATGCTCTAAAAAGCCTCTCGAAGTCCATCCAGGTGAGGGTCATCTCCTCATGCACCTAGAGCATCGAGATCCACCACTGTACTACTGACATCTGAAGAAGGCTGGCGGCCAAGATCACTACCTGCTCGGCATGTGTATCTACTAAGCGAAAGATGCAAGAAACCTCCCCAAGCCAGCCTCTACTGCCTGGGGGTCCGTCTCACCTCAAAACCTAAGAGGTATTTATCACTATAACTCATGAAACACGCTCAGCTGACATACATGATCCACTGGTAGCATCTGGTTCTCATGGGTGTTGGTGCTATTGGTACACCACCCAAAGGTTCCATCACTATGAGTGGTCCCTGTATCGATGTGTCATCACTCGGTGGACCACTTTCACAATCTCTAATCATTATCCTAGATGGATATATTCCTGGAGGCATCTTGTAAGAAATAGATGTGCCATGATCAATAAGTTATACCTGTTGAGCAGACTCAATAAAGATCAAGAAAATGTTTCAAAACACTAGGAAACAGTGTTTTTGTGTATTGATTTGGAAAACCGAATTCATGGTCCTGGTGTATGGATACGTCGACTGCCGCACCAACACTGGACTCTCGAAATAAAAACTGAACTCGATACACATTACACCATTACATCATTAAAATAGACTCTGAGTTCTTCATGTAGAACCGACCTCCCTTTGATACCACTTTGTCACGAACCATCCCACGGGGCCCGGATATGACTACCCCAAAACTACCTTCCATAGGACAGGGGTTGATGACTAGCACCTGAAGTATTTTCTCGAATAGGGAAGATATTTCCTTAGAAATATATACACACTCAAAAAGGGAAACTGAAGTAAACAACCAACAAAAGTAAGTAATAACCATGAGAGTAAATTATAAACAAAAGTACAACTACAACTTGAAAATAGTGGGCCAGAATACAAGCCCTAGAAATTGAAAAAAAAGTAAACAGTTGTCGCATCTATCCTGGAGCTCTACCTGGTTAGTAGTAGCTGTAAGTCTGAAGTCGGAGAAGGGGATATTGAATGATCCCATCACACCAAGCTCCACCAAGTCTCGTACCTCCGAAGTCTGCCTCGAAGCGTCAATAGTCTACACCAGACACACATGTGTGGGCGGAGCCCATGTAGGGGAGAGTATAAAAATACCCAGTAGGGGAATATAAGACCCCCGAAGGTCTCTCAGTAATCTAAAAAGGAAAAAATCACAATAAATACCACCATGTTAATATCACAAGAATGATCTAAATCATGAAGCACAAAGTAAAAGAGACATCTCACTCTAACAGTATAAATTCATAGTTACAGGGATAGGGATGACTAGTCATAAAGCCAGATCATCCTATATGTAGTAACTCTACTGCTGAACTATATAGGTCACCGTATGCTGATCCAAATTTGTCACTAGTGATGACCCGTATTGGTCGCCAGATACTAACCCACATTGGTGGCTGGTGCAGACCTGTATTGGTCAGTGGTGCAGACCTGTATTGGTCGCTGGTGGTGACCCGTTTTGGTCACTGGTGCTGACCCGTATTGGTCACTAGTGCTGACCCGTATTGGTCGCTGATGCAGTGGTATGAATTATTAGTCATACAGATAGATCAACCCATTATGGTGTTTTTGATGCTGACCCACATTATTTGATCTTGTTCCTTAGGTCACATCCATCCACTGGATTCCTGCACGAAGGATGTCTAATATTTGGATGATTTTGATTCTCAAGTCAACAGTCATATTTAAATCCGTACGAAGTCCCACAAAAAAACACCCAAGGGAACACCCTATCAAAGGGGTCCAAATGTGACAGACGACACGTTGATCAGACGCCTGGTCTAGGTGATATGGGCACAGCTGTAAAAATGGCCCAGTTGGATTCAAGTCTGATCTAGACTAAGGCAGACATAAAAATCCATCAAAACATGTTTATAGTGTCTCTAATGGACTGCCTTATCACATGGGTCCTTATGCCAGAGACAACACATCAATTGGACGACCAACCTGTTAGTTACAACCCTTTCTATGAAATGAGGGTGATCACACCTCAATCCGACCTGACTCGGTCAGGCCTTCCAGAATACGCCAAAGGGAAAAATTTCAAAAAAGGGTCCCAATTCCACTGACGGTGCATCCAACGGACACCCGGTTTGTTAGTTACAAGCGTTTCATTATTCAGGGGCATGATGGGTCTTGGCACAGTCTGACTCGGTCAGGCCAAGCCAAGACCACAGGTCCCAGGGTCTACCTAACGACGCCTGAGTTCAGCCTATTAAGGGTCGGACTAATTCATTTGGTCTGGCCCGTTGGGGTCAGCCCAGATAGTTCATGGGCCCAGGCCACGGTTGGGCCAGCCTGTTGGGTGGGGCTCAGTCCACCTGTGCTAACCCACTCAGTCGCGGGGCTGGGCCATTTGGACAGCCCACATTTGGCCCGGTCCACCTGAAGGCAGAAAGATTCTCCTAGCTAGACCTGTGGAAGTGGGGCCATTTCTTCCGGCTCTATGTAGTGCAGCGTGAGGTGCGCACCGCCCCCTCCTGCAGCAGCCAGCTGGCCACGGCTACTGCCACCAGCGGCGCATGCGGGTGCTACCCTTCTCCCATGCAGCAGGCTACCTTTGGTCACCACGGTGCATGAGGGTGCACCACCTTCCACCGCCCACAGCCGGTTGCCTCAGGTCTCCTTCAGCCACCACCATCATGGCGCGCTGACGGTTGTTTCCACGGGCCATGAGAATGCTGTCGTCGTTTCGCAGCCCTCAAATGCCTTACTACTGTGTTTGTTATACCTCCATGAAGAACGCACCAAATAAAATTTTTGCAAAGGGTTCGGGCCTTGTTGGTTTCAGCCTACACCATCCTCATTACCTTTTTAAACATGAAATAAAAATTAATAATAAAAAAAGGAAGAATAATCCTCGAGTTTATGATCCCGCGACAACCACCTACATGATTTAACGAGATGTGGATCAACGCGTTAGTTAGTGGATCCGTGTTCTTTATATTATTCAAGAAAAGGAAGAGGGGGATCATCAATGCACATAAACCCCTTACGTTTTTATGACGTTCATTTCTGCACGTTCTTCATCACGGATTTATGGCGTCCACAACGCTTCCCGATTCTGACCTCCAAAAGGAGTTCTTCATCGTTCATCATTCTTCACTAGGGTTGAAGTATGTCAACGCTTCGCCCAAGAATCCACCAAATCCTTTATTTTCATTTTTCCTATCACGTCAAACTATTTATAAAACCACGCTGCAACATTTCCATAAGGACATGACATTGCATCATTACACTGTTTCATTTTTGAAACCACGTCGATGTTTTGCACCAGTAAACTGACTGTTGAATTGTAGAATATGGGACATCCATCTGTTTATTAAAGTTACCCGTTCCAACATTTTTAATGCCTCTCAGCATCACCATCTACCACGCAATGGAGAGAAAAGAGTAAAATAATTTTTTAATATTTTTTATTTTTCTCGAAAAGTCCAAACATTAACTTTTCCGCTCAGCCCTCGCTGGTCGAAGTTAAGTCGTTTTTAGGAGACTCCCGACATTCCAGATTCAACGGTGCACTTAGATTTTTAATCTGAGTACCAGTTCAAAGGGTAGAAAATTTCTCCTGTGTGTTTACTAAACGTACCTTAAAAAAAGTAAAAAAAAATTATTTCAAGCACACTGGTCCTTAGAATCATGAACCGCAAATTTTCGCAGACTTGTAAAAATCCTGAATAATTTAAAAAACAATTACATTGAATTTTTGGGCCATTAAACCAATTTGAACAATGATACTCGACACCTAAGGAAGATGCACCATCTTTTGGACATTTATTCAGCTTAGATCATCAATGAAATATATCTCCCAAATTAGTAGAAAATGTGAGACCATTTTAAACAGTCCATTATAAACCATACCACATCAGGACCATGATATGAACTTATAAATACCATTAAATTGTCTATGGAAAAATATTACAACTTCCACTTGGGATTGGGAAAAGTTTTAATTAGACCTACAAGTCTCTAATTCTGGGCCTTTACCTACTAAATGGTAAAAAATCATAAAAAAACATAGTTTTTTCCTTATTTACCTATGGCCAAAAATATTGTATCCAAAGATCATGATACATCTTAGTAAGTCTCTGATGAATAACCCATCTCTAGGAATGTGAATCCCATATTAGATTATAAATTATACTCATAGGGACTAACACACAACCATATATATATATATATAAACCTCATCATCATCAAGGGACTAATATGGTGATGGAACCAAAATATGTATACTATCCCTCCTCACCAAGAAATCCTAGTTAGATTGGAGACACTCTTTCACTATTTCAAAAAGTGAGAATGTCATCACCATGTATGTCAGGGTTGGTTTACCATGATACTCATATAAATCAAATAACACCTCAATAAAGAGTCACATAATCTACCTCTCACTTCGAGCCACCTACATGACCTTACCCATATTTATTTATTCTATAAACCATTAATGATGTTCCCCTTATCATAGGTATATACCATCATGAATTCAAATGATTTTAGGCACTCAATCGACCTTTTATATAGAATTTTTAATGGGAAAAGATATACCTGGGGCACTTATGGTTAATATAAACTATGGAATTCTCACTCAAAAGATAGTGACACTAGTATCTCATCACATACACCACAATAAATAGATCTAAATCATTCATCTACTAGTTATTCTCATTGGGCTACAACTTCCTAGACCCGTTAGAAACCACTCCCCCACCTTTAATTAATACTGTGTGAAGATTGAATACAAATACATCATAATAAAATAAATACTACTTATCTGAATATAAAAAGGTTAGGATCAACCCAAATTATAATATCCATTTCACCTCCTAAATTCTCCCTAACATGAATAAGAACATATTTAATACATACCGTTATTTTTATGGACATCCATTATTCTTTTCAATTGGGAGAATACATGAATAAATTTATGAAAGTAACATAAAAATCTCAAGATACTACGAATGTAAATAATGTTCTTGGTCCACCCCCAAGAAACAACTACCTCATCCTTCATTGGGATCATTAATATTACCACCTCAAGTATCCCATGACCCAAGGATTAGACCCCAATGATAAAGAAATGTCACTTCAAGAGCTTGTAATATAACCTATGTGCCCTCAGTGTAATCATAATAATATATAAATACTGAGTATTATCCTTCATTTAATAGGTGTGCAATAAAATATCATCATTCAATATGACCATTGTTGTGACCCATACATTTCATATATAAATTTAAAAACTTATTAGTAGAATATTAAATATATATAACATTACGATCCAATCTAGTATAATACAAGTTTAGTGTATTTGGAAACATGGATATAGAAGAAATTTTTTCATAATAGATCTAAATTATCTCCCACAAATGTATTCATAACTATTACCCTTATTAGGAATATCATAATTTAAACCATTATTTATAACACGAGGAAAGGAAATATAATAATTTTTGAGTTCATATACTTAGTTATGGTAAACAAGGGAGATATGCTTGATTCATTAAACATAACTTGAGCATAAGGGTATGAAAAATGATCATAACATTTAATAACCCTAACATGTATATAAAATATCATGATCATGAGTAATGTAATAAATCTTGGCAGTTTATAAGACATGAATCATAATGGAATCAAAGAACATGATCCATGAGAACATAACACTCATGCAATATCTTATCATAAGTTTGAGGAATAATTGTTGCATAATCATAACCATAAAAATATCATATCAAGGATTCCCACTAATACATTAATAAATTTTTAATCTTTGGATAAATTATAATGTACCTACTTTGGTCTTGTGGAAACCTCCCACATATCTACTTTATAGATTTGGATAACCTCCCATATACCCTTATTTTTAATGCTTGGGATAACCTCTTGTGTACCCTATCTATAGGCTTAGGATGAAACCCCATGTAACCAATGAGATCATAGAACATTAATATTTACCTAATTAATTATTGGGTTATATAATTCCAATATCACCTGTCACGTAATCATAAATACATTCTTATATATTATGCAATATTATAAAAACATTCATCATAACTTAACCCATTTTAAAGAAAACGAGTTTCATTTATATTTCATCCTCATAACTATAAAACAATCTTGATAAAGAATAAATATGGTACCATTAGATCATATCTTCTATAAATAATGAGTAACATCAAATGATGTTATCATATATGAAGTATTCCTTTAAGAGATCAGTGGAAAATTTCTTGATGAAAATAAACTTTTCACTTGGAAACCAATTATTTAAAATTTATAAATTTCCGAAAGATAAAAAATAGTACAAGAACTATAAAAACAACATTGAATTCATTTTTTTTCAAAACATGAACTTTAAAAGGGGTTTTTACAAAAGAGAGATATTATAAATTTCCTTTAAAAATATCATTTCAGTCTCTTGAGTACTTACGTTGAGAAAAAATAAAGGAAAAAATGTAATCTAAATAAGTAAATAGTGTATAATAATATTAATTTTATTATTTTGAGGAAGGAAATAATATTTCATCATTAGAAACTTGATCACAAATAATGTAAATAAATAACAAGATTGTTACACAAATCTCTTACCTCAAGTTCAATTTTTTTTTCAATAGTGCAACAAAATCAAGTAGAATGAATTGAAATTTATTATAATTCTATAAATATCCATGTTTATACTTATAATATCATATATTATCCACTTATAACATTTCAATTCCCTTTAATTAGTAATTATTTCTTAAAATTATTGTTCATAGGTGTTAACTATTTTGTTTTTCATGAGAATTTCAATCTGGTAGATCTGGTACTTGAACTTCGATAATGGTTCCATCTTCTAAGTAATGTTATTTTTGATATAAGTATCATATATAGTCATTGTAGTTATATTAATTATCATCTATAAATGGTATAGATAGAAAAATATATTTCACCATTCATGGGGATGGTATGCCATACGTACACATGAAAGTGGTTTTCACTTTTTATCAGATGGAATAAAAGAAAGGTAAATAATAATTAACCATTATAAAATAATTAATATATCATATATATCATATATATTCATTTAATTCACCATTATTATCACCTATGTATAACATAAATGAAAAATAATCTCATCTCTTCATGGAGGTGGTAGTCCACACATACACGTGGGTGGCATTATCATTTCCAAATATATTGGAAGGTGAGATGGTATATATTGTATTATAAATTTATGATAATAAAAATTTCATAAATTAAATTTATTAAATGTAAAACCTTTATAATAACAATCCATGAAAATTATAATGAAAAATGAGTTATATCGCTACATGGAGGTGATATTCCACACATGCACATGAGCGACACTTTTACTTCCCATTTGATTTTAAAGATGGAGGATAACTGTGGTTATATGATCATAATAATATATAGGAATATTTATGAAACACAATTTAATATTTTATGATGAATACCATATATTTAGTGTATATATAAGAATAAATAAATTGAAAGAGTCTAGGTATGATGTATACCTCTTCTTTAGGAGACCTCAATTAGATCATTTTTTAAGGACCCTTGGAAGGGTATTTTAAGAAAACTCACTACTCTAATTTATGTATAAGTATGTTTATAAGATAATTGGATAGGTTTTTGTTTATATATATTGGTCAATGAGGTGAAAAGAAAATAGATAAAGGCTTTCCCTTTAAAAGGGAGGGTATGGACACACATAGAATTTATTAAAAGATTAAAATATAATTTATTCATTCTCATAAAAAACGATTCCAAATGGAAATAGATATAAAAATAGATATTATAAGGTTGAAATATAATTTTTATGAAATTTATATAGATTTTGTATCATTTTTAACCTTATATTTTAGTTTATCACCTTTATAAGAAAATTTTAATCATAATAGTGATGATGACATTGTCAATATCAAAAGGTTATAAGTTTACTTATATGGTAACAATTTGTTCATTAATTTTATGGGATAAAATTTTATACCATTGAGAATCCCATTTTTTATCTTTAAATTATTTTTTTATTTGTAATTATATTAATAAAATAATATATAACATAAAATATCATTATAATCATTTTTTAAACTCTTCATTTAATTTGTTTTTAAAGACCACATGAATGAACATTAATTCAAATATTTACCTTCGAAACATTACAAATAATTTTATTATGTATGAATTTTTTGTAAAATTAAAATTCACCCATATTTTAATTCATGCACGTTTTTAAATTGTTTTTTTATTTTTCTATAAATGAGTAAATACTCTATCGGTGTTTCAAAAACATTTAAGTTAACTATTCAATGACTAAAAATTAAAAATAAATAATGAGCACAAAAAATTAATTTATATTTTAAACAAACATTTATAATCAAACTTATCACCAATTTATCCTTTTAATAAAAATCTGAATTTATTAAAGTCAAGAGGGTGACATTTTGTATGTATCTTTTTTTAAAAATAATATAAAGGTTATAACAAAAGAAAAATGGGACCAAGTGGTTATATTTTCAATAATTAGATGATTATATTAAAAATAAACACACCTAATATGATAAATTCACATATTATAGAAATTTTAAATTCTTAATCCAATCTTTTAACCCATTTTAACCATTTTACCATTACCATGGTGAGCAAAATTTACCGAGGTTACTATTCATGATGATAAAAAATAAAAGGGAAAAATTTAAGAAATTTGAATATTCTCATTCAAAATATAGGATCCATTTCTTAATATTCAATATATTTAAGTTTCCAAAATTAATTTGATGATGGATTTGTAAAAGGTGATTATAACAACCCAAAATTTAATAGTAATTTATTTTTAATGTAATTCAATAGCTTGCGCTACACACAACACTGAGTTCAAGTGCAATAGGACATACCAAACTAGCCGTTCAAAAAATAGTTATGAATATTATTAAACACATTTTGAATTTTATATACTCCATATAACTTTAACATATATATTATGTGTCTTCTAGACACAATATAATAACAAATTCAACGTTTTAGATACAAGATTTTTTTTTTCAAAAATACAATTTTACCACCTTTTAATGGAGAACACTTTTAAATTCAATATTTAACTATTTTATATATTCTATTTGACAAAATATACTTATCCTTTAGAATAAAGACATAAAAATTTAGTTTGGATAAATTTTTGGAGCTTTTCTGATAATATTCATATTTTGATGAATAGTGAAAAATACTAAATTTTAATTGAAAAAAACTTTTTTAATCAAAATAATATAGAGTGTTAAATTAAAAATTTGAATTATTTTGAAGTATAATTATATTATATTTTTATCATTCAATACTATTTTGGTCATTAGAAGTAATTTTACATTTAAATTGGACATAAACACATATCAATCTTTTGATAGATTTTACTCCTCAAAAACCCTCTTTATAGTTTTGACAAGAGGAATATTTTTTTAAATTAATTAATACAAATTATATGTTTTTAATTTGGTAAAATATACATCATTTTTTAATTTGGAATATCAAAATTATCTATAGGTTATTTTTTTGTATTTTTCTAAAAACATTCAATTTTTGATTAATAGTGAAAAACACTGTGCTATTGTTTAAATCAGAAATTTTATATACATAATTATTTTTAATTTAAATTTATTTTAAAGTCAAAATAGATAAATAATTACTATTTCAGTTCAATATAATCCATTTAAGTCATTTTATAAAAAGATTAGATATATAAAATTTTATTGAACCTTTTAACGTCTTTTACCCACCTTTTAGGCATATTTGAAAAATTGTATAAAACATAATTTTACCGCTTCTATGAATTGAATTTAAAAATTATAAGAGACAAAATTGACATCAGTAAGTAAAATTTGATTCTAGGGGATGAAAATAATTTTTGCTGAATAGTAATTTTTCAATTTTATTTACCACAGTTAAAAGTAAATAGTGTAATTAAAGGTAAAAATGATCTTATAATTACCCTAACACATGTCCTAATTCTATTGGATAAGTGTATTTAGACCAAAATCAACCATACGAATAAAATATGATTCTTTTGGTCCACTTGGATTACATTAGGACATTTATTATAATTTTATTTAAAGTAGAGTTAAAAGTGTTAAATTCAAAGTTAAATAACCAAACCATTTTAAATATAGGGTTATACAGAAGATAAATTAGAATATAAATATTCATTATAAAGATAAAGATATTTCCTATATAATGGTATTTTATTTATAATTTTTATATATTAAATAAATAAATTTTTTTATGACACAATGATGATGCAGTAATCATATTATTATTGAAAGATTAAAATAATTGATATTATAAATGTTAATATAACTGTAAATTGAGGCTTATGGTGTATTAAATTTTTTTAGGTTAATATTAAATTTTAAGGTTGATTAAATATTTTTTTTTATTTGATAATGTTGTTATGACTTTCACAAAAACGAACTATTAAATAATGTCAAAATTGACATAAATGAGTTTTTAAAACTAAACCTATATTATTAATTGATTTAATATTCCTAAAAATATAAGGTTCAACCAAAGGACTTAGATAAGATTAGATATATCAAAAATGAACCACTTGTAATTCTCTTGGATTTTTATTGAATGTTTATTAACCATTTATTATAATAATACAAGAATACATGGTAAACGTTAAACTATTTAACTAAGAGTTAAATATAAAAGATAAGTTTAATATGGTCACCTAAACCTCTCTAAAACCTATTGGTTGAGATGTTTTAGACCCATCCCCAACTTATTCTTGAAATAAATTCTTTTTGGGAATTTAGAAACTGAAAATGATTGTGTAATAAAATAAAATTTCATGATTTTCCTAATGTGACCCTCACCGCTCTTATAAAAGGTTACTTCCCCTTATCCCAAAATCACAGCTCCAAAGACATTTTTCTTGGAAAAAAACTACTCAAATATCCTCCCAAATACACTCAATTCAACCTAGAGGCCTTAATTTGATCAGAAAACTGACCTAAGGAGCCCTTTTGATAAAATAAAAAAGAAGCACCTGAAGAAGTGGTAATTATTTCATCACCTCTTTCAAAGTTCTTTTCTTCTTCCACTTCTTGTTTTTTGTTATTTCCATACCAGAGAAATATCTCCAGTTCCTTATACATACTGTGTTGTTATTATAAATATGGTACAACCATATTCATTATTCTATCTATCCTATTAATGAAAAAGTAACCATATGTGCGTACGTACGGCTTACCGTCTCCATGTCATGGTGTAGTTTTTTATCCAAGACATAATTCATTGGATAGGTATAATAATGAGTATAATTGATTTAAATAATAAATATATCATTTTAATGATTATATATATATGATATAACATCCAATTACATAGGATTTCACATCAATAGAAAGATATCGTTGCTCATGCGTGCGTACGGATTACTGTCTCCACGAACGCGATGATATTCATTCCCCATCATTACCATTCATGAATAATTTTAATTTTATGGTTAAAAATAATGTATAAGAACCAAATATCATTATGGATATAAATCAAATACAAACTATCTATATGAAACATGACTTAAGTAACAAAACATATAATGGAAAACGAATCAGTTAACAACCGAAACAATGATAATACTGAAAAATTATTAACAAAGAAATATTAGAAGATCATATATTATATCATAATTATGTATGTGGTTCTATTATAATTTAGTAACATTGATTTCACAATTATACAGGCGGTTAACCTACCCTCTACTAAGGAAAAGTAAAAGGTAAGGGGGTTTCATCACACTTTTTATTCCCGTGAGATTCATGCTATATAGCTACTATTTACTTTTGTGTGGTGTTTGTACTTCCATTGATTGTATTATTTGTGTAATATAATTTAGTTTATGGTTATTTTACTCTTCATTTTATGATTCTTTTTTAATTCGGTGTATGTTTCGTAAGTTACCAAATTGGTAAGGAAATTTCTAATTCTGATTTCCACTCATTGGGTTTTCCACAAAACTCATTTATTATTTTACTCCACGATTATGAGTGAAATAACTATTTATTTATATATGTAGAAATTTCCACTCCCCTTTTATTGGATATAATTTTGATAAAACATATTCACTCCATTTATAAATTCTTAATTCATCGATATAAACTTGATAAGAGTTATGTTAACTCAATTTTCAAACATCCAAGTCATTGGTGTTGTTTTTAAAAGAATATGTGTGAATGTCCTATGATTTATTTATACTGAATATCCGATTATATTGAGTGTATTTATATTTTTCACACATATTTATGTCAATGATTTATCCTTAAAATAAGGATATGGTCTTTATAAGGGATTTTATCTCAATTTACATTCCTTTGAGACCTCTTTGTTTTTATGTGCCAATTCCCTTTTATGTGGTGTGCATACTGTACTTTGACATAGTATATCATGAATCCTTTATTCCAATGTAATTATAAATTTTTTATTATCTCAATCATTTTTATTCAAGCGTCTCTCATTTGGTTAGAAACTCTAACTAAAATATCATTTTAAATGTTTTTAAAGATTTAATCTTCTAAATCTTTTTCATTAATGTCCATGTTTTAAAAATGGTGTTAAAGATTTATTTATATGGACATGAATGTTTTAAAATTAAAATTCCTTTTAAAATTTTCAAAGTGGTATGGGACACTTTGAATGAAAAATCTATATTTAACAGCTTCTGGATAGATAGTGAGACTTTTAAATGTTTTCATGAAAAAGGGGATATTCTCAAATGGTTTTACTGATTATTTTCATCTATATCAATATCCTTAATTATTCATTATTGATGTTGATACAATCTTTCATAGTGTATTGAATGAGTTATTTTTGATTGTGGATGTTTTATTTTTATACCATTCATGGTTGGTGGTTAAAATATTGACATTTTGTATGCTAGTTTTAATACGAATATTTATATTATGTTTCAACCTTTTCATATAAGGAATGCATTAGACTTTTTAAGTGATGGGTGGATCCCGCTAAAGATCCTCGATGCATCTGTAGGTATCATTAGACAAAATAGTGTCTTGGCATAAGGCCTTGAAAAAATCTTATTTGTATGTTTGGAATGCATCCATGACTGTGTGGTTATGATGTCCGACATTATGCGTTCCATCATTAGGGAATTAGCTATTGATATTACATATGATTACTAGACTAGTAGAATATCTATGTGAATAAGTAAATGGAACTATTTGATTTATCCTGGCCATATTATGCTGAATTTTAAGATTAAATGGATTGTGTTTTAGTGATATACATTGCCTTAAATGTTTATGCTTATTTATGATAGTTTCCACTATATTGTTTTTTATGATGTAATGTAAAACTTATGCATGTATCTAGTACATCCATGGCTATTAAACTAATCTGTCCTTCGAGACGTGTTCTCTTTTGATAAAAAACTGTTATCTAATAATGTATCAACTCTGGGTAACTGGGGTTGGGGTGTTATAGTTGGTATCATAGGATGTTTAGTAAAAACCTTGGAAGCTATATTTAAAAAAACACATATTAGAAAACAATACCCTAATATAGACATTGGGGATTAGTATAGAAGAGCATCCAAAAAAATTTGTAATATAAATATTATGTGTGTTTTCCAAGAAATACATCCCTGTCTGGATAAGATCAGGTAGGGTGGCTCTAGCACAGATGTACCTAGGGGTAAAACCCGAAAACACTGCTTTCAGCTAGACTCAAAAAGGAACTGCTGCATGAAAATGGGCCTTGCTTCACTCTTGGTTTCGACACTCCTGGGGGATATACTTAAGATAATTCACATTTCTTTTAGAAACTGATTTGAAGTATTTTAATACAAGATAAGAATAAATAATCATGGTTAATCCTATGGTGTTTTAGATTGAAAATAACGTGTCATGATATTCTCTAAGTGATTTTTGACTATTGTTACTCGCACTATGCTTTCTAGTTTTAGTCAATGGCTGGATTCTAAGGAATTCATAGTAACAATGAATATTATGTATGAGGTGAGAACTATGGTAGATATGGGAAACTAAATGTAATGTTGATAGGCGTAAAAGATACCATGATTATGTCGAAATAGGTTTCAAAAAATATGATCAATAGTATATACATTAACCAAATCCCAAAAACAACAAAGAAGATAAATTTGGAGAATCATAAGATCTCCAGCAGTGGAGACTGTGGAGAAAAGAAGGCTTAATTTCCATCATGTTGAAAATGTGGAAGGAGAAACCCCAGAAAGTGTCTCAACAGAATAAAGAAATTCTTTATGTGTGGGAAAGACGGAAATAAAGTATATAATTTAAGAGAAAAAATGAGGAGTACAATGGAAGAAATTAAAAATGATCCTATGAATCCAGTTATAGTTATTTTTCCTAAATGTTGGGGACCTAGGCATTACCCGAGTCAATGCCCTATTCTATAAGATAACCACTAGGTCAAGGAAGAACCTCTGTGGAAATAAATGGATGGAGAAATATTTAAAAGTATTAATGATCTTTATTGATGCGATTACTTTGGAATACTTTTCTCTTTTATGTGTAACCTTGTAGTTTGTTATGTGAAAATTTTATTTGAGGAAGAATTATATTTTCTTTTGTGGACATAGTTATGAAGAACCATTTGGGTTTATATGATCCTTGAATTTGAGGAAATTATATGTTATTAATTTTTAGGATGGAAATGTGTGGTATGAGATAAAATTTGTGGTTAAATTATATTAGAGTAATTTTGAAGAAATTTTCACATTTTGGGATTGTTATAAATATAGTTTTTGAAAAAGGATATCATGAAGACTAGGTGACAACACGTCGCGTCAGACAAAGATGCAGGAATTGAACCGAAAACGAAAGTACGACTGGGATTTATCACTTACCACTGGACTATGTAATGTCCCTTGTTAGTGTGACTAATTATATTTATTTAAATGATTTTATTGATCAATAATAAGTTGATTTGGAATTTATATTTTATCAAATGAATATGGTTAATATAGGGAAAAAAATTGGTGATTAAGTGATAATTGTTATTTTGGAAGACATTCTCTTTGTTGGGAACACTATATGGCTTAGGAAAATAGAATAATATGGAATTTCAATTGAAGAGTAGTGGTGTATTATTTTTATTTTGTAATAATATATGTTTTTTATATATATTCAAGTTATTAATTTAAATGATTAACCTATCATAATGAATATGTGATTTGGTTAATTACACTTCTGTATGAGTCATTAAGAGTAGTTCAAGTTATTTGGAGATAAATGTTAACATCTAATATGAAATACTATGTAATTAAATTATTTTGAGTTTTGGGTTTCAATCATAGTTGGGATTATATTGAATGATTTTAAGGACAATTTCTTATTCAATGGCCTTTATTGAACTTTGGGTATAGTTTGTTTAATTTTGGAAATTCAGATTAGTATTTCTATCTATAAAGGATTATAAATTTTAGGGATCATCTGATCTTGTTGTTAAGTCCACAAGGATGAATACCCTGAGGGGGGGGGGGGGGGTGAATCAGGGTATGACTAATTTAAAAATAAATCCCATTCTAATCTTGTTTCGCTGTTTAGAAAAACACTCTTCTCCCTCTCTCTCTCCTGTTGCATGATATAAACAGAAAGTAAAGCAAGCACAGGACACATCAATTTTACTCGGTTCACTGCTAAGGGCTACGTCCAAGGAGCATACACCGACAGGTTTTCGGTCATACCAAATTCCACTAAACTTCACTAGATGTGGATTACAAGGTTCGGGCTAAATCACTTCTATATCCAGGCTCACTACCTTTACAATATTTAGGGCCAGCTCACTGCTTTCCCAAGGGTCACTCCCGGTTTATCTCTCTCTGGCTCACTGCCGGTGGAGAGGATCTCCTTCTTTCTCTTCCTTTGCTCACTGCTTTGGAAAGGAATCCACTCACAGTTTATAGACCTATAGGTCTCTTCATTTGAATGAAGGAATGCATCTATTTCTGTATGTAGATGCTCTATTGAAGTCCAACTTTCATCTGTAGATGAATCTCTCTTTTCACCGAAGGTGTCGGGAAAACTTCCAGCTTCCACGCAGCTCGAAAACACTGATGAAAAAAAACCTTAATTAGAGCGCAAGTCTATTCCAGTGCTCAAGTATCGGCGCACAAGTCACAACTGGCATGCAAGTCTTCCTCAACCACTTGTGCGACACAAGCTTCGGCAACTCCAAAACTACGCGACTCACTTCCTTCCTCACCAAAACCACCTTAGGCGCACAACTAACTCTTGGTGCGCAACTTCCAACACTGGTGTGCAAGTCCCACTTGCGTGACACACCACCACTTGCGTGACCACCACACCTGCGCGATGGGAGCTCTAAATCTTCAAAGTGTTAAGCTCCGTTGAGAAATGAGGAGGGGTGGTCCAGTATTTATAGGCATTTTGAACACCCTGTGTGACACCGCGCAAGTCACCCCTCGGCGCAGAAGTTTCAGCGCGCAAGTTTGTTGTCCTCCTAGAAACTTGTGCGACCAAACCAAATACCTATGTGACCCACTTTCCTTTTCCATATTTTGATCTTCGGAGCTTGAAAAACAACAGGCGCACACGTTTCCAAATCTCCTAGGCACTGACACGCAAGTCCTTTCTCGGCACGTAAGTCACATACGCGACCAACCCAATACTTGCACGATCCTTATCCATTTTCCATATTTTGATGATATGATCTTCAAAAACATATGGCGCAAAAGTTTTCCATCCTTAAAGACCTCAGCACGCAAGTCCATTTTACAAAAACACTTTTCTTCATTTGTCAACTTTCAAGCCCAAAAATTTGGCAAACACTGGAAAATGGCGCCACCTTATATCTGTTCTTTTTATGCCGCGTCTAGATCATCCATTCCTTTGTCAATGTTATTTAATCAAACATGGATCATTGACCACAGCTCTTGAACTCGACATTCCTCCATGAAATCCTCTTTTTCAACAAATTTTATGTCATGGTTTGCATTGTCAACAATCAAAACACATATGTTCACTTTGTCAACAAACACAATCACCTCAAAAGTACTTCAATGATGCCTTGAGAAATTTTTACCGAACAATCTCCCCCTTTAGGTTTGTTGACAACTCTTCCATAAAAAGATACATAGTTAATTCATCAGCCAACATTTGAATTTTTCGATTCTGATAGAGATCAAGGATTTACTCAACACATACTCTAAGCCCACATGAGCAATGCTCGCCATGAGAAACAGGATTAAATGAAAAGTTCATCAATGAATCACTTCAACTCTGACATCCATTGTTGACACCAAACTGATACCATTTTTTACAAAACTGATACCAATTTTTGGAAATATTTTCACCAAATTCCAACACCTCTCTATTGATTTTATCATGATTCTCAGCCGTCGTGATATCTATTCTTTTATCGATAACTTCTAACATCATCAGATTTAATACGCTCCCACTTTCTGTTCACAGCTTCATCCCTTGTCAGCTTCAAAACCTCTTTAGCCCAATTTCCTATGTTGTCCCTAAGCTTTGGCTAAGCAGGTTCAACTAGCTTCAACTCCCCCTATCCGGATGCTCTAATTGTCAGCTTCTCCCCATATCATTCATGATTTCTCAAATTTCCACACTATCTCCCCCTTTATCAATCACTATTTTCTCCCCCTTTGTCAACGAACCCAAAGGTTACTCCTTTGTAGTCAGTAACAGAGTAGAGAACACGTATCCTCACATTAGGGAAAAACACACATCATACCTCGAGGAGAGGGGGTGGTTCCACATCCACACTATTGTAGGTGCGAGGATTCGACTGAACTCCTAGAGCCAGTCGATGCCTTTCAAATGCTTCCTTGGGTAAGGCCTTTTTCAGAATGTCTGCAACCTGTAGCTCTATAGGAACATACTCCAACTTCATGATTCCCTGCTCAACTTTCTCCGTAATAAAATGATACTTGATCTGAATGTGCTTCGTCCTTGAGTTATGGAAGGGATTTTTGCTGAGATTTATAGCACTGGAGTTATCACACTGGATTCTGATCAGAGACTTCACTTCAACTCCCATATCTTTAAGATACTGTTTCATCCACAATAACTGTATGCATACTTGAGTGGCCGCAATATACTCAGCTTCTGCGGTGCTCAATGAAATGCAATCTTGATTCATTATTTGACAAGAAATACAAAATCCACCAAGATAGAATGCACCACCTGGCGTTGATTTTCTATCATCTGCTGAACCCACCCAGTCTGCATTAGTATATCCCAACAACTCTTTCTGAGATTTGTCAGTATATGTCAAACCGAAATCCATTTTTCCCTGGATATACTAAAGTATTCTTTTCACTACAAGCATGTGTATTTCCTTTGGATTACTTTGATATCTCACTGCTTGGAATGTGGTGAAAACAATAGCAGTCCTTGTTGCGGTCAAGTATAGAAAGATCCCAATAATTTGCATGTATTCGGTAATATTAACTACCTTTCCATCCTCATCTTTTGATAATTTCATCCGGGTAGCAACCAGAGTCTTCATCTCGTTGGAATTATCCATTCCAAACCTTCTTAGAACCTCCTTAGCATACTTGGATTGAGAAATGAATGTTCCATTACTTCCTTGTGTCACCTGTATGCCAAAGAAAAATGTTAGCTCTCCAATCATTGACATTTCAAACTCATTTTTCATTAATTGAGAAAACTGTTTGCACTGAGCTTCATCTGATCCGCAAAAAATTATGTCATCTACATACACCAGAAGCATCATCCTTTGATTACTGTCATTGCTAAAATAGAGGTTGTAATCAACTCCTCCGTGCTAGAAACCAAGCTTCTTCAAGTATTGATCATGTTGTGAGTAACATGCCCTTGGTGCTTGTTTCAACCCATACAATGCCTTCTTCAACCTGAAAACTTTTTTCTCATCCTCATGAATGAGAAAACCATCTGGCTACTCAATATACACATCCTATTCTAGAAAACCATTCAGGAATACAGATTTGATAACCATCTGGAACACTTTAAACTTTCTTTGCACTGCTATGGCCAAAAATAATCTGATTGTCTCCAGCCTTACAAAAGGTTCAAATGTCTCATCAACATCTATTCCCTATATCGGGGAGTATCCCTTGAACACTAGCCATGCTTTGATCCAAATTACTGTGCCATCTTCATTCATCTTGTTGTGATAGACCCATTTAGTCCCGATGACATTGTTGTCTTCTGGTCACGAAACAATTTCCTATGTCTAGTTCTTCTCAATCTAATCAAGCTCTTTATTCATAGCCTGGACCCAGTTTTCATCTTCAGCTTCATCGGAAATTTTTTTTGGCCCCACCTGAGATAAAAAAGATGATTGCTGTAATGATTTCATTCTTCGAGTCTGAACTGGAGCTATCTTATCACCAATGATATTCTGCCTATCAATTTCAGCTTGACTCTTTGGATTCCTTGCAGACACAGACTTGACACTTTCTTATACATCATCAGTATCTTCTTCTGAGTCAGCCTCTTCCACTTTTACTCCCACTGTGTTTCTTACCTCATCGTCACTTTCATCCAGAAACTGTTCACTGGTTCGATGAGCATTCTGTTCATTTTCAACTATAGTGACATCATTGCTCTCAACAATTTTTCCCAGCCTTTTGTTGAAGCATTTATATGCTTTGATTTTCCCGGAGCAGCCATGGAATATCCCCTCATCTCCTCGTGACTCAAACTTCCTATGATTTTATTTGTTGATAAAGAAACAATTACTTCCAAAGATTCGAAAGTATTTGAAAATTGGATTCTTTCCATACCACATTTCATACGGAGTCTTCCCTTGTTTCAGACACAATAGAGACCTGTTCGAAATATAGACCGATGTCAAAACTGTTTCCTTCCAAAATTTCTCTAATAGGTCCTTTTCAATAAGTATTGTTATGGCCATATTGTTGATGATACGATTTCTCCTTTCAACAAATCCATTGTATTGGGGAGTTCTCACTGATGAAACTTGATGCCTTATCCCGTGTTTCTTTAGATATTCTTCCAATTGACTATTTGTTAATTTTGTACCGTTATCTGTATGAAATTTCAAAATTTTCTGCCCAAGCATCCTTTCTGATTCCCTCCTGTACTGCTTTATGCAACTAAACACCTCTATCTTCTGGGTAATGAAAAATACCCAGATCATTCTACTATAATCATCAATGAAAATAACATAGTACCTTTTCCCATTTATAGCTCGTGGTGAGATAGGTCCACATACATCAGCATGCACCAATTCGAGCACTCTAGTTGATTTATGTTCCTTTGGACTATATGTCTTTCTGATGATCTTCCTCTCTGGATAAAAGGCATGTATCTTCTTCTCCATCTACAAGGTAAAGATTTCACTTTTTCCTTTTTCTCTGTAGAACAATTGCTCCATATTTTCCTTTAACAACACACATCTTCTTTGTAAATCAGATAGAGTGCCCAGAGTCACATAGTTGACGGACACTGAGCAAGTTATGACTAAGAACCTATACTATAAAGACATCAACACGTCTCATTTATTTTCCCCCAAACATGGCTTTCCCTAAGCCAACAATATTCAGGCCTTCATCGTTACCAAATTTGACAACACCTTCTTTGTCATATTTTATCCTTCTAACAAGATCCTTATTACCTGTCATGTGGGATGTGAAACCACTCTCAAGGATCCACACACCAGACCGATCTGATGCTTTAAGGGCAATCTCTGCCACCACGTCCATCTCATTTTTCTTCTTCTTAGTCCATACCTTTTTCTTTCACACTCAACATGGATTGAGGCTTCTCTTCTTTCTCAGAGTATGATGGACCAACTTCATCTTGCAGAGCCGCACATCTATTCTGCATTTTTAAATCATGTGTTGGTTTATTGATCTGCTTCCAGCATACATTTCGATTTAGCTTTGGCACATTTCTCTGAATGATCGAAGTTCAGTACCTAGCCATGTTCCCAAATCATCCGCACCAAAAACAGCGTCCTTCGAAATATGTTCTGGAAAACTGTTCTTTATTTTTCCACCACCTCTATTCTTGTTCCCTTCTATATCTCTAGGCTATGGAACACACATACTGTGAATGTCCCATCTTCCCACAACAATAACACCTGATATAAGGTGAATTCCTTCATTTTACTTCTGCACAATGATTTTCCCTTTGGGATCTCGGAATGTTATGATTTTTCTTTGCGCCCAAATCAACCTTCAATTTCAGGACAGGTTCTTGCGGTCTAACCTAAATTGTCACAGATTTTTGTTTCTAATTAAGCCGTGAAATAGCCTTAACATTTGAGCTCAATTGCTACTTCTTCCTTGCTGAACTACTAGGCTCTATTTCATCTTTTCAGTCTTCGCAAAAACCTTCCTTCCCAGGAATGTGTTAGGAATCAATGGTTTTTCCTACTCTTTGACTTTTATCCGTAGACCGACAACTTCCTCTTCAAGCTCTTCGATACACTTGACATGATCTTTCAATTTTTCGTTCAAGACATCGATCTCCGTTTTTTGTTCTTCAATCTTGAGCTTATGCTCATCAACCTTTTCTGTACTCTCTGGCCTTGAAGACTTTAGGTTTTCTACTTATTTTACAAGCTCGGACCTCTCGTCTTCCTGCTGTTGCATGTAGAGTTTGGCATCATGTACCACCTTTTTGGATTTCATTGTTTTTGCTCTCCAAATATCTATCTCTTCAAGAGCTGCTTCTAATTCAGATTCCATGTCAACTCTACCTTCAATTTATTCTTCTTCTTCAAAAGTGTCAGTTTCTTCCTTTTCTTGAGCACTACTAAAAACAGCCACCATTTCATTTTTTCCATGATCTTTACAATTTTCAAACCCCTCAACCTCTTCATCCTTAGACTCATCTGAACTGTCTATTTCTTGTGAAAGAAGATTGTTCTTATTGAAGTTATTTCTCTTGAATTGTTCTTCCCATTCACAAATGCTGAAGACTTTTTCTTGGGAATTTCAACTTCATCATCATCATTATCATTATCTTGAAACTATTTTGGGCACCTTGCCGCAAGATGACCAACCTTTCCACATCAAAAGCATGCTAGTGGATGTTTCCCTTTAATCTTTCCTTTTCCTCTTTAAATATTTGAAGAAAGGAATGACATCAACTCATCTGTCTCTTATTCTTCCTTAGAATCTTCAATGGGGAGCTTCTTCATGGACTTAAATTCCATCTCTTTGGATTTCCCCTTTTCAATAGCCTCTTTATCATCATTCCTCCCCTCATATGCAACCAAGGTACTGTGGAAATTGTCCAATGTCAGCTCATTGAGATCTTTATCTTCTAGTACTGAATCTTTCGGATTGAACCGAGGTGGAAGCTTCTTCAAGATGTGATTTACTATCTTTATGTCTTCAATGACTTCACCGAGTCCTCGCATATCTTCCACAAAAATATTTACCCTATCAAAGAATGCATCAACAGAATCATTCGGGTTCATCTTCAGATCTTCATACTTATTCCACAACACTTGAAGCTTTGCCTATCTGAACTTTGTATCTACTTCATATATATTCAATAGTTTTTCCTAGATGGCATGTGACGTTTTTCATGACATCAACTTTGTATAGATTGGATTGGAAAGGGCTCCCCTTAAGGCATTGATTTCTTTTGCATCAACATCCAACTCTCTATGCTCAGCTTCTGATAATGCCCCACTATTAATATCAATTGTGATACCATGCATAGCTACTGAAAACACATCCATTCCCAAAGATCAGAAATAGTGTTGCATTTGATTATTCTATATCTGAAAATTACATCCATCGAAGATCAGAATCCCTTTATGATTAGTGACCTCCATTGAGAGAAGAACAAATATCAACCTTTCCCTCTGATACCAATTGTTAGATCCACAAGGCTGATTCCCTGAGGGGGGGGGGGGGGGGGGTGGGGTGAATCAACATATGACTACTTTAAAAATAAAGCCCGTTCTGATCTTGTTTCTCAATTAAGCAAAAACACTCTTCTCTATCTCTCCTTTTTCACAATATAAAGAGAAAGTAAAGAAAGTACATGAAACAACAATTTTACTTGGTTCACCGCTAAGGGCTACGTACAAGGAGAATATGATGACAGGTTGTCGGTCGTACCAAATTCCACTAAACTTCACAAGCTGTATATTATAAGGTTCAGGCTAGATCAGTTCTATTCCCAGGCTCACTGCCTTTACAATGTTTAGGGTCAGCTCACTACTTTACCAAGGGTCACTCCCTATTTCTCTCTCTTTGGATCCCTGCCAGTGGAGAGGATTACCTTCATTCTCTTCCTTTTCTCACTACTTTGGAAGAAATCCACTCACAGTTTATAGGCCTGTAGGTATCTTCATTTTCATGAAGGAATAAATCTTCCCTTGTATGTAGATGCTCTGTTGAAGTCCAACTTTCACCTGTAGATGAATCTCTCTTTGCACCGAAGGTATCGTGAAAACATCCAGCTTCCATGCAGCCTGAAAACACTGCTGAGAAAACAACCTTACTTGGCTCGCAAGTCTATTCTGGCGCGCAAGTATCAGCGTGCAAGTCACAACTGGCGCACAAGTATTCCCCAACCCCTTGCGCGACACACGATTATGCAACTCCAAACCTGAGCGACTCACTTCTTTACTATCGTAAACAACCTTAGGTGCGCAGCTAACACTTGGAGCGCAACTTCCAACACTGGCGCACAAGTCCCACTTGCGCGACACACCACCACTTGAACGAACACCACACCTGTGCGAAGGGAGCTCTGAATCTTCAAAGTGTTTAACTCCGTTGGGAAATGAGGAAGGGTGGTCCAGTATTTATAGGCATTTTGAACACCCTGCGCGACACCGTGCAAGTCACCCCTCGGCGCGCAACGTGCAAGTTTCAGTGCGCAAGTCTGATGTCTTCCTAGACACTTCTGTGACCAAAACAAATACCTGTGCGACCCTCTTTCCTTTTCCATATTTTTATATTCTTATCTTGAAAAACAACAGGCGAGAAAGTTTCCAAATCTCCTAGGTACCGGTGCGCAAGTCCTTTCTCGGCGCGCAAGTCACCTGTGTGACCAACCCAATACTTTTTCAATCCTTATATCTGTTCTTTTTATGCCTTCTCCAGATAATCCCTTCCTTTGTCTATGTTCTTAAATCAAACATGGATTGTTGACCACAACTCTTGAACTCCACATTCCACCATGAAATCCCCTTTGTCAAATTTTTTTTATTTCATGGTTTTCATTGTCAACAATCACAACACAGATGTTCACTTTGTCAACAAACATAATCACCTCAAAAGTACTTCAATGATGCCTTGAGCAATTTTTTCCCAACACTTGTACTAACTATTTGGTTTTGATTAATCTCTAAAGACTAGGAAAATTATAGTTCATATTTTATGGATTATGTGATTCTCTAGATGTTGATTCTATAGCTTCAGGTGTGACAAAGTCATATTGAATTCTAATCATTTAGAGAAAAGATGAGTTAGTGGTAGAAATTTATTAAAGTATGAAACTCAAATTAAAAAGTATGTATATCTCTTTATGTTTTTATTCAATCTGATAAATAAATTCCTCACCATTATTAAATGGTTGTAAAAAAACGCGGTCCTTTTACTTTTCCTACTAGGAAAATAATGACCGTTTATACCATAACAAGTTTGTTGTTTTATTGTTGTTATGTTTTTCTTGATCATGTTTTATATCACTCTCCATCATAACTTAACAATAGTTTATCTTTCATATATATTTTTTCCTACATGGAATCCTAGTATGGGTTATCTTAGATGACCTTTTTACTTCCCTTTCTTTCTTTTAAAGTGACAGATTTATTAACGATTTTTTTCAGATGTGGGAAATTCAATGAAGTTCCCAAGAACAATTTAAAAATTGAGAAGATGAAATTTAAAAAATGGGGGAATAATGTAACACCCCAATATTTCATATTAAGTTATTGTCTTTAATGTAATTCAATAGCTTGTGCTACACACAACACTGAGTTTGAGCACACCATGACATACCAAACTAGCCATTCAAAAAACAGTTAGGAATAGTATTAACTTTATTTTGAATTTAATATACTCCATATAATTTTAACATCCATATTATGTGTTTCCTATACATAATATAAGTACAAATTCAATTTTTTAGATAAAAGAAGTATTTTTTAAAAATGCAATTTTACAGCCTTTTAATGTAGAACCCCTTTTAAATCCAATATTTGACACTTTTATATATTAAATTTGAAAAGATATACTTCCTCTTTAGAAGCGGAACATAAAAATTTAGTTTGGATAAATTTTCGGTGCTTTTCTGATAACTTTCATATTTTGATGAATAGTGAAAAATACTAAATTTTAATTGAAAACAAATTTTTTAATCAAAACAATTAAGAGTGTTAAATTATGAATTTGAATGGTTTAAAGGTAAAATTATATTATATTTTTATCATTTAACCATATTTTTGTCATTGGAAGTTATTTTACATTTAAATTGGACATAAACACATATCAATATTTTGATAGTTTTTACTCTTCCAAAACCCACTTTCTGGATTTGACAACCAGTAGGTATTTTTTAAATTAATTAATAAAACGTAAATGTTTTGAATTTGGTAAAATAGAAATCATTTTTGAATTTTTAATATCAAAATTTTATTTGGGTGAATTTTTGGTACTTTTCTAAAAAAATTCATTTTTTGATGAATAGTGAAAAATACTACATTATTGTTTAAAGCTGAATTTTTTATTTAAATAATTATTTTTAATTTAAATTTATTTTAAAATCAAAATAGATACATAATACCTATATTATTACAATGTAATTTATTGAAGCCATTTTATAATAAGACTAGATATTGGAAATTTTATTGAACTTTTTAACGTCTTTTACCCACCTTCTAGGCACATTTGCAAAATTGCATAAAACATAATTTTACCGATACTATGAATTGGATTTAAAAATTCCGAGAGACACAGTTGACATCGGTAAGTAAAATGTGATTCAATGGGATGGAAATAATTTTTGGTGAATAGTAACGTTTCAATTTTATTTACCACGGTTAAAAGTAAATATAGTAATTAAAGGTAAAAATGATATTATAATTACCCTAACACATGTCCTAATTCTATTTTATAAGTGTATTTCGACCAAGATCAACCCTTGGAATAAAATATAATCCTTGTGGTCCACTTGGATTAGATGAGGAAATTTATAATTATTTTATTTAAAGAAGAGTTAAAAGTGATAAATTAAAAGTTTAATAAATAAACCATTTTTAATATAGCGTTATACATAAGATAAATTCGACTATAAATATTAATTAGAAAGATAATAAGACTTACTAGATAAAGGTATTTTATTTATAGATTTTATATAGTAAATAATTAAATTTATTTTTGACACAATGATGATGTAGTAAATATATTATTATTGAATGGCTGAAATAATTGATATTATAAATATTAATATAATTGTAATTTGAGACTTTTTACATATTACACAAATTTTATAGGTCAATATAATATTTTAGGGTTGATTAAATAAATTTATTTCGAATTGATAAAGTTTTTATGACTTTCACAATAACCAAATACTAAATAGTGTCAAAATTGACATAAATTAGTTTTTTTAAAAATATATATTATTAATTGATTCAATATTCGAAAAAATATAAGGTTCACCCAAAAGACATATATAAGGGTTGATATGTCAATAATTAACCATTTGGGGTTATATTGCCTTTTTATAGTAAACTTATTAACCATTTATTATAATAATACAAGAATAAATGGTAAAAGTTAAAATATTTAACTAAGAGTTAAATATAAAAGATATGGTTAATACGGCGACCTAAACCTGTATAAAACCTATTGGTTGAGAGGTTTTCAACCCAAATTCACCTTATAATCCAAATAAATTCTTTTGTATCAATTCAAAACCGAAAATGATTCTATAATAAAATAATATTTCAAGATTTCCCTAAAGTGACCCTCACCTCTCTTTTAAAAGGGTATCTCCCTTCTCTCAAAATCACACCTTCAAAGCCATTTGGCTCAGCCAAAACCTACTAAAAAATCCTCCAAACAACCTTAAATTCAACTTATATGCCGTAATTTGATCATAAAGCCAATTTAAGGATCCCTTTTGATCAAATCAAAAGGCAGCACCCAAAGAAGAGGTAATTATTTCATCATCTCTTTCAAAGTTATTTTCTTCATCCACTTTATCTTTCTTTGTTATTTCCATATCAGAATAATAACTACAGTAAATTATAAATACTGTGATGTTATTGTAAATATGGTACAATAATATTCATTATTCTGTCAATCCTATGAATGAAAAAGTCACCATATATGTGTATGTACGACATACTGTCTCAATGTCGTGGTGTAGTTTGTTGTCCAACACTTTATTATTCGGATGGATATAATAATAAGTATAATTGATGTAAATAATAAATATAAAATGATAATGATTATTTATATATGATATACCATCCAATTACATACTATTTAACCATCAATAGAATGATATTGTCGCTCGTGCATGCATACAGATTACCGTCTCCATGAACACGATGAGATTCATTCCCCATCGTAACCATTCAAGAATAATTTTAATTTTATGATTAAAAATATTTTTTATGAACTAAATATCATTATGGATTTGAATAAAATACAACATATCCATATTAGACATGACTTACATAACAAAACATATAAAGGAAAATGAATCAGTTAACACTCAAAACAATGATACTATTGAAATGTTATTGACAAAGAATTATTAGATGATCATATATGATGTCATATTTATGTATGTGGTTCATTTATAATTTAGTAAAAATAATTTCACAATTATAAAGGAGGTTAACCAACTTTACACTAAGTAAAAGTACAAGGTAATGGGTTTTCATCTCACTTTTTATTCTCGTGAGATTCATGCTATATTGCCACTATTTATTTTTCTGTGGTGTATATACTACCCATTATTGTATTATTTGTGTAATATAATTTAATTTATGGGTATATATATCTTCATTGTATGATCCTTCTTTCATGGGGTGTATGTTTTGTATATTACCAAATCGGTAAGGAAATTTCTAATTTCGATTTCCACTCATTAGGTTTTATGAAAACTTCATTGATTATTTTACTCCATGATTATGTGTAAAATCATTATTTATTTATATATGTAGTAATTTACACTCCCCTTTGTATGAATATAATATTTATACACATAATCACTCCATTGATAAATTCTCAAGTCATCGATATGAACTTGATAGGAGTAATCTTAACTCAATTTTCATTCATTGAGTTAAACATCCAAGTCATTGGTGTGGTTTTTACAAGAATATGGGTGAATGTCCTCTAATTGATTTAAACTGAATATCCAATAATCTTGAGTGTATTTACATTTTTCACACATAGTTATGTCAATGATTTATCCTTAACCTAAGGATATGGTCTTTATAAGGGATTTTATCTCAATTTATATTCCATTGAGACCTCTTTGTTGTTATGCACCAATTCACTTTTATATGATGTACATACTATACTTTGACATAGTATATCATGAATCCATTTATTCTCATGATATTATAACGCTTTTATTATATGAATTATTTGTATACAAGCATCTCTCATTTGGTTAGGAACTCTAACTAAAATATCATTTTAAATATTTTGAAAGATTTATTCTTCTAAATCATTCTCATTAATGTCCATGTTTTAAAACTACTGTTAATAATTTATTTATATAAACAATAATGTTTTAAAATTTAAATTACTTTTAAATGTTTCAAAATGTTATGGGACACTTTGATTAAAAAATCAATTTTTAACAGCTTCTTGATAAATAGCGAGACTTTTAAATGTTTTCAAGAAAAAGGGGATATTTATCTCAAATAGTATTACTGATTATTTTCATCTATGTCAATATCCTTCATTATTATTGATTGATGTTGATACATTATTACATATTGTATTGAATGAGTTATGTTTGATTGCGGATTTGCTATTTTTATACCATTCATGATTTGTGGTTAAAATATTGACATTTCATATGCTAGTTTTAATATGAATGTTTAGATTACATTTCAACCTTTCCATATGATGAATGAATTAGATTTAGTATGTGATGGGTGGATCCCTCTATAGCCCCATGATGAATCAGTATGTATCATGAGACAAAATACTGTCTTGGAATAAGGCCTTGACAAAATCTTATTTGTAGTCTTTGCACGAGGCCTTGACTATGTGGTTATGATGTCCGACATTATGCATTCCATCATTATGAAATTAGATATTGATATTTCATATGATTATTATAATATTATAATATCCATGTGAATACGTAAATGTCACTATTTGATTTATCTTTGTTGTATTATGCTGAAGTTCAAGTTTAAAAGTCTTGTGTTTTAGTCTTATACATTGCCTTAAATGTTTATGCTTATTTATGATAGTTTTTACTATATTGTTATCATTAATATGCATCTGAGCTCACCCTATTCTTATATTTTCTTTTCCCAAGGATGTGAAGAATTATATTATGCTTGACCTGGAGGGATAGGTTAAGGGAAATGAGTGTGTTCAAATGGGACACATTGTTGTTGTTTTTTATGATGTAATGTAAAACTTATGTATCCATATAGTACTTACAAGTCTAATAAACTAACTGGTATTTCAAGACATGATATCTTGTGATAATTTCAATGTTATTTAATAATGCATCGCTTCTATCTAACTGGGGTTGAGGCGTTATAGTGATGAAACCCATTTTATAGAATAATTCATTTTAAGCATAAAACTAGATTTGTTAATATCATATGTCTTGGAATGAAATTAGGTAAATGATAAAACATTTTATTGAATATATATTTTATAAATTTGATTAAAAATGTTAACCAATAGTGATTAAATCAATTTATTAAGATAAAAGCATATTGCATGCACAAAATCATATTTTTTATAAAATCATCTCTTTTAGTTTAAAATGTTTTTTTTGTTTTAATTTATAATAAATTGATAACTAGTGAATTTATTTTTTACCTATGTAGACCATAAGATTTAAATTTTTATTTATATTCATAACATGAAATCTAGATATATCTAGCCTAATAATATTTTCATAGTAAATCGTGATTCTTTTAATCCTAGTGATTTGCGTAAATACATCAATTAATGAAATAAAATTTATTTGATGAGAATTATATTATAAAATATTAGAGTTTTACAACCACTAATTAATCTAATTAAAATGTAATACCCTATTTATTATGTCTATAAAGATCATATTTATGTTCATCAACCCAAAATGATCCTAAAAGTAGTATGTAGAATGTTTGAAGGCCCCATCATCCGCTGATGATAGCTTAATCTTACATGAATCTTTGAGAACCACTGATAACCACCGAGTTGATTTAATAAAACATTAATATAATTAATTGGATATATGTTCTTAAGCATCAACTGATTTATCCTTGAGTAATCAACACATAATCAGAGAGATCTACCCACCCTATTGAAGGAAACAAATAGAATAACCCCTAGGGAATGTTATTGGGAAAATAAATCCCTTCGATACAAAATCTTCAAGATGACCCTTTCTCTATTTAATATATATACGATTCATTCTATAAGGTGGAATAATTATTACCTTCAACAAGAAATAAGATTGATCATGAACTTCAACCCATTCATGGATGGAAACCTCTAAGAAATCCTTTAGAAACAACCCTTAAAAGCGATCGTCTAAAGTATAAAACATTTCCAGGGGTATCTCAACATATCTTGAAGTAGTTATATATAAATAATTAATGGTATCAACTATATATTAATGTCGAGGTCATGAATATTTATCATTAAGACCCCACTCATTGATAATGGTATAATAGACACCCACAATAGACCTCAAATACCTCCAATAATGATAAAAATAGATGTATACTTGATACTAAGTCATCCAATCCACCAATGTTTTACATAAAATATTTTTATATCAAAATTGGATAAGTAACATATAATTGAACATCCATAAATACCTAGAGTTAACTATGGGAATCTTCGAAAACCCTTTGATTAAACTCTTGAGGAAGCATAAATACTAAACACTCCAAATAGATACTCTACATAAATCCCCTAATCAATAAATAATTATGATGATATGAATGAGTGTGAATCACCAATAATAAATGGAATTAGAGCTAGGGTCCATGCCACTTGAATTATACCAAAAGTGTTGGTGGATCTTCACCCTATATGAAAGGAGTATGCTCTAGGGTATCATAATGTCCTGTACATCAAATCAGAGATCTCGTTGCCTAATACTGTTGTTGGATTTCTCCTTGAATGTGCTTCTATACCTAAATCTAGGAACCATGAAATCATACATCATATGAGTGGCTAAAAGATACCTGACTACCTGACTAATATGACACTCTGGGAGATTCTCTTGAACCCTGGGTCTGAAAAGAACTATTCCTTCTTGAAATCTATGTTGAGATTTTACAAAACCTCTATAAACTATATATATCACTATAGAAGAGAAACTAAATCAATATAATAATATAATATCAAAAAACCTCAACTGGACACACTAATACAACTCAAATGTGTAAATCACTTTTAGTGGAAGTGTCGAAATAATTCCATGTCTTTTTTTCATGTGTGTGACCTTGTAAGTCAGTCGAAACCTTCACTACTATTTTCCAGATGACCAAATACCATCCACAATATAGTAATATTGATATTAAGAAGATAACATACCCTCTATTTGGTTCCACTATTAAATCAATGTTTTATTCCCAACCATTGAAAAGGATTCGAGCTTGAATATATTTACCTAGGATAAAATAGAATTTCTCCTGGCATCATTAAAACCCTTGACCTTAGATGTCTCATAACTTGACAATAATGGTGATAATAATAATATATTTGTAAAGTGAGAAACAAATTCATACATTGGCATGTACCTATAACAATTAGACTAAATCTCTTGCTCCTTTATCCCTCAGATTCAATAGGAAGAAGTTCTCAAAGAAACAAGATTAATATTCCTTCCCGACTAGGCACACAAACTAGTTTTTTTATATTAGAACATAACACTAGGGATTTATTGGTCCTCGATGCATATAGGTAGAGATATTCACCACCTATATAGTAGAATAAAACCAATATATTCATATAATGAATGATATGGAATTTCAGTACATAATAAACTATCATTATAAGTGAATAATCATCAAGAATATTAATACTTCCCTAGCTTAGAAAAAAACATTTTTTCTAGGAGAACTTCCTCCAATCTAAATTTGGTAATATAGGACATGCACTCCATATTAGTAAATGAGTATAAAATTACTTTAATGTTGAAATAAAAATATTCTAATACTTATTGAAAAATAAGGTATATGGTTACAAAATATAATATTACTAGTGTAACAAAGGAAACATTGATGGGTATGGACATTAATTAAATACACACACATAAAATAATAATTTGAAAGATATCAAAAAAAAAGGGATCAAGAATTTAATTGATTTATACTATTAGTTAAATAAACCAAATTATATATATATATATATATTATAGGATATATCATAAAACATAAACCCCATTTGGGTAAATACTTTTAAAAATGACATTGGAGCGAGAAGTGAAAACTTAAATGAGCTTTCAGAAATCATTTTCCTCATTTATGTAAAACATATATTTAGATGTTTCTTTCAAAATAAAGCTTAGAAAATGGGACATGAACATTTTCTAAATCCTTTTATTATAATATAAATTTCTCATAATGGATACCAGAAAAGATATATAGGTTATCTTTGAGAAATGAAGAAAGGAATACTAAAAAAATTAATGTGAAGGTAAAACCCTTTTTATTATTTAGAAAATACCTTTGTTAAAAAATCACATATTTAGAAGAGTAAAAAATTGTTAATTTGAATAATAATATATTATTTCCACATAAGGGTATAAAAATTACCCTATAATAAAATGTTAGTGTGGAATAATCCAAGAATAGATGAAATAAGTTCATGAAGAAATGATATAACTCAAACAAATGAGACTTGAGTTATAAATATGGATTGTGAGAAACATACTCGTTGAAGCAATAAATGTTTAAATAGGGGTATTTATGTGCTATAAATGTGAACAAATAAAATACCATATAATATAATAATAAGTTTATATGTTCTAAACTTATTTGAAATAATTACAAAAGAAATGATCATAACTCAATAAATAAAACTTCAATTTTCAAATCCTTATAACTAGGTTAACAATAGAGTCAAAAACAATTTAATAAATATGAAATAATTTGGATTATTATTCTCCATAAAAAATATTATAAATTATCATACAGGTGTGGTGAATACGCCATTAAAAGAAAAACATAGAGTATAACATAAATACATCTCAAGGAAAAACAATTTTAGACAAAGAACCCTTGCGGCTTGAGTAATATTTTAATAAAAAACTCTTAAAAGAGTGGGATTGTAATTGAACATAAAATGAAATTATTAAAAGAGTAATTTTGACATGATATTAAAAATATATATTATATACACCACATTTATGAATTTAGGTTCATAATAACAATCATGACTCAAAGTGAGGAATTTCAGATAAAAACCATTATCTTGTGGTAGATTCATTCTATGAAACACCTAAATTTATGAATAAAGTAATTATGTTTTTTATATAACTTTTTAAGAACATTATTTTTATATATTTAATTTATTTTATACCATTTATAATCAGATAAAATTTATTTATTTTTTTTGTTTTTTGTTATTTTATCATGAAAATTGAATTGTTGTCTGCTTATTTTGGAAATTATAGCCATTGAGGATGATATTTAAAAATAAAAATAAAATAAAATATATAAACATAATAGAATAAAAATAAAATATATAATTTCTTTTTAACTTACAATAAAATTACTATCATTTTTCATTTAGGAATCCATGATATAATTTTATACCATTATTCTAGTAGGTGTTTAAACTGACCCAAACACGAACACACTATATTTTGATGGGTGATCATGGTTAAGGAATTGTATAATATCATTATAATAATAAATTAATTATATTATTAAAAATTTTATATATTTATTATTTATATTTTAAGAGGTTTTTATAAATGATGAAAATCACGTGGAAAATTGATAAATGTTACTTTGTGGAGGTGGTATTTTGTACAACACATGGTTAGTGTCCTTTTTTTCCTAAGGGGATGGAACTACATAATTTTCTTTAAATCAATATAAAACAATTAATTGTAATAATGAAACCGAGATTATCATATTATTATGGAAATGATAAGTTTAAAAGATAAATATAATGAAGAAAATGTCAAATATTTTGTAAAACTAATAATGGGACTTTAAACCTTATCATGAAATATTCTTTGAAATAAGGGATTGAATTTAGTAATTGAGACCAAAGAAATATTAAATTGAGATATTATTATTGTAGGATGAAAATAGGATATTTTTAAAAAGTACTTTTACAGAATGGGTGTGGCATGAAGGGGTAGAATTGCCCATTTTATAAGTGAATAAAATGTAACTTTTGATAAATCTCTATAATTATCAATGATATTATTCCTTTATTCATGGGATAAAGTCTCTAAAATATTAAAATAATGAGTTTTTGGGAGATATTTTTCCGATTATTCCCCAAAAAGTATTTCAAAACAAGTTTTAAACTTGTTGTAAGCCATTTGTTCTTGTGTTTTCACTTTTAATTTTTTTTTCATGTTTTTACATTGGTAAATAGTTTTAAACTACATTATTTATGGTTTAATAAGAATATAAAATAACCCATATTACCAAATTTGGGGGTTAGGAAAATAAATTTAACATAAATTTAATCTAACTTAATAGCTATATAATAAAAAATTAATTTTTAAATGAAAAATTTTCATATATTGAAAAGTAGATTTCTGTAAAAAATGTTGTTTTAACTATAATATGTTCTTATTATTATTTAGAATTGTTCTATAATTAAATGATTCTTAATATAATTATATATGTGTCTTAAAATAATATTTCATTTTTAATTTTAAATAAGTTTTCTTTAGTTTATTATATAAAAACTACACAATATTTAAAAAAAACATTGAAAATAATAGTTTTACCATTACTGTAGGCAGTAACCTTAATCATTGAAATTATAGACTTATTAAAAAAAGTGAGAATGAAATTATAACATAATATAATCATTCTTATCTAAAATAATAAATTCTTATATATATATATATATATATATAATTCTTATAAGTTATTAAGAGTAATCTTAAATATAGAGAATACAAAGTGTTTTTTAGAGTGAAATATTATATATGTATCCAAAATGATATACTTGTAAAGACCCGTAAAATTCAAGGGAAATTTTTTTTCTTAATTTTCTTTAAAATTTTACAAGAGCGCGGTTTCAGATGGCACCTGATTCCGAGGCCCGGAGTGCCCGGAATTAATTTCCGAAGTTTGGCTCGGGTAAGTTCAGTGAACGAACGAGCGGGAATTCCTAACTTTTGATCCGGTGCTCGGAATTGAAATCCGAGGGCACCGATGAACTCGCAGCGCCGATATTCTCTTAATGAGACCTTTTCGGGAGTTGCGTTTGTTGCGGGTTGAAAGTTAATTTTTGGGGTTTTTAGTTGAGTTAAATAAAATTTGTGTAGAACAAATTTTATTATAACTTCTTAAAACCTATCAAAGGAGGTTGGAAGTGGGACCCACACCCACTTAACCTCCCTTGGGAGGATTAAGTGTGGTGGGGCCCACACGAACCCCTAATTCTTTTCAAATTCCCTAACCCCTCTAAACCCCCTCTTAATTTTGTAACTCTCCCCTACTTTAATTCTTGCCAACCTATCTCTTCACTTAATTTTGTCAACTCTAGATTTAATTATTGTATTGAATTCAACTTTTGAATTTTGAAAGGTTGGCAAAGTGAAAATAAAATAAGGTGTAGCTTATTTTATTTTGGGGTTATTTTGTTTGTCTTCTTGAGAGGTGGAGAGCTCTTCTTCTTCTTCAAACTCAACGAAGAACGCGAAGAACGTCGTTCTTCAACGAAGAACTTCTCTACCGAGGAACACGGTCCATCCGCGACGCCGTATCCGCGACGCGACGTACTTCTTCCGCGTCATCTCTTCCGCGACAGTTTTCCGCGACGAACGCCATCGACAACGACTCTTCCTCCGACGTCAAAGGAATCGACACCGATATTCCACGACTACGTCAACGTGTGACTATCGAGGTAGAGGTCCTTGAGTTCATTGTTTTCTTTATTATTTGACTTTCCTCAAGACTTGACGAGGAACGCTCAATTTCCGACGAAGAACGCCGCTCCGCTCTTCTTCGTTTACCGTGTCAACGAAAGGGGACGCCACTTCTTCCTCGGACAATCTTCGTCGGCATACAAGTTTCGCCAACGACGTGTCTCTTCGAACGCGTCCCTTCGTCATCGGATTTGACGAACGGCTTCCACGACGCCCGACCTCCGCGACGTCGTCTTCCGCGGAACCTTGACAATCTTCGAACCTTATACCCGAGGTAGGGGTTGTTGATTTCTTTTTGGTTTCCTCTTTTTATTCTTGATCGTTATTTTAGCAAGACTAACGAGTGGCTTGATTTATTTAAAGTTGCGTTATTATTTTAACGTGAGGGGGGGCCGGACCGCACGAACACGGCCGAACCCCCTCCATCGTTCATGTTGTTTATCTGCGGGCGGAAGCAAGGTGGTGTGGTGCCGTCGCACCATGAGGATAATTGTACGTTAATCTTACATGACGCCGGCGCGCCACGCCGAGGAAGAATCTTCAAGAACGCGACGCCGTCGCGCCGCGTTGAAAGGAATCAAGGCACGGCGAAAGGGCGCGGTGTCGTCGCACCGCGGCGGACGACGAACACCGCGGCCGGTTCCGGGCCGCGGCGGGACGAGGAGACCGCGGCCGGTTCCGGGCCGCGGCGGAAGAGAAGACCGGTGGCCGGGCCGCCGGCGTCGGAAGCCGAAGAGGGGACCGGAATTTCCGGTCCCGTTGGAGAAAACCGGCCGGCCAGCTGGCCGGCCGAATGCAGTTAAAACCGGGGGAATTAATCCCCTGGCCAACCCTCAAAACCCCCCTCTTTATGAGGGGGGCGGTTTTCTTTGAAGGGAGGGGGGCAGCCGGCCCCCCCGGTTCTCTCAAATCAGGCCCCCCACGTGGGGGGGGGGGGGTTTAAAAGAAACGGGCGCGGCACAAAGGCCGCGCCGCCCCTCAAAACCGCGGGGGTTTGATCCCCCCCGCGCGGCCTCCTTGCGGCGACAAGCCGCCCCCCCGCGCGGCCTCCATGCGGCGCCAGCCGCCAAGCCACCGCGGCTCGCCGCGGCTCCCCGCGCCGCCACGCCGCCGCGCCGCCCAGGGGGGGGGGGGGTCGGGCCAGGTCGGCCCGGACCCGGACCCCCCCGTTTCGAACCAGATTTGGTTTTTGGGCCATAACTTGAGCCTCAGACCTCCGAATGACGAACCGTCTGCGGAAACGCGATCCTTGGATCGAGACGGTCCTTTCGGTATATCGCACTCAAGGTTTCGGTTTACTTTGAGTTCGGCCGGGTTGGTTCGTTCACGAAACCAACCGGGCCTTCGGAGCGGAAACACTCATATCTTGAGCTACGGACGTCCGATTGACGTGCCGTCAGCTGTGTTGAGTCCCTCTTAGTGAGACGAATCTTTTGGCATACTCCGCCCGAGGTTTAGACGCAGGTGGAGTACGGTCGGGTTGGTTTTGCCTTAAAAACCAACCGGGCCCCGGAGACGAAAATGCCAATAACTCTCAGACCGGGCGTCCGATCGACGCGCCGTCTGTTGCGTTGAGTTCCTGTTGACGATACGGAACTTTTGGATACATCAACTATGGTCTTTGTGACAGTTGATGTATCAGCCTCTCGGCTCGTGGAGCGGACCCTCCGAACGAGCTTGCTGTGTGCGGGAACCCTAGTGCTGGCTGCGACTGCTACTACTGCTACTACTGCTACTGTGACTGCGACGACGACAGTACAGAGATCCTGTGTGGATTCGACGACGACAGTACAGAGATCCTGTGTGGATTCGACGACGACGACTACAACACTCAGCGATCCTACGTGGATCAGTGCTACAGGTCCTGTGTGGGCCCGATCCTGTGTGGGTCCTTGCGCTCAGCGGTTCTGTGTGAGCCGGCGCCTACAGGTCCTGTGTGGGCCCGATCCTGTGTGGGTCATTGCGGGGGTTAGTTACCTATCGATCCTTCGTGGGTCCGATGACTTAGATAGATCAGTGATCATCTTTATCGTCCTTGAAGAAGTATACCTGTGTGAGCTGAATCCTATTGCTTTCCTGTGTGGATTGTGTTGTGCAATCCTGTGTGGATTACGTTTTGCTTTCCTGTGTGGAATACGTTTACTATCATGTGTGGACTGAGTTGTACTTGGGCTCGGATGTTGGAGCGTATTTGAATTGATGACTTAGGTATATGTATGGGCATATACCTAAGCAGTGTCGGTTGTTACTTCGTGATTGTACTTTTCTTCGTGGTTTATCCTTTGTGGATTTTGAGAGACCTTCAGGGGTCTCGGGGTCCTTACTGAGTAGCTTATACTCACCCCTGCACGGGCTTTGCCCGCACTACGTTGTGTTGGTTGCAGACGACGGACAGCGTTGACCTTAGCTGAGGCTTGCACATCGGGACGGTACCCGGAGGTGGACCACTGGGCGGGACGTGCACGGAGCAGACGGCGGGACCCGTGGAGCAGAGGAGCTATCTGTACCCACCCTTCAGGTGGGATTTCCAGTGGACAGCTCGGAGTAGCGGCTTTTACTTTTCAGTTTCTGTTTTCCCTTTCGAGTTGTACTTTACTTTCAGTTTGGGTTTGTATACTGGCCCATTTACTTTTCCGCACTTTCAGTAGTACTCTGCTTTTGTTTAGTGTTTACTTTCCGCTTGTTTACTCTGTGGTGTGTGTTTACTTTTCAAAGGCAATGCCTTCCCTTTTTACCGGGATTTACGCCTTGGTGCTAGTCGCCAGCCCCTGGCCTATGGAAGGCGGGCTTGGGGTAGTCACGGCACGGACCCCGAGGGCGGGTCGTGACAAATTGGTATCAGAGGAGTTCGGTTCTACCGCGAACTCTGATCTTTTCTATGTGAAGCAATAATGTTTAGCGTATTGAGTGTGGATATCAGTCCAGGGAGTCCAGTGTTGGTGCGGCGGCCGACGTATCCGTACACCAGGACCCTGACTTCTGATTTCCGACTTAATGCACGAAAACATTGATTGTGTGTGTGTTTCAAGTTTTCTTTGTGATTACTTATATCAGCTCACCAGGTATACTGTTCTAACCGTGGCGCACCTGTTTCCTTTTCAGGATGGCCCCACGACGGCAGCCAGCTAGGGTTCCGAGAGTCGAGCGAGACGACAGCCCACCGAGCGACAAGGCCTCGGTGCAGGGCCCTTTTCCAGTAGTGGCACCGGCGGTAGCTTTACCCGCCGATCCCCCGATGCTTCCAGCAGCAGCCGCTGACGATGCACGTCGCCTCAGCGCACTGCATGAGTTTCAGCGCCAGCGACCGCCCAGGTTTCGCGGGGAGACGGATCCTCAGGCAGCAGAGGACTGGCTGGAGGCAGTGGTTCGAGTGTTTAGGCTAGTGAGGACACCAGCAGACCTCATGGTGATCCTCGCTGCGAGCCTACTACACGCAGCAGCAGGACGATGGTGGAGCTTGATGCTCCAGGTGCACGATGAGGCATCTCTACTTTGGACGGACTTTGAGAGCCTCTTCCGCTCGGAGTTCGTCCCAGCCACCCTTCGTGCGGTACGTATCCAGGAGCTTCTACAGCTGCGGCAGGGCAGCATGACGGTCGCTCAGTACTCGGCGAGATTTACCGATCTCTCGCGCTACTCGACCGACATGGTACGGGACCCATTCTTCCGGGCCCGGACCTTTGAGCAGGGTTTGAGACACGAGATTAGGGCATCGCTGATCTCCCTCAGCATACCGACTCAGACAGGAGTACTGGAGCAGGCTCTTCTGATCGAGAGCTTCCTTGCTGAGTTTACACCAGCACAGAGACCCACCGCAGGGCGGCACGTGGCAGAGTCATCTGCAGCAGGCAGTCGACGGATGAATCAGGGGTCCAGGCAGACCAGACCTTCGGGCAGACGATCTCAGGGCACTGGCTCAGCAGTGCGGGGCACACAGCGCGGAGCCAGTCTTCCGAGAGGCAGACAGTGCTACTCGTGCAGCGGGCAGGGCCACATGGCTCGTGACTGCCCGACCCGTCGTGCCGAGGAGCAGCAGACAGTTGATGGACCACCGAGGCAGAGGCAGAGGATCGACCGTGGCGGTCCGCAGGGAGGAGGAGGACGAGGCAGAGGAGCTGGACGAGCAGCTGGTGGTGGCCGACGCTTTGAGGCTCTACCACCACCACCACCAGGAGGTCCACCCCGACCACAGGGAGCTGGCGGGCAGCGACAGGCACAGCTCCAGGCAGCAGAGGCCTACGACCACGGCGCACCCGAGATGATTCGAGGTACTATCTGTGTCAATTCCACCCTTGCTGCAGTTCTTATAGACACAGGAGCGAGTCATTCTTTCATAGCCGCTGCCCTTGTTCGGAGCTCGGAGATTCCGACAGAGCCGTTGGCTCGATCCTTACGGCTAGAGACTCCTACGGGAGCAGACTCGACGATTACGCACTGGTGCCAGCAGTGTGAGCTTACTCTAAGAGGCGAGATCTTCGGCTGGGATCTTCTTGTAGCAGCGTCGAGGCCTTACGACGTCATCTTGGGCATGGATTGGCTATCTACGGTCCATGCACAGATTGACTGTTTTAGGCGCAAGGTGCGATGTGTACGCACCGACGGGAGCAGGTTCACCTTCACCGGTGAGAAGGGAGCCTTAGCAGCACAGGATGGACTTCCGCGGAGGAGAGGACAGCCCATCACTCATCAGTTGGCTAGCCTTATCCTTGGAGCAGTTGACGTGCAGAGTCCTGGTTTTCCTGCAGTGGTGGATCAGTTTGCGGACGTTTTTCCTGACGACGTTCCAGGGCTACCTCCTCGCAGAGAGGTAGACTTTTATATTTACCTGTACCCCGGGACAGCCCCGATATCCACTCCAGCATATCGGATGGCCCCCGCCGAGCTTCGAGAGCTACGGGTACAGTTGGAGGACTTGCAGGGCAAGGGGTTCATCCGACCCAGTGTTTCACCCTGGGCTTCCCCGATATTGTTCGCCAAAAAGGCGGACAGGAGCTTGCGACTTTGTGTTGACTATCGTCGCCTGAACCAGGTGACAGTGAGGAACAAGAATCCGATACCGAGGATTGATGACCTCTTTGATCAGCTCAAGGGAGCACGGTGGTTCTCGAAGATAGACCTCAGGTCAGGCTATCATCAGCTCAGAGTCAGAGACGAGGATGTGTAGAAGACGGCCTTCAGATGTCGGTATGGCCACTATGAGTTCTTGGTTATGCCCTTCGGTGTAACCAATGCTCCAGCAGTGTTCATGGCTCTCATGAACAGGATCTTTCAGCCATACCTCGATCGGTTTGTCGTGGTCTTCATCGACGACATTCTGATTTACTCTACGACAGAGGAGGAGCACGCCTATCACTTGCGAGTTGTTCTTGACACACTCCGAGAGCACCGGCTTTATGGTAAGCTCTCGAAGTGCCAGTTCTGGATACGTGAGGTCCACTTTTTGGGACACGTTATCTCTGAGGCGGGAGTTGCAGTGGATCCCGTGAAGATTGAGGATGTGTTAGCATGGGAGCCACCCAGGAGCGTGACTGAGGTTCGGAGTTTCTTGGGACTAGCTGGATACTATCGGAGATTTGTGCCGAACTTCTCCAGAGTTGCGGCATCACTCACAGCTTTGACGAAGAAGGGGAAACCCTTCGTGTGGTCAGACAGTTGTCAGCAGAACTTCCAGGAGCTGAGACAGAGATTGACTAGCGCACCTATCTTGAGGTTGCCTGAGGAGGGAGTAGGGTACGTAGTCTACTGCGATGCATCAGGGACCGGACTCGGATGTGTTCTGATGCAGGAGCGGGCAGTGATCGCCTATGGATCACGAGAGTTGAGGCCGCATGAGCAGAACTACACTACCCATGACCTGGAGTTAGCAGCAGTGGTCTTCGCTCTGAAGACATGGCGGCACTATCTGATGGGCGAGCGCTTTACAGTCTTTTCCGATCATCAGAGTCTCAGGTATATCTTCTCGCAGAAGGACCTGAACCTGAGACAGCGACGATGGCTCGAGTTCCTCCAGGACTATGACTTTGAGATAGTCTATACTCCTGGAAAGGGGAACGTAGTAGCCGATGCCCTCAGCAGGAGGACGAGCATTCAGCTACTCGAGGAGGCGACGGAGCAGCTAGCCTCTTTGCAGATATCCTTCGTGGATAGAGATGGAGCAGCCTTTCTTCAGTCTCTCACAGTCACTCCTCCACTACTGCAGCAAGTCAGGGAGGCACAGCATGGGGACGCTGACTGTGAGACACGGCGTGCACAGATATCCTCGGGACAGGCACCTGATGGTTTCTCCCTTGGAGCAGAGCACGACATCCTTTTCAGAGGACGTACCATGGTACCAGTAGCTTTGCGAGAGGAAGTGCTGAAAGAGTTTCACACTTCTCCTTTGGCGGTACATCCTGGAGTGGCGAAGATGTACCAGGACCTCAGACGACAGCACTGGTGGCCGGGCATGAAGAAGGCTGTAGCAGAGTTCGTTTCTCGATGCCTCACCTGTCAGCAGGTGAAGGCAGAGCATCAGGTACCAGCAGGCTTGGTACAGCCCTTGGAGGTTCCGGAGTGGAAGTGGGACGGCATATCTATGGACTTCGTGACTGGACTTCCATGCACTTCCAGAGGTCACGACTCCATCTGGGTGATTGTTGACCGACTCACCAAGTCGGCACACTTCTTACCCATCAGAGAGCAGGGCTCAGTGGAGAGCTTGGGACGTCTCTACGTTCAGGAGATTGTGCGGCTCCACGGCGTACCATCATCTATCGTTTCCGATCGAGATGCCCACTTTACTTCCCGGCTTTGGAAGGGGTTACAGGAGGCGTTCTGTACGCAACTACGTCTTAGCACAGCTTTTCACCCTCAGACGGATGGTCAGACGGAGAGGACCATTCAGACTCTCGAGGACATGCTCCGCGCATGTGTCCTCGACTTTGGTCGTAGCTGGGAGGACCACCTACCCTTGGTGGAGTTCGCATACAACAACAGCTACCACTCCACTATTGGGATGGCACCGTACGAGGCGTTGTACGGCCGACCTTGTAGATCTCCTTTGTGCTGGACAGACCCTGGGGAGTCAGCACTGGTGGGACTGGAGATGGTCCAGGCCACGACAGAGAAGGTCCAGGTCATCCAGGAGAGGATGAGGACAGCTCCGAGCCGGCAGAAGTCATACGCTGACAGGAGGTGGAGGCCACTGGAGTTCGAGGATGGCGACCACGTCTTCTTGCGGGTCTCACCTCGACGTGGTATTCGGAGATTTGGCCGAGGCGGCAAGTTATCTCCGCGCTTCATCGGACCTTTCCAGATTCTCAGCAGGATTGGTGAGGTGGCTTATCGCCTGGCTCTACCACCTCAGTTGCACCGGGTGCACGACGTCTTCCACGTATCTCAGCTGAGGAGATACGTGCACGACCCGACGCACATCATTGATCATGGGGAGCTTGAAGTTGACGATGGGGCGACTTTTACGGAGGTCCCGATGGAGATAGAGGATCGACAGGAGCGGGTCCTGCGTGGGCGATCGATTCCTCTTGTGCGTATCAGATGGTAGCACTGGAATCTCTAGGAGAGCACATGGGAGCGGGAGGCTCAGATGCGTGCTCAGTACCCTCATTTGTTTCCCTAGTTTTTGTTGTATCTTTACGGGGACGTAAAGCCCTGAGGTGGGAGTAATGTAAAGACCCGTAAAATTCAAGGGAATTTTTTTTCTTAATTTTCTTTAGAATTTTACAAGAGCGCGGTTTCAGACGGCACCTGATTCCGAGGCCCGGAGTGCCCGGAATTAATTTCCGAAGTTTGGCTCGGGTACGTTCAGTGAACGAACGAGCGGGAATTCCTAACTTTTGATCCGGTGCTCGGAATTGAAATCCGAGGGCACCGATGAACTCGCAGCGCCGATATTCGCTTAAAGAGACCTTTTCGGGAGTTGCGTTTGTTGCGGGTTGAAAGTTAATTTTTGGGGTTTTTAGTTGAGTTAAATAAAATTTGTGTAGAACAAATTTTATTATAACTTCTTAAAACCTATCAAAGGAGGTTGGAAGTGGGACCCACACCCACTTAACCTCCCTTGGGAGGATTAAGTGTGGTGGGGCCCACACGAACCCCTAATTCTTTTAAAATTCCCTAACCCCTCTAAACCCCCTCTTAATTTTGTAACTCTCCCCTACTTTAATTCTTGCCAACCTATCTCTTCACTTAATTTTGTCAACTCTAGATTTAATTATTGTATTGAAGTCATCTTTTGAATTTTGAAAGGTTGGCAAAGTGAAAATAAAATAAGGTGTAGCTTATTTTATTTTGGGGTTATTTTGTTTGTCTTCTTGAGAGGTGGAGAGCTCTTCTTCTTCTTCAAACTCAACGAAGAACGCGAAGAACGTCGTTCTTCAACGAAGAACTTCTCCGCCGAAGAACACGGTCCATCCGCGACGCCGTATCCGCGACGCGACGTACTTCTTCCGCGTCATCTCTTCCGCGACGGTTTTCCGCGACAAACGCCATCGACAACGACTCTTCCTCCGACGTCAAAGGAATCGACACCGATATTCCACGACTACGTCAACGTGTGACTATCGAGGTAGAGGTCCTTGAGTTCGTTGTTTTCTTTATTATTTTACTTTCCTCAAGACTTGACGAGGAACGCTCAATTTCCGACGAAGAACGCCGCTCCGCTCTTCTTCGTTTACCGTGTCAACGAAAGGGGACGCCACTTCTTCCTCGGACAATCTTCGTCGGCGTACAAGTTTCGCCAACGACGTGTCTCTTCGAACGCATCCCTTCGTCATCGGATTTGACGAACGGCTTCCGCGACGCCCGACCTCCGCGACGTCATCTTCCGCGGAACCTTGATAATCTTCGAACCTTATACCCGAGGTAGGGGTTGTTGATTTCTTTTTGGTTTCCTCTTTTTATTCTTGATCGTGATTTTAGCAAGACTAACGAGTGGCTTGATTTATTTAAAGTTGCATTATTAATTTAACGTGAGGGGGGGCCGGACCGCACGAACACGGCCGAACCCCCTCCATCGTTTATGTTGTTTATCTGCGGGCGGAAGCAAGGTGGCGTGGTGCCGTCGCACCACGCGGATAATTGTACGTTAATCTTACATGACGCCGTCGCGCCACGCCGAGGAAGAATCTTCAAGAACGCGGCGCCGTCGCGCCGCGTTGAAAGGAATCAAGGCACGGCGAAGGGGCGCGGTGCCGTCGCACCGCGCCGGACGACGAACACCGCGGCCGGTTCCGGGCCGCGGCGGGACGAGGAGACCGCGGCCGGTTCTGGGCCGCGGCGGAAGAGAAGACCGGCGGCCGGGCCGCCGGCGTCAGAAGCCGAAGAGGGGATCGGAATTTCCGGTCCCGTTGGAGAAAACCGGCCGGCCAGCTGGCCGGCCGGATGCAGTTAAAACCGGGGGAATTAATCCCCCGGCCAACCCTCAAAACCCCCCTCTTTATGAGGGGGGCGGTTTTCTTTGAAGGGAGGGGGGCAGCCGGCCCCCCCGGTTCGCTCAAATCAGGCCCCCCACGTGGGGGGGGGGGGGGGCGTTTTAAAAGAAACGGGCGCGGCACAAAGGCCGCGCCGCCCCTCAAAACCACGGGGGTTTGATCCCCCCCGCGCGGCCTCCTTGCGGCGACAAGCCGCCCCCCCGCGCGGCCTCCATGCGGCGCCAGCCGCCAAGCCACCGCGGCCCGCCGCGGCTCCCCGCGCCGCCGCGCCGCCGCCGCCGCCGCCCGCCGCCGCCGGCCATCGCGCCGCCCAGGGGGGGGGGGGGGGTCGGGCCGGGTCAGCCCGGACCCGGACCCCCCCGTTTCGAACCAGATTTGGTTTTTGGGCCATAACTTGAGCCTCGGACCTCCGAATGACGAACCGTCTGTGGCAACACGATCCTTGGATCGAGGCGGTCGTTTCGGTATATCGCACTCAAGGTTTCGGTTTACTTTGAGTTCGGCCGGGTTGGTTCGTTCACGAAACCAACCGGGCCTTCGGAGCGGAAACACTCATATCTTGAGCTACGGACGTCAGATTGACGTGCCGTCAGCTGTGTTGAGTCCCTCTTAGTGAGACGAATCTTTTGGCATACTCCGCCCGAGGTTTGGACGCAGGTGGAGTACGGTCGGGTTGGTTTTGATTTAAAAACCAACCGGACCCCGGAGACGAAAATGCCAATAACTCTCAGACCGGGCGTCCGATCGACGCGCCGTCTGTTGCGTTGAGTTTCTGTTGACGATACGGAACTTTTGGATACATCAACTCTGGTCTTTGTGACAGTTGATGTATCAGCCTCTCGGCTCGTGGAGCGAACCCTCCGAACGAGCTTGCTGTGTGCGGGAACCCTAGTGCTGGCTGCGACTGCTACTACTGCTACTACTGCTACTGTGACTGCGACGATGACAGTACAGAGATCCTGTGTGGATTCGATGACGACAGTACAGAGATCCTGTGTGGATTCGACGACGACGACTACAGCACTCAGCGATCCTACGTGGATCAGTGCTACAGGTCCTGTGTGGGCCCGATCCTGTGTGGGTCCTTGCGCTCAGCGGTTCTGTGTGAGCCAGCGCCTATAGGTCCTGTGTGGGCCCGATCCTGTGTGGGTCATTGCGGGGGTTAGTTACCTATCGATCCTTCGTGGGTCCGACGACTTAGATCGATCAGTGATCATCTTTATCGTCCTTGAAGAAGTATACCTTTGTGAGCTGAATCCTATTGCTTTCCTGTGTGGATTGTGTTGTGCAATCCTGTGTGGATTACGTTTTGCTTTCCTGTGTGGAATACGTTTACTATCCTGTGTGGACTGAGTTGTACTTGGGCTCGGAGGTTGGAGCGTATTTGAATTGATGACTTAGGTATATGTATGGGCATATACCTAAGCAGTGTCGGTTGTTACTTCGTGATTGTACTTTTCTTCGTGGTTTATCCTTTGTGGATTTTGAGAGACCTTCAGGGGTCTCGGGGTCCTTACTGAGTAGCTTATACTCACCCCTGCACGGGCTTTGCCCGCACTACGTTGTGTTGGTTGCAGACGACGGACAACGTTGACCTTAGCTGAGGCTTGCACAGCGGGACGGTACCCGGAGGTGGACCACTGGGCGGGACGTGCACGGAGCAGACGGCGGGACCCGTGGAGCATAGGAGCTATCTGTACCCACCCTTCAGGTGGGATTTCCAGTGGACAGCTCGGAATAGCGGCTTTTACTTTTCAGTTGCTGTTTTCCCTTTCGAGTTGTACTTTACTTTCAGTTTGGGTTTGTATACTGGCCCATTTACTTTTCCGCACTTTCAGTAGTACTCTGCTTTTGTTTAGTGTTTACTTTCCGCTTGTTTACTCTGAGGTGTGTGTTTACTTTTCAAAGGCAATGTCTTCCCTTTTTACCGGGATTTACGCCTTGGTGCTAGTCGCCAGCCCCTGGCCTATGGAAGGCGGGCTTGGGGTAGTCACGGCACGGACCCCGAGGGCGGGTCGTGACAATACTGGGGTTTCATATGAGAAATTTAGTTTTAATAAATCTATTTAATTATAAATATTTATTTTATATTTTTTTTCAAGAAAATTTAATCTCTACTTGTGTCATGATATTTTCACAAATGTGATAGTATTTAGAAAAATCATTATTTTTTCACTATTCCCCTAAAAAGAAATTATTCCAAATAAAATCTAAAAAATAATCATAAGATAATATACTCATCCTAAATTAAAAAAATATGTTCCCTGTTTTAAATTTAGAGACTAAAATTTATAAATTCATTTTTTGTATAATATCGTTAATTATATTGAAAAACTTTTTTATTAGAAAATGACATTTTCAAATATTATCTATTGTTATTATTATTTCATATCATTTAACAAATAAATTAGTGTTAGAATAATTTTAATATAAAAAAATTATCTTAATTAATCATACACTTATTCCAATATAAATGCATATCACATAAAAATTCATTTTTTAGACAAATAATTTTCCAAAAAACAAAGTATCTTATTAGTCAATTAGATGAAATAATTGAATTTAATTCGTATTAAAAGTCACATTTTTTCTTTATTCGTATATTTTATAAATTACTTAATCCTTTTTATTCATTGTATTTCGAAACCTAGGTTTTAACAGTCATACTTAAGAATTTATATTTTTTTGTAAATATATCATAATTTTTTTCAAGTTCAATGTTTCATGTTAGGAATGTTATAAAAAAGTTGACATATTTAATCGAAATAGTATATTAAAATATTGAGATGTTAGATTTTCCATTATAAGTAAGTTTCTTCCACACAATTTTAATTACTATTCATTGATGAAGATATGTGAGGGTATTGATAACATTTTTATCATTTGTAATATAAATTATAATATGACATTTACCTTACTCTCTCTAGAAGGATTAAGTTATTTACAATTCCATAAAGAACAGTTATCTTTCATACAATCATATACCCATGTATTTTTACACCTTAATTAGAAATTCCCTAAAATATACCTTTCCCAAAAACGTATGAATCTCTAAGTAATTGAAATATAGTGAAAATATATATTATTCCAGAAATTTTAATCAATATTTAACCATGAAATAATATAAAATCACACACCAGACAATATATATAACAATCCAAAAAATGAGATAAACGTAACCAAAAATCATCAATCAATTATCAATCCCAGGGTTACCAATACTATATAACTTAATTTTTTGAAATTGATAAACCCATTGTTATATCAACATCAAGCATATACTAAACCTAAGATTTATTCATCCCAAAATCGATTTTTCTTCTATAGTTATCCTAAAAAAATATATCCCTTTCAAAAAATAATATTTAAAGATTATTGCAACAATTTAATATATGTTTCCAAATATTTAAATCACAACTATGGAAGAATATTACTTAGATGTGACACATAATCCTCATAAAATTTAGAATATACTAGAACATCATTGGTGAATATCTATCAGTAATGAAAATTAATATGAGTATCATGTTTTAATTTCTATTTAGATATCAAACTCAATAACATAGTTAAAACATAGAAACTCACCTTTTTCCATTACAATAATAATATACTAAAATTCCCAAAATTTTATGTATGCTACCCTACATAGTTATAAGTCATTTTGGTTTTTGGACACATACCTTCAAAGATTTTTTTTGTGATCCTTTTCAACATAAAACTAAAACCAAAATGGTTATGATTATATCAAAAAATCATAAATATTATAACATCAATACAAATATATCCTCCCATATAGTAATATAATTTCTGACATATGATATATTTGTTTAAACCTATTGATTTATTTGTTGAATTCTAGGTTATACATTCTCATTTTAATTTTATGTTCTCCAACCCAATTATCTAACATCAAACTCATTTCCTTCATAATGGTTAACTTGAGATAATGTGAATAAATGATAGCATATGACCAGATATTATAAAACTTGGTCTAAATTTCAGACTCATTATTATACACTAGGTGATGATTGAGTTAGTACTGAAAAAAATTCTTTTTATGAATATTACCCCTAGGTATATGTCAGATATGAGTTTTTTTTCTTCTTTTGTTCATGTGAAAATTTTGATCTTAGTTTTTTCCTTCTAGTTATGGGTGTGATGGGTTTGAATTTTTATATGATTTTTTTTGTATTTTTTCCAAAGGTTATTCATTAGTTTCCTCTATGAGAATGTGGTGAAAATGAATGTTTTTTTTTGTTTGACAGCATGAGGCACATGGTTAGCACACAGTTCTCTAAGTCGCGTGCCACTCTCTATGTAACCATGTGGTAGGTGGAAGTTTTCAGGATATAGAAACCGCATGGTAAGTCAAGCCATGCAGGATAATCGTACAGTAGGTTTCTCTTAGATAGAAAGTGGTGTGCTGTTTCCGTACGGTTTGGAAAACCATGTTGTCAAAATGTGCGTTATGTTCATGTCATTAAAATTTTTAAAATTTCTAGTTTTTTTCTCTTGGGGTTTTCCCCAAATCCTCACCACTCTCCCCCATTTAGGATTTTCATCCCTAGGCTCATATCCCCCTCCTTTAGATCCATTTTATCTCATCTTTTGTGGTGCATTTAGCGTGGAAAATCCATGAAGTCATTGACTAAGTCCCTTATCCTTAGATTTATTTCATTATTTAAGGTTCATCTTCCTCCCACTTTCGGTTTCTCCTTTTCCTGTGGTTAATTTGTTCTTTGGAGGGTTTTTTATTTTGTTTTTTTGTGAGATGTTGATTGTTAGTTATCAATCTTGTCTTGATAGTGTCTTATGGTGGTGGCCTTGTGGTTTGACACCAATTTCTTGAGGTTTCTACAATTGAGGTATATGGTTCCATGCCCTAAAAATATTGGATGATTTTTATATGATTTCTTGGTTAATTAGATGTGCTATATGATTTTTTTATGTGATGTGGAAAATGTTTTTTTAAGGCTTTCACATGATTATATGATATAAATAAATTTTTATAATGGTAAATTGTTATGTTTTTGTGTGTGAATTATGGTGGTTCTTCTTGAATGTGTTTTATGATTTTTTTGATGGGTTTGAAATCTGTTTTTGAAGGCACTAATGGTAAAAATTTATTAAAAGTGTGTTTTCAAAAGCAATTTCTTATTTTGGCTCATTGGATTTTGTTGCTCACCTTTGAATGTGATTTCTAAATTGTGAAAATGATGGGAATCATGTTTTAAAACGAAATTGGGTTATGTGTAAATTTAAAAAGATGGTTGGGCCATGAAAATGGTTAAATGGTTTATGTGATATACTTTTAAGATTGTTAAATGGGTTTCATGGATTATGAAAGTAGTGTGAAATGTGTTTCTAATGTTATAATGTGTATAAAATGGAAATTGGTTTGTTTTAGGAAAATGGTTATTTTCTAGTGTATTTGTAATTCATGGCATGTGTATGTGAAAATGGTGTTTTTTTGTAACATGTAAAATAAGGGATTTAGAAGAAGGGAATCCAAGGTATCTTGTTGGGATGACTAGATCTAGTACGCTAGTGATACAGAAGTGGAAAGTCCTGATCTATTCCAGTGGATTGACAATAGTTTATACAGAAGTGGAAAGTCTCAGTTTCACATAGATGGATTGATGATTTTCAACACAAACTAAACATTGATGATGATTTGAGACCACTAATCCAATGGGGTGTCCCCTCATAGTGTCTCTTGTAGGATAAAGAATATATTTAGGGTTACTATACCACCTTTCACTAAGGTATGAGGTTCTAGTGTCTCACTCGAGCTATATTACCCTTATGGATTTACCTATAGAACTCACTTGTTACGTGTAGATTATGTGATGTGGTGAAATATATCGGTATATGGTGTATCTTTATTACATCTAATTTTTATTTTATGTAATTCTATGGAGTAAATATTTTCCTTGAAAGTGTTCCCTTGGAAAATAATTTTTTATAAAATATTTTTTTGAAAATATTCCAAAGGATTTTGTATAACGAATGCATGTTAATTTCTCTTTGAATGTTATAACATGGAATATTTCAATTATGGTGGAATCTTAATTGGGTTTGGATCACACCCTACATAAATATTTTGGTCTATCTAGACCTTATTATGTATGAACCAGGTAAAGGAAAGATGTGTCATGGATATGTCGTTAGTTTGGGTTACTACAATCTCCCATTGTTGCTGATGATGGGGACAGTGGAATTAGGGTATTGTCCCTCATGTCACACAAAGGCTTAGAAACTTTTTTTCTTCCTTTCCCTTTGTTCTTTATTGGTTTTTTATTAAATTTGTAAAACATTGAGTGTGAATTTTGTAATGACTTGTTTGGTTATGATTATTCATCCTCGTGATGTTTATTTTTGTGTGTTTTTCATGATTATAAAATTAGGTAAAATAGTTTCCAAATCATTTTTTTTCATACCTGGGCACTAGTTTCCAACTTTTGGGGATCATGAATTCCCTTATAGCCCTGATACTTACTGGTACGGGTGTCGGGTTTGATAGAACCATGTCCTGGTTCATGAGATCATATATATGATAGTTCTCACATCCAATTTTAGTATCCATATAAGGATATAATTTTATGAGGTTCACATAATATTTACTTTACCAAAATATCAGTATATTATACTCTAATTATAATTCTTGTTTTTAATTATACTTGGGTTTCTAACTAATGTTATTTTTTAATTCCAAAAATAAATATACCACTATTAACCTAGTGTAAAATCAAATAATATCTTAATTTTTTATTTATACCTTTAAAATTGTGATCAAAATTGACTTATCAACACTTATATTATCCTTAATAATTTTCCTACTCTTTAAATTCATATAAAACCAAATATGTTACCAACTATGATTTCCTAGACCCAAAATACTTGATTAGATGTGTCAAACACATAATTTATGTAGTATATTTGATACAAACATTTGATTCACACTAAAAACCTTCTAGTAGTTACATTACTTAAAGAATTTATTATATTAAATACATTACTTGGACCTTTTATGATTTTAGATTTATAGAATTCAGACTAAATGATAACTAGAAAATAACTTGTTCTATATATTAAATGAACATCTTTGTAATTATATATGAAACTAATTAATCTATAATTAATGTTAGAAAACTCTTAAAAATTAATCCACACATGGTATAATTATAAACATGTTATTTGAACAATATATCTTCATAACCTGTGGAATTTTAAAAAAATGATGTAAATTCAAATGCATAAGGAGGGAAAAATATAAATGAAGTTACCAAAAACATAATTATGGATTATATAATATAGAGAGAATAAATAATATTAATATTCCATAATCAAATGAAACTAAGTTCATGCTATCTATATGAAAAAATGAGAAACTGGATATAAATGATACAGATCTCGTACTAATATAAGGCATAATATTGTACATAAAAAACATTCTATCAATGCCTTATACCAAGAAACTATACTAAAATAGAAAGTGGTATAATAAAAGATCCAAGACGTGCCTTCTCAAGAGACCTGTTGATTAATCAAGGTGCTATATAATGTTGGGCCCCACTCATCACTTGATTAAGATGAGTGTGTTCATCATAAGAGTAAAAAAGATATTTATACCATTCCTTAAGGAACACCTTCCCGAATACAAATATAACTATCTATATAATAAAATATAGGTAATGTAAATACATAATAAACATGTATTAGTAAATAATAATCATCAATAATATCAATTCATCCCCAACTAATAAATAAAAATTTTATCTAGGTGAACATACTCCAATATAAATTTTGAAAAATGAAATGTTCGGTCTGTATAGTGTAACGAGTATCTGGTTTAGTGAATTATAGAATAACATAACAATAGTCTATACAGATAAATAAGGTGTATGTTTTCCAAATAAATTAACCCCAGTTTAATAAAATAAATTTATAATTATATGTTCATAAATGAAAAACAACCACATAAAAAATACACCGAATGATATCACAAAAGAAGGGACGAAGAATGAAATTTTGTGATATAAAAAGTTCAATCCAAAAAATGATAACTATTTATTTTATGGAATAATCATGAAATATAAACCCCATTAAGGTAAATTAATTTAAAAATAATAATTTATTTTAAGGTAAAATTAAAATACGTTTTATAAAAAAAATTAACGACGATTTAAAAAAAATTACATTAGTTTTCAAAGGTAAATTATAAAAATGTGATGTGAAATATTGTAAAAACCATTAATTTTTAAAATAATCTCCAATAATGTACCCTTGATATTACATAATTTTTATCTTAGGGAAATTTGGAGAGGAATATAAAAAATATGAAATTGAAAGTAAAATCCTATTATTTTTATTCAAAATACCTTAATTGAACACTCACATTATAAGAAGAGTAAAAAACCATTCATTTTTATAAAAATATGTTTATTCCCCCTTAATTTAGATAAATATATATAGAACAAAATAATATATTGCAATAATACTATCATGGAAGAAGGGTGTTTATGATGAAACAATATAACTCAATGAATGAAAACATGAGTTATCAATATCACTTATGAGAAACATACTTGTTGAAGTGAGAAATTTTAAGGAAAGTTTCTTATGTGGAAGAAATGAAAATAAATATAATACCACATAATATAACTTAATAAAATAATTTAAAAATATTATAAAAAATAAGTGCAAGAGAAATAATGAAAACTCAATGAATTAATATTGAGTTACCAAACAACAATAGAACTTGGTTAACAACTATGTCAAAATCTAGTTGATGAAAAAGAAAGTATTTGGATTAGTATTTATAATGATTATGAAAAATATTTCATAAATATCCAACTATTTTCATTTAATTAACCATTAAAGGAAAAAATGATGTTTAACATAAACACATCTCAAGGAAACAGTGATTTAGAGAAATGACCCTTGTGGCTTGAGTAAAATTTTAATCAAAAAACCCTTAAACTATTGGACTTTTAATTAAACATAAAATAAAATAATTGAAATATAATTTATGATATGATATCTAAAATAGGTAGTTAATATACCACATATATAAAATTTGGTGTGTAATGGTAAACATGTCTCAAAGTGAGGAATTTGTAATAAAAACCTTACATTTTCCGATATTTATTTTAAGAAAGTGGATAAATTCCTAAATAATAAAATTATGTTTATTATATAACTTATTAAGATCCTTATTATTTTATGTTAAATTTTATAACAAATTTTTTTATCCTATTTCATTTATTTATTATATAGTTCTTTCTTATGTTTGTATGACAATTGAATCAATATCGACTTATTTTGATAATTTTGGCTATCAAAGATGATATTGAAAAAATTATTTAAATAAATAATATGACCATTACAAAAAAACATACATTCAATTTATTATTAACTTATAATAATATTATTATTTAAATTCCTATAGTCATCCATGATAGTGTTTTTTATAATTATTCAATTAGGTGGTTGAACCTACCCAAACAAGAACATGGTATATCTTGATGGGTGAGAAGGGATAATGAAGTAAATAAAATCATTATAATGGAATAATAATGATAATTTTTTTTACTTTTTATTTTTGTGAATCATATTTTAAGTGGTTTTTATTAATAATTAAAATAATGATTAAAAACTTATAAGCATACTTTATGGAGGCAGTAGTCTGCAAAATGTACAATCGACATCCTTTTGTTTCTATGTAAGGATATAAATGAATAAAAAGGTTTCTAAAATAATGTAACACCACTTAAATATATTAATGACACTTTAATTTTCAAATTATTATTGTATGGATAGGTTTTTAAGAGAAATATTATGAAGAAAATGTTCAAGACTACGTAATACTCACATTGGGACATTGAGATTTATCTTGAAAGTATCCTTGGAAATGAAATGATTAAACTAATTAATTGAGACCATTAGATTAAAAAATGAGCGATTAATATATTAGGATAAAAATTGAATATTTTTATGAAGTATTTCGTAGGAATTGGTGTAGAATGTAGGGGAATAAGTGTCCCCTTTTAAAACTGAAGAAAGGGGAACTTTTGAAAACACCCTTTGATTTCCAAGGATATCAGTACACTATTCAAGGAAAAAGACTAAAAAAGTTTTAAATAATGTAGTATGGGGGTGACACTGGGTTTAAAAAACATGAAACGTGTATTTAAACACATTTTGTAAACATATTAGAAGTCATTTGCTATTAAGTTTTTACTTTTACCTTTTAGTGTTTCTTACCTGGGTAATAAGTTTTTAACTAGGTAATTTATTTTTTACCAAAAATATAAAATAAAAAATATTTATAAATTTTTGTGTTATAAAACTAAATTTAATATCCATTTAATCTTATAAAATCCATAAATAATATAAAATTTACTCTGGAATTAAAACATTTTATATATTGAAAAACAAATTTTCATAGAACAATGTTGTTTTAACCATTATGTCTTCATATTATTATTTAGGATTGATAGCCAATTAAATGTGCATTAATATAATTATATATTTATTTAATCATAAAATTATATTGATTATTTTAAATAGATTAATTTAATTGATTATATAATATTTATATAATATTAATAAAACAATTCTTTGAAAATAAAAGTTTTACAATTTATCATGGTTATTTACCATAATCATGGAAATCATACTATTATTACAAAACATAAATACCTATTTTTTAAATAATTTTATCATGTAGATATAAAATGTAAAATCTGTATTTATATACATAATTTCTTTAAGTGATGGAAAACAATTTTTAATATAATCGGATAAAAATAGTTATTAGAGTAAAATTTTACTTATGTTTACTAAACATTATACATGGGTTTTATAAAAAAAAATTGTAACTTTAAATGATATATTTTACTTAAAATATATTATGTATGAAAAAGTTTTTTGGGATCATTTAACTAATTCTTATATCATGATAATTTCATAAAATGATTGTTTTTAGAAAAATTGTAAAATATTTACTATTTAACCCAAAACCAATCATTTTTGAAAGATCCCATAAATTAATATTAAGGTAATATTTTTATTATAATTACAAAAATTATTTTAATTTCTTTGAAATTAAAACTCTTAAATTTATGGATTCGACTTTTTAATGAAATCATGAAATATTATGAAAAACTATTTTTTTTGGAAAATGACATTTTCAAATATAGACTGTTAGTAGTATTATATAATATCATTCTCTAAAAAGGTTAGATATAACACATTATTAATATCAAGAAAATTTTTCATCATTAATAATACACTTACTGAAATAGAAATTCGTATCACATAGAAATGAAATTTTTAAATAAATTCCTTTATAAAAAATTAATGATCTTATTAGTCATTTTAGGTAAAATAATTGAAATTAATTCATGTTAAAGTGAGAATTTACATTATTTATACATTTCTTTCATAAATTTGTTTCTCATATTCATTATGAAATACATTTATAATTATATATTGTTCACCTTATAGATGGTATAACATGATCCAATCACTAATCAGTTCTAGATAAATGGTCTTTGAAGCCCACTGACATGGGTGACTGCCTTTGGCAGTCACTGGGATTTAAAAAAAATGCTTCGTCACCCCTACCCCTCCTCTCATGAAACCCTACCCCGCATCCCCTACCCTCGATCTCTATCGCCTGTCCCCCGTCGCCCTCCACCCTCTGCCCTCGCCGCCCATCCCCTCGCTGCCCTCCACTAATCACCACCCGTCCCCTCGCTGCCCTCCACCCACAACCCTTCGCCCTCTGCCCCTCCAGCCTCCTCCCCCTTTTCCCTCCGGCCTCCGTCCCCTCTGCCCTCCCGCCTCCGGCCTCCGACCTCCGGCCTCCACCCTCCGACCTCTTCCCTCCACCCCTCGGCCATCCGCCCCCTCGGCCCTCGGCCCTCGACACTCCGCCCTCCGCCCCCTTGTTGCCTTTCCCCCATCCCCTCGCCACCCTCCGCTCTGTCTCTCCGCCATCCCCCGTCCCCTCCCTCTTCGTCCCCCACCCTCACCGCACCGTCACCGCCCGTCCCCTCCCTCACTGTCCCCTCCTTTGCGGCACCTCCGCCGCCTGGTCCCCTCCCTCCCTACATGGCCTCTCCTCATCCCCTCATTTCTATCACCCATCCACTATGGCTCCCCGCTTTCCTTTGACCCCTCCCTCATCATCCCACCCTCACCGCACCGCTGCCACCGCCTGTCCCTTCCCTCGCCACACCATCTCCGACTTCGGATCCCCTCTACTGCCTCTCCTCTCCCCCACAACACCGCCTTCAGATCCCCTCCCTTACAGGTTTGTAGCACAATCGGGTATGAAATGGATTTTCACTTACATTACATTATCTATTCTCTTGTTTATTGTTCAAAAATATAATTTGATTATTTTATCAATAGCCCACAAGCAATTGGTTAGTATTTATTTTAAATATATTTTATATGAAAAATGTATGTAATAAGTCTTGTGTATATGTTTTTATAAAGATATTATTATGGATAAGGGTTGGATTAATCATCCAAATCGAACGTCAAGAGAATATTTTAATGGCATTATACAGTTTTTTGACTTCACCAGAGGATTTGAAAGTGACTATATTAGTTGTCCATGTAGAAAATGTGCTAAAAGATATCAATTAAAATGGGATTCTATGAGGGAGCACCTATCCTTTAATGTATTTCTGAAAAATTATAAGTGTTGGACTGATCATAGAGAAGAATATATTCATTTTCAAAATACGGATGCAATTCAGATGGATTTTGAGGCAAGGATGAATGATCCAATGCATGAAATGCTTATTGAAATGGTACGTGGGTTGGATCCTGAAGGCAATGACATCGAGAATCTTGAGACCAGTGATATAAATCTTCGCTCTGGTGCATATTGTGATTCGAGGAGTCTTTTGGAAGCACTTGATGATTCAAAAATAGAATTATATCCTCTATGTACTTCTTACAATAAATTGTCATTTATCGTGGAGTTTTTTCATTTGAAGACTTTGAATCAGTGGTCAGACACATCATTCGACATGCTGTTGGTGTTATTGAAAAAGGTTCTTTCTACCAATTCTAATATTCTCGAGTCGTATTACCATGCTCATAAGATGACAGAGAACTTAGGTTTTATATATGAGAACATAGATGCATGTGAAAACAACTGTATGTTGTTTAGAAAGGAAACTTTCCATTTGGATATTTGTATGGTTTGTGGCGCTTTCAGGTGGAAAGAGAATAGGGGAAATCAGACTCATCATAGTCAAATTGAGATACAGGGGAAACTGATTTCCTTAAAGAAATGCATTACTTTCCCCTTAAACTGAGTTTGAAAAGATTTTTTATGTCATCTAAAGTTTCTAATTTATTGACATGTCGTGCAGAAAGAATTCATGAATGTGATATGTTAACCCACCTGACAGATTCTCATGCATGGAAGGATTTTGATAAGAGACATCCAGAATTCTCTAAATATTTTCATAATGTCCAATTGGGGTTGGCAGCAGATGGTTTCAATCCATTCAAGTCTATGGTTGGTGTAACTCATAGCACATGTCCCGTGGTGTTGGTTCCATATAATCTTCCTCTGTGGATTTTTATGAAGAAACAATTTATATTACTTTCCACTCTTATTGATGGACCTAGAAGTCTCGGGGATAATATTGATGTTTACCATCAACCATTGATTTTTGAGGAGAATTAATTTTGGGGCGATGGTGTGATGACTTATTACTGTGAAACAGATGGAATGTTTAACCTCCAGGCTCTTTTGTTTTAGACAATCAATGACTTCTCGGGTTATGAAAATTTATTAGGCTAGAGTATGAAAGGGGAATTATCTTGCCCATGTTGTAATAAAAGTAAAAAATATGTGTGGCTTAAACAGTCCAAAAAATGGGCATACATAGGTCACAGATGTTTTCTCCCCCCTCAGCACAGGTTTAGAAAGGATAGAGTGGAATTTGATGGTTCTAGAGAGTTCAGCCCAACAACAAAAATCATGACAGGAGTTGAAATTTTATCGCAGATTGATGAAGAAAACATCAGTACAATATATGAAATTCAGGATTTGGTGGCTCATCAATTATGTAATATTCGTGCTGCGGGTAGGTAGCACAATCCCAATTGGGAAAAAAGTATTTTCTATAGTCTCCTGTATTGGAAAAATAACATGCTAAGGTATAATTTGGATGTCATGCACATTGAAAAAAATGTTTGTGATAACATATTGTGAACCATTTTAGGTGTCAGTGGAAAATCAAAGGACCTTGTAAATGCACATAGTGATTTGGAAGAAATGGGTTTAAGGAAACAGTTTCATTTACAGTTAGCTAAGGGAAACAAGGAATATATGCCTTATTCATAGTATATGAAGACTAAAAAGGATAAAGAGGCATTTTTTCCATTTTGAAGATGATTATGGTCCCTGATGGTTACTCTTCCAATATGTCAAAGTGTGTGAATCTGACGAGAAGGACATTTCAAGGGTTGAAAAGTCATGACAATCACATACTACTTCAACAGTTGATTCCAATTGTAATTTGTGATTGTTTATCCCCCAATGTTGTTCAGCAGTTGATTGAGATGGGTAATTTTTTTAGAAAACTTTGTTTAAGAAATAAACGAATGAGTGATTTAAAAAGTTTACAGGACCAAATTGTATATACTCTTTGTCAATTTGAGAAACTATTTCCACCCAAATTTTTTGATTTTATGGTCCACTTGATAGTGCACCTAACTGATAAAGTAATGGATGCTGGTCCAGTGCAATTCAGGTGGATGTATCCTATTGAGTGGTATTTGAGTAAATTGAAACGATTTGTATGCAACAAAGATCATCCAGAGGCATCAATAGCCAATGGTTATTTGATGGATGAGTTTAATACTTTTTGTGTAGAATATCTTACAGATTTTGAAACCGAATTAGATAATCTCTCTGAGATTCATGATGGTCCAGTTAGAGAAGGAAGCATATTTGATATGGACAACATCGAGTGGATACAAGCACATCGATATATCTTTTTGGATACTCCATCAGTTGCACCATTAATTCTATAAGTGTATTATCAATTTTATTGTTTAACTTTTACATATTTTGTTTGTATAAGTTGATCATTTAAACATCGCGTTATCATTTGCAGGAAACACAATAATGAGATGAATGAAGAGATGTATTGTGTGAGTGATTATCAAATTCAACAATCTCATTATGCGTCATTTAATGATTGGTTGAAGGATTATGTACGTATAAATTGATTTTCATTATGAGTGAAGTATTATATTAATTTATTTATGCATAAATCATTATTTAATTCTATGAATTATGTAGGTTCATAAGCTGAGTGAGTTAGGGGAACCCATGCTAATTGAATAATTTATCCAACTGGATGAGGGTCCATCTATAAGGGCTCGTCGTTATAAAGCTATAGATTCTAATGGTTTTCGATTTCACATTAAAGATGTTGACGATATACAAGAAACAAAAAATAGTGGAATCAGTTATCCATTCATCAATTCTGGCTATTACTATGGTCAATTGATATACATCATTGAACTTGTATACGCACTTGGGTTGAAGTACATATTGTTAAAGTGTAATTGGGTTGATCCAGTGCATGGATGTCAAGTCAATCAGTATAACCTTTCATTTGTGAATTTGAACTATATGTTATACAGAAATGAATGAGTTGTTAATGAACCTTTAATTTTGACATCATAAGTGGAATAAGTATTCTTCTTTACTTTGCCTTCGAATCTAATTTGGCAAGTTGTTTTGAAAATGTCTCAATAAGGAGTGTTTTTATTTGAACAAGATGAACCCGAGATTGTTACGTTTGTTTCCTAATAGCTTGATCAACATACCTTAGTTCAACATGAAGAAGATATTTATCAGTTCAGAGTGGTTGTTGAAGGAGAAACAGTCGATTTGAATGCTTAATGAATGGTATAATTGTTTTCCCACTATTCAGTATTAAATGTCCCAGGTTATCATAAATTATCTAACCATTTTATAAATCCTTGTATGTTTTAATCCTCACTTTTGGAAGTTTATTCATTTATAAATATTTAGGGTGATTTATCATTTAATATATTCATGTTATTGTCGGTGTATCTTCCCATTGAGGTACTCTTCATTTGGTTCATGTGCTACTTGAATTTTTATTACATCAATCTAAAAATTGGCTATATATTGATTGGTTTTTTATATAATTTGTATATCTATTTTGTTAACATTCTGATATTTTAAAATCCATTCACAAGTAATTATTCAATCCCATTTTATTTGATTAATTACTATACAATTTTGATTATTTTAAAAATAATCCAATTTATCTTTTGGAAACTTTGGATAGTCCCCTTACTAATGTTTTCTATCATTGTAGGCATGTCAGGGGAAGAGGCAGTAGATCCACATCATCCATATGATCCATCTATGTCTCAGGGTCAGGTATGTTTGAATGTCATTGTGTCTATTTTTTATGTAATTGATAAACATATATATATATATATTACATCTGTCAAATTTTATATAAAATTGTTTTCAACAGGATCAAACTCGACTACTTATTCCTCTCGTAAGAGAGGCCCTGGTTGTGGCATTTTATCATTGAATTCTGACATGATGTTTGATGTTTCCTTTGATGAGCTATTTCATCCTGTGGGATTGAATGACCCTTCATTTATTCGTAAGATGGGTCCTGTCATATGTGAACCTCACTGATTTCCATTGAGCACATGTGACCGGGCTTTTATCCCTCATGACACATTAGATCGTCTTTGGAGGGAGGTTCGTGTAATAAGACCATTTTAATTTATTTTCCATGTATAAACAATACTAACATATGTGATTTTTATCATTAATAGAAAAATTTAAAGGTATTCCCCAATGAGTTTTGGCCCATGTGTATGAGAAAATGCCATAAGATGTGGAAATACTATAAAGGCAAAGTCAAGAGGGACCACTGGTTACAAATGTGGGTCCCCTGGACATTCTGGAAAAAATCAATAGAGGTGTCCTTCTGGCTCAGTGGTGTGACTTAGTTCCATATTTGTCTACTAAGGGTGTTTCAGTTTGTATATTTATTTTGGTATATTTATTTTCAAGAATGTGTGATTTGTTTGAAATTTGAATTAATTTAATATAGAAGGTGTCAGCACGCCATTCTGAGAATCAAGCATTGCGGGGACCACCGCACAGGCTTGGGACTCATCACATGTCTCAGATCCGACATGAGATATTTATTATTAATTTTTTAATTTATTAAATAATATGGTTTTGTGTTTATATTCATTTCATATACAGTTATGGGAGCAAGGTGCACTGACTGATAAAATGTCTGTGTGGATGAGGACTTGTGATAGAAATTATCCAGAGGCTATAGTAATGATAGTAATTTCATGTACTAATTACCAATACTTACATAAATCTGTATATTAACATATATATGAATATATATTTAAATATTTCACAGGCTCAATTTGATGCTGAGTTAGAACAACTACCAGAGGACCAACGACAACTTCCCATGCGAAGGGATGAGATCTTCCATCACATTATTCGTTGGGACGGGCATGGATATAGTTTGAACTATAGAACATGAATTCCTTGTTCTGTAGTATCATGCACTGTGGTTGTCGGTCCTGCTATTTCTTAGATGACATAGCAATTCTCATATTTCGAGGCATTCCTATGCCCTTACGAGGAGGTAAATGCGCAATTTATTACGAATGATAGATCACTACATGAATTTGTGAATTCAGGTGATGGTGCATGGGATCATATGACACAAGTTTATACAATATTTATTTATTTAATTTCTATTATTTTTGTTATGAAAATATTCATAATTTTTATTTATTGTAGGCCCCTAGCCCACCGGATGGCAGTAGCAGTCATGACCACGCATGATGCATCATATTCACGAGGTGTGTTTCAATTTTTATTGGTGTGGTTGTTATTGATGTTTAGGTTGGGTTCCTAGTGATATTTTTTCTTGAGATTTTGGGGTATCATTTGTGTTTTGGCTTTATACAATGTTTGTGTGCACGAATTGAGAAGTAACCATGAAACTGATTAATGATTTGGATATTTTTAGTTCATTTTATTCTTTAATGTTTTCAATTTCATGTTCTGTGGATAGTTTTGAAAAAAACATGTGATTCCTAACAGAAATCATGGAACTTGTTTTTGGTGACTCAGCTAATTTTCACTATTTTAAAGGCCCCTGGCCCACCCCAAAAAAACCCCCCACCGCACCCGGACATCCCCCCACCCTGGATAGCCTCCCCCACACCCCAGACAGCCCCCCCCCCGCACCCCCGAAAGACCCCCTCCCCGCACCCAAGAATTCATTAGGAATATTGAACATTAGTTCATTAGAGCAATTGTTCATTAGGCTGTTAAGCCATTAGGGAAATTGTCTAGTTGGGAAATTGTTCAATTGGATGTAGGCCAAATGGTCATTAGGCCTTTATGAAACTATTCCAATTGTACAACTAGATAGTATACCATTATTCCAATTGTTTGTTAGGCCACTATGCCATTAGGGCGTTATGTGAATTGGTAAATGGGAAAATTTGAAATTGGGTCATTAGGAAAATTGACCTTTAAGACATTAGGATAATTGATCATTACACCATTAGGCCTATTGGCCATCAGTACAATTAGTCATTATGACCCCCCCACCAGACAGCCCCCCACCCCGGAAAACTCCCCCACCCCCGGACAACACCCCCCACCCCGGATGACCCCTCCCACTGGACAGCCCCCCCCCACACGCATTTCAAGCATGGAAAACACCTAAAAAATGATTATTCACCCGTTCCATGCAAACTGCATGACGTAATGATTTGATGTATCCTTGTACACCTGAATAATAATAATTAGGCTGTTTTTTTGTGTTTTCAAGTCATGCCGATGTTGTTCGGTATGCATTTGACCTTTAAACGCATGTCTTGGCCATTTGCGACATGCGACATGTGTTTCAGGTCACCGTGGTCAGAAGACACCTCTGATTGATTTGTCGTATACCCAACCATTTTACAATTCACCAACCCATTGTTGTTGTCCAATTTCATGGAATTCGGAGGTCATTTGGACAATTTTGATAACTCCACACACGCTTTTCAAACGCGCCAAAATGACGTGTAATGGTTGAATTCGGAGAAAATGTGCTCAGAATGACTCGAAATCACCCGAAAACAATAGGAATATTATTGGTGACATGTAAGAGGATACAAAAAGTCAATTGTATGTGCGGTGTGCATGGTATGACCGAATATGTAGTTTTGAATAGTTCGACATGCTCTAAAATGGCTCGTTGGGTGGTCAAAACAAGGCAAACATCCTCAGAATTCCATAAAATCATACGAAAAAATAGTGGTGTCAATTGTAAAATGTTCGGGTAGACGGGACATCACTCGGAGGTTTCATTTGACCACGGAGACTATAAACACATTTCTAGATTCATAAAACACCAAAATGATGTGTAACAGATGAATTCATAGAAAACATGGTCAGAATGACATGAAATCACAGAAAAACAATAGGAATTATATTCGAGACATGTAAGAGGAGATGGAACGTCAATCGGACATGCGATGCATGTGGTATGACCGAATATGTTGTTTTGAACAGTTCAACGCGCTCTAAAAGGGCACGTTGGGTGGTCAAAACCAACCGAACGACCTTAGAATTCCATGAAATCAAATGAAAACAATCGTGGTATAAATTATGAAGTGGTCAGCCAGGAAATATGTCAATCGGAAGTGTCGTTTGACCGTAGTGACCAGAAATGCATATCTAGAGTCCTAAAACGCCAAAACGACATGTAACGGTCGAATTCACAATAAACTTCCTCATAATGAATTGAAATCACAAGAAAACAATAGGAATACTATTTTTTACATGTAACAGGAGACGAAAAGTAGATCAGACGTGCGGTGTGCACGGTACGATCGAATATGTTGTTTTGAACAGTTCCGCAAACTCTAAATGGGCTCGTTGGGTGGTCAAAACCAGCTGAACGACCTTGGAATGCCATGAAATCATACGAAAACAACCGTGGTGTAAATTATGAAATCTTCGGTTTGGCAGAATGTCAACTGGAGGTGTCATCTGACCTAAGTGACTAGAAACACATTTCTGTAGTTATAAAACTCCAAAACGACGTGTAACTGTCGAATTCAAAGAAAACATGCCTAGAATGACTTGAAATCATAAAAAAAATAGGAATATTATTCTTGAAATGCAGCTGGAGACAACACGTTAATCAGACATGCGGTGTGTTCGGTACGACCGAATATGTTGTTTTAAATAGTTCGACGCACTCTAAAAGGGCGCGTTGGGTGGTCAAAACTAGCCGAACGACCTCAGAATTCCATGAAATCATACGACAACAACATGGTATGAATTGTAAAATGGTTGCATAAATGATACGTCAATCAGAGCTATTGTTTGACCGTAGAGACCAGAAATGCATTTCCGGAGTCATAAATTGCAAAAATGACGTGTAACGGTTGAATTCAGAGCAAACGAGCTCTGAATGACATGAAATCACATGAAAACAATATGAATACTATTAGTGACATGTAGAAGGAGACGACATGTCAATCAGACGTGCGGTGTGCACGGTAAGTCTGAATATGTTGTTTTGTACATTTCGATACGCTCTAAATGGGCGCGTTGAGTGGTCAAAACCATCTGAATGACCTCGTAATGCCATTAAATCATAAAAAAACAAGTGTGGTGTAAATTGTGAAATGTTTGGGAAGACGACATGTCAATCAGAGGTGTCGTTTGACCATGGTGACTGGAAACACATTTCCGGAGATTTAAAATGCCAAAATGATGTGTAACAATCGAATTCAGAGAAAACCCTGTCAAAATGAATTGAAATCACAAGAAAAAAATAGGAATATTATTAATTACGTGTAAGAGGATACAACACGTCAATCGTATGTGCAGTGTGCGCGTTACGACCGAATATGTTGTTTTGAACAGTTCGATGCGCTATAAAAAAGCACATTGGGTGGTAAAAACTAGCCGAACGACTTTGAAATGCCATGAAATCATTCAACAACAATCGTGGTGTGAATTTTGAAATGGTTGGGCAGACGACACATCAATCTGAGTTGTTTTTTGACCGTAGTGACTGGAAGCACATTTCTGAAGTCATAAAACACCAAAATGACATGTAACGGTTGAATTCAAAGAAAACATGCTCCAAATGACTTGAAATCACAGGAAAAAATATGAATACTATTCGAGACATATAGGAGGAGATGACATGTCAATCAGTCGTGTTGTATCCGCGGTACGACTGAATATGTTGTTTTGAACTGTTTCGCGCACTCTAAAAGGGCACGTTGGGTGGCCAAAACCAGACGTACAACCTTTGAATGCCATAAAATCATATGAAATCAACCGTGGTGTAAATTTTGAGATGGTTTGGAAGAAGGAATGTCAATTAGAGGTGTCTTTTGACCATGGTGACCGGAAACACATTTCAGGCGTCATAAAACACCAAAACGACGTGTAACGGTCGAATTTAGAGAAAACGTTCTTAGAATGACTTGAAATCACAGAAAAACAATAAAATACTATTTTTGACATGTAAGAGGTGAAATAACATAAATGAAACATGTGGTGTGTGTTGTAAGACCAAATATGTTGTTTTGAACAGTTCGACGCGCTCTAAAAGGGTGTGTGGGGTAGTCAAAACCTACCGAACGACCTCATAATTCCATGAAATCATACGAAAACAACCATGGTTGGAATTTTGAAATTTTCGAGCAGATGACATGTCAATCAGAGGTGTTGTTTGACCACGGTGACCAGAAATGCATTTTCGGAGTCAAAAAATGCCAAAATAACATGTAATGGTCGAATTCATAGAAAACATCCTCAGAATGAATTGAAATCACACAAAAACAATAATAATATTATTCATGACATGTAGGATTAGACGACACATCAATTGGACGTGCGTTGTATGCAGTACGACTGAATATTTTTTTAACAGTTTCACTCAGTGTGCACGGAGAGAATTCTTTTTTAGACCAAAAAACATTTCCATAAGCTAAACCAAAGACTCCAAAACAAGAAAAAAAAATCCTAAAATGATAATATTTCATAAATTGGGGCGTTTAAAATTATTATAGCACCCATAATTTGATGTCAGATTTAATTTTATTATATATATATTAACTGAATAAATATGTTTAATTTAAGTTTGTTTTGTTTAGTTGTTTTTTTGTATCTTATTATATATTTATTGAAGCAGAATATTGAAATGGATAGAACCTATTTGGATCATTAAAGCATTTCTGTCATTTATTGTTTATGAAGATATTGATGTTTATACTGTTTGGAATTGTTTTCTTTTTTTTTTTATGATTTTTACCCTGTTCTTCTTGATTGGAAACAATGAAATTTTTTTTAAAAATATTTCTCTAGGATAGCGATCGTAATTGGTGGTCACTATTGGTCACCTACTAAATAGGATAGTGACTACCAATGGAAGTTGGTATAGCTTGAATGAGAATCAGAACTATTACCGCCACTGGCGGCCACTGTAGCTCGGTTGAGGATCAGGATAGTGACCGCCACTGGTTGTCACTATTGATCAAACGCCACTGGCGGTCGCTATTTCTCGACCGCCGCTGGGGGTCACTATTCTTGACCAAGCAATAGGTCAGCGACCGCCTGACGGTCACTATAGGCCAGATTTTTGACTTCCTTCAGCAACCGCCTTTGCCTGTCGCTGTAGACCTACGACGATGGGAATAAAATGACCGAAATTCCAAATTTTTAGTAGTGAATGTTTTTCAAAGACTATCTATCCTCATTTTTACACATACATTGAGTATGAGAAAAACATTAGATATTTTGAATCCTATGAGATTAATATAAATTCATAGATTATTGACGTCCTTGAGAAAATTGACTGGGGTATATTTTCATACTTAATTAAATCTGGTGTAGAACCATACATTTCATAATCAATTTCATTTACGAGGAATATGATATAATTTTTCCGCTTGTAAAAAAGACTCCTCCAAAATTCATATTATTTCAAAGAAAAGATAGTATAATACCCATGTATTATCCAATTATTTAAATTCCTATAATGTCAAAGGATGGAAATCAAGTATTACGTTTATCATATTGGTCATACCCCCGATCATTTCAATCAAATGAAATGTGATCAATATCCCACTTGAGATAAATCAATGGTAAAAGTGATTACACTCATGTGATATTTCTATTTTCATGTCATATATGGTTCAATATGTTCCACATATATCCAATGAAAAAAATATACATAGATAACGTTTTTTCAAGTATTTCTCATGGTAACCATATGTCATAACTCTTTCACTTTGGTTATTACTAGAATATCTATAAAACCAAAATTATTTCACTTATTAGAGTTTTTTATCATAGAATATTTTTATAGAGGAATCGCTATATAATGTAATGCAATAAAAGAATAACTTTTTATGGTAATCTAGAATAAATCATTACATTCATTCATCATTACTTGATCGGTCTCAATAAATTTTCTAAAACTCCCACCTAAACTAGAGGAAAATTTTTCATTCATCTGGTACCCATATTATTATTTTTCCCTCATGCTTCTATTTATTAAAGGGTTTGGTTGGATGAATACCATTACCCCCCCAAATGCATACATATAAAAAAGATTTATCTATGAATTATTCAATAAGATTATAAAATCAATTAATGTGTTTGAATTCCTCTAGAAATCAAGGTTTCATAACTGTTGTGATCGAACATTATTTCCTGAAAATATCCTAAAATATTCGTTATCCTTTTACAAAAACTAGTTTAACTATGAACTTAGTAACCCTAAAATCCACTTTTATTGTACCCAATATTTTTATGTATTTTAACTCTTCCAAATAACCCCACAATACTATTTTTTAAACCTATCTAGTTGGAATTATTTGAGAACATTTAAAATTATATAAATAAATAAATATGATACAGCACATATAATTCCTCAGTAATTAGCTACTATCTAAGACAAGGTGTTGTAAATGACCTTAGGCATGCCTCTCCATACACTAGAGGTTACAAATTAACTATGAGATTTTATAAACAACACAGAGAGACTATAATTTCTGTACCATTACATCAATTGCATGTAATATTTGAATATTAATAAATATTAGTGTAAGAATAATTAATTATAAAATAATACTAATCATCAACAATAAAAAATAACCGCATTCTATATGTTAATATAACCAATTAACAAAATAATGACATAAAAATAATTACTCATTGATCTATTAAAATAAAAATTAAATAGAAGGTAAATCCCATATTTTTTCATTACTACAAAACATCAAATCTATAAATAGACCCATGTCTTAACAGTAATATAACTATATCTTAGAGTTCCCCAGTATAACTTATTTTCTAAAAATTAGATATGAATGATCTACATGTACACCAAGCTATCTATGATGGGTGCCAGAAATACATGCATATAGGGAAATAAAAATGGGTTTCTTCAAATGTTTCAAAGTATATGGTGTTTGTATGAAGGAGAAAAACAAAAAAAACATCACATAAGTATAAAATTCATGTAATCATGTGATAAATAGGACACCATGACACTTGAACCCACATACTACAAAAAATGGTGATAACTTTGTGTATTGAAGTCACCAATTATAAGAAATCCTTTAAGGTAATGGATAAAAAGAGAAAAAACCAATAATATTGGAAACACATAACTGGAAAGAAAAATCATCACTATAATCGGGTGTACATAGTAGCTAGGGATCCTCACAAATGATAATGATCCCCCCAATACTCAAGAATATTTTAGAACTAGGAGGTATAACCTTTTAACCCGATTACGAGGTCCCATACCAATCCACCTCCCAAACGACCTCATTATCATTAAAAAAAATTAGAGGAAAAAGTACATGGAAAAGGTGGATCACCAAAATACCCACATTACATATAAAATGAGGATGATGTCATGGTATATATATTTTTACAACACTTATATAGTTGAAACTCAAGAATTTTGATCTCTAAACCCCAATCTCGGGGTCCCATGCCTCCCCCATCTCAGAACGATGTCAATATCTATAGAACATATTATATAGAACACATAATGAGAAAGGAAGATTATTACCAAACCCATGTTTTAGAGAATCTGGGTAGTGTGGCCCTACAAATTATTCTCTAGATTTCTTGGATGCTTCCTCATCATCCTTTCAAAAATAAATACAAAATGAAATAATAATGTCATAGTAGAAAAAAATGATTGATAAGATCACCTGGGATGTGGACAAAACTATTTGTTTATATGGGGGGGGGGGGTGAATCAATGTTTTATAAGTTATTACCTTTTTAAATTTTATCCGTATTTTAACATTAAACATAATTGATGAATGTATCTCTTACTCTTTCTAGCGTTTTTTTCATTATTGTAATGATAAAGGGGAAAGCACAAAATAGTTGAAATTGGGGTTTGTTAATGAAATTTACCTCTATTATGGATGGATACATACTCAATGTACAATGGTTTCTATCCCATTTACAAAAAACATCCCTTTTATCATCATGTGAAATATCATGAAATTTTATATCTTTGAGTCAATATTAATGGCACCAAAAAATTATAATAAAATCATTGACTGAAATATTTTTAAATAATATATTTATTATATACCACATTGATTTAGATTATTAATGAAGGCTCCTATACATCAATGATAATATAGACATTTTCTACTTACTCAAACTATATCAATCATAAGGGATTATTTTCACCCCTTTAGATGTTATGATATATGTGTATATTATTATGGTCTTCTCACTCCTTCATCATAATTAATAATTCATAAAATACAAGGCACAAATATTTCTCACCCTCCTTCTTGTAATTCAATGCACATAAATAAACATTCTAACACAAAATTATTTATCTATCTTGTTTTCAACTCAAAAAGTTTTCAAGATTGTATAAGAATATAAAATTCATATACATTCAATACATAGGATAAAAAATATAGGCATTATTAGTTTTTTCTCCCAATTTGATATAGTTTATTCCTATTATACTAATGACATTAATTTTTTTCCATCGATTTAATTGGGAGTTAATTGAGAATATTTAAATATTAAAATATAGATTACTTCCTTAATTTATGATCATTAATATCTTTAATAATCCATATCCTAACCCCATTAAAATATTCCATTTAAATATTTCAAAATACTTGATAATATCTTTTCACCAATCTTCTTTAATTGGTTCAACATCTTTACTTATCTTTTAAATATCCACCGAACCACTTCATTATAATCCATTTCTTCAGGAAGAAACATGTAGAATCATAATAATAGTCTTATAATGACATGTTTTTATTAAAGTATTTCCTCAAAAGTTCTATTCATCATGTACTCATGACATGGTGATCTCACTTGTTGTGCAAAAATTTCACATAATTGATCTAAACTCATTTCATTATTCATTATCATAAATGTTTTCGATAAGATAAACCTCCTAGAATGGGAACTAATTATTTATATTCACACTCTATTAACAATTTATAGAATTTGAATCATGAATTTTAATAATAATCATGATGTTTATATCATCTTGGATCAAAACAAAATCATTTTTTTCAAAAGACTTCATTCTAAAAAGTCATCATTTTGAAAAACGGATTGACCCGTATGAAGTATCCAAAGGAATCATACATATTAGATACATGAGTCTTGTGGATTATTCAAATATATCTCATATAACAATCCCTTGGTAATTTTTTTAAATTCCCTGAATTATTGTCACCAAATTCTTCCAACCCTCATGAAATATTCAACCGACTCTTATGATGACCATATGATTCTTACATATACTCATTACCTTTTCCATTTGTAGTGTTCCAATATGAAGAACTATTATATTATTAAGGATAATACTTATATAATTTCAATATAGATCTTATTTGAGTCTAAATGATCCTTACATAATTCCCTATCCCCAATTCTTCATCTTGATTTTCAGAATAAATCATCTGGTATTGAAAAATGATCCTGATAGAATTTATTTGGAAACATTTTCAGCCTATCTTATATAATGAATCCTACCAAAATTTTATTACTCATACAATATTATCACTCTCATATCAATAGTTTTTGTGTTCTTTAAATTAGATCATAACACATTTCATTCATCTTAGGGCCTCCTTGAATACTTCAAATCAACTAAAATAATTCCAATGATTAATGTACCTTATAAATACTTATTATATTATTTACTAAGTGTTCCACTATCTAAAATTAAATTCTTATTCAACCATAATTCAAACATATTTTTTCATGTTTGATATACATATGGATTTAACTTCTCATGTTTAATACATGATTCTTCATCAACTTATTCACAGGGTTAGAATATCAAACAATATAAAAACTCCATGGAACTTAAATTTCCATATAATATTTTTGAACATGTTTTACATCGGGAATTAAAAGAAGTAGTATTCTTCAAACCAACTATACCAACCAAATATTTTTAATGTAGTAAAAATATTGTTAGGAACTTTAACAATTCTTTCTAATTTTCTATATATGTATGAATGTATAAGAATGTCTAATAGAATCATATACTTTAGATTAAAATACATTCTCCTATAGATTAAACACATAAACTAAATTTAAATTTATTATCCCATGAAATGTGAATAATGGTTTCAACTCTTCATTTTATTAGTTTACCAAATAAATAGTGGTGGAATCAACTAACTAACAAGATTCCAGGTACATATATAGTTGTTTATTAATCAACACATATAAGCACCAAGACATGAGAAAATACATTCATCTTCTCATAAAATATCTTGTAATTTACCCAGTACTTTTAATATTTAATCCTTAACATATATTAACATCATGTGAATGAATTATTCATTTACAATAGACACAAAAAACATGATATATGTTCAAAAATATACTCTTGGGGATTCGATTTCAATACCAATATTGAAAATTCAGGTTAATATATTATTCATAATTTCTATTATTTTCTCTCTATTACATTTAAAATAAATAAAAATAGGTTGGTACCAACCCACTTAGAGGAATGGCCCATCAGCTATTCTACTATAAGTTTTCATTATCCATCCTCAGTATAGACGAATATAGTGTTCAGTATATAAAACACTATTTCTAATTATAAATTAGAATATGATACCTATTGATATATATTTTTGTAGAAGTTGTTGAAATTACTTTTGGTCGATACAGATAGATTCTAATTGATGAAAAAATTTCTTTTTTATAATTCCAAATTGAAATCTAGGTCTTATTATAATTCATTGGATAGAAACATTCAATAAAAATTGGTTGGTTTTGTTTTAGAAATCATCCCTATAACTTTTCAATATTTTTTCATTTTTACTTAATTGATTGATTCTAATTATCCTCATTAACACTGTAACTTATTTAAAAAACTAGGATAAGAGAATAAATAAACATACATAATCAATGGATTCTCTTGAAGCACTATATATTCATTATATATTTGCGTGAAAGATTAATCTAGAAGATTAAAAATTTCTCCATTTATATCCCCTTTAGGGTGATACTCCAATTTCACTTTATCAAGAGTTATATCATTATCATATAATATTTATGTATCTAATAACTGAGAATACACCATGATCGAGACTTACAATCTCTAGTTCAGTCTTGATTGCATGGTTATCTCAACCAAGGATGATCTTTTTTTTCAAACAGAATTCAAGATTCTAATAATTAGATAATTCTAAGATATTAACCTCTTATATGAAATATATTATTATCTTCTTGAGTTATCTCCCAGAGAAACTGTATCACATTTAATTACTGTCACTGACAACACACAAAAACTAAATAATTGTTAAGGGAATAAGGAAAGACCGTTTGGATCATCAGTGAGAGAAAAATAATGATATTTTCTACTCCACCGGGATAATAATTTATTTTAAAATCTATAATTGAGAGATTTTATTATGATTTTTAGTTTGTTTTAACCAATTTTCACATTGGGAAACATTGACTCTTTTCTTATTATAGCAATATGTTTGTGTAGAATATGTTTATTCACATCATCCATTAAGTAAAATTAATTTTACAATGTTGTATTTATTTTCTCAAGAATATATTATTTAACTAATATGATTTTTAGACATTACTTTCAATTGTATACAACTAGCTTAAATATCACATAGAGCTCCTCAAGAGATCCAAGGATACCACCCTATGAAAACCACTCAGGAAGTAAGATATTTTTATGTGGACTTAATTTTTTTTATTTATCTCTTGAAATCAGTTGTTCAATTAATTTTTTAAATTTTCCTTTTAATTGGGATGACCATAAAATCATACATTCTTTTTAAATTCAATCATCTTATTTTAATCTTTGATATGTATTCTTATGAATGTTTTTCAAAAATATAGTCCACTTATTTTTATCTTGGATTTTATTTACCTCATGATTATAATTACTTCAATCAATATAATTATTTCATAATTTCATGAAAAAGTCCACAATGTGGCCACTTCTTCCCTAATAGAAGAAGAATCACCTTTTTTGTAGCACCCTTCCAGATATTCTTAAGGGTGTTCTAAATACATATTTTCTTTCATATATTACCCAAGTAAAAGTCATCATTCTTCTTCACTTTACTTCTATTTAGAATTTATATCTTATCTTTTAGTAACACTTGAAATATGAAAGGTTAATTTATACTAGAATACTTCTTCAATTCAACCAATTCTGTTGTAGTATTCAAATAATTTTTCAATACATCCAAATATGTTTGAGATAAAAATAATTTTATTCTTTATATGTGTTATTTTATGTGTATCCCACATTCTACACCTTTTCATAGTATTAATTTATATATCAAGTGTTGATATATTATTCCAACAAGAAATATTCTTATTACCAAAACATTCAAAATATCATCAATAACAAAAAAACATGATCTCTTTAATTATGATGTAATCTTCCAAGAAAAAAAAAAGATTACTATAATGTGAAATTTATATATTCAATTGGTATTTCTTTGGGGAATATATTATCATACATTTTATTTTTACCACCATAAATATAGTGGTCTACCCATCACAATTTTTCACTATTAGACTTTTTCCAAATTTTTTATTTAATCTGTTAATATTCAAATAAATATTATTTTCACAAAAATTATTTTTTAAACTAGATGGAAAATTTATTTAGAGTTTTCTTTATATTAGTCACTAGATAGTATTATAATATTTTATCAATATGGATGAATTATTTTAAAACAATATTTTTTTTTGGAATTTGGGGTGACTATGACTCCTCTATCAACTTGCTGCGAACACACAACTGGGGGAATTTTTAGATTTTCACGCTTGATCTCCAATTTAAGACACCTCACATTAAAGATATTTTTTTCATTCTCTATTGACAAACGTATATTTTTACAATTGATTATAACTTTATTAACTTGATCTTCATGGATTTGGTTCTTCTTTTTCATGGAAATATCTAGCTATTTAATTCTGAAAGCATTGATTCTTAATTGGGGATCCTTGAAAATAGTTTTTTATTCTAAAACATGGGTATTTTAATTAAGACATTTAATGTATTATTATATCACTAATTGTATTGTCATAAAAATTATAATAACATGAGAATTTTCCTTCATCATCCATCTTCAAAGAACTTATGGACCATAACTTTTTATAGAGATTTAAACACATCAACACCCTTTCGTACAAATAATTCTAAAATTATTCTAAATAATTCTCCAATAGGGTGGTCACCTCCTATATGATTCTCAAATATCCAAAAAGTGACTATATAATTGTGATAGTTACTAATTATTTCCTATAAATATAAAATTGATTCATCTTTTGAATCCATAGAAATATGATATTCCTCACTAATAATTAGGTCTTCTATAATATTTTTTTGTAAGAGATTTGACTTTCTCTTTATTCAAGAAGTGGTTTCGTACCACATGGGGTAGAATTATTGTACATCACTCTGGTATTAGATTTAAAAACACATCTTTATCTTCGATGCCTGATCTATCTTTATAAATATGACAACACGGAGAAATTTAATTTTAGATCTATTTTATTATGATGCATTTGTTATTATCATAGTTTCCTTTAAGATTAAATTATAGGCTCATATAAAAAAGTAACTATAATTTTATTACCTTCAAATAGTATAGATTCATTATTTTATTCATTATTGGATGAGGTTTTTTTCCTTATTTTCTATATCTCTTTTCATCATGTCATTTAGTGTCTTAAGGAACATATCTTCTGTGGTTTCATTGAAAGGAAACTGATAAGCTTATTCATATATTCACTCCATAAAGACTTTGAAAATAGAAACTCAAAAAAATATTTTTATTTGAGATTTATATGAATTCAATTATAGATGGAACCTATGATTTGATAAAAATTTATAGGGTCATACGGGACCTAGTCAACAATAAGGGGATAAAGCGAGGATGGGTGGATCATTTTTGTATGAATTATTACCAATTTAATCTTTATTCATTCATTACATCTACACATTTTTAGTGAATTAATCATTCACTATTCCTATCATTTTGGTTTACATGCAAGTAGTGATATATAGGAAAGAACACAAAAAAGGAAACTTGTGATTGTTTATTAGGTTATCCTCCAAGATGGATGACTATATCCCAAGTATATGTGGTTTTATCCCACTAAATCTCAACTTCCTTTTTTTTAAATTGAACTCCTGGGAATGGGTAAATCTTTGAACTTGTATTCCTTGAACTAACCAGGACCAATGAAAAACAAACTTTTAAATCAGTAAATATTATATTATTATTTTACTAAATTAGAGAACATAAATTATGAATAATTTTTTCTCTTATTTATTATTAGTTATTAATGTATTGGAATATTTTTTCTCAGTAATTTTTAGTTCACCATTTTTATATTTAACTCAATGATTATTTACGATATGTTCATTTTCAGAAATTCTTCTCCCAATGATACATAAAATCAAAAAAAAATTATTGAATTTTTTCCCTAAATACATATGTTTCTTATTATCATTATATTTTAAAAAATTCTTTTTTCTTCATTTCCATCATTTATATTTATGGTCAAATGAGAATATTTCCATATTAAAATATGGAAATGTTCATTGATTTAATATGGTGCTTCACCTTCTCAATAATCTTCTTAATCTCTATAAAATATTCCTTATAAATTATTCAAAAGACAAAGTATCTTTTCAATGATATTTATTAAAGTATGTTACCTTGACTTTTAAATTGATTAAAAAACCACTTCTTCATAATACAAATTTGTATTAAAACAAATAAAAAATCAATGTTGTAGTCATGGAATCACATTTTTTGGTTGAAAGAGTTAATGAATTTTTTTCTTAATCATGCACTTGTAATGTGGTTCTCTCATTAGTGGCACAAAGATATTCATATAAAATATAAAACCATAGTTTATTCTCCATTTATATATATATATTCCATGAGATAATCCACATGTAATGGGAACTTATTCTTCTTTATTCACCTTAAATTACCAAATTCCACAACTTTTAATAAGACTAGACACACTAGGGCCACACATAGGCCTACAGTAGGCTGAGTGTGCCACACCAAGACCAACTCTAATATTCTTAGAGCTTGTGACTAGAACTGAGTAGTAAAATCCCACACAAGGGATGACTCAGACTAATGTGGCTAAACACACACACACACTCACCCATTACCATATATACCAACATAAACCATAATAGTAAAAACAAGAACTATAAATGCCTATATAACCTATAATATCCTTCAATAGATTATGATAGTTCAAAATCAATGTAAAATAGTGTAATGTAATGGATAGGGTGGTCCAGTCCCCCTCCCCTAAAATGAACATACATAAAATACCACCACAAAACGCCTTTCCTTTATCCACCAACAGATATGACTACCTTATATCTATAGAAATAAGTAAAAGACAAATTTTCCTCAGAAAATTATTTAATGTTACAAACACCATATATTCTAGATAATAATAGTGAATGTATAAAAAAATAATTAAAATGGAACTATTGTATGAATGAATAATTACAAAAAACACAATTGAAATCCCTAGATAAATCAATGTTCAAGGTGCCGTCTGTGGAAAAACCAAGAACCTATAATTAAGATAATATAATTGTGTGAGACAAATTACTAGTAAACCACCACCCATCATAACAAATCCCATGCCTTTAATAAGGGTATATTTTAGAACTAGTTGAAAATACAACACAAAAAAATAAGGTTCATACGATTAATTGGAAAATATTAGAAATCCTTTTGTATGTCATCTTCTGTAAAAAATAAAAAATATGATCACTTCATGAAACTCACCTCATGAAAATAAATTCACATTATTTTGAATAATAGAATGAAAATAAATTATTTCATTGGAAGTTTATAAATAAGTAATTAATAAACTAGTTATCACTGTTTCATAAAAAATAAGGAAAGAAATACATTTGGAAAATGATAACAAAAAATTACTTTTAAAATCTTGTAATAGAAATTATAAAACATTCATGTATAATAATTTTGATAAAAGATGTATGAATATTAAACTCGATCAAAACTGGACTAAATAACTCTTTTTACAAATATAGATATGTATACTTCATCTTCAATCCAAACACTGTGGTTATAATCCCTAAGTTTATACAGATATGGAATAAATGATCCTAACACTCTCAGTGAGACATAGTTCACAGTTTCCACACATCCCATGATCTTAGGCCTACAGGGAATATGAATCCACCCCAAGAAATAATCTCATACCCACATCAATTTTTAGTTTTTATTTTCATTCTCAATCTATTTATTTGTAGAGAAAATATTTGTAGTGTTTTCATTTTTGTAGAATAACCACCTAACTTACTAGGTTCCCATTTTCTTCAAGTAAATAATTCATGGTGAAAATAATTCATCTAAAATTAGATTCAGTAATCAATATTGAAGTATCCTAAAATATATTTTTCAACAAGTCATTTTATTTCAAAAAAAATGTTAAATGGTTTCACCAAAACCGGTGCCTTTTAATATTATTCATTTCATTGAAAATACATAAAACATTTCATTCCCTTATTTCTCAAGACCCACCGTCAAGGTAAATCATCCAATAAATCATTTCAATTAAAAATAATTTTTTGAGAGTCAACACTTAATTTCAAAATCCATTTTGATATACGATACTTCACACACCATAATATTTTAAAAAATTTATCAAGAATTAAAATTCAACTTTTAGAAATTAATTTAAAATCCATTTCAATTCAAATAAGAAACAAAGATTTCAATAGATGTGGACTATATTATGAAATAACATACTTTGAATCCACTTAGGTATTTATCCTTATTTTATAGAACATATTGTAATATGAAAATAAGGATTTTTAATTTAACTCAAGACCCAAATTGGGCCAAAACATTTTTAAATAACTCACTTTAATTAAAATAACCCAGTATGTAATTTATTATGATTTTTCATTAAGAGTATCACATGGAATTATAATTAAATATATTATAATATTGAACTTGGAAATATAATTCTTAATTGGTAAAAATAAATATCATTTTAATAGTCCAATCTTGAAATTTGACCCACATGATACTTGAAACTAGGTTCAATCTATTCATCTAAAAATAAAAAAAACACTTCTTATCCACAAAAACCACAATTAAATCGATTTATACTTTTATAAAAATAGTAAACATATTTAACACTATTGTTAAATAATTTTAAAAAGAATTTAAGACCCATGAAATCTATATTTTTAGGAATAAATTTTAATACATTAGGAAAACCTTCTCGATAGAAAAAAATAATTAGTATAAATGAGGATAAAGAAAGAAAAACCTATAAAAGACAATATATATAGAAAAAAATTAGGAGCGATGCCTAAAATTATATGTATGGAGAAGATAATAGGTCTGTAATATCAATGGCGTTCCCATCCCATTAATTTTCTAGTTTTGGGAGGTAGAGGTGTTTTAGAGTATATTGGAGTAGGTTTCATTGTGGTTATTGGTGCAACAATGCTACTACAAAATATTCACATTTTTAATGGTTTATATAACCTGTATTGGTGATTCCTCGCATGTGAATCAAAAAAATTCTTGACCCGTGTGTGGCCGAGTAAGATCCATGAAACTAAATCACAACATTAAATTAATTCATGATTAGTAACTAAATAAAGGCTGAGGCTCTGCGAATTTTTGATGAAGTATGAATTTTTGGAAAACCTATAGATTTTTCATCATAGGTTACAAGATTTGGAAATGTTGACTTTTAGGTTGTAAATAGGTATTTTGGTCAAACCATCGATCATCTAGCCATGTCCACACTTTCTCAATCCTTATGAAAACCTAGGCACCCTAAGGAGATATTTTATCCCTCTTCTACCTTGCTTCAATATTTGGGTTCTACTGGATGCCCATTGGTGATCTATAGTGAGTTATCCGCTCTTTCCCATGGATTTCCTTCCATTCTTATTTGGATATCCACTATAGAGGTGTGGTTTTAGTTTAGGGTGTGCATGGTTTGTATTTTTGGAAACCCTTTGGTGCGGTGTATGTTGATCCATGAGGTCCATGTGCATCAATGGTTTTTGTGTAGTTTGATCTTCACCTTGTGGTGTGAACTATGATTAGAAAGATTTCTTGAAGCAAGGAATCCTTTTTATCACATGTTTATATGCTATGTGTGAGATATACATGGGGTTTCTATTCTTTGGGTGGATATTAAGGGTCTATATAATTATATAATTTATTGTATTGTTTAAATTTTTTCAGTATGTTGAGTTATCAAAATATTTACTCTTTTGATACATGTTTTTTATGTTTTCATGCATTCCTATTTCTAATTTTGAGAATAATGAATCTTGGGGGCCTTGTTTACAATGTAGCTATTATGATGTAATGACCATTTCTATGTTTTTGTGTGATCACTTCATGAAGAGAAGGTTAAAGAATATATATTTCACTGGTAATTAGTATCCCCAGGACATCTAGTTTGTGTGATAATTCCCATGTTAAATAAACAAAATATATGTTAATTACCTTGAGTAATTTTGAAAGGAGGTTTGTGTTTTTGTTATGTGTTTATGATTTTTATGTTTTCCCTATGTGGTTTCAACTTTTTTAAGATGATGGATTTGATTGACTTGATTTTGTGTTTTGTGTGGATTTGATGTGGTGGTTGAATAGTGTGGATAAAATGTTAGAAGTTGTATGATGTGGTGCGATGATGTTATATTAAAGTTTTTGTGGAACAGTGATTACAACATTGTGTATTTATTACGTTATATGGTGATAATGTTATATGAATGTTATGTTTTCAGATATATTGGGTGATGTTACATAATGTAGATGGTGGATGTGTGGTTTTGTGGTGGAGGTCATGTGAGTTGGGCCCGTTTTGGTGAGGTATGGTTTTTTTAGTTTCATGGTGAGGCATGGGATAAACTATGATGATATAAAAAACAAAATGGGTTGGTAAACGAATAAGGTTCACTAGAAATAAATGTGTAAGGATTTGATTAAAATAAATTGAATGAATTAATGATTAGTGTAATGTGAAATGAAATGGAGAATGAATAAAAGTGGAAAAACTTTCAAGTGGATGGTGGAATATTGAGTGGCATGTTTGGTGTGTTTCATATAGTGGTTTCCATGGTTATGATGGTTTATGTGTGGTATAGTGGTGGCTATGAAGTGTTCTCTTGTGGATTTGGTGTGAATTAAAATGTTGGTTATTGTGTGTTATCTATATACCATGACTTTTTTTGTTATTTTATGTGCTCCTCACCCATGCTGGATAATATTAACAAGTCCCCAAAGTTATGAGTTTTGGGTGTTTTCCCCAATATCCATGATGTTTGTGGTATGTATAGATGGATACTTCCTCTACCCCGATCTACCTTTAGCAGTTGTGATTTGTGTTGGGGTTGGAGATTTTGCATCAGTGATGTTATGCATCTGGTGTATTCGGTAGGGATGTGATGTGTTGACATGGATGTCTACAGGATAGTAGTGACGTGGTATGATGTGATATGTGGTGAGGGTCCTGCATGGTAGGAGTAGGGAATGAGGTTTATGTCCTTCACATTCATGACACCCTACTACACTAGGTCTGGTTGTGATGTGATGTGGTATGTGGATGAGGTGCTCATGGGAGAGATGTGATGTGATTTTATTTGATGTGCTAACCAGATGTCTATGGGATAGATGTAATGTGATGTGTGTCCTTGGTGTTTGAAGGTTGTATATGATGTGATGTGATACATGTGGATGGTATGAGAGTATAGTAAATTTGATGATGGGGTGTGGGACCTGAATATAAGTGGTGAAGTGGTAGTGGGGTTCATTTACTTGTTATGATCTTGATGCTATATTATTATTTTGGATGTGTGGTTTGGTGATAAATCCATGGTGAGGCTAACTTTGGTTATATGACACGTATAGTTTCTTGTTGGAATAGCTATTTTGTTATCGGTGAATTAGCTTTCTCTTTTCACATGTCTACTCGAGGCCTTGGTTATGTCCCTACTGAGTATACCTGTTACACTCAAACTATGTATATAATTTTTTTTAGGTTTCGAGGAGGAAATTGTGGGATGATTCAGAAATTATTGGATGGGTTGGAGTGTTTGTTGAGTCACTATTGTGGACCTACATTCTGGTATTTAATTTGGATGTTTTTTATTTATCAATTTTAGTTTATTCAAGCATCGGGTGTTGTTTCTTAGTATAAATTTTTTTTGATGGTTTTTTATCCCATATATTGACCCTGTTTCATTAATAGAGGTAATTCCTCCCATACATTGATATTTTATAAGCTTGGTGCGAGTCAAAAATCTAGGGCCTATTGAAGGAGGGACTCATGGGGCACCGTCTCTCTCTCCTCATTGCAGTATCTTTTATGGTATGGGGTTATGAAATAGTGGTACAAAAATATTATGACTGAGTTAAAGGATGGTGTTCGGATTTAGGTACAATGTGGTTTGAATGGGTTGGTTTGAAAGTAGTGCTAGTTGACCTTGGTGTTCGACAATATCTAGGGAGACCAGCTAGGACATAGGTTTCTTGGGACCACCATGATCCAGTGCTAGATATTTGAGCTTATTGAATGACCATGTTAGGTGTAACTTATTGAGGGACAAATATGTAGTAGAGGTAAATTCATAATGATTTTTTTCTTTGTGTAACAAATTAGATTTTTGGGTAAATAAAATAAATAAATAAATAAACATTGATTAAATTCCATGTTATCAGGCTTTGGACGTTCTCCTTGTTTTGAAGAATAGATCCTATTCATCATTCATGAGTTGATCATGTAGTTGAGGTTTAGAAATTGGATTAGGTTTAATATTGGAGGGTTGAACTAACAATGGAGGATGAGGTATGGCCGTAGGCTTTATGTACCTTTGAGAAAAATATTTTGGGTAATTATGAGGGGTCTGTATCTAATTTAGAGATGGGGAAATTGATTAAGGAGGATAATATTTCTTTCAGTATGATATGAGCATGAGATGAATTTTGAGTACTTTGGGAAATTACTCAGAAGTGGTGTTTTTCATGTCCAAGGTGGAAGCTATTTCTTTGTGACCTAAATGAGGAAAAAGTGTCACAATAAGACTTTCAGAGGGTGTTTTGGGAAAAATTTATATCATCGATGATGAAAGAATCTAATATGTAGGATCTGATCTCCCTTATACAGGTGATTCTGAGTGTGTGGAATCTTGGAATCTGGTTCAATAACCTCCTACACTATTCTCTAGATGTTATCCCTAACGAGGAGTCCAGAGCTTGACATCTGGAGGAGGCTGTATACCCAGTGATCCATTAAGTGGCCACTCTGTTTACACTCCAATGTATATATAGGTGTAGAAAAGCATATGGCTATCGAGGTAATTATCTCTGTGGGTGTCTTGCCTCATAAGGGTATAAAATATGATTTTTGGTGGAGTAGAGCTTCATGTAATGGGCTATTGGTGTTCAGATAGTAAGAGTTCTATTCAGTAGGGAACCGACCACAACCATTTCTTTCCTGACCATCAGTGATAGTTGGGTTTTGGGAACCTTTTGGGGGTTCTATATTTTCATTAAATATCTTTGGGAGATATGGGATTTTACAAAATATGTGTTTGACCTCTCTGGAAGATCGATTTTTGATTAAAGGTAAGGACACTTTTTAGAAGTAGTAGTTTCCTCCAAAAGTGTTCTAGATGCAGGGACCACGAGATATTTTTCTGGTGCCAAGGGAATGTGGAGTTGGTATAGGAAAGATTTTTGATGGTCCACATGAATATAGACCTAGAATAGAGTGTAGTTGTGGAGGTCCTAAGTAGAGATTTATAGGAGTTAGTTGTGGTCAGATGCATGGATTAGAGGCAGCACCACTAGTAGATCTAGGAGTTGTTTGTGGTACAATCAGTTTATTTTCTACCATTGTGTGTGATTTTTCTAACCAAGGAGACTCAAAATCATCTGTTTCTCCTTATTTTTTCATATGTTGGGACTGTACATGGGAAGGCTTCAAGTTACCCTTATGTTATCAATATCGATTGGTGGTCAGGATTCTTAATTGGATATGTGATGGGGATATATACTGGTAACAGGGAGCACCGTTAATTAGGGGAATTAATATTATTTCATATATTACCATATGAAATTATCATTAGTATGGATTGGATGTATTATGTGTATAAAATCATTTAATTACTTCAGATAAGAGTTTAAATATTTGATGTAGAGGGCTAATGAGTGGAATTCATTGGTGAGAGAGGTTATTTTTTAGCTGGTTGGAATGTGTAACCTCTTTTGTTGTAGTTGGTGGATCTTCCAATAAAAGATTAGTTTGGGGATATTACTAGGTTTTTTCAACAGTTTTTGGATATTTTACTAGAGGAGGTTATCGAATTACCCCATCAGTGTGACATCTATTTGGGATAGAGTTTTAGCTAGACGAATTTATGATAATGATGAATCCCTATTGGGTATTTTCCTTAGAGTTTTATGAGTTGATACTACAAGTGCATTATCTGATGTATAGGGGTTTCATCCAACCCAGTGTGTTGTTGTGGGGTGCTTCCATGTAGTTCTATAGGGGGGGGGGGTGTCTGAGGCAGTGAATAGACTATTAAAGGTTGAATTATGTGATAATAAAAAATTGTTACCCTATTATGGGGATTGATGGACTATATTAAAAAATAATAGGAGCAAGCTGGTTTGATCAAGATTCCTGATATTTCCAATTGAAGGTGGAATATGAGGATGTTCATAATATTTCCTTTAGATGTAGGTATGGTCACATTGTGTTTATAGACATTCTAGTTAGTGTTACAAAGACACTAGCCATGTTCATGGGTCTTATTAACTCTGTGTTCTCTCAATTTGTAGCCTCACTGACAATATTGACCAATAATTACCAAGATTTTGTGTGGATAGATTAGTGTCCAGATGTGTTCGATTACCTGAATGAGAAGATGGTCTGTGCTTTCGTATTTTAGTTTCCAAAGGAGGGTGTAATTTTTGAGGCCTTTTGTATCACATCCCATCTAGGATTTAGATGTGGTTTGATGTAGCAGGGACATATGATATTTTATAGTTTCAGGTAGTTATGTCCCCACAAGTGTAACTATTCCACCCATGATCTGTATTAGTCATCCATTATGTTCATGCTAAATTTTTGGCTATATTACCTCATTGGAATGCATTTTGGTGTTTTCCTAGACCACAAGATCCTAAGATAAGTTTTCCCTCAATGGGTTATGAATCTATGTTAGAATAGGTGGTTAGAGATTATTCAATATTAAAATTTTTAGATCTCTCACACCCTAGTGAAGGGTAATTTTGTTCCTAATGCATTGAGTAAGAATTCTTGAGAGGATGTGGATTAGGAATCTATTAATGTTTGGAAGAGAATGGAAGATATTTCAATGATTCATCTTGACGTTAAGGAAATGGGTTTCAAAAGATATATTAATTAGATTAACATTGAGTCATATTTGATGTGAAAGGTGGAGGAGTGTCAGTGGATATAATCAGAGGAAGAGGTTATGTGTGTTCATGTTAGCCTTTGTGACCCTCTTGAGGGATGGCCAGTGGATGAATAGAACTAGGTGTTGTTCCAAGATAATATATTTGTCCCAAAGGCGATGCATGAGGAATTTGACCCTGAGTTTCATAGATCATCTATATCTTGGTGTGATAATGATGTAATGTGGCTTGAGGATAAAACATTTGTGGACAGTGATGAAATTGTTAGGAGTAGATCTTATGGAAAAAGGTCTGATTTTTTACAAGGTGAAAGTAGGGGACTATGTTCCATGTGTTTTTTCACAGTCCTTAGATGTACCCAAGTGGAAATTGGAGGAAATATAAATGGTATCAATCATAGTGTTACCTTCTCTGAAGGAGGATATGAGGTGGCTTTTGTGATAGTTGACCTAATGAAGAAATCAACTGACTTATGGGAAATCCAGGATTCATAAACCATGGTTTTTTGGTGAGTTATTATGTGGAAAATGTGTTTAGGCTCCATGGGGTACTGATGAACATCATCTTGGACCAGGATCCTATTTTTAACATGTGAGTATAGAGGGAATTGCAGTTTTTTTGGTTCCTAATATCACCTTATCACATCTTATCGCACATAGATAGATGGGAAGATAGGGAAATTCAAACAGACACTTGAGGAGATGTTTCAGGAATACATCTTGGACTTTGGTTGATCTTGGGTTTGAAACCAACATTTGGTTGAGTTTACACACAATAATTTATATAACTCTTACATTGGTATGGATTTATTTGAGGAATTTTATAGTTATACATGTCATTCTCCATTTTTTTGGATGAAGGTTGGAGAGGAAACAATTATTGATCCGGATGTGGTGCAGATCATGAACAAAAAGGTCCAGTTGGTTCATGAGAGGATGAGGGAGGCCCATGACCATAATAAGTCAAATGATGATCATAGGATGATGCCCCTTGGGTTTACGTTTATATACCATTTGTTCCAGATAATCTTTCTCTTTCACGGGACTGAAGGGTTTGGTGGTGGTGGTGGTGGTGGGGGGGGGGGGTTTGCTTTCTCTTATGTTTTTTAGCCCTTTTAGGTGTTGGGGTGTGTTGGATAGGTGGAATATTGGTTGGAATTTCCACCAAAGTTTGAGAGGATCGAAAAAGTCTTCCACCCATCCCAGATTCATCAATATATTTAACATGACTCCCACATTATTGACTAGAGATATATGGACATTAAGGATGATGAAACATTTTTTGAGGAGCCAGTTGATATCTAGTATCATCGAGAGAAGGTGATGCATTGGTGAACCATTACCTTGGTTCATTTGTTATGAAGGCATAGTGGTGTGAAGGAGAGTACTTGTGAGTGGGATACACAGATGTGTCCCCAATACCCTAAGCTACTTTTAGTTTAACTTTTCTTTATTTTTATTGTGATGCGATGTTTAGTTATTGAAATTCTTGGAGATTTTTGGTTACCCCTAGATGCGTGATGTGTAATAAAATCATATAAAAATGAAAAGGTGAGGAACTGAATACTAATATATATTAATTATAGCATGATGTGATTAAACATATATGGGTGAGTCAGTGGCACCCAGATCAGATAGTATCTTACATGGAGAATGGAATTATCTGATTCATGTGTCTGGGGTAGTGGAATTTGTAGGTTATCGTGGTTATTGGTTTTGGATATGTGGAGTTTAGGATATATTTTCATGGTAATGGGTGGTGATGTGGTTGTGTGAGGTGATGAGGTTCTGTGAGATGTTTTTAGTCCATTTGGTTTGGAATGTTTATATGGTGGTAGTGTTTTAGGAATGATTATATTTTAAGAGGTATCTCATAGGGTGGTTGTTCAGACCTATTTATTTTCCAATTTTGGTTCTGATTTGTGAGGATGAGAATCATTTGAGGGGTATTTTTTATAATGATATTTTCCTTCCTGTAATATTAATTTTATAGTTTTGGGTATTGGAGGTGTTTAGTAAGAGGTTATAATAGTGTTTTAGTGGTTGGAGATGAATTAAATCTACTGTAGGATATTCACACTGTGAATGGTTTACATGATGTGAATTTGTGATTCTTAGATTGAGAAATTGGGGAATTTATATACTATTTGTAGTTGAGGTGTGACCCGTGAAGCCGATTCACATCATTAAGTTAGTTTATAATGTTTTATTAAATAAAGGATGAGGTGACAGGAATTTTGGTGAAAGTTTTAATTTTTGGGAAACATGGGGATTTCATATCATGATTGTACTCCATGATGTGATAGTTTCAAGTTATAGGTTAAAAATATTTTATTTTTCCAAATCTATCCTCATTCTTCCATGGATTCCCACTCTCATTCTTGATGAAACATAGGCAGCCTATGGAGATATTCCTATCATCTTCTCCCTTACTTATATCATTAGGTTCTAGTGGATGCCAGTTTTCTATACTCGGTGAGTTAACCTATCTTTACTATGGGTTTTCTTTTTGTATTCTTCGAAGATTTTATGTTTTGGGGTGGTTTTGGTTTTTTATGTGTATTGGTTTCTTTTGTTACAACCATTTGGTGCAATTTTGGTAGATCCAGGAGTCCCTTGTGAGGAGGTGGTTTTTGGTCAGTTTATTCTTCATCCTATGGTGCACATTGAAATTTGAAATATTTCTTATGGTAGAGAATCCTCGTTCACACATATTTATGTTCCATGTGTGAGATCTCTATGGGGTTTCTTTCCATTGGGTGGATAGTAATTGTGTACATAATGAGATAATTTATTTGAAAGTATAAAATTAATGGATATAGGGAGCTTTCTCATTATTTAATATTTTGATACATGTTGTTGATATTTTTTTTGTATTTATGATTCCAATAATTTAAAAAATCTATTGGTCACTTTGTTTGCGCTATAGTTCTTATGCTATAATGAAAATTTTTGTTTCTTTGTGAGATCAAACCATAAAGAAATGGTTAAAGAATTAATATTTGACTAATAATTGGTTTCCATTTTACATCTAGTTTGTTTGATAACACCCCTACTAAATAAAAAAGATATGTGACAATGACCCCGAATTTTCATGGAATCTGGTTTGGGTTGTTGTTGTGTGTTTGTTCTTATTGTGTTTTCCAAACATTGTTTGGGATATTGTATGGTGATGGAGGTGAACTGCTGGGCTGTGTGGTTTGTGGGGTTGTGATGTGATTTTTGGTTAACATTGATGTGATGTGGGAAGTTGTTTGATGTGGTGTGATGAGGTTGTGGCATAATGGTTATGGTGAAGTGGTTGTGGTGCCATCGTTATGACACAATTAGTGTGCTACACTGTTTATGGAATAATGGTTGTGGCATAATGGTTGTGGTGAAATGGGTTTATTGTGGTACGTGGTGACAGAATTATATGGTGGGTGTGTAGTGAGATGGATTGGGTTATGTGGTGTGATGATGATGGTGGATATGAGGTGCGATGATGGTGGTTGTATGAGTTTGGCCAGTTATCAAGTGGCATGGTTATGTTAGTTTCTGGGTTATCCATGGGATGAATTGTGAGCTAATTCATAGTCAAGGTGGATTGAAAATAGATGTGTGATTAATGGATTAAAATAAACTGAATGAAATAATGAGTAGTGTAATGTGAAATTGAATGACTAATGAATAAAATGGAGAATCTTGTAAGTGGGAAGTGGAATATTGTTTGGATTGTGTGGTGGTTTTGTGGTGTGTGGAATATAGTGGTGGTAGTGGTTGTGAAAACTTATTTATGGTACATTAGTGGTGATATGTTGTGCTTTAGTGTAGTTGATGTGAACCCAAAGGCTGGGTATTATGTGCTATCTATATAACATGTCTGTTTATGTTATGTTGCATATACCCCACCCATGTTGGATAACCATACTAATGATTAGAATTTCTATGTTCGGGTTGTTTCACCCAATTTCTAGGATGGTAGTGATATGTTTTCCAAGATACTCCCTCTAAACCACTCTCTGTAAAGACCTGAAAATTTCAATGAAAACTTTTTCTTAATTTCGTTGGGATTTTTCTAGTAAGCAGTTTCTAACGGCACCTGATTCCGAGGCCCCGTGTGCCCGTAATCAATTTATGAAGTTTAGGTCGGGTACGTTTAGTGAACGATCGAGCGAGTTTTTCTAACTTTTTAACTGGTGCTTGAAATCGAAATATGAGGGCAATGATGAAACCACAGTGCCAGTAATTTCTTAAGAAGATCTTTACTAGAGTTGTGTTTTCTCGGGAAGAGTTGTTTAATTTTGTGGTTTAAGTATAAAGAGAAATAAAATTTGTGTTACAATTTTATTTCACTTATAAGTGGTTAAACCCCATGTGTGGGAGTGGAGGTGGGACCCACTAAAATCCGAACTCCTCTTGATAGGATATTAGCGAGGTGGGGCCCACACGATCCCCACCACTTCAAATTCCCCTAACTCCTCTTCCACATATTTTATGACAACTCTATATTTAATTAATGAAATTAAATCAACTTTTGAATTTTAAAAAGATGTTGAAAAAATTAATAAAATAAGGGAAAGGCCTTATTTTATTTTTGGTTGCTTCATTGTGTTGAGATAGGGAGAATTATTTACCTTGAAGAACTCCATCTTCCTCGTTGAAGAAAGTGATGAACGCCGTCACGCCTTCCATCTTCTTCCTGCATCAAAAAAGGGAGACGTCGCTTCCTCCTCAGACGACCTCCGTCTACGTATACGGAGCCTCCCCTGTGATGACGTTTTCTGCAAACTTCTTCGAGGTAGGGGTGTGTTTTGAATTGAGAGATTTTGGTTTTCCTTCCATGTTGATGTTTCTATCTAAAACCTTATGCTATAAAAACTAATGCAGAGGGAACCCGACCAAACTAACACGGTCTGATTCCTACGCCGTTCTTGTTGTATTGTGTGCTCCAACTGTTCTTGATCGTTGAATCACGACAAGTTTTAGGCACCGATCGGAGGCCCAAAAACATTGGAAACGGCCTCAGAACATCAAGACAACCTAGGAATGGGAGTTTTGTAGCAAACATATCATCAAAACAAAGGACGGATGCCTCAAGAGGCATGCTGGAAAGAGGCGTCATTTCTGGAAAATTCAAGAATACACGGCGTGTCCTTCCAAAGCACACTCCGTGTAGTACAAACATTCAGTGGAAAAGTAACAGACATCAGAAGAAGTGGCACACGACATGTGACACTGGTCACACGGCGTGTACTGTCCACACAGTTTGATAGAGGAGACTTCGATGGACATGGCGTGTATTTGAGGAAATTACACAGATATGGATGGAAATACACTGCCATGAGGCACAACCTGTATTCTCATCATACCACGGAAGAAGCGGCTTCGGTATGACTCGACGTGTATTATGGAAATACATGGACACAGGGTGGAGTAAACGAGCATGTACTCCACCACACGGCCGGGCATGGCCAGTGTACACCGAGCCGACCCCAGAAGTCTTGACACAGCCTGTGACTACACCACATGCCGTGTATTTTACATTTTACACAAACATCCCATCGACATAGGCTCTAGTACACAGACAGTACCTGTGGACTAAAGACACGGCGTGTAACCATACCACATGCGGTGTACTTTCTTATCTACACGAACATCCATGCGACACGGGCCGTATCACACGGGCAGTACCTGGTGACAGATGACACGATGTGTATCTCTTATCTACACGCCGTGTACTTTTGGAAAAAGGCTTGGTCGTCTTGTTCTCTATTACTATGGAATGTTTTTCATGGTTTTCCCCTAGGACGAGGGATGGAACAGTGGGATACATCATCCCTGGTCTTCGTGATGGTTGATGTATCCATCCCTTGACTCGAGGAGCGGACCCTCCCGGAATCAAGTATGCTATGTGCGGGAACCCTAGAGCTGGCTGCGACTGTAACGATGACGACGACTGTACTGAAATCCTCTATGTTTTCGACAACGATGACTACCATACTAAAATCTTCCATGGGTTCGATGGCGATGACTACTATTCTTGTATCCTATGTGGGTCCGACAGTTTTTGACTACTGTTTTTGTATCCTATGTGGGTCTGGTAGTATCTGACTATGTACTTGTATCCTATGTGGGTCCGACAGAGGAGCTGGTCTTATATCCTTCATGGGTCTGACAGCTTAGCTGGTCTTGTATCCTATGTTGGTCCGATAGCTCAGATGAATCAGTGGCTATATCTGATCATCTCTCTCATATTATGAAGAAGTACACCTAAGTGAGCTGAGTCTTAACTTACATTCAATATCATCGATATGATTATTGTGCTTTCTTGTGTGAATTGTGTTGTGCTTTCTGTATGGATTGGTTTGTGAATTCCTATGTGGAATGGGTTATGTTTTTCCTATGTGGATTGAGTTGAAATTTGGGCTCGTGTGCTGGAGCCGAGTTGGAATAGATGACTTAGGTATATGTATGGGCATATACCTAAGTAGAGTTGGTTGTTACGTCGTGATTGTATCTTTCCATTTTTGTTTATCCTTCGTGGATTCTGGGAGACCTTCGGGGGTCTCGGGGTCCCTAATGAGTAGCGTTTACTCACCCCTGCATGGGCTATGCCCATACTACATTGTGTTGGATGTAGACGACGGACAACGCTGATCGAGGTGGGAGCTCAGGGAGCTAGACGGTACCTGGAGGTGGATCACTGGACGGGATATACATGGAGCGGACGGCTGGAGCTGAGGAGTAGAGGAGACTATCTATACCCACCCTTCAGGTGGGATTTAATAGAGGACGTACTGGTGGTTGCTGATTTGTCCTTCAGTTGTTGTACTTTACTTTTTCGCTGTATTGCACTTCAGTTGGGTTTGTATTCTGGCCCATTTACTTTCCAGCACTTACTATTGATCTCAGTTTACTTAGTGTTTACTCAGCTTGCGTAATCTGTGGTGTTTGTTTTCTTTATAAAGGAAATGCCTTCCCTTTTATCGGGATTTAGGCCTTTGGTGTTAGTCGCCATCCCCTGGCCTATGGAAGGCGGGCTTGGGGTATTCACGACACGAGCCACGAGGACGGGTCGTGACAAATTGGTATCAGAGGTGTTCGGTTCTACCGCAGAACTCAGGACTCTGGTCTTTCTTCTATGTGAAGAAATAGTGTTAAGGGTACTGAGTGTGGTTATCAGTCCAGGGAGTCTAGTGTTGGTGCAGCGACCGACGTATCCATACACCAGGACCCTGACTTCTGATTCCCGACTCAGTGCACGAAGACATTTATTGCACGTGTGTTTCAATGTTTTCTTTGTGATTACTTGTGTCAGCTCACCAGGTATACTGTATTAACAGTGGAGCACCTATTTCTTTTCAAGATGGCCCCACGACGACATCCAGCTAGGGTTCCGAGCTTTGTGTGAGACGATAGCCCACAGAGCAACGAGGCCCCAGTGAAGGGCCCTATTACAGCAGAGGCACCGACGGTACCTCTACCCGCCGAGCAACTGATGCTACCAGCCCCAGGCACTGAGAGTTCACATCGCCTTAGTGCACTACAAATGTTTTAGCGTCAGAGACTGCCTAGGTTCCATGGGGAGACGGACCCTCAGGCAACTGAGGATTGGCTGGATACTGTTGTTCGAGTTTTCATGTTAGTGGGGACACCAGCTGACCTCATGGTGATCCTTACAGCGAGTCTCCTACACGCATAAGTAGGTAGATGGTGGATCCTGATGCTCTAGGTGCACGACGAGGAATATTTACTTTGGAAGGACATTGAGAGCCTATTCTTCTCAGAGTTCATTCCATCCACCCTTCATGCGGTGCGCATTCAGAAGCTACTATAGTTGCGGCAGGGCAACATGACGGTAGCCCAGTACTCGACGATATTTACAGATCTCTCGCACTACTCCACAGACATGGCACGTCACCCATTCTTCCAGGCTCGGACCTTCGAGCAGGGACTGTGGCATGAGATCAGAGCTTCGATGATCTCCCTTAGCATTCCGACGCAGGAAGGAGTACTGGAGCGAGCCCTTCTTGCAGAGAGATTTCTTGTTGATCCTACACCAGCAGCGAGACCTGCCGCAAGGTGACACGCAGCAGAGTTTTCTGCAGCTGGCAGTCGACGGATGTCACAGGGGTCCATGTGGACCAGACCATCAGGCAGATGACCTCATCACACTGGCTCAGAGGTGCAGGGAAACAGCGCAGAGCCAATGTTACGAGGAGCAGACAGTGCTATGCATGCGGCGGGCAGGGCCACATGGCTTGTGACTGCCTGACCTTCCATACAGAGGAGCAACAGACGGTTGACGGACCACCCAGGTAGTGGTAGAGTTTTGACCCTGGAAGTCCGCAGGGAGTAGGCGGACGAGGCATAGGAGCTGGTCGTGCAGTATGTGGTGGGAGACGCTTTGAGGCTTTACCACCACCACCACCATGAGGTCCACCCCGACCACAGGGAGCTGGCGGGCAGAGGCAGGCTCAGCTTTAGGCAGTGGAGGCCTATTAACACGGTGCACCAGAGATGATTTGAGGTATGATATGTGTCTATTCCACCCTTTCTGCAGTTCTTATAGACATAGGAACGAGTCATTATTTTATTGCCACAGCCGTTGTTCGGAGCTTAGAGATTTCGATGGAGTCGTTGGATCGATCCTTAGGGCTAGAGACTCCTACGGGAGCAGAATCGATGATTACGCACTGGTGATGACAGTGTGAGCTTACTCTAGGAGATGAGAGCTTCGACTGGGATCTTCTTATAGAGGCGTCGAGGCCTTAAAACGTCATCTTGGGCATGGATTGGTTATCTACAGTCCATGATCAGATCGACTGTTTTAGGCGCAAGGTGCGATGTGTTCGCACCGATGGGAGCATGTTCACCTTCACCAGTGAAAAGGGAGCCTTTGCAGTGCAGGATGGACTCACGTAGAGGAGAGGACAGCTGATCACTCATCAGTTGGATAGCCTCATCCTAGGAGTAGTGGACGTGCGATGTCTGAGTTTTCCTGTAGTGGTGGATCTGTATGAAGACGATTTTCCTGACAACGTTCCAGGACTACCTCCTCGCAGAGAGGTAGAATTCTATATTGACCTGTACCCCAGGACAGACCCAATATCTTTTCCAGCATATCAGATGGCTCCCGCTGAGCTTCAAGAGCTACGGGTACAGCTGGAGGACTTACAGGGCAAGGGATTCATTCGACCCAGTGTTTCACCCCGGGCTTCACCAATTTTGTTCGCCAAGAAGGCGGACAAGACTTTTCAAATGTGTGTCGATTATCGTTGCCTGAATCAGTTGACCGTGAAGAAAAATTATTCGCTTCCATGGATTGAAGACCTCTTCGATCAGCTCAAGGGAGCACGGTGGTTCTCAAAGATAGACCTCTGGTCAGGCTATCATCAGCTCAGAGTTCGAGATAAGGATGTGAAGAAGACGAATTTTAGGTGTCGGTATGGAAACTATGAGATCTTGGTTATACATTTTGGCGTAACCAAGGCTCCAGCAGTGTTCATGAGTCTCATGAACAGGATATTCCACCCTCACCTCGATTGATTTGTCGTAGTATTCATTGACGATATATTGATATACTCGACTACTGTGGAGGAGCATGCCTAGCACTTGCGGGTTGTACTAGACACACTCTTAGAGCACCATCTTTATGGTAAGCTCTCGAAGTATCAGTTCTGGATACGCGAGGTCCACTTCTTGGGACACGTCATCTTTGAGGTGGGAGTTGTAGTGGATCCTGTGAAGATCGAGGCAGTGCTAGCTTGAGAGCCACCTAGGAGTGTGATGGAGGTGCAGAGTTTCCTAGGTTTGGTTGGGTACGACCGGAGATTTGTGCCAGACTTCTCCAGAGATGCGGCACCACTTACATATTTGACAAAGAAGGGTAGACCCTTCGTGTGGTCAGATAGATGTCAGTAGAGTTTCCAGGAGCTGAGAGAGAGATTGACCAATGCACCCATCTAGAGACTACTAGAGGAGGGAGTAGGGTACGTAATCTACTACGATGCATCACAGACCATACTTGGGTGTTTCCTTATGCAGGAGCGGGATTTGATCGCCAATGGATCATGAAATTTGAGGCAACATGAACAGAACTATGCTACCCATGACATGGAGTTAGCAGTAGTGTTCTTCGCTCTGAAGATGTGGCGGCACTATCTGATGGGAGAGTGCTTTACAGTCTACTATGACCACCATAGTCTCAGGTACATCTTCTCGAAGAAGTACCTAAACCTGAGATAGCGGTGATGGCTCGAGTTCCTCCAGGAATATGACTTTGAGATAGTCTATACTCCTGGGATGGGGAATGTAGTAGCCGATGCTCTTAGCAGGAGGATGGGCATTCAGCTACTTGGAGAGGAGATAGAGAAGCTATCCACGTTATAGATAACCTTCATGGATAGAGATGGAGCAGACTTTCTTCAGTCACTCACAGTCTCTCCTCCAATTCTTCAGTGGGTCAGAGAGGCACAACGTGGGGACGTTGACTGTGAGACGCGGCATGCACAGATTTCCTCAGGACACGCACCTGATGGATTCTCTATATGAGGAGAGCATGTCGTCCTTTTCATAGGACGTACCATGGTACTAGTTTCTTTACATGAGGAGGTGCTGAGAGTATTTCACAGTTCCCCTTTAGCAGTACATCCAGGAGTGGCAAACATGTACCAAGATCTCAAACGACAGCACTGGTGGCCGGGTATGAAGAAGGATATGGCAGAGTTCGTTTCTCGATACTTCACCTGCCAGCAGGTAAAGGTGGAGCACCAGGTACCAGCAGGATTGGTACAACCCTTGGAGATTCCATATTGGAAGTGGGATGGGATATATATGGATTTCATGACTGTAATTCCATGTACTTCCAGAGGACACGACTCCATTTGGGTGATCGTCGACCGAATCACCAAGTCGGCCCACTTCTTACCTATCAGAGAGCAAGGCTTAGGGGAGAGCTTGGGACATCTCTATGATTAAGAGATCATACGAATTCATGGTGTGCCATAATATATAGTCTCTGATTGTGACGCTCGCTTTACTTCCTGGATTTGAAAGGGGTTGCAGGAGACATTCGGGATGCAGCTACGCCTAAGCACCACCATTCACCCTCAAACGGATGGTCAGATAGAGAGGACCATTTAGACTCTCGAGGACATGCTCCGTGCATGTGTCCTCAACTTTGGTCATAGCTGGGAGGATCACCTACCCTTGGTGGAGTTTGCATACAACAACAGCTACCACTCCACCATCGGGATGGAACCATACGAGGCATTGTATGAACGACCTTGCAGATCACCTCTGTGCTGGACAGACCCTGGGGAGTCAGCACTTGTGGGACGAGAGATGGTTCAGGCCATGACAGAGAAGGTCCATGTCATCCAGGAGTGGATGAGGACAGATCAAAGCTGACAGAAGTCTTATGCTGATAGGAGGCGGAGACCACTAGAGTTCGAGGATGGTGACCACATTTTCTTGCGGGTCTCACCTCAACGTGGATTACAGAGATTTGGCCAGGGCAGCAAGTTATCACCGCGCTTCATAGGACCATTCCAGGTTCTCACCAGGATAGGCGAGGTGGCTTATCGCTTGGATCTACTACCTCCGTTTCACCGGGTGCACGATGTCTTCCACGTATCTCAGGTGAGGAGATATGTGCATGACCCGACACACATCATAGACCATGGGGAGCTGGACATTGATGATGAGGGGACTTTTGCGGTGGTCCCGATGGAGATTGAGGATCGCCAGGTGCGGGTCCTACATGGATGGTCGATTCCTCTAGTTCACATTAGATGGCAGCACAGGAACCTCCATGAGATCACTTGGGAGCGGGAGGCTCAGATGCGTTCTCAGTACCCCAATTTGTTTCCCTTATTTGTGATGTATCTTTAAGGGGACGTAAATCCCTGAGGTGGGAGTAATGTAAAGTCCCGTAAATTTCAAGGAATTTTTTTTCTTAATTTATTTGAGATTTTGCTAGTACGCAGTTTTTGACGGAACCTAGTTCCGTGGCCCGGGGTGCCTGAAATCAATTTCCGAAGTTCATCTTGGGTACGTTCCATGAACGAACGAGCAAGTTTTTTTAACTTTTGAACCAGTGCTCGGAATCTAAATCCGAGGGCATCGATGAAACTGCAGTTCCAGTAATTGCTTAAGAATACCTTTACTGGAGCTGCGTTTTCTCGAGAAGAGTTGTTTAATTTTTTGTTTTAAGTATAAAGAGAAATAAAATCTGTATTACCATTTTATTTCACTTATAAGTGGTTAAACCCCATGTGTGGGAGTTGAGGTGGGACCCACTAAAATCCTAACTCCTCTTGATAGGATATTATTGAGGTGGGGCCCACACGAGCCCCACCCCATAAAATTCCCCTAACTCCTCTTCCACATTTTTTATGACAACTCTAGATTTAATTATTAAAATGAATTCAACTTTTGAATTTTAAAAAGATGTTAGAAAAAGTAATAAAATAAAGCAAAGGCCTTATTTTATTTTTGGTTGCTTCGTTGTGTTGATAGAGGGAGAATTAATTACCTTGAATAACTTCATCTTCCTCATTGAAGAATGCGAAGAACTCCGTCACGCCTTCCATCTTCTTCCTGCATCAAAGAAAGGGAGATGCCGCTTCCTCCTCGGACGATCTCCGTCAACGTATACAGAGCCTCACCCCACGACGCCGTTTTTCGCGAACATCTTCGAGATAGGGGTGTGTTTATAATTGAGATATTTTGGTTTTCCTTCCATGTTGATGTTTCTTTCTAAAACCTTATGCTATCAAAACTAATGTGGAGGGAACCAGACCAAACTAACATGATCCAATTCCTCCACCGTTCTTGTTGTATTGTTTCCTCCAACCGTTCTTGAGTAGTGAATCAAGGCAATTTTTAGGAGCCAATCGGAGGCCCAAAAACATCAGAAACGGCCTCGGAACATCAATAAGACCTAGGAATGGGAGTTTTGTAGCAAAAGGATCATCGGAACAAAAAATGGACACCTCGGGAGGTGTGCTGGACAGAGGCCTCGTTTCTAGAAAATTCCGGAATACAGCACATGTACTTCCAAAGCACATGCCGTGTAGTAAAAACATTCAGTGGAAGAAGTAACGAACATCAGTAGAAGTGACACACGACGTGTGACACCGGTCACATGGCGTGTACTGTCCACGCAGTTTGACAGAGGAGACTTCGATGGACATGGCGTGTATTTGAAGAAAATACACAGACACGAACAGAAATACAAGGCCACGAGACGCGGCGTGTATTCTCATGATACCATGGCAGAAGAAGCTTTAGTATGACTCAGCGTGTATTCTGGAAATAGACGGACACGGGGTGGAGTATAGGAGCATGTACTCCACCACACGGCTAGGCATGGCCAGTGTACACGAATACGACCCCAGAAGTCTGGACACGACGTGTAACTATACCACACACCGTGTATTTTACTTTTTACACAAACAACCCATCGACATGGGCTGTGGTACACGGATAGTACCCGTGGACTGAAGACACGATGTGTAACTATAGCTCTCGTCCTGTACTTTTTTATCTACATGGCCAACCCTGTGACACGGGCCATATCACACGGGCAGTACCCGGTGACAGATGAAACGGGGTGTATCTCTTATCTACATGTCATGTACTTTTGGAAAATGGCTTGGTCGTCTTGTTCTCTGTGACTTGGGAACATTTTACTTGGTTTTCCCCTAAGACGTGAGACGGAACGTTGTGATACATCATCCCTAGTCTTCATGACCGTTTATGTATCCATCCCTTGAATCGAGGAGAGGACCCTCCCGGAATCGAGTATGCTGTGTGAGGGAACCCTAGAGCTGGATGCGACTGTGACGACGACAGCGACTGTACTGAAAGCCTCCATGGGTTCGACAGCGGTGACTACCATACTGAAATTCTCTGTGGGTTCGACGGTGATGACTACTGTTCTTGTATCCTATGTGGGACTAGCAGTTTTTCACTACTGCTCTTGTATACTATATGGGTCCGGGAGTATGTGACTCTGTACTTGTATCCTATGTGGGTTCGGAAGAGTAGCTGGTCTTGTATCCTTTGTGGGTTCTACAGCTTAACTTGTCTTGTATCCTATGTGGGTCTGACAACTTAGATGAATCAGTGGTTATATTTGATAATCTCTATTGTCTTACGAAGAAGTATACCTCAGTGAGCTGAGTCTTAACTTACAATCAATATCATTGATATGATTGTTGTGACTTCCTGTGTGGATATGGTTGTGCTTTCATGTGTGGATTGGGTTGTGAATTATTATGTGGAATGGGTTATGTTTTTCTTGTGTGGACTGAGTTGTAATTTGGGCTCGTGTGCTGGAGCCGAGCTGGAATAGATGACTTAGGTATATGTATGGGCATATACCTAAGTAGAGTTGGTTGTTACTTTGTGATTGTATCTTTCCTTTGTGGTTTATCCTTTGTGGATTCTGGGAGACCTTTGGGAGTCTCGGGGTCCCTACTGAGTAGCGTATACTATAACGACCCATACATTACATACATGGTTAATAATTCAAAATTGAAGCATACTTATTACAACATATAACAAAACCATTAAAGGACCGTATAGGTATAATGTATTTAGAAACTGGGACACATAAACTACTGTTTCATAAAGCATCTACACTGTATTCCATTTATTTCATCATATCTATAGTCCCTTTTTGGAATATCCTACTTAATAAGCTTCTTCCTGAACTGGGGAAAGAAAACATACAAAAGGGTGAGCTCAAATGCTCAGTAAGGGTAAACAAAAGAAATATCAATCACATCATTTTCATAAGAACATAACATTTTGTAAATCTTACCCTGCAAAAGAGATCATAATTTCATAACATGGGATAAATCATGGTAGTGAAATGTAATCCCAATAATCATAACATAAAACATGAAACTTTATGTCATACAAACATTATCATAGAGAATAATTTCTTATTAGTCAAGACTCATTTCCAAGACTATCTTAGTGGACAAAGCCCATTTCTGAACTGAGTTCACTCCTCATTTCAGTCCTGTTTCACTGAACCGGTTTAACCTGCCGTTCCAGCCATGTCTATCTCATGAGATATAAAATCTTTACCCAATGCATTAGAGGGAGATATAGGTCCCACCCATCTAATAATGATACCATTCTTATGTGTGCCAAAAAATCTTAAACCATACATCATAGCATAACCCATGTAATAAAAATGGGAATCTTAAACATCGTGACATCAAAAAAAAATTCATATAAGATAAAGGAATTCATAAAAATAATTCCATCACAACATAATCAAATCAATTTAATAATATGGATAAAAACAGAACCCTTTATTATCTTAGATGGAAAATAATTTTGATAAAACACTTGAACTCCATTCTTGCTGAAAATATCCTTTCTACTTCAAAAACTCTTTTCCTTTCTTAACATGTCATACAATTCTAAACTAAAAGAAGTTGATTAAAAATAAACTTGAAAATTTGTAAAGTAAGATTCTTAGTAATAATGTTTTAAAAATCTATTCAAGCCGTATAAGTTAAAAAAACATTCTTCTCATACTTTTGTCAGAAAAGTCAAAAAGTACCTCGTACGAAAAATGACAAAAGATTCATTTCATATCTTTTACTAAAAACTCACCAAAGGGTAAAAATGGATTTAAACTATTGTAGGTGGATGGAAATAATATTATATATTGAGGAAACATGGATGTGGATGATAAAATACAACCCAGTAAATACCAAAGTATAAACAATCTCAGATAAAAATGAGATTGTTGTATTTCCCTTACCTTAGGTCCGATTTGCTTCGTAAGTGTCCGAAACTCCTGTATAATGATTTAAATAATGTTATTGACTTATTCCAGAATCATACATATTGTTATGATATCATATATGGTCATATTATTAGCTTCTTATTTGTAATATTTCATTACTACTTGTTATTCGGGTGTTTATTACTTTTTGTTCTTATGCGTGTTTTGTCGAATAAATTCTTATTATTCTCTTTAGGTTATAGATAACTCATTTCAAGAATGGTATTTGTGTAATATATATCATTTTCATTTATTCAATTCATTTATATAATCATTATGCAATTAAGATCATGTAGGACGAGTCGCATCGCATCGTGGAGACGGTATTCCGTACTTACGCACGAGCGATGATATCGTTCCCATGATCGTGGAATTGTATTAGAGTGTATGTATACTATTTCAGAATCAATATAACTTTACAATAATCATATATAGTTATTATTTACACCATTATACCCATCCATGTAAGGTGGTGAGTGAAAATAGATTACACCACGGCGTGGAGACGGTATTCCGTACGTACGCACGCGCGGTGATTTCATTTTCCATAGGATAGATAGATGGTGAAATAGGGTTGTTTAATACTTATAATAACATATCACTATATTATTGATACTTATGTTATTACTTCATAATGAAACAACTAAAGAAGAAGAATTGGAAGAAGAAATAAAGATGAAAGAATCGGTAACGGGCATTACCTCTTCTTTGAAGCGCCTCTTTGAGACCTCCACTTAGGGCACTACAATTGGTCTTTGAAGAAGACCAGAACCTATAGGATGTTTCTAGGGAATTGGGAAAGTGAAATGGGCAGGGATTGGCCGAGCATGACGGCTCAAATTAGTGTGAGGAGGAGAGGGAGGAGGTGCCTTTTTATAAGGGAGGAGAGGGGCACCTTTGGAAATATAAGAAATATTAGTTTATATTAAATCCCAAGCCCACTTAAAAACTTCCAAAATGACTCATATCCGAATATTTGATGAGATAGGGTTGTAATCGCATCAAAAAATAAAATTTAGACCTGTTAGGAATTTATTTTAAACATTATCAACTTGATTTATCCTTATTTATCAATTTAATTTTATTTGTGGTAATAATATTCTAAATTTTATATTATTATAAATAATTACATATGTGTTGTGAATTTTCCATAATTTGACACTTTATGACATTTTCAACACTATAAATTTTAATTTATAATGTTTAAATATTTTTCTGATTTTTAAACAATTTTATAATATGTTATTTTTATAAAATAACAATAGTGTCAATTTTGATACTATTCATTTATTTGAATTTAAATAAAATATATACAGAAGATATGTTCAAACCAAAAGCATTAATAGATTCATAAAATTTCATATGTATCTAGAAAATTAGTGGATCACATTAAATAGTTCATATAATATTTATTTTAATATTTTTAAAACCATTTATTTGATATTTTAATTTATAAAATAATTTCAACATCACTATTGTGTCATAATTAATGATAATTATTTAATCTTTAAAAATTATAAATAAATTCTTATGATGTGTATAACTGTATTAGCTTTCTGGATACTATTCATGTTCTAAGTTTCATTAAGTTTATCACTAAATTAAAATTATTATACTTATAAGATTTAAGAAAGTGACATGTTGTCACATTCTTTGGTTTTAATAATAATTAAATTAATTTCCTGGAAAAAGGTCCATTAAATGAATCTAATCAGACCCTTAGGTAATATGGGTCTACTTTTAGTCATCCAATAGGATTTTGGCAGGTGTTAGGGTAATTTTATAATCTTATATTTACCCTTAATTATCCAATTTACCTTTAACTATGGTAAATAAAATTTACCGTAGTTACTATTCATAATGCCTAAAAATAAAAAGTAGCTTATTAACATAAATTGGACCCAATGATTCTGAATATGGAATCCATTTTTTCAAATTCAAAACATATAAGTTGCAGTAATTAATTTAAAATAAATTCCGTTGTTAAGTAAACGGGTTTTAGAAGTTAAAACATTGCCAAAGATTGAAATGTTTTTACCTATGAATTCAATGCGAAATTAATGCTAATGACATACATTATATTAAATGGTAAAATATATTCTATTTATATTTTAAAACCATTCAATATTATAATTTATCCATATAAATTATCTCAATGAAAAAAGTTGTTTTTAATTAAAAATTAGCGTATTTTTACTATTCATCAAAATATGAAAGTTATCAGAAAAATATCAAAAATTTATCCAAATTAAATTTTTATATCCTGATTCTAAAGAAGAATTTTATTTTGTCAAATTGAACTTATAAACTTGTCAAAAATTAGATTTAATGTGAGTGCACCATCAAAATGTGGTAAAACTACATTTTTTGAAAAATACTTCTTTTATCCAAAAAACTAATTTTGTTTTCATAACTCATTCTAGAAAATGTATATGTTGGATTAAAATGTTATAAAATAAAAAATTCAGTTAATACTATTCATAACGGCTAGTTTTAATAATATTTTAATAGAATATCATTGTTTAGTGAAACTCGGTATTGCGTATGACGCAAGCTATCGAAGAAGGCCACAGTTGCATGTAAAGAAAACCAAGCTAGTGTTGTGTGTAGTGAAAGATTATTTTGATGATTTATATAACATAAAAAAAATATTTCTCCTAAAAGTCTCGGGTATTACATTCTACCCCCCGTAAAATGAATTTCACCCTCGAAATTCTTCACATTGTAACAAACAGATGAGGATACCTCTCCCTCATCATATCCTCAATCTCCCATGTAGCTTATTCTAATTGGTGGTTCCTCCATAAAACTTTCACCATGCGAGTGGTCTTGTTCCGTAGGACTTTTTCGCTCCGATCCAGAATCTCTATCGGTTTTTCTTCATAAGAAAGATCTTGTTCCAGAGGTACAACTTCTGAGTTGAGTACATGGGAAGGATCAGGTATGTACTTTCTCAGGAGAGATACATGGAACACATCGTGAACTTGAGAGAGATTCGGTGGAAGCTCCAATCAGTATGCTACCTTCCCAACATGATCCGGAATTTCAAAAGGACCAATATATCTAGGGCTCAACTTTCCCTTCTTTCCAAATCTCATGACCCTCTTCCAGGGAGATATTCATAAGAACACTTTATCACCCACTCCAAACTCTAGGTCTTTTCTTCGGTTGTCGGCATAAATTTTCTGTCCACTCTGAGATGCTCTTATGTGTTGTTGAATAGATCTGACCTTTTCTGCCATTTCATCAACGAGATCAGGTCCTAATAGCTTTCTTTCCCCAACTTCATACCAACAAGTTGGAGTCCTGCATTTCTTTCCATAGAGAGCTTCATAAAGAGCCATATGAATACTGGAGTGAAAGCTATTATTATAAGAAAATTCCACCAAAGGTAGGTGTTGATCCCAACCACCTTTTAAATCTATAGAGAAAGCTCTCAACATATCTTCTAGAGTTTGAATTGTTCTCTCAGACTAACCGTCTGTCTGAGGATGATAAGTAGTGCTGAAAATCAACTATGTATCTAGAGTATGATGAAGACTTCTCCAGAACTTTGAGGTAAACCTCGGATCCCGATCAGATATAATAGAAAGTGGTACTCCATGAAATCTTACCACTTCCTTTACATATATCCTATCAAGATTATCTAGAGAGAAATCCTCTCTAATAGCAATGAAGTGTGCAGACTTTGTAAGATGATCAACTGTGACCCAGATAGCATTATTGCCTTTGGATGTTTTAGGATGTCCGGTGACAAATTCCATAATGATGTTTTCCCATTTCCATTCTAGTATGGGTAATGGTTGTAACATCCCCTTAGACTTTTGTCTCTCAGCTTTAACTTGCTGACAAACCAAGTATCAAGAGACATATTAAGAAACATCTCTTTTCATGCCATCCCAACAGAAGTACTCTTTCAGATCCCTATACATCTTCGTGCTTCTCGTATGAATAGAGAATGAAGAACTATGAGCCTCATCCCGTAGCTCCTTCTTTAATTATGGGATGGGAGGAACTCAAACCCGATTCCTGAACTTTATTATCCCATCACAATCAAGGTTGAATTTAGGTAAATTTCTCACCTTCTTTTGTAACTCTACATCTTCTTTCTGTGCCTCTTTAATCTTCACATGTATAGATGGTTGAAAATTCATTTGAGAAAGATACGATTTTCCCCTTCCATTATAATTCCAAGATCCATCCTTTGTAAATCCATAAATATTGGATCTTTTGTGATTCTCATCATGGATAAGCTAGCATGGTCTTGTCAACTTAATGCATCTGCCACTTTGTTTGCTTTCCCAGGGTGGTAATGAATTGAGCAGTCGTAGTCCTTAATCAGATCCAACCATCTTCTTTGTTGCATATTCAGATCCTTTTGTGTGAAAATTTACTTTAAACTTTTATGATCAGTATAAATATCACACCTTTCACCATAAATGTAATGCCTCCAAATCTTTAATGCAGAGATTACCGCAGCTAAATCCAAATCATGTGTTGGGTAATTTTTCTCATGGATTTTCAACTGTCATGAGGCATAAGCTATCACCATATCATATTGCATGAGAACACATCCTAGCCCCTTATTGGATGTATCACTGTAGATCACAAACCTTTCTCCACTCCAAGGTAGTGTGAGCATAGGTGCACTGGCTAACCTTCTTTTTAGCTCTTTGAAATTTTCTTCACATTCCTCCGTCCAAACAAACTTAACTCCTTTTCGAGTCAACTGGGTGAGTGGGTTAGATAACCTTGAAAAATATTTCACAAAACGTCGGTAATATCCAGCCAAACCAAGAAAACTTCGGATCTCGGTTACTGTTGTTGATCACAACCATCTTTTGAAAACCTCTGTTTTTGCTGGATCCAAAGATATCCCCTCTTTTGAGATTATGTGACCCAAAAATGCAAATTTTTGAAGCCAAAATTCACACTTGGTAAATTTGGCATAAAGCATCTCCTTTCATAGGGTCTTTAATACAATTCTCAAGTGATCTTCATGTTCTTACTTTATCTTTTAATAGACAAGAATATCATCTATAAAGACTACCACAAACTGATCAAGATAGTCTCTAAAGACTATATTCATCAGATCCATGAAGATAGCAGGGGCATTAGTAAGACCAAATGGAATCACTATAAATTCATAGTGTCCATACCTTGTACGGAAAGCCGTATTTGGTATATCCTCCCTTTTGACCCTTAATTGATGATACCTTGAACGAAGATCAGTCTTGGAAAAGTATTGAGCTCCGCGTAGTTGGTCAAATAGGTTATCAATGCGTGGGAGAGGATATTTGTTCTTGATAGTGATCTTGTTAAGTTCTCAATAATCAATGCAGAGTCTCATTGATCCATATTTCTTCTTAACAAACAGAATAGTTGCTCCCCAAGGTGACACACTTGGGCATATGCATCCTTTATCAAGATTCTATTGGAGTTTCTTCTTTAATTCCTACAACTCAATTGGGGCCATTCTATAAGGTGTCTTTGAAATAGGCAAAGCACCCGGTACGAGTTCTATTGAAAACTCAACTTCACGATTCGGTGGAAGACCTGACAATTCCTCCGAAAAGACATCATCAAACTCCCATACAATGAGAATATTCTTAATCGTAAGTTCCTCACCAACCATTTGAGAAAAATAACCTTCATTTAGTGGAATCAAGACCCATAAGATGGAATAAATTTCCATTGGAAGGTTATTTTCATCTATGCATCGATAGACGATCATAGATTGATCTGGAATATGAAATGTGACTTCCCTTCTTTGGAAATTGATATGAGCTCCATGTAAAGAAATCCAATCCATACCAAGAATCACATCAAATTCCACTATTGGAAGGATCATAAGATTTTCAGGAAGTACTTTCCCACAAACTTCAAGCGGAGAAGAATTGTAAAATTTTGATGCGACTATTATGCCATTAGGATTTGTCACAGCTAAATCAAAATCTAATTGTTGAGGTAATACGGTGATACCCTTAGAAAATTCTTCAGAAATAAAAGAGTGGGTGGATCCAGAATCAAATAAAACATCTGCTACTTTAGAGTGGATGGTAAGTGTATCTCTCACAACTTTGTTGTCGTACTCCACATCACCAATAGTAATTACGTGTGACTTTCCTTTGTCTTTGGCCTTAAGAGTTCGTTGATGTCGATCATCATAATCAACCCTTGGATTTGGGCATTGATTGGCATAATGCCCCATCTCCTTGCACTTGAAACAATGAAGGGTAGTATGTTCATTCTGTGTATCCCTTCCTTTGTTTGCATCATTAGACATCTTCTTCCCGTTATTTTGACATTAAATTGCCAGATGACCTTCTTTTTCACACTTATAACATTTTCTTGTCCCCTTAAGACAATTTCTCCATGTTTCTTTCCACACTTTGAGCATAAGGGAAAACTCGTCTTATTTTCAGTGTGCTCTTTAGAATTTCATTTGAATTCCATTTTCATATTCTTATCAAACCCATATGACTGATGGGTTACACCAATCTCCATCTCAAACTTGAGAGCACATCGAACAATTTCCTTGTAGCTACTGAAGACCCTTATGGTTAACGCACTTCGAAGACATGGTTTTAAGCCACTAAAGAATCGATCAATCTTACTCTCAGGTTGGATTATAATACCAGAAGCATACCTTGAAAGTCTAGTAAAAGTTTCTTCGTAGGTACCAACAGATTCATCATCCTTTTTCTTTAGTTCAAGAAACTCCTTCTCCATCTTTGTTCAGAGAATACGAGGGAAGTACTTCTTGAAAAATAAGTTCTTGAACTCATCCCATTACATGAACATAATTTCATCCCTTTGCCTCGTATTCTTAATAAGATTCCACTATTGATAAGCATCACCTTCCAAACGATAAAATGATAAGATGACTTTATCATGTTCAGAACATTGAAGAACCGAGAATATCTTTTCAGTGGTACTGATCCATTGTTCAACCACTAATGGATCAGAAGACCCGCTGAATGAAGGTGGACGCTGCCTCATGAATGATTCAGCAGAATGTTGCTGCTTCCTGTGCTCGTTTGGAAGTCCTGCATGATTTATAGCTTGATAATGTTATGTGAGCATGGTAACAAGATTTTTCATTCCAGCTCCCACAACGTTTGGTTGCTCAGGGGGACAATCATTGCATTACCCGTCACATTCCGCATTAACACGGTTCCTTCAGGTTCCAGCCATTGACTAAAACTAAGAAGAATACTATGAGCAACACTAATTATAATAGAAAAAGCACATAATCAAGAATAAAATTTCATACTTAAGGTCTTATCATAGGTTGTTAATGGCCATTTCTAAAACACTAAGATTGTGTTCTATGGTTAGAATTATCCTTAGGGTTCTTACTAAGGCTTTCACATCCTAGTTTCCAAAGGTTGAATATAAATTTCCACTGATACCAACTATAATGACCCATACTTTACATACATGGTAAATAAATCAAAATTGAATCATACTTATTATAACATATAACAAAACCATGAAAGTACCATATAAGTATAGTGTATTTATAAACTGGGAAACATAAACAACTGGTTCATAAAGCATCTACACTGTCTCCCATTTATTTCATCATACTTATAGTCCATTTTTGAAATATCCTACTTAATAAGCTTCTTCCTGACCTGGGGAAAGAAAACATACAAAAGGGTGAGCTCAAATGCTCAGTAAGGGTAATCAAAAGAAATATCAATCACATCATTTTCATAAGAACATAACATTTTGGAAATCGTACCCTGCAAAAGAGATTATAATTTCATAAGATGGGATAAATCATGGTAGTGAAATGTAACCCCAATAATCACAACTTAAAACATGAAACTTTGTGGAATACACACATAATCATAGATAATAATTTCTTATTAGTCAAGACTCATTTCCAAGACTATCTTAGTCGACAAAGTCCATTTCTGAACCGAGTTCACTCCTCGTTTCAGTCCTGTTTCACTGAACCAGTTTAACCTGCCATTCCAGCCATGTCTGTCTCATGAGATATAAAATCTTTACCCAATTCATTGGAGGGATATATAGGTCCCACACATCTCATAATGATACCATTCTTATGTGTGCCACAAAATCATAAACCATACATCATAGCATAACCCGTGTAATAAAAATGGGAATCTTAAACATCATGACTTAAAAAAAAATTCATATAGGATAAAGGAATTCATAAAAATAATTCCATAACAACATAATCAAATCAAAGTAATAATAGGGACAAAAACAGAACCCTTTATTATCTTAGATGGAAAATAATTTTGATAAAACACTTGAACTCCATTCTTGAGGAAAATATCCTTTCTACTTCAAAAACACTTTTCCTTTCTTAACATGTCATACAATTCTAAACTAAAAGATGTTGATTAAAAATAAACTTGAAAATTTGTAAAGTATTCTTGGGAAATAATGTTTTAAAAATCCATTCATGCTGTATAAGTTAAAAAAACATTCTTCTTGTACTTTTGTCAGAAAAGTCAAAAAGTACCTCGTACGAAAAACGACAAAAGATTCCTTTCATATCTTTTACTAAAAACTCACCAAAGGGTAAAAATGGATTTAAAAAATTGTAGGTGGATGGAAATAATATTATATATTGAGGAAACATGGATGTGGATGATTAAATACACCCCAGTAAATACCATAGTATAAATAATCTCGGATAAAAATGAGATTGTTATATTTCCCTTACCTTAGGTCCGATTTGCTTCGTAAGTGTACGAACCTCCTGTATAATGATTTAAATAATGTTATTGACTTATTATAGAATCATAAATATTGTTATGATATCATATATGGTCATATTATTAGCTTCTTATTAATAATATTTCATTACTACTTGTTATTCGGGTGTTTATTACTTTTTGTTCTTATGCTAGTTTTGTCGAATAAATTATTATTCTTCTATTTAGGTTATAGATACCTAATTTATAGAATGGTATTAGTTTAATATATATCATATTCATTAATTAAATTCATTTATATAACCATTATTCAATGAAGATCATGTAGAATGAGTCGCATCACATTGTGGAGACAGTATTCCGTACGTACGCACGAGCGATGATATCGTTCCCATGATCGTGGAATTGTATTGGAGTGTATATATACTATTTCAGGATAAATATAACTTTACAATAATAATATATAGTTATTAGTTACAACATTATAACCATCCAAGTAAGGTGGTGGAGGAAAATAGATTACACCACAGCGTGGAGACGGTATTCCGTATGTAGGTACGCGCGGTGATTTCATTTTCCGTAGGATGGATAGATGGTGAAATAGGGTTGTTTCATACTTATAATAACATATCAGTATATGAGTGATACTGATGTTATTACTTCATAATAAAACAACTAAATAAGAATAAGTGGAAGAAGAAATAAAGATGAAAGAATCGGTAACAGACATTACCTCTTCTTTGAAGCGCCTCTTTGAGACCTCCTCTTCGGGCACTACAATTGGTCTTTGAAGATTCCCAGGACCTCTAGGATGTTTCTAGAAAATTGGGGAAGTGAAAGGGGCAGGTATTGGCCGATATTGAAGGCTCAAATTGGTGTGAGGAGGAGAGGGAGGAGGTTCCCTTTTATAAGGGAGGAGAGGGGCACCTTTGGAAATATAAGAAATATTAGTTTATATTAAATCCAAAGCCCACTTAAAAACTTCCAAAATGACTCATATCCAAAGATTAGATGAGATAGGGTTGTAATCGCATCAAAAAATAAAATTTAGACCTGTTAGGAATTTATTTTAAACATTATCAACTTGATTTATCCTTATTTATCAATTTAATTTTATTTGTGGTAATAATATTCTAAATTTTAAATTATTATAAATAATTACATATGTGTTGTGAATTTTCCATAATTTGACACTTTATGACATTTTAGACCCTATAAATTTTAATTTATAATTTTTAAATCTTTTTGTGATTTTTAAACAATTTAATAATATGTTATTTTTATAAAATAACAATAGTGTCAATTTTGACACTATTTATTTATTTGAATTTAAATAAAATATATACAGAAGATATGTTCGAACTAAAAGCTTTAATAGATTCATAAAATGTCATATGTATCTAGAAAATTAGTGGAGCACATTAAATAGTTCATATAATATTTATTTTAATATTTTTAAAATAATTTATTTGATATTTTAATTAATAAAATAATTTCAACATCACTATTGTGTCATCATTAATGATAATTATTTAATCCCTAAAAATTATAAATAAACTTCTATGATGTAGATAATTGTATTATATTTCTGGAAAATATTCATGTTCGAAGTTTCATTACGTTTATCACTAAATTAAAATTATTATACTTATAAGATTTAAGAAAGTGACTTGTTGTCATATTCTTTGGTTTTAATAATAATTATATTATTTTCATCGACAAAAGTCCATTAAATGAATCTAATCCGACCCTTAGGTGATATGGGTAGACTTTTAGTCATCTAATAGGATTTTGTCAGGTGTTAGGGTAATTTTATAATCTTATATTTACCCTTAATTACCCTATTTACCTTTAACTATGGTAAATAAACTTTACCATAGTTACTATTCATAATGCCCAAAAATAAAACGTAGCCAATTAACATAATTTGGACCCAATGATTCTAAATATGGAATACATTTTTCCAAATTAGAAACATATAAGTTTCAGTAATTAATTTAAAATAAATCTCGTTGTTAAGAAAACGGGTTTTAGAAGTTAAAACATTGCCAAAGATTGAAATTTTTTTACCTATGAATTCAATGTGAAATTAATGCTAATGACATACATTATATTAAATGGTAAAAATATATTCTATTTATACTTTAAAACCATTCAATATTATAATTTATCCATATAAATTATCTCAAGGAAAAAAGTTGTTTTTAATTAAAAATTAGCGTATTTTTACTATTCATCAAAATATGAAAGTTATCAGAAAAATATCAAAAAATTATCCAAAGTAAATTTTTATATCCTTATTCTAAAGAAGAATTTTATTTTGTTAAATTGAACTTATAAACTTTTCAAAAACTAGATTTAATGTGGGTGCGTCATCAAAAGGTGGTAAAACTGCATTTTTTTAAAAATACTTCTTTTATCCAAAAAACTAATTTTGTTTTCATACCTCATTATAGAAAATGTATAAGTTAAATTAAAATGTTATAAAATTCAAAATTCAGTTAATACTATTCATAACGGCTTGTTTTAATAATATTTTAATAACATATCGTTGTTTAGTGAAACTCGGTATTGCGTATGACGCAAGCTATCGAGGAAGGCCGCAGTTGTGTGTAAAGCAAGCCAAGATAGTGTTGTGTATAGTGAATGATTATTTTGATTATTTATATAACATAAAAACAAAATATTTATCATAAATGTCTCAGTTGTTACATATACTCACCTCTGTACGGGATATCCCCGCACTACGTTGTGTTGGATGCAGAAGACGAACAGCGCTGATCGAGGTGGGTGCTCGGGGAGATGGACGATACTTGGAGGTGGATCATTAGACGAGACATACACAGAGCGGACGACTGGAGCTGAGGAGAAGAGGAGACTATCTGTACCCACACTTCATGTGAGATTTTTTAGAGGACGTCCCGGTGGTTGCTACTTTGTCTTTTAGTTGTTGTGCTTTAATTTTTAGTTGTACTGCACATTAGTTGGGTTTGTATTCTGGACCATTTACTTTCCAGCACTTACTATTGTACTCAGTTTACTTAATGTTTACATAGTTTGCGTACTCTGTGGTGTTTGTTTTCTTTATAAAGGCAATTCCTTCCCTTTTATCAGGATTTACGCCTTTGGTGCTAGTCACCATTCCCTGGCTTATGGAAGGCGGGCTTGGGGTAGTCACGGCATGGGTCCCGAGGATGGGTCGTGACATCTTCCTTTAGAGGTAGTGATACGGGTTGGTAATGAAGAGTACCCAAAAATTATATGATGGTCCTAATGTCTTTTGGTGGGATGCGATGTGTTAGACCATGTGTCTATAGGCGATACATGATGTTGCGTGATGTGGTATTTGGTAGAGATCACATGTTGTAGGAAGGGGGAATGTTTCTTATGTCCTTCACTTTCATCACACCCTAATGCTTGGGTTCAGGTTGTGATGTGGCATGATGTGTGTCCCAGGTGTCTATGAGTGAGATGTGATGTGTGTACTGAGTGTATATGGGTGAGATGTGATTTAATATGTGGCCCATGTGGATGTAGGTGGGATGTGATTTGACATTTGTATAAGGGATGAGATAATAGGAAGTTTGATGTTTGTTTGTGAGAGCGGAAAATTAGCGTGGAAGTATGTAAAACCCCAAGCTTCCATGATACAATTCTTTTTTAATAATAAGATAGCTTGCATTGCACACAACTTCGAGTTCTAACACACCATCACCAATTAAACTAGCCATTATGAATAGTAATACCCACTTTTTGAAATTTTATAAATTTTATTTTTCAAAATGGACTTATTTTTTGGATTCAGAATATCAAAATTAGCATAGGGTGAATTTTTGGTATTTTTATGAAAACTTTCAATTTTTAATAAATAGTGAAAAACATAGCGTTATTGTTCAAATCCGACTTTTTATTTAATTAATTAGTTATTTTATTTAAATTTATATTAGGTAAAAATTTATATATAATACATATATATGTGAAATGAAATTCATTGGAGTCATTTCATAATAATATTGGATATATAAAATTGTATTGAACATTTTACCATCTTTTACCCACCTTCTAGACGCGTTGGAAAATATGCATAAAATGTAATTTTACCACTTCTATGAATTGAATTTCAAAAATCCAGGAGACACGGTTGACATCAGTATGTAAAAAATTGTTTAATAAGATGAAAATAATTTTTGATGAATAATAACTTTTGACTTTTATTCACCACGATTAAAAGTAAATATGACAATTAAAGGTAAAAAATGATATTATATAATACCATAACACATCTCCTAATTCTATTGGATAAGTTTATTATGACCAAAATAAACCTTAGGAATAAAATATGATGCTTTTGGTCCACTTGGATTAGATTAGGACATTTTTTATTATTTTATTTAAAGAAGAGTTAAAAGTGTTAAATTCAAAGATTAATAACAAAAACATTTTTAATATAAGGTTATACATAAAACAAATTCGACTACAAAACCTCATTATAAATATAATAATATTTCCTACATAATGGTATTTTATTTATAATTTTTATACATTAAGTAATTAAATTTATTTATGACACAATGATGATGCACTAATTACCTTATTAATGAAGGATTAAAATAATTAATATTATAAATATCAAAATAAATGTAAATTGAGTTTTTTTATGAATTACAATAATTTTATAGGTTAATATGACATTTTAGTGTTTATTAAATAATTTTTTTGAAGTGATAAACTTTTTAGGTTTTCCAAAAAAACAAAAACCGAAATAGCATGAAAATTGATGTAAATGAGTTTTTAAAACAAATAATATATTAATAATTGATATAATATTCTTAAACATATAAGGTGTAGACAAAGGACTTAGATAATGTTATATATATCAATAATTAACCACTCTGGGTTCTCTTGGATTGTTATTGTAAGTTTATTAACCGTTTATTATAATAATTCAAGAATACATGGTAAACGTTAAACTATTTAACTAAGAGTTAAATATATATGATAAGGTTATTATGGTGACATAAACCTCTCTAAAATCTATTGGTTGGGAGGTTATTGATCCATTCCCACCTTACCCTCGAAATAAATTATTTTAGTGCCATTATAAACCGAATATGATTGTATAATAAAATAATATTTTATGTTTTTCCTAAGGTGACACTCACCTATCTTATAAAAAGGTACTTCCCCTTTTCTCAAAATCACACCTCCAAAACCATTTTTCTCTGCCAAAAACTTCTCAAATATCCTTCTGACTACCCTCACTTAGACCGAGAGGCCTTACTTTGATCAGAAATCCAACCAAAGAGCCTTTTTGATCAACTCAAAAGGAAACACCCAAAGAAGAGATAATAATCTCACCACCTCTTTCAAAGTTCTTTTCTTCTTACAATTCCTCTTTAATTGTTTTTTACACACCAAAATAATAAATACAGTACCTTATACATATTTTGATGTTATTATAAATATGGTACAACCATATTCATTATTTTATACATCCTATGAATGAAAAGTCACCATGCATGCGTACGTACGACTTACCGTCTCCACGTTATGGTGTAGTTTTTTATTCAAAAAAGTAATTATTTGGATGATATAATAATGAGTATAACTAATGTAAATAATAAGTATAACATGTTAATGATTTTTTTATATTATATAACATCCAATTACATACTATTTCACCATCAATAGAATGATATTGTCGCTCGTACGTACGTACGAATTACCGTCTCGAGGAGTACGATAAGATTCATACCCCATCATAACCATTCAAGAATAATTTTCATTTTATGAATAAAAATAATGTTTAAGAACTTAATATAATTCTGGATACGAATAAAATACATCCTATCCATAAAAAACATGGCTTACATAACCAAACATATAAATGAAAAATGAATCAGTTAGCACCCGTAACAATGATACTACTAAAATATTATTAACAAAGTAATATTAGAAGATCATATTTTTGTCTTATTTATGTATGTGGTTATTGTATAATTTAATAAAAATTATTTAAATATTATATAGAATGTTAAAGTACCCTTGATCAAGGAAAAGTACAAGGTAAGGGTTAATTTTACAATATCTTTATTATCCGATGTTGTTTATACGTGAGTATCTAGTGAGACCTCTTTATCATCAACATCCATGTTTCTTAAAAATTTATATCATAAATTTTTAACTAGTTCATAGATTATGGGTTAAAGTCATTTATTACCTTGTTTTAGTTTTTATAAATTGTTTTGACATGAATCTTTCCATCGATTTCCAAACAAGGTACATTATGACTTTTTTGACAAATTGAGGTAAGAATTTTTTTTATCTTATACGGTGGGTGCAACTATTTTCTGCCTTTATAACACCATAGAAGCATTTCTTACAAAATTATAGATTTATTTTCTAAATAAATGTTTTATTTTATAATTATGTGAATTTTGTATGATTTTAAAATAGAATGAGATATTTATCTCAAATAGTTTTTATTTCATCAATGTCAACATCCTTTGATGGATTTTACACTTGTTTGAAGTTGATTTTTTATGATATAATCTACCAAGTTGTATTAAATGTTTTGTGATATGTTTGACTATGGATGTGTTATTTTTATACCATTCATGGTTTATGGTTTAAGTATTAACATTTCTTATGCCAGTCTTAATAAAAATGTTTATGTTATGTTTCAACCTTTTCATATGAGGAATGAATTGGACTTAGTAATTAACAGGTGGATCCCACTGTAGCTCCTCGATGCATCGGTAGGTCTCATGAGAAAAACTAGTGTCTAGGAACAATGCTTTGAAAAAATCTTATTTGTAGAATTGGCACAAGGCCTTGACCATGTGGTTATGATATCCAGCATTATGCTTTCCATAATTATGAAATTGGCTATTGATATTACATGTGATTATTCGACTAGTAGAATATCCATGTGAATAAGTAAATGGCATTATTTGATTTATCTTGGCCAAATTATGCTGAAGTTTAAGTTTAACAGGCTTGTGTTTTAATCCTATACATTTCCTTAAATGTTTATTCTTATTGACAAGTGTTTCTGCTATATTGTTATCGTTACTAAGAACCTGATGTCACACCTTTCTATGTTTTATTTTTCCCTGGATGAGAAGAAGTATATTATGACTTACTATCAGGGACAGTCTAAGGGAGATGAAAGTGTTAAAAGGAGACACAATGTTGTTGTTTTTCATTTCAAAATGTAATGTAAAACTTATGTTTATATCTAGTACTTCCAAGGATACTAAAATAATCAGTCTTTATTGATTTGATCCCTTGTGATCATGCCAATGTTATGTAATAATGCACCGACTCTGGGTAACTAGGGTCAGTGCGTTACAAAGTGTCAATGTTGAGTCTTTATTTATTATGATCTCGAAGCTATATTATTATATTTGATGTGTGATTTGGTGAAATATCTGTGATGAGGATGGGTTTCATTGGATGAAATTTATAGGTTCTTGTTGGCTCTAATGTTTGTTCGTTGCCACATTACAATTATCTTCACACATGTCCACTTTAGGTCATGGTTATGTCCCTACTAAGGATAAATGTTACGTTCACCTTTTGTATATAATTTTTTTGGTTCCCAAGAAGACGTTGGGAAACATGATATACAAAACTAGGTGGGTTGGAGTTTTTGTTGAGTCACTTACATAGAACTATCTTTTGGTATTTACTTTGGGGAAATTTATGTGTATCATTTTTACTTTATTCAGGAATTATTTGGTGGTTTTTGTTTTACCTTTATATTGTATGATGGATTGGTTTTGTGTTCTTATATTATATTCTATTTCACTTATAGAGGGTAATTCATCCCATACTATGAGATTTTTATACCCTTGGTTCTAGTCACCTACCTAGGGCCTACGGGAGGCATGACTAAGGGGTCATCATCTATTTATCCACACATTGATGTATCTTTTTCAGGAGAGGGTTATGAAAAGGGTGCATAGGGAGGCCTCCATTGAGAGGGATATAGGAGAGGTATATGCATGAGGTGCTTCCACTCCACTACTTTACAACATGAAAAATAGGATAGGAGGACCCTCATCCGAAACAAAACCACTTCAAATTAGATAATAACCACTATGACGAGAGGTATCCAAAGGAATGGAGGCACACGTGAGGTCCCCCTGGACCTATGTGTAATGTGATATGAGGATATGGGGGAAAATTTATTGGAATAAAATTAAAAAGGAATTAATTATAATTACTAAACCTATAAAACCCATCAATCTAGGAAATGAACTAGACCATAAAATATCTAAATGGTGTCCTTGTTCCCCAGAGGCTGGCGACTAGCACCCAAGCATCCAAAAATGACCAAATAGAAAAATTTTATAATCCTGAAATAAGATAATGACATACATAAAGAAAATTATAATAATGAAGTATATATTATATAAATAAAAAGGAAAAGTGGAACTGAAAAATATAGGAAAATGTTCCCAAACAACTATACAAGTCTAAGAACAAAACTGAAATCAACTTCAACAACTGATTGTAACTCCCCATGATACATGGTAAGAATCACACTGTGTCCCCATCAGCTACCCATTATTGGTTGACATGAACCATCACCACCTCGTTATGGTGCCTTTCACTTTCAAATATTAAAAAAAAACAAAGTCTACACACTCCCAAGGGAATGTACAAGGCCTGATCACAACATGCCCAATATGATCCCACCCAAGTATTTATTTGAAATACCATGTAAACTAATCCTAATATGCTCAATATAAGAAAAAAATTTCATGATAAAATAATTTTCATATGTTAATAAAATAATTGTATTACATTTACCCATTCTATAGTTCTTACAATATTCTATGTAATGAAAGTCAAATCCCATTTTCAAATAAACATTTTATCAAATAATGCATCATTTAACCATATCAAAAATAGATCCAAACAAAGAAAAGAATAATGACGATGAAACCTAAAATAACACAGGCTTCTGATATTTAGGTGTATAACACCTCAATAATAATGTTAATAAATTTTAAATTAACAAGTGTCTGGGACACATTTCCTAGGGTGATGAGGAACATCACCACATATGAACAACCTATGATATCAAATGATAAAGTCCCTATGAGACATGGCCCATAGAATAGAGGAATATCCCATTAGTGAAAATCCCACAAAAACAAGGACAAATTCCAATACTAAACCCCCTCTTAAGTACCCATGTCTCCCTAGTATTGCAAAGGTAAATGAATTTAAAAAGGGATTATCAAATATAATTTGGAATTTCCAAAAAACCATTTTCCATAAAAAATAAAACTCCAAATACCAATTTTAAAAGCCATTTCATAGTTATTTTAAGACCTAATTTCATAGAAACAAAACATAGAGAAAATCATTATTTATCAAATTTAAATTACAAATGTATTTAAAAACACCATGGAATCATTCTAATCATCCTTTAGAAAACCATTTGAATAACCAAGACTATATATGGTACAAAAAACTTATTCTACGTACAAAACCACTTTACTCATAGTTGTGTTCACATGTAACTAATGATGGGATCCATAACTAATGATAAATTTTTCTCTTAAAATATCAAGATTTAATCTGAAACCAAGGAACTCAGATCACCATAATATAAATACACATCTTCTTATTTAGAGAATCCAAGGGAAATACATACCAAATGGTTTCCAAAAAATAATTAATATAATATATCATATATATGACTTACTACAATTCCTAGAAAGGGTCGAAGAGAACTGATTCAAGAGGTTCCAAACAGATAATAAGAATAACTAGAATAGATAAAAGGAACCAGATCGCCCAAAGAAAAATGGATGCCAAATATCTTCCCATAATCATCTCATTTAAATCCCTAGATATAAAATTATAAAAAAAGGTTTCATGGAGGATATGGATAATAAAAAAATGAATTAAAAATATTATAATAAATACTACCTAAGTTTCTACAAATGATCATAACAAATTACTCAAAAAATAGGTGTTCGATTCAACTAATTTAAATTCTAGACCAGGTGAAACCATGATGTGGTGGAAGTGCACCACTCTTATGGTGGGCTCAATCACATATCGCCAATGGTCATGACACAATGAGCGACCATGCCCCTTTACCAAATTATTGGTGTTTTATTCTAAGAAAGACCTCCATTACACCCATGGTATGGATTTATAGTTGTGGTATTTAAGGTGACCACCAACAATCCATTAACGGGCCCACACCCTGCTCTGGGCATGGTGGCTCTGCCCATGGAAGGTTGGTACAACTAAAGAGAAACATGGATTGGGTAATGGCATGGTATTTTCAATATTCACTATATATCCTTTTTTAAATTCCCTAACATAACTAAAACATCCTGAAACTATAACACACCATAATAAATTCTAGAAAAGGAACATAACTCTAGTGAAGAAGTTATAGTTTCTTCACCATGAAACATTGTGTCTATAAAAAGTCATAATGAAGGAATAACCATAAAAATATGCGGCCAATCACCCTAATAAATGATCCCCAACCCCATGTATTTTGAGAATATCGTCCATGTTTCTATAACTCATTCAATAATGAAATATTCTTACAATGTTGAAATTTTATCTTAGATTCAATGTTTTCCACATGTAGCTCCATAACTGAAACGTCTAGATCTATTATGGTAACTTACTGCACAATTTCTTGTGTTTTATTCTATATATGTGTAATTTTATTTTATTTTATTGTGTTTTTATTTGGCTCTGGATAATAAATAGGTTGGTTTCATAAAGTGAAATTATTTTTCTTTCAAAGTATATGAATGGATTTTCTAGTGAGTATAATTTTTTAAAAAATAATATATGGTTTAAAATGATAAAGTGGTTTTCAAGATGAATAATTATTTTTTTATTAAAATTGAGTAAAATATAATTAGTATTTTTAAACTCAAGATGGATTTCAAAGTGATATTTTTTCTATGGAAAGTGTTTTAAACATTTTATTTTGTGTTGATTGTTTTCAAAAATGATTTTTATTATTTTGACTTGTGTTAAATGTTTTTGGGAAGCATCTTCTATAGATTTTTTATTTTTGAAATATGACATACATTATATATCTACAAGGATAACCTATTTGTTTTTTATATTATCATATGTCCTTTGAGGGTGAATTCAATACCATTTTAATTTTATGATACCCAAGGTCTTTTCATTGGCTCAGGGTGATTATAGAATGCACTTTGTGCCTAGTTTTGGGTCAATTTGAGTGAAATTATTGGTTGAACATTTTGGTTTGTTACATATTGGGTAAATTAATGGTCCAAAAATAAGAAATATTGTTATAAATTAACAATCCCTGAGAATGTTACCCATAACACAACCACCTTGGTATTAACACAGTCCCACTAACACCACCACTATGGTCCACTATGAACAACCCACACTAGGACTAACTAGATCACCAATGAACTACTAGCCATCTGTATAAGACATGACACATGTGGGTAGATCCTATATAGGGATGATAATGTACATATCTATTAGGGAACCTTGAAATCCCCATTGAATTAAATCTTCATGGGAGTCATCTCAAAACTACAAATAAGAGGGTGAAAGAAAAAGTTCCTATTTATATTCAAATTAAGGACTCAACTCACAAATAAGTGTCCTAAACTTCAAAACAAACTCTAAACGTGGAGATGAATCTCGTATAACTAATAATATTATTATAAACAAACCTATGAAGTCTCACAAACTAATTTCTATGAAGGATACCCTCCCAGTGTTAATGAGTTAAATACCGACTCCTATTTTTGATCCCAATAAAACCCTATGATTTTTGAATATATCTCAATTTAATAAATTCAATGTGTTCAATAGCATTTGAATTAAGAAAACCAAAATTTACTTGAATAATTTTTATAAATTATAAAATGAATCATATTATATAGTCTATAATTTTCAAAATTAGTTTCTAATTCATTTATGAAATACTATTGATCTTAATTAACTATTTGAAGTATTTATTTTCAAATAATTGTTTTTAACATATATTTTTTATTTTATAAATTAGTCTAGAGTATTAAAATTAGGAAAAATTAATGTTTTCTCATGTATGAAATTAATTATTATATTTTAAATTGGATAAAAATGAGAATAAATGCATTTGAATGTAAAAAAGTCAAGTTATTCTGAAAACATTTTTTATATATGAAATGTGTTTTTATCATAATAAATTTAATTAGTCACAATTTATGAATATTTTTAAAGATATGAGAGGATAATATTTTGAATAATGTATGTTAACATTCATTTATTTATTTTAATAGGAATTTAGTTGGATTCAATTTAGTTTTATTATTAAAAATTTATTTATCTTAAAATAGTTTTCATTATGTTTTGTTCACTTATTTTGAAACTAATTTCTCCCACTTATAGAAATTGAATTTTATAAAAAAGAAATCAATATTTTTTATTATTATGTGTAATTTTTTTAACGAGGAAACATTACTTTTTTCATAATGAAAAATAACTATGGAATTTTTTTACCTCTGTAAATGTTAAAAAGGGAAAAAGAGGGTATTGAACTAAAATAAAATGTTTAAAATATCACATAAAATTGCCCAAATTTTATTTTTTAAATATATTTAGGCCTTATAATAACATATATTTATAAATTTTTCAATTGTGTTCAATTTTCACATATATATGACTTTATAATATTTTATTATTTTATGTATTTTTAAGTTTTCCACCCACCACACTTATAAAAGGTTGTAATATCCCCCTCACTCCTCCAAATTTTTTTGTCCTTATATTTCAATCAAAACCTAATAATATTTATTATTATATTCCCTCTCCATGGTTTAGAAATTTGTTTCTTCCCAAAAGATATTCCTTTGAACTATTAAGTTGTAATCTGAAGGAGGTTTCCCGTAGAAGATGTAATTGTGTTTACTGATCAATTTTGAGTTTATTACTTCCAAAACCTCATAAAATTTTTATATAAGCATATAGAAATTATTAAATAATTATATTTAATATTATTATAGATTTATTATTAATATTAATACCTCCCTTATATCCAATAAATGACAATGTTCTCCATGCATTCATGTGGACTGCCAACTCTATAAAGTGACATGATTTGTTTTTCATTCCCACCATACATCGATGGTTATATAAGTGGGTTTAATGAATAAATATCTTATCAATTATTTAATTATGATTTTATAATTATATTTAATTATTTATTATAAATTATTTACACTTTTTATAAATTATAATATTACTCGTCTGTACGTATGGAGTATCATGTCGACAAAGTGATGTAACTCATTTTTAATCAACACGTAATATTAATATTTATAAATATTTACGTATTTTTTTAATGGTTGGGGCTGAAGCCTTATTTGTTAGTAAAGCAAATAAAATACCTCTTTTAACTGGGTAGAGGTAGACCCATTACATAGCCTGAAAGTCCAGTGGGCATGTAGCCCATTATAAGGCCTGTTGACTCAATTTTTTGGACCAAGACTCATTCTATGAATAGTACTGCTAAAGTACCCACCTGCTACAGTACCACCACTACTATAATGTCCTACCACCACTAAAATGTCCTACCACTACTACATAACCCGCCGTTTCTATTTTTCCTCTGCTTCTACAGTCACTACATAACTGCTACAGTACTTGTGCCCATTGGGTTTTGAACCCCCATTTTTCATGTAGGATTATGGGGTGCTTACCACTAAACCAAACCCCAAATATGTATAAAAATTTATGTAATGAATAAATAGGATACTTATAAAATTATTATGATTTGGGATATTATGGAACTGTGAACAAGGTTCAAGGATTAGAACTGTTGAAACAAATCATATTTGAAAAAAGGATCGATTTTCACCCTTATACTGAATGTAATAAATAATTACCAATAAATGGGAAATTGAAAATTATAAGGGAATTCTATATTATAATAAAATTTTGAATGTGTCTGCAGTATATATTTATAATAAACCTAAATTTTTTAAATATAAACTTTAGATCACATAGAAAGATTGTTAATACATTAGGTGTGGGATTATTTTTGAATATCCTTTTTAAATATGACTATTTATTTCAGAGTCTCTATTGGATTAATTATATTCTATTTGTATCTTAATGAATTTTATTTTTTTTTATCATATTTTTATTTTGTGGTTATTGTGTTTTCCTTTAATTCTATTTTATTTTTTTACATTAAATAATTAAGAATTTTGTTTAGGAAAACCTTCCTTTTTTCCTCTTTAGTTAGTGAACTTTTTCTTCGAGGTCCATGTTATTTAATATATATTCAGGAATGATATTTTATATTATATTTTTATTATTTGAATTCATTTAATAAAATAATTTATTTTCAAATGATTAAATGTAACTTGTTTATATTTTTTTTTCAAACAAGTTATTTATGAATTCCTATAGAAATTGTGAAAGAATATTTTTCAATACCCAACCAACAAGGGATTTTCCTGGCTTGATGGTAGGCTAATTGTGACAACCCAAGCCCATCTCTAATAGTCATATGAATTGTGAATAAAACTAAGTAGGAATATATCACATTTCAGGAGGCTTTATCTTATAGTTTTTAGATACAGATACATATCTTTATACAACATTTCAGAGATAATGATATACCTTGAAACCTCTTGAATGTAATTAGATGCATAAAAAACGTACTGGTAAAAATTAGAGTACAATAAAGTAATACATATATAATGAGGGTAAAACATTTGCACCCAAAAATGTTATGTATCCCAATAAAAAAGTACTACTCAGGATAGAGGAGAGAGTCTTATTCCTGATATCAGGAACTGACCACCGTATAAAGTCACAATTTCCCCATACAACTAAACTCTACCTACTTCAGGTAGTCCAAAGTATCTTCCCAGGTACCTATAATTTTCCTAAGTCATGAAACATGTGAGAAGTTACCCTATCAGGGTTAATATATTAATATGAAGTAGTAAAACCAAAAAAAATAAAGGGGGATATATGAATATGAATGTTATCTCAACCTACAGGATAAGAGAAAATAAAAACCTAACAATGATATAATAATGGAGAAAAATTAGTTGAAGATAAATGAATATCAATATTTTCAACCATATAAGAGATAAAATTCTATACATATCTATAATATAAAATTATGTATCATTTCTATAATTCCAAAAAAACATCACTAAAGTATAATAGAGTACCCATACCTCACTCAATGATGCCTCGGTTGAGGGAGTACCAAATCTAGTTGCAAACTCACCCTCTGCTAGAGCTCATGGTCGATGGAGTAATAACTAATCATATTAACGAGTATTACCCTAGTAATGTATGTGAGTTCTTAATTTACCAATACATATGATATGGTGGAACCGCACTAAATATAATCATACTACTAGTGGAGTACCAACCCCTATCACTCTAATGATCATACACGATCCCTATCATTAGCCAAGAATAACTAGAAGAAGGTTTCCTCTCAAATTACCTTTCATTATATCTCAGGTGTAAAACAATTTCCACCATGACATACTACATGGAATTCTTCTCATAATGAAATATTCACATGCCTAAATCTGAGTCCTAAAGAAAGAGATACAAGAGGTATAAAATTTTAATACAATCTCATGATGTTTCTATTGATGTACATGAGTTGTAATTTCAATTTAAAGCCTAATAATTTCAGAATGTTTAACTTAGTGTGTAGAGGTTGGCATATATGGTGTGTTACCTGAGTAACTTGGCTTGAGGGACCACCTAGAGTCCAAGCCTTGTACTCCCTCGACATGGATCAACCAGGAAGGTAGGGTTACATTGTTTGTAGGCTATCTATACAGCAATGTGATATTTAAATCAGTTGGAAACCATATCCTACATAGAAAGTAAACTAAATTGGGTGTGTTCTTCAAGAACACATGACCTATAGTTATATATTTTATGGACAATAAATCATGGTTTCCCGATAAATTAAATATGCACACTTCTCACTAGACCCATTGATAATATCACTAAATATCCCTCCAATAGATTCAATCATACATCTCCAACTATTGGAAATCAATTTTCTGCCATCACATTACTGGAATGAAAATATTCATTGAAGACTTCCATTAATATACTCCCAAAATAAAGAAAACTAAATTTTATCTATTCATTTATCTTATTTTTGATAAAATTTATTGTACCAGCAATCACCTTGATCGACTCATTCTTTCATATAAACATAAATATGAATCTGATGGTTTGATCATTAATAAAAACCAATTTGTAATAGATGAATTGAACTCAATTTTTCCATTGGAGGAATCAAATTAGTGGGAAAACCATCCATTTTAAGAAAAAAAATCACATGGTTAAGTACATTTAATATTTTTAATTAATCAATTATAGGGCCTTATGACACCTTTCACACCAAGATAAATCTAATGAAAAACCCAATTATATAAATAAAACTATCTAAATGGTTCAAAAATAATCACAAAATCTATTGCATTCTCCCCACCTTAAAAAATTTCCCCCACAAAAAGAATGGACTTAATCAAAATGGGGTGGGAATTGGTCTCTTTTTTGGATCTCACAATCCCAAAAGCTACTCTGGAGATTCCCATGTTAAAAAGGAACTAAAAATAATGTGATAACTTTCCCATTATGGATTCTCTTGTAATGATTATCTAGGTTCATGAAGTTCTATAAAAATATGGATCTATCCTGAACATCCATCCACCCTAGTCAATAATGCACGATAGGTCATGTACATATCTCCACAATTGAAAAACATGGAAGAAAACATTAAACTGAAATAAATATTCTGGTTGGGATATGTGATAAGTAACCTATCTATACCTAGGAAGGATCTGGTACGACCCAGTGAAGCATGGTGGAAACACACTTCCCTGAATAAACCTCAAAAACCCTTATCATGGAGGGAATTTAAAAAAACACATAGTATTCCTTTTATAAAACCAATGTTATATAATGCCAATCTACATAATATGTTTTCCAACTCTTTATAATTTTATCCACTCACAGATCACTTAAACTGTCTCTATTGTTTTCTATACAAGATCCAGTCACATAAATATTGATTGGCCTATCTCTATACAACACAAGGGTAACATACATGGTATCATTTACAATTATATGAATGGTTCCATGATAATAGTGGAGTGATATCTATTATTGTATGTGAAATAAACTAATTAAATATGTTCCTTCAAACTCTGACTGAAGTCCTTCATACATGTTCTCAATATATCATCTAAAACCTAAATGGTTTGCTTAGTATTCCAATATATCATGGGGTGAAATGGTGTGATAATCTATAACATGGTCTTGAAATCCTCTAACAAACCACTTGATAATCATTTTTGGAACTTACCATAATGATCAATTTTTTTTGGGACACCCCATGAAGCTAAATGATCTCCCTAATGTTCAAGCGCCCCAAAATCTAAACAAAACTCTTTTCCATGATATAAATGATGTGATATGATTTCGTAAGATGATAAAAAGTTAACCATAGAGAATTATTGAAACTAATTATATGTGAAATACCCATCATAAAATATATTTATATGACACTTCATTTCCATTCTCATATTTCCAGAGGTTGAGTTAATCCTACTGGAGCTTTATGTTCTCCCTCCACCTGATAATATTTGTGGTATCAAGAAATAATCTTCGAAACCATATGTCTCATAATTTCTCCCCAAAACGTCCTCCAAAGGTACTAGTACATTTTAAACACTCCAATATGTACCACTAAGGGGAAAATATCAAAGTCTCATTTTAAATCCTCATAAAAAATGATAGGAACCATAGGCCTTCTTTAAAAAAGTATAATATACATCCCAACTTCTACAAACTTTTTTAGTGCATATCCTAAAGAAATATGATCACATAGAAATTTATAATCTATATAACTCAACTGATCTTCTCTTAAGATATGGAGAAATAGAGGAGTTTGTACCATAAACTGAAGATAAGAAATCCATCTCTCATTCACTTGGGTCAAATAATAGAAAGAAAATTACTCAAACCCCTCTTCCACCAAGTGAGACTAGGATTTCCAACTATGGTAATTTTCCACCATGTTTTCATTCCTAGGAGTATAGAATATCTAAAATTCAAAGTTCTAATTTAATTATATCCAATGTGTATGTATTAGTTTATGGACCCTCTAGGAAAATGTATTTCTATTACTCTAATTGGCTAAGTAAATTGGAAAGCGCTCACCTAGAAGTTAATTACTACACATCCCAATGTCTAATAATGATACTAACAAATCTAAATTTTAGGTCACATATTTATACTTGTGGAGTGTATAATTATTCAAAAAAAATCATTACATGACTCTACATGAGAAAAAACACAAGAATTGATTTAGAGGAACTGAAAATATTACATAATTGAAACCCATATTTGGTAGTCTGATCATAAGAGTACTAGTCAAACTATTCCAAAGCTACATGAATCCTCCTTGAAATCACTATATATCATAAAACAATACTGATTTAAATTTTAAATGTAGTCATATGAGATGAAATATTGGAAAAATATTCCATAAAGCTTCTATAGTACCAAACCATTCTGAGGAAACTCCACACCATTGACACACTCTTTGGTGGTATCCATGCTAGAACCACTGATATCATTTCAAGTTTTATGGATACTATAATGCCCAAACCCAAGTTACCCAGAGTTGGTGCATTATTAAATAACATTTTCATGATAAATAGAATCATGTATTTAAAGACTGATTATTTTAGTATCCTTGGAAGTACTAGATACACTCATAAATTTTACATTACATCATAAAATAAAAACATCAAAAACATTTTGTACCTTTTGAACACACTTATATACCTATCCTATCCCTACACGTCATCAATTAAATACTTCTTCACATCCTGGGAAAATTAAAGCATAGAAATGGGTGAGCTCAGATGCTCTGTAAGGATAATAATATAGTGGAAACTTTCATAAATAAGAATAAACATTTAAGGTAATGTATAAGAATGAAACAAAAGACTTTAAAACATAAAATTTAGCATAATATGGAAAATACTAAATCATATAATTCCATTTACTTATTCACATGTATATTCTACTAGTCTAATAATCACATGAAATTTCAATATTAAATTTCATAATGATGGAATGGATAATGTGAGACTTCACAACTAGATAGTCAAGGCCCTGTGCAAAGACTACAAATAAGATTTTGTCAAGGCCTTGTGACAAGACACTAGTTTGTCTCATGAGTCCTACTGATGCAGTGAGGAGCTTTGGCGTGCTCCACCCATCACTTACTATGTCCAATTCATTCCTCATATGAAAAGTTTTAAACATAACATAAACATTCGAATTAAAACTAGCATAAGAAATGTGAATAATTTATCCATAAACCATGAATGGTTTAAAAATAACACATCCACAGTCAAACATATCACAAAACATTCAATACATTATGTAATATTTGTATCATAATAAATCAACTTCAAACAATCTTAAAATCCATCAAAAGGATATTGACATAGATGAAATCAAAACTTTTTTTAGAGAAATATCTCTTTCTATTTTGAAATCATTCCAAAGTCATATAATTATAAAATAAAACATTTCTTTTGAAAATATTCTTATAAGATTTTATGGGAAGCTTCTATGATGTTATAATGAATGAAAATAGCTACACTCTCCATATAAGATAAAAAAACATTCTTACCTTAATTTTGTCGAAAAGTTCATAAAGTATAGTGGTTGGAAAATGACAGAAAGATTGATTTCAAAACATATAAGGTCAAATAATGTTATAAATGACTTTAACACACTGTGTAGTAAATGTAAATTTCTTTAAATACATTTTTATGAAAACAAGAATGTGGATGATTAAGAGGTCTCAGTAGATACTTATGTAAAAACAACCTCAGATAATAAAGAGATTGTGAAATTAAACCTTACCTTGTACTTTTCCTTGGTCAAGGGTAAGTTAACCTCCTATATAATAGTTCAATAATTTTTATTAAATTATACAAGAACCATATATGTTAATATAATATCATATATGATTTCAAATATTACTTTGTTAATAATATTTTTGTAGTATAACCGTTTGGGGTGTTAACTGATTCAGGTTCTTTTACATGATTGGTTATGTAAGCCATGTTTGTTATGAATATGAAGTATTTAATTCAAATAAAGAATAATATTAGGTTCATAAACATAATTTTGAATCATAAAATGAAAATTATTCTTGAATGACTATGATGAGGAATGAATCTCATCACGTTTGAAGAGTTGGTAATTCGTACATACGCACGGGCGACAATATCAATATATTGATGGTGAAATCATATGTAATTGAATGGTATATCAATATACAGAATCATTAACATGTTATATTTATTATTTACATCAGTTATACTCATTATTATACCAATCGAAATAATGATGTGTTTGAATAACAAACTGCACCACGACATGGAGACAGTAATCCGTACATACACATGTATGGTGACTTTGTCATTTGTAGGATGGATAGAATAACAAATATGGTTTTAACATATTTACAATAACATCACAGTTTGTATATGGTGCTGGATTTATTATTTCGGTATGGAAACAAAAAATAAAGGGGAAGTGGAAGAAGAAAATAAATTGAAAGAGGGTGGTGAAATTATTACCTCTACTTTAGGTGTTTCATTTTGAGATGATCCAAAGGGATCCTTAGATTGGATTTCTGATCAAAGTAAGGCCTCTAGGTTAAATTGAAAGAAGTTGGGAGGATATTTGGGCAGTGGTTGGCAGAGAAAAATGGCTTTGAAGGTGTGAACTTAGGATAATGGGAAGTTCCCTTTTATAACAGAGGTGAGGGTCACTTTAGGAAAAGCTTGAATTATTATTTTATAATAAAATCATTTTCAGTTTCTAATGGCTCCAAAATGATTTATTTTGAGGATAAGGTGGGTATGGGTTGAAAACCTCTCAACCAATAGGTTTTAGATAGGTTTAGGTCACTATATTAAACTTATCTATTAGATTTAACTCTTAGTTAAATAGTTCGATATTTACCATGTCTCTTTGTATTTTTATATTATATGGTTAATAAACTTACACTACTACAAAAATGGGAAAGGGAAGAACTACCCCTTTATTAGTAATTTTTTAGTAGTGTTGATAAAGGGGGGATTTATTAGCACTTTTTCCTACTGGTGATAGATTTTATGTTTCAAAAAAATCATGAAAAATAAATTATTGTTATATAAGTATATTTATATTGAACTAAATATAGTATATATATTTTAAATATGTTTAAGATGCGTATAAATAGACTATTACATTTAATATATAATACATTTAGTGAAAATGGCATTAAAATATTTTAAAAAATATTATTAATTAATAATTTTCTAGGTATTATTGATTAAAAATCATTTAATAACAATTTAAAGATACAAAAAATCAAAAAAATTAATTGAAGATGAAAAATAAGTTGAAAATGCAACTCAAACTTCAAACGGCCATAAATTTTGATCCGGGTGTCCGTTTAAGCTATACAACATATCAAATCAAAGATTGCGATGATATCTATGCGTTGGTGACCCAATAAAAGTTTCTTGTTACATTTTTTGAGGCCAAAAGGCCCATAAGTCCTCCAAAACTGAGTCATTAGACGGGATACCCCTATTTGTTAACATTCAAACAAGTATAACTTCTGATCCGGATGTCTGTTAGGTTTGTGCCACATATTATATTGAATATTGTTTTATTTTCTCCAATTTGACTGGTTGTGGAGTTGAAATGGGGTTCATTTATTATAAGTTATGGCCATTTTAACATTTTATGGATTTTCAATTACACATATATATGTATTTATTTCTAAATATATATATGTGTGTGTGTGTGTCTTTGTGTGTGTATGTGTATCGTATATATGTATGTATATATGTATGTATTTATTTTTTATAAACACACATAAAGAACATATTTTTTCATAAATGTATTTAAAACTAATCTTATAAGTATATATTAACATAAAAATAAATATTAGGATAAAAAATTATAACTAAAAATATATATATAAATAAATATAAATAAATATTAATATAAGAGTGAATATATATATACTAATATATGAATAAATATATTTATATTACTCTGAATCTATATCAATATACGAATAAAAATAACTGAATATCTATATAAATATATATATCATTAAATAGAGAAGAAAATGAAATGGAATAGTGGTAGAGGTGCAGCCGCGAAAGTGGGGAGGTCGCAGGTTCGAGTTCAGTTCGAAGCAAAGCGTTGCGTGCGCGTGCGAGGATGCGCGGGAAGTGCAGCGCATGGGGGAGACCGCCTGGTGCTGATCGGGGGGGGGGGGGGGGGGGGTCAAGTGTTGTTAAAAGCTCTCCCTGCATTATATAATTTTATTATTTTTTTTATTATTGTTTTTGACTTTTATAAGCGTTTTTTAAAAGCGCTGATAAAGGTCACTTTTATTCGTGCTAAAAAAGCACTGATAAAGGGTTCTTTTATCACCGCATTTTTTATTGTTGATAAAAGGATCCATTATCAGTGCTTTTCGGAGCACTGATAAAAGGGACCCCCCTATATCCACATTGAGCATTACAACTCTCTTTTAGCGCTGTTAAAGCCCGTTTTGAGCACTGATAAAACCTATTTTTGTAGTAGTGTTACTATAACAGGCTAAGAGAACCCCAAGTGGTTCATTATTATTATATATAACATTATCTATGTCCTTTGTCCAAACCTTAGTTTTTTATGAATATTATATCAATTAATAATAAAGTTTTTGTTTTAAAAACTCAATTATGACAATTTTGACACTATTAAGTATTTGATTTTTTTTGAAATCCATAAAAACATTATCACTTAGAATAAAATTTACTTCATCAACCATAACATGTCATATTAACTTATAAAATTAGTGAAATTATTTAGAAGTCTCAATTTACATTTATTTGGATATTTATAATATCAATTATCCTCATATTTCATTAATAAGGTATTCACGGCATCATCATTGTGTCATCAATAAATTAAATTATTTAATGTCTAAAAAATATAAATAAAATACCATTATGTAGGAAGTAATTTTAAATTTCTAATGAATATTTATAGTCAAATTTATATTGTGTCTCACACTATATTAAAAATAGTTTAGTTATTAAACTTTGAATTTAACACTTTTAACTCTTCTTTAAATAAAATAATAATAAATGTCCTAATCTAATCCATGTGGACCAAAGAGGAACATATTTTATTCCTAAGGTTGTTTTTGGTCGAATTATACATATCCTATATAATTAGGATATGTGTTAGGGTAATTATGATATCATTTTTACCCTTAATTATCCTATTTACTTTTAACCGTGGTAAATAAAATTCAAAAGTTATTTTTCACCAAAAATTATTTTCATCTTATTGAACCACATTTTATTTACTGATATTAACTGTGTGTCTCAGATTTTAGAAATTCAACTCACAGAAGCCCAAAAATTAAGTTTTATGCAAATTTTCAAATGCACCCAGGAGTTGGGTAAAAGACAGTAAAATGTTCGATAAATTTTTATATATATATAAAAATTTTATAAAATTACTCCAATAAATTACATAGTACATATATAGGTATTATGTATCTATTTTTACATAAAATAAATTTAAATAAAATAAATAATTATTTTAATAAAAATTCGTTTTTAAACAATAACTCAGTGTTTTTTACTATTCATCAAAAATTGAAGGTTTTTAGAAAAATACCAAAAAATCACCCTAATCTAATTTCGATATTCCGAATCAAAAAATAAAGTCTATATTGAATGATAAAATTTATAAAATTTTAAAAAGTTGGTATTACTATTCATAACGGCTTGTTTGAAAGGTTGTGGTATGTTTGAACTCGAAGTTGCAGACAACACAATTTATTGTATTATTCAAAGGGAAACGTATTGTGGAAGCTTGTGGTGTTAGAGATACTCCATGTTCAGATATGAAATTCCCCAAATAGTAAACCTCTATAATACAAAACTGAACCTTTGATAGTTTATAGTGTAATTGGTACTATCAAAGTGTTTTTTTCACAATCATGAAATTTTATGTATGATTTTACTATCATATAGATTAAATTAGAATGTTATCAACAAATATAAACACAAAACATTCCACAATGCACTAAAATATCCAATTTATATGTCCTATTAAAATAGTAGGGGAATTCATCACACTAATGTGTTTTACCAGGAGCACATTATTCCCATAGAAACATAAGAATTCCATATCTAGAATATTCGCCACACGATCATGAAACTAGTGGTATCTAGACATGAGATCAATATTTGAGAACTATATATAACCATTTAGTTGGTCAGAGATGTCATCAATTCTTAGATAATGGGTAATTATTTTTTGTCATCACCTTGTTATAGTGTTGATAATTAGTGCATATATTCAAGATCCCATCCACCTAATTGATGAAAAATACCATATCTACTCAGTGGGATAAACTATTTCTGATAAAAACCTTATTCTGAAGGGCCTCAAACTGCAACCTCATCTCTCGGATCCTAGCATAGACCGTACGATATGATGAAAAATATATCAGTTTGGTCCTAGGGTTAAAATAAATAAAAAATTTGACTAATTGACATGTAATGAGTCCCAAAAACATCTTTAGTTAAAGAATATATTTCAACTACCATTGTAATTTAGATGTATAAAGACCTCACTACACTAAATATTGAACTGACTAACTGATGGGATATAGGTTTCAAATTCATTATCTTGAGTCTGACTTGTTCTTCTAGTATGTCCTTATCACCTTTTATGTAAAAAACATCTTATCCACATTTAGACCTTTAACTCTCCCAAAATGAATGTTTATTAGGGTTTGTAACATGGATATCTTGTCTATTCTTATGATGAAATCATATAATATCATTAGAAAAACTAATAGGTCCTATGTGAAACTATCCTCATTGAGCATAAAGTCACAAAATATTTAGATGTGTAAAATTGAGAGGAAATAGATCAAACATTGAATTTTATCAGAAAAATCCAGGTCATATCCTTCCATAGACAGAAACTAATAATGTCCTCTATCTCCCTTCAATTAGTCCTACTATGGACCACCTTGGGGTGTTGATGTAAGTAGGTCACAAGATCATCCTCCACTAGAAGATCCTCCACCTAGGGATCCTCGAACTCACCTATCTATGATGCATCCCGAGGGATGAACTGACCCCTCCCAAGAGACCTCTGATATAGATTCTTCCTTTGACATAGAGGCTGATCTACTCTCTACCACCATCTACAGTATGTGGGGTTTGGAAATCAAGATACACGTGTCCCAAAAAATTAAAATCAATGTATCATTCATCTATAAGATTAATATATACTCTAAATTACTATTATATTATAGATCCTTGTGTCTGATTCTGGGTATGAGTATGCCTCGTACACCAGGATCATAAATATTATCATCTACCGAAAGCAGCAGATGGCTCTACCCCACAATTTATACTTTCATATTTGGTTTCCCAAAAATCTTCTTCATGGAGACTATTTATCACTAAGGCTTGATCTATAGACCTAACAAAAGTAGTTATCCATATAGATAATAGAATAAATTTCAAGTCTCTGTGGATTCCCTACATTATTATTTTCACTCGGAAGTATCCATCTAGAACCATATAGAGAGAGTATCATGTGAGGTTAATTAAACTTAAAACTTACTATAAAACATTAATCTCTCTATACTAAAACTATATATACCCCAAAATTATCAAATAATGAAAATTTTAATGATAGTACTCAAAGAAACACCACTAAAACTTATCCCAGGAAAGTGTTTCCTCATTATGGGTCTAGGTGACCAGACACCCCCGGTGTCTTGCTTCTTTGGGAATAAGAATGATAGCCTAATACAAGATATAGTAGATTCAGGTTTGAAAAATATGAAAATCTCAAACCATCATATCAATCTTAAAATTTACTATCTAGAACTCATGTAATGAACTTATACTATAAACAACATCATCTAGTCCCACTGGAATAATTAAGTTGACAACATACTATTTCCCATCATCCTGAACTAATATTGGTAGGTGCACTTGATTTTTATTTATTGGAAGATAAAATTTCTAAATTTTTGGAGGGAACACCTCATAGAGAGGTACCTATACTACGGCCTCACAAATGAACTAGAAATCCCCACAATATTGTCTCTGTATAATATCTATCTATCATCATGGAGGCATACTAAAAGTTATAAATATGTTAAATAGTCAGATGAAAATATTTCACGAGTTGACTAAAGAAGGAAATAAAAGCTAACAGACCATTATTATATGATGGATATACTATTGGTTTCCTTGAAAATGGTTCATCATCGTGCCTTGTCAACTGGAATATGATCATAATCCTAGTGTATGGGTTTATTGGCCACCACACCATTCTTAGGTTCCCTATTCTAGGAGTCGGAAATGAGATAACTTGGGACTATTTCCCTAAGTTACTATACAAATCATGACGAAACATTTATCTCCAAAAACCATACTTAGGGAAGGCCTACTATAACACCAATATTTCATAACCCCAAATTCTCGGGCACTACCTAGGCTAACAGTTGGACAAGATTGAAACCCCAAGACCACCTCCAATAAGTCATACTCTATCTACTAGCACCTGGTAGATATATCTCACATGATGGGAGACATTATCATATAGTACCCATACACGCAAATACACAAAAATATCCACAGAACTATATAGGGATAATAATAAATATTGAAACCATTGGAGTGTAATAAAATGTATGAAGCAAACTCTAGGTAAATATTAGACTATAACAAAAAATACATGTATAAATGGTAGGATAAATATACACCAAAAAATGGAAAGTATCCAAAACAAATTGAATTATAAGGATGAAAAAGAGGTTCATAATCACGATCTTGGGAACTAACCACTGTATGTGGTCATATTATCCTTGTTCAATTATATACCTTATACTCTAGGTGTAACACCCCATGATTTCATAGTGTGTTATTTCTTCAAAATAATTCAATAACCTATACTACACGCAACACCGAGTTCAAGCGCACCAAGACATACCAAACAAGCCGTTCAAAAGATTTTATGAATAGTATTAACTAAATTTTAATCATTATATAATCATTATAATGTTAGAATCCATATTATGAGTTTTTTAGACATAATGTAAGAACAAATTCATTATTTTCAGATAAAAAAAGTATTTTTTAAAAAAATTCACTTTTACCAACTTTTAATAGTGGAACCCTTTTTTTAAATCGAATACTTTAAACATTTATATATTCAATTTGAATAAATGAATTTATTCTTTATAATGGGGACATAAAAAATTTACAAGTTAACACCCCAAGCTTCCACGGTACGCTTCTCTTTGAATAATACAATAGCGTGTGTTGTACGCAATTTCGAGTTCTAACACACACTACAACCAATCAAAATAGCCATCATGAATAGTAATACCTACATTCTAAAAGTTCATAAATCTTATCTCTAAAAATGGAATTCATTTTTGGATTCGTAATATCAAATTTATCCTAGGGTGAAATTTTGTAACTTTTCGGATAACATTTATATTTTGAAGAATAGTAAAAATTACTAAATTTTAATTAAAAACAACTTTTTTAATCAAAATAATTTATATTGATAAATTATGAATTTGAGTGGTTTTAAAGTATATTTGGAATATATTTTTACCATTTAATAAAATTTTTGGTCATTTTACATAATTTCACAATTAAACCGGACATAAACAAGTGTCAATCTTTTGATAGTTGTTATCTCTTAAAAAACCGCTTTTTGTTTTAACAACGGGAATTAATTATAAATTAATTCCTACCACTTCTACGTTTTGAATTTGAAAAAATGGATTACATATTTGGAATCAAGATGTCCAAATTGTTCAAATAGGTAACTTTTATTTTTATACATTTTTAATAATTACTTTGGTAAATATTTTATTTACCGCGGTTAAAGGGTAAATACGGTAAATAAGGGTTAAACAATAATATTCTAATAATAATAAACTAACCTAAAACATGTCCTAACATTATTGGTGGATACATTTCCGACCATGGTCATCTATTGGATATTTTTGGGACTCCATGGAGCCACTTGTAGTTGATAGGGACAATTTATTTTAATTAAGTTAAAATAAATACAAAAATGACATAATCATATATCCTTTAGAAAAAATTTTTTTACATAGGGTTATTGATGTTATATTTTCGACTATAAATATTCATTAGAAATATCCAAATATTTCTTACATAATTTAATTTTATTTATAATTTTTAGATATTAAATAATTTAAGTTATTTATAACACAATGTTGATGCAGTAATGACCTAATTAATGAACAATTAGAAAAACTAATATTATAAATACCCAAATAAATGAAATTTTAGACTTTTTATAAATAAAAATAATTTTATAGGTTAATATTACATGTTAGGATTGATTTAATTAACTTTTTTTGAATTAATAATTCAGTTATGATTTTTACAAAAATCAATTATTGAATAGTGTCAAAATTGACATAAAAGAGTTTTTAAAAAATATATTATATTATTAATTGATATTAAATTCCTAAAAATCTAATCTTTGTCCAAGATACTTATATCATGATATGTGTATCATTATTGGACAACTTGGGGGTCTCTTGGATGTATATAGTAAGTTAATTAACCATATAATATAAAAATATAAGGAGACATTGTAAAAGTGAAACTAATTAACTAAGAGTTAATACTTAAAAATAAGGTTAATATAGTGACCCATACCTGTCTAAATCCTATTGGTTGAGTTTTTTTCGACTCATAACCACCTTAACCTTTAAATAATCCACTTTGGAGCCACTATAAACCAAATATAAATTTATTATAAAATAATATTTCTATCTTTTCCAAAGGTGCCCCTCACCCCTCTTATAAAAGGGCACTCCCCCTTCTCATTAATTCACACCGTCGAAGCATTTTGGCTCGGCCAAACCCTGACCAAATACTCTCTCAACTTCTATAAATTCATCCTAGAGGCCTTACTTCATTCATAAAGATAATCTAAGGAGCCTTTTTGATCAAATCAAAAGGAAGAGCCCGAAGAAGAGGTAATGTTTTCACCACCCTCTTTCAAGTTCCTTTCTTATTCAACTTCTTATTTCTTTGTTATTACCATTATAAAATAATAACTCCAGTATATTATATATATTTTGATGTTATTATAAATATGGTACAACCATATTCATTATTCTATCCATCCTTTGAATGACTTGTCACCATACGTGCGTACGTACGACTTACTGTCTCCTCGTCGTGGTGTAATTGTTATTCAATAAATTATTATTTGGATGGGTATAATAATGATGTGTAATTCATGTAAATAATAAATATAACATGATAATTATTCTGTATATATTATATAACATCCAATTATATATTATTTTAATATCAAAATAATGATATTGTCGCTCGTGTGTACGCACGGACTTCTGTCTCCACGAACGCGATGAGATTCATTCTCCATCGTATCCATTCAAGTATAATTATCATTTGATGATTTAAAAATAATGTTTAGGGACTTGATATCATTCTGGATATGAATAAGATACAACATATCCATTACAACAATGACTTACGTAACAAAACATATAAAAGAAGACGAGTAAGTTAACACCCAAAATGACGATAATACTAAGATATTATTAACAAAGCAATGTTAAAAGGTCATATATGATATCATATTAATGTATATTATTCTTTCATAATTTAATAACAGTTATTTCACCATTATACAGGAGGTTAACCTACCCCCAACCAAGGAAAAGTACAAGGTAAGGGTTAATTTTACAATCTCTTTATTATCTGAGGTTGTTTATACGTAATTATCTACTGGGATCTCTTTATCATCCACATCCATGTTCCTTAAAAATGTATTTAAAAACATTTTTACTATTTACTAGAAAATGGGTTAAAGTCATTTATAACCTTATGTGTTTTGAAAGGAATCATTCTGTCATTTTCCAAACAAGGTACTTTTTAACCTTTTCGACAAATTTAAGGTAAGAATGTCCTTTTTAAACTTATACAGCGGGTGTGGTTATTTTCCGCCTTTATAAAATCACTGAAGCTTCCCTTACAAGCTTATAAGAACATTTTCAAAGTAAATATTTTATTTTAAAATTATGTTACTTTTAAATGATTTCAAAATGAATATTTTAAGAATTTGTGAAAGGTACTCTTTATCAAGATCATAATTTTAAATGTTTTAAAGATTTATCTTTCTAAATATTTTTAATAAATGTCCATGTTGTCAAAATGATTTTAAGGATTCATTTATATGGACATGAATGTTTTGAAATGATATTTCTTTTCAAAAGATTCAAAGTGGTATGGGACACTTTGATTCAAAAGTCTATTTTAAATTACATCCTTTATAAATGTGTGACTTTTCAATGATTTCGAGAAAAGAGATATTTCTGTCAAATAGTTTTGATTTCAACTATGTCAATATCCATTGATGAATTTTAAGCTTATTTGAAGTTGATTTATTATGATACAAAACTTTTGTATTGTATTGAAGGTTTTGTGATATGTTTTTTTGTGGATGTGTTATTATACCATTCATGGTTTATGGAGAAAGTATTGACATTTTTATGCTAGTTTTAATACCAATGTCTATGTTATGTTTAAACCTTTTCACATGGGAATGAATTGGACTTAGTAAGTGATGGGTGGAGCCCACTATAGCTCCTCGATGCATCGGTAGGTCTCATGAGACAAACTAGTGTCTTGGCACAAGGTCTTGACAAAATCTTATTTGTAGTCTTGGCACGAGGCCTTGGCTATGTGGTTACGATAGTCTGGCATTATGAATTCCATCATTATGAAAGTGGTTAATGATATTGCATGTGATTATTCGATTAGTATGATATCCATGTGAATAGGTAAATTGAATTATTTTATTTTATTTTTTCCATACTATACTGAAGTTTAAGTTTAAAAGGATTTTGTTTTAGTTATACATTTACTTAAATGTTTATTCTTATTTATGAAAGTTTCTACTATATTGTTATCCTTACTGGGAATTTGAGCTCACCCCTTTTCTATGTTTTATTTTTCCCAGGATGTGAAGAAGTAATTTATGAATGACCTGTAGGGATAGTATGAGGGGATAAGAGTGTGGACTATGGAGACTATATTGTTTTAATTTTCATTTTATGATGTAATGTAAGACTTATGAATCTTTCTAGTGTTAACAAGACTACTAAACTAATCAGTCTTTCGAGACATGATCTTTTGTGATCATGCCAATGTTATGTAATAATGCACCGACTCTAGGTAACTAGGGTCGGGGAATTACGGATAGTATCAGAGGAATTTTAGTACAAACCATGGAAGCTAGATTTAGATAAACTTATATTAGAGCACATAGATTTAAGATGGACTTTGAGGATTAGTATAGAAGAACTTCCTTGAATTTTGGTATTGTAGAGATTTTGGGAGTTTTTCGAGCAATACATCCCTGTATGGATACAAGAAGGTAGAGGTGGATCTGGCACAGATATACCTAAGGGAAAAACCCGAAAACATCACTTTGTGCTAGACTCGAATGGGAACTGGTGCACGACAACGAGCCTTACTGCACTCTTGGTTACGACACTCCCGAGGGATATTCTTAGGATAATTCTCTTTTTCATTACAAACCATCATGAAGGGTTTATGAGTATATAATTCCTCCAAGAAAACATTTTTATTATTATGGATCATATCCATAAATAGATCAATTTATGTTAAGTGTTTTACAGGTATGGAATTATCTATTTTGATTCATAAACTGATCTAGTTTATGACATTGTTTAGAAATGGCACCCAATAGAATGAATGAGAACTCCAATAATATGCATGATCCATAGAGTTAGGAGGATCATATATTTCATGGTCTTAATCCAGAATTGAGAAGGGAAATAGTCTCCCACGTATTATCATCATATGAGGAAATAGTATCATGTCTTGATAAGATAATTAAAGAATTATCAGAGTCCTATGGATTTGAAGGGAAGCCAAAGAAGGAAAGGATGGTAGAGAGAAGGACAGATAAATGGAAGAAGGTAAAAAAAGGATTTTCCCATTTGTGATAATTGTGGAAAGAATCATCTTGGAAAATGCTTGAAGGGAATGGGAGTATGTTATAAGTGTTTAGAAATAGGACACAAAGTATGTGACTGTAAGGGTAAGAAAATGGTTTCAAATGTACAATGCTTCATTTGCAAGGAGTTTGGAAACTACGTGAACCTATGTCTCAGTCATCAGACTATGCCGCAAATGATGCTTTTGGATAATAATCAAGTTATGATACTACCACATATGAAGAGGAATGATTAGAGTTCTTATGTTGATTATGTCATTTGAGTGCTGTATCAACAATGTACTTGTTATAATAATTATGGAGTGTATAAGGATTGTACTGCGGTACTATTTCACTAAGGACTTGAGATTGCGTGGAACAAAGAAAAGTGACTCAACAGTAGTTTAAATTTTTGGAAAATATACAGTTGAGATAATGATAAACCATAATATGGTCCGGATACCGATGTATTGATTTTAGAATAATACATGATTGATTTGGATAAATTATATTGGATATTCTTGACTACCTTGAAACCGATTAATGATTTGTATATTTCATCATTGTTGGGGTTTAAAACATTTTTGGATTGAAGGAGTATATCCATTATTATTTAAGAATAAGGGATCATGAATGTAGTCAATAAGGTTTTATGGTAATTCAGGATGTTGTATTGTTTTAAAATAATACATGATGAAGGTTTTCACATGTTATTACACGGTAAAAAGGATCTTCATTTTTTTACCGTCCTTATAAATTTTGGACAAAAGTATTTTGGATAGTTCTAGTTTGGATTATTTTTGTATTTCCATAAAAGGACAACCCGGAGGTCGGGTGGCAACCCGTCGCGTCCAGCAAGGCCGCGAGACTTGAACCCACAACCGAATGGCGAAAATGGTGTATCACCTACCACTGGACCACGTTATGTACAGGATTAAATAATGTATTTTTTTAAAAAAAATATGTTAGATGAATTATAAATTCATTTTTTTGAAACCCTATATGAATAGGACAAATAGAATATATTTTTTACGTTCTATTATCTTTTAGAGTGAAAGATGAGTTTGTGGTAGAAATTAGTTAAAGGATGGAACTCTACTTGTCAAGAATATATTTTTCTTCCTCTCTTATTTTATGAAGAAATTAATTCTTATACATTATTTAAGGAATCCTAAAACCAAAAATTTGTTATCATAATACCCTATGTTTTTTTTGAACTAATGGTATTTCAAATCATCATAGATTGATGAATTTAAGGACCTCAATTTTACACTTGTTTGTGATTGATGAACTCAATAACTACCTATAAATATTTACATTTTCCCTCCAATTATATGTCTCTAATTTCCAGAAATGTTCTCCGAATAGAGATCATAATTTGGTGGTGACCCTTTCATTTCTCCTTTCCTCTTATTAAGACTAAATTTTATTAACCCAATTTTTGATATGGGTTTTCCCACAAAGATATTTTCTATATCCAACCATTTATTTTCGAAGAACAATTTAAAATTGAGAGGAAGAAATTTATTTAAGGAGGGGAGAATGTAACACGCCAAGATTTCATAGTGTGCAAATTCTTTAAAATAATTCAATAACTTGAACTACGCGCAACACCGAGTTCAAGCAGACCATGACATACCAAACAAGACGTTCAAAAGAGTTTATGAATAATAATAACTAAATTTTAAACTTTATATAATCCTTATAATTTTAGAATCCATATTATGATTTTCTTAGACATAATGTAAGAACAAATTTATTTTTTTTAGATAAAAGAATTATTTTTAAAAAAAACTGCACTTTTACCAACTTTTATGAGTGAAACCCTTTTTTTAAATCCAATATTATAAAATTTCATATTTTCAATTTGACTAAATGAATTTATTCTTTAGAATGGGGACATCAAAAATTTACAAGGTAACACCCCAAGCTTCCATGGTACGCTTCTCTTTGAATAATACAGTAGTGTTTTTTGTATGCAACTTCGAGTTCTAACACACACTACAACCAATCAAAATAGCCGTTATGAATAGTAATACCTACTTTTTGAAATTTTATAAATTTTATCTCTCAAAATGGACTTCATTTTTCGATTTTGAATAACTAATTTATCCTAGCGTGAAATTTTGGAACATTTCGGATAACATTTATATTTTGATGAATAGTGAAAATTACTAAATTTTTATTCAAAACAAAATTTTTAATCGAAATAATTTATATTGATAAATTATGAATTTGAGTGGTTTTAAAGTATATTTTGAATATATTTTTACCATTTAATAAAATTTTGGTCATTTTATATAATTTCACAATTAAACCGTACATAAACAACGGTCAATCATTTGATAGTTATTATCTCTTAAAAACACGCTTTTTATTTTAACAACGGGAATTAATTTTAAATTAATACCTTCCACTTCTGTGTTTTGAATTTGGAAAAATGGATTCCATATTTGGAATTTGGATTTCCAAATTATTCAAATAGGTAACTTCTATTTTTTGACATTTTGAATAATTATTTCGGTAAATATTTTATTTACCGTGGTTAAAGGGTAAATCCCGTAAATAAGGGTTAAACAATAATATTATTATAATAATAAATTACCCTAAAACGTGTCCTAACATTATTGGTAGATACATGTCCGACCATGTTCATCTCTCGGTCGATTTTTGGGACTCCATGGAGCCACTTGTAGGCGATAGGGACACTTTATTTTATTTAATTTAAAATAAATACAAAAATGACATAAGCAAATATCTTTTAGAAAAACGATTTTTAAATAGGGTTATATAAGTTTGATTTTTTACTATAAATATTGATTAGAAATATAAAAACATTTCCTACATAATGTAATTTTTTTATAATTTTTAGAAATTAAATAATGTAATTTATTTTTGACACAATGGTGATGCAGTAATTACATAATTAATTAAAAATTAGAAAAATTAATATTATAAATACCCAAATAAATGTAATTTTAGACTTTTTATATATACAAATAACTTTATAGTGTAATATGACATGTTAGGATTTATTTAATTAACTTTTTTCAAAGTAATCATTCTGTTATGAGTTTTACAAAAATCAATTATTGAATAGTGTCAAAATTGACATAAAAGAGTTTTTAAAACAAATATTATATTATTAATTGATATTAAATTTTTAAAAATCTAAGTATAGGCCAAGAGACTTATATCATGATAGGTGTATCATTATTGGACCACTTAGGGGTCTCTTGGTTGTATATAGTATGTTTATTAACCATATAATATTAAAATATAAAGAGACATTGTAAAAGTGAAACTAATTAACTAAGAGTTAATACTTAAAGATAAGGTTAATATAGTAACCCAAACCTGTCAAAATCCTATTGGTTGAGTTTTTTTCGACCCATCGCCACCGTAAACTTTAAATAATACACTTTGGAGTCATTAGAAACCGAATATGAATTTATTATAAAATAATATTTCTAGCTTTTCCAAAGGTTCCCCTCACCCCTCTTTTAAAAGGGCACTCCCCCTTCCCATTAATTCAATCCTTAAAAGCCTTTTGTCTCAGGAAAACCCTGACCAAATACTATCTCAACTTTCCTCACTTCATCCTAGAGGCCTTCCTTTAGTCAGAAAGCCAACCTATGGAGCCCTTTTGATCAAATCAAAAGGAATAACCCAAAGAAGAGGTAATGTTTTCACCACCCTCTTTCAAGTTCCTTTCTTCTTCAACTTCTTCTTTATTTGTTATTCCCATTCTAAAATAATAACTCCAATATATTATATATAATATGATGTTATTATAAATATGTTACAACCATATTCAGTATTCTATCCATCCTTTGAATGACATGTCACCATAGGTGCGTACGTACGACTTACCGTCTCCACGTCGTGGTGTAATTGTTATTCAATAAATTATTATTTGGATGGGTATAATAATGATGTGTAATTCATGTAAATAATAAATATAACATGATAATTATTCTGTATATATGATATACCATCCAATTATATATTATTTTAATATCAAAAGAATGATATTGTCGCTCGTGCGTACGTACAGACTACTGTCTCCACGAACACGATGCGATTCATTGTCCATCGTATCCATTCAAGTATAATTATCATTTGATGATTTAAAATTTTTTTTAAGGACTTGATATCATTCTGGATATGAATACGATACAACCTATCCATGACAACCACAACTTACGTAACAAAACATATAAAAGAAAACGAGTATGTTAACACCTGAAATGACGATAATACTAATATATTATTAAAAAAGTAATGTTAAAAGATCATATATGATATCATATTAATGTATATTATTCTTGTATAATTTAATAATAATTATTTCACCATTATACAGGAGGTTAACCTACCCCCAACCAAGGAAAAGTACAAGGTAAGGTTTAATTTTATAATCTATTTTTTATCCGAATTTGTTTATATGTAATTATCTACTGGGATCTCTTTGTCATCCACATCAATGTTCCTTAAAAATGTATTTAAAAACATTTTTACTATTTAATAGACAATGGGTTAAAGTCATTTATACCCTTATGTGTTTTGAAAGGAATCTTTCCATCATTTTCCAAATAAGTTTCTTTTTATCCTTTTTGGCAAATTTAAGGTAAGAATGTTTTTTTTAAACTTATACGGTAGGTGCAGTTATTTTCCACCGTTATAAAATCATTGAAGCTTCCCTTACAAGCTTATAAGAATATTTTCAAAGTAAATTTTTTATTTTATAATTATGTTACTTTTAAATGATTTCAAAATGAATATTTTAATAATTTGTGGAAGGTACTCTTTATCAAGATCATAATTTTAAATGTTTTAAAGATTTATCTTTATAAATATATTTAATTAATGTCCATGTTTTCAAAATTATTTTAAGGATTTATTTATATGGACATGAATGTTTTGAAATGATATTTATATTCAAATGTTTCAAAGTGGTATGTGACACATTGATTCAAAAATGTCTTTTAAATTACATCCTTTATAAATGTGTGACTTCAATGATTTCGAGGAAAGAGATATTTCTCTCAAATAGTTTTGATTTCATCTATGTCAACATCCTTTGATGGATTTTGAGCTTATTTGAAGTTGATTTTTTATGATACAAAAATTTTGTATTTTATTGAAGGTTTTGTGATATGTTTTACTGTGGATGTGTTATTATACCATTCATGTTTTATAGAGAAAGTATTGACATTTAATATGCTAGTTTTAATACAAATGTTTATGTAATGTTTAATCCTTTTCATATGGGAATGTATTGGACTTAGTAAGTGACGGGTGGAGCCCGCTATAGATTCTCAATGCATCGGTAGGTCTCATGAGACAAACTAGTGTCTTGACACAAGGCCTTGACAAAATCTTATTTGTAGTCTTGGCACAAGGCCTCAGCTATGTGGTTATGATAGTCTAGAATTATGCATTCCATCCTTATGAAAGTTGTTATTGATATTTCTTGTTATTATTCTATTAGTATAATATTCATGTGAATAAGTAAATGGAATTATTTCATTTCATTCTTGCCATACTATGTTGATGTTTAAGTTTAAAAGGCTTTTGTTTTAGTTATAGATTGTCTTAAATGTTTATTCATATTTATGAAAGTTTCCATTATATTGTTATCCTTATTCAGAATTTGAGATCACCCCTTTTCTATGTTTTATTTTTCCCAGTATGTGAAGAAGTAATTTATGAATGACCTACAGGGATAGTATGAGGGGATACGAGTGTAGACTATAGAGACTATATTGTTGTAATTTTCATTTTATGATGTAATGTATGACTTATGAATCTTTCTAGTGTTTCCAAGACTACTAAACTAATCAGTCTTTCAAGACTTGATACTTTGTGATCATGCCAATGTTATGTAATAATGCACCGACTCTGGGTAACTGGGGTCGGGGCGTTACACTAGGTACAAAAAAGTACCCACCAAGTTTCCTGTCATTTACATAAGACACTACACTGATGATAAAAATCCAATTTAGGGGTGACTATATATATTCCTAGATGGACTCCCTAAAATAAATATAGGGAGTGATAATAAGAATAAATTCATATCAACCCACATGATAAGAGGAAAGGTAAACCTAATAATGATATTCTTGTAAATAAATATTTTCCAAAGAAGGAGTAATCTCAATAATCATAGTTAGCTATGAATGATGAGTCTATTTGCAGCTCCATGTGCCAGTGTTGTCTCGAGGTAAGATGCGAAAAAAACCCCACCAGAATATAATGGACGACCTGTGCCTCACTAGAAGATGGCCTATCAAAAGGATTACTGAATATAGTTGTGGACCCACTCTCTACTAGAGATCAATAATGTCCTAGAATTTTATCAATGTAATTTTCCTCTAATTCTATAATTATTTCATACTTTTTAATATATTATTGTATAAAGAACATGAACTACATGATAGAACCAACATAATTTTATTATAATACTTTCAAAATTTCATTTATAGGATAAATATGACTGTATGAATTGAGAATATCATAACGTGATAAAAATAGAAAGTAAGATAATTAAAATAGTAAAATTTGGATTTGATCGATCCACTAGAATAATCGAACTATTGAACAACACATTTTGAAATGAAACATTATATTAACTGTAAAATTTGGATCTTGGAAATAAATATAAATATGTATATATAACTATAATATAAAATATATTTTGAATGAATAATGAATGAGATATGCGGTATTTATAGTAATTAGGGAACCTATATGTGCATTAAAAACTTGACCATTATAATACTAATTTGTCCATTCGAATTTGACTATAAGAATTATAATATGACCATTAGGAATATTAAACCATTAGAATAATATTACCACACATTAAAGTGTAAAAATAATATTTAGATATCTTATAATCGGAAAATATGACATATTTATGTCATGATACTAGTAAATAAATATTTTAAAATTGGTAAAATAAGCATTTGTATTTTGGAAAACCACATATGTTTTATTTGAATTTCTATAAAATATATAACAAGTTAAAATAAATTTTATTTTCATAAAGTAGGTTTATAAATTAATAACAACATTTTTATACTAATAATATAATTTTACAAGACCATATTTAATTTTTTATAGGGTTTAAAAATTTATCATAATATTAAAATTGGTGATTTTTTAAAATAAATAATGAATTTATTTAAATTTTAATTTTCTACCATTTAAAAAATTATTTTCATAACATGGATTTAATTTTTGGAATCTAAATGTTTAAAAATGGATAAATTGATTTTTTTGGTATTTTCCAAAATAGATGAATCTTTGGTGAATTCTAACCTATTGTAACATATAATATTAAACATTATAAGCTAAATACATGATTAATTTCATAAGGAATGATTTGAAAACCCATAATTTATATATATAATTTATAATTTAATTCATATATTTAAAATAATCAACATTATTGGAAGTCTGGATGTAAAATAGGAAACCAATGAGTACAATATTAAAAAAACACCCCTCTCCCATTCTAAATACTACATTTAAACTCCCCTTATCATTACATTATATAAGCCTTGTGGATTTAGAAATACATTTACAATTATATTCCCAATCCTCCCCCCACATCATAGAGCTATTGGTCTGATTAAAAGACCAGTTTCATGTGTATTAAATAGTTTTTCAAGGAGGTGACATTCAATAGGTAATATTCTCAAACTACCTCTTTTAAATTGGTATTTTCTTCCGGAAAATACAATTGTATCACATGAAATTATAAATCTATTATATTATATATAATATTATTTTATAGTGAAAATTTAATATGTACCATTCAATCTTTCTTTTTTCCTATTATTCTAAAAGTGTAACAATTGTCTATATTATATCAGTTAACTGACTCCATGGATGATATGTTTTCATTTTCCATTATCAACTTTATGTAACATTTAAATTCAATTAAAAAGGATTAAAATAACAATTTTTTTAATATATATATATATATTTTTCAATTCAAGAATGGATATATGGCCATAATACTAAATAAAATGAAACTATTTTATTATGGTGTGTAAAACTGCCAAAATAAACTAACTATATAACATTAAAGTAGTTATTAAATGATTCATCCATTTTCAGAGCACAAAGATGCATTTTAGATCATTAAAATTTAATTATGAATAGATATATCATTTCATTTAATTTATAGAGATGTAGTCATATTTGAAAAGAATCTACATAATTATCCTTATGTGATCCTACCCTAGAACCATGAAACAAAGGTCCTTGAAACAGTGAAATTAAAATATATATATCATTAAATTGGTTGTAAATAAGAAAAATATAATTATATTAAATAAAATTTAATATATAAATTATTATTAATTAATTAATTAATGATGTTAATTGTATTATTAGGATTTTAATTTCAAGCATATAATTATTCCGAAACATATGGTAGGGGATCTCTCCAAACTACCATATTTTCTATAGGTTATGATTTCACTATATTTAGATCAATATATGTTTCTATTTTTCTAATTGTACAATTTTATATTCTATAATGTTTTTCCATATATATACCTAGTTTAATTAACCTTTCATTAATGAGGATATAAATGTTTTAAGGGATCCCTGGTCAATTTCATTAGTTCAGAAAACCTGATTAAATGAAACTTATTTTTCTCATACCCCATTTCAAGTATCACTCAATAAAATGTTTTAAAAAATAATTTTATTCTAAAATATATAATTTTATTAGTAAAAACCATGTTATTATGTTTTTTATGAAAATTAATATTCTCTTTCTATTTTTTAGTGCCCTTTATTGTTTTTACAAAAATCCCACTAAAGAGGTACATTTTGTATGTTACTTAAGCACATTTTTCACATAATCACTTCCAATTTCCAAAATATTTAATGAATAATGATTATTTTTCATATATAAAAGTCAAAGAATGTTTTAATCCCTAATTTCCTGGAAATTATTTTGATATATGATCTGGTTATGCTAAATATTTGATTATGTAACACATTTATTTCTCCGGGTAAACTTTATGTTTCTACCTTATGATTGGTTCCTTATGTGTCACACATATAGATGTACATGTTATAATGGGTGTTCCAAGATAGTGATATAATGAATTGGGTAATGTTTTTGTCTCATGATGTGATATTTATGGTATTTGTGAGTAAGATTAATCCTCGATGGGACTTTGTCACCATGTGATATAGTCTTGGTAGTTCTCATTGACTTATACTTATTTAATGTTTTATATTATTTCAACATTATAATTTGTACATGATATTATGAATAAATTTTTGTTATGTTCTGATCCCACATGATTATTAATGATCATATCCAATCATGATATGATGTTATTCCTTTTAAGTCATATGTTATGCTTTATTATCATGTTCATTCCCTTATTAGGATGTATAGATATCATCATTTTTCTATGTACTACCTAGGTTATCCTATGAATTTTTATGGGAATAAAGGGATTTATAAGATCATTATTGAGATTAAAATGGGGATGTTTTATTTTTGTTTCATGTTTTTGTTTTTTGTACCCATTTTCCCAAAAAATCTTGTTCTTACATTCCATGGGTTAGATATATTAGTTTTTTATATTATAAATCATGTCATAATAGGTTTAAAGGAATGGGTTTCTATTTTTTTCATCTGTGGAAGGTCTAGTTAGTTTTTGGTATTAGTACTTGAATACTTTAGTGAGAACCCTTGGTAAAAGTCTAAGTAAAAGATAATTTACTTAAGTATACACCAAGTGGTTTCCACTGTATTACATCGCTATAAAATACTACAAGTGGATGTGGATCTTGAATAGCTATAAATTGGAGTAATAACCCAAATATAGGGTGGATTCATTATTAACTTGATCATGACCTGGTGCATTATAAAGACTCCATACCGCACACATGATTTGACACACCTAGGGGAAATGCCTTGAAAAAAAACACAAACTATATAAGAACTATTATAATAAGATTTATATAGATTGTTATGATAGTAAAACAAATAAGAAATTTTCCATGGATAACCTAGATTGGAACATAGAGACTCAAAAATTATGATTTATATTTCATTTATATGTTATTCATTAGATGTTCATTGTTTTCATTTTTATATGTTTTTTTGTTTTAGTATTCTCATCCCTCTATTTATTTTGGATATTATAAATGACTAGAACCAAAATCAAATAGTGAATGGTGTGCTCATTATCAATTCATGAACATAAAATTTCCTATATTGTTATAGTTTGAATAATTATATCATATCAATATTATTTAGTATAACTATTCCAAAACCACCAAATATCATGGGGTTTTAGCTATCTGTGAGAAGATAAAATAGTGAAATTAATTAATTCCAGGTATATGACTCCTTCCCAATCAATGTTTTGTGTAATGAACCTACTAAAAAAATATTTTCATACCTCATTTATTTTAATTTTATAATTTATTAGGAATGGATTTTCTATCCTCATATAAATCCAACCTCAACTGTTTGGATAGGAATATCACTCTTCATATCCTAAGTCATCTTATGATTCATATATAAGTGTAAGGGGGGGGGGATGAATTTTGTTTTGGATTTTTCATCTCAAGTGTGGATATTGTTTCCTTATAAGCATGCATGTCTAGCTAAAATAATTAAGACAAAGGATATCATCATACATAAATATATTCTCATTTTTGTATATTATATTAATTTATTGCCTGAAGAGTCTCTGGGTCATCCTCTTAACTACAAGATTTAGTTCGCAATTGAACTTATAACTGGATCTTTGACCATATCCAAGAATCCTTTTAGAATGGACACCGTTTACATGTAATATACTGATGAAGTCATTATAATGAATTATATAAATGTGGTTTATATGCTTTAATGATTCACTATGGAGATTTCTAGTCCTATTTTCCAAGAATAAAATTGACTCAATTCACCTACACATTAATTATCAAGAACTCAAAAAAATAATGATACAGAATAAGTATCCCCAATCATGCATTGGTGACATTTTTGACTAACTACAAGGTTCCCTTTACTTCTCTATAGTAGACCGTGGGTCATGATATCACTAATTAAAGGAAACGATGGATGATATTCCCATGAATACCTTTTGAATGAGGTATAGACACTATTTTTTCTTATTTTTCCCATTTGGACTTAGTAATGCTCTAGTAATGTTTATGGACTTAATGAATAGATTCTTTGTAGAATGAATTAATTAGTTTTATGTAGTATTTATTAATGATATTTTGATATACTCTAAAATAAAGGAGGGCTATGTGGAGAATTTGAATATTATGGTAATGAATATGAGATAGCAGAATATATTTATAAAGTACACTAATTTTGTGTTTTAGATAGAGGATGTATAATTATTGGGAAATGGGATCCCTTAAAAGGGAGATCTATGTACCCTTCAAAGATAAAGAATCTAATTAGTGGCTCAAAACTACATCTGTAATGGTAATACAATGATTTTATGGACTAACTAAATATTAGCAATGATTTGTACGAAACTTCTCATCATTTTTAACCCTTCTAACCAAGATGAATTGGAATGGGGTAATTTTTTCAAGACTAATGACTATGAATAGATCTTATAATAATTGAAAAATATGTTTATAAACGCACAAGAATATAAAATACCCACAAGTGGGGAACTATTCACGATATAAAACAATAATTCAAAGAGGGAATTGGGATGTGTACTGACGTGGAATGAGAATGAGATAGCTTATGCCTCAGGATAGTTTACATTTCATGAATATAATTATCAAATACCAGATTTTTTTTTGGTTTAGTAATCATTCCATAAAATATTTTCTATAATTATCAATATAGGGAGATTCATGAAATATATATATGGATCATAAGAGAATAAAATATATAAATATATTCATATAAAAGGTTATTAAAATGATCTAAAAAAGATCGTTATAGTTGATCAAGTACAATTATTACTCAATACACTATTATCTGATGAATATAGGTAAGGATGATGATGCACTAAGTGTAAATGATTCTATTATCTTATCAGTGATGAGAGTTGAGATGTATCCGATCATCCATGTTATACAAAGGATATATGTGGGAATCATAGAGAAAGGAACATCAATATTCCATTCTTAAATTAATGCTCAACCAATATTTCTTTGAATAAAAATTATGCTCAAAGGGATAATATATAAATATGGAATAAGGTGAAATCTATAAGAAATGTGAAATCTACATAGTTAAAAATTAATAAAGAATGACTTGTAAGATTTTTTCCATGATTATGTGTACCATAAAATTCTATGATAAAGAAGGTGATATTGAATAATTAAAATATCTCAACCATATCGATATAGACAAGAAGCACAAATATGTATCAAAATCTATGAGAGAACTATTGTTGGGAAAAAATGGAAAAGGTGATCCCAAAATATACATCATGGTGCCTACTATATTTGTAATTGAATGATGAAATAAAAAATTCCATGGGGATGATGTAACCATCACCCATACCCTCATGGTTATGGGAGAATGAAGATATATATTTTTTCACCGGACTTCCAAAGACTTCCAATATAAAATAATTTGATATGGGTTATAGTGTATTATCTCAAAAAGATTAAACATTCATTTCAATTTCAATTCACTTCTCACTTGATAAATTTACAATGATATATGTTAGAGAAGTGTTGAGGCTACATGGAACACCATTATCAATTTTATCTGATTGATATATATGATCAACCTAAATTTTTTTAAGAGACTCCAATATCCCCTAAACATTGATTTCAACATAAGTACTAATTATCACCTCAAAATTTATATCCAATTTTATCAAACTATCTAGAAAATAGAGGAATTTTTTTGGGCATGAATAATAGACTTCCAGGGAGAATGGGATCAAAATTATCCTATAGTTTATTTCTCATACAATATTAGATTTCACTCAAGAATCTTAATGGTGTAAAATTGGTATAGAGTTTGAGGTTTCCATCATCTGATACCAATTGTAGGATCAAAATAATGATGTAGATGCTCAATATTCAAGAGGGGGGGGGGGTGAATTGTACACTTTAAAAATTTCCTTACACAAGGAAAGATCTAATTTTAACAAAGTTAAACTAATGAAATTCCCAACACCTCTAACACCAATGAAATATTGGGACAAAGTATGAAGTTATAAACTTCTATTTCTAAGCACTTTCTTAAATCTGGAAAGTGATTCCGAAAAGCAGGTTCTGGAAATATGGATCTGGAAATTGAAACTCAACCAAAGTTTACAATATGAGATTCTACCTTAAAGCGTATAGAATCTAAAATAATCAGAGTACAAGTAAGGAACTATAAGAAAGTTATACTTTCCTTAGCAATACAAAATGCAGTGGAAAAATAAGTAGTAAAACTACAAGTAACAAATAATAACTCTTTTAACCCAAAGATAAGGGTATCCAAAAACCTTTGATAAAGATCCCTTGATTTATAATTTCAAGAAAGTCAGTCTTACCAACACCAGGGTAAGCCCTCGATACGAATATCAGAGTCGCTGTCTTACTATCCCCGTAATCCCTCAACTTCAAGGTAGTTGGAACCTCTGTCTTCCTCAGCAAGGAAGCCCTCGAACTTCAAGGTAGTCGGCACCTCTGTCTTCCTATCCCCAGAAACCCTCAAATGTAATCACCAAAATTCGGAGTCGCATGAAGCAATCTGAACGAGCAGTTCAGTATACACAAGGAATTGAAAGATTCTATCTCTAGAAATCACCCTAACATCGTGTGGTCTCTAGATTGATCAACTTGTTTAGTGTTGAGTTATTTTAAATGAGCTCCTATTTATAGGCTCGGTGGCAATGGTCGGCTCCCTCCTTCATCGGTCATATTTTCCTTAAAATTCAGAGGGACCTGTATACGTGTCACTTAAACAACGGTTAGTTTGAAACAGAATGGACGACATCATTTTATAACAAAACAAGTGTAACTGGAAGCATGACATCGTTTTGTAATGAAACAAGTGTAAGACTATGAAAAACTAATGTTCGGAATGTAAGTAAATAAAAGTTCAGAGTCTAACCAAAATGAAATTTGGATTCTATAATAAAAGGATATTCGGATTCTATTTTATAGGTATTCCGAAACTGAATTCTATAGAAATCCGGAGTCTGAATTTCTAAGGAAATTCGTAGTCTGGTTTCACCTGAGTTCAGAATTTGAACCTATAGAGTATAGAGTCAAACTTGTAGAATTTCAGAGTCGAACTAGTAAAAATTCATAGTCGAACTCATAAAAATTTGGAGTCGAACTCATAATAGTTCGGAGTCAAACTCATAAAAGTTCGGAGTCAAACTAGTAAAAGTTTGGAGTCAAACTCACAAGAGTTCGGAGTCCAGAATTCATAGTTAAAATTTTTTAGAGTTTGTATCTAGAATTTGGAATGGAACTTCATTACAGTTTATATCCAGAATTTGTAGTGGAACTTCATTACAGTTCTTATCTAGAATTCGGAGTGGAACTTTATTACAGTTCATATCCAGAATTCTGAGTGGAACTTCATTACAATTCATATCCAGAATTCAGATCCTATAACAAAATGCTTCATATCTAAGTATTATATGATTCTGAGGTTTTGGGTATGAAACCTATTTTTATACTTAAGTAAATTATTGATATGTATAAGGAAATTTTGGTTAGGGTAAATTTCATTAAGGAAGGAAATTTTCTTTATAGAAGTAAAATATAGATTTGTTTAAGTATAAGGTGTTTGTGATTTTCAACACAAGAAAGAATGGAAAATTCATAAGAAAAAACTTATTGACTCAACAAATGGATCCATTCTAATACCTTTATGAGAATAGATATAAAAAATCTCTCTCCTGGGATGATGTTGGTGAACACATACTATCAGGACATGAATTGGTAGAGGAAATGATAGAAAAGGAAAAGTTTATTAAGTAGATCATTAGGAATCATCCTAGTTAATATAAGCTCTATGTTGATAATCATCCATGATAACTAGAGATTAAGGTTGGATAAAAAATGTTCCTATGTATATCTCAATGGAATAGGTTTGTGATATTTGGGATGAAGAGAAATATAATTATTAGATACATTGGCCTCTTTGAGATGCTTGATAACAACGAAGTCTTGAATTATCAACTAGAACTCCCACAAACCCTATCTTAAGTGTGTGATTTATTTCTTTTATACTTCTTGAGGAATTAAAAAAGAATACCCATCACATGTTTTGAATTGATAAGTGGCACAGTTGGAAAATGATCTCTCTTATATGGAGTAGATGTTAAAATTCATGGTCTGTAGAGATAAAATTCAGCGCAAGTAGAATACCCAACCTGTAACAGTAATATAATAGAACCATAATCATGAGGATATGACATGGGAACAAGTGGAATCCATTAAATAAAACCTCCTTAATATTTTTTCAACATATTCTATAAAATAAAATTTCTTGGATGAAATTTCTTAAGGGGGAAAAATGTAACTATATATAATTTAAACAACAAAATTTCCCATATGATTGTGTAATTGTGTCATAACTAGTAATGTATTATTATATAATGATCATGAAATAACTGATATAACCAAATTTTTTAATTATAATAATTTTAAAATGAAAATTAGAGAATAAACTTTTTATGATAATTGAAAATATAAAAATGGGATAAAAATAGAAAATAAGATAACTAAAACATGAAAATTTGGATATAATAAATTCTCTAGAATAACCACACTCATGATCAAAACTATTGAAATGAAAAAAAATATTAATAATTTGACTATTTATATTAGAATTGAAAATATATATAACCTTGAGTGAAATTAGAAGTTAATGAAAAATGAATAAAAAATGAGGTATTTAGAGTAAGTAGGGAGCCCATATGACTATTAAAAATATAACCATTATAATTATAATTTATCCATTATAATAGTAATCTAACTGTTAAGAATAGTAACATAACCATTATAATAGTATCCTCACTTATTGTTGTGTAAAATTATATTTAAAAATATCATAAAATTAAAATATTACCTATTGATATCATGATACTAGTTAATTAATGTTTTTAAATTTATAAAATATGTGTTTGTTTTTTTGAAAAAAAATATTTTTTTCAATTTTTATGATAAAAAAATAGATTGAAATAAATTTTTGTTTTGTAAAATGGGTTTATAAACTTATATTAATATATATTGTAATTATAATATAATTTTAAGTGATCATATGTAATTTTACAATGGGTCCAAAAATAGATGATAATCTTATAATTAGTATTTTTTTAGATAAATAAGGATTCTAAATAGATATTAAATTTCTTATATTTATATATTTTTTCATAAAATGGATTTACTTTTTTGAATCAGTATGTCTAAAAATAGTTTGTGTGAATTTTTAGTATTTAAAAAAAATATCATATTTTTTTGGTGAATGCTGAAATATAATAAAATACAGTGTTTTATATTATAATTTAAATACATGATTAATTGGATAAAGGATGATTTAAGCACCCATTTTTTCAAATAAACATGCACCATTTACTGTATATAGTCACTAAATAAACACTGATGAAAGTCTTTTAAAAAAATTATAAACTAAAAAGGTTAGTATTGAAAAAACACCGCTCTCCCCCAAATTTAAACACCACTATCACCTCTCCTTATCCTCACATCTTCCATGTCATGGACATTTCCAAAATTTTACCCAATTTTTTTTAGAATACTTTATATGATTTCCTAGTGGTTATATCTTAAAAAATACCTATTCCATATTCGTTAAGATGTTTGTCTCGAAGAAAAAAATTCAAGAATTAATATTATCAATCTACCTCTTAAATTTGTTTCTTCTTCTACCTTCTCATCAAATCCCTCATAAACCATGGAATAATTATTCAGAATAATATATTTAATTTAATTATATAGTTATAATGTAATATCTACTATCTATCAACTTATATTCTAATCTTATTCTATAAATGAAAACATGGTCTATATTATGTTGGTTTACTGCCTCTGTGGATGATGAGTTTTTGTTTTCTATTAGTGTCTTCATCGAGGGATTAAATTAACATATAATGGTTTAAAATGAAATATATATATATATATATATATATATATTCACATTCTATAATGAATATATTTCCATTCTATTAAATAAAATGAAACCAGTTGATGATGGTCAGTAAAACCACCAAAATAAACTGAGCATATAACAATCACATTTTTACTAAATGAATCATCCATATGTGGGAAAAAATATGTGTATTTAGAAAAATTTAAATTTTTACAGGGAAATTAATATAATTTCATTTCGTTTCTATAGTTGTTGTCCTCTTTAGAAAGTATATCCAAAATTATCCTCACGTGATCCGATGCTAGAACCATGGAATGAATGCCCAAGGAAAAGCAAAACTAAATATTATACGTCATTGAAATGGTTTTAAATATACAAAACAAAATCTTAGTAAATGGAATATACATTTAAAGGGTTATAAATTAATTAGTTAATTAGGTTAATTTTATTATTCATAATATTAAGTGTATGTGTAGAATGATTATCAAAAACAAGGCAATTGATCACTATGAACTACCCAATTTTCATTGCATTATGTTTTATGTGTCTCTACCTAAATTTACCATTATGATTTAATTATATAAGTATTCAATATTTTTGATATATTTTCTCAATATATAAAAACAATTTAATTCTCTTTTCCTTTAATGGGTTACACATGTTTTAATTGTTCCATTCTCTTGTTAAACAAACCCAAAATAGGGTACTTCTCTGTCTCTTACCCCATTTCAAATACCCGTACATTAATTTTTTTAAATCATAATTGGTTTAGAAAATTTTCCATTTTATTATGGAAAGATCCTTTTTCCTTTTTTATTTAAATTAATATGCTCTTTCCCTTTTTTGAAGCCACTTTACCCTTTTTTCGAAAACTTGGATTAATTCACACATTTCCAAAGATACGTATCCACTATTTTTACATATTGACTTCACATGTACATAGTGGTTCTTAAGAAATGATTATATTTTAACTATCAACTTCCAAGAATGTTTCATTCCATGATTTCATGGAAACCCATATGATATTCAATCTGGCTTTGCTATACGATAGGATTATGAAACCCATTTTTTTCCATTGCGAATCTTAATGTTTATGCCTTATGTTTGACTCATTATGTGGCACAAATATTCTGGTAAATTTTATTATGGGGTATTCCAAATAGTGATATAATGAAATGGGTAACATTTATCTCACATTAGACAATATATTTGGAATAAAGGAGTAAACCTTATTCGTGATGGGACTTTGTCTACTATGTGATGTTATCATGGAATTTAGCCTTGACTTATGTTTATATCATATTTTATATTATTTCCACATTACTATGATTACATAATCATATGATTCCATAATCTTTATGTTATGATTTATTGATATTATTCACAAGACTTTTATTTTTTGATATCATGTTAGGTCTTTGGACACATATCATCTCCTTCGTTAACATGTTTATTACCTTACTAAGCGTTGTTTCCCAACCATTTTATTTATGTCTTCCCCATTTCATTCTATTATTATTTATAATCTCAATCATATTTATTATGTAATTATTGAGATAAAATTATTTTTTTTCATGTTTTTGTTTTATGTACCTAGTCTCCCAAATATGTGAGGACTCATGATACTTGGTTTCTATTTACTATATTTTTATCTTAAAAATCAAGTAATAATTTGTGGAAATGTAATGATTCTATAAATAGAGGGTAGATCCTAGTAATGAAGGGGAATATTGAATATACTAATATATTCAATATGAGAGACATGGGAACTATAAAAACCAACCATTAGGGGATTAGTGAACCTAATATCACTTTGATGACCAAAATCAAGCACCATCACTGGTCAAGAATCACTCAAAGTAGCTTCCCACTCACATTTCATCCCATCATATCACATGTGTAAAAATAAATGCCACCATTCAATCATACATGTAATTATGCTAATATTGGTCTACTATCAGGCCCAAATTCGATTTCTAAAGAAGGATATATGATATGTAAAACCGTATAAGAAAATTACATGACATGTCATTTATTTTACAAGAGGTGTAATCCTAGTTACATGGCCACCCGTGTCATACTACCCCACATAGTGTGTGGATTCTCATTTATAAGGTGTTTGAATTAATAAACATAGTGTGTGAGGCCACTTATGGTATTAGGCATGTACTGCCTATATAAATCTCAGCTGGATTGGTTGGGACACATGGAATGTGAAATTTTCACATGACTAAGTGATATTTAACACAGATGGAAACCCAAGCCACCATTGAATGTGGACTAAAAGGAATTAGATCTTTGTAAACACATATCATGGAATCAATAAATTTCATAGATAGTAATGTTTTGTGTCTTGTATATTTTATCATCTATATTCTCACATATTCTATCATGAATCTCACCATAGATGATACCAAATGTTTCAATCAAGGACCTACATTTTTAAAAGTATATTTCCATCCTTCACATCACCTGAATAAAAATCCTCATTGAAAAACATTTTTCCTAATATTCCCAATCTCAAAAAAAATCCTTGATCCATCCATCAATATCATTTCTTCCAACATCCCTTGAATCACTTAGCCCCATGATAAACTAATTTTTTCACACTAACATGAATAAAAATACAATGGTTTAATCAGAATTTGATTTTTATCAACAATAGTTTAACTACTTCCTAGAATTGGGTAGATGGTGAAGAATGAAAATAATGGATAAATAAAACCAAATAAGAATCAAAGTGGGATACATAATTATTTAATACAGTCCTAACCAATGATCGTTGTTGTGAAATCCAAATAACAGTGAATAATTCATAGTAATAATTAGAATCCAATTTTTAAATTTACTATGCCATGATAATATGAGGAAATAAATTCTTGATCCATTGTAGATAAATTAATCCCTACTAGAAATCAATAAAGGGTAAAATAATATATAAATAATATGAAATACCTCAAGAAATAATCGATTATTGGAGAATAAATCATTTTATAGTAATTAAAAAGAAGGATATTCTGAATTCTATATTAATCCCACAATTCCCCATGATCAGATTAAATTGATCCTTGATTTCTTGTTCATTTGATTGTCTAAGTTCCTTTGTGTGGTGATGTCTCATCTACCACTTCATATCTCATGGTTATATGGGTAACAATAGATATTTACTATAAAGGGGATTATTTAACGGTCATTTCTATGTTAATCAATTTTAAAATAACTATAACTATTAATTATTTAAATTTATTCGTTTTAATTACTACGTTATAGTGCATTTTATATAAAACCAATACATAAGAAACTTACATCCTTACATGGAAAAATATAACTTTATGGATTCATCCAAGGTATTATTTTTCCAATTTAAGAAACCAATTGTTGGGAAAGCCATGTTTTATAGAAAGATTCATGCTTACTGGTAAATATATTGATTCTACAGACCAGTGAAACTCATAACACCAACCAAAATCAAATGAAAAAACCATTAATATTAATATAAATATCGAAATGGTTCAAATATCTAATCAAAATTCATTTCATTTCACCACCTTATGATTTTTTAATCCAAATAATATAAACCTCGTTGAAAAGATTAGGGTACTAAGCTCACATATAAAATTCATGCTACCATGAGAATTCTTGGTGGATACCATGTTGATATAAGATTTAAAATAGTGGGATAGTTCACCCATAAATGATGAGACAATTCACACATAAATGATCCTCCCCAACTGATCCCCGATAAACATCTATTACTATAAAAAGGTTTCTCCATCTTTGATGTCCTATTCACCTCGGTCACTAATGTGTGATGGCTCATCCACATTTCTCCACACATATGATACATAAAATACATCATGCACTCGGTCTAACCATAGGGGTATGTCTAGGTTATAATCAATCTATCCAACCCTATATAATATCTTGAATGGACAAATGACCGTCGATAATAACTTAGTACCCAAAACAAACCTGTGAAACCCTATTCATGGAGAAATTGTTTTGAGAATATGTATCTTTATTTGAAATCTATTTGTCTAAAATTATGGTATATATAATTTTTCTATTTAATATGAGTAGTCTTCAGCTTTTGATGGATCACTTGAACTTTCTCAATCGTTTTCTACACTAGCTCTAGTCCCATAAGCGACAAATTTCTTATCTTTAACCAATATATGGGTGAAATAAAGGGTCCCTAATATATATCTTTGAAGGGTTCCATTCTGATAGGGGATTGATATCTATTATTTTAATATAACTCCACCAATATAATGTGATCCTTCCAAGTCCGATCAAAGTAAAACACATAGTATCTAAAAATATACTCTAAACAAAGATGTTTCACTCAGTGTTACCATCATTTGGGGGTGGGGGTGAAATTTCATACTCATCGATAACTGGGTCCCTAAATCCTTTAGTAAACCTTTTTATATTAGTTATTTGTACCAAACATCATGATATAAAACTATTATCAAGGGTACCACATGAAGTTAGATGATCCCTCACATGTACAAGGACTGAAATTCTCAACTAATCTATGATCATTAATTGAAATGAAGTGAAATTATTTGGTAAGTTAATCAATACTCACTTGGATAGATTCATGGACTCTCATTATTCATGAAATTCCCATTATAAAATCTATTGATATTCTATCCATAATTTGTTTTGGGATCTCAATATGTTGACTCAATCCCATTGGAACATGATGTTTTGCCTTTTCCGATTGACATGTGAGGCATCAAGAAACATAATTCAAAGAAAACTACCTTATACCAGCCTAAAAAACAACCATTTAGGGTCCTAGGACATCTTCACTAGTCCAAGATGTACCATTAAGTTTGAGGTATTAATTAATTTTAAAGCCTCCACATGTAATGAAATCAAAAAACGTTTTCATCCTCAGAAAAGGTTTACATAATACCCATATTTATAAACACTACCTATTTAATATCCTAATGATATATTATCATATAGAACCTGACCATCACTGTCTCACAACATAGCCTCTCTCACACATCAATGAATTACTGGTGTCACTACCAACAACAAAAGAAAATATATCCATATCTCCCACACCAGTGTTTGTTGGAAATATGAAAACTAATCTGATGACAAATCCACCAAAAGAGGCTAGGATTTTTGGAAAAGGGAATATATCACAACATTACCCTTACATGGAATAAAGAATATATTAAAGTCATAGTTCAACAAGAACTCCTTCCAATGTCTCTCTCTCTCAAGTTGAGGTCTCTGTGGGAATAGACATTCCTAAGACTCTGATGGTCTATGTAAACAATAAAGTGTTATCTTGAAAGATAAGTTCTCCACACCCTCAATGTATTGAATATTGTGGACAACTCCAAATGTTGGGTCACTTAATTCTTCTCATGGGGAATTAGATACCTCGACCCATATGAAATCAATTCTTTCCTCTAAAAAATACAAACCTAAGGATAACTCTAGAGGCATCACAAAGCAATACATACTTGAAACCCACCTATAGTTGTATCAACATAGGATCACTACTAAACATTTTCCTTAACCCCTTAAAGGATTAAGGACATCTCAAAATATATTCAAAAGAATACCATTGCATGAAAAAGAAGTCAAAGGGTCTGAAATCCTCTAAATAACTACCTCAAACCACTAATAGTACTTATGGAATCAGTGAAAAATCTATTACTTTAACAAGATATTGGTTGGTTCCCAAGCTATCATTTCCTTTATATTTTTTCAATACCACAACTACACAATGTTTAGATATGAAATTCCCTTGAATGTGAAACTCTATAATCGAGAACTATCCCTTTTTTAGTTTACCATATAACTGGTTCCCCCAAGGAATGTGCATTACCATCCTTAAATGCTATGTGTGATTATTCTATTAAGTATAGTAAATGATAATTTCATCAACAAAAACAACCACAAAATATATCAATAATGGATAAAATACCTATATCATTCGTCCCATTAAAACATAATGGTCACTCATCACACTAAAGGGATTAACTGAGAACCCATATTTCCCATAGAGACATCAAAATGTTGTCTTTTAAATATCCTCCCTTTGAACCCCCAAATGGTGGTATCTAGACCTAAGATCAATCACAAAGAACCATCTCACACCGTTACGTTGGATAAATAATTCTTTCATCCTTATCAAGGGGTACTTATATTTGATATTTACCTAGTTTAGTCATTAATAATCAATATATAACCTCATCCTTATATTCAAATTATTGATAAACAACACCAGAGTAATAATGGGTGAAAGACTAGGTTTGATAAAATATTTCTCCTAAAGATCCTCCAACTACACCCTCAACTCCCAAATCATAGTACTATCTATTCGATATGTCACAGAAGATATAGGTCTTTTCCCAGGGTATATATCAACACATAATTTGGTGTCTCATTTAGAAGATAGTTTTATAATATCTATTGGGAAGATATCCATATATTCATCGACTACTATGTTAATCTAGATGAAAAAAGATCTCAGTGACCCAAGGGATAAACACACCAACTATGTAGATATTGGTTATATATTCCTACTCTTTATCCTCAATCATTCATAGTGTAGGTCCTTCCCACCTTTAAGAGAATATATAATCCTATATACTCATATGCACGTAACTCTATTATTGTGATAAAATATCTTGATGCATACCATGAATTATATAATATATACCTAAGTTGATTTAATATTATTTAATTTTAAAAACCAATTGGTACCATGTGAAACTATCCTCAGTGATCACTAGCTCAGACTGTCATAAGATACATGAAATATAAGAGTTACTCCCTATAGAAAACACAAACTACCACTAATAGGCTATAGAATCTATAAAAAAATGTACAAATATCACAAGTGGGATATAAAAATAAAAAAAATGAATCACAATTTTCCTTTAATTATCTCTAATAAAGTAGAGAATACGTTGATAAAAAACAGAATCATCTTAGGAACCACCTTATCATATCACCCCATAGTCTATTAATGATAATGGCCTCTAAAACAAGCTCTATGAGTGTATAGTGGATGACATTGGGGTATAGGTAAAATTAGGAGATATCATCATCATCTATATATAGTTTATCCAACTAAGGATCTGATAAAACACCTGTCACTAACTATTTGGTGTCCACCCTGGTAACACAAGGGTGATCCTTTAGTTCAACATTTACTCTACAATAGTGATCTATTTTATTTATGATAATAATATTAGGCATGTTGGGTCAAGAAATAACATGTTATGTGACCCCAATAACTAAAAGCATAATATATGTCAAATCAATGTTGAATAGATCTTCTATGAAATCCTAGTTCAAAAGATCCTTTTGTATGAGTCATTGTATGAGTATGCCTCCTATGTCGAGTTACTATAGTACGAAATATTCTATCCACAATAGGTGAATATACTACAAAATATATGTTTTAATCTCTAGTTTTCTGATACTCCCCTAGTCAGAATAAATTTTCATTTTTTACATCCCTCTTTACCACCTATAAATAAATAGGAATTCATAGAGGGACTATACTAGGTATGATGTACCTACAGAGGCCCTGATTAAACATTCACACATGAAAGTATCTATATCATACCATTTAATGATTGTAGAACATAAGGTTGGTGAACCTTGAAATGGAATATTAAACTGTAATCTATCCCAGCTGAAATTGTAAAATCTATTGAATATATACAGGACTGAAGGTTGAAGGGAATTGCTTCTCAAATAAAATTTGATAAAACTCCTCAAATAAAAGTGTAACATTATCATGGGTATGGTTGAATAACCTCCAAAAGTGTCATACTTATATAAATTGAATACTACAGATGTTAAATTATATAATCAATTGGGGTTACACACACAAGAAAACCTGATCCACTGACACTATCTTAACCTATAATTCCAAAGGTTTTGGATTTCCAGGAATCTCATGTGTTCTATATCAGTAAAACTTAAGCTCTGCACTTTTTCAACATGAAAATTCTTCCAATCCTACTAGAATAACTGACTAATCAACATGATGATGAATATGAACCTGAAATACTCGAGCTAGTTCCATGTATCACTCATTGTGGTGGAGCATTAATCTATGATTACTTGTATGGAATAAATTATGGAGTAGTCCCTACACTAAGGCCTTATCACTGAACTAGTCATCCTCATGACCATCACTCTCTCTCTAAATGTAAAATTTTTATAGAGGAATAATAAATGTTATGATGACATACCATCATTAGATGAACATATATGCGGTGTTGAAATAAGAAGGAAATGAATTCCAAAAACCCATTCCCATATAAATCATGTACCATTAGTTTCCTTGTAACTCATACTTTAATATGATGAGTTGAAAAGAATGTTATAACTTTCCTAGGGAATATATAAGTTTACCACCATATCATCATTGGGATCCATATATTCAGAGATGAAATAAAGATAAATTAACATTCTTTCTATTTTTTGAAAATCAATCCTTAAAAAATTTATCTCTTTACATTGTCCCTTGGAGATACTTTATCAAACACCACTCTATCAGGAACTAATACATTGGGTCCCCACCCAACCCAACAGTAGCGTAGGGGGACACACCTATCCCACCACCCATAAAATAAGGGAAAATGAATAACATTGAGTATGTGTATCTCATATGATGGGTGGGATAATTAACTAGGCTAGGCTGCTATCCAACCTGACACCTGACTCTGCTAGAGACAGGGCCCAGGAGACATTTCTAAGGCTCTCGAACTGGTGAAAATTGATGGGAATTAATGATATCCAAAGAGAAAATTACTTTTCCCAATTAAACCCAGTAATGAAACCAAAATAGAGAAAACAAAGAAACCAAAATAATAGAACATCAATATATATATATATATATATATATATATATATCTGATCCAAATACAAGGTCAAATGAATGAAAAATAAACTACAAGATGAATTTAAAACCAATCAAAAAAGACTAGATCTTCTTATGATGTCTTGGTCAAAATAATCCACAAACAATGCTACTCCATATGAAAAACTAAATTAGAACCTAAACCTGGAAAAAGATCGAGTCTATAGACAATGAGGGACACAAGTAGAATGTGAGCAAAAACATCTTGGCAGGTAAGAACCATATATTCATTGCATTTACTATCTAAAATAATTCCAAAAAATAGTATAAAATACATACAGGAAATATGTTTTATTATTTTAAAATACAAACACATATTTCTAGAAAAAAATTCACATTTCTAAACAATTCACCCCTTTCATTTTTAAAACATGTTCCCCTTTTAAAACATACCAGTTTTAAAGCCTAAATCCTGAGAAGAATCTAAAGTAGTTATAAAATGGGATATGATGAAAATGAATGGAAAAAGAACAAGTAGAAAAAAATTGAAAACTAGCTTGAATAAAATCTCGCAGATATCAGTGAAACTGGTAACCACGTATAACATAAATAAGCAGGAACATACAAATAATAATCATGACGATTTATTAAATATCTATAGAAGTAATCCTTAGACATACTCAATTCGGATTCACCTACCAGTTTATGGTGTATCTTTATAATAAATAAAAAAATGGTCACTTTAAACTAGCCAATATAGTGGCACATCCTACATGGTCTCTTAAAAAATACCAAGGGTACTATCCCATCTTATTAGGGTTGATAATAAAAAATTACCAAACCACTAGGTGATGCCCCAAAATTCCATGATAATTGTTCATTGGGAGTGTGGAGGTCATCAAATTCTTCGAACAAAATAATAACCCAGAGCCACCATGCATTACTATCCCAAACGCGAACACCACCTATGAGATGAACCTCATCTCTGAGGATCCACCATAGAGGTTCCCATATCACATCAAGTCAAATATAAGTAAAAATCAGGCCTATACATCACATGATCTTGAAAACCAGTTTTCAAAATATGAAAATATGGAAGCCATATAGAAAACCATCCTCTTCTTACACTACTGTTATATGATTTTGAATATGAACAACATAATAGTATTACATATCAAGGATCAAAAGTTTAGTGTCTTGGTAAAACTAGGACCACACATAACATTTAAAAAATAAAATATAACCATATAATTAATGCATTATTCTCTAGCTTCTTATTGTCCTTTGATAACTACTTACTACACATAATCACCCAAGGATATACATAAAAAGGGTTGATTTAAAATCCCAGTAATAGGATAGATATTAAAAATAAAAAAATGGGTGGGCACAACCATAACATAAAAAAATTATCATGAACATGAGAGGAAGCATTAATAAAAGACATGAAATGTGGAAATGCATAAAAATGAAACATCATGTCTTAGTGGTCAACTACCACACAAAGTTGTGAAATATTATAGAATCATGTTCACACATAATTTCCCTTTAACTCAAGGGATTTATCACTTTACCCAATGCGTCAGAGAGTTGTATAATTTACGGTTTACCCATCACATAATTACATTAACATTATCATGCATGCCACATTGAACATATGTCGAACGTAAAAATAAAATTACCCTTTTAAATGAATGGTATTCACGTAAAAAATAATACATTCATCAAAATTTTTCTCCCAAAATAAAGAGGGGATAACATTATTGAAATAGAACAATCAACGATGAGTGAAGTAGAAATAATCATTGAGAAGAAAAAAAGGGTGTTTATTTGTAAGAAGTGTTCATTTGGAAGAACATTGGGTTTTTCAAAAATTCAATTAAAAAACATTTATATCCCAGAATAGGTAATTTGGGGAGGAAGAAAATATTTTTAAGGAATATCCATATAGAAAATGGGTTGAAAGAGGTAAAACACAAAGAATGAGAGTTGGGTTTGAGAACTTCTCCTTACCTTGTACCCGAATGCTTTATTCACTTAAATTTCCTATATATCCACAATGGATTCATTAACTAACAATTAAATAACATTTTATACATTAATTCGATTAATTAATGTTTTATTAATTTCATTTATGGGCTTTAGTTAGATTTATACAGTTTAAATTCATTGTTTGGGAATGATCGTTTTAATAGTTTTCTTGAATGGTTCACCTGTATTCATGAATGGAGGTTCTTTTAAAACGTGGATAAACAACCGGAATTGTAATTATGCATTATTGATGATGTTACATAACTTTAAATGATATTAAAAATATTTTTTTATATACCATGAGAATTAATCATTAGATAAGAATTCAATGAATATCGTTTGGATTAATTCAGGCAGTTTTTCGACCACAATGAACTTGTTTTGATTAATAATTTATTGATATGTACATAAGTTTGTTCCAAAACATTAAATAAAATAAAATACATATAAAATTACCGGTTTCAACTATAAAAATAGTTTCATGTCCAGATCTGAAGGTGGAAACGGAAAATGAAAACATGTCGTTCATCAAGGTAATAAATTAACACCTGATGAACATCGTTTTCCTTACTAAAATAAAAATAAGTGGGGAAGGGGGTTGAATGATATCTTCTCCCCTTAATATAACAACATTAAAGTATATGTATAATTTTATAGTTATCAAACCATGTGTATGAGTATTGGTGGGGAGATATTAAGAAAATAACTTGAAGTTGAAAGGAAATTAAAAGAAAAGAGAGAGAGGGGAATTAGATCTTGTATCCTCCTTAAGGAACATTGGATTGGTCTTTTTATGAGACCAGAATATCTTGGACGTGGGGGAGGGGATAGGGAATATTTTTTGGAATATTTTATAAAATTATTTGGGCATGAGAGGTGTGAGGAAATGAGGGTGTGAAGGGTGGTATTTATAGTGGAGGAGAGGGGTGTTTTACAAATACTTTAATCATTAGTTTATTAATTTCTCTCAAGATAATAAATAATGAGTGTTTCATATATAAATATATTAAAGAGGGAATGTTAGTTCAAAATAATTAGAATTACATCAGTATAACCTCACCCATGACTCTATAATGAATGAATTTAACTTATTTTATAAATTATCTTTCTGGGTTCTGGGCGTAGCAGAAGTGCCTCGATGGGTTTTCCCAACGTTAATTTTAGCGTTAAACAAAATTCAATCTGAGATCCATCACGGTAATTAAATAGTAGATCATCAGAATAGAACAAAGAATAAAAAAAAGAGAAGGGTCCCAGAACCATCAAGAGGATCGTCATATGTTGGTTATAATTAATTTAATTTATTGAAAAGAATTACCTTGATGGAATTATTTCTTCATTGATGTATACGGTCATGATCAGATATGATCCATTATTGCGTCATATAATCCAAGTGTATGATTCCTCTAGTGGTGATCCACAGGTTCTCCACATATCTCTAGACATCACCGAAGGGATTTTCGGGTGCTATTGGGGAAGATCCTTCACTTGCAATGTCCGCCTTTGATCGCCTTGTTCCGATAGAGGAGGATCTCTCTTGCTCATGAGAGCATTCTTAGAGGAATGAGTTTTTTCAGTCTTGAGATAATTCTCCATAATTGTTTTTCACAATGATTCTGTCTTGAAAAGTGTTGGGGTTGTTAAGATATTTATAATATGGTTTGAGGTTATAGAGTTATGACAATAAATAAATGTGTTACCAATTTTATTTATTTCATTAACTCTTATTGAAAACCCCCATGTCAAAAGATTAAGTCCTTGTCATGCACCCACACTGATTATAATAAATATAATTTAATAAAACGATATTATTTCCTCAAAATCCCAACTCGAAAAACTACATGGTGTGTAATCATTAATACACGGAGTATACTCATTTTCTATGAAAACAACATGGCGTGTATAGTCAATGTACCCAACATGTTTATCTTGTTTTTATTTTTCTTTATTTCCTCCACCACAATTAACAGACCTTGAGTAATGAATATTTATTTCTTTAATAAATGTAACTGCATTACTCACTAATAAATATATATTGTTTTGCCCAAAATATATTCTCTCTAATATCTAGTGTCGAAATAAATGTGATCAGGAATTGTTAAATAATTATTAAACCACATTCGAGAATAATATTTATTTAAATTGTCAAATTAATATTTAAATGAGATACATGGACACACTTAGTGTGTGACCTTCTTTTCCTTTTTCTTAGTGGCATTAGGCTGAGCCTGCCTAAAGTCCAAGGTTAGCGTCTAGCAACATGCCAAGGCACCCATAGATAAAGAAGTTAATACCACAATGACGTGTCACCTCATACAAAGGCTTACCATGTAATATAATTCCTTTGTCACGTTATCTTGAATCAATCGGGTTGCAAGCTAGTCCCATCAACCCATGTGCTCGATTATTCTTTATTTGACATTCCATAATTGAACTCGCCCATTACATACCATGTCTATGGATTTATTTAGGCTATATCAATTCCATAAAACGGCCTGAGATATCTACTTCCCTTTTGGAACAGAACGAAAAAATCCTTCTCACATTGTCTATTAATACAGTATTACTCGTGACGCACCCAGCATATCCTACCTCATTGAGAATAGTGTGTCATAACAGTTTTAATTAATACATCTAAGTACAGAAGTTATAATAGCCATTAATAATAATCTTAATTTCCAAGGACCGATACACACGTCCGAAGATAGGAACATCCAATGACACTATGAAATGTGGATTTCCTACTGGCGAGTCTTGTTCTCATAATATCCTCCTGGATATTACCAAGGGCACACACAATGAGAAGGTGCCTCAATGCTTTATGATTCTTGAACCCTAATGGCCTGTATTATTTTGTGTCCCTCAAATAACATCATCCGGCTATAGAACATATATTCAAGAATAGTGTTATGAAACTTCTGGGTTCTCATCATAGTAGGGATCCGCTATGATACTTTAATGAAACAACTATCCTTGGGAAATTATCACATCCGTTGTCATGCAGAAGAACAATCAAGATGTAATAATGTGTTTATTTAATGAATAAAGTACAAAGTAGTTGGTTCTAGGCCACTAAATCCAACAATCGTATTGCACTAATCATTAGAAATTCAATAATTTTAGAAAAATTACAAAAATTCACCATAACCATTTTTTGATATGTAGAATCCAAAAATAAACTCCATTTTTCAAAAATAATTGTCTAAATATGTCTCATTAAATTTTATATAAACTTATAGTTTTTTCAAAAAATAAGAATTTAAAATCATTTATTTACTAACTCCAAGATATTCATATACCATACTTTCACTTAAATATTATATACATACTATCATTTGAAGGGTTACTATTCATAATTTTATGTTACTATTCATAAGGGTAGGTTACTATTTACCAAGAAAATTTATGTTTTCTCCATCATACACTAAAAATCATCCTGGATGCAAATATTTAGGTTAGATTTTTGAAATTCCACACATAAAATTTGTAAATTTTTGTTTAATGGTCATATAGTATTTAGTATCATTATATGTCATGGTGTTTCCTAATGTGATTATACTTTAAGGCATGATTATAAGAAGGTATTTACATTGATAAAAAATCAGGTCATTACATTCTTCCCCCCTTATGAAATTTTGCCCTCGATATTTTGTTTTACACAAACTGGCGAGGGTACTTATCTTTCCTCACCTCCCCCAGTTTCCATGTTTCTTTTTAAAACTTATGGTTCCTACACAACACTTTGAAATGGTGGGTTATTTTTTTGTATAACTTTATCTCTCTAGTCGAGTATCTTTATTGGATACTCTACATAGGATAGATCATTTTCCAGTTGTACCACATCTAAGTTCTGTACATGTGGGGAATCTGGTATGTTCTTCGTTAGGAGTGATATGTGATATACATCATGAACTTGAGACATATTCAGTGGAAGTGAAAGCTGAAAGGCCAAAACTCCAATGTGGTCAAGGATCTCAAAGGGGCCAATGTACCTTAGGCTTAGCTTCCATTTATTTCCATACTGCAAGAATCTCTTCTATGGTGATATTCAATGGAAGGCTTTATCTCCAATGTCAAAATCCAAGTCCCTTCGATGGTTATCGACATGGATATTTTTACAACTCTATGCAGCATTAATATGTTTCTAAATGACTTGATCCTTCTCTGTCATATCTTTCACAAGATCTGGTACAAATATATTTTTTCTCCACCTTCATCCCAACAAGTTGTAGTTCCACATTTCTTTCCATACAGAGATTCCTATGGAGCCATCTGAATACTTGAGTGGGAGCTATTATTGTATGAGAACTCAACCAATGGGAGATGCTGATCCCATCCACCTGTTAATTCTAAATAGCATGTTCTTATAATGTCTTCAATCATTTGAATAGGCATTTTAGATTTGATATCAGTTTGTGGGTGATAGGCTGTGCTGCAATTTAATACAGTACTCAAATCACGTTAAAGACTCCTCTATAATTTAGAAGTGAAACTTAGATCACGATCAAAGACAATCGAGAGTGGAACACCATGCAGTATCACAACTTAATTCACATATATCTTTGCATGTTGTTCAAGAGAGAGATATTCTCTAATGATTATAATGTAGGAAGTCTTGTTGAGTTGGTCAACCACAACCCATATCAAATTATTTCCCATGGACGTCTTTGGGCGAACCGTGAAAAAGTCCATAGTGACATTCTACAATTTCCACTTGGGTATAAGAAATGGTTTCATCATACCTTTTTACTTTTTTCTCTACATTAACTTGTTGAAATGTAAAGCACCTTGAGATATACTCTACAATCTCCTTCTTCATATTTTGCCACCAGAAGTGTTCTCAGAGATCATAGTATATCTTGATTCTCCTATGATGAATGAATAATGTTGAGATATGTAAAATATCCTATAGATCCTTCTTTATCCTAGGTGATGAAGTCACATAATTCCTCATTCCAAATAGAATCACGCCCCCATCTTCAATATGGAACTCTTGGAGCATCCCATCCTTTACAAAATTTACCTTCTTTTGTATGTCTGGATGATCCCTTTATGCCTCCTTAATCTCTTCTTGGATAGACAGTTGCACAATCATTTGGGAAAGGTAGGATGTATCCCCCACCATTATGATTTCATAATACATTCTTTTAATATCCATTAAGATATGATATTTTGAAATTTGCAACATGGATAGAGTAGCCGGTTGTTTTTTGCTAAGAGCATTAGCTAACATTTTTTCCGTGCTAGTATGACATTGAATATACCAATCATAGTCCCAGATTAGCTCTAACCATCTCCTTTGATGCTTGTTGAGCTCTTTTTGTGTGAATATATACCTTAGACTATTGTGGTTTGTGTATATGTCACACATCTCACCATAAAGGTAGTGCTGCCAGATTTTCGAGGGAAAAATCATGGCTTATAGCTCTAGATCATGTGTCGGGTAGTGCTGCTAATGGATCTTCAACTTCTGTGAGGTAAAGGCTATCACATTACAATTTTTTATAAGTAAACAACCTAATAATTTTATTTAAATCATCAATGTATATCACAAAAAATTTTCCACTCATTGGTAATGTGAATACATGTGCAGTGATCAACCTTCTCTTTAGATCCTTGAAGCTTTACTCACATTCATCCATTTAGACATACTTCACCCCTTTCCTTGTTAACTAAGATAGCAGACTATAAAATCATGAAAAATTTATCACAAAAAGTTTGTATTACCCTACTAATCAATGAAAACTATGAATTTCTGTGACACTAGTGGGTCTGTGATATTCTTTAATAACTTTTGTTTTTGAAGGATCTATAGAAATTCCCTCACTTGTGATCACATTCCCCAAGAATGTAACTTGATTCATCCCAAGGTAACACTTTTTGAATGTGGAGTACAACTTCTCCTTTATCAATGTATCCAACCCAAGTCTTAGATGTTCTTCATTTTCCTAATTTCTCTTGAAGTAGAAGAGAATATCATCAATAAACACTACCACAATTGTTTTAAGGTAATGTTTAATGACTCTATTCATCAAATCCATGAAGATTATAGGAGAATTAGTAACTCTATAGGGAATCACCATAAACTGATAGTTCCCATACCTTGTATGGAAGGTAGTCTTCAGAATATCTTTTTTGTTCACCTTAAGTTAATGATATCTAGAATGATGATCCGCCTTTGAGAATTATTAAGCTCTTCTTAACTGATTGAACAAGTCATCAATCCTTAGAATAGGATACATTTTCTTTATGTTAATCTTTATGAGTTACTGATAATCAATACAAATCTGCATTGATCCATCCTTCTTCTTCACAAAGTGTAGTGGAACACCCCTTAGTGATGCTCTAGGGCATATGACCCCTTTGTCCAAATGCTCTTGTAGTTTCTTCTTTAACTCCTCCAGTTCGATAGTATCTATCCTATAGGGACAAATTGAGATATGAGTACCTCCATGTATGAGTTATATGGAGAAATTTACCACACTATCTGGGGCAAGTTTGGGTAAGACTTCATGAAATAAATCACTATATTCCCTCATGATGGTCATTTCTACAAGGTTGACACTTTTCTCTCACTCAAAAATTTGATATAGGTATTCCTCTTCACATGGAATAAACACCCACACCATTGAAGGGTTTTAAAAGGAGATTCATGATCTTCATTACCTTTTTAGAGGATCATAGGGTGGTTCGGATTATGAAAATATATTTTCTTTTCCCGATAGTTTATATTTGCTCTATATAATGAGAGGGAATCCATTCCCTTTATACCATCGAATTACACCAAAGGAAATATTATGAGATTCGATGGAAGAATATTCCCACATACACGAACAAGACAAGAGTCAATGAGTAGGGTTGTAATGATTTCACTACTTTTTATTTTTACAGATATCTCTTCTTTAAGGTTTCAGGGCATCGATTATATTGTTCTAGTAAACATTCATGATAGAAAGAAATGCATATAATTGGATTCAAATAAGACTTTTTCCATTCTTTAGTGAATATTAAGTGTAACTTGGATGAATTCATTTTCTTACTTCACTTCCACTATTGTTTTGGAAAAAATCCATCTCTTACCCCATTGTATTTGGTGGCAACTAATGCTGATTACCCTTGAGGACTCGAGGTTTGGAGCACTGGCTTGCATAGTGCCCTTGTTTGCTATAGTTGTAGCATGAGACCATGGGTGGTTATATCATTTCATATATCACATTCTCCTGCCTAATCATGTATTTCCAACATTCATGAGCTTGGTGGACTTTTTTTCCACACTTGATGCATTTCCTCATTCCATTGAGGCAGTTCCCAAGATGTATCTTTCCACATTTTTTTCATGTGGTTGGTTGATTTTTCATTCCAACTTTGTCATTATATCCTCCAACATGAAACTCCATATTTCATTTATTATCACCATAGCCATGGAACCATTCTTCAAACATTATCTCCTATTTAAGATAACATTGAACAACTTATCAATAACTCCAAAAGTACTAAATTTCCTGAGACTTTTGAGGTTCGGTTTCAATTCGCAAAAGAATCTATCGATTTTTCTATCCTGTTTGAAAAAAAAACCAGAAGCATACCCTGTAAGCCTTATGAAACAAGATTCTTAGGTTATGATAGATTCTAATTCATTTTTCTTGAGATTTAGGAATTATGTCTCCCTCTTTGAATGAATATTTCATGGGGAATACCTATTAAGAACCATTATCTTAAAGACTTCCCATGTAATCTCTTCAATTTCTTCATACGACTTGGTGTTCTTAACCAAAGGCCACCATTGGTCAGCATCACCATCTAGAAGATAAGAATACATAGTCACCTTCCCCATCTTAGAATTATGAATCACAAAAAATATATTCTCCATGTATTTTACCCACTATTCCACTACTAGTGGATCAGAAGACCCTCTAAACGTCGTTGACCGTTGCCACATAAAACACTTGAAAGCCAGTTTCCCCCTCCAAGGTGAAGGGGTACATTTCACATTATTTTTGTTATTTTTCATTACCCAAGATATTGGGGTAAGCATCACCATGAATTCTTTAACTCTACCTATCAAATCATTGGGGATGTTGTTCGAGAAATCATTTCATTGGCCCTTACACGGGTTTTTGGCATGGTTTCTCCCGGTACCCACCATTTTATATAATAGAAAAAGATACTACAAAACATAAGTCTACAAGTCACGAATAAATAATTTATTCCATTATGAAAATTATATTAAAAGTATACCATATGGGATCCCTATGTTTAGAAATGTTTCTTTTGTGTGTTACTTATACTTAGTATCATAATAGAGGTTTTCTCTAGGCTTCACTAATCTTAATTTCTAAATTAACTAAACATTTTCACTGATACCAACTATAGTGAACCAGTCTATTCAAAAAATACTATTACATCATTTAGAAAATAATAAAAATAAAAGTGTTAAAAAATGAGGATCCAAAGGTTTAGTGTCTTGGGAAAACTGGGACCATATATAACATTTACATCATAAAACGTAAACATTTATTTAATCCATTATTCTTTGGATTCGTATTGCCCCTTGAAAACTTATTAGTACACATAATAAACCAATGATATACATAAATAAAGGGATGTTATAAAATCCCAGTAAGGGTATATATATGAAAAATATAACAATGGGTGATCAAAATCATTACATAGTCAAATGATCATGAACAAGAGATGAATAATTAATAAAAGACTTGAAATGTGGCAATGCATAAAAATGAATCATCATGTCCTAGTGGTTGGATACCACACATAGTTTTTAAATATTCTATCATCACGTTAAAACATCATTTCCATTTAACTCATGATATTCATCAATTTACCCAATGCATTGGAGCACTGTATAATTCCGGGCGCGCCCGTCACATCATAGAATTTAAATTATCATGCGTGCCACAAAGAACATATGTCAAAATTAAACATAAAATAAACCCTAGTAAAGAATGGGTTTCACAAAATAAATAATAAATTCATAAAAATTTGGATCCCAAAATAAATAAGGGATAACATTCTTGACATAGAACAATCAATGATGAGTGAAGTAGAAACAGTGTTTAAGAAAGGAAAAAGAGGGTGTTTATTTGCAAGAAGTGTTCATTTGGAAGAACAATTGTTTTTTCCTAAATTCAATTAAAATATATGTATATCCTAGAATAGGTAATATTATGTTGAATAAATAATTTTCAGAGCATATCCATGCTAAAAACGGATTGAAAGAGGAAAAACCCAAAGTATGAGCATTGGGTTTGAGAATTTCCCCTTACTTTATATTCGAACACTTTATTCACTTTAATTTTTTATATAAACATATTAGATTAATTAATTAACTATTAAAAAAATTATACATTAATAAGATTCATTAATATTTTATTATGTTCATTTCCGGGCTTTTGGATGAGTAATAGAGTTTAAATTCATTGTTTGGGAGCGTTCGTTTTTATAGTTTTCTTGAACAGTTCACTTGTATTCATGAAAGGATGTTCATTTAAAACATGGTTAAACATAAAATATTTTAATTAAATTTTATTGTTGGCGTTTTATAATGTTAAATTATATTATAAATATTTTTTTTATATACCATGAAAATGAATCATTAGATAATAATTTAACGATGATCGTTTAGGTTAATTTGGGCAGGTTTTTAACCACAACGAACTTATTTTGATTAATTATTTAATAATATGTACACAAGTTATCTATAAAATAATAAATAGGATATAATAAATAAAATATAATCTATTTAAACCATAAAAATTGTTTCAGGACCAGATCTGAAGGAGGTAAAGGAAAATGAAAACATGTCGTTCTTGAAGGTGATAAATTAACACCTCACAAACAACATTTCTGTTCAAAAATAAAAATAATAGTATAAGAGGGTTGGATGATATATTATACCATTAGTATCATAAAATTGCCTTATATTTATGATATGGGAGTTAAAATACCATTTGGATGATGGTAGGTGGGGATAGATTAATAAATGACTTGAAAATGGAAGGAAATTAATGGAAGAGAGAGAGAGAGAGAGGAAAATTACCTCTTGAATCCTCCTTAAAGAACCTTGGATAAGTATTTTGATGAGAAAAAAATCTATTGGACATGGGGGGGGGGAGGGATAGGGAAGAGTTTTTGGTAGATTTTATACAAGTCTTGAAGCTTTATAGGTGAGGGGAAATGAGCGTGTGAAGGGTGGTATTTATAGTAGAGGGGAGGGGTGTTTTCCATATATTTTAATCATTAGTTTGTTAATTTCTCACAAGAAAAGAAATAGTGAGAGTTAAATGACTAAATAAAGTAAATAGGTCATGTGATTTTGATCCAATTGGACTTAAATGATCATAAGATCACCCAATGAATCAATAATTCATGAATTTAACTTATTTTTAAAATTATCGTATTTCACCATTCATAAAAAATTCAATCGTTTCTAAAAAATCCAAAAAATTCACCACAACCATTTTTCGATGTGTAGTATCAAAAAATGAACTCCATTTTTTAAAAATAATTTTCTAAGTATGTCAAATTAAATTTTTGAAAAAATTAATAGTTTATTCAAAAAATACCAATTTAAATTCACTTATTTACTCACTCCAAGATATAGGTATATCACACTTTCAATTAAATAATATATACATAATATCAAATTTAAGTTTCCTATTCATAAGGGAAGGTTAATTTTTACCAAAAAAAATATGTTTGTTCCCTCAGACCCCAAAAATCATCCAGGACGCAACCGTGTATGTTATATTTTAAAAATTCAAAACATAGAAGAGATAAATTTCTATTTTAAAGTCTCATAATATTTAGTATAATTATATATCAATGTTTTTTATAATGTGATTTTATTTTTATCCATGATTATAAATAGGGATTTCCATTGACAAAAATTTGGGTCATTACAAACCAGGACTTTTACCATTTCCAAATACAATTTAATTTCCAATACCAATCCCAATCAAAGGTAAAAGCATACAACATACCTGAAAAGTGAAAATATGCCTTTTCACCATTTAGAAACCATACCATATTCCAAAGTAAATAAATTCCAAAATTTTTAAAAAAACATTTTGAATACCAACTTTGAGATCATTTAGGAACAATTTAATGGGAGTCAGGTTAATTGAAGAAAAGAAGGAAGAATGTAAGGTATTTTAAAAATTAGGGATTAAAATGAACATCAATTTAGAAGGAAATATTAATTTGTGTGTCTATCCATTTATTCACCCCATTCACATATAAATATTCCCACATCTATAGAATATTCAAGGCAAAACCATAAGATTTCTTGAAAAACAAGTTAAAAAACCATCGTTATCATTCCAAAAAATCACCAAAACAAACACATAGGATAAAAATATATAAAAAATCAGAATGATTTAAATAACATAATTCACAATGAATATAAAAATATAAAAATTCCCAAACTAGAAAAAACATAAACCAAACATGGGAAATTTCATTTATAATGGCTAGGTGGCACTTAGTCAAAAATTTTTCATGAATATAAACATAGGTAAAATTAATGAAAGGAATTTCAAAACCATTTTAAATAAAATTTAAAACATTTAAATCCCCAAAAATGTCTTAGTAACACACTTATAACATGCATATAGCAATTTAAAGTCATTAATAGAATGTTCAAGAATAAAAAAATGTGTCGAAAAGTATATGGATGGAAACACCTACCTCAATGATGCATAAATATGAAGAAAATAAAGGACAAAGAAGAACATGCCCTAAAATACAATATGCACACCCTAGAATCAAAGGAACTTTAGACACACACCAAAACTATACCTTAGGGTTTGTCTAATAGGGAGAAAAACTAATAAAGAATAAATAACCAAGAGGGGAAGAGAAGAATAATAAAAAATTTGATAAAAAATAAACAAAACTGACCTCACAAGCTTGTAGAAAAATACATATAGGGAGTAGAACCAAAATTAGAGGGGTTTAGAAACCACCTTCATGTCCAAAAATTTTCAAAAATGGAGGGGTAAGGATTTGATGTAAAATAGGGAATGGAAGAATATAAATTGTTAACTTTTTAATGAGTTGTACAACTCGTAAAGTTTGAAAATCTGTTTTCCAAACATATGCATCTTACTAGAGAGAAGGGAAACCATAATTGGTTGAATTCATGATTTAGGAAAATGTGTGCCAACCATGCACTAATGTGTAATAAAAATTTACAAAACCCCTTGCACACTTGCAAAACGTTTTCCTTTAGCCACGCACTTACCGTGTTCCATGACCTTGACGCCAATACAAAAAGATGCATAGTTACTCATTAGCCTTGCACAAGTTTTCCCAAACCATGTTAAATCCATGCTAGGATAATCATTAATGATGAAAAACAAAAGAAAATTCCCTTATCCTCAACATGTTGCATGGTTTACCCTAGAACTATGCACAAAAACCATGTATAGGGCCAAAGATCACCCAAAAAATATAAAGCTCAAAAACCATCATAAAAACCATAACCTAAAACACAAAAAAAAGATCCATAATCCAGAAAAGTATAAAATAAAATAAATTCCATGGTCGAGGTGTGAGGATTATCCCCTCCACAAAAACTCTCTTCCCTAGAAATTTACTTAGGGAAAGAGAAACAAAAATTTGTTCATAGAATCGAAAAAAAGAATGAACATTCGTGTAAACTTTCACTCCACCAGTAATAGATGACCAAGTTTAAAATAAACTAAAAAAGTGCAATGAAAATGGAAGAGGGTTCTACCCACCACAAAAATCACACTATCAAAACCAAAATTAAATTTCCCAACATGATGACATCGATACACAAACTCCCAACCGAAACCAAAAAACCCATACAAAAAGGTGAACCCACCAAAGGAACTCAAAACAAAGAGAGGAAAAAACTATGATACATCCTTTCCTCAAGAATTGTGCATCTCTAAAATGAGCATGACTGAAACAAAACTCAATCCACAAAATCCACAAATTTTCACAATCCATATCCTTAAATAGAAACAACCCAAACTACAAGAAATTTATCCCACAAAAATTCTCACATCAAAGAGAAACTTACAACAAGAAAGATATTTTGAGAAACAAAAAAAAAACACAATAGGTAAATAAATAATACTTCAATAGGGACACATAAACCTCCATCACTCAAACAATCAATATGAGAGTTGACTTAGGGTTCCCCACAGCCTCAACGATTCCAGAGTGTCTCAAAAGCTTTATTCCGGAGCCCATGGATGGTTTCCTAATATCATGAAGCACATTCATCCCCATAGATAAGATGTGATATTATCCAACAAAGAATTATTATTTTTTAAACTCCTCTAGTATATTTCATCCATGTTACCCAAATGGCCTCATCATCTACAAACATTAGGATAATTATGACGAGATGAAATTGAATGCCCAAATCGAGCACACTAGAAGCACATGAATCGAAAGACTGATGAAAAAAAAGATGGAATAAATGAATGAGGTTTCCCATAAATGGTTTCATGTACAAAAAAACCACTCTACATATGGGTATCCTTTACAAATGCTAAGAATTATTGGTTCATGAACCTCATTTGACAATATTTAGGGAACCAACTGGGATAAAAAAATTTCATACACCAAATTCTCAAGCGGAACCTAACCATATGAGATAAAATTATCCTTGATCTCTAAAAATGGACCCAAAATAGAGAGAGTATACATTAGATAATCTTATAAAGATACCTATAAAGAAAAGGAAACCTGTTATTTAATTTTTTTGGCAATGGACTTCATTTTCTGCTGAAAATTTTTAACACTAAATTGATCTGACACATTCTTATCCTTCACCTACTTAGGTATAAACAATTCAAAAAAGTGGCCTTTAAGATTACACAAGACATACCATCTTGTAAAGATGACTAGGTGATCCCCTTCCATCGATCGAAGCATGATCCTTAAAACAAGCCTAAAACAGCACACACTCTAATAGCTTTCAGAGTTCCTAAAAAACTATAAACACCTTCAACATCCAAAAAACACTCAATGATCTATAATGGACTATGATAACACTTAAATACATGAAACTATTGAGAAGAACTCAACTCTTCCACCCCACTCAGAGTCTAGGTATGGAATACAACCTAAAGAACCCACTAAAAACCTTTCAGACCTTTTTGAGAGTAATACTCTATGTATAAAGAAACCACAATACTAAAATAAAAAAACCGAAAATCTACAATAAAGGACACTCGAAGACAAAACAGCCAGATTGAAAGACAAAAATGAAAAAAATAATCCAAATTTATCTTTCCAAACCACAATTTCCATTTCACTTTTAAATCCAGATGGCCCTCAAGTCCACTTTTTAAATTCCAAAACCCATTTTCAAAACCAAACCATATTCCAAGTATCATATTAAAAATAAAAAAACTCCAAAACCATTTTCCTTTGGAAATAATCTTTCCAAAAACTATTTGTATTTTCGAAATCCATGCAAATGAGCCAAATACTAACAAACAAAAAGTTTACATTGAACACCTGTAATAAGGAACTAGAAATGATGCTAAAATCTGTCACATGGTTTTGTAGACCATGATCCAATAAAACATCATTTACTAGTAATATCTTGATCAGTGAACCCATCCCCATGGGTCACCACTCCATGTATGGCCTCCATGTAAACCAAGATCACATCCAATCCCATCTTTTTTCCATGAAAACCAAACCAAAAAAAGACTCAAATCCTAGACTACCCATGGAAACTCAAGGATCTGAATGATAAAGGATTCATAACATCCTTACTATACCTACCTATCGAGACCAGATAGTCATAATCTCCAATCTACCTAATGCTCCCAATAACAAAGTGATACCCTGATGCCGTTTTCTCATAAACAAAGCTGGGCTTCCATCCAAGCTGATAACCAAGCCGGCCCAGGACATGGCCCAAGAGGAGTTCCCAATGCTCATGTGATGGTAACATGTTCTATACATTAGAAATAACAGAATAGGGAACTATTAATTCCAATTAACCCTATAAAAACAATCAAAATAGAGAACATAATGAAAAAAATAACCGAACATAAAAAATATAGAACTGATCAAAATACAAGAAAAACTGGACAAAAAACTAGAATATGAAACTAAAATGAGACAAGATAGACCAGATCTCCATGTGACCTCTCGATCACCACCATCAAAAACCATAATGATCAATAATAAATCCAGAAGCAGAACATGGACCTACAAAACAACTTGGGTCTACTGGTGCCGATTGAAGCAAGTATGGTGTGAACATAACCAACATAGTAGGTAAGAACCAAAGATTCCAACAATTTCCTTTCACTAGATTTTCCACCAAAACTAGTTTGAAATACATATATGAAATAGAATCCCAACTAGGTAATAAAAAGGGTTATAATGAAAATGAATCAGAAAAGAACAAGCATTTGAAACATAAGAAGAACAGAACAAATACATGCAAGATGATACTAGTGAAATAGGTAACCATGCACCATAGAAATAAAGAGAAACATATAGATATGTAATCAAGGACCTTTCTAAAACATCTTGAGAATCTATCCATGGAAATATTATTTTCAAACTCACCTAATTATATATGGTAAAAATTCATATTCAATAACCTACTACACATTCAAAACTAGCCAATATAGTGTCACGTCTCACCTAGACTCACATACAATCTTGGGGTTACTAACCCCTCTAATCAGGGTTGATAATAAACTATCACTTGACTCTCCATATAACGCACGAGAATCCCCTAATCAAAGTTCACAGTGACTGGGGCAGTCCTCACATTTGTGCTTCAAACCAATAACACACATCTACCATGCTTTCCTAGCCCAAACACCGACACAACCAGTGTGATAAACCTTTCCTTAGAGTATAATCTATAGTTGTTCCCATTTAAATTCTTCTGAAATACAAGTGATAATAGGACCTACACATCACATGAGATTTTAAACCATTTTTCAAAGTAGGATTTGTTACTAACCAGGCCATTAAGCAATTTCAAATCCAACTATATTTCCAAAACCATTTTGAAATCAATGTAAAAGAACACAATATACACAAAAGGTGTAATGTAATTCTTTACACCATTTAGAAACTAACCCATTTTCAAAAGTATAAATTATGAAAAACTTTGTAAGGCGCATCTGGAAAACCACCATTTAGATAATTTATGATCCATTTGAAGGGTGTGGGTTCAAGGATGAAAATAAGTAAGATAGAAAGGTATATAGAAACCCATGGCTTAAAATGATCTTTTCTTTAGGAGTACATCTTCATTTGTGATCCTATCAATATGTGAACCCCACACACACATGGATATACTTTTATCCAATGGAACATCAAGGATAAGATGTTAAATTTATCTAAAACATAGTTAGAAAACCACCACTCTCATTCCCACAAATAACTAAAACTCACAAATTGGCACAAAACCATAACAAAATATCATAAATATTCACATAACTCAATAAAAAATGAAATTCCAAATCATAGATGCCCATACTAGGATAAAAACAAAAAAAAATGCCTAATTTCATTTATAATGGAAAGGTGGAATTTTATCAAACACTTTTCATTCATGTACACATAGGTACAATTAAAGAATTCCATGTAATGACCATTTTCATTAAATTTTAAACATTTAAATCCAAACACATGTAACCCTAACACACCACAAGAAAGATTATATCATCTTAAAGGAAATAAAGGAAAGTTTAAGAATCAATAAAAAGTGTTAGAAAGGGGATGGATGGAAACACCTACCTCAATGTTGTGAGGATGAAAATAAATCCTCAAAGAAGGAAGAACATGAACCAAGAAACAATATACCCATCCTAGAATAAAGGAACACAAGCTACACATCAACTTTATACCTTAGGGCCTGAGCATGGGAGAATCCAACCAAGGAATAAGAAAAAAACTATAGAGGAAGACAAGAATAAGAAGAAATTATCCAAAAACCAAGAGAAACTCACCTCAATGGCTTGAAGAATCATCCATGGAAGGAGAAGAACCAAAGGGAAGGGTTTTAGAAACCCCTTCGTGTGACAAAAATGACCAATAAGAGAGAAATATCGATTTGGGTAAAACGTGGAAGGGGTAGAATATGAATTTCCAAATTTTTAATGAAAAAGACAACCCACATGAATTGACAAACCATACACCCACCGTGGGCACCCCTACTATAGATAATGGACACCTATATGTTTTGGACACATCAATAGAGAATCCATGAGCCAATTGTGAACCATAGTTCTATAAAAAATTATAGAACCTATCACATGCTTGTAGTATAATTTCTTCTAACCATGCACAAGGCATTCTTCATGCTCTTGATACCAAAACAAGATGCACAGTTACTTCGTAGCCTAATTTAATTTTGTCCCAAACCATGCACAAGTTTTTCAAGGTTAACTGTGAAAATATAAAAAAAACTATAAATTCACTCTCCATTAGTAGACAAATAGTTTACCCCAAAACTATGTACACAAATCGTGCATAAGGATGATTCTAATCTAAAAAATCCAAAACATTGAAAATTTCATTGGGAATTTGACCCAAACCTCAACCATAAAATCCAACATCATGAAAGGAATAAAATAAAAAAATTTATAGGATCAGGGTGTGAGAATTTATATAGAATAGTTTAAGGATAATAATAAATTTTTTAACCTCTATAGGTTAAAAACATTTCAATAACAACCTTTTTGTAAATATCAATGTACAAAAAAAATTTTGGTCCAAAGAGGAGAAAAATTAACTCCCAAAAAATAGAAATTATCCCTACCTAAAAATGATGTTTAGGATAAAGGAGAGAGTCCACCTCATAATATTAGGAACTAAAAACAATTAGCCATAATATTCTCCTGGTATAACTATTCTCCACCTATTAAGGTCTACTGATGCCTTCACCATGATACTTTCCATAGATACTAGACAAGACAAATCCAAGAAATTTTGTTGTAGGGGTGTGCATAAACATACACAGTTGGACGCTATAGAAACAATAAAGGGAGAAATAATAAAAACATATTCATACCGCTCATAAGGTAAGATGGTAAGAAAAACCAACATAGATATACTCATAAATACTTATTAGTTGAAGAGAGAGAAATATATATCAACTCAACTAGCTAAGGGAGAGGGTTCTATCCATAGCTCCATGAGCCATTGTTTTTATTCTACTAGGAACACAATAAAATAGAGTGAATTTAATGGGGGACCTACACCTTACTAAAATATGCCTCAGTTAAGGGATAACAGACATTAGTTGAGGAACCTTTCCCTGATGTATCTCAGTGATAGAGGAGGACCAACTCCATAGATAAAGGAAATACTACCTAGTAATTTGTGTGTGTTTGTGTGTGTGTGGGGGGGGGGTGTGTGTTAATGAATCTAATAATACGTAATATATTAAGGATGTGAACCTAGAAAATACCACCATTAGAGGATTAATAACCTTGAAATAAATAAATAATCACACCAAATCATTAATAATTGGTAGGAATAAAAATAGAAAATTATCACACTCACATCACCAAAAAACTTATCCAAACTATCAAAAAAGGCCACCATTGCATCATATATAGAAATCTTCTCAAAATGGACAAATCATTGACCCAAATTTGATTCCCAAGGAATGATATATGAGAGGTATAAGCATATATGATAATTACATTGGGTGTCCCATGGTGTACACATAGTATACTCCAAATTCCAATCCTTCTAAGGTCCTGTTAATCTACATGGAATATGGAAGTTCATGTACACAACATGTGCCCTAAGGAATCATCTTGTGGGACTACCCTAAGTTCGAAATGTATACTCACATTAAACAGATGAACCTACCACATAGGTTTTCATAGGATGTGGGACTAACACATGGCCTTGTGATATTTCACTCAGCATAAAAACCTTACATCGACAGAGAGTGGAATGCATGCCATATATTGTTCTATAACACATGAGATGCAGTCAATAATTTCATAGACAATAATGTTATGTATTTTGAATCATGATGCATAAGGAATTATCATAGATTCCACAAAAAAGGATCCAAATATGCATATAGTTATGATTATCATATATCTTTCACCACTGAAAGTCAATTTACTGCCTTTGGATCATCATAATAGAAGTCATCAGTAATGGATATATTCACACATTTACAGACATAAGAAACGGTAAATTGAAAAATTTATCAATCATTTCCATTAATTTCCATTAAATCATTGTCCAACCTGATCAACATGTTCATTTTCAAGAAAATCAAGATGTATCTAGGTGATTGATCTCAATTTTATCCATATTGGAAAAGTCAAACCATTACCCTAAATTGATTCAATGGGGTAGAATATAAATAATAGTGGGAGAAATAGAATATTGCAATCAATGTGTGAAAAATCAGAGAATGATATGGTCTCGACCAATCATTTTCATTATGGAAAATGATGGACAAATAAGAATTCAGAACGATAAATAAAATCAAAAATTTAAATTTACTAGTCCATAAAGATGCGGGGAAAAGGATATATTTACAATAAATTAATCCTTGAATAAATTTAATAATTAGTGAAAAAATCCATATATAATAAAACCGACCACAGAAATTGATCAATCGTTGGTAAAATTGTTTTTGACCAGTAATGGAATTTAAAGATCTTTTACATTCTTTAATTTTCAACAAATCCCCATGATTAGAAATTTTCAATCCTTGATTCCTTCTTCATTCAATCACATATGGTTATTCTCCAAACCCACATATCTTCTAAATGCAATTCCCCTATAGTTATATAGAAAATCCTAGTGATTATATAGGTGTCACCTCTTGGTTAATCATTTTAAAAATTTATTTGATTTAATTAATTATATTGACTAATGTTTTATATTCATGTAAATTGGGCCACAAAATCGAGTAATCCAAAAAGTTGATGCGTATAAACCATATGTTACACTTTAAGAAAACATAGTGTTCATGATTCAATGTTATTCTCTATTTTCCCATTTGAGATTCAAATTAATGGGCAAATAATTCATTATGAAAAGATCCATGTGTGGTTTGATATATTTAGTATTTTTAATATATCAATTCAAGGTCACTATGAAACCAATAAAAAATCATCAAATCCAAATAAAAACACAGATATATAAATAGAAATAATCAAATTGATCATTTATAAAATTGTTTTCCTTTATAATATTTGTTTTAACATTTACCAAAAAAATATATTTACTCATCATCTTGACTATTCTCTGCTTAAAAAATTCAATAAATAGTTTTGATGGATTTTTTCAATGAAAATTATTTTATCAATATTCTAGTAACTTTTTTTGAATGTCATTAAAATAAAATGTTATTTTTAAAAAGTTTTGAAAAGAATATTTGAATGTCTATTCAAAGGTATTTTTACCTATGTAAACATATTTGATGTTTATTTTCTATCACTGAGATATTACCTTATAATATTGACCACTAATCTAGAAGGTTTATGTTGATGATGTTCTTATAATTATTTCATGAAACCAATTTCCTTACCATAGGTTAATTAAGATATGATGAGATAATGGATATTGTTATGACACCATCAACTTATTTTCTTTAGAAAGATTATGACTATGTGAGGATGAGATGTTTATGAAGGCTATTTACTTACCCAAAACTCTTTATATGAAAATATAAAGTAAAATTATTATTCTTAAAGAGAAGAATAATGAATCTATTAGTACCTGTGATGAAAATTTTACAAGACTTCAGAGGCTTACTTCTAGTTCTGTGATTATACATTAAATTTTTCTTCTTCAGTTATTTAGTTTCTTAAAACCAATTCTAAAAAAAGGAAATAACCATAAAGGTATTTTGTAGCAATAAAAAAATCCTTGGATGCGATCTTGAGGTGAAAATGAAGTGGTTAGTTTTACATCATTCTCATGGTTTCAATAAGAAGAGAAATATAGTGTTTCTCAGAATTTATAATAATAAGACCTTTGGAGGAAGGAAAATTAATCTCCATTTATTCCAAAAGTTTGAAGAGAAGTATGAGGGGTATTTAATTAAGGGAATTGGTAACTATTTTATGATTATAAAGGAAATATTTCAAGAAAGTGATTGTCAAAGTCATATAAATAGGGAGTATAATAAGTGAATGTGGAGAGTGGTCAACCAAATAGACCACCCACACTACAATTCTATAACAATAAGAAATATGAGAATTATATGAATAAATTATTTAATATAAGGGTTAATTATAACATGAATAATTAATTAACTCTTATGGAAAGTGATTACAGAAAATCTCATGTGATCACAATCGTCTATGTAGGTTATTTGAAATATGTGGAGAAGGGTAAAGCCACAATCAATTTTAGATATATATGTCATATTTTATTCAGATACTACCCACTAATTAATATCAATATATTTTTCTAATGGTATCATATCACCAAATAAATGATTATATGTTGAATTATCAATGAAAAATCTAAATTGTATGATGATTTGAAATCAAGTATATATCACTCCTCTAATGGAGGTTTTTGGGATAGTGTTTCCCAAAAAACATATGATTCTACCACTAGTTTAATTTGATCAGTTTTTGGGAATGCATTTATTGAAAAACATATGATTATATATAAAGTGTAATTTTTTGGATTGAATATTTATATATATATTTCTTTTCAAAATTGGAGTAATGTATTTCATGTTTGACATTCTAAATCAATCTATAATTGTCTATCGGTGAGGGAATAAAAATTCTAGAATAAACTACTTAAGTTTTAGGGGCCTTAATACATACTTAGAAGGGGTACATATCTAAAATGGATTGGGATAAATTAAATTTAAATATATACATATTTTTAGATAATATTGTGTTGTGTTTTCTGAATAATTTCTTAGTATTCACCCTAATCATGAAGTTGAGTATTCAATAGAACCCATACCTGGTTCTATGCACATTTCAAAGGATACTTAAATAATTTTCATGATCATGTATTATAAATTGTATAATTAACTATTGGATAAAATTAATAAGGGTTCATTTATGTATGTGGATTACTATGGGGTACACATGTTATTTTTTTAAGATTAAAAATATTGGTCACTGTGTATTTTTTTTATTTTCGATATCATATAATGGTTAGCATCAATAATAAGTTTCCACTACCCTATATTATTTATTTTATTGATCAATTATGACTATATTAATGGTTTTCTAAGATTTACCTCATATAATTATATCGTTAGTTGAGGGAAAAATAGGATTACATATCCTAGATATCCTTCCATATAATGTATGGTCATTACAAATTTATATTCATTCCATTTGGACCTATGAATTCCAAAACATTATTCATGGAACTAATGAAGAGTTCATTTAGATATTATTATGATATTTTTTAATATTATTTACTGATAAAATTATTATATATACCAACAACATGAATTATAATGAAGGTTATTTTAGGATTATGTTGAAGATCACAAGGAAGGATAAAATGTAAGAAAAATTAATTAATTGTGAAATCTGGATAAAGAATGATTCATTATTGGGTCATGAAAATGAAAATAGAGGGTATATCATTGGATTCATAGAGGACAAAATGTATTGAATGATAGCCCATACTAACCATGGTGACTAAAATACCAACCGTGATGACTAAAATCTATATTTTTCATTGGATGGATATGTACTATCTATGCTTTGGGATAGTTTTTTCATGGATATGAAATACAGTAAGCAAGTTGATGTGTATGTGGTACCAGTTCATTTCGATAGATGAATGTAAAGAAAATTTCAAGGAATCAATGTTAAGGTTGGTTCATGAACCTATTCTAACACTAAACTATAGGGGAGAAAAGTTTGTGATCTATAACAATTCTTTAACGAAGGGATTAGCATGTGTCCCCACACACAATGAAGTGGTATTATTTTATTCTTCATTTCAATTGAAGGGTCATTTGAAAAATTACCCAACTCATGACTTGGAGTTGGAATCGCTAAATTATTTCTTTTAAGATATAGAGGTAATATCATTATAGTGAAAGATATGACATATATACCTATCATAAAATATTGAAGTATATATTCAAAAATAAATAGTAGAATATGTTAAAATGATTATGCTTAAAGTTGAAAAAATATTGATAATTATCAATAAATTACTTGTCTGGGCATGAAATCATGGAGGTTGATGCGCTCAGTTAGGATGACTATTCATGTTTATCCACGATGAGGATTGAAGATGATCCAAAACATATGGATTTTTATAGGATGGACCTTGAAATCATAATGAAATTATAGTTATACTATTTTTATTTAAGTAACATTCCACCATCTATTCATGTGAATGTTAAAGATGTGGATGAGGAGGATCTTGAGATACAAAAGAAGGTAACAAAAATTCCATTATAGAACTACATACTTCATGTAGTGATATGGTTCAGAGAAATAGTAATCATCCTATAAATAACATAATTTATTTGGTATTCATTTGGAGAATATCATAATTTAAAATTATATATTTGACATTGAGGTAAAAAAATGTGTAGTTATCTTAAATAGATTTTAATGAGAGACTACCAAAAGCGAGGCATTACAAAGAATGTATCTCAGTACTTGGTATATTAGCATGTTAAGGATTAGGGGAAAATATATTACTTGATATTAAAAACACTACCCATACATGAGTATAAATGGAAAAACCTAACAATGAATTTTGTCATGGGACTCCCAAATACATGACAAGGTCATAATTTTATCCAGGTTATAGTGTATTACCTTAATAAATCAACACATTTCATTTGTATTAGAGAAGAATTACCCATTGAGAAGCCTTCCAAGTTATACATTAATGATGTGGTAAGGTTTCACAGAGTGAAAATATGAATCATATTTTTTCAAAATATTATGTTTACCTTTATTTTTTGGTTAGAAATCATTGAATATAGTGTTTAGGTATAGTACATAATATCATCCTTAAAAATATGGCCTTTTTGTGAGGAAAATTAAGAAAATAAAAGATATACTGAGATTTTTATCTGTGGATTTAAATATAATTTTCATTAAAAACCTTACAATAGTATATTTTTGTTAAAAAATATATTTCACTCGGGTATTTAGATGTGTCCTTATGAATCTCTCTATAGATGGAAGTGTAAGAATCCAACCTACTGGGGTGATGTTGGGGAATAAAGGATACTTGGATGCGATATATCTCAGGAAGTGTAAGAGAAGGTTAGAGACATTAAAAAACACATCAGAGTAGCTGAGAGTCAACAAAATATATAAACCATTAATCATTGATGAGATTTAGAATCTATAGTTGGAGAGAATATTTTCTTATATATTACTTTGTTGAATATGTTTATGAGATATGGAAATAAAGGGAAGCAGATCCCCAGGTATATCAGTCCCTATAAGATTATTGATCACTTAGGTATTATAGATAATCACTTGGTTCATTATCTAAACTTCTCCCAAGATCATGATTAATTCAATGTACATCTTTTTATAAATTATATCAAATACTCTTCAAATTCACTAAACTCAAAGGTCATACCATTTGACCACGATATTTTTTATAAGTAAATATATATAGAAATATTGGATCATATGGATAATATAGAATGGAACAATATAATTCACCTGGTTATGGTTCTGTTGTGGATTTATAAATTCCATTAAACTAAATGGGAACTTGAGGACATGATGTGGTAGAGGTATATTCAATTTTTTCTATGAGTGTGATAATACTTTTTGGGAGAAAATCTTATGGCGGGGGGAGGGGGGGTTAGAATGCAACACAATTAGATTTTAGAATATATATATCTTAATTTAACTTGAATTTTTGGATATACATCAATGATTTAAATTGAAACATAATTGAATAATTTATATAAATTAAAAAATTAACCACATTATATGGAATATTATTTTTTAAAATAATATTTTTTATTTAGGTATTACTATTTATCATAAAGAACTAATTTGAATTATTTTTTATTTATATATTTTCAATATATAATTTATTTTATAAGAAATTATAATTATTAAACTTATGAAAAATAATTAGTTTCAAAATTTTAAAATAAATTATTTTAGTGTAGATTGGTTATAAATGGAAATTAAAAAAATTTAAGCTATAAAGTTGTTTTTACTTAAAAAAATATTTTTTCCTAAAATTATTATAGAAAATGAAATTAATATCAAATTTATTAAAGAATAGAAATATATTTTATGGTAATATATTCACTAAAATAATTTTTCATTAATTTATTTCATTTTACTAGGAAAGTAATTGTAATAGATTCAGTTTTATGGTTAAAAATGATATTTTCTAAAAATTATTTTCATCCTGTTTTTCATACCTATTTTGATACTAATATTTCAAAATTATAGAAATTGAATTTGATAAAATTATTTCCATACTTGTAATCATAATTTAAATATTTGGTAACTATTTAAATTTCTTTTTTTGTTCATAATGAATATTAACTACGATAAAAATTTGTAACCTCTGTTATGGTTGAAAAGGTTAAATGTGGGGGTTAAACTAAAAGATAAGGATTAAAATATCAATAAACCAGTATAAGTTCTGTTGGATAAATATAATTATAGATTACATTATTTTTTCTATTAAACTTTATCTATTTGGTTCTACTTTCTCTTGAATATGGCATTGTTATATTTAATGTTTTTTATGTATTTACACGTTTTCTACCCACCAGACTGATATAAGGTGTCTCTATCCCCTAAAATCCTTCAAACTTTTTGTGCCATAGAGATCATCCAAGAAGTTCCCAAAAACACTTTTAAATTTACTCCCATCAACCTAGTTCTTTTTTTTTCTTACCAAAAGTCCAACCTTTGAAATCTTAAGGAGTAATCCTAAAAAGGTTACCCAAAGAAGAGGTAATTGTTTTTATTGACGAATTTTGAGTTTATTTCTACCTTAAATTCCTTAGAATATTATATGACCATATTAAAAGTATAAAATAATCTTATTTACTTTAATAACTTGTTTTATGTGAATTTTGAAACTATTTAATTCCTCCTCCCTATCCTATGAGTAATGATAACGTCATTCATGTGTACCTGTAAACTACCCCCTCCACGGAGAGATATGATTAATTTTTCATATTCATCATACATGTAAGGTCATATGGATGTGTTTAATTAATATATATTATATTTATTATATTATAATTATTATATAAATATATATTATTCTTTTTATTTCTTTATTTTCCTTTACTGTAAAATTTAAACTTACTCGTGTGTACATATCGACCATAGTAGCCAAAAATGATGTAATTCATTTTTCATCACCACCATATATGAATATTTATAAAATTTTATTTAATCAATAAATATGAAAAAAATAAATTGACTATTAATATAAATATAATCTAATAAAAAACATATTTCAAAGATCGGAACTGTCCAAAAAAACTTGTATAGAAAATGGATCGGTTTTCACTCGAATGATGATTTTAATGAAGAATTGTTTAAAAATGGTAATTGGAGATTATAATGGAAAATTATATTTTAATATATTTATGAATATGGTTCTGGTTTAGGTTTATAATGAATATTGATTTATTATATAGGAACTCAAGAGTGCCTATGAAGAAATTTTGGACTCGAGTTAAGGGTTTATGTTGCTCTCAAATTTTTAATTCGGGTTGTCAATGATTCAATATCCTTTTGTGTAACTATATGATAAATAAATAGAATCAGAGGAATTTAAGCATATTATTCTTTTAAAAAAAATTTATCATATTCTATATAATTTTAGAAAACAATGACATGTTTTAATATAATTATGTTATATGAAACTAATTTTTTTTCTTTGGTAAAAATTATTCTTGATTATAAATTCGAAAATTTTAACTTTATATTTAACTAAAATAGTATTTTTATTATGGAATATATTTATATTTATATATATTTATAATCATTAAATAAATTTATTTCCATAAATTAATCTAGAATATTTTTATGTAGATAAAAAATATATGATTCTATATTTAAATGGTACTAATATTTCGATATAAAATTTATTGTTTTTAAAGCCTTATATTTCAAATTTTGTCTTTTTTGAATATGTTTTAATTTTTCAATAAATAGTATTTTTGTAGTATAAATTCTAATAAATTTAATTTATTCCTTTTAAAATCTATAGAAAAATTCGTTTGGAAATTTTCAATAAATTAATGTTATAAGTGAATAAATTTAATGATTTTTTTGAAACGGTTTTAAAAATAATTTTTGCAATAAAATTTCATTGAATTGTAGTTAATAAAACGTTTTTACTAAATTATTAATACTACTCATAACATAAAATAATAGAATATTAAAATAAAAAAATAAGTTATGGCTCTAAGATCAATTTTAAAATTATATGTGTATATAATTTTTAATTATAAAGTCTGACATTAAAAACATGGTATTAATGTTTTATAAAAAATATATACGTAGATAATATAATTATATTGAGAATGAAATCATTAAAATGATACAATAAATATTGACATAAATCTAAACTATTCTATTAGTAGAGACCACAATTAATTTAGATTTTACATATTATATTAAAAAAATTGGCCAACCACTAGGCAAACCAAGGGGTCTCCTCAAACAGTTATGGGGCCCAAGGACTGACCAAATAGAAAATAATCAAACATGGCAAGTCTACATGGAATCCAAGTTGGGTAATTGGGCCCCTAAACTTAGAAAGAAATATGGTGGGCACACATAACACCCATTTGTTGTGCCACCGATGGCGGGCATGGGTTACCCAATATGGGACACACAGGTGATGTGTGGCCGGTATTGGGCATGGGTGAGGTTTGTTCTTGTTCTAATCACCATGTGTCTTGGAACATCATTATTCGGTGATCAGTTATATTATATTGAAGTTTCTGAATGATTGATTGTTCAATGTGGTTTTTTTGTTGGAACTGTTCACCTTCCATTAAAAGCCCTATTAACATCGTGATAGTCCGATCTAATGAATTTGAGTAGTCCAATCATCCCAAAGTTCATCTTCTTCATCATATATATTTTTTGTACCCTTAAAATTAAATTTTTTCTCTTCTTCAAACTATTTTATTATACCATAAACCTTTGGCGTAGATTGATGTCATCCATGTCATCTTCTTTCTATGAAAAATAAAATTTTAACTCGAATATAGATTTCTTCATTGTTAGGTAATACTAGTTGAAACAAACTATTTTGAGATGAATTATATATATATATATATATATGTAGGTATAACCGAATGTAACCATCATATTTAATACTAATATTATCCACAGTTCATTTAATGACTTCCAATATCATTGGTTTCTTCTTATTGTATTATATATGTTGAAATGATGAATTATATATATATATATATATATATATATATATAAAATAAATACATTTTATTTTCTTTAGGTTGTTTCTCCTCGAAAATTTCATCATTTGATTTAAACATTTAAATTTACATTTACAAATAAATAATATATATATCTTTAGTTATTATTTTTACATTTAAACAATCTTGTTAATGTGGATATATAGATATATATACATATATCTGAATCTTACACTAAAAACAGAATGTTTTTAGCTTATTTATGAATTGATTTATTTAATTAATAACTAAGATGACTAAATAAAACAATTTTAGCGGGTTTAATATTTAAAGGGAATCTATTTTCTCTATATAAAACACTCATGACCAAAATAACTCTCTCAATCTTCTCCTGCTTATATTCTTATTCAACTGTTATAATTCTAAATTTTTAAGGTAAAATACCACTTCCTACAACAGAAAGTATAAGGAAAAGGAATTATTTTTAAACTCTTATTTTCATATTTCTAAAGTGTTTTTCTATTTTCATGATTTATGAAGAAGGGAATTTTAGTATTTTATGTATTAAATAAAAATTATTTTGTACAAGGGATTTATTTTTAAGAACTTCTCTATTTTGGAGAATTATTAAAATTTTATGGAAATGTTATTTACACTTTTCTTTAAAAATAATATTTTGGATACAATTTTCAAACACATATTTCTATTTCATAAACATATTTTATATATGGGGAAATTTTCTAAAACTTCAATTTATTTATTTTCAGTGTTCTTTTTATAAGGCTGATTTGTGTTGTAAATAATTATTAAGCTTCTATTCCTTTTTTAATACCTGTTTAATATATGAGAATTTATTTATCAATATTTTTTTAAAACCATATTATAAGGTGATTATTTTTATTTCATACTATGTATGTATGTTTTGTTATAAAAGTCATTAGTATTATTAAGGAATTATTTCAAAAGAAAAATAATTTTTGATTTTATAAAAATCTTATTCTTTATAAGAAAATTATATTTTCAAAAGCTTATTTAAAGGAATTTTATTTTTCAAACCCCTTTATTAAGAGGGAATTTTTATTAAAATTTCCATGAATAATAATACATATTTACTGTCAATCGTCTTTAAAAATTTCCATATTTATGATTAGAAAGATCTTTTTAAAAGGGAAGTATGTTTTCTTCTATTAAATATAATTTTAAATGATAAATTTTATCATTATATGTCTAAAATATTATTTTAGATCAATAAATATATTTTATGGTAATAATTATGTCTCTATACTATAATTTGCATTTAAATTCCATTCATAATAATATACATATTTTTTTAAAATTTGCAATGTGTTTATGAATGATTCTATTGAATTTATAATATTCTTCTAAAATTTTTGATTTATCCTAAACCTTATGGTATTTATGAAAGATATAATTTTATAATGTTTATAATATATAAAATTATTTTCTATCAAGATAATAATTTATCTATGTTTTGAAATGTTTTTAATATATTATAAATGAGAAATCTATGCATGAAATTTTTTTTTTCTTAAAATAATATTCAGCACTTGGGAAGAAAACCGATTTTAGAGGAATGGGGTGATCCCATGATATCACAACAGGATTTTTTTTCTAATGGTGATATTGTTAGTAGCCTCATGATTTTTTTAGGTTTTATTTATATAATTTAATCCATAAAAATATATTATTTAAAAAAAATCAATAGGTAAATAGAAATTTATTTCAAAGATTACTTATTTTATAGTTAAATGGGTTTTCAAAATATTATAAATTTTATGTGTTTTGAAAAAAAAATTTCTGTTGAATTTTCCATGAAAATGCAAGGTTATTAATTAGAGAAAAATATTTATTATATCAAATTATTTGATATTTTATATAAAAGAAAAATTAATTTTTGTATGTTTTGATAGTATTTATGAAAATATTTTCCCCTATGATTTAAAACTCCATACAGGGGAATTTTATGCTTATCATACATTTCAAAAAAAAAATACACAGGATATTTTGAATTTTAAGGTGATTGGTTTCATTTAAAGAGATAGAATGGGTGAATCCAAATTGATTTTTTTTAATTTATAGAAAATCAGATATATTATAAAAATTTATCCAAATGCTATAAAAAATAAACTAGAATATATATTGGGTTACGTAAAGAATGGTATTTTTTACATTTGTTTTATAAAAAAATATACTATATGTTTTTTACACCAGATGTATTGGTATTTGTTTCAGCTGGTCAAAATTGGTATCTGATGGACCGTTTAGAAAAATTTGGATATTATAAAATTTATATTTTGGAATAATTTAGGAGTTATAATTTTTTCCAAAAATCTATATTTAAAAAATTGGATATTTAAAACTATATATAAATTTAAACAATTATAGTTTTTTGAATTCTGATATATAAATTAAAAATTTCTCTATGTATAAGGAATTAATTACGTGGGAACAATTCTTTTAGGGGGGATATAACATCATAAGAATTTAAAAATATTATTATTTTTAAAAAGTGTTATTAAATTGATTTATTTATAATTTAAATAGATTGTGATAGGTTTTAATATAATTAAGTTCTATTATACAAAATTATTTTATCTAATAAAAAATAATTATTGATAAGAAGTTATAAAATATTAATTTTATTTTTCTATGAAATATTAGTTTTTTGAAGAATATTTCAATATATTTATATTCATTAAATAAATTTATTTGATGAAATAAAGATAATATATATTTTAATTTGATATTAAAGATATATATGATTCTTTATTATAAGTGTACTTTTATTTTGATATAAAATTTTATACATTTGAACAGGTAATAATTTTAATATTTTAAGCTTTTAATAGGTTTATATTTTTCAAGAAATACTATTATTATAGAAAAAATTCTATTTTTATTTAAATATATCTTTATATTTACTTAAATTTATATAAAATAGTTTTTTAAAAATGTTAAATTCAATTATGATATATGTGATTAAAATAAATTAGTTTTTTGAAGATTATTTTTTACTATTTTTAAGAAAATTATTTTGAATCGTGGTTACTAAAATTTCATTTCATATTTCTTTATATTAGTAATAATTTATTCTACAAAAAAATTAAAACAAAAATCATGAGTTTATTAAAAAATTAATATTAATGTGTTATAAATAATTATATGTAGGTTATAAAATTATAATGAGTATAACCTTATTGAAAGGATTTAATAAATATGATCATATATCTAAAATAGTATGTTATTATACTTTATATATAACCTTATTTTTACATAGTATATTAAAAACAATTAGCCACTGGGATAACCAAGGGATCACCTCAACCAATGTGGGACACTTAGGTTAACCACATGGTTGTTAAGGATCCATGGAGATTCCACATGGTGCTAGGGAGGGTTAACTGAGGACCTACACTTAGAAAGGAAGGTGATGGGAATGTATAGTACTCGCTGAGTGTGTAGTTGAAGGTGCGAATGGGTTTCCCAACATGGGCTACACAAGTGAGGCACTAATGATGTGGGGAATGAGTGAGGAATGTTTGGGTTCTGATCCCCTGGTCTCGTGGGACATTAGTGTTTGGTGAATTGTTTTATTATATTACTGCAGTTAAATTTCCAGAATTTTGTTGTTGGAATTGTTGATATAGGAACTGTTCATCCACTATTAAAATATCTATTTATATCAAGATATTCCAATCATATTAATTCAATCCATCCAATCAATGCATAGATAAACTTCTTCTTCATGCCAAATTTTTAAACCCTCGTGGCCGAAATTTTTCTTTTATTAAATCAATGTATTAATCAATGAATAAACTATGTCCCAGATCAATTTCTACCTTTTCATATTCATTCATTGAAAAATCCATTTGCTGTTTGGAAAAATATTTATTTTTTGTTGTGTAATTAAATTTTTAATGATCTGGTTGCAGATGAATAATATATATATAAAACTTTAACCATCATATTTATAACTAATATCATCTATTGTCCATATAATATCTTTTAGGATCAACATTTGTTTCTCCTAAACATACAAAAGAAGAAATGATAAATTATATATATATATAGTTGAAACTTTTCAATTTTCTTTATTGGTTTATCCTAGATACTTGAATTACATGATTTAAAAGTTTATGTTCATAATATATATATATATATCTTGATTATTTAGATTTTAAAAATATTGGTAATCTAGATGTTAATGAATATATATATATATATAGATATCCAAATATTGAAATAAAACCATAAAAAACGTTTTATATTTTTATGGGTTCATTTATTAAATGTTAATTAATAACTACTTAAGTAAAGAAACTACTTATAGTGGGGTCCCTATTTAGAGGTAATCTCTTTTATCTTTATAAAAACCTCATAAAATTTATCTCTTACTTTCTTCTCCTTTTTATTTTCTCATTAGAAACTTGTAATTCAAAATATTGTAAGATAAAGGGAAATGCCTACAAAATAAAGTATATCGTAACGAAATTGTTCTTAAACTCCTATTTTTATATTTTTAAATAGATCCTCTATTTTTATGATTTTTTAAGGAATGAATTTTATGATTTTATTTATTATTTTTGAAATAATTTATAAAGGAATTATTTTTACGGACTCTTCTATTTTTAAGATTATTTATTTTTTTATTTGTGGGTGGTTTATAATTATATTTTAAACAATTATTTTGGAAACTATTTTCAAAATCATATTTTGATTTCAGAACCCTTTTTATGTAAGGGTATTATTTTTCAATATCATATGTATTTATCTTAAAATTTTTATTTAGAAGGTTGATTTATCTTTTAAATTATTTTTATGCTCCTATTCCAAATACTAGAGCCTTTTTATATAGGGGACTTTATTTATCAATTTTTAGTTAATTTTTTTATAAAGGGATTATTTTGAAAGCATAAAATGATTTTATGTTTTATTATAAAAAAACATATTTTATGTAAGGGAATATTTTTTATGAAAAATACTTCGTGATTTTATAAATCTCTTATTAAATCTAAGATAATTATATTTTCAAACTTACATTTAAGGGAATATTATTCAAAAACGGTGTATTAATGGAGATTTATTTTATTAAAACCTCCATGAAGAGTAGTATGAATTTATTATTCATCCTACTTAAAAATTTACACATTATAAATTAGAATTTTCTTTTTCAAAGTGATGTATGTGTTATGTTTTCAAAAATGAAATTTAAATGATAAATTCTATCATTTTATTGTGTAAAATATTCTTTTGGATCAATAAATGTCTATCATGATAATAGTTATGTACATATAATATAATTAAAATTTACATTACTTTCATATTATTATATTTTTTTATTTTCTAATGTGTTTGTGAATGATACATTTGAATTTATGATATTATTCTCAAACTATATATTTTTTTGTTATGATTATAGTACTTCTCAATGATATATTTTACTAAATTTTAGATGGTATAAAAATATTTTTCCCTTAGAATGTGATTTATGTATGTTTTTTAAAGAATTTTTATGGATTATAAATAATAATGGTAGCCTTGATATTTTTTTAAAAAAACAAATTTTAGTACATGGATATCGAAGGATTTAATGAGGAGTGAGGTGATCCCAAGATCTAAAAAGGCAACATTGTCCTAACAGTGATAATGCTAGTGGACTCATGGTTTTTTATGGTTTTAAAAGTATCCTTTTAGTCCATAAAATTATTATTTTTTAAAATATTATAAAGAAGATTTAGAAATTAATTTTAAATATTATCTATTTAAAAAATAAATGGTTTCTTAAAAAATTATATATTTTAAAGGGTTTTAAAACATATCTTCTTATATATTTTCATGAAAACACTGGTTTATTAATTAGAAATAAATATTTATTATATCAAATGATTAATTTTTGATATAAAATAATAATTATTTTTCTTGAATTGTAGATAGTATTTATAGAAAATTTTTTACACAATGTTTTATAACCCCTTACTAGGAATGTTTTCATTCACCCTAAATTTTAAAAATGCGTTTCACATGATATTTATATCTGTCAAGGTGAAAATTTTTGTTTATGGTGTCAGAAAAACCAAATACAAAATAAATTTTTAATTTTTTAATTGTTTAAACTCTGATATATTATAATGATCTTCCCTAGTCATCAAAAACATAGAATGAAAAGTATACGTAGATATGTAAAGTAATATATATTTTTAGTTACTTTAAAAGATAAATATATAACATTATTTTGACAATGTATCCAGACATAAATGTCTTTAGATGTCATTATATATATATATATTAATTCACAAATATTCACATATCCTCTAGTAATTTCTGGGGTTTTCAGGTTTCCCATTAATTATCCCATTTTTTGGTACTTAAAATGTTAAATAAATGTTTTTTGAAATCCAACCTTATTTCTTATATATTTGATGATTTTTTTCCCTATCGTTATTATTTAAAATGTTTTAAAGGATGTTCTTTTTTGTGATAAAATAATTATTTAAATTCCTTTTCAATCATATATTTCTTTATTTTAAAAGGATTTAAAATGTTTTTTGACAATGTCTTCTGAAAAGGTTATTTAGGACTTTTTAAAATAAGTGTGAAATAAATCATTATTTTAATGTGTACCATGTGAATTTTCTTTCCGGAAATCTTGACTATTATTTTATTTGAAGCTTATTGTATAATTTTCCTTGGTTATTTTAAAATAAAATCATTTTCTTAATGTTCCATGAATTTTAATTTAAAATTTTATAAATGGAAAAGGGTAGTTTTACAATCATTTCAAAGAATGATTCAAATGCTCTTCCAAATGTATTTTTAATCTATTACAATGTCATTTAATATTTCTTATGATTCATTAGGTATATGCTCTTCTAATACCAACCAATTTTATGGATGAATTTTTATAATGATTCTATTCAAATGATTTCAGGAAACCTATTTCTTTCCCCTGGATTAAATAATAGGTGATGAGATATTGAATGTTGTTATAATACCATCCATTATTTTATGTGGCTAGATTATGATTATATGATGATGAGATGTTTTGGAACCCATTTATTTTCCATGGGTTATACTATGATGATATAATTAATGTTATTATAATCTTGTGTAACACATATTTACTTCTCTCATTATATGATGGGAGGGTATGTTAAATCCCTCCAATTCATTAGGCAATGATTGAAATATCATGAGATAATATAGGCTTAAATGGAGAGTGAATTCGATTCAATAAGGGAAGATATCTACTATTATTGTCTTGTGGGTAATCCTTGATTAAGGAAATCTTTTAAGTTATATTGAACCCTATCCACTATGGTAATTTTTTATTTATGATAATATTAGAAGAAAACATTGAAAAATGCAACGATTTTATATTCCTCTAATTATGCCACAATAAATACCACATATTCTTATTCTTATGATATTCTTGCATTGCATATGATTGATTTGTTATTATTCCTCACTCTTATGAATAATGTCTTTTTAAATTTTAAACCATTATTCCATGATTTATGATTGATGATATATTAATATTTGGTTATGAACTTTCTAATCCACGATCATGGTCTCATTATCTTATTCATATTTTATGCTTGCTTATGATAAATTATTGATATCCCCAATTATTACCCGTATTGAGTAGCTAAGATTTTTCTTTAATTGGTTTACTTTTCCTTTTTTGAAGAAATATTATACATAAAATATATATAAGATTGGATCTTTTTGGGAAGATCATTGTGGGTTATTTTGAATACCATTCATGAAATAAATATATTATGTATATTTTATTATAAGAAATTAATCCTTTATATTTATATGGAATGTATTATTGTGACATGTATTAAATATTAATATAAAATGATGTAATATTTATATATTTTATTCTATGGTTTCCTTAATCCATATCCTTTCCAATATCTATATATGGGAGAAATACCAAAGACATAGAAAGTGGGCCCCTAAACCATAAAATTTGGTGAATTACTGATTGTATCAGATCATATAAGGAGAGGATCCAAATACCATATTTATATAGGGAAAATAATGAATCCAAAAGGACGATAAAAGTCCCATGAGGGGAAATACCAACCATTATTTTTAATGATGAGGGGAAAATCAAGTATAACCACACTAGGTGATCCTAAAAAGGGTTCCCATCCCTGGAAATACTTAATATCTTATTCCTGATCATTTATATCGATGGTAAAGTCACCATAATTATCTTTATGGAAATATAATTAAAAAAGGATTCTCAAAGTTTATAATCCAAGTTGAGGAAAAGTACAAGATGTGTATTAGGGAAGTACGTGGTTTGTCATTCCATGTTACAATTTTTCCTGTGTACTCACATTTTATATGGAATGTGAAAGTGCACATACATATCGCACATATGAGTACATGGTATGTATACTATTCAGGTTCCCAAGTCATGTACTTTATGTACAAACCATACTCTCCAGTTATGGTCACATTGTGTATAGGATAGTTTATACAATATATGATATTTCACATCATCTAGAAACCCTAATGCCTTATGTATAATTTTTTTCCCATGAACCAACATATGTTTACTTCATGATTACCTATATTCATAGATATGATTATTAATAAACATTATATGGAATCGTTATTATTATTATTTTTCATAGAAAAGCCTTTGATAATGTCATATGGATAGATGTCACACAGAAAGGTCATACCAGTTTCTAGTTATGATGGGAACCCATAAATGATATGAAAATATTCTTAAATTTATATTCTATATCTATAAGAAATTATTTGAGAAATGTCATTGATATTTTCTATCAGGTGTTAAGACTCACATGACTTCGATGAATATTCTCATGGTGTACTTCATTGGTAATTTCCACTGTAGGAGACTATATGTATGATAAATGCTTTATAAAATCCATATTTGTATGTTTCATTGCATTTTACAATATGGGAATGTGTGTATTGATTTTTATACATTAAGTTTCTTTTTAATGGATATTATATGTCACATAAATTGATGTATCGATTAAAACCGTGAAGACACATGTTCACAGAAAATTAGGATATGTTGGGTGTGTCCTGAGTGAGACTTATTTAATTAATAATTCTATAAAGTATTGTTCCTATATAATATTTACTGTAAGTAGATATATCTTAATATTTTTTGGAAAATATATATCCTAAAAAAAACAATTCCCATGGTTTTCTGTAGGTGTGTTTAATTTCTAGGAAGTTAATGGAGCCATAAAGAATATAGGTTGACGAAACCAACATGAATCCATATTGATTATAAATTTCATGATAAAGTGATAAAATTTTATTTCGAGAATTATTATGAGGCTTTATGTCATTGAAAAATTAACTACATTCGGTATGGGTTCCTTGGTGGGTTTCTAAACACTGACCTTAGACTTTGGGACGTTTCGACTTATGCCCCTAAGAAAGAGGCCTAGAGGGCCACAAAATAAGTACATAAAGAACCTCATTTTGATGATATTATTATTTATTATTTAATAATATAAATAAATATTAATCCCACACATTTTTTAATAATTATTCAAGTTTTTTGGATAATCCATATTTCATCTTTAGTTATTTGAGGGAACAAATTGTGAGAAATATATTTAATAAATAAATATTTTTTTATTTAGTGAATATATTATTTTTTATGGGTGAATAAAATAGTGATATTTATTTTATAAATAAAAATTCATTGTTTAAAGACCAATAAATATTGTGGAGGAATGGTGGACATAGTTTAATGGCCTGTTCAGAAATAATACATATTGAATATTATTTGAAAAAAATTAATTTAATTAGTGTTTTAGGAATATGCGAATAAATTATAATTTTATTTTTATTATAGATATGGTGTTCGGAAGTAATTAAGAAAAATAGTAAGGGTACATTTTGAAATTTGTATTTTCTAACCCTAGTAGTATATAAACCTAATTAAATTATATTCATAAGTGGAACCCGTTTCATTTTTATGCACAATAACATCTAGAAGGAATTCTCTCGAAGCCAAATAGATCTCCTTCTCCAAAAATTATCTCAAGAATAAAGACAAATCCTGCTCTAATACAACTATCATGTCTAGAGAGATCAAATATATTCTTCATTCTAGCGATTCCTTGGCAGATCAAAGCGAATTTTACAAGTATTAGGATCTACAATGCTACAAACTAGATATTCTTGTAGTGATGTTCTAATATTCATAGAACATGTGTTGATAACCAATGGTGGGTATCTACTCTTGATTCCTATAATGAAATTATTGTACTATGTAGAGAAAATTTCATATCCATAAATAAAGAAATAATTCATTCAAAAGTAATTCTTAATTATTTCAATTTGACATTAATAATATGCGATGATCTGGTGTATTAGTTTTAGAATTCCATTTTATATTAATCATTGATTAAATTAGGTTTATTGAAACATTAATAAATATATAAATATCAGATTAATCATCGATTAATAAAAAAACCTAATTTGGGCATTCCCTATCTGGTGCTGCCACCGTGCTTGGACCCTTAAAGTTGAATTCGAGTGACCATATAATTATTTAAAATTTTTTATCTATGTTTGATTGATTTACACGTTTATCATTTGTTTTCAATTTATATGTTATCATTCTTTAATTAGAATCATGAGATTAATATTTCTTACTCTTTATTATCACATATATAATGAAATTGATTAATTTTATGCACAAAATATATTTAAAGAACTTATACATAGGTCCTAAGTATTTTGTACATAAGAGTACACACTGTGCAGCCTATGGGTATATTCCATGTACCTATGTTCAATGCATCGATAATTAATTCAAAATTAATTTGATCTATGTTAATTTTGTACCCACGATGTGAATTTAGATACACCGTATCTTGACTGGGATGGGTTGGCACACAATCATCTATACTATATGACATGTAACTTTCATACATGAGATGTATTACATTAGATAATGAAGGGATGTGTATACTTTTATATTGATTACAAGAATAGTGACTATGTCACTCAAATTTAACGCGCCATGTAACCCATGCACACACTGTGCATTGCATTATTTTGGTGGAAGTATTATAATCGAGACAACATAAATGGATCTAAATAAATGTTATGAATGAAACATGATATGTAGCTAGATTTTAAAAGATGTGTATTTACCAAATTATGAAAAATTTAAAATTAATTTATTATAATACATAAAAATTATCGACATGTGTTCTTTATAGTCTTTAAGTTTATAGTTCATTCTTTGTAACATGTTATATATATATATATATATATATTAAATTCATTATTAATTTGTGTATAATTTCAGAAACTGTATATCATGAGTAAGTCATTATATAATCATTAATCTATGTGAATTGAAACATAACACAATATGTAAATACCATATGTTCTATGTGGTCCATAAGATGATGCTATATTCCATGGGATTACATAAAATTTCTAGTGTCCCACACGTTACCTAAGTAATCTTTATATAAATAAAATACACAATGGGTAGTTCATATGGGTACTCACTCTATTACCTTCATGGTACTTTTTTGTACACAATTATGTTTAGATAAAATTATTTAATTTATTTAAAACCCTATGGTAGATAATTTGAAGAATTTTTTATGATATTTAAGATAAAATAAATGATTAATTAAGGATGATAATTACTTAATTTGTGCAATATTTAACTTAAATAATAATTATTAGAATTGAATGTCGTTTTGTTAAATGAATAATTCATTTCATTTATATAGATGATCATGAGAATAGAAGGGTCCTTTTATTTTATTATTATATTTTAATTAATTATTAATTTAATTAGAGGGCCTACATGTCATCCTTTCTCTCATTTTGTATGGGATTGTGAGCCCAAGGATTCCTTTATATAACAAACATAACAAATCCTTTGGTTCCCCTCATACATGTTTCATTTAACTATAATATAATGAAAAAAGATTCCATGATAGTAGAGGTGGATTGTGGTTTGAGAAGAGGAAACTGATATATAAGAGAGGTACATTGGGGACAGGTGGACATCCACAACATGAAACATTTCATGGTTCAATGTCTTCCCCCTAGCACGATGTCTAGTTTTTCACACACAATATAAACTAACTTTTAGTAAATTCTCCTTAAAATAATGATTTATTATTTTTTTCTATCAACTACATGGATAATTTAAATATGGATATTTAGTTATGATCCTGTGAATTAATGAATTAATGGCATGCAAGATAAAAATAAGATAGATTGGATTATTTTTATACTTTTTATAATACTTGGATGATCATTATAGTAAATCCAATTACTATTAAAAATCATGAAATGATTCAAAAAATTGTAAATTTATGCATAAAGATTAAAAATACATTAATTATATATTTTAATTCAGTATAGCCTTCCACTAAAAAAGTTAAAATTGAAGCATTGTTAAAATTACTTGTTCGACCAAAGTTTGGGTTATTTAGATTAGGTGTATTTCTAACTTGATTTTTTGGGATGACAGAATTCAGATCACATCAAGGGTTGACTGTGAAAGTTAGATTTGTGTAAAAAATATGCAATGTTTGAGGAAATGCAATTACTGAATTCATGATTGTTGATTTTACTCAACAAATCAATGAAATATGAGTTAATGAAGTTGTAATATAGTCAACCAATCCTTTTAATAGTTTTATTACATGATTTCTAAACATAAATATCCATTAATAGATGATAATTCTTTTAATGTCCTAGTGTTATTGGAGAAATAGGTTTATAATATATAAAAGAAAACTAAAACAAAAAAATAATTATTTTATTCTAAGTAATTAAACACCAAAATTCATTATATCTACAAAATAGAGATAGGATAACCAGGGTAATACATGAAATAAAGGGATGAGCTGAAACACATAGAATGTGAATTAAAATGATACGTAAGAAAAACATGTGAGTCAAAGGTATACCAAAATGTCATAAAACAGAATCCATATGAGTAATCACAACAAAATGTAATATAAATAACATGGTAACATAAGATCATGACATCACAAGTAAATTTAATGAGGCATAAAAAAATAAAAAAATGAGTTAAGTACAAATTTAAAGTCAACATCATATAGTGGAAAAAGTCCCATAAGAGATTTGGTTCACTCCGTAATCCCATACATGATGTATCATGAGATTAAAACATTTCCAAATTCCATGGAGGGCTATATAATTGTAATCCAACCTATCAAATTCATTTAATGTACATGAATATTCGTTCAATAAAAGGTTATAAATCATAAGGCATAAATATAATTATTACCCTTGGAATGAAAAGGGTTTAATTATCACGTGTCCTAATATATTGAAAATTGATACTCCTAATGAAGGAATTTGATATATGAAAAAATGGAATGAATTACCCCATTAATGTAAGAGATAACAACATAGAAATATATGTGAGAGACATATATATATATATATATATATATTAAAATAAGTCATTATATAAAAGGTTTTTGTTGTTGTTGATTTGAAATACTATAAAAATATGAAAAATATTTTTCAGGAAAATAACCAATCCACTCTGCAAACCACATTATGAAATTAAAAATATCAAGAAATATTTTTGAAATACCTTTAAATTTAAATACAATTGTAAAATTAGTATATAATATTGAAATAAAATAATGGTCATGACATTAAGTAATTTCATACATTCTGTATAAGATTAAAAGAACATTCCATTCACACTTTGGTAAAAAATAATAATAATTCATTTGGTTAAAAACATGAATATTGAATTGAATTATTTTAAATCAAACATGTGTAATATTTCTTTTAAAAATCATATGATAATAATTAAAGCACTTTTGAAAACATTTCTAGAGACAATTTATATGGATGAAAAAAGCGTTTCGTTCGAAAAGAGAAATAAAGATAGATTTTATTAAAAACATTTTCACAATCAATTTAAGTAAAAATGGGAAGAAAATAACATGAGTAAATAAAAGTTTTGTAAATTAATAGAGTATAATATAATTATTTTGTTTTATTATAGATTGATAATATTATATTCTATAATGGAAATTCATGAATAAACAATCCTGAATAAAATGAGATTGAAACATAAACCCTTTCCACTTTGGTAACATTTTATTCATAGCTAAAATGGATGAAATGGATGAATTTTAACATAAAATATCATGATATATGAATTATTAATTATAAAATATGCATATGGTCAGTATATACACCATTAAAAAAATTAGGTTTACAAAATAACATGTCTCTCAAATAAGGAAGTCTCAAGATGAAAAACCTCAAAATGTTCATACCATTGAGGCAAGAGTTAATACATGATGTGACTATTTGTTAAAAATATATATCCACACTGATGAATGTGAAAAAAATTAAAATTAATAAAATTTTATTTTAAACCGAATATTTACATAATATAATCAACAAAGTAGATGTAGAACCCAATGAATTGCAATTTTGTTAAGAAACCCATTACCTCAAGCTTCTCTATAGTAAAGAACTATTTAATCTCTTTTATAGTTATTTTATCCATTTTTTCAATTATAATAGATTCATATTAATATTTATAATTTCATATATGATTACTTTTATAACATCTTGTCACTGGATCATTAATAATCTTTCATTTTCTGTATTATTTTGGGTGTCAACTTTCTTATATTCTCATGCATGTTTTATCACTAAAGTTGTTGAAATAAAATATAGGATATAGTTACATAATATAAAAAGTGATAATGATTTTATAAATATACATTTTTTTAATTATATACATTTTTATAATCATTATTTATCTCTGAATATGGAGAATGAATCACATCACTTTGTGGAGAAGGTAGGTTGTAGGTATGCATGACCGGCATTATAATTTCCATAGTGGGTTAAAGAGTAAAAAATTGGATTGTATATTAATTTATCACAATAAATATCATGTCTTATATATCACATATATTTATTAAATTAAACCTTTATTACCTTCCATGTAAAGCTTTAGTGAAAAAGGAATGACAATGAACCCAGAGGCAGTAGTCGCCATACAGAAGAATGACATTATCATTAATTGAATGGAAGGTAAGGTATGAAATTATATGATACATTATTTTCAAAAAAATTGTTAGTATGTAATTAAAATAACACATAAACACAAAATTAATCATTATTGGCATCCACATAAGGCTTAAGTGAAAAAATAATCACATCAATTCACAAAGCTGTAGTCCATAATACACACGAGTAATGATAACATATTCTCTATGAAATGGAAAGTAAGATGGTACATGTGATATTATAATAATATATGTTAAATAATATAAAAAATATCATCTATAAACATTATGTAAATCATTATATATATCTGTGTGAAGTGGTGGGGGGAAAATCCAGTCGCTTTACGAGGCCATAGTCCACCGTACAAACAATCAATGGTTTAATTTCCCATTTGAGAGAGGAATAGATGGTTTTATGTAATTCCCCTGATATAAAAACATATATAAAATATAATATACTTAGGTTATTATATCTTCATGATTTAATGATATGTAACGTAGGTTTCAGAAATAATGAAAATAAAATTATCGATTAAGTATATTACCTATTCTCCCGAAAACTTCTTTTGGTTCGCACCAAATGCATTTATAGTTTTGATATCTGATAAAAAAAGTATAATAGGATAAGGGGAGGTAATTATAGAAGTTATTTGGGTAAGAAAGTTTCAATACAATGGGTTTTTAATGTTTAAAGAGGAGTGGAGTGAGGGTGGCCTTTTATAAGTGGGGAAATGACATAGTATCAATTCTTGTAAAGAATTACACGCATGATTTTCTCATTTCTTATGGATTCATAATGCACCATTTTTGAAACATATTAAATTTAAGGTTGAAATATTTCTAGAGAATATTAATTAGACATGTTTTGAGTCATTTTGAGATGTAATCATTTTAGTTTAACTCCTACTAAACCTTTCTTTACCTTAACTATGTTAAACAATTTTTATAGTTTTCACTATTCATTATGTTAAAAAAATTGACTTGAACCTCTTGAATAATATAAATTATTTTGACTAAAAACCTAGAACCAATTTTTCAAAATGAAAAAAAATTAATTCGAAAAAATTAATTTATTGTTTACACTGTAGAAAAGTTGAAAAAATGTTTTGCAAAAGAAAAACATTCTAACGTTTAAAATGTTTTTACATAAAAATTAAATATAAAATTGATTAAAATGACCAAATTTGGATTAATTTATATATAATGAAGAAATTTACTTTAAAAACACGTAAAAATAAATTGGGTATTGTGTATTTTTTAAAAGATATGTATGTTTTAAATAAAAAGAAATATTTTTACTATTCATAAAAATGAAGCTTTTCAGAAAAATATCAAAAATTCAGTATAGAATAATAATTTTATATGGTGATTTCAAAAAATATTTTCAATTTTTTAAATAATTTTTATTAAATTTGTAAAAAATTAATTATTTTTTTCTCCCAAAAATTAGAAAATTTCATTTTTGAAGAAAATTTATATTCGATAAAGAAAATGACTATTAAAAAAATTTAGTGATGATTAATAATATTTTAAAACCAAAATTATATTTGGTAGTGACAATATATAAATTTTATGAAGTATTTAGTCCTATTAATATACTCAAATTTAACAACATGGTTATAATAGTCTTATTTAAATAATAATGTTAATAATATATCATGATTTATTAAAACTCTATGTTGTGTGTCATATAGGCTTTTGAACATAATTTTCTTTCCTAAAATCATGGGGTATTACATTTTCTCCTCGTTAAATAAATTTAATCCTCAAATTCTAATCTTGATCTTTGTAATAAAACGTTGGACATTTTTAAATACCACTATTGTTACCCACATCATAAAATAGGTTAACATACCATCTTGTTGATAAAACAGAAAGGTATGTATAAAGGTCAACATGAATAACATGTACTTGGTTTTCAAATAGGATAATAATATTTGAATGTGAATATATTGACATAGAAGAAAAGTGTGAATAATTTTGGAGAGTGATAATAATCACTGATCACAGGGAAGTGAATGATCAATATAAAGTTAAGAACCTCATATCAATAAATATGTAATGAGTTAGATGATAATTTCTTCCTCATATATGAAGGTAATAGGATAATATTTTTTTTTAAAGATATTTTTCCAAGATTTTAGGAATTACTTGATCATATACATTAAGAAGATGAATAAATATATTTACATGATAGGTTAACTTTCATCATTTAATCAATTTCATCAACTATATCATTTTTTTCTACAAATGATTAGTATTGAAGATGATTATTTTGTTCTTGAAGCACTAAAATTAATTTTTATGTGATGGTTTAACCCAAAAAAATAAATAAATATTCCTCTATTAATTACTAAAACTAAATTGGTTAGAACTTGTTATCAAATATAAATAGTAATATATAATACCTCAATATTAACTTCCAATGTTCATCTGAATCCACTCCATAAGTGTATATCTTTAGAATAATTCTTCTTACATCTATAAAAATGTAATATAATTCATCCCAAATAAAACATTAAATTAATCCATAGGGTTATATATATCTCAACCCAATAAAATGATTCCCAAAATATCATTAATCACCTCAAAATTCGAAAAAATGGCTTAATCCTCTAATATGATTTCAAAAATAAAATTAATATTTATCAACCAAAACATTTATTTGAGAAAATTAGACCAAGTAGTATATCACATTGGATAAGGGTAGGAATTTAAACCTTATCGACCTTCAGTTGTGTGTTTATGCGATGCAACCTTATAGGATATGATGAGTCATTACGAGACATGAGATTTTTCCTTTTTTCTAACACTATGAAATAACTTTTATGATAATCATATTAATAATTATCAATAATCGTACAAAATTATAAATAATGTTATAAACATATTAAAAAAATATGTCAGTCATTAAATCAATTTTTTTATATATTTATGGTTTTTTATACAATTCTTTTGTTTTGAAAAATATGGTTACATTAAATATCTAAATTACCTAAACATCAAGAGAATCTCTAAGATTATATTTTGATCAATTTTTTATTTTCCCATATAGTATCAACTTAATATTAAATTAAATTTAATAGTCATTAGTATAATTCAATATATTAATGAAAATACTTACATAAAAATTAATATAGAAACATTATTAGAAGTTTAATGATTCTTGTAACAAGAATACCATGGGAAAAAATAAATTCACTTATCTCTCATGTTCTGAAACCAAATTACATAAATCATTCCACTTTAAGGACAATCATACTATATTACCTAAAAAATTAATTTTAGGATTGAAGAATATAATTATATAATAAACAAGTCCCCCACATTTATGAAATTGAACTATTAATGGTTACTTATGTTGAAATTTACTTCCCAAACTTTTGTTAACACGACTCTTCATTTTTTTCTCAGCAATTTTCTATTTTGTACCATCCTTTTCGGTATATAAATCATCTTATAGATCTTTTATGGAATTATCCATGGTATATCTGCCCACATTTTATACATTAAGGAAATGAAATATTTTTTTCATTTCACCTTTATCTATTGAAATTCCATGAGATGAAATCCTTATATTCTTTTATGTGTTTGGAAATTATACCGTATTCTTATTATTTATTATAATTTTAGATAGATAATTTTTAATGATATGAAGATGTTTAAATGTCATTCCCATTAGGTTAGACATCTCATTAGGGAAATCATTACATTTCCCATCACATTTTTTATCAATATTATTTCTCATATTTACCACCATTAACTAAAAAAAATAAACAAGATAAGAATTCATTAAAAAAGCAAAAGGAAACTTATAATTATAGAAGAAGTAAGTTATAAATGATAGATATGTCTGTATTTATAGACATCTAGGTTTCAATCTACGCGATCCATGGTAATGATCCCTATTATGTTTCTAACCTAAAAATTCATTCATGTCCCTCCCAATATTTCATAGAGAGTATTTAAATATCCAAATAATATCCCCTAGGAGTGTTAAACCAGGTGTGCAATAATTTTTGTTTTCGCGTTCAAGGTAACAATTAGTAATTCTAGATATTCATTTTTGTGGAGTTATTACTCCTAGATAAATATGTGATAGAACGACATCCACTTGTATTGTCCTAGAAGGAATGTAATTTCTCAGAAGGCACTTTCTCTATACTTCATAAAGATATCAGGATAATTTTATTTATATATTATCATCCTTAGAATTATCCCTAGGGTTATATATAATGGTTTCTAATCCTAGTTTCCAAATTTTGACGAAACCTTTCTTATGATACCAATTATAGGAAACAAATTCTTTGACACATATTATTAGGTGCTTTATAAACACAAATATCCATTAATCCAGTATAAATATTTTAATGTCTGAGTGGATTTTGGATAATATTTTATTAATAAAAAGGATACTAAAAGATGACATGATTATTTTATTCTCCAGAGTGAGCTCCTAGAATCCATTTGAAATTATAAATATGTATAAGAAAACATAGGGAATACATTAAATAAAAGAGTGATTAAGAGATCAAATCAAGGTAATGTCTATCATATGGATAGGAAAAATATGATTCAATGTTGATACATGATATCATAAAAGAGAACTCACATGTGTTATCACATCGAAACCTAACATAAAAAACATTCCTGAAGAAAATAACCATTCCAAATTGAAAACCACATTTTGAAAAATAAAAACTCTCCAAATATTGCGAAAAAACATTTCATTTAAAATATCCTTATAATATTATAATGTAATATTCAACAAAAATAATTTTCTTATGGTGGGTAATTCCATACATGATATATATGTTAAAAAACATTTATTTTACACATCGGTAAAATATTAAATGAATACCTCATTCAGAAAATGTTAGAAGATTATTTTTAATTAGTATTATAGAAATTCATATTCTTAAAAATAAGTTATAAAAATAATAGTTTAATATAATTTTTTTGTAATTTATTTAGAAAACATGAATATGAAAGGAAAAAATGTGTTTTCATCCAAATAGAGAAATGAAAACAGATTTTCTTTAAAAAAATCTCAAAAAATTTAAGTACCAAATAGAAGAAAATGATACTATTGAATGAAAACTCATGAATGATGAGAGTAGAATAAATTTAAAAGGTTTTATTAGACACATGATATGATAATTTCCTAAAATGTAAATTTAGGCATAACCAATCCACAATTATATGATATTGAAACATATACACTTATCACTTTGGTAACCTTTGATTCATAGATCTAATGGATGAATTCTATGAATTGAAACTTTAAATTTCATTAAATATTAATGATTAATGATATAATATTTAATGTTGAATTATATGAAACATTAAAAGGAAATTAGGGGCATAAAATAAAATGTGTTTCCAAGAAGGATGTTTTGAGATGAGAACACTTAACTGTTCATATCATTGAGGTGGGAGTTAATCAATGACTTAATTATATGTAAAAAATGTAGATACACAACAAAATTATAAATAAAACTTAAAGTAAATAAATTTCATTTTTCACAAAATGTTGGCATTATATAATCAATGAATGTGATGTATAACCCATGTATTGAAATTGTGTTAAGACACCCCTTACCTTACACTACTTTTTATAGAACACTCTTCAAAAATATATATAGTAATTTTAGACAAATTTTTAACTTGTAATAAAATAATATTAGTAATTATAATATCATATATTATCCGTTTTATAAAATATTATGACCCATTTACTATTAATTGTTTTTATCACTATTGTTTTGGATATTAATTGTTATGTTTCTTGATGTAGGTTTTATTATTAATGTTCAAGATCTAAAACAGAGGATGTATATACATTATCTATAAAATGAAACTAATTTTATATTTATCATTTTTTCATTATATTAACCTTTATAAATTTATTAAATTTTGAAAAAACTGAATAAATCACATCACTTCATGGAAATTGTAAGTCATACATATTCATGAGAGATATTATCATTTCTTTAATGGGTAAAAGATTAAGGTATTTGATTTTATATTAATTTTATTAAATAAATATCTGGTCATATATATCATATATATTCATTAAATTTATCCTTTATTAATTTTAATGCAAATCACTAGTGAAAATGAATCACATCACTTTACAAGGTGGTAGTCCACTGTAAAGACCAGCAACATTATCTTTTAATGAATGGATAAAAGGATATAAAATAATATGATATTATTTTATAGAGTTATTAATATATAATTAATATAATATATCATCTTATAATTAATCCTTATTAGCTTCCATGTAGAGCGCAATTTAAAAATTAATCACATCATTTCGTGAGGCGGTAGTCTACCCTACTCACCAGTTATGTTATTATATTTTCTTTGGAATGAAAATAAAAAAGGTATCTATGATATTATTTTTATATAAAAATAATTATACACTTAATATAATATATAAATATTAAATTTAACCTTATATCCATATGTTATAATCGGTGGTGGAAAACAAATTATGTTGTTTCGCGAGGTGGTAGTCCACCAGACACTTGATCAATGGTTTCATTTCCCGTTTGAGAGATGATGAGATGGGTGTAGGTAATTCAATTTAAATAAAATAAAAATATTATATCGATGATTATGAGGATATTATAATAGAACATTTTAATAATATTTGAAGGAGGTTTATGTGGAAATAAAATAAAATTCTTGGTTAGGGACCTTATGTATTCTTTAGAAAACATCATTAGGTTCACAAAAACACTTTCTAAGTTGTATTTATGATAAAAAAGGATTGATGTATTATTTAAGGGAGTTAATGAAGTGATTATAGAAAGCGTTTTCTAAAATTTAGGGTTCTTAGTGTTAACATGAGAGAAGAGGGGTGAACTTTTATATGCAGGGGAGATGATAGACTTGGAATTTTAAAAAAGAATGATTTCTGCTAATGATTTTCACATGATATATGGATAAAAATGGACTATTTTATAACCTTATAATAAATAAAGTATAAATATAACTATAAAATAGGAATTATACATGTTTTAGGACATTCAAAATTGTTATCTTATAATTTTAAGCCTTGGTTACTCAGTTTTTATCTTAATCAAGGTAAATACTTCTTACAATTTTCACTACTAATTTTGGTCAAAAAAACAAGCCTTATTAAATAATTGGAATTATATTGATTGCAAATGTGGAATCCATTTTTCAAAATTATATTCACCAAAGTGGAATAATTAAATTTAAAATTACACTAAAATGTGTCAAGAAATGATTTTTGATAAGAAAACATTCAAAAGTTTAAAATATTTTTATATCAAAATTAAATATGAAATTTTTTCCCATGAACTAACCTGGATTTTTTAATATATTATTAATCTATTTGTATTTTTAAAACCATGTTAAAATAAATTTGTCTTGTAAATACTTTAAATTAAGAGTCAATATTTAATAAAAAGCAGTATTTTTCCATATTTAAGAAAAAATGAATCTTTTGGAAAAATATAAAAAAATAATTCCTAAAATAATTTTGATATTCTAATTTTAAAAAAATATTGACTTTTTTAAAATAATTTTTTTAAAAGTGTTAAAAAATAATTTTTTTTATATTTTTAGAATGTTGTTAATGTATTTTTCTGAAGAGAAATATTTTTGAGGAATAAAATGAAATTTCAAAAAATTGATTGATTAGTTAATAATAATTTATAAATAAAATTATCTTGGATAAGAAATGTATATAATTTTTATAAATTTTTTAATCTTATTCATACCCTCCAATTTAACAGTTAGGTTGTAATTTTTTTTATAAATAATAATGAAAATAGAATATCGTGGTTTGTTAAGAATATTTTTTTCATTTTGTATATAATATTTTCCATTATTTATTTATTTTACCATATTTGAAAATTACACGGAATTTGGAATGTATCAATAAAACCCTTCAAATTGTGTGACTAGCCAATGTCGGGGTGAGGATGATGGGAGTATGGATCCTTTTCACTAGAATATTTAAACAAGACGAATTTTTGAAGCCAATAATGAGGGTTTTTATATTTTGATAAATATTAATAGATTAGTGAATATATTATAAAATTTATTTATAATAATTTAATTAGATAATGTTTTAAAAGGTTCCTAATCAGTTATTTAGAAATGAAAACAAACATGAATTAAAATACATCACATTGATTCATATTTGAGATGGGTAACCTTATAACTGAAATAAATATTCAAGAGTCTCAAAGGGACCAACTCATTATCCCATTCCATCAAAGGAAATTCTATGTGATGGATGAACCAATTCATGATGTTTATGGTAAATAGGTGAGTGAAAATGATTTTTCTCTCTATGATAAAAATTTGATTAATGAAACATATACTAAATGTTTCATGATGCCAACCATGGAAATTGAGATTCTAAAGAAACCCAAGGACATGGATTATTATAACATGAGGTATTAAATTAATGATATCTACCAAAAGAAGGTGAGGTAAGATATATAATAGATCTCTAATGAAACGTTTTCAACCATTAATGGGGATTCAATACTAGTTGGAACTCATGTAGTCAATATTACTTACTATATTGAATGATTATAAATATAATAGATTAAATGGGAAATTATTTGTGCATAGGTTTCATAATTTCATCACTACTGAAGTTATTATCTATTTTAATTTCTAATTAAAACATGGGAAATAAAGAGAGAGTCACTCAAAACTTATTACTCTTATTTTCCAAGTTATAAGGTCATGGGGAATGAAAATACCATAGTACTTTTTGTAAATCATATCAGGAAGTACAAGGAAAAGTGGACCAAGAATAATGACAAGCATAATGATCTTGAGCACCATTCTATAATGTGGAGGAATATCCATTGTTCAGAAAAGGAAAAATATGTACTATGTTTTTTTACATGGAATGAAATACTACTAGAAGATGAAATTCACTCAAAAGAAGGGGGAAGCTAAAGGTGAATTCATTTTCGATGGTAATTGTTAAATATCTATATATTGGTTATTATATAAATCATGAGTTTATCACTAATATATATCCAAATAAACGAACCAAGTATAATATGAAATCTTTCCAAAGGATTGGTGGAATTTTTGGCTGCCAATGATGTGAGTAAAACTAATCTATGAATGGCTGACTACCAAAATTTATTTCCAACATGAATGAAATTAATTTTAAGATATTTTTTTTATGTACCAACTATTACCAAGAAAAAAATTTATATATCTAGCCTTGGTACAAAGAGTTTTTTTTTTTAAATTTCAAAATATGTTTTTTTCTTTTATAAAGAAAACACATATTATGGTACTGAAAAATTAATAATGGTATTTATATATTAAATTATGGGAAAAAATTATTAGAAATTGATAATGAATCATGTTCACATGATTAATATAACACCTAGTAATGACATCACCATCATAGTGTTGTAAATGAGAAGTGTCTGAGAAATATCTATTAAGATGATTGTTTTTAATCCATAGAGATAAAATGACCTGAAATATTTCCCAGTTTTTTACAAGAAAAAATTTACAAACTATTATTTAGTGGATACGGTGAAAGCCCCCGAATGCTTCTTGTATTTGAAAACACTGATTTGTATAGACCCCTTCTAGTAGAGGATATTGGTGGGTATTCATACTTTATGACTTTTACTAATTAGTTGAGTAGACATAGATATGTATATTTGATGAGGTATAAGTTTGAATCATATTATAAATTGAAATAATTCAAGAATAAAGTAGAGAATCTATTGGGAAATAAGGTAAATACATTTAAATTAGATCATGGTGGTGAATATCATAAAAAATATTTGATTGAATTTATATGGGATTTTGGTTTTTTATCTAAAATAACTCCATCTCACACACCATAGTATAATAGTGTTTTTTTGAAGGAGGAATTGGACCCTGTTGGACATGGTAATGTCGATGATGATTCATGAAGATATTAATTTATTCCTTTGGATATTTTCATTACAAATTGTGGTGTACACTCTAAATTTAGTACCAAATAATGTGGAAAACATAATTCCCTTCAAGCTATGTAGTGTAATGAATCCTATTTTTTTTATAAATGTCTATGAGGTCATGAGGTTTTTGTTAAGCCCTTATGATGAAAAAAACCTTAGAATCTAGAAAAAATATATCTTTATAGAGAATAATGTTGACAAAGTGGACACTAACAATACAACCCATAATAGAATAAGGTTTCTATCCCAAAAAAACAATTTTTATAGCAACCCGTACTTTCAATACATTTATATCACATATTTTTAGTGGGATAATCAATAATATTCAAAAATACATACCTGATGACCACATAGGTTTGGTGACTCTAGAGAATAAATATGTAATCATCATATTTCATGAAATAATTTCAATACCTCTCACAAATATCTCTGAATATAGTACTCTTCATAGACATATGATACTTAAAAACATTTATATATCCTATAGAAAGGAAGTGTAAGAAAGGGTGAGATTAAATGCTTTTTGTGTGTAAACATGAAAGTTATATACATAACATAAGCATAAGACTATTATAATTTGATAATAGAATCCAAAAACCCTACATTTCTTGTTAATGATCATACAAATGAGTCATGGTATAAATCATAAAAAGTTTATAAGACAAGAATTATAAATGAAATCAATGAACATAATCCATGAGATCATATATAAGCATGAAAATATATTAAAAACATAATATTATAACATTGTGAAAATGTATAAATAGAAATAATTCCACTCATTAAGTCAAGGACATGTAATAAGGTCCTCACATAACAATATGGATATACAAGTAGGTCCACTCATAAACTTTACGTCATGAAACTGGGTCCAAACATAACACTATAGATATGAAAGCCATGTCCTAAATCATACTTATAGATATGTAACCAGGTTAATTCATAAACATAAGGAGATAAAAATAGGACCACACATAAACTTATGGATAATAATTTAAGGTCCTCCTATAAACATTTTGTCGTGCAATCATGTCCATCCATAAAACTGTGAACATAAAAGAAGTTTCACAGATAATGTACTTATCACACGAGTTTTCCATCATTTCCCAATTAATTGTAGGGAGATATTGGTCCCACCAATAAAATAAATAAAATCATACATACATGTTACAAAAAATAATAATAATTTTTTTCATATTAGAAATTATGAAAATAAATGGGCTTCATAACACTTTTATCATATTAGAACCCATGAAAAGAAATGTATTTCATAAAACTTTTATTTTAGAGTAAACCATGAAAAGAAACTGGTCCGATAAAAATATTTTCACCACAAACACAACCAATGTCGGTAAATAAAAAATATGATATCATAGTATCATATCCCAGTAAATATTAGGTGACATCGAAAGATTTCATCTTCTATGGAAAATGATTTTGAAAGATAACATGAAAAATTTCATAAGGAAAATAACCATTCCATTGAGAAATATTTCTTTTAAAAAATTTTACAAAAATATTTTAAAATAAATTTTACTTTAAATTACCTTTTAATGTTATAAATAGATATTTGAAAAATTTATTTTTCATTATAGCGGGAAATTCTATTCATTCCTTATATGTTAAAACAAAGTTACCTTTGAAATTTTTGGTAAAAGTCAAATGAGTGATGTTTAGAAAATGAAATGAATATTACTTTTAGTTTTTTCAAAAGTAAAATAAGGTTAAAAATTATTTTAAAAAATAAATATTAATATTAAAACTATCTTGAATACAATTTCTGAAAACATTGTTGTTGATGAAAAAGCATTTTTGATGGGAAGGGTGAATTTTTTTTCATTTTTATGAATTTGTTTCTTAATATTTATTACATAAACATAGGAAAATGAAGGGAAAATAGATATTCTAAATAAATAAACCCAGAAGAATAAAATTAATATTTTTAATGAGAAATATTCCATATAATCTCATCATTTAAATCATAATCATAAACAATCCTCATAGACGATGATACTGTAACATCAGAACCTTACCACATTGATAACTTTTGATTAACAGACCCCATGAAAGATAAATCCTTATATGTATATGTATATCCCATAATTTTAATGATGTTAATCATAAAAATTATACATGGGTAGTATATACAGCACAAACCTGAATCTATTGGTGTAAAAGACATGTGTCACATTAAAGTAAAATGGAGATGAAATGCCATTACCTTAAGTCTCGACTTGCCTTGTACACATTTGAACCACCAATATAATAAATATAGGTTTATTATAAATATATTTTAGATCCATAATTATATATTTTATACTACATCAGAATAACCTCGGGCCTTTTATTAACAGTATATAAATAATACTATTTAAAATCACATTTCGGGTAATAACTTTTTTTTCATATATGTTTTGATTTAGTATTTTAGGTCCTTTTAGTTTGATCATTGTTAAATCACTTGAATAATGTTAAAAATAATATATAATAATTATATTTTAATTTAGAGTTACTTAATAATGTTATAGATAAAAAACGAAATATACCGTTCATGGAGACTGTCCGCTATACATATACATGAATTTTGTTCCCATTTTCATGATGGTTAAAATGGAATAATGTTAATTAATATATAATATTTAAAGATTCATTATGGTTTTATATATATCACATATAATTATTAAATTTAGAATTATAAAATTCAATTTAATGTTTATGTAAAAAAATCACATCGCTTCACGAGGTGGTAGTCCTTTGTACACATGAGTGACATTATCATATTACCACAGAATGAAAAGTAAAGAGGTTCATGAAATATTATTTTTAAATAAATTTAATAATATCATATATATCATAACGTTTTTTACATAATTATATATATATTATAGATGTAACACACCGATCCTCCACGGTACGCTTCTTTTTGAATAATACAGTAGCGTGTGTTGCACGCAACTTGGAGTTCTAACACACGCCACAACCAATCATACTAGCCGTTATAAATAGTAATAACCAATTTTTAAAATAATATAAATTTTACCTCTCAAAATGGACTTCATTTTTGGATTCGGAATATCGAAATTATCCTAGGATGAAATTTTGGCACTTTTCAGATAGCTTTTATATTTTGATGAATAATGAAAATTACTAAATTCTTATTCAAAACATATTTTTTAATCGAAATAATTATTAGTGATAAATGGTGAATTTGAGTGGTTTTAAAGTATATTTAGAATATATTTTTACTATTTAATACAATTTTGTTCATTGGACATAATTTCACTATTAAACCGGACATAAACAACTGTCAATCTTTTGATAGTTATTATCTTTTAAAAACACGCTTTTTGTTTTACCAATAGAAATTAATTTTAAATTAACTTCTACCAAATCTGTGTATTGAATTTGGAAAAATGGATTCCATATTTGGAATTAGGATTTCTAAATTTTGTAAATAGGTAACTTTCATTTTTAGGAATTTTGAATAATTACTTCCCTAATATTTTATTTACCATGGTTAAAGGGTAAATCTGGTAAATAAGGGTACAAAATAATATTATAATAATACATAATTACCCTAAAACGTTTCATCAACTTATTGGTGGATACATTTCCAACCATGGACATCTTTGGGTCGATTTTGGGACCCCATGGAGCCACTTGTAGGTGATAGGGACACTTTATATTAATTAAGTTAAAGTAAATACAAAAATGACACAAGCATATATCTTTTAGCAAAGAAATTTTTACATAGGGTTATATATTTTGTATTTTATAATATAAATATTAATTAGAAAGATAAAAATATTTCCTACATAATGGTATTTTATTTCTAATTTTTAATCATTTGATTAATATTATTTATGACACAATAATGATTCATTATTTTCTTTATTAATGAAAGAAACAAATAATTGGTATTATAAATGTTAAAATAAATATAATTTGAATGTTTTTATGACATAAATGAATTTTATTGGTTAATATGACATTATAGGATTGATTAAATGAATTTTTTTTAATTAATAAAGTTTTTATGAATTTTACAAAAATAATATTATTGAATAGTGTCAAAATTGACATAAAAGAGTTTTTAAAAAAAATATTATAATATTAATTGATATTCAAATCCTAAAAATCTAATGTTCGTCCAAGATACTTATATAATGATAGGTGTATCATTAATGGACCACTTGGGGGTATCTTGGAGGTATATAGTACGTTTATTAACTATATAATATAAAAATAAAAAGTCACATGGTAAATGTCAATCTAATTAACTAAGAGTTAAAACTAAAAGATAAGGTTAATATAATGACAAAAACCTGTCTAAAATATATTGGTTGAGTGGTTTTAGATCTATTCCCACCTTAACCTTTAAATTATTTACTTTGGAGTTATTAGAAATCAAATATGAATTTATTAAAAAATAATATTTCTAGCTTTTCCTATGGTGCCCCTCCTCCCCCTTATAAAAGGACACCACTTCTAACCAAATCTTCACACATTAAAATCTATTTGGTTCGGCAAAAACCTGCCCAAATACTCTCTAAACTTCCCTCACTTAGTCCTAAAGGCCTTAGTTTGATAAGAAAGACATCCTAAGGATCCATTTTGATCAAATCAAAAGGAAGAACCCGAAGAAGATGTATTGTTTTCACCACCCTCTTCCAAGTTCCTTTCTTCTTAAACTTCTTCTTTCATTGTTATTACAAATATAAAATAATAACTCCAATATATTATATATACTGTGATGTTATTATAAAGATGGTACAACCAGATTAAGTATTCTATCCATCCTTTGAATGAGATGTCACCATACATGCGTACGTACGGCTTACCGTCTCCACGTCGTTGTGTAATTGTTATTCAAAATATTATTATTTGAATGGGTATAATAATGATGTGTAATTCATGTAAATAATAAATATAACATTATAATTATTCTATATATATGATATAATATCCAATTATATATTATTTTAATATCAAAAGAGTGATATTGTCGCTGGTACGTACGTACGGCCTACCGTCTCCACGAACGCAATGGGATGCATTCCCCATCATATCCATTCAAGTATAATTCTCATTTGATGATTAAAAATAATGTTTAAGGACTTGATATGATTTTGGATATGAATAAGATAAAACCTATCCATAAAAAACATGACTTATGTAACAAAACATATAAAATAAAACAAGTTAACACCCGAAACAACGATAATACTAAAGTATTATTAAGAAATCAATTTTAGAAGATCATATATGATATAATAATTATGTATATGGTTCCTGTATAGTTTAATAACTATGTTTCAACTATTATAAAGGATTTTAACATACCATCTACTAAGGAAAAGTACCAGGTAAGGGTGATTTCACAATCTCTTCATTATCCAAGGATGTTTATACGTAATTATCTACTCGGAACTCTTTATCATCCACATCCATGTTTCTTAAAAATGTATTTCAAAAAATTCTTCCCATTTTATAGAATATGGGTTAACGTCATTTATACCCTTTTTTGACTTTTTATAAGTGGTTTATAAAGTAATCATTCCGTCGTTTTCCAAATAAGGTCCTTTTTATCCTTTTCGACAGAATTAAGGTAAGAATGTCTTTTTTTAACTTTTACGGCGGGTGTGGCTATTTTCCACCATTATAAAATCGTAGAAGCTTCCCTTACAATCTTATAAGGATATTTTCATAGTAAATGTTTTATTTTATAATTATGTGACATTTAAATGATTTCAAAAAATAGATATTTCTCTCAAATAGTTTTGCTTTCATCTATGTCATCATCCTTTGATGGATTTTAAGATTATTTGAAGTTGATTTATTATGATAAAAAACATCCATATTGTATTGAAGGTTTTGTGATATGTTTGACTGGGGATGTGTTATTTTTATACCATTAATGGTTTATGGTGAAAGTATTGACATTTAGTATGCTTGTTTTAATACAAATTTTTATGTTATGTTGAAACCAGTTCATATGAGGAATGCATTGGACTTATTTAGTGATGGGTGAAGCCCGCTATAGCTCCCCGATAAATCGGTAGGCCTCATGAGAAAAACTAGTGTCTTGGCACGAGGCCTTGACAAAATCTTATTTGTAGTCTTGGCACGAGGCCTTGGCTACGTGGTTATGATATGTCTGGCATTATGCATTCTGTCATTATGAAAGTGGTTATTGATATTGCATTTGATTATTATACTTGTAGAATATTCATGTGAATAATTAAATAGAATTATTTCATTTTATCTTTTCCATATTATGCCAAATTCCAAGTTTAAAAGGCTTTTGTTTTAGATATACATTGCCTTAAATTTTTATGCTTATGTATGAATTTTTCTGCTATATTGTTATCCTTACTGAGCATCTGAGCTCACCCCTTTCAATGTTTTATTTTTCCCATGATGTGAAAAAGTAATTTATGAATGACCTGCAGGGATAATATAAGGAGATATGAAGAAAAGATGTTGTTGTAGTAGTTTTCACTTTATGATGTAATGTAAACTTTATGAATGTATATATCTATTCCAAGGCTACTAAACTAATCAGTCTTTCGAGACTTGATATTTTTTGATCATGCCAATGTTATATAATAATGCAACGACTCTGGGTAAATGGGGTCGATGTGTTACAGTTGGTATCAGAGGATGTTTAGTACAAACCTTGGAAGCTAGATTTAGATAAACTATGATTAGAGCACATAGACCTAATATGGAATTTGAGGATTAGTATAGAAGAACTTCCTAGAATTTTGGTATTGTATAGATTTTGAGAGTTTTTTGAGAAATACATCCCTATTTGGATACGAGTAGGTAGAGGTAGCTCTCGCACAGATGTACCTAGGGGTGAAACCTAAAAACACCGCTAAGAGCTATACTTGAACGGGAACTGGTGCCAACAATGGGACTTGCTGCACTCTTTGTTATGACACTTCCAGGGGATATGCTTCGGTTAATCCTCATTTTCTTTACAAACCATTATGAAGGGTTTATGAGTATATACTTCTTCAAAGAAAACATTTTTATGATTATGGATTATATCCATAAACTGTTCAATTTATGTTATGTTTTTCACAAGTATTGAATTATGTATTTTGATTCATAAACTGATCTAGTTTATGCCATTGTTTAGAAATGGCACCTAGTGGAAGAATTGGAAACCGTATCAGTGCACACACTCCATGTAGGGATTTCTCTCCTGCTAAAGATTATTATAGTGGAGCTGGTGATATAACTGGTGCTGATCAGCTTATCACCATACTGGGACAACTCACTCAGGTTATGAATAATAACCTTACCCATATAGAGCACCCTGATCCACAGCATGGAGGATCAATGTTAGATCACTTCATGAGGAAACAACAACAAACATTCAATGGGAGTACAAGTCCATTGGTATCTGAGCAATGGATAAGTTCCCTAGAGAAAATATTTATGGATTTGGGGAGTAGTGAAATGGAAAAGGTTATCATGGCAGTTTACCGCCTCACTAGATATGCTGATCAATGGTGGTCATTGATTCAAAACATGAAATAAGATGATGAAGTATCAAATATGGAATGGAGGGAGTTCAAAGATCTGTTTTTAGAAAAATACTTTCCTCGTGAGCATCAAACATATATAGAAAGGAAATTTCCGAGTCTGAGGGAAAAAGAGGATAAGAATATCGAAAAGTATGAAACAAACATTACAAGGTTAGCAAGGTATGCTGGAGATTATATACATAACCCAAGAATTAATATTGATCGTTTTTTTGATAGGTTAAAACCATTTCTTCATCGAGAATTAGTCTCAAAAACCTTCTTGTCGTATGAATACATTGTCTCCTATGCTATCAAAATAGAAAAGTAATTCTCTAAGTCTTATTAATTTAAAGAAAAGCAAGAGAAGAAGAGATCTACTGATCAATCTGGAAATGGAAATAAGGGGAATAAGGGAAAAGTTAAAAATCAATCCTATAGTAAATGTGGGAAGAAACACCCCAGTACTTGCATAAAAGGCATTGGAGTCTATTACAAGTGTGGTGAAAATGTCCACCAAGCTCATGATTGCAAGGGAAAGAGGGTTGCTGTCAATGTGGAATGCTATAATTTCAGAGATATGGGACATTATGAAAATGATTGTCCTAAGAATCAAGGGAAATTTCCTCAGAAAAGGCCAAGGGATCAAGGCCAAGACTATTCTATCACTACTGCTGAGGTAGAAGCTCCGAAAGACGTGGTGACAGGTAATTTAATGGTTTCCTCAAGTTTAGAAAAATAATTTATTTGATTATGGATCATCACATTGTTTCATATCCTCCCAGTTTTCTAAGAAAATTAAATATTTCCAATTTGAATTAACAAAGGAGTTGTCAGTTAAATCTCCAAAGGGATGTATCATTGCAACAAATTTTTTTGAATCAGTCCTCATTAGAGCACATAAATTTTCTTTATCTGATGATCTCAATGTCATACCTATTATTGAGTTTGATATAATCCTCGATATGGATTTTATTTTCGAACATGATGAGAATATTTATTGTAAGAATAAGGAGGTTACGATTTTTGATGATAATGATAAAGAACACCTTATTTTTAGAGTTGAATCGTCACCACCTAATTCTTATCTAGATCCACCCCCAGTAGCTCAACTAAATTCAATTATCAGGGATGAAGATAATGAAATAACTGTGGGTGAGGAAAGGAATGTTCAAATAGAAGATGTACCTATTGTGAGAGAATATGTAGATGTTTTTTCGGAAGATTTACCTTGACATCCTCCATAATGAGAAGTTGAGTTTTCCATTGATTTAATTCCTGGATCAAGGCCTATATCAAAGACCCCTTATAGAATGGCCACTATGGAATTAGTTGAACTAAAGAAACAACTAGAGGAATTGAGTAATAAGGGATTTATTCACCCACGTGTTTCTCTATGGGGAGCCCCTGTTATTTTTGTTAAATAGAAATATGGATCTATGAGGTTATGTATCAACTACAGGGAGATCAATGCTATAACATTAAAGAACAATTATCCCCTACCTCTCATTGATTATTTATTTGACCAACTGCATGGAGCTCAATAATTCTCAAACATTAAACTTTGATCTGGATACCGTTAGTTGTGTGTGATGAAGGAAGACATTTTGAAGACAAAATTTCGAACCAGGTATGGGCATTACGAGCTTACAGTTATGCCTTTTTGGCTGACTAATGCACCCTATGTATTCATGGATACAATGAATAGTGTTTTCAAGGAATATCTCAATGATTTTGGGGTGGTATTTATTGATTATATCTTGGTATACTCCAAAAGCTACAAAGATCATGAATGTCACTTGTGAATTATCTTGAAGACTCTGAGAAGACATGAATTATATGGGAATTTTAGCAAGTGTGAATTCTTGATTGAGGAGATTTCATTTCTTGTCCATATTTTCTCTAAATATTGAATCTCTGTTGATCCTTCTAAAACCAGGGAAATCCAAGAATGGCCAGAACCTACGAGTATAACTAAGGTACGCAGTATTATTGGTTTAGCAGGTTATTATCGACGTTTCGTCTAGAATTTTTCTAGATTGGCTAACCCATTAACAAAGCTCACACATAATGGGGTTAAATTTGTTTGGACAAAAGAGTGTGAAGAATTTTTCGAAGAACTAAAGAAAATATTAGTCAATGCTCCTATATTGACTCTACCATTATGGAATTATAGGTTCGTTATTTATAGTGATGCATCGAAGAAAGGACTTGGTTGTGTCCTTATGCAGAATGATAGGGTTATTGCCTATGTATCAAGATAGTTGAAAATTCATGAGAAAAACAATCCTAATCATGATCTCGAGTTAGCAGCTGTGATATTTTCTTTGAAGATATGGAGACACTACCAATATGGTGAAAAATGTGAGATTTATACTAATCACAAGAGTTTGAAGTATATTTTCTCACAAAAAGAACTCAACATGAGGCAAAGGAGATGGCTTGAATTACTCAAGGATTATGATTGTACGATACACTACCACCTGGGGAAGGAAAATAAGTTGGAAGTTTCTTTGACCAGAAAAGATCATGGAGTTTTGAACAATATGAGAATTGAAAGGGATCCAATTTTCATGGATCTAGTGAAGATGGACATGGGAATAACCATGGAAGATGAAACATCAGTGATTTTTAAAATGGTTGACAAAACATCTTTACTAGAAAGGATTAAGAGTTCTCAGACCGATGATGAAGAATTTCAAAAGAATATTAAAGCTGTGAATGATGGGAGATTGAGAGACTGTTTGTATGAAGAAGAAATTTTGAAATTCGGGAAGAGACTTTTTGTTCTTGATATACCTGATTTAAAAAGGGAATTGTTAGATGATGATAATAGTTCCAATTTCCTTATACACCCTGGGAGCACAAAAATGTATAAATATTTAAAGAAACATTTTTGGTGGGACAACATGAAGAGGGAGATTGCTAATTTTTTGGCAAGATGTATGGTTTGTCAACAAGTGAATGTTGTAAGGCAACAACCTGAAGGAGTCATGCAACCTCTTCCCATACTTGAGTGGAAATGCGATAATATCACTATGGACTTTGTCATTGGACTACCAAAGACTCCTAGAAGGAACGATTCAATATGGGTCATTGATGATCGTCTTACCAAGTCAGCACATTTTCGTGCTTTAAGGGAAGATTTACCACTTGAACGTCTAGAAAGACTATATATTAATGAAGCTGTGAGACTTCAGGGAGTACCCCTATCGATTTTTTCGGATCGAGATCCTCATTTTACTTCGAGATTCTGGAAGAGTCTTCAGAAGGCCTTGGATACTGAAATTCATTTGAGCACTACTTACCACCCTTATACAGATGGAAAATCAAAACGGACTATTCAAACCATAGAAGACATGTTGATATCTAGCTGACTTGACTTTCAGGGTATGTGGGATCAATATTTACCTTTGGTAGAATTTTCCTATAACAATAGATTCCATTCAAGTATTCGGATGGCACCATATAAAGTGTTATACAGAAAGATATGTCACACACCAATCATTGGGATGACGTTGGCAAAAGAAAACTTGTAGGTGCATAACTGGTGGAGGAAACGATGGAAAAGGTGAAGGTAATACAAAACCACAACAAAGCAGCTCAAAGTAGAGAGAAGTGCTATGCTGACAACCGAAGAAAGGATTTGGAATTTCAGGTGGGAGATCATATTTTCTTGAAGGTATCTCCATGGAAGGGAGTTATACGTTTTTTCAAGAAATGTAAATTGAGTCCCAGGTACATCGGTCCTTTCAAAATTCTAGAATGAATTGGGGCTGTATCTTACCATTTGGCAATGCCGCAAAATCTCTACAAAGTTCACGATGTGTTCCACGTATCACTGTTGAGAAAATACATGCCTGAACCAACACATGTAATCACCTAGGAGGAATTATATTTGGAACCTGATCTCTCTTATTGTGAAGATCCCGTCGGGATTCTTGATACGAGAGAACAATTGCTAAGAAACTGGATGACTCGTCTAGTAAAAGTTCTATGGAGAAACCATAAAATGGAAGGGGCAACATCAGAACCCGAGGAACTTATGAGGAAGAACCACCCAAGTATTTTCATGTGGTAGTATTCTAGAAATTTTGAGAATGAAATTATTTGAATTAGGGGATAATGTAACACCCCAGTCTTCCACAGTATGCTTCTCTTTGAATAGTACAGTAGCGTGTGTTATACGCAATTTCAAGTTCTAACACACGCCGTAACCAATCAAACTAGCCATTATGAATAATAATACCCAGTTTTTGAAATATAATAAATTTTATCTCTCAAAATGGACTTCATTTTTGGATTCATAAAATGAAATTATCCTAGGATGAAATTTTGGTAATTTTCGGATAACTTTTATATTTTGATGAATAGTGAAAATTACTAATGTTTTATTAAAAACAAATTTTATAATCAATATAATTAATAGTGATAAATTATGAATATGAGTGGTTTTCAAGTATATTTAGAATATATTTTTAGCATTTAATACAGTGTTGTTCATTGGACATAATTTCAAAATTAAAACGGACATAAAAAAGTGTCAATCGTTTTATAGTTATTATCTTTTGAAAACACGCTTTTTATTTTAACAACAGAAATTAATTTTAAATTAATTTCTGCCACTTCTGTGTTTTGAAATTCAAAAAATGGATTCTGTATTTGGAATCAGGATGTAAAAATTGTGTAAATTGGTAACATTAATTTTTAGACATTTTGAATAATTACTTCGGTAAATATTTTATTTATCATTGTTAAATGGTAAATCCGGTAAATAAGGGTAACAATGAATATTATAATAATAATAAATTATCCTAAAACGTGTCCAAACCTTATTGGTGGATACATGTACGACCGTGGGCATCTCTGGGTCGATTTTGGGACCCCATGGAGCCACTTTTAGGTGATAGGGACACTTTATATTAATTAAGTTAAAGTAAATACAAAAATGACATAATCATATATCTTTTAGAAAAATAATTTTTACATAGGTTTATTTATGTTATATTTTGGAATATAAATATTAATTAGAAAGATAACAATATTTCCTACAAAATTATATTTTATTTATAATTTTTATACATTTAATAATTAATATTATTTATGACACAATAATGATGCAGTATTTTCCTTATTAATGAAAGAATCAAATAATTGGTATTATAAATGTTAAAATAAAACTAATTAGAATGTTTTGATGACATACATGAATTTTATTGGTTAATATGACATTATAGGATTTATTAAATGAATTTGTTTTAAATTAATAATGTTTTTAGGAATTTAACAAAAAAATTATAGAATAATTTCAAAATTGACATAAAAGAGTTTTTAAAACAAATATTATATTATTAATTGATATTCAATTTTTAAAAATCAAACGTTCGGCCAAGAGTTATATATCATGATAGGTGTATCATTAATAGACCACTTGGGGGTCACTTGGAGGTATATAGTAAGTTTATTAACTATATAATATAAAAATACAAAGTGACATGGAAAATGTCAATCTAATTAACTAAGAGTTAAAACTAAATATGTTTAATATGCGTATAAATAGACTATTACATTTAATATATAAAAAATTTAGTGAAAATGGATTTAAAATATTTTATAAAATATTATTAATTAATAAATTTCTAGGTATTATTGATTAAAAATCATTTAATAACAATTTAAAGATAAAAAAAATCAAAAAAATTAATAAAAGATCAAAAATAAGTTGAAAATGCAACTCAAACTTCAAACGGCCATAACTTTTGACCCGGGTGTCCGTTTGAGCTCTACAACATATCAAATCAAAGCCTGCGATGAGATATACGTGTCGGTGACTCAAAAAAACCTTCTTGTTACATTTTTTGAGGCCAAAAAGGCCCATAAGGCCTCCAAAACTGAGTCATTAGTCGGGATACCCCTATTTGTTAACATTCAAACAAGTATATCATGAGATCCGGATGTCTGTCAGGTTTGTACCACATATTATATTGAATATTGTTTTATTTTCTCCGATTTTACTGGTTGTGGAGTTGAAATATGCTTATTTATTATAAGTTATGGCCGTTTTAACATTTTATGGCTTTTCAATTACACATATATATGTATTTATTTTTAAATATATATGTGTCTGTGTGTGTGTGTGTGTGTCTGTGTGTTTTATATATGTATGTATATGTGTATGTATTTATTTTTTTATAAACACACATAAATAACATATTTTTTCTTAAATGTATTTAAAACTAATATTATAAATATATATTAACATAAAAATAAATAATCGGATAAAAAATTATAACTAAATATATATATATATATATAAATATTAATAAATATTAATTTAAGAGTGAATATATATATACTAATATATGAATAAATATATTTATATTACTGTGAATCTATATCAATATACAAATAAAAATAACTAAATATCTATATAAATAGATATATCATTAAATAGAGAAGAAAATGAAATGGCATAGTGGTAGAGGTGAGGCCGCCAAAGAAGGGAGGTCACAGGTTCGAGTTCGGGTCGAAGCAAAGGATTGCGCGCGCGTGCGAGGATGCGCGGGAAGGGCAGTACGTGGGGGAGACCGCCTAGTGCTGATGGGGGGGGGGGGGGGGGGGGGGGTCAAGTGTTGTTAAAATCTCTCCCTGCATTATATAATTTTTTTTATTTTTTTATTGTTTTTGACTTTTATAAGCGTTTTTTAAAAGCGCTGATAAAGGTCCCATTTATTAGAGCTAAAAAAAGCGCTGATAAAGGGTTCTTTTATCTGTGCATTTTTTATTGTTGATAAAAGGAGACTTTATCAGTTCTTTTCAGAGCACTGATAAAAGGGACCCCCCTATATCTGCATTGAGCATTACAGCTCTCTTTTAGCACTGTTAAAGCCCGTTTTAGCACTGATAAAACCTATTTTTGTAGTAGTGTTACTATAACAAGCCAGGAGAACCCCAAGTGGTTCATTATTATTATATATAACATTATCTAAGTTCTTTGGCAGAACCTTAGTTTTTTATGAATATTATATCAATTAATAATAAAGTATTTGTTTTAAAAACTCAATTATGTCAATTTTGACACTATTTAGTATTTGATTTTTTTTGAAATCCATAAAAACATTATCACTTCGAATAAAATTTATCTCATTAACCATAACATGTCATATTAACTTATAAAATTTGTGGAATTAATTATAAGTCTCAATTTACATTTATTTGGATATTTATAATATCAATTATCCTAATATTTCATTAATAAGGTAATCACTGCATCATCATTGTGTCATCAATAAATTAAATTATTTGAAGTCTAAAAATGACAAATAAAATACCATTATGTAGGAAGTATTTTTAAATTTATAATGAATATTTATAGTCAAATTTATATTGTGTCTCACCCTATATTAAAAATGGTTTAGTTATTAATCTTTGAATTTAACACTTTTAACTCTTCTTTAAATAAAATAATAATAAATGTCCTAATATAATCCAAGTGGACCAAAGTGAAACATATTTTATTCATAAGGTTGTTTTTGGTCGAATTATACATATCCAATATAATTAGTATATGTGTTAGGGTAATTATGATATCATTTTTACCCTTAATTATCCTATTTACTTTTAACCGTGGTAAATAAAATTCAAAAGTTATTTTTCACCAAAAATCATTTTCATCTTATTGAACCACATTTTATTTACTGATATTAACTGTGTGTCTCGGATTTTTGAAATTCAACTGACAGAAGCCCTAAAATTAAGTTTTATGCAAATTTTCAAATGCACATAGGAGTTGGGTAAAATACGGTAAAATGTTCGATACGTTTTTTATATATATAATCATTTTATAAAATTACTCCAATAAATTACATTTTACATATATAGGTATTATGTATCTATTTTTACCTAAAATAAATCTAAATAAAATAAATAATTATTTTAATAAAAATTCGGTTTTAAACAATTACTCAGTGTTTTTTACTATTCATAAAAAATTGAAGGTTTTCAGAAAAATACCAAAAAATCACCCTAATCTAATTTCGATATTATGAATCAAAAAATAAAGTCTATATTGAATGATAAAATTTATAAAATTTTAAAAAGTTGGTATCACTATTCATAACGGCTTGTTTGAAAGGTTGTCGTAAGTTTGAACTCGAAGTTGCGTAAAACACAATTTATTGTATTATTCAAAGGGAAACGTACTGTGGAAGCTTGTGGTGTTAGAGATACTCCATGTTCAGATATAAAAATCTCCAAATAGTAAACCTCTACAATACAAAACTAAACCTTTGATATTTTATAGTGTGATTGGTACTATCAAAGTGTTTTTTTCACAATCATTAAATTTTATGTATGATTTAACTATCATATAGATTAAATTAGAATGTTATAAATAAATATAAACACAAACCATTCCACAATGGACTGAAATATCCCATTTATATGTCCTATTAAAATAGTAGGGGAATTCATCACACTAAGGTGTTTTACCAGGAGCTCATTATTCCTATAGAGACATAAGAATTCCATATCTAGAATATTCGCCACACGATCATGAAACTAGTGGTATCTAGACATGAGATCAATATTTTAGAACTATATATCACCATTTAGTTGGTCAGATATGTCATCAATTCTTAGAAAGGGGTAATTATTTTTTATCATCACCTTGTTATAGTGTTGATAATTAGTGCATATATTCAAGCCCCCTTCCTTATAATTGATGAAAAATACCATAACTACTCAGTGGGATAAACTATGTCTGATAAAAAGCTTCTTCTAAAGGAAATCAGACTGCAACCACATCTCCCGGATCCTAGCATAGACCATACGATATGATGAAAAATATATGAGTTTGGTCCTAGGGTTAAAATAAATGAAACATTTGACCAATTGACATGTAGTGAGTCCCAAAAAAATCTTTAGTGAAAACATATATTTCAACTACCATTGTAATTTAGATGTATAAAGACCTCACTACACAAAAGGTTGAACTGAATAACTGATGGGATATTGGTTTCAACTTCATTATCTTGAGTCTGACATGTTCTTCCAGTATGTCCTTATCACCTTTTATGTAAAAAACATCTTATCCACATTTTGACCTATAACTCTCCCACAATGAATGTTTATTAGGGTTCGTAACATGGATATATTGTCTATTCCTATGATGAAATCATATAATATCATTAGAACAACTAATAGGTCCTATGTGAAACTATCCTCATTGAGCATAAAGTCACACAATATTTAGATGTGTAAAATTGAGAGGAAATAGATCAAACATTGAATTTTATCAGAAAAATCCTGGTTATATCATTCCATAGACAGAAACTAATAATGTCTTCTATCTCCCTTCCATTAGTCCTACTATGGACCACCTTGGGGTGTTGATGTAAGTAGGTCACAAGATCATCCTCCACTAGAAGATCCTCCACCTAGGGATCCCCGAACTCACCTATCTATGATGCATCCCGAGGGATGAACTGACCCCTCCCAGGAGACCTCTGATATAGATTCTTCCTTTGACATAGAGGCTGATCTACTCTCTACCACCATCTACAGTATGTGGGGTTTGGAAATCAAGATACACGTGACCCAAACAATTATAATCAACGTATCAATAATCTATATGATTAATATATACTCTAAATTTCTATTATATTATTGATCCATGTGTCTGATTCTGGGTATGAGTATGCCTCCTACACCAGGATCATAAATATTAACATCTACCGGAAGCAGCAGATGGCTCTGCCCCACAATTTATACTTTCATATTTCGTTTCCCAAAGCTCTTCTTCATGGATACTATTTATCAATAAGTCTTGATCTATAGACCTAAAAAAAGTAGTTATCCATATAGATAATAGACTAAATTTCAAGTCTCTGTGGATTCCCTACATTATCATTTTCACTCAGAAGTATCCATCTAGAACCATATAGAGAGAGTATCATGTGAGGTTAATTAAACATAAAACTTACTAAAAAACATTAATATCTCTCTACTAAAACTATATATACCCCAAAATTATAAAATAATGAAAATTCTAATGATAGTACTCAAAGAAACACCACTAAAACTTATCCCATGAAAGTGTTTCCTCATTATGGGTCTAGGTGACCAAACTCCCCTAGTGTCTTGCTTCTTTGGGAATAAGAATGGTAGCCTAATACAAAATATAGTAGATTCGGGTTTGAAAAATATGAAAATCTCAAACCATCATATCGATCTTAAACTTTAATACCTAGAACTCATGTAATGAACTTATACTATAAACAACATCATCTAGTCCCACTGGAATAATTAGGTTAACAACATACTAGTTCCAATCATCCTGAACAAATATTGGTCGTTGCACTTGATTTTTATTAATTGGAAGAAAAAATTTCTAAATTTTGTGAGGGTACACCTCATAGAGAGGTACCTATAATAAGGCCTCACAAATGAACTAGAAATCACTACAATATTGTCTCTGTATCATATCTAGCTATCATCATGGAGGCATACTAAAAGTTATAAATATGTTAAATAGTCAGATGAAAATATTTCACGAGTTGACTCAAGAAGGAAATAAAAGCTAACAGACCATTATTATATGATGGATGTACTATTGGTTTTCTTGAAAATGGTTCATCGTCATGCCTTGTCAACCAGAATATGATCAGAATCCTAGTGTGTGGGTTTATTGGCCACCACACCATTCTTAGGTTCCCTATTCTAGGAGTCGGAAATAAGATAACTTGGGACTATTTCCCTAAGTTACTATACAAATCCTGATGAAACATTTATCTCCAAAAACCATACTTAGGGAAGGCCAACTATAACACCAATATTTCATAACCCCCAATTCTGGGGCACTACCTAGGGTAATAGTTGGACAAGATTAAAACCCTAATACCACCTCCAATAAGTCATACTCTAGCTACTAGCACCTGGTAGATATATCTCACATGATGGGAGACATTATCATATAGTACCCATACACACATATACAAAAAAATATCCACAGAACTATGTAGGGATAATAGTAAATATTGAAACCATTGGACTATAATAAAATGTATGAAGCAAACTCTAGGTAAACATTAGACTATAACAAAAAAATACATGTATAAATGGTTGGATAAATATACACCAAAAAATGGAAAGTATCCAAAACAATTGAACTATAAGGATGAAAAAGAGGTTCATAATCACGATCTTGGGAACTAACCACTGTATGTGGTCATATTATCATTGTTCAATTACATACCTTATACTCTAGGTGTAACACCCCATGATTTCATAGTGTGTTATTTCTTCAAAATAATTCAATAACCTGTACTACACGCAACACTGAGTTCAAGCACACCATGACTAACCAAACAAGCTGTTCAAAAGCGTTTATGAATAGTATTAACTAAATTTTAAACATTATATAATACTTATAATTTTAGAATCCATATTATGAGTTTCTTAGACATAATGTAATAAATAATTCATTTTTTTTGATAAAAAAAGTAATTTTAAAAAAATTCAATTTTACCAACTTTTAATAGTGGAACCCTTTTTTTAAATCCAATATTTTAATATTTAATATATTCAATTTGACTAAAGGAATTTATTCTTTAGAATGGGGACATCAAAAATTTACAAGTTAACACCCCATGCTTTGATGGTACACTTCTCTTTGAATAATATAGTAGCGTGTATTGTACGCAACTTCGAGTTCTAACACACACTACAACCAATCAAAATAGCCGTAATGAATAGTAATACCTACTTTCTGAAATATTATAAATCTTATCTCTCAAAATGGAGTTCATTTTTGGATTTGGAATATCAAATTTATCCTAGGGTGAAATTTTGGAACTTTTCGGATAACATTTATATTTTGATGAATAGTGAAAATTACTAAATTTTAATTAAAAAAAACTTTTTTAATCGAAATAATTTCTATTGATAAATTATGAATTTGAGTGGTTTTGAAGTATATTTGGAATATATTTTTACCATTTAATACAATTTTGGTCATTTTACATAATTTCACAATTAAACTGGACATAAACAAGTGTCAATATTTTGATAGTTGTTATCTCTTAAAAACACGCTTTTTCTTTTAACAATGGGAATTAATTTTAAATTAATTCCTACCACTTCTGTGTTTTGAATTTGGAAAAGTGGATTACATATTTGGAATCAGGGTGTCCAAATTTTTCAAATAGGTAACTTTTATTTTTATACATTTTGAATAATTAATTTGGTAAATATTTTATTTACCGTGGTTAAAGTGTAAATACAGTAAATAAGGGTTAAAAAATAATATTATAATAATAATTAACTACCATAAAACATGTCCTAACATTATTGGTGGATACATTTCCGGCCATGGGAATCTATTGGTGATTTTTGGGACCCCATGGAGCCACCTGTAGGTGATAGGGTCACTTTTTTTTAATTAAGTTAAAATAAATACAAAAATGACATAAGCATATATCCTTTAGAAAAACAATTTTTACATAGGGTTATTGATGTTGGATTTTCGACTATAAATATTCATTAGAAATATCAAAATATTTATTACATAATGGTATTTTATTTATAATTTTTATATATTAAATAATTTAAGTTATTTATAACACAATGGTGATGCAGTAATTACCTAATTAATGAAAAATTAGAAAAAGTAATATTATAAATACCCAAATAAATGTAATTTGAGATGTTTTATAAATACCAACAATTTTATAGGATAATATGAAATGTTAGGATTTATTTAATTAAATTTTTTATAAGTAATAATTCTGTTATAATTTTTACAAAAATCAATTATTGAATAGTGTCAAAATTGACATAAAAGAGTTTTTAAAACAAATATTATATTATTAATTGATATTAAATTCCTAAAAATATATTGTTTGGCCAAGAGGCTTATATCATGATAGTTGTATCATTATTGGACCACTTGGGGGTCTATTGTATGTATATAGTAAGTTAATTAACCATATAATATAAAAATATAAGGAGACATAGCAAAAGTGAAACGAAATAACTAAGAGTTAATACTTAAAGATAAGGTTTTTATAGTGACCCATACCTGTCTAAATTCTATTGGTTGAGTTTTTTTGACACATAACCACATTATCCTTTAAATAATCCACTTTGGAGCCATTAAAAAGATAATATGAATTTATTATAAATTAATATTTCTAGCTTTTACTAAGGTGCCCCTCCTCCCCCTTATAAAAGGACACCACCTCTAACCAACTCTTCACACATTCAAAGCCTTTTGGTTGGGACAACCCCTGACCAAATATTCTCTCAACTTCCCTAAATTCGCCCTAAAGGCCTTATTTTGATCATAAATCCATCCTAAAGAACCCTTTTGATCAAATCAAAAAGAAGAACCCGAAGAAGAGGTAATGTTTTCACCATACGTGTGTATGTACGGCTTACCGTCTCCACGTCGTGGTGTAATTGTTATTCAAAACAGTATTATTTGGATGGGTATAATAATGATGTGTAAATAATTTAAATAATAAATATAACATGATAATTATTCTGTATATATGATATAATATCCAATTATTTAATATTTTAATATCAAAAGAATGATATTGTCGCTCGTACGTACGTACGGACTACCGTCTCCACGAATGCGATGAAATTTATTCCCCATCATATCCATTCAAGTATAATTCTAATTTGATGATTAAAAATAATGTTTAAGGACTTGATATCATTCTGGATATTAATAATATACAACCTATCCATAATAAGCATGACTTATGTAACAAATCATATAAAAGAAAACGAGAAAGTTAACACACGAAATGACGACAATAATAAAGTATTATTAACAAATCATTATTAGAAGATCATATATGATATCATAATTATGTATATGGATCTTGTATAATTTAATAACAATGTTTTATCTATTATAAAGGAGGTGAACATACCATCGACAAAGGAAAAGTACAAGATAAGGGTTATTTCACAATCTCTTCATTATCTGAGGTTGTTTATATGTAATTATATACTGAGACATATTTAGCATCAACATCCATGTTTCCTAAAAATGTATTTAAAAAAATTCTTGATCTTTTATAGAATATGGGTTAAAGTCATTTATACCCTTTTTTGACTTTTTGTAAGAGTTTTATAAAGGGATCTTTCCATCGTTTTCCAAACAAGGTCCTTTTTAACCTTTTCGACAGAATTAAGGAATGAATGCCTTTTTTTAACTTATACGGAGGGTGCGGCTATTTTCTATTGTTATAAAATCTTAGAAGCTTCTCTTACAAGATTATAAGGATATTTTTAAGGAAAAAGTTTTATTTTAAAATTATGTGACATTTAAATGATTTCAAAAAATAGATATTTCTCTCAAATAGTTTTTATTTCATCTATGTCAACATCCTTTGATGGATTTTAAGCTTATTTGAAGTTGCTTTATTATGATACAAAACATCCTTATTGTATTGAAGGTTTTGTGATATGTTTGACTTTGGATGTGTTATTTTTATACCATTCATGGTTTATTGTGAAAGTATTGACATTTCGTATGCTAGTTTTAATAAAAATGTTTATGTTATGTTGAAACCTGTTCATATGAGGAATGCATTGGACTTAAAAAGTGACAGGTGGAGCCCGCTATAGCTCTTTCATGCATCGGTAAGTCTCATGAGACAAACTATTGTCTTGGCACGAGGCCTTGACAAAATCTTATTTGTAGTCTTGGTATGAGGCCTTGGCTACGTGGTTATGATAGTTTGGCATTATGAATTCCATCATTATGAAAGTGGTTATTGATATCGCATGTGATTATTCGACTATTAGAATATCCAAGTGAATAAGTAAATGGAATTATTTCATTTTATATTTTCCATATTATGATGAATTATAAGTTTAAAAGGCTTTTGTTTTATCTATACATTGCCTTAAATGTTTATGCTTATTTATGAATGTTTCCTCTATATTGTTATCCTTTTTGAGCATCTAAGCTCACCCCTTTCAATGTTTTATTTTTACCAGGACGTGAAGAAGTAATTTATGAATGACCTGCAGGGATAATATGAGGGGATATGAAGACAAGATGTTGTTGTAGTAGTTTTCACTTTATTATGTAATGTATACTTTATGAATGTATCTAGTAATTCCAAGGCTACTAAACTAATCAGTCTTTTGAGACTTGATCTTTTGTGATTATGCCAATGTTATGTAATAATGCACCGACTTTGGGTAACTGGGGTCAGGGTGTTACAATAGGGATGGTTATTTAATATGGATTTCTACAATTCATGTGGTTGTAGTTCACCGTACACACGATCGACAATTTCATTTCCCATTTGATGATAGAGGAGATGGGTATAATTTATTCCAAAAAAATAATAAAATATTTGTATATGTAAGATAATGGTATTATTATTATTTTATTCTTTCGAAGTTAATTGTGATATTAAGATAAGAAGTAAAAATAAAGTGCATATTGAAGACATTTATGTTCGTATAGAAAAACAACCTGTGGATATATTATTAAGAACCCTAGGATTGATCTTCTGGGATAAAAACAGATATAGAACAAGGATATTGATGTTTTGGATTGATATTTTCAGGTTTTTTTCTACATAAATTTTCTAGTAGGTGTGTATAATTGAGGGGAGGAGGTTTCCTTTTACAATAGAGGTGGAGTGGAATTTTTGTAGATACCCAAAACTACTCAATAACAGGAAGTCACATTCACCCCAAATTCACAAAAAATTGATCAATAAAAGATTATATGGAATATATGGTCTATCAAAATAACCACTACACAAAAAACACATTTTTTAAACATTATTTTCCTAATCCTCTATTTTTACTCATTCTACTATCTTAGTTTGACTACGGTTAGAAGTCTCTTATTATTTACCTGGGAAATTTTCCCTTTAAGAATAAAATTAAAATGGGGATTATTAGATATTTTTTACCATAAGTGCATGTAACACGCAAAATGCTATTTTACCTTTTACCATGGAAACAAAGTATCTACTCTTTAGGGGTCAAGATAATTACTATAAAAGGACCATTGGTCAATTGAGGAATTTTGGTTTATTTTCTTAATCATATAACAATTTCTTGGAATATGATATGTTTTTTATGAATTATAAATCTCTCAATAAAATATTACTTATAACATAACATTATTATCAATTTGGACAATATTCAATTTATTTGGATTTAAAAACATAATTACTAAGGTGTAGTTAGAATATATCATAAAAAACTGGTTAATAATGTTATATTTATTATTAAAATACACATAATATAATAATTGATTCAATTAATATTATTTTTAATATTTTTAGTATCATTTATTTTATTTATCAATTAATTAAATAATTAATACATTAGTATTTCTGATGAATATAAAGTAATTATATTATTAAAAAAAATTCAAAACAAATTATCCTTATAAAATTAATTTCATTATGAAAAAAATTAATATTAATATTCATTCACACCATTGATTTTACCCATGTCAAATCATAATTGATATTTAAAAGGAAGAGTGTAGCATTTTGTCTTCTTCTTTAATTAAGTTATTATATTACTCTCATTCATGGAAAATTGTCAAAAAAATAATATATAATAAGTTATTAAGGGTATATATAGGGCCATTAACATGGAATTTGAATGATTTACATATTATTTTAACCCTTATCTTTTTAGGTTAACCCCTGAAAAACCAATTTTAACATTAACCATGTTAATTTTTTTACTATTTTTACTTTTCATTCTACCTAAACAATAAGCTGAAATTAATATATACTATTCATTATTATGAATAAAAATATTTAATCAATTTATATAAATTACATTCCCATATGTGGAAAAATTACATTTAAAATTAAACCAACTGATGTGAAGACAAAACGTTTTTCCACAGGGAAAATATTCATCTGTATAGAAAGTTTTAATTTCAAAATTCAATATAAAATTTAATTCAATGATAAAAATTGAATTAAAAACATATAATTGAAATAATTTTACTTTTAAAAATTATTTAAATAAGGTTCAAATTTTTAAAATACTTAAAATGCAAATGATTTTATTAAAAAAATTGGAAATTTACACTATTTACAAAAAAATGAATCTTTTTAGGAAATTTCCAAAAAACACCGATATATAATTTTAAAAATTTTAATCAAAAAATTGATTATATTTTTTTAAAATAAAATCTACATAATTTTTAAAAGTAATTTTATTAAATTCTCATAAATCTAAAAAAAATAATTTTTTTACAGAGGTTTTTCCAAATCATATAAAGAATTATCTAAAAATTTAGAACTGATTTGTAAATATATTTTCCTATCTAAAAAAATTATATATATTTTTAAAAATTTGTTTATTTATATTAATACCACTAAATTTGATGTCTAGGTTATACTGTCCAATCACAAATAATAATATTAATTATACATCATGCATTGATAAAACTCGGCGTTGAGTTTAACACAAGATATCAATGAAATTAATTTTTTTTAAACAAGTGCATCATAAAATTTCAGGTTGATATAGATTTTATTTATTGGTAGAAAATAATACATGATAATTTAGGTATTAATATTTACTTTGATAAAGTTTATTCTCAAGACACAAAATTTTTGATAAATGAACAAATTCTGCAGATCCTAATGGAATAACCAATTTCTGAAAAAACCAGTACTGCATTGGAGAACAAAAAATGTAATAGAACCATAAAGATATGATTTTCTAGTCACTAAAAATAGTAAACCCTTAATGGTTTACAATAATGAACCTCTATCCCATAAAGAATCATTAGGAGCGCAGAGGCTCTAAGATGGGAAGAAAAAATTAATTCTGAATTGGATTCTAGACATCAAAAACCATGTATAGATTCTGGTTGATCCAAAATTTGTGGTAAATGTTATAGGGTGAAAATAGGTATTCAATAGAAAACTAGACATATATGTTAGATTAATCACCTATAAATCCAGGGTAGTGGATAAATGGTTTAAATACGTTTAAGGCATTGATAATATGAAAAATATTTCACCAGTTTCTATGTTTAAATCCATCAATATTCTAATTATTTTAACTGATTAACATGAATATAATGTTTTAAAGATGGATTTGAAAGCACATTTTATTTAATGGTAACCTTTGGGAAGGAAAATTTAGGACAACCAATAGGGTTTGTGTCTCCATATGATGCCAAAAGTATTTGAAATCTCTAGAGATCAATTTTGGTATTAAAGAAAGCATCCAAGTCATAGAGATTGAAATCAACAGTTCTATATAATATTTTGGTTTCCTTAAGAATGAATGGATTCCAAGTGTTTATAAGTATTTTAGTGGGAATGTGGTTGTTATGAAAGTTGTATATTCTTGTAACATATTACTTATTAGAATGACATTTTGGTTTTACACTGGGTTAATGACTAATTATATATGTGTTTCTCTATGAAGGACTTAGGTGAAGTAGCCTCCATTATAGAGATCAAGATTATTCATGATAGATCCATGTGGATTCTTTCACCAAGTATAAGAACATTAATTTACCAGATACTAAATAAATTTATTATAGAAAACTATGAAAATGGATATTTTCTAGTTTTAAATGGTATAAAACATTCTAAAAAATGTCCCCACATACAAAACTGGAGAAACCTAGAACGAGTAAGATCCCATATGTTTTTGTGATTGGATCATTTATGTATTTCTTGTTTTTATTATACATTATGTTTCCTAATCATTTATAATGTTAGGAATATATCAAGACAATCCATATGAATTACATAGGTTTTGTATCAAGGATATCCTTAAGTATTTGAGAACAACTAATGATACATTCATAGTGTATGGAGGAGATGTGGATCAATTCATTAGGGGTTATATTGATGCTATCTCTCAAAATGTATAAAGTGATATGAAGCCACAATCGCGATATTTTTTCAGTCTCAACAAAGGAGATTTCATATAGAAGTGTTTGGAGCCACTAGTTGTCATCGATTATACTATAGATTCTGAGTATATAGCAGTTTTTGATACATCCAAGGAATCTATATGGATAAAAATATTTTTCTAGGAGAACTATGGGGTTCCTAGTAGTATATTTCCTTTAATATTGTATTTTTATAATGCTATTGTGGTTTATTTTTGAAAATATTTGAGGACACACAAATGAATAATTAGTATACTCTAGATGTATTACCTGTTGTGAAAATTTTCTCAGAGGTGTCAAGTTGACGTAAGTAGTGTTTCCACTGAAGAATATTTGAAAAAATCTTTAACTAAAACATTATCTAATTAGATGAATTAGTATTATATGAGAGCTAACGTACTAAAGGTTGTTATAAATTAAAACTTGTGCATGCGGTATTCTGTTGAGTTGGTTCCCTGGAACTATCATCAGTTTACTTTATAATTACATGTAATCCTAGTTGTCAATATTTATAGACTCTTTATCACATCATGATTTTTATTCTGATAAAATATTATTCGACAATGTCCTAAGAGTAGTTGTGTCTTTGAAATATCATAACAGCTCATTGATATGATGAAAACATAGAAGTTCCAAAATATCATTCTTAAATATAAATTTTTAGTAGAAATAAATCATTTGTGGGAAATAAAAGATTCAAGATATTAGGGGTAGAGACTCATCAAACTTTGAGAAACCTTGTCATAGTTTACACCCTTTGTAATTTCTAGTACTGGAGATTATAAGAAAAAGAACACCAATAGGAAATCCAAATTAATATGTGTCATTTAATATTACTATCTACATATATTTGTATTATAACTTTGACAATTATACTATTAATAATAGATATTATGAGTTTCATATATTGACGTGTTTATAAAAATAGTGATGATATATTTTAATAGTGAAGAAGGATATGTTGATTTCATCATCAGTAATACTTCATTAACAAATAAATTAAGAAACTATTTTTCCATTATATTATCTAACATGATTTCTTATCTCATTCTTTTTTATGGAATTTATATAGCCTAAAATAAATCTATGTCGATGTTGTTAATTTGGAATGTTCAACTATATAAATGACAAAGAATGTGACATTGAACACTTAGGTTGATGAAAAAATCATGAAACCTTCTTGATTATGTATACAATGATAAAGGGATTATATTAAATGGTATGCATTCATATAAGGATTTATGTAATTAAAACATTAAAACTTTTTTTATTGGTGATTTAGAATTTTTCTAGATGTTAACCATGGAATTTGAGCTTCATTACCTAATGCCACATTGAATGTGTCCCTGAGGATCACATATTATGTGTATCTAGCACCTCAGTTAAATAATAATATTTTTTATTATTTAACAAATTGAATTCATATAACTCATTCATGTGGTATAAAAATTACTGATGTTTTCTTTATCACACATATTCCATTAAAAATTCTTCAAGAGAATATTTTGGGAGTAGGATATTAAATAAATAATTTTTTTTCTATTTAGTGACTATAATACTTCTTGTTTATTATTTTTAGAAAAATTAAGTGGTAAATATTTGTAAAATAAATAGTCATTATTCAATTCTTGATAAATATTGAGGAGGAAGCATATACATAGGTTGATGGTCAGTTGATGAATAACTTATATTTATAATTATTTTAATAAAATAATATTTACATTAATTAGTGATATTTGTGCATGTAAATAATTAATAACAATATAATTATTATAGACATGGAGTTCCATATGAATTAAGAAATATAATAATGCATATTATGAAATTATTATTTTCTAAACCAAATGTTATATAAACCCAATTATATTATATTATTAAGTGGTATCCATATCATTTTGTGTTCAAAATATTGTTTAAATATAACTATCAAGAAGCTCTAGAGAGACCCCCCCTCCAATAACACTCTCAAGAATAGATACTGATCCTCCTCCCCCACCCCTCTTGAGTGTCGAGAGAGGAAAGAAAATCTTTCTACAAGACATTCTCAAGGAGATCAAAGAATAATGATGAAAGATTATGGATATACACTAGTAACACCCATATATTATTATAACTATGTATAGTGGTTCATAGAATATGTGTGGATCACTACTAGAGATAAACTACTCTTTATCCCTAAAACAGAGTTATGGTTTTACATAGAGATGTTGTTTGATCCATCAACCAAGAAATAAATCACCAAAAATTATTTCTTAATTATTTAAATTAATTATATATAATATATTGTGATCCTAAATATTGGATCCAACATTCAATCAATAATTAATATTTTATTCAATTCCATTTATCACGGTGTTTATCATCATGTAAATCTCTTATTTGTCATCGATTATGAAAAATATGCTAGTTTTGTATGCCCAATCCGGCGGTTGTGCTATTCCTAAAACATTCATTGAAACTCCAAAAATATATGGGATGCATTCTTCTAAGATAGAGACCATGTTGTCAAGATTCGTCTAAAAAGTCTATCTAATCCCACATGATTTTATTCATTCACCATTCTCACTAAAAGATTCATCAAAATATTCTCATAGCATGTTGACAAAGGAAAATTCATCCATATTAGCCAGATTCTAGTAACCTTCTTACTATTTCAATTATACAAGGCTACAAAAATTGACCTTGGGAATCACCAAATAAAGAATTAATTGCATAGATTTTATGTCATGGGTGAATTTAAATGGAAATAATTTTATTCTATAATTAGTTCAATTTAATTGTCCGGTAAATAAACATAATATCAGTACCCATTGTGAACAAAAATTATATCACCCCTAGTGTAAAACCTATATTCTAGATCCCATGTTTTTCTCTTATAATAGTTTATTAAACTGATTAAACAGTATTTTTAAATGTGTCCATGAGATTAGGTAATTTTTATTATTATTCAACATCTAATATCAACTCACCTTTACCTTCTCTATCTTCACCTACACTGGCTCCAATCCCATGAGTAATTGAACACCCATATTTGTCTAGGAAAATGATGACCTACATGGTCTCTACTATGAGGCATCAATTGGTTCTATGAAAATTGTGAGGTGATAATAATTTTTATAACAAAAATCCACTAAGGGTAGGGGATACTTGTTGTACTATCAAAAGTTCAACATGAAATCCCGCAACATGTCCTCCTTGACATGAATGGTTCTTTTTGTCAAGGTGTCTGTTAGGGAGTGGAGGGCCCTGATCATGCCAAAATAAGTGATGAATACCTCATGAAATCCTCACCATATTGGGGAATTCATGTGAATATCATGACCAGAGACAATCTCCAAGTGTACTTTTTGAATCCCAGTGAACTCATGAACATAAAAGCATCCCAATAATTCAACCAAAATCTATTTTATAAAGTTAAGTATGTGGGATAAATGGGAATATTAGATGACTATTACACAAATAAAATCATGTAATTTCACTACCCATTAAATTATGACCATAAGACCCATCAATACATAATCCAAATCTCACTACAGAACCTTAGTGTGTTGGGAAAATATTGTTGGTTCCTGATGCTTTCCCTATAGCTACTAACATGTAAGGCATAATGAAATAAATTCTACAACACCCCTCTTTATCACTGGATACAATAACTGACCGGGTGGGTCACAATAATTTTTTTTTCATTCCTATATTTACTACGAAAATATATCTATCGAACTCCCTAAAAACCCCAAAATGTAGAACAACTAGATCCAATGTTCATCCAAAGAAGAGATTGGCCTTCTCCCCACCATTAGGGAATCCATTTGGAGCATGTACCACAAATATCTAGTCATAAAAAACCTTACAATAAATTCCTTTATATTTTTATTCCCACAAATTTTCGTAGAAATAGATGGGTCACTACCAATGATTTCAAATATAGTTCTTCTCCGATATTCACTATGAATAACTGAAATGATTCCAAAGGCTCCAAGGCCTCACTTAATAGTCAAGAACATGATTTCATGCTTACAGAATCTACCACTACATTAAATTTAAATGTATTACAGACTATCTCCATGTAATAGTACTATATGAAATATATCCAATACACCTTCCTCTTGTTAAAATCCCTCTATGTGAAGATATACCTAAGATTATTAAGGCCAAAACATACAATAATCCACATATAAAAATGATAATATCACAACGTTTTTAGGAAAACCTCCATTGATTCTAGTATGAAATAATGGTTAATTTAATTATTCTCATTTATTTTGTTCTTTTTGGACCCCTAAGTAGTCATGACCATTCTTTGTGCCAAAAAACAACAAAAAATTGTTCCAGAAATAACAGTGAACATGGAATAATAAATTCCCACCCATAATAGAATAAATATAGGGGTGATGGAAATTATGTATCTTATATTCCTTAAGTACATCTAACATATCTCCAACTTCATAAATGGATGCAAATTATTAATAATGTCCATTAGGGATCTATAATCTCGGATACAATCACCCCAATATTCTAAAATAGATATCCTACCAAAGGATGACATGCACTTATAGAACACTATTAGTTGGCTCACATGCTAGAAGTACCGCAATCATTTATGGGACTATAAAAACTAACAAATTGAAGACAACATGTTCAATGAAGTTTTCATATCTAATCAATAATTGAAACATTGAGATATTTTTATACAGATGATGCTTCTGAAGTACTATCGGAAACATCATTATATAATCTTCATTCTATGCCTTTGATACTAAGTGTAAAGTATTTCTATGATGAAGAAAACCATGAAATTGACTAATTAAGGATGTAAGATCTATTTTATGAGTCTAATAAGGACCTATGGGGATATTGTTTTTGATAAATAGAATTACCCTGAACTCGTAATGATTTTCATAACATCATAATATCACCTTCACTATATCTTCATCACTTGTAACTGATGATAGATTAAAATCAGGTATATAATAGAATTTGTTTTACTATTTCACAAGATCAAAGTGATCTTATTTAATATTTTCCAAATGACCTCATGCACACCTCATCATATTCCACTTTCTTTGGAGTAGTAGCAGGGGTATAGGGTGGTACAATTAGGGGACTATACCCCTCCATTAGAGTGTGAAGTATCAAATAAATACCCAAAAATTAGCTGACATAATAATACTAAATAAGTAAAACAAATTAAAATAGAATAATTTGCATACAATAGATGAATAATACACGACATGAGTGGTCATTCAACCTACAATATGGATCTCCAACTTAGAAAATCAAATATAATAAATAAATAAATAAATAAAATACAAGTGAATCCTTGGTCCCAATCTAAATCCACTCCACATCTATGTCTCTAGAAATCGAGATATCTCACTTAGTTATGAAAATACAGGACTGAGTCCTTCCTGTACCTACAACCAAGTTAGAGTCTGCTTGGGTAACCATGTTATGTAGTGGCCCATGTAAGGTGTGAGTACATAAATCAGTAATAAAACAAGAATTTGGTTTCACACATGGAAATAAATTAAGTTCTATGTTTATATTTTATACTTTTAATATTGAAGACAAATACCATAGAAAATAAATAAAAACCCCCCATCCATCCTCAGATATAAAAATCTGATCAAATATATGTGCTTTATCTAGCACTGGAATGTCATTCAGAATGTTGTGATGACTATTCCAACCACAATAATGAACTTGAGGTCATTCACCCTAGTATACAAGTAACGACTGTGAAATTATATTGTATATTGACTTGGGGATTGGTCCATAATAGAATAAAAACTAGTGTAATGATCCATCTAGTATATGATTGTTCCTGATAGTAGATAAATAAAATTGTGGAAGACTCGACCTTTCCCACTAAAGAAACCAAAAGCCCCAAACACATAACACCTAGTAGGAACTCTCTCCTCTACCCAAAACTATTAAACCTTTCTCTAAATATATGGTATCCACAACCATACTATCAAGACAACACCATTAGTAATTTTATGCATAAAATATACACCATTTATCATTTTTTATAATGAACCCCTTTAGGATTTTTTTTATATCACATAATAACAATCACAAGGGAGATTCTTATACATATCACTAATGTTATAAGGGAGTATTACATATAGCATAATATCTTCCTCCAAGGTGTATGCTCTCTATGTCGTGGACTATTTCTATGGTGGTTTCAATGTCATTAAATAATATAAATGACTAATGTATTGTTCGTACACCCAAATCCAACATGAAAAAATAGGGTCGTCCCCCCTTAGAATAATACATATATAATAATAAAAAATATATCCCTAGGAAACCAATCTGATATATACAGTGGCACCCAAAAACATATAATAATTCCTGAATTCATACTCATTGGGTCAGTCTATCCTAGGGTTGCCATCCAAGATCCCCTAGGACACTAAATAGGAAACATACACTAATTGGGGTCCCTTTGGTTATCTAACCACAAGATCACCTTTGTTGCGGTCTGTTAGGTAAATTAATAGTTGGGGAAACAAAATTGGGGTTCTATTTAGAATAATCTAACACATGGAATAAACACATCACATTGGGGTAGCCCATCACACACCCAGGTATCTAACAATGTAAGGTCTTACATGCTAATTTGTGGATGACTTATAAGAAACACACTAGGGATGGATCATGGAAAATCTAATTTATTAGTTTATACTATGGTTTTCCAATCAACCAACACAATACAAAAATATAATTTATCTAAGATCTATCAAGGATGCTCACTTGGCCTTACAGGGCCACTCAACTCAAGTCATCCTATGACTACACATTTAGGGAGACAAAGGATAATACGAAGGGACATTAAGTGATAATAAATTCAGTTTAATCAATAGAAACAATTAAATGGTATCTAGGGTACAAAATTTGAATTCATTGACCAAACCATCAATTTTCAAGTTCACAAACCTAGTTCACAAAGGATAACATGGACTCAACACTTTGTTTAGTTCATTAAGTACATAAATTTTTCATTGAACATCAAATTTAAATGAAAATTTTCAATTAATTATGTAATTTGTTCAGCACATTCATTAATTTGAGTTTTCATTACATGAATTATAATTAAAATTCCTTATACCCTAGTGTGAGTACCAAATACTATATACCTCATTGGTGATACTAGCCTAATTATTCCTCAGAGTTTTATAATTATTTCTAGTTCCATCAAGCCTTATCCATGGTCCACACCAAGCCTGAATCATTACTAAAACTCATGGATCAGACCTATAAATCTGAAATCACTATTTATGATATTAACTATTAATTAAATTGTTTATTTATATGGAGGTATAATTCTAAATAACTCACCAGATTACTTCGTTATGACAAAACTATGATTAAACACCTATAGGGTTTTGATCCACACTCTTAACATTGAGTCAGTACAAGGAAATGCCGTGAATAACTGTTCAAAAAGTTGATTTGATAAATATTTTATGGAAATCCCTCAATAAATTAATGGTGAAACATAACTTTGGTTAACTAATGTAAAAAAACTAACACACAATGTTACAATACACTATTTTTATAGGCATAATTAAACTAGTATCATTATTTACTGATTCCACCATGATTAGATGGAATTGGATTCCAAATTCTAGATAGAGATAAAATAATTTAATGTAGATAGATTGAATTAATAATTAATATTAAATGTGTGGAACACAACTTTAATCAAAAAATAACTCCATGAAAAATTCCATAAAAATTAGTGTATGAAAAGAGCAAGGGGGGGGGGTGTGACATCCTAGTTCATTGTGGAAAAGAAAGAGTGGGAAGGGGGATCCCCCATCTAAAAACCTATATGGGGAATGAATGGTAATTCTTCCCCCAAAAAACCATCCACCGACTAGTGGGCTTGGGTCACTTCCTCTCCTGTGGCCTACGGTAGCCAGCTTGGTGGTTGGGTACCCCACTATCTAGTCGATTACTGCCTCAACTAGACTTTTGCAGCATCGACCACTCTGAGCTACAAACACCACTTCCTAAAAAATCTCCACCCTCAAATATGCTTCACTTCCTATAAAATATAAAACAATTTAGGTATTTATACTTTTATAATTCCATTCTGAAATGTGGTTCTCATTCCAAACCTTCCACCAAAATAAAATTCAAAATTATTCCAAACTTGCCAACATGTCTTTACAGTAGGAGTTTAATAAAATCCACCCAATTAAACTTCTATTCACTAAGAATTCCTGGTGTTTATTGAAAAATGTGTCTCATCCCACCTTGGTCATAAATTTTCCACTAATAAACTATGTTTAATACTTGAGTTTATAAAGCGCCTCTAGTTTTTACTTTAGTCCCAGGTAATTATGCTATGAAAATAGATATAATGTTTGTAAAAGACCACCGAAACCCCATGATGGTTCCTACCAGGGACCATCCAACATTAGACATGAATTTATTGAGCTATAATTCTTCTGATATTATAATTTTCCACAAAAAAACATAAAAATGTGTTCTAATGATTCACTCTATATAGTTTCCATCCTACTGTAACTGGTCATACATGATGATGATAGTAATATACCAATATATCTCCATATTCCTTATTTTTTACTAAAGAAAATTGGTCCCTATCACCCTTTAATAATGCCCGAAAATGCCCTATATTCCTTGAAAATATTTGATTGATCCTGAAAATGCACCCATATTATCCAAATATATGAACTATATGTGATTTCTAACCCAACTCTTCCAACTATATGTTGGAACACAAGTTAAAACCCCTTGGAATGATGTGCCTTAAAATTTACCACCATCCATTTTCTTTGTGTCTACTCTTAAAGGTACTCTGGGATTTTTTAAGAATGATTTCAAAGGTCATTACATAAATTATGGTGAAATTATCCCCATTTAATTACTAATTTGTACCAAAATAATCTCCACACATTCTATGCCAGGAGCATTGACAATCCCCCCATCCAATCATGACATGATCACCTCAAATAAAACAAATATACTCCATCCAACATTATATAATAGGATACATATGAAATTAACCAAGGATTCCAGATAAACCCATACCCATTTACTCAAAAGCATCCCATTTCTAAAATAACTATCTAACAACTATTTTCATGCATCTATATCCCATCTCATGAAAGGGATGTGCCACTGCGACTGAAATATCACTCGCAAAATTATAATAGTATTTTTCATCACATAACTAGATGAATTATCTTATCATCACAATCCAAACCACATCCGTCACCATAAATAATGAACAATGAATCCATACATGAACGTATCATAGAACTAACAAGGAAAATAAATTTAATACTTTTCGTAGATCATGGAAACATAATCATTTAGAATCCTATGAAAACCCAATAATAATAAGGTTCAAATACTAAAATTATTCTATCAGCTCATTATCATCATGTTTTATAATTATCAAATGCAAGACACTCGTCCCAATACACACATAATTAATTCAACAAAAAGCCTTTAGACCCTTGAATCACACATGATCATAGCCAATTTTAAATTCACTAGGTCCAACATAGAAAACAATGATGTTTACCATGATTTAATTGCTGAGTAGTATTTTCATGTTCCCTGATAACATATTTAAAAAATCCAACTCATGACTTAGCAAGTCACACATTATCTAAACCCGAATGGCCAAGATATATGAGATGTAAAATTCATCAATATTGAAGCATCTTTGATGATTAATTCATCAATCATAGATATAAAAATAAATGTTCTAGAATAACACCACAACCTTCTAAAAAGAATCCTTCCATTTGTAAGTTTAGACCAAGTAGGATGACCCTAGGACATCCTTTTCAAAATAGATCATTTCACTACTACCATGGTGTAACACATTCTCCCCCTTAACCCATGAAATGTTCCAAAACCTACGAATCTACCCATGTTCAAACAATTCATAAAAACACATATACAAAAAACAATTTTGGTCACCCAAATAGTCATACACTATGAATCCTTCCATGGTACCAAAAATCACAAGCACCTAAGGAAGATAACCTCAAAGATGAATTAGAATTATCATTCCAAAACCATATCCCAAATTTAACCCCACATTCATTAATTAGTAGTGTAAGAAACTACCCATGCTATTCGCATTGAAGGGTATAGTAATAATGGGCTAACCCCTTTTAAGAGTATCCCTAAAATATCATTAATAATTGTATAACAATGGTTTGAGTCAAATATAAGGGTCTATATAGCTGCCATTCTAGAAAATAAGTCACTTGTCTCATTAATCATGAACCATGGGGCCTCAAGCATTCTTCAATATTAATTATAACATGACATATAATGTTTTAAAAATAGCCACTATAGGGTTCTCAACAAACACATCCGACATCCATTTCCAAAACCATCATCATACTAGGAATCCATTCTCATGGAAGATACACCTAAAAGTTTGCTCCCTCGAAGAACAAAACTCATCATTCATCACTTCCCCAATCAATGAAACCATCCTAGATGTTACATATCATGAAACCCTAATCAAATGGATTGATTTTTTATAATTTTATTCACATCTATATAGTTAAAATCATATAAGATATTATAGGAACATTATATAACTGAACATAAATAGTAGTCATCCATAATTAGTTTAAAACTGTGGTATCAAATTCCCTTTTCAACATACTTTATATATCATAAAGGCATATGGTGTCTGTACCAACCTACTGGGGTCACCCCATGTACCATACACTGAGGGACTATATTTATATCATTAAATAGATTCTCACTATAGACCCCATGACTTTATATCATAAGGAAACATATGCATGTCTTTCCAACTGAGTAAAATGTCACCAAAAACATATACAGGAGAACTATATATGATATATTGTTGAAAATATAAATAGTTGAACCTATATTTATAGTGATAATAATATCAAAAGAAGGTATATACATTCCATGTGAATCATACATACCTAATCATGATGTATGTGATTCCACATTCTAACAACAGATAATATATAAATAAAAAATAAATCATACACCATAAACATCATATGTGTCACCAAAATTGAAAATCATATAATCGTAACATCAAAAACCAAGAACAATAATCCCAAAACCTTGGTAAAATAAATTTATAACTAGAAACATGCTCAACAACACTATTCAGAAGCCCATCATAGGATCTAAAATATTTCTATATATCATGGCTACCATTTCTCAAATAGTGATAAAATAAACATTTGATACAACGTTGTAACATAATTGCCTAGTTCTACATGAATAATAACCATATAAGGCCCCTAAATAACCTCAAGAACACCCCTATAGATGCCAGAGTCTACCTAATGGTTGTGCTATTATAGGTTGGTATTATGGGGAGAATATAATTTCAACCCATAAAAATCTAAAGGGTCAAAATGCTATCTTTTTATACCAATTTCAATAAGGATTTAATTTATTTTTAGGATCCTTCAATATTAGAAATCCACATTTAACCGAGGATTTCCCTAGAGTACTATTTGGATTGGATACCTCCATAAAAGTTTCTTGGGATGTGTTTGAGTGAGGAACTAACATACTAAAAGAATAAGTGTATGCCTTTGGTGATAGTCATTATCCTGAAAATAAAATTGGTCTTATAGATGGTCCTAGAAAGGGGAAAACATGTGTCTTTTTTGTAGCTTCTGATACCTAGTGGACCAAGACTTGATGACCATATTAAAATGGTTCAGAAAAAATTTTGTTAGTGAGGCATAATTTTTACAATAGTATTATAGAATGTACCCAGTTACATGTATAGTTTCACTATATGTGTTTAAATGTACGATCCCTAATGAGATGATGTTCTTTAATGGTGGGGATAAGGTAAACCTATAATGTTAAAGGGTTAAAATAATAAAAGTTACTAACAATACAGATAAGTTTTAAATTTCAATCATTAGAGTCTACATGATTAAAATTCCATAATTAGGATTGGTTATTCATGAGGTAGAATCAGCATGGGAAAAATCTTGGGAGGTTTCTTAGAGTGTTTGTGATTGAGTAAAAAGGAAATTTAAGGAACATATTATCACATGTTTGGTTATTGATTAGTCTGATGATCCATTAAGTTATGTGGGTCGGCCCTAGTGATAATGTCATGTGTATGCAGGGTAACTGGTGGTGCCTAATGAGTTAGGACCCACCAACCATATTAAGAAGGTTAGGTTCGAGAATTGTTATTGGGACCTAGTATTTATATATACCCCCATATAAAAGTGAGAAATTTCATAAAAATATTTTGGAATCCACTAAAATAATAATTCATAATTCAAATAAGTAATAATTATAAAATAGGCTATACAAAATGGATGAAACATACAATACTTGAGTGGTCATATGACATATAAGGATGATAATCCACTAGGATAATCACATATAAAGAATAAAATAATAATTAAAATACAAGGGTGACCCTATAACCAAATACATGCTTCAGAACCTCTGAGTGTCACGACTGTGGATATCCTTCTTATTCTTGAAAAATCCAAACTCTTAGCCAAACTATACATGTAACAAAGTGAGAGATGTCTCTGGTAGCCAATTAAAATGGCGACCTGAGATGAGTGTGAGTATTCAAGATAGTATACCGCCACCAACATGGTCACGTTCATAGATAGTGAATACATTACTATAGTCATATTTATTGGAACATGTTTGTGTCCTTGATTGACCATACCTACATTGGCCAGTTCTCAATTGTCTTTGAGAACATCTTGATGAAAATTCAAACCATAATAATGACTTGGGGCTCTTTCACCTTGGTATATAGTTAATTGAACATGGATCTATTCCACCTCAATTTATAGTATAATGAAATGTGGCTTGCACTATCCTAGAATAAAAACATAAGGAATGCTCTATCCCAGTATCAAATAGTCCCCAACAATAGACCTTGTGTAGTATAGAAGACTTGACCATGCCAAAAAGAGACACCATATTCCACTGATATCTAACACATGTAAGGAACTATATACTCTACTTTAAAGTAACAATACCATCACAAAATATGTGTAATCCTATCCTAAAATATCTAGACAATCACATTATGAATTGTTTGTATAACACCCACAACATTAGTGGTCTTTTTTATAAGAACCACCCCTTACAGAGTTTTCTTTATATCATACTACAACCCAAGAAGGGGTGTTTCCAATTCATATCAGGACCACCAAGTGGTTGTATAACATACCACATCATAACCTATTCTTAAGAATATGATACTAGTTTAATGACCATTTCCTAGGAAATTTTCTATATCGTTAATAAAAATTAGTGAAACAAATTTTGACCACATGCCTAATCCTGACATGCATAAACTGGGATACCCTTGTCGAATGACCTAGAACATCATAGCCCACAAAGGCCCACAACTATGATATTGGTTCTATGGTGACACCTACAATCATCTACCCATTCCCAGATGCACCATTTCAATGTTGGTCTATTACTGGTAAACTGATTCGGTTCCCCTAGGCCACTACATTTGAATGGTTCCCACTTGATGTATTTTCTTTCAAAACAATATAAATTCACCCTACATGGAGTTATTTTGATGGATTCTCTATAGGGTTTCAGTACATTAGGTCCCATTTTAAAAAATATCACAGAATGGTTAATCCTTCCAAAAAATTGCAATACATCGCACTCCCAGTTCACTAACATCTTATAACCTCATAGGATAAATAAGGAATATCAAATAATAAACACACATATTATAAGCCACAACCCATCTAATTACATATATTTTTATAGGATTATATACTGAACCAAACTAGATCAATGATCCAATGATTACAATATTTCTCAAGGATCCTCGCTTTTCATACTCAACCCACTTGACTCATGTCATTCCACACCTCTACATGGAGGTTTCCAAAGGAACTTACACAATGACCAAAATTCAGAACCATTTCAATTAAGCATAGGTATCCTCTTTAAGAAGATAAAGTCATAAACAAAAATATTTTAATTCATGACCTTGGCCATTGGTAATTGAGGCCAACAAACCTGTGAAAAGAGATCAATGTAAACATGGTACTTTGTTTAGTTAATTAAAGGAATAAAATTTAAATTAAAAATTCAATTTTAATTAATAATTTCAATTAATTAAGTTAATTGGTATATATCTTCGATGGAATAAATACACATCACATATATCATAAATACAATGAATTGAAAAATAGACCAAATACCAAGTACCACCTACCTCATTGATGAAGTCAATCCAATATTCTTCAAAAAGCAATAAACTTTTAGGCTAAACAACCCTCATTCAAGGTCTTCAGCAATCTCAGATCATCAATTTAGCTCTGTAAAACACTTTAAAACTCAATTTAATTAAATATAACATTTATAATTATTTAAAAAATTATTTTCTAAAGAGTAATAATATTGGATAATTTTCCAGATAGCTTCATCACACATGAAATGTGAGAATAAACCAAAAGGGGATCACACCATTCTCCCAGTACCGAGTCAGACAAAATCCCTGTCAATAAAAATTATTATAAAAAATTAATTTATTATATATTTAAGTAAAACCTCTAAATAAATCAATGGTACAATGTAACATTGATGAAATGAAGGAATATTTCTATCATATAGTGTTATGGGACACCCTACTCATGGGAAGAACGAAATCCCAATCATAATCAGCCAATTCCACCATGCTACAGTGTAGTCATATTCAAAACCCTAGTTGGAGAAATGATAAATTAGATTAAATAAGGTAAATTATGAAAATGTATCAACTAGGGTGAAACTAACCTATACTCCTTGAAGAAAACTTTGGAAAATGCCTCAAAAAGTGGGGGAAGAAAGGTGGAGGAGGGGTCACGACCCCCTAATTCATGAGGTAAAAATAAAATGGAAAGTGTATTCACCCTTTTAAAAACCCAAGGGGCAACATAATAATTTATCATCGTAATATAATGGATTAGTAAGCTAGTGGCATTTTACAACAGGCTCTACTATTGCTTATGAAACCAACTAATTGATAGATACATTTTTTTTCCTGCTATAGCCTCCACAATCATTGGTTACCAAAAATCCCATTTCCAAGCATGTCTAACTCTAGTCGATGTTTAATCCCTATCCAAGACAAATCACTTATGGAATTGAAAATTTCTTAATTATGTTTTGATACTCGATTCTCAAACGGAACCATATAATAAATGGAAATATAAAATTCCTCCAAACATCTTGAACTATTATTACACACTGGGTATTATATCACCAACTCTTTTAAATGGGAATTTCATCTTCACTATCACTTTGTTTAGTTGAAAATTGTAAATATAAAACCTCATTATCACCTCCCCTTTCTTTGTGATTGTTATCACAATGGCCTTGGTTGGAACACTAGGTTTAATAAAGCCCTTCCCCTAGAGCTCCTCCAATTTCACCAATAGCTATTGTCTCATAGAAGGTTCCATCTTATATTCTGCAAAAGATATCAGACAAGTACCAAGGTGGGACTAAATACAATTTCCAACCACCCTATGAGAATATAGACTAGGTTCATACTCAAGAAAGATGTCAGGATACACCTACACCACTGTAGGAAACCGAACATCCACTATGCCTAACACCCTATGGTCAAGCTATCCAGTTGATGTGAAATCAAATGTAGTGTCCTACCCATGATCTCATATCACCCATATATAAGATCCTTCTCACCAATTAAAAAAATGTCAATATTTGTGCTCAAATGAATCTTACTCCATAAAAACAATCAATCTATGCATAGGATGTTGATTTCCATAAATACAATGAATGAAATCATATGTATTAATCTATTCTATTAATATATCTCATGTGAACTAATATACATAAAATATACTTCAAACCACTAATAGAAGAGTGTAATAACTGAATCATCCCTAGTAGGAGTCTCTGACTACTAGGGTCAATCCAATGGTTCTACTATAATATCCAACTCTAAAATAACGAATTTGGGAAAAAACTAAGGACTCAAACTAATGTATAAGAAAAATGATTCTATGGTGGAGAATACGTATATATTAACTCAAATCGTACCAGGAGCCTCTAAGTCCTAAGTATTAATTTCTTGAGACATTCTGTTCCCCTATCCACTTGCTCTATAGTCATAGTATAGAGTAATTAAAGGTATTGGTCATGGTATTGATCCATAAAATTGACCACCACTACTGCTCATATGACATAATCAATTTCCTAAAGTTATCCAGGAATTACCTTGGTAGGACCTTGGTTGTGTGTCTCTATCTATCATGGAAGTTTTCCAACACCATCCCACTATCTTCCACAAGACCAGTTGGTAATTTTCATGCAACATGTCCTCACCCATCAAATATAAGAAAACTTATTTCCCAGTTGCCTAGATCTACAATAGATCCATACGTCATTGATCACTATTTTTGAGTTTAGACTTGTCCAAATTCCATGTTTCATGATCCCATATCCTGATGTAAAACCACACCAATAGTGTCTATACTCTATGGGAACCATCGTCCACACCTTTTATTTGGAATTCCTTGGTTATGAATCACTCTAGAACTATGTCCTAATATAGTACCCTAAAATTTTTGGGTTATAGAGGGGTACTAAACTAGACCAAATATCTGTATTGATTCAATGATTGAACTTCCATTCCAATAAGTATCCATCGAGAACCCTGTCAAGTGAGTAATATGGTAATTCATTGATCTATTACTCATACTCAACTGTAGACATGATCCCCTACAGCAATCGAACAAACTCTAAATTATGTATCAAACACATTTTAAATGAAAAATAATCATCTCAGAATAGATTATAAAACTGTGAATATAAAATTATTACCCCAATATGGGTATAAGTCATTAGGCCTTACCAACGCCCTACTACACAATGTATGAGACTAGAATTGAGTTACAATATTTAATCTAAAAGGTTTTGAAGGGGTAAAAATACTTGGTCCATGATTCAATAAAATCCCAAATCATCAATGAATATTTCTTATAATTGAACATACGTGGACGTGAATTATAGAATTCATACAAAATTTTAAAACAAGGCTTGTCCCTAATATAATCTATTGGAATGATTGGATGGTTAACCCAATACCAATTATTAAACTAATCTAGAGAGGGTGGGTCATCTATCCACTCCATAGGTGGAAGCACCACCAGATATGTACTTGGAGTAAACACATCATGCATAGGTGCATGAAATTATTCTCACCACTCAGCTAGTGATTATTGTAACCCTACTTAGGATTCATCATTGGCCACATCCATATTGGTGTGCTACAATATTATAGAATTACCATGATTAATTGACTATATATATGTAGCTGATTTATAAGACAATTTGATATAAAAACAATCATTCATATTTGATGTATGCACCATTATTTTCCCTACAACCAGTTTTTCTCTGTATCATGCCAACAAGAAGTTTTAAAAAGTTTTTTTGTGTGGATAAATCAAACTCAAAACCATCCCTTGGTTCCCTTTCCTAATAACAAGAATTTTGATAGATCAAAACATTTCTTGAATTTCAAATACCATCTCTAGAGAGAATTCTATCTACAAAATCCATTCATAGGAAAACCTTTTTCGATTCCACTATGACATGATTTGTCCCATATGGGTCCTATGGGGCTGGTGGTATGCCATGTGTGCCACCCCAATCCCTCTTCGAATAGGTATGGTGACATGCATCAAGTTGAAATATCAAACACATGGGAGAACATAGACTAATACACCATAGCACACACACACTAATTAGCATACATACAATAAATAATGTGTAATTATATAAACTGGAATAATAAATACAAAAAAGACCTCCAAAACAATGAAAAAGTACAAAAAAAGTAAAATATGACAAAATATTTTCCAAAAAACCATAAAATAATTTCAACCTATGAATCTGTAGGAATAATAACCCAACATACTATTGGGGTTTGAATTTGGTTTATAATTATTTTTTTGATAAATTAAAACTCCTCACATTTAATATATGGTTCAAAAATTAGAAAATAATGCTATATAATATTTTGGTTTTACTATTTCAGAATCTTGACTAGAAATTATATAGGTAAATGAAATTCTCCATTACCCTTATGTAGATTAAGAGATGGATATTAAATGAGCTTATTCCCTTAATCATGATTCACAATACCCTTACCCTAATGTGATAGGGGTTAATCTTACCTTTACTTGGTGATCACCATCTAGGTAAAGGTAATTTCATTTAACTTTAAACTATGGCCAAACTTTATGATTAACCTTACATAACACTTCAAAATAAGATGTTACCTTTACACATGACTTCTTCTACCTCTTACACAAGCTATATAAATTAATATTTTCATTTATATGGCATGTATGAAATATATTCTACCTTTATGAATACTATAAATTTTTTATCTTACCCTTACTCAACCCATGTAAAATTATTTATGCCCTTATAATAGTTTTATATCTAACCATTACTCATTATTTTCAAAACATGTACCCTCTTATACAATAGGTAGACATTTTGAGTTACCCTGACACAGACTTTTATATTTTAAGCTCATTATTTTGTGAGCTATGTAATTATCCGTATGCAGTTTACATCTTACCCTAACACAGTCAATAGATTTTTTAACATTTATGAAAGGTAAATCGCTTTCCTATTACATATCACCATTATATACATCTAAAACATATTACCGTGATATTAGTATTTTCTCCCATGTTCTGCCAGTAGTAGGTCCTCATTATGATTGTACTAGGAATTCAACATAATGTTAAATTGTTAAATATGAGAACAAAGTTAAAAATATAGGTAATAATAATATATTTCGACATTTAATTTATAGGACTAAAAAATATGCCTTTAGTAGTTCTAAAAATTTCCTTTATCAGTGTAAGAAAATCACTGACTACCAAAGAAAGATTAAAATACCGAGGATTTTATCAATTCTAAAGAAAATACTGAGAAATGAAATAATTTATTAGCTCTTTAATTTAGCACTAATTAAGGGGTCCATTTTTAGCACTTTTAGAAGTGTTAATAAAGGGGAATACGTCAATTTTTTGTGATAACACACTAGAACAATAGTGTAGTGTGTTGTAACCGCCACTACAGCACCAGAAGCACCACCAAAAAAAAAATTCCTTATCAATAAAAAAATGATTGAGATTAAATTTACAATAAAAATAACAGAAAAATCACTTTATTGTAGGTACATCTAACATTATTCTATACAATTAAATGTGTAAGTAAAAATTATTACCAACATTCAAAAACATTAATGCTCCTTTGGAGTCTGACTCTGACCCCAAATAATTGTATTTCCAAAAAAACCATACAAGATCGAGAAACATAATTCACCTGTATGAGAAAATAATTCTTATGTTTGTACTAATATTAATAAAAAAATTAAATAGAATGTTTAATTTTAAAATAAACTTTGATCTATACCCGAAACAAAGTGTATCTGATTGAGTTGCAATTGATTATTACATGTCACACAACTTCTTGATTGTCTTGAAGTATTATCTCTATTAAAATTAACTATATAAGTATATGATAAAAAATATAGGGAAATTAAGTGTGTAACAATTGATAGAATAGTGAAAAAAATTCTACACTTTTTTTGACTGTTTCTGTGATGTGATGGGTTTTTTAAACTAAAATTACAATAATATATTGAAAAGATAAACTTGGAGTCATATAGGTTATACTATGAATCATATTAAGGTATGGATAATTCATACACATCCCAAATGAATTATGAATTTCTATCATAATGTATCAAAAAAAATCCGAATGTATTTGATCAGTTTTCTGTATGTCACTTTCCATTTTTAATAAAATGTAACATTAAACTAGAAACACACACTTTGAGTGATACTGATCACATAATGTGTAATTTTATGGTGATACTAATTCCTATAAATCAAAAACATCTGAATCATAGTTCTAAATTATCACGGCAATCCGATTTCATTTTCTCAGTTTTTAGTGAGTGACACATTTTGAACTAAAATGTAAATTTTAGACTATTTGAGTACACTTTGAGTCATTATTTGAACATAGTCAATTATATTGGGGTGAAGATGAATCCTACACATCAAAAAATGGCTTATGCATAATCTTACTAAAGTATCAAAATATTACAAATTTGTTTCTTCGATTTTGAGTATGTTAGTTTTCTTCTTTAAAAATATTAACCTCAATTTTAAATAAAATTACTCACTTGGAATCATACTGATCACACCATTCATTAGATTGTGGTGAGGTTGAATCATAAACATGTCGAACGTCTTGTGGAAAGTATTATGAATTTATCAAAACAATATTAATGTGTTTGATTAGTTTTTAATATGTCACTTATTTTTACAATAATGTTAATTTAAACTTAAAACAAAAAAATTGAGACAAAATTGTCATATCAAGTGATAGAGTGACTTAAGATTGATTCCTATAACTGAAAAATGAATTATAAATCATTTTACTAAATTATCAAGAGAAAATAATAATGTTTAATTATTTTTATTGGGGGGAACTGTTTGATCTAAAATCTCAATTTTAAACTAATAATGTACATAGTGAGTCTTAGTGGGCACATAGTGTACCATAATTTATGTAAAATTTGGGTGGAGAAAAATTTCATGGGTTCTGTATTAGTATTGTAGAAGTCACTATTTTAGGTACTGTTCGACACTGTATCAACTAGAACTATTCAACCATTTGGGCTTTCCGACCATTGGTTAGGTCCTCAGGACCTTAAAGTCCTTCGTACCACTGAAGGCGTTTAGGACTGTTTGGATTTTGGGCCAGCTCAAGGCCTTCGGGCCAACTCAAGGCCTTCGAGCCCCTTCAAATTGTTCTTAATTTACTAGATAAACTATAAAAGGAGTGACTCAAGATGAGGATATAGAGTAGGTGCATTCAATAGAAAAAAAGATAATGGATTTGGAAGTATGATAGGGTATGACACATGTCACTAGGACCAACCTATGCTTGAATAAGAAGCCTAGCTGAACATTCATGTGAAGGTGGAGAGATGACATCACGATGAAGACACTTATGAGGGGCAGTTTTAAGTAGTTAATTTTTCAATTATTTCCTCTAAGACTTTCGGGTCATGTAATTTCATGAAACCTATGTTCCATATAAGTGTTCAAATTCAACCCATAAAAGGGGGATTATTAAAATGAATAAAAAGAATGAATTTAATCCATTAATATATCTGAACTGATAAAAATAATATTCACCCTAATAGAATTTATCGTAATGAAATTCTGTAAGAAAACCCATCAGATTGAATAAAGATTAAATTTTATAAATGATAAACTATTTCATATCTTACTGGTATAGGTTTTATAGAGAAAACGGTGTATAAAAAATGAAATTAGTCTTTCTGTTACAATATATCCATTATAGTACCAACTGTCTATGTAATTGCAAAATACTTAGAGAAATATGATGGTCGATAAGAAAATATGACCATTAGTGGCCTGCCTATTAATACACGATCATTTAAAGAGTTTTAAAAAGACTGATTTCATTTTATAAAATCTCTTTCATGAGAGATCAGAATATAGAAGGCATCAAAATATTGTTCTGAGCCATTGAAATATTTTTATACATTTGTTTTGTAATTGTAGTATCATATTGTTGGAATACGATCAAGGTACTTGAGGCTAGGAAGAGGAAGATACCTATCATCATATTGATCAAGGGAACATGGTGAAAGTGTGATAGAATCTAATCATCGTATTGAGGGCTCACATAGATAATGAGATAGTCCGATGACCGTATCGGGGGCTCTTGGTGATGATGAGACTTTCCGATCATCGTATTGATAGATTACACTAGTAAGGGAAATACAGTCTTTGCTGTAAGTATAAAATCGGGTTCATTTATCCTAGGATTATATTTTTCCCAACTCTTTAGGTTAATATAATTGTATTCATTTATATTAATTATTTTATTATAATTCTTTTATTTTTGCTGCATGTAATAGAAATTGAAACTTTTATATTCATCTGTCTATTTTTACTTCTTCATCATAATAAATTTGAATAATATAAAATTATTTTAATCTATTTTATTATGTAAATAAGATATTAACCTGATTACTATTCTATATTCTTTACGACAGAATCACTATTTTTGTATTTCTATAAAATATCATAACTATTGTGATTGTGATTCGTTTTGTGTTTACTCTAATTAATTAGATTTATACTCTGAATACAATTAAAATAATTTTTTACTACTAATTTTTTATTATGATTATATGTGATGTTAAGATAGAATAAATTTCTCATTTGGACCTATAGACATATATATATATCAGAATATACTTGATTACAATTTTATTATTATCAGGCCCTTGGACCAAGTAAAATTACCATTTAAATACTCAAGGGGTTGTGGGAATATGATTTGATTAAGCTTGTTAACATAAGTTTACTTTATGGTTAAAAATTAAAGTTATTAAGCCTACAATTCACCACCTCTTGTATTTATCAATCTTAATACACATTATGATCCAAAATTTTGAATCAAAGATGCATTCCACAACTCAAATACTTGATAAAATTTTTATATTATATTTAATTTTACAATTAACTTAAAATGTTTTAATAATTTTGTGTTTATATATACATTATACTCTAACATTTATTTTGAAATAGAATATTTTTTTTTGAAGATGACATGAATCAATGTCTGTTCAATTAATAAACTCAATCCATCTAGAGCTCATATTTTTTATAGAGATGATTATGTGTATGAAGATATATAATGAATATATTCGTTATAAATAACAGAGTTGATAATTTCATCTTGTTGAATATAAATTATAAGATACATAATAAGGAAGTTATTACTTTACAAATCAATAAAAGCATGAATACCAATTAAACTATAGATTTAGAAATTATCTTATGTTATATGAAATGTATAATTATAGTCATATTTCATCTTGAAAAGATTCTAATAGTATTTAGAAGAAATTAAATATTACTCATTTTGGAAGTTAAATGGTTTTTGAAATGGGAAGAAAAATTCATAGAGAATACTATCTAGATTTTGAATCTCCTTTTCGTGAAACTGTTGAAAAAGTACAACAAAGGTTTATGAATATTTTCAATAGTCTACAATATATGGGAGAGAAAGGATTAGAAGATGAAATACTTGTTGAAAATATAATTTATATCATTCCCAATTAATTTAAATCTTATAGAATAGTTTCTGTCGAATCAAGAAATATAAAAAATTTCACTATTAATGATTTATTAGGAAGCCTTTAGCAGTATGAGAAGAGGCTAAATAATAATAAAAAAAAGTAAAGAAGAATAATGGTGGTTTTTATTTTAATAATACTTCCAATATAAAAACATATCATACTCAAGGAAAACATTTATATCTTCTAAAAATAAAAAGGATGTTATATAATCAGATTGAAGTGATATTAAAAATTCTGAAATTAAACTTGTCGATATTTCTCAAATGATAAACATGATTTGTGGAAATAAATAATTTCAGAATAATTATTGTGAAAGTAATAATGATAATAATGAAAAGAAATACTCTAAATTTACTTATTATGAATTTAGAAAACATAGTCATATCAGACGGGATTGTCAAAAACAAATAAGAAAAGATAAAAAGTATAATAATTAAGATAAAAATCAGAAAAAATATTACATGTCAAAATGAACGAATGTCCCGAAGGATAGTGATTCATGGAGTTTTTTTATAGGATAATATTTAGATAATTAATGTTCTAGTTAGAGGAACATTATTCTTCTTTCAAAAATCAAAAATGAAAATATTTGTCTTATGGCTAAGGTACCCACCTCTTAAAACCATACCAATTTATCCTTACGTGAAAACTAGCCTGATTCCGATGATGAAAAGATTTCTAAATATCCAGAAGAATAATTATCTTCTGTAGAGGATAATACTCTTCCTTCTTATAAAGTGTTTTTATTTTTCTAAACTAATTGATAATGAAAATTTCAAAGTGTACAAAAATCATGAGAAAATAATTTAAAGATACATGTTTTAACAAATCAAGTATTGGATCATTATAATGGTCTTGGTAAAGATATTTTATAAAAATATACTATTTCTGAATATTAATAAAATGTTATTTTGATAGGAATAGTTTACAAACTAGTTTTGAGAAGAAAAATTGTGAAACTGTTTTTCAAAATGATAAGAAATTAGTTTTTAATGTAAAGATTAAAATTTAAATTTTGAGAATTTTTCTTTTCAAAATTTACTCCATATAAGGATGGTTTTGATAAATGTATAAACAAATACATCCTCATGGTACTAGTTCTGGAATAGGGTATACTCATAAAAAACCAGTTTTCAGTAAATATATCTTTTTTCTGAAAAGTGAACCCTTTTGTAAAAAAATGCATAAGCGGGGGTTTCTGGAATATGTTTTTTCCATTAAATTTCAACCCTTAGGGTTCCACAAATACCATCTTTCAAAACAATTTTGGATTTGTAAAATTTTATTTTTTAAAATTCTCAATCCCTTGAAGGTTTTGTTTCTGAATGTCTAATTGTTTTTTTAATGAAAAAAGGGAAGTACCAACTACAGAATTCATGGTACATGGATAGTGATTGATCCTAATATATGATTTTAACAACGATTTATTTGAAAAAATCATAACGATGAATGGTTGAAAAGCTAAATTGAGAGATAATGCTCTAGGAGAGATTGTCGGTCTAGGTAATATTGTTCTTATAATAAAAGAATTAATTTCAAATGTTTTTTGTTAAATGTATAAAGTATAACCTTATAATAATAAGTCAATTATGTGGTGAAGGTTACCTTATGAATTGTAGTAATGATAAATGTGTAGCAAAAAATTCTAATTATGAATTCATTATTTCATACCATAGACTTATAATGAATACACACTAAACATAGAAGAACTTAGTGGCCAATGATTAAATTTCCTTAGTAAAATTGAAGATCAATATTCGTTATGGCATTGATGGTTAGAACATTGTAGCCTTATAAAAAAAAATGTAATTCTTCTATGTAAATACTTGTTAAGAATATACCAGAACATATATTTGATCCTTCAAAATTCTGTGATCCTTTTTAGTATGGTGTGAAGCATAAGTTAATTTTTAAATATATTAGTTAAATATCAATGACTAATTCTATACAGTTACTACATATGGACATTTGTTTCATACAAAAACTGGAATTATTGGATGAAGATACTTTTTATATCTCATGGATGATGATTACACTATATATACATGGGTCTATTTTCTAAAAAATAAATTTGAAGCCTTTTCTTATTTCAATGATTTTTTGTCTAAAGTTATGAATGAAAAAATATCCCCTTATTAAATATTCAAACTGATCATGGTGGATAATTTGTAAATTCCAATTCTAAAAATATTTTTGTAAAAAGGAATTACATTTGACTTTTTATCTCCTAAAACAATTTAGAAAAATGGGGGTTTTAAAATAATAAAACTAATTCCTCATGAAACAAAAAAAACCATGTTGAGTAAATAATAAATTTCTTAATATTTTGGGTCTAATGTGGTTAATAATTATTTTTATACCATAAAGAGAGTTTTTATTCTCCCTATTATTAATAAAACTTCTTATGTGTTATGGACAGGCTGAAAATAAGATTCTTACTTTACAGTATTTTGATGAAAAGTATTCAACTTGAGTAAGAAATAAAAATTACATAAATTATCACCCAAATATGGTAAAGGTATATTTTTAGGTAATACTATTACTTATAAGTCATATAGATTTTGAAATAAAAATTATTTTAATATTTAGGAAACAAAACATGTTAAATTTGATTAAACCGACTGATTTTTTTAAATTAACCAATCAAAAATCCCTAGATGTGTTTTCCAAAACTAGTTTTCATTTGTTGTTGGAAGATTCTTTTAATATGAAAAGTACTTAAGAAATAATTTATGAAATAATTAATCAGGAATATTTTCAATGTTATGTTGATGAATACATCTTACTAAACCCATGTGAGTTGTTTCTTTGGAACCATCCAAGTGATAATATCATTGGGGATGTGAATCATCTAGTGAAGATTAGAAGCTCCTTAAGAAATGAAGTAGAACATCATTTTATTCATTCTAAATTTTAACCTAAAAATCCTGATGAGTCTTTATGTGATAATGATTGGATAAAGTCTATGTAAGATGATCTAAATAAATTTGAGATGAAGAAAATCTGGACTGTAGATGAAATGACTATATAAACTTCCCTAACTAGGGTAAAATGTGTCTTTAAAATAAAATGTGATGAAAATGTAATAATCAATAGAAAAAATGAATGAATTCTTGAAAATTTTTATAACCAATAATAAGTCACAAACTATCATAAACCTACACACTGGTAGCTATACTTAGATTTATATTTATTCTATTATCCTATACAACATTCATAAATTTAAATCTTTTTTAAATCGATGTAAAGTGTGTTTTTCTTAATGTTTATATAAAAGAGGAATTTTTTGTTGAACAAACTATTGTATTTGAAGATAGAAATTATGATTTATACATTTATAAACATAGAAAATCATTACAAGGACTTAAAAACCCCCAATGCATGATATGATAGAATTACATGATTTTTGTTACAAAACAATTATGTTAATGGAAATGATGATCCAACTCTTTTGTAAATAATGTTAAGAAAACATTATGAATACATGGATAAAAGTTTATAACATTATATTCGGATCAAATCAACAACATTTGATAGATTTATTTTTAAATCCCATGAAATATCTATTTGATATGAGTATGATGGGTGAATGAACATTTTTTATGGTCTTCAAATTTCTAAAAATCCATAAGGTACTTATATAAACCAATATGAGAATATAAAACATATTCTTAAAATGTTTGGATATGAATGTACAAAAATTATTAGTTATCCCATATATAACTCATATACACTTTATCTTGGTGAAGATGGGAAACTAGTTGGTCGAATAAATTTTAGTGGTATGATAGGAAGTTTAATATACTTAACATCTAGTCGACCAAAAATAATTTTTTTATTATGCTTTTGTGCAACATATTAGATAAATACAAGGAGTCACATTTAAAATATTCATAAATAATTTTGTGTTACCTTTAGGGAACATTGGATTTTGGAATTTTCTATTCTTTTGGAAATGATTTTCATCTTAAAATATTTTTAGATACTGATTTTTGTAGTTGTAGAGTTTTTTGAAAAAGTACTTCTAGAACTTTTCACTTCATAAAAGATTCATTTTTTCCTTATCTATGTAAGAAACAATACTCATTAGCAATTTCCACTACCGAAGCAGGATATAGTAGATGGATGTTCTTGTGATAATGTGTTGTGGATGCAACACACAATCACTGATTATGGTATGAGTTTCCCAAAAAACTAAAATACTATGCGATCACCATAGTACCATTACCTCAAGTAAAATCCCTTTATATCACTCCCATTAAAATCACATAGCTATTAAGAATCAATTTTTTAGGGATCAAAAGCTTAAAGAAGATGTCATTTTATAATTCATCGGGATTCGAGAACAAATTGATGATATTTTTGAAAGACAATTACCTTCTTATATATTTTAATATATTAAACAAAATATAGGAATGATCACTATAATGTAATAATTCATATCTATATCTTGTTTAAACCATATCCTTATAGTAAGTTACTTTATTTCATTGGGGGACTATGTATTACTGATTGTATTTACAAAACATTTAGTTTATGAAAATTTTAATTTTCCTAAATTTCTATTGTAATGGATTTTCTGGACTAATAATTATTTGTAAAATTTGTCAGAAGCAGTTTCAAAACTTTTTTAGAGCCATTTTAGACCCAATTTTTTTTATAGGAATCATGTATTTTATAAAAATATTTTGGAATTGAGTTTCCTTCAAATCAAATTGAAAATTTTCTAATTTCATGTTTTATTTTCAAAATTATCGTATACATTTTATATTAATAATTGTTTTATTAATTCTAAAATTATCATAATATTTTATTTTATAAAACCAAGAAGTACAAATTATAAAAACTAATGATTTCACATTGAAAGTTATGCTTCTTTTCTTTTATACTTTAAAAAAATTACAATATGATTAGCTTTTCCATTTTTTGTTGTTATTATAATTTCTTTCAATTGTATTCACCGAATATGATAAAAAGATTTTTTAAAACATCATGAGTTAAAATTTGTAAAAAATGATCTTCAAAAAATATACCAACTCTCAGATCATTTAGATCATATCTAAAATGTCAGATTGTTTTGGGAGATAAACTATTGCCTCAAAATCTTATATATAAAGGGACCTAATCATGTCCCATATCAGTTACCTCAGGTATTTTTCTTCAGAGTGAGGCCTCATTTATGTCTCCAAGTCAGATTTATTCTTCATGTCCGAATCATCAATATCAAGTCCCAATACAATAGAACCTATAAAGAATTAAAAAAATGGTATGTATTGAAGGTAAGGTTAGTAATGAAGTGTTTTCATGAATTTAACGATTCATATATAAGGAGATTAATATAATCCCTTGGTTTGTAGTTGTTTTGTGTTGAACGAACAAATATAGATTACGATTTATTTTATGTAGAATTGGTTATATATTTTTATGCCACTATAAATTTTTTTTGAAGAAGATAGAAAAAATGTGTTTTAATTAAAAATCTATGATAAAAGATAAAGGATTACATATTGGGAAGCTATCGAATTACTAGATAATTCTACTGAAGGAGTTGTCTTTGGTCCGTGACAAAATTTACCTGATTCTAATGGAAAATTGACCAATGAAAAAGAAAAAAAGTATTGGTTAAAAAATGTCTCATATGATGAACCATGAAAGGTTACCCATCTCATTTTAGATCATAGAGTAATAACCCTTAGTATTCAAGGGTTTCTTATCCTGATAGAGGGATATAGAGATACTTTGAAAGTATCTTTTTTTTATTTTGGATTACCTAATTTACATAATTAATTTCAATTTATCAAGTTTTTTTCTTTTGAAAATCATAAATATAAGACCATGTTCAATCAATTACTATATTATAATTTTTTCGTACTTTTTAAGTATTATAAATAAATAATATATGTATCACTTCAACATAACAAAAAAATCAATGGCTATCAGAGAAAATATTGTGTTTATTTGTGAACACATAATAAAATAAATGATGTATGTATTTGATACTAAATCAAAGAAGATTTCAAATATTACCCAGGCAACTACATAAGAACCAAAAAATTTAATAAACTCATAGTATTTGGATAAGGGTGTTCAAAAGAAAATGATATCATGGAAAGGTGTTCACGAAAAGAAGACAAAGGAGGAATCCCTTCCACCAATAAAAGAAAAGAAACAAATTAACACCTCAGATAAAGTTTCTAAATAATAGAGGAGAGAAAATGATAAAATAAAACAATGAGATTTTAGATCAGAGTCAAAACTATAGTAGAGTTAGATTTAATTATTTTTTTGAGAAAAACTCTTGAAAAAGAAGTGAAGGAAAAGACGAGAAAATAATTTATTTGAAGCCCGATTATTTGAGCGGTTGATTAAAGGTGTAAAAATGGAATATAAAAATGTTATACTATCCCATAATGGCTATTTCTATTTTCATTAAATATCCATCATTTTTGGTGATGTTCCCTCTATCATAGAAAAAACAAAATATGTTGTTATGGATAAAGATTCAGTTACCACTAGGAAGGTAGATTTAATATCAATAGATCAACTTCATGAAAAATTTATTAAATAAATAGAGAAATGAGACATAAAAATATACATTATAGTAAAAATAAGATAAGGTTCTGAAAAACAATGTGAATTTAATGAAATAAAAGAGTATGAAGAATAATAAAAATTGTAAGAATTTCAAAATGAAGAAAAATAAGATATCCCATCTAATAAATATTCTTTAAGGACATCACAAGTTTCATAAACATAATTTTCTTCTAGAGAAACCAAAATAAGAAATCTATGAGTATTGATAAAAAAATTTCCCCATCAATTCAAGAGGATAATTCTTCATTCAAGAAGGATAAGAAAACCAGAACAGTAAAGATAATGATAAAAATTTTATTAATGTTAATGATACTATCAGTTATATTTTTGATGGGGACAAGAGTGTAAATGATTTGAGAAATTGGTGTCAATGAATGTTGACCATGGAAATGGGAAACAAGTGGAAGACCGAACAACACATCCTATTTTTCCTAAAATTGGAATTTATGATTGAGGGGAGAAAATAATAATTCATGGTGGTCACTATATTTCTCAATAATTATATATACCTTAAAAAACTATTCCTTTATTTCAAAGGATATAAGAAAATATTGATTTATTGTAGAAAACTCAAATTCAGAAATTAGGGGGAGTTAATGTCTTATCTCACACAGTTACCTAATATGATGTTGAATTGGAAATCCATAAAGGAATTTTTTAATCACAAAATAATGAATGTAACAATTTTGTGAAATGGTCACTTACTATTGATGATAAATTAAATATGCATGAAAAATACATTTAATAGTTTAATAAATAAATGGATGAATGGGAACAATCTTTAACGATTCAAACAAAATCTACTAGACTGGATAAAATTCGTGGACCAGTTCAAGAATATTCCTAATACCTAGTCTATTTATATCAAAGATTTGAATGGAATGTTAAATTATTTGTAGCTAGAAGTTTCATGGTTGAAATATTACAAGGATTAAATTAGTGTATGGAAAAATAATATTGATGAAATTTCTGAAATGATTCTTCATCAAGAGGTATGTATTCAAATTCATGAAGTGAAAATAAAATCCCAATATGAAGTGATATAAAGTCTCCTAGAATAAAGAAATTATTTTAAAAAGATTAATATTGTTGTGAGATCCTTGATGTTGAAGAAAGATTAATCTGTTTTCAAAAAACTCTTGTTGAAATTAATATTTTTTGTAACATTTTCTTCAATGAAGAAATTTTTCATCTCATTACCAGATTTTTTTATATTAATGAATTTATATTTGAAGAATTTTTTTTCATTTTGACGACCAAGTACATCATTATATTATATCGAATATATTTTTCGCTAACCCTTTTTTGGTATTCAAATGATTTCCCCATTCATTTTGAAAATCAAAAAGTTATAGAATTTAATACAAAGGGGTATAATTTTATAGAAGTGGGGAGATTTATTAACGGGAGTAATATATTCAATGAATAGAATACTTTCCTTTGGGGATTTTTTCTAACTGATATTTATTCATATTTAACAATGTATTCATAAGAGTTATAAAATAGGGGGTAGATAAGTGATAATTTTGAATATAAGTTTTTTTAAAAGAATAATAGACTTGTGTTTTCAATGTGATTTTGAATTTAAGCTTTATAGTTTGTGCTTCAAAAAATGGGGTGATTTTTGAGTGAAACACTTATTTATGACTTTCCCATTCCTTTCTTTTGTAAATCAAAAACACTTTATTAAATATTTGATTACTAATACTTTTATATCCAACATGTTTTTAGATAGTTTTTTGTAGAAAACATACTCTTTTAGCATACATAGAAATAGTTCTGAAGTATTCATGAATATAAACTAAATATTTCTCTTTAAGATTATCATATTGAGTATGAAATATATTATAATCATATCCACCTTTATCTAATCAGATTAAATAATTTTTGTCTTAACTTGATAATTATAGTAGTCATTATAATCGAACATGATATTAGAACCAATAGAAATCTAATTCAAAACAATATAATTTATCATAATGAAATTCTGTAATAAGATCCATCTAGTTGAATAAATGTTAAATTCTGAATATGAAAAACTATTTCCTATTGTATTAGAATACATTTTACATAAAAAATGATGTATAAAAAATGATGTTAGACTTTATGTTAGGATATATCCATTGTAGTGCAACATATCTAAGTCATTCATACAAACTCAATGAAATATGAACATTCATAAGAAAATATGACTGTTGGGGATCTGCCTATAAATACTCAGTCATTTGAAGAGTTTGAAAAGGATTTATTTAATTTGAAAAAATATCTTTTGTGAGAGATTTAAATATTGAAATTGTGAACATAATATTCTTATCCATTGTAATATTTTTAGAGAAATTCATTTTGAAATCATTATATATGATATTGTGAATATGATTGAGGGATTACAAGGATTTGAAGATGGAGATTATGATCTTTATATTGATCGAGGGAACACAAGGAACATGTGAAATAATATGATTATCATATCAAGGGCTCATAGAGATACCGAGATAGACTGATCATTATTTCAAGGGATTAGGGGGAAAGTGAGAAAGACCAATCCTCGTATTGAGGGCTTACCATGGAAAGGGAAAGATAGACTTTCTTTTAAGTTTAAAATAAGGGACCATTATCCTTGGATTATTGGATACCACACTCTTTGTGTTTAAATAAGTGTATTAATTGTTATTACATGTTTTATTACAGGTCACTTATTTCCACTGCATGTAATACAATGTGATACTTTTATTCTCATTTTTTAATTTGTATTTTTATAGAAATAACATTGAATATAATATAATTTTTTTTACTAAGTATTAGTCTATGAATAAAATATTACAATAATTATGATTATATATGATTGAAGATAGAATCACTAATTTTGTGTTATTCCAATATATCATAATATTTGTGATTATGACTCTTTTTGTGTTTACTCAAACTAATTAATTTTTTAGTGTGTCTATGATTGAACTCAGATTTCTTTACAACTTCTTACAGATTACTATTATATAGATAGTTAATGTAGAATCAATTTCTCATTATGACTTGGGGAATTACATATAATAGTAAACATGATTATGATATTCCAATTATCATACTCTAATCCCATATCCAACTACAATTTTAATACTTAAGAGGTTTTGTGAATACAATTTTTTAACTTTGTCAAAGTATGTTTCCTTTATGGATAAAATGAATGTTTTATAACCTAAAATTCACCCCTAATTTTATTTATCCATAAATATATATATTATTATCCTACATAATAATTAGGTGAGGCTGATACCTTCACATCAAAAATGACTTGTTCATCATTCCCCTAAAGTATCAAAACAATTTGACAGTGTTTTCTCTATTTTTAGTATTTTGGTTGTCTTTTTACTAAAATTTATGTTAGTTTAAAATAAAATGACACATTTTGAGTCATAATGGTATACATGTGTGCTTTATTTAGGTGAGGATGTTTTCTACTTTTACAAAATGATATAAATATCATTTTACTAAAGTATGCAAACAATATGACTGTGTTTTTTCAGTTTTGATTACATTACTTGTCTTTTTTACTAAAAATTTTATTTTAAAATGCAAACATACACTTTGAGTCATATCGGTCACATCATTGGTCAGTTTTATGTGATACTTATTTATAAATACCATAAATTAATTATGAGTCATTTTAATAATATATTAGTGGAATTTAATATTTTTTTCTTAGTTTTTATTGAGTTACACGTATTGAACTAAAATGTCAATTTAAAATTGATAACAAAAACATTGAGTCATACTGGGAACATAATATATCATATTGAGTTGAGGAGAATTCCTAATCTTCAAGAATTATTTATGAATTATTTTACTAAATTAAAATAACTATCAAAATTTTTTTTCCCAGTTTTGAGCATGTCGATTGTATTTTTTTAGTAAAATGATTGTTTATTTTGAATAAAAAGATGCACTTAGAATCATATCAGGAACACCAAGAATAAAATTTAGGTGAGAATTATTTATACATGGCCCAAATGACTTATTGATAATTTTACCAATTTATCAAAACAATCTGAATGTGTTTTCTCTGTTTTGAGTATATCACTGCTCTTTTTTATGAATCTACCATTTTAAACTAAAAAAACACACTTTGAGTAATACTGGTGAAATTGTGTGTTATATTTTTGTGATACTAATTCCTCTACCTCAAAAATGAATGATGAATAATATTAATAAATTATCAATGAAATTCTATAATGTTTTTTTAATGGGTGACCTTTTTGAACTAAAAAGTCAAATTTAATCTGATAATGAACACTTTGAGTCATATTAGGAACATCATGAATCAAATTGAGGTGTTATTGATTACTAAATATTTGAAATTATTTATGGATTACCTTCCTAATGTATCAAAATAATATGAATGATTTTTCTTAGTTTTGAGTTTGTCAGTTGTCTTCTATACTAAAATAAATTTTAGTTTAAAAAATGATGCACTTAGAGCCATACCAATCTCACCATGAATTAGATTGAGGTGATGTTGATTCCTACACATCCCAAATGAAGTAAGGATAATTTTACTATAGTTTAAAATCTATTCAAATGAGTTTTCTTAGTTTATATTAAATCAATTTTCTTTTCTAATAAAATGTCATTTAAAATTGGAAACACCCACTTTGAGTCATACAGGTCACATCATATTTCTATTTGAAGTGAGACTGATACATATACATAAAAAATAAATTCTGGATAATTTTTTTAAATTATCATGAAAATACATGTGTGTTTTCTTGATATTCAGGGAGTGAAATTTTCTGAACTAAAATTTCAATTTTGAAATGATGACAAACACATTGAGTGATAGTTGGAAAATTGTGTATAATATTTACGTACAAATAATTACAACACATCAAAAATGAATTATGTATCATTTTAAAAAATTATCAAAACAATTTGAATGTGTTTTCATGGTTTTGAGTATGTCATATTTCTGGTGTTTTAATATTAAGTACAATTTTAAATAAAATGGCTCCCTTGGAGTCTTACCAGTCACATTGTGCATTATATTGAGGGGAGTCTGCTTACTACATTTCCCAAAGTATCAAAAAAATCCCAAACTACATACATTATAATGATTTAAATTTCCTTTATTTTTTGAATATCCAACACTGCGTATTGAGTTGATGTTCTTAGCCAAAAAATGTTTTTAGCTAAAAAAATAGTCTCAATATATAGTGTGGGAAGTTCCACAAAGAAAGGAAATTTAAGTCATGGTAACAATATTATAAATGAACATGTTATCTATTTTATTTATTGTTGTATATATTTTGAGGGAAAATATGACTTCCTAAATGATCTGTGAAAAAAATAAATAAGTATTACATGAAAATAATAGGGAAATTAACTGACATATATTAGTTAAAATAATGGAGAAAATTTAAATAAGTTGAAGGAATTCACCTTCTCATGAAGTTTGAATACTTTATTAAGACATTTCCTTGTTGTCATTATCTTAGTCATAGCCTCAAAGTATAATATCTCATGAGAATGAGTCTCTTTGAACACAACCACCAAATAAGAACAAAATAATCCACTTGCATCATTTCTTATCTTTTAAAGGGAGTGGAGGGAACATGATGGAAAGTGATAAATCCTAGCATAGAAGGGGTGAATAGTTTTTTAGGGTGAAGAAGTATGTGAAAGATTTTTAGTAAAAATTCTTGAATTTTTGATATAAATAATATAAATTAAACAAAATCTATAAAGAATAATGAAAATTAAAACAAAATTTCATTATATATTTTTTATATAAAATATGTAATTTATATCTTAAAAGTACCTTTAAATGTTCCAAAAGGATTTTCATTAATTATAAACTATTCTTGAAAGGGATTGATAACATCATCATGTGAAGAAAACATTGTCTGCATGATTAGTCAGACATTTAGTTTAGATTTAGGGTAAAAATCATATAATATTATGAGGAAAACATAGTATATTAAAAAACTTTTAAATTCTCCTTGAGATCTCTTTATTTTTTTGAAGGTTTTATGGATTTTATTCCTCTATTAATAATCCCAACCCTCTCTTTGTGGTCCTCTATGAAATACAAGAAATTTTCTACATTGGGACATGCATGAACTAATAATGATATACCAATGAAATGGTAATCCTCAATTGAATTTTCATTCGACCCGATAGTTGTTTGAGTCTCTAGAAAGATAATCAACTAATTCTTATTTACTAGATATGAGACATAAAATATGTTTAATTATTTTGATTCCATTATGAACATCATTATTTTTTTTCCATTCTATACTATAATTTCGTTACAAAAATCATATTTCATCTAATTTTACTACAATCCTACGGTCAACCCATCTGAAACAAAAAAACAACACTTGAAATTTTTAATAATGCAAGTTTCATATATATTCATTAATGCTAAAATAAGAAAAATTTCCATAAAATGGATTTCTATACTTGGAAACAAATATGTGAATCTCTTTGAGAACAAGCATAAATTCACTGATTTGAATCGTACATCAATAATCATGTTATTTTTTATAGAACATATAACTATTGATTACAAAAACACGTTTATAATATTACTATTTTATTCAGTTCCATGGATTTCCATCAAATTCATTCAACAATTGAATTCATATTTTCTGATAATTATTTATAAATTTGATCTCATAACTATCATATAAACTATTTATTTTGTTTATTTGACATCCATCCTACATCCCTTGATCGGTTAAAATCTATAATAATTGCATTTTGGGATTAAAAATAAGGATCATAATCATCAATATTATGTAAAATGTAAATTTGTTCTTTCTCTATCTCTATGAAAGTAATTGTAACTACATATCTTTAGGAAATCCCTTAATGCATAAGGTAACCAATGTGATGAGTCTTTAAAAGAATGATGTTGTTAAAACATGAAAGGTAATAAATACAGAATTTAATATATTTTTCAACAAGATGTCATTCTCCATTATAACGTTCTTTCTGAATTTAATTATTGACATATGCATTTAAATTCTTTATATATCATCCAATGGTAAACAACTATCTATATGGGAGAAGAACATATAATTGAACACCTGTAACCAAGTGAACTATTAGGTGGACAATTATATTAAGAAATAATGATGGTAAAAGAATCTCAAATTCACGTAATATGATTGAAACCATCTTATTCATGAATTGATACTTCACCGAGTCTATAACATTACTACATACGTCTTTGATGAAGAATTAGATTCTGGTTAATTGTTTCTATACATTTTTAGGTAGAATGAAAGGAGGAGAAACATAAATAAAATATTGCATCAAAATGTGATAGTTGTGTTATTTTAGTCTATGTAACGTAAACTTATACTTTGACAAAATATTCTTGATACTTGGTGAATAACCCAATAAGAATTTTATACCTTTAAAGATAGTAAAAATATAAAATTTTACTTGCTTAATATAGTGTAAGCTGCGGGAGGAAAAAACATCCACCCTTTAACCTTCATTGATGCCAACTCTTCCCTTATCCCCATGTAAATAATGTCTAACCTAGCCCTAATGACATGTTTTATTTTTCTAGGAACATTTTTCAGTATTCCAATGATACTATCAATTATAATTTTTTTACAATGCATGACATAAATACAATGCCTGACATGCACACAATTCTTATAATAAAATTCAATGAAAATTGATATATTCTTCCAACCCTATTTCATAAGGTTTTTAAAAAATAGTTTACCAAAAATAGTGTATATATATATATATTTGTTTATATAATTGATAACCACCTATTAGTAGAGGTGGTGATATACATTATTTGATATTCGTATTGAATCCATCCTCAAAGATCATTATTTATATTTTCGAGGTAAATAATTCTGATTTCCCCAAAATAAAATCATTGATGAATGTTTCCACTAAACTAAGTGTGTGCATTCATCACAAATGGGACACCCCACAATTATTTTAATGATACAGTGTAATAAATTTCCATTAGAATAAAATCCAATTAACGCCCAATACCATATGGCCCTAAGTTAAAATTCTTCACTTATATGTGTATCATGAATTATTACAGTTGTATCCCACATAAATTTGAGATATTAAATCAATGGATACAAATAGTCATTAATGTCCATATAAGGATTCATTGGCCTAGATATAAGAAGATACACAATAATTTATCTGCACTCCAAGCATAACCATGGTTGTATGTTATAATTTACCAACATGATGGGTCATGTACTATGAGTACTACTCAGTAAAACAAAAGAATTTATTCAATATGTAAATAACTAAATATGAAACCTTAACGGATTATTTCCAAATCCAGAATACTCTTAATAAATTTTTGTCTACTAAGGAGAATCTTCTAGATGATATAGGTTCCCATATTTAATTATTGTTTCTGCATTCCATTCATGTGGTCTCTTAGTTTCCAAATATCCATATAGTCTTCTAAACGATAGAATTATTGGAAAGTACAATAGATATTTTAAAGGACTTGAATAAATTTTCTTGTATCGATCCACGCCACACCTAGGGGATATTATTAGTGATTCATGGTCCTCAGAAAAAATGCAATCATTTGGATACATATTTATATTTTTAGATATCATTCACATTGAACATAGCATTATTTTAGCATCACATGATCGCCATGGTTGTTCTTTTTCTCTTGGTTTCATATCATTTAAGAAACCATGTATTTTTGTAATGTTAATGTCACTTCATTGATTGCATTCTTTGATATTATATTTTTTCCATACAACTGAAAATATTTTTTATTTTATACAACCAGTATATGTAACACCCCAGTATTTTCCAAATAAATTTAATATTGAATGCATGAATCATTGATCCTATATAAAACATCACTTTAATATATATTGGGAAATAAACATATATTTTTCACAAATGTGATTTGAATTTCAAATATTGGACATACACAGTTGCTTCCAGTAAAATATTTAGTGCTTGATAGGATCACCTTTTTTTGGTGAATAGTAACATACCCTTATGAATATTAATGTACCCTTATGAATTGTAACTTGACTCTTATAAATAGTAATGCACCTTTATGAATAGTAACATGAACCTTATAAATAATAATATACCCTTATGAATAGTAGCTCGAATAGTATTGTTCCCCTATGTATAGTAACCACAAAAATATAAGAGAAAATATAATTTTGTCACCTTATAAATGAGAGGGAGTATTTTAAAAATTAATAATTATGTGTTGGTATTTTAATGAGAAATAAATAATGAATTAAAATTTTATAATTAATTGATTAATTTAAAAGATAATTAAATTTTATAAAATTTATTCATGGATCAATATTTCCATTTTCTATGATTATAATATAAGGTTTAGTGAACCTCGTTAATTAATTGAAGTGTCATAAATTCGGTTATAATATTAAATTTGGTATTTTTTGCATAAATGATGATTTTAATTAAAAATTTAATTTCTCATATTTAGATTTTTTTAAAAAATGGAGTAACATTTAGGATTCTACATGTCAAAAAATTATTTGGATTTTTTTTTGGATTTTTTTTAAGTAGATTAATTTTTCTTGAATAGTAAAAAAATATTATTGTTTTATAAAATAACTAATTTTTCATTACATCATGATGAAATTATAATGATATATAAATTTAGTTAAATATATTAATAACTAATTAATTATATTGACAGTTTAGTATTTTATAGAATTAATTTGGAACATGAAAATTATATTTTTTTGATGATAAAAATAAAAATCATTGTTTATGTCGATGTAGTGTCTGTGCATCGCTGAAAAAGTCAAAAAATTGTAATATTTATAATAGTTGAGTGCTAAAAATTAATGTCAGTAATTATTTATTAATTATTATGTATTATTTATCTTTTTTGTTTTTAATTTAGAATTTTTGTATTATATAACCTGAGTATTATCCATATGTGTTTGCAATAGTTGTGTAGGGAAAGAAAAGACATAATAACAAAGTCAAGAAGATGTCCTTTTTTGTATAAGAGTTAATATACATATTAAATAATTTCATAATTTTATTTGGATCCTAATTAAATTATATTTTTTATATAATTTTATGTTTAATTTTTATATATGAAATAATTAACATTAATGTTTATGCAATGTCGTTGTAGCACTCATGAAAGCATAAGAAAAATAAATAAAATGTTTTTAATTAAAATTATATGAATTATTAAATGACTTATATTTTGGGTAAACCATTATATATAATCAATTTTATACTAATATAATGTTTTCATTTGAATTTTGGACATTTTGGACCCACGCTAATCACTTTAATTCATTTATATTATTTTATTTCAAAAGGAAATCAAGTTGTCACATTATAAAGTTTAATTTGATAGTATTGTTATATGATATTTTCCAAAGGTTTTATCAGAAAAAATTTTCTTGGGAAAGCTAATAAAATTATCATTCACATGGAATTGTATTTTTAATTTTTATACTACAAATAAATAACATTATTGATTTTACACGAATGATCAAATATTAATTTAATTAATGAATAAATCAATGAAATGATAATAAAAATAATAAAATAAAAAAAAAAATTATGTTTTTAATCTAATTCAAGGATTACCTAGATGAAAATGAAATTTTTGTGATAGAGTATAAAGTTTGATTCGATTTGTAAACATTGTTTTGATGTGTTAAATTCATAGATATGAATAGATTTATCTTGAAAAAGTTTATTTTCATGAATAAAATATATTATTAAATAATTTAAAAATTAGAAAATTATAAAAAAATCCCAAAAATGATAATATTACTTGTACAATGTAACCCCCTTTAGTTTTAGGCCTATTAGGAGTATTAAACCCTATAAAATATCTATAATTTTGGGGATTCCTTAGTAAACCCTCACCCCACTTATAAAAGGAGGTTCTTTTATTCACACAATTAATAACCATAAGACTTATAGTTTTAATAACCTCTGCTAAATTCAATACTCATCATCCCCTGACACATTCTAGTGCTTGTGGTATCCCAAAAAGACCGCTTCTAAGATTCTTGAGGTGGTTTTTAAATAGAAATATTCAAGAGGTAATATTTCATCTTCTCTTTCAAACTCTTTCTCAATTATAAATTATCTTTGTCTATTATACAATTATTCTTGAAAACTAAAATAACTTATATTAGCTTATTTTTTTATGATAATGTAATATTCCATTATCATCCCTTATTTTCCCTCCTTTTATACTATAAATGAGAACACCGTCTAAGATTTTTAATCAGCACGTTCAAGGAAGATGAGTTTTCAATATGCAATACTATCATCATGGTAGGTCAGGAAACCATTCTAATGGTTGAAAAAAATCATCATATATTTATTTTATATTATTTAATGTTATGAAATCCTTAAACCCTCAATATATAAAATAGTAATACAAAAAAAATCATTATTCACAAAACATCCAAGTTAATCGAAGCATTTATAAATAATATTTTTCCAATGAGTCTTCTTCATGGAATATAACCAAGATCATTATAAGATCATTTAATATATATTTAATTTCAGTAATAATATATATTAACAATTATTTATGTTTATCCACATTTAAAATGAACTTCTCTTTGTGTGTATATGTAAATCAGTCACGAATACCATGGAAGAAAATGCTCCAAAACAATAAAATTGATCCTCTTAAACCCATCATGAAGGCCATGAATGAACATAATATGGCTATAATAAATAAATTACATAAATAATAGGTTCTTAAAATATTAATTAATGAATTTAATTTGGTTTTCTAGGATACTAAGATCAAGTGAATTGCACTATCAAACTAAAGGTATGGGTTTTCTCATCTCACTTCCATTTTTTTTGAGATATTCCTAATTCATTGATATTACTTTTTTTCATGGTTTATATATACATACAATTGATGTATCATATCATGAATATATTTTTTTCATGACATTAAATTTATCCTTTGAATATTAATATTTTTGGTTCATACAGATCAATTGATTATAAAGTGGTAAGGGATTTCTACCCGAACCTCCATTTTCATTCAGGTTACTCTTATTATATACATACCCCAATGAAATTATTATTTATTCTTATTTACTCCACATATATTCTTTGTGAATTTTCCATTTATTTTTACAAACCATAATAATTCTTTATTTTAAAGAAATTTACATGTTTTAAAAGGATCATTCAAAATTTCATCCTGATAAACAAACCCGATATATAAGAACTTCTCGAATACTTATCTATTTTCATGTGTACAGAATACTTTCTTTTAAGACATCATTATTTTTATAGAACATATAATTTTATCCTAAAAAATTATCACAGTTCATTTTTTTGTTTTATGAAAATAGACATTCCTTTCTACTTTAAAATTCTCTTTAATATTTTTCTTAAAATGCTCTAAAATGTTTCATTTTTAAAGATTATTAAGAACACTTTTTACATGATTTCACTTCAGTGAGACATAATTTATACATTAAATATAATTTAAATTCCCTTCCAATTTATTTAATGGGTTATACATTTTTACAATATAATTTCATTGAAAATGAAAATGAATTTCCAAAATAACACTTTTTTAAAAGTAAATTGTATTTTTATCGTCTCAAATTAACTTTTATGAAAAATATTCCTTGTTCAACACTTATTCCATATATTTTCTATGTGTACTAAACTTTATTATATCATATCAAGGGTCTCCTTATTCTCATGTTATTCCAATGGATTATGACTTTAATGTTTCATGATGGTATGAGACACTTTGGAATGTCTAAATATTATTTCCTCAAGAATTTTTAAATCGTATCATTTAAAAATATCCTTATCTATGTGAACATACTTTGTTGAATATTTTACATCATTGAGTTTTATCAATTATGATAGAATCTAAAATATTTTTTTAAGGGTGTCTAATTAGTTTTACTATGGATGTGCTATTTTGATACCATTCACCATATTTTTCTGAATGGTTAGTGTTTATGTTAAATGATTGGGGAAAGTTATTTAAAATTTGATATATTACTTTCAGTATGAATATATATGTTTATTTTGTTTAAAAAGTTCATATTAGGAATGCATGGGACTTACTATATGATGGCTGGGGCCCGCTATATCCCCTCGATGCATCGAATGGTCTCATGAGGTAAATAGATATGGACTTGGCCAAGGCCTCTCCCATTTTTAGATACAGTTTTAAAAGAGGCCTTAATCATTTTTAGATGTATTGTTTGAGGCCTTGATGATATGTTTTAGAATGTTAGGTATATGCATTTACCTCCTTATGAAACTAGTAAATGAAAGTTCATATGTTTTTTCAACTGGTAGAATACCCATGGTTATGTTTTATTATGGAAATATTTACTCAGATCTTATTCCTGCCATATTATGTTCAAGTTTATTTTGTAAAGTCATGTGTTTATAGTTATTTACCATGCTTAACGATTAAGTTTATGATATCTTTCATTGTATTGCTTACATTTACTAAGCATCTGAGGTCACCCCATTCTTACGTTTTATTTTCTCAAGACTTTAAGTAGTTTATAATGAATGACCAACAAGAATAAACTTAGAGTTATGGATGTTCATAATTAAAAATATTTGCTGTTTTTCTTTTCAAGTGGTAATGTTGAATATATGTATATATCTGGTTTTCCAAAAGTACTAAACTATATTTTCCTTTATAATTTGATTATTGGTAATCATGGAAAGGTATTAAAATAATGCACCAGGTCTGGGATTACGGGGTCGAGGTGTTAGTGTATAGAATTGTCTCTTAGTACAACGACATATCTTCTCAACCAAAGTGTGAAATCACTAAGGTCATCGTTAATTTACATTGAAATTTATTACATATGATCATCATCATCATTTACATTGGTATTCATAAAAAATGATCAATAAACTATAGTATCATCTCAATTAGTGTTCATTTTCTATTTCCCCCTATTTAGTCCAAAACCAATATCTATGATCTATTCCATGAAAAATAAAATTTTCTTCAAACTCATCCATACTAATTTTCATTGAATAACTTCAACGTAAAATGGAAAAGGATTTTAGAAGGATTAAATCCATGTTATATTTTAAAATGTTTTTACTCTTTGACTCCATATTTATATTCTTTTTGTTAAAAAATTATATTTTATCCAATTTTAATCAATATATATCATATTAGTTTTATAAAATATTTATTTTTACAAAAAATAAATAAATGAACATATGATATTCATTATCAACGAAGGATGTTATATATAATTATAATAAGGAAACCCAATATTTTATTTTTTCAAATAATTACAGTATGATTTGAAGGAAATTGTTTATTGAATTTTAAAAAATAATTAATCTACTACGGTTGGTGTTATCCTCTTAATTTATAAAAAGGTGAAAGGTATATACAACTATCATCATCAACATCATCTCCCAATAATTTATTATTTCATTTTGTTTTTCGAGTGTTATCATCCATATCAAGTAAAAATACACCTATGTTGTTTCAACTAATCTATGAATTTGTCATCCATGGGATGACTACTGGTCATAGTAGTTCAAGAAACATAAAATATGTGGGTATGGGTATCATGATACAAATTGAAATAATAGCTACTCTGTAGGTGAAACTGACGAGGATAGCATATTTACTACATTGTGTTCTATAAATGGAAAAATGCATCTAATTTGTAAGAATTTCACCATTGGGACTAGTTATTTACATGTGGATTAATGAAGGTGAGATATGGGGTCATAGACATTATTATATGTGATTCAATGGGTTTTAGAGGGGATATGTTATGATACATGAATCCTTGGGGCCCCTAATAATTCTATATTTATAATATAAATACCACTTTTAATACTTTCAATCCTCTTACTAAGACTGGTCCTACCTCTATTAAAATGATCCATAATGTCTTTTAAAAGTCTCCTAAAAAAATGAATGTAAAATATATGAAATTACGGAGTTATAAGAAACCCAATTATGACAAAGAGGACTAATAAATTGTAATTACATTAACTAAAACATTTATAAATGTATTGATAAAATTGTTTTAATAAATATAAAGTTATTTCATATACATTGAAGGTAATTAGAAATACCTAGTGGTGAAACTGATACATGTAGACATAAAATGATTAATACATAAAAAAATGTTACCTCATCAAAACTAATAATGAAATATTTCATAGATAGTGGAAAATTTTTTAAAAAACCATTTCATAGTACAGACACGACCCTAAATCTTGATACAATAACTAATTTTCAACAAAAAACTTCTATGATTCATTATTCTTGAAAATAAAAAGGTGATAATCAAATTAATTAAGAAAAGATAAAAACATGCCTCAAAGTCATTATTTAAAAATTCACATTAATATTCTATCTTGGAATGAATATTCAAAACTAAGAAGAAAATATCATATAGTTTAAAATTATTATATAATGGATGTTCATAGAGAATATCAAGAACAAAAGAATGATATAAAATTTAGGACACATTATATAAAATAAATATCTTGATGTAATACCACTGAAGATTCAAAATAGAAGAAGCCAAAACAAACTATAAGTTAACATTAGGAGATAATTTCAAGAAATAAAATTTGATTTATTAAATAAAAACCATGGGTGTAATTTTAACAAACAAATTTTGTGCCTTATTTCCCTCGAAAGAAGTATAAAAAATTTAATCTTACTACACAATAAGGATTAAATATATGTGTAGGATTCTTAATATGCTACAAGGAAATAAGAAAATCACATGAAGGTTCAATAAAATACCAAAGTTCATAATAACCCCCAATTATAAGTTATTCTAAAAGGGAAATAGACAATGGATAATGAATAGTAGGATATAATGAACAAAAATCACAATTAGATATAAACAAATAAGCAATATGTAGGTGAGAGGGAGAAGATAACATACCATGGATTGATGATTTGTATCATTTGAGAGAAAGCTAGTTTATCTCCAAGCATTTGATTTATTTGATCTTTTGATTATTCTGACCCTTGAATTGTTTGAGGCTTGGATTCAAACCTTTGAATTTATTAAGCCTTGATTTGACCTTGGATTCGACGAGGAGGAGTGTTGATAATAGGTGGCTTTTGTAGAAGTCTTCAAATATTGCATAGGTTTACAACTGGTTTGGACTCATTAAAAAATTGATGAATCTTTTATTAGTGATTTCCAAAAAGCAGTAATAGAGATCCCATTTTTTAGTGCTAAATTAATAATCCTTACTAATAAGAATCTTTATCAGTGCTAAAACTTTATCACTGATAAATGATTTATAATTATAATTTTAAGTATTTTTTAAATATAATAATATAATTATATATATATATAATAAACATAGTAAATATATTCCTCATTTAAATATATTTATTTTAATTATATAGTTATTTAAATATATAATTTTTTATTTATAATAATATAAATACTTATAAAAATAATATTTATATATTTATATAATTATATCATAATATATATTTATATAATTATATATATATTTAGTAAATTTATATAAATATAAATATATTAAATATATTAAATATATAAATAAATTTATTTTAATTTTATAATTATTTAAAAATATAATGTTTTTTGCATAGAATTTAATAAATATAATTTTTAAAACAATTATTTATTTTTTATTATTATAAAAAAATAAATATATAAATGTATAAATATATAAATATATAAATGTATAAATATAGAAAATTTTTATTTATAAATATTTATTTTCAAATATATTTCAATATTACTAATTAATATTTAATCTTATGTACCCACATATTAAAAATGAGTGAAATTGAAAAATTAAAAATGAGTATAGTTGAAATGTTTTGTGAAAATGGATAAGTGTTATTAACTAGATATTAATTATTAAAAAATATAGACATATAATGAAATAAATATGATATATTATTTAAAATATTAAAACATAGTAAATACATATATATTTATAGAATGTGATTAAATTCCCACAAAAAAGTATTAAAAATAAATAAATAACTAACTATAATAAATTTAAAAAAACAAATAATATTTACCAATGAAAGAACAATTATGTTATATGCATCATTTTATAATGAAATTCTAAAATGAATACTAAAATTTGAACAAATTTCATTAATATAAGGTGTATTTGTTTCTATATATTATTTAATTAATTACAAAAATTATTCTCTTTGTATGATGTATATAAAAATGTGTTAATTTCATTTATATATGTGAAATAAATATGAAAAATGTTTCATATATTAAATTGAAATATCAAGCAACATTCAATTGTTTCAATTACTCAATGAAATTAGTTAGTATTTATAATTTATATTACTTTTGAATTATAAATAATACTACACTAAAAAATAAATTATTTAATGTGAAGCATAATTTTTTTATTATATTATTAATATTTTGGAAATATTATATATATATTTAATATATTCTATTAATTATTATTTATAACTTATAAATGTATTTTCAGTTTATTCATTTTTATTAATAATAATTTAATTATGAAAATGCTTAATATTTTTCTTAATTTACAAATTTCTAAATTTTATTATTACATTATTTCATCTTTATATATTTAATATATACTATTTATTAGTATTTATAATTTTTATATAGTATATTGAATTTATTCATTTTTATCAATAATTATTTAATTAGTAATTTTTTATATTATCTAATAAAATCATTTTTAATTTATATTTAACAAATTATTCTATTTTATTTAGGATGTTTATCAATGATAAAAATGAATTACTAATAAATGGGACCCTTTATCAGCTCTAAAAATAAAATGATGATAAAGAGAACCATTTATTAGTTCTAAAAAAATCCTTGATAGAGGTCACTATGTATCTGCATAAAACAAATGCACCGAATTTAAATATATAATGAAGAACTAAGAATCACATACATGGTTTAAATTCATAGGACTTATATACAAGAATATTAGTCAATAGGTTATTGTTTTTAAATAAAGGTCAAGTCAAGCAATTGAGAAACCAAAAATAAGGCATTGAGAACTACATTGATTCTTTACTATTGAATTTTTGAGGCACTAACGATTTTCAAAAGTTTCATTGTTTTGTATTAATTATTGAAGGGATGAAGATGAATTTTTGATACCATCATTCTTCATTTATATCTTCCTGTTTTTTAGTAAGTTTCATTTTTCTATGGATGTGTCATTAATTAATATTGTACACATGGATATAACTCCATTAAAAAGGTATTATCTTGTTATTCACACATGATAAAAAAATCACATTGTTTTGGTATATATTATATAATAGACCACGTTACTTCTTTACCCATAAAATATTGAGTGATACAAAAGTAATGTTCCTAAATTTTTTTTATGTTTTTTATTGAAATCACAATAGTAAAACGTCTCATCTTCCTTGTAATAGACTATATTGATTCAAAACTTGTAAAATAAATTATTATATATTTTATTTATCACTATTCCCCTCTCTAAGTTAGTGGGGTTTAAAGAGTATACATATGTTCATTTGGAACCAGAATACTATAAAAATCATGGTGTTCATATTTTTTATTTCTACTCCACTAATAATTTGTTTAAACGCTGCACTTATACTATTAACTTATTGTGTTTGAATAAATACTAGTATGATATTTCTATATATAAGTCTAAATTTTTTAAAATGATTATTCACCCCATGTTCTAGTCCATCCTATAATTAACAATGTAACATCCCAGGTAATTAAAGAATAAATAATTTTCATATTTATTAATATTTGAGAATTAAATATGAATTTTAATTAAAAGGGGTTGCTATGTTCGATAGCGTACCCGATACACAACGATGAGTTTCTTTGAAACTTACGTAGCACACTAGTAATATAATAATATTATTTTAAATGTTAGTTAACAAGTAGCCGTTGTACTGGCGGGAATGAATAGAAATAACTAAAATATGAATAGATATGTTTTTAGATGTTTTTACATTTACCCAATAAAAGATAAAGGCTTAAAATACGGAAAGAGTTCAATTTTAGGCTTTTATACTCTAATTTTCACTAAAGGTTCACTTATCACCTTTTAATGGTGAACCGTCATTAAATATAGTTTTGATCACTCTTATACATTCTTTTGGACCAAATAAAACTCTTATTAAGAATAGGGACATCAAATTTTACTTTGTGTAATTTTTGGTACCTTTCTGATAAAGTTCATTTTTTTTTATGAATAGTGTAAAATGTTGTATTTTACATCAAAACTGCTTTTTAATCTAATTTATTTATATGATTAGATTATCTTTTGAATTGGTCTTAATGTGTAATATGAATATATTTTTACCATTTTATCCAATGGTGGTCATTGGAATCAATTTCGATTTGAAATTAGACTTAAACTGGTGTCAATCTTTTGATACTTATTGTTTTGTAAAAAAACGCTATTTGCTCTGGCAGCGGGAATTAATTATTAAATTAATTAATGTGACTTATATGATTAGAATTTTGTAAAATAGACTTCATTTTTGAATTCGGAATATCAAATATAGCTTAGAGTGAATTTTTGGTAATTTTCTGAAAAACTTCAATTTTTGATGAATAGTGAAACCACTAAGTGGTAATCAAGCAAACTGATTTTTCAGTTAAATGAAAGTTTACCACTAATGTGTACTGAATTTTGAAAATCCGACATACATGGTTGTCATTAAGAAGTAAAATGTGGTTCGATGAGATTAAAATAATTTTTTGGTGAATAGTAACTTATTAAGTTCTTAATCGCGATTAGTGGTAATTAGTGTAGTTTAAGGTATAAATAATGATTTAATAATATGAAATGACCTAGACACATGTCCCAACCTTATTGGTTGTGTCATGGCCGACCAAGACAAGCCATGGGTCAACTTGGGGACCCCATGGATCCACTTTTGTTGGGAAATGACATAAAATACTTTTTATTTAATGTTAAAGTGAAAGTGACACAAACATAATATGTTTTGCGAAAACAATTTTTAAGTAGGGTTATACAAGCCCAAATTTTGATTATAAATAGTCAATGGAAAGCTAAAAAGATTTCCTATATCATAGTTTTTTTTTTATAATTTTTAGACATTAAATAAATTAAATTATTTACGACATAATAATGATGCAGTGATGACATCATTATTTAACGATTAAAATAAAATGGAAAGATAATGTAAAATCTAAAACCTACACATGGCCAAAACCAATTGGATGAATGGATTTCGATGCCTTATCACCTTATCCACGAATTCCATCAATGTGGGACCTTTTAAAACCGAAACACATTTTCAAACAAAGTTATATTTCTTTACTTTCCAAAAGTGCCCCTCCTCTCCTCTTATAAAAGGCCCCCACCTCCACCTTATTTCACACACTCTTCAAGCCTTTGGCTCGGCCAACCCCTGCCCATTTGCTCTCTCCACATCCCTCTCCTCATCCTAGAGGATTCCCTTTGGGCAGAATCCTTTCAAAGAAAGCCTTTAGGCTCAAACCAAAAGAAGTTACACTTTTTAAGGTATTTCATTCTCTCATGTTCATTTGTTTTATTTTTCTTCTCCAACCCCCTAAACTCTTTTTATTTACTTCTTTTGTAACAACACCAGTATCTTCAATATACTAGGATGTTGTTATAAGATTTATTTGAGCTACACTCTCACACAACTACATCAAATGGTTAAAGAACATACGGTTTCCGTGGATGGCGAAATTCTGCCTCCCGAAACGATGATTGTTCAATACTCATTTAACACCTTCAAAGGTGGCCATTATGATGTCACTATTTTTATATATGATATGTAATATGTTTATGTTTTACTTATTCTTCTGTATTTTTCATTTGTGTCTTACCTTTATGGCTTCCATTATGGGTATACGCGATATCTTCATTTAAGGAAGTGCGGACTACCGCCCCCTCAAAGTGATGTGATTCGTTAATGCCATATGTGGGACGTGTAAAGGATGGATTTAAAGTTATTATATATGATGTTATACTGGAATTATAATATACCTATATATATCATTATCATTTATTTCCATTAAAGTATGAGATAGAAATGAAAGTAGCGTTCATGCGTACGTACGGACTACCGTCTCCATGAACGGTGCATTTCATTTCTTATCCCCAAATGTAATGTACTATTAAAAGTACATGTATATAATGGATATATAAAATTAATGATATATCTAAATGATGAATATAATTCTGGAATTAAAATATACATAAGTCTCATTTAGTTTTAATTCCATTAATATGAAAAAGAAATGAAAGTAGCGTTCATGCGTACGTACGGCTTACCGTCTCCATGAACGGTGCATTTCATTTCTTACCTCTAAATGATTATGTAATATTTTAAATACATGTATGTACTGGATATATATGAAATATATGATATCTACATCATGAATACCATTCTGGATATAATGAAACATTGACCAAATTAACAACATGTAAGTGTAAGAAGTCTATTTTTGACTTAAGAACCAAATACCGACAAAATGAACATTATTAACTTAAATGATTACATGATGTTCATAACATGGTATAAAAGGAATAATGAACTTGGAAAAGATTCATAATCAAGTAGAGATTAACTAAAGTTTATTATTCAGGAGTTTAAAGAACGGTCGGGTCAAGTCAGATACGAGGTATGGGAACTTCTTAACCCAATTTCCATTCTTTGGGTTAATCTCCTACTTTCAAATTATGTCATTATATTATTATGTCGTATCTTTTATTTGTACTTTATTTATGTGTACTTATAGTGAATACACATAATGTATCTATTTTATTTTAAAAATTATCTTTGTATGGGATTTCGTCTCAATCTCCTTTCGTTGAGGCATATTTTGTTTTATACACAACCTTCTTTTATACGGTGTATAAACCCCTTTGACTTTTACGTTTATTCAAAAGGAATCTTTTTATACGAAGCGTTTACCAAACGACAAAAGGGAATGTTTTTGTCGTACGTATGCGGCGACAACGACTTCTCCGCCGTCATAACCGTTATTTGAGTTTCGGCTTCTTCTACAAGCCATTCCTTCTTTTTAAAAGAAAAATAAATACCATGTTTTACTTTTCTTTTATTTTGGTATTGAAAATGGTTTTCATAATATTTTTATATCAATGTGTGGTATTGATATCTTGTGATTGAATGGTGGAAATTTTATGTTTCCTTTATGCATGTTTTATGTGATACGATTATGTTGAGGTTCTTGGGCATTATTATGAAGAACGGGTGGTTCCGTGATAAACTAAGGGCGGGTGAGCCCGTTATAGCTCTCCAATGCATTGGGTAACGCGAAGGAGTGAAACGTTAAGGTTTCTCCGAAGAGATTTTAGGGAATATACTGTGATGGGTATTCCAAACGTAACCAAGAGGGTTACTCCCTACATAAGAATGTTATGAATGCCTCAAGTTACCTTTACGTATTATGATTTATATGGTTTATTCATGTTTTTATGAGGTATGTTAAAGTGCCTATGTTTTATGGGTAAAGTATGATTTCATTCTTATGTATATATGAACTCATGTTTCCTTTCCATGTTTTTATAACCCATACTGAGTTTTTACGCTCATCCCAAGTTTTTGAAATGTTTTTCACAGGTCAAGGGAAAGGTACATGATAAGATGATAGAGTCAAGGATGTGTCAAGAAATAATCCATGTTTTATTTTAAATGTGTTTCAATTGATGGGAATGAAGAATACTATCTTTATGTAACCACTTTGTTTATATGTGGAATGTAATGCAAGTTTTATGATCTAATTCTCTAAAACTCTAAACCCGAAAAGATCCTCAACGTGTAATCTTGTAATAACTCAAGATTAAGTAAGGTTTAAGGCTGGGGCCTTATAGTTGGTATCAGAGGTCGGTTTAGACAACTTTAGGAGTTAGAAAAGTGTTAAATTATAATATGATTGAAATGATATAGCATTTACGGATTACCATGTTGCTTCGCCTAAGATATTTCCATGTTCAGAATGGTTTTCCGTAGGGGAAACAAAGCAGCTATGTTGGGACGACATCAGGAGGAAGACAACCTTCCAAATCAGCAACCTGAGATGGTTGGAATCGGAACTGAACAGTTTGTTGCAGTAATGGCGCAGTTGACTCAAGCGATAAATGGTGGTGGTATCCATGCACGAGATCAGCCAGATCAACCGCAGAGGAACATGTCAGTGGTGGAACATTTCATGAGGCAACATCCCCCATCATTCAGAGGATCATCTGACCCTGTGCTAGCTGAAGGGTGGATTAAAGCACTGGAGAAGATTTTTGATGTCATGGGGTGTTCAGACAATCAAAAGGTTAGTCTTGCTATTTACCGTTTGGAAGGTGAAGCAGATCAGTGGTGGTCTATGGTTAAAAATATCAGGGATGCCGATGAGATTGATGCTCTTGACTGGGATGAATTCAAAGGTATGTTTCTTGAGAAGTATTTTCCTAAGGCTGTTCGACTTAGGATGGAAAAGCAATTCTTGGAATTGAGGCAAGAGGAGGACTCAGTGGCTGCCTATGAAGAAAGGTTCACTCGATTGGCAAGGTATGCTCCAAATTTTATCCGGGACCTTGATAGTAAAATCAATCGTTTTTACTCAGGATTAAAGCCAAAGTATCGAAGGGCATTAGCTTCTCGTGAGTTTAAAAGTTATGAAAAGCTTGTTCGATGTGCTGAGAAGGTAGAAATGGAGTTTGCCGATGACCAAGTTTTCTATAACAACCAGCAGAAGAAGAGACCGAGGTGGCAGGAGAAAGGTAAGAATTCTTCAAAAAAGTATGATGGTAAGAGAACTAAGTTTCCAGTTTGTGATAAATGTGGCAAAAGGCATGCTGGGGAATGTCTTCTGAATTCTGGGAAGTGCTACCGATGTGGTAAGATGGGACATAAGGCTCGTGATTGCACTGAAAAGGATCAAGGTGAAGGTAAGAACAAATTTGATTTACAGTTAGTGAAATGTTTTAAGTGCAATGAGATGGGTCACTATGCAAACGAGTGTCCGACAAGGATCTTGAGTGATAGGAAGCAGTTAGACTACAAGCAGAAAGGGGTGGTGAAATCCTTTGCAACTACTTCAGAAGATGTTGCGCCATCGAATGAAGTGGTGTTAGCTCCAGGGAGCTCAGTATTTTTCGAAGATTGACTTGAGGTCGGGGTACCATCAGTTGAAAGTAAAATAATCAGATGTTCCGAAGATTGTGTTCCGTACTAGATATGTCCATTATGAATTTTTAGTTATGCCTTTGGGGTTAACCAATGCACCTGTTGTATTCATGGACCTTATGAATAAAATTTTCCATGAGTTCTTGGATAAGTTTGTGTTTGTGTTTTGAGGTTTGTGAAGAGGTTATGTGTGCCTTGTGATTCACAGTTGAAGAGAGAGTTGTTATGTGAAGCTCATAGTTCTCCGTTTTCAGTTCATCCGGGCAGTACTAAGATGTATAGAGATCTGCGGGAGTATTACTGGTGGGATGGAATGAAAAGAGATATTGCTGATTTTACTGTGAAGTGTTTGACTTGTCAGCGGGTTAAAGCAGAGCGGCAGTTACCGAAAGGGATGCTTCAGCCTTTACCAGTGCCAGAGTGGTAATGGGAGAATATATCCATGGACTTTGTTGTTGGATTACCAAAGACATCTCGAGGTAATAATGCAATTTGGGTTATTGTTGATCGCTTGACTAAATCTGCTCATTTCCTTTCTATACGAGATACTTTCTATCTAGATCAAATTTCCCGTTTGTATCTTAAGGAGATAGTCAGGTTACATGGAGTTCCTCTCTCCATTGTATCAGATCGTGATCCCAGGTTTACCTCTAACTTTTGGAAAGGCCTTCAGAAGTCGTTGGGTACTGAATTAAATTTTAGTACAGCTTTTCATCCTCAATCAGATGGGCAGTCAGAACGAACAATTCAGACATTGGAGGATATGCTACGAGCTTGTTCTATGGATTATCAGGGAAGTTGGGACCAACATCTTTCTTTGGTTGAGTTTTCATATAATAATAGTTTCCATTCGAGTATACAGATGGCACCATTTCAGGAATTATATGGGAAGCGGTGTCGAACTCCAGCTTTCTGGGATGAAGTGGGTGAAAGGAAGTTGATGGGACCAGAATTGGTAGAAGAGATGGCAGAAAAAGTTCAGTTGATTCAGAAACACATGAGAACAGCTCAGAGCAGGCAGAAGAGTTATGCGGATAACCGGAGGAAGGATCTGTCTTTCGAGGTAGGTGATCATGTTTTTCTCAAGGTTTCTCCTTGGAAAAGTGTGATGAGATTTGGTAAGAAAGGAAAGTTGAGTCCAAGGTTCATTGGACCATACGAAATTCTAGAGAGAGTTGGATCAGTTGCATACCGAGTGGCTTTACCTCCGAGTTTATCTCAGGTACACAATGTTTTTCACGTTTCGATGTTGAGAAAGTATATGCCAGATCCATCTCATGTTTTGAGTCCAGAGGTAGTTCAGCTGGAAGAGAACCTATCTTATGAGGAACAACCGGTCCAGATTCTTGACCACAGGGAGCAAGTGTTACGGAATAAGGTGATTCACCAGGTAAAGGTTTTGTGGAAAAACAACATGATTGAAGAGGCAACATGGGAATCTGAAAATGCTATGAGGGATAAATACCCCCACTTATTTTGATAAGTGAATAAAATTGCGAGGACGCAATTCCCAAAAGGGGGGAAGGATGTAACATCCCAGGTAATTAAAGAATAAATAATTTTCATATTTATTAATATTTGAGAATTAAATATGAATTTTAATTAAAAGGCGTTGCTATGTTCGATAGCGTACCCGATACACAACGATGAGTTTCTTTGAAACTTACGTAGCACACTAGTAATATAATAATATTATTTTAAATGTTAGTTAACAAGTAGCCGTTGTACTGGCGGGAATGAATAGAAATAACTAAAATATGAATAGATATGTTTTTAGATGTTTTTACATTTACCCAATAAAAGATAAAGGCTTAAAATACGGAAAGAGTTCAATTTTAGGCTTTTATACTCTAATTTTCACTAAAGGTTCACTTATCACCTTTTAATGGTGAACCGTCATTAAATATAGTTTTGATCACTCTTATACATTCTTTTGGACCAAATAAAACTCTTATTAAGAATAGGGACATCAAATTTTACTTTGTGTAATTTTTGGTACCTTTCTGATAAAGTTCATTTTTTTTTATGAATAGTGTAAAATGTTGTATTTTACATCAAAACTGCTTTTTAATCTAATTTATTTATATGATTAGATTATCTTTTGAATTGGTCTTAATGTGTAATATGAATATATTTTTACCATTTTATCCAATGGTGGTCATTGGAATCAATTTCGATTTGAAATTAGACTTAAACTGGTGTCAATCTTTTGATACTTATTGTTTTGTAAAAACACGCTATTTGCTCTGGCAGCGGGAATTAATTATTAAATTAATTAATGTGACTTATATGATTAGAATTTTGTAAAATAGACTTCATTTTTGAATTCGGAATATCAAATATAGCTTAGAGTGAATTTTTGGTAATTTTCTGAAAAACTTCAATTTTTGATGAATAGTGAAACCACTAAGTGGTAATCAAGCAAACTGATTTTTCAGTTAAATGAAAGTTTACCACTAATGTGTACTGAATTTTGAAAATCCGACATACATGGTTGTCATTAAGAAGTAAAATGTGGTTCGATGAGATTAAAATAATTTTTTGGTGAATAGTAACTTATTAAGTTCTTAATCGCGATTAGTGGTAATTAGTGTAGTTTAAGGTATAAATAATGATTTAATAATATGAAATGACCTAGACACATGTCCCAACCTTATTGGTTGTGTCATGGCCGACCAAGACAAGCCATGGGTCAACTTGGGGACCCCATGGATCCACTTTTGTTGGGAAATGACATAAAATACTTTTTATTTAATGTTAAAGTGAAAGTGACACAAACATAATATGTTTTGCGAAAACAATTTTTAAGTAGGGTTATACAAGCCCAAATTTTGATTATAAATAGTCATTGGAAAGCTAAAAAGATTTCCTATATCATAGTTTTTTTTTTATAATTTTTAGACATTAAATAAATTAAATTATTTACGACATAATAATGATGCAGTGATGACATCATTATTTAACGATTAAAATAAAATGGAAAGATAATGTAAAATCTAAAACCTACACATGGCCAAAACCAATTGGATGAATGGATTTCGATGCCTTATCACCTTATCCACGAATTCCATCAATGTGGGACCTTTTAAAACCGAAACACATTTTCAAACAAAGTTATATTTCTTTACTTTCCAAAAGTGCCCCTCCTCTCCTCTTATAAAAGGCCCCCACCTCCACCTTATTTCACACACTCTTCAAGCCTTTGGCTCGGCCAACCCCTGCCCATTTGCTCTCTCCACATCCCTCTCATCATCCTAGAGGATTCCCTTTGGGCAGAATCCTTTCAAAGGAAGCCTTTAGGCTCAAACCAAAAGAAGTTACACTTTTTAAGGTATTTCATTCTCTCATGTTCATTTGTTTTATTTTTCTTCTCCAACCCCCTAAACTCTTTTTATTTACTTCTTTTGTAACAACACCAGTATCTTCAATATACTAGGATGTTGTTATAAGATTTATTTGAGATACACTCTCACACAACTACATCAAATGGTTAAAGAACATACGGTTTCCGTGGATGGCGAAATTCTGCCTCCCGAAACGATGATTGTTCAATACTCATTTAACACCTTCAAAGGTGGCCATTATGATGTCACTATTTTTATATATGATATGTAATATGTTTATGTTTTACTTATTCTTCTGTATTTTTCATTTGTGTCTTACCTTTATGGCTTCCATTATGGGTATACGCGATATCTTCATTTAAGGAAGTGCGGACTACCGCCCCCTCAAAGTGATGTGATTCGTTAATGCCATATGTGGGACGTGTAAAGGATGGATTTAAAGTTATTATATATGATGTTATACTGGAATTATAATATACCTATATATATCATTATCATTTATTTCCATTAAAGTATGAGATAGAAATGAAAGTAGCGTTCATGCGTACGTACGGACTACCGTCTCCATGAACGGTGCATTTCATTTCTTATCCCCAAATGTAATGTACTATTAAAAGTACATGTATATAATGGATATATAAAATTAATGATATATCTAAATGATGAATATAATTCTGGAATTAAAATATACATAAGTCTCATTTAGTTTTAATTCCATTAATATGAAAAAGAAATGAAAGTAGCGTTCATGCGTACGTACGGCTTACCGTCTCCATGAACGGTGCATTTCATTTCTTACCTCTAAATGATTATGTAATATTTTAAATACATGTATGTACTGGATATATATGAAATATATGATATCTACATCATGAATACCATTCTGGATATAATGAAACATTGACCAAATTAACAACATGTAAGTGTAAGAAGTCTATTTTTGACTTAAGAACCAAATACCGACAAAATGAACATTATTAACTTAAATGATTACATGATGTTCATAACATGGTATAAAAGGAATAATGAACTTGGAAAAGATTCATAATCAAGTAGAGATTAACTAAAGTTTATTATTCAGGAGTTTAAAGAACGGTCGGGTCAAGTCAGATACGAGGTATGGGAACTTCTTAACCCAATTTCCATTCTTTGGGTTAATCTCCTACTTTCAAATTATGTCATTATATTATTATGTCGTATCTTTTATTTGTACTTTATTTATGTGTACTTATAGTGAATACACATAATGTATCTATTTTATTTTAAAAATTATCTTTGTATGGGATTTCGTCTCAATCTCCTTTCGTTGAGGCATATTTTGTTTTATACACAACCTTCTTTTATACGGTGTATAAACCCCTTTGACTTTTACGTTTATTCAAAAGGAATCTTTTTATACGAAGCGTTTACCAAACGACAAAAGGGAATGTTTTTGTCGTACGTATGCGGCGACAACGACTTCTCCGCCGTCGTAACCGTTATTTGAGTTTCGGCTTCTTCTACAAGCCATTCCTTCTTTTTAAAAGAAAAATAAATACCATGTTTTACTTTTCTTTTATTTTGGTATTGAAAATGGTTTTCATAATATTTTTATATCAATGTGTGGTATTGATATCTTGTGATTGAATGGTGGAAATTTTATGTTTCCTTTATGCATGTTTTATGTGATACGATTATGTTGAGGTTCTTGGGCATTATTATGAAGAACGGGTGGTTCCGTGATAAACTAAGGGCGGGTGAGCCCGTTATAGCTCTCCAATGCATTGGGTAATGCGAAGGAGTGAAACGTTAAGGTTTCTCCGAAGAGATTTTAGGGAATATACTGTGATGGGTATTCCAAACGTAACCAAGAGGGTTACTCCCTACATAAGAATGTTATGAATGCCTCAAGTTACCTTTACGTATTATGATTTATATGGTTTATTCATGTTTTTATGAGGTATGTTAAAGTGCCTATGTTTTATGGGTAAAGTATGATTTCATTCTTATGTATATATGAACTCATGTTTCCTTTCCATGTTTTTATAACCCATACTGAGTTTTTACGCTCATCCCAAGTTTTTGAAATGTTTTTCACAGGTCAAGGGAAAGGTACATGATAAGATGATAGAGTCAAGGATGTGTCAAGAAATAATCCATGTTTTATTTTAAATGTGTTTCAATTGATGGGAATGAAGAATACTATCTTTATGTAACCACTTTGTTTATATGTGGAATGTAATGCAAGTTTTATGATCTAATTCTCTAAAACTCTAAACCCGAAAAGATCCTCAACGTGTAATCTTGTAATAACTCAAGATTAAGTAAGGTTTAAGGCTGGGGCCTTATAAACAACTATACCAAATATTTTTCATTATAATAATTTTATGTTATGTCGATTATTCTGATACTCTCTATCTTCTTTATTTAATTTATGTTCTATTTTTATTAATATTTTTTTTATAAAATTGTTCTAGATAAAACAGGGTAAAGAATGATCATTTTTGTGTTCAATGAAAACTCAAGAAACTGAAATTGTACTTCCTTTTAAACCACTGCACTCTAATGGAAGTGATGATGTATATTTAAGGATCAGATGTAAGTATATTTAATGAATATTGTAATTTTATATTCAATTTTAATGATTAAACCTTATAAACTACTTTTAGTAGATTTGGATACAATGAATGGAAATGTTGCACCCAGTTATGTGATAAATTTTAACATCTTTCATTAACCATATTTTTCTTTAAGTATAAACCTACATAGTTAAATTTCATCATGAAAAACTACTTATTATATTTGAAGGACTTTAAAATTCACTCATTATGGCATTGATAAGTTGGATAGAATAAAAATATGAATTAATCATGCAGGATTTAAGGAAATTTAGAATGTAATATCCTGAGACCATCTGTGATATATACATCAAATTTACCAAAATTTAGAATGGAATGGTTATTCATAAAGAGTCTATAAATATTACATAATTAGTTAGAGAATACATTGAGTATTACGAAAATATATGACATGAATAAGTTTCCAATAGATAAAATAATAGATTTTACCAAATATACTATGAAAAAATTGAATGGATCACTTCTTCAATATGATTTTGAAGAAAATAAAAATTATAGTGGGGTTTAAAAAAACAACTATATAGATTTTAAATCAAGAAATTAAATTTATGATTTCACTTATGATATAAAATCCCCAATTAGTGAGGAGGAATTGGAAGAAAACATATTAAATGAAATTTACATGTTGATGAAAAGAAATCATGGATTCAGAAGTTAATCAAAAAAGAATCAAAAGAAAGTTAAAATAAATTAAAACCAAGGTATATCTAGTTAATAAGACAATGTGTTTCATCTAACATTATTTTTATTTAAAAAAGGACATATCAAATATTAATTTTTAAAATTGAAACACTATGGAAAAAAGAATAATGGTTACGAAAAAATTAGTTCAGTACTAGATCTAATTATATTTCAGGTTGTGAAAATTATATTAATTTGTTTGGTTTTTTTGAAGTAACATAAAATAATTAATGTTCACAATAAGAAGTATTAAAACTTTTTGAAATGTATGATATCATAATAAAATGATATAAGAACCTACAAAATGGAAAATATGAAGCTTATTTGAGAATATAAAAATATTAACAACGAAGTGACATGTTTTATTTATAAGCATAGTAAATTATGATACCCAATTCAAGTAGAATTTATAAAGATAAAGGATGATAAATAAAAAACTAATTATTTTATTTCTATAAATAGTGAGGGTCAACAAAAAATATTTTATCAAATAATGGATAAATTATTTAAATTATAAATTGACTGTAAGAAGTTTAAGCTAGTGAATAAAAAACATCAAATTTCACCACCATTTCCCAATAGTTAAATTTGTAAAGGATTAGAAAATTCATAAAAGATAATGAAAAGGTTAAAAATAATGTTTCTTATTTATAATATACTCCGTCAATTTTTTTGAAGTGTTAGAAAAATTTGAAATGATGATTTCCATGAATAAAATTAATAAGACTAAACTAGGTATCAGTTATTATAATTAAAATTCAAGATGAGTAATATTATTTTTGTAAAAATCACCAAAAGTAAAAATTCCACTACAGTATTTTTTATTGGTTTATGAATAGAAATTATGATAATTAGTGTTCTATTAGAAATTTCATGATATTTTTACCTTTCAATAAATGTGATGGAGGAAGTGTTACTTTTGGAGTCAACAGTAAGGGAAGGGTTTACATGTATGGGGAAAATTGTAATCTTGAATCTATTATAATATCAAAAGTTTTTTATGTTGAAGGACATTAAAATAATTTATTTATTATATCATATATTTATGATGATATGATTATTGTATGGTTTGAAGATAATAAATTTATTTTATTTAAATATAAATATGTTTTATCTAATGAATATGGGAGTGATTCTATTTATAGGATATTTTTATCTTAAAAAAAAATATTAAGTTTTTAACTAATATTCAAAAGGACAACTTTATTTGGAATATGAGACTTGATCATGCTCATTTCTGGATACACAAAAAATTATCTAGTCATGGATATATAAAGGATATTTTAAAGTTTATGGTTAGAAAATAAAATAAAATATATTTATGATTATAATATATGAAACATAATGTAAAATTTCAGTCTATAAATACTTTTATTACTTATAGTCCATTAGATTTATTATATCATTATTCTTAGGAGATATAATAACTTCTATTTTATGAGGTAAAACTTCTATGTTTTTTAATTTTAATGACTATAGTAGGATTAACTGAATTAATTTTTCGATCACAAAAATGGATATTTTTCTATGTTCATTATATTATGAATATTACATTGAAATCAAAATGATATTTTTTTATTTTAATTCTAACTGATAAAGCTGGTGAGTTTTTGAATCTTGGTTTTAAATAGTTTTGTTATGTAAATGGACACTCTCATATTATTTAATATTCTTTAACTCCACAAAATTGTTTTTTGTAGAATATAGGTGTAAAAAAATTTGTGAAACGGAATGATTAATGGTAAATGAATATAATACACAAGATTTTTCGGGGTCGAACATGCTCACACTTCATGTTATATTATGAATAGTATATTTATTATAGCTATGTTTAATAAAACACCATACAAATTACTCAATGAAATAAATAATAAATTAGGTAACTTTAAAGTGTTTGGATGTAAGTTTTCGTATCATTTTAGATCTTGTTAATAAAGGAGATATTTTCATAGAATTTGTTTTTAACACTGAAAAGAAATTATCTTTCATATTTTTTAAACCATTATATGCTACATGTTTTGAGAGAATAATTTTTTAACAAGGAATAATGGAAGAATAAATTTGTAATTTTATTTAGTATGTTTTTATATAATCTAATATAGAATACATAATATAATTAAATTTTTAATTTTTTTAGATAATCATAAATTTAAGTGGAAAATTGGATTTTGATTCTTTAGGGATTATATAACTATTTATTTTTTTTTCCAAAATTAAAAATGGGAGTGATAAATTTTGAAATGTGATATGAAAACATATTTTCAGTTTTTAAATTGATCAGTTTCTTAATTTAAAAAATAGAGAGATTATTGGTGTTTGAACTTGTATTACAATATTAGTTTTGATAAATTTCAAATCCTCTCATTTTTTAAAATGAATTAATTCTTTCAAATGTATTATATATAGAATTTTGGTTTTACAATTATATAATCCCATATTACATTTATATAGGTAATGGAAATTCACCTTTAACCTCATGTGGATTATGTGACGACCCTTACATGGGTCGGTAACATTACATGAGATAAACATTAACTCAAATGATAAGGGAAAACATGGTCTAACCCTTAAGTGACAAGTTATTTAACCTTACATGATTAGTTTCTTGGTTAACTTTATGCAACACTACATTTTTCATAATGTAAATTTCATTTACATTTATGAAATGGAAGAAATATATAGTTATCCATACATTAACTTTTGAAATAAGATGTTAAATTTAGGCATGGATACTTCTTACTTGTATGTAAGCTCTTTAGGATTATGTTTACCTTCATACCCTGTTCATAAAATATAGTGTACCTTTATGAATCCTATCAAAATTTATCCTTACCCTCATAAAAACAAAATAATATCATTTTTTTGATTACAAAATCTTGGTATCTTACTATTATGATTTAAAAAAATTGTATCACCATTACACAATATATAGACATTACATGTTACCCATGTGAATCCTATTTCATTTCAAAGATACCATTATATTGGAAATATATGTACAATTATAAATATAAGTATTACCCTTAGACATCCTAGGAAAAATATATTTTACCATTCTACATGGTATATATTTTTATTTCTATATGATATCCTTTTCTATATGTTCAACATATTAGACTGAATATTGTATCATCTCCCATAGTTTAATGATAGGAGGTACTCAATGAAAAAATATTGGGAATGGAGAAATGAAATTAATTGTTGAATTAGAGTGTGATATTCAAAATATAAGAAACAATTTTATGTTACATTTTTTATTCTCTAACCATTTATATTAAATATATTACAATGAATTAGGAAATATACTCATAGTGAATATTAGAGGGATTTCAATTGAATAATAGTACTTACTAGGAAATTGTCTATAAATAATCTTCAAGGAAGGTAATGGATAGACATCAAGAAAGTCATTGAGAACTAAATTGATTCAGTACTATTAAATTACTAAAGTAATATTGGATTTGGAAATTAAACATTATTATCATTAATTCTAGAATAAATAAAGATCCTTAATCAATAGAATTATTCTAAAATGACTTCTTCTAATTACGTTGGTTTTTTGTGTTAGTGGAAGTGTGTGTAATTCTTTTTTCACACATGGTTATACCATAATTCAAAAGGTACTGTCTAGTTATACTCACCTGACCAAGAGGTAATCACATAGGTTTGGTATTTCCATTAGAATATACTATGTTTTTTCCACATCTAAACAATATTGAGGGATTGGTTAAGGATACTCCTTAGAGAATCTTATATTTTTTTATTAAACTCAAAAAAGAAAAGTACTTGTGTATCATGTAATAAAATATGTTTTGTATACACTTTTAAAAGACATCATTCTTTGTTTTAATGAGTACCGGTCCTATCAATAAGTTTGAGAGGATTCAATAGTTGATGTAGGTTCACTATGAATTAAACTACTATAAATATCATTGTATTGTTGTTCTTTATTATTATTGTACAAATTATTTATTTATGAACAAAAATTATACACATATATTTTTTGTGTTTGAATAAATATTATTATGATAATTTTATGTTTATGCATAAAAATTTTATAAGGACTATTGATCCCCTTATAGTCCATATTTAAATCTATAAATCTAACCAACACCAAAAACCTACATATTCTAACAATGATCAAACTAAAACCACCATCCAGAACGACTATGTATTACCCACACAAGGACTACCAAGATCACCATTAAAATTCATATTGGCAATATAAGACATGACATGCATAATAAAATCAATGATATGTGGGAGTATATAAATAACAAAAAGGAAAACCTGAAATCAACTAATAAGTAAAGCATGACTGAGTGTGATCTCAAAAAATTAGTCAATATTATAAAGGAAGAAGTTACACAATTTATTAAAAGAAAGGAAATGATTCATAAGGAAAGGTCCCAATATTTATTTCGAAATATAATTTATAGATAACATTTCTATAATCTAATCCAAGTGTGATCAAGTCACATACTCAATATCTCTATATAATGGCGATGGAGGATCATTAACCTATCCCAATGAGTGAGGTATTTAGTCTAGTGAATGAACCATATCCTTAAGGATCTCATTTTTTGGGTGGAATTTCATCTTCATAGATAGATTATCCCTACTAAACAAAAATGGTTGATATAAATACTCTATCTTGTCTTATAGGTAGAGGATCCCAACCAAATATTTACATGTGGTAAATACAGTCTCAAAATTAGGATCCCTATCCGAAGAGATGAAATACTAACCATATGTACGAATAATGTGTGGAAATACATGAGTAATCACACAAGGTGACTAGGGAAGGTTTTCCTATCCTTTAAAATACTTATTATTTTATTCCTTAGTATATTTTATCTATATTAGATTAGCCCTCATACTTTATTAGGGTGGTTACTCAATAATTTTATTTGATGGAAATAATAAAATTTGAAAAATATTATGTTTAATGTACTAAGGGTGTACATTGTGTTTCATCCCAATTATTCATTATTTACATGTGTTCTCATTCTGTATGACCTATCAATGTCAGTATATATGGCTTGTTTTAGAGTATATGATGTGTGGAGTACTTGAGTACCCTGGGTGTATACGATTTGTGCATAGTTGTTAAGGACATATGATATTTGGGTTATTACAAGTGATATGTGGGTTAGTCAATATAGAATGTGATATTTTAAATATTTTAGAAACCCTACTGCAGCATTTCCCAGAATAAAATATGTATTTTATTTAGAAGTACATACCACGAAGTGAAGATTTCTCAAAAAACAAAATCTTATTCACAAATATTTACTATATCTATTTATTTTATTGTAATATTAAAAAAAATTCACTTATAGTGATGATGAAGGATAAACATTCACCAGTTGCTGAATTGTAGCTACTGATCCATAAAATATAAACTTTGGAATCATCCTTTTTGTTTCCTAAACACCTCAGCCTTAAAAATAACCCAAAATATTTCCTCCCCATTATTTTACCATCATTAATTATCCTTGTATATGCATAACCCTCAATATTGGTCATAATAGCAATAAGAACAGATCCTTATTCAACATAATATTGATCCAAATATCTATTTGTTTAATCACATTTCAATTCAAGAATGAGGGTGAATATATGATGAATTATGGGGGAAAACATTGATACCATAAATATAAATAATATATAACGGTCAGATGTGATTCGAACGTTGATTGTGTGGGTGAAAAATAAAAAATAATTAATATATTCGAAAATATTAAGAATGAAGATGTCATAAACCCTAGTTTAGGAAACATATATGTTAACGAGGCCTTAAAATTATCAAGGTCTTGGATTAATTCTCTAAGTAATTTTTCCCAGATCACAACAACACATATAATAAGGAAAACTAAAAATTTACAAATGATCTACCTTTGAATTGGGTCATTAATTAGTGAATACTATGTGCATGACGATTTTATGGATGATACTGCTCTGATCATCAACAATATTCAGTACAATGTTTGTCCGCAAATCATCTCCACAACATTAATCTCACTCCATCCGTTCCAATATAACTATTATCTATTTCTATTTGGATAAATCTAGATAATTACATACATGAAGAATAATTAAACAATGTTTTGTTCATGGGTGAATTGAAATAAAATATATTTTGTTATTTGAATAAATAATTATATTCTTCATGGGATTGTGCATCATCTGGGGATTTGATGTTAATGAAACACATGTCTAGCCTAGGTTAAAAAACATATTACAGATAAAATGACAATATCTTTTTTTTGTCTATGACTCATTTCAATTGATATTTAATAAAAATTTATAATTCCTGCATAATAAGAATAAATATCTTTATTGTTTTTCAAACTTAGTAATGTGGTATTTGAACAACACATATCCACACCAACTTCATAAATCAAAACAAGGGAATCTCCATTAATTTTCAAAGGGTATCATAAAAATCCAGATTCATTACACATGAATCAGGAACAATAAGAATTATCATGATATTTATATCTTCTAGGATCATTAGAGTGTAATCTAATTTTTTTTTCATAATTATTAATTCTATAAAAATCATCATTTTTGAAATTATATTTACCTATATAAACTAGCCAAATTAATCTTATAGATTAGCTTTATAGATAAAATGAAATAGATAAATGGATTTTATAGAGTAACCCCTTCATAAAATATTATTTTCCATGACCTGAATACTCATATAGAATTTAGTTGACCGTTATAATATTTTCAATTAACTACTATGATGTCTAACTGAATCATATTGAATCCTCATGAGTTTTCTATTTTTTAGTATTACACTCTAAATAAATCTTACGTCAATAAATATTATACTTATATAATAACATGATGACCCTTATGTTAACACCAAATGATCCTTATGGAAATTAGATTTCTAAATTTTATAAACATGGTTTCAGAATGACTCTTTTGGTAATGTTAAATGATCATTATTTCAATGTCTTCTCTGAATTCATATGCTAGGTTTCAGAATGTCTCTTACAGAAATCCAATTACTTAACCATTTCTTTCATTTACAATATGATATTTTAAATATTCATTAAATGATCTCGTAACAACATTTATTCATATCAACATCTCCTTAAACACTTCATGTAAAATAAAATAATTACAAATATGTATTCACTATCAAAATATTCCTCAATGTTTTTATATCTTGTTACACTATCTTCTCAAAAGTTCTTATTAAAAAGCCATCAAAACACATTTCCCTAATCTTGAGGGGAAAAAGTATGGAACTTCGTCATCTTACTGCATGATTCTTCATTTGTTTCTCTATGGGGTTAGAATTTACAACTCTATAAACAGTTCAATTAATTCTCATTTTTATTAAATCTTCTTAAAAATGCTCTATATATAAAATAACAATAAATAAATTCTTGAAATCATATTTACTAACTAGATATGTTTCATAAAATAAAAATACTGACAGAAACTGACACACATATTATAACTTTTCCATATTTTTATAATACTCCAAGAATATATAATGGAATCTTAAACTTGAGTTGATCAAATACACTAATACAAATTCAACATATAAACTATAAATAGATACCATATCCTGTAACTCATAAATAATGTTATTAAACTATTCATCCAATAATAATTCTACATAAATAGTACCGGCACCGATTGACATCCAACCTTGGTGGTGAAAATCTAATGACCTATATCTCTATTTAAATGGGAAACTAGAATTGAGAAAATTATTTCATATTCTAATCATCATGTTTAGGGAAATAGACACTACTTCAAAGTTGTAATAATAAAAACATATTGATATTAAAAAAAATTAATTATTCATTAAAAAAAAGAAACCCATTTGTGGGTTCACCAATAGTCCACTTCCTAGAAATCAGCTTCCCACACGAGCACACCTAGTGCTCATATACACTATAACACATAACACATAAATATATCCCCCAATCTAATACCTCTTACCAAATATTCCAAATAAAAAATATGATGAATAAATACCTCCTAATGTCCATAAATCCTATTTGATATAACTCAAAAACTAACCAATAACTAGTCAGATATGGTATTATAAATGTACAACACACCACATTCATATATGTATATCATTTATGTCACACAAAACTCACATCATTATTTAAACTTACATGAAAGAACCCACAGTGACACCCCAAGGTGTTACTAATCCCTCATACAACCTTTTAATACTTTGAATACACTATTAATGAAAACCCACTATGTTTCATACTATAAAAAAACAAACACCATCTTTAAGCACCTTGAATATGATTGAATTATAAATAAAAAAACATCTAAAGATGTAGACAACCCCTTAACAGAACTCCCAATCTCAGAATGTAGAGGACATGCATTCACATCCTATATAAACACCTTGAATATGATTAAATTATAAATAAAAAAACCTCTAAAAGATAATATGTGTTAACATGTTCGATATAGTGAGTTTATTTTTATATTCATGAATGAAATTAACAAATCATACAAATAAGCCTGAATATGAGGGTTGCATCAAAATAGATATAAAATGAGAGAAACTGTGAGATATGAGACTAATATGCCGGTCCAATCAATACATAAATGATGATATATGTTTCTATAGGGTGGGGAGGGATATGTACCTTGGGTGATAAGGTGAAGTGGTAGAAAAGTGGAAGAAGAACCCCATTTAAAATGTTAATTGAATTATATTTTTGAGAAGGGGTGAATTTTATATAGACCTAGGGATAGAATAATAACTCCCCCATTTGGGGATGTATTGTAGTGTGAAAATAAGTTCTACACTTTGACAATAATATCCAAGGATTAACCTAGATATCCAACCAATGAATTATGATTTGAGTATGTACTTTATTGTGAAACCCTCTCAAACGGGAAACCATTATAGTGAACTGTCTTTTTTCTATGGTGTAATAGTTCAACCATAAAAAATTCCCATTTGGTATAAGGACAAACATCACCATTCTTTACCCAACACTCCCATAAACGACCAAAATGCATGAAAAATTAAAAAAAACCTTGATTGATGTACCATAACCCAAAATCATGATTTATATTCCAATTATAAAATACCAATCTCTATGGATGAAATTTAGAAAAATAAAATATCTCTAAACCGATTTAACCATAATGATTAAAGATTTTAAAAACTCCCAATCGTGGGGATTAACATCCATGATAAATTTCTTTGAAAATTACTAAATATTAAATTAAACCATTGGAATCTAATTATGTTATTTCATCTATTCTGGACTGAATATGGGTATTTTGTACAAGCCTAGATATATCCCCCTGGGATTTTTTATGAAAACTCTCTAAATGAAACTCCAAACATGTCAAAAATTCCCAATGGTACACTTGGTGAAAGAACCATCCTACTATAAGAGAATATATGAAATTATTTTAATTATACCCCCTTACACATGCTTTATAAGGTCAAACTTTTGTATTTCATGATAGAAAATGAAAATCCAAAAACCCAACATTCCTATCAAAATAATGTCGTGAAAAATTATTATCTCTATCAATACCATACACTAAGAAACAACCATTTTTAGTTGTTGAGTACACTAACTGCACTAATAACAATATAAGAATATCAAGATATAGTATGTCACCAAAACTACATATGAGTCACCAATCCTAAAACTCTATAAAAACATTACTTCCATATTCCTACTGATTAATCTCATCTATTCTATAACCCCACTATTGATCATCAGTCCCAAATGCTTTGATTGGTCAACACTTGTTTCTTAAGACACTATCTACCAAGGATGATCCATTCCATCATTAGTATTTTCATAAAAACCTAATCCCATATTCCATGAAGGGATCATAATACATGATCCTATCATAATGTATCTCAGAAAGCCCAATTTTTTGAAATACTACAAACTCTATAAGAAAAAATCCTATCCAACTCAAGGAAGATTTTTAAAAAGAGTAGAAAAGGGTAAAGAATATTAAATAAATAGGTCTATTTATGGAATTCTTCATAAAATATGGTACACAAGCCTCCCTCAATTCGGATTTATTTTCCTGCTTTTAAAATCTCTACACATAACCCATCTTTCCATAGGTATAAAACATATTTGGCCGATATTAAAACTAAGGGTTGGTATCACCATACCTACCTTACTAGAAGCATGCCATGGTGAATTTATTTGTAAACTCTAGAGTTGATGGATTTACCTAAGAATAAAATTCTTCTACCTCGCCCTAAGCCTCACCAGCCAACCTCAATCATTACCAAGATTAATTCTTACCCTATGAAGCTTTATAATATATAGAAATTCCTATATCAGGAACTAAATATTTCGAAAAACCCCAAGCATGTTTCAATAAAAAAGGTAGGTAGTGTCACCTGTAAAAAATACTTGGGACCATTCTCAATATAATGAACCTTAATGAATTCAATTCCATCAAAGGATAAAATGAAAAATAAAAAAAGTTTAAATCAAGTGGAATACATTTTCTCTAACTTATTATAATAATGTATCACCATTAATTCCTAAAATATTCAATGGTGTTATAGATTTGGGAAAAGTCTACTATAAAGAAAGGTATGAAACCTAATATTTGTAACAAAATAATTCATTACTTTTAATAAACTAAGTAATTCCACTATTGAAAATCCATACCTCTCAATATAGAAACTGCCATCTATACCCATATTACCATCGTGGTTTCAAACGTCTAATAGAAAAACTGACCATTCTCCGACCATTTCTTAGTATCTTACAAAACAAAGACACTTCTAGAAACTAGAAACATATTCTAATAGATCTCATGGATTTTTTGAAAAACGTCAACTTCCCCGTATGCAAGGAATAGATTAAATTATCCAAGAACATGAAACAAATACGATACAAAGGGAAAATGCACTTGAGTATCATATCTATGAGAACACACATTTTTCTCTTTTCCATGGTATGCTGATGTATATCAAATCTACATTACCCTATGAAAAACACCAACTAATCAGTATCCAGTCCTTATAAACGCTAAAAAATAATACTCAAGAAATAGTAAACTCTAGGCATGCATTATTACTATATTTTCATGCATTCTCTTGTCACTTAACTCTATAGAATCCCAAAAGTGCCACCAATATTTCTATATAACTCATTATGAATGGTGTCATATGTACTATCCTATACACATATAATATAACCCAAACACAATCACGGCCCACAATACAAATGGGTAACCATTTGACCTACTAAAAACTCACAACTAGCTACCTATAGGGATGATTGAGGTGTGAAATTTATGGTCGTGTTACAATGCCCTCTTCTATGGCCATGTTATGTTGTGATTCCTATTCAAAAGTGTAACCATCCCGTTTTTCCTTGAAGGAACAAAACCCCATGTATTACCAATTTATAATAACAAAAAAAACATACCATAATATTTTGTATCGTAGAGTAATAATTGTAATTTTGGAATTACTCCCTAGATTCATGAATTTTAATATAATATAATCACCTCACAGTAGCATAACACATCATGTTACACCCCAATCCTATTCATACAAAATTATTTCCTCATAAACATTGAAATTTCATACCTTTAACCTCCACCTACTACACCAATAATTAATTTTTTGAAAAAACCCAAGGTTTGATTGTATTTAATGAAAAAGAAACTCTAAATAATGACCAACTCCCACTTATTATTCTACAAAAAATCCATCTCCTAATATATATAAATATGAAATCACCTTAATACAACTCATATCACTCTAAATATAGTGACATCGTCATATCAATTAATCTTTACATGCTAACACAACCCTAAGAAGAGTTTCCTATCAGTCAAAACACCCAAATATGGGTATTCCATATCCCAGATACACATTAATAATAACATCTAAAATGGATAATGCACAATAAAATGTTCCCACAATAGGTAAATAAACCACCATGAGAATGAATATGAAACAAATAATCCATCCAAACCACATGAAACCCACTATTTAGGTTTCAAATAAATTATACACTAATAATAACTTATTTGAAAAACACATAGTAAGACATTAAAATGTTTTAAATAACGAAGAAACATTTATCAAAAGGTTTCCCAGCATTTTCATTACAAAATATCATTTCTAAAAACTATAAACATTTTTTTAAAACAATTATCATATGAAAGTAATAATGTACATGTCTTGATATTTATACATGTTGAAAAAAATGATGGATGGACTCATGTGCTCTTGCCACCCTAAACCAAGATTAAAATAACAATAAAAATATAAAATAAATACTTAATACTTGTGTAATTATTTCAAAAATAATATTTGAAAAGAAAGATCAATAATACCAAACCCACAATGCGTTGATATTTTACTATACAAGTTTTCACAACCCCCAATGGAATTGTATATCCCTTAATTTAGAAAGTACCAACTTAACCAACCCTACTCTAAAATTATAAGACAAACAAAATAAGGTTGGGATACTATTTTTTAATTCCCCAAACCAATTATCAAAAATAAAATCCAACCCTAGATCACCACATACCTCTTGCAAGCCTCCACAGATGCCACAAGTAAAGGAGTTGTTGAATGAGTCTATAACAAACATTAGGGTACTATATTCTCTGTAACATCATGTAAAATGATATATAAATAACCAAGTCATGATAAACATTAGAGTAAGAATAATTAATTAGTGAATAATTCCAACCACTAAAAATATATGAATAATAACATTCTATATTAGAATGTAACCTCGAAAAAAGATCAATACATATAATAGAGCTTCAAATCAGGTCTATAAATTAAAAACTGAATAGGAGAAAATTATTAATAAGACACATACCCTCAAAAACATGAGTCTCCCATGTAAATATATCCCAAAAACCATCCAAATAATCTATATAAATCTCTTTTACATACTTTTACCTAAAGATCAATTGTAATGGATCTTCACACAAACCACGGTTCCCATGAAAAGTGTGAGAAATGCATTTTAATAAGACACCACCGACTAGGTTCTTAGATATGAAAGAGTATGTAATGTAGGTATTAATGTGAAAACAAATCATGCAAAATAAAAGCTTATATGTAATGTGATCAAGTGCTATCTAGGATATCATGGCATTGGGCCCCATATTCTAAAACTGATGACACTAATCACATCATTCATATTCATTAAAAATAAGTTGCACATATAGAGAAAGAAAAAATTGATCATGAAATGACTTCATATGAAACCAATCAAAGGAAATGTTAATAATGGTAAGAATTTGGTATATAGAGAAACTATGGATACTATCACATTATGGTGATCCTCACAACACTTGGGAATGATGAAATCCTTAGAGGCATAATCTAATTACCCCTATTATCAGGGCCTATAAAAACCCCATAACATATTAAATCATCCTCATTGGAATATGAAGGTGGAAAAATACCATCGGAATGAATAATATCTATTAGACAGATGTAACATATAAAATTATGATTATATCACTCTCTAGTGATTCTCCTAACACTTTAGAAGTTGAACACATGATAAATGTTATTTAAACACCCTATTAATATGTTTCAATCCATCTATTATCATGGAATAGTCTCAAATTGAACAACAAGTTTGAGATGACCCAAAAAATGGTATATAATATCTACGCTCATGTCGTAGAGAAAATATTGTTTATCTTATCGTACCTTTGATCCTTATGAAACCCAATAAGAATGGTTACATGGGTGTTATACCTCTAATATCTGGTCCCTAGGTCTCTACACCTCAACATAACAATAGTTTCATAATCATGGTTAGGATGTAATAAAAATTCACTAAATTATATACCTTTCTTATTTTTAGCACACATATTGTCAATGGAACACACCTTGTACTATACTAAAGGGTAACATGTAACATATCCACTTTACCAATCATTAAAAATGTCATTAATAAGGATATATCATGTATAATATTTTTTCAAAATTTTATGATCATACATGACCCCAATTTTTATTTCACATAAAAAATATGAATCACTGGTCACGTCAACTATAATAATGAACAACACTTCATTTATGTGTTACTAAATCCATGGATTCATAAGAATCTCATATAATAATTTCTACTAACATCATAGATAGTTAAAATAACACCCCTATGGTGAAACTAATATCTTTACCCTATTTAAAGACATTAAATTAATTATTAAATAATACCCACTAAACATTATTTATTTTTGATAAACAAATCAATCATAGATTAATGTACTAACCCACATAAGTTATAACAATATTTTTCTAGTAAAAACTAAAATTTTTTAAAATTAATATGTCGCATTGAGACTCCTTAAATGAAATCAATATATCTTATCAACCATAGAAACCTTTACCCAACATTATGATTTGTTTATAAAGTATTGATCCCACTAATAAAGGCTCATACTATGCCAATCAAAATCCATCTTACAATCCTAAACTTATTTATTCCCAATTATCAAATCAGGAAGATAATTAAATTGTTGGCCCAAACACCAAGAAAATATAAATTCATCAAAGCATGATATAATAATCAATCCACTTCAAATAAATTTTAAATAATATACTAAAATTTTTGGGACTCATCTTGTCCTTTTAAGGATTTTATATACATGAAATACAAAAAAAATCATACCTTACACATAAAAATTTGAAAAAAAAATGTTGATATAAAATTTAATACCTAGCTTATGATTATAAGTGTTAACTAATGGGATATCATGGATTGATGAAACTTATTTTAGGTAAAAAATAGAAATAAAAAAATAATCCCTAAAATGAGGTCGACATAAAAATAGTTATATAATTAATGAAATAATGAGATGGTATATATGGCATTACCTAACCTCTCCAAGAGGAGCCTCTTACATTAAAAAATTATTATCTGATAAAAAATTATCCAAGAGGATATGGAATAGATAAGTATAAGGGAAATCTAGATTGAAAGGGTGTTGAGTTCTTGGGGTTGATTGGCCAACACTATAGTAGGGAAACCTCCCTTAAAAGATTAATTAAAATATTATTTTTTTCAAGAAGGTGTATATTGTGGTGTGATGTTTATGGTCAAAATAAAATGAAACTACTTTTTTGGATTACTTGAATCATGATATTATGGTATTTTATCTAATAATCCTTTCCTAGGAAGAACCAAGAAATTCTAACCATCCATTTTGGCATGATTAGGTAATTTATAATGAATATAATACCCCCTAATTTTAGTATGTATCACATTAAGAAAATATGTTATTGAATATTGTGGGATATATGGAACACAAAAATAATGAAAGAAAAGAATCAATAAAAATAAAGTTAAATATCAACACAATATGAATATAGAATGAGAAAAAAATTAACAGTAGTTTTTAAATAATATGAAATAATTTTGTGGATACATAATGTTTAAACGTGCCATTATTCTATAAAATCAGTGTTCTTAAATGTTTTTATATTTATTTAGAAGTTAATTTTGTAATTTCTATTATTTTAATTACAATAGATGAAATAAATTTTTAAATAATAATATTAAAATTATATTAGTGTGAATGTTTTGGAATTTTTTGAAAACCAAAATTTTTGGGTCAACCAAGAAGACTATTGACTCTACAAATACTGCCACTTTTATGACATTATCATGATTTTAGAATGAAATGAAAATTTACGAACCATTTTATATATACATGGAATATATTTTTTTATATAAAATATTACATTTTAAAATATAATTTGGATCTTATAAATATATAATTGACATTTTGAAAATATAATTAATGTTTATAATCAGATAATTACTATTTATGGTCTTTCACTTTTTAAGAATGTATTCAAATGGTTCCTCTTGGATTTTGGTTTGTTTAAAATTTAAATAAGTATCCATTTGTAAAATATCATTCTATTAATTCCATTAGAATAATTATTAATACTTTATTTTTATATAAAATCATTAATTTTTGTGAAAAAAAGAATTTTTCTAAACATTTTTCTGTTTTTGTTAAAAATATTTATTTTTAAAGTAATTTTTACCACTTATGTAAAATGAATCTTATAAAATAGATTAAATATTTTCTATCAAAATATTTAAATTATATAATATGTAACATTTCATATTTAGTCATAATTAATATGTTTAATGATAAAAAGCTTAAATTATGTAATTATTTTTTTTTTCATTTTTATGTAATAAGGAACATTTATGTTTTAGAAGGGTGAATTTCCGCAAACTTTTAAAAGGTAAATTCAAATCCTTACATTTATACATAATATGATAACCATATCTTGATAAATATCTACCAAAATACCATCCAAAATATCATCCTCACATATTATAGGATTTGGTCTCCTCAAAAGTCCCATTAAAAGGGATTAAGGTCTTTTTGAAAGGATATTATCCATGGAACATGTATATCTTCTAACCCATATATTCCAAGTTTCATTATTTTTAAACCTCACACAAATATGATAAAACAATATTAATATAATAAAATAAGTATATTTATTATATAAGTTTTATTTATATTAATAATAAAACCATTTTCTATATCATTTAATTTTATAAAATATTATGTTTTTATATTGATAAATTTTAATTTACATTATGTTATTTCTATCCCTTTAAAAATGGAAACATTGATCATGCATACATGTGGACTACCAGCTTTATGAAATGATATGATTCATTTTTCCTAAACTTTTTAAACTGATGATTCTAAAAATTATTATAATGAATTAATAATATATTAATAACATGATTAATATTCTATAAAAGTTTTATTATTATTATTAAATAAAATTTTATTACTCATTAAATCGTTATTCCATGTTGTTTTCAGTTTTACCACCCACATGAACATTTTTTTGTTTTAATATTATGAAATGATAATAAATTATATGTATTGTTATTATTAAGTAAAAAATTAATAATTTGAGTTGTTTTCATATATTTAAAGTTGTAATATTCAATAGTATATTTAATTATAAATTCAACTATGTTGTTAAATAGAATAATCACTAAAAAATAAAATTCTTAAGCATTACATGGGAACCGTTAACATATGATACATAAAAAAAATAAAAAACCAAATAAAATTTTAAATTCAGGAATAAAATATTCATGAAAATTTTATAAATTATTAAAACACAATCACGGTTCGAGGGACAAAACCATATAATAAATGTTTTTAAGGAAAAATGAATAGTTGACACCAAAATATTTATTTTAACCAAGAAAATTAATGAAGTGATAAATACGAAATAATAAATGAATAATATATTGTAATATAATTTCGAATATGGTTTATTTAAAGATATACAAAAAATTATATATTTATTATACAACAGTTTTGTACATATTCATCCAAGTGGCTGTCTGAGGTCCTTTTATTCTTGACTCAATTTTTTTCATTATTTTATGCCAATTCTCTATTTTTATATTATTATTAGGCTATGTGTTTCAAGAAATTTTATTTTAATTTTTTTATTTACACTTTTTTTGGAAATTTAAAAATTTCCAGCATTATTATTTCTCTCATTGATTCCTATTTTAAATGTAATGAATCTTCATAATGGTTTTCTCATCTCATTTTCTGTTCTTTGAGACGTGTTTTTTTCACGACCTTTATTAATTTAGGTGGTGAATATAGTATCCTATAATTTATCTTATGATATATTTTAATAAAATAATATGGATTTAATAACAAATAATAAATTCCCTCTTTTATGAGGTATTAAGTCAATGGTTTCAAAAGTTGTAAGGTTTTATGTTAAAATATCACTTTTATATGGATTCAGGGGAATTTAATTTCCATTGTGGGGAATTTTATTTTATTTATACCTTAAACCTCAAACATTTTATTTTCCTAGGACTATTTTTTACATTTTAAAGAATTCATTCCCTTTTTAGCCTATGTAAAACAGAAAGATATTGAATTATTTTTTTAACAAAGAACCTTATTTATTTTTTTAGTCGCGAATATTTTATTTTGATATCAATATTATTTAATTTTTTTTATTGAAAATATTATATAATTTTAAATGATTGATAAATTTAATTTTATAATATATATTAAATTTTATACAAATAATTCGAATGAATTTTCAATATTTTTTTTGGAAATGTTTCCTTTTTGATATTCATTACATAAGTGTTAATAAATGTTTTTATAAACAGATTACAAAATGAAATGATTTTCCCATTGTCATGCCATTTTAACCTCATGAAACTTCCTTTAATATAATATATTTTTTAAAATGAAAACAACTTTTTCATTATGCTAGTTATATTTAGTATTTTAATGGTTACAAAAAGAAAATCATATTTTTATATATTTTCTAAAAAAAATTCAAGTCAATTTATTAAGATAGTTTTTATATATGTGAACCGATATTAAGGAATCTTATGATTAAATATGTATGTTATAAAATTATATAAATTGTTATATTTCTTTTTTATTTGTAATGGTGATGATTTTTTAATGACATTTCAATGAAAATCATTTCTTTTCCACGACATAATTAATCTATGATGAGAAGATATTTTATTTCTAATCCCCTCTCACACATATAGTTGATGTTCAATATTTGATGGGTGAGACTAGAATTATATTGCCATACATTTCGTGGGTAAAGATTTTTATATATTGATATATAAAGATTTTTTTTGTGGAAAATATTTTTGGTTGTTATGATCACTTGTTAGTGCATGTGAATGATTTTCATTAGCTTGTTTTAAAATCAAGTGTGTGGAAATGATAACGATTATAATTGTTGACAAATTAGTTGGTAGAAATTGTTGAAGTTAGATACATTTATAATTTCATCACCATCTACATTGTTATTAATGAAACACACATATTGAATATGTATATTCTATTATCATAGATCATGATTCAATATTAATGACTCCATACACATATAACACATATTTTTAGTTATGAAAAAGCCTTATTTCATGAATTATGATTTTCTATCTATGATATGTTTAGCATGATCTTCTGTGTTGTGATCATGTTCTCATTCCCTAGATGGTATGTTATACACACTTATGATATTAAATTTGTAATTCCTATTTTTATATTTTCTGAGCTCTTGAGATCATCTTTCATAGTTTATCAATTACCTTGGTTTTAAAGAAATATATTATAGAATTTATGTCAAGTTGTGTTTCTTGTATTAAGAAGTTTGTGAGAGATATTTATTGATTATTTTGAGGTAATAATTATTATAATTGTGAAATTACCAATTTATGATAAATACATGGTTTTTTAGGTAAATGGGTTTTTACTAATTCTCTAAAACTCTGAACCTAAAAAATAATTTTTATGTAAGTAACTAAATAATTTATTTTTATGTTATAATTATGGAGGGTTAACATTGTGTTTCTTTGGTTTATATCAGTTATAGTATGTAATTAATTATAATTTTAACCCCAAATCCAATTGTGTGGGTCATAGTTTGTATTATTGCAGTGTGTAGATAATTTAAAATGTAAGGATTTTATGAGATGATGATATTTTAAGAGTGTTAGTTGACATTATGGTTTAATAAGTCTAAGGATGATCATAATAATGATGGAATATATACCCCATTAATGTATTATATGAATATATTTTAAGGAGATTAATATTTTTTGGTATTGGTTTTAAATAGATTATTGAGTTATAAATAACCCATAGTTTTGACAGTTGATTTAGTGTGAATGATATTTTGAAAAAAATAAAAGGGGGAAATAAGTTTAATGGTATAAATAACCTTTTGGGTTAATGTAACAAACCCATGTCCAGCAACCAAGAGATAGTCTGTTCTTATTTAAATTTTAAATAGATAAAAGTAATCTAATATAAAAGGAATTAACATTGTATTATTCTAGAAGAACCAAATAAATACATCATTCCCATATTACTTTGGAAATGTAAAATACATAACATAAAACTATTAATACATCCTTGATATTATTCATGAAATAATTATTCCTATCCCAGGGAAAATGATACAAATAAATTTGTGAGCTGAGATACTCTATAACGTTTATGTATATTTGAATCTATCATGAATAAGTAATAAATAATCAATATGGGATGGTAAATAACTAAAAATTTAATCCATTTAATAACAAATTTTATATTAAAATGCATCCATGGATGATATTAATGAATTAAAGTTATAGATAATAATAACTGAATTCTCAATAATGGAAACACATAATATTAGACTTAATGATATGAGAAATCAAGATATCTACACCATGAAGACATAGTTTTAAGACATTTTAAAACTATTAATAATGACCCTTTTATTATGGAAAAATAATTTGTCTCATGAAACCTATTGACGTATCGAGGGCCTATAAAATTCAAGGCACTAACCGTCACTACATTTATAATGTATTGTTGATATATAATTTGATAAGTCTTTTTAATGAGAAATATAACTTATCAAAGAAGTTCCATATAAAGTAATGAATATAGATTATCAATAATTCCCTAGATAATAAAATAACATTCAAATTAAAACAACATATGTAAAAATGGTATACAATTTAGGAAATAAGATTATATAAAGAAAATGTATATTAATGGGATATGAAATGTACATTGAATAATAATAATAAAAACATAAAAGGGGTAGTATATACGCCATATAAATGATGGTAGAAGTATACTATTAACTTATGCCTTAGTCAATGGAAATGGAGACAAAAACCCCTTTCCATACATTTCCATTTAATTGAAATTGGTTTCACCTCCTCGACAATAAATTTCTAATTTATCATATTTATATAATAGAACTATATAAATATCTATAGAAATATATATGATAAAATAATAACATTTTATCACCTATTTGTTAGTAAACATTTTTTATTATCATTATTTTGGTTTTTAACTACTACGTTTTTCATGCATGTTTTGATACGGTAGTTTTGGTCCATGATAATTTATCATGGTTACACCATATACATATTTTTATTCAAGATATAAATAATATATATAAATTCTACATATATATATATATATAATATAGATATATTAAATAAAGATACACCATTTGTGGAGATAGTAGGTTTTATGTACACATGAAATCTATTTTCACTTTTCAACGGTTGGAATGAAAGAAAGGTGGATAATTATTAATCCTTACCGAATTATTATTCTATCAAATGTATCATATTTAATCATTAAACTCATCATTATTACCATCATTGTAAATAAAAAAATGAAAAATGGATCACAATGTTTCATGGAGGTGGTAGTAAACGCGTACACACGAGCGATATTTTCATTTTACAACATATTGGAATGTAATAATTTATCTATGATATTATAATTCAAAAAATATTTCTTTCCTAAATATATTATATAATTATTATGTACATATTTATTATCATTCAGGTAAAATGGTGATGAAAAAAATTACACTATTATGTGGAGAAGATAAATTGTACGATGCACAATTGATGCTTTTGGTTTTTTATGATTGAAAAATATGAAAAATGGATGTAACAAAATAATATAAATCTATGAATATTTATGATATTTTATAATTTAAGAGGATGGTAACAACAACTTAATAGGATATAGAATATGAAAAATTCACATAGAACTCGGTAAAGATGACTACCTCTTCTTTGGTTGTCTCACCATATATCTCTTGTTGAGGAACCTATGGTTTGTATTTTAGGGGTAATAGAACCTCTAGAGCTAGGATCGAGGGTTTTAAAAGAGAAATTTGTGGGTTTTTGTCAAGGTAGAAGAATTAATGTGGTGTGAATAATTTAGAGTAGGGCTGTCCTTTTTTAATTTCGGGGAGTGGAATTGCTGAAATTTCATAATGTATTAAATTAATATAAATATTTTATCATTATAAAATATATAAAAATTAAAATAATTTGAATATTATATGATTATATGTTATATACTCTCATAAAATAAAATTTCAACAAGAATTTTGTATGTTTCACCCATATATTTTATTTTTAACCACCCATTAAACCTTTTAACAATTACACTAATATTATTGTTTTCTACCATTTATGGATTAATAATGTTAATATCAAATGAAAAAACCCAAAAATAGAACATGGTGGATTTTATAAAACCTATAACATTAATTTTTATGAATTTTAAATTCATTAATAGAATATTATTTATTATAAAATTCCGTTAGTGTCCTTTTAAACTATATTCCTTTAATTTATCTTTAAATACACTAATATTGTAACATCCCGGATCTGGGTGCCAATCAACGGGTGCCCAGAACCCGGTTGTTCACATGAACTCAAGCGCATTTACCCAAATGCTAGAGGATGTCGACTAACAATGAGGACCCAGGTCTGATAGAGGGGAAACAATGCCCTCATTTGTCAAAGTGTAGCGTAGAGGAAAAGTTAAATAACATACAACAATAGAAGTAGTAAAAAATATACATCTGAATTGACAACTGAAGTAAAAGAGAACCATCAGTCATATATATATATATATATATATAATGATACAACATGTCACTAATTATATGAAAAAAGCTAGAACAAGATACACTTAAATACAATACAATACAACTCAAACTACATGGTACAACAAATAGAACAAAATATAGTAAACAAAACACAATAGCCTTGCAAGCCTAAGCTCGGTCACATGCTCTCCTACTCCTCTGATACAATCATGTACCTGTATATGGGACCTTTCCCCTATCGACACCTGTAGGAATATAGTCTGTTTGGGCCGAAGACATGACCCAAATAGGGTGTGAGAAATAAATCCCAGTAGGCACCCACTAAAGGCTCATTCCCAACTATCAGTGAAAATATGCAAGAGCAGTGTGAAAAAGTAAAATGCAGTAAACTAGTAAGTACTCAAAAGTAACTATCACTACTAGTTTTAGTTCCATTTTAATTATTACTTATCACCTCTAAGATTGTGCTTCGGCTCTGAAGGTACAACATTGAAAATCACTACAGTGAATATACAAAACAAACAGTGTCCTCAGAGATGGAAAACCATACCCTCAGGTAATCAGAATCATTCCCTTAGGCTAAAAGAACCACGCCCTAAGGCTAATCAATATCATGCCCTCAGGATAATCAGAATCTTTCCCTCAGTCTATTATAACCACACCCTTTTGATAATCAGAATCATTCCCTCAGGCTAATCATAATCACGCCCTCAGGTGATTTCCCTCAGGGATAATGAATATTGCCCTCTAGCTTACGAGATAATGCCATCTGGCATTGAAACAACTGCCCTCAGGCTTATGAAATTTTTCCCTTAGGCTAAATGAAACACTTTACCTCAGGCTAAAAAAACACATTCCCTCAGTATGAACAAAAAAACTGGGCCAAGCCCAACACATAGCATGCAATTGCATAAAATTTCTCTCAAGAAAACTCAAAGCATGATAAATCAGAGCATACCCTCTCGTATCCCAGCCAAACAGCTAAACAGAGGAATACACCCATGGGGTGGTCCTGGATCCAATAAGTGATCCCAAAAATTAGGTTTAAATTACCATTAGATTATCTATGCAATTATAGATAACTTATTCAGAAAAGGCCTCAGCCATACGGCACCCCGACATGGGTTCATAGCACAATGGTACACAAATTCACTCAATAGTTGGAAATAAACACCAGAACACCTACCTTGGTCGCCCCTGATCGATATACGTGAACGAAACCTCATGAATCATCCATGAAAGACGTAGATCTATTCGATCCCAATGAGACCAACAAAGAAAGAAACCGATTCCCGGTTCGCGATTGGGTGATCCTCCAATTTTCACCCGTCATCCTGAGCTCTAAATGGCGTTTTAGCCTCCCCCTTAAATGGGGAGGCTACTGCCTATTTTAATCGAAACAAAAAACGACATAGTGTGTACTATCAATTATATGGTGTCTACTTTTCATTTTTTTAATTATTACTTTGGTGAATTATTTCCACCGCGACACTGTTCATCTGTCAACATGAGTACTCAACGTGTATTCCTGATTACATGGTGTGTATTGTCGCTTCATTGGCAGTAGCCTCCATTTTCTTACTGTTTTCCTGCCGTCTGATTACACGGTGTGTAAATACAAAGTAAACTACATGTAGTCAGTTTTAACACCCTTCATCGCCAACAAGCCTACACACCCTGTGTACCCATTCCACACGGCCAGAGTACACGGCTTGTGGAAAAGTACACGGAGTATACCCAGAAAATGGGGACTTTTCCTCATTTTCATTATTTTCTCGAAAACACTTAAGTAAAAAGGTAAAGATGAAACACATACCTCAATAATAATAAACAGTTTCTTACAAACATCCCCACTTAAAGAATATCGTCCCTGATTTTCCCCTCCAAGGGTGTCGAAGATAATGTTCTGAACAACACTTGCCACTGAGCACGTATGTCAGTCTCCTGATCCCAGGTTTCATCCTGTACTCGGCCATGCTGCCGTGGCACCAGTATGAGAGGAACTGACCGGCCTCGAAGAACCTACGTGCTCGTATAAACAATACGAATCAGATGCTCCTCAAATAATGTATCGACCCAAAGCTCAACCTCCCCGGGCTGAAAAACATGAGACATGTCTGAATGATAATAGTGCAGCTGAGATACATGGAAGACGTTGTGCAGGGCCTGGTACCTCTATGGTAACTGCAACCGATAGGCAACTGACCCGACTCTCTCCATAATCTCAAATGACCCTACATACCACAGTGAATGTGTACCCTGTCTCCTGATCCGCCCGTGTCCCAACCTCAGTGAGACACACAAAAACACCTGATCCCCAACAACAAACTTCAAGGGTCATCTGCGGCGATCAGAATAAGATTTCTGATGAGACTGTGCAGTAGCCATCCACTTATGTATCAACTTGACCTACTCAGAAATCTCCTGCATGAGACATGGTCACATTAAAGCACCTCACCTACCTCCATATAGCACAAAGGTGATCAGTATGACCTACCATATAAATCCTCATAATGTACCATCTCAATAGTTTCCTGAAAACTATTATTGTAGAAAAACGTGAACTGGGGTATGTGCCTCTCCCAAGATCCCCCAAAGTGCAGGATGCATGCACGTAACATGTCCTCTAGAACCTGTATCGTACGCTCTGACTGGACATCGGTTTGAGGGTGGTATGTTGTGCTCAAAATCACATGTGTACCAAGTGCCCTATGAAAACATCCAGAATCGAGATGTAAAATGGGCATCCCAATATGAAATGATAGAACGGGGTTCCCCATGAAGATGTACGATCTCTCCAATATACAACGTCCCAATCTCATCAACACTAAAGGACTCCTTCATCGGGAAAAAGTGAGCTACCTTTGTAAGTCTGTCCACAACAACCCACATGGAATCACTGCCTCGAGGTGACCTTGGAAAACCAGTCACAAAATCCATCGCGACATCATCCCATTTCCAGTTCAGAATGTGTAACTTCTGTAATATTATGGCTGGCCTCTGATACTCTGCCTTCACCTGCTGATAGGTGGAAAATATTGTAATATAACCTTCTATCTCTCTCTTCATACCTGACCACCAATACTGATGTCTCAAGTCACGATACATTTTGGTAACTCCGAGATGAACTGCCCAAGCTGAAGCATGAAACTCTCACATCAAATCCTGGCGTATAGCTCCTGGAAACCACAATCGTCCATGGATACGTAGTACCTCATCATCACCTATCATACAACCAGGAGGAGGGTCCTCACTTGCCACCGAATCCCATAGAACTAGGCATTTCGAATCTTATAGTTGTCCCATCCTCACTCTATCTATGAGGGTAGAAGTCATAGCTACAGAAGAAAGATAGGTTTTTTCCTAACTATCATGAACCTCTAAATGCATCTTAGTGAACAAAGCTCTGAGCTTCTACTCACTACTAGCCTCATGAACTGCCTGTATCTGAGTCTTCCTAGTCAGTGCATTAGCAACTGCGTTACCCTTACCAGGTGTATATGCAAGCTCAATGTCGAAGGACTGAAGGTATTCAACCCATCTTCTCTATCTCTGGTTCAAGTCACACTGAGTAAAGATATATCTGAGTCTTTTGTGGTCCGTAAACACTGCAAAATGTTCTCCCAATAGATAATTCCTCCAACAGCGTATCACATGAACAACTACAGCCAACCCAAGATCCTGTGTCGGGTAATTCCTCTCATGTGGCATCAACTGCCGAGACCCGTAGACAATTACTTGATCGCCTTGCATCAACACTACTTCCAGCCCAATACTTGATGCATCACAGTAAATGGTATTCCTCTTCCCTTGATCTCGAAGTATCAGGACATGTGTTGATGTCAACCTTCCCTCCAGCTTCTTAAAGGCTGTCTAACAAGCTTCTGAACAAACGAACTTCACAAGCTTCTTAGTCAAACTCCTCAACGGTGCTGCTAAGTGAGAGAAGTCCGGTATATAGTGTCTGTAGTAACCAGAAATCCCCAAGAAACTTCATATCTCATACACGTTCTTAGGATGAACCCAGCAAACTACTACCCTCACCTTCTCTGGGTCTACTAAAACTTCTGCATCTGAGATAATATGACCTAGGATGTGAAACTGGTCAATCTAAAAGTGAAACTTTGAGAGCATAACATACAGCTGACGCTCTCTCAGTGTACTCAATAAGATTTCAAGATGGGTGGAATTGTCGTGTCAGGTGTGAGAGTACACCAAGATATTGTCCATGAAGACTACCACAAAAAATCCAGATAAGGATGGGACACACGATTCATCAGATCCATGAAAACTACTGGCGCGTTCATGAGTCCGAACGGTATAACCAAGTACTCCTATATACAATATCTACTTAGAAAAGCTTTAAGTGGTATATCCGATGGTCTAACACGTAATTGATGACATCCGGATCTCAAGTCAATCTTCAAGAACAGTTGAGCTCCACAAAGATGATCAACAAGATCGTTAATCCTTGGTAAGGGATATCAATTCTTGACCGTCAGCTGGTTCAACTTCAAATAATTCACACAGAGTCTGAGGGTACCATCATCATTCCTAGTAAACAGGATAGGCGATCCCCATGGAGAAGTAATGGGTTGAATAAAACTATTTACCTGAAACTCCTCTATCTGCCTCTTGGGCTCCTGAAACTCAGGTGTGGACATCCTATAAAGAGGAATGGACACTGGTGCCACTCCTAGAACAAGATCAATAGAGAAATCCCCCTTTCTCTCATGAGGAATACCTGAAAAGTCATCCGAAAAGACATCCCTAAAATGATCAGCTACTGGAGAGAAATCCTTCTGATATGTCCTGATCATTGAGATATAAACTCGCAATCTGGCCTGTGACTCCACCTCGTCCACAATGCTCGGGTCCATCTCAGCTCTCTTGGACATCCCACTTGAACTTGTATAGAAACTCACTACCCTCTGGTGACGTGAAACTCCCCATATGGCGGTAGAAATCTATAAAGGCTCGAAAGGGTACCAACCAATCCATCCTGAGAATGACATCCTAACTTGTCATCTCTAAGAGATAGTGGTCACATGAAAAGTGACACCCACTAACCTCATGGGGCACTCCCTGTACTAACACATACCGACCGATCTAGTTCCCATCGGTGTGTCTAGCTTCATGATATCAGTGGAATAAGAAACACCGAGCCCAAGGCTCTCCACAACAGGAACAAATATAAAGCTATGTGTAACACCCATATCCAAAAGTACTGAAGATAAAATAGAAGCTACTAGAATAGTACCTCTGACAGTAGATGGCCTTGGATCCTACTCATGTGGGGTATGTTGCACTGCATATGCATGGCCAGTGCCTCATCCTTGCGACACAGCCTAGCTACCCTGAGCAAAACTACCCTTTTCTCTCTGAGATCTTGATGTTTAGCTACCACAGCCACGCCCACCATCTCTGCCTACATGCCCTAACGTATTCCAGTTTCCCAACTGGTAAGAAGCTGCTGGTCCTGCTCTCACACGTGGAGTCTGCACAGAACCCCTCTCACTAGCCACTGGTAGAAACACCATGAAAAATCGCTATAGATGACCTATCTTTCCACCAGCTCTGCAGTCCACTGGGTCACGTAGACACTGCGGTCCCTTGTGCCCCTCTATACCACACTAGTAGCACATCACTCGGCCACCTGAAGTATTCTTCTGAGTAGTACTACCACTTTGAGAGAAGTCCATCTGCCTCTTCCTCTTGCCAGTACAAATAGTACCAGGAACTGGTGTCGAACTGCCCTGGCCCACACCACTATCTTCCCAGATGTTTTTCTCAATAATCAGTGCCCGGTTCACAATAGAATGCTTTGTAGGCAACCTGAGAACATTCAATAGTGCCCGAATGTCATATCGAAGACCATCCTCAATGCGTCTAGCCCTCAGCATCTCATCACCCACCAGAATAGGTGCAAAACACTAAAGCTCGGTGAAGCGATCAGAATAATCCATCATCGACATGGTGCCCTGCTACAAATTCCTAAAATCTCGAGCTCGATCTTCCCTTAGTGTCTCTGGGAAGAAGAATTCATAGAAGGATGCCTGAAAATATTCCTAGGCCATGCCCCTGTGATGCTCAGTCTGGGTAGGAACATCCCACTGCCTCTTGGCAGAATCACGTAGCTTTTATATAGCGAGGTTGACCCTCCTCCCTGGAGGAGTCTTTAGATGCTCGAAAATAGTCTTCATAGAACCCAACCATGAATCCGTAGCCTATGGTCCACCATCCCCTGAAAACGTAGGCGGATGCTGCAGCTGAAAAATACAAGTCAACACTACCATTGATGTGACACCTAGTGGTGCTTTCTGAAAGGTCTTCATAAACCTCATAAAGCCTTCACAGAACATCGCATCAGCGCCTGTGTACGATATAATGGCAGGTGCTACATCTATCCCTACTGGAGGATCCACTAGTATCCCATGACCTACCATCTCAGGAGTAAAATCATCACCGCTCTCTTGGCGAACAACTGGTGGTCGTCTCAGTGGCATGACTCTACAAGTTCAAAGAACAACTTAGATCAAAATTTATCCAAGACTAAAAACTAGGAGACCAAAAAGGGAATAGGAGAAGGAATGCATTAAAGATTTACAAAACTTGACTACATGGAGTGTATAAATACTACACGGTGTGTTCTCACAAGCCATCACAGGGGTGTTTACTTCATCTTAAATTGGCTGTGTGACACCCGAACTACATGGCATGTTGTCTTCACACATCGTGTGTACTTGAATCCGTCTTCCCTGACAGTGTCCTTATACATGGCTTAAGCCACACGACTCTCCTAAAACAAAACTACAGGGCGTGTTTATAGGTAGACATAGTGTGTACTCCACAAGATTTAATTGGCTTGTGTTATTTGTGACACAGTCTGTATACCCAGGTCACATTACCAAGCATGTTCTAAAAAGACATGACATATAAAAAGAAGCCCCAGACCGACCCGTGATACTCGCTACACGGATGATTATACGGCTGACACTACACAGCATGTTTCAGGAGGACACGACATGTTCTAAGAAAGATAACACCAACCCATGCTATTCACGACATGGTTGGGTACCTGGGTCAGACTACACGACATGTTCGTCATTGACACGACATGTATATGGTCAGATTTCTCCACCCGTTTTGTTAGTTACATGGCAGACATAGGTTCAACACAACACAACATGTATAAGAACTACACGACGTGTGTCTTCAAGGATTTAGCATCCCATGTTCCCGCCTACACGGCCTATGACACGGGTAGAAACTACATGGAGTATACATATGGTACATGGCGTGTTCCTAAAAATTTCTCTTTTCTTCCTGAACAGAAGAGTAAGTGACATGTAATCATAATTACACGGTGTGTATTCTGGGTTATTACAGATATTAATTCTTAGAAACTACTTCGGAGCCAAGAAAAACACTAAAACCAACATTTAAGAGCCAAATTTCGATCTGTGAGGGCCCGTACTCCTCAAAAATCAAAATTTGGAATCTTATACATGTTATAACAAGGTAAATAGTTAAGGAGCCACCACATTCCGGTCGATGATGGCCCATACTCCTCATAAAAAAAGTTTGGTGTTCATTCTACTATACGTCACATAACCATACTCTATCAAATAGAAGGTATTGAGCAAAGAAGCTATCACAACATCATGCTGTTCTAGCACAACAACAATCAAAACCTCATGCAATCTCTAATGCACTTACATGGCATGGAAGGGATGCATGACATGTGATTTCTAGAATGTTCCTAAATGATACATGTGATGGAATAACCTCATCTCATCAGGTTGCAACTAGAATAGATCCCACGTATAACATATAAACATCAAAATCACAGGTGCATCTCCCAATGGTGAAAATCAAATCAACTGTAAAAGAGAAAAATCATAGAAATAGCCACATGAGGTATATTTGCTTTTCCCTGTACACAGGTTAGCTACTCCTGGACACAACTTATTACCAACTACCATATCCATCCTATTCCTGACTATAGTCTCCAAATAGAAAGTCAATGAAATGAAACTCCTCTGATACCGCTTTGTAATGTCCTGGATCTGGGTGCCACTCAACGGGTTCCCCAAAACTGTTTGGCCACATGACATCAAGCGAATTTCCCCAAACGCCAGAGGCTGCCTTCCAGTAGTGAGAGCCCGAATCTAATAGTGGAAAAACTGTGCCCGCATTTCTCAAAGTGTAGCGCAGTGAAAAAGATAAATAACATACAAAAAACGGATGTAGTATGAAATATAAAACTGAACGGAAAACTGAAGTAAAAGAGAACCAGAAATAATATATATATAATGATGCAACATGTCACTAATTCTATGAAAACAGCCAGAATAGGATACACTGCAATATAATACAATACAACTCAAAGTACAGGGTAGAACAAACAGAACAAAACAGAGTGAACAGAACACAGTAGCATCGCAAGACTATGCTCGGTCACATGCTCTCCTACTCCTCTGCAACAATCATGTACCTGTATATGGTACCTTTCCCCTATCGACACCTTCAAGAATATAGTCTGTCTGGGCCAAAGACATGACTCAAATAGGGTGTGAGAAATAAATCCCAATAGGCACCCAACAAAGGCCCGTTCCCACCTGTCAATGAAAATATGCAACAACAATGTGAAAATGTAAAATGCAGTAAACTAGTAAGTACTCAAATGTAACTATCACTACCAGTTTTAGTTCCATTTTAATTATTACTTATCACCTCCAAGATTGTAGTTCAGCTCAGAAGGTACAACATTGAAAATCACTACAGTGAATATACAACACAAATAGTGTCTTCAGACATTCCAAACCATACGCTCAAGTAATCAGAATCTTTCCATTAGGATAACAGAACCATCCCCTAAGGCTAATCAGTAACATGCCCTTAGGATAATCAGAAAGTTTCCCTCATGCTAATAGAACTATGCCCTCATGCTAATTAGAGTCATTCCCTCAGGATAATCAGAATCACGCCATCAGGCGATTGCCCTCAGGGATAACGAATATTGCCCTCAGTCTTACGAGATAATGCCATCCAGCATGGAAACAACTGCCCTCAGGCATATGAAACTTTTCCCTTAGGCTAAATGAAACACTTACCCTTAGGCTAAAAAACACTTTCCCTCAATCTAAACAAACAACTGGGCCAATCCCAACACATAGCAAGCAATTGCATACAGTTTCTCTCAAGAAAACTCAAAGCATGCTAAAACATGGCATACCCTCTTGTATCCCAGCCAAACAACTAAACAGAGGAACCCCCCCCCGGGGTGGTCCTGGATCCAATAAGTGATCCCAAACAGCTGGTTTAATTTATCATTAAATTATCTATGTAAATCAAGAATACTTTTTCAGAATAGGCCTCAACCATACGACACCCCGACATGGGTTCATTGTACAACGGTACACAAATTCACTCTATAGTTGGAAATAAACACCAGAACACCTACCTCGATCACCCCTGATCGATATACGTGAACGATGCCTCCCGAATCATCCATGAAAGACATAGATCTATAAGATCCCAATGTGATCTATGAAGACAGAAATAGATTCCTGGTGCGCGATCGGGCGATCCTCCAATGTTCATCCCTCCTCCTGTGATCCAAACAGCATTTCAGCCTTCCCCTTGAATGGGGAGGCTACTTCCGATTATAAGCAAAAAAAAAATACATAGTGTGTACTCTCAAGTAGGTGGTGTCTACTTTTCATTTTTTAACTATTACTATGGAGAATTATTTCTACTGCGACACTATTCATCCGTCAACATGAGTACACGACGTGTATTCCTAATTACACAGCGTGTACTGTCGCTTCGCTGGCAGCTGCCTCCACTGCCCTACTGTTTTCATGCCAACTCATTACATGGCGTGTAAATACAAAGTACATGTCATGTAGTCAGTTTTAACACCCTTGATCGCCAACAAGCCTACATGCCCGGTGTACACATTCCACGCGGCCAAAGTACACGACTTGTGGAAAAGTACGTGGCGTATACCCAAAAAATTTGGGATTTTTCCCCATTTTCATTATTTTCTAAAAACACTTAATGAAAAAGGTAAAGAAGAAATCCGTACCTAAAGAATAAGAATCTGGTTCTTACAAATATAAATATGTAATTCTAATATAATCCTTTTAAAATACCATAAAATTTTATGTAGATCTATAAAATACATATTAAATATAAATTCATATATATTATATTATTTTTATCGATTTGAAATAATTTATTTTTATTTTTTACTAATTAGATAAATGATATATTTTTTTTTCACGAGCGTTTAGGGAAATTTTCTCATCTCCCAAAATTAGAAAAAATTAACCATCATAAAAAATAATTTTTATTTTAAATGAATATTAATAACCAAACCTTTTCTTTATTTTCCTTTTTTTGAAAATATACAATTAATAGAACAAATAGAATGAAATTTTTAACATTTCTCTAAATAAAATAATATGTAAGGATAATTTTGGAAAAATATCAAAAAAGACATTTATTCTACTTTTGGATGAATACAAATGATATTTTCTCATATAATTAAATTATGTATTGTTTTATGGAATTTTTTGATACCCGGTCATTTTATTTTTAACCTTAATTACCCAATTCATTTTAAAAATTCAATTCATATAATTGGTAGAATATATTTTTAAATTAAATCTTCAAAAAAATATCCATGTAATTTCTCAGAAAATACCTTTTTAATTTAAAAAATGTTTTCATACTAAGTTCTTGAATAAAATTCATTAAAAGAACTATAATTCGAATAATAGTTATAACAAAATATAACTAATTTTAATTAAAAATTATTTTAAAATAGAATTAATCTTTCTTAATTCATTAAAAATATTTATTTTTTTGATAAAAATTGGTATTTTCACTATTGGTTGAATAAAAAAATATTTCCAAAAAAATATGAAAATTTCAATATAAGGTAATTCAAGTATTATGATTTAGAAAATTATATTTTTTTATAAAAGAATTTTATTTAATTTTTAGAAACTAATTATAATTTTTCCCATAAAAAAACAAAAAAACATTTTGTAAGAATATATATTGTTGATGAATAAAAAGAATTTACCAAAAGATGAGAGATCATTTAATAAGTAATAAGCAATAAATTTTTAATGAGTGTAAACTTTATATATAATTCATAAATTAGTTAATCCTATTCATACCTGCTAATTTAGTTGATAAGTTATAATTTTAATATTTAAACAGTGATATTTTGTTGTTCGTTTCAACTTGGTGTTTCATATTTCATACGTTATCAAATTCAGTGTTATTTTAAAATCTCAAGGTGCATCATTCTATCCATTTAAACAAATTTCACCCTATCAATTTGAAATTTTCCCCGATAAATAGGGTTTTGACAATTGAAAATTCCTTTCTGGTTAACAGAGTTCATAAAAAGAGTTAACAAAACTTCAACACAGAAAGTGGGAAATGGAAGTGTGAAGATAACCACAAGACTATGTTTCTGAATCAAATAAATTTAATGGGTTGTGAAAATATGTACATGGAATAAAAAAATAATTTCCATGGATTAATCAAGAGTGATATAGAACATGGTCAGGAGAATTGTCACCACCACAAAACCATAAATCTATGATGAGTAAAAATAAAATTGATTCCATAGAAAAATATTAAACATATAATATATTATTTAAGTTTCTTTTCCAAAATTTGACGACCTATTTTACTATATAGATAAAATAAATCTAGAAAAGAAAATTAATTTATTTCATATCATATCATAAGAACAATATCTTCCATTTATTCTCCTTCAATTAATTACCACATTATCTCTTACACTAGGAAATGGATATTCAAGTTGATTTCCTCTTATATGAAGCAATTATAAAGAATCATTAGATCGATATGTTTTTCCATCCACTATTAAATATTAACCAAAATAAAATTGATTTCACTAGATATCCAATTATAAAAATCATACTTTAACATCAAATAATTATATCAAAAGTTCAAATTAACCCATTCAATAAGAAGTTAACCTTAAGTCTCTTCTAAAAAATTTCTAACCTATATTTCTAACCCAAAAGTCATAAATATTTGATCAAACTTTTATTCTCAAACAAAATAAAATATCTCATAGGGTCACATGCCAATCATTTTAATACCTTAATAACATATTCTATTAAATCATATGGGTATCCCGAGACACCATAATATATAAAGGAAATTATAAAAAAATTCTTAAATAAAATACCATATCCTTATTCCTTATATCCACCAAATCTATAAATGTAATAAACTCTATAATAATATAATTTTTAAAAAAATAAATAATTACATTCAAGGTCACCACTAAAATTTGATTTACTTTATTAATGTCAATTATATCATTATCTCATCCAAACATTATAAATTAAACATCAGACACATAATAGGGGTTGTCTTGTCTATAATCATGTTTCTTCTGTAAAATACTAAAATAAAACATATTATGTAAAATAATTTAGGAAAAACTACTATATAAAAATTTGTGTCTGTTTCAAGATTTTTATAACTAAAATATCAATGATAAATAGAAATCTTGAATCCAATTTTAAAATAACCTTAATCATTAAATTTCAGTTTTAGTGATATCATAAGTTTAGTATTCACCCTTTAGATTCTTATTTTCTGTCATCCCTTGATAATTGGGTTATTCATTTGAATAATTCCACATATCGTTTTCGATGAAACACTGATCATTAAATGTTTTTCTCTACACATTCATTCATGTGCCTGATGAACATTCTCTCCAAAATTGATTAAAGTACCCATTTCATTAAAAATGTACTAGGGTGATTCTATCCACAATTATCAAATTTGGGAATTTCTATACTTCTCTCACAATATATAAACTCGTTTATTTTTCCATAGTGCTCAGTTTCCATTTTCATCTTTTCATTTCATTTGAAAATGCAAGACCTGAATTATTATTTCTTTATCATTATGTTACCTTCTACCATATCATCATTTGATAAAAATGTTTAATAAACTTTAACCCTTCATAGAATCATCTTAATCTGATCAAAGAATTAGTCAATATTAATTTATGGAGTACATGCATATTCTATAGCATGTGATGATAATCTTGAATGTTTGCCTCATTATTAATGACTCTATCCTCTTTATTCTATCTAATATTGAGGAATTTCCATTACATATATTTTCATTACTTATAAAGAAAGTATTATCAATGAATATAACATTAAAAGATACCCATTAAATGATTTATTTTTCACCAACTTCATTAAAATTATAGATTAATGAATACCATTGATCATTATATCCTTTCAAAAAGTATCTTCGAAAATTATATTTTCACTTTCATTACATTTTAAAGACAGGAATATATATTCTATATATTTAATATTTTGTTCTACTTCAAGTGGATTAGTAGTTCCTCTAAAATATAGAGGCTTTTTTGAATGAAGAGACCCAATACAGTAGAAGAACATTATAGAACAACATATTGTTCCATAAAAGAGTGGTTATTTTTCATAACATGAGTAATATCACTAGATATATCCTTGATCTTAGGAGTTACCACACCAAGTATATTGGTTCTTATAGTATATAAATCTCTATATTTTCTATTGGTGTCAATCCCCTTTCTTATATTAGGCTGCATCACTAAATAATAGCACCCACTATGTTAGTTCACTATTATCATGAATATAGATGGATTAAATAAAAACCCCATAATTGTTAATGTTCTCCAACACTAGATATGATTATCACAATTGCCATTATAGTTATTTATATTTAAAATCTAGTTACCAAAGACCCTACTAAACTTTCTCTAACACATTCTGTAACCACCCAAACACTAGTAACCATGAACTAGTTTATTCATTATTACATTGAATCTACATACAAGTAATCACATACCAAAGGACTGAATAGTTTGGTTTTCTTAGGTAACCAGATAAATACGTTATTACCATTATATATTGTAAATAAAAAATACATATCATAAAATCATACATGCATCTTGATATTATTCATTATAACATTCTTCTCATCTAAAAGAAAAAAATAAATAAGTGGGTGATAGCATATTCTCAGTAAGGGTTACGTATAGTAGAATATATCATAAATAAATAAACAATAATTAATATGGAAACAAAAATAAATTAAACACCTTCTATTTAATCAATACGAGAATTCATGGATAAAATCAATGTGGTAATTTTATGGATAATAATTACTGAATACTCAATAAATTAAATGCATACTATTGGATCTTATGATATTAGCCATCAATATATATCTAGAGTCATGACCTTGCTCCATTATAGTTTAAAACTATAGATAATGTCCCATTTAATTTGAAAAACTAATTTTTCTTTTGATATTTGTCGATATATCACGGGGATGTATAATTTTGGGCCCCGCATGTAACATCATTTGAAATACATTCCTCACATACAAAATAAATGATTTAATTAATGAAAAATATGCCTTATCAATAAATTTCTATATCATGTATGGATAATTTATTACCAAAATTCCCCTATCAATCAAATAACATTAATAGTAAAACACTGTATGTAGAAATGGTACATGGTTTTTGTAATAAGAATATAATTGATCCAAAAAATATGGATATATAATGAAAACATGTTTTCTATTGAATAATGATCATAAATGAATTAAACTTAAATTATATACAAAATATAAAATAAATAATGTATATAATATTAAAATATACCTCAATGAATGGAAATTGAGAAAGAAACCCCTTTCCTCACATTTACCCTTTGTTGAACATGATTTAAACTCTTTTACATTAAATATTTATGTATAATAATTACATATCAGAACAATATGAAGATCTATAATATTATATATGATACATTTATATCTTTTTGTCACCCATTTTTCAACAATCATTTATTATTATCATTATTTAATATGTTTTGTACTTCATTTTTTGTGTATGTTTTGATTCTGTAGTTTTAGTCCAAGTTTCTTACTCGCTATTACACGGTCTATTTTTTTAAAACATAAAAATATGATATATATTCAATATAATAATATTTATATTCATCCATAGAATATATAGATAAAAAATGAAATACACTATTCATGAAATCTGTAGGTCGTACGTACACATGAATGAAATGTTCACTTTTTGATGAATAGAGAAAAAAAAGGTGAATAATAATGAATATTTCCCAAATAATTGTTATATCATATATATATATATATAATGCTTCCATTAAATCTAGGCATATTACCATTTCTGTAAAGTGTAAATGAAAAATTGATCACATTAGTTTGTGGAGGGGGTAGTCTACATGCATTCTTGAGCGATGTTATCATTTCATATGAATTATAAGGTAAGAAGTTATATAAAATATTATAATTAAAAATATCATATCAATGTTATAAATATCATATATACTCATTAGTGTTAGATTTTTTATTATTTGTGTGAAATGGTGGTGAAAATCAAATTACACCGCTATACGAAAACCGAAAGTCATACATACAAATGAGTGATGTTTTTTCTTATAATAAGATGGAATATAGAAAGAAATTTGTTTTCCCATAAAATTAATAAAATATAAAAATAATTATGATATTTAAGTTATTATCATAGTATGGGTTAGAATATTTTATGTGAAGTAGAATAATAACTAAACTTAAAGGACTTGGTAAAAGTTATTACCTATTCTTCAGTATAATTCCTTTAAATCCATTATTATGTGACCTTGTAAAAGACTTATGGAAAGAAAATAAGCTATAGAACATTGATAAGGAAGTATAGAACAAAAATATTTTGAGGTTTGTGGATCCATATGGATTAATTTCATATGAAAAATTGAGAGAGGGTATGTCCTTTTATAATTGAGGGGAGGGGAATTGTTGGAATTTTATAATTTATTAAATTAATATGAATTATTTCTCATGTAAAATTGGATAAAAATTGATATAATTAATAAATAAAATCCATATAAATTAAAATTTCCCCATATAATAAATTCTAGGCATGTTTTGGGTATTTTATTAACCCTTAACTTGTAGTTTTTTCACTCCATTGACCTTTTTGACAACTATAGAAATATTAATGTTTTCTACCCTTTAATGATTAATAATGATGATATAAAATAAAAAACAACAAAAAATTAGGAAAAAAATTATTTTTTACTTCTATGTACCATTTATTTGGATTAATAAAATATTATTATGAATTTTAGATCATTTAGTAAAATATTATTTATTATAAAATCTCATTAATGTAATTTTAACAATGTTCATTTAATTTAACATTAAATACCTATGTATAAAGTGATAACTTGAATACAAACCTTACACAACACCCTATTAAAACATATAGATCTTTAAGGTAAATATAACACATTATTTTTTTAAATTATATTTTTTTAATATCATTAATTATACTATTTTCTTAAATAAATAATTACCATGTCAATGTTGTATAAGCAATTAAGGTAATTATTTCATCCCTAAAACCTATAAATAAATTTCCAGGATAAAAAATTTATTTACATTTCAAATTAGTATTTATTACGGAATTTATCATCTATAAACCCACATGTAATAAATTTAAAGACAACAAAAAAATAGAATGATATTTTTGAATTTTTAATCAATTGATTGATATAAAATTATAAATCATGAAAAAATATAATCAAAAGGCTATATATTCAAAATTTATATTATTTTATATAATATATAATCATTTTATTAAATTAAATAAAGTATTAGTGTCATTTTTGAGTCCTTGTTTTCTTATTTTTAACCTTAATTACTTGATTAACCCTTTAATGTGTTAACAAAAAATTATTATGGTTTTTATTCATAATGTACAATAATAAAATGGAACATTTTGAAAATAATTTACCAAATAATTGAAATTAATTAATAAATTTTCAATATACCATTCATAAATATGGAATAATTTAACTTAATATAATTCTTGAAAATATTTGATGAAAATATATTTCTGGTAAAAATTCTTTTTTGAGTAAACAATGTTTTTATACTAAATTAAATTATAAAATTCATTATAAATAATATAATTGGATTATTGATCATATAACTAAACTAATTTTAAATTTAAACCATTTTAAAATATAACATTTGTTATTTAATTATTGAAATAAAAATATTATTTTTAATAAAAATCAATATTTTTTAGTATCCCTGAAAAAAATAAAACATTTTTGAAAAATTTGAAACATTTACCATAAGATAATTTTGATACTATGATTTATAAAATTATATTTTCTATAAAATAAAATTTATTAGTGTCATATTAATTAATTATAATATTTTCTCATAAAAAATAAAAAATATATAATTTTTGAAGAAAATGTATTTTGGAAGAATAAAATGAATTTAATTAAAATAAAATGATAAATATATAATCATTTACCAATATATTTATATTGTGTGGGGGAAAGTATATATATTTTATAAATGATTCAATCCTATTTATGCCCTCTACTTTAACAGCTAGATTATAACATTCATATATAAATAATTATATTTCATGGTTTTTCTAAGATCTGTGTTGTGTGTTATAGAAATTATATTGCATAATGTTGTTTAAAAATATTAAGATTTTTTGGTTAATATGTTTTTTTAATGTGGAATTAATTATTATTAATTTGAAAAAATGGTTATTTTATTTATGTAACATATATTTAATGGTATAGATAACCTTGGGGTTGAGAATTTTTTTTTTGATTTTATGGTAAAATCTATTTTTCAAGAATTTCAGTATAATTTTGTGATTATTAAAGGAATTAATGTGAATGGTAATTTATGTGATCAAATGGACATTGTGTTTAAATGGTTGATATTATTTGATGAATTTTTTTTATTTTAGAGATATATATGATTTTGTGGTGGTGACTCAAGTTATTTTAGAACATTTTAGAAAAATTTAGGGAACTTATGATTAGGGAATATATATTTATGGGTATTTTTTTAATAACTGATTAATTTTATTTGGTGACAAATGTTATGTTTATTTTTTATGAATACGTAATCAATTGTTTTCTATTTTTTCAAATTTTCTCTAGATTATGTTATATAATTTAATGGTTAATTATTTATAAAATGTTTTATGTTGAACATTGGGTGTTATTGGGTCTTTAAATATTATTTTATTATTTCTTATTATGATGGATTATTCATATTTAATTTTGATATTATATTTTCATGTGCTAAGTATTTTTTATTTTTGTAAATGAATATATATAGGAGGAATAACCTATCATAATATTATATACCTTGTGATCTATTAAAATTTAATTATATTGTTTCATCTAAGAAAAATTTATCATGATTATTTAATATTTAGAATATGAGAAGAAACAGAGATGAAAAAATAAATGAAACATAACCAAAGGAAAAAATTATTCTTATCGAATGGAAATAAATGAAGTAGATATATTTCTTGATATTATATATCTCAATTATAAAATAATTAATAAATACTAAGAAATATAAATATAAATCTACAATGTCTTATATAGAAAATATCAGTCAGATATCGAGGAATATTTTTTGAAACACACTCACAAGTATGAGTCTCATAATAGTAAATTTATGGTATAATAAATATTTGAAAAATTATATGAATCCTAACCTTAACATATAATGTTTATTTCTTTCCATGATTAATGTTATAAATGTGTCTTTGAATGATTTTATTTTCAAATATATATATATTAATCTTGATGCCACATTTCTTCTATTTTTATTCCCTTTTAATATTCCATTGGTAGGGATCGTTTTAAAATTTATTGTCTTTAAGGTCCTATTATGATTCATGGAATTGATTTAAAAAATATTTTAAATATTTTTTCATCACACATGATATAAAAATTAAGAGGATGAAATTTTATTAGGGGGGATGTAACACAAACACATTTTATTATTAATTACATTAAATAAATGTTTATTTCAAATTTTATGTGACAAACACAACACAAAACTAAAGTAAGAAATACTATATTAAAATGAATATAAATAATACAAAATTCATATAAGTATATAATGTGAAAAAAATAATATAACACTCATTGGTAAATCATATTAAATTAGGTTAAGAAAACATAATCTTTAAAAGGCTCGTTAGTCTATAAAATATTTTTTTCATTACATTTTATATTTTAATTTAAAATATAATTTTATGTTTGTAAAATTTTTTATTTTAAAAAATCAACATAATTTTTTTAATTCAAAATTATATTTGGATGAAATTTTGAGAATGTAATGAAATGGTTGATTTTTGGGTGAATAGTTAAAAATACTGATTATATAAATAATATCACTATGTTGAAAATATAATTATATTAGAATGTTATAAAATTTTATGAAAAAATTATTATAGATGAAATATAAATTTGATATATAAATTAATAAACAAAAAAAAATACAATGTTAAATCGAGAAATCAATTTTTGAAATTTTGGAAATCAAAGTAATATTTTTATTCAAATAAAGATGATTTTCGGTTCTTCACATTAAATAAATAATTCAAATGTTTAAAATAATTATAGTTTTGGTTTTAATGTAATATAATTACAATTTGATTAAACATAATAGAATTAATTATAGGATAATTAACAATATATATGATGTTGGAATATAAAATATTTTATGTTTAAAAAGAGAAATTTGCAAAAAAAAAATTGCTACCACAACATTGGTTAAATTTAAATATAATTTTGTAAATTTATATAAATGTAATATTTTGAACTTTATGAAATATTTGGGTTCATAATATAAAAAATACATAGTAAGGATTATTTAATTTTTATTCAAAATGAATAGTTACCTTTATAATAACATTATCACAGAGGTAATGGTCAAAATGGGGGAGCGGTTAAAATGAGATAAGGATTAAAATATCAATTAAAATTTTCTTAAAATTACTTAATAGGAATAAATTGGATCCAATTTTCCTGAGAAATATTTTTTTATATTTTTATGTTCTTAATATTTAGAAGGTTTCCACTCCCATCGTTTATAAATGGAATCATCTTATCCTCACTTCTACACCCAACCCAAAAACCTTAGATTAACAAAGATCTACCAAAATACCTTCAAAACACTCTTTAACACATCATAGATTTTATTTTAATCCCAAAATACCTATCCAAAAATCATTAAACTTATATAAGGAAATATTATTTGAGGATAAAAGATATATTCTTACAGATCATATTTACTCATGCATACATGCATACTGCATTCTCATTGAAGTGATGTAATTTATATGTAATTAATATATCACATGGATGGTTATAAGCATGGATTTAATGAATATAAATGATATTAATTTCTTTATGAATATATAAAGATAAATTATTTTTTAACATTATTTATTTCTTCTTAATAAGAGTTGAATACATCCCCCATGCTTAGGTGAGGACTATAGCTGTAATGAATTGATGTGATTCATATTTCAATGCCATCTTATAAGGATGACTGAAAAAATTAATATGATAGATAAATATTATCTTTAGAAAATTATTAAACCAATTTAAAAGTTATTTTTTCATTATAAAATAACATTTCCTAAAACATTCAATCATTACACCATGTTTTTTGTTTTAGATAATTTTACCATATACATGAATATTTTTATAATGTATATTTGATAAATGATTTAGGAGTTTTTTTATTAGTAATATAAGGTGATAACACTAAATATAATATTTTTTCATAATAATGGGGTGGTGTTATTCAAACTTATATTTACCTATATATTGAATTTTTTTTCTAAATTCAATAATCACTAGACAGTTTATTTTTATGCATTCTATACAAACCGTTATCAAAATTTACGTTAAGTGATTATGAATCACAAAAGTTATTTCAAAATAGTGACTTAAATATTCGTTATAATTATGGATATTATATAACATTAATACCCCAATATTTTTAGTATTTTATCTTGGAATAACCCTATGTTTGATAGTGGAAGCCACATGTAGCGCCAAACTTAAATGAACTGTGATATACTATTATTTAAATATGAGTATTATGACATATACATTGGTTTGGTGGATACGAATTTGAATAACCATATTATGAATTATTTTTTAAAATATTTTCCATTATGAAATGAATAACCAATCAATCATCGGCTACTAATTGCTTGGAAACAATGATAAAATATTTTGAAGGTAAATGCTATAATTTTCATAATTTTTTTGTGTGAATTGTATTTTGATCCAAATAGATTAAATATATTAATTTTGTTAAATTATTATAAATAGATAATAATATTATATAATAAATTTAATTAATATTCATTAATTTAATTAATATTTTTAGGAAACTAATTAAATAAAGTTGCTTTATGCTTTAAAAATACACTTTCTTCAGAAATAGTTTTTGACATTTTGTCTAGGAATGTTATAATTAATTTTCATAATATTTATAAATTTTATCTTACAAAAATGGATATCATTTTTTAAATAATCATTTTATAAGTGGCTTATTATGATTTTTTTTGAAAAGATGGATTTTATGTGAATAATGATAAATGAAATGTTTTTTTGCTAAACTTTCATTTCTTTTCTTTAAATAAATTAATTTAAAAACTAAAAACTGTTATTTATTTCGTATAAAACATAAATAATAAAAATTTTATTAAACATCATCTAGTTAATTATATATAAGTCTCATTATATATAATTATGTAATAGGATCATTTTATGATTTAAAACACATTTTTCTAGAAATTACTTTCGATGTGAGTGGCATAAATATATTAAAATGTTTTTTTTTTCAAATTATACAAATTTAATTCTGAAAAATTTATTTATTATTTATAATCATGCGGATCAACTTTTTTCATTAGGTTAATTTAATTTTTTTTCATAATGAATATTAACATAGGTAAAAGTTTATCTCCATAGTAATTGGTAAAATAGTTAAATTAGCATTAAAAATATAGTACATGGACAAAATGTCAACCTTAAATATGGATATGTTTTCTTTTGTGATATTAATTTGATTAAAAACTTCATAGATAATAATATATGGATTTTTTCCACTTACCTTTAATTATGGATGTTATATTTTCTATGTGAATATACTTTAAAAAAAATAACACTTTTTATATTAATATAATTTCCTTGAAGGATTATGCAATTTTGACCCATCTCTTGTGAAAAATGTAGAAAAATAAAATAAATGATTTTAAAATCTATAAAAGTAATATTTTTTTGATTAAATATGGTTACCCATGAATTTATTAGATTATTATAATGTATATGTTTTGTATAATGTTTTTACGTCTTAATTCAATTATTAAGTTGATTCCTTATAATCAATATATGTGAATAGTCTGAAAAAATCCCATAAATTATATTCAATGTTGAGAAATTATTTTTAAATCACTATCAAATAATGAATATTATTTATTGAAGTAAGTGGATTTTAATTTATCTATAAATTAATAAATGGTTCTCTTAAGTTTCAATTTTTATTTTTAAAACTACTTTCACAACACCTAAAGTGTGATAATGTTCATTATAATAGTGATGGCCAGACAATGTTAATGACGTGTTTAGAGCCAATGAATTTTTTTAAAATAAAACCTAAACTTATATAAAACTAATTGATTAATTATATTTAGACCATATCCAAGTTATATTTTTATCTAAGGTTGTTTGGATCTATTAAACATCAGTTAAACTCATATTCTATATTATTATTTCAATTATTTACATGTTTTCCCCCACCTCACATAAAATGGAAACCACCTATCATATTTTAATCACAATTCATGATTAATTTTGTTAATAAATTCAATAACATAATAGCTTTATTCATTCTCAAATTCCAATATCCTTTGGAATTACCATAATATTATCTCATAAAAGATTAAGGTTTAGGCCAAATAAGTATTTCCAAAGATAAGCTACAACTCTAACACATTGTCATTCATTTTATTTTTTATTCCATATCCTTCAATTCCATCAGAAAAATCATGACATAAAAGCATCATAACCTTATATATATTTTAATTTTACTATTTTTTGGTACAATCATTATTCATCTCGTTTTCTATCATATGGTAAATGATAACATCACTTGTGTGTACGGGTGGACTACCACATCTACAAGTGATGTGTTTCATTTTCATCACTTCCTGAAAAGAATGGTTATTTTGACAAATGTAATGAATTTATATTGAATAAATTAATAATAATTATTAATAGATCATAAAATATTACTTACCTTTTTATCCTTGTATCATTTAGAAAATTATAATTCCATTCGTGCATACCTTTGAAAAACCACATACATGAAGCATTGCGATTCATTTTTCATGTGTTTCTTTAATAAATAGTAATAAATTTTAATTTAATATGTAAATATTATAACTATTTCATTATTAATATTCTATAAATCATTAAACTCTGACCAATATTCAGGAATCAAAACTACTGATCCAAAATACAAATGAAAAAAATAGTTAACACCAAAGATGATGATTTTAATAATGAAATGTTATCAAATGGGTGATAAGATGTTATAAAAGAATCACATTTAGTATTATAAGTGTAAATATTTTAAAATTTTTGGTGATTAAAATTTCAAAATCATTATACATGAGGATCAAGCATACAACTAAGTAGATACCCAAGGTATGTGTTTCTCATCTCACTATTATTTATCTATAACATATGACTTATTTGAATCTTATTTACTTTTTATTTTATATATAAAAACTAAAAAGAAATTTAATTACATTTTTGATATAAATTATTTGGATTTAAATATTCATATATGGTTCCATATTTAATATGGATTTTATTTAGAGTTTACTAATGTTTTAAGTGATTTTTATTACCATATCATTTTATTTTGGGATTAATATGATCAAATTTCCTTTGAAAAAATTATGTGATACAAATTTGTAAAAAATATATATTTATTATCCTCTTATTATTTTGGGGTTTATATGTTTATTTTCTATTTTTTATCTTTTTTGGATCAAGAATCAACAAGTATGTTATATTTAAGGTATACTGACCTTATTTATTCATATCGGTTGAGAATTTTTTGTTTTCCATTTCCCTGTTCTTCAATTTTTCTGATGTTTTCAACAATATTCGAAATATAATAGAAAAATATTTTTTAATTATTGTTTATCTATTTTCAATAGTAATAATTTATTTTCTTAATTTTTATCAAAATAATTTTTTACCTGAATTTTTTTATAAGTGAGAATTTTTTTTCCTTTTAACATATTTGAAACGGGGGTATTTTCCTTCCATCATGACCATTATTTTATTTGAATATTCAGTTAAATATTTTCATGGTTATTAAGAAAATAGTTTTTAGGGTATTATGGGAATTAATAGTTTTTAAAAATACCGAATTAAATTTGTATGAGTTTCTGAAATTAATGAAAAGAATTTTGAATGTGAATGTTAAAAGGATGTAATTATTAATATAATTTTTATATTTTATTTCTATTTTAGAGTGGATTGAGTTTACAAAAATATATATATTTATTATCATTTCATATTGTTTTTTAATCTTTCACTGATTTATGGATTAAACCTTACTTTTTTATCATTCACTTTCTTCTGATCTTATTCTCTACCACACTATATTATTCATTATACATTATTTTTCACCTTTATATAAATATTATCTCTAACATCCCAGTTTAATAAAGAAATGAAATTTCTACATTTACTAATATTTATGAATTAAATATTATTTTACATTAAATGGGATTATATGTTCGATGGAATACCCAATACACAATAGTGGGTTTCTCCGAAATCTCTTGTTGCACACAAGGATGATTCATACAGAAGAATAATAATATAAAATTAATTTAAATTGTAGTTAACGCCTAGCTATTGTATTAGCCGGAAAAAACAGAACTAACTACAATATTATTATACATATTTGTTAAATTTTTTTACATTCATCCAATATAATTTAGTGGTTTAAAATGATAATGAGTCCAATTTTAAGCATAAATATTCTAATATTTTTTAAAGGTATTTTTTCTTCCTTCTGATGGAGTAAACTTTTTAAATATAGTTTTTTCACATTTATATGTTCCAATTTAAAATATAAACTTATTATTTAGAATCTGGACCAAAAAAATATTTTGGGATAAATTTTGGTATTTTTCTGATAAAGTTCATTTTTTTATAAATAGTGAAAAAGAGTGCATTTTAATTCAAAACTAACTTTTAATATAATATATTTATACGGTTAGACAATATTTTTTATTGGTTTTAAAGCTTAATTAGATTATATTTTTACCATTTAATTCAATTTTAGTCATTGGATGTAATTTCACCTATTAATTAGCCATAAACACATGTCAATCTTTGGAAAGTTATTATTTCTTAACAACACGTTTTTTGGTTTTGACTATAAGAAATAATTTTAAATTAATTTATTCAAATTTTGTGTTTTAAATTCATAAAAATTGATATCATATTTGGAATCAGCATATCCAATTTTTTTAAATAGGTAAATTTTATATTTAGACTTTGAATAGTAAAATTCTTAAATATTTTGTTTACCATGGTTAAAGGGAAAATCTTGTAATTAAGGGTGAAAATAATATTATAATAATTTTAAATTACCCTAACACATGTCATAATCCTATTCTTTGATACATTTCCATCCATTGGAATCCTTGGGTTGATTTTGGGACCCCATTGATCCACTAGTAAGTAATAATGACAGTGTATAAAATTTAATTTAAAATTATGTAAAATTTATTAAAAACATATATTTTTTAGTAAAACAAATTTTATATTGGGTTATATAACTGATATGTTCGACTATAAATAGTCATTAAAAATATAAAAATATATACTACATCATGGTATTTTATTTATAATTTTTAGACATTAAATTATTAAATTTATTTATGATTTAATGATGATGTTATGGTTACATCATTAATGAATGTTTTAAATAAATGAGATTATAAATATTAAAATAAGATTATTTTAAAACTTTTTAATCCATTCAATAATTTTATGAATTATTATGACTTGTTATATTGGTATAATGTTGTTTTTTTTAATTTATCAAGTCTCTATGGATTTTTAGAAAATCATGATATGAATAGTCTAAAAATTGTCATAAATGTGTTTTTAAATCAATTAATATTTTATTAAATGATAAAATAGCCCAAAAAATCTAATATTTGAAAACATGACATATATTATGTTATAAATTTCATTAAAGATCTATTTTGGGTCACTTGGAATTTTATTGTAAAAATATTAACCACATAGTATAAATATACAAGAAGTCATGGTAAAAGTTAAATAAGTTAACAAAGGGTTAAATAAAAAAGGTAATGATTAAAAAATATACAATACCTATCTAATTATTATTGGACGATTTTATTTCAAGTTATATTCATCTTATCTTATAATTTAACGAGATTTTGACCATTGTAAAATGAAAATCATTTAATAATAAAATAATACTTTCAAAATTTCCTAAAGAGCCTCTCCCCCCTTATAAAAGGCCACCACCTCTAACCCATTACTCACACCTATCAAGACCATTAAATCATCCATAATCTGCTCAAATAAGCTCCTAAAATCCCTCTCTTACTTTTATAATCCATCCCCAAGGCAGAAGGCAATTCAATAAAGCCTTTTGGTTCAAACCAAAGGGAGTTACCCGATTTAAAGGTAACACCTTCACTCAAGTTATTTTTTTATTTTCCTTCTCAAACCCCCTAAATTATCAATATTCAATTATTTTATAACAAAACCAGTTTTTTTAATATACTAGTACCAAATATCGACATGAATGATGCATTTCATTTCTTATCTCGAATTATAATATACCTATGTATTATTTATTTTTCATTACAATAAATATGAAATAGAAATGAATGTATCATTCAAGAATATGTACGACTTACCCTCTCCTTGAATGATTCATTTTATTTCTTATCTCCAAATGTTATGAACTACTATAAATACCACATGGACATCATGTAATTATTTGATGTTTATTTTTGACTCTAGTACCAAATATCGACAAAATGATCGTTACTAATTGAAATGAATAAGTAATGTTTATAATGTTGTAATAAGTTATATAAAATGAATAATAAACTTGAAAAATATTCTGAAGCAAGTATAAATTATATTTAGTTTGTTATTTAGGAGATTAAAGAATGAACAAGTCAAGTTAGACTCTAGGTAAAAGACTTTATCTCAACATCCTTTCATTGAGGCATACTTTGATTTATACATGAATTCCTTTATACGGTGTATTTTTAATTTCATTGAAAGGGAATATCTTTCTATGAATCATTTTACTAAACAACAAAAATAAATTTTTCTTTTTAACATACATGGTGACAACAACCATTCCACTGCCGTGAGTATTATTTTATCTTTTGCTTCCTTAACAAGTTGTTCTGGTTTTAAAAGGAAAATAAATACCATCTAACGTTTTTATGTATTTTGGTACTGAAAATCATTTTTATAAAGTATTTATTATTTAAATATCTTGAAATGCTATATTGTGATTTCTATGTGGAAATGCTATTTTTATATTATGATTGTTTTATGTGTTATGGTTCGTGGGAATTGTTTACGTATACGGGTTGTTTCTTGATAAACCTAGGGTGGGTGATCCCAATATAGCTCTCCAATGAATTGGACAACATGATGGAGGTAAACATAAATATTTCTCCTATATGATTTAGTGAATATAATGTGATGGTTCTTCTAAACCTAACTCCCTACGTATATGTGAAAGCTATAATGTATGTATGTTATAGTTTCCAAAATTTACCTTTATGACTTATAATTTCTATGTATTATTAAAAAATATTATGATATAATGAGGTGTGTTATAGAGCTTATGTTTTGTATGTATTTATGGACTAATGTTTTCTTTCATTATATTATAACACTTACTGAGCTTTTTATACTCATACCAAGTGTTTGAAATGTTTTTCATATGGTATACGGTAGAGTTAGAGAGAAAAAAAATTCAACATGATTTATATTAATGAAATAATTCTTGTTTTTTAAGAGTTTTTATTTTATAAAAATTAGATACTAAGTATATGTTTCCACTTTTAAATATTTGATATGTAATGAAATATTTATGGCCTAATTCTGGCTTAACCTGATAAGGTCCTCAATGGGAATTATTAACTTAATTTAATATTATGTAATGTTCATGGCTGGGGCCTTTGAGTTGGTTTCAATGGATGATTTAAACAACTTTAAGAGATATGATGTTGTTAAATTCATTAATTTTTGGTAATATTGAAAAGATAAAGAATTTTTGGATTACCATGTTGGTTCACCTATGATTATTATGTGTTCAGAATGGTTTTTTACAGAGGAAAAAGGGATAAAATGATGGGACAACATCAACAGGAAAACAAATTTCCAAATTGGAAACCTTAGATAGTAAGAATCGGAACTAAAAATGTTGTTGTAGTGATGGAACAATTAACCCAGGATATAAATTATGGTGGTATCCATGCATGATATCTACCATATCAACCACATAGAAACATGTTAGTAGTGGAACATTTCATAAGGCAACATCCCCTATCGTTCAGTGGATCATCTGAACATGTGCAAGCTGAAGGGTGGATTAAAGAACTAGAGAAGATATTTGATGTCACGAGGTGTTCAAAAACTCAAAACGTTAATCTCACTATTTTCTATTTTAAAGTTGAAGCCAATCAATGGTGTTATATTGTTAAAAATATCCAGGTTAGTGAGGATATTGATGATCTTAACTGGGATGAATTCAAAGGTATGTTTTTTGAGAAATATTTTCCGCAGGCAGTTCAACATATGATAGATAAATAATTAATGGAATTGAGGTAAAGGGATGACCCAGTGGATGCTTATGAAGAATAATTTACTCAACTGTAAAAGTATGCCCTAAATTTCATAGATATAAGGATAGTAAAATCAATCATTTTTACTCATGATTAAATCCAATGTATCAAAGGTCATTAGAATCTTGTGAGTTCAAAATTTATGAAAAACTTTTTTGATGTGTAGAGAATGTGGAAATAGAGTTTATTGATGGTCAGTTGTTCTTCAAAAAACAACAGAATAAGAGGTCGACATGGAAGAATAAATTGAAGAACTCTTTAAAAAAGTCAGGTGGTAAGAAACATAATTTTTGAGTTTGTGAAAATTGTTGTAAAAAGCACACTAGGGATGCCTTTGGAATTCTGGTATGTGTTATCGATGTGGTAAAAAGGGGCATAAGGGTCGTAATTACACTGAAAAAGTTCAAGGTAATGGTAAGACAAAATCTGATTTACAGTTAGTAAAATGTTTCAAGTGAAATTAAATGGGTCATTATGCAAATGAGTGTTCAATAAAGAACCAAACTGAGGAAAACCAGTCAGACTAAATGAAGAAATGTGTGGTGAAATCCTTCGAAACTACTTCATTAGATATTGGGCCATCGAATGAAGTTGTTTTAAGCACACTTTTTTTATTTAGATTATGTGAATGTGTTGTTGGAGTCAGGGTCTAAAAATTCTTTCATTTCCAATAAATTTTCATGTTAATTGATAATTCCATCTCATGATATGAGTCTTAAAATTATGGTAAAAACACCCGGAGCAAATGTTGAGTAAAAAAGAAATTATAAGAATCTTTCTATCCTTGTGGGAAGAAAGAATCAACCTAAAATAATTATTGTTTTTCCTCGAGTATAGTTTGATGTTATTTTGGGTATGGATTGGCTTTTCATTTATCATGCAAAGATAGACTATAAATATAAATAGGTTTCTTTTCAGAAATAATTTCAGGTTTTGTAAAAGAATGAACCCTTACTTCTGATAACATATTAGGGGGATGAGAAACAAGTACAAGATAGAAATAAATATTACCTTGCACATATTGTTGAAAACAAAGGAACAATTCAGATTAAAGATGTGCTAGTGGTAAATGATTGTCTTGATGTTTTTATTGATGTGTTTTCTGGTATAATACCTGATCGAGAAGTTGAATTTTCTATTGACTTAGTTCCTGATGCTAATACAATATCAAAAACCCCTTATCGAATTTCTCAAATTGAGATTTTATTGTTAAATAAGAAATTGAAAGATTTATTAGATAAAGGTTTCAATCAAACCAGCACATCACCGTGGGGTGATTTTATCTAGTATTTTAAAAATAATTATGGCTAAATGATACATTGAATTGATTATAGAGAATATAATAACATCACTATTAAGAACACATATCCTTTTCCTTATATCAATGATTTATTTGATTAGCTCTAGGTAGATGAATATTTTTCAATGATTGACTTGAGGATGGGGTACCATCAGTTGAAGGTAGAGGAATAATTCATTCTGAAGACTGCATTTCATACTACATATGGCCATTATGAATTTTTAGTTATGCCTTTTGGGTTAACCAATGCACCTACTGTATTCTTGGATCTTATGAATATAATTTTCCGTGAGTTCTTGGATAAGTTTGTGGTTTTGTTTATTAATGATATTTTGGTTTATTCCAAAAGTAAATAGGAACATGATTGTCATTTAACGGTTGTCTTGAAAAAATTAATAGAAAATAAATAGTATGGAAAATCTAGAAAGTGTGAGTTTTGGTTACAAAAAAATTCATTCCATGGTAACATTTAAAAAAATGACATAATTGTTGATCCGGCTAAAACAAAAGTTGTTGAAGAATTGCCAAGACCCAAAAACATAACCTAGATCCATAGTTTAATGAGTTTAGTAGGTTATTACTAGATGTTTGTTGAAAACATTTCATGGTTATCTAGCCTATTGGCTATGTTAACTCGAAAATGTGTTAAGTTCATTTGGAAAAAAGAATGTGATGATGGTTTTATGGAATTGAAAAGATGATGGGTGAATGATCTAGTTTTGGAGTGCCTTCCAGAGATATAGAATTTGTTATCTACAGTAATGCTTCATTGAAAGGAATTTGTTGTATCCTAATGCAGAATGATCTGGTAATTGATTATGATTCACATCAATTGAATCCTCATGATTTAAATTACCCTACACATGATTTGAATTAGCTACTATTATTTTTTATTTACAAATTTATAGGCATCATATTTATGGAGTAAAATGTGAAATATATACTGATCAAAAAAGTTTGAAGTATATATTAACCCAGAACAAATTGAACATGTGCCGGAGGAGACTGATATAATTAATCAAGGATTATGATTGCTGGATTCATTATCATCTAGGAAAGAAAAATAAAGTGGCTGATGCTTTGAGTAGAAAAAGTAATACTACATTTACTATGTTATATTTAGAACAAGAAAATTTGATTAATAATTTGATGAACATTTCTATAGAGGTTGTTGGTGTAGTAAATTCCCTATTTTTGTTTCATGTTTTAGTAAAATTGTCTATAGTAGATAGAATAATGAAAGTGAAAAAAGATGAAAGTGAGTTGCAGAAAAAGATAAAATTGGTCTAGAAGGGTAAGTTACATAAATTTAACATTGATAAGGATTATGTTTTGAGTTTTTGGAAGTGATTGTGTGTGCCTTTTGATTCACAATTGAAGAAGGAGTTGTTTTTTTGAAGCTCATGGTACTCTATTTTATGTTTATCCTGGCGGTAGTAAGATGTGCAGATATCATTGGGACAGTTAATGGTGGGATGGAATGAAAAGAGATGTTGTTGAGTTTATTGCGATGTGTTTGAATTGTAAAAAAATTAAAGTAGAGTGGAAGTTACTGAATGGGATGTTTCATCCATTACCGATGCCATATTGAAAATGAGAAAATATATCCATTGATTTTTTTGTGGGATTACCAAAGGCATCTTGAGGTAACAATACAATCTGGGTTATTGTTGATCGATTGACTAAATCTCCTCATTTTCATCCAATTTGAGATACTCTCTCTCTAGATAAAATTTCATTATTGTATGTTAAAGATATAGCCAGGTTGCATTAAGTTCCCATCATTATTGTATATGATCGTGACCCCAGGTTAACTTCTAACTTTTCTAAAGGCCTTCAGATGTCGTTGTGTACTAAATTAAATTTTATTATAGCATTTCATCCTCAATCATATGGGAAGTCAGAATGAACAATTTAGACATTGGAAGACATGCTACTTTTTTCTCAATGGATAACAGGGGAAATTGGGACCAACATATTTCTTTTTTTGAATGGTTCTATAATAACAGATTTCATTCTAGTATACATATGGCTCCATTTGAGGGATTATATGGAAAGTGGTGTCAAAATCCAGATTTTTTGGATGAAGTAGTAGAAAGGAAGCTGATGGGACCTGAATCAATATAAGTGATGGCATAAAATGTTCATTTGATTCAGAAGCACATGAGAATAGCTTAGAGTATGTAGAAAATTTTGAAGGATAACTAGAGGAAGGATCTTTATTTCTAGGTAGGTTATCATGACATTCTCAAAGTTTCTCTATGAAAAAGTCTGATGTGTTATGATAAGAAGGGAATGTTGTGTCCAAGGTTCATTGGACCCTATGTAATCCTGGAGAAAGTTGGATAAGTTGTGTACAGAGTGGATTTACCTCAATGATTAGCCTATTTACACAATTTTTTTTCATGTTTCAATGTATAGAAAGTATATGCTGGATCCATCTCTTGTTTTGAGTCTTGAGGTAGGTCAGTTGGAAGAGAATCTTTCTTATGAGGAATAACTAGACTAGATTTTTGACCAAAGAGAGAAAGTGTTGCTGAATAAGGTAATCCATCTATTAAAGCTTCTGTGAAAAAACAATATGTTTGAAGGGGAAACATGGGAATCTGAAAATTCTGTATGTGATAAATACCCCCACTTATTTGATAAGTGAATAAAAATTACGGGGATGCAATTTTTAAAAGGGGGAAGGATGTGACATCCTCGGTAAATAACTAATATGATATTTTCAAATTTATTAATATTTGAAATTAAATATTAATTTTACGTTAAATGTGACGCTATGTTTGATGGCTTACCAGACACACAACAATGGGTTTCTTCAAATTATCATGTTGCACAAAATGACGAGCCATACTGACAAATAATAAAATAATATTATTTTAAATGGTAGTTAATGCCTTGTTGTTGTATTGGCAGGAGTGAACAGAACATACTAAAATATGATTATACATGTTTGTTAAATGTTTTTACATTTATACAACAATATTTATACGATTAAAATGAGAATTAATCCAATTTTGAGCCAAAATACGCTAATATTTTTTAAATGGTAGTTTTATCGCCTTTTGATGAAAAACTATTTTTAAATCTTGTTTTTGTTATTTTTTAATTTTCTATTTGACAAAATAAAATTATTAATTAGAATTGGGACATTAAAATTTACTTCGGGTAATTTTTTGGTATTTTTATGATAATGTTCGTTTGTTTAATGAATAGTGAAAAATAAAGCATTTTAATTCTGAACCACCTTTTAATATAATTTATTTATATTATTAGACTGTCATTTATTTGCGTTTAAAGTGTAATTAAATTATATTTTTAACATTTAATCCAATTTTTTTCATTTTATGTAATTTCATTTTTTAAGTACACATAAACACATGTAAATCTTTTGATAATTATTATTTCTTAAAAACACGATTTTTTGGTTTTGACAAAGGGAATTAATTTAAAATTAATTTCTGCAACTTTTTCATTTTTAATTTGTAAAAATAGATTCCATATTTGGAATCCTGAGGACCAAATTGAGTAAATAGGTAACCTTTTTTTATTCATTATGAATAGTAACTTCAGTCAATATTTTATTTACCTTAGTTAAAGGGTAAATATAGTAAATAAGGGTAAAAAATGATATTATAATAATATTAAATTTCAATAACACATGTTCTAATCCTATTAGCTAATACATGTTCGACCATGGAAATCTTCAGGTCGATTTTGGGACCATAGGGAGGCACTTGTAAGTGAAAATGACATTTTATAAAAATTAATTTAAAGTTAGGTAAAATGTACAAAAACATATATCTTTTAGTAAAGAAATTTCTATATGGGGTAATATAATTGATATGTTCGATTATAAATAGTAATTATAAATAAAAAAATACATCCTATATCATGGAATTTTATTTATAATTTTGAGACATTATATAAATATATTTGTCTATGACACACTGATGATGTAATGATTAACTCATTAAGGAATGTTTTAAATAAATGTGATTATAAATTTTTAAATAAATTTATTTTGAAACTTTTCGAGACATATACAAATTTTATTGATGATTATTACTTGTTATATTTGAATTAATATTTTTTTTTCAAATTTAGGAAGTTGTTATATATTTTTAAAAAACTGTGATAGGAATAGTATACAAATTGAAATAAATGTATTTTTAAATTAATTAATATTTTATTAAATGAGAAAATAGTCCTAATAGTCTAATATTTGTCCAAATTAATTATATGATGTTACAAATGTCATTAACTATACATTTTCTTTGACTTTGAATTTTATAGTTAATAGATTAACCATATAGTAAGAATATACCAGAAGACATGGTAAAAGTTAAATAAGTTAATAAAGGGTTAAATAGAACAGATAAGGATTATAAAATATCCCAAACCTATAAAATTATTATTGGATGATTTTATTTATAATTATAATCACTTTTTATTCTAATTTAATGAGTTCTGGACATTTTGAAATCGAAAAGAATTTTATAATAAAATAATACATTCAAACATTCATAAAGAGCCCCTCCCCTCTTATAAAAGGCCACCACCTGTAACCCACTACTCACACATCTCAAGCCCGTTGTCTCATCCAAGATCAACTCCAATAAGATCCCAACATCCCAATTTTCCTCTAATAATCATTCCCGTAGGTATAAGGTAATTCAATAAATCTTTTTGGTTCAAACCAAAGGGAGTTACCCGATGCAAAGGTAACATTATCTCCTAAGTTCTTTTATTTTAGTTTCCTTCTCCAACACCCAAATTCTCTTTATTCCATTATTTTATAAAAAAAGGATCATAAATATACTATAATGTTTTTTTGAGATTTATTTTAACAACACATCCACATACCTCAATCTAATCAATTTGAACATACAGTTTCTGTTTACGGTGAACTACTTCCTCACAAAATGACAATTGTTCAATTATCTCATACCGCCTCTCATGGTTTCCATAGTGATGGAACTTTATTTATATTTGATATATATATATATATATATATTAAATTTATATTGTATCTATTATTCTGTATTTTTCATTTATAGCATACCTTTATGGTTTCTATAATGGGTAAATACAATAATTATATTTGAGGAAGTGCGGACTACCATCGCCTCAAAGTGATATGAATCATTCATTCCATACATGAAATGTATAAAGGATGGAGTTAATGAAATTGTATATGATATTATAGTGGGATTATAATATACCTATGCATTATTAAGTATTAATTCCATTAAATAAAAAATTGAAATAAATGCAGCGTTTATGTATATGTACAGCTTACCATCTCTATGAATGGTTCATTTCACTTCTAATATAAAAATTTTATGTACTATTATAAATAAATAAATATATACCAGATATATTTGACATCTAAAAGGGGGATATTATTATGAAAATAATGTACATTTTTCCACATGGAAAACTTGTAATTATAAGAACTTCATTTTAGACTCAAGTACCAAATATCAACAAAATGACCATTATTTACTTAAATTATTATTTAATGTTTATAATGTAGTAATAAGTTATATACAAGGAATAATAAAATTTAAAAATTTTCTAAATCAAGTAGAAATTAAATTTAGTTTTTTATTCAGGATATTAATGAACGAAAGAGTCAAGTCGGAAACAAGATAAGGGACTTCGTCTCAATCTCTTTTCATTGAGGAATACTTCGGTTTGTACATGAAATTATTTTATATGGTGTATTTCAAATTTTATTCAAATGTATTATTTTTCAATTAAGTGATTTACTAAATGAAAAAAAAGAATGTTTCTTTTTAACGTACGTGGTGACAATGAAATGTTTTTCCACCTTGAGTATTATTTGATATTTGGCATCCTTAACAAGCTGTAGTGCTTTTAAAAGGAAAATAAATACAATATATCCTCTTTACATATTTTTGTTTTAAAAATGGTTTGGAGAAATCATTTATTATTTCAACAACTTTAAATGATATGTTGTGATTCTAATGTGGAAATTGTATCTTTCTTTTAGGGTTGTTTTATGTGGTATGGTTCTTGGGAATTGTTTACATATATGTGTAGTACCATGATTATCCTACGACACGTGGGTCTGAGATATAAATCTATTGCATTGGATAACGTGACATATGTAAACATAAATGTTTCTTCTAAGAGATTTATGGAATATAGTATGATGGGTATTCTAAACATAACACCCTACGTATCTGTGAAAGATACAACGTATGTATGTTATGGTTTCCATAAATTAACTTTATTATTTATTATTTCTATGTGTTATTCATAAATCTTATGATTTCATGAGGTGTGTTAGAGAGATTATGTTTTGTATGAATTGATGGACTAATGTTTTATTTGTTTATTTAATAACCCATACTGAGGTTTTAATGCTCATCCCAAGTCTTTGAAATGTTTTCCACCAGGTATAAAGTAGGGTAAGATAAAGAAATAATTCAAGAATATTTATATCAAGAAATCAGTTATTGTTTTATTTTTAGAGTTTTCATTTTATAAAAAATGGATACTTAGTAGAAGTGTCAACTTTGTAATATATGAGATTTAATGTAATAGTTATGGCCTAATTCTATAAAACACTTAACCCGAAAAGATCCACAATGTGAATTATTAACTTATTTCAAGATTATGTAATGTTTAAGGCTGGGGCATCATATTATCAAAATCATTGATATGTTAGTACCATATATACTACCATGATAAACTCTAAAATTTATTCAAATTTGTTTTATTAAAAAATTTGAATGGAACATGTTTATATAATAATTTCATTTACAAGAGAAATCATGATATTCTATATTATTGATTCAATATGCATACTTGTTGATTTATAAATAATTTTTTGTGGATTTTATTGATAATTAAATTTATGGAGAATGTATAGGATATAAAATTGAAAGGTGTGGCCCTGATATAGATATCCCCCTGATTAATCCAATGGTCTCATGGGAAAAAACAAGTTGTCTTGATGTATTGAACAAGGAATGAAAATACCCTCGCATAATAATTGTGTGTTTGGTGCATGAGTTACCTTTTGTGAAGTTTTCTTAGTTGAGAGTACTTTAAAATGTGCATTACTTATTAGAAAGTTAAGGGATAGTTACATTCATGATATTATGTTAGTAGACATGCAGATAATATCAAAAATTTATTGAATTATTTATTTATTTTATTTAGAATTCGTTTTTCACAATCCATTTGATAGATATGTTGATATTACCCAAAAATGTAATTTTAACTAAAGTAATTGATTTAATGGAATGTGTGTTCATTATACACACTTCCATAATAAATATAACATATTTTTCAATTATATAATTTAATGTATGTGACCCTTACTCAGTATTTGAGCTCACCATTTATTTATTCTCATTACCTAGGATATGAAAAAGGGATATTTAGAAGATTTTTAGGGATTAATGATAGTTTTTCAAGATATGAATTGTTTTCCAGTTTAATCTAGAAATAAAGTATGTTTCTAGTTTACCAAACTGCTAAACTGATCAATCCTTTTTGGTGAGATCTCTTATATCTAGTATGAATGTAACAATTGAGCATAGAATCTAGTGTACTATAGTCAGTGATGCTACTATTTCTATCATAGAAAGATTATTAAGATCCTTGAGAACTAGATTTCCAAAAAACATAGATAACACAAGTATTTTTATAATCCCTTATAATGTTAGATAATGTTTACATTTATAGGTATTTTTATTCCATGCATCAATATTCAATATGATTTTGAGGTAACTAATGTTGTCATAATATAAAGAGAATACACCTTGACGAAATAATCCAATCAACACCCTTGTTAAATGTAGGTATTAGCCTACTACAAATGTTAATATAATGGTTTTGGAGCTATGAGTATAATGGATAGATTAGGGAAACTGACTTTTTATAAAATTTAAATACATTACTATAGAGAAAAATCAAACAAGATAGACATAAAGTGATGGATCATATAATTTTTCCCAAAAATATACCATGAGTTATGATAAACTATCTAAATATATCCAAATATCCAAAAAATAAGAGAAAATTGGAGTTTCATTAATGTTTTGTAGGTATATATATTATAATGAAAAATATTCAACATTCACATGTTATGAATACATGAAGAATATGACCACCCGAATTTTTATTACGCAATTAAACATAATTTATTACATAAAATTTTCTTGATACAACAGAAAAGATCGAATGGTATAGTGTTTTTGGGGAATATTATCATTATATAACAACCTAAAACATGAAATACAATATCTTTATTGAAAACATCCTTTACATGACCACTACATTTCCTCATACTTAGCATTGCCTGGGATAACCTGAGGACATGCATAAGAAAAAGGTGAGCTATAAAACTCAGTAAGGGATTAATCACGTAATAGAATGATGAGTAAAATACATGTTAGTCAATAAGCATATCAATATAGACCAATAGAAGAATAAAAATAAAGGCACTATATAGCATGATAATCATAACATGGAAATTTGGCAACAACACTAAACATGGAATTAGCATGAGCCAAGGCTCATTGCACATGGAGCCTGAGTAAACCGTCATTGCACATTAAGGACAAGTATAAACTCCTTTTACTTAATTTAGTATGAGCCAACAACCATAGCACATGACGTATCATGATACTATACTTATCTAATGAATTGGAGCGCTATCAGGGAACACCCTTCTTAAACAATTCATTTCATGCATAAGTGTTCCACATGGATCATAAAACATTGAATCATTAAACATAATATTTTATTCCATAATAAATTAATGTGGAATAAATAAATGAAACTATTTAAAAAATAAGTAAATGTTCAGAAATGTTAATACCCTTGATAGAAAAAAGGGCATGGTATTCACTACACAATGACTTTGGCTTGGAAAAGCGCGGTGTAATTTCAGCAGCATAACGACGTGACATAAGAGCTCATAAAAATGGCTGATGAGAGAGAAAGGGGTGTCTCATCATATTTACATGACATGTACAGTAATGGGGTAATATAGATACATGTACGAACAAATTTAATGGAATTTTGATTCATGATACAAAAGAATTGCTTGAATGTAAATGAGGAGAGGGAAATTCCTTTCGGAATTTTGGCATAGTAACGAGTGTACATGAGAGGCATTTAGTGTGAGATAAATATGTCTACCATAATTCAAACATAAATAGGGAATTATGGGGGAGGTGAGAAATAATACCCCAGCATTTATAATTGAAATTTAAAGGGCATAACAATTTAAATAATATTGGACAAAAATGAGAATGGACGAAAAACCCTTACTTGAAAGTGTGCATCCAATGTCTTGAGAGAGGCTTCTTGGGAGCTTGGGGAACCTTGGGAGGATTATAGGGAGAGGATAATAGATTTTGGACAAAATCCATAGGCTCTGAGTGAGGTTAAAGTGGGATCTTGGGTGAGTTTATATAGTAAAGGTGAGGGAATTCTTTATTATTTAGGTTTGGGACCCATCACATTAAACTAATCCAAACCAAAAACCAACCCATGGTTTTTGCCCATGGTTATTGGAGAAGGGAAGTGGAAAAAAATATTTTATGAGACCAATGTCCTAGCTTCTTAAAATAATGGTGTTACCTATGTGGAGGTGAGTCACACTCCCAAGGAAAACAATTTAAAAAGACAAAATGTTTAATAAGTCTTGAAGGGTCCACTTAAGCTTTCTAAATAAATCAAACAAACCCAAAATTACATTATATTAATGGTAAAACTTATATTAGCTGAACATAAAGTTTATATCACTTTATTACATCACTATTGGGTCATTATGATGTCATGAAACACATTATATATTTAAATGGTATTTAATTTTTACACAAATATTTGACTCTCTCGGAAAATTATGAAAATTTATCCCTTCAATAATTTTGACGTCCTAATTCCAGAAATAATTTTTATATTATATAAATTATATTCTAAATATGTTAATTTATACATTGGAAATAAAAACCGACATTTATATAAAATTCACATTTTTTGAAAAAAATGGCTTTCGAACCTTAATAAAAATTTCAATTGCATTCCTAAAATTTTACGATCATTTAAATTTAATAAAAATTAATATAATAATAATAATATTTTATTAGAATATTATTTAATTAAAAAATCCATTAATTCATCAAAATATATTTCTTCGTTGAACATTACCTAAAAATACAATTTGTTCTTTAACAAATGTTTACAAGGTAACAATAAAATTAAAGTACATTCATTTTTATATACAAAAAAAATCTACAAAAACATAGTTCTAGGGTCTTGTTACATAACCCCTTATAACTTCCTTATAAGACCGAAGAGTAAGGTGTGGGATGGGGACAGACTCTTGGGGTGGCACAGATAACATTTCTTGGGTGGTAATCTCTATTAAATTCCACTTATCTTGTAGGGGGTCCTGCTGGAGCTTAACATATTCACGCTCAGCTTGGGATTGGTCAAGAACAAATCCCAAAGACACGACCTCCTTTCTGAGCTCTCACAAATGGGCTTCGTATGGAGCACGTCTACTAGATGAGGCCATCGCTTCTATTGTCTGAGTAAATTGGATTTGTTAAAGACCTATATTTATAATAACAATGTGATCACTATTCAACGGCTATATTAGAAATGGTCACAATTCTTAATAGTATATTAAAATCCAACAAACATAAAACCAAAGAAGTTGAAATTTTATATAAACATTTTATACAAAGATACATTTATTTAGATCAAGAGGGATTTCCATTAATTAAAGTTTGGGTCGTTACAATCATCCCCCCTTATGTAATTTCACCCTCAAAATTTCCTTTTCCCACAGTAAAATAGATGTGGGTAACTATACTTCATTATTTTCTATGATTCCCATGTGGCTTCTTCAAACATTTGGTTTCACGAAAACACCTTGACTTGGGGAATTGTCTTATTTCGTAGAACTTTTTATCTACGATCTAAGATATTCACTGGTTTCTCCTCATAAGAATGATCATCCTCTAACTGTACCACCTCTAAAGAGAGTACATGTGAAGGGTTCAGTATGTAATTTCATGAGAGAGATAAATGAAAGACATCATGTACTTTGGCCATGGTAGGTGGAAGTTCTAGTTGACAGGCTACAACCCCAACAATATCAAGAACCTCAAATGGGCCATTGTACCTTGGAAATAACATCCCTTTAATTCGAAACCTCATGACCTTCTTCAAGGAGATATGTATAGAAATGCCATGTCTCCAAATTTCAACTCATGGTCTGATCGACGGTTATCTGCATAACTCTTTTGTCGACTCTGGGCTCCCTTAATGTGCTGCTGAATGGTTTTCACCTTCCCCACCATTTTTCAACCATTTCTGGTCCATGCAGCTTCTGCTCACCGACCTCATCCCAACACACTGGTGTTCTGCACCTTTTCCCACAATGGGCTTCATATGGTGCCATTTAGATGCTCGAGTGGAAACTGTTTTTATAAGATAACTCAAAAAGAGGAAGATGTTGATCCTATCCTCCTTTAAATACCATTGAGCACTCTCTAAACATGTCCTAAAGTATTTTGATAGTCTACTCGGATTGGCCATCAATTTGAGGATTATAGGTCATACTGAACATTAGCTCAGTATTCAAACCATTTTGAAGACTCTTCCAAAACATAGAGGTGAATCATGGATCTCAACCGGAAACAATATATAGTGGTACTCCATGAAGCCTTAATACTTCCATGGTATATATCTGTGCCAGTTGATCCAATGATAAATCATCCCAAATATAAATGAAGTGTGCAGCCTTTGTTAGATGATCCACAACTACCCAGACTGCAATGTTGCCTTTGGATGTCTTAGGAAGTCCACTGACAAAGTCCATGGTGATGTTCGCCCATTTCCATTCTGGTATAGGAAATGGTTGAATCATCCCCTTATACTTCAGTCTCTCTGCCTTAACTTTCTAACACACCAGACACTTTGATGTATATTCAGCAATTTCCTTATTCATATTATCCCACCAATAATGATCTCGGAGGTCTTGATACATCAATGTGTATCCTCGGTGAATAGGGAAATTTGAACTACATGTATCATCCAAAAGTTCCTTGTCCAGCTCTAGACATGATAGAAGACATAGTGTTTTCCCAAATCTCACAATTTCTTCTTCATTAACATTAAACTCTATGGATTTACCTTTTCGGATAGATTCCACTTTTTCCGGAAAAACCACATCATCATTTTGAGCATATTTTAACCTTTCCAAAAATGACATTTGAGCAATCATTTGTGAAAGATTTGATGATGTTCCCTTCTTTATGATTTCTGTTTCCATCTTCATCAAATATAAGAAGATTGGATACCTTTCAATTCTCATCAGTGATAGAATCGTTGGGTGATATCTAATTAGGGCATCCACCACCTTGTTCGGTTTCCCATGGTGGTAATGGATTGAGCAGTCAAAGTCTTCGATCAGATCTAACAATTTTCATTGGTGTAGGTTCAACTCTTTCCGTGTGAATATATACTTGAGGCTTTTGTTGTCATGACCTGTCCTCGGGGCCCGTGCCGTGACTACCCCAAGCCCGCCTTCCATAGGCCAGGGGTTGGAGACTAGCTCCAAAGGCGTAAATCCCGATAACTGGGAAGACATTGCTTTTATAAAACATAAACACATCCAACCAGAGTACAAGAGGAAGTAATACACTGAGTAAAAAAGAAAGTGCTGAGAAGTAAATTTTCCAGAATACAAAGCCAACTGAAAAGTACAGCTACAACTGGACAAAACATCAACAGAAAAGACAAACATCTAGAAGATTGAAGCAGCTCCTGGGTCGTCCACCTCGGATCCTACCTAAAGGGTAGGTATAAATAGCCTCCTCAAAGCTATCGCCCACCATGCTCTTCCATGTACCGTCTCGTCATGAATTCCACCTCCGGGTACTGACTCATCTTGAGTTCCACCTCCAGGTACCGTCTAGTCCTTGTACACTCGATCTCTATCTGCGATGTCCGTCGTCTGCATCCAACACAATGATGTGTGGGAATAGCCAATGTAGGGGTGAGTATAAGGATACTTAGTAGGGACCCCAAGACCCTCATGGTCTCACTAAATCCAACAAGGATAACCACAAAGAAAGATCTGAACAGATAACCCTTACTTAGGTATAAGCCCATACTTATACCTAAGTTATCAAGTAACCCATCTCAATCAAAAGGTAATCACAAAGGTTATAAAATCAACGGATAACCACTACATAGGTATATGCCAATACATGTACCTAAGTTATCATGTGACACATCTCAATCATTAGGTAAACACAAAGGTCATTGAATCCGCTCAAACCAGGATTTTCATTAATGATACCGAAACCACAACTGCTGGAGAACTCGTCCTCTATCGAGTACAGTAGCCCTGTCATGACTCTGAGGCGGTACTCTCTATCCTTAGACTGCTGAGGCACTCCTCCTGTCGAGTACCGTGAGTCCGCACCCAAAAACAGTAGTGCTCCCCGCTAGGGGTCTGCCTCCCAAACACAGTAGTGTTTCCCCTAATAGCCTACAGAGGTACAACTCCTATCGAGTACCACAGGTCTGCCTTCAACTACTAGGTGCTCTGTCTGTCGTGGGTCTACCGCCAAATATCGGGCGCTCCGTCCATTTGGCTAGTCGACTCACTCCAAGTCGAATTGGTCAAGCAGTCGTCAGGTCCACAACTACTAGGTCTTCGTACTCTGTATGATCGTCTCTGGGAGAATCCGATCCACAAGCTACTGGTTGATACTCCAGGTATCACAAATCCCCAAAAAGAAGTATCAAAAAGGGCTGCCTCATCACAGGAGTCTCAACGCAACAGATGACGCGTCAATCGGACGCCTGGTCTGTGAGTGATTAGCCTTTTCGTCCCGGGGGCCTATTTGGTTTCGTGTAGGAACCAACCCGACCATATCTCAACTATACCCCAAACTCTCATAGGGTATACTCAAAGGGACCGTTTCCCAACAAGATTACCAATGCCACTGACGGTTCGTCAAACCAATGTCTGGTCTGAAAGTTATAGACTTTTTCATTCCATGTGCCCGGTTGGATTTTGGGTACAATCCATCCCGACCATACTCCAACTGCGTCCAAACCTCAGGTGAAGTATACGAAAAGATCTGTCTCACCAAAAGGAATCCAACAAAGTTGATGGTATGTCAATCAGACGTTCAGAGATCATGTTATAAACATTTTCGCTCTAAGGGCCCGGTTGGTTTTGGGTTCGAACCAACCCTGCCCGGCTCGGCTGTCACCCGAGCGGTGTGCGAAGAAGGGGGCGCCGCCCCATTGTTTCTGAAATGGCTGACCCTGTGGGGTCCGCCCTAATTGCTGTCGGGGATAACCCCCCGGTTAACTTCGAACGGCATGTCGTCATGGTCGGCCTTGGGTAACCGCGGGACCCCCTCGTGTCACGTCTCCAGGGGTACCGACAGCCGGCTCAGCAGGAAGCCCCTTTGAAGACCGCTGCGGCCTTAGGCTACGGCTCTTGTCCAACTGGCACAGGGTGACGACACTGCTCCCCTCCACCGTGACCTCCCTCGGTGTCTCCGACATGGCGCGATGGTGCTGCGCACCACCGTCGTGGCCCGCTCTGGCCGTGGTCCCCTTTGTTCCTGCGCGGTGCAATGACACGACGCCGTCTTCACCTCAAATGTCAACGTTGATCAACAAGAAAGCATGGAGTAGAATCGGCCGTGTTTGTGCGGTCTGATCTCCTCCCGTTATTTAGATAAAAAGTAGCCAAACTATATGAGATGCTCAATGATAAAACAAGCACAATTTTAATTCATTAAAATTGAACTTAACCCCTACCTCAGTTATGAATTTTGTTGACGACATTGCGGAAAGATGATGAAGTTGACGTCGATTATTGCATCCACCTCACGCTTCATATCCGAGCTTGAGCATCGGGGATTTGTCAGAATCCGACCTCCGTTGAAGGATTGTTCTTCGTCAAGAGAGAACATTCTTCATCTAAAGAAGAAACCTCCCTTACCAACACTTCAAGGATTTTTTAGTATAGGTATTTCCAACCCAAAATTAAAATAAGGGTCTCCCTTATTATAATAAATTTTCCATGCATTTCAAAAATCAAACGACTTCTTTAATTAAATGAATATGACTCAATTTATTATTTAAAGTGTTGGGATAATTAATGGAGAGGGAAAGTGAAGAGAGTTCATAATTAAGGGGGTTTAGGGAGTTGAGGGGGAGGTGAGGAGATAGGGTCTCGTGGCGGCCCCACCACACTAAACCCTCCCATGGGAGGTTATTAATCACCTTTCGCAATAAAATTTGTACACAAAATTTTTTATTAATTTTTATTCTAAATCCCTAATTATAAAACCTCATCCTCCTCAAAACGCAACTACAGATTAGGTCCCCTTAAGCAAATTCCAGCTCTGCGAGTTCATCGGTGCCCTAGGATTTTAATTCCGAGCATTGGTTCAAAAGATAGAAAAACCCGCTAGATCTTTCACTGAACGTACCTGAGCTAATCTTTGGAAATTGATTCTGGGCACACTGGGCCTCGGAATCAGGTGCAATCAGAAGACACAAACTCATAAAATTCCAAATAATTAAGAAAAAAATTTCATTGAAATTTCAGGGTCTTTACATTACTCCCACCTCAGGGATTTACGTCCTCGTAAAGCTCCAACACACACTAGGGAAAAAAAGTGGTGCTGAGCACGCATCTGAGCCTTCCGATCCCATGTGATCTCCTGGAGGTTCCCGTGATGACAGTGAAAGCGTACCTGAGGAATCAACCGTCCACGTAGGACCCGATCATGTAGATCCTCGATATCCACTAGAACGCCCATGAATGTCGCCCCATCATCGATATCTATCTCTATGTGGTCAATGATGACGTTTAGGTCATGCATTCATCTCCTCTACTGAGATACGTGGATGACTTCGTGCACCAGGTGCAACTACGGTGGAAAGTTCAAGCAGTAAACCACCTTTCCTACCCTTCTGAGGACCTAGAAGAGTCTGATGAACCTCAGAGATAACTTGCCACCTCGTCCTCATCTCCGTAGACCTCGTCGAGGTGAGACCCATAATAAAACTTGGTCGCCATCCTGAAACTCCAGTGGTCTCTGTATCCTATCAGCATAGGACTACAATTTGTTCTGTGCAGTCTCCATCCACTCCTGGATGATCTACCCCTTTTCCATCATAGCTCATACCATCTCTGGTCGGTAGATAGTTGGCCGACTTGGTAAGTCGTTCGACGATCACCCTTCTTTTCTTACAATCTCAAAGAGCTGCTAAGATTTATCCTTTGATGAAAAGAGAAATCCAGTCTCATCCCATGGATGAACCATGTTCTTTTCCTAATACAATCAATCCTGATATGAACAATACAATTCATGTCTTGGATGACATCTTAAGGTATCGACGCTACTACCAAGAGATCCAATCGTCACTCTCACCTCCAAGGGTTGAGTCACACTGTTAAGTATCAGTGTGTGGTCACTGGGTCTCCTCCAGTAGGAATCTCGAATGTGAGGTTCAAGTCAACAGTTTTTATCCGGAACTTCTCAGTATCATTCCAACAAAAATGAAAGCTAAGTAAACATCACAAAGATAAGTGTCTTTTATTACTCCAGCTCGTAGTACAAGACACACAACAACCACAAACAACGACATCATTGAAACTAGAAGCACCAAGAACAAAAGCCTCCATGCCTAGAACTAGGTCTTCTTCTATCCACAAAGGATATCAGCAATGCGACCAACTGGTCCATCGCATCTCCTTGCAGTTGAATTCCAGTCCTCCCGATGAGCACATCCACAACATCGTTCCCTTTCTCAAGAGTATAGACTATCTCGAAGTCATAGTCCTTGAGGAACTGAAAACTGAAAACTCTTACTACCATGAGGGTAAGGCTAGCCAACTCAAGAGTGATTAGTTGCACCCTCCTATGCATGAGTTTATCCTGTGCTGCCTGGGGTTTCCTTTTCACCAACCAAGTAAAACCCATCCCAACGTTGTGGGTAAACCACAAAATTTTTTCCTAATACAGTTAATCTGTGTATGAACTGTGGATCCAATCCATACCCAGACCAACATCGTAAGGCCTCGACACTTCCACCAAGAGGTTCCAACCGAAACTCTCACATCAAGGGTCATATCAGACTGTTGGCGTAAGTGTGATTATCAAGTCTCTTCCCAAAGGTATCTCCAGATGCGAGGGTCGAGTCAATGGTTTTAACCAAAAAATCTAGGTCTGGGACAAGATTCATGGAAGGAAGGAAGGATTCGTATCAATGTATGATGATACATAAGCTAATAGTAGACACAGATCATTCCTCGAATCATCCCTAGAGCCTTTCGGTCACACTCCTTGATCGCATGCATCTACTCTCATCCCCTGCCCTCCAGCTCCCTAAGCCTAGCTGGGACTACAAAGGTAGGTAGTTGTAACATGTCGAAAAGTACACCACATCATGATACTCTCCTAGATTTTCTTCCACGTCTGATGCTCTGTAGATTCATCTGTCCTTAACACATCCTCTTCTTGAAGCATTTTACAAGCCCAAGTCTCTGAGACTGTCTCCAGTTCGCATCTTCCCACTACAAAACATTCAATGGCTATAACTGATCAGTCAATGAACATTCAACCACAAAGGTTCTCTCTATCACCCTAACATGAGTATGAATGCATAGAGTAAAAGTGCTGGCTCGTTTGTTCTGAAACACACCTCGCTCGGAAGTCCGAGCCCTGAAGCACTGATCGTATCATAGTCATTGATTACCAGGAATAGTCGGTATGCCTTGATGAATACTCAGCTACTGACATGTCATCCTGTCGAAGCTGTATAAGTTTCAGAAAACTCTTTACCACTTCATCAAGCGAGTCCTCAGCCACCTATGAGTTGGGCTCGCCTCGGAACCTGAGGGGTATCTGATGCTAAAACACGTGTAAGGTACTAAGATTATATGTGTCATCTACTGGTACCACTAGATAGAACTGCTGACCAATAGGTAGTGATATAACTGGAACACTACCCGAAGGTACTATCTCAAGCATCAGTCCACCTCCTGAAGCCTTATCACTATGCACACCAATCTCATGGTCACTCATTGAGAAACACCAATAGCTAAGATCAACGTCTACTCTACTAGTGTCTAAAATATGCGTATAACTCTAGAAATCACCTCCATCCAGTCCACTACTGGCTGGGAATCTGCTTCGCCTCGTAACCTCAGAGGCCTCTGCTGCAAGATCTCATGCAGCGCCCTGTCATTGTGCACCATCAGCTAGTACGGCTGGTGAAATCTTCTTCCTAATGGGTGGTGGTGCTACTAGTACACCACACGAAGGTGACAACATAGAAATAGGGACCTGTACCAGAGTATTATCACTCGGTGTGCCATCATTGAATACTCTCTCGGAACTCCAACTGACTATCTGCGTGGAGACATCCTGAACAGATGCAACATGGTCTAACGATTAAAACCTGGTGAGCAGAACTAGTTTCAGATGACTTAAGGAAAACTTTCGGAAACACACATGCAATCAGTGTTTTCATGCACTAAGTCAGAAATCAGTAGTCAGGGTCCTGTTGTATGGATACGTCGGTCGTCGCACCAACATTGGACTCCCTGAAATGAAGACCACACTCGGTACCCTTAACACTATTTCTTCACAGAAAGGAATGATCAGAGTCATGAGTTCTATGGTATAATAGACTCCTCTAATACCAATTTGTCACGACTTGTCCTTGGGTCCTCTGCCGTGACTACCCCAAGCCCGCCTTCCATAGGCCAGGGGATGGCGACTAGCACCAATGGAGTAAATCCCGATAACTGAGAAGGCATTGCCTTTATAAAACATAAACACATCCAACCAGAGTACAAGCGGAAGTAATACACTAAGTAAAAAAGAACGTGCTGAAAATTAAATGGGCCAGAATACAAACCCAACTGAAAATTACAGCTACAATTGAACGAAATTACAACAGAAAAGACAAATAGTTGGAAGATAGAAGCTGCTCCGGGGTCATCCACCTCGGATCCTACCTGAAGGGTAGGTATAGATAGCTTCCTCAATGATCTCACCCTCCGTCCTCCTCCAAGTACCGTCTCGTCATGAAGTCCACCTCCGGGTACTGACTCGTTGTGAGGTCCACCTTCGCGTACTGACTCGTCGTGAGGTCCACCTCCGGGTACCGTCTAGTCTTTGTACACTCGATCTCTATCAGAGTTGTTCGTCGTCTGCATCCAACACAATGAGGTGTAGTCATATCCCATGCACGGGTGAGTATAAAGATACTCATTAGGGACCCCGAGACCCTCATGGTCTCACTAAATCCAACAGGGATAACCAAAAAGATGGATCTCAACAGATAACACTTACTTAGGTATAAGCCCATACTTATACTTAACTTATCAAGTAACCCATCTCAATCCAGAGGTAATCACAAAGGTTATGAAATCAATGGATAACCAATACTTAGGTATATGCTCATATATGTACCTAGGTTATCATGTATCCCATCTCAATCATGAGGTAAACACAAAGGTCATTTTCTGAGCTCAAACCATGATTTTCATTAATCATACCGAAACCACAACTACTGGTGAACTCCTCCTCTGTCGAGTACAGTAGCCTTGTCATGACTCCGAGGCACTACTCACTAACATTAGATTGTTGAGGTACTCCTCCTGTCGAGTACCGAAGGCCCTCACCCAAACACAGTAGTGCTCTCCACTTGGGGGTTGTCGCCCAAACATAGTAGTGTTTCCCCTAATAGCCTACAGATGTACTCCTCCTGTCGAGTATCGTGAGTCTGCTACCAACTACTAGGCACTCCGTCCGTCGTGGGTCTGCCGCCAAATACCGGGCGCTCCGTCCACTGGGCTAGTCCACTCACTCGAAGTCGAATCGGTCAAGTAGTCGTCAGGTCCACAGCTACTAGGTCTCTCCACTCCGTACACTCGTCTTTGGGAGGATCCGCTCCACAAGCTTCTGGTCGATAGTCCAAATGTCATAAAGTCTCACAAAAAAGTATCAAAAAGGACCTCCTCGTCATAGGAGTCCCAACACAACAGACAGCGCGTCAATCAGACACCCGATATTTGAGTTATTAGCCTTTTCGTCCCGGGGGCCCGGTTGGATTTGTGTATGAACCAACCCGACCGTATCTCAACTATACCCAAAAATATCATAGGGTATACTCAAAGTGACCATTTCCCAATGATATTACCAAATCCACTGACGGTTCGTCAAATGGACGTCTGATCAGAATGTTATTGGCTTTTCCGTTCCAGGGGTCCAGTTGGATTTCGGGTACAATCCAACCCGGCCATACACCATCTTTGTCCAAACCTCAGGTGAAGTATACCAAAATATCCGTCTCACTAAAATTAACCAACAAAGCCAACAACATGTCAATCATACATCCAGAGCTCAAGTTATGACTATTTCCGCTCCGAGGTCCCGGTTGGTTTCGTGTTCAAACCAACCCGGATGTACCCATACTTCATCGAAACCTTGAGTGTAATACACTGAAAGGACCGCCTCGATCCATGGAATCTTATGAAATTGATGGTGCATTGATCGGAGGTCCGTAACTCAATATATGATCATTTAACTGAAAATGGTCCGAAAAATTGGGGGTCTGGGCCCGGTCAAACCCGACCCAACACCCCCTAGGTCAGGCCAAACCCGGTCAACCCGTCCTGGGTCCGGGTCCGGCCTGACTGAGCACGGCCCGGCCAGGCTGGCGCGGCCCGACCTAGTGCTGGTGGGCCGGCCCGGCGTGGGAGGCACGACCCGGTGCTAGCGGTCCAGCTGGGCTGGGGTGTCGGCCGAGCGGGGTGGGAAGGGGGGGCACGACCCCCTTGTTTCTGAAATGGTGGACCCTGTGGGTTCTGAACTAATTTTTGTTGGGGGGTTACGACCCCCCCGTTCCCTTCAAACGGTGGGTTGTAATGGCCAGGCTTGTGTAACTGCGGGACCCCCTCAGGTCTCGCCTCCAGGTGGCGTTGACGGCTGGGTGAGCCGACCGCCCCTTTGAAGACCGCCGTGACTCTTGTTCGACCGGAGTGGTGTGTCGGTGCTGTGCCCCTCTGTCGTGGCCCACCCCGGCCGTGGCCACCCTCAGTGTCTCCGGCGCGGCACGTCAGCGCCGCACACCACTTTCGCGGCCCGCTCCAGCCACAGTTCTTTCAGACTCCCCACCGCGGCACGACAGCGCCATGCCCCGCCGCCACGGCCCGCTCCGGCGGTGGTCCTCTTCGTTCCCGCACGGTGCAAAGGCACCACGCCGCCTTCGCCTCAAACGTCAACGTTGATCAACAAGAAAGCGGGGAGGAGAATCGACCGTGTTTGTGCAGTCCGATCTCCTCATGTTATTTCGATAACAAGCGGCCAAAGTATATGAGATTCTCAACGATAAAACAAGCACAATTTTAATTCATTAAAATTGAACTAAACCCCTACCTAGATTATGAAGTTTGTTTATGACATTGTAAAAAGATGATGAAGTTGAATTCGATCATTGCGTCCAACTCGCACTTTATATCCAAGCTTGAGCGTCAGGGATTCATCGGAATCCGACCTCTGTTGAAGGATTGTTCTTCTTCGAGAGAGAACGTTCTTCATCGAAAGAGGAAACCTCTCTTACCAACTCTTCAAGGATTTTTCAGCACAAGGTTTTCCATCCCAAAATTAAAATAAGGCTCTCTATTATTTTAAAAAATATTCCAAGCATTTCAAAAATCAAACCACCTCTTTAATTAAATGAATATGACTCCATTTATTATTTATAGTGTTGGGATAATTAATGGAGAGGGAAAGTGAAGAGAGCTCATAATTAAGGGGGTTGAGGGAGTTGAGGGCAAGGTGAGGAGTTAGGGTCTCGTGTGGGCCCCACTACACTAAACCCTACCATGGGAGGTTATTAATCACCTTCCGCAATAAAATTTGTAGGCAACAAATTTTATTTATTTTTATTCTAAATCCCTAATTATTAAACCTCAACCCGCTCAAAACAAAAATACAGAAAAGGTCCCCTTAAGCAATTATCAGTGCTGTGAGTTCATCGGTGCCCTCATATTTCAATTCCGAGCATCGGTTCAAAATATAGAAAAACCCACTCGTTTGTTCACTGAACGTAACTGAGATAAACTTCAGAAATTGATTATGGGCACACCGGGCCTCAGAATCCGATGTCGTCAGATGCCACAGACTCGTAAAATTCCAAAGAATTAAGAAAACATTTTCCTTGAAATTTCTAGGTCTTTACATTTGGGGTCTGTATATATTTCATACATCTCCCCAAATAGATAATGCCGCGAAATTTTCCAAGTAAATATCACTGCATCCAACTCGATGTCATGTGTTGGATAATTCTATTCATGAACTTTCAATTTCATTGAAGCATGGGCAATTAATTTTTCATTTCTCATCAACACACATCCCATGCCATTCGTCGAAGCATCATTGAATTCCACAAAAAGTTCTCTACTTGTGGGTAAAGTGAGAAAGAGCATAATGATAAGCCTCATTTTTTACTACTCGAAGCATTATTTGCATTCATCACTCCAAGAAAAATTTACTCCCTTCCGAGTTGACATGGTAAAAGGGCTAGAAAATCATGAGAAATATATTACAAATCATCAATAATATACTGCTAACCCTTAGATGCTACGAATATCCATTACTGATGTTGGCCTTGGCCATCCCTCAACTGCATCTATTTTGGAGAGATCTACAGATATCCCATTGTTTGTGATGATATGGCCCAATAATGAGACCACATTCAACCATAACTCACACTTGATGTACATTGCATAGAGATTCTCCTTCTGCAAGGTCTCAAGTATAGTTCTTAGATGCTCCTCATAATCCTCCTTCATTTTGGATTATATCATAATATCATCTATAAAGACAACCACAAATTTGTCGAGGTAATCTCTAAAAACTATATCAATCTAGTCCAGGAAGATTTCTAAAGCATTCAGGATTCTTAAAGGCATTACTATGAATTCATAGTGCCCGTATCTTGTTAAAAAATCAGTCTTGGGGATATCTTCCTTCTTTACCCTTGATAATATCCCGACTGAAAATACACACTGAAGAAGTATTGTGCTCCATGTAGCTAATCGAACAATTCCTCAATTATTGGGAGTTGATACTTTTTCTTTTTAGTGATTTTGTTGAGATCACAATAATTGATGCAAAGTCACATTGACCCATCCTTATTCTTGACGAAGAGGACTGGTGCACCTCTCGGTGAAGCACTTGGGCATATAATCCCTTTATCCATATTCTCTAATAGTTGTTTCTTCTGCTCCTCAATATCCACAATAGACATTATATACGGAGTCTTGGAAATTAGCAAATCCCTAGGTATAAGATCAATTAATAATTCAACATCTCTTCTTGGTGGAAGACCATACAATTCCATGACAAACACTACAGTGAATTCCATCACAATAGGCATGTCTTCTAGGATGGTTACCTCCTTAGAATCAATCATCTAAGCCAGATACGCATGCTCATAGGGAGGTAATATCCACACTTGAGATGATAGAGCTAAAGTAGGTTCATCTTCCTCCTTTCTCTTGTAAAGAATCAGGGGTTGATTCTCCACAGGGATAGTGATTTCCCTCTCATGAGAATTTATGTTGGCTCTATATAAGGAAAGACAATCCATGCCTAGAATTTCATCAAATTCCACCAGAGGGATTATGACCAGGTTCATTAGGATGTTCAATCCACATATTATAACAGGGGGATTTATATTCATGGGATGCAATGATTTCCCAATTTGACGTACCCACTGACATCTCCACTTCCATGATTTGTGGTGGTATTAATATTGTTCTACTAAACTTTTGATATATAAAATAATGCGTAGAACCTAAATCAAAAACTACTTTCACTATTCTTGAATGAATAAATAGCGTATCTATCACCACTTCGTTGTCAGGGTTCACTTCAGCAGTAGTGATAGAAAAAGATCTCCCTTTCTGCCTTGGAGGTTGTTGGTTGACTCCGAAAACCCTTGGCTTCAGGCACCGATTTGAAAGATGATCTGGTTATTTGCAGTTGTAGAACTGAACCACGCATTGAGGTTTGAATGGAGTATTACTCTCCTTTGCTGTAGTCGTAGGTATTTCTTTCCAATAGTTAATGGCCAGGTTCCCTTGTCTTCCACACCTAAAGCATTTCTTCATCCCCTTAAGGCAATTTCTGTGGTGCTTATTTCCACACCTTTGGAATGGGGGGTGTTGGATATTCTTAGCGTCGTCGGATTTATCCATCAGACCACCATCACTGAAGTCAATCTCATGATTCTTATCCCCATAATACCCATGAGATTCTCCGATCTCCATTTTGACCTTGAGGGTACAACAAAAAATTTCCTTATAGCTGTCGAAGTGACAGATCTCCAGCGCTTTCCGTAGGGTAGGTTTCTGCCCACCAAAAAAGCGCTCAACCTTGCATTAAAGGGTAACGACAATGCCAGAAGCATATCATGCAAGCCTTGTGATGTTTTCCTCATATTCTCTGACAGATTATTCCTCTTATTTCTTTAGGTAAAGGAAACCCTTTACCATATTTAGACAGAGGGTGCCTAAAAAAAATTTATAAAAAAAATCATATGGAAATCCATCCATCCCAACGCCTCGATCTCCTCCTCATGATTAGTATTTTTGATCAATGTCCACCATTGATCAACTTCACCCTCCATATGATATGGAGCCAGGAGAATATTCTATTATTCAGAAAATTGAAGTATAGAGATGATATTTTCAATGGAGTTGATCCATTGATTAGCGATTGAGGGATCAGATGATCCATTAAAAGTAAGAGGCCTTTATCTCGTGAAGCTCTCGATGGGTACATGTTCTTTCATAAGGGGGGGGGGGGGGGGGGGTTGAAAATTCCTCTTGACCCATGTTTCTATTCAAATATTGAGTTAGATGAGAGAGAATTGTGTCAAAGTTCACGCTTCCCACTCCCATTGGATTGGGAATCTCATTAGTACAGTCATCACATTGATCTTCATATCAGTTGTTAGACCAAGTCCACATATTACCTAAAATTGGCTAGAATAAAAGGAAATTTAGGGGTAACACAAAAATGGAAATCCAATGAAAAAATTGATAACTTATAAAAAACTTTTATTTCCTTAACATATGAATATATTGGCTTCAGTCTATTTTATCAATGATCTACTTTCTAACATATACTCTTATAGCAATTTTTCCCTTAATAATGGTTCATACTAAGCTTGTGAATTTACTAAAGAATATCCCCAAGAGTGTCATAACCAAGTGTTTAGTAAGGCCCATTTTCATGCACCAGCTCCCATTAGAATCTAGATCAATGTGGTGTTTTCTGGTTTTACCCCTATAATAAATCTGTGCCAGAGCCACCTGTACCTGCTCGTATCCAGACAAGGATGTATTGGCTTGAAAAACCACTTACTCAATATTAACAAAAAATTAGGGATGTTTCTTTATACTTAGACTTGTATCTAAGGCTTACTAGGGTTTTCTAATCCAAATCCCTTAAATAACTAATCCTATCATCTGATACCATCTATGACAACCCGGATTTTTATTACACAATTAATCATAATTTATTACATAAAAATCACACGATACAACATAGAAGATTGAGAGGTATAGTTTATTTGGGGTTTAGGATCATTACATTCCAACTTAAAATATGAAATACAACATCTTTATTGTGAAAATCCTCTACATGACCACTACATTCACTGGTACTTAGCATTGAATGGGATAACCTGAGGACATGCATAAGAAAAGGGTTATTTAAAAAGACCATTAAGGGAATAATCATGGAATAACATGAGGAGTACAATACATGTTAGAAAATAGGAATATCAATAAAGAACAAGAGTGTCATAAACATAAAGGCATGATAAGGCATGATAGTCATAACATGGAAATGTGGCAACAACACTTAATATGGAATTAGCATGAGCCAAGGGTCATTGCACATGAAGAATGAGTAAACCCTCCTTGCACATGAAGCACGAGTAAAACTTAATTGAACTTTAATTAGAATGATTCAACACCCATTTCACATGATGTATCATTGTACTATACTTTACTCAATGCATTGGAGCGCTATCAGGGCACACCCTTCTTAAGAATTTCATTTCATGCATAAGTGTGCCACATGGGTCATAAAACATTGAATCATTCAACATAATCATTTATTACACGATAAAAGATTGTGGAATACATACATGAAAATCTTTAAAGAATAATTAAATGTGAATAAAGGTGAATACCCTTGATAGATAAATGGGCATGGTATTCACTACACAATGACATTGGCTTGGAAAAGCGTGGTGAAATTTCTGCAGCATAACGGCATGACATAAGAACTCATAAAAATGGTTAATGAGAGATAAATGGGTGTATCATCCTATTTACATGACATGGATATTAAGGGGGTCATAAAAATACATTTCCCAACAAAGTTAATGGAATTTACATTCATGATACAAAATAATTCCTTGAATGTAAATGAGGAGAGAGAAATTTCTTTCAGAATTTTGGTATAGTAACAGGTGTACATGGGAGGCATTTAATGAGAGATAAAGGGGTATCCCATCCTTAAAATATAAAGAGGGTAGTGTGGGGGAGGTTTGAAACCATACCCCAATATTTATAATTTAAATGAAAAGGGAATAACAATTTAAATAGTATTGGACAAAATTGAGAAAGGAAGAAAAACCCTTACATGGATGTGTGATTTCAAAGGCCTGAGAGAGGCTTCTTGGGCACTTGGGGAACCTTGGGAGGATTATAGAGAGAGGAGGTCATAGGTTGGAAGAACTACAAAGGCTTTTAGTGAGGATTAAGTGGGCGTTTGGTGGGTTTATATAGGAAAGGTGATGGAATTCTTTATTATTTAGGTTTGGGACACCTCATATTAAACAAATCCAAACCAGAAACCAGCCCATGGTTTTTGCGCATGGTTTTTGGAAAAGCGAAGTGGAATAAAATATTGTATAAGGCCAAAATCATAAATTATTAAAATAATGGGGTTGCTTATGTGGAGGAGAGTCACACATCCAAGGAAAACAATTTAAAAAGACAAAATGTTTAATAAGTGCTGAAGGGTCCACTAACGCTTGGTAAAATTAATCAAACAAACCCAAAATAACATTATTTTAATGTTAAAATATATATTGGCTGAACATAAAGTTTATTGTATTTTATTACATCACTATTGGTTCATTATTATGTCATAAAAAACAATATTTATTTAAATGGTATTTAATTTTTACCCAAAAATTTGGCTGTATTTGAAAATTATGAAAAATTCACCGTTGGATAATTTCAACGTCTTGATTCTAGAAATAATAATCATTTTATCTATATTTTTTTTTTCTAAATATGATAATTTTTACTTTTAAAATAAAAACTGATATTTATTTAAAATTCCTAGGTTTTGACAAAAATGGCTTTCAAACCTTAATAAAAATTACAATTGCATTAATAAAATTATACGATCATTTAAATTTAATAACAATTATTTATATAATAATAATAATATTTTATTAAAATATTATTTATTTAAAAAATTCATTAATTCATTAAGTATATTTCTTAGTTGAATGTTAACTAAAAATATTATATGTGATTTAAGAACTATTTACGAGGTAATAATAAAATTAAAGTATATTCTTTATTATATAAAAAATAATATACATAACCATAGTACTATGGTCCTCTTACATAAACCCTTATAAGACCCACATAATTCTGAAGAGTGAGGTGTGTGATGTTGACATACTCTTTGGGTATCTCGGATAAAATTGCTTGGGTGGTAATCTCTATCAACATTGACTTCTCTCGCAGGAGGTCCCACCCGAGCATAACATATTCATGCTAGGATTGGGATTGGTCAAGATAGAAGCCCAAAGATGAAGCATCCTTTCCATGCTCTAATAATTGGGCATCATATAGGGCACGTCTACTGGATGTGGCCATCACTTCCTTTGTCTGAGTAAATTGGATTTGTTAAAGCCCTATATTTATTTTAATCATGTGATCATTGTTCAACGACTATATTAGCAACGGTCAAAAATCTAAACAGCATTTTAAAATACAAAAACCTAAAACCAAAGAAGTTGAAATTTTATATAAACATTTTAGATAAAGAGACATTTAATTAGATCAAGATGGATTTCCATTAATGAATGTTTGGGTCATTATAAAGAATCACATGGGTTAATGCTTAAATGGAATGCGAGTTTGTTACATGTAAGGAGAAAAATGTCATTATGTTCGATTATTAAGGATAGAATGAATCTACTAGTTTTGAGTTATTTAGTTTTAGGGATATGAGGTATTTTAAACCAATTTTCCATACATATAATATGAACTTATTAGTTTTGTTGTGGTATTTATTAATGTTATCTTAAAATACTCTCATTAATTTGACGATAATCAGAATAACTCTAGAATAATTCATAAGGAAAATTAATTATATATGAAATTTAGTAAGGTTGAATATTTATTTCAAAAGGTTTATATTCTTATATATATTTTCTCCATGGATGGAATATATATTTTTATTTATAAAACAAAATGTAATCAAATATTATCCATGATGGTTCAATTTTACCTTTAAGGATTTGAATTTAAAGCAATTTTGGGTAAATTTGAAAATATATGATTAGGATATTGTGGTAACTACCAAGGGTAGATTTATCAGTGGATTATAAGGAATAATATAAGGATTGTTATAATAATACTTATTTTTATAAAAAATCTAGAAAATACGAATTTTTGAAAAATATGTTGATTGATATCAATCGCCCAAAAAAGAGTTTTCTATGAAAATGTGACATATTTTTATATGTTTATTGAAGAATGTATAGATGAACTTTATGGTTATTATGTTATTAGAAAACGTGTTCATTTTTGATTTATACATCATTTTTTAGTTTATATTGGAAAAATTATATTTTAGAATATGTAATTAGGGCATATATATTTATTTAAGAGGTTTTTTTTGTGTATGGGATTATTTTGGATGAATAAGTTCTAAAATTTTTCAAATCATTGGGATCAAATTTAATGAATCATATTTTGGATTATTCAAATTCATCTACATTTACAATAAAATTTTTAGATATTAAAATTTTAATGGTTTTTTCATATTGGTTATTATTTTATCTTTTCATAACCATTTTAGTATTAGAAATGAAGAATAATATTACATTATTATTTTTGGATATGATAGTCATGTAAATATTTATTTTATTTCCCCCAGAATATCATGATCATTGTGATGTACCTCAAAGGAAGAAATCATGTCTATATATTTTGAAGAAATCATATAAGTAAATTTCATCATATTATTTATCCCTATTTTAGGGGAATTTCTCAAGAATAAGAAATATTCATATAAATATATCATGTATTATGTGGAAAATAACACTCAAATATGGTGCTAAATTATTTTAAACTCACTTTCAAGTATGATACATAAACATGTATATTCATAATGTTTTTCCTAGTTAGAACCATTAAATAGAAGTTCATGATTAAATACGTATATGATTTTATTACTATGTTATGATATATTTAGCTGTAAACATGAGAATTAAAATTTGGAGGAGAAATTTTCAATAAACAAGGAATAATCCATTACCTCATTATTTTATATTCAAGGAACACTATGTTCGATAAAAAACACCACACACACCTCTAAGAATAATGAAACTACCACAAACAATGATATTAATATGAACATCACAACCTAACCATTAGTTTAGAGGGTTTGAATATGAATCCACATCTTATTAAATATTTTTCATAATATATTTCCGTAATGAAAAATAATTATTCATTCATTGATTACAAATTTCTTTTAAATAAATGTAAAATATTTTGATTGTAAATGTAATATTTTTTAGAAAACTGTTGTATTGTGTGTGGTGTATTTTCAGCATAATAGAATAAAATAATTTCATTTTATATATGATTTTAATGATATTTTTAGATCATATGTTTAATTTAATGAATTAAAATTAATTTAATGATGGTTATAAGTCATATAACGAGAATAAATTCATTTTCTGCTTAAAAATACATTTTCTTCAAAACATTTTTTATTACACTTTATGCGTGAACATTATAATAAATTTATCCCAATTTTAGAAATATTATATGAAAAAATAGATATAAAGTTTAAAATAATAAGATTATAATTTGATTAAGATGATTTTTTTTGTATTTCTCTAAAAAAAATAGATTTGTGAGTTAATAGTGAAAAATGCTGATTTTTGAAGAATTGTCATTTATTTTATTTAAATGAAGCATTTTAATATTCCCAAGATATTTTTCATTTGGTAATAATATTAAATAATATCAATTATATTAAAAAAATACTAAACTCTATATTAGTCAAATTATATTATATTTTGGAAGAAGTTTATTTTTATACTTAAAATGAATTTTATTATAAACTATTTTCAATGTCTTGTGTATATTTATATTAATATCAATTTGAATAAATTATTGAAATTTAATCTTTAAAAATGTATTTATTATTTATAATCTAGAGGTTTATTTTTTGAATAGTTCAATTTCATTTTTAGTCACAATGAATAATAACCATGGTAAAATTTTATCAGCACAATAATTGGTTAAATTTGATAATTGTGGTTGAAAATATGACATAATGTCCCAAAGACAATAAAAAAATTGATTTAATTATCTGGGTGATATTAATAAGACCATAAAATTCATAATTTCTAAAATATTTAATGTTGGTGGAACATTCCATTGAATATGACCTTTTTATTTTTTTATGTTATGAAAAATTAAAAAACAATCCCTCTCTATTTGATTTCTATAATTTGTTGTCATATATTTTAATCGAACTAATGTATGATTATATATATTAATTTTTTATGATGAATAATATTTTTCAATTATAATAATTTAGTTTTACTTTTTTGATATATTATAATTATATTGATTTCTTACACTACACCAACAAAATACTTTCACAAGTAGTAGGGAAATAATGTAAATGTCTATACAAAAATTATAAATAATATATTATTGAATAATTAGTTTTAACCACTAATAAAGTGGATAATTATAATTTATATATGTTGGTGAATGATTTTTCATTCAAATTTAATTTTTATATTCATGCCCTTAATGTCAAGATGTCTGAATATTTTACGAAATTTCAATAAATAGTATTTTATGTTTATAAGTTATTTTTAAATGATTAAAAAATTATATAAGTCATATATTTAATCAATTTAATGGGAAATTATTAACATGATCATTAATGGTTAATTTATTTTCCACATGATAATTTTAAAACTACTTTCATGACTCTTAAGTGTGATTTTTTTTACAAAAGCTAATGTCATACAGGGATGACAAGAAGATTATAACAAATGATAAAGTTTATAATAAAATAGAAAGATGTATATAATTTAATTTTAAATTATATTTTCTAATTATAATCTATATAATTAAATATTAGGTAGTTTGGATCCATTTTATATGAGTGAGATAGATATTGTATATTAATATTTGAAGTATTTTGATGTTTTTCACCCACTTTACTTATAAAAGGGTAACAATCCTCTTCTCTTCCTGACACATCCTAAGAAGTTTATTGTGGAAATTTACTGACCATATAACTTCCCATATTTCTTATGAACATTCTAGAGATTCATTTATTCCTCTAAGACCCACATAAAAAGGCATAAGGTGTAAGAGAAATGAATATTTCCAAAGAAGAGGTATACCTCTTACCTAAGTTCGTTCATTTTATTTATTTTTTGTAATTACATAAATTATATCCTAAAAAGGATGATAAAATAACCTAAGTATCATACATGTACTTAGTTGATGTTATTTTGATATAAAACCCTTATTCATATAGTTATCCATCCGATGCGAAATGACAAACCTTGCTCATGCATATGTGTAGACTACCATATCCTTGATGCGATGAGATTATTTTTTCCACATTACCTGGAAATTTTTGTTATTATGATGTATTTAATGAATATGTCTGTTATTTTAAACATTAATATGATAATTAAAATATAATATACCACTTATTGTTTTAGTTTTTTAATATATTGGAAAATGTTAATGTCTTTCATGGGTATATATATATATTATCACCTCGACTAAGTGACACGAATCATTTTTTATTTCTTAATTTCATTAATGATTCCAAATTTTAATTAAAGAAAAAAAAATTTAATGAATAATGTTATATAGATTAAAAAATAATGACTAATATTCAAATACCAAAACTAATTAACTGGAACACACATTAAAAATAGAATAGTTATCACATGAGATGATGATATTAATAAATAATTTCTAACAAAAATGTGATTGAATGTTATTAATGAAACATTTATTGTATTTTAAATATAAATATCATTTTATTATTATTGATTAGTAATAATAATATAATTATACCTTAGGATCAACCATTTATTACTAAGATAAGGCCCAAGGTAATGTTTTTTTGTATCCCTTTTATTTACATTAGACATATACCATATTCAACAATTGTTTCTTTAGTGTGGTGTATATATGACTTATGAATTTTTTTTATCATTATATTTATTTAAACAATGTGGATTTAGAAATCCATATAATTTTCTTAATTTTATGAAGATTTTATTCAAAGATTAAAAACGTTGTATGATATTTCGATTTTAATCTCATTTTATTTCAGGATTGTCATGTTCAGATTTCCGTTAGGGGAATTATATGTTAACAATCTCTTGATACATATTCATTTTATTTTCCTATTTTTATGTTTCGATTTTACATGTTTATTTTCTATTCATTCTCTTTTTGGATCATGAATTAACATGTAGGTTAATTGTTAGGGATATCAATTTTTTTTTTCTTTTCATTTGCAGATATTTCCCTTCAATATTCATGTTCATCAAATTATTTTATGTACATTTCTAAATATATATTAAATTATTTTAAAAAGTTCATATTCATGAAATTTTAACTTATTTAAAATTTTTAATGTTCTTATATCATATGTTTTCCGAATAAGAATTTGTACTAAACTGTGAAAAGAATGTTATCATTTAACATATTAGGAATGGATGAATTTTACCACCCTGACAACCATTTTTGTCAGGACCTGTCCCCTGGGGCCTTTGTCGTGACTACCCCAAGCCCACCTTCCATATTCCAGGGGATGGCGACTAGCACCGAAAGGCATATTCCCTAAAACCCTTAAGGCATTACCTTGATATCCTGTAAACACACGCAACCATGCACACAACAAGATACGAACATGAGTAAACTGAATAGTAAATAGAGTGAGTATAGTAAGTGAAAGGGACCCGAATACAGGTCACACTAGAAAGTACAAGATACTAAAAATCACATGTAATCTGAAACAACTCATCTGAACACCCAACAAGGATCCTACCTGAAGGGTAGGTACAACTCTCAAATGATCATCTCTGCAGTACACCTTGTCTACGGTCTACCTCTGAGCTACCTCCAGTCCCGGTACCCTTATCCTCAGTCATCTCTATCCGTCGTTTGCACCAAACACAACAAGGTGCGGGCGGAACCCGTGTATGGTTGAGTATAACGATACTCATTAGGGACCCTGAGACCCTCAATGTCTCAAAAAATCCATAAAGGATAAGCGACAGAGCATGGAAACAACTGAAAAACCTACATAGGAATATGACCATACATATACCAAAGTTATCAAGTAAACCCATCTCAATCATGAGGAATCACCAGTCCCAAATCATTAGCCCAAAGCTCAACTGTTCCACATAGGATGGAATACCATGAAGGTAAGTACCACAAATGTACACCACATAGAAGAATACCACAAAAGTATCACAAAGAAGTGAAGTACCACAAAGGTGCGCCACACAGAAGAATACCACAAAGGTATCACCATGAAGGTAAGGACTCAGGTCATACTAGGTATAACTTTGGTACAGTAGTTGAGATGATTAGATGTAACTACTGAATCATCTTTCTCTGTTAAGAGGAAGACCCACGTAGGATCCTAAATCATCATCAGACGCACACAATATCCTAGTACATTATCAGAATAGCACAAGATCCTAGTACATAATCAGACCCGCACAGGATCCTTGTACATCATCAGACCCCCACAGGATCTTAACACATCATCAGACCCACATTGGATCTTAGTACATAATCAGACCCATGAAGGATCCCAGAGTAGTTCCACATGGATTCCTAGAGTGGATCCATGTGGTACCCTCAAACACAGACCCACGTAGTATACAAAGTACAGACCCACATAGGATCCATTTCTCATATTACACCCACCTATAGGGTTAGCGCACTAAGCTAGCGTGTCTTTGGGAGGTTCCTATTCTTATTCCACTAGTAGATACCCCAACTTCCATGAAGTCCCATGAAGAAGTATCCCTATGGACCGTCAGGTCATAGGGGTCTCAAATCAACAGACGATGCGTCAAACAGACTCCTAGTATGTATGTTATTATACTTTTAGTCTTGAGGTATCGGTTGGATTCGTGCTCGAACCAACATTAAAATTCCCCAACATTATCCATATATTAGGTGGGGTATACCCAATGGACCATCTCTTTCTATGGTTTACGATGCTGCAGACAGTTCGTCAAACGGACATATGTAGATCAGGATATGGCTGATAGAACATATAGGGTTGAAACCGGTCTCGGTCAGATCTGACCCGGTCGGACCAAACCAGCCTGACCTAACCTAGGCCGACCCAAGTTTGTCCCTAAGTTGGACCCAGCCTACATAATCTGACCCAGCCCGCGCCAGGCGGCCCGAACCGCGCTGGGCGGCCCATCCTACGCTTAGCGCCTGTCCCGTGCCGGGCGGCCCGACCTAGCCATATATAGGGGTAGTCGCATGCCCCCTACCCTCAATCACTGAATGACTGAATCCATTCAGTCACCATGAATCAAACGGGACCCGCTGCGGGTCCCACTCGGTACATCTCGACCGACTGAAATGGATAACCCCTTTCTCCTCCAAGTGGCGTGTCGTGCGGCGCCCCTCCTCGGCTGGCCGAACGCCAGCTTCCTTTCACCATCCACCGTGGACAGGAGGGCCACGACCACTTGCTCTGATGGCGTGGTGGCGAGACGCGCCTTCGCTGGTAGTCAGCTACCCTCCATTCGCTGACATGGCACAAAACCGCAACACTTGCTCACCGGGCAAAGAAGACGCACACCGTCTCCCCCTTCGTGCGGTCATCATCCGCCGGACGTCACCCTTGCTCCGCAGCGGCCGATGGGGCGTGACCCTTCTCTGGTGGTGTTGTTGCGCCGCGTCCATCTTTGTGGCCGGCCGTGGTGCTGGCCACCATTCCCGAGCCCCACCGGTGTCAGTTTACATCCTCCTCTATCATGAAGAACACATCAAAAACAAAAAAGATTTTGTGGAGAGGTCGGGCCATACTTGTATGGCCCAAACCCTCCGTGGTAGAGCATTAACAAGGAACTCAATGGAGGATATTCAACATGAGAGAAATAATAATGACAATAAATCGAACAAACACCCATACCTTAAAGGTTTTTTGACGTTAGTGAGAAGGGATGGACAAACATTGGTTCATTTTCATTGAAGACGTTCCTCATTAGAGAGTGTGTTCTTCATTGGAGAGCATGTTCTTCATTGGATGATGAGTTTCTCCAAGAGATATCTCCAAGACTCCCTTTTTCCAATGATTTATCCCCAAAAAAATGAGGATCCAACCCAAATTAAATATGGTTATCAATTTTAATTTGTTGGCACATAAGGATTTTGCATAATTATTTAATTAATTGATGTGGCATAATTAAAGTGGAGGGATTACAAGACTTACCACTCATTAAAGGGAGAGTTTATTTGTTTGGTGATCCCCACCATTGAATTCAAATTTTCAGTTTTTATTTCAGGTGTTCCCCACCTCAATAACCCCAAAAAATGTTACAAGAAAAATAAAAATGTTAAATTTTTTTATTTTTCTATTCCTTCATGAAAAACTGGAAAACAATCTTTTACCCTAGACCTACAGAAGTCGGGGTGAAGGTCTCCTTAAGTGAATACTAGTGTTGTGAGTTCTACAATACCCTCAGATTTTAATTCTGAGCACCGGTTCAAAAGTTACAAAAATCCACTCGCACGTTTACTGATCGTACATTAAAAAAAGTTCAGAAATTCATTCCAAGCACACCGGACCTCAGAATCACATGCCATAAATTTATGAAGACTTGTAATATTCCATATAATTAAAAAAATTACATTAAATTTCTTGGTCTTTAAATTCCCCCCATCTCAAGAATTTGTGTCCTCATAAACCACACCTCAAACTAAAGGAACAATTATAGGTAATGACCATGTATCTGGGCCACCTACTCCCTTGTGATCTCTGGGAGGTTCCCGTACTGCCAGCGAACACGCACCAGACATATCGACCACCCATGAATGACCCACTCCTGTCGATACTCAATCTCTACTAGAACCTCCATAAATATCGCCCCATTGTTGATGTCCATCTCGTCATGGTCGATGACGTGAGATAGGTCCTGCACGTATCTCATCAACTGGGACACAAGGAAGACGTCGTGCACCCCGTGCAACTGAGGTAGAAGACCTTAGCAGTAATCCACCTCGCCAACTCTGCTGAGGACATGAAAGAGTCCGATGAACCTCAGAGATAACTTTCAGCCCTTGAAAAACCTCAAAAAACCTCCTTAGGGTGAGACCCGTAGGAATATGTGGTCACCATCCTCGAACTTCAAAGGTCTCCATCTCATATAGGATTAAAACTTTTTCTTGCTCTGTGCAGACTTCATCTACTCCTGGATGATCTGCACCTTCTCTGTGGTAGCATGTACCATCTCTGGTCCCACAAGTGCTGACTCCCCTGGGTCAGTCCAACACAAAGGCAATTTTCAAGGTCGGCCATACAAATCCTTGAAAGGTTACATCCCAATGGTGGAGTGATATATGTTGTTGTATGAAAAATCCATCAATGGAAGGTGACCTTCTCAACTATGACCGAAGTCATGGACACAAGCACATAGCATGTCGTTGAGGGTCTAAATGGTCCACTCACTCTGGATATCCGTTTGATGATGGATGGCGGTGCTCAAATGAAGTTGCATCCCAAATTCCACCCACAACCCCTTCCATAGCTGGGAATTGAAACGTGCATAATGATCAGAGACAATATTCAAGGGTACTCCAAATAGCCGCACAATATCCTGCACATAGATGCGTCCCATGCTCTTTACTGAACCCTACTCACTGATCGGTAGGAAGTTGGCAGGCTTGGTGAGTCGATTGGTGATCACCCCGATAGAATCATGCACCCTAGATGTACGTGTAATTCTTGTCACCAAGTTTATGGATATACCATCCCACTTCTACTCTGGGATCTCTAAAGGCTGAACTGATCCTACAGTTACCTGATACTCTGCCTTCACTTGCTGAAAAGTAATGCTCCGAGAGACAAACTCGGCTACTGCTTTCTTCATTCCTGGCCACCAGTTCTATTGTCGAAGATCATGGTAAATCTTTTCCACTCCTGGATATACCACTACAGGGTATGTGTGGAACTCCCTCAACACTTCCTCACGAAGCAACACTGGTACCATGGTATGTCGTCTAAAGAAGATGACGTGCTCCCTACATTCATAAAATTCATCAGGTGTGTATCATGTGGATATCTGAGCACGTCGAACCTCACAGTCAATGTCCTCATGATAAGCCTCCCTGACTCGCTGAAGGAGTGGGGGAGTGACTATAAGAGACTGAACAAAAGCTGCTCCATCTCTATCCACAAAGGATATTTTCAATGCAGCCAACTGCTCGATCGCCTCACCTAGTAGTTGTATACCATACCTCTTACTGAGTGAATCTGCTACAACATTCCCCCTCCCAGGAGTATAGAGTATATCAAAGGCATAGTCTTGGAGGAACTAAAGCCAACGTCACTATCTCAGGTTCAGTTCCTTCTGAGAGAAGATATACCTGAGACTCTTGTCATCTGAGTAGACTTTAAAACAGTCTCCCATCAAGTAATGTTGCCACATGATCAAGGTGAAGGCCGTTTCTTATACCTCTAGGTCATAGGTATCATAGTTTTTCTCATGTTGTCTTAGCTTTTGAGAACCAAAAGAGATCCTTACTCACTGCTACATCAGGACACATCCGTGTCCGTTCCCTGTTGCGTCGCAGTAGTCTACATACCCTATGCCCTCCTCTGGAAGCCTCAAGATGGGGGCACTAGTCATCCTCGGCCTCAGCTCTTGAAAACTCCACTGACATCTCCCAGAACACACGAATGGTTGTCCCTTCTTCGTCAATGATGATAAAGGTGCTATAACTCTTGAAAAATCTGGTACAAATCTCTGGTAGTATCCAGCCAAACCCAGGAAAATATGTACCACCATCACACTCCTGGGTGGCTCCTTAGCAAGTACAACCTTAATCGTTACTGGATCCACGACAACTCTATCCTCTGAGATGGCATGTCCTAGGAAGTGAACCTCTCATATCCAAAACTGGGACTTCGAGTGATTACCATAAAGCTGGTTCTCTCGGTGTGTGTCCACATCTAGAGTGGGATTGGGGAGTTTATTATCCCCCCAAGGGAAGCGACTACATTTGAGGATTTTTTTCAACAATGGTACTCTGAAGCCCCCTCCAAACATGAGATTGCTGGTCGGTTGATTTTTCTTGACGCTGGTTTTTGTCGTAGTTGGCAGGCACACAACCAAGCAAGACACCTCAGGTCTCACCTCTCTCTCCATGGTCTGGCCAGTAAAACCGAGTTTCTTATCTATGACCTCTCTCTCCTCCACAAGTTCCATGAGGCAGAACCCTCCCTTAGATGCTACATTGTTAGATTGAGCCCAGGGCCTGCTTCCTCAGCATCTTCTGGCTCTTGGGTAAGATGGTATCCCCCCATTATGGGCTCAAACTCAAGACAGATGGGGCTTGTGGACAGGGCATTATGAGGGGTGGCGAGGCCATGTGGGGAAATTCGGGCTCAGTCATCCTTTCCTTCAATGCGTTCTTTGGGATGGGTGGTTCTTTGGTGGCTGAGGCCAAGGCCATGCTTAACAGTTTATAACTTTGCCTCTCTAAAGGTATCTATCTTTCGATTGTGGAGACTAATTCAGAAGTCATACAGAGCTCCATTAAGGGCAACATTTCCCCACCTTGGAACATTATCTATATCATTCGCAAGTGCACAAATCTCCTTTCCCATGATACTGAGATCCTCCACAGGTGGCGTGAGGGTAACTCGCTGGCAGATTTTATGGCTGCTAGTGCTACCCACGACTTTCTTTTCTTGATTTTTACTTATCTTCGCTCCTTGCCTTCGGGCGGGGTGGGGGTTACTATTGGGGACTCTCTTGGCCTCTATTTTTTCAGAAATCCATGGCCATTACTTTTCTTGGCGTCTATATGTGATGCTTAGTGGGGCTTCATGTTGGGAACTTTTTCGTGTTTTCTTATAGTTTTGGTAATAAAAAATCATATTTTGACCATTCTCCCTTCATCTCATCAAAGAGGTCGTTGATCCACGAGAGTGGGTACATTTTATTCATGGTCACCTGGTTCAGGTGTCAATAGTTAACATAGATTATCAAGCTCCCATCCGCCTTCTTGGTAATCAAAATTGGGGCTGCCCATGGAGAAACACTAGGCCAAATGAATCCCTTCCTTTGTAAGTCCCCTAGCTGTACCCGCAGCTCACGAAGCTCCATGTGAGCCATCTGATATTCTTGTGTAGATATCAGTGCCATATCTGGGTACATTTCAATGTAAAAGTTCAACACTCTATGAGGAGGTAGACCTAGAACATAATCAGGGAAGACATCCATGTACCAGTCCACCACTACAGGATAGCTCAGACTCTCCACATCAACTGCTCTGAGGGTATGTCTTTCCATCGGATGAGTGATAAACTGAACTCTCTTATGGGTATGTCCATCCTGTACTGCAAAGGCTCCCTTCTCTCCGGCGAAGGTAAACATAGTGCCATCTGTGCGGACACACCATACTTTGCTTCTAATATAGTGAATCTGAGCATAGACAGTAGATAACCAGTCCATACCCAAGATGACGTCTTAAGGCCACGACACCGCTACTAGGATATCCCAGACAAAGCTCTCGCCTCCTAGAGTAAGCTCACACTGTCAGTACCTGTACATAATTGTCGAATCCTCTCTCGTAGGAGTCTCTAGTCATCAGGATTGAGCCAAAGGCTCTATTGGAATCTCCGAGTTCTGAAGGAGGGTAGTGGAAATAAAAGAATGACTAGAACATATGTTTATAGGTACTCCATCTAAGGTGGAGTAGACCTAGATCATACCTCATATCATCTCCAGATCTCCATGGTCAAAGGTCTCAACATCTTGGAGCTGAGCTCGCCCTTGTCCACCTGCTCCCTGTGGTCAGGGTGGACCACCTGGTGGTGGTGGCAGAAAGATCTCGAATCATCACCCACCGCCAGCTGCACAACCAACTCCTCTTCCACGTCCAGCTCCTCTCTCCAGACCTCCTTGGTTGAACCTCTATATCTGGCTGGGTAGTCTCTTGACTATCTGATGATCATCTGTACAGTGGTTTGGGCATTTACGAGCCATGTGACACTACCTGTTGCATGTTTAGAACCACCTGTTCCTTGCATGACTATCTCTATCTCCGGTACCCCACAAAATTGACCCTGAATCCCGTGGTCATCCACCTGTATGCCTGGTCCTCTTGGACCTATGTGATATCTATCTACAACTATCTAGAGAAGACTCCACTACATGATTCCCTGTGGTGGGTCTCGCTGCTGGTGACTGCTCAACAAAAAAACTCTCTACTAAGAGGGATCGCTTTAACACCCCCGCCTATGTTGGGATGTTGAGTGAGATCATCGAAGCCTTGATCTCCCTCCTGAGTCCCTAATCGAAGGTTTAGGACCTAAAGAATGGGTCTCAAACCATATCATTGGAGTAGTGTGAGAGGCTAGTGAACCTCACTGAGTACAGAGTCATAGTCATGTTGGTCTGCTGCAGATGAAGAAGCTCTTGTATCAGTACTTCGCGAAGAGTCAGTGGGACAAACTCTACCCGAAACAGGCTATAAAAGAATTCCCAGAGATGTGTCACCTCACTGTGAACCTGGAGAATCAATATCCACCATCTTCTTGCTGCTACATGTAGAAGACTAGCTGATAGGATCACCTTGAGATCATCTAGTGTCTTTACCAGTCAGAAGACTCTAACAACAGCCTCCAGCCAATGTCTCTCTACCTGTGGATCTGTCTGTCTCCGGAACTTGGGTGGACTCTCGCACTAGAACTCATGCAACACGCTCAAGTGGCGTGTACAATCTATTGTTGGGGCTGGTGGAATCAGTGTCTCAATGGGTAATGGTACCGCTGGTGCCACTGCACCAAGACCTCATCACTCGGTGGGCTATTGGTGCATACTATACCCCAAACCCTAGCTGGCGGTCTGGATGGAGGCATCCGAAAAACAAACCGGTGCGCCGCGGTTAATAAGTTATACATGGTGAGCTTACTCAAAGTGATCACAAATAAAACTCTTGAAAACAAACACACAATCAGTGTTTTCATGCACTGATTTGGAAATCAGATGTCAGGGTCATGGTGTATGGATACGTCGGTCGCCAGACCAACACTTGAGTCCTTAAACATATAACAAAACTCATTAAAATTAACACTATTTCTGTTAAAAATATTAGAGTCCTATGTTCTATGGTAGAACCGATTCCTCTAATACAGATTTTTCATGACTCGTCCCCCGAGATCCATATCGTGAGTACCCCAAGCCCACCTTCTATAGGCTAGGGGTTGTATACTAGCATCAAAAGGCTTTTTCCCTAAAACCAAGAAGGCATTGAATTTATATCCTATAAAAACAAGCAACCAAGCACACATCAAGATACGAACATGAGTAAACTGAATAGTAAATAGAGTGAGTACAGTAAGTAAACGGGGCGAGAATACAAGACCATCTAGAATGTACATGAAACTGAAAAGTACATGTAAATTGAAACAGCTTCTATGAACACCTGCCAAAGATCCTACCTGAAGGTTAGGTACAACTCTCGAAAGGTCATCTCAGCGGTACGCCTCAGTCAGTGTTGTTCATCATCTGCACCAAACATAACAAGGTGCACGAATAGCTCGTGTAGGGATGAGTATAATGATACTCAGTAGGGACCTCGAGACCCTCATGGTTTCCCAAAATCCACAAAGGATAAACCACAAATCATGAAAACAACTGAGAATCCTACTTAGTTATATGCCCATACATATACCTAAGTCATCATGTAAACCCATCACAATCATGAGGAAACACATAGACAAACTCATTATCCCAAAGCTCAACTATCCGATAATGGAAAGAATACCCTGAAGGTAAGTACCACAAAGGCACATCAAATAGAAGAATACCACAAAGGTATCACCATGAAGGTAAGTACAACAAAGGTACGCCACATAGATGAATACCACAAAGTTATCCCCACGAAGGTTAGGACTCAGCTAATACCAGGTATAACATAGATACAATAGTAGAGATGATTAGATATAACTACTTAATCATCTTACTCTATTAAGAGGGAGACCCACGTAGGATCCTAAATCATCATCAGTCCCACACAAGATCCTTGTACATCATCAGACCCACACAGGATCCTAGAACTTAATTAGACCCACACAGGATCCTAGTACATCATCAGACCCCCACAGGATCCTGGTAAATCATCAGACCCACACACGATCCTCATACATCATTAGACCCACACAAGATCCCAGAGTATTCCCACATGGATTTCTTGAGAAGATCTATGTGGGACCCTCAAACATAGACCCACGTATGATCAAAAATCAAAGAACCACATAAGATCCCTTTCTCATGTTACAACCATCTACATGGTTTCCGCACTAAGCTATCTTGTCTCTAGGAGGGTCCGCTTTTCAAGCCACTGGTCAATACTCCAACTTCCACGAAGTCTCACAAAGGTGTATCCCAATGGAGAACCACATCATATGGGTCTCAACGCAATAGATGATGCATCAAATGGACTCTCGGTCAGTAAGTTATTAAAACTTTAGTCTAGAGGGACCAGTTGGATTCATGCTCGATCTAACCCAATCGTACTGCAACATTATCTAAATCTCAGGTGGGGAATACCAAAAAGAACATCTCGCTCCAATGTTTCCGGCACCACAGATGGTTCGTCAAATGGATTCTCATAGCTCATGATATGTCCAAATGAACGTATAGAGTCAAAACTGGTGTGGGTCCAGTCCGACCCGGTCAGACCGACCCGACTTGACCCGGCCTAGGCAGACCTGAGTCTGGACCAAGGTCAAACCCAGCCCACGGAATCTGACCCAGTCCACTTGGTCCAGACCGGCCCTCACTGGGTGGCCTGGCCTCGACGCATGCTAGGGGAGTTGCACGCGCCACCCCCTCAATCACAAAACTTCCAAATCTTTTTGGTCGCCATGCAGCAACTGGGAAACAATGTGGGTCCCGCTTGTTACATCTCGATTAGCCCCTTTCTACTCCCAGTGGCACTTCATGCACCATCCCTCCACCATTGGCCAAACGTTGGCTACCTTCCACCTTCCACCACGGCCAAGAGGGCCTCAACCACTATCTTTGATGGCGTGGTTGTGCGCCGCGCCTTCATCAGCGATCGGCCCGGCTGGTCGCCCTCCCTTAGCCACCATGGCACAATGTCACGACCCTTACTCATAGGGTGGCGCGGACGTGTGCTGCCTCCCACGTCCTGCGGTCGGCCTCCACTGGCCACCGCCCTTGCTCCGTCGCGGCCGACAGGCTGCGACCCTTCTCATACGGTGCGGTTGGGCCGCCTCCATCTTCGCGGAAATCCATGTTGCCGACCACCATTTTCGAGCCCCACCAGTGTCGATTTCTATCCTATTCCATCACAAAGAACACCCCAAGAAGCAAAAAGATTTTGCGGAGAGGATGGGCCATGTTCATTTGGCCTGAACCCTCCGTGTTAGAGCGGTAGCAAGCGGCTCAAGGGAGGTGATTCAACGTGAGAGAAAAATTGTTTATGATCAATCAAAAACACAAACCTAACTCAATGGTTTTTTGATGTCGGTGAGGAGGGAAGGACAGACGTCGGTTCGTTGTCCTTGATGAAGTTCCTCATTGGAGTGCACGTTCTTCCTTGGAGAGTGCGTTCTTCGTTGGAGAGCGCGTTCTTCGTTAGAGGATGAGTTTCTACAAGATCTCTCTCCAAGCCTCCCTTTCGCCAATGGGTTCTCCCCAGAAAAATGAGGAGCCAACCTAAATAAAATATTTTTATCAATTTTAATTTTTTGGCACATATGGAGCTTTCATAATTAATTAATTATTTGTTGTGGCATAATTAATGCAGAGGGAGTCCAAGAGTTACCTCACATTAAAGGGAGAGTTTAAGGGTCACGTGGTCCCCAACTTTGAATTCAAATTGAGAGTTTTTAGTTCGGGTGGTTCCAACCTCTATAACCCCAAAGAAGGTTACAAGAAAAAAATGTAAAAGATTTTTATTTTTCTATTCCGCCATGAAAAAGTGGAAAACTAACTTCTACCCTCGACCTACTACGGTCAAGGTGAAGGTATCCTTAAGCGAATACCGGTGCCCTTAAATTTCAATTATGAGCACCAGTTCAAAAGTTACAAAAACTCGCTCGTACGTTTACTGAATGTACGTGAAAAAAAGTTCAAAAATACATTCTGGGCACACCGGGTCTCGAAATCACGCACCGTAAATTTTCGCGGACTCATAATTTTTCATATAATAAAAAAAATTATATGGAATATCTGGTTCTTTACAATTATTTTCATACTACTTCCCTGAAAATTTTCCATAGTTATTATGGAATATAATTTTTTCCTCAATGAAAATACTTGTAGTTATATTAATGAAATTTTATTTTAAAATGAATTAATTCCTTGTTATGTAATATTGTTATAGAAAACTCTTTCAATAATTTATTTATTTTATATTTTTATAATTTATATCATGTCGTATTTAAAATAATGTTAAGAATAAGGAACACTGATAATATATTCAGTGTACGGTGATAGGTAAAATTATTATATATCGATTTTTATGATAAATATCAATTAACACAGAGGGAATAATCAATTTCCTTGACTAGTATGATCATTACCTATAAAGGCTATTCATCAGAGATTCTAAGAGAAATGGAAATACTTGTTTTTTCCCATTACCAATCCAATGATGAGATTTAACAACTAAATCATGAGAAAAAAATTATTAGAGAAGTTCAAGATTGTCGAGATCAATAAAAATACTATGTTTTCCAAGAAACATAATGATAGTATCACTATTGACAACCAAACCCTTAGGTCATACAAAAATTTAATAAGGGGCTATGAATCTATACCATATGACTATGAATTTATATATTTTAATTTATAATGAAATATAAACTATATTTTAAAGATATATATACATTCAATAATGACATTATTTTTGATGAATTGAATATTTTTTAAATATATACTATTGAAATAAAATATTCTTATCAAATGATATTTATTTATATATTAATGGTAACATAATTTTATGATGTGAAATGTAATTTTTTAAGGGTTAGAAATAGTTATCATTATAAAAACCAGGGTTTTTCTATAAATGTAGATTTTTTTATTTCAAAGATTAAATTTATATATTTAATGTATTATTTTTCAAAAATATATATAATTTTTGAAATTATCATGTCAAAATTATCCAATGATAATTTTTTAATTAATTTTATAAGATAATTTAATTATTAGGTAAGAATTAAATTTTATATAAATATTTGGTATGTTTTATGACATTAGAAAAGGAAAAAAGTATTGTAAAAAATAATATAAATAATATACACAAAAAAATTATATTCTAATTTAAATTAATGTATTTTATGTAATTTATTTATTTTATAAAAATTTAATGAATCATCTAAAATCAATATTTTATTTTATGGTTTTAAAATTAATTATTTATGAATGTGACACACTTATACATACCCAAGTGTATTTTTTAATGGGTAATATTAACAAAATTATAAAATATGTTGAAATTATACCCATGGGTTGAAACCCATGAAAATAACCATGGGATAGTTATTTGTTTTGATTATTTTTTTATGTAGTGTTCAAAACCTATGTTTTGAAATTAATAGAAAATGCCCCTCTCTTTCGCAATAAAAACACACACCAACCACCCAGTCCTCTTCACTAGAAACCATTGTATAATTAATGTAATCTAATTTTATACCTCTATAGACCTGACCTGGTTCCCCAAGCTCTTATGAATTTTCACTAAGAATTTAGAAGTACACTCTCAAGGTAAGGGATTTCTCTCTTTTCATTTAAATTCAAGCACCTACGTTCTATTTAGAAATTTCAATATCAATTTAATATGTCTTAATGAATTTATAAATATTCCTTTAGTATAAAATTGGTATCCAAATAATTATATATCATTTATTCCCTATCGTTATAACCTTGACCTAATTCTCAACTATACTGAAGCGAGAGACTCTCTCCTCTTCTTTTAATTTCTGGTAACTTCTTTGTACTAAATAATTTTATTTTCAATTTTACATGTTGTAATGTGTTTTCAATCACACCTTGAATTTCCTTATGGTTTCCATATAATGATATATCTCTTTTCACTCTTATTCACCCCTCCCATAATCCTTTATGTACATCCATTACTCTATTTAAATTATCATACAATTTTCAATTCCAAACTTTTGTGTAATGAAAATCCATATCCACTTACACTCAAGGCTATTCAACCAGTTGTAAATATGCATCATTGATTGTGTAATTCCATATATTTAACCCAAACTCCTTAATCATGGGATTTAAAAATGTTGAAATGTTTCTCTATATTATGTGATGAGTGTAGAATACAAATTCATTTTTATATTATGAATGTGATTGGTGTGCATAATATTAAATATCTCTCCAATGCATTGGTTATGTTTTTATATCAGGATATTATATATATACGGAATGGGAGGTTATCATTATAACATTATATTATGATATCTTGGTGGATAACGTTTACTTATTCTTATGATTCCATGTTTTATGTTGTTTCTTCATTCCAAAGATTCCTTGATATTATCATATTATATCATGCATTGATGATCATGTTTATGAATTTCATCCCTTTTATCTCACTTTGATACACCTATTAACTATCATGTATAACATTCATCATGTTGTGATTTTATTATTCCTTTACTGAAATTTATATCACACACATTTCTTACGTACATTACTTTGTTGTTGCATGTTATTTTAGAAGAGAAATAGAATTTTAAATAAATATGTAGAGTTTTTTAAATAATATGGTTGTACCTATATTTGAAATTATTGTTATATTTATATATTTCCATAATAAACTAGGCTTGAATATATTTTTGGAATATACTATGTGCACCTGTATATAATAAATCATAAATTATGGTGTATTTAAAAAAGATTCCTCAAAGTTGGTATCATAGATAATATAGTTATTTTTAAGATATTATGATTTGAAAACTCTAGGAAAATCATTAAGGATAAGAATTAACATAGGAAAATGTCAATTTTTTTTTTGTAAAATATAGTGTAAGTGTTTTATAAGAAAATACATCCATTTTTGGAAACATCAAGTGTATGTGACTCTGATACAGTTTTACCAAGGTGTAATAACCCTGGAAAAGTCATGTGGGCCCGACTCAATCATTACGTAGTGAAAAAGGGGTCATATTGTAAACATAATTTGAAACTATGATATAATATTATTGGGTAAATTCTAAAGTTCCTTAAAAAATATTATTATGTGAAAAAAATATCAATGAGATTTTATATTAGGTCATAGATCATGGATAACATTGATTAAAGCCCAAAAATTTATATGTTAATGAAAATGTGTCCTTTATGAGTTAAACCTCAAATATTCATTTTTTTCTCATTTTTGTGTTTCATAGTTTAAGAGTTCATATCCCTAATTATTTCTCTATTTTATTTAATAGATATATATATATGGGAACCTAGTTAATAACTAATGCGAGGGGTAATGTGATGACATCCAAAATGAGATACCCAAACTGATTGGAGTAGGATTCAAAAACTCCTTAACTATAATTTATATTTAATGTTTTTTTTGAATATAAATTTGATCATGGGGAAAAAACACACCCCAAATAAAGAGAATGTTTTAATTCGGTCTTATATGCATCAAATAATTCCAAATTTTAGTGGATATTTCAATCACTTAATAATAGAATAGTGGATCAACTCCACAGAGAACATCCTCTCTAGCATACAATGCTATGAAAAAGAAATGTTTAGGATTCATATTTATGATTGGAATAGTTAATATGATTAGTGGTGTACATTGATAAAAAATACATAGACCCAGGAGGTGATCAATGTAACAGAGTGGAAAGAATTATGGAAAATATTTTTTGATAATTATTTCCTTACACACTCTTTCTTGAAATAGAGATGAAATTCCACAGCCTCATGATAAAGGGTGAAAAATACATCAAAGTATATAAATATAACATTATATTACACTCATTTATTGAATTTGTCTTCGTAATATCTCCCGCATATATTGTTGAATGCTTATTTGGTCTCTTAAGTACAATTCTATGAAAATCCATGGAGATTCGTGACATTGAATGATCTTATAATATTTATTGATTTTCCCTAAATGTTGAAATTTGTATGATGGAATATTAATGGTCCCATGTCATTGTTCATAGGATCAGTTGCTTATATTTTAATTCTTTAGGTATGATGTAGAAATATCAAGGGGAAATAAATTGTAACATCACACTTGATAAAATATGGGAAGAAGACTCTGAATTTTTTTGAGGTGGATAAGGAAATTCAGTAGGGGTGGGGAAGAAGGGAACCGATCAAATGAATTATGTTGGGAGAAAAAACCAATGTGATTTAAGAATGTAATTATTTAGTTAAGCCTCAACCAATTATCTATTATTTCAACTAAAAGTAAGGGAGACACAATTCGAATCAATGCACTATGCTAAGGGTTGTCGATGATAACTATTGACAAAAACCTATATGGTCTAGAGGAAAAGTGTGAGATCATGACATCATAAATTCTAAGGTGGATCCAAATAATGAATTTCTGATATGAAAATAATTATTAATTAATTAATATAGAACATACTATATTATTATTTTAATAAAAATGATTTAATATCAATAATATTTTTTATAGTAGTTCATGCGCTACCTAAAAACATGGATGTTGACTTAATGATGAAGATAGAAAATTGGACAATAGTGGTATCCCATGAAAATAACTCCCCCCCTTAAAATTTATTAGTTTAATTTATATGGAAATAATTTGTAACTACCTATATTTTTGTTTGATGCTGTTATTTGTATGATTTGGATTTTTTTATTGAGCTAATATAAATTGTTGAGATAAGGAAATCAACCTCCTTTTCACAAATCACCCTAAGATTATATACATGTCCATGGATAAGGATGAGTCTACTTTGGTATAATTATCTCAAGAATATATATTATTTCATTGGGGGAAATAAAATATATCATAAATGACATATACTAAGGAACAGATATTCCATGAATACATACCCATTATAAGAGAATTCACTGATTTTTCTGAAGAGTTATAAGTTCTTCCCCCCATTCAAGATATTGATTGGAAAATCAAACTCTTATCCAGATATTTTACAATATACAATATCCATATAAAATTTACACTCATTATAACATAACCTAATTTTAATACATAGATATTAGAAAATATTAGATGAATATTCATTTCAAATCATAATTATAAATTCCATAATCATATAAGTCAGGTATCATTAGAAACTTATTAATATAATTTATTGGTTTATAAGACTCTCCAATTAAGTTTTTCAAAAATAGAAACCGTCTGAATATTATCAGTTCCAATAAATTTGTTGATATCCTATGGAATGTAAAAATAAGAAAGGGTGATCTCATATGATATTTTAGGGTAAACAAGGGAGATATCAATGATCACATAAACATAACATATGAAATGTTTTTATGAGAACATAAGTTTAACAATTGAAATATATACCATGTATATCATAGATTACAACCTTGAGTTAGGAAAAAGAAATCACATAATTTATTAATATATGAATCATATGGTTTTAATATAATATTATCCACGAAAACATAATATTTTCATAAGACAGAGAATCAAGGAGTACACATAATCATATAAAATCATTTCCATAGTAGTCATGGATCATTTCCAAGTCTATCATAGTGGAATGGTTTCACTCCAAAAACCATTAAAGTAGTCATGGTTAAATCCCATATCTATTATAGTATATATATATTCATTTATAGAAATTTTTTCACTCCCCATTTTACTAAAACATTCATAATGTGGTATAAATAATTAAACAATAAACTATGGGGATGTATAATTTCAGACCCAACAATGCTTGGTTATAACGTGACCACTATCCATAGTTATAATGTAACCACCTTCCATGGTTATAATATACCCACCATACTTGTTTATAATATAACAAAAATCTTATAATGAAAACCATACACCTATGTTCCACAAGATAAAAAACATTCATCATTTCATCACATCATAATCCTTATAAGCAAAAGGAGTTTCATAACCATTTATTCCATTAAATATAACATAACCCATGAAAAATAAATGGGTTTTATTAATATCTCATCAACATAAAATTTAAAAATTTAGTGAAATATTAATGATATTATCACTGGGTTATATCCCCATTAAGATATAAATAACATCATAAATTTTTAATATATTTAAAAATTCATTTAAAATATTACTAAAACATTTCTTGATGAAAAATAACAATTCAATTTTGAATGTAAATTTTAAAATTTAAATATTTCCAAAATATTATGAATTTTTTTAATTTAAGAGTACCTTGGCAATGTGTAATGTAAGATTCCGTAATGTGAGTGGTCATAGACATATGAAATTCTATTCATGTTGTATAAGTTAAAATAAAATATTCTATTCACTTATTTGTTAAAAAGTCAAAAAATAGCACATTCAAAAAATCATAATATTGATATATTTAAAAAAAATTCAAAAATTAAAAAATGTATAAAAATTAATTTAAGATATAATTGGATAATAGTAAAAAAAATTCATTAATTTTTTATCCCTAAAACTAGGATATGGTGAATTGATGTTTTTAGACCCAAGAGTGGAATACAATCAATTTTCCTTAAAAACACAATTTTAGTCTCCTTAGTAATTAAAGTGATAAAAATAAAAATAAGAAAAGTATTCTAAAGAAAAAACATGTGGATAATAAAATTCATTAATTTCTTGAGATTTATATTATAATATTTCATCATCTGAATCATAATCAAATATAATCCGTATAAATAATGAGATTGTATCGTATGACCCTTTCTACTTTGGTAACTTTTGAATCAAAATAACCATGAAAGAAATAAACTTATATGGATATTTATATCTTATAATTTTCATAAAAAGATTCATCAAAGGAATTAATGTGAAGTATATCCTCCAAAAAAGTACAAAAATTCATGAGTATAACATGTGTCCCATATAAATAAAAGTGAGAGGAAAATCTATTAACATTGGTACAACTTATTTCATACAAATTTTATCCTTTGGTATAATAAATATAGGTTTATTATAAATATATTACCAAAAAATATTCACATAAATAATACTATATATTATTTACTTATAACCTTTCCCCCCTAATATTTTACAATTCATTATTAAAATCACTATTTTGGATGGAATGTTCTTTATTTTTCGTGTATATTTTGGTTATGTGGTGTTGGTCCTTGTATTTTGATAATGGTTAAAAAATAAATAAAATTTTAATCATGATGTAAATATAATTTATGTTAAAAATATACATTTCTGGATACATTCTTTAAATATATATTGAAATAAGAATTATACCATTCATTGATATGGAAGGTACTATGTATACATGAATGTTGTTGTCATTTCACGACAGATAGGAAAAAAGATGGTTAAAATAAAAAATTATATCTATTTAATCATAATTAAATGACATATACATCACATATAGATATTAAATCCATAATTATTATAATTCATATAAACTAGAAATGATAAATGAATCACATTACTTCACGGATGCAGCAGTCCACACTTATGCATGAACGTCGTTACAATTTTCCAATTCTTTGGAAGGTAAGAAGGTATATACGATTTTATCATTATAGTGGTATAATTATTTAATAATTATCATATATAAACATTAACTAAAAAAACACATATCCTGGAAACATGGTGATGAGAAATGAATTATATCACATCATTGGGACAGTAAGCCATACGTCGGCAGATGTGATACATTCACTTCCCATTTGACGGTGAGAGGGTGAACAAATGTCGTTTAATTATAATAATTATTATGCTTATCTTGGATTACTATGTTTTTATATTATTATTAATATAATATATTTAGATTTGGTAAGATAATAATTTAAAATAAAGTGTGCATTTAATGAGATTACCAATTTTTTGAAATAACTACATTAGATCTCATATTAAGCGATATAGGGTGGTATTTTGGAAGAAAAAACTACTAGAATGTGCATATGGGATATTATAAGAGATTTTGGTAGATTTTTTCCAATATATAAGTATCGTAGTTTTGTGAGGAATAGAGTGGATGTGTTTACATTTATAATTGAGGAGAGGGGAACTCATAGAAGTTCATAAAAGATAAAAAAATATTAAAGAAATTATGAAGAGAAATGGTTCCAAATGGACTATAAATGGGAAAGTGAGCCAATTGTTAGATATATATTACCTAAGTTTTAGTTTTTTAATATTTTTATAATTTTAAAGTAATTTAATAAAATATTAGTTTTTATAAAATATCATTATTTTCTACATTGACCCTATTCACTTAATTTGAATTAAAATACATAAATAATAATGTGGAATTAAAATATAATTCATTAAAAAAATTATATGTCATATTCATCTATATAAACCAATTAACACATAAAATCCATGAAATTATTTCACTTTCAATATTTTTGAGAACATTTATTATATTTTAATGTAATTATACAGATATTTTATCAGTGTTGCTTATCCATATAAGGTAATTATGTAATTATAAAATCAGAAATAAATTTCAAACATGAAAATAATTTCATTAAGATAAAAATAGGTACTTATATTCATTTCTAACATTATTTTCCCCCATGTTGACACATACTTGATAGTTAGAGTTAAGATATTGACATTTGGTAACATTCATTGATTTAAATTTAATATACATCATTTTCCTTGAAAAGTAACCATTAAACTCTTATTTTTCAAGACGAAGGTGATAAGGGTAAAATTAAATTTATCAAATATGAAATATGAGGAATTATTATTCCCTTATCTCTTATTTAAAACATAGTTATACCTGATTTACAATTCACATGGGTGATAACTTTTACCATGATTACTAATTATATTAATAAAAAATAAAAGGGTTTTATTTACCAAATTTGTTAATATTGAATCTAATAATTGAATCCATTTTAAAAAATTCAATACCTCTAATTGTATGAAATTAATTTTAAAATAATCATGGAAATTATGAAGTAATCCCATTTTATAAGAATATAGTATTTAAGCATAAAACTAGATTTTTTATGATCTCATAATTTAAAGAATTTTAAATGGATGTTAAGACTTTTGATTTATTAAATAATATTTAAATTTCTTTAAAATAACTCATGAATGTTGATTAATATAAAAAAAATTAGGCTTAAAATAGATTTTCAAAAAAATATTTTTTTTTTCATTCAAATATTATTAATTTTCATTTTTGATAAATTAATAACCAATGAATTTATGTTATATATCTGTAATTTTTTATTTATAATTTATTTAGATGTATTCATACTATCAAATCTAATAACTTGGTTGAAAATACCATATTTAAATAATATTATTTTAATAGTATATCATGGGTCATTTAAACTTAGTGATGTATGTAACAAAAATAGTCGAAGAATTTTTTTTAAAGAGAAGTATTTTATCAAATCATGACATGTTAAATTCTACAGACATTAAAATTAATTTCACCCTAAAAAATCATCAATATGATATATACAAATAAGTAAATATTTATTTCATTACATCATTAGGTTCCTATGTATCTTATTTAATTTTATTATTTTACCACAAAACATTTACCATGTGGGTGGTTTTGATTCATAACACTTTTTCTCTACAATATAGAATCTAATGGAGTCATTCCTCATAATAAATATCAATTTTTAGTTGTATTACCTTTGATTTTAGTACATGTGATGGATTAGGTGTGTTATTATTTAAAACATCTTCTTGAAAAAAATTGTGAACATGAGATAAGTTTGGAGGAAGAGATATAAAATTATATACTACACTGAATATTGAAAGGGAAATTATACCTAGGTATTATCTTTCATTTATTTCTAAATATCATAACCTTATTCCCTAAAAAAATTCATCAAAACACCATGTCACCAATTTCAATATCTAGATCTAACCTATTATTATTAGCACAAGTTTCATATCTACTGTGAGATTCCTTGAAGTAAAATTAAAAAAATATTAAATTCACTTCTATTTCCTTATCTACATGAGGTGAAAATATATTTATTTGTATAAAATTTATAAAAAATTGTTATAGTTATATACATTAATTTTATTGAGTGATTCATACAGATCCATATGAGTGCTCGAATGAAATATACTATTGTATAAATACTTGATTACGGGTAGGTGTTGATCCAAAATACCTTTTAAATCCATAGAACAATAACAAAAAAATAGTACAAAGTATTAATTATTTTTTCAGACCAACCATCTATCAAAGGTCAACAAGCAGTTCTAAAATGTAGCTCCATATTCAGATCATGCTAATGAGTTTTCCAGAACCTCGAGATAAACCATAGATCCAAATCAAATACAGCAGAAAGTGGTAACCCATAAAATATTACAAAATATTTAATGTATATTTTTGAAATATGGTCTAAGAGAAAAACATTCCCTAATAGAAATTATGTGTGTTGAATTTATAGTGATATCTACTAAAACCAATTCAACTTTATTCCATTTATACATTTAGGGGTGTCTGATGAAAACAATTCATGGTGAGGTTTTACCATTTCTAATATAGAATGGTAGTAACATCCCCTTAGAGTTTTTCCGCTTATCTTTAACTTCAATATATACTAATCACTGATAAAAAAACTCTTCAGTAACTCACTTTATGTTATCCTAGTAAAAATACTCATTCAGATATCTGTGCATCTACATACTTCCCAGATGAGTAGATAAAGAAAAACTATGATATTGATCTAACATATTAGTTATGGTTAGAACACGTACACCGTTCTTGATCCTTATACTTGAATCATAATCATATTTAAACTAAGGAATATTTCTAGCCTTATTCTGCATCTCTACGTCATCCTTTTCACCTATTTAATCATTACATGGATAAATGGATGAGAAATCATTTGAGAACGATATGAACATTAACCTTATTTCAATATCTTTATATCCATCTTGGGAAAATCCATAAATATCAGATCTTCTGTACTCCTCATTAGAGATTAGTTTTTTGGAAGCTTTCGACGCATATTATATATCACATTGCTCACATTCCATGGGTGGTATTTTATTGAGAATTCATAATCCTTAATCATCTCCAACTATATTATATATAGAATATTCATCTCTTTATACATGATAATATAATTAATACATTTATATTCAATTTATATATCTTGTTGTTCTCTATTAAGATAATTCTTCTGTATACGTAATGAAAAACATACCATGGATAACTCTAAATCTGGAGTTGGGTAATTTTTCTTATGTTCCGTCAATTTCCTTCAGGAATAATATTTCACCATTTAATTCATCATGAGAATGAATTACAGTCACTTCTTACAGGAATTACTTTAGATAAAAAGATCATATCCACTTCAATGTAGTGTGAGAAGAGGTTCACTGAACAATATTCTCTTCACGTGCATCAAATTCTCTTCAAATTCATCTAGGAATGGAATGTGGAACCTTTCATAGTTAACTTGGTGACTCGATTAGATAGTTATGGGGAATCTTGAACATAGAACAAATTATATCCAGTCATAAAAAGAAAACTATGAATCTAAATCATTATAGTTGGTCTGGTCCTGCATTCAATAACTTCTATCATTGAAATATCAACTTATATACCCTAAATTTGGATTATGTGAACCAAGAATGGATCATTTAGAAGCCAAAATTGACACTTAGAAAATTTTTCATAAATATTATCATTCCTTATGATGTTTAGTAAAATTATTAATTGATCTTTAGTATCTTATTTTCTCTTCAAATATCTAATAATATACTACCACAATGTGATCAAGGAAATCTATAAGCACTTTATTCCATAAATATATAAATATAAGAGGTGAATTAGTAAGACCAAATGGAATAACTATAAATTCATGGTTTCAAACCTTGTATAGAATTTTGTCTTTTCTATATTTTCTTTATCGAACCAAAATTTAAAATATCTAGAATGAAGATCATTATTACAATATTACTAAGCTCTATGTTGTTAATCAAACAAATCATAAATATGTGGTAGAGGATATATGTTTTTGATATTGATCTTATTATTCTCTCAATAATCCATGAAGAGTTACATTGAAATATGTTTATTTTTATAAGAATGTAATTATGCACCCCTGGCGATTCACTGGCCTATTGAATCATCATCATGGTTCTCCTAATGTTGCTTCTTTAATTTCTCACACTCAATTATGATAATTATATATTGAGTATTTGAAATAGATTTAGAACATTGTATGATTTCTATAAATATTTAAACTTCAAAATTCATTGAAATCTATGAAATTATTATAGAAATACATATATAAAATCCCATAAAATTTTAATATATTTTAGGTTTTGTTTCTCCCCAACAACTAGAGATAATACCTACTTTCTAAAACAAATAAATACCATTAAATAGATTTTATTTTAGTCAGAAGTTTATATTTACCATCACACTGATAGATTATCATATGTTGATTTGGAATATCAAATAGACTTCCATTTATTGGAAATTGAATTTGGATCAATGTAATGAAATCCAATCTATTCCAAGGATAACATCAAACTCAACTAGATTGAGAATAAAAATATTTTTATGAAACACTTTCCCACAAATATAAATAGGATAATAATCATGGATATGGGGTGTTATCATTAGACTATTACGTTTTTTTACTTCTAACTCAACATCTAATATTTGATTTTATGAATTTATATTCCTTGATAATTTTATCGATATAAGGTAATTCATAACAATATGTTCAAATATGGTACTTCAGTATCTTATTATCCATGTATCGAACTTAAATTTATCATTCTATCCTCAATCCACTAGTAAAATTAAAATTGATACCATCACCTTAATAAATATTTGATCATGGTGATCAATAATGAAAAATAATTCATCAGATGTCTAAATGTTGAAAAATTATATCCAATAGATGATACCACTAGTTTATCCCTGATCCTATTTGATTAGTACGTAAACATAAACATGTAATCCTCTACTTTTACTTATCCCCAGGGCTGTCACTAATGTTATATCATCCTAGTTTCTGAAGGATAACAACACCATTCTCTAATACTAACTGTGATGACCAACACATTTCATAAATGGAAATTACATCTTATTAAATGAATATTAATCACATATCATAATGATCAATGCTAAAATCATATGGTTATTGTATCTTTGGAAGCATAGTCATATAATCAACCTGTTCATAAGAGGCTTCAGTTATCTTTTTCATAACTAGAACACAACTTAAAAATATCATTCCTAGTATCATTATTTAATATTTTTGGAAGATAAATTGAAGAAAGGGTGGTATTATATGTTTTGTATGTGTATAAAAGTTTTATATAAATGATCACATATTAATAAAATGATAAAAAGTGTTTGGGAACATGATCATAACGTTCTAAATCCATACCTTTCATGTCAATGATCAAAACCTAGATTCATTAGATAAAAAATGGATGTTCATAAGATATAAATCATCAAGGAATGAATGTAAATTATAAATATTAGTATAAAAAAGGCATAATACATAGAAGTGTGGTATACACATAAGTATATAAAATTATTTCCATAGTAATTATAAATATTTCATAATTATCATAGATAATAACTAATCCAATCAAAATACCCATCCAAAAAATATGGTGATGAAAAATAATTTGATCGCTATGTGGATGCGGTAAGACGTATGAGAAAATGGTTGATACTTTATGTTCCAATTTGTTAGAAATAGGATGAATAAAGAAAATGTAATAATCATAATAAATTTTCACTATATATTGGATATTAAATTTTTTATTTTATGAATAATATAATATATTTAATGAAGGTAAAGGGAGAATTAAAAATAAAGTGACACATTAAGGTGATTACCTCTTTATTGAAACAACCCCTTTAGAAATCCTCTTAAATGCTCTAGGGTTGGTCTTTAGAGAATTGTAGTACCTATAGAATGTTTATATGGTACTGTAGAAGATAAATTAGAATTGTTTGGTTGAGATATATAGCCTAATGTTTTGTGAAGAATATAATGAATGGGTATCCAGTTATAATTTCGAGGAGAGACAGTCTAAGAATTTCATAAGAGATTAAAAAATAGGAATGTAATTCACAAGAAAAATGGTTTAAAATTGAAAATAAATGGGTATGTAAAGATATTTTAGACCAAATATTGCCCCTTGTCATGTTTTATTATATATATATATTAAGTAACTCAATAAAAAAATTTAAAAATTATTTCCAATTCACACACTATTAATTTAATTTAATTTAAAATGAATAATTTTAAAGATTTAATTATAATATAATTTATTAAAATATCAATAATATGTTATATTAATCTATAAAATTATTATAACACATTTACTTGGTTTAATAGTATTACATTTATACTTTTCAAAATAATTTATTATATTTTTTACTGATTGGAGAAATACTACATCGATGTTTCATAAGAATTTTAATTTATAATATAGTTATTAATAATTAGAAATAAATTTATTTCATTAAATTAATTTCATTAGTATCATAATTGATACTTATATTAAATCATAACATGCTTCTGTCCCATTGTGCACACATAAGATATATTTGAATCTAACAGTGTCACATTTTGTAACCTTTTTTATTTAAATATTATATAATCCATTTTAATGGTAAAATTTTCATTAAACAATTAAATTTCTATCCTATAGTGATAAGAGTCGTATAAAATTAATAAAATATTATGCCATTATCACTTAGTTTTAATTGAGACTAACATGATTTACCATTTACCAAGTACATAAATTTTACCATGGTTACTATTTCTATTGATACAAAATTAATGTGACATATTTGTCCAATTTATAACTCATAATTCAAAATATTTATCTCATTTTATAAAATTAAGAAATAAATAAGTGGATTAAATAAATATTTAAAATATGTGTGCAAAATTCAGCAAAAGCCTCTTTTTAAAAAATATAGTTTTATGTATAAAACTAGATTTCTCCATATCTCATGCTTAGGATAAAGTTATATAAATGTTATTTATTTTTATTGTTTATATAATATATAAATATTCATTATATAATTCCCCAATAGTGAGTTATTTAATAAATATCATGATTAATAATAGTTTTTTAGGAAAATATTTTTTTCTTTAAAATTATTTTGATTTTCATTTCTAATCAATCGATAACCAACAAATTTATGTTATACATGTGTAAAGAATAAGTTTTAGTATTAAATTTAGTCATATTTATACATTCAACTCTAACTACTATGAGATAACTATCATATTTAGAAAACAATATTTCAATATTATATCACAGATCATTTAAACTCATTATTGTGTGTAACCCAAAATGTCGACGAAATTATTTAAAGAATATATAAACTAAAATATAATTGTGTTACTTTTTTAAATTCAAGATATGAAGAAAAAAATATATGATTATCTAGATAAAGGGTTTATGCACCAAAGTGCTTCACTATGGGGTGAACAAGTTATTTTTGATATATAGAAGGATGAGTTATTGTGCATATTAATTGATTATAATGAGATACAAAATATCATGAGATATAATAAGTATTCTTTTCCATGAATTTTTGACTTTATTGATTAGCTATATGGATCCCATAAATTTTTTATGGTGTATCTTCAGTTAGGATATTTTCAAGTAAAAATGAAGAAGGAGGATATCCCTAAATCTTATTTTACTAGAAGGTAAAATCACTATAAGTTCATAGTGATTCCATTTAGACTCACTAAAACTATAGTTATATTTATGGAATTGATGAATAAATTCTTTAGGGATTACCTTGAAAACATTTTTGTTGTCCTTATATATGATATTTTTATCTACCCCAAAATAATGGAGTAACATGATGAGAATTTTAATATTGTACTTATGATATTGAGACAAGAAAATTGTAGGATCGAATATGTATAATGAGATTCTCAAATACAAGAGTGGGGGGGGGGATGAATTGTAGTCTTTAAAAAATCATTTGGAAATTTTAAAGTTTAGTTTAACAATGTTGAAAAATCATTCCCAAAACCTCTTAAAGAAATCTTTTCTTAAAATTTTCTACCTTAAGATATAAACTTAAGAAAGATTTTCGTAAAAGAAATATTGTACCTAATAGCGTTTAGAATATGTAATATAATTAGATTAACAGAATTAGAATGTATAAAAAAGTTAAACTTTCTAACTTTAACAAAGTTATGATTACAATGGAAATAAAACAACTTGAAATAGAAAACAAGTAATATTATGATTCTTTTAACCCAAAGGGAATGGTATCCAATAACCTTGGATAGGTTCCTTGATTTATAGTTTCAAAAAATTCTGTCTTACCCAAACCCAGGTAAACCCTCAATCCTATGATCGATATCTATCTTTATATCTCTCCAAGTCCTCGATTTATAAGGAAATCAGAACCTCTATCTTCCAAACATAGAATCCCACGATCAGAGGCCGCATAAGGAAAGTCTGACCCAGTTGTTCACACCCGAACAAGTTGTTCACGACATCCGCACGAAGCACTGAGAGTTGTAAGAGCCTCTCTCTCTATAAATAACTTCACAAAATTTTCACATGTATCAATTTAATCCACTCTCTACAATGTAGTACAAGTTGTCAAATGTTACACATGTATTTATAGGAAAAACTTCCCAATTTTCAGCTCCTCTCCAATGGTTATATTTTCCTAAATTTCAGAGTTACCCAGACACGTGTCAAACATACAATAGTTAGTTTGTATCAGATTGTATGACATAATTTGAAGTAAGGTAAATGATTTTCAATTCAAGATAAGTGTTATGAATAAGAAATCATAAAATATGATAATATTGGAATGATACATTTAAACATCTCTAACTTTATCAAGATATCTGATTCTTAAGGGAATGTAAATCAGATTGTGAAAATAGTATTACATTTAAACGAGAATCTAAATCATGAAATTGGAATGAATTTTTCCTTGGAATCAGTATCATAAAGACGGTTTCACTTATACAGCAGAATCGGTATCCTAAAAGCAGTATCACATATACACTTGAATCGGTATCAAAAAATAGTATCACTTATACACTGGTTTAAGTATCGTAAAAACATAATGAAAAATCTGTAAATCCAATAGAAAGAAAAATTGTAATAATACATCTGTAAGTTCAAGAGAATGAAAAATCGTAATGATACATCTGTAAGTATAACGGAATGACAAATCATGTTGATACATTTTTAAGTATAATGAAATAAAAATCCTGGATCTTACGTAAAAAACATAACTTAAGAAAAAAAATAACTTAGGAAAAAGTGTTTGTGATTTTTATAACATAAAACCATAAGGAATGAAGTAGTCATAAGATAACATTATTGACTTAAAAGTCTCCCCCTTTTTGTAAAGCACAAAAAAAATTTCTAAGGACGAATATATTGACTTAGATACACTAGTATAAAAAGCTAATCTTCCCCTTTTGAAGGAAATTTTTGATGAATAAGATTAACTCCCCCTTAAGTTATGTTTCTCAAGGATTGTATTCTTGATCTTTAGTATCTAGTTTTATTTATTTAGAAGATATATCCCCCTTAGATAAAAATATATTCATAATATAAAACTCCCCCTTACTTGAAAATTATCCTTTCTTACCATACTCTCCCTTAATAGATTCTCCTCCTTTGATATATTCATTAAATAATTCATTTGAATAAATTATCCTACTTTTTGATTTTCAAACTGATGGAAAGGAATAGTAAAGTATAAGATGTTACTGTAAGGTTTAACAAGTATACATTCATAAAAAAAAGAAATAAATGAAATAAGCTTCTTAATTTTTTTTGGAAACATGGTTTAGATTACAAAAAAATATCAGGTTGTAATGAAAATCATCCATCCTTCTTCAGATAAAATAAAACTTTCTTTATAAAAGCTTTGAGTTTCTTTACTTCCTCATGACCATCTTCAAACTTCGTCAACAAGATCTACTGATCCAGATTCTTCTTTTCTAAAGAAAATATCCTATCTTCTTGAGAAGCCAACTTTTTCTCTTATTCAACTATAACTTCCTTCTCACTGATTACAGATTGGGAAACTAAATTGAGTTGACTATCCTTCTTAGAGATTGATTCCTCTACCAAGTTGAACACAGTTTCACAAGTATTTAAAGCTCCATTTGATAAATCAATGAAGTCACCGAACTGTCTTTTCTCTTCATTAATGGTTTTTGTGCGGTTAAAGACTTTATTAAAATTTTCCTTCTGAGCTTTGTAATCAATCAATAGATTACTAATGTGTGCTTCTTTCTTGACCACCACGTCCATAAGAATATTGGTCGATTCTATGTTTTGATTTAGGGTTTATAGAATCATTTTACTCTAGGAATCTATATTTGAAAGAAATGGAATGGTGCTGACCAACATTATTAAGGATATCTTGACAAAGTCATGTTCAACAGATGAAGAGGATTCAGAACATGAAACATCTTTCCCATTCTCAGCTTCTATTAGAGTTCAGAAAAATGATTTTTCAATTTTCTTAGAAGCCTTCTGAGGTTCTTCTTTTTTAGATGAGGTAATCAACACACTCTTTCCTTTAATAGGGTTCCAAACTGATGATTTTTCATCAGATACTTTCATAGCATTAATTTATTCATGTTCATCTTCTTCCCCTTTAAACTCATGATGTATAGATCCTTCATGACATTCTTCTTCCTTAATTTATTTCTCTTTGCCACCTGGTTGATCAACCTCTTCTTTATCTTCTTCTTCAACTTCAATTCCAACTTCTTTTTCATCTTCAACTACTACTTCTTCCTTAACTTCTTCTTCAACTTCTTCTTCAGCTTCTTCTTCAACATCAACTTCAACTTGTTCTTTAGAAACAGATTTAGAAAAAAACTCCGAGGTGTTCCAATGTATTCTTCCACTTCCCTTAAAACATCATCATAATCTTCTTGAGTAATCTGATCTTCTATTACTTGAGCAGGTTCTGATAAATCTAGGAATTTCTTATCTTTCGATATTCTTGAAGTGACAGCCAAAATCTTATGAACAACATTAGTTTTATCTACTTGTTGAGGATTCTTCTCTATAAATTTTAGTATAGCCTGAAAAAATTACACTTCCAATGATATCTTCTTTAGGATTTTCTCCTTATTTTCTTTTTCATGATTTTCAGCGAGCTTTTTTAAGGCATTAGCCTTTGCAAGATTCAAGCCAATTGAAGGATCTCCTTTCTTTCTGGTATCTTCTATTTAATTCCACTTTGAAACTCTTTAATAAGAATAGGCTTTCAGTTTCTTTGTAAGAGGAGGTGATGATACCCGAACATCAAGAACTTGTATTGTCAAACTTGGTTCTTCATGTTTCCTTTTCTTGGGTACCGATTTTGAAGCCTCTGGAACATCACCCTTGTTATGGACAACAATTTCTTCTAAACATTTGGATTCTTGTAAAAACTCTATCACCATCCTCATTAGAGTGTCATCACTGAGAAAAAAAATCATAAAAGTCTTTGAGACTGATCTCCATGGGACATTTAGTTCTTGATGGCACATAACAATTATTCTGGAGATAGTTGTCGGATACATAATAATTTTATATCTGATGGATCCACATTTTATTTCCTAGATAGTGAGGAATATGTACATAACCATGCTAATCATCCTTATGTTGAAAAGAACGTCTAAAAGAAAGATATCACATATTTTTAGAGATTTCTTATCCTGTTTTCTTGGAATAAGAATACCTTGCATCCAGAGAGAAACCATTTTGTGATTTGTTGTAAGATTTGTAATCTTCAGACTATTAATATACTTAAGACCAAGATAATTTAGAGCCTTGGGTTTTTCAAGGGATACTTTCTTCTTAGGATGTTTTTTAGAGGATAGAATAGATTCCCCATAATATGGTTTGTTAAGAACATTTTCTGAATTCTTATAGGTAACTGTATATGACTTATCATAAAATTTATACTTAAACATATCCTTTACAAACTTTTGAAAGAAAGTAACAGATTCATAGAACAAAATAACCATATCTGTAAAAACTAGATCCTAACTTTTCTCCTTAGCCACACAAACACTTTCCTATCTATTAGTTCTTATCATCTTGGAGATAATAGAGTCATATTTTGCAAAGAAGTTATGGAATACCAACCTTTCTATAATGACTGACCAATACATTACTTCCTTGATAGTTTCCATCTGATCTGCTAAGGATTCAAGAGTCATTCAGGGTGAAGGAGACAAAGGATTCGGGACAAAGACTTTTTTGGCAACAAAAATTCAGTACAGAGATCAGAAAGGATGATGTGTCTATTATAAATGAGGCACCACTTATATAGACATAACTATGACCTCTCAGCATCCATAAGATTAAAAAACAGGTGAACATAATTTAATTTGATCAGACGTTTGAGGATGGATATAGGAAATATGAATTCGGATCTATTCTAGTAATGTAAACCGTAATTGAAAATTTTGAAATACCAACAATTGAAACGTAAAATAAGAAAATTTACCTTTTGGAATACTCTGACAAGTTTATCGGTATTATAAGAATTTTCTTGGATGTTTTAGATTTCAGGATTTCAATACTGAAATTTCCAATACCAAAATTTCAAAATATGAAATTTTCAATACTGAAATATAAAATTCTGAAATTTAAATAAAACCTAAGGAAATATAAAATTCTAAGAAGAATAAAAAGATTATGGAAAGAGGAAAAATCTACACTCCCCCGAAAATAAGGAGTAGTTTAATGTTAGGAGATGATTTAAAAAAGACTTGTATATGAATAATTACTTACAGAGATCATTCATAGCTTCTATTTAATTAATTCAAACCTATAAGAAGACAATTTTTTATCAAAAATATTAGCAATTTGTTTTTGTGTTCTGATGAATTGAAGAATAATATCACCTTTAATTATGATATCCCTAAGAAAGTGGTGTCTAATGTCTATGTGCTTTTCACAAGAGTGATGTATAGGGTTTTTAGTTAGGGAAATGGAACTTGTGTTATCACACATAATTTGAGTCTTAGTAAAACTCATACCATAGTCTGTGAGTGTGTGTTGCATCCACAACACGTGAGCACAAAAAATTCAGACTGCTACATATTAAGCTTCAGTAGTGTAAAGTGTTATAGAATGTTGTTTCTCTCTTCACCAAGAAACTAATGAATCTCCTAAAAAATGAAATGTTTCAGATGTACTTTTTCTATCCTTTTTACAACCACCAAAATTAGCATCTAAAAAACTTTTTTGTCCAAAATTATTTCTAGAGGAATAAAAAAGTCTAGAATCTAAAGATACCTTTATGTAGAAAAAAATTCATTTCACTTCCATTAAATGAGATTCTTTAGGATTTTCATGGAATCTTTCACATCAGAATACTAAGAACATTAAGTCAGGTCGAGTAGCTGTTATGAAAATTAAGCTTCCTATCATCCATATATACGATGTTTAATCCACAGGTTTCACTTATACTCTTTGTATTATAATATACATTCTTTTTAAGAATATCTTTAATATACTTATGTTGAAATATGTATGTTCCCTCTAGATTTTTGAAATTTTAAAACTAAGAAAAAAGGTTAACTCACCCAGTATACTCATCTCAAACTAAGACTTCACAATATTCACAAAAGAATCCGTTAAGGATTGATGATTAGACATGAGGATGATGTTATCAAAAAAAATTTAAATAATCAGAACATATTTATTATTTTTCTTAATAAAAATAGTTGGATCAGTAGTTCCCTTAACATAGTTATTTTGAATAAAAAATCCTAAAAGTCTATCATAACAAGCTCTAGGGTCTTGTTTTAGTCCATACAATGCTTTGGTAAGTCTATAAACATGATTAGGATGTTTTGTATCTTTAAGGCTAAGGGGTTGATCTACATAGTCTTCCTTTTATACATAAACGTTAATAAAAACACAATTTACATCTATTTGATAATGTTTAAAATAAAAGGATCTTGCAATACAAAGAAGAATACAAATAAATTCAAGTCTTGCTATAGGAGCATAGGTTTCTTCATATTCTACGCCTTCTTGTTGGTTATAGACTTTGGAAACTAATCTTTCCTTATTTCTAACAATGAACCCATTTTCATCACATTTGTTTCTAAAATCCTATTTTACTTCAATAATAGAAGCTTCTTTTGGTTTTTCAAGAAAGGTCCAAACCTTATTCCTTAAAAACCCATTGAGTTCATCTAGCATAGCCTTTATCCAATCTTTATCACCCAAGAATTCTTAAGGAGTATTTAGTTAGAATAAGGATAAAAATGAAACATGTTCAACATAATTCTTTAATGAAATTATAGTTCTTACTGGTTGATTAAAATTTCCATTGACATTCTCACTGGGATGATTCTAAAGACACACCTGACGTGGATTTTGAAAAACTTGTTCATCAAAATAGGGTAGAAAATCTTTAGGTTTAAATGTTTCTAAAATATTTTCTTAAACATTATCGTTGACTGAAATATCTTCTATCAAAGGTTGGGGATCTGTTTTAGAAATTATATTAGGAGAAGATTCAGGTTATTTGAAAACAAAAAGATCATTTTCATCAAAATTAATATATACTGTTTCTTCTTTAGTGAAAGTGTTTTTATTGAAAACACTTTATACCTTAGAGTTAGTATAGTAACCTAAGATAATTCCTTCATCGAATTTGGGTGAAAATTTATGTAAGATATCCTTGGAATTCAGGATAAATACTTTTCATAAAAAACAGTAAACTAAGAAACTTTTAGTTTTCATCCAGTCCATAACTCATAATGTGTTTTATTAAGGAAAGGTCTTAATAAAACCCGATTTATAGTATAACATGCATTACATAAAGCTTTAGGCCAAAACTTTTTAGCTATAGAATATTAACTCAACATGGATCTAGTCATCTCTTGAATAATACGATTTATTTTTTCAACAACACCATTCTGTTGAGGAGTCCTTGGTGCTGAAAAGGTTTGAGTAATACTTTTCTTACTATAAAAAAGTTTCAAAAACATAATTTTGAAATTATCCTCCATGATCACTATGAATAGTAATCGATGGATGGGTTTTCACATTTTTAACTTGAGCTCTGAAAATTTTGAAATAAGAAAAGGCTTCAAATTTTTTTGCGAGAAAATAGACCCATGTAAATCTAGTGTAGTCATCTACTAAGACAATCACATAGTGTTTTCCTCCAATATTTCTAGTTTTTTTGGACCAAATAAGTCCATGTTCACTAAATATAAGGAACTATAATTTGTAACTTCACTTATCTAATTAAAGCTAGATTTATGTGGCTTGCCAAATTGACAAGGATCACAGACTCTTGGAGAAATGATCTTATGTTCTGGCAGATCCTGATCAAGGTCTTTCTTAGAATGATTACTAAGATTTCTTAAGTTATAGTGTCCTAGTCTTATGTTCTAAATACATGGTTGATCTTCGATTACACTTAGTCAAGGAATATCTCGACTTCAATGGTCTTCTATGTTTAGTGTGTATACATTCTCTTGCCTATGGGATGAGAGAATAAACTCATCCTTGTAATTGTGTACTATGCACTTGTCAGTCCTAAAATTTACAAGGTATCTTTCATCACATAATTGATATATACTAATGAGATTGTGCTTAATACCTTTAAAAAAATAAAACATTTGAAATTAAATATTTTCCAAGAAAAATAATGTTACCTATACCGAAAAATTTCCCATTGACAGTTATCTCCAAAGGTTAATTTTCCACCTTTAATCTTTAAAATATTTGTGAAATAGTCTTTATTACCAGTCATGTGTCGAGAACATACACTATCCATGTACCAAAAGTTTTTGGTACTCCCTTCATTAACTTGAATAAGAAAACTTAGCTTTTCAGAATCCAAACTTGCTTGGATCCATAATTATTAGATAATAAAATTTAGGGTATCCACATTTGTTTAGAAAAGTAAGCTTTAAGAAACCCAAGATATTGAACATTATTTAAAAACAGTTCTTCTTCCAATTCCCACCACATTTAAATTTAGTAAAAAAGGGGCTCTTGGTGGAACAAAATAATTATTTCTAAAAATAGGTTTTTTCAGGAGAATAGTCTAAGCCCTGATTGTTACCATGAGGTCAGATCTCAGAATAAATCTTGTCAAAATTTTCCTTAGCAGAAGTAAAATTTTCAAGAAGTTTCTTCAAGGAAAAAATAACAGACTTTATTCTTTGTACTAAATTCATATCCAATGGAATAATAGACTTAGATTTATGTTTATCCTCTAAAACATATTTTTCTAAAAAAATTTATAAGATCTTTAGAAATATTATCGTTCATAGAATTAATTTCATTAAGTTTCTTAAAAATATTTTCTGAAGCACTAATTTTCTTATCAAGATCTTTGGTATGATCTGAAATTTCTTTTTTTAAAATAAATTATCTAGAATTTTCCTTTTCGTGTTTCTCAAAAACATTACAATTTCTCATCTATAGAATCATTGGAAATACTAAAACTTATTCATTGGAAGGAAAATCATTGTCATTATTTGATGGAGAAGATACTTCATCTAAAGTAACATATTTATCATTATAATCTTCAATCAAAGACATATTGGTTAAATATTCATTAGTTCATACCATAGCCATAAGACATTGATTTTGAAATAGATCTCAGGCTATTAAACCAATATTCTTTTTCTTAGAATAATCATATTCTAAAGAGTCATATAAAGAATCCCCACCACTGGCACTCCTAGTGTCATTGGATTTAAGGACTTTCTTATCATTTGATCTATAAAACATCTTTTTGTTTCCTTCCTAATTTATATCCTTCTTGTCTCTTTTCTTATGCAAGGGATAATCAGGTCTGATATGGCCGATTCTTCTAAATTCATAGCATGTCACTTATCCATCTTTCTTTTCTTTTCCATCTTTATTTTTATATCTATATTGAATGATTTTTTGCCCAACAACCTTGTTCATCCTTCGAGCAAGACTCGCTAACTCATTTTTTGAAGCTTCAATTTCACTAGATTCATTTTGAATACTAACCTTCTTAGATTTTGATCTTTTAACACTCAAGGGAGTCTTGGATTTTATATGATTTGAAGTAGTTGTAAAAGAAACACCTACATTTCCATTCTTCTTCATAATATTATAAACATCTCTCTCTGTTCTGGTTTCATATTGAAAAAGGGTTACAAACATTTCATTAAGAACAATCAATGTGACTTTTTTATTTTCATCTATAATAGTTCTCTTAGATTCCCATTCATTGGGCATGATATCTATGATCTTGTCTATAAGAGATTCACATCTAAAACTTTCTCACCAATATATTGTAAGCTGTTGATGATTGTCATAAATCATTATTATACCTTACGTATGGGTTCTCCATAAGGAAAGAAGAAACCATGATACTCAGCTCTGAGCATATCTCTTCTAGTTTTGATAACATTCGAAGTTCCAAAATGGGTTACTTCAGGCTTCTTTCAAATACTATTATCAGCTTCACAAGAATAAATGTGGCTAAATATATTTCTAGTCATAGAACAAAGCAAAGTACTGCATAAATTAATGTTTAGCTGCTATTCCACCTTTTTTGGATTAGTAAATTTTCTATGTTCCTTATCAGGAATCTTATAATCTCTGGTTAACATAATGTAGTTGTCTACACATGTGTTTGTCAAAAAGGTATTCCTTTTTTACTCTCTAGTACTCATAGTCATTTTCATCGAAGATTGGTTGTCTATTAGGATTGAGATTATCTAGAGATATAACATGAATGCCTTCCCTAATAAAATAATATTTCTTTTCACAAAACTTGTTAGAAGTAAATGTTAAAAAAATGTGCAGAAGTTATGAAAAATAATACTTGAGCAAGAAAACTTATATTTAAATATAAGTATTTCAAAGACCTACTCTGATAAAAATTGTAGGATCAAATATGTATAATGAGATTCTCCAATACAAGTGTGGGTGAATTGTATTCTTTAAAAATTCCTTTGGAAACATTAAAGTTAACTTTAACAAAGTTAAATAACATTCACAAAGCATCTAATAGAAATTTTTTCTTAAACATTAAAACCTTAAGATATAAACTAATGAAATATTTTCTTAAAATAATGATTTTACCTTAGAGCGTGTAAAATCTATAATATAATCAGAGTAACGTTATTTTAATTTATAAGAAAGTTATACTCTATAACTTAACAAAGATATATTTATAGTGGAAATAAAACTGTTTGAAATAGAAAACATGTAATGGTAAAATTATTTTAACCCAAAGAGAAAGGTATCCAAAAACCATGGATAAAGGTTCCTTGATTTATACTTTCAAGAAAGTCTGTCTTACCCAAACCCAGGTAAGCCCTCAATCCATAGATAGGTATCTTTCTTGCTATCCCCACAAGCCCTCAATTTATATGGAAATCATAACCTCTGTCCTCCAAACCCAATATACCACGATCAGCATGATCAGAGTCTTCACAGAGAAATTTTGAACAAGTTATTCACACAGGAACAAGTTTTTCATGACATCCGCATAAAGCAATGAGAGTTTCAAGAGCCTCTCACTCAAGAAATCACTTCACATATTTTTCACATGTATCAAAATAATCCACTCTCTAAAATTAAGTCCAAGTTGTCAAATTTTATTTGCTCATTAAAATGGATTTTTATTTATAGGAAAAACTTCCCAACAGTTGGCTCCTCTACAACGGTCATGTTTTCCGTAAATTTCGGAGGGACCTGGACACGTGTCAAACATATCGTGGCTAGTTTGTAACATATGGTACGTCATCATTTCATGTAACAGAAATGATTTTATGTTAAAGATAATTGTTATGTATAAGAAAAAATTAAATCCAATAACATTGGAATGATACATTTAAACAACTCTGACATTATCAAGAAATAAGATTATTAAGGAAAAGTAGATCGGATTATTAAAATAGTATTACATTTGCTCTGGAATCTGAATAATGAAATCGGAATGACATTTGCAGCAGAATCAGTATCATAATGATGGTATCACTCATATATCGGAATTGGAATCATAAAAATGGTATCACTTATACACTAGAATAAGTATCATAAAAATAGTATCACTTTTACAACGTATTCGGTATTATAAAAATGTAATGAAAAATCTGTAAATCTAACAGAATGGATAACTGTAACAATACATCTGTAAGTATAACAAAGTGACAAATCATAATGATACATTTGTAATTGTAACAAAATGAAAAATTGTAATGATACATCCATAAGTATTACGTAATGAGAATTCCAGATCATAAGAAAAAGAAACATAACTTATGAAAAAAATAGAACTTAAGAAAACATGTTTTTGATTTTTAAAACATAAAACCATAAATAATCGAGAAGTCATAAGATAACCTTATTGACGTAAAAATCTACCCCTTTTTGGAAAGCACGAACAACATTTCCATAGAATAATATATTCACTTTAATAAACAAGTATGAAAATATAATCTCACCCTATTGAATGAAATTTATGATGAATACAACTAACTCCCACTTAGGTTTTGTTTCCCAAGAATCGTATTCCCGATCTTTAGTATTTGGTTTTCTTTCTTAAGAAGATATCTCCTGCTTATATTAAAAAGTATTTTAACAAAAAACTCCCCCTTACTTGGAAATTATCCTTTCTTACCATAGTCTCCCTTAATATGTTCTCCTCCTTTTATATCTTCATTTAATTCTTCCTTTGAATAAATTATCCCCCTTTGTGATTTTCCAACAGAGGGAAAGGAATGGAGAAGTATAAGATGTAACTGTAAGGTTTAGTAAGTATACATTAGAAAAAAGAATGAAATGCAATAAGATTCTTAAGGATATTTTGGAAATATTGTTTTCATTATAAAAAAATATCATAATATAAAGAAAATCATCATTTTTATTCTACTCAGACAACATTATCATTATCAGGTCTTTGAGTTTCATTAATTCCTTACAATCTTCTTCAAACTTCTTCAACAAGATCTCATATCCCTGATACTTCTTTTCTAAATACAAGATCCTTTCTTCATGAGTAGGTACCTTTTTCTCTTATTCAGCTCTGACTTTCTTCTCACTGCTTACAGACCGGGCAATGAAATTGAGTTGACTATCCTTCTCAGATATTGATTCCATGACATTGTTCAACTCGGTTTCACATGTATGGAATGATCAGTTTTTTTAATCCATGAAGTCACCGATCTATCTTAGCTATTCTTTGATGGGTTTGGGGTGGTTAAAGACTTTCTTAAAAGTTTCCTTCTTTGCTTTTTAATCAATCAAAATATTACTTAAGTCTTCTTCTTGATTGACCACCATGTCCGTAAGAATATTAGTCGATTCCACCTTTTGATTTAGGGTTTATTGCATCATTTGACTCTGGGAATCTATATTTGTAAAAACTAGAATGGTGCTGACCAAATTTCTAAAGGATAGATTGACAAAGTCATGTTCAATAGATGGAGAGGATACATAACTTGAAACATCTTTCCCTTTCTCACCTCCTCTGGGAGTTAAGGAAACTGATTTTTCAATTCTTTTAGAATACTTCGAAGGCCTTTCCTTATCATATGAGGCAATCAACACACTCTTTGCTTTAATAGGGTTTCAAACTAGATATGTTTCATTAGATTATTCGATAACATTAATATCTTCATGTTCATCTTCTTCCCCTTCAAAATCATGATGTTGAGATCCTTCTTTAATTTCTTCTTGCTAAATTTATATCTCTTTAACTCCTTTTTGAACAACCTCTTCTTTCTCTTATTCTTCCACTTCTATTCCAAATTTTTATTCATCTTCCACTTCTACATCTTCCTCACATTCTTCTTAAACTTCTTCTTGAAATTGTTCTTCTACTTCAACTTCAACTTGTTCTTTAGAAATAGATTTATAAACTGAACTCAGAGGAGTTCCAACATAACATTCCACTTCCCTTAAAACTTCATCAAAATAATATTGAGTAATCTAATCTTCAATTTCTTCAGTAGGTTATGATAAAGCTAAGAATTTTTTGGATTTCTAGATTCTCAGAGTGACAACCAATTTCTTATAAAAAACATGAGGATCAGGTAGTTGTTGAGACTTATTCTCTACATATTTTAGAAATGATTATAAAACCTGAACTTCCAAGGATTTATTCATTATATTTCTCTCCTTCATTTATTTCTCAAGATTTTTAGTTTTCTTGTTTTATAAGGCCCGTGCCTCTATAGTATTCAAGCCAAAGCAAGGATCTCCTTTCTTTATGGTAGCTGCCTTTTCTCTCAACATCGCAACTGTTGCATCAGAATAGGATTTCGGTTTCCTTGCAGGAGGATGTGATGATACAGGGACATTAGGAACTGGTATTGGAAAGCTTGGTTCTTCATGTTTCTTTTTCTTGGGAACTGATTTTGAGGACTCCGGGACATCCCCATTTTTCTGGAAAACCATTTCTTCAAAACATTTGGATTCCTTTAAAAACTCTATCTTTATCCTCATTATAGTGTCATCACTGAGCAAACAAATCGTAAAAGGATTTGAGACTGATTAGCAAGGGACATTTATTCCTTGAAGGCACATAAGAATTATCCTGGAGATAGTTGCCAGACACATAAGAATTTGAAATCTGATGGATCCACCTTTAATTTCTTGGATAGTGAGGAAGATTTATATAACCAAGTCAATCTTCTTTAATATTATATGAAAGTATAAAATAATGATATCACATATTTTTAGAGAGTCCTTATCCCCTATTATTTGAATGAGAAAACCTTGAATCCAGAAAGCTACCATTTTGTTATTTGTTTTAAGATTCGTAATCTTCAGATTCTTAAGATACATAAGACCAAGATAATCCTGAGCATTGGATTATTCAAAATAACCATCATTCTCATGATGTTTTTGAGAGCATAGAATAGCTTCCCCATCATACAGTATGTTGAGAATATTTGCTACCTTCTTATAGGGAACTGTATCTGTCTTATCATAACATTAGAACCTTATAGATCCTTTCCATCCATTTGAAAGAAAGTAACAGATTCATAGAAATGAATAACAACATCCTGAAAAACCAGATCTTGACTTTTCTCTTTAGCCACACAAACAGTTTCCCATCCATTAGTTCTTATCATCTTGGAGATAAGAGAGTCATATTTTTCAATGAATTTAAGGCATACCAACCTTTCCCAAAATATTGACCAATCCTTTATTTCCTTGATAGTCGGCATCTAATCTGCTGAGGATTCAAGAGTCATTTTGGGTGAAAGAGACAAAGGATTCTGGATGAAGAATTTGTTGGCAACAAAACTTCAGTGAGATGATCAGGAAGCATTGTGTGGTGCTTATAAATGAGTCACCCCTTATATAGACATAACTATGACCTTTCAGATTCCATAAGATAATCAAACGGCTGAACATAACATGATCTGATCTGATGGTTGAGGATCGATATAAGAAATATGAATTCTGATATTTTGTATTAATGTAAACCAGAATTGAAAATTTTGAAATACCATCAATTTAAAATTAAAATAATAAAACAAAGAGTAAGAAAAATTACCTTTTGGAATAATCTAAGGAGTTTATCGGTATTATATGAATTTTCTTGGGAGTTTTGGAATCCTGGATTTCAATACCGAAATTCCCAATGAAAAATTTTCAAATCCGATATTTCCAATATCGAAATTTAAAATACCAAAATTTAAAAAAATCTTAAGGAAAGATAAAATTCAAAGAAAATGAAAAAGAATAAGGAAAGAGGAAAAATATATACTCCCCTTGTTATAAGGAGTAGTTTAATGTTAGGATATGATTTAAACAAGAAGTTGATATGAATTATTAACTTATAAAGATCATTCCAATATCTTTTTTAATGTATTCAAATCTATCAAAAGACAACGATTTTGTAAAAATATCAGTAAGTTGTTCTGGCGTTATGATGAATTAAAGAATAATATCTATTTTAAGTCTGTTATACCTAAGAAAGTGGTGTCTAATGTCTTTTTTATTTGCACAAGAGGTATGTGAATGTTTTTTACTTAGAGAAATGGAACTTGTGTTATCACACATTATTTGAGTCTTAGTAAAACTCATACGATAGTCTATGATTGTGTGTTGCATCAAAAACACTTGAGCACAACAACTTCCAGCTACTACATATTCAGCATCAAAAGTGGAAAGTGCTACAGAATGATGTTTCATGCATGACCAAGAAACTAAGGAATATCCTAAGAAATGAAAAGTTACAGATGTACATTATCTATCCATTTTACAACCACCAAAGTCAGTATCTAAAAAAATTTTGAGTCCAAATTTATTTCCAGAAGAATAAAAAAAGTCCCAAATCAAAATTTCCCTTTATATAGCAAAAAACACTTTTAACTACCATTAAATGAAATTATTTAATATTTTCTTCGAATCTTTCACAAAAGAATACTGAGAACATTATGTCAGGTTGACTAGCTATTAAGTATAGTAAACTTTTTATCATCACTCTATAAGATGGTTGATCCACATGTTTCCCTACATCATCAATATCAAGAGTAATAGAGGTTCCGATTTGAGTACTTATAGTCTTCATATTATCATATCTAGACTTTTTAAGAATATTATTAATATAATTATCTTGACATATGTAAGTTCCCTCTGGTTTTTGAGAAATTTGAAAACCAGGAAAGAAGGTTAACTCACCCATCATACTCATCTCAAACTCAGTCGTCATAAGATTTGTGAAGAAATCAGTTAAGGATTGCTGAGTTGTCCCGAAGATGATGTCATCAAAATAAATTTAGACAATCAAGATATATTTATTATTTTTCTTAATAAAAAGGGTTGGATCAAATGTTCCCTTGACATAGTTATTCTGAAGTAAAAATCCTGAAAGTCAATCATACCAAGCTATAGGGGCTTGTTTAAGTCCATATAGTGCATATGTATGTTTATAAACATGATGTGGTGCTACATAAAATCGTAGTTAATATATCATATTTCATCTTTTATAAAGATATATTTTTATTTTTTGTACCTCATATATGTTTCCCCTCAAAACCATATTTGAAAATAGAAATTATGGATAAATAACTTAAATTATCCGTTGATTTTCATCAAGTAATCACTAAGATGTGTAGATATATGAATCATTATATAGGATAATGTGAAGAGGGATATTACATAATTTGTGTCTTAATTATTGGTATTCAAATTATTCATTGTTTATAAACCTAAGATGAAGGTTATTATTAAACCATTTTCCCAAACCTAAATAGAAATTGGATAACATAACTATGGATTATTCAGAGGACACCATAAGAAATTTCAGGGAAATATTTTCATATATATGGTTATCGATCGCCTTAAAAATTTAGAACAATTAATTACTATCATGGAAGGTTTATCTCTTGACTAGCTCAACCTAATATAAAAAATATATATGGTAAGACTACATAGAGTTACACTCACCACTGTATCTGGTTGATATCCAATGTTATCCTCGATTTAATGGATAATCCTTTAGTAAGAGTTGGATATGGAGTTGTGTTTTAGTACTGCTTTTCAACTATAGATGGATGGTAAGTCTGAGAGATCCCTTGAAAATTTAGGGGATATGACGATATCATGTTTAATAGATCTCCATGGTTGTTGGGATCACCACCTTCCCCTAGTGGAGTTCTCATATAATAATAATTTCAATTTTCACATTCAAATGACACAACATGAGGATCATTTTGAGAAGCTGTGTCAGATGCTAAAATGTCAGGATAATGTTTAAGGAAAGAATTTAAGAGGACCTGGTCATGACCAATATATTAAAAACAAAGTTCAATCAATTAAAAATCACCTGAAACCCTTATAATGTTGATAGAGAATATATTCAGAAAAATCATCAACGTGATCTAATGTTTTATTTTAAAGATAAAGTGATTCATATTATATTGTCATGGAAGAATGTGGTGAGGTTTGGGAAGAAGTTAAATCTTAGTCTAAGATACATTATTTCCTTTGATATTATTGATCACATCAGTGCTATGTCTTATGGACTATCACTCCCACATCACGTATTTCATGTAAAATATGATTTCCATGTATCTCTCTTGGAGAAGTAAATTCTAGACCCATTACATGTACTGAATCCATAGTTGGTAACTTTGGAAAATGATTTTTTATATGAGGAGTATCTAGTGATGATATTATATCATAGAGGCAATTTTCTTTTAAATATGATAAATGATCTAGTCAAATTACAATGTCAAATCCCCCTCTCTGATGAAGCTAGATGGGAACTAGAAGAGGAGATGAATCAAAAGTACCACCATTATTTTATTTTTGGAAATAAAATATTGGCTGTGAAATTTTTTATGGGTGGAATAATTTAATAACTCAAATCCCTAGAAATGATATTCAATTTTCAAATGAAATAATGCTTAAATAACGAATCACTTTATAGAAAAAACATGACATACTTTAGTAAATTTTTACCATATAATAAGTTAAATATTATAGTATTTAAAATTATATTAAGCATCATAACCATTTATAATATAGTCATTTTAAAGTAAAAAAAAATTTATTATATATTAAGGTTTTTGATTGAGTCTAATAGACACTAACCAAATAGATGATGGACACAAATATAAGTATCTTACAACATAATTCTAATTTTTATTGCTTCCATGGGATATGAAATCCCTAATATTTTACCTCGGTGAATACAAATACATGGTTCTATAACTAAATCATGAGGAAAACTATACATATTTGATGTTCAAGATAAACTATATTGCAATCAAAACCATTTTTTCCAAACCACCTTGTGAATGTATCAATATCTTGCACCTTACCCTTGAAGAATATGCAAGTGTAATAAAGAGATGTATCGAGACCCTTATATGAACAATTTTTATATTTTTTTTATAAAATAATTAATATGATTATACTTTCTATTATTAAATTATAAATGTTTATTTATTTATTTTGATAAACATAATATTTCGATATGATCGAAAATAACTTTCACTTTTAGGAAATATTATTTTGATCAATAAAATATTATTTATGAATTTTATAAATTTTGAAATTATTTATTTCAATAAAATATTTTTATAATATAATATGATTTAGATATAAAAATTAATATAGTTTCCTGATATCAAATTTAATTTTTAAAAAGGTTAGGTTGTGTTATCTTCGTAAAAGCATATTTTTTTGGATTTACATGGTTTTTTGTTTTAAACGAAATTTTAATTTAAATTGAAAAAATTATTGTAACACACCATGTTTATATGGTATACTTCACTTTGAATAATAACATAGCCTACGTTTTAAGCAACATCGAGCTCGAGGACACCATGACTAATCAAACTAGCCATTTAAAAAGATGTTATCAATTGTAATACCCAGTTTTTGAAATTTCATAAATTTTATTTTTCAAAATGAACTTCATTTTTTGATTTGGAATATCAATATTATCTTTTGGTGAAATTTCTTGAATTTTTATGAAAACATTCAATTTTTGATGAATAGTGAAAAATTCTATGTTATTGTTTAAGAACTGGATTTTTATTTTAAAAATTATATTTTAATTTTTTTTAATTTAATAATAGATACATAATATCTATAATAATCCAATTTAATTCATTAGATTCATTTTATATAAGATTATATTTATAAAATTTAATTGAACTTCTAACGTCTTTTACCCACCTTCAAAAACATTTACAAATCTACATAAAATGTAATTTTATCACTTTGATGAATTGAATGTCAAGAATATGAGAGACACCATTGAAATAATAATGTAAAATGCAGTTCAATAGGATGAAAATAGTTTTTGTTGAATTGTAACTTTTGAATTTTATTTACCACAATTGAAAGTAAATAGGGTTATTAAAGGTAAAAATGATATTATAATTAACCCAACACATGACCTATTTCTATTGTATAAGTGTATTTAGACCCAAATAAACCTTAGGAATAAAATATTATCATATTTATTCACTTGGATTAAATTAGGGAATTTATTATAATTTATTTAAAGAAGAGTTAAAAGTGTTAAATTCAAGTTTTAATAACTAAGACATTTTAAATATAGAGTTATACATATGATTAATTATACTATAAATATTAATTATAAATATAAAAAATATTTCATACATCATGGTATTTTATTTATAATTTTTATACATTAAATAATTAAATTTATTTTTGACCCAATGAGGATGCACTAATTGCCTTATTAATAAAATATTAAAATAATTGATATTTTAGATATTAAAATACCTTTAAATTGAAACCTTTGATTCCATATAAAAATTTTATAGTTGAACATGACATGTTAGTGTTGGTTAAATTATTTTTCTTAAGTAATCAATTTTTATATGTTTGAAAAGAAACAAAATACCAAACTGAATCAAAATTGACATAAATGTTTTTTAAAACAAATAATATTTTATTAATTTATATAATCATTATAGAAATATAATATTCATCCAAACGACATATAAAAGGTTAGATATGTCATTATTAAACGAATTTATGTGAGAATTTAATTTTACAGGATGTTTATTAACTATGTAATATAAAAATACAAGAAGATATGGTGAATGTTAAAATATTTAAAGAAGAGTTAAATAAAAGAGATAAGGTTGATATGGTAACCTATAGTTATATAAAACAAATTGTTTGAGTATATTTATACCCCTATACATTTTATCCAATAAATAAATCTATTGGTAGCTATTATAAACTGAAAATTATTTTATAATAAATTAATACTTCATGTATTTCCTAAAGTGCCCCTCCCCTCTCTTATAAAACGACACTTCCCCTTCTCTTAAATTCACACATCCAAATCCATTTAGAATGGATAAAACCTTCTCAAATATCTTCCCAAAAACCCTCAATCCATCCTATAGGCATTACTTCGATCATAAAGACAACCTAAGGATACCTTTTGTTTAAATAAAAAGGAAGAACTCTAAGAAGAGGAAATTATTTCACCACTTCCCTCAAAGTTCATTTCTTCTTCTAATTCATCGTTCATTTTTGTTTCCATACCAAAATAATAACTCTAGTACCATCAACATATAGTTATGTTATTATAAATATGGTACAACCATATTCATTAATCTATATATCCTATAAATTGAAAAGTCATTATATGTGTGTATTTACAGCTTACCATCTCCCCATCGTGGTGTAGTCTGTTATTCAACAATTCCTTATTTTAATGGGTGTAATAGTGAGCATAATTTATTTAAATAATACATATAAAATCATAATTATTAATTATATATAATATACTATTCAAATTACATAGAATTTCACCATAAAAAGAATGATATTGCCGCTTGTGCGTACGTACAGCTTACAGTCTCCACGTCGCGATTGGATTTTATTCCCCATCATAAAAATTCACGAATAATTCACATTTAATGATTAAAAATATTGTTTAAGATCTTAATATCATTTTATATATGAATCAAATACATCCTATCCCTAACAAAAATGACTTACGTAACAAAACAATTAATGGAAAACGAATCAACTAACTCCCAAAACAATGATAATACAATTTTTTAACCATGAAATATTAGAGGATCATATATGATATCATATATATGTATGTGGTTCTTGTATAATTTAATAACAATAATTTAACCATTATACAGGAGGTTAACATACCCTCGACTAAGGAAAAGTATAAGGTAAGGGTAAATTTCACAATCTCTTTATTATCCGATGTTGTTTATACGTAAGTATCTACTGAGACTTGTTTATCATCCAGATCCATGTTTTTAAAAGAGTAATTTCAAAACATTTTTACTATTTCCTAGAATATGGTTTACAGTCATATATACCCTTGTTTTACTTTCATAAAATGTTTTTAATGGAATATTTCAGTCATTTTCCAAATAAGATACTTTTGACCTTTTCGACATATTAAAAAAATAATGTTATTTTAACTTTTACGGTGGGTGCGACCATTTTCTCTCATTATAACACCTTCAAAGCTTCCATTTCATGCTTATAAGAATATTTTAAAAATAATTTTTTTCTTTACTTTTAAATGATTTCAAAATAAAAAGAGATATTTTTCTCAAATAGTATTTGGATTGATTTTATCTATGTCAACATACTATGATGGATTTTATGCTTGTTTGAAGTTGATTATTTATGATTTAATCATCCATATTGTATTGAATATTTTATGATATGATTGATTGTGTATGTGCTGATTTTATTCCATTCATGGTTTATGTTTAATGTATTCACACTTGGTAGACTAGTTTTAATATGAATGTTTATGTTATGATTCATCCTTTTCATATGTGGAATGCATTGTATGTACTAAGTGATGGGTGGGGATAGCTGCAGCGCCTCGATGAATCGGTAGGTCTCATGAGACAAATTTGTGTCGTAGAACAACTCTTTGAAAAATATTTTTTTTAGCCTTGGCACGAGGCCTTGAATTTGTGGTTTTGATGTCCGGAATTATTCTATCCATCATTATGAAATTATCCATTGATATTATATGTGATTATTAGACTAGTAAAATATCCTTTGGAGTACGTAAATTGCGTTATTTGATTTTTCATTTCCAAATTATACCGATGTTTAATTTTAAAAGACTTGTGTTTTAGTCTTATAAATCAACTTAAATTTTTATGCTTATTTTTGATAGTCTATGCTATATTTTTATCTGTACAGATCATCTAAGATCACTCCTTTTTTATGTTTTATTATCCACGATGCAAAGAAGTATATTATTAATGACCTTCAGGAATAGGATATAGGATATGAGTGTTTTCTAAGGGCACACAATGTTGTGATTTTTTCATTTCATAATGTAATATAAAACTTATGTATGTATATAGTACTTTTGAGGATACTAAACTGATCGGTCTTTCGAGACATGATCTCTTGTGATCATGCCATTGTTATATAATAATGCACCAACTCTAGTTAACTAGGATCGAGGAATTACAATTGGTATCAGAGGATGTTTAGTACAAACAATGGAAACTAGATTTAGAAAACTCTTATTAGAGAACTTTCCCCCAAGATTGACTTTGAGGATTACTATAGTAGAACATCCAATATATTTGGTAATGTAGATATAATATGATTTTCAACAAAATACATCCCTTTATGGATACTACAAATGGATGTGGTTCTATCATAGATGTACATAAGAGTGAAAACTCCGACATGGAGTTTCTGGCTTGACCCAAGGTATCCTGGAATACGACAACGGGCCTTACTGCGCACTTGGTTTGACACTCTTGGGGGATATGATTAGGATAATTCTCATTTTATTTACAAACCATTATGAAGGATTTATGAGTAAATACTTCCCCAAAGAAAACATTTTTATGATTATTTATTATATTCATAAATTGTTCAATTTATGTAAAGTATTTTTCATGATTGGAATTATGCATTGAGATTCATAAACTAATCTAATGTATGACATTTTTCTAAAATGGCACGTAGTGGAAGGAATGGAAACTGTATCAATTGACTTAATCAATGTAGGTATTTCCCTCCTACTGAAGATAATTTTAGTGGAGATGGCGATGCAACTGGTGCTGAATAACTTATAACAATACTAGTACAACTCAATGAGGTTATGAATAATAACTTTACTCATTTAGAGAACCCTAATCCACAAAATGGAGGATCAATTCTAGACAACTTCATGAGTAACCAACCGCCAAAATTTAATGTGACTAAAAATCCTTCTGTAGTTGAGCAATTGAAAAGTTCATTAGAGAAAATATTTCATGCTTTGGGGAGTATCGAATGGGAAAAAGTTGTCATGGCAGTTTATCACCTCATAGGAGATGCAGATCAACGGTGTTCATTAGTTCAAAACACAATGGAGGATGATGAAATACAATATATGGAATTGAGGGAGTTTAAAAGGATTTTCCTAGAAAAATACATTCCTCATGAACATAGAGAGGATATAGAAATGTCATTTCTGAGTCTAAGGGAAATGGAGGATTATAATGTTGAAAAGTATGAGGCTCACATTAAAAGGTTTTCAAGGAATGTTGTAGATTATATAAGTAACCCAATAATTAAGATTGATCTATTCCTTGATGGGTTAAAACCATTTCTTTATCAATAAATAGTCTCACTATCCTTCTTATCATACAAAGATATTGTGCTGTGTGCTATCAAGATAGAAAAGGAATTCTATAAGTGTTATAACTTTAAAGAAAAGAAAGAGAATAATAGATCTATTGATCACTTTTATAAAGGAAATAAGTCAAAGAATGGAAAATTTGGCTTTCCACCCTACAATAAATATGGGAAGAACACCCCAGTACTTGCCTGAAGGGGGTGTGAGTTTGTTACAAGTGTGAAGAAAAAGGCCACCAAGATCTTGATTTCAAATGAAAAGAGGTTTTAAATGTTGAATGATAAAATTTTAGAGAAATGGGGAATTATGAAAATGAAATTCCTAAGCACCAAAAACATGCCATGGAAAAGTCCATGGGGGAATGGCCAAGATTATGCGATCAATATTGCAGAAGTTGAAGCTCTTAATGATGTGGATGTAGGTACTTTAATTATTTCCTTAAAATTATCTAATGCTTTATTTGATTCTAGATCATCAAATTCATTCATATCTTCCTAGTTTTCCATGAAAATTTGACATTTCCAATGTAACTTAACAAGGGAGTTGTGACTCAAAACTCCTAGGGAAGTATCATAGTAACAATTTTTTATCAATTAGTTACCATTATGACATATAAATGTGCTTTATCTACGGATATTATTGTCATACCAATGATTTAAATTGATATAATCCTCCGTATAGATTGGATTTTGAACCATGATGAAAAAATTCATTATAAGAAGAATAAGGTAACAATTTTTGATGATGATAAGAAATACCATGTCTTTAGATAAGAAACATAACCATCTGATTCTCCTCTAGATACAACACCAATAGCTCTACTTAATTCAATTATTGGGGAGGAAGGGATTGAATTAACTATGTGTGTGGAATGGAATGTTCAAATAGAGGATATATCTATTGTTGAAGAATATGTTGATGTCTTTCCAGAGGATTTACATGGACATCCTCTACAACAGAAAATTGAATTTTTCAATGACTTAATTCCTGGTCCAAGGCCCAAATTAAAGAACCCTTATAAAATTAACATTGTGGAATTAGTGAAACTAAATAAACAACTATAGGAATTGAGTAAAAAAGTATTTATTCCCCCTAGCGTTTCTTTATGGGGCGCCCCTGTGATTTTTATTAAGAAGAAGGATAGATCTATGAGGTTATACATTGACTACATGGAGATGAATTCTATAACAATAAAGAACTAGTATCCCCTACCTCACATTGATGATTTATTTGATCAACTTCATAGAGCTAAATGTTTTTCAAAGATTGAGATTCGATCTATATATCATCAGTTGTTCATAAAGAAGGAATACATTCCAAAGATAGCATTTTGTAAAAGGTATGGGCATTACGAGTTTATAGTAATTCCTTTTGGACTGACTAATGCACCCTCTATTTTCATGAATCTATTGAATATATTTTTCAAGGAATATATTCATGACTTTATAGTGGTATTTATTGATGATATATTTGTATACTATAAATTCTATGAAGATCATGAAATCCACTTGCATACTTTTCTAAAAACTCTTAGAATAAATAAATTATATGGGATGTTTAGAAAGTGTGAATTTTGGCTTTAAGATATTTCTTTTCTTGGCCCAATTATCTTTAAGGATGGAATCTATTTTGATCATTCAAAGACAAGATCAATCCAATAATGGTTAGCACTGATGAGTATAACCCAGGTATGCAGTTTTATTAGCTTAGTAGGTTATTATCATCATTTTGACCAGATTTTTTTTATGATTGGATAACCCATTAACAAAGCCCACACAAAAATGGGTTAAATTAGTTTTGACAAAACATTTTGAAGAATTATTTTAAAAATTGAAGAGAAGATTATTCAATTCTATTATCATGACTCTATAATTGTGGAATGATTGTTTTGTTATTTATAGTGATTCTTCAATGAAATGACTTGGTTGTATCCCTTTTCCGAATTATAGATTCATTTCCTATGCATCACAGAATCTAAAAATTCATGAACAAAACTATCCCACTCATGATTTTGAGTTAAAATTTGTAATATTTGCCCTAAAAATATGGAGAAACTATCTCTATGGTGAAAATGTTAGATATATACCGATCCGAAGAGATTGAAGTGTATTTTTTCACTGAAATAACTCAACATGAGCGACATGAGATGGCTCTTACTACTCAAGGATTATTATTGCACAATAACTTACCACCCGAGGAATGATAATAAGGTGCAGATGGATTGAGAGGAAATGATCATGGATTTCTAACCAAGATGAGAGTTAAAAGGGACCATGTGTTCATAGATCTAGTAAAGATGGATATGGGAATAATCATGGAATGTGAAACATCAAAACATTTTCAAATGGTTCCCAAACTATCTTTTCTAGAAAGGATAAAAAGTTCTCAGACTGATAAAGATGAGATTCATAAGAAAATTAAGGATTTAAATGATGTGATATTGATTGACTTCATATATTTAGATGAAATTTTGAAATTTTGAAAGATTATTTGTTTTCCTGATATACCTGATCAAAAAATGGAATTGTTGGATGATGCTCATAGCTCTAATTTTTCTATACAACCTGGTAGCACAAAGATGTATAGATATTTTAAAGAACATTTTTGGTTGGAAAACATGAAGAGGGAGATTTTTGATAATGTGTTAATATTTTGGGTTTGTCAATAGTTGAAGGCTAGAAGACAACATCCTGGAGGAGTCATGAAACCTCTTCCCATAACTGATTGGAAATCAAATGATGTTACGATGTAATTTTTCATAAGGCTGCCAAAGACTTCTAGAAGGAATGAAGTAATATGGGTAATTATTGATCATCTTACCAAGTCATCACATTTTTTTTCTATGAGATATGATTTACCACTTGAAAAATTAGGATGACTATATATTAATGTTGTTGTAAGACTTCATGGTGTACCCCAATCGATTATTTCTGGTTGTGATCCCCGTTTTTCATCATGATTCAGGAAAAGTATTCAGAAATCCATAGTTACTGAACTTCTTTTGATCACTGTCTACCACCCTTAAATAGGTGGACAATAAGAATGGACTATTCAATCCTTAGAGGAAATTTTTAGATCTTGGTCACTTTAAATTCAAGTTATATGTGATATGTATTCACCTATGTTAAAATTTTCCTATAACAATAACTTCCATTCATGAATTCAGATGGCACCATATAAAGAGTTATATGAAAAGATATGTCACACCCCAACTTGTTGGGATGATTTTGGTGAAGGAAAACTCGTAGTCCCGGAACTTGGTAAGGAAACAATGGAAAAGGTGAAGATTATCCAAACCCACATCAAAGTAGATAAATGTAGGAAAAAGATATATGTCGATAAACGAAAGAACGATTTTGAATTTCAACTATGAGATCATGTTTTCATGAAGCTATCTCCATGGAAGGGTGTTATATGATTGATTTTGAAGGGTAAATTAAGTCCTAGGTACATCAGACCATTCAAAATTCTAGAATGAATTGGAGTTGTAGCTTACCATATAGTAATGATGCCAAGTCTCTACAAAGATCATGATGTGTTACAAATATCACTATTGAGAAAATACTTGCCAAAAACAATGCATGTACTCACCTATGAAAAATTAGAGGTGGAACTCGATCTGACTTATTGTGAAGAGCCTATAAGATTTTTTGATACTAGATAACAAGTGCTGAGAAACCGGACGACTCATGTAGAAAATGTTATTTGGAGAAACTATAAAATGGAAGAGTCAATGTGGGAACTTGAGGAACTTATGATGAATAAACTCCCAAATCATTTTCTACTTTAAAATTCTAGAAATCTGTAGGTTGAAATTATTTAAAGGAGGGATGAATTAAATCCTCCAATCTTCCATGATACGCCTCTCTTTAAATAATAAAATAGCTTGCATTGTATGAAACTACGAGTTCTAGCACCCCATGACAAATAAAACTAGCCGTTTAAAAAGTAGTTATGAATAGTAAAACCTATATTTTCAAATTGAATAAAATTTATTTCTCAAAATGGGCTTCATTTTTGGATTTGGAATATCAAAAATATCTTATCGTGAATTCTTGGTATTTTTCTGAAACTATCAATTTTTGATTAATAGTTAAAAACACTACGTTATTGTTTTAAAACCCAATTTTTATTTAAATAATTATTTTTAAATTTAAATTAATTTTAATTTCAAAATAGATACATTATACCTATATTAATCTAATTTAATTCATCACAGTATTTTTATATAATATTAGATAAATAAAATTTTCTTTAATCTTTAATATCTTTTACCCACCTTCTAGGAAGATTTTAAAATCTTCATAAAATGTAATTTTACCGCTTATGTGAATTGAATTTCAAAAATCCAAGAAAAAATGTTTACAGCAGCAAGTAATATTTTTTTCAATAGGATGATTTTTTTGTGGAATAGTATCTTTTGAATTTTATTTACCACAATTAAAAGTAAACATGGTAACTAAAGTTCAAATGATATTATAATTACCTCAAAATATGTACTAATTCTATTGGATAAGTTTATTAAGAAAAAAATAAACCTTAGGATAAAAAATGATCCTTCTTATCAACTTGGATTACATTTGAACATTTATTATATTTTATTGAATGAAGAGTTAAAAGTGTTAAATTCAAATTTTAGTAACTATGAAAATTTAAATATAGGGTTATACATAATTAAAATTAGTCTATATATATTATTTAGAAAAATAATAATATTTCCTAAATCATTTTATTTAATTTTTCATTTTTAGACAATATATAATTAAATTTATTTATAAAACAATAATTATGTTGTAATTACCTTATTTATAAAAGATTAAGATAATTGATATTATAAATCTTAAAATACGTGTAAATAGAATGTTTTGATTACATACATGATTATTATTGGGTAATATGAGATGTTAGGTTTTATTTAGTGTATTTTTTTGATGTAATCTGGTTTTTATAACTTTCACAAAAACCAAATACTAAATATCTGCAAAACTAACCTCAATGTTTTTAGAGAAAATACTATTTTATTAAATGATATAATACTCTTAAAGATCTACGATTGTGGAAAAGGAAATAGATATGGTTAGATATTTCATTAATTAACCTCTTGAGGTTATTTTTTTTTATTTTATAGTATGTTTATTAGCCATGTAATATAAAAAAACCAGAAGACATGGTAAATGTTAAACTATTTAACTAAAAGTTAAATTTAAAAGACATGGTTAATATCGTGACCTAAAAATGTATAAAACCTATGGGTTGCTTATATTCGACCCATACCCACCTTATCATAGAAATAAATCTATTGGGAGCTATTGGAAACCGAAAATGATTGTATAATGAATTAATATTTCATGCTTTTTCTAAAGTTCTTATCACCTCTCTTATAAAAGGGAACTTCCCCTTATCTTAAATTCACACCTCCAAAGACATTTTTCTCAACAAATCCATACTCTAATATCCTCCCAAAAAACGTCAATTCATCCTAGAGGCATTACATTGATAAGAATCCAGCCTATGGGGCCCTTTTGTTCATATGAAAATGAAGCACCCGAAGAAGAGGTAATTGTTTCATAACTTCCTTCAATGTTCTTATCGTCTTCCACTTCATATTTCATTGTTTTTTCCATAGAAAAATAATTAATCCAGTAACTTATACATAATTTTATGTTATTATAAATATTGTTCAACCATATTTATTGTTCTATCCATCCCATAACTGAAAAAGTTACTATACATGTGTACATACAACTTACCATCTTTACGTCGTTGTATAGTTTTTTATTCAACACTTATTTATTTGGATGTGTATAATAATGGGTATAATTAATGAAAATAAAAAATATAACATGTTAATTATTATTTATATATAATATACCTTCCAAATTACATACTATTTCACCATCAATATAATGATATTGTCGTTTGTGTGTACGTACGGCTTACCGTCTCCACACCACGATGATATTTCGTTCCCCATCATAACCATTCAAGAATATTTTTCATTTGATCATTAGAAATAATTTTTAATAACTTTATATAATTTTCTATATGAATCAAATACATCCTATTCAAAAAGAAACACGTCTTTCATGAAAAAATATATAATGGGAAATGCTTAAATTAAAACCCAGAACAATGATTCTACTAAAATATTTTTAACAGAGCAATTTTAAAGGATCATATATGATATTATACTTATTATTATAAAATTTACTAAAAATTATTTAACCATTGTACAAGAGTTTAACATACCCCTAACTAAGAAAAAGTAAAAGGTAAGGGTTAATTTCACAATCTCTTTATTATCTGTGGTTGTTTAAACGTAAGTATCTACTGTGACTTCTTTATCATCCAAATCCATGTTTCAGAAAAATGTATTTCAAAACATTTTTACTATTTCCTAGACTTTTTTTAAAGTAATTTATACCCTTCTTTGAGTTTTATAAAATTATATGAAAGGAATAATTCTGTTGTTTTCCAAATAATCTAATTTATGACCTTTTCAACAAATTAAGAAAATAATATTTTTAAACATATATAGTCGGTGCAACCATTTTCCCCATTATAACCCCTTGTAAGCTTCCCTTAAAATATTATAAGAAAATTTTCAAAATAAATTTTTTCTTTACTTTTAAATTTTTCAATGTATAATGATATATTTCAATCATATATTTTTTGAATTGATTTTATCTATGTCAACATCCTCTGATTGATTTTATGCTTATTTAAGTTATTTCATTATGATACAATATTCCATATTATATTGAAGGTTTTGTGATATTTTTGAATATAGATGTGCTATTTTTATAGAATTCATGGTTTATGGTTAATGTATTAATATTTCATATGTTTGATTTAATATGAATTTTTATGTTTTGTTCCATCATTTTTATATGAGGAATGCGTTGGACGTATTAAGTGGCAGGAGGGGACCACTATAGCCCCTTGAGGAATCGGTAGGTCACATTAGACAAATTACTGTCTTGGAATAAGGAATTGAATTTTTTTTATTTGTAGTCTTGGAATGAGGCCTTGACTATATGGTTATGAGGTTCGGCATATACATTCCATCATTATAATATTATCTATTTATATCACATGTGATTATTCAACTTGTAGAATATCCTTGTGAAAAATAAAACTGAATTATTTGATTTACCTTTTATATATTATGTTGAAGTTTATGTTAAGAAGGATTGGGTTTTAGTCTTATACATCACCTTAAATGTTTATGCCTTTTTATAATAGTCTCCACTATATTGTTATCCATACTGAGCATCTGAGTTCACCCCTTTCTTATGTTTTATTTTCCCAAGATTTTAAAAAGTATATTATTATTGAGCTACAATAATAGTCTTAGGGATGTGAGTGGTTTAAAAGGGGGAAAATATTGTTGTTTTTATTTCATAATGTAATGTAAAACTTATTTATGTTTCTAGTACTTCCGAGGATACTAAACTGATCGGTCTTTTGGGACATGATCTCTTGTGATCATTCCAATGTTATGTAATAATGCAACGACTCTAGGTAAACGGGGTAAGGAAATTACAATTTTTTTGATAAAATAAATATTATATTTGAAACTAGATCATAAAAAATAGCTAAAGGTAAAATTTTCATAAATTTATTAAATGGTAAAATTTTTGGGCACAAATTAAATATGGTATAAATATATGGTATGTATTATTAAATCTAATAACCCAAAAACTAAAATAATAAATATTATAAATATTATCTAGATTATCAATTATCTTTCCCATTTAAATAATATTTTTTCAATGTCAACTGATTAATTTTATAAACCTAGAATGAATCTCTCACCACATATATTATATTTTATATTTTTAAAAATAATTTTCTATGATGATTACTCAGGTTCAAATAACCCAGTGTATTATTTTAAGGATTATGGAAATTGCACTTACTAAATAGAAAACCATTCCTATTTGTTAAAAATATTGGCCCAAACTATGGTATGGTTTTTCATTTTTATTATTTTATTATATTGAGTCCATAAATTATGTTTAGAAAATAACAAAAAATTCACCTCGATTTTTCTATAAATATCCCTCCCAAAATGACATTTCTCTTTACTTCAAACTCAATATGAATCACGTTACTCATCATTTACCCCTATACATCCCTCTCAAGGTGACTTTATCAATTAAAAACATCTTCCCAAAGTTTTAAAAGTTCCCTCTCAAAGTAAATGATTTATCTCTCTTACTTTCTATAATGATCCGAACATTTATAAATGAAGTTACATTTTTAAAATGAGAAAATTCCTTATTAATAAATAAATTTATGTAAATAATACACTAATTTGGTTATTTTGGATAGTTATATGGTCTAGTAAATTAAAAATACCATTATTCCCGATAACCGTGGATAATATAGGATTTTTATTACGACTATTGAAATTAGTATATTATGGGTTTTGATAAATACAATTTGAAACAAAAAATGGAATTAATAACAGAGAATAGTATGATCCTACCCTATAAATCCCATTTATCATATATTCTACTTGATATAACATCACTAGGATTTATCCATGAGAAATCCCAAGATGATATTTAAAATGTAAATCATGAGCGAAACAATTTATTGTAGAAGTTCAAGCTCATTGAGATCATCACCCAAACATGTTCACTGGAACATCATGTGAAAATATCACCATCACCCAACTTAGACCAAAAAAATCAATATCATAATAAAGGGATATGTACCTATATCCTAACAGTATGAATTGTTATATTTCGGTTCTAAGGAAACGATGATTAAATTTATACCCATTTAATATTATTTTAAATGATTAAGTAATGAGTTTGATAAAAAATAGTTTTTTATTTTGTGAAACAAAAAAATATTTTTCCAAAATATCTAGTTTCAAACATGTCTCAATTTTTGATGAATTTAATGAAATTTGAGATAAATGAAATATTTTACAAATGTTTTTATTATATAATATTTATTAAATATAAAAAATAATATAACTTCATGAAGTCAAATGTGACTATTATAAGGTTGAGAAAAATATTTTAGTAAAATTGTATTTATTAAAAAATGGGTATATATTATTTGAAATTATAAATTATAATATTTAGATTACTATTTTTTACAAAAATTTATTTAATAAATTAGAAAATATAAATTTTCTAATGGTTAATTTTTCATACTTTAATGGGATAGTCTAATATTTGGATAAATGAAATTTGGTATAATTATATTGTATGTATTATTAAATTATAAAATCCAGAAAGTGTTTTAATAAATAATAAAAAGATGATCCAGGATAAAAAAATATCCTTATAATGAGAGACCCCTTTCAATCTCACTAAACATTTATAATAATTTTTATATACCCATGTTATTATTTTAAAATTATCAGGTGATATTCCATGAAAAACATTTGTGTATTGAGTACCCATTCCCATTTCTACTAAAAGGTATTCAACAATATTTACATATCCTAAATCCTGGAATTAAAAGTGATGGAACACATCCATATGTTGGTTGATCTATTTGGAACTATTATTAATTTAATTGGTATGAATGTGGAGGGTGGGAGTGAAATTATATAGTCATCCCATGCATTGGGTAATGCTTTTATCTCATGAGATTCCATGTTGGGTGAATGTGGGTTACACTAAGTAAACGATGTTATGTTTTCTTAGTCGTTACCCTAAATTTTATTTATTCTATCATTTTTTTTGTTTCAAAATTTCTATGACGCCATTATGTTATAATGGTATATCATTTCTCATTATTCATGATTATGATTCTCACCCTACCTATGTACGTTTGATATTCTTCTTGGGTCTCTTGTACTATTTAAAATTATTCCGTACTTTTATTATTCCATTAAATTTATTTATTGATCTCCTCTTATTATGAACATATATAGGTTATTCCATATAGTTTTAGATGATCCAAGGTATATGAGGGAGTATTTTGGAGTTTTTAAATAAGGATGTTATATCTACGTTTTAATTTAATATCCAATGTAACTAATTTCCCATACAAACTAGGCCTCAAAATATTTTGGTGTTGTATTATGTCAATCATTATTTAATTAATAAAGAAGTAAAATTCAATAAAATATTGGTTTTTAATATATTTTATTAGAGAAAATTATAGTTATTTTTTTGGTGAAGGATTGGAAAACTAATATGAAAGCCTTTGGGATATAAATAAACAAATCAAAACAACCATAATTTTTTTTAATTGATAAATTAAGTTGTATCCAAAAAATAAATCCCTATATGGATACTACAAGGTGGTGTGGCTTTGGAATAGTCATACCTAGGGGAATAAGACTAAAAAAGAACACATCGATGTGGTATTGATCATTACCTAATAGAAGAAGATTGGCCTCTCTACACACCAAATTTTACTCTCCTACGGAATATGTTTTTATAATTTCTATATCTAATTATGATCCACTATCAAGGGAAAATTCCCATAATATTTAATATAAGAAAATATGTCATAGATAACTTATATTGAATCATTGGTGTTCCATGTTTAAATAATATATTCCATTTATGAGTAAACACAATAATTTTCAAAGTTTCATAGATATGTCTTTAATAGTTAAAACATTATCACCCCTACTTTTCACATTATTTCATTTAAATGAAAATAAATTGGAGGAATTATTCAAAAAGAAATTTAAGGTGGATTGTGACATTTTCCCAAATTACATGACCAACCATATAGGAGTCCAATACATAAGATTTATGAAAATAAAAATTTAATTTACTCAAGAATTGAATAGAAACTTGAATCAGGAGGATATCCTAAATCCCACTAAGAATATAAAGGTTTCAGTTGAGACTAATAAATGACAAAAATCTATAAGATTCCTTTTATATTTTTATCCCTTAATAACTAAAAATGTTTCAACTCCATTGAAAAGATATTCACCATGTTTTAATTTTTTAAAAAGAAAAGGTCATGATAGCTGTTAATAAACTAGAATGGGAAGTTGATAAATGATGTAAATTGATAAATAATGAATCCTAATGAGGATATCAAAGTTAGGGAGTTGATGAAATTATGAAAAATATTTGTCAACAAATATTTTCCTCTCACTGTATTAATTAAAATAGATAGTGATTTATTTATCCATAAGAAAAATGATGTTAAATATAGCAGGACATATATGAAATAATTTAAAAGACTTGAATGATATGCCTCTATATTTTTCACTACCCCTAATGTAATGTTTACCACCTATTTGGAAGACAAAATATGAATCTATGAATTTTTATGTCTATTTGAGACATTTATAACTATGAGAAAATTATATAATGTGACAAAATTGATGAAATGATGATCAATGAATCATAATTGTATCATGGGATGGGAGATAAAAAGTAAAATATGGAATTTAGTTTTGAAAATGTGATAAAAAAATTAATGGGGTGTTAGGAATTATATCACCCCACTTTTGAAAAGTGTGGAATGAAGCATCCTGAAAATTTTACAAAGGGGACCAAGAAAAGATTTATGTGTGAGAAAGATGGGAACCTAGCTAGTGATTGATGATGGGAGAATAATAAATTTAAGGAAGAATGAAATTCTCTAGAAAATATTTATCCTTTCATCTAATGTTTAAACTGCAAAGGAGAAGTACATTATGTAAATTAATGACCTAAGCTAAGGGTTGTTGAAGATAACCAATAAAAAAATATCAATGTCTTAAAGAGAATGAGAAAGCATATTTTATCATAAATACTATGACACTAATAGAACATATATTTTTTATAAAACATGTTCACATATTCATTAATTATGATTTATATATTTATATTTTTTATAAAAATATTAGACAAATATCTGGTCAAAAAAATCATCATTCTAACCAAATTTGGTTTTACATATTATATATTTTCATTCAAAATAGTTACCTAAAAATTAAGGAGTTTTAATTTGAGAAAATTAATTTCATTTATGAAATAATCATGTCAAAATTATCAAAAGATTAATATTTTTTGAATATTATAAAATGACTATTTTTTCAATGAATATAGAAAATTAATTTTTTTATTAGAAACTGCAATTTCTTTTAATGTATTTGTAAATTTAAATTTTATTATTATTTATAATTAAAATATAAATAGTTCTTTTTTATTTAAAATAATCATATTATGAGGTTTTAAATGATTTTTTTCTTGAATTAAGATTTAAATCATGTAACTCTTCAAAATTTTATTTTTCTAGAAAATTGTATTTTTTTAAGGTTTCATTTTTAAAATTAAATTAAATTATGACAGTTTGGTGTTTTTAATTTTTAAAAGAATATTCAATATTTTGAATCATTATGTATATTTTTAATTAATATAAAATTTTTATTTGTGTAAACATGATTAGTAACCATTGTAATTGTGTTAACATGATAAATGGTAAATCAGACAATTAAAGATAAAAATAAAATGATATAGACTATAAATTAACTAGAAATATTGCCTTAATATTATATTATGAGTCAAATTATTTCATTGTAAATAATTTTTCACTTATACTATCTTTTATTAATTGGATTTAATTACAAAATTTATAATATTTTAGTTAAAGAAATGTATAAAATGAAACACTCTAATTTTTAATAACTATATTATTTTTAACATGGGGATATACATATGATATGTTTTGTTATAAATTGAGATTTTAAATATGCATAATTTATATTAAATCTAGAAATTTATTTATAAATTTTAGTGAATAAATAATTACCTTAAATTCTTAAACAACACTGATAAAGTAATGGTTAAATTAAAGGAAAAATATAATAAAATATATTAAAAATATTTAATTCCATATAATTTTAAATAATTAATGTGATATATTATTTTTTAGATAAATACAATATTTTATTGATATTTTAGTTGATTGTATTGGAATACCTTGGTTGTATTGCTATTATAAAAATATAATTAAATGAATTTTTCTTATTATTTTTATGAAAATGATAATTTATTCAATGATATAAAACTCCATAAAACATAAATTTGAAAAAATGAATGGGATAAAGTTATTTATATCAAACAAGTTATATTTATGTGTGGTTTTTCATTTTTTATTAAATTATTATCCCTTAATATGTAAAAAAATATAATATTGTTGTAATTGTAAAAAAAAGATAATGAAAGGTTGAAATATTACATTAATGGGTAAAACATTAGTCCACAAATGTAAAAACTTTTTTTCATTGAAAGATTATGACTCACCATGTTACTAGATTCAATTATTATCAATTTCTTTCAATTTAGAATTTATAATTAATTTATGTTAATTTAAAATTATATGAATTCAATTAGTACCCCTCCCTATTTTATAATAGGGAACCAATTATTCAAATTTATTCATAGTTGAAAACCCATTTTAATCAGCCATGACATGCCCAAGTAACTTTTCATAATAACTCCCCTCATCTTATAGTTATTTGTTTTGGAATAATACCAACCTTATAGGGATTAAAGTGTTAATCAAAAGTCGATTTTTATGGAAGAGTAAGATATATAACATAAACAATGAGTCATACTCAAGGTAATGTTCATTCGTTTAAAAATATATTTTTTAATATTTCAATAAAATATACATTTCTATTTCATGTACATACATTTAAAAAAAATATATTGATGAAGTTATGTGAAAAAATGTGAATTATAATGGAAATTTTATGTTTCTTTTGAATTTCAGGGAATTTTTGTCAAAAGAATTCATTTTATGGAATGTTTGAAATATATTTACAAAATTGGAAAGGAATGTACTATTTAAATATATAAGAACACAAGAAATTAACCCACTATAATAACCATTATTTGTTTCCTTTTAAAATCTTTCCTGTTTGCTGATATGAATGACCCTCATTCTCTATATTCTAGTTATTTTAAAGAAGTGTTTTAAAGGAATACAATATATCAATATACAAAAAATGAATTCTTATGGTTGAAAAGAATATTTTAGGAGTAAAATATTTTATAATTTATAACTATTTTATGATCCTTGGTAGCTGAGTATATGGATGGGTTGTTCCATTATAAACTAAAGGTTGGTAAGCCCCGTGTTACTCTTTAATGAATTGGGTAAATCGAAAAATATAATTGATGTGGCTTATCCTATGTGAGTATGAAACAATTCAGACTTGATGTGTAATTATTAAGGGTTATTCTATGAGTAACTGTTATGGTTATCCCTTATTTAAGAATTGCATGAAAAATATTCCTCGAGTCACCAATATGATATATTTTCTTTCTATCTATTTATATGAAAATATTATGAGTAAACATTATTAAGGAAACCCTATTCTGCTTTATATGGCTAAAAAATTTAATATCATGAGAAATATTATTAATTTTATTTCATAATTTTCAAAAATCCATAAGAGTTTTATTTTTCTATAATTATTTTATATGAAGTGTTTTATGAAAATATTTTGGAAGATTAAGTGATTTCTTTGATAAATAATTATTTATTTTGAAGATAAGGTTTATTTTGGAAAAGGAAATATTTTATAAATATTCATAGACTAACTATTAATTTGTTTCTATTAATGTCCATTATAGTCCTTTTTATGCTCATCGCACATTTTATTTTTTTATTGGGCCAATGGTTAGGTAATTGATATATATATGTAATATTGAAGGTTATGAATTTTTTTCATGAAAAGTGAATGATTTTTATTTTACCAGTTATATATTATTTATAAAATGGATAATAATTAGATGTTTCCAATTTTTATATATATGTGGTTGTTATGTAAGAGTTACAACTTATCCCTATGAAACACTAAAACTAAATGATATTTGTCAATGTGATAATGTGAATTCTAGTTTAATGTCACAAAAAAATTTAATATTAAATGATGGGACCTTATAGTTGGTATCAAAACAAGGATAGTATTAGTTTAGAAAATAATAAAATGCAATGATAATATCCTTAAAATATTTTACTTTTCAGTTAATTTGATATTATATAGAATTTGATGATTACAATGTTTCTGGGTATGAAATATATCCATTAATATTGTTTCCATGAAGAGGAAACAAGGATGAACAAATAAGAAGGAACCTAGGGGATGATATACTTCAAAAATATTTACTTGATTGGTTGGAATTAGAGTAGAGTATCATGGTTCTATGATAGATTAGTTAACAGAAAATATAAATGTTTGTGGTATCTAAACTATATATAAGATAGACCTACTAAAGAGAAAAATGTCAATAGTGGAACATTTCATAAGGAAACACCCTCCATCATTTAGTAGATCCTCTATCCCAACAAAAAATGTAGGGAGGATAAAGTCCCATGAAATTGGATAAATTTTAGAATATTTTTCATTATTAATATTTTTCTTTGGGTTGTTCGAATTAAGATGCAAATATATTATTGTTAGTGAGTTAGATTAAGGGTGATTAAGTAGACACATGTAAAGAAAACAGATATTTATTGGAGAGGTATGCCCCAAATTTTATCCATGTTATTATTATTAATATTATTCAGTTTTATTTTGGGGTGATGAAAAAATATCAAAGGGAACTAGATTCCATAGAATTATAAATTATGGTAAACTTATTGTGGGTGTGTAGGGGGTGGAAATGGAGTTTTTAAATGATCATGTGTACTTTAAAAAATTTCATATAAATATTTATTTGTGAAGAAAAAAGTGAATAATTTATAAAAGAAATTTGAGTGTCAGAAAATTATGTTATATGTTTTCAATAATTATAGAAAATATCTCACTAGGGAAATCATTTCAAAGTCTGGTATGTTTATATGATGTGTAAATATTGGAATATGGTTCATAATTGCAATGAAAAAGATCATGGTTGTGGTAAGATGAATTCTAACAAAAAGTAATTAAAATGTTCTAAATGCTACGAGATGGGTCATTATGAACATGAGTGTCTAAAGAAGAATTGAATTTATGGGAATCACCGATAATATAATAAAAATGGTGTGGGAAAGTCCCTTGAAACTACTTCAATAGATATTGGGATACCAAACGAACTGGTATCATGTACATTGATTTTTTATTCATATTATGCTAATGTATCGATTGATATAAGCTCTGCTCACTCAGACACTGATATTTTTGCTGGAAAATTGGAAATTATACATCACTAATTGTGTCCAAGGATTATGGTAAAAACTATTAGGGGAAGTATAAAGAAAATTATAACTTATAATAATCTTCTTGTAAATGTTTGAGTGAATAATTTACCCTAAGACACTTTGTATTACCTCTAGTGGTGTTTGAGGTTATTTTAGGTATATATTGGATCTATTTTTATAATTATATGATAGATTTTATCCCTTAAGAAGTTATTTTAAGAATTATTTTCAGTTTTTGTACTAGAATGAACCCACACGTCTGATAACATGTCAAGAATATGAGAATCTATTAAATAAAAATAGGGAACATTATCTTGCACATATTTTTGATAATTAATATACTACATAGATTATTTATATTCTAGTATTAAAATATTACATGGATGTTTTTCCTGATGTTTTTCTTGGTGTTGTACCTAATATGATATTTGAATTTAATATTTACTTAGTTCCAGATTCTACTCTATTATTCAAAACCCCCTTATCAAATTGCCTACATGAAATTCACCATGGGGTTATCCTATTTTATTTCTTTGTTTTTCCTTGATTATAGAAATTTTATTAACATCATTATTAAGAAAAATTATCAACTTCCTCATATCAATAATTTTTTTTACTATTTCCAGGGTGCTCAATATTTTTCAATATTTGAACTATTGTTCAGGTATAATCAACTAAATTTTAAGGAGGTTGAAATTATGATAATATAATACTAGACTATATGCGAGAATTATGAATTTTTTTATTTTATATTTGGGTTAAAAAATTACTCACATCTATTTATGGATCTTATAAATAGATTCAATGATTAATATTATGATAAGATTGTGGTTTGTATAATTGATTATATCTTAATTTATTCAAAATCTTATAGGAATCATGAAAAATAAATAAGTATTTATTTATAAACCATGAATGAAAATATTTTATATAGAGAATGGAGAAAATGTGATTTTTTTTGTAGCAACCTATTACATTACTAGAAAACAATGTAAATAAATATTTCATAACAGATGATATCAGAAAAATTAATGTGGATTTTGAATAGAAAAGACATAAAAATGTCACTGAGGCTCATAGTTTTATGTTCATAGAAATCATTTACTAGAGGTTCATTGATAACATTGGATAGATATCTAGACCTATTAATATATTTAATATAAAATGATTTAAATTCAAAGAGAAAAATAATATGATGACCTTTTTCACGAACTAAAATAATAATTTTTGAATGCACTAGTTTTTGGACAACTTTCAAAAAATGGGGAATTTTTCATATATGGTGAATCTTTTTTGAAGAGTCTTGGTTTATTTGTGATGCATAATTTTTATGTAATTTCATAAACATCATGGAATTAAAAACCTCATGATTTAAATTATCATACATATTGATCTGGAATTATCTTCTGTGGTTTTTGTTATTTTCAATTTCAAAAAATCATTTATATGGATCCAAGTTTGACATATATACTAACAAAAAAATTATGAAGTATATATTCACTCTGAATGAGTTGATCTTGAGAAATTTGTGATCGATATAATTGATAAAATATTATGATTTTATGATTCATTAAAATCCTAGAAAATAAATCAATGTAGCTGATGCATTGAGTTGGAAAAACAATTCTTCATTAACCCTGTTTTTTATAACTTTACCCTTTGGTTAATGATTTGATTAATTTTCACCTTGGATCTATGGATTCAGAATCCTCCTCTATTTTGTTTTAGGTATTAGTATAGTAAAATAAAAAATGAATTAAGAAAGATAAAAATGATTACTATGAGTTATATGAAATTTCATAATTGGTTAAGAAGGGTATGTTTTAAAAATTAAACATTGATAAAGATTTATTGTTTATATTTTGAATGATATTATGTGTGAGTTTTTGCTCCTAATTTAAGAGAGAATTTTTGAGTGATGATCATAGGTCCCTATTTTTCATTCATCCTCATAGTATAGAGAATTTTATATATTTTTTAAAGGGTTACTAGTGGGAGAGAATTAAAAGAGATGTTATACATTTTACAATTAATTTTTTAACTTGATAAAATGTAAAGTAACAATGATAATTTTCTATGGGGAATCTCTTTTCGTTTCCTTATTCTAGTGTGTAAATGCAGGAATAATTCAATGGAATTCGTAGTGGGATTTATAAAGGTATCTCAATGTATAAATGTGAATTATATTAATGTTGATTAATTTAATAAATATAAAAATTTATTTCCCATTTGAGAAAATATATTTTTATATAACTATTTCAACTACACCTTATCAAAATAGTCGAGTTACATTGACTTAATTTTCTAATTGTATCTAATTATGATCACTGGTTCACTATAAATTTTTCAAAAGGAATTTAGAAGTCATTGCGTATTGAATTAAATTTAACTAAATATTTTCATCGTTAATATGATAGACTAGAAAACAAATTCAGACCTTTGAAGACATGATTCGTGTTTTTCCGATGTATTCATATAGAAGTTGGGATCAATATCATATTTTTGTTGATTTTTCTTATAATAAATTTTTTCATTATGTTATACATATTTATCCTTTCGACAAATTATTTGGATAGGGATGTTGGACTCCATTTTTTTGGATGAATTAGTTCAAATAATGTTGATGAGACTAAAATTGGTAGATGAAATGGTTGAGAATATAATTGTAATTCACCAACATATGAGGATATATCAGAGTACCCAGAAGAGGTATGTGGATAACAAGGTAACAAATCTTTATTTTGAGGTTGGTATCGTGTCTTTATTAATTTATATACATGTAAAAGTGTTATTTGTTTCGCTGAATATGGAAAATTAAGTCCATGGATAATTTCACTATACTAAATCCTAGAGAAATTTGTATTAGATTCATACCATGCAACCTTGACACTGTGTTTACCATTAGTAATCAAGGTTTTTCTTGTTTATATGTTATGAATGTATGTACCCGATTTATCTCGTGTATTTATTCTTTTGGTAGTTTAGTTGGAAGAGATAATTTCATATAGTAAAAAACTCACATAGATTCTTGACCATTAGGAAAAATTATTTTGGATCAAGGTTACTAAAAAGGTTAATTTTTTTGGATGAAATATATAGTTGAATAAGAAACATGGAAGTCTGAAAACTCTATGATAGAATGGTTTCCTCAATTGTTTAATAAGTGAATAAAATCATGATGATACAATTTTTTTTAATAATTCATAAGTCAAGTTATTTTTACAAAAAATTAAAATATTATTTATTTGGTGTTCATAGAGTGAAATTCATTATTAAAATATTGGAAAATGTTTTGGTCAAAAATAGAGAGCCTTATTATAACCAAATAGGGGTTTAAACATTGTATGAGATTATCTAAAAAATTGAATTTGAAATAGTAGAAATTTAATTTTAGATAATAATTTCAATTCAGATTTAATCAAGGTTATACAAATGGATTTCGTATGAGAATTTAGTAAAAAAATATTTTATACATAAAATGAAATTTTCCTGAAAAACTATTTTTCAGTAATTTTTTTGGTTTAATTTAAATTAAAATTTTACACTTATATTATTGAATTTTTAAATATGAAGTCTATAATTAAAACTGGAAATTACAAATTTAGTAAATAGGTCCCTTTAATTTTTGTATATTATTAATAATAAACATAGTAATTTTTTTACCATGGTACGTGGTAATTCAGGTAAATAAAGGTAAAAATTAAATTATATCGACTATTAATAGACACTGACACTTGTCCTAATTTTATCCGTTGAGCTAATTGAACCCATAATAATTCATTATTTTCTTATGTGGACTTATTTCAATATATATATTTTTATAATCCATGTAATTTTTTCATTAAAGAAATGTAAAAAATGTGACACAATTGGTTTTTATAATAATAATATATTTAACATGGGGATAAACAATAGATATTTTAAATAATAAATATTAATTTGAAATATTAATCATTTATCATTATCATAGTATTTTATTTTTAAATTTTAGTGATAAATATTTAATTTAAATCCATATATAACCCTGGAGTAGTAATTATTCAATTATTGGAAAAATAAAATAATTAAAATTCAACCAATTAAAAGAACTATAATTTGAAATATTTATATGATCCACTATTTTTTTAGAATACTATAAAATATTAGAGATATGGTTATTTATTATATGATAATATCTTGGTTATCCCAACAGTATAAAAATCAATGTAACTGAATAGTTCTCAAATTGAAACTATTTATATAATATAAATAAATATATTTTAAAACAGAATAAAATTCCTAAAAAAATTATTGGGCCAAATGGATGGGGTATGGTTAATTATATCAACCATGTTCAATTTTTGTGTTGTTTATCTTTTCATTGTATCATTACTAACCCTAAAAGTGTTTAAAATTTTATTATTTCTATAATTATCACAAGGGTTAATGAAGGGATAAATAAAAAAGGCAAGGGTATAAATTTAATCCAACATTCTCCAAATTGTATTTGATGTAATAATGTTGAGTCACACATATCATATCATTGAATATTATGAATTTTTAGTCATTTTAACATCAATGATAATTTATATTAATTTATTATTTTCATAATTCCAATTGAACACCTCCTATTTCTTCTAAAAACGACACACTTATTCTCATATACTCACACAACAAAATAAATGTGGTTCAGACTGGTCAGAAAAAAAAACAGCTTCGTATATTCTATCGCTTCATTTTAGATGTATTTATTTTCTCTATAATACCAATGTTATAAGGATTATGGTGTTAATCAATTGAGTATTTCAATGAAGAGAAATATAAATAATGCACATGATGTATTAGATTCATGGAAATGAGATTTATTTTAAAAATCATATTTTAAAGGTTCCATTAAAAAAAAATTCTTCAATGTACATATTTTTAAAATTATTTAAGTTTGAATTTATATTTACACAAGTGAATTATAAAGGACGTTTTATGTTTCTTTTGGATTTCATTATAAGGTTTTCATCAGGAATATTTTTATAGAATGTTTTTAATTTCTTTAAAAAAATTAAAAATGAATGTTCTATTTTAATATAAATTGAGAAATGGAAAATTCCCTCTACCATAACAATTATCTGATTTTTTTGTCCTTTAAAAAATTTCATGTTTTCTTAAAATAAGGACCCACATTCCCTAAATTATAGCTATTTTCAAAATAGGTTCTTATAGAAAGGGATATATAAATATCTGAAAATGTTTTATTAGGGATGTAAGTAATTATTTAGAAGTAAAATATTACATATATTATTCTTATTTTAGGGTCCTCTATCATTATTTATATGGATGGGTGGTTCCATTATAAACTGTGGGCGGGGAGCCCGTAATAGCTCACAAATGTAGTTGGTAAATAGACAAAGGTAATCGATTTCGTTTCTCCTGAGATATTATGAGATTATAATGTTATGGTTATTCCATGTATAACCATGATTTTTATATCAGGTTAAACTATTATGGTAAATCTAATTATGACCATGTTGGTTATAATATGTGTAACGAACTGTTTTATACCATTTTTAAGAGTGATACCCCATGTTTCCTATATTATCTATCTTTTACAGGTATGTGTTTTTATGAGAATCTTATTATTCTACAAGGTAATGGAATTTATGTGATTATTCATAAGTATAATAAATATATCTTTTTGAAATAGTTATTATGATTTTTAATTTAATTAAAATATACCTTATGAGTTCTATTTTTTCCTTATAGATTTATTATTAAAATTTCTATGAAAATATTTGGGCAAAAAATGTGATTTCTAAGTTAATAAAATATTTATTTTGAGCCCAATGTTTATTATTTAAAAGAAATGTTTTATAAGTATTCATGAACTTATGGATTCTTTATAACATTTTAGGCCACTTACTATGTTTTTTATTCTCAAAGAATATTTCAAACTGCATTTCATTGGATTTGAGGATGGTAAATGGAAAGGAAGAAGTCAAATTGAACATCATGATGATTTTCATGAAAATATATCTTGTTTCATTTTTTCTATTTTATATTATAGAAAAAATTTAAACTAATTCAATGATTCCACTTTGAATATATAATAGTTTTTTATGTATGAATTACGAACTAACTATCAAAAAATCTAAAAATAATATATCTTTAGGAATTTAAGATAGTGAATATTAATTTAATGTATCAATAATATAAAATGATTAAGTATGGTTCCTTAGAGTGTTTGACCCATGAAATTAAGCGATGAAAGAAACTCTATTTTCTCATTAAAGGATATAGAATATAGTACATGATTCTATTTATAACTAATATTTCGTATCATGAATGTTTAGTTGACTAATTTAGACATGATCTCAAAATATTGAAGCGGAGTTATTAGTACAGAGGCCAAATGGGTCAATGGTTTCATCCTGATAATATAACCCATTCCCCATCCAAATTTTTGGGATGAATTTTCTAGTAATCCTTATGGTACAAAATTTAGGGTAATTTATTCTATTCTATGCATGGATTTAATTTTCTTATATAGACTCAATATAAATTGTTAAGAGAAAAAAAACACTATCTGCATTATGAATATTTGTCAGATTCTATAAATGGTCAAAGAGGAGGAAAAATATTATTTGGTACCAAAATATCCAGCATGGATATTACCTTGTTGAAAGAAAGTATATCCAGCCTAAATTATTGATACAAAATACAATATTATACTTAATGAAAATCCCATTATAAGGGAAAATACTGAGGTGTTTCTTTAAGAGTTTAATGATCTTCCTCCTTCCCGTAAGGTTGAGTTCTCAATCAAGCTCATGCTGAGACATTTTAAAATATTTAAGTTTCTATATAGGGAAAATGTTTTTGAATTTGATGTCCTAAGTAAACATTTATGTTAAATGGATTGTATTTTTTTAATTAGCTATGTGGATAATAATCGATCTCTTAGGTGGATGTTCATTCATAATATTATCATGTAAAGGTGAATAAGAAGGATATTACAATGAATAATTTTCATAAAAAGTATGGTCACTATGAGTTCCTAGATATTCTATTTGGACTCATTAATTTTCAGACAATATTAATGAAATTAAAAAAAATTAGTCATGGATTTACTTAAAGAATAATTGTTATTATAAATTATTTATATTATTATCTTTTCTAAAATTAAGGAGAAATGTAATGATCATTAAAATACAATACTAATGATCCTATATAAGTAAATTTTGAATTAAATGTGTATTAATGTATGCTTTGGTTAGAATTTTTAAATTGAAAATTGAATATTATGACAAAAAAGGTACATTTGTGAATACATCGAATATATGAGAAATAAAAGGATGGTCCAAACTAATATCAGTGATGGGAATCTATAGTTTCCATGGATTAGTTCACCGATTTTTTAGAATCTCATAATGAATTTAAATCCTACTGACCAAGCTTACATGGAATGGAGTCAAGATTTTATGGTCTTATGAATATGTGGAATGTGTTATCTAGTATAAGAAGTAGCTAATCACTATACACGTTCCCAAATTACCCCCAGTGTGGAAATATATATAGTTTGGGAAGAAGGGAAATCCCAGTCCTTGATAAATCAACAACCTTGGGATCCTTTGTTTCATTGGAGCGATGACCTATCAAACAATACTCCCAGATAACCTATCTCATGTAAATGAAATATTTAATGAATACCTCTTGAGTAAGTAAATTACTAGACCCTATAAGTTTAATAAATATGTAGGTTGTACCATTGGACAATGATATATCAAATTATGAGAATCCAATGAACAAATTATATCATAGATACAATGTTCTATGAATCAAGATAACTCATCATATCAATGTTTTGTTTCAGGACCACATGATTGAGATTACAACAAGAGTAATAGAATAAGTTATAAAAAAAATGTACCCTCAACTTTTTTTATTATACAAATGTAATTTATAGAGTGTAATTTTTAATGGGGGAATAATGTACTGACCTAAACACTTATAAATGAAATTATTTTATTAAATAAGTAAATGTATTATTAAGATATAATATTATTGGAAACACATGAATGAAGTTGGTTATTTTTCATAGTTATGTTGTCTATAAAATTTAAAATAGAATTAATATTCATAAATGATTTTAATATAACAGTTTTAAAGTAAATATTTATATTAATATATAAATGATAATGAGAAAGTCCATCAGAAACTTAGAAAGGAAGTGATGACTTTAAATAGTATGCTCATACCCAATAAACCCGATTTACCTAAAATTTAGACTGAGATAAAATCTTTGGGATTTTACATTGAACAATCCCAAGACGATATTCAACAACTAAAGCTTGAGTGAAACTATTCATGGGAGAAGTTCACGCTCATTGAGATTACATCTAATATCAGGTTTGTCGATCCCCTAATGAATATCTAAATATTTCAAACTTTACCCATTGGGAATTAACTTCTGTAATAAATGGAACTTTTTGTAGACCCTAATAGTTTGTTTCTGAAATTTTATTTATTATAAAACAATTATTATATTTATAAATTTTTAATATGACTATTTAAATTATTAAATAATGTGTTTGGTTAAAATTTTTTTTGAAACGATGACACACAAAGTTTATTTTTATGAAATATATTTTTTCTATAAAGTCACTCATTTTTATGAATTGAATATTTTTTTTAAATAAATAATATTTTTAAAAAATATAATTATTATATAATATTTTTTTAAAATATAAATTATAATATAATTTCATGAAGCCACATGTGACTCTTTGAAGTGTCAGAAAATTATCATTGAAAAAAATATTATTTTAATATAAATTAGGATAATTGATATAATTGTTTAAATACTCATATTTATATTTTTTTGATAATATAAATATAAATTCATAGATAAGTATTTCGAAATTTTGTAATGGTGAATTTATTAAAATTTCATAAGGTAGTGGAATTTTTTGTTAAAATTTAAATATAGTATAATTATACATTATATGTTATGATAACAAAAAATTAAAAAATTTATTAAATAAGTAATATAATGATTATAAAGAACCAAAATTTTTTCCCATATAATTTAATTCTTTTTTAGTTGATTTGATTATTTATTTAAATATTTAATTAATATATATTGGAAATGGTTAAAATAATCGGATCATGGGATTAATGGGAGGGGGTGAAACCAGGGAATGTTAGAAACTCCATGACTTTCAGTAAAGGAGGTTAGTAAAGGAAGAAAGTGATAATAAATATTTCCATTTTGTTCAAGGGTCTATAAAATAAAGTAATTTATGTACAATTGGGTAAAACAGATTTATCCAGAGAATATCAACAGTATTAATTTTAGATGATAAATTTAGTATCACAATCCCCTACCTTAAACATGCTATGAAAATCCACATTAAATGAAACTGATTCCATCACCATTATTTCACAGAAACATGGAAAAACCCATACTATAATAGACAAGAGTAAAATAAAAACTATAATCCATAATAACCGAACATAGAATGTATATCCACTATTCTTAAATAATAATAAAATCTTAAATCCTCTACATATCCGGCAAAAGAAAAATTGATACAGATAGAGAGAGTGGGAGAGAGAGAATGTGGGTGTCTCAGGTGTGTTACATGCATGAAAGAGGGTTCGGGTGTTCACAAAAGAATTATAGAATAGAGAACAAATCATTCATGATAATTATGACACAACAAAACTAATTGGAAAAGATGCTATATAATTTAAAACATAGTTATAGATTATGCTATATTTCCCCTAACGAATCATTATAACATTCCATTAGTTTGAAATCAATTCAATGACCCATTTAAATCTCCAGTGATTTTGGTGAAATTTTTTCATGAAAATAATTTAATTTATATTTTTTTATTTGGATTTAAAACCCATAAATTTTTATTTAATTAAATTTTCTAAGGTGAGGCACAAAATCAAAAAGGGAAATACAACAGAAATATGTATAATTTTACTCCTCGCATGAAAAATATTTTCGTGGGAAAAAAGGGTCATATTTTTTTAAAAAGATTATATTCAATGATATAAATGAAATTTATATATTTTCAAATTACCTCATGAATCCAAAAATAAATCTCAAATTTCAAAAAACATATTTTAAAATTCCATAAATTATATTTATTTATTTTAAATATAATTTAAAATATTCCTATTATAATTAGAATGTCTAACCCAAACAAATTAACATAAGAGAATAAAAATGGAAGGATCCAAAAAATATATAGGTCTTTATATTAGATACTAATAAAAAATCTTCACTGAGAGTTCAACAAATACAAATAAAGGAAATGTTTTCCAAAATAATATACATGTTGTTCTACTATCAAATAGATTTCAATTTAACTTTTCACCTTCTAAAATTAAAATAGTAGTAATATATGGGAAAAAATAGTAGTCATGCATAAATACCTATATAATAGTAATGATGATCAACCATGGCAAAAAATACATGAAAACCAATATTTACTAGCCACTGAAGACTAAGCGTCATGTTTTCCCTCAGAGAACTCATAATGGAGATTCCTATAATAATTAAATGAAAATAGATTAATATTCCTATCAAATATAACCATGAATGACTAAAAATTAGAGCTCAATGAAATGATCCAAATATAGAGGGTATCCTAAATCACTTCATCTCTAGTATATTATATTCACCAATTAATACATTAAAGTTAACCATTCTTGAAACATGGGAAGGTTCCCAACTAAATAATTTTAATGGTGAATGGTCCCTCTTAATTATGTATATCAATATTTTACCATTTGTAATGAAATAAACTAAAAGGAAACATAAGACCATGAAATCAACAAACAACTGGTGAAATCAATGTATTATACAGGATGAGATCAATTGGATTGGAAAAATAGAAAGTAACAAATAATGCCTATATCAATATTACCAATTCCAATCACATATCCTCAACCTACTAGATCTCATGAAGCTTCTTTATAAATTTTCTCATCTGTATGTGAGAAATTATATCATCCTTAATTATTTCTTGAAATAAAGACAACAAATTCCCATTCATATATCCATACTTCTTCTTCCACCATATTAGTTCCTCATTTTAAAAAATGCCAACTATTAGATAAAAAGAAAACTGATGGAGATTCCTCACAATCTCAAAGGATACCTCAAATTCATCTACTCATTCCTCAGGTACTTCGCTAGATTTTTTATCGAATGACTTCCTCACTTCATACCACTGACAATTTAGGGAGCCTTCATCCCTTGATATCTCTTTCATATTTCCTCATGAAACTTATTGTTGCTCGGAGTGGACACTCAATAGGGGGTTTAATTGAGTTCCAATTAAAATTTTTGTTCAAAAATATTTATCTTAAAATCCCCCAATTTTTAAAAAAAGTAAAACAGTAGTGAATCTGTACAGAGTATAAATGTTCAATCAGTTTCTCAAAGATTGATTAGGTCTCAGTTGAATTAATCTGAAGATTAAATGAAATTCTGAAACTAACAAACTGTTTTAGGATAATTATAAGCACATTTTAATTTAGCTATCAAAGTAGCTTTAAAATAGTTTAGTATTTCAATGTAATAACAGCGGAATAAATATATAGTATACTTATAGATTTAAATTAAAATGCACAGCAGAGTTAACCAGGAGGTTTAGTCTCAAGCTAAGACTTAGTCCTCTCAAAAATTTATATAAATTGATCCACACCTTGGATCGTGGGTAAACAGAAGTACACTACTATCCAGGTCCAAATACCACTACCACAGTTCTTCATGGGAAAAACAAACAATAGCACACAGGCAGTTCTGGTCTTACTCGACCTCTACCTCTATCCATAGTGAGAAACAAAGAGATATGAAGTTTGAGTGAGGATTTAAGAATCCTCTAGTTTAGCTCAGGAGACAGTGTGTGTAAAATAAACAGGGTACACACACTGCTCGAAATGTAAAGATAGAATCACTAAAGAAAGTGAGAAAGAGTTTAGAAAAGAATTATTGTTTGGCAGTGCAGCTCTGGACTCGTTTGATTTGTCGGATAAGAATCTGAATACTTCTTTGGTTTTTGTTCTAAAAACAGAGTGTCATTTTCTTCTTTGGATCTTTGTCCAAGCAGCCTGAGTATATGAAGTGTTTGTTTTAGTTCTTCACTCAAGGTGCAACTTGTGTTCTCCTTGAAAATATGTAGATTCGTGTATATCCGGTGTTATTGGAGTATGGATTTTTCCTTTCACAAATTCTCCACGTTTGAATGATATTAAACACTTTTCCTTTTCACCCATGTGCCTTCTTAGTTTGTTGATGGTTGTCGTATGCACACCCAGTGTTCTGTGCTACTCTTCTTGGTCTTTATCTTCCCTTTTTTGTAGCATTCATCTCCAGCAAAAAGAAATTAGTACTTTTTGCAAGGGTACTAGGTACGGTTTCCTGACATGGCAACAGAAATCATTAAATAAAATTGAATGCATTAAAAACATCAAATTTAACATTTATCTTAATGATGAAATAGTATTAAGAGTATAGAGTTTGACTAGTTGGTCAATTAGTAGCTCATGTTGGTAAATGTGTACGGTGGACTTTGTGTAGCAGGTCCTTCCATCGGTATCTCTTTGATATCGCATTGGTTTCTCTATATACAAGTGAATTTGTTCCATCGGTTTCTCTAGTTCCATTCATAGCTCAATGTATTGGTGACTGTACTTGTATCGGTAGACTTACTCTATTGGTAACTATCTGTGAACTGGATCTATCAGAAGACTTCATTCTATCGGTAGCTCTTGTCTGTCGGTAGCTCTAGTCTGTTTGACAGTCGGTAGCTTGGTAGAATGGTTTTATCGGTAGACTTCCTCATATCGGTAGCTCTAGTTTGTGATTCAGTACTCGTATCAGTAGGCTTACTCTATCGGTAACTACTGGTAGACATGCACATCGGTAGCCTTATACATATCTGTGACCTTTGTGTATCGGTGACTCCGTCTATCGGTAGACTAAGTCTATCGGTATACTGAGTACTGGTAGCTCTTTATCAGTATATATTCGCAGATCAGTGACTTATACTTATATGTTTTTAGGCAAAACACATCCTATTGGGTTAGAATTACTTTAGAACTCATATAAACATGGATAAACAATGATTAACATATTACATAGATTATTTTAATATTATTATCATATTGATTATAGAATATCATAGATTTGAAAGAATTAATATATAAATAAACATTAATTGGGATTATCAAAGTATATGAAAGAATAATTGGGATTATCAAAATAGGTGAGGTCAACAATCTCCCCCTTTTTGATAATCACAACTTATGATATTATTGTTTTAAAAATAGTGAGCAGTTGTATTTGAGGATATATCATTAATTGGAATTATCTCAGAGAAACAGTATGTTATAGAACATAATGGATCAGAGGTGGAAGAAAATGTGATAGTATCATAGATAAAATTAAATGCAATGATATCTAATGTAAAATTTAGTGGCATCACAGAGTTAGAAAAAATGGTATTAGAGAATGAAATGTAATAGTATAAGAGAGGCAAAGAAAGATCGCTCTTCCTTAGATAAAAATTTCTCCCCCTTTGATACTTTCTCCCTATATTTATTCTTCCTTTAATACTTCTCCCCCTTTGTAAAATCTTGGTAAAATATTTCTCCACCTATTTGATAATCAAAAAGTGGGAAACAATAAGAAATAGAAAAAGTTGTACAATGAAAAAGAAAGGAAATCCTATTGTATTAGTTGTTTCAAAAAGGTACAGAGACAGAAAACAAAATACAATGGATTCCTATAAAACATTCTAGCCAATTGTTCAATCCACATCTTCAATGTGAGATTTTCCCTTGGGAGCAGAAGAGGATTCAGGTTCAGTGGAAGCAAGTGAAGGCTTAGGAATTCCAGAAATGATCATAGGAGGCTAATCCATAGAAACTGTGCCTGGTCTATACTAAGGAGTACGTTGAGATATAATAGGTGTGAGGCATCAACATTCTTGAACAAGAGTCATCTGAACTGGAGAAGCAGTAAAGGCAGAGGTCGGTAAGGCTGGAGGGATAATAACTGGAATGGAATCAACAAGTAGGAAAGGAATCAATAGATTTCTGAAATCCATAATTATTCCTCCTACTCTCTCCATATAAGATATTTAGTCATCCTTATTCTCCATAAACCTGTCCAACGTTGGAGTCAATTACCTTAGCTTGCTAACTTTCACCCTGAAAGCTTTATTAACAGGAGGTAGCTTCATATTTTCCAACATAAGTTTGAAGTGATTGTTGAGTTGATGCTTGGTAAAAATATTATAGAAATAGGAGTCCACCTTTTCTTTATCTTCTTTTTGAGAGGCAGATGCTTCTCTCATGTAGTCTTGGACTATCTTTGTTATCTTTCTAGCTGAATCTCTTGTAGAAATCACAGCTCTTCTCATCTCGGATGAGTCCACAGAACCACTGGTTGATGCTGAACCAAGCTCCTCCTTCATCATATCTCGAATTTGATTCAAATCTACTTAGGGTTTAGAAGAAACAGATCCAACAGATAAGGTTTCTATTTCTTTGATGTTCTTGGTCAAACCACTAATAAGATTTTGAACTTGTGAATCATGGGATTTAACATGATCTTTCATGGAAGTTTTAAAACTTTTGAACACTGAAACCAGCTGGCTTACCACACTCTTGACAAGTCCTTGTCTACTTGGGATTTTGATCTCCAGTAAGATTCCAAAGAGATAACCAATTTCTTTAAAGCTTCAAGATCTGCTTCAAGTCTAGAAACATGATCCTGGAAGACTTTAACTTCTTCCACTATTTCTTCCATGAAGGGTGATAAATAAAAACCTAGAGAGAGTTCAAATGATATATCCAACATCCACATCTCTTCAGCAAAACAAATCTTCATCTCAGTAACTGAGGCATTAAAATATTCTTTCAGCTCGTCCTTTAAGGATTCCAGATCAGCCCTTGGGATCATATCAGCAGGTGAAACTACAGTGGGTACTCTTCCAGATGCTAAACTGACCACTGAGTCAGTCACGATCGATTGAATTGAAGAGACCAGATAGACTTCCATCTTCTTTACCTCTTCCAAAAAACTATCCTTAAACTTTTTCTTTAAAGTATCCATGTCATGAATTCAGATCCCATCTTCGGGAAACAACTCAGATTCAATATTATAAATAATCATTGGTCTATTGTGAGATGCCTCAGCATCTAAATTTGGACAGTCTAAACCACATACTACAAAACCTAGGTCCTCTGCCCAATCTTCAATTCCATCACCCACCATAACACTTCCAACATTGGTTTGATGCTCCCCCACAATGGGTGAATTCTCAAGTAACATAACAGCATTCTCAGCAGCATTCTCAGCATAATTCTCAGTAGGTCTTTCATCGTGAGGAGAATCTACCACTACTCTGGAATAGCTGGAGAGTCTTCCAAAATAGGTAAGGGTATGTCAACATCATTTGTATCCTTAGAAGGCACTAAATATTATCCAATCACTAGACTCAGGCTCAAATCAGCTGACAGAGATGCTTCACTTTCATGACCATCTTCTTCATTTTCTACAGCAGCCTCTTCAACAACCTCTAAAGCAGCTTCTTATGATTTATATTGATCTAGATCATCAGGAGTTTGGCTAGGAGGTAAGTAAGGGTATCCTCCATCATCAGCAGAGAAATAATCCTCTTCTGAATCATCACTGTATTCTGGATCCCCTTCATCATGTCCCAGACCCGGATCCCTCACATCCTTAGTTCTTGAAGGATGATTCACATGATTAAATTTGTCATACACCTTTTGGTCATCATTGACCCATTCTCCTCTCCAAGGGTTCCAGTTGATCCTCATGTATTTGCAGACTGTATAGGTGATACAAAAGTTATTCTTAACTACCACTGTCTCATCTTGAGACTTAGCTACCCATTTTACTTTAATCATCACATAGAGTAATTTAGCAAAGAATATGGCATTTGTCTTTGATTTCAGCCTTGTCATGTCTTCCATTTAGATCATCAGAAATCTCCACAAATTAATTTTTACACAATTTCTTAAGAGATACATGAAATATATATCCTGATATCTCAAATTGGAAAAGTCTCCTCTCCTCGGTATCAAGACATATTGCACAAATTTGAACAGAAATCTGTTCTCTCCATCCATTTCTGTAGCAACTACATGTCTTTGAATTCCATCACCAGTAAGATCTTTCAAAGCAGTCTCATAGTCAAAAATATCACTGGTAGGTGGAATGGATCTCGATACATATCTAGATACACCTTCATGCAGAACTTTTAAGCACTCAGCCCATTCAGTAAATGAAAACGACATCTCCTTTCCATGCACAAAAGTGGTTACTCGATTGTCATTCTATGATTTTTTAAAGCTCACAAACTCATAAAATTGATTCACTAATTTTGGATAGTAGGGACCATTGTTGTTCGAAAAACACTCTACCCATTTTGGATCTTCAAGTACTTCGAGAACAAAGTACTTGCTAGGAAGCAACTATTCTACACACATCTCCATTCAAATCACAATGACTCTATTCTGTTGATGAGGATTCACTGGTTGTCTCCCCGACTTAGTTCTAGCAAAACTACCACTTTCTTCTTGCTCGGTCTTCTGCTTATTTTTTTGGCTCAATAGATTCATCTCTAACGGTAGGATGTTTGGTTTTTTTCATCGCTGGTTCAAAGGAATTAGGGTTCTCTAAGGATTCAGGAGCTAAGGTTTGAGGGTAAAGGTTTGAGGCTCGGTGGATTGAGAAGTAGGTCGAACATTAGTTTTCTCTTTTAGGAATAATAAAATAAATAAATAAAATGAAATAACGCAAAAATTAATCAGATTCTGGAGGTAGAAAAAAGATTAAAACAACGCACCCATCGGTGAGATTTCCACATCGGTGAGAATTTCACATCGGTGAGAATTTCACATCGGTGAGTTTAGCTACCGATCAAGGTTAAACATACCTGACTCATGTCTAATGTAACATAACCTTTCTGAACTCAATGGTTTAGTGAAAATATCGGCTAATTGATGTTCAGTACCAATAAACTCAAGAATAATATCACCCTTTTGGTAATGATCTCTCAAGACATTATGCCTTAAAAAAATGAGTTTGGTCCTAGAGTGAGACATAGGGTTCTTCAAGATATTTATTGCACTAGTGTTGTCACAGTTGATTGAAACGGGCTTAAAGTCATATCCATATTCCAAAAGAGTGTGATTCTTCCACAAGAATTTGTGCACAACAACTACCAGCAACTATGTAATATGCTTCGGCAATGGAAAATGAAACATAATTTTGCTTTTTACTACACCAAGATATTGAGGATTTTCCAAATAAATGACATGTTCCAGATGTGCTTTTTCTATCCAACTTGCAACCAGCAAAATCAGCATCTGAATAACTCATTAACTCAAAGGAATGTCCTTTTGGGTAAAAAAACCTAAGTTTACAGCATGTTTAAGATACTTAAAAAATTGTTTAATAGCAAGTAAATGAGATTCTTTTGGGATAGCTTGAAATTTTTCACACATACACGCACTAAACATAATATCTAGTCGACTAGAAGTAAGGTAAAGTAAGATTCCAATAATACCTTTGTAATTGGTTTGATCCACTGGTTTCCCAGTTTCATCTGTATCCAATTTACAGACAGTACTCATAGGAGTTTCAATTTCCATAATAAAATTCAAACAAAAACGTTTTAAAATATCCTTTGTATATTTACTTTGATTCAAAATAATACCATTTTGATTTTGGAAAACATGAAATATAAGAAAATATTTAAGTTCTCTTATTAAACACATTTCAATCTCATTTTGAATACTCTTTGAAAAATCAGTACATAAGGAATGTTTATAAGATCCAAAAATAATATCATCAACATAGATTTGTACTATTAAAACATCTTTATAAATTCTTTTAATAAAAAGTGTTGGATCAACAATCCCTTTAGTAAAACTTTTTAAAATAATAAAATTACTATGTCTATCATACCAAGCTCTTAGAGCTCGTTTTGGACCATATAAAGCTTTAGAATGTTTAAAAACTTGATTTGGAAAATGAGGATTAGTAAATCCATTTGGTTGTTTAACAAAATCATCTTCGACCATAAAACCATTTAGAAACGAACTTTTAACATCCATTTGATATAACATAAAATTCAGATGAGCAGCATAGGCAAGTAAGATCCTAATGGATTTTAATCTAGCTACAGGTGAAAAGGTTTCCTCTTAGTATATACCTTCTGCTTGACTATATCCTTGTGCAACTATCCTAGCTTTGTTGCTAACTATGTTTCCAGATTCAGCAACTTTGTTTCTAAAAACCCATTTAGTGCCTATTGTTAATGTTTCCTTATGTCTGTCAACTAATTCCCATACTTTGTTTCTTTCAAACTGATTTAACTCTTCTTGCATAGCCATTACCCAAAATTCATCATTGATAGAATCATTGACATTTTTAGGTTCTAGTTGGGAATGAAAGGCTTGATGTTCATCCTGGTTTCTTAGAGAAGCTCTAGTCTGTGTCCCTATATCAAGATTACCAACAACAGCATCTAAAGGACAATTATTTAGAATCCTTGTTGATCTAGTAAAGGTAGGACTAGAAATTTCAGGTTCATCTATAGGTTCGGATTCTATACCAGTATATTTTGGAATATGTCTAGAACTAGATGTTTTTACACCAGGTTCTTTAGATTTATCATTAATGTTCAGAACACTCAAATCTTCTTCAATATTTTCAAGAGAGGTTTTAGGATCATGTGGATCAGTTTCATCACACTTTATGTGAACAGTTTCTTCCACACATTTGGTTCTTTTATTAAAGACTATATAGTCTTTTCTAGTTAAATAATAACCAAGAAAAATTCCATCATCACTCTTAGAAGAAAACATGTCCATATTATCCTAGGTATTAAGAATACAAATATTGCATCCAAAGACTCTGAAGTAACTAACATTCAGTTTTCTATTATTGCATAGTTCATATGGGGTCTTCTTGAGAACAGGTCTAATTAAGACTCTATTAATAATATAATAGGCTGTATTCACAGATTCAGCCCAAAATTAATTAGGCAGGTCATATTCATTAAGCATGGTTCTAGCTATTTCATGAAGGGTTCTATTCCTTCCTTCTACTACACCATTCTGCTGAGGTGTCCTAGGAGCATACAAGTTGTGACTGTAACCATTGTGTGAGAAATAAGATTCAAACTCTTGATTTTCAAAACTCATAGCTATGATCACTTCTTAGGGTTTTAATCCTAATTCTGCTAAGATTTTCTACAGATTTGGAGAATAAAACAAAGTAAGAACAAGCATCACTTTTTTGAGCTAAGAAGTATACCCAAGTATATATAGAAAATTCATCTACTAGGACATAGACATAGTGATTCCCATTGAAACTAGAAACTCTTGAAGGTCCAAAAAATTCTATGTGAACCAACTCGAGCGGTTGAGAAGTTGAAACTTCTTTCTTTGATTTAAAAGAAACTTTATGTTACTTTCCCTTTTGACAAGGATTACAAACTTTTTCATTTGGGAATTCTAGTTTAGGTAGATCTCTAACTAAGTTCTCACTAGTCAATTTTTTATTGAATATATGTTGAGGTGTCCTAATATTCTATGATAAAGCCAAAATTCTTTATGAAAAGTATTTAAGCAAGTAACATTTTTATTATCTAAGGAATTTAAATCAACAGTATAAACATTTTCATTTCTCTAGGCAGAGAATACTAAAACATTTTTAGAATTAAAAACATTACAAGAATCATTTTAAAATATCACATTAAATCTATTATCATATAATTGAGAAAGACTTAATAGTTTATAATTAAATCCATCAACAAATAAAACTATAGAAATTAATACTGAATCAGTGTTACCAATCTGGCCTAGGCTGATGATTTTTTCATTAGAATTATCACCAAAGGTGACATGGCCTCCATCAACATTTATTAAGATCTTGAAGCATGAATAATCTCCAGAAATGTGTCTTGAACATCCAATGTCCAAGTACCATACCTTCTTGTGAGAACTCTTCAAAAAGGATTCCTACAAAACAAATTTACAAATAAAATGACTTTGGTACCCAGATCTTCTTGGGTCCAGAGAAGTTAGCAATCAAAGCTTTAGGTACCCATATTTGTCTTATGGATCTCATTTAATTTACAGAATCAATAGATTTTGAAAGATAATCTTTATTTGATCTATAACCATATGAATAACTAGTTGAAGCGTATGAATTTCCAGAACTGGAATAAGCAGAATATTATCCAGTCGTATAGATAAATCAAGTTTTATTGAACTGCCTTTTTCCAGGTTGGTATCCCAAACCAGTAGTTTATTTATGTGCAACTTTCTTACCTAACATTTGAGTTATAGTATATTTTCCATTTGCGAACTTTTCTAAGTCCTTTCTAAGTTTCTCATTAGACATTTTTAATTCATTATTTTCCTTTAACAGTTGAGCATTCTTTTCATTTTCTATATCAAAGGCATATTTAAAATTGGCAGTAAGAGCAAGATGTTTCTTTAGTGACTTATATTTGTCTTCAAGTGCATTACATGTTTCTTCCAGAATGTTATAGTATTCAATCATTTCAGCCTTAGACATATTTCCATCATTTTCTGAATCACTATTATTTCTAGAATAACAATCATTTAGGATAGGGGAAACATGTACCTCAGATGTGTTGGTCATGAAGCACATGTTGGCATGATTCTTTTCAGAATCAGAAATTTCAGACTCACTTGTACTATCCTCTGAAGCACTCCTTCATGCTTTCATAGCTTTCTGGTAATTATTGTGCTTATAATCATATTTCTTTTTGACTTTTAATTTTGGACAATCAGCCTTGATGTGTCCTTTCCTTTTACACTCATAGATTACTATTTCATCATCCTTGTCAGCTTTCTTCCAATCCTTTTTCCAATGTCCCTTGTTGTCATAATTTCCTTTGTAGTTAGATTTCCTGAAGAATTTATTCTTCCTATAAAACTTCTTGAATCTCATTCTATTTGAGCCATCTCAGCATCACTATCAGAGTCTGAATATTCACTTGTTGAACTTTCAGTTTGTATTCGCATTTTCTCCTTATCTTTACTCTTAGAGGCAGTAGACTTGAATGCTACTGATTTTCTTTTGGTTTCATCATCTTCCTCCTTGTTCACTGTGAGTTCTTTTTCATACATCATAAGCTTACCAATAAGCTCTTTTACAGGCAGTGCTCCGATGTCACATGACACTCTAATTGAAACAGACGTGCCTCTCCATCGTTCTGGAAGACATCTCAGTATCCTAATAATTTGTTCCTTTGGTGGAAAAACCATTCCAAGTGAACTCATTGTATTGACTATCTCATTAAACTCGTGATACATATCAGAAATTGGTTCATCAGTATTAATTTTAAAATTATCATATTAAATAGTATAAGTATTCAATCTCATTTATTTAACATTGGTTATTCCTTCATGAGAAACACCCAATGTATCCCATATTTTATAAGGCCCCAGCCTTAAACCTTACTTAATCTTGAGTTATTACAAGATTACACATTGAGGATCTTTTTCAGGTTTAGAGTTTTAGAGAATTAGATCATGAAACTTGCATTACATTCCACATTTAAACAAAGTGGTTACATAAAAGACAGTATTCGTTCTTCCCATCAACGGAAACATATTTAAAATATAACACAGATTCTTTCTTGACACATCCTTGACACTATCATCACATCATGTACCATTCCCTTGACCTGTGAAAAACATTTCTAAAACTTGGGATGAGCATAAAAAGCTCAGTAAGAGTTATAAAAATATGGAAAGGAAACATGAGTTCATATATACATAAGAATGAAATCATACTTTACCCATAAAACAAAGTCACTTTCATACCTCATCAAACCATGAATAATTCATAGAAATCATAAGACATAAAGGTAACATGAGGCATTCATAACATTCTTACATAGGGAGTAACCCTCTTGGTTACGTTTGGAATACCCATCACAGTATATTCCCTAAAATCTCTTCGGTGAAACCTTAACGTTTCACTCCTTCGCGTTACCCAATGCATTGGAGAGCTATAACGGGCTCACCTGCCCTTAGTTTATCACGTAACCACCCGTCTTCATAATAATGCCCAAGAACCATAACATAATCATATCACATAAAACATAAAGAAAACATAACATTTCCACATTTCAATCACGAGATATCAATACAACACATTGATATAATAAAAACATTATGAAAACCATTTTCAATACCAAAGTAAAACATGGTATTTATTTTTCGTTTAAAAAAAAGGTATGGCTTGTAGAGGAAGCCAAAACTAAAATAACTGTCACAACGGTGGAGAAGTCGTTGCCGCCGCATACGTTTGAAAAAAACATTCCCTTTTTTTGTTTAGTACACACTTCGTATAAAAAAGATTCCTTTTGAATAAACGTAAAAGTCAAAGGGGTTTATACACCGTATAAAAGAAAGTTGTGTATAAAATAAAATATGCCTCAACGAAAGGAGATTGAGACGAAGTCCCATACCACCTTGAAGCTTAAAATTTTAAACCATTAATATCCATATAAATAAATCCTTAAAACCATTTTGAAAACATGGATATTAATAAGAACAAATAATTAAAACATTTAAAACGATATTTTGGTTAAAGGGGTTTTACCAAAATTAGAGACACTTGAATACAATAATTGAGGAATAACATTTAGTCAGAACTTTATAATATCATGAGAATAAATGTATTCATGATATAACACTCCAAAGGACAATATATACACCATATAAGAGTGAATTGGTGCATAACAACAATGAACCCTCAATAGAAATGTCAAATGTGATGAAATCCCTTATAAAGAATGTATCCTTAAATTAAAGACAAATCAATCTCAAAAATATGTGTGACAAATATAAATACACCCAATATAAGTGGATATTAAGTTTAAAACAATAAAAGGTCATTCACACATATTCAATGGATGACATATTCAATGACTACATGTTGAACCCAAAGAAATCGAAATTGGGTTAAAAAGTTCCCTTGACAGCCTAACGACATCACATCAAAATGAGTTGATGAGAGATAAAAAGTGTATCTCATCACTTGGACATAAAATTTACATCAATAAGGATATATGAGAACATATCCCAACATAACAATATGTAAATTAAAAGACCAAACAAAAGAAGTCTTTTAAAAAAGAGGAGGGTGAAAGGTTCCCTTACCGACTTGGGTATCTTTCAAAACATACACCCCATGAAAGAAGGACAATAGGTCATTGATGTAAATACTCATAAACGAAATTATATTACACAAAGAGTAGAATAATGGGAATTACATACACCACTCAAAGGAATTTGTGGCAAATGTAGCATAAATCTCACGGGAATAAAAGTGAGATGAAAAATCTCTTACGAAAATTCGGCAGTCTAACGGCGCCACTCAAAACATCCAAAATGGATTGATGAGAGAGAATAGGGTCTCTCATCACATGAACATAAAAATTACAGTAAGATTAATATAAAAGAACATCCCAATAACAATAAAGATGAGCTTTAAAAGGAATGACATAAAAGAGTGTACTTAAAAAGAAAGAGAGGTGTAGGATCCCTTACCTCGGGTCCGACTTGACTCGATCGTTCTTTAATCTCCTGAATAATAAACTTGAGTTAATTTATACTTCTTTAAGAACCTTTTTCAAGTTCATTATTCCTTTTATGTCACTTATTACCATGTTATAAACACTATGTAATCATTATGTTAATAATGATTGTTTTGTCGATATTTGGTTCTTAAGTCGAAAGTGGACTTCTTACAATTACATGTTGTTCGTGTGGCCAAATGTTTATTATATCCAGTATTTTATTCATGATTTAGATATAATATATGTCATATATATCCAGTACATGCATGCATTTATAACATTACATAATCATTTAGAGGTAAGAAATGAAATGCACCGTTCATGGAGACGGTAAGCCGTACGTACGCATGAACGCTACTTTCATTTCTATTTCATATTTTATAGAATGGAATAATAATTATATAAAGGTATATTATAATTCCAGTATAATATCATATATAATATCATAGTTCCATCCTTTATACGTCCCACATATGGTATTTAACGAATCAAATCACTTTGAGGGGGCGGTAGTCCGCACTTCCTTAAATGAAGATATCACGTTTACCCATAATGGAAACCATAAAGGTATGCCCAAAATGAAAATAACAGAAGCTTAAGGAAAACATAAACATATTATATATCATATATAAAAATAGTGACATCATAATGGCCACCTTTGAAGGTGTTAGATGAGTATTGAACAATCATCATTTCGGGAGGCAGAATTTCACCATCCACGGAAACCGTATGTTCTTTAACCATTTGATGTAGTTGTGTGAGAGTGTACCTCGAATAAATATTATAAAAACATCCTAGTATATTTAAGATACTGGTTTGTTTACAAAAGAAATAAATAAAAAGAGTTTAGGGGGTTGGAGAAGCAAAATAAAACAAATGAACATGAGAGAATGAATTACCTTTAAAAGTGTAACTCCTTTTGATTTGAGCCTAAAGGCTTTCATTGAAAGGATTCTGACCAAAGGGAATCCTCTAGGATGAGTAGAGGGATTTGGAGAGAGTAAATGGGCAGGGGTTGGCCGAGCCAAAGGCTTGAGGAGTGTGTGAAATAAGGTAGAGGTGGGGGCCTTTTATAAGAGGAGAGGAGGGGCACTTTTGGAAAGTAAAGAAATATTACTTTATTTGAAAATGTGTTTCGGTTTTAAAAGGTCCAACATTGATATAATTCGTGGATAATGTGATAAGGGTTCGAAATCCACCCATCCAATAAGTTTTTTACATGTGTAGTTTATAGATTTTACATTATCTTTCCATTTTATTTAAATCGTCAAATAATGATGTCATCGCTGCATCATTATTATGTCATAAATAATTTAATTTATTTAATGTCTAAAAATTACAAAAAAATACTATGATGTATAAAATCTATTTAGCTTTCCAATGAATATTTATAATCAAAAATATGACTTGTATAACCCCACTTAAAAATTATTTTAGTAAAACATATCATGTTTGTGTCAATTTTACTTTTACATTAAATAAAATGTTATTTATGTCATTTCCCAAACAAAGTGTCTCCATGGGGTCCCCAAGTTGGCCCATGGCTTTTCTTGGTCGGCCATGACTCACCCAATAGGTGTAGGACAAGTGTCATGGTGTTTTCACATTCTTATAATATCATTTTTACCTTAAATTACACTAATTACCTCTAATCGCGATTAAGAACTTAATAAGGTACTATTCACCAAAAAAATATTATAATCACATTGAACCACATTTTACTTCTTAATGACAACCATGTATGTCGGATTTTTGAAATTCAAAACACAATGATGGCAAAATTTCATTTAAACGGAAAATCAGCTTTTATAAGTACCACTTAGTGGTTTCACTATTCATCAAAAATTGAAGTTTTTCAGAAAAATCCCAAAAATTCACCCTAAGATATATTTGATATTCCGAATTCAAAAATGAAGTCCGTTTTACAAAATTAAAAACATATTAGTCACATTAATTAATTTAATAATTAATTCCCGCTGTCAGAGCAAATAACGTGTTTTTATAAAACAATAAGTATCAAAAGATTGACACTAGTTTAAGCCTGATTTCAAAGTGAAATTAATTCCAATGACCACTATTGGATTTAATGGTAAAAATATTTTCTAATTTCACTTTAAAACTAATTCAAAATATTATCTAATCATATAAATAAATTAGATTAAAAAGAGGTTTTGAATTAAAGCACAACATTTTACACTATTCATTAAAAAAATGAACTTTATCGGAAAAATACCAAAAAATTACACAAAGTAAAATTTGATGTCCCGATTCTTAATAAGAGTTTTATTTGGTCCAAAATAATGTATAAGAGTGATCAAACCTATATTTAATGACGGTTCGTCATCAAAAGGCGACAAGTGAACCTTTAGGGAAAACTAGGGCATATACGCCTAAAATTGAATTCTTTCCGTATTTTAAGCCTTTATCTGTTATTGTATAAATTTAAAAACATTTAAAAACATATATAATCATATATTAGTTATTTCTATCCATTCCTTCCATTACAACGGCTACATGTTAACTATCATTTAAAATAATATTATTTTATTATTAGAGTGCAATGTAAGATTCCCAAGAAACTCGTTGTTGCGTGTTGGGTACGCCATCGAGCATAGTGTCCCCTTTAAAGTCATTTAAATATTTTATTCACAAATATGGATAAATATGAAATATCATATTCTTTATTTACCTGGGGTGTTACGTATTTCATAAGTAGTTTTGCAAGAAGATATTATCTTAAACTCTTCATCTCCTAAAGTACAATACATGGCATTCATAGATTTATAGTTATTATTATAAGCAGTCTTTGTAGGTTCATCCCAAGTTGTTCTTTCAGTTTCTAGAATTTTATATTGAGACTCTATTGCAGTCCAGATATCAAAAACCATAATTTCAAAATGAATTTTCATTTTAGGTTTCCATTGGGAATAGTTGGTGCCATTGAAGAAAGGTGGCCGGTTAGTTGCAGCAACCACTAACCAATTATCCATTACTAGATTTTAGAAAAGAAATTTTAAAGAGATAAAATTTAGAACTAACAGAAATTTAAGATCTTCAAAGATGCCACTAAAATCACAGTTGAAAAAAAGATTGTTTTCAAATCTTTGAAAAGAAACAAAACCTTTGATAACAGATATTGGTTGGAGTGGACACTCTAGAGGGGGGTGAATTGAGTTCCAATTACAAATTCTATTCAAAAATATTTCTTTTAAAATCCCCACATTTAAAAAAATGTTAAACTGTAGAGAATCTATACAGATTGTAAATGTTCAATAAGTTCTTCAAAGATTTATTAGGTCTCAGTTGACTAAATCTGAAGATTAAATGAACTTTTGAAACTAACTTACTGGTTTACAATAAGTATAAACACTTGATAATTTAACTATCAATGTAGATTTAAAATAGTTTTGTATTTCAAAGTAATATTAGCGGAATAAATATGCAGTATACTTATATATTTAAATTAAAACACATAGAAGATTTAACCAAGAGGTTTAGTCTCAAGATGAGACTTAGTCCTATCAACAATTTACATAAATTGATCCACACCCTGGATCAGGGGTAAATAGAATTACACTAATGTGCAGGTCCAAAGACCTCTACCACAATTCTTCGTGGGAAAAACAAACAACAACACACAGGCTGTTAAGGTCTTACTTGACCTCTACCACTATCCATAGTGGGAAACAAAGAGTTATGAAGTATGACTGAGGATTTAAGAATCCTCCAATTTAGATTAGGAGATTGTGTATGTGTTAAATAAACAAGTTACACACACTTCTCGAAATGTAAAGGTAGAATCACTAAAGAAAGTGAGAAAGAGTTTAGAAAATCTTTAGGGATAGGCAGTGTAGCTCTAGACTCTTTTGATTTGTAAGATAAGCTTCTAATTCCTTCTCTGGTTTTTGTTCTAAAAATAGAGTTTCGTTTTCTTGTTTGGTTCTTGGTCATAGCAGCCCGAGTGTATGAAGTGTTTGTAGTAGTTCTTCACTCAAGGTGTAGCTTGTGTTCTTCTTGAAAATGAGTAGCTTCATGTATATTCAGTGTTCTTGGAGTATAGATTTTTCCTCTCACAAATACACTACATTTGAATGATATTCAACACTTTTCTTTTTCACCCATATCCCTTCTTAGTTCCTTGATGATTTTCGTATGCACACCCAGTGTTCTCTGCTACTCTTCTTTGTCTTTATCTTCCCTTTTTGTAGCTTTTTGCTCCGGAAAAATGGATTGATTGCTTTTTTCATGGGTACTAGGTACGGTTTCCTGACATGGAAACATAACTCATTAAATAACATTGAATGCATTAGAAACATAAAACGTAACCGTTAGCTTAATAAAGAAATATTATTGAGAGTATAGATTTTGGCTGGTTGGTCAATTAGTAGCTCGTGTTTTTAAATGTGTATCGTGGACTTTGTGTAGCAAGTCCTTCCATCAGTAGCTCTTTGATCTGGCATCAGTTGCTCTATATACCAGTGACTTCGTTCCATCGGTTTCTCTAGTTCCATCGGTAGCTCGATGTATCGGTGACTGTCCTTGTGTCGGTAGACTTACTCTATCGGTAACTATCTATGAATTGGATCTATCGGTAGACTTATGTCTATCGGTATCTCTTGTATGTCGGTATCTCTAGTCTATTTTTCAGTTGGTAGCTTGGTAGACTGGTTATATAGGTAGACTTCCTCATATCAGTATCTCTGGTTTGTGATTCAGTACTCATATCAGTAGGCTTACTCTATCGGTAACTACGGGTAGACATGAACATTGGTAGCTCTATACATATCGGTGACCTTTGCGTATCGGTGAATCTGTCTAATGGTAGACTAAGTCTATCGGTACACTGAGTACCGGTAGCTATTTATCAGTATCTATACAAAGATCAGTGACTTATTCATATCTGGTTTTATGCAAAACACATCCGATTGGGTTAGAATTACTACAGAAATCATATAAACATGAATAAACAATGATTAACATATTCAAGAGATTATTTTAATATTATTATCATCTTGATTATAGAATATCATAGATTTGAAATAATTAATTTATAAATAAACATTATTTGGGTTTATCAATGATTATGAAAGCATAATTGGGATTATCAAAACAGGTGAGGTAAAAAATCTCCCACATTTTGATAATCACAACTTATGATAGTATTGTTTTAAAAATAATGAGGAGTTGTATAATAGGATATATCATTAAATTAAATTATCTCAACGAAACAGTATGTTATAGAACATAATGGATCAGAGGTGGAAGAAAATGTGAGAGCATCAGAGATAAAATTAAATGAAATGATATATAAAGTAAAATTTAGTGGAATCAGAGATTTAGAGAAAATGGTATTAGAGAATGAAATGTAACAGTATCAGAGAGGCAAAGCAAGATAGCTCTTCCTTAGATAAAAATTTCTCCTCCTTTGATACTTTCTCCCAATATTTATTCTTCCTTTAATACTTCTCCCCCATTGTAAAAGATTGGTAAAATATTTCTCCCCCTTTTTGATATTCAGAAAGTGGGAAACAATAAGAAATAGAAAATGTAGTACCATGTGAAAGAAATGAAATCCAATTGTATTAGATTTTGAAAAAAGGGAAAGAGACAGAAAAAAAACCATGGATTCCTATCCAACAGTATAGCCACTTTTTCAATCCACATATTAAATGTGAGATTTTCCCTAGGGAGGAGAAGAGGATTCAGGTGATGTGGAAGCAAGTGAAGGCTTAAGAATTCCAGAAATGATCATAGGAGGCTGAGCCACAGAAACTGTGCCTGGTCTATACTGAGGAGTCCATTGTGTGATCATAAGTCTGAGGATTTGAATAGCTTGAGTAGGAGTCATCTGAACTGGAGAAGCAGTAGAGGCAAAGGCTGGTGAGGCTGGAGGGATAATCACTAGCCTAGAATCAACATACAGGAAAGGCAACAACATATTTCGGAAATCCATAATTATTCCTCATTCTCTCCATAGCATATATGAAGTCATCCTTGTTCTCTATAAACTTGTCAAACGCTGGAGTCAATTCCCTTATCTTGTTAACTTTCTCTCTGAATGCTTGATTGAGAGGAGGAAGCTTCATATTTTCCCACAATAGTTTTAAGTGATTGTTGAGTTGATGTTTGGTGAAAATCTTAGAGAAATAGGATTCCACCTTTTCTTTAACTTCTTTTTTAGAGGCAGATGCTTCTCTAATGTAGTCTTGGACTATCTTCATTATCTCTCTAGCTGAATATCTGGTAGAAAGAAAAACTTATCTCAGCTCGGATGAGTCCACAGAGAAACTGGTTGAAGCTGAACCAAGTTCCTCCTTCATCATATCTCTAATTTGATTCAACTCTACAGAGGGTTTTGATGCAATAGAACCAACAGAGAAGGTCACTGTTTCTTTGAAGTTCTTGGTCAACCCACTGATAATATATTGAACTTGTGAATTCTGGGATTTAACATAACCTTTCATGGAAGTTTTAAAACATTCGATCACTGAAACCATCTGGCTTACCAAACTCTTGACATTGGCTATGTCCTTGTCTTCTTGGGATTTTGAGATCATGTAAGATTATAAAGAGGTAACCAATTTCTTTAAAGATTCTAGATATGATTCAAGTCTAGAAACATGATCATGGAAGTCTTTAACTTCTTCCACTATTTCTTCCATGAAGGTTGATAAATTACAACCTAGAGTGACTTCAAATGATATTTCCAACATCCTCATCTCTTCAGCAAAACAAAGCTTCATCTCAGTAATTAAGGCATTTAAATATTCTTTCAGATCATCCTTCAAGGATTCCAGATCAGCCCTTGTGATCATATCAGTAGGTGCAACTGTAGTGGGTACTCTTTTAGATTCTAAACTGACCATTGAGTCAGTCATGATCGATTGAACTGAAGAGACAAGAGAGACTTCCATCTTCTTTACCTCTTCCACAAAACTGTCCTTATGATTTTTCTTTAAAGTATTTAGGTCATGTATTCAGACCACATCATCAGGTAATAACTCATATTCAATATTATGAGCAATCATTGGTCTATTGTGAGATGCATCATTATATAAATCTGGATAGTCTAAACCAAAGACTACAAGAACTGGGTCTTCTTCCCAATCATCAATTCCAGCACCCATCGTAACACTTCCAATATTGGTTTGATGCTCCCCCTCAATGGGTGCATCCTCAAGTAACATAACAGCATTCTTAGCTGCATTCTTAGCAGCATTCTCAGTAGGTATTTCATCCTGAGGAGAATCTTCCACTATCAATTCTTTATTTTTAATATCAGGAGAGTCTTCCATAATTGGAAAGGGTACGTCATCTTCATTTGTATCCTTATCAGGCACAAATTTTTTTCCAATCACTGGACTCAGGCTCAAATCAGCAGATAGAGATGTTTCACTTTCATGACCATATTCTTCATTTTCTACAGCATCCTTTTCAACAGCCTCTAAAGTAGCTTCTTATGATTTATATTGATCTAGATCTTCAGGAGTTGGGATAGGAGGTAAGTAAGGGTATCCCCCTTCATCAGCAGAGAAATCTTCCTCTTCTGAATCATCACTGTATTCTGGATCCTTTCTATCAGGTCCTAGACCTGGATCCCTCACATCCTTAGGTCTTGAAGGATGATTACAGGATTAAATTTGTCATACACCTTCTAGTCATCATTGACCCATTCTTTTCTCCAAGGGTTCCTATTGATATGTATTTGAAGACTGTAGAGGTGATACAAAAGTTATTCTTAACTTCCAATGTATCATCTTGTGACTCATCTAACCCTTTTACTTTAATCATCATAGAGAACAATTTATCAAAGAATGGGGCATTTGTCTTTGATTTCGTCCTTGTCATGACTTCTATTTGGATAATCAGCAATCTGCACAAATTAACTTCTACACAATGTCTTAAGAGATGTAGGAGATAGATATCCTGATATCTCAAATTGGGAATGTCTCCTCTCCTCGGTATCAAGTCATGATGCACAAATTTGAATAGAAATCTGTTCTCTCCATCCATTTCTACAGCAACTACTTGTCTTTGAATTCCATCACCAGTCAGCTCTTCCAAAGCTGTCTCATAGTCAAAAATATCACTGGTAGGTGGCATGGCTCTCGAGACATATCCAGATACACCTTCATACAGAACTTTTAAGCACTCATCCCATTCAATAGATGAAAACTAAATCTTGTTACCATTCATAAAAGAGGTTACTCGATTTTCATTCTCAGATTTTTCAAAGCTCACAAACTCGTAAAATTGTTTCACTAATTTTGGAAAGTAGGGACCACTGATGTTTGAAAAACTCTCTACCCATTTTTGATATTCAAGTACATCAAGCACTAAGGATTTTCTATGAAGCATCCATTCTACACACATATCCTTTTCAATAATAATGACTCTATTCTGCATATGAGGATTCACTGGTCGTCTCCCCGACCTAGTTCTAGCAACACTACCACTTGCATCTTGCTCAGTCTTCTGCTTCTTTGTTTTTGGCTCAACAGAGTCATCTCTGATGGTAGAAAGTTTGGTTTTTTCCATCTCTAGTTCAAAATATTTAGGTTTCTCTAAGGATTCGGCAGCCAAGGTTTGAGGGTAAAGGTTTGAGGATCGGTGGATTGAGAAGTAGCTCGAACGATAGCTTTATCATTTAGGAATCATAAAATAAATAAATGAAATGAAATAACGCAAAAACGATTCAAATTATGGTGGAAGACAAAAGTTTAAAACAGCACACTCATCAGTGAGAATTCCACATCGGTGATAATTTCACATCGGTGAGAATTTCACATCGTTGAGAATTTCACATCAGTGAGCATTTCACATCAGTGAGAATTTCACATCAGTGAGAATTTTATATCACTGAGAATTTTACATCAGTGAGAATTTCACATAGTTGAGGTTAGCTACCAATCAAGGTTAAAAATTCCTAACTCATGTCTAATGTAACGTAACCTTTCCGAGCTCAAAGGTTTAGGGAAAATATCGACTAATTGATGTTCAGTACCAATAAACTCAAAAATAATATCACCGTTTTTGTAATGATCTCTCAAGAAATGGTCCCTTAAATCAATGTGTTTGGTCCTAGAGTGAGACACATGGTTCATTGAGATATTTATTGCACTAGTATGGTCACAGTTGATTGAAACATGCTTAAAGTCATATCCATAGTCCAAAAGAGTGTGTTTCATCCACAGAATTTGTGCACATCAACTACCAGCAGCTATTTACTCTACTTTGGCAGTGGACAATTCTACAGAATTCTGATTTTTACTACACAAAGATACTAACGATTTTCGCAATAAATGAAATGTTCCAGATTTGATTTTTCTATCCAACTTTAATCCAGTAAAATCAGCATCTAAATAACTCATTAACTCAAAGGAATGTCCTTTTGAGTAAAACAAACCTAAGTTCACAGTATATTGAAGATACTTAAAAATTCGTTTAACAGAAAGTAAATGATATTATTTTGGGTTAGCTTGAAATCTTGCACACATTCACACGCTAAACATAATATCTAGTCGACTAGTAGTAAGGTAAAGTAAGCTTCAAATAATACCTCTGTAATTTGTTTGATCCACTGGTTTCCCAGTTTCATTTGTATCCAATTTACAAACAGTAATCAAAGGAGTTTCACATTCCTTAATACAATCTAAACCAAAATTTTTTAAAAGATCCTTTGTATATTTACTTTGATTCAAAATAATACAATTTTCATTTTGGAAAACTTGAAATCCAAGAAAATATTTATGTTCTCTCATTAAACTCATTTCAAACTCATTTTGCATACTCTTTAAAAAACCAGTACATAAGGAATTTTTATAAGATCCAAAAATAATATCATCCACATAGATTTGTACTATTAAAACATCATTAGAAATTCTTTTAATAAAAAGAGTTGGATCAGTAATCCCTTTATTAAAACTTTTTGAAATAATAAATTTACTAATTCTATCATACAAAGCTCTTGGAGCTTGTTTTAGACCATATAAAGCTTTAGAAAGATTAAAAACTTGATTTGGAAAATGATGATTAGTAAATATGGGTGGTTGTTAAACAAAAAAATCTTTGATAATAACACCGTTCAGAAAAGAACTTTTAACATCCATTTGATATAACATGAAATTTATATGAGTTGTATAGGAAAATAAGATCCTAATGGCATCTAATCTAGGTACAGGTGAAAAGGTTTCCTCATAGTCTATACCTTCTTCTTGACTATATCCTTGTGAAACTAGCCTAGCTTTGTTTCTAACTATGTTTCCAGATTCATCAACATTGTTTCTAAAAAACCATTTAGTGCCTATTGTTAAAATGTCCTTAGGTCTGTCAACTAATTCCGAGACTTTGTTTCTTTCAAATTTATTTAACTCTTCTTGCATAGCCATTACCCAAAATTCATCATTGATAGCATCATTGACATTTTTAGGTTCTATCTATAAAATAAAGGCTTGATGTTCAACCTGGTTTCTTAGAGAAGCTCTAGTCTGTGTCCCTCTATCAAGATTACCAAAAATAGCATATAAAAGATGATTATTTAGAATACTTGTTGATCTAGTAACGGAAGGACTAGAAATTTCAGGTTCATCTATAGGTTCAGATTCTATATGAGAAGATTCTGGAATATGTCCATAACTGGATGTTTTTATAGCAGGTTCTTTAGATTTATCATTAATGTTCAGAACACTCAATTCTTTTTCAAGATTTTCAAGAGAGGTTTTAGGCTCACGGGGATCAGTTTCATCAAACATGATGTGAACTGATTCTTCCACACATTTGGTTCCTTTATTAAGGACACTATAGGCTTTTATAGTTAAATAATAACCAGGAAAAATTCCTTCATCACTCTTAGAAGCAAACTTGTCCAGATTATCCTTTGTATTAAGAATAAAAAGTTTGCAGCCAAAGACTCTAAAGTAAATAACTTTAGGTTTTCTATTATTGCACAGTTAATATGGGGTCTTCTTGAGAACAGTTCTAATTAAGACTCTATTAGTAATATAACAGGCTGTATTCACAGCATTAGCCCAAAAGTAAATAGGCAGGTCATATTCATTATGCATGGTTCGAGATATTTCTTGAAGGGTTTTATTCTTTCTTTCTACTACACCATTCTGCTGAGGTGTCCTAAGAGCATAAAAGTTGTGACTATAGCCATTTTGTGAGCAATAAGATTCAAACTCTTGATTTTTAAACTCACGGCCATGATCACTTCTCAGGGTTTTAATGTTAAGTCCACTACGATTTTCTACAGATTTGGAGTATTTAACAAAGTAAGAACAAGCATCACTTTTGTGACCTAAGAAGTATACCCAAGTATATCTAGAAAAGTCATCTACTAGGACATAGACATAGTGCTTCCCATTTAAACAAGAAACTATTTAAGGTCCAAAAAAGTCTATGTGAACCAAGTCGAGAGGTTGAGAATTTGAAACTACTTTCTTTGATTTAAAAGAAACTTTATGTTGCTTTCCCTTTTGACAAGGATTACAAACTTTGTCATTTGGGAATTCAAGATTAGGTAGGTCTCTAACTAAGTTCTTCCTAGTCAATTTTCTATGTGAATATATGTTGCAGCGTCCTAATCATCTATTCCAAAGCCACGATTCTTTGTGAAAAGCATTTAAGCAAGTAACATTTTTCATAGATAAGTAATTTATGTCAACATCATAAACATTTTCATTTCTCAAGGCAGAGAATACTAATAAAAAGTTAGAATTAAAAACATTACAAGAATAATTTTCAAATTTCACATTAAATCCATCATCACATAATTGAAAAATACATAACAGGTTATAATTAAGTCCATAAACAAATAAAACATTAGAAATAAAAACTGAATCATTGTTACCAATCTGGCCTAGGCCAATGATTTTTCCTTTAGAATTATCACCAAAGGTGACATGGCCTCCATCACCCATTATTAAGCTCTTGAATCATGAACAATCTCCAGACTTGTGTCTTGAACATCCACTGTCCATGTACCATACCTTCATGTGAGAACTCTTCAAACAGGTTTCCTACAAAATAGATTTACACAGAAAATGATTTTTGTACGCATATCTTCTTGGGTCTAGAGAAGTTAGCAATCAAAGATTTAGGCACCCATATTTGTCTTACAGATATCATATAATTTACAGAATCAATAGTTATTGAAAGATAAAATTTATTTGATCTATAAACATATGAATAACTAGTTGAAGCATAGGAATTTCCAGAACTGGAATAAGTAGAATTTTTTCTAGACTTAGAGATAAATAGAGTTTTAGTGAACTGTATTTGTCCAGGTTGGTATCAAAAACCAGTGGTGTATTTAGGTGAAACTTTATTACCTAACATTTGAGTTAGAGTATCTTTTCCATTTGTGAATTTTCTAATTCCATTATATGTTTCCCATTAGACATTTTTAATTTAGTATTTTCCTTTAACAATTGAGCATTCTTTTCTTTTTCTATATCAAAGGCAGATTTAACATTGGAAATAAGAGCATGATGTTTCTTTAGTGACTTATATTTGTCTTTAAGTTCATTACATGTTTCTTCCAGAATGTTACAGTATTCAAACATTTCAGCCTTAGACATATTTCAATAATTTCATCCTTAGACATATTTCAATCATTTTTAAAACCAAAGAATACAATGTCTACACAATTATAGTTGTTTTAGGGACTACATACTACTAGCATCATATGTTAACTTCTATCATCATTACACAATTCATTAACAGCTGTAGATAACTAGAATTTCCTTCATATCTTAGTTCAAAATTATAATATAAAATTCTTTTTAAATTCCACAACTTAGGCACATAATAGGTAAGAAATTAAAAATCATAAATAAAAAAAGAGTAAGTATTTTAAATCCACCATGAGATATTAGACAAACATAATTTACAGTATTTCATTAGTGGGGGGGGGGTGGTGATATTCATGACATATTCACTTTTATCTTATTCTATAATGATTTTTTTAATTCTATCCCCACTCTGATGAACCGAAAAAACTATTTTTTAAGGAATTTTAGTTTATTTAGAATTATCCTTTTTTTCATAATTAATATTTAAATAAAAGATAATTCACCTTCTTCATGGATTAAACATTAATCACTATAAAATAAAAATTTGGATCCTTTCCAAAAAAACTTATAATATTATTAAATCATAAGAATGTTGTTTTTAATAGCACATCACATCTCGATTTTACTTTTCATGATTAATTCCTTTAATGAACATAATTGAAATATCAGGTGTCACAATACATCATTATATTCCCATTATAAGGACGAGTATTTATCTATTCTAGAATTCTTGAACCCTATTTAGAAAAATTGATACATGGTAAAAACATTAATAATTTACACATATTATAAAATAGTTTTTTTATAATTTGGGCATGTTATAAAATAAAAACTATTCCCATATATAACTATCATTGAATTAAAAATGTCTATTTATTTTGGATTTCATTCATTCGAAAGAATTTTATTTTTATATTTTTTAATGTTAAATAAAAATCATGTCATAAAATAGTTTATTAGAAATGAAAAACATTGATATTAATCAATGACCTTCATTATTAAACTTCCAAAAAAATCCATAGTGAAATTTAATGAAAAAAACACTTTTAATATCATATAATTAATATTTAATTTAATTTAACTAAACATTCTGTTTCCAAAAATACAAACATGAATTTATGTGTTATTTAAGATGAATCATTTTTTAAGATATAACTAAACAAGATACACTAAATTTGAATTATATATAAAAATTACTGAAGAGAAAAATCACTATTGTGGAAATATATTATCATGAAACTTCCTAGGTAAAATAATATCATTAATTTCTAGACATCACCTATATGTTCATTAAATTTAAAATATTTATCAAAATATTAAACATTACATGGTAGAGGAATCATGTATTAAATCATTCTATATACTCAAAATATTAAATGTAAAAAACTAGAATTAGAAATATAACATAGGGGTATATAACATGATTACAATGTTTAGAAGACACCATAATAAGTTTGAATAAAACACACTTCTCCGATATCAAAATTCTTAGCTTATATTGAAATCTATGAGAATGATGATTGCACCCCCCCCACTAAAATTTCATCCACCAAATCAATATATCTTTACTAAAAATGTTTTATATACTTATAAATTTTTTGTGTTAAATCTCAGAGGATCGTGATACCTGTTTCATTTACAGTTTTCTCTACCTACATCTGATGTTGGGTTTCGGTAACAGGTTTTTCCTACTAGTCCTTGGAAAACCTCACCTATTATAAATTTCAATCACTGTCATATAACTCCAACATATTTTCTACCATTCTATCATGAATCCCTCCAACTAGAACCCCTTTTGGTTCACTTGTGAATATAGGGGTAACCCCAGAACATCAACTTCAAAATTCCATTGGTCATAAACTAGCATAGACGATATTTTTTTTTCAGGTTTGGGATCCATTAATATCAAAATATAATCCAATGATGAGAGATAAGTTCAATAAATTATCTCCAATTATGATAAAAATAATTTCCAAACCATTTAAATCCTATCAAAAAACTGTGTGAAACATAAAGTAATAAAGCTAAGAAAATATAATATTGAGCTCGTACGATCCACTCCAATTATTTTATTCCATAGAATCTATTTGATTTGAATAATCATCATTCATCCTTAAACTATCATACAAAAATACTCTAGAAACATCATAAAGGGGTAGGCACTTGGGAGTACTCATTAGGATTATATTTCAATGAAAAAATATTTCAAGTGAATTCAATGTGTTGGAAATGATATATATATATATAATGAATAATTAATCAAATGATAGGATCAATAATATTTCTTATCAACCATTAATTAAAATATCCATAATCGTTACTTTCGTTAGAGTCTCTTATAGCTATCTAAGCATAACTTTTACCATATCATAAATAAATATTAAAAAACAGACTATCTTAGTCAAAAGTATATTGACCTAGGATCAACATACATGGATATTCTATCATTTTAGATGAAGATTTAGTACATAAAAAAAATACATGCCAGATTACCATAATAGTTTAGTGTCTTTGGAAACATGGAAACAAAATATTTTATCCTGGTGAAAGATCTTTAACGTCTCCCATAATGATCTCCACCTTTAGTACTTCAACCTAAAAACATTCATTAAAACCTGGATAATAGAAACATAAGATAAGGGTGAGCTCAGAAGCCCATTAAGGGTAAACAAGTGATAAATGTAAGCATAAACATGGACATAGTAGTATGATAATGCCATCATAATATTATGAGATCATACCCTGCATATCAAAGGTCATAAACATGAGTTGTGGGATAAATATTTGAAGTTCATATGACATGAAACGTAATGAAATAAACACCATGATATACAAACTCATAACTAAGTAATAAGACAAAGGATCTTTTGGAATACATATAAAAATAGAAACATTTATGTTAGGGCTACCTACCAAGAACTTTATAACATGTCAGGCTAGTGCAATGAACCTTGTGCCTACTTCGTCGTTGGGCTAGGAAACAGTTTACACGCATTTTATTTGGCTTGGTATATACCCCATGTACCTTCTTTTTTTATTCTTGGGATAAAACCTTTGATCCCTATTTATTTTAGGTTTGGGTTACAATCCATGTACCTTCTTATTTTCAGGTTTGAGATACTCCTTTGGCACCCTCTTTCATTTGGGTTGGGATAAAAACCATACAACCTCTTTCTTTTTGGGAATGGTATACAACCCATACATCCTATTTATTTTTGGTCTTTGGTGACAACCCGTGTACCCTTTGAGCTTATATAAAACTTCTCAATACTGAATGCATTGGAGGGAGATTCATGTCCCACCCAAATCATAGTAAAATCATTCACATGTGTGCCATAAGAAAATAAAACATTCATAACTCCATGAAACATAAAAATATATAGGTCTTATAGACATCACATAATACCCCTAAAATGAATTGGGTATCATTAACTGTTCATTACATCAAAAACTATGGAAAGCATATAGGTTTTATAACCTTTTCATCTACGCATAACCCGTGATATAAAAAAAATATTTCATAAACATATAAACATTGAATGAGTAACAAGTTTCATAAAGAATATGACATTAATCATAACCCCTTCATAGAAAGGATATGAATAGAATATTTTTATCATTTAAAAAAAGTGATATTGTAACACCCATATAGGTCATCTTAGATGGGAAAATGTTTTAAATAACATTCAAAAATATTTCATAAGGAAAATATACTTTCTTATTCAAAAAGTCCTATTAATACATAAAACCATTTAAAAACCATTTTCTCATAAGATAACATGAAATCATATAAAGAATACATGAAATCATTTTGAAAACCTTTTCCTCAAAAATTATTAATTTTTTAAATCTTAAATATTATCCTTTTAAAAAATGAATAGTATTCTTTAGAGGAATAATTATGTGTAAATCCATAGATGTTGTACAATGTAAAAAAGAACAATCATTTTTCATGGTTAAAAGGTTAGAAGGAATGCCTTGTTTAGAAAGTGACATGAATATTACATTGGATAGATTGGTGGAAGAAAAATGGGTAAAAATTTAAATAAAATCTTATAGGATAATGGTGTAATATTCTTCAAAACTCTTTTTAGAAAACATATATTACCAACTGAAGGAAGGGTAACGTTGGGATTTCATAAATACACTTTATTAACCATATTTTAGACCAAAGTATAAGGACCTGGCCTTGAAAAATTACATAACATTGAATTAAATAAATAATTCACACTGAGGATATTTTCAGGTATAGTGTCTTAGTAAATTACGCCATAACTATTATATTTCAACTTAAAAATTACGTGTAGACACTAATACTCAGTATACATTTTTTCATATAATAAAAACTCTTAAAAAGAAACTTTTCTAAATTTATGTTTTAGACAACATGAATTTTCCATGATCCAAACCTTGACCCTATTCACCTTTATGTCCAAGGGAAAACATTTCAGAAACCTGGGATGAAAATAAAAATCTTAGTAAGGGTTATAAAATAAATAAAGAAATAATTAGCACATCAATAAATAAAAATCAATGAAGCTATACTCTTTAATCATAACATACCTCAAAAAATTAACAGATTTATGAATAACACACAGATGTCATAAATCATAAGGGTAACCTTTGGAATACATAACAGACATACATTGTAGCTACCACTACTACCTAGGGAGTTACATTAGAATATACATTAATTTATATACCCTAAATCTCTTAAAAGAAACATTAACATTTACCTCTGTCATCTTACCCAATGCATTGGAGAGCTATCTCAGGCTCACCCGCCATTGGTTTATCACAGAAACACACATATACATAAAAATTTCCCAATAACCACGACATAATCATAACAAAATTACAAAGAAAAGATTAAATTTCCACATTACAATAAAAATATATCGTATTATGATATTGAAATAAACAATGCTTTATAAAACTATTTTCAAAACCATTTAAAACATTTAATAAATAGATTTTTGAATCAAAGTGTTCCATACCAGTTTAATGAATTTAAAAGAATTAACATTTTAAAACCTTAATTTACATATAAATAAATCCTTAAAACCATTTTAAAAACATTGAAATTAATGATAAAGATTTAAAAGAATGAATCTTTAAAACATTTAAAATGATATTTTAGTTAAAGAGTCCCTAACAAAATGAGAGAGCATAAATACTAATAATTGAGGTATAACACCAATAAAAGTATATAAAATCCTGAGAATAGAGATATTCAAGAAATAATATGTCAAAGGGCCGTATCTACACTATATAAACGTTAATTGGTGTGTAATAATAAATAAGTTTCAATGGAATGTAAATTGAGAAAAAGTCCTTTGTAAATATCATATCCTTGGATTAAGGACAAATCAATGGCATAATTATGTGTGGAAAAAAGAATACACAAAATAAAATTGGAAATTAAATGTAAAACTGTTAGAGTTCATTCACACATATTCATATCATGACATAATCATGAATTATAAGTTTAACTCAAAGAATTGAAGTTGGTTAAAGAAGTTCAGTTACCAAAATATGACAGCCAAATGACGCCAATTTAAAATTCAGAAAATGAGTCGATTAGAGAAAAATGGGTACCTAATCACTTGGAAATAAAATTTACAACAATAAGGATATATAAGAACATATCCCAATATAAAAAATTGTAAATTCAAGACATAACAAAAACAAGACTTTGACTAAAAGAGGAAGGTGAAAGGTTCTTTTACCGATTTGGTATCTTACAAAACATAAAACCCCTGAAAGGAGAATCATAAAATGAAGATTTAAATACCCATAAATTTAAGTATATTAAACAATTAATGAAATCATGGGCATTATATACACCATACAAATGGAAATAGTGGCATATATAGCATGAATTTCACGGGAATAAAAAAGTGAGATAAAAACCCCTTACCACGTTGTAATGGATTTATTCGTATGACCAATAGTTAATAACCACCAAAAGAATCATATAATACCATGAATATATAGAGAATAATGATAATATATATCAAATTTAATTATAAAATACACCACATTCAAAAAAGAAGTGGTGAATAATGGAAATCTCACGGAATTAAAAGTGAGATAAGAAACCACATACCTCGTGTCTGACTTGACCAGTTCAATATTTAATCTATGGAATAATTAACTAAAGATAATTTATAGATTATTAATAACCTTTTACAATTCTATTATTCCTTTTATATAATTTATTACCATGTTATAAACATTATGTAATCATTTAAGTTAATAATGGTCATTTTGTCTATATTTGAGTTGAAATGAACTTCTTATATTTACAAGTTGTCCTTGTGGAAAGAAGATCATTATCTCTAGAATAATATTCATGATTTAGATATAATATATATAATATATATATATTATATATATGTGTGTGTGTATTTATAACAATTCATACCACTTGGAGATAAGAAATTAAATGCACCATTCATGGAGACGGTAAGCCGTACTTACGCATGAACGCTACTTTCCATTATATTTCATATTTAATGGAATGAAAAATTAATGATAAATATGTATATCATAAATAAAGTATAATATTATACATAACTTCAATTACTCCATCCTTTATAAATTCCACTTATGGAATGAACGAGTATTATCACTTTGAGGAGGAGGTATTCCACACTTCCTCAAATGAAATTATAATATTTACCCACTATGGATACCATAAAAGAATAATATAAATGAAAAATAAAGAAGTTTAAATACAATATAAATACAATATATATCATATATAAATACAGTTCCATATTAAAGGCCACCATAAGAGGTGGTAGGAGATAATTGAACAATCATCGTTTCGTAAGGCGTTAGTTTTCCGTCCACAGAAAGAGTATGTTCTTTACCCATTAGATGAAGGTGTGTGTAAGTGTATTTAGAATTGTTTTCATAAAAACAAACTATTATATTCAATATACTGTTTTTTTATAATATAATGGAATAAAATGTGTTTATGGGGCTGGATAATTAAAATAAAACAAAATAACTTAAGAAAAGACATTACATTTAAATCACGTATCTCCCTTTGGTTTGAACCAAAAGATATAATTGAATTGCCTTATGCCTAGGGGAAGGATTTTACGAGGAGTATAGAAATGTATAAAGATTAATTAGGTAGTTTTTGGATGATCCAAGGGGCTTGATAAGTGTGAATAATGGGTTATAAGTGAGGGATTTTTATAAGGGGGAGGAGGGATTCTTTATGAATGTTTAAAAATATTATTTTTTATATATAATTATTTTCAGTTTATAAAAGTCCAAAACATATTAAAGTTAAATATAAGATGAATCATGTTATAAATAAAATCATAAAATAATAATTTCATAGGTTTCAATTATTTTTTTAATAATTATAATGTTATTTATTTAAATCGTTGATTAATGTGGTAAACACTTCCTCATTATTGTGTCATAAATATTTTTATTTATTTAATGTTTAAAAATTATAAAACATAAAACATGATGTATGAAATATTTTTATATTTAAAATTGATATTTATAGTCAAATATATAACTTACATAACCCCATGTAATAATTGATTTACTACAAGATATATGTTTGTGTCATTTTTGTCTTCACATTAAGGTAATTAATATAAAGTGTCATTATCACCCCCCAAGTGGCTCTATTGGGTCCCAAAATCAACACAAGGATTCCCATGGTCTGAAAGCTATAAAAAAATAGGATTAGGAGACATGTTAGGGTAAATTTATATTATTATAATAGTATTAGTTTACCTTTATTTACCAAATTTACCCTTTAACCATGGTAAATAAGAGTTTTCTCAATGTAAATATAAATCATGTATAATAATGTTACCTATTTAAAAAAAAATTCCCTCATGATAAAAAATATTTAATCCATTTTTTAAAATTCAAAACACATAAGTGGAATAAATTAATTTAAAATTAAATCCCGCTTTTAAAACAAAATGCATGTTTTTAAGAAATCATAACTATCAAAATATAGACACTTATTTTTTTCCAATTTAAATGTCAAATTACTTCCAATGACCAAAATTGGATTAAATAGTAAAAACATAATATAATTACACTTTAAAACCAATTAAAAAGATAATGTATCCTTATAAATAAATTATATTAAAAGGCAGTTTTGAATTAAAGTACATTAATTTTCACTATTTATAAAAAAATAAATTTTATCTGAAAAATACCATAAATTTACAAAATTTAAATATTGATGTCTCGATTCTAAAGAAAAATTTTATTTTTTCATATATATCATATAAAAGGGACCAAATCTATATTTAACATGGGTCTTCCATCAAAAGGTTGTTAAACGACCTTTCAATGAATATTTGAGTATTAATGCTTAAAATCAGATTTTTTCTTATATTAAGCCAATAAAAATTACGAGATAAATGTAAAAACATTTAACAAACATGTATATTCATATTTTAGTTAGTTCTATCCATTCTCACCAATACAATGACTAGGTGTTAACTAAAATTTAAAATAATATTATATTATTATTATTTTCAGTATTACTCAACGTTGTGTGCAACGTAAGTTTTCAATGAAACATGTTGTTGCGTATTTGGTATTACATTGAACATAGCATCCCATTTAAGGTAAAAGTAATATTTAGTTCACAAATTCTAATAAATATGAAAATGTTATATTCTTTACTTACCTGGGATGTTACATCCTTCCCCCATTTTGGGAATTGCATCTTCGCAATTTTAAAATTGGGCTTGGAAATTTCATTGAATGCCCAAAATAAGAAAAAGATTCAATAAAAATATCCCATTAGAATAAAGGAAAATAAGTAAAAAGTTCACCGAAACAAAAAAAATACTATGGTTCCATGAAAACATGGATATCTAAGAGAAACTAACTGTCATAGATTAATAGAGAGCGATAGATAACTTAATCATGAAAAGTTAACAACAACAATGTCATAAATTTGTTTTTGGGTAAAAGTATGATGATAATAGAGATCTTATAACATTTTTTATTCAATATAATTTTCATAAAGTTGAATAATCTACTCATAACTAGACTATGATTGTAAGGAAATATACTTACTTGTCATTTAGAGTGTCATCCTTTTATAATATTCGACCACAAACTCATCTTTTCTCCTAGTGATGAGTATTAAAGATGACATGGTCACATTGAATGCTCTATAATCTACTTCTAGAGAAGCACATAATCCCAAAATATGAACTATATTTTCCCATGTCTTTAGACATTAACCAAAACAAAAATGGTTAAGTACAAGATCAGATAATCCCCAAAGGATAATATTTTACATAAAGAAAAAATACTCTTAATCTCCAAAAATTTTCAAACAATACCCAAAATTCAACAAAGAACATACAATAAATAGCTATCCATAAATTTATTCAATGTGATCCAAAATATGATTGAAACCTAAAACTCAGAAGAATATTATCACATAGTCATCGACGAAAAATCTTAACATTTATCTCCAAAAAACATCGACTTCTATTAAAGTCTCATAATAATGTATAATTAACCTAATCACATATTTTCTATGATAGGTTAATCATTTCCATAAATAACACAAATCGCCATATTTCCTCAATAAAAAAAATATTCATCTAAAATAAAATTTCAGTAATTACTCCAAAAAAGAGATCCCATAGTATTCCATTTCCCTTAAGCATATAATGTTTTCAAAAGTGAAAACATCATCTAAAATAAACTTTATCACTTAATCACCAAATCATTTTCCTATATTAAGGATATCCATTTGATAAAAAATGATATCCCAAAATCATCTTATTCTTGATCCATAAAATCATTTTACATAATAGAATAATTCATACTGACTAGGGACTTCAAGTAGGATAGTGGTAGGAGATGAGCCCTTGTCTCCCTTTAGTTGTGGGATTGATTCCTATGGCATTTTCAGATGCGATGGGTTGTCACCTATCTTATGAGTTTTCCTTTGTATAAAAATCAAAAATAAGACAAACATATTTGAACCTCAAATGTTTTCTTATACCTTTCATTTTAATACCAATACATTAATACCACACAATCTTAATACATGAAGACTTATATATATTTTCCTTATTTTTTATTTCACCTCTAAATGATAAAATAAATCAATTCCTAATATAAAAAACACCATACTTTCATCATGGTGTCCATATTGTTTCATCGTCCTCTTGTTCATGTCGGTTAAAGGTCCATTCATTTAAAAAATGATTTATATATCCTCCAAAATCATTTTCTTCCTTTATCCAAATACACCTTGTACAACTTGGGTCATATGGGTATTCGCTGAAAAACAGTTTCGGAAAATAATCAGGTATGACATATAATTTCAAAACATCTGATAAAACATGATTTTTATAAAATAGTCAGGCTAAATTTGAGTTGAAACATTCAATCCATGGTTTTTTTTAAAATACCATAATTATGTTCTATGAAACTATATTGAAAATTAAAATATATATATTTTATACAAGGGTCTCATTCTTCAGCACCTTTTGAAAATCATAATATTCTTCAAAATCATGTGATAAGGTAAAATATTTGAAAATTCCATGATTATATTTACCTTTCTTGAAAATATGAGAATATTGATAAAATAGTATTTTATTATATAAAACTCATGATCCATGATGATATCAAGGTATAGTGGATGTGTTTGATATCTCAAAAAACTTCTTCCGAGTGAGTTGTAATCTAGAAAACGATTCACCATCATCTGAACAAGACTTTGAAATAATTATTGCTAGCATGTCATCAAGAAGAGATAGGAATGTCATTTGAGGTCCTCCTACTTCCATTTGTAACCGACATTCCTTGATCAGAAAAATTTATAAAATAAGGATTTAACTTAAATAAAAAACATAGGGACTAACCATGTGTTTAACAAAAATTCATAATCTCTAAAGGTGTCTAAACTAACATTTGATACCAACTATATAGACCCAGCCTTAAAACATTCCATAATCATGAATTAAATAAATAATTCACATTGGGGATCTTTTCTGGTAAAGAGTCTTAGAGAATTAGGCCATAACTATTGCATATCAACTTGAAAATTACTTGTAGACACTACTACTCAGTATCCATTTTTTTCATATAATAAAAACTCTTAAAAATAAACTTTCCTAGTTCCATGTTTTAGACATCAAGAAATTTCAATGATGAAATCCTTGACCCTCATCATCATTATATCCTATAGAAAAAATTTCATAAACCTGGGATGAGAATAAAAAGATCAGTAAGTGTTATAAAATAATGAAATAAATTTTTATCCCATCAATAAATACAAATCAATTAAACCATACTTTTCAATAATAACATACCTCAAGAAATCATAAGATTTATGAAAAATACAAAGATCTCATAAATCATAACAGTAACCATTGGAATACATAACAGAAATACATTGTAGCTATCACAGCTACAAAGGGAGTTACATTGGAATACCCGTAATAGTATATTCCCTAAATCTCTTCAGAGAAACATTAACATTTACCTTCGTCACGTTACCCTATGCCTTAGGGAGCTATCTCGGGATCACCCGCCTTAGGTTTATCATGGAACCACCTTTATACATAATCATTTCCCAATAACCATAACATAATGATAACACATAAAACAAGAATAAAGGAAAGATAACATTTCCACATTCCAATCAAAATATATCATATCAAGATATTGAAATAAACAATGCATTTTCACACTATTTTGAAAACAATTTAAAACATTTAATATAGAGACTTTTGAATCAATGTGTCCTATACCACTTTGAAGCTTTTAAAAGAATTAAAATTTTCAAACGTTACTGTCCACATAAATATATCCATAAAACCATTTTAAAAACATGGAAATTAATGATTAATATTTATAAGAATAAATCTTTAATACATTTAAAATGAAATTTTTGTTAGAGTTCCTAACCAAATGAGAGAGATTGAATACTAATAATTGAGGAATAACACCAATACAATCCTATAGAATCCTGAGAATAGAGATATTCATGTTATAATATGTGAAATATAAGTACATAAACTACATAAAATTGAATTGGTGTAAAATAATAAATAAGTTTCAATGGAATGTAAATTCTGACAAAATCCCTTGCAAAGATCATAGCGTTAGATTAAGGACAAATCAATTACAAAATTATGTGTGAAAAATAAAAAAACACCCAATATAATTTTATATTAAGTGTAAAACAATCATAGTTCATTCACACATATTCATATCATGACATCATTAAGAAGTAGAAGTTTATCCCAAAGAATTGAAATTGGGGAAAGACGTTCAGTTTAAAAAATTCGACAGCTTAACGACATCACATTAAAATTCAGAAAATGAGTTGATTAGAGAAAAAGGGGTATCTAACCACTTGGACATAAAATTTACAGCAATAATTATATATAATAACATATCCAAATATAAGAAGATGTAAATTAAAATACATAACAAAAAGAAGTGTTTGACAAAAAGAGGAAGGTAAAGGTTCCCATACCGATTTGGAAACTTACAAAACATACACACCATGAAAGAAGGACTATAAAGTAATGATTTTAATACCCAAAAATTGAATTATATTACATAATGAATACAATCAGAGGGATTACATACAAAAAAAATTAAATATTGTCAAATATAGCCTTAATCTCACAGGAATAAAAAAAGTAGATGAAAACCCCTTACCACATTGTAATCAATCGAGTCATACGAAAAAAAGTTAATAAACACCAAATGAATCATATAATACCATGAATATAAATATAATCATGATAATATATATCAAATGTAAGTACAAAATACCCCACATTCAATAAATAAATGGAAAACAATTGAAATATTATGGAATTAAAAGTGAGATAAGGAACCACTTACCTCGGGTCTGATTTGACCAGTTCATTATTTAATCTAATGAAAAATAAACTAATTTTAATATACACTTTCTTAAGAATATTTTTAAATAATATTATTCCTTTTATATTACTTATTATTATGTTATAAAGATTATTTAATCAGTTAAGTTAATTATGGTCGTTTTGTCGACATTTAAGTCAAAATGAACTTTAATATTTATAAGTGGTCCATGTGGTCAAATATTCATTATCTCCAGAATGATATTCATTATTTATATATAATATATATCATATATAACTAGTATATATATATATGTATTAATAAAAATACATAACATTTGGAGATAAGAAATGAAATGGACCATTCATGGAGATGGTAAGCCGTATGTACACATGAACTCTACTTAAATTTCATTTTCATATTTAATGGAATGAAAATTTACTGATAATAGGTATATAAAAATTCAAGTATAATATAAGATATAATTTCAGTAACTATATTTTTTATATTTTCCACTTACGGAATGAATGAGTCATATCACTTTGAGGGGGCAGTAGTCCACACTTCCTCAAATGAAATTATCGTATTTACACACTATCGAAACCATAAATGTTTTCTATAAATAGAAAATAAATAATTATAAAAACAATATAAATATAATTTTTATCACATATAAAAACATTTCAATCTTAAGGGCCACCATAAGAGGAGGTATGATATAATTGAACAATCATCGATTCGTGAGGCGTTAGTTTTCCATCCATAGAAACACTATGTTTTTTACCCATTAAAGGTGGTGTGTGTAAGTGTAGTTAGAATAATCCTCATTAAAACAAAATTTTATATTGATGATTCTTGTTTTTTTATAAAATAATGGAATAAAAATAGTTTATGGGGCTGGATAAGTAAAAAGAAACAAAATAACTTAAGAGAAGATGTTACCTTTAAATTAGGTATCTCCAATTGGTTTAAACCAAAAGCTTTAATTGAATTGCCTTATTCATTGGGGAAGGATTTTATGAGTAGGAGAGGGATTTAGGGATATTAATTAGATGGAGTTTGGATTATCTAAGGGGCTTGATAATTGTGATAATTTTTTTAGAAATTAGGTATTTTATAAGGTGGAGGAGGGGCTCTTTATGAATGTTCAAAAATATTATTTTATTAAATAATTATATTCATTTTATAAAGGTACAAAACTTATTAAAGTAGAAGATAATATGAATCATGTTCTAAATAAAGTTATCCAATAAAAAAGGACTGGTTTTGGGTTATTTTGTTAATCTTTATAATCATATTAATTTAAATCATTAATTAATGAGGTAAACACTACTTCATTATTGTGTCATAAATAGTTTTATTTGTATTATGTAAAAAAATTATAAAAAAAATCATGATATAGGATGTCCATTTATATTTCAAATGAGTATTTGTAGATGAAGAGATAACTTGTATAACCCCTTTTAATAATTCATTTACTAAAAGATATTTTTTTGTTATTTTAATCTTTACAAAAAATTAATTAATATAGTGTGCCATTATCACTTTCATGTGTCACCATGGGGTGCCAAAATTAATCCAAGGATGACCATGGTCGGAAATGTATCAACCAATAGTATTATGACACATGTTAGGGTAATTTTATATTATTATAAAAATATTTTTTACCCTTATTTACTAGATATAACCTTTAACCATGGTAAATTAAATATTTACTAATGTAAATATTCATCATATATAAAAATAAATGTTAGTTAATTGAAAAAAATTTACCTTTTGATTAAAAATATGTAATCTATTTTTCCAAATTCAAATTTCATAAATGGTAGAAATTAATTTAACATTAATTCCCACCATCAAAACAAAAAATGAGTTTTTAAGAAATCATAACTATCAAAATATTGACACTTATTTACGTCCATTTTCAATGTGAAATTACTTCCAAGGACCAAAATTGGATTAAATAGTAAACAATTAATAAAATTACACTTTAAAACCAATTAAAAATGCAATCTAACATTATAAATAAATTATATTAAAAAGTATTTTTAAATTAAAATATAGTGTTTTTCACTATTCATAAAAAATTAAATTTAACAGAAGAATACCCCAAATTTACCCAAAGTAAATTTTGATGACCTAGTTTTAAATAATAATTTTATTTTGTCAAAAAGAACATATAAAAGTGACCAAAAATATATTTAAAGAGGGTTCTCCAACAAAAGGTTGTAAATCAACCTTTTAATGAATATTAGAGTATTTATGCTTAAAATCGGATTCTTTCTTATTTTAAGGCTCTAAAATTTATTGGATAAAAATAAAATCATTTAGAAAACATGTATATTCATATTGTAGTAATTTCTTCCCATTCCCTCTAATATAATGACTAGGCATTAACTACTATTTAAAATAAAATTATATAATTATTTTTTCAGTATGACTCAATGTTGTCTGCAACATAAGTTTTCAATGAAACATGTTGTTGCGTATCAGGTATTTCATCAAACATAGAATATCCTTTAAGTTATATTAATATTTAATTAACAAATTTTTATAAATATAAAAATTTTATATTCATTATTTACCGAGGATGTTACATCCTTCTCCCATTTTGGGAATTTGATCTTCACAATTTTGAAATTAGGCTTATAAATTTCATTTATTGTCCCACATCGGAAAAAGAGTCAATAAAGATATCACTTTAAAATAAAGGAAAAGAACTAAAAAGGTCACCCAAAACAAAAAATACAAGGGTTCTAAGAAAACAGGGATATTGAAGAGAAACTAACTCTCATAGATTAATAGAGAGTGATAGAGAACATGATCACAAAACGTTTACCACCAAAATACCATGAATTTGTGGTTGCGTAAAATTCTGATGATAAAAAAAAGCTTATATCATTTTTTCTTCAAGATTATTTTCACAGAGTTGAATAATTATATTAATAACTAGACAAATATCATAAGTAAATATTCATACTTGTCATGTAGAGTGTCATCCTTTAATATAATTCTACCACCAACTCATCTTTTCTCCAAATGATAAGTATTCATGACGACTTTGTCACATTGAAATTAATATAATCATCTTCAGGAGAATCGCATAATCCAAAAATGATAAACTATATTTTCCCATGACTTTTGACCTTAACCAAAACCAAAATGGTTAGTTCAAGATCAGATAATCCCCAAAGAGGATAATCTTTTACAAAAAGAAAAAATACACTTAATCACCAAAATTTTTCATATAAAAACCAAAGTTCAACAAAGACCATTCAATAAACCACTGTCCATAAATATATTTAATATTACACGAACTAAAATTGAAACCCAAAACACAGAAGAATTTGATCATGTGGTCTTCCATGATAAATCTTAACATTTATCTCTATATAACATCGACAACTCTTAAATTCTTTTGCTAATGTAAAATTTACCTAATAAAAAATTCTCTAGGATAGGTTAATCATTTCGATAAATAACCCAAATCTCCATATTTCATAAATAAAAACATAGATTCTTCCAAAATAAAATTTCAAGCATTACTCCAAAAACAATATCCAATAGTATTCTATTTCTCTTATGCATATAATGATTCCAAAAGAAAAACATCTTCTAAAATAACTTGTGTCACTTAATCACCAGATTATTTTCCTATATTAAGGATATTCATTTGATAAAACCTAATTTCCTAAAATAAACTTATACTTGATCCATAAAATCATTTAACTTAAAATAATAAGTCATACTGACAATGGACTTCCCATAGGACAGTGGTAGGCGATGTGCCCTTGTCACCCTTCAGTTGAGGGATAGATTTCTATAGCCTTTCCAAATGAGACAGGTTGTCACCAATCTTTTGGGTTTTCATTTGAATAAAACTCAAAAATAACCCTAAAATATTTTAACCTCAAAGGTTTTCTTATTACATTCCTTTTCATCCCAATAAATTAAGGACTCAACATCTTAATTCATGAACCCATATATATATTGTCCTTTTTTTATTTCACCTCTAAATGATGAAATAAAACTTTTCCTAATAGAAAGGAAAAAATACTATTATCATGGGGTTCATATTGTTTCATCGTCATCTTTTTCATTTTTGTAGAAGGTCCATGAATTATAAAAATGATTTATAGATCATTCAAAATCATTTCTTTGCTTTATCAAAATACACGATGTGCAACTTGGGTAATATGGGTGTTCGGAGAAAAACAGTTTTGGAAAATAATCATGTATGAAATATAATTTCAAAACATCTGATAAAATATGATTTTTATAAAGAATTCAGACCAAATTTGAGTTGAATATTTCAATCAATGTTTCTTTAAAAATACCATAAGTATGTTTTGAGAGACTATATTGTAATATAAAATATAAAAATGTTGCAAAAGGGTATCCTTCTTTAGCACATATTTCAAAATCATAATATGCTTCAAAATCTTGTGATAAGGAAAAATATTTAAAAATACCATGAAATATTTACCTTTCATGAAAATGTGAGAATATCGAGAAAATATGATTTGATAAAATACAAACCATGATCTTTGATGATAGTGAGGTGTAGGTCGGGTTTTTTATATCTCAAACAATTGCTTGCAAGTGGTTTTTATGCTAGAAAAAGTTTCACTGTCATCTGAACATGACTTTGTAATAATTATTGCAAGAATGTCATCAGGAAGACACACGAATTTTTCTTGAGGTCCTCCTCCTTCCTTTTGTAATCGAATTTCCTTGATCCAAAAAATTTATAAAACAAGGATTTAATAGAAATAATAGACCTAGTGACTAACCATGTGTTTAGAAAAAACTCATAATCCCAAAAGTTTTTTAAACCGACCTTTGATTCAAACTATAAGGATCCATCCTTAAAACAATACATAATCTTGAATTAAATAAATTATTCTCATTGAGGATCTTTTTAGGTTTAGAGTTTTGGAAAATGAGGCCATAACTATTACATATCAACTTGAAACATACATGTAGACACTACTACTCTGTATCCATTTTTCATATAATAAAAACTCCTAAAAATAATCATATCTAATTCCAGGTTTCAGATAGCATGACTTTTCTTGATCCCATCCTTGACCCAATTCATCATTAAGTCATATGGAAAACATTGAAAAAACATGGAATGAGCATAAAAAACTCAGTATGGGTAATAAAATAAGGAATGAAAACATTAGCCAACCAATAAATACAAATCAATAAAACCATACTTTTCAATCATATCATATCTCATAAAATCATAATATTTATGAATAACACATAGAAATCATAAATCACAAAGGTAACCTGTGGAATAAATAACATACTTACATTGTAGCTATCAAAGCTACATAGGTAGTTACATTGGAATACCCATCACAGTATATTCCTTAAATCTCTTAGGAGAAACATTAACTTTTACCTCTGTCATGTTACCCAATGCATTGGAGAGTTATCTCGGGCTCACCCACCCTAGGTTTACCACTTAGCCACCCGTATATGTAAACAATGCACAATAACCATAACATAATCATTACACGTGACATAAGTATAAATTAAAGATTACATTTCCACATTACAATTACAATATATCATATCATGATATTGAAATAAACAATGCTTTATCAAACCATTTTCAAAACCATTTGAATCATTTAACAAAGAGATTTTTGAATCAAAGTGTCCCATACCACTTTGAAGATTTTAAAAGAATTTAAATTTTAAAACAACAATGTACATTTAAATAAATCCTTAAATTGATTTTTAAAACATGTACATTAATGGGAAAATTTTATAAGAATAAATATTTAAAACATTTAAAATGATATTTTAGTTAAAGAGTTTTTAACCAAATGAGAGAGATTGAATTAAAATAATTGAGGAATAACATAAATAAAAGCTTATAAAATCCTAAGAGTATAGAGATTCATGATATAATACATAAAATGGCATGATATATACTATATAAATTTGAATTGGTTTATAATAATAAATATGTTTCAATGGAATGTAAATTAAGAAAAATTCCCTATGCAAAGATCATATACATAGATTATGGACAAATCAATGACATAATTATGTGTGAAAAATAATAATACACCCAATATAACTATATATTATGTTTAAAACAATCAGAGTTTATTCCAAAATATTCATATCATGAGATAATCAAGATGTATAAGTTTAACCCAAAGAAATGAAATTGGGTAATGAAGTTCACTTACAAAAATTTGACAGCCTAATGACGTCACTTAAAAATTTATAAAATGTGTTGATGAGAGAAAAAAGTGTATATAATAACTTTGACATAAAATTTATATCAATAATGTTATATAATAATGTATCCCTACATATGAATATGTAAATTAAAATACATAACAAGAAGAAGTCGGTGACTAAAAGAGAAAGGTTAAAGGTTCCCTTACCGATTTGGTAACATAAAAAACATACACCCCATGAAAGAAGGTTCATAAAATGAATATTTAAATACCAGTAAATTGATTTATATTACAAAAAGAATACAATCATGGACAATAAATACACCACACAAAAGTAAATAGTGGCAAATATAGCATGAATATCACGGGAATAAAAAAAGTGAGATGAAAACCCAATACCACATTGTAATCAATCGAGTCGTATGGCCAAAAGTTAATAAACACCAAATTAATAACATAATACCATGAATATAAATATAATAATGATATTATGTATGAAATGGAAGTTCCCAATACACCATATGAAATAAATAGGTGGCGAACAATAGAAATCTCACAGAATTAAAAGTGAGATAAGAAACCCCTTACCTCATGTCTGACTTGACTAGTTCATTCATTAATCTCTTGGATAATAAAATAAAGTTAATTTTTTACATTATTAAGAACCTTTTCAAATTTATTATTCCTATTATATCACTTATTACCATGTTATAGACATTATGTAATCATTTAAGATAATAATGGTTATCTTGTCAATATTTGAGTCAAAATGAACTTCTTATATTTACAAGTTGTCCATGTGGTCAAAGGTTCATTATCTATAGAATGATATTCATGATTTAGATATAAAATATATCATATATATCCAGTATATATATATATATATATATCTATTTATAATAATACATAACATTTGGAGATAAGAAATTAAATGCACCATTCATGGATACGGTAAGTCGTACGTACGCATGAACGCTAATTTCAATTATATTTCATATTTAATGGAATGAAAAATTAATTATAAATAGGTATATTATGATTCCAGTATAATATCTTATATAATTTTCATAACTCCATACCTTATACATTTCACGTATGGAATGAATGAGTCATATCACATTGAGTGGGCGGTAGTCCACACTTTTTCAAATGAAATTATCGTATTTACCAACTATGGAAACCAAAAAATAATTATATTAATAAAAAATAAAGAAGTATAGAAAAAATATAAATAAATAATATATATATATAATATAAATACTGTTTCATATTAATCAACACCATAAGAGGCCGTATGAGATAATTGACCAAACATCGGTTCGTGAGGCTTTAGTTTTCCTTCCAGAGAAACAATATTTTATTTACCCATTAGACAGAGGTGTGTGTAAGTGGAGTTAAAATAATTCTCATAAATAACCTATTATACTGAAGATAATGTTTATATTATAGAATATTTGAATAAAAAGAGTTTATGGGGATGGAGAAGTAAAATAAAACAAAAGAACTTATGAGAAGACGTTAGCATTAAATCAGGTATCTCCCTTTGGTTTGAACCAAAAGGATTAATTGAATAACCTTCTTCAAAGGGGAATGATTTTGGGAGAAGGATATGGATGTATAGATCTTAATTATTAAGAGTTTTTATGATCAAAGGGGCTTGATAAGTGTGTGGAATGTGATATAAGTGAGGGCTTTTTGTGGGGGAGGATGGTCTTTTTGGAATGTTTAAAATATTATTTTATTATATAATAATTTTTGGTTTATAAAGGTAAAAAACATATTATATTCTAAGATAAGATGACCCATGTTCGAAATAATATCATCCAATAAGAATATTATAGGTTTTAGATATTTTTTTAATCATTATAACCTTATATATTTAAATCATTCATTAATGAGGTAAACACTGCATCATTATTATGTCATAAATATTTTTATTTATTTTATGTATAAATGTTATAAAACAAATATCATGATGTATTAAATCGGTTTAGCTTTCGAATTAATATTTATTTTCGAAGAGATAACTTATATAGCCCCATGTAATAATTGATTTACTAAAGCTATATGTTTGGGTCATTTTTGTCTTTACATTAAATTAATTAATATAAAGTGTCATTATCCCTCCAAGTGTCTCCATGGGGAACAAAAATTGACCCAAGGATTCCCATGATTGGAAATTTATCAACCAATAGGATTAGGACACATGTTATAGTAATTATATATTATTATAATAGTACTTCTTTACCCTTATTTACCAGATTTACTCTTTAACCAAGGTAAATAAAATATTCATAGAAGTAAATATTCATCATGTATAAAAATAATTTACCTATATACACAACATTGAAATCTTTATAAAAAATATGGATTCCATTTTTTCAAATTAAAAACACATATGTGGCAGAAATTAACTTAAATTAATTTCCATTTTCAAAACAAAAATACTTCCAATGACCAAAATTGGATTAAATAGTAAATTTTTACTTTAATTACACTTCAAATCCAATTAAAAATATAATTTAAACTTGTAAATAATTTATATTAAAAGGATATTTTGAATTAAAATACACTATTTTTCACTATTCATAAAAAATGAATTTTATCAGAAAAATACAACAAATTTACCCAAAGTAAATTTTGATGTCCTAATTCTAAAGAATAATTATATTTTCTCAAATAGAAAATATAAAAGTGTCCAAAATAAATTTAAATAGGATTCATCATCAAATCGAGGTAAATCGACCTTTTATTGATATTAGAGTTTTTATGCATAAAATCAGATTCATTATAATTTTAAGCCTCTAAAATTAATCGGATAAATGTAAAAAAAATTAAAAAAATGTATATTCATATTGTAGTTTGTTTTTTCGCATTGTTCCAATACAACATCTAGGTTTCAGCTACTATTTAAAAAAATATTATATTATTATTTTTTCTGTATGACTCAACTTTGTGTGGAACGTTTAATTTCAATGAAACCTGTTGTTTCGAATAAGGGATTCCATCAACCATATAATCCCCTTTAAGGTAAAATTAATATTTAATTCATAAATTTTAATATATATATAAAATTTACATTCTTTATTTACCTGGGATGTTATATCCAAGATGATAAACAACATAGAATACTAGTGAAATAAAATAAAACCTAGTGACTATGAGGGTCAACTATTCTAACTAAACGATCATATCTATTGAACATAATAACAACTAATTGTCCATGATGATTGGTTGTATAAACAAAACAATCAACCATGATAGTCAAACTTGTAGAAGATCGACCAAAAGGATTCATTATAAGAACAAGTAATATCCCATAACTATAACCACTAAAAAATGTGATGATATAAGGCATGAACAAAAAAATGGTTGTGATTCAGAAGATATAAAAAATGACAAGTTGATAAAAAATATAGGAAACCTATCTACTATGAGGATTGACCATAGGAGAATCCAATCAACCCAAAGATAGACCATCTCAAACTAACTATTTAGAGAAATTCAATTCATGTTTTACCTTTAAAAAATTATATCACACACCCTTTCTTAATAGTAGTTTTTATAAATATATATTTTACCCATCAACAAATAAACCACCACTGATTTTTCTCTCGAATAAGTAATGGAATTAAAATATTATTTCCAGAATAATCTCAGTTGTAATGAATCTATCTGAATAGAGGATAATGAAATACTATAGTACCAAAGAATCCCAAAAAATAACCACAAGATAAGAACATAGACTGAGAAAAGTACCCCTCAATACGATCAAAACAAAACATAAAAATGTCATGTGACATAATTAACATAAATTAATACTAGTTATAGGTTACATCATATTTATATTTTAGTTTCAATACCTTCAACCATTTCAACTCTTAAATTCATATGAACCTTTATCCATTCCATGTTTCCCACTATTTATATTTTCATTAAATTAATCTTTTAAATTGAATAATTAAGCTATGTATTTTCATTTTGATATCATTATAAATACTTCTTATATATATTATTATATATTATAATGTTAATATAGAAATATTTAGAAATAAATATTCGGATTATATATCTAAAAAATATATAGAGATCCAACCAACCTGATCATCATTTCAAAAATACCGTTCAAGAAAACTTTATTCCACATATAAATGAGTTTTCATAATAATAAAAATATATATAACCACTTAATTATGTAAAAAAGTATCAATTATAAGAGGGAAAGGAAGAAATCACATGAAAGGAGGAATAATTAATCATTATTAGGAAGAACTTTACATCATTTCCTTTTCTAAGGCTGAAATCCATAACATTAAGGTTGAGAAAATAGTTAGATAGTGTGATGCATAAGATGAAATATAATAACCCCTACCCTAGACTATATATTTGTATATAAAAGCTTAAGGATTGATTCCATAAATAAAATTCATAAGAAATTGGAACCCTTTTCCCAAGATCACATATCAGTAAAACCAAGCCCAATTAATGAGTAATACTTACCATATCTGAATCCAATCTAGTAATGGAGGGAGTATTAGATATTGGAATTTTGGTAATTAATAAGATCATTGGATTAATGTGTGGGTGTTAAATAATGGTGTGTTGGAAACATAGAAAACTTATGTGAATTTTTTACTAATTGAAGAAAACAAAAAATAATTCTAGACATTTGGTTCAATAGTATAGGAAAATATTGTTTTTTATGCAAAAGGTATCATAGGTGGATGAAAAATAAACCCAAAATAGAAATTTTATAAGATAAATGGATGCTTGTAAATCCCCTTCCATAAGTAGACCATGCATCTTCAGGTTAATGGAGCCATATTTTGGTACAAGGATTTCACAAGAACATCCACCAACCTGTAGAATCACATACAATACTAAAAAATTTACCTTATAACATGATATCCAAAAAAAATTATACCCACCTTTCCTAAAAAAGAAAAATGATATCTGGAATGTGCTATCACATCACACACAGAAATTGATAGAGAGGGAGAGAGTGTTCCTTTCATAAAAGACGCATGGAGGGGGGTTCGAGTGCTTGTAGAAGACTTCTAGAATAAACAATATATCTTCAATGATATAGAGGATATAAGGTAAGACAACAGAAATAAATATATATGATTCAAAATACATATAAAAATTCTCCTATATCATCCCTAAATACATTCTCAACCATTAAATAAATTTAAAATAGATACAACAACTCATTTAAATGACCCAACATTATGGAAAAAAATTAGCAAGTCTAATATTTTATTTATATTTTTTTCAAATGGTATTAAAATAATTGATTTATTATTTAATTTTATTTTCTAAAATGTGATACAAAATATAAACATGAAACAAATATAAAATCTCTATAGTTTTACATATTCACATAAGATATATTTTTAGAAAAAAAATAGATATTTATATCTATTAAAAAAAGGTAATTTTATAATTAAAAATTAAATAAAAATATTTTTCGTCCAATTAAAAAATACTCAAATATATATTTATTTTCTATAATAATATTTTAAATAATTAAAATTGATATGTAGTGATTGTAAAATTTATTCTAAAACAATACTTTAAAATCACAAAAACTCACCTAAACCACCCAAAAACGAAGAATAAAAAAGGAATGGTCCTTACAAAACAAGCCATATAAATAAATAAATATATATATATATATTACTTATAATATTTATATTAAATTTTTTATGTGATGCTCTAAATTTACCATGTTTTAATCCACATAATTATTGTGAAAAATTCCTCACCGAGAGTTATGAGGGGTGAAATTTTGCTAATATCTTATGGGGCATTCTAAAGTAGTATTACTTCAGTAAATATTTGTACGACTTTAATTCCTATAGAATATCGAGATTTAAAAAATATATATTTCAAATATGTTTAGATTAATCTTCAATAGATAAAATTACGATCCATGCCATATCAATAAACATATAGATCATATGGATACAACATACATAAGCATATTATTTAGGTACATTATTCAATATATATCATTATGATATTTTACTTTACACACTAATTGATAGAACATATATGACACCTTTATTCATAAAATTGGGATAGGAAACATTATAAATGGTGATATAAAAAACTTAGTATAACAACACTAAATCCACACACTCTGGCATGGTGCTAAAACAATAAACTTTATATTTCTGGATTCTATAACTATTAAGATGACCTGATTTTATCTATGCAAAACATAAAAATACAAAATCAAATATCATATCACTTATATAACGAATCAAATTTTAGATATATAATTTTAGAGAATTAGGAATAACTTTTTAACATTCCCACTCGAGTTCCAGATGCATGTGCCCTAATATGGTTCACTACATGACCTATAGTGTGTCTCTTTGTATACAAGAGGATACCAACTAGAAGTGAGGGTTGAAAATATAACATGGGGAGATGATATCCTCTTTATAAAAGTAGTACATGTTTGTAAATAAATAAAAAATAATAATATGAATATAATAACAACCATAATAACATGAGTATCACATTATTTCCAAAACATGAACACAAAACCAAAATACTAAAGTACTAGATATGTCATTCCATATATATGTCATGTTTCTAAATAAAAATAAAAGATGAAGACACCCTAAAAACTCCCCAAGTGTGATAAAAATTATATTTGGTTACCTTATCCATGTGGAATCCTAACTCATCCATCTAACATAGGGTTATTTAACCTATGCTTTTCTGTAAAAATGATGTTGATTCAGATACCAATCAGGTAGCCCAAGAAGGGTGTGAGTACAGCTCCTTTGGCAACAAAAAAAGATGTCTAAAATAATATTCAGTCTAAATTAGTATATTATGTTGTATAAAAAATGAAATAAATATGACAAAGTAAACAATTTCCATATTCAATTATTCATTATTTCATCACATAAATCCCTAGGTTTGGAGTGGCACATGTATCAACAATACCTTCTATGTCCCATTCAAGAGTCTAAACCATCCCAAAGGGATATCACATATCACAATACATGTGGGATTTAATTTATCATTTCATTTCAAATCCATATCATGGATACATGGAAACATAGTCGAATGCCAAAAGTTTGGGCCAATAATGCCATACATTTAACACAGTGGATTTTTGAAGCATCCTTCTATATCCCACAACTCATAGATATCCAATATTAGTCAATCACATATTTATCAGAAATATCACATTCATCAATGTCATTCATCACTAACCTTTTTATCATGGGTTATTATTAGAGAAACCCAATTAAATTATTAATTCAATCATGGTTCATCACATTAATCACATATAATAATATGAAAATTTCACCATTAAACTATTTATTGTCATTTAATCATACAAACCATTAACACTTTAAGGATACTTAATGAATCACATAATTCCCATTATCAATAAAATCATATCACATTAATCATAAAATTCATGACAACAATTACCAAATTCAATTTCCCAAGTTCAACCTATTTCATGGTCAAATGACCATTCCATTAATGAACTCCATGTTTCCATTAATCAATTAACCATTAATTAATCCATTTCAAGATGTTATTTCCAAATGGGTATGTTATAATTTAACAATTCTATACACATAATTAAAATCAAGAATATGGGATTGAAAATTTAGACCACCTACATCATGATAGTGGATATATGTTCACCCAATAGAAATTACCCAAATTGAAATGGAATGATCAAGATCACATTGAAGAATAAGATATAGAACGAAATCCTAGAATAAAGATCAAAGAGATCGACACCCACTAAAAACTAGTTGTAAAGAAATGACAAAGAGGAATAAAACACTCATATTTATCATGGAAGAGAGAAGAGACAGAGAGAGGAATCCAAACAAGGGGAGATTATATATCAAGATAGGTTAATATAATTCAATCATATCATTGATTCATCAAGAACAATGTTTGACTAGGATTAGAATCCACAAGGGAGCTCCAAAAATTGAAGTAAAAATATTAGGATTGAGTCAGGATGAATTTGGGTTAATACTGGGTGTTCATCAAATTTAAAAAAACATTGTGGACTTAAACCAGCACATATGGATTCTTGGGAGTGGCAGAATAATTTTCCATACTATATTTACAAGCCATGTATTTCATCCTAAGAGTACATAGTTTCTATAATGTGGGAACACACATTAAAAAATTGTTCCCCAATAATGAAATTTCCCTCTATTTTGGATTTAATGATTTTTTGCAAGTAAGTGCATTGTTTTAGAAAACCGTGTGCTTACCTTGTACTATCCCTTTTACTTCCAAAATTCTAAAATTTCACCCAAAACAACATAATGTAAAAAACCAACCAGAGTATAACCAGATCAAGGTATAGGAGAAACTAATAACGAGCCTGATAAATATCCATATAGGTCAGGATCTTATGATCTCCCCACATTATAACAGCTTAGCTTCAACATATACACCCATATATCTCCAAGATTCAAGGGTAAAAATAGCATGTCATTGATCCCACACATGTTCTTTTCTCTCTCCTGTTTCATCATGACCATGTCTATGTTTACATAATAAATGAACCCCCATCACAATCCATCCCCATAACAATTTATCACTGTGAACCACATCATGTATCAAAAGATCCTCAATGGACGCATTTAATTTAAGATTGTCATCATGATCATCGATCACATTAGAAGGGTTTGGGTGAGACCACTGAAGTTGGGACACATAGAAAACCTGATGCATAGCATCGTATTGGTATAGAATATTCAATTGATATACCAATATCCTGATTCTCTCTTGAACATAAAAAGGTCTAATAAAGATGGGTCTGAACATTCCTTCACTCTAAATCAAATAGTAATCCAATATAGTTGAAATATGAAAGTACCCACAATCATCCATTATAAGCTCAAGTGGTCATCATCCTTAATTAGCACATGAACTGCATACTCTAAGATGTAGCCATAAATTTCTAAATCAGTTGATCCTACTATGATTTATCATGCACACTTCAGGGTCTTAATACCTTTGAATCTCCGATATACATCCAACATAGAGGTGATTTTCATGGCCTATAATAAAAATCCTCATATGGTTCTATCTGAATAGTTTCATGATTACTATTTCATTAGGTAAACACCAAATTTGAATGTACTTCTTCCAATACCCAAAAAAGTGTAAAAATATTTCTTCTAGAATATATTTCAACACTTTTATAGCACCTTCTGACTACCCATCTATCTATGGGTGGAAGATCGTACTCCAAAATACCAATGTACTAAGCACCTTCTACAAAACATGCTAGAAGAACAATGTGAAATGTGGGTCATGGTCTAAAAATATACACCACTGAACCTCATGAAGATTGAATATTTTCCAAATATACATTTCTTTTAACTAATCCACTGAGAATTTCTCACATATTGTAAATAATTGTGCTAATTTTTTTAGTCTATCCATAATTACCCATATAGTGTCCTTATTCAAAGGTGTCTATAAAAAACCTACAAAAAAGTTCCTGGTAACATCATCTCAATTCCATTATAGTATGGGAAAAAACATTGTTAAACCACTTGGTTGTTTGTTATTGACCGTCATTAGTTTATAGGTGATGCATCATGCCATGAACCCCACAATCTCATTTTCATGCCTGACCAGAAATACTATTCATGTTTGTCATAATATTGTTTTCTATAATAGAGATTCATTGTCCAATTTAAAGAATGGAATTTATGCATCAGCTCCCCTCACATACATATAGGTAAAACTAATCAATTATTGACACAGATGAACTAATTATCATATATTGTCGAATCAGAAGAGAAATCCCCACCTTCAAGGATTTCCCTCAAGGAAAAAAAATTACAGATGAAGATAATACATTTGAATGATCCATCCCAAAATTGTAGAGTCTACTAAGACTATGATGAGTTTCATGTGTTCTAGTCCCTTCTTTAACCACAAAACACATCTCAACCAGTAAGGTCATCATATTCCACTCAGAATTATCCTCCTGAACTTGCTGAATCAGAGTTTCTATGCTCAAAGCATCAGAAACACTATTTCATTTACAGTGTGTATATTCTACCTCAAAATCAAATGATTTTCTATACTCAACTCACATTCACCGTTGGAGATTCAAATATCATTGTGATATGATATACTTTATGTTATTTTGGTCGGTTTAAATAGTGAATTTTTTTCCAAATAAATAATATCTCTAAAACACACACACACACACACACATATATATATAAACCTCTACAGCTAACTTGAGTCCATGTGTAGGGTAATTACCCTCATGGGGTCTCAAATTTCATCTCCCATATTCCAAAACACAAACACAATGCATAAAAAATTCTCCCAAACACAAATATTAAGCCTCAAAAAACACCATATACTTCCCATAAATCGAGTAGGATTAAGATCGCTGCCATTATCGGTTGTTTCTTCAAATATTAGAAGGAACACTCACATTATTCTGACCATTCAAAATTATCCCCTTTATGGATAATATGGATGAAGGATTTTAAAAATCGGAATTGTACTGAATGAACCTCCGACAATATCACACATTCCACAGAAAGCTATTTATTCCAAAAACATTCGTTTACTACTCCCAAGAAGCAACTCCTTTCACTTTATCATTGTCTACTGATATTCATTCCTCTGAAATTATGTTACCAAATAATTGTACTTGATATATAAAAAATTGATAATTATATATCTTGGATATATAGTTTATTCTCTCTCAGCATGATCAGGATGATTTCAATGTGTTGGGTGTGATCATCATGAGTCTTAGAGTACAACAAGATATAATACATAAATTCAACCACAAACTGATCTAGGTATGGGTTAAATATTTTATTCCTCGAGGCCATAAACATAGTAGGAGAATTTTTCAGCAAATAACATCATCTTATCTAGTCAAATGTATCCTTAAAACACATAATAGGATATAAGTTCTTCAAAGTTATCCATTTCCACATCCATAAGTCAATACATAAGTTGAAATTCTCATCATCCTTTTTTAAAAACAAAATTGGAGAACCCCAAAGTGACATAAATGGGAAGATAACACCTTATACTTATATTCACTTATTATAGTCTTAATATCCTGAATCTCTATTTGTACAATTCTATTAGGATGAATAGAAAATGGATCTGCTTCAAGAATGATCTCATTCGTAATTTCTGTATCTCTATTAGGTGGTATCGCGAAGAGGTAATCAAGAAACACATCCTAGAATGGGTCTAGTACAACTGTAATTACACCTTACTTCACAACACCTTCTTCTAGAAATAGACTTGAAACCATGGTGGTGATCTCCACCACCTACAGATGAAATTTCCCGGCATGGGCTGCCTGAATATCCCACTCTCTATGACGAGAATATCTATCAATGTTAGGAGATGTGAATCCCACTAGCATTAAGTAAAAATTATAGTTGGATTAGTATGATACTAAATAGTATATACCCCTAATAAATTCAAAGCATTAAGTATCACGAATGTAAATATCTCACAGAAAATGATACTCCACAATCTCAAGAGAACAAAACTTGCACAAATATATGTCTTTCAAATATACCCCCAAAGAAATATTTATTATCATTACCCCACTTACAAAATCCACTTCCAGACTCAATATTTTCACAAGTTGTACAAACATAAATTAATGAGAGGCCTCTATATCAAATAAGTAACTATAAATCCTTGAATCAATAATAATAGAACCTAAAACTATCAATGGTTGAGCCTTTCTATCCAAAAGTGTATACTAAACTACAAGTATCATTCCTACCCCTCTTCCCTATGTTGTAGTCTATGTCTGTTGAGCTACACAACTCTACTGATATAGGTGATCTTTCCTAAATGTACTACACCCACAGACTCGATAACAACATCCAATAGAAAACCAAGAAATTAACTCATATGGGATATAATATCCACTTTCTGTACTCTAATAATTTGAAGAACTTCCATAATTACCCATTTCTCATGGGTTCCTACATATATGATATAGTAGTCCCATTCACCCATAAACTCAGTACTCAATCTGTGGTCGGGGGAACTATCTATTAATGTGTCCCGGCCTTCCAAACTGGTGGAAGGTCATGTAGGTATGTTCTTGAGTAACAGATCCTCCCCCCATGAAAAAAATATTTCATATATCCATATTTAATATTTTCAAAATTATGATTCCAAAAATTAGATGATGTACCTCATTGCCTTCAAGTAGAAACCACATATCCTATACTAGATACCTTCTTCAGGTTCCCCTTAGACATTTGGGATTTAATCAAAACTTTTGAAAACTTATTCAGTATAAATATGTTAACCTGGGACATTATCACACATTTAATCCCATTTAAAAACTGATTTTCTATAGTATCCCCATCCCCTGACAATTCATGACCAATTTTCTGATAACCATTAAGTCATCATATATATTTCATTAAAGAAAGGATCCTCTATTTCAGCCTCAGAAACTCTACTCCCCTCTAATTCCTGTGTGTCTTAGGGTAAATGTTCTTCAAGAACATATCTTGAAATTAATTCATCACCATATTCTCAAGAATTAAATCCTGAGTCTGGATGTCCATCTAATGCTTCTCTTGACCATGTAACATGTACTCATCTAGTTTGAATATCATCTCAGTATGACTCTCTACGTGGTCAAAGTTCAATTGGATAGACCCAATCTAGAACTTAGATGCCTCAATCGTACCCTCTTTGATAAACTTCAGAGAGTGATGTAACTAAAACTCTTATTTTATGTTGATGGTACTTTTCAAAACTAACTCAGGGTATCATTACATAAAATGTATAAAGTGAAATTTTTTTACATGAATCTTCTCTCCAGCTTCCTCACCATGAAGTTTTAGATCCTCAGGTTCCACTACTAGAGGATGATTTATAGCCATTTCCTCATTCCAACCTATCAAAAAACATAATCATAGAGGAATAAATCTAAAATACTAAACACATGTATTAGGGTACAATATAAAACATTAAAAAATTAACAAGGGGGGTGTCGCATAAATATATAACAAGTCATCCACCATAGCTCACCCCATGGTTAACAATAATGCTTTATCATTATCCTCAACCATCCCTTATCTATGATATCGTTCACACAGGGTAAAAAACTTTTATCACTCATGTTTCCCATTATATATTCACTATCCAATTGAAATTATCACATTTTACATCATTTAGAATTTCAAATTCCATATTAGGAACATTTTTAATTTAAATTACAAAAATAAGAAAATAAATTTTCATTTAGTCAATTTATCACAGAACCTTATTTTCCACTAATGCCTTAAATGATGCATTTAAAAGGAAATATAGAGTGACTCGAATGATACATTCATACACAACACTCATGCCACTACAAGTCATGATGAAAAAATCTCAGAAAACAGAAACGTCAAAAAGAACATTCAACTCTTGAGGTGAAATAACATTCAATTGTAACTAAAAACAACAATAAAAACAATCCTACATAGGGTACATGGTTTTTCCACCATACATGGTGTAAATAATCCCATTATAATTCTCTTTAACATGGATAAAATCATAAAAATTTCCTTAATACTATTCCTAAATTGAAAGGAACAAAGAAAATAAAATAAACCCACCCATTGATTCAGATTTTAAATGTCATGACCTAGGTGCCACATGTGAGTTTCCTATGGAAGTTCACAAAGTGACTTCTGACATGCCTCGCTATATTACATAGGTATCCAACTATAATAGAGGTACAAAAGTATAACACAGGGAGACTATACCCTATTTATTAAAGCATCACATCAGTTGAAAAAAATATACAATTAAAAAATGAATATAACCATAACTATAATAATAGTAGTATCTCATACCAAATAAAACATTAATATAATATACAATACTAAAGAAGTAGATATGAATTTCTAAAATTTTGTCAATTGTCTAAATAAGACTAAAAAATAAAGACATAATGAAAACTCCTAAACACACTAAAAACTCCCAAAGTGGGTCCCGAAATCTCTTTCGATTCCCTCATCCATGATCTATCCCAACCTAGACTTATTACATAGGGATATTTCTCTTATTAAATCCTAAAAACATGATTTCTATTTAGGAACTGATCCAGAAGCTCTATTAGGGTGTGAGTACAACATAGAAGGCATCCAACAATGATTTATAAAGAAATATAATGTCTATAACAATGTCTGTAGTTTTATAAAGAATATAATACATGTGATAAAGTAAAAAATTACATATTAAATTATATTTGTTTAACAACATAAATACCTAGGTTCACAAGGACACCCAAACCAACAATACCTACATTGTCTCATGATGGTTTCTGAACCATACCCAATAGATTTCATATATCACAATACTAATGGGTTTCGATTTATTATTTTATATCATTTTCATATCATGGATTCTTGTAAACATAGTTCAATGCCCACATTTTGGGCATAGAATTCCATGTCTTATACCCTGTGGCTATTTAAAGAATTTTTCTATGTCCCATAAATCATAGTCCTCACATATGGGCTTTTGAGTCACCATCTCGAGTCCCACACACATATATCTATCAATAACATATGTGATTTTGAAGTATAACTCTATCCCTCACACTCATATATCACTCAATCACATATATCAATATCATCAATTTTATTCATCTTTTAACCATATTATCAAACATTCTCATCAGAAAGTACCAATTCAATTATATATTCAATCATGGTTATTCACTATAATCACCTCAAATAATAGGAAACAATCACCATTTAACACTTCATCATCATTTAATCATATAAACCATTGAACCTATAAGGTTAATTCAACCACCCGTTAATTCCCATTATCAACCAAGTCATATCACAATACTCATCAATTTCATGAACACAATTAATAAATTTGATTGACCATGTTCATCCCATTTAATTATCACATAGAAATTTAATTATTCAATTCTATGATTACATTGAATAAATTTACAATATTTTAATCAATTTGAAGATGACATTTCTAAGAGGGGAAATTCCAACATCACAATTCCATACACATAATCCAAATCAAGATAATGGGAATTGATAATTATACCACCTACATCAAGATCTTTGATAGTTGTTCACCCTAAAAAAATTCCTTAAATAGAAATGCAACAATCAAGATCACTATGAAGAAGGAGATATAGAACCAAACCACAAAAATGAAATAAAAAATATCCACACTGAATAAATCCTAGATCTAATAAAATTCCAAAGAGGAGTAAATCACTTCTCTTAATATGGAAAGAATTACATAAGATAAAGAAAACCTTATGGGGATAAAATTTTAATTCTAAAATGTGGAGATCCATCAATTGGATTTTATATTAATCAATAAAGTGGATTGAGGTGGCTTAGAATCCATCCCAAATCTCCAAATAATTGAAGGAAAAAATTAGGTCTGAGAAGATTAAAATTTGGGTTAATACTAGGGGGTTTGGGAATTTTAAAATATAATTTTCATGGGATTAAAACTCTCATGCATGGTTTCCTAGGAATTGAACCATAATTTTAAAAACCAACCGTCCTAACCCAACACATCATACTAGCATTGAACAGTTATGAATTATAGGGAAAACGATTTGAAAAAATATGTGGCAACCATGAAATTCATCATTATTTTTAATTTTATGGTTTAATGGGTGTAATAAAATGATTTTGGAATACTATACACCAATCATGCACTATCCCTTTTCTTTTAAAACTTTCCAAATTTCACCCAAAAGAATATAAATTTATAACCCAACCAAGGTGTATCCAAATCAAGATAAAAGACTATCTAAAAATGATCCCATGAGATCTCAATAATTGTTAGGATCTTACAAACCCTTAAATAAACAATACCCATGAATTCAGTGTAGTATTTTTTATACTATAACTAGATTTTAAGATTCCATATAAGGCATTCAACAAATCTCAGAAACATCATCATGTTAAAAAAAAATCTAGACACAAATCATTTAATCATAATTCTTCATATCCTAGGGAAATGGAAACATAATAATGGTGAGATAAAATACTCAGTAAGGGTAAACATAAGCATTAATTATTGAATTTCATTTGTGATCATAAGAAGAGCACCGAGGTATGAAAGAAAAATTAATGAGAGAGAGAATAATTGAATAATATTCATACTAATAGATGCTTGGATCATCAGTAATGATACATGAAATAAATATATATCAAAATATAAAGTCATTAAAATCAGTAATCATGAGACATGTTATTTAAATCTTATCGGATGAATCATTAAAACCCATAAAGAAAATGTATTTGTATCTTGTAACATCATATTCATCATCTATTTTAAACTCTTGTTATAAATAAAATGCATGAAATTAAATCCAAATCTGAAACCATCCAAAAAATACCTTCTTCTTTCCATTAATTACATTCAAAATTACACAATTAATTAGAGCTCTATCTTGGTGGACCGATCATATAATCTATATTAGGATTAATCAGCACTATCCAAGAACACCTATCATATATGTTCTATTAGATCCACTCCTGAGATATAATGATGCTCAAAAATTAATATAAGTTATATTAAGATGACCCATTTCTCATGTACAATGATCAATTACCAATTTAAGAATAAAAAATTTCTAAAATTTCACTTTTCTATCATAAAAATAATCAATGTTATTTAATATGTCAATTTCTCTATGGAAAAGTAATGGGCTCCTTCGTAATATCATAATCCATCCTAATAAAGAATAATGATGGTATCAATACAAAATATCCAATATAGAGTTTAATTAATGTATTGTTTCGTTGATGTTAATTAATTTAAATAAAATTATATGTTCTTTAAAAACATTATTTATGAAAATAAAATTTTCACTCTGAGTAACATTAATGGATGTCATCATAGATAGAAAATGATTTCTAAATATCATTTTAAACATTTCATGAGGGAAATAACCTTTAAATTTTGAGAAAACATATTTAAAACATATAAATTTCCCAAACAATAAATAAAACATTTTATTTTATAATATATATTTAAAATTTTAAAGAACTCTTTTAAACATTGATTTGTTATGATGATAAAAAATTCTATTCATGTTGTGTATCTTAAAACAAATATTCCCTCCAATTTTTTGGTAATTTTAAAATATTTCAATATTTATAAAATGACAGGAAGATTCATTATAATTTATTTTTTAAAAATCCAACTATGGTTAAAATTTTATTTAAACAATCATTTTAAAAAAATTATTTTTTTTAAAATAGATCTCGAAGAAAAATAATTTTCAACACAAGAGAGAAATAAAGTTCTATTTTCTTAAAAGAAGGTTTCTTATAAGTAATAATTAGTATAAAATGGTAATATTACCTAAAATATTTATAATATCAAATTAATTCCTCCCAAAGAACCTTCAACATAGAAAATTTAAAAAAATGATAATGTATCAAAATGTCTTTTCCTCTTTGGTAACTCTTAAATAGTAAGAGTTTTGATATAATTAAATTAGTTGAAAATTTAATTTCATAAACTTAATGTTATTACTGATATAACATAAAAAAGTTGTAGTAGATTCTCCTCACAAATTATTATTGGTGTAAAATATTTCGTATGCCCGAAATAATCTAATTTCACATGAGAAAGAACTATAGTCATTATAAAATTGAAGTAAAAATTAAAAAATGATTCTATTATGTGTATCAAATTTATATAAACAGAAATATGTATAAATATGACATAATATAATCAAATTTCATCATAGAAATAAAATTAGAATATCAAATACAATCAAAAGGGAATATAACCCAATGAAAATAAATTGAGTTATAATATTATTTACCACTTGGAATATTTCATGTCAAACCCTCATGATTATATAAATAAAATAGAAACATAAAATACTATGAAGTTTGAATTTTTCATGCTTAGTCATGAAAAATGAGAAGTCTATACAAAAAATAAAATAAATTATTTGCATAAAATTAAAGTACGCCTCAATAAAGGGAAAATGAAATGTTGTATCTTACCTCAAGTCCAAGATATTCCATGTATATTCTTAACTCCTATAAAATAAGATTATATCGACTAGTTAACTTCTTAATAAACATGTCCTGTTTTAATAACATATTCAAAAATAATTTATTTTAATTATTTTTAGTGAAATATTTAAATAAATAATTAGTTATTTCCATGTCTTTTACTTTGAGGAATTTTGGTTCATTATCTCTAAATTTATTGATTTTTTTTTGACCAGGTAATAAAAAGTTAATTGTTCAATCATCTAATTAAATTTTAGATAGTAAGTATGCATGCGTAACTTTTCTATTTTAAAAGGATCATTAAAAATGGGAGTTATGTATCTTAGAGTATTTATATAATGATAATAATACCATAAATAAAATATTATTTCATTAAATATACTTTTATATATTATAAATTTTATTTTGGGATGATAAAATAATCACCTTGCATCGTGGAGGGGGTATTCCATACGTACACACAAACGATGTCACCATTTTTAGTGAGTGGAAAGGTAAGAAATAAAATGACATAATATCTTTCTAAAATGATAAATTTAACATTAATATACAAATTATGACATATATATCACATATTTTCATTAATATAATCCTAATCACATTTCATGTAATGTGTTAGTGAATAGTTAATCACATTGCTTCTTGAGGTGGTAGTCCACCATATACACAAGCGACATTATCATATCCCCCGCAAAATGGAAAATAATATTGTATATGTTATATAATAAAAAAATAAGTATATTTATCTTATAATTAATATATATATAGTATATTAAATCATTACATCCATACATGAATGTAAATAATCAAAAATGACTCACATCGGTTCGCAAGGCATTAGTCCCCCATACACAGAAATGATAGTTTTGTTTCCCATTAAGTGGAAGAAGAGATGTATTTAGGTTATCAAATTAACAGATTAAAAAATAATTATATGGTTATATCTTTTTTATAATATATATAAAAAAATTTGAATGAGGTGGGTGAGAAAATTAAATAAAAATGATTCTATATGAATGATACCTCTACTACGGATAACCTCATTAGGTTAGCATAAAAATACTTAATAGGATCAATTTATGAGAAATCTAGGGAAACATGGTCATGTATAGGAAATTAAATAACATATTTGGGATTATATTTCCCAATAAAAATGGCTATAAGTATATAAAGAGTTGGGGAGATGTGCTGGCCTATTAAAAGAGAGGTGAGTGAAACACTTGAAATTTTTGGAATGAAAAAAGTGTACCCACATTTTTTACTTGGAACAAAGATATGAAATAGAATTTTATTAAAATATAGAAATTATAATTTCTAAATATTCCCATCCAATATACTTGATAAAAAATTTTATGTCATTTTAACCCTTATCTTTTTAGTTTAACCCCAGGAAATCCAGTTTTCACCATAACTGCGATAATATATTTTTATTGTTTTTACAATTCAGTATGAAAAAAAATTAATTTGATCATATTAGATAATATAAATATATTTGAAAAAAATAATAAATATATTTTACCAAATTCAACTTACATAATTGGAATAATATAATTTAATGTTAAAATTGTAGATGTGATGAAAAATTGGTATTCAAAGTATTGTTTTTCATGAACAAAATGATTTTATACTGAGAAAATGACTAGAAATAGAAGTTATATTGTTTTAATTAAATTTCTATTAATTTATAATCTATAAATTACATATTTATCATTCCTAATTGTTTACATTTTAATTAATTAAAATAGTGAAACATTATGGACATTAAAACATGTTAAAAAACTTTTTTTAAGCAAAAAATATACTCTAAGGATAAAATCTATTATAAATACGATTAAAAAATAATTATTTTGATTAAATATATCTAAATAATAATAATTTTAAAATAAATTAAATTAAATTAATAAGGGTCTTTTAAATTACTTTATTTACTTGAAGGAAAAGATATGTAACACCCCGAATTTTTATGAAAAATATTCTTTTTAATTAATGTCTTGTGTTGTACGCTACACCAAAAGAAGCTTTCACAACACGCATCCTTGACTTGCCTTGCATTACACGTAATCGCGACCTTCCTCGATAGCGTGTGTTGTACGCAATACCGGGTTTTAATAAACAATGTTATATTATTATAATATTGTCATGAACTAGCCGTTATGAATAGTAATAACCACTTTTTAAATTTTAGAAATTTTAGCTCTCAAAATGGACTTCATTTTTGGATTCTGAATATCGAAATTAGCTTAGGGTGAAATTTTGGTAATTTTCAGATAACTTTCATATTTTGATGAATATTGAAAATTACTAAATTTTAGTTAAAAACAACTTTTTCAATAGAAATAATTAATAGTGATAAATTATTAATTTTAGTGGTTTTAAAGTATATTTAGAATATATTTTTACAATTTAATACAATGTTGGTCATTGGATGTAATTTCACATTTAAACCAGACGTAAACAAGTGTCAATCTATTGATAGATATTGTTTCTTAAAAACACGCTATTTGTTTTAACAACGGGATTTAATTATAAAATTAATTAATGCAACTTCTATGTTATGAATTTGGTAAAATAGACTTCATTTTTGAATTCAGAATATGAAATATATCTTAGGATGAAATTTTGGCATTGTTCTGAAAAACATCAATTTTTGATGAATAGTGAAACTACTAAGTGGTAGTTAAAAAATTGAATTTTTCATAAAACTTAATTTTACCGCTTCTGTGAATGGAATCTCAAAAATCCGAGAGACACGGTTGGTGTCAGTAAGTAAAATGTGGTTCAATGAGATGAAAATAATTTTTGGTGAATAGTAACTTTTTACCTTTTTTTACCATAGTTAATAGTAAATAGGGTAACTAAGGGTAAATATGATATTAATATTACCCTAACACATGTCCTAATTCTATTGGATAAGTGTAATTCGACCAAAAACAACCTTATGAATATAAAATGACCATTTAGGTCCACTTGGATTAGATTATGACATTTAATATTATTTTATTTAATGAATAGTTAAAAGTGTTAAAATCAAAGTTTAATAACTAAAACATTTTTAATATGGGTTTATACATAAGATAAATTCGACTATAAATATTCATTAGAAAGCTAAAAAGATTTCCTACATAATGATATTTTATTTAAAATTTTTATACTTTAAATATATTAATTTATTTATGACACAACGATGATGTAGTAATTACCCTTTTAAGGAAATATTAACATAATTGATGTTATAAATGCTCAAATGAATGTAATTTGAGACTTTTTATGAATTAAACTAATTTTATAGGTTACTATGATATATTAGTGTTGATTTAATCAACTTGGTTTGAACATATAATTCTGTTATGACTTTCACAAAAATCATATATCAAATAGTGTCAAAATTGAAACAAAATAGTTTTTAAATCAAATATTATATTATTAATTGTTATTTTATTCCTAAAAATCTAAGTTTCGGCCAAATGACTTAGATAAAGATATATATTTTAATAATAAACAATTTGGGGTTCGTTTGGCATGTTATAGTAAGTGTATTAACCATATAGTGAAAGGATACAAAAAGACACGGTAAAAGTTAAATTATTTAACTTAGAGTTAAATCTAATTGATAAGGTTAAAATAATACCCTAAACTTGTCTAAATCTTATTGGTTCATAGGCTTTCTACCCATACCCACTTTAGATTCGAAATAAGACCCTTTTCAACCATTATAAACCGATTTTGACTTTAATATGAAATAATATTTTGAGATATTCCTATGGTGCCCCTCTCCTCCCTTATAAAAGGGCACCTCCTCCCCCTCCTCCTCACACCAAATTGAGCACTCAAGCTCGGCCAATCCCTGCCATTTTCTCCACTCCACTTCCCTAGAATAATCCTAGAGGTCTTGGTCTTCTTCAAAGACCAATATTAGTTCCCTAAGTGGAGGATTCAAAGAAGCATTCCAAAGAAGAGGTAATATCCATTACCGATCTTTTCAATTTCTTTCTTCTTCAACTTCTTCTTCTTTAGTTGTTTCATGATAAAGTAATAACATCAGTATTACTTACATACTGATATGTTATTATAAATATGAAACAACCCTAATTCACCTTCTATCCATCCTACGGAAAAATGAAATCACCGCGCATGCGTACGTACGGAATACCGTCTCCACGCCGTGGTGTAATCTATTTTCCACCACCACCTTACAAGGATGGGTATAATGATGTAATGAGTAACTATTTATGATTATTATAAAGTAATATTTATATTGAAATAATATACATATACTCCAATACAATTCCACCATCATAGGAACGATATCATCACTCGTGCGTACGTACGGAATACTGTCTCCACGATGTGATGCGACTCGTTCTACGTGATCATCATTACATAGTAATTATATAAATGAATTGAATGAATAAATATGATATATGTTACACTAATACCATTCTGGATATAAGGTATCTATAACGTTAAAATAAGAATAAGAATTTATTCGGCAAAACACGCATAAGAACAAAAGGCAATAAAGACCCGAGTAACAAGTAACAATGAAATATTACTAACAAGAAGAGACGAATATGACCATATATGATATCATATCAATATGTATGATTCTGGAATAAGTCAATAACATTATTTAAACCATTATACAGGAGCTTCGGACACGTACAAAGCAAATTGGACCTAAGGTAAGGGAAATATCACAATCTCATTTTTATCCGAGATTGTTTATTCGTAAGTATTTACTGGGGTGTATTTTATCATCCACATCCATGTTTCATCAATATGTAATATTATTTCCATCCACCTAAAATTGTTTAAATCCATTTTTACCCTTCGGTGAGTTTTTAGTAATATGTATGAAATGAATCATTTGTCGTTTTTCGTACGAGGTACTTTTTGACTTTTCCGACAAAAGTACGAAGATTGTTTTTTTAACTTATAAGGCATGAATGGATTTCTAAAACATTATTTCCAAGAAGTTTCCTTTACAAGTATTCAAGTTTATTTTTAATCAACTTATTTTAGTTTAAAATTGTATGGCATGTTAAGAAAGGTAAAGTGTTTTTGATGTAGAAAGGATATTTTCCTCAAGAATGGAGTTCAAGTATTTTATCAAAATTATTTTCCATATAAGATAATAAAAGGGTTCTGTTTTTATCCCTATTATTACATTGGTTTGATTATGTTGTGATGGAAATATTTTTTATGAATTCCTTTATCTTATATGAATTGTTTTATGATGTCATGTTGTTTAAGAATCCCATTTTTATTACATGGGTTACACTATGATGTATGGTTTATGATTATGTGGAACACATAAGAAAGGTTTCATTATAAGATGGGTGGGACCTATATCTCCATCCAATGCATTGGGTAAAGATTTTATATCTCATGATATAGACATGGCTGAAATGGTAGGTTATACCGGTTCAGTGAAACAGGACTGAAACGAGGGTTACTCGATTCAGAAAGGGACTTTGTCCACTAAGATAGTCTTGGAAATTTGTCTTGACTAACAAGAAATGATTCACTATGATTATGTGTGTATGACACAAAGTTTCATGTTTTATGTTATGATTATTGGGATTTCATTTCACTACTATGATTTATCCCATGTTATGAAATTATGCTCTCTTTTGCAGGTTAAGATTTCCAAAAGTTATGTTCTTATGAATATGAGGTGATTGATTTTTCTTTTTTATACCCTTACTGAGCATTTGAGCTCACCCTTTTATGTTTTCTTTTCCCCAGGATATAATGAAAGGTTTTAGGTAAAAAAAGCGAAGATCTTTATGGGAGATATTGGAGATCTTTCACCACGATTAGAAGATTACGTTCCGAGTTTCCAAAGACACTAAACTATTATGATCCTTGTGGGTGTGTGTTTTTGTTATGTACTAAGTATTCCGCAAAAGTAATGTAAAGTCTATGTACGTCAGGATTCGGGTCTCTATAGTTGGTATCAGAGGAAAGGTTTAGTCAACCTTTGGAAACAAGGATGCGAAAACGTTAGTGAGATCCCTAGAGATATTTCTAAGGTATGTCTAGGGATGTCCCTAAGGTTAAGTATACGTATAGGTTATAGTACTAGAACTACGCTAACGATCATAGAATTAAACCTAAGATGTTAGATATTGAAGGTACTTCCCCTTTATTATGTTGTTTTCCCTAGCATGATTTTTGCCTCTCACACTATTTTTTTTGGGTTTTAGACGATGGCTGGAACCCGAAGGAACGGTGTTGATCAATGCAATGGGCAATGCAATGATTGTCCTCCTAAACAAACAAATGTTATGGGATATGGAGTGCAAAATCTTATTGCTATACTTACACAAGCTATGAATCATTCTGTACTTCCAAATGAGCATAGAAGGGAACAATATTCTATTGAGTCCTTCATGAGGCAACGTCCACCTTCTTTCAGTGGGTCTTCTAATCCACTTGTTGCTGAACAATGGATCAGTACCACTGAAAAGATATTTTTAGTTCTTCAATGTTCTGAACATGATAAAGTCATCTTAGCAGTATATCGTTTGGAAGGTGAAGCTGATCAATGGTGGAATCTTATCAAGAATACAAGGCAAAGAGATAAAATTGAGTCCATGGAATGGGACGAGTTCAAGAACTTATTTTTCAATAAGTACCTCCCTCGTATTCTTTGAACAAAGATGGAAAAGGAGTTTCTTGAACTAAAGCAAAAGGATGATGAATCTGTTGGTATATACGAATCAAATTTTACAAGACTTGCAAGGTATGCATCTGGCATTATAATCCAACCTGAAAGTAAAGTTTATCGATTTTTCAGTGGCTTAAAACCAAGTCTTCGAAGGGCATTAGCTATAAGAGACTTTAGTAGCTATGAAGAAATTGTGCGTTGTGCTATCAAGGTAGAAATGGAAGTTGGTGTTACATATCCATCTCAAGGTTTTGACAAGAAACGAAAGATGGTGTTCAAGGAGAAATCTCAGAATAATGGTGAAAAGAAGATGAATGTTTCCTTATGCACAAAGTGTGGAAAGAAGCATGGTGGAGATTGTCTTAAAGGGACTAGAAAATGTTTTAAGTCTGGAAAAGAAGGTCATCGAGCAGCTGAGTGTCAAAGTAATGGAAAAAGGGATTCTAATGATGTGAATAAAGCAAACACTGCAGAGAACGCACCACCAACACTTCAATGCTTCAAGTGCAAGGAAATGGGGCATTATGCTAATAAATGCCCTAATCTGAGGGTTAGTGATGATCGACATGAGCAACCGCTTAAGGCAAAGGACAAAGGGAAGTCACATGCGATCACAATTGGCGATGTTGAATATGATAACGATGTGGTGGAATGATTAAGTGTTTATGTAATGGGATTCCAAAATAATGTTGTATCATAAAGTATTGGAATATTTATGTATTGGTCTAATGTGGTATTCAAAGTGATTGAGATATTTTTGGAAATAAGATGATATGAGCATAATGAAGGGAAAATGAGAAAACGAAATGTTTAACAGTATTCATGAGCTCATGATTGATATAAGGACTAAGTGATATCATGGTTTGAGTATATAGAATTTTGAGGATTTTGGTACGTGGAAAGTGTTAACTTTTAACTGCATTCATGTTTTCACTAAGGTATTCAAGAGAATACACGATAAAGGACTTTGAATGTTTGGAATGTGACCAACAAATCATATCTTATGATATATGGGGATCAACGATGGTATTAAATCTCTGGTAATCGTTTTCACTATGTTATGAGAGTGGACTGCAGTATTATGGATAAGCCTAAAGATTGAAATGGATTATGTTGGACATAAGTGAGTATTGTTTAAGGATAGAAGTTTTTTTTCGATATTATTGATGGAATGTTATAGTAATGTAGTTTTAGAAAAAGGACAACCTGCAGGACGGGCGACTTCCCAACGCTTCGGACAAGGCTGTGGGAATCGAACCCACAACCGAAGTGCGACTGGCCTTTATCGCCTACCACTGGCCTATAGGAAGTCCCTATTTAGTAGAAACTAGTTTTATTATATTAAGCAGTATGATATATGAAGTATAAGTCCATTTTAGGAACCATATATGATTAATCTCACTATAGAATGACTTATGTATATTTAATAACTTTTGGTAACCTTTTGTTTAAGACAGATGGAATGACCCGTCATTCTATCACATGATCTGCTAACACTTCACGAATAACAAATTCAACTTCATTTATTTAAGATATGAAGTTGAAATTGTTCAAGGAACGAACAACAGTGAGATTGTACCAAAATAAAGTAAGTATTTATTCTAATTCAAATTCTTCAACTTTGGGGAAACGATCTTGAAAACCAAAAATGTTGTCCTAGTGCTCTTATATCTGATTAATCAGATGGTACCTTATATCGTCACAAATTTATGGATTTGTGACTGCTAGCTTTTCCATAGCCATGTTCTCTACCACTCTCCATCAGAACATGATGGTTAGATTTCTCTTCCATATCCATATTTTCACCTATGTGGAAACCCAGTGATTTGTTTATTTGGGTAATCATTACATTTCATACTTTAGTTTTTAAAGCCATGTTTTGGTATTCCTTTTTACGATGTGGGTTTCTATCAAAGAAAATTTCGAATAGTAATCCATTTATAACCCCGACGAATTTCGAGGGCGAAATTCATTTTAAGGGGGGTAGAATGTAACACCCCGAAATTTTATGAAAAATATTCTTTTTAATTAATGTCTTGTGTTGTACGCTACACCAAAAGAATCTTTCACTACACGCATCCTTGACTTTCCTTGCATTACACGCAATCGTGACCTTCCTCGATAGCATGTGTAGTACGCAATACCGGGTTTTAATAAACAATGTTATATTATTATAATATTGTCATGAACTAGCCGTTATGAATAGTAATAACCACTTTTTAAATTTTAGAAATTTTAGCTCTCAAAATGGACTTCATTTTTGGATTCGGAATATCGAAATTAGCTTAGGGTGAAATTTTGGTAATTTCGGATAACTTTCATATTTTGATGAATAGTGAAAATTACTAAATTTTAGTTAAAAACAACTTTTTCAATCAAAATAATTAATAGTGATAAATTATTAATTTTAGTGGTTTTAAAGTATATTTAGAATATATTTTTACAATTTAATACAATGTTGGTCATTGGATGTAATTTCACATTTAAACCAGACATAAACAAGTGTCAATCTTTTGATAGATATTGTTTCTTAAAAACACGCTATTTGTTTTAACAGTGGGATTTAATTATAAAATTAATTAATGCAACTTCTATGGTATGAATTTGGTAAAATAGACTTCATTTTTGAATTCAGATTATGAAATATATCTTAGGATGAAATTTTGGCATTGTTCTGAAAAACATCAATTTTTGATGAATAGTGAAACTACTAAGTGGTAGTTAAAAAACTGAATTTTTCATAAAACTTAATTTTACCGCTTCTGTGAATGGAATCTCAAAAATCCGAGAGACACGGTTTGTGTCAGTAAGTAAAATTTGGTTCAATGAGATGAAAATAATTTTTGGTGAATAGTAACTTTTTACCTTTTTTTTACCACGGTTAATAGTAAATAGGGTAACTAAGGGTAAATATGATATTAATATTACCCTAACACATGTCCTAATTCTATTGGATAAGTGTAATTCGACCAAAAACAACCTTATGAATATAAAATGACCATTTAGGTCCACTTGGATTAGATTATGACATTTAATATTATTTTATTTAATGAATAGTTAAAATAGTTAAAATCAAAGTTTAATAACTAAAATATTTTTAATATGGGGTTATACATAAGATAAATTCGACTATAAATATTTATTAGAAATCTAAAAAGATTTCCTACATAATGATATTTTATTTATAATTTTTAGACTTTAAATAAATTAATTTATTTATGACACAACGATGTTGCAGTAATTACCCTTTTAAGGAAATATTAACATAATTGATGTTATAAATGCTCAAATGAATGTAATATGAGACTTTTTATGAATTCCACTAATTTTCTAGGTTACTATGATATATTAGTGTTGATTTAATCAACTTGGTTTGAACATATAATTCTGTTATGACTTTCAAAAAATCATATATCAAATAGTGTCAAAATTGACACAAAATAGTTTTTAAATCAAATATTATATTTTTAATAGTTATTTTATTCTTAAAAATCTAAGGTTCGGCCAAATGACTTAGATAAGGATATATATATTAATAATAAACAATGTGGTGTTCGGTTGGCATATTATAGTAAGTGTATTAACCATATAGTGAAAGAAAACAAAAAGACACGGTAAAAGTTAAATTATTTAACTTAGAGTTAAATCTAATTGATAAGGTTAAAATAATACCCTAAACCTGTCTAAATCTTATTGGTTGATAGGATGTCGACCCATCCCCACTTTAGCATCGAAATAAGACCCTTTGGAACCATTATAAACCGATTTTGACTTTAATATAAAATAATATTTTGAGATATTCCTAAGGTGACCCTCTCCTCCCTTATAAAAGGGCACCTCCTCCCCCTCCTCCTCACACCAAATTTAGCACTCAAGCTCGGCCAACCCCTGCCATTTTCTCCTCTCCACTTCCCTATAATAATCCTAGAGGTCCTGGTCTTCTTCAAAGACCAATATTAGTTCCCTAAGTGGAGGATTCAAAGAAGCTTCTCAAAGAAGAGGTAATATCCATTACCGATATTTTCAATTTCTTTCTTCTTCAACTTCTTCTTCTTTAGCTGTTTCATGATAAAGTAATAAAATCAGTATTACTTACATACTGATATGTTATTATAAATTTGAAACAACCCTAATTCACCTTCTATCCATCCTACGGAAAAATGAAATCACCGCGCGTGCGTACGTACGGAATACCGTCTCCACGCCGTGGTGTAATCTATTTTCCACCACCACCTTACAAGGATGGGTATAATGGTGTAATGAGTAACTATTTATGATTATTATAAAGTAATATTGATACTGAAATAATATACATATACTCCAATACAATTCCACGATCATAGGAACGATATCATCACTCGTGCGTACGTACGGAATACCGTCTCCACGATGTGATGCAACTCGTTCTACATGATCATCATTACATAGTAATTATATAAATGAATTTAATGAATAAATATGATATATGTTACACTAATACCATTATGGATATAAGGTATCTATAACCTTAAAATAATAATAAGAATTTATTCGGCAAAACACGCATAAGAACAAAAGGCAATAAAGACCCGAGTAACAAGTAACAATGAAATATTACTAACAAGAAGCTAATAATATGACCATATATGATATCATATCAATATGTATGATTCCGGGATAAGTCAATAACTATATTTAAACCATTATAAAGGATCTTCGGACACGTACAAAGCAAATCAGACCTAAGGTAAGGGAAATATCACATTCTCATTTTTATCCGAGATTGTTTATTCGTAATTATTTACTGGGGTGTATTTTATCATCCACATCCATGTTTCATCAATATGTAATATTATTTCCATCCACCTAAAATTGTTTAAATCCATTTTTACCCTTCGGTGAGTTTTTAGTAATATGTATGAAAGGAATCATTTGTCGTTTTTCGTACGAGGTACTTTTTGACTTTCCGACAAAAGTACGAAGAATGTGTTTTTTAACTTATAAGGCATGAATGGATTTCCAAAACATTATTTCAAAGAAGTTTCCTTTAAAATTATTCAAGTTTATTTTTAATCAACTTCTTTTAGTTTAAAATTGTATGACATGTTAAGAAAGGTAAAGTGTTTTTGAAGTAGAAAGGATATTTTCCTCAAGAATGGAGTTCAAGTATTTTATCAAAATTATTTTCCATCTAAGATAAGAAAAGGGTTCTGTTTTTATCCCTATTATTACATTGGTTTGATTATGTTGTGATGGAAATATTTTTTATGAATTCCTTTATCTTATATGAATTGTTTTATGATGTCATGTTGTTTAAGAATCCCATTTTTATTACATGGGTTACGCTATGATGTATGGTTTATGATTATGTGGCACACATAAGAAAGGATTCATTATAATATGGGTGGGACCTATATCTCCCTATAATGCATTGGGTAAAGATTTTATATCTCATGAGATAGACATGTCTGAAATGGTAGGTTATACCGGTTCAGTGAAACAGGACTGAAACGAGGGTTACTCGATTCAGAAAGGGACTTTGTCCACTAAGATAGTCTTGGCAATGAGTCTTGACTAACAAGAAATGATTCTCTATGATTATGTGTGTATGACACAAAGATTTATGTTTTAAGTTATGATTATTGGGATTTCATTTCACTACTATGATTTATCCCATGTTATGAAATTATGCTCTCTTTTGCAGGTTAAGATTTCCAAACGTTATGTTCTTATGAATATGATGTGATTGATTTTTCTTTTGTATAGCCTTACTGAGCATTTGAGCTCACCCATTTATGTTTTCTTTTCCCCAGGATATAAAGAAAGGTTTTAGGTATTAAAAAAAAGCGAAGATCTTTATGGGAGATATTGAAGATCTTTCACCACGATTAGAAGATTACGTTCCGAGTTTCCAAAGACACTAAACTATTACGATCCTTGTGTGTGTGTGTTTTTGTTATGTACTAAGTATTCCGAAAAAGTAATGTAAAGTCTATGTACGTCAGGCTTCAGGTCTCTACAAGATAGTTGTGCAAAAATTAGTATTTTTCGAAATTCACTAAAAAATAAATGGTTTCAATAAAAATGACAACATTTAACCTTATGTTAATTTTAATACAGTTATTTCTTAATTTTTTTAATTTTATCAATTTTTTTTATAAAATAATAATAATTAATTATCATATTTTCCCATAAAGTAAATAAAATGATTTTTAAAGTAAATATTTTTATAATTAATAAAATAAAATTACTAAAACATGGTTTTATTATTTCATAATAAGTTATCAATAAAATTTTATTGAGTCTAAAATTTATATATATGTTTCATATACTAGTTATTAATATTTATACCTATCAATTTAAGGGCTTATTTATAATGTTAATATGTAATATAATGTTATTTCAATGTTCGTTTATGTTCAGTGTGGCCTGTCTTGTACTCTATCGAGCATAATATTATTATTTTCTTAAAAATATTTGGTCTTTAAATTTTCTCATATTAACAAATTTCTCCCTTGTAATTTGAAAACTATCATAGAAATATAATTTTAGACATTTTAAGATACCTTTTGGGGATACTAGATCTCAAAACGGGTTAATAAAACCTCATATTTATAAGAGAAAAATAAGTGTGATGGTTATATAGAATAAAACATTCTAGGTTACCCAATATAATAACATTGGTTGTATTTTATGATTTAAACATGGGAGAAAACATTAATTCAAAAATAATGATGGTGTGTTAAAGAGATCATTGATCATAATATATTTAATTACCATGAGAAATTCAATATCCACAATACAATAAACGAAATAGGTGTGAAAAAGCTCATTATTCCACAGAAAAGTAACCTAATAGGGTAAAATTTTCATTTCTAAGATCCTTTTCCTAGGGTTGAGTATTACATACTATAAAAACTAAGTACATAAAGAAATAAATTCACTTGATTAGTTGAATTTCAACCATTAATAAAATTTTCACCACAATCTATTCTTTTTTTTCAAAATGATCAATATCTAAGATTATTTTTTCATCCCTGAAAAACTAATATAATGTTCTAGTGGATCAAATAAATACAAATTGTATAATCATGTTATTCCGCATATCACTTGATGTTGACCGAAACCAAAAAGGTTAGAACATGGTGTAACATTTCCCAACATGAAAAATTGCCCATACGATGAAATAAAATGTCAATATAAAAAATTCAACAACAATACACAATTTTCTATGTAAATAATTCCACAAATAAATAAAATTATATCCCAAAAAACATAATCACCTCAACATTAGAGAGTTTTTTCACCTAATAGTTTATCTTATACATTTTAGAATATATTCCAAAAAAATAATCATTATCTTATGAAATAATATTAATAACATAGGCAGTTGGGGTGGTTCTAGAGTTATAAACCTCATAAGAATGCATCCAAAATATAGAAGTTCAGAACATGTCAGTGGTGATTTCTATTATTTACTGTTTTAGCACCATAAAAGCTACAAAAATGTAGTAGAGAAAACACTATAATGATGAATGAAATTGTATTTCATCCTTAGCAGAGGTGGTACCATAACATCCTAGGAACTATAATAGTAATGTTCATTGAAGTTGTATTTGGAATAAAAATAGGCCTATAGTATGTGAATTATATATTTTATACACAAAGGACTTGGAAACATGTTTGCGAACCACGTGTACTTGGGCCTATATGTTCTTTAATGGTCCCCTCTACCCTTTTAGAAAGAGTTATTTTCTTTTATAATCAATTTTGGATTCAGACAAACTTAAAAAAACACTAATCACTGAGTCAATGAATCACTTTTCAATTCCATTTTTATCTATACTATAACACTTGTGTTTCCATCATTCTGACTACAATTAGGATCGTATAACCCCAATAGTTTATCAATACCACAAAAATATGGATACAATATTTAAATGAAGACTTCACATTATAAAAAAATTATATTAACATAAACCTAATAAAAAGTCTCTTAATGTAATTCCCCGACCATAGTTACCCAGATTCAGTGCATTATTACATAACATTGGCATGATAAAAGGAATCATGCCCCGAAGGACCAATTAGTTTAGTAGCCTTGGATGTACTAGATAAATACATATGTTTTACATTGATTCATGTGATAAAAACAACAACAACATTTTTTCGTCTTTGACCACACTTATATCCCTTATTCTATCCATACAGGTCAACCATAAAATATTTATTCACATCTTGGGGAAAAAACATTGAAAGGGGTGATCTCAGATGCTCAGTAAGGATAACAATATAGCGGAAATTTTCATAAATTAACACAAAAATTTAATGCAATGTATAAGACTAAAACATAATCCTTTAAAACATAAAATTCAGTTTAATATGGAAAATATAAATCAAATTATTCCATTTACTTATTCACACGGATATTCAAATGGTCGAATAATTACATGAAATATCAATAGCCAATTTCATAATGATGAAATGCATAATACCACACACCATAACCACATTGTCCTGGCCTCATGCCAAGACTACAAATAATATTTTGTCAAGGCCTTGTGCCAAGACACTAGTTTGTCACATGATACCTACCGATGCATTGAAGAGCTATAGTGGGCCCCACATATCACTTACTAAGTCCAATGTATCCCTCATATGAAATGGTTGAAATATAACATAAACATTCGTATTAAAACTAGCATACGAAATTTTAATATGTTAACCATAAAACATGAATTATATAAAAATAACACATCAAAAATCAAACATATTACAAAACCATACGTACAATATAGAAGATTTGTATCATAATAAATTAACTTAAAACAAGTATAAAATTCAGTAAAGGATTTTGACATAGATGAAATCAAAATTATTTGAGAGGAATATCTCTTTCTATTATGAAATCATTTATAAGTCATGTAATTATAAAAGAAAATATTTATTTTGAAAATATTAATATAATATTATAAGGGACGATTATAAGGGGTTATAATAGAAATGAATAACCACACCCACCGTATAAGTTAAAAAACATTCTTACATTTATTTGATGAAAATGTCATGAAGTACCTTGTTTGGAAAATGACAAAAAGATTTCTTTCAAATCATTTTATAAAAACTCAAACAATGGTATATATTACTTAAAACCATAGTCTAGTAAATAGTAAAAATGTTTTGAAATAAATTCTTAATGAAAAACATATGTGGATGATAAAGAGGTCCTAGTTGATACTTACATATTAACAACCTCAGATAATTAAAGCGATTGTAAAATTAACCCTTGACTTTTTCTTTTCCTTGGTCGAGGGTAGTTAACCTCCTATATAATATTTAAATCATTGTTATTAAATAATACATGAACTAAATACATAAATATGATATCATAATTCATCTTCTAATATTTCTATGTTAATAATATTTTAGTAGTATCATTGTTTCGGTTGTTATCTAATTCGTTTTACTTTATATGTTTTGTTACATAAGTGAGGATTGTTATGTATAAGATGTATTTGATTCATGTCCAGAATGATATTAAGTCTTAAAAATTATTTTTAATAATAAAAGGAAAATAATTCTTGAATGGTTATGTTGGGGAATGAATCTCATCACGTTCGTGGAGACTGTAATCTGTACGTACGCACGAACGCTACTTCCATTTCATTTTTTTATTTTTAAAAGGAATGAAAACCAAATGATATATAGGTATATTATTATACTAGAATAATATAATATTTTATATATGTTACATAATTTCATTAACACCATCCTTTATACGTAACTTGTATGGTATTAATGAGTCATATCACTTTTAAGGGGCAGTACTTCACACTTCCTCAAATGCAATTATTGTATATATACAACATGAAAAGAATAATAGTATGATATAAAAGAGAATTACACAATCTTATAGATAAAATAAATGTCATAAATATCATATATAATTATAGTTCCATCATAATGGCCACCATAAGATGTGGTATTAGAAAATTGAACAATCATCATTTTGTGAGGCAGTAGTTCGACGTCCATAGAAACTTTGTGTTCTATTCCCATTAGATAAATGTGTGTGTAATTTTAGATTAAATACCTCTCATAAAAACAACCTAGTATATTGAGAATACTGTTGTTTTTATAAAAGAAATAAATACAGAGATTTTAGGGGGTTGGAGAAGTAAAAATAAAGAAAAGAACCTAAGAGGAGATGTTATCTTTAAATTGGGTAACTCCCTTTGGTTTGAACCAAAAGGCTTCCTTGAAGTGCCATATGTATAATATAAGGATTTTAAAAGGAATATAGGGATGTGGAAAGATTAATTGGGTAGATTTTGGATGATTCAAGGGGTCTGAGAGGTGTTATTAATGGGTTAGAGGTGTTGGATTTTTACAAGGGAGGGTAAGGGCTCTTTAAGATTGTTTGAAAATATTATTTTATTATATAATGATTTTTGGTCTCTAAAGGTCCAGACCACATGAAATTTGAAGATATGATGACTAATGCTCTAATTATAACCATTCAATAATAATTGGACTGGTTTTGGATATTTTTTTAATTTTTATAATCTCATTTATTTAAATCATTTATAAATGAGGAAAACACTACATCATTATTGGGTCATAAATTTTTTTACTTATTTGATGTCTACAAAAAATAAAAAAACCATGATGTTTGAAATACTTTTATCTTTAAAATTAATATTTATAGTCGATGAGATAACTTATATAACACCGTTTAAATTTTTTTAATAATAGATATATGTTTATGTTATTTTACTCTTTACATTAAATTAATTAATATAAAGTGTCATTGTAACTCTCATGTGTCTTCATGGGGTCCCAAAATCAACCCAAGAATTCCCATGGTCAGACATGTATCAGTAAATAGGGTTAGGAAACCTGTTAGAGTAATTTATTATTATTATTATATTATTATTTTTTACCCTTATTTACCAGATTTACCTATTTAACCATGGTAAGTAAAATATTTATCAAAGTAATTATTCATGATGTCTAAAAATAAAAGTAACCAATTTATACAATTTAGACCTCTTGATTCCTAATATGGAATCAATTTTTCAGAATTCAAAACACATATGTGGAAGAAAATAGTTTAAAATTAATTCTTGTTGTCAAAAAAAAGATTGTTTTTAATACACCTGTTTATGTCCTGTTTAAATGTGAAATTACATCCAATTACCAAAATTATATTAAATTCTAGAAATATAATATAATGATATTTAAAAATCATCAAATTTATAATTTAACACTATAAATTATTTTGATTAAAAAAGATTGTTTTAATAAAAATTTAGTATTTCTCACTATTCATCAAAAATTGAATGTTTTTAAAAGAGTACCAAATATTCACCCTAATCTAATTTTTATAATCTGAATAAAAAAATGAAGTCCAATTTGAAAAAAAATTTATAAAATTTTATGAAGTGGGTATTACAACTCATAACTAGTAGTTTGATTGGTCACAGTGTGTTAGAATATTGAAGTTGCGTATATTGAAATCTATTGCATTATTCAAAGAAAAATGTATTGTAGATGATTAGGGTGTCAAATTCTTCCCTCATTCAAATAATATCATCTTAGAAATTTATACAATAATACTAATTAATATTATTTCGGTGTTTCTTTATCATAAATTCCTCGGGTTCCCACATTGCATGTTCCATCTTATGATTTCTCCACAGATGATTCACCAGACGAGTCATCCGATTTCTCAACACATGATCTCTAGTATCAAGAATAATGATAGGATCTTCCCAATAAGACATATCAAATTTTAGTTCTATATCCTCATAGGTGAGTGTATGCTTTGGGTCAGGCATGTATTTTCTCAATAGTTATACGTGGAAAACATCATGAACTTTGGAGAGACACGGTGGCATTGCAAACCATAAGCCACAACTCCAATTCGTTCAATAATTCTGAAAGGTAGGATGTACCTAGGAATTAATTTTATTTTCTTACCAAATCGTATAGCACCATTCCATAGAGATACCTTCAAGAAAACATGATCTCATACTTGAAATTCTGAATCATTCCTTCTGTTATTGACATAGCCCTTTTTCCTACATTGAGATGCTTTGATGTGGGTTTGGATAACCTCCACATTTTCCATTGTTTCCTAAACATGTTTTGGGCCTACGAGTATTCTTTCTCCTACATCATCCCAACAAGGTGGTGTGAGACATATTTTTCAATATAATGCTTTATATAGTGCTATCTAAATACTTGAAAGGAAACTATTGTTATAAGAAAATTCTACCAGAGGTAAATATTGATCACACATACCTTTAATGTCATGTGAGAATGATCTCAACATGTATTCTAATTTTGAATAGTCCGTTATGACTGTCCATCAGTTTGAGGGTAGTAGGCAGTGCTCAAACGAAGTTCAGTATCCAAAACCTTCTGAATACATTTCTCGAATCTTGATGTAAAATGGGTATTATGATTAGAAACAATCTCTAGGGGTAGTCTATGATGTCATACAACATCATTTATATCTAGTATTCCCAGATGTTCAAGTGGTAAATATACTCTTATAGCAAGAAAATAAGCTAACTTGGTAAGATGATCAACAATGACCTATATTGCATCATTCCTTCTAGGAGTATTTGGTAGCCCCATGACAATGTCCATTGTAATATCATATGATTTACACTCAGGTATGGTAAGAGGTTGTGTGACTCCTCTAGGATGTTTCCTTCCATATTTCACTTGTTGACAAACCCAAATTATTGACACATATTTGGATATCCGCCTCTTCAAGTTGTCCCACAAAAAATGTTCCTTCAAATATCTTTACATTTTATTTCAACCAGGGTGTATAGAGAAATTGGAGCTATAAGAATCATCCATAAATTCCATTTTTAGACCAGGTATATATTGAACACAAATTTTCTTCCCAAATTTCAAAATCCCATCTTCATATATGAAGTTTATCAATCTCCTATCATTCACAGCATTAATTTTCTTTTCAAACTCCTCATCATCAGCCTAAGAACTTTTTATTTTTTCTAGTAAATATGGTTTGGAAACAATTTGAAAAAGTATAGATGTTTCACCATCCATTATTATTCCCATATCTATTTTTACTACATCCATGAACATATGATCCATTTCAACTCTCATTTTGTTAAAAATACCAATATTCTTTCTGCTCAAAGAATCTACCACTTTATTTTCCTTCCGCGGGTGGTAGTGTATAGTGAAATCATAATCCATGAGTAGTTAGAGCCGTCTCTTTTCCCCCATGTTGATTTCCTTCTTTGAGAAAATATATTTCAAACTCTTATGATTGGAATATTTCTCACATTTTTCACCATAGAGATAGTTTCTCGATGTCTTCAAAGTAAATACTACATCTGTTAACTCAATATCATGAGTATGATAGTTTTGTTCATGAATTTTTAGCTGTCGTGATGCATAAGAAATAACTCTATCATTTTTCATAAGGACATTACCAATTCCATTCTTTGAAGCATCACTTTAAATAACAAACCCATCATTCCATGATGTTAGAGTCAATATAGTGTCATTGACTAATCTTCTCTTCAGATCTTCAAAGAATTCTTCACATTCCTTTTTCCAAACAAATTTAACCCCTTTACATGTGAGCTTGGTTAATGGGTTAGCCAATCGGGAAACATTTTGGAAAAAATGTTGATAATAACCCGCTAAAACAATTAAACTGTGTACCTCAGTTATACTCTTCGATGCTGGACATTCATGGATTTCTATTTTCATTGAAGGATCAATAGAGATTCCATCCTTAGAGATAGTATGGCCAAGAATAGAAATATCTTAAATGTAGAATTCAAACTTTCTAAACAACCCATATAATTTTTTGTCTTCTATGAGTTTTCAGAATAGTGCGCAAGTGATTTTCATAATAATTATAGATTATGGAGTATACCAATATATCATCAATAAATACCACTGACAAGGAATCAAGATATTACATGAAAATTATATTCATTAGATCCACGAAGACTGAGGGTGCAATTGTCAGCCCAAAAGGCATTACTGTAAACTCATAATGATCGTACCTAGTTCAAAATGCTATCTTCGGAATATCTTCCCTCTTCATGCAAAACTGATGGTATCCAGATCGAATGTCATTCATTGAAAAATATTGAGCTCAATTATGTTGATCAAATAAATTATCAATGCGAGGTAGGTGATACTTGTTCTTTATTGTTATAACATTTATTTCCCTACAGTCAATGCAGAACCTCATAAATCCATATATTTTCTTAACAAAAAAGACATGGGATATCCATGGAGAAACACTAGGGTAGATAAATCATTTATTAGTCAATTTCTCTAGTTTTTTCTTTAGTTCCACTAAGTCCATAGTTCCCATTCTATAAGGGGTCTCTAATATGGGACTTGAAAAAGGAATTAATTCATTGGAAAACTCATTTTCTCATTCTAAAGGATGTCTAGGGAAATCCTCTTGAAACACATCAACATATTCTTGTAGAATATGTATAATATATATTTTAACATTCCTTTCCTAACCCACATTAATTATTTTATCTTCCTCCCCAAAAATTGTATTTAGTAGAGCCACTGGGGGTGGATCTATATAAGAATCAGATGGTGATATTCCGGCTCTAAAGATAAGTTACTCCTTATCATTATCAAAAATTGTAACCTCTTTCTCCTTAAAATAAATATTCACATCCTGGTCTGAAATCCAATCCATACTAAAGATTATGTCAAATTCAATCACGGTTATGATGATGAGATTAGTGGATAAAGAATATTTATATTCCATAATGGGAACTGATTCACAAAACATTGTTTCAATGATACGTACCTTAAGACTTTTGACTGACAAATCCCTTATTAAGTCAAAAAAAATTATATTTTTCTTGTAAAACTGGGAAGATGTGAAACAATACCATGATACATAATCGAATAAACCATTGGTTAAACATGAGGAAACCATAAAATTATGTGCCACCATGTCTTGCAGAGATTCAAACTCAGCAGTAGGGATCGCATAAGCTTGGCCTTGCTACCATGTCCTTTTCTTATATATGTTTACTTGGTTATTAGGACATTCATTTTAATAATGCCACATTTATCTACAATTTTATCATTAAACATTGAAAGCCTCTTTCTTCCCAATGAAATCATGAGTTTGGTGACCTTTTTCACCACAATTGTAACTAACTCCCATTCCCTTTAGAAAAGTACCTGGGCATTTCTTCCCACATTTACCATCGGATTGATTTTCAACTTTTCCCTTCTTCCCTTTATTTCCATTTCCAGAGTGTTCAGTAGATCTCTTATTCACTTACATTGCTTTAAAGTCATAAGACTTAGATAATTCCTTTTCAATATTGATAGCACATTAGAAAATATCTTCTTTTGATGAGAAGGATTTTGGGACTAACTGTCAATAGAGAAATGGTTTTAACCCATAAAATAACTGATCAATCTACTCCTTGAGTTAAATATATAATCAGCAGTATGACTTGCTAACCATGTAATGTTAGCCTCATACTTTGCGACATTCTCATCCTCCTTTTGTCTCAGACTCAGAAAATGTATTTACATATATACTCAATGGTCAGGAAGAAATTATTTTTCTATAAAAATCTCTTTAAACTCTCACTATTCAATACTTGAAGCCTATTTATCTTCATTCATGTTTTGAATCAATTACCACCATTGATCTACATCTCCAGTGGGGTGATAAGCTACCATGACAACTTTTTCCCTTTCGCTACTCCCCAAAGCATGAAATATTTTTTCTAGGGAACATATCCATTACTCATCTTCAAATGTATTTCTGGTCCCATTTAATTTTTGTGGTTGTTTCCTCGTGAAGCGGACTAACATTTATCTTCCACTGTGTGGATCAGGGTTCTCTATATGGGTAAGTTTATTATTCAAAACCTGAGTGAGTTGTCCCAGTATGGTGATTAGATTATCAGTACCAGTTGCATCACCATCTCTTCTATAATTATCGTGTATAGGAGGGTAATCCTTAAATGGATTATGATCATTGATACACTTCCCATTCCTTCCACTAGGCACCATTTCATGAAAATGGCATTCTGATTAGTTTATTAATTTCAAGACATAATTTCAAACATGTAAAAATATTAACATAAATTGAACAGTCTATGGATATAATATATAATCATAAAAATGCTTTCATTGAGGAGGTATATACTAATAAATCATTCATAATGGATTGTAAAGAAAATATGAATTATCCTAAGAATATTCCCCAAGAGTATCCTAACCAACAATGTTGCAAGGCCCGTTGTCATGTACCCGGATATCCTGGGTCAAGCCCGAAACTCCTTTTCGGAGTTCTTACTCATAGGTACATCTGTTCTAGAGCCACCTCTACTTGCTTGTATCTAGACAAGGATGTATTTCTTGGAAAATACAAAAAATCTCTACATTTCCTAAATTCTAGGAAGTTATTGTATACTAAACCTCAATGTTTGTCTTATGGTAATGTGTTATAATCAGAGATTATCTAAATCTAGTTTAGAATGATTGTACTAAACTTTATCTAATACCAAATTTAACTCCCTGACCCTAGTTACCCAGAGACGGTGCATTACTACATAACATTTGCATGATACAAGGAATCATGTCTCGAAAGATAGATTAGTATAGTAGCCTTGGAAGTACTAGATGCATACAAATGTTTTACGTTACATCATGATATAAAAACAACAACAACATTTTTTCCATTTTTTACACACTTATATCTCTTATCATATCCATATAGGTCAACCATAAAATACTTCTTCACATCCTAGGAAAAATAAAACCAAGAATGGGGTTAGCTCAGATGCTTAGTAAGGATAACAATATAAAAGAAACTTTCATAAATAAGCATATACATTTAAGGCAATGTATAAGATTAAACATAAGCCTTTTAAACATACACATCAACATAATATGTAAAATATAAATCGAATAGTTTCATTTACTTATTCACATGGATATTATACTAGTAAAATAATCACATGCAATATTAATAGAAAATTTCATAATGTTGGAATGAATAATGTTGAACATCATAACCACAAATTCAGGGCCCTATGCCATGACTACAAAGAAGATTTTTTTCAAGGCCTTGTGCCAAGAAAATATTTTGTCTCATGATACCTATCGATGCATCAAGGAGCAATAGAGGAATCCTTCCACTAATTACTAAGTCCAATTCATTCCAAATATGAAGAGGTTTAAACATTACATAAGCATTCTTATTAAAACTAGCATAAAAAATGTTAATATGCTAACCATAATCCATGAATAGTATAAAAAAACACATCCATAGTAAAAAATATCACAAAATATTGAATATAATATGGAAGATTAGTATCATAAAAAATCAACATCAAACAAGTAGAAAATACATTAAAGGATGTTGACATAGATGAAATCAAAATTATTTGATAGGAATATATCTTTCTATTTTGAAATCATTTAAAAGTCATGTAATTATAAAAGAAAACATTTATTTTGAAAATATTCTTATATTCATTTAATGAAAGATTCAAATGTGTTATAGTGGTGGAGAATAACTGGACCCTCCCTATAAGTTAAAATAAATATTCTTACCTTAATTTGTCGAAAAGTCATAAGTACCTTGTTTGGAAAAGGACGAAAAGATTCATTTCAAAACATTTTATAAAAATTTTAAAAAGGGTATAAATGACTTTAAACAATAGTACAGTAAATAGTAAAAAAGATTTGAAATAAAGTTTTAAGAAAACATGGGTGTGGATGATAATGTGGCCCCAGTAGATACTTACGTATTAACAATCGCAGAGAAGTAAAGAGATTGTAAAATTAACCCTTACCTTGTACTTTTTCTAGGCCGAGTGTACGTTAACCTCTTGTATAATATATAAATCATTGTTTTTAAATTACTAAATAACTAAATACATAACTATGATATCATATATGATATTCTAATATTTCTTTGTTAATAATATTCTAGTAGTATCATTGTTTCGGGTGTTAACTGATTCGTTTTCCATTATATGTTTTGTTACGTAAGTCATGTTTGTTATGGATAGGATGTATTTGATTCATATACAGATTTATATTAAGATCTTAAAAATTATTTTTAATAATAAAATGAAAATTATTCTTGATTTTTTATGATGGAGAATGAATCTCATCACGTTCGTGGATATGATAATCATTACGTACGCACGAACGCTACTTCCAATTCATTTTTATTTTAAAAGGAATGAAAACCAAATGATACATAGGTATTTTATTATTCCATAATAATATAATATTTTATATATTTTACATAATTTCATTAACACCATCATTTATACGTTCCATATATGGTATGAATGCGTAATATCACTTTGTGGGGGTGGTAGTCTGCACTTCCTCAAATAAAATTATCGTGTATGTACAACATGAAAAGAATAATGGTATGATATAAAAGATAATTATATAAGATTATAGATAAAATATATATCATAAATATCATATATAATTTCAGTTCCATTATAATGGCCACCATAAGAGGTGGTAGTCGAAGACTGAACAATCATCGTTTCATGAGGTAGCAGTCCGCCGTCCATAGAAACATTATGTTATATACCAATTAGATGGAGGTGTGTGTAAGTGTATTTAAAATCCTTCTGATAAAAACAACCTAGTATATTGAGGATAATTTTTTTATATAAGAAATTAATAAATAGAAATTAGGGGGATAGAGAAGTAAAATAAAAGAAAATAACTTAAGAGGAGATGTTACCTTTAAGTTCGGTAACTCCCTTTGCTTTGGACAAAAATAATTCCATGAATTTACTTATACCTTAGGTAAGTCTTCTAAGAAGAATATATGGATGTAGGGAGATTAATTTGGAAGAGTATTGATGATAAAAGGGGCATGATATTAGTGATTAATGGGTTAGAGGTGATGACTTTTTATAAGGGAGTGGAGGGGATCTTTTGGAATATTTCAAAATATTATTTTATTATATAATGATTTTGTGTTTCTAAAGATCCAAAACTCATTAAAGTTGAAAATAAGATGACTAATGTTAGAAATAAAATCATCACATAAAAATTGAATAGGTTTTGGCTGTTTTTATAATTTTTATAATCTCGTTTATTTAAATCATTCATTAATGAGTTAAATACTGCATCATTATTGTGTCATGAATAATTTTATTTATTTGATGTCTAATAATTTTTAAAAAATACTTTGATGTAGTAAATATTCATATATTTCAAATTAATGTTAATAGTTTATGATATAACATATAAAACCCCGTGTAAAAATTGTTTTAATAAAAGATATATGTTTATGTCATTTTTGTCTTTACATTAAATTAATTAATATAAAGTGTCATTATCACTCTCAAGTTTCTCCATGGGGTCCCAAAACTGACCCAAGAATGCCCATGGTCGGACATGTATCAGTAAATAGGGTTATTACATGTGTTATATTAATTTAATATTATTATAATATTATTTTCTACCCTTATTTACCGGATTTACCCCTTCAACCATGTTAAATAAAATATTTTCTGAAGTAATTATTCATAATGTCTAAAAATAAAAGTCACCTATTTACAAAATATAGACCTACCGATTACAAATATGGAATCTATTTTTCCAAATTCAAAACACATAAAGGGAATAACTTAATTTAAAATTAATTCTAGTTGTCAAAACAAAAAGCGTGTTTTTATGAAATAATAACTATCAGAAGACTGAAACTTGTTTATGTGTAGTTTAAATGTGAAATTACATCAAATGACCTAAATTATATTTAATGATAAAAATATAATCTAATGTTATTTAAAAAAAATTCAAATGTATTATTTATGTTGTAAAATTATTTCGATTATAAAAGTGGTTTTTAATTATAATTTAGTATTTTCACTATTTATCAAAAATTGAATGTTTTCAGAAGAGTACCGAAAATTAATCATAAGATAATTTTGATATTACGAATCCTGAAATGAAGTCTATTTTGAAAATAAAATTATATAATTTTAAAACGTTGGTATTACTATTCATAATGACTAGTTTTGTTGGTCGTGTTGTGTTAGAATCTCAAAGATGCATACAACGCAAGCTGTTGCATTATTAAAAGGGAAACACACCAAGGAATCTTGGGATATTACAACTAAAGTGACATTAATCACTTGAATATATCCTCAATTCAAACAATAAGATGGATTTTTAATAAAAAAAAGATAAAACATATTCTCATAAAATCATAATGGTATCCACAACTCTTGAGATGAATTCACATGAAAACATACTAATATATTAAGTTATGTAAACCCTCCCCAAATGAAAATTATAACAGCCCCAAACTCATACTCCCAAATCCATTCCTAAAATAAAAAAAAATACATTCCTAGATTTGATACCAATTAAGGCGACCCAATATTTTCTTGTCCAAAACTCATAAAATTAAAATGAAATACTGGATTACTTACATACTAGAGGGATTTTTAGTTCAAGAGTTTTTGAAAATTATGAAAAAATAAAACATAAATAATTCCACTAAATTTAAGGGATTATTTTTTAAAACTATAACCAAGTCTTCATATTAAATATTAAGCCTTCAACGTCTACATAAAACTTTTCCACATTAAAACAAATCATGAATAAAATAATTTAATCAAATTCTGCATGACCTAACAAAATATAAACATGTTAAGTGTGAGCTCAAATAATCAGTATGGGTAAACATAAACATTTAAAATTTAATTTCATCCGTGTGTATTGGAATATCATAATGGTACGATGAGATAATAAAAGTGAGTGGCTATAATAAATGTATATTCATACCCTTCAATACCTAGATCATTAGTCATGAAACATGTAATAAAGCATCTTAAAAGGAAAAGTCAACAGAATAAATAATTATGAGGAAATTTATTTAAATATTGTGAATATAAATCATTAAAACCCATTCTGAAAATGTATTGGTATCATGGACTACGATCTACAGAACCGATTATAAACCTCGATTGGAAATAATAATAAATCAGAATAATTCATAGGGGAACCCCTATGGAATATCCCAATGCTGGATCCCATAGTTTTCTAAATACATCGATCTTTATGTGTTTTATTGAACTTATTTTATATTGGTACTCCATCTACTATAAACAATGGTGGCTGAGTCATATTTTGGGGTGTAGATCTTTTTAAGGGGAAAATTTCCTAAACATTAGGGATTTATGTTTTTTATAATTAATGGATTCTTGGTATAAAAAAGACAAATTTGATTAAAATGGTTCATTATGAGCATGGAAGGTTTCATTGATGGTTTGGAATCTTCTACAAATGTTTTACTATGTTTTATCTCTTGGGAATTTACAGGTCATGAACATGTTACATGATGTGTGTAAAGACCTGTAATCTTATATATATATATTTTATATTATATGGAATTATTAGGGGACTGAATAAATTAATGGCATGTGATTCCAAGTAATGGAGTTTCTGGAATGTATTTTTTAACTATTTTTAAGGTAAATTCTGTAAAAGCGCAGGATAGAATATCTATATTTTGAACCGGTACACAAATTGAAAATCTGAGGGAAATGTTGGATTTGCAGTTCAAAGATTCTCCTAGGCATAACATAACATTAAATGGTATGGGTTAGATGAAAAAGATAATTTTCTATCATTTCAAAAATATAAAAAAATAACTCTTCATGTTATTATATTTTTCTTCATTTGTTGAGTGATGGTTGGCGGGACCGTAGTGTAATGACAATCATTAAATGAGAATAATTAAATGAAATGTTATTTTTCTGTGTAACGACAATGGTCGTGTGATTAATTGGTTCACTAATCATGGCTCATTAATGAACCACATTAATTCACACAACGTAGTTCTTGTTTCCTTTTTATATAATCAAACTATTGGTGAACAAATTGGATTTCATGGTGAAAGCACTGACGAAACGTCGACGACGTCACCCTCCAACAAAGAACTCTGATTGATCAACAACCATTGGATGATTTGGACCATACATCGATGAGCGGAAATGAACGTCAAAGTAAAATGAATCTGGAATTTATTTCTTCTTCTGAAATGAATTTCACTAAATACAGGTAGGGGATTTAATTGTTTTATCTGTTTAAAATACCCCTCTTTCCTGTTCTAGGATTACATGAAGAATGTGGATCAATCGACCAATGGGTTAATCCATGATTTTTTCATTTCGACGTGTGGTTTTGTGGGATTCGTCTTTTGGGTTTCCTTTTTTAAATGATGATTGATACTTTCCCCATGTTTTAACACTATAGCCGAGGATGTGGGACAATACGAAAAAGGCGCGAACCACCCCTCCTCCCCCACCGTTCTTAGTTTTTGTGCATTATTTTTCCACAAGAATGAAACCATATATAAAGACAAATCCATGAGATTTGTAGAAAAGGAAGGGATCTTAGAGGACCTATGGTGTATATGTGAATGTAAATGGACCACTGGAGTACCTCTAGTGGCCTGCGAATGCACTCCACATCATGGAACTGGCGACCGACAATGTCAGGAAGCTTGAGTTGGCCGCGTGAAGATGAGGAAACCCGTTGGCACTGGGCCAGGATAGTGGAAAGAGTTTTTACAATGCGTCACACATAGGAAATGGTGAGTCCCACTCGGGCTGCTCGGTTGGACACAACAACCGGCTACAACCATCCGTTTTAGAAAGAGGGGTGGCGCACCGCATGCGTGCTGGGTTTTCCAGGCAGAAAGAACCCATCAGATGGGCCCAAACTACATGTCGGGATGGAACCACTGGTCGGCCGGACCTGCGATCTAAGCCAGACCTGATGGCCTGACCAGATGCACAAGCGAGGCAGTACCCACGAGCCCCAAAGGCCGGCCAGGCCGGACCCGGACTTGACCGGTCCCGTTTAACTTAAAATAATATATCTTGCAATTATGGCGTCCGATTAACGTTCCATCAATGTAATTAGGATCCTTGGGATGGGGAGATACTTTGAGTTACTCCACATGTGTTTTATAAGAAGTTGGATTATGGATGGGTTGGATCACACTTGAATCCAATCAGTCACTATTTTACTTTTTGCATATAAATTAAATACAGGGCGTCTGATTGACCCATCATCTATCATGTTGTATCCCTTACGACAAGACGGTTCTTTGAGTTATTTTTTCTTCGGATTTCATGATGGTTGAGGTATAATTGATCTCTTGAGGAGCTGAACCTACAGACGTCAAGCGTACTAAGTGCGGGAATCTTATGCCTGGTAGTCAAATGATGAGAGATCCTCTATGGATCAGCATGAGAGCGACCCTCCAGAGATCGACAGTAGTGTGACCCATTGTGGATCAAAAATATTGTGACCCTCTATGAATCGGAATGAGAGAAACCCTCCATGGATAAGCAGTAATGCAACACTCTATGGATCTATAGTAGTACGACCCTCTGTGGTTTAGTAGTAGAGTGAACCGTTGTGGAATATCTGTATTGCGACCATTCATGGATCAATAGCAGAACCTCTCAAAACAATAAAATGATCTAGCGCAAGACTAATCATATTTATTCCTGATCTCTAAGTTATATACCTAGTGTTATTTGTCATCTACTTTATGCATTTTGATTGAGATCATGCATTGTGGTTTTTTCATTATGGAATTCTTGGATACCTTGAGGAGTCTTGGGGTACCTACTGGGTATTATTATACTCACCCCTACACGGGAATTTCCCACACTTTTTTTGTCTTGTGATGATGATAGACAGCTTGAATGAGACTTTGGTATCCTGGGATAGACTGTACTGAGAGGTGATTGATAGACGTGAGAGCGAGAGTGACAACAAACAATGATTCATACATATTTTTTAGGTAGGATCCTTGGAGGGCAACCTTAGAAGCATGTTTTTACCTTTTTTCTTTAACTTCTTTTCAATTGGGTTTGTATAATGGCTTTTTTTTACTTTCGGTTCACACTTTTACTATCAGTTGTTCTACATTGTAGTTTTATTTTGTTATTTACATAGTTTGTGTGTATACAGGCTTAAAGGAAATTCCTTTTCATTTTTGGATATGTCTTTTCACTGCAACTCTCCAACCCATGGCCTACGGTAGGTGGGCCTGGGTTAGTCAAGGAACGGGCCCCGGGTGACGGGTTGTGAAAAAGTGGTATCATAGGTGATCAGTTCATCTGGAAGATCTAAGAGTCTATGTTTTCAATTGATCTATAATGTTAGGTGAATTGAGTTCAGATAACACTCCATAGAGTCTAGTTTTGGTGAGGCGTCTGATGTATCCATACACCAATACATTTAATTCTGATTTCCAGATCGATACATGAAAAAAATATTTTCGTGTGTTTTGAATTTTTTTCTTTTGATCTCTTTTGAGCCAGCTCACTAGTTATAACTTATTAACTATGGAACATATATTTCTTTACAGAATGCATCTACCTTGGCACCTATCCAAGTTTCCATTGAGAGATAATGTTTACTGCCAACTGAGATATGAGGTGTCGGTGGAGGGCCCCATTAAAGTAATAACACATTTGGGTTGTGTACCAAAAGCACCCCCACCCATAGAGAAGCTTCTACAACCAGTCCCACCAATGGAACGTGCACTCCGACTGAGCGTGTTTCACAATTTTTAGATATAGATGCCTTTGAGGGTTTGAGGAGAGATAGACCCATAGGAAGATGAAAACTGGATAGAGGCTATGGCATGAGTTTTATGCTTGGTTGAGACACCATCACACTGAATGATGATCCTAGCTACAAGTATATTTCAGTGAACAACATGGAGATGGTGGAGCCTACCACTCTATACTCACAAGGAGATGACTATTTCCTAGTTGGACTTCGAGAGGCTCTTCAGGGTGGAGTTCGTTCCAGCGACTATCCGCTCAGTGCATATTCATGAGCTACTACCCTTACAGCAGGGCAACCTAACAATGGCCCTGTACTTAGCACGATTCACTACCCTCTCTCCCTAATCCACCGACATGGAATGAGACCCTTCCATCAGGGCCTGAACCTTTGATATGGGACTCTGACATGAGATTAATTCATCGATGATATCACTCAACATCCCGACACAGGTTGAAGTGTTATAGGGGGAACTATTGGTGGATTGCTTCCTACCTATGCAAGAACTGATGGTGAGAGCCAAAACTGGACTACAGGAAGCTGATTTATCAGAGAAAGGTATTAGATAGATGACACAGAGGCCAATGTGGGCCAGAACATCTGAAGGACGAACCCAAGATATAGGGTCAGAGGTTCAGAAATTTTAAATTATTTGGGGTCATCAAAGGTAGAGATTGTTCTGCATGTGTGGCTGGTAGGATCACATGGATTGCGACTTCCTAACTCATCATACTAAGGATGAACATATGGTCAATGGAACACCATGGAAGGGGAAGTGGTACGATTGAGGAGGTCCATAGGGTGATGGATGTGGTAGAGGATCAGGCCATGCAATAGGTGGTTGGTGACTGTTTGTGGTACTACTACCACCACCCCCAGGCGGTACACCCTGACCTCATGGAGAAGGTGGGTAAGGAAATTATCAAATTCATGTGTTAGAGTCTTATGAACATGGTGATATGGAGATGATTAAGGGTATAGTCTTTTTCTACTCCACCCTAGATTTAGTTCATATAGACACAGGTTCTAGTGACATTTTTATTGTCATGACTCTCGTTTGGAGATCAGAGATTCTGGTGGAGTTTTTGGCTCAATACTTTTAATTAGAGGCTCTTACAAAAGAGTATCAATGATTCTTAACTGGTTCCAGTAGTGTGGTATTACTCTAGGAGTCATGATCATTGGTTTTGATCTCTTAGTAGTAACATCTAGGCCTTATGATGTCATACTGGGTATGGACTAGTTATCCATGGTCCATGCTTTGATCGAATGTGTTAGCCACAAAGTGTTGTGTGTCCATGAGGATTTTACTAGGTTATCCTTTACTGGAGATAAAGGAATCTTTGAGGCATTATATGGACTTTCCCAGAGGAGAGTGCAGCTGAACACCCATCAGTTTGATAGCCTTACCCTCAGTGTAGATAACAATTGAAGTCCAAGATATCCTGTTGTGGTGGACTAGTGTGAGGATGTCTTTCGTGAGGATGTTTCGGGATTACCTCTATACTAAAAGGTAGTCTTGTACATCTACATGTACCCTGGTACGACATTTATATCTATGCCAGAATATCTAATGGCACCCGTAGAGATTCGGGAGTTGATGGTGCAGTTGGAGTAATTACAAATGATGGGGTTTGTAAGGCCCAATGTTTTTGTATGGACAACCCCAATTTTGTTCACCAAGAAGGATTAAAGGAGCTTTAGAAATTTCATGGACTATTAGTGCGTGAAGCAGGTGACCGTGAAGAACATGTATCCTCTAATAATGATTGATGATCTCTTCGACCAGCTAAAGGGAGCTCAATGGGTTTCCATGATAAAACTCAGATCAGGATATCATCAGTTTTGGGTGTGGGATGAGGACCTACCAAAGATAGCCTTCCTATGTGGGTATGGCCACTATGAATTCTTGATAATAATTTTTAGCATGACCAACACCCCAGAAGTGTTCATGGGACTCATGAACAAGATCTTCCAACCTTACATTGCTCGCTTCATGGTGGTTTTCATTGACGACATCTTGGTGTACTTATCATCAGAGAAAGATAACTCCACACATCTGCAATTTTTTTTGGATACACTCTAAGAGCACCAAATTTATGGTAATCTCTCGATGTTCTAGTTCTGGAGACGAGAGGTCCACTTTCTAGGACACATTATCTTAGAGGCTAGAGTTGTGGTGGATTCTGTGAAGAATGATGTAATGCTTGCTTTGGTGCCTCATAAAAGTCTGACCGAGGTGCGGAGATTCCTTCGGTTGGATAGGTACCACTGGGGATTTGTACCCAACATTTAAAGAGTAGAAACACCCATTTCATATTTGATAAGGAAGTGAAAACATTTATTATGGATGAAGAGATGGTAATATAGTTTCTGGGAGCTGATGCCGAGACTGATGAGTTCCCCCATATTGAGGCTACTAGAAAAGGGCGTTGGGTATGTAGTCTACTGAAACATATTAGGGACTGGACCGGGATGTTTCCTGATGAAAGAGCAAGCGGTAATCGACTATGACTCACAAAAAATAAGGGAAAATTATTAGATCTATTTGACCCATGACCAGGAGTTAGCAACAGTTGACTTTGCATTGAAGATGTGGGGACACAACTTGATGGGTGAGAGGTTTAATGTCTACTCTAATCAGAAGAGTCTCAGGTATATATTATCACAGAAAGACCTGATACTAAGACAAAGATGATGGCTGGAGTTCCTCTAGGACTATGACTTTCAGATGGTATACACTCTTGGGTAGGGAAACATAGTAGCAGATGCACTCAGCAGGAGGTCGGGTTTATAGCTGCTGAGCAAGGTGATAGATAATTTAGATGTATTGAAGATATAATTCATTGTTAGTGATGGAGCATCTTACCTCTAATATATGATATTCACTCCCCTAATCCTTCAGTAAGTTCGGGAGGCCCAACTTGGGGATAATGACTGCGAAGCCCATCCTGCTCATATATCCTTAGGATATGCTTCTCATACGTTTTTTATATGTGGTGAGAGCTTCATTATTTTAGAAGGATGCACCATGGTACTAGTGACATTTCAGGAAGATTTGTTAAGTAAGTTCCATACATACCCTTTGGCAGTAAATCCTAGAGTATTTAAGATGTAATAGGACCTCAAACTTAAATAATGGTGGACAGGGATGAGAAAAGTAGTGGAAGAGTTCATTTCACGATGCATCACTTGTCAGTAAGTTAAGGCCGAGCACCAGGATCCAATATTCTTTACTCAACCACTCGAGGTGCCAGAGTGGAAACGAGATTGTATCGCGATGGATTTTGTGACAGGGTTACCACGTACGTCCAGGGGCCAAGATGATATCTCAGTGGTCTTTGACCGACGCACCAAGTCAGCCTATTTTATACCCATCCAATATCAAGGTTCAGAAGAGGTCTTGGGATGCCTCTATGTCCAAGGGAGAATACAAACACATGGGTTACCATTGATGATCATTTCATATCTTGATGTGATTTTTAAATCTTGGTTGTGGAAGGGATTACAGGAGGCGTTCGGGTCTCCGCTATACATGATCACCGCCATTCACCCCCAGAAATATGGTCAAATGGATCAAACCATATAGACACTTTAGGAAATGAATTTTTCTCACATACTTGATTTTTTATGTTGTTGGGAAGACCACCTTACAGTAGTGGAGTTCTCATACAACAACAGTTATCACTCCACCATCGTTATGACACCGTTTGAAGCCTTGTATGGGTGACCATGATGATCACCTATATTCTGGACAGACCCAGTGGAGTCAATACTTATGGGTCTAGAGTTGGTGCATTCTACTTATGAGAAGGTACATATCAACCAGGAGCAGTTGAAGAATACACAAAGTAGGAATAAGTCTTATGACAACATGAGATAGACACCCTTGGAGTTTGAGGAGGGAGGTCTTGTTTTCCTTCAGTTCACACTTTGATGAGGATTTTGGAGATTTTTCCGGGGTGGAATGCTATCACTGAGGGTAATCAGACCATTCCAGATCTAGATTTGAGTTTTTAAGGTTGTGTACCTCCTAGATCTTCCCTCACAGATGCATTGGGTGCATAATGTTTTCCATGTGTCACAACTGATGGGATATGTGCAAGATCCATCACATCCCATATACTAAGGCAAGATTGACATTGAATATGGGGAGACATTCGCAGAGATCCCAGTAGAGATAGAGGATCGACAGAAACAGGTCCTATTGGGGTGTTCGATTCCTTTGGTGCGAGTTCAGTAGCAGCATGGGAACTTTTATGAGAGCACATGGGAGCAAGAGGCTCAGATTCAGGCTCAGTGTAATACCAAAACCTATTTACTCAGTGTTAGTTAATTATTATATAACATTGGCATGATCAGAATAGATCAAGTCCCAAAATACCGATCAGTTTAGTTTCCTTGTAAGTACTAGATACAAAATTAAGTTTTATATTAAATTATGAAATGGAAGAAAACATTGTGACCCCTTTGAACACACTCGTATCCCTTAGCTTATTCCTATAGGTCAATCAACATATTCTTCTTCACATCATAGGAAAATAAAACATAATAAAGGGGTGTTCTCAGATGCTCAGTAAAGATAACAATATAGAAGAAACAGTCATAAATAAGAATAAACATTTAAAGAAATGTATAAGACTAAAACACTATACATTTAATCTTAAACATCAGAAAAAAAGACAAAGGTAAATAAAAAAATCCATTTACTTATTCACATGGATATTTTACTTGTCAAATAATCCGATGTTATATCAATATCTAATTTTATAATGATGGAATGCATAATGTCAGACATCATAACCACGTAGTGTAGGCCTTGTTCGAAGACTACAAATAATTTTTTTTAAAGGACTTGTGCTAAAAAAATTATTTGTCTCATGACTCCTACCGATGCATCAAGGGGGTATAACGGGCCCCACCCATCACTAACTACATCAAATTCATTCCTCATATGAAAAGTTAGAAACATAACATAAAAATTCGTATTAAAACTAGAATTGGAAATGTTAATAATTTAACCATAAATCATGAATGGTATAAAAATTGCACACCCACAGTCAAACATATCAAAAAACCTTCAATACAACATGGAATATTATATAATAATGAATTAACTTCAAACAAACGTAAAATCCATCAACTGTTGCAGACATAGATGAAATAAATTAAAAAATCTATTTGAGTAAAATATCTATTTCTTCATTGAAGTCATTTAAAAGTAAATAAATAATTTATCATGATAATATTATTATTAGCTTGAACGAATTATTCAAAGGTGTTATAATTTTATTAAATTGTCACACCAACTGTATAAGATAAAAAACATAATTTCCTTAATTTTTTAAAAGTTCATAAAGTAGCTTGTTTGGAAAAAGAGAGAATGATACCTTTCAATGAATTTTATTAAAGTCAAAAAAGTGTATAAATTAGTTTAGCCCATAGTATAGGAAAAATTAAAAAATTTGAAATAAACATTTAAGAAACATAGATGTGGATGATAAAGAAGTCCCAATAGATATTACATATAAACAATCTCAGACAATAAAGAGATTGTGGAATTAACCCCTACATTGTACTTTTCCTTAGTCAAGGATATATTAAAATCTTATATAATGGTATAATAATTGTTATTAAATTATATAAAAACCATATACATAAATATGATATCATATATGATCCATTAATATTTCTTTATTAAAAATATCACAGTAGTATCTTTGTTTCAGGTGTTAATTGACTCATTTTTCATTATATGTTTTGTCATGTAAGTCAGATTTTTATGGATAGGATATATTTTATTCATATCCAGAATGATATTATATTTTAAACATTATATTTAATCATAAAATGAAAATTATTCTTGAATGGTTACAATGGGGAGTGAAATCTCATCACAGTGTGGAGACAGCAAGCCATTGGTACGCATGAGAAAAATGTTATTTGTTTAAAAACTCATTTATGTCAATGTTGACACTATTTAGTTTTTTATTTTTGTTAGTGTTATAAATAATTGATTACTTCGAACAAAATAAATTCAATCAACCACAAAATGTCATATTCACCTATAAAATTAGTGTATTCCATCAAAAGATCCAATTTACATGTATTTTAATTTTTATAATATAAATTATTTTAGTCTTTCATTAATAAGGTATTTATTGCATCATCATTGTGTATAAATAAATTTATTTAATTAATTTCTAAAAATTATAAATAAAATACCCTGATTTATGAAATCATATCATTTTTATAATGAATATTTATAGTCTAATTTGTCTTATTTATAACCCTCTATAAAAAATTTCTTAGTTATTAAAATTTGAATTTAACACTTTTAAATATTATTTAAATAAAATATAATAAATACCTTAATCTATTTGAAGTGGATAAATGTGATAATATTTTATTTCTTAGTATAATTTTGGTCGAAATAAACTTATCCAATAGAATTAGGACATGTGTTGGGGTAAAAATAATATCATTTTTACCTTTAATTACTCGATTTACTTTTAACCGTGGTAAATAAAATTTAAAAGACACTATTCCCCAAAAATTATATTCATCCTATTGAACCAAATTCTACTTACTAATTTAAATAATTTCTATTGTATTTTTCAAATTCAATTCATAGAAGTGGTAAAATTATGTTTTTTGTAGATTTGATAATATGCCTAGAAGGTGGGTAAAAGACGTTAAAAGTTCAATAAAATTTTATACATGTAATCTTATTATTAAATGTCTCAAATTTAATAAATTGGATTAATATAGGTATTATGTAACTATTTTTCATTTAAAATAAATATAAATTTTAAAATAATTATTTTAAAAAAAGTCAGTTTTTAAACAATAGCACAGTGTTTTTCACTATTCATCAAAAAGTGAAAGTTTTCATAAAAATAGATAAAGTTTACCATATGATAATTTTAATATTCCAAAACAAAAAATTATGTCCATTTTGAAAAATAAAATAAATAAAATTTAAAAAACTGAGTATAACAATTCTTAAATGCTTTTTAAGCGTCTAGTTTGATTGGTCATGGTGCGCTAGAACAAGAAGATGCATACAACACAAGCAATTGTATTACTCAAAGAGAAGAGTACCGTGAATGCTTGGGGTGTTACATTCTTCCATCATTCAAATAATTTCATCCTCAAAATTTCTATAATATTAATGCATAAAAAGATTCTGGTGGTTCTATATCATATGTTCCTCAAGTTCACATGTAGCCTCTTCCATTTTATAGTTTCTCCAAAGAACTTTCATCAGATGAGTAGTCCAGTTTCTCAACACTTATTCTCTGGTATCTAGAATTATGATAGACTCTTCACAATAAGATGGATTGGGTTCCAGTTCTATTTTATCATAGGTGAGTACATGCGTTGGGTCTGGCATGTATTTTCAAAATAGTGATACATGGAACACAACATGAACTTTGGAGAGACTTGGCGGCATTGCCATATGGTAAGCTTCAAGTCCAATTATTTCTCAAAATTAGAAATTTTCAATGTAACTAGGAATTAATTAAAAATTCATTCCAAACCATATAGCTCCCTTCCATAGATATACCTTCAAGAAAACATGTCTCCTAATTGAAATTCCAAATCCTTCATTTGGTTATCGGCATAAATCTTTTTTCTTATTTTGAGCCTCTTTGATGTGTGTTTGGATAATCATAACCTTTTACACTGTTTACTCAATATGTTTTGAGACTACGAGTTTTCATCCACCAACATCATCCCAAAAATTTGGTGTGAGACATCTCTTTCCATATAACACTTTATATGGTGCCATCTGAATACTCTAATGGAAGATATTACTATATAAAAATTCTACCAGAGGTAAATAATGATCCCACATAACTTGAAAGTCATGTGAGCAAGATCTCAACATGTCTTCTAAGGTTTGAATAGTCTATTCTGATTGTCCATCAGTTTGAGTTAAATAGGTAGTTCTCAAACGATGTTCTGTATCTATGGATTTCTAAAGACATTTCCATAATATTGATGTAAAATGAGGATCATGATCAGAAATAATCAATAGAGGTATACCATGAAGTGTCAAAACATCATTAATATATATTCTTTATAAGCTCCCAAGTGTTAAATTTCTTCTTATAGCAATAAAGTGTGTTGTCTTGGAAATGTGATCAACAAAGACCTATATTGCATCATTCCTTCTTGGAGTCTTTGGTTGCCCCATGACAATGTCCATCATAATATCATCCCATTTCCACTCAAGTATGGGAAGATGTTGCATGACTCCTCCAAGATGTTGTCTTCCAGTCTTCACATCTTGACAAACAATATATCTTGACACATAATCATAAATCTTCCTCTTTATGTTTCCTACCAAAAAATTTCCTTCAAATATCTATACTAAATTATGCTTCCAGGGTGTATAAAAAAATTGGAGCTATAAGAAAGCTCCAAAAATTTCTTTTTTAGATCACGTATATGGGGAACACAAAGCCTCTTCCCAAATTTCAAAATTCCATCTTGATACACAAAATCAATCAATCTACCATCATTTATAATATTTATTTTCATTTGAAAATTTTTATCATCAGTCTGGGAAATTATTATTCTTTCTAGTAAAGATGGTTTGGCAACCATTTGAAAAAGTATTGATGTTTGACAATCAATAATTTTTCCCATGTCCAACATTAATTGATCCATGAATATAAGATCCCTTTCAACTCTCATCATCTTCATAAATCCATGATTTTTTCTGCTCAAAGCATCTGCCACCTTATTTTCTTTCCTTGAGTTGTAGTGTATTGTGCAATCATAATCCTTGAGTAGTTAGCGCCATCTCCTTTGCCTCATGTTGATTTTATTATGTGAGAAAATATACTTCAAACACTTGTGAATAGTATATATCTCAAAATTTTCACCATAGAGATAGTGTCCTCATATCTTCATAGAAAATATTACAGCTTCTAACTCAAGATCATGAGTGGGATAGTTTTATCCATGAATTTTTTGATACCATGACATAGAGGTAGTAACTCTATCAATCTTCATAAGGACACAACCAAGTACTTTCTTTTATGCATCACTATAAATAACAAACCCATCATTCTATGATGGTAGAGTCAATATAAGAGCATTGAATAATCTACTGTTCAATTATTCAAAAAATTCTTCACACTCTTCTGTCCAAACAAATTTATCCCCTTTACGTATGATCTTGGTTAGTGGGTAAGCCAATCGAGAAAAATTCTGGATGAAATGCTGATAATAACCTACCTAACCAATAAAATTGTGTACCTCAGTTATACATGTCATTGCTGGCCAATCTTGGAATTCCCTTTTCATTGAAGGATCAATAGTGATTCCACCCTTAGAGACAAAATGGCCAAGAAAATAAATCTCCTGAAACTAGAATTCACACTAGCTAAACATACGATATAATTCATTTCTTCTAAGAGTATTTAGAATAGTTCATAGGTGGTTATAATGATCTTTGTAGATTTTCTATTATACCAAGATATCATCAATAAATACCACTAATATGTCATCAAGATATTACTTGAAAACTCTATTCATTGGATCCATGAAAATAGAGGGTGCATTAGTCATTCCAAAAGGTACTACTGTAAACTCTTAATGCCCATACCTGGATAGAAATGCTAAATTTTGAATGACTTCCTTCTTTACGCACAACTGATAGAATCCATATCAAAGGACAATCATTAAAAAAAATTGAGCTCCATGAAGATAATCAAATAAACCAACAATGAGAGGTAAAGGATACTTGTTCTTTATTGTTGTAGAATTGATATCCATATAGTCAATGCACAACCACGTTGATCCATCTTTCTTCTTAATAGAAATAATATGGGCTCCCCATAGAGAAACACTAGGGAAAATAATTCATTTATTAGTCAATTTCTCTAGTTCTTTTTTAAGATATACAAATTCCACATTTTCCAATATATAATAGGTCTTCGATATGGGTCGTGAACCTAGAATTAATTAAATATAAAACTCAATTTCTTGATCTGGAGGATGTTCAGGTAAATCCTATGGAAACACCTCAACATATTCTTGAACAAGAGGTATATACTCTCTTGGAACAATACTTTTATGACCCATAGATATTTCACTCCCTTCATCCCAAATAATTTAATTTTGTTGAGCTATTGGGGGTGGATATAGATGAGAATCAGATGGTGACATTTATTCTCAAAAGATATGGTATTCATTATCGTCATCAAAAATTTTATCCTCCTTCTTCTAACAATAAATCATTGAGTCATGGTCTGAAATCCAATCCATACCAAAGATTATATCAAATTCAATCATGGGTATGACAATAAAATCAGCCAATAAAGCACATTTATATGCCATAATTGTAACTAATTGAAAAAACATTGTTGCTATGATACTTCCATTATGAGTTTTTACTGACAATTCCCTTTTTATGAAAAATTGGAAATATCTAATTTTCATGGGAATTTGGGAAGATATGAAAGAATTCGATGATCCAGAATCAAATAATGCATTGGATAATTTTGAGGAAATGAATAAATTTCCTTCCACCATTTCATTAAGATATTCAACCTCAGCAGTATTGATCGCGTAAAATTGGCCTTCCTCCCTGGGCCTTTTCTATGGTATGTTTACTTGGTGGTTATTTGGAAATTAATTTGGATAATTCCCCATTTATTTTCTATTTTAGCATTCAACATTGACAACTTCTTTCTTTCCCTTGCAATCACGAGCTTGGGGACCTTTTTCTCCACAATTGTAACAACCTCCCTCCCCCTTCAGAAAAGTACTAGGGTGTTTCTTCCCACATTTTCTATAGGGTGTAAATTTAACTTTTTCATTCTTCTCTTTATTTTATTTCTTAGAGCGTTCACCAGATATATTCTTCTCTTACTTTTCATTTAAGTCACATGACTATGAGAATTCATTTTGTGTCTTGATAGCACATAAGACTATATCTTCATACGATGAGAATGATTTTGGAAATAATTCTTAATGAATAAATGGTTTTAACCCAAAAATGAATCAATCAATAAAATAGTATTTGTTAAAACCCCATTTATGTCAATTTTGACACTATTTAGTATGTGGTTTTTGTGAAAGTTTTAAAAACTTGAGTACATATAACAAAATATATTGAATCAACCCTAAAATATCATATTCTCTTATAAAAACTTGTGGATGGAATCAAAAGTTCAAATTTACATTTATTTTAATATTTATAATATCAATTATTTTAATCATACATTAATAAGGTAATTAATGCATCATCATTATGTCATAATAAATTTTAGTTATTTAATGTCTAAATTTTTTAAATAAAATCCCATGATGTATGAAATATTTCTATATTTCTAATAAATATTTATAGTTGAATTTATCTTATGTATAACCCTATATAAAAATTTTCATAGAAATTAAAATTTAAATTTAACACTTTCAACTATTCTTTAAATAAAATATAATAAATGTATTAATCTAATTCAAGTGGACTAAAAGGATCATATTTTATTCCTAAGGTTGATTTTGGTTGAAATACACTTGTCCAATAGAATTAGTACATGATTTTGGTAATTATATTACAATTTTTACATTTAATTACGCTATTTACTTTTAGACGTGGTAAATAAATTTCATAAGTTACTATTTACCAAAAAATATTTTCATCCTATTGAACCAAATTTTACTTAATAATGTCAACTATGTCTCTTAGATTTTTGAAATTCAATTCATAGAAGCGGTAACATTATGTTTATATTGATATAAAAATGTGCCTAGAAGGTGGGTAAAAATGATAAAAGTTGAATAAATATTTTTATATCTAATATTATTATATAATGACTCCAATAAATTAAATTGGATTAATATAGGTATTATGTAACTATTTTGACTTTAAAATAAATTTAAATTAAAAAAATTATTTAAATAAAAAATCGGTTTTTAAAAAATAAGGTAGTGTTTTTCACTATTCATAATAAATAGAATGTTTTCATATAAATACAAAAAATTCACCATAAGTTAATTTTGATATTCCGAAACAAAGAATGAATACGATTTTAAAAAATAAAATTAAAAAAATTCAAAAAGTGTGGATTATTATTCATAACTATTTTTTAAATGGCTAGTATGATAGATCATGGTGTGCTAGAATACGAAGTTGCATACAACACAAACTAATGTATTATTTAAATAGAAGCATGCCGTTGAAGCTTGGGGTGTTACACTTAGTAACCTGATTTGTTTCATTAGTTTTTTTGGCTGTTAGGGTCATAAAGGCTTAAGATTGGTAGAATGTAAAGACCCAGAATATCCATATAGTTTCTTTTAATTATATGGAATTATTAGGAGACTGTGAAAATCGACGACATGTGATTCTGTGTCCCGAGGAACCTGAAACAGATTTTGGATCTTTTTTACGGTATATTCAGTAAAATTTAAATGGAGGTATAAATTAATTAAACTCATAGTCTAGGAAATATTATAATTTTTTTTGAAATTCATTTTTAAAAACAATAATTTGGATGATAAAGAAGTCCCGGAAGATACTTACGTACAAACAACCTATGATAATAAAGAGATTGTTAAATTTACCCTTAACTTGTACTTTTCATTAAACGGTGAAATTTTAACCTCCCGTATAATTGTTAAATATTTGTTATTAAATTATACAAGAACCACATATATAAATATGATACCATATACAATATTTTAATAATTATTTGTTAAAAATATATCTATAGTATCATTGTTTCAGGTGTTAATTGATTTGTTTTTATTTATATGTTTTGTTATGTATGTCATTTTTTTATGGATAGGATGTATTTGACTCTTACCTAGAATTATATTAATCTCTTAAAAAAATTTAGTCATAAAATGAAAATTATTCTTGAATAGTTACGATGGGGAACAAAATCTCATCGTGGTGTGAAGATGGTAAGTCATACGTATGCACGAGTGGAAATATCATTCTATTGATGGTGAAATAGTATGTAATTTGGATTTTATATTATATATTAAATATAAATAACATGTTATATAAATTATTTACATAAATTATACTCATTATTATACCCGTCCATGAAATGAAGCGTTGAATGACAAACTACACCACGACTTCGAGACGGTAAGATGTAAGTACACACATATGGGGCTTTTTCATTTATAGGATGGATAGAATAATGAATTTCATTACACAAAATTTATAATTAAATCAAAATAGGTAGAAGGTAGTGGATTTTTTTTTTATGGAAACCACAAAGAAAGAGTAAGTGGATGAAGAAAGGATCATTGAAAGAGGTGACGAAATAATTATCTCTCCATCAGGTGATTCCTTTTGATTTAAACAAAAGGTGTCCATAAGATAGATTTATCATTGAATTAACTCCTCTAGTATGATTTGAGGATTGTTTTGAGGATATTTGAGTATGGTTTGGTCGATCCTAAAATCTTTGGAGGTATGAATTTTAGAGAAGGATAAGTACCCTTTTATAAGAGAGGTGTCATGTACTTTAGGAAATGTTTCAAATATTATTTTATTATTAAATTATTTTCGGTTTTGAATGTCCCCAAATGTATTTATTATGAGTATAAGGTAGTGATGGGTTGAAATAATCACAACCAATAGGTTTTAGACAATTTTATGTCCCCATATTTACCTAATCTTTTAAATTTAACTATTTGATAAATAGTTTAGAATTTACCAGGTCTCCTGTTATTTTTATATTACATAGTTAATAAACATACTATAAAATTAAAAGAGAACCTAAAGTGGTTATTAATGACATATAAAACCTTATATATGTCCTTTTTCTAAACATTATATTTTTAAGAGTATTATATCATTTAATAAAATAGTGTTTGTTTTAAAACCCCATTTTTGTCCATTTTGACGATATTTAGTATTTGTTTTTTGTGAAAGTTATAACAACATTATTTCTTAAAACAAAATACATTGAATCAACCCTAAAATTTTATATTCATCTCAAAAATTCTTGTATTGCATCAAAAATTCCAATTTACATGTATTTTAATATTTTTAATATCAATTATTTTAATCATTCATTAATATGGTAATTATTGTATCATCATTGTCTCATAAATATATTTAATTATTTAATTTATAAAAATATATATATAATACCATGATGTGGGAAATATTTTTATATTTCTAATAAATATTCATAGAAGAATTTATCTTATGTATAACCCTATATAAACAATGTCTTAGTTATTTAAATTTGAATTTAAAAATTTAACTCTTCATTAAATAAAATATAACAAATGTCTTAATCTAATCCAAGTGGACCAAAAGGATAATATTTTATTCCTAAGGATTATTTTTGTCGAAATAAACTTATCCAAAAGAATTATGACATGTGTTTGTGTAATTAAAATATCATTTTTACATTCAATTACACTATTTACTTTTAACTGTCTAATATAAAATTCCAATGTTAATATTCCCAAAAAAATATCTTCATCCAATTAAACAACATTTTTCTTACTTATTTCAATTTTTTTCTCATATTTTTGAAATTCAATTCATAGAAGCGGTAAAATTACATTTTATATTGATTTGCTAATGTGCCTAGAAGGTGTGTAAAAATGTTTAAAGTTCAAAATAATTATATATATAAAATCTTATTATTAAATAACCCCAATGTATTAAATTGGATTAATATATGTAGTGTGCACCAATTTTGACATTGAAATAAATTTAAATTTAAAAAAACATTTAAATAAAAAGTCAAATTTTAAACAATAAGAAAGCAGTTTTCACTATTCATCACAAATTGAATTTTTTCAAAAAATTTCCAAAAATTCACTATAAGATAAATATGATATTCCGAAAACAAAAATGATGTACATTTTGGAAAATAAAATTAATAAATATTTTAAAAAATGGATATAACTATTCATAACTACTTTTTAAATGGCTGGTTTGATTTGTCATGGTGTGCTAGAACTCGAAGTTGCGTACAATGCATGAAATTGTATTATTAAAAAAAACCATATCGTGGACTGTTGGGGGTTACACTTTATACCCTCATTTGTTTCATTAGTTTTTTTTTGAATTTTGGGGACATAAAGGCCTATGGGGGGGGGATGTAAAGACCATAAAATTCAATATTTTTTTATTTATATGGAATTATAACGTGACTGCAAAAATAGACAGTATGTGATTCCGAGGCCCAGAGAGCACGAAATAAATTTTTCATCTTTTTTAAGGTATGTTTAGTAAAGGTGAGGGCAGAAATTTCTTTCTTCTGAAATGATGATCAGATTGAAAATTTTGAGGGTACCGTTTGATTCGTAGCCCCAGGTTTCACTTATGAAAAGGATAACATCGACCAATAAGGGTCACACGTAAAAGATAATTTTTTGGACTTTTTAATAAAATAAAAAAATAAATCATTGAGTAATTCTATTTTTCATCAATCGTTGTGTGATGGTTAGTGAGACTACAGTGAAACAACAGTCATTAAATAGGAACCATTTAATGACCTATTACTTGTCTGTGTAACCACAACTCTCGTGTGATTAATTGGTTCATTATTTATGGTTCATTAATGAACCACTTAAATGGACACAACGTGTAGCTTGTTTCATTTTTATTTAATCAATCTGTTGGTGAAAAAATTGGAAATCATAGGCAATGCTTTAACAAAATTCTAGTGGCATCACGCTCCAACCAAAAATGGTGATTGATTGATGACTGTTGGAGGATACAAACCAGACAACGATGAACAGCGATAAATGTCAAACAATAACAAATACAGAATTTATTCCTCCGTCTGCAATGGATTAAAACGAATACAGGTATAGAACATAATTGTTTTATGTGTCTAAATGAATCCACTTACCCGTTTTTGAATAATATGAAGAACGCGGATCAATCGACCAATGGGTTGATCTGTGATTCGATATTTTCTACGGGTGGTTGTTGCAAGATTCGTTTTTGGGTTTTTTGATCTTCAGATGATGATTGATGCTTTCCCCATGTTTGAACACTATTGCGGAGGGTGTAGGCTAATACTAACAAGGCTTACCCCCCCCCCACCCACCATTATTGGTTTATGTGCATTTTTTGTGTGTGACCGAGAAACATGGCGGTAAGACGAATCCAAGGGCTTCACAGATAAGGCAATGACTCAGGAGGCCCGTTGGCATAGACATGAAGAAAAACAGACCACCATAGTATCTATGGTGGCCCACAAAAGAATCCACATGTGCGAAACCACTAGCGCAGAGATGCCAGCGACCGATGGTGGTGACCGGTTCGAGTTTTTCGAGTGGAGAAGGCGGTGCTCACATGCGCCGTGGTGGCAAGACCCACAGCCATTCCGGCCGCGGCGGTGGAAGGTGCGGCACCAACACACCTCACAGAGGAAACAAAGTGAATTTCTCGGGCCATTAAGATGAAAACAAAGGCATGCTTCAGCTGACTATTTCAGATGGAGGGACGGTGCCCCGCTGGTGCCGCCTGATGGGAGAACCGTCTCGTATGCGGGATGGGTTTTCCAAGCGGGCCGGACCCACTGGCCAGGCTGCATATGTGAAACGGGTTGGGCCTACAGCCAGGACCAGACCTGGAGCCCGGGCCAGACCCACTTGCAAGATCAGACTCACTAGCTGAGCCATACAAGTGGGCCCCATGGGCTGGCCATGGTGGACCCAACAGGACAGAGACCCCATGGGTCCTGTTTCACAAAAACTAATATATCTCACAATTCAGGCATCCGATTAATGCGCCGTTTGTGGCATTGGGACTCTTGGGACAGGGTATACCTTTTGAGTTACTCCAAATTTTTTTTGGCATAAGTTTGTGTATGGACGAGTGGTATCAGACTCGAATCCAATTGGGCTATATTTACCTTTATTCTTATAACTTATAAATCGGGTGTCTAATTGACACACCATCTATCACGTAGGAACCCTTATGAAAATATATTACATTGGATTACTTCTTTGTGGGAATTAATTTGGGTAGAGGTATGAACAATATCTTGTGGTGTAGAACTTATAGAACTCATGCGCTTTAATTGCAGGAATCATGTGGCTCGTAGTCAGATTAAGAGTGACCCTTCGTGGATCGGCAAGAGAGAGACCCTACATGGATTGGTAGTAGTGCGACCCTATGTGGATCTGAAATTGAGAAACCCTCTATGGATCAACCTGAGATTGAACCTTCATGGATTGGAAGCAGTGCGAACCTCTGTGGATTGGTAGTAGTACGACCCTCAGTAGATCAGCAGTATAGAGACCCTACATGGATCTGTAGAAGAATCCTTTCAATGGTATTAAATGATTTAGATCAGGAATAATCATCTTTATTCCTATTTTATATTTTGTGTACCATATGTGAGATGTCTTCTACTTTATGATTTGTGATTGAGATCATGCTTTGTAGTTTTTCCTTTTTTTGAATTTTGTGAGAACTTCGGGAGTCTCGGGGTCCATTCTGGGTATTATTATACTCACCCCTACATGGGATTTTCCCACACCTTGTTGTGTCATATGAAGGTGATGGACATATTTACTAGGACATGGAGATCTAAAACTAGACGGTGCTCAGAGGTGATTGATATACAAGAGGAGTGGCAGTAACGATAGATGGAATGTTGTACCTACCCTTCAGGTAGGATCCATGGTGGATGACCTCTAGAGCAAGTTTTTACCTTTTTCTATACTTTTTTTAGTTGTGTTTGTATACTGGTGAATTTTTACTTTCGGTACACACATTTATAATCAGATGTTCTACTTTTTGGTTTTCTATTGTTGTGTACCTAGTCGGTGTGTATACAGGTTCAAAGGCAATGCCATCCCTTTTTGTGAAATGACTTTTCAGTGCTAGTCACCAACCCCTGGCCTATGAAAGGTTCCCATGGGGTATTCACAACATTGTCCCTGGTGGACGGGTCATGATAATGTGTAATTGGGGATAGGTAGATATTTTTTACTAATTTATGACATGAAATATGCACACACACTGAAAGTGTTTCAAATTGTGTATTCCTAGATCGGGGTTATTTTAACATAAGGTGATACATTTTTTCGTGCAAGTAATAAATTTGGAAATAGAGAACATGAAAGGATTACACACCATTTGTTTCATAGAATTAATCATTTTAATTATATGATCGATGTGTGATATTAATTAATTCATCTTTTCCCTTCCTCCAATGCACCCTTGGGCTACTCAGGAAATTTTTTATGTGATTTATTCTCTTCGAGACATCTCAATCAAGAATAAAATCTTTTGTGAGTTGTTTCTTCGGTCTTCCTCTCTCTTTCACTCTTTCCACACTATCAGAGTGTAAAACATTGGCTTTTGTGGAATACAGTTATGATCTTGATCATATGTGATCTGGGATATTATTTTTTATTCTTAACCTTCTTTCTTGTCGTACATTCCTTTTAAAAACATTTTTTTCATTAGTATATAAAGGTATGTGGTCAAAAAATCTCTTTAGAATATTCTTGAATTTTTTATGTTTTTTCAATATTATATGATAGAACTGACACAACATGAATAATAATCAACATAATAATTGGTGATGGGAATCATGTTTTTATATTATAATTTGGATCCCTTTGGATCTGATTGTGTCAATAATTATCTAGAGACTCCCTAGAGGCTAAACCTTTGATTGAACAATAGTGAATTGTATAATGGATTTAGGGGTTTTTATCTTGACATGGGACCTCAGGTGGATTTCTTTTGATATTTTAAACTTGGAAAATGGATTACATGATTATTTGGAATGGTCGGTTATACATGATATTATTTGGTTCTGTTCATATGAATTTTAATTTGTAAATACCTAATTTCATGACTGAAAGGGTATTTAATGATAAAATAGTAATTGTATTAAAAAACCATTTTGGATTATGATGTTATATATGATACACATGTTTCTATATAATTTCATGTGATTTATATTGAAATTATTATATATTGGACTAGGGGATAGTAATGATAGAATGGTTATATAAAGGGATCAGCCCAGTATGCTAAAATTATTATACAATGTGCTTTGCATGGTTATGTTGAAATGATTATAAAATGGGATCTTCCCAGTGGTGATAAAATGATTATATAAAAGGATCTATCCAGTGATGCAAAAATTATTAGATAAAGGGATTGGTCCTAATATGTTGGAATGATTATACAGTGGTATTTTACTTATTATTTAATTATTTTAAGTTTTTTTGGATGTGGATGGAATTGTTGTGCTACATTCTCAGATATGTTCTAGCATGATGCACATATAGTTTGATGGTTTTAGTGTATTAATTGATTAATTAATATACTAGTTTATTACTATATTTCATACACTTATTATCAAACTAGTTTGATTAAGAGTAGTTGTGTTGACATGCATACTTTTACTCACACCCTATTTCAGACGTTGTTCGGTGCACGAACATATTACATGGATGCATTTTTTTGAATAGTAAAGGGTCTTTGTTTTTTATTATTCTTTCTATATGCGTTGTATTTTCGAGATAGAACTGACCAAGGATTTAGGTTTGGGGCATTTTTTGTTTGTTTGTCTCAAAATGGACTTGGTTATGTATTACAGTTTGTATGACATTTAGTTACATTTCACACACACATTACATGATTCTATATTATGTCATCTATCTTGTAATCCATTATCCTCCCATTTGTATGATGTACTATTTTATTCAATTTATATTGCATAGTTGTTATTTATTATTGTTAATTTAAACTATTTTTTATGTTCATACAAGGTGATATAGTCTCCCTAATTTTCATTTACACCAATACTATTAGTTATAAGCATCTAGTATATGGGTAGTAGCACTTGAGGTCCTTTAACAGAACTGATTTGGCCACCACAAAGATTGATGAACCATGCCTTGTTACAAAGGTGTAATAGAGGATTTCTATCTCACTTTTTTTCTTTATTATTTGGTATTGGTAGGAATGAGACTATTTTGTGGCCCAACATGGTAATGAGTTTATGCATGGGAGTTCCTGACCCTTATATGGGTGAAAAAATGAGTTCACGGGTGTGAGATTCTTGGTCATGATGTTCACTTATAATGGTTTATATTATATTACCTAGGGTTGATTCACATATTGTGTGATGTTTTTGTTTCGTGATATATATACTCATGGACCGATATGGCATGACATGAGTATGCATGAATTATGATAGGTAAATAGGGATATATATTTACATTCATTATTCTTGATAGGGATATATTTATTTCATGTGATATATTTTCCTCTATAAAATGTGAAAGGAGAAACATATTATATAAGATAAATAAATAAGGAGGAACTATTATTTCCTTTTAAATCACCTGTTGGGACATTTTAGAGAGACTTCCTGCCAATGGTTTTCTGTTGTTGTAATCTCATGAGGTTGAACATGTTGTTATCTAATTTTCTGTGTTGTATTTTTGTCTTGTGTAGAAAAGGAATACTCATTGTATTTGAATTGAGAATTAGGAGAGTGGAAATTATAATGCCCCAAACATTGCAAAAATATAGATTATTGAACCTCCTGAAGATCAAATGGATGTTTAGATTCATTAAAACTTCATAGGAGACATACGATTTATAGAATGGGAGACCATTATTACCAAGGAATTAATGTATTACCCAATAGAAGAGTTTTAGTTGTAGCATCTTCTTATGCTCATTAGGGACCGATTTCTCTAGGAAGCCATGTTCTATATCGATTCGATCTAGATGATATTTGGGAACCCGTGAATGCCAGAAGATAAGAGGTTAAGGATTCTTCTATATAATCATGGTTGACTATCCAAGCATTGGTGCGACACTCTGGAGTAAGATAGAGAGCAAGAGGAGTTATCTTGTAAGTACCTCATGATGAGGGTTCTAATACACTTTAATATAGATAAATCATTGGATGAGAATACTCAATTGTTTATATATATGAAAAGGGAGACATTTTCAATGATAGAGTATTTATAATGTTTCACTAACTTGTATTTCTTTGAGGCATCATTAGTTGTTGATGGGATCTCAAGGGTGAGATATTTCTAGGATGGGATTTTCAATGAGATCAAGTAATATGTGAATTTGTTTCATTATTAACTTTTTAGATGTGATGAAGTATGATCCCCTCATAGAAATGGAATGTAAGAGTGTTCGTAAGTAGTGGCTAGGATATTTCATCTAGGGGAACTAGGATATCTTCTTCTGGTAGAAAGATGATTCAATATGATTGTTTTTTCTAATGTAATAACTGGTACACCAGAAAGGGTAATGGTTATCCATATTATAACTATGATCCATTTCATTTCTATCAGAATGGTTTTTTATTCAAAGGTGTTACTATTCATACCTTTCATTGGAGTACTGTGTATGCAGTAATCTAGGAATCCTATAGAGGTTTTATAGGGGAATATAAGAACTACGTAGTAGTAGGGGATCCAAATAGGTACTAATGATTGGGAATGAGTCTGCGGCCCCTTAGTAAACTGGTATATACAGTTCAATTGGTTGTTTAAGTCAGGGTAGGGGTGTAGTATCTTCATGATGGTGTTATTGTTCTAAATAGAGGGAATGGACTGTGGAGTTATAAGGGAGATCATGGAATGTGTGAATGTTATCTTCATGTTATACAGCCTACTATGAAAATCATGGATATATGATCTTTCACCATTAGTGAAATGATTATTGTATCTCCTTCCCTTTCATGTGGTTTGTTTCATATATGACCTTCACATTCACTTTTTAGCTTATATTTTTTCAAATTGTTTCGGATTGTTTATATAAATGTTATATAGTTTTTTGACCATAAATACTCTATTTATTGTGTGGTAAGATAATGTGTAATGGTTTAACGTTGGTTCTCTATAAAATAAGGGTTACAATTTCTTTCAAAAACTATATGTTTTTGAAAGGAAAGGTTTCATTTTGTGTCTTGTTAGGGATTGGTTGTTTCTATACCAGGGTCAAATCGACTGTTACTAGAAGATAGTTACCTTTCTATCACCTAATGGAGGTAGCTATTTCAATCATGGAGAGTCATATATTCAGTCTTTTCATGATAGACCGATTTATGGAAGATTTCACTATGTCATGACATAGATAGAATTTCTTCTCAAGATGATGGTAGAATAAAGAAATATACATTTCCTCAAGTGGTAGACCATTTTCCAGATGTTTTTCTTAATTATTTTTATAGCTTCCAACTTGAGAAAGATATCATGTACACAATCATGTTATTCTAGGGAGTAGAGCCAGATTCTATTTGGCCATATATAAGAGAAAAATAGAACAATGGGAGTTAATGTTTAGTTGGAAGGTTAATAATCTAAAGTTTTGAAATGGTATATTATTTCACAAGTGGAATATCTATTCCTTTTTACCAAGGCATCTAATGGGAATTTTGGATTATATATAAATTATCAAAAATTGAACCAGATGATTGTCATGACCTAATATCCCCATCCCCACATTCCTATTATCTTTGATTATTTGAGAGGCTCTATGATCTTCTCCATGATCAATTTGAGAACAGGATACCACTAGTTTATGGTGAAACTATTAGGCAAACCTAAGACTAATTTTAATAGTATATAGGACTTGTATATGATTTTTGTTCATGTCATGTGGTTTGAAAAATGCACTTTCAATATTCATGGCCCCAATGAATTAGATAAATAAACCTTTTTTTTTAATTTCTAGTTGTTTTCATTGATGAAAAATTACTGTGATCCCAGTAAGTAGATGATCATGTCGAACATATTGACATTGTCTTGAGTAAATTGAGAGTGCATCAGATTTAAGCCAAGATAAGCAAAGGAATTTTCAATTATTGATAAAACACACTTCTTGGATCATATTATCTTAGAGGCTGACGCGTTAGTAGACATAGTGAAGGTTGGGTACATTGTATATTTTGAGATTTGAAAGAATTTATTCAAGCTTGGGAGTTTTATGGGTTTATTAGGATATTAGCAGCACTTAATGCATGACATACCTTGATTGGTAGTGCTAATGTCTAGGATGATAGAGAAAAGAGTGAGGTGTGTTTGGTTAGTTGATTTTAAATGATATTTTTAGGAGCTAATGTTTGGGATGACAACTACACCAATCCTCACTTTACATATTCCATGTAAGTCATATACCATGTACTGTGATTCATCCAGATATGGGCTCGAAGTAGTTCTGATGTAAGATGATTGAGTGGTTTCTTATAGACCTATAGAGTTGGGACGATATGAATTTAATTCTCATTCCCATGATCTTTAGTTAGAAGAGGTGGTACACCATTGAGGGTTCTATAGACACTATCATTTGGGTGAGATGTTTGTAGGGAACATAGACAACCAGATCTTTAATTAAAAAATTTATCAACAAGAAATAAACATTCAACAGAGGATATGGTTCATGTATCTACACCATTTCGTCTTTAAGATGGTTTATACAATGGGAAAGGTAAAAAATTTTGTCGATGCCTTTCCCCAGAATACAAGGAAGGAGGTAGTGTTAGAGTCCTCCGACAACTGGAAGATGATTTTACACTTTATACACATGTATATACATGTTTAGGGGTCCCAAAAACTTGTGAATTTCCCTTATATTTCGATTATACCAATTATTATAGAACAGATCGATATTTTTTAGTTATCTGATTCATAGGGATTATATTTGAGGGATAACATTTAGGGGGTAGAGTATCATATAAGATGGCATTTTGGTAGTGGCAACATTATTCTTTTCCATGACTAAGTGTGAGATCCTAGAGACATTCATGAGGAGTTTAGGAGTGTGTTTTGTGATTCTAAATGGGTGGTCCAACTAGATTTGGCATAGATGTATCAGTATCTCTATATGCAGTACTGGTGTTTAGTAACAAAGAAAGAGATAGTCGAATCTATGGAGATGTTTTTCACCAATCAACATGTGAATGCTATGTATTAGAGGAAAACTTGGTTTTTGCAGCCTCTTCCCATATCAAAGTGGTAATTGGATGATAATACTATGGATTTCGTCATTGGATTTCCTTTTACACCTAGTATGAAAGATTCAGTATGAGTGATCCTAGATCGATTGATATTGGTAGCTCACTTTTCTTCAATCAGGGAGACCTTCATCATAGATGATATAGTTAGTATTTAAATTAGAGATACAGTGTCGGTAATGTTTTTGGGAGTATTGTTTCTAAGGGATATCCTCATTTCACATCACTGTTCTGGAAGGTTCTTTAGATAGTTTTGGGATTGATGGTTCTTCAGAGCACATCCAATCATCCACCTAATGATGGTCAATCTAAATTAAAAATTCAGATTTTATAGAATATTTTATTAGACTATTATTTATATTTTAATGGTTTTTGGGAGTAAAATTTATCACTTGGTTAGTCCACATATAATAATACGTTCAAGGCATCGATCCAAATGGAACCATTTTAGAATTAGTATGATAGTTCATACTGTTACTATATTTTTATGTTGGTAGATAGTGATTTAGTGTCTTTTGAATGTAGTGTCATGATGCAGATAAATAATTTGGATCACTTGATCATGAGATAGGTAGTGACAATGTAGAGTAGGCTGAAATCATATGTTGACTAGTTGAGACGACCAATGTAGTTTGAGGTTGTCAGTAATATTTTATTGTGGGTGTTTCGTAGGTTTTTGATGCACACTATTTAGAAAATAGGTAATAAAAAACCAATTTTTTACATCAAATTTTATAGAATGGAAAGGGTTGGACCAATGGAATACCGATTTTCCCAGACAAGATGCTACAGTTCCATGCATGATTTGTATCACATGTTTGAACATTAAAGTTATCATCATGCCCCTTCTCATGTGGTAAAAATTTATGAGGTTGATATTGGTGTAGATGAATCCTTTTTTGTAGCCTCTGATACATATTATGGAATATAGTGATAAGTATATTTAGGGAAAGGCAATTCCTCTATTTTAATTATAGTGAAAAAATGCATGACTTCATGATGAGACCGAAGTGTTCAAGAATATTCTTCGATCATAGTGGTTATACTTGTTTGACATGATCCCATAGTTTTTATTGTATAATCTCTTGGATAAGATCTGTTATGGTGGGGATTTTGTAAGATGCCATCATTTTCTAGGCACATCTACCTTTTTGTGTTGAAGATATTTCTTTTGGGTTTCCACCTTCATTAAACCTTGGTGGTCAAGTCGCATTTGATGATAAAGAGAATTTTATTGGGGAAATGAAATAATTTTAAAGAAAATATGTTTATTTTATTAATGGATTATATATATAAACATGTTAATGGGTATTAAAAATACTCTCCATGATTTTGGAAGGATGAAAAGGTCATTCAAGCTCTTTTATAGAAGCTAGACCGAGTGATATCTGCTAGGAATTTACACATTGTGATCATGTTATATGACATTTAAATATAGAAAAAAATATTTCCTGAGCTAGTTCATGGAATGAAATGAATACACTTTGTGAAAATACATCACATAGTGTAACTGTATATAAGGGTTATTTTAACCAAGGTGATTCATTTTTGATTAACACATAAATTTAGAAATACATGACAAAGAATGATTATAGTTCGTGTATTTATATAGGTCAAAAATTTTAAATAAATGGTCAGTCTATGATTTTATTTCATTTTCCGTTCAGCTTAAATTCTCATATCCTAGGAAAATATTATATAATTTGGAGTGATTTCTTCTCTTCTAAATGTCTCTTTCAAGCATCAGATCCATAATGAGTGGTTTTGTTTTGGTCTTCCACTCTATTCCTCTCATTCCTCTGTATCACGGTGTAATCATTTGGTCATTGTGAAATATGATGCTGATGATGATGTTATCTCATCAATATTATTCTTGATATCTTCTTTTCCTTCATTCATGTCAGAGTTGCCTATAGGAAGTGTTGTTTTAATCTCTAAATAATGGTAGGTGTTCTATACAAAACCCTTAGGTTTGTTTTTAAATTATTTAAGTATGTAAAATATTATTCAATTATGATGATACAACCTAAAAATTAGTTTACTGAATAATGATTTTTGATAATAATGTGTTTTTATTTCCCATTATATTCCTTTGGGTCCAATGATTTTGATACCTAGCTTGTGCCTACCCAAAGGGTTATACTATCATTGAGAAATTCTAAACTAGATAATGGATTACAAGGTGTTTAGAATGACATTATACCTCATGTGATTCTATATTGATATATTCTATTTGGATAATGGATTACATGATTTTTTTTTGAATGGATTGTGATGACCAATATAATATGGTCAAGTGCACAAGCATATTGATGCTTAAATACGTAATTTGATTGATGAAATTAAATTTAAAAACATAAGATAAATTAGCTAAATTAACCATTAAGGATTATGATGGTGTATGTTATATTATTGTTTTTATATCTTGTTATGTGATTTATGATGAAATTATTATATAGGGGATTTGATCTATTTATATTGATATTCTTATATGAAGGACCTTGGACCATTATAGTAATCTAATTATACAAAGGTATATTCATAATTATAATGGAGTCAATATATAATGGTATTTTCGTGGTGATGTAGAAATGATTATATAGTGGAATTCATCCAAATTATGATCAAATTATTTTATATTTGTATTGGTATTAGTATGATGAAATTACTTTACAGAAGGATTTTACCTATTAGGTTTTTATTCAATTTTCTAGTAATGGTTGGCATGGTTACACCACATGCTTGGAGATATTTCTGCATTGTGAAGAAGAAGATTGATTGTTGTAGTGTGTTAATTTATTAATTAGTATACAAGTTCATCACTTTATTGCATGAACTAATTATAACACAATTTTTGTTTTGACACAATGGTGTTAACCAACTGAATTTTATTCACACCCTATTTTGGATACCATTTAGTACCCTTGATGATTCGATGCTTATTAGCCCCTAATGTAGCCAAATATTCACTGTTGATATATATAATATTTATGTTCCAAAATAATCATAAAAACCATTTTTAGTTAATTTTAAAAATTGTATATTATTTCACATTATGATTTTAATCCCCCCTTAAAATTCATCATTTCATGGTATATATTTTAAAACCTCATGGAACACACAATGGTTTTGATTTGACTTTCCTTTTTTAATTTCAGGACCCTGATGATATTTAAAAAAATCATTATTTTGGTGCACTTGAATATTCTCATTAAAAGACCACCAAAATAGGCCTTGAAACAAGAACTTTTTGGGAAAACTGAACTAGAAGAAAACAAAATAAAAGTATTGTAGAGGCCAAGATACATGCCCGATGATTTTAAAAAAAAACGAGAGAGAGAAGAAATCATGTGGAACATTTCATTGGAAATTGTCCTAATTTATTTTAGATGTTTTATTGGAGTTACATGCATCCCAATGGGAAGATAAAAATCTAGTCTAGATTTTATGTCTTAGAAAAAATCCTATCATTTTACATATATCTAGAAAAACCCAAATCTTTTTGGGATGAAATTTTATAGTCTATCAGGGAACATCCAAATATCCCTTTCTATATTCTATGTCCCACACAAATATATGTATCTAAATTCTCTATTAGGTGCCTCGATTTGGTGGATATAAGTTGGATACTATTTTGGATCTAGGGTTGAAAATTCCAAATTCCACAAACATTCCCCAACCCTATACCTACCATAATCAAGTGGAAAGGCATGAAATGTTGGGGACTCTAAAAAAACCATTTGAAATGCCTATTTAAGGCAGTGGTGGTGATAAATTTGAGGCATCTTTTTTTCTTGGATTAATTGTAATGTTATGCTACCACTTTGTGTTTGTAATCAAATTTCTATATAATGTAAGTTATTCAAGTCACCTTAGTATCTTAATAAAAGTTCATACTTTCCTCTTATTATGTTCTTTTCCATATAACATTGATACCATCTCTTCAAGACTTCATATATTCACACAAAATATAATAAAATTTATCACACTATGACATAATGATGGTTATTTTTTTATTTTTACATTATCACTTCCACCCTCGTAAGTCTACTTACCGCTTCTGTTTAGAACGTGTCATCAATGGAGGGCTAAATATTTTAGGGGTTTACCAAAGGGAGTAGAAATATGAAGTATTGGATGTTATTTCACACCATCTAAATGATTGTTAATTTCTTTTAATTGATTTTTTATTCAATTATTTTCTATCTTTTTCTTCTGTATTGAATTGTTTCACCACAATTATGTTATGCTAAGATGTTATACCTTGAAGTTATCATGAATGTGACCCTACAAGTATATAGGTGATTTGATTTTTTTGGAAATTTTTTATCCAATAAGTGATGAGGTTATATTTAATTCACTGAATTAATCTTTCTCGAGTTAATGAAAATGAAATTGTTAAAAAAATTATTTCAACCAATCCATCTCATATAATAACCTAAGATCAACCCTTTATCATAAATTGAGTTCAATTAGATATATTTGTGATATTTTAAACCCATATAACGTCAACCAAATGTGGGCCACTTCATATCAAAAAAAAATCGTATAATGTACATCTCTGTAGGTTCTTTCTTAGTCAATGAGGATTCGACAACCCAAGCAACATTAAAAGTGAACTCTTAACCTTCAAAACCTGGTTAAATATAAGAGAGACCTAATTTTGGCACCATTTGCGGGGACCAATGTAAGTCCTATCAGAATTTATTATATCCTACCACATTCCTCTTTTATCACCTCATCTTCTCTTATCTATTCCCCTTTTTTCACTTTTCATGGTGCATGTCCTTTTATACCCAAGAAACATTAAACCATCTATTTAGGGTGGATATTCCTGGGGTTGGGGAGTCAAGTACACAAATAGAACACTTTAAATTAGATCATAATCGTCCTAATACATAGTACTTAAAACTTTACGCAATTTCAAGAGATTTTATTCAATGAATACAACACATAAACCCGGGTGGGAACCAAAATGGAAATCAAAATGAGGAAGCACCAAACATGGGGAGTCATTTTCTAATACAAGGGAAAAGTTTAAATAAACACTCAAAATGGTGCCTCACTATGGATTTTCAATCCCAATACATAATCATATTTTATATGAACGGTTGGGTCTAGGAAACCAATAATTCTTTGACATGATTTGTAATGAAACATTAAAAAAACAAACCCTAAACGGTGCTTATGAGTATCTAGAAGGACTCACCAAACAAAACCAAACATACAGGAACATCACCTTAATATGAGAAGGCTCACAAATCTGGTGGAATTAATACATATAGGGAGGAGTAATTTTTTAGGATAAACATGAGGAACCCACTATGAAGGTTGAGAAGATCAATCTTAATAAGGTCCACAAAATTCAAACTGTTGACCATGTTTTCACAATTTGTGAAAAACATGACCACAAGACCGAAAACTGTCCAAAAATCCCTTCTTTTAATGAATTCTTTAGGAGGACCACCAGAAGAGATCAATGCTCTAAAAAATCAGAAGACACAATAACAGAACACGTTTAACCCAAGGTATAATGACCATCTAGGACTCTGTTTGAAAAATAACCACCAACCCATCCAATAATACAGACTGCCACAAGGACAAAAACAGTACCCTCCACAAAATTTTCAAAATTATAACCAAATACATCAATAATAAGTCTAATAAAAACACCCCCTATATAATACCAGAAACCTATCCATAAACCAATGAAAAAAAATCCAATAACCAAAGAATCTGACTTGGATAATTCAACCAGCACAAGACCCTACCCAATCAATACCTCTCATAATCCAAGTGTAGTTGTGTAAAAAAATAGAGGAAGTGTAGTCTGAAATATCATCCCCTAAACATGAACAAAAAACCATTAGAACAGTGAAGGAATCTATTCCCACTCCTTTGGTACTGGCCTAAAACTTATTAAGAGAATCCGGTTACACACAAACCTCTCATGAACAACTAAAATAAATGACTATTTTAAGAAGTGGTAAATACATTATGAAACCTGAAAATATCATTCTTCAACCATTAAATTGTTCAAAAACAAATGGAAATTATGAATAAACCCCCACTGATTCTAAAAAATCCAGTGAGAATGTGATGGAAACACAACCACAACCAACACTCAAACAACCTTCTCCCTTACCTCTACACATGAGAAGAAAATATAATCTAGAACAGAATAGGACTTTGAGGAAAATCATATCTCATGTTAATTTAAACATTACACTTTTAGATTTAATCAAAACCATTCGTTCCTACTCAATGTACCTTAAGTACTAGTGCACTCTTAAAATGAAATTTTCAAATAAAAACCATGTTCCTTTGGATGCTGATGAGAATACCACTAATCAAGGGACCATTCCTTTAAATATGAAAGACTCAATATGTATAAACATCAATGATGAGTTACGAGAGAACAATGTTGTCAAATACCTTTGTGATATAAGAGTTAGAGTGATCCACATTCTATACACCATGTATTTCTAGATAGGTATTGAATAACTCTAACCCATATCTGTCACTCTTCAACGTGCTGATCATCATGTTCGACCACCTAAGGGGGTCTTAAAGGATGTTTTAGTGAATGTTGAAACTTTATTTTACCTTACTAACTTTATTTTCCCTCACAATCACCCAATTATATGTCATATGGATAAAACACCCATCATCCATGGTCATCCATATCTAGAAAGAATCAACTCAACCATTCGAGTTATAAATGAGAACATGAAAATATCCTTTAGAAACATGATTCTTGATCTGGACATCTACAATAAAATCACCATAATTGGGGATGATGAAGATATCCATGAGGTCAACTAGATTGGTGTTGTTGATAGTGAACTAAATGAACATCATGGGATTATTGGGGGATGTTTAATTCTAGAAAAGAATGATTTTTTTATTCACACGAGGAATGTTTTTCTCCATGGATTAAATCTCTTGCAGATAGATCATTTTATGATTGTCTCAAATCACCAATCAATGATACCATTAGTGATATAAATAACATTGATTCTAGACCCATTCATGACACTAATCAGGCCAATTTGTTTGCTACAACTTATATTAAAAAGGTACCAATTCTGTCATGATTTTTTCAAAAATAAACAGAGTTTCATCCAAATCCCCATCCTTCTTTTGAAAATTTTATCCAATATGATCGTGAATTTATGGTCCAACCATCATCACTCAAGTATGAATTTTTTGGGAAAAATTGTGCCATTATAGTCTTCATTTCAAACTCTCTTGAATATAATCAAGAGTGGATGCTTCTTGATGTCATATGAATGAATAAAAAAGAAATTGGGTGGACCCTTTCTGATATTCCTGGGATTAGCCAACTCATTAGAACTCATAAGATTTTTCTTGAATCTGACTCCAAAATAAGTTTTCAACCTTTGGGGTGACACAATCCGAATATTGTGTATGGGGTAAGGAATAAAATTCTTATCTTTTTGAAATCATGAATCATCCTCCCCATTAGTGAGTGAGAGTAGGTAAGTCGAATTCATGTCATTCCAAAGAAATATGGAATCATTGTGATCAATAATGAGGATGGTGATCTTCTCCCCACATGGGTCAGTAGTGGATTAAGAGTCTACATTAACTGTAGGAATCACAACTCATGCACCAAGAAAGACCACTTCCCTTTCACCTTCACTGATTATGTCCTAGAGCGAGTGGTGGTTCATCTATTCAACTACTTCCTAGATGGGTTCTCATAGTATAATAAAATTGAAAACTCCTTTGATGATCAAGGAAAAAGAACCTCCACTTGTCCATTCAACACTTTTTCCTTCTAGTGAAGGCCCTTTGTTTTATGTAATGCCCCTAGTACCTTCTAGAGGTGCATGATGGTAATCTTCCTAGACACAGGGGTGATTGTTTAGGGGAATTTATGGATGACTTCTCAATATTTGGTGACACATTTTAGGGTTTCATTATAAATGATAATAGGGTTTTTTCATGATGCAAGGATAATAATATCATTCTAATATATGAAAAATATCATTTCATGGTAAAAGAAGGACTCGTCCATTTCCCTATGTTCTCTAGAAGAGGGATTGAAATTGATAAAGATAAAGTCGCTATAATTTTTCCCCTTCCCTCTTCTAAAACTATCAGGGAAGTGAGGTCCTTATTAAGACATACAAGTTTCTATAGAATGTTCATTATGAACATTAGCTCCGTTTCTCGACCACTCTATTCTCTTATGGTCAAAGATGACCCATTTTTATGGATATAATGATATTAGGAGTCATAATCTATATTCAATTAAGCTCTTATCTCTCCACCTATCATGAAATACCTGAATTAGAAACATCTGTTCGAACTCATTTGTGATCTGAGGGACATTATTGTAGGATCATTATTAAGAAAACGGTGTGAGAAAACTCCATATATCATTTCTTATGAAAGAAAATAATTAAATGATGAAAAAATATTCCTACAAAACCATTGATAAAGAGTTACATGTTGTGATGTTTTCCATAGATAAATTCAGGTCATATCTTTTAGGATCACCCATCATTGTCTTCACCGATCATTCAACCCTGAAAAACCATTTCAAAAAACTAGATTCTAAGGCTAGACTGATTAGTTGAGTTCTACATTTTCAATAGATTAAAATAAATATTATGGATAAAAAGGGTGTTAAAAATTTTATTTCTCATCATCTCACTAGGATGTAATTCATAGACAACTCGCATCACTATTCTATGTGTGATTCATTTTTCAATGAGCACCTCTATTATATGAGTGATTTCCCATGGTATACTAACATAGAAAATAATTTGGTGATGAGTGACATTAAAAAGATTCTTGTGACCCATGGTAATATAATATTCCATTCTTATGTCCAACACTATGTGTTTGATTATCTTTTCCGCATCATGTTCGGCCCTGATCAAATCATCAAGAGATGTGTTCCCGAGTCTGAGCAAGAGTCTATTAAAAAAAAATTCATAGAGAGGCATGTGGGGTCCACTTTTCTAAAACTACAACCACTACAATGGTCTTACATAGTGGTTTCAACTATCCTAATTTAACTAATGATTCCTTCCAATTCATCCAATGTAGTCCACAATGTAAAAAATTAGGATCCATTACAAAATGGAATCAACTACCCCTCACTCCCATTCTAGTTGTCGAAATATTTGATTAATGGGGAATTGATTTCATGGGACCCTATAAAACTTTAGTGGATACATCAACATCCAATTAGTTATTTATTAGGTATTGGAATGGGTTAGGCCATTCCCATCATGTCCAATGACCAATATTTTATGATCGGATTCCTAAAAGAGAGGATATGTTCAAGATTTGGAGTCCCTCAAGCTATCATTATTGATCGTGAAATAAATTTCTACAAAAAAATCTTCTCTAAACTCATGTGTAAGTATGGGATTTATCATAAAGATTCCACTGCCTACCATCCTCAACCCATTGGTCATGCTGAGTTAGCTAATAGAAAGATTAAGAAAATTCTTGAAAGAAACATCAATCCATTTAAGAAATAATGGTCAAAGAAACTCTTTCATTCCCTTTGGTCATATCATAATACATAAATAAAAATCATAAGAATGTAACCATATACGTTGGATTTGGTAAAAGCATGTCATTTACCTATTGAAATCGAGCATAAGGCCTTTTGGGTAATTAAAAAATGAACATTGACATTTATTTGGCCAAAGAAAAGAGAAAATTATATATTTAAGTACATGAGGAACTTAGGATGGATTATTAAAAAAATTAAAGGATAAATAAATCTAATGTTAAACCCTATAAATCATTGAATCTCAATGTTGAACACTTTGAACTAGGAAAATTCATGTTCTTGTATTGTTCAAAACATCAATTCCACCTGAGAAAGATAAGGTTTATATAGTGAGGTACGTACATATTGCATCATTTGTACCCTCATGGGTAGTAGTGATTCAAGATCCCACAAGTGGTAATGTATTTATAGTCAATGTTCAATGGTTAATACAATTACCTAAATCATTTAATAAAAAAGAATCAATGTTGGGGTTAATTGAGAGAAACTATGATCCAGAAACAAAATTGATAGATTTAGAGTCCATGTCAGGATAACAACATTAAACAAAACACTTTTTCAGAGGAAACATATCCTTTATCAGTATATTTTCTAAATGTTGTAATTTCAAAGTAAACAAGATTGTTTTTATCCTTCCTTCTATTTTTGTTTATTTTTAGTTATGGGAACCTCAAGGTTTTCTCATTATGTTCTTATTGTGTTAGTGTATAAGGCTTAGGGGATAATGATATTGATGGAGTTTTTGAAAATTAATATTTTCTCTTGGTCTAAAAACACAAAATATAATCAATAATGAGTTATCTCGGAGTGGAATGGAGATCAAAAGAGTAATCAAGAGAAGTATGCATGAAAAAATAATGAAAAATATGAAATGTTTTGAAATAAAAAATACATGGAATGAAAAATTCCATTTGCATTTAACATGATAATAAATATTTAAACCAATTAAATTGAATATAAAATAATTTTTAATGCCTTGATTTTGATTTTAATGAATTATTATGTTCCTGAGCAATGATTTTGGACAGTGCGGTTGTCCGATGTGATTTTTCACCATTTATATTTTCATCCATTAAAAAAACAAAAAATGTCCTTTCTATTGTGGGGTGTTATTTTGATAACTTAGGGTCCCATAATAAATTTTATAGGGTTGATGATCATTTTAAACTTAACATTTGTATTCAAAAAAACCAATGAAAAAATCAAAAAAAACTAAAAAAAAATCAATTGTGTATAATTAAATGTATTGACCAATGTGTGGCTTTTAGATAATATGGATTGCGAAACAATAGTTTTCTAGTAGATATTTGAGCATATTACCTCTATTTTTGATCATTTGAATTTGTTTTTCATTGAGTCAACTTGAGATGATTCCTGAGTATATGAGATTAACTTGGTTTTCTAAGGTCTTTGAGCATTGGAGTCATTTATAATGTTTCTCTATATGGGTTGACTCAATTCAGTTAAATTCAAATTACTATGGAAAAATTTAATAAAAACTATGAAAATATAAAAAATTAATATTGAATTAATATTAAAATGTGATTCCACCCAGAGCATCCATCTTTTCTCCCTTGAATAAAGATGAACTCCCATGTTTATTTTGACACACAACACATCATCATGCTTAATTGAAAACGGGTAAAATGTGGCGATGAATTTGAACAATAGAATGGGCTAGGTCTTGAAATATACTTGTGAACCTACCTTTTATTAAATTATTTTAATGGGATTCATAATTTGTTGGTATGAGGTATTTTGGTGAGAAATTAGTATACAAATGTTTTTATAAAAGGGAATTTTAATTTCATATTTTTGCGATACATTTTTCTCGGGACAAGAAAAACTCAAGTTGGGGGTGTGATTATCTTATAAAGTAGCATAATATTCACTATTGATATATATTATTCATGTTCTTAATTAGTCATAAACACTATTTTTAGTGCATTTTTCAAATTGTACTTTATTTCACATTATTATTGCAATTCCTTCATAAAATGCAATATTGCATGGTACATTTTTGAACACCTCAAAAAACAAAAAATTATCTTTATTTTAATTTCATAATTTATTTCAGGTCCCCCGTGCTATAAATAACAATTCATGATTTTGGAGCACTTGAGGATTGTCATTGGAAGACCACAAAAAGGGCCTTGAACCGAGATCATTCTTGGTGAAGTGAACTGGAAAATAGCCTAATAAAAGTAATATAGAGGCCAAACTCCAGGCCCTTTGAATATTAAAATTTATCTAGAGGTAAAATAAATCGTAGGGAAAATTTCATTGAACAATGTACCAAGATATTTAATTTTTTTAAAGGAGATCCAGCTAGCCTAATGTGACGATGCAATTCTAGGATAGAACCAGAGGTCTAGAAAAACATTCCACCATTTCACTTAATTCTCAACCACCAAAAATCATTAGGGATGAAATATAATAGGTTGTCTAAGTAAATTTGAATATACATTTTTTATTTTATGTTCCACACAAATTTGGCCATCTAGATGGTCATTTATGCACCAATTTTTGGTGGATGCAAGCTAGCGTCCATTTCACGTCACGGCTGAAAAAGTACAAATTCCACATACTTTCCACCTCCCTGGGCCTACCATACTTATGTTGGAAGATATGAAATATTGGGTGCTCGACCATACCTCTTGAGATTATTATTTAAATAAGTGGTGGTGAAGGATTTTTGGAATATCTTGTTCTTGGTTTCACTGTAATGTTATGCTGCCACTTTGTGTTTGTAATCACATTTATTTCTCATGTAAGTTGTTCAAATCACCTTAGTTTGTTAATAAAATTTATTCATTTCCACTTATTCTATTTTTATTAATATTATGATGATATAGTTTCCTCAAGGTGTGAATCTATTCCCACCATTCATTTTGATATTTATCTCACAATGATAGAGAGATCATTATTTTTTTTGTTTTTAATTCATAAATTTCGCTGTCAAAACTCTACTTCCCACTTTTATAGAAAACATGTAATAAACAGAGGGATAATTGGTTTATGTATTGTTCAAATGGAGTAGAAAGGGGATGTATAGGATTTCATTTATCACTCTGTAAATGTTTATTAATTTATTTTATTTTATTTTTTATTCAATAGATTTTTGTCTTCCTCTTCATTAATGAATTTAATCGCTCCAATTTTATGTGATAATAAATTATTTTATCCACGATTGCTTATGAAAATCATCCTAAAAATGTATATAAGATTATTATGTGTTTCTGAGGTTGTTTAACCAATAAGTTATGAGGATATTTCTAATTCATTGAATTAATCGTTCTTGATTTAATGAAATTGAAATCATAAAATAAGAAATTTATCCAATCCATCCCCTGTAATTACCTAGGATCACCCCTTCCTCATAAATTGAAATCACAAAGATCAATTTGTGATATTTAAAACCCATCTAAAATTAACCCAAAGTTGGAAACATCTTATCCACGAACAATCTGTAGAATTTACATAGGTCTCTTAGGATTAGATAACAAAAGATACAATATGAGTGACACCATAACCCTTAAAAAATGGGTAAAATTAGACAAGATCATATATATGTAAGTTTTTTAAAATGGAAATGTACAATGATGCTCACTTTTATTCTTGTATGGGTTAGAGTTTGGTGACCGGAATGACCAGGGATTCATTAGTAGAGTTTTTTGATTTTATGTGTTGTAACATGAAAATTTATCTATATTATGCCCAATTTTACCTTTAGTTACATTTTATCATGAAATTACATGATTCTATAATATAAGGTCTTTTTGGGTGTCCTTTTTCTTCCCATTTTTAGGATGTAATGTATTTTTCAATGTCCATTACTCTGATATATATTACTATTGATTATTTCCACAATATTGAAACTATATACCAAGAGGTCTAATCATCCCAAAAGGTTCTTTACACCCCTGCCACTAGTTAGGTAACTATGGTGTTTGGGTAGGTTCACTTGAGGTCCCATAACAAACCTGATTTTGACATGTGAGAGAATGACTGATCCGGGGATGCTACACCAGCATTTCCTCTATAGAGAATTATGATTATGCAATACACTCGATCATTATATGGGTTCACCCATCATATAATGTATAACAGGATCACCCGATGCTATTTGGCTATACCGATAATATAATGTATATTAGGCTCACCCATGAGCTATAATCTAGATAAAACCTTCATATAAGTTATAAAATTATTTTTCATTTCCAATGAACTCAAGTACCACATTAATAATGAAACATTTATAATCATTCAACTTTCAGTCATAACAAAAATCAATGACCATTCTTATATTGATTAACATAAGGAAAAAGGGGTTTCATTATAATTTCTCCATTTATCTAATGAAAACATAAGGATTGTATCAATAGAACATATCACCTGTTGACTATAAGTAACATATATGTTTTTTGAAGTCGAGGATATAAAATATCCTTAAAATACAATAAAAAAATTATTTTATAACATAAAATTTTCTCATTGAGTAATATCAAAAGATTTCATCTTAGATATGAAATGCTTCTGAATGATCACTTGGAACATTTATTGAGTAAAATACCTTTTCTATTTTGAAAAGAAATTAAAATATATATCATTTTAAAACATTAGAGAAAATATTTTCTTAAAAATAATCAGTCAAACATTGAAAAGAATTTTTAAAAAATTTAGTGGTATTGATTGTGAAAAGTTCTATTCATGTTGAGCGTGTTAAAATCAACATTCCTTTCACATTTTCAATAAAAGTAAAATATTTACTCATTTTAAAAAATATAGGAATATTAATTTTAAGATATTTTTTAAATAACAGACTATGGTTAGAAATAAAAATAAATAATTATAGTAAAACATTTATGAATATTTAGAGAACTTATATTTGGAAGGAAAATAATTTTAAATCAAAGATAGAAAAAAAGTTTGTTAGTGTTTAAAAGATTTCATAAATAATTTTATTCAACAATGATTATAAAATGGTTATATTTCTTGACAATTTGCTAAGATCTTATTATTTCCTCCTAAAGAACATTAAAAATAATCAATCACAAATTGAAAATAGTTTGTATCACCTTACAGTTTACAATTTGGTAAATAATCAATTGTAATACTCATAAAACAATAACATCAGATAAATCATAAATTTCCTAAAAATTATAACATTTATGATATAACATATCAAAGGGGATTTATATACAATTCCTAAATGTATATAGGTGTACGACATAACATATGTCCCATAGAAGACTATTTGAGATTAAAAACCCTTACAATGATTATAATATTGATGTGAAAATTAAGCAATGGTTAAATTATGTGTATAAAATAAAAATAAAAATAAAACAACTTGAAATAAAACACGGGATAATAACAATTCTTCCCAAACATAAACTTATAATATCAAAGATAATGAATAAATAATACAATCCAATAAAAATAAATTGAGTTATGAAATTATTTAAATCTTTGTATCTTTCATTTGAAATCCATTTTTAGGGAATAATTATATTTAAAACCCAAAATCTAATTAAGCTTGAATTATTCATGATATAAAATTTTAAATGGTTGATATATATTTCATATAAAATAAATTATGTGAATAACATTAAAATATGGATCAATTAAATGAAATTTAGGTGAAGTCCCTTACCTGGAGTCTAAACATTGTTTGTAGACCCTTTAAATCATGTATAATAAGATTATGTAAATTATTTTATTTAATAATAATATTGTAATGGTTTATTACCTTATATAGAACTCATTAATTTTAAATATTTTTTTATGAAATGATTAATCACTTAATCAGTTTTGTCCACGTGTGTGTTTAGAGGATGTCTAATTCATTGTTTTGAAAATTGAATCGGTGGGTTAAACAAACTCTTAGAGGTAACTATTATATCATATACAGAATAACATGTGGAAAAAATTATCATTAATATGAATCAATTATACTTTTAAAAATAATCATGATATATGGTTATGTTAAATTAAATATATTCTATCCGTCGAAACAGTAGGAAGAACCTACGAATGAGTAACGTTTCTATAATTATTGAAAAATGTATTTTATTTATTTATAATTATTGAATGATCATATTATAATGAATAAAATTTTAATTTATTAAATATAATTATATATATTATCGATTTTATGTGGTGATGAAAAAATAATCACTTCGTTTTGGGGAGGTGGTAGTCTACACATACATATGAATGACATTATCCTATTAGAGGGAGTGAGAAGTTAAGAAAACAATAATAAATTAACATTTAATAATGATAAATATAGAATTAATTTCATAATTATTTTAGATATATCACATAAATTAAAAAATTCATTTTTTCTATCCATGTAATGTGTAAGTGAAAAAATATCACATCGCCTTGCGAGACGGTAGTTCACCATACAAATGAGTGACATTATTGTACCCACCAAAGAAAAGAAATAAAATTTATATACCAAACATTTTAACTCATGAAGTATATTTATGTAAAAAATATAACATATATATACATAAAATATATCATATTAACAATATATTAGAGGGGATATTGAATAATGAATCATGTTAGTTCCTGAGGTGGTAGTCTGCCGTACACATGAACGAGAGTTTTGTTTATCTATGTTAGAATAGGATATTTATTTTTAATATTGCATTAATATAATAACATATCAATAAATTTTATATATTATTGTTATTATATAATCATAATGTAATTATAATTGAAGGATGTGGATAAAGAAATAATATAAAAATACTTGGTTAAAAACGATAACCATTCCCCAGATAACCTATATATGTTTGCAAGAAAACCCTTAATAAGATGTATTTATGATAAAACCATGGGATATAGGTCGTGGGGAGGTATGTAAGGAAGGTATGTTCACAGTGATTAGCTAATAAAATGCGATATGATATCATGAATCGATGACAATAGGGGGTGGCATTTTCACCTAATGGGAGTGACACTCCTATAATCTTTATAGGAAAAGCTGTATCCACATTTATCACATTATAAAAGGATAAAAATGGAAAATTATTTCCAATTATATATTATAATATAGTTATATATCCATAAAATATATTTTATACAATTATTATGTCATTTTAAAAATTATCTATTTAGGTTAACCCTCCGTAAACCCGTTTTAACTTTTAACTAGTTAAAATATTTTTAGTATTTTCAATATTAATAAAACAAAAAATTACATTAAATTATAATATAATATAAATTATTATGATTAGAACAATTTAACACAATTTATAAAATTAAATTCAATGACATTGAAGAATATAATTTTAAAAATAAAACACAATGATGCAATGAAAAAGGGGGTTTTCAAGAAATAAAATTTTCAACCATAAGATGATTTTACATTAACTCTACAGATAGTAATAATTTTTTTGAATTTAAATTAATATTTAGTGATACATAATATAAAAATTTAATTTTAATATTTTACCATCATGTTTTTTTAATAATTAAAATGATGAAACATTAGGCATTTGAAAATTGTTTTTAGAGTTGAAAATCAATTTTTGAAGACCAAAATTTACAAAAAAGAGAATATGTTATAATGATGTTTTAAATTTAGTTAATTTTACTCATTAAAAATAATTGTAAGTTATATTACTTGAATTAAAATGGATTGTAACACCCCAAGATTTCATAGTGTGTTAGTTCTTCAAAATAATTCAATAACTTTCACTACATGCAACACCAAGTTCAAGCACACCATGACTTACCAAAAAAGCCATTCAAAAGAGGTTATGAATAGTATTAGATAAATTTTAATGTTTATATAATCCTTATAATTTTAGAATCCATATTATGAGTTTCTTAGATATAATGCAAGAACAAATTCATTTTCAGTATTATCAAATTTAATAGTGAACCCTTTTTAAATACAATATTTTAAACTTTTTGACTAAATGGGGACATCAAAAATTTAAAATGAAACATCCCAAGCTTCCACGGTACACTTTCTTTGAATAATATAGTAGCGTGTGTTGTACGCAACCTTGAGTTTTAACACACACCACAACCAATCAAACTAGCCGTTATGAATAGTAATACCTACTTTTTGAAATTATATATATTTTATATTTTAAAATGGACTTCATTTTTGTTTTCGGAATATCGAATTTAGCCTAAGGTGAAATTTTGGTACATTTCGGATAACTTTCATATTTTGATGAATAGTGAAAATTACTAAATTTTAATTAAAAACAACTTTTTTAATCAAAATAATTAATAGTGATAAATTATGAATTTGAGTGGTTTTAAAGTATATTTAGAATATATTTTTACAATTTAATATAATGTTGGTCATTAGACAAAATTTTACAATTAAACAGAACATAAACAAGTGTCAATCTTTTGATAGTTATTATCTCTTAAAAACACGCTTTTTGTTTTGACAGCGGGAATTAATTTTAAATTAATTTCTGCCACTTCTGTGTTTTGAATTTAGAAAAATGGATTCCATATTTGGAATCAGGATGTTCAAATTGTGTAAATAGGTAACTTTTATTTTTAGACATTTTGAATAATTACTGCGGTAAATATTTTATTTACCATGGTTAAAGGGTAAATCCGGTAAATAAGGGTTAAAAAATAATATTATAATAATACAAAATTACCCTAAAACGTGTCCTAACCTTATTGGTGGACACATACCCGACCATGGGCATCCTTGGGTCAATTTGGGGACCCCTTGGAGCCACTTGTATGTGCTAGGGACACATTATATTAATAAAGTTAAAATAAAAATAAAAATGGCATAAGCTTACATCTTTTATAAGAACAATTTTTACATAGGGTTATACATGTTGGATTTTCGATTATAAATATTCATTAGAAAGCTAAAACGATTTCCTACATAATGATGTTTTATTTATAATTTTTAGACATTAAATAATTTATTTTATTTATGACACAATGATGATGCAGTAATTACTAAAATAGTAAAAAATTAACATAATTGATATTATAAATACCCAAATAAATATAATATTAAACTTTTAATGAATTAAACTAATTTTCTAGGATAATATGATATATTAGGATTGATTTAATTGACTTTGTTCGAAGTAATCAATCTGTTATGAGTTTCACAAAAATCAACTATTGAATAGTGTCAAAATTGACATAAAAGAGTTCTTAAAACAAATATTATATTATTAATTGATATTAAATTCCTAAAAAATCTAAGGTTCGGCCAAGAGACTTATATTATGATAGTTTAATCATTAATGGACCACTTGGGGGTCGCTTGGATGTATATAGTAAGTTTATTGACCATATTATATAAAAATACAAATAGACATTGTAAAAGTGAAACTAATTAACTTAGAGTTTATACTTAAAGATAAGGTTAATATAAGTACCCAAACCTGTCTAAATTCTATTGGTTGAGTGGTTTTCGACCTATCCCCACCTTAACCTTTGAATAGTCAACTTTGGAGCCATTAGAAACCGAATATGAATTTATTATAAATTAATATTTCTAGCTTTTCCAAAGGTGCCCCTCACCCCTCTTATAAAAGGGCACTCCTCCTTCTCTTTTCCTCACACCTCTCAAGCCACTTGGCTCGTCCAAACTCTGCCCAACTAAGCTCCTCACATTCCTCTCCTCCTCCTTGAAGCTTCCCCTTAGGCAGAAAGCATTTCAAGAAGTCCTTTGGTTCCAACCAAAGTGAGTTACCTAAATTAAAGGTAACAATTTCCCTTAAAGTATTTTCATTTATTTTGCTTCTCCAACCCCCAAAATCTTTTTATTTCCTTTCTTTTGTAACAACACCAGTATCCTAAATATACTAGGATGTTGTTATAAGAAGGATTCAAACTACACATACACACAACTCCATCTAATGGATGATGAACATAATGTTTCTGTGGATGGAAAACTAACGCCTCACGAAACGATGATTGTTCAAATACATCTTACCACCTCTCATGGTGGCCATTATGATGGCACTGTAATTAAATATGATATTAATGATATATATTTTATATATAAGCTTCTGTAATTCCATTTTATTTCATTCCATTATTCGTTTCATGTTGTATATACATACGATAATTTCATTTGAGGAAGTGCGGACTACCGCCCCCTTAAAATGATATGACTCGTTCATACCACACATGGAACATATAAAGGATGGTGTTAATGGACTTAAGTAACATATATAAAATATTATATTATACTGGAATAGTAATATACCTATGTATCATTTGGATTTGATTCTTTTAAAATAAAAATTAAATGGAAGTAGCGTTCGTGCGTACGTACGGACTACCGTCTCCACGAACGCGATAAGATTCGTTCTCCATCATATCCATTCAAGTATTATTCTCATTTTAGGGTTAAAAATAATGTTAATATCATTCTGATTATGAATAAGATATAATCTATCCATTACAAACATGTCTTACGTAACCAAACATTTAAGAAGAACGAATCGATTATCACCGAAACAACGATAATACTAAGATATTATTAATAAAGCAATGTTAAAAGATCATATATGATATCATATTAATGTATATGATTCTTGTACAATTTAATAACAATTATTTCACCATTATACAGGAGGTTAACCTACCCCAACCAAGAAAAAGTTCAAGGTAAGGGTTATTTCACAATCTCTTCATTATCCGAGGTTGTATTATATGTAATAATCTACTGGGATCTCTTTATCATCCACATCCATGTTTCTTAAAAATGTATTTCAAAACATTTTTACTATTTACAAGAATATGGGTTAAAGTCATTTATACCCTTTTTGACTTTTTATAAGAGGTTTATAAAGGAATCTTTCCGTCGTTTTCAAAACAAGGTCCCTTTTAACCTTTTCGACAGAATTGAGGTAAGAATGTTTTTTTTAACTTATACGGCGGGTTGCGGTTATTTTCCGCCGTTATAAAATCGTTGAATCTTTCCATACAAGCTTATAAGAATATTTTCAAAGAAAATGTTTTATTTTATATGGATCTTAAATGATTTTAAAATAAAAGGAGATACTTCTTTAAAAAGAATTTTGATTTCATCTATGTCAACATCCTTTGAGGGATTTTAAGATTATTTGAAGTTTATTTATTATGATACAAAACTTCTATATTGTATTGAAGTTTTTGTGATATGTTTGACTGTGGATGTGCTATTTTTATACCATTCATAGTTTATGGTGAAATTATTGACATTTCGTATGCTAGTTTTAATACGAATGTTTATGTTATGTTTAAACCTTTTCATATGGGAATGCATTGGACTTAATAAGTGACGGGTGGAGCCCGCTATAGCTCCTCGATGCATCGGTAGGTCTCATGAGACAAACTAGTGTCTTGGCACAAGGCCTTGACAAAATCTTATTTGTAGTCTTGGCACGAGGCCTTGGCTATGTGGTTATGATAGTCTGGAATTATGCATTCCAACATTATGAAAGTGGTTATTGATTTTTGCATGTGATTATTCATTTAGTAGAATATCCATGTGAATAAGTAAATGGCATTATTTCATTTTATTTATGCCATACCATGTTGAAAGTTCGTATTTAAAAGGATTTTGTTTTAGTTATACATTGCCTTAAATGTTTATTCTTATTTATGAAAGTTTCCACTTTATTGTTATCCTTACTGGGCATTTGAGCTCACCCCTTTTTTTTATGTTTTATTTTTCCCAGGATGTGAAGAAGTAAGTTATGAATGTCCTACAGGGATTTTATGAGGGGTTAATAATGTGGATTGTGGAAATATTATGTTGTTGTATTAGTTTTTCATTTTATGATGTAATGTAAAACTTATGAATATATCTAGTGTTTCCAAGGCTACTAAACCAATCGGTCTTTCGAGATTTGATCTTTCTTGTGATCATGCCAATGTTACGAAGTAATGCACCGACTCTGGGTAGCTGGGGTCGGGGCGTTACAGTTGGTATCAAAGGAAGTTTAGTACAAACCTTGGAAGCTAGATTTAGATAAACTCTGATTAGAGCATGCAGACCTAAGATGAACTTTGAGGATTAGTATAGAAGAACTTCCTAGAATTTTGGTATTGTAGAGATTTTGTGAGTTTTCCGAGCAATACATCCCTGTCTGGATACGAGCAGGTAGAGGCGGCTCTGGCACAGATGTACCTAGGGGTAAAACCCGAAAACACCGCTTTGAGCTAGACTCGAACGGGAACTGGTGCACGACAACGGGCCTTGCTGCACTCTTGGTTACGACACTCCCGGGGGATATGCTTAAGATAACTCTCATTTTCTTTACAAATCATTATGAAGGGTTTATGTGTATATACATCCTCAAAGGAGACATTCTTATGATTATGGATTATATCCATAAATAGTTCAATTTATGTTAAGTGTTTTATAAGTATGGGATTATGTATTTTGATTCATAAACTGATCTAGTTTATGCCATTGTTTAGAAATGGCGCCCAGTAGAAGGAATGAGAACTCCAGAAATGCACATGATACAAAGAGAAGGAAGGATCATATCTTTCATAGTATTAAGCTAGAATTTATAAGAGAAATAGTATCCCATGTATTATCATCATATGAAGAAATAATATCATGTATTGATAAGATAAGTAAAGAGATTACTAAGTCCTATGGCTTTGAAGGGAAGCAAGAGAAGAAAAGGATAGAAGAGAGAAAGATGGATAATGGGAAGAGGGAAAAGAAGAATTTTCCCATATGTGGTAACTGTGGAAAGAAACACCCTGGAACTTGCCTGAAAGGAATGGGAGTTTGTTATAAGTGTGGAGAAAAAGGGCACAAAGTACATGAATGCAAGGGTAAGAAAATGGTTTCAAATGTACAATGCTTCATTTGCAAGGAGTTTGGACACTACGCGAACCTATGTCCCAGTCATCAGACTATGACGCAAATGATGCTATTGGATAATAATCAAGTTATGATACTACCACAGATGAAGAGGAATGATTAGAGTTCTTATGTTGATTATGTCAATTGAGTGTTGTATCAACAATGTACTTGTTATAATAATTATGGAGTATATAAGGATTGTACTGCAGTACTATTTCATTAAGGACTTGAGATTGTGTGGAACAAAGAAAAGTGACTCATTAGCAGGATAGATTTTTGGAAAATATATGGTTGAGAGAATGATAAACCATAATATAGTTCTGATACCGAGGTAGTGATTTTTGAATAATACATGATTATTTTGGAAAAAAATATATTGGATATTCTTGACTACCTTGGAACTGATTAATGATTTGTATATTCCATCATTTTTGGGGTTTAAAACATTTTTGGATTAATGAAGTATATCCAGTATTCTATATGGAATAAGGGAGCATGAATGTAATCAATAAGGAATATGGTAATACATGATGAAGGTATTCATATGCTATTACGGGGTAAAAAGGATCTATATTATGTTTACCTTCCTTATAAATGTTAGACTGTGAGTTTGGACAGAAGTATTTTGGATAGTTCTAGTTTGGATTATTTTGGATTGCCATAAAAGGACAACCCGGAGGTCGGGCGGCAACCCGTCGCGTCCGGCAAGGCTGCGATACTTGAACCCGCAACCGAAGGGCGACAAGGGTGTATCACCTACCACTGGACCATGAGATGTCCTGGATTAAATAATGTAGTTTTTATTAAAAGATCATGTAGATGAATTATAAATTCGTTTATTTTGGAACCCTATACGAATAGTGTAAATAGAATTTTTTTACATTCTATTATCTTTTAGAGTGAAAGATGAGTTTGTGGTAGAAATTTATTAATGGATAAAACTCTAATTATAAAGTAAGTATATCTCCTTATGATCTTAGCCAATCTCATAAATAAATTCCTCAATATTAGGAAAAGCAACTTTGAACAAAAATGTTTTCCTAGATGGTACCTTAAATCATCACTAATTTATGGCTTTGGGATTGTTGGCCTTTTTATAGCCATGTTCTCTACCACTCTCCATCAGATAATTGATGGTTATATTTTTCTTCCATATCCATATTTTCCTACATGGAACCCTAGTATGTGTTATTTTCGGTAATCTTCATACTTTCGACTCTTTATTTTAAATAGAGGCCTCATTAATTCATTTTTCGATGTGGGATTTCAACTAGGATATTTTGAAACGTCAAAAATGTATTATCCTAATACCCTATGTTTTGTTGAACCGATGGTATTTCAATTCATCATAGATTGATGAATTTAAGGAACTCAATTTTATACTTGTTTGTGATTGATGACCTCAATCACTCCCTATAAATATTTACGTTTTCCTCCAATTATATGTCTCAAATTGCCACCAATGTTCTCCTAATCGAGATCATAATTTGGTGGCGACACTTTCATTTCTCTTTTCCTAATATTAAGACTAAATTTTAGTAACCCAATTTCCGATGTGGGGTTTCCCACAAATATATTATCTATTTTCAACCTTTTATTTTCGAAGAATAATTTCAAATTGCGAGGACGCAATTTATTGAAGGAGGGGAGAATGTAACACCCCAAGATTTCATAGTGTGTTAGTTCTTCAAAATAATTCAATAACTTTCACTACATGAAACACCAAGTTCAAGAACACCATGACTTACCAAACAAGCCATTCAAAAGAGGTTATGAATAGTATTAGATAAATTTTAATGTTTATATAATCCTTATAATTTTAGAATCCATATTATGAGTTTCTTAGATATAATGCAAGAACAAATTCATTTTCAGTATTATCAAATTTAATAGTGAACCCTTTTTAAATACAATATTTTAAACTTTTTGACTAAATGGGGACATCAAAAATTTAAAATGAAACATCCCAAGCTTCCACGGTACACTTTCTTTGAATAATATAGTAGCGTGTGTTGTACGCAACCTTGAGTTTTAACACACACCACAACCAATCAAACTAGCCGTTATGAATAGTAATACCTACTTTTTGAAATTATATATATTTTATATTTTAAAATGGACTTCATTTTTGTTTTCGGAATATCGAATTTAGCCTAAGGTGAAATTTTGGTACATTTCGGATAACTTTCATATTTTGATGAATAGTGAAAATTACTAAATTTTAATTAAAAACAACTTTTTTAATCAAAATAATTAATAGTGATAAATTATGAATTTGAGTGGTTTTAAAGTATATTTAGAATATATTTTTACAATTTAATATAATTTTGGTCATTAGACAAAATTTTACAATTAAACCGAACATAAACAAGTGTCAATCTTTTGATAGTTATTATCTCTTAAAAACACGCTTTTTGTTTTGACAGCGGGAATTAATTTTAAATTAATTTCTGCCACTTCTGTGTTTTGAATTTAGAAAAATGGATTCCATATTTGGAATCAGGATGTTCAAATTGTGTAAATAGGTAACTTTTATTTTTAGACATTTTGAATAATTACTGCGGTAAATATTTTATTTACCATGGTTAAAGGGTAAATCCGGTAAATAAGGGTTAAAAAATAATATTATAATAATACAAAATTACCCTAAAACGTGTCCTAACCTTATTGGTGGACACATACCCGACCATGGGCATCCTTGGGTCAATTTGGGGACCCCTTGGAGCCACTTGTATGTGGTAGGGACACATTATATTAATAAAGTTAAAATAAAAATAAAAATGGCCTAAGCTTACATCTTTTATAAGAACAATTTTTACATAGGGTTATACATGTTGGATTTTCGATTATAAATATTCATTAGAAAGCTAAAAAGATTTCCTACATAATGATGTTTTATTTATAATTTTTAGACATTAAATAATTTATTTTATTTATGACACAATGATGATGCAGTAATTACTAAAATAGTAAAAAATTAACATAATTGATATTATAAATACCCAAATAAATATAATATGAAACTTTTAATGAATTAAACTAATTTTCTAGGATAATATGATATATTAGGATTGATTTAATTGACTTTTTTCGAAGTAATCAATCTGTTATGAGTTTCACAAAAATCAACTATTGAATAGTGTCAAAATTGACATAAAAGAGTTCTTAAAACAAATATTATATTATTAATTGATATTAAATTCCTAAAAATCTAAGGTTCGGCCAAGAGACTTATATAATGATAGGTTAATCATTAATGGACCACTTGGGGGTCGCTTGGATGTATATAGTATGTTTATTAACCATATTATATAAAAATACAAATAGACATTGTAAAAGTGAAACTAATTAACTTAGAGTTAATACTTAAAGATAAGGTTAATATAAGTACCCAAACCTGTCTAAATTATATTGGTTGAGTGGTTTTCGACCTATCCCCACCTTAACCTTTGAATAGTCAACTTTGGAGCCATTAGAAACCGAATATGAATTTATTATAAATTAATATTTCTAGCTTTTCCAAAGGTGCCCCTCACCCCTCTTATAAAAGGGCACTCCTCCTTCTCTTTTCCTCACACCTCTCAAGCCACTTGGCTCGTCCAAACTCTGCCCAACTAAGCTCCCCACATCCCTCGCCTCCTCCTTGAAGCTTCCCCTTAGGCAGAAAGCATTTCAAGAAGTCCTTTGGTTCCAACCAAAGTGAGTTACCTAAATTAAAGGTAACAATTTCCCTTAAAGTATTTTCATTTATTTTGCTTCTCCAACCCCCAAAATCTTTTTATTTCCTTTCTTTTGTAACAACACCAGTATCCTAAATATATTAGGATGTTGTTATAAGAAGGATTCAAACTACACATACACACAACTCCATCTAATGGATGATGAACATAATGTTTCTGTGGATGGCAAACTAACGCCTCACGAAACGATGATTGTTCAAATACATCTTACCACCTCTCATGGTGGCCATTATGATGGCAATGTAATTAAATATGATATTAATGATATATATTTTATATATAAGCTTCTGTAATTCCATTTTATTTCATTCCATTATTCGTTTCATGTTGTATATACATACGATAATTTCATTTGAGGAAGTGCGGACTACCGCCCCCTTAAAATGATATGACTCGTTCATACCACACATGGAACGTATAAAGGATGGTGTTAATGAACATAAGTAACATATATAAAATATTATATTATACTGGAATAGTAATATACCTATGTATCATTTGGATTTGATTCTTTTAAAATAAAAATTAAATGGAAGTAGCGTTCGTGCGTACGTACGGACTACCGTCTCCACGAACGCGATAAGATTCGTTCTCCATCATATCCATTCAAGTATTATTCTCATTTTAGGGTTAAAAATAATGTTAATATCATTCTGATTATGAATAAGATATAATCTATCCATTACAAACATGTCTTACGTAACCAAACATTTAAGAAGAACGAATCGATTATCACCGAAACAACGATAATACTAAGATATTATTAATAAAGCAATGTTAAAAGATCATATATGATATCATATTAATGTATATGATTCTTGTACAATTTAATAACAATTATTTCACCATTATACAGGAGGTTAACCTACCCCAACCAAGAAAAAGTTCAAGGTAAGGGTTATTTCACAATCTCTTCATTATCCGAGGTTGTATTATATGTAATAATCTACTGGGATCTCTTTATCATCCACATCCATGTTTCTTAAAAACGTATTTCAAAACATTTTTACTATTTACAAGAATATGGGTTAAAGTCATTTATACCCTTTTTGACTTTTTATAAGAGGTTTATAAAGGAATTTTTCCGTCGTTTTCAAAACAAGGTCCCTTTTAACCTTTTCGACAGAATTGAGGTAAGAATGTTTTTTTAACTTATACGGCGGGTTGCGGTTATTTTCCGCCGTTATAAAATCGTTGAATCTTTCCATACAAGCTTATAAGAATATTTTCAAAGAAAATGTTTTATTTTATATGGATCTTAAATGATTTTAAAATAAAAGGAGATACTTCTTTAAAAAGAATTTTGATTTCATCTATGTCAACATCCTTTGATGGATTTTAAGATTATTTGAAGTTGATTTATTATGATACAAAACTTCTATATTGTATTGAAGGTTTTGTGATATGTTTGACTGTGGATGTGCTATTTTTATACCATTCATAGTTTATGGTGAAATTATTGACATTTCGTATGCTAGTTTTAATACGAATGTTTATGTTATGTTTAAACCTTTTCATATGGGAATGCATTGGACTTAATAAGTGACGGGTGGAGCCCGGTATAGCTCCTCGATGCATCGGTAGGTCTCATGAGACAAACTAGTGTCTTGGCACAAGGCCTTGACAAAATCTTATTTGTAGTCTTGGCACGAGGCCTTGGCTATGTGGTTATGATAGTCTGGCATTATGCATTCCAACATTATGAAAGTGGTTATTGATTTTTGCATGTGATTATTCATTTAGTAGAATATCCATGTGAATAAGTAAATGGCATTATTTCATTTTATTTATGCCATACCATGTTGAAAGTTCGTATTTAAAAGGCTTTTGTTTTAGTTATACATTGCCTTAAATGTTTATTCTTATTTATGAAAGTTTCCACTTTATTGTTATCCTTACTGGGCATTTGAGCTCACCCCTTTTTTTTATGTTTTATTTTTCCCAGGATGTGAAGAAGTAAGTTATGAATGTCCTGCAGGGATTTTATGAGGGGTTAATAATGTGGATTGTGGAAATATTATGTTGTTGTATTAGTTTTTCATTTTATGATGTAATGTAAAACTTATGAATATATCTAGTGTTTCCAAGGCTACTAAACCAATCGGTCTTTCGAGATTTGATCTTTCTTGTGATCATGCCAATGTTACGAAGTAATGCACCGACTCTGGGTAGCTGGGGTCGGGGCGTTACATGGATAACATATTTTATATTTTAAATTACTTTATTTATTGGGTTTAGATGATAATTTTAAAAAAATGGGTATTTTTCACTATTTACTAATATATATAATATCCATAAAATAAAAAATGTTAACAATAAGTTAATTTGGTTATGGTAATTTAAAAAATTAAATTAATTTTATCAAATAATTTTTATATGTTCTAAATATTAATTATAATATTTTCTTAGAAAAAGTAGTATATATATTTCTTTATGTGAACATTTTTAATGAATAAAACTAATTTACTAGAAATTTATTTTTTATATTATATGAAATTATCAATAAATTTATCTTGATAAGGATATACATATATTTTTTAATGTTGTAAATAATATTAATTCCCACCAATATAATGTCTACATTATAATGGTCATATTTAATATAATAATATTTCATGGTTGGTTTATGCTCAGTGCTGTGTGTCTTGTATACTATCCAGCATAGCATCATTTTTAAAAAAATATCATATTATTATGATAAAGAGACTTAAAAGTGGGATACATCAATTTATGATTATATGAAAGAATGTTATTAATATAATTTTTTGATGTAATGACCATAAATTAAAAATTTCACAACCAATCTATCATAGATCATAGACATGAGTCATGGAATATATCTTTATCATTTAAAAGTAAATTAATTAAAAGAGTGTATCATCATCATTTATAAAACATGAACCCTACATTTAGTTGTTAATAATAAAAACATGGCATAATAGTGTGTTACCATCATTGGTATATAAACTATTTCATATGTCAAGGTTAAATACTAATACAATAAAATAATTGTGGCTTAGAAATCAAGGTTTCCCATATCATAATAGACTATGAATCATCATTCATTTCAATACTGGATCAAGAATATCAACATGAATCCCATAGATTATCAATCATGTCAACTTGCACCTCATAATTAGCTCATGAGATATAAAAGATTACCCAATGCATTGGAGGGATCTATATTTATAGGGATGCATGTCACATAATAAAAACCATAAAATTATATTCCATAAAATAATTTAACATTAATCATATAATTATTATAAAAACTGGGGGAATTTGATCAGTTTTTATGTACATTTCAAAATTTAATCAGATAATAACTAGTAGAAAATAAATGGGTTTCATAAATTTCTCCTCATTATAATCATAAACTATATAGAGAAAGAATAATTATGGCATGTTTGTATCATATCCCCAAAAAAATCATAATTAGTATCATAGTATGTCATCATAGATATAAATTAATTTAGAATATCATCGGAATATTTCCTAAGGAAAATATCCTATTCAATTTTCAAAGCCTTATTTAATATATAAAAATTAAAAAAATATTGTGAGAGAACTTTTAATTGAAAGGAAACTAATATAACTGTAAATGGAACATTATATATTTTATCAGTGGTGGGAGATGGAAATTTTGTTTATTTTATTTACGTTATGACAGAGATTGCCTTATCATTTTTAGAAAAATTGAAAATTACCTCATTCCAAAATCGACATGAAGAATATTTTGAAACAATTTTATATAATATAATATGTGTTTAAAAATTCATTTTTAAATAATTGGAGAATAATAAAAATCAATATTGATAAAATTTGTGTAAAATAAATACATGTAAGAAAAAAAATATTTTATATCTATGAGAGATATAACATCGATTTTTCTAATAAAATTATTTAGCCTCATGAGTTTATAAAGAGAGGAAAATGAAGGGAAAAAACTTATTCTTCAAAAATAAATAGAAATTATGAAAATTCATATGGATATTAGTATATAATTTATAAAATTATATCATTGCAAACTTGATCATAAATTATCACAATAAATAATGAGATTGAAACATAAATAAATTTCCACATTCGTAAAAATCAAAGCAAAACATCATGAAACAGATATTAGTATATGTATATATATATACACATATAATTTTCATTAATGGAATACTAATATAAATTAATGGGATGTATTTACACCACATAAAATAAATAATTATTTATTATGAACTGTGTCTCATATAAATACATAGGTGACAAAAATCCTTTAACTTACGTTTCATATTTCCGCACACACACTCAATCCTCCTGATAAAAAATATATTGTTAGTATATCGGTGTGAAATAATCATACAAAAATATATATTATCATATATTAAATTATTATAAAATATTATAACACATTTTTTAAAACATTCTATTAAATTATTTATTCCAGGTGATAACCGCTTGAAATATCATGCATATTATAGTTATATAGTCCCAGTTATTATAACTTTATCAGGGTTTTAACATCATAATAATGTAAATAATAATTTCAATTTAATATATATTAATTATATATATATATAAATATATATATAAATTTATATTCATCCATGTGATGTAGTGATCGAAAAATGAATTACATCGTGCATGGTGGTGATAGGTCATATGTACAAATGAACATTGTTTCGTTTCTCAATGGATAAAATTAATGAAATGAAAATAATAAGTAATATTTATATAAGAATTAATATATAATATATATCAAATAAATTTATTATATTTATTATATATATCAATATGACCATCCACCTAAAGCCAAAATGAAAAAAAAATCACATCTCTTTGTGAAGGTGTTTGTCTAAAAATACAAACGAGCAATGTTATAGTTTTCCAATGGACGGGAAGGTAAAAAGGCAGATATGATATTACAATTAAAGAATCATAATTATTTAATAGATTTCATATTTAATCATTAATCCATTCATAATAAACATTCTTTAGAGTAGTTGATGGAAAATTTTTTATATTTCAATGTGGAGGATAAAGTCTACAAGTAAGCATGTGAGATAATTTCAAATCACCTTTGATGGAATAGAGGGTGGATATTGGTGGTCAAATAATAATTTATAAATTTATGTATGTTGAGTAAAATGGATTTATTATTTTTGGATGAATACCATATATTTAGAGAAGACAAAGGTAGTAATATATTGAAAGTGGTTAGGTAAAATGATTACTTATTCTTTGGGACACCACAATTAGATCCTTTATTAAGGAACAACATATTTATCTTTTAAAAATACCATGGAATCATGTTTTCATCTAGGAATGTTTATAATTATGTTTAGAGGTCTTTTGTTGACCAAGATTGATCAACGTGTAGTAATGAAAAGAGAGAAAGGGTGTCCTTTTATAATGTAGGAAAGAAAACACATGGAATTACAAAAAATTTTAAAATATAATTAAGTCATCCTAAAGAGATATGATTACAAATAGAAATTTATTTATACATTAATATTTTATAGTCTATATATCATCATTCAATGATATTTATAATGGTTTTAGTGTTATATTAATCCTTTTCTTTTGGTTTACCCCCAGGGTTCACTAATTTCAACTTTAATGTGTTATCGACTTACTTAATATTAGAGGGATATAATTAAAATTTTAAGATTAGAATTATCTCATAAATGGGAAAAATATGACTTTTTGGACCATTAATAATTTTTTTCTTCAGGAAACACTTTTAATATTATTAATTATTTTTATAATATTTATGAAATAAAATACCATTATTTTCATTTTTTACACTATTAATTTAATATGACATTTAAGTCAAAATATAAAAAAGTATTTCAAATAGAATCCTTTAAAAAATTCATAATATGTCATATTCATATAAAAAATTTATGGAAAATAGCAGTTCATGAATATTTTATTATGTTTAATACTTTTAATGCCATTTATTTATTTTTCTATTTTTTTATTAAACACTATGTCCGACTTGCCTATGAATTTGTTGTAATTATTCAATCCCAAAAAATTATATATAAATTAACATGATTAAAAAATATTAATATTTAATAAAAATCATTTAGAAATGAACATATCAAATTTGTATCCTCATAATTAAAATTTAGTGTTATTAAATTCCAGGGGTAATATTTTTTATTTATACTTTTATAAAAATAATATGATGGTCATAATCCATGAAAAATGGAACAAAGTAGCCACATATTATATAATTTATAGGAAATTTGAATCCTATAATCGTAAAATATGATAAATTAAAGTGATATAGATAATTTAAAGGATTACTCAATGTTTGAATCCTAACTAACCCATTTTACCCTTTTTGATGGGACTAAAAAGTTTCAAGATTATTATTCAAAATGAATAAATATAAAATAATACTATTCATCACAATTTAACAAAATGGTTCAAAATATGGAACCAATTTTTATCTATTAATTTATTATATTTGGAAGAAAATTAATTTCTATATAAGTGTATAAAACGTGGAAAAAACATTTTTTTTTGAAATATATATTTCTTCGTAGAGATCTAAGTTTCTTATTAAATCATATCCAAAAAATAATAGATGATAATTATAATATATATTTCTAATATACTAAAAAAATTAACTAAAATTATTGAACAATTGTTTATTAATTTAATTTATTAATATAAAAATAAATTTTACAAATAAAAATATTTTTCTAAAGAAAAATCAATTTTAGTTTCAAATTACTTAAGTTTTTATTTCTATCCAATTGAAAACATATTAATTCATTTTATACAATTTCAAATCATAAAATTACAATAATTTTTTTTCCAATTCATAACTTTCAATCCAACATCTATATGATAATAGTCACATTAAATAATATTTTAATAGTATATCTTGACTCCTTTAAAATGAGTGTTGTGTATAAAGCATTCTATCAAAAAAATTAATGTTTACTTCAAAATATATAAAAAAATATTTTGGGGTTAGAATATACCCCCAAATTATGTATTTATTCTTATAAAATATTTCACTATGATACAAATAAATGAGTATATCTCATTTTAGTCACATCCTATGCTACCCATGTAGCGTTTCATAATTTATGATTCTTTCAGTTATCATTAACTAGGTGAGTAGCCTTGTTTCATATCCCTTTATTTATATGATCCAAAATTTCTATTGGATTTCATCATATATAATAGCATGATCTAGCGATACAAAATTTAAGTTTATTTCAAGTGATGTATCAATTAATTATTTCCTCAGGAAAGCTACATTTAACACATAATAAACATAAGTGAGAGGTTTTGTTGATGCACCAAGTGATAATATACTATTCGTGCTTAAAAGAGAATATTTAAGTGTCCAATATACATAAGGATTAGCTTTACCTTATTTATTAATCTTATAATATTTTTTCATGGATAAAATCATTATTACGCTTTCTTATAAAATTCAAATTATATGTTTCAATAATAATTGTTAGCATAACATTTATACTGACTCTAAGCTACCTTGATGTGTTTCTTAGTTACTATGATATTCCCATAATTTCCCTTAGAAAAGTAAGATTCAATTTATTTATTTACCTAATTTAATAATAAAATATTATAATTTTTAACTTATTTCACTAGAGGTATTCATAATAATTTATCTGAATTCTTGAGTGAAATCTATTGGTGAAAGAAAAATCTTCTAGAAGAAGGTTTTGATACCAATGATCTTTTAAATTCAAAGAATAGTATCTCAAAAAATCCTATATCATTTGAATATTTTTCAAATGATAACTATATTTATATGGATGATATGTAGTACTAAAACACAACTTTTAATCTACATATTATGAAAGACTTCACGAGAACATTGAGCCGATCTTGATATCCTGATCAGATATAATATATTTCTATACCACATAAAACCTTTCGAATTCATTAATGTATATTATTGAAAGATGATCAGAATAAAAAGACCCTCTAATATTAATTAAGTGTGTCGACCTCATAAGGTGATCTAAAAAAATAAAAATACTATTATGAATTTTTGATGTTTAGGGGAGTCTCATGAAAAAGATACATGTTGATGTTTTCCCATTTCTACTCTTGTTTTGGTAATGGTCATAACATCCCCTTATATGTTCTTATCTCATCATTACCTAGTTTACATACATTTAATTGAGATAAATACTCTAAAATATCACCTTTTATGTAATCTCCAAAAAATATTCTTTCTGATATTTGGACATATTTGTATATCTGGGATGAATACTGAATGAAAAACTACGAGCTTCATCTAATAGTTACTTCATCAATATTGGTATTAACAAGACACATACACCGTTGCAAACCATTATTATTTTATCAAAATCAATATTTTATTAGGGAACTTTTCTAAACTAATTATGAAGTTCCATATAATCCTTCTTTGCCTCGTTAATCAATGCATAGATAGAAGTCGAACATTCATCTAATAAAGATAAGATCTATCCCATTTCCTCAAAATTTCGTGTTCCATTTTATAAGAATATAAAAGTATTGGATCTATTTAAATCTATTTGAAGGAAAAATTATGAGGGTATTTCTAGATCAAATCATCATGATCTTGTTCATCATCCCTAGTTGGTAATGAATCAAATAGTTATAATATTTATTTAATTATAACCATATTTTCTTTTGAATATTCATCTCTTCTGGTTTTATGATATACTTATAAATTTTATGATTGGTATATATGTTACCCATTTTTCCAAAATGATAATTCCTCTACATCTTCAAAATAAAATATTACCACTATCAGCTCTGAATCATGACTCAAGTAATTTTTCTCAAAATATTTTTAATTGGAATAAGTGATATTCCATCACCATAACATTATTCATGAGGGAAAATCATGGTGCCTTCTTTGATGAATCATTATAGATCACAAAACCTACCCTATTATAGGGTAGTTCGAGCATAGATACACTGACAAAAATTGTCTTTAGTTCCTAGAAATTATTTTCGCATTGATCTATCATCAGGAATAATCCCCTTTTTGGGTAAAAATGGTGAGTGGACTAGATAGTCATGGGAAGTTTTCACAATGATCATTTATCGGGAATAAAACCAATTTTTGGTAAAAATGGTGAGTGAACTAGATATTCATGAGAAATCATCCATAGAACATTGATATTACTCATGTTGACATAAAAAATAATGTATTTTGTATTCCATGGATTCACTAGAATATTTATTAAAAAATTTCAGGTAGTATGGATTCACCAATATACCCTAAATTGAGATTATATATCCCATGATTGAAACATTTTGATGACAAAATTATCACTTTATCAATTTGATATAAAATTTTTAATCCTCATTTTCTTAAGCACAATTCTTAATTTGTCTTAACAGACAACATTACACATTTAATATATATGAATATAAATTATAAGGACAACCATAAATTATTTTCAACATTTTGTAAAGATTATTTTCATTAAATCTACAGAGATTATATGAGAATTAGTAGGACCAAATTGAGTCTTTATATATTCATAGAATATTTACCATTTAATAGAATATTTTCATAGATATATCCTCATTATATTACCTAAAATGATGATTTATATGATAATTTCTTTCTTGGAAGAGTATATGTCTCTATGAATCTGATCAAAAAAGTCATCGATATGGGTTATTAGATACTTGTTCTTGATAAGAACCTTTTTGAGTTATTGATAATCAATGAAAAGATGAATTGATCCATTTTTCATGTTAACGAAAAGAATAGGTGCACCCAACATTGACAGACATGAAAAAATTCATCCATTATCATGATTATCCTTGGGTTCTTCTTCAATTTCAATAAATCAATAATTTCCATTCTATACAGAGTTTTTGAAATAAGATTAGCACTAGGTATGTGTTATTTTGAAAACTCAAATTCATCATTCGTGGGAATACTTGGAAAATAATTTGAAAAAAATTTAAAAAATACCACATAATAGGTTTATCCTCAATTTTTAGTTTCTCACCAAACATATAAGATCAATAACTTAATGTATTATAATATTTACTGATAAGATGGAAGTCATTTCCATTGGGTATACACATTCATCCACACAATGAAAAATGATCATAGTTCCATTTGGAATATAAAATTTTAATTCTATTACTCAAAAATTATTTTGATATATATATATATAATTTATTATATATTTCTAAAATCAAATTGAATTCAACTAGAGGAAGAATAAAAATATTCTTAACAATAAATTTCCCACAATATTTAATCAGAGAAAATTTATAGACTTGAGATGCTTCCATCATAATATTATGAATTTTAAAATCTAAATCAATATCAAATCATTGAGTATATTAATTTAAATTCCTAGACAATTTTCCAAATATATATAAATCCATATAAATAAGATCAAATATGGAATTTCAATAATTTATCATACTTATTACCACTAAAATTTATTTATTTTATCATTGATCCCATACTCAAACCAAAATGGTTTGAGTGACCATCAAACATTATTAATATAAGTGATAAATCATATAATAATAATAAAAACATTTAAAGGAATTATAAATTAATACACATTCTTATGAATATGTAGATCCAAAGGTTTATCCTTGATTATCCATTCTCATTACCAATGATATAGACTGTTAACCAATTCAAAGACCTACCCCAAGAGTTTCAATCAATGTTTTCTGAACCTGATCTCGAGTAATTAGTTTAATAATACTCCAATACTAACTATAATGTCCAGATGTTTTCATAGATACATTTCACATATTTTTAGATTAATTTTATGTATATTAAATTCAAATCCATGAAAAAAACCTAATGGTTAAGGGTCTTTGGATATTGGATAAATAAAGATCTTATCTATGTACATTATTTATCATGTCTCTAGATGATTAATGGACTCTGTACAGTGCTATCATTACTTCCTCCAGAGTGAATCATATTTGAATTTATAATTTTACCAAAAATTTCACCAACTATTAATACATAGTGTAGTGGAAGTACGGGGTCGAATCCATAGGGAGACTACTGTTTAAACTTTAATAGGATATGGTATCAAAATATATATAAGGGAGTCCTTTCTATAATCATTTTTTTGTGATTTTTGTATATGTTCTATTTTGGGATGACTTAAAATGATAAATGAGGGGTTAGGATCAATCAGTGTATCAGGGTGAAGGATATATTCTAATTATAACTTTGGAAAGATACTATGTCTTAGTCTGCAAAGAAAACAGGGGTCAGAAGTTGACTTCGGTCTTTGAATCCTATTACTACCTAGGATGTATATATTCGGTGGATTGGAGGTATCGACTGACTTGGTGCATTATGTTTGGATTTTTTAGAAGAATGTATCCTAATCTAGTGGTCATAGAAAAGTCTACACAAATTAGTATGGGGTAATTTTTTTGATTTACCTTTGCTCGGGGACGTTTACACAAATGGGATTGACTAGGGGTTCATATCCATGTTATTAATTAATTTAGGATTTCTATGTTTAGATTAAAAGGTATATTTTATTATTAAGATACATCAACCTTAATACCTACCCTAAGAAATGTAGCCTCTTATTGGGGATAGCAGAACAATAAAATATACTAGATAAATTATTCTTAACCGATTTACAAAAATGGAAATTATTGGATGACGAAGATAAAACATGCATAGAATAATTATGAATTAAACTAAATTACATACTTGAGATAGAAATACAAAATGAAATTTAAGCGTGCAATGGGGAAAAGATGCTGTCAAAGAATGTAAGGTCCACAACACTTTAATTGAATGAAATGGGAAAAAATATTGAATAAATTTTGTTCAAAAGGGAAAATAAGAAGAATGGATCTTAGGGAATCGAGAGGGGAGAAGGAATGCCGCTCTCTATCTCTTTTAATAATATTACACTCCATTCTTTATATAGGAATTGTTGTTCATAACATGTACCCTATATACCTTCCATTTTCCTTCGGATATCTATTGTGGCATGCATTTCTCGAAGATAGGATTTTTTATAGGTACACGATGTGTATACATGTTTCACGATAGGTACTTCATCGTGTTAGCTTTAGTGTGGAATCCTCCCAACATTCATGCTAAATGGTTTGACTGGGTGTCATGATGTGGCTGGTATAGTAATGATTTGTAGTAGATTTTTCTTCAGGTTGTCTTGGTAATGACTTGGCTTCATGGCTTGGGTTTGGCTGTGATCCTCTAGTACATGGCACGACTTTCATCATCACGATGTTTACATGGGTGATTTTTCAGTTTTTCTGGATTTTATTTAATAAAAACAAGTGACTATTTTACCATAAAAATAAGACACATACCAAATGCATTATCAAATTAATAAATGAAAAAAAATGAACAAATGACATGAAAGTTTATATAAAAACGAGCCTTATCAAATTCCCTCATAATTGAACAATTTATTATCCTCATTTAATAAGTATGAAATCTGATTTGATTAATGATATGCAATTTTTAAAGAAACAAATATTCATTATGTCTATGTAATTCAATTAGTTGTAAGCATAGAAAATTTAATTTCCAGAAATAATCCTACATAGAGAGTTAGTAGTGCCTCACAGTCTAGTTTTCAAAATAAATTATAGTATTCTTGTCATTACCACATAACTGTTTCTTAATTTATATGACCAATTTTAATCTTCCTCACTATTCTTTTCGGTCATCACTCATGGTAGAAAATGTAATTATAGGCATGCTAGTACCCTGAGTACAAGTTCATAATCATAAGATTTCCTTGGTTCTATATTCTCTATAGTGTAAGAAAAGCACAATATTAATCATGAGGTCTTTAAGAATTCAGTTTCTAATGACTTTGTGTTTGTGGAAAAGTAGGTAGAATGTGAACATTTAGGCTCAAAACAGATATTAGGGCATGTAGTACCATACACTAAGTGAATGAACATGTGTGATAAAGTTCATCCTTTTGGCCTGCCAATTCTGTACTTCATCAACTCGGGTTGGATCCATATGTGTATCAAGTATGTATAAAAAATGATTCTATTCTATTCCTTTTTATTTTACTTTTTCATTTCAGTGTTTTGAAATTACTACCTCGGATAGATCTCACATCAATCGCCTCACCACATATTATCATTAGAGGGATTCATCGGTATAGAAAATGGTGATTTTTTAACCTCTTAGAGCAGATCCCAAATCAAAATTTCCTTTATTTTCATATTTTGAATAATAACATATTATGAATGAGTTATAATAACTAGTATATAGATCAAAAACTCATAGTAAGGTTAGTGCATCGTACATATCTGGATGTGGAAGCATCCCATGTTGTCTTAATACCTCTATCTAAATACCTCCCCGACACTTGTTCATATCATAAATACTAATTCAATTAGGCATTCCATGTATAGATTAAAACGAATATTTAATTATATAGATACATCTAGCTTAATCACCACCCCCAAAAAATATAGATACACATTTGTGATATTGGAATAAAAAAGTAAACTAGATAGATAATGCTGAATAGATTTATAAAAAAGGCGATTCTAGGATGACGAAGTGAAATCATCCATAAGATAATTATGAATTAAAATAAATTACTTAATTGAGACATAAATGAGAATTAAAATTTTAGTGAGGAATTGGGAAAAGAATTTTTTTAATAAAGTAAGCTCCACAACACTTGAATTGAAATATATGTGAAGAAACAATGATAAACATGAGTCCAAATGGGAAAAGAGTAAGAATGGAACACATAGAATCAAGAGTGGAGAAGGATGAGCTCTCTATATGTTTTTTAAATCTATATCACACTATTGCTTATTTTTAAAGCTTTATTACGACGTGTACCCTTTATCTGTGTCATTTTCCTTCAGATCTCTTGCATGGCATGCAATTATTCTATATAGGATGTTTGACTATGTACATGATGTGTAGATGTGTTTCACAACATGTACTCTGATATGGTAGATTTTTTGTGGATTCATCATGGATTTCTTGCTAATTTGATTGATTGGGAGTCATGACATGGAAAATATTAGAACGATGTGTAGTAGGTTTTCCCTTATACCTTCATGGTCACAAATTGGATTCACGGACAGGGTTAGGTTGTTCTCCTTAGGTCCACGACATGAATTTCATCAGCAAGATGTGTACTTCGCTGATTTTTCACTTTTTCTTCCTTTTACATCTTAGAAACCTATGAATATTTTTCTGAAAAAAAATTCACACACCACATGCATTATTGAATAATTAAATGGAAAACTATGAATAAATTACAGAAAAGTATATATACAAATGAGGCTTATCAAATAACCCCATACATGAATAATTTCTTGTCCTCATGAAATATGTCTCAATAATGAATTCATAATGTTTTATTAATTTGAAAAGCAAGAAATATTCATTTTGTCCATGAAATTTAATTAGGTGTAAGAAGATAAAATTCAATTTCTATAATTAATCCTACATATAGAGTTAGTCATTCCTCATAGTCTAGTTTTCAATAAAAATTCTAGTACTATAATTATAACCTCTTTTCTGTTCCTTATGTTATATTCCCAATTATAATCTACATCACCATTGTTTTCTCTCATCACTCATGGTAGAAAAATTTAGTAGAAGTATGGTCGTACCCTGAGTACTCATTCCAACCCATAGGCTGGCACTAGTTATATCTTCTCCACCTAATAAAGACAAGAAAAAGAATAATCATGAAGGATTTAATAAATTTTGTTCTTGATACCTATATGGAAATGTGTAGTTAGGTATAATGTAAAATGATAGGCTCAAAAAGGAGGGTAAGATCTTTAGAACAACAAAAAAAGTGAAAGAAAAAGTGTGATAAATTTCCTCCTTATCCCTCACAATTGGGATATAAAAACTTATCCCATCACAATAAATTTCTTATGGATATCTTTAAAGAGTTTGTGAGAGGCATTTAGATTGAATAGGATGCTTCCACTTCCAGATATGTAGGGTGCACCTAGCTGACTATAAGTTTGTGATCCATATACCATTTTTTGTAACTCAGTCAGATTCTTTTCATTTGAAAAAGTTAAAAAGAAATGAAAATTTTATTTGGGATGTGTACTAGGAGGATCAAAAATCATCATAGGATCGATCCATATGTGTTTCAAGTACATATAAAAAAATTATTCTTGTCCTTTCCCTGTCCATTTCCTTTTTCATCTTTATATTCTGAAATCCATGCCTAGAATAGATATCATATCCATCACCTTATCATATATGATCCTTCGACGGATTCATCAGTTTAGAAAATTTGGATTTTTGACCCTCCTAGTGCACATCCCAAATAAATTTTTCCTATATTTTTATAGTTTGAAAAAGAATAGAATATGAATGAGTTAAATCAAATTTTATATGGATCACAACCTCATAGTCAGGTGAACGCACCGTACATATCTGGAAGTGGAAGCATCCCATGTTGTTTGAATTCTTATCCCACGCATGTTCAAAGATATCCCTAAGTATTTTATATGGAGCTGGGTAGGAAGGGAAATATGATTGGAATAACATTAATCTAATTTTTCATTCTTGGAAACTATATGATGGATGACGGATAGATGTCTGGTTGGTCTTAGGGAATGTTGTCTATCATAGAGTGCTTCAATCATTTTAAATCGAAACTTGTTTAGTCATCATTTTGAAAACATATGAGTTTAAGTTCTAATAGCTTTATAGGTGCCATGTATCACTCATTAAATATTATTATATAAGATTGGGTAATTAAATTCTTATAGTTCTCTTCATTAGTGAGAGTTAAAAAAAGGCAATTACAGAGGTAAAAAATTCTACCTAAGGTCAATTAGTCATTATTTAAAATATTTTGAATTTGTATTAATTCTGTAAACACAAAAATAATTCTAAAAAATATATGGAGTGAAACAAAGTCATTAAAACTTTTCCCCTTAACATTTTCATTAATTACAAGGGAATAATGATTCTTAGGATTAAATCATTCAGATTATTCAGAAAAATGACTCCTAGAAAAGTGAGAATAAAAAAATAAAGTGTATCATCAATGAAATAATGAGAACATACCCCACACATAAAATGAGATATTTTCCCTAATATCAATGATAAACTGTTGAGAGTGGAGATGAAATTATTTATATGTAATTTTTAAATGAAATATTGGAAAAAAATAAAAATAAGAGGGATTCGAGTGCTCCCTAGGAAAAGAGGTTTGCCATGAGGGTGTTTTGTGCTATTGTAACATGAATAACTAGTGAAGATACAAAATTGTTAAAAAAATAAATCCTACAATAGATAAAAATTATTAGTCCATAGGTATAAACATTAGGAAGAGTATAGAAAAGGGTAGGCACACCGACTGAGAAACCGAGGTATTCATTTTATTGAACTGTTGATAAGTTTACAATGTAGCTGCAAGAAATACAAATATTAAAAATTAAAAGTTTTTGAACTAGAAATGAAAATGACAATATGAAAAAATGGAGATGAACTATGGGTTTCCACCCAAAACGAGTCAACTAAACATCATCACCACGATGGGTGGACTTAGATTTTTGTCAGATGGTTCACTAGGCCAGTTTTCACTTTTCCCCTTACAACTACTAGAGGCGGTGTCCTCAAGCTAACATGGTATTTTTGGTGGGTTTATTACATTGGGTGCAGCCGCGAGGGTATGTATGAGGTGGGTTTATAATGGAATCATTGGTCATGGTGGCTATTGCTACTAGTGAAAGGGGAAAGATAGCTCTTGAAGCTATCAGACAATGTCTAGGACATTCTTGAGAACCTATTGTTCAAATACTTCTAGTGGGACTAGACCATCTAAGATGGTAGATGATTTTGAGGAGCATGAAATGATAAATAAAAGACACAAAAATTAAAACACAATACTACATTAAAATTAAATCCTATGTATATATAGATATTAGTATGTCCGTGCAAGGGTGGGATCCAAAATGATGAAAATACAACCAGCCCAAGTTCAAGAAAAAGTCACAAAAATAATAAAATAAAGAGAAAATTAAGATCAGATATCTGTGAAAAAAATCTCACTGAGTTTCATCCCACTACCCAGTGTCTCGATCAACTGGTCAGGGTCAGTCTCGTCAATAGCAGCAGTAGTAGAGGGTGGAGGTGCAGAAGTTGCGGGTGATGTGGTATCAAAATTATAGAGATGGGATAGGGTGGTGTGTGGTGATGTACCAATCTGTACTGGGATCTTCGGTATGCTAGCTGGATCAATAATTGATACCTTAGGGATGGCCTCAGTGGTAATCCCCTTTCCCCTCTAGGTCTACTCCCCCTGGAACACTAATTGGATGCTAGGGTCGATGAGATCTGGAGGGAGGTACGGTGGGGTATAAGGGGGTGGTGGAATGGTGGATGATGAAGGTCCAACTGGGGTAGGAGAGGGTGAAATGGAATGTAAAGAGTTTTCAATGATTGAGAGATGGAGGTAGGCCTATATTTTACACATATTTTCCATGATTCATTGGATATCGGCCAGGAGATCGGTGAGGGTGTGAAAGGATGGTGGTTGTTCAGTTGAAGGGGAGAAAACAGAGGTGGTGGTGGGTATGGGTATAGTAGATATGGCTATTTGAGGAGGATGTGAGTTTCTTCTTCTGCTACTCTAGTTGGATGCCCCTGAGGGAAGAGGTCCTTGATGCCTGGTGACCAGATAATATAAGTCTCCCTCCATTAACAGCATCCACATCTTGTGCCGGAGCACAATATCAATCAGATCCAGGGGTCCAATAATGGTGAAGGGCTTCGGAGTGTCAAACAAATCTAGTTACTTGGCCAAGAGGGTGAAGAAATATCCACCCATTATCATGCCATAAATCATTTGTGCTAGGGTCTTGATATACTGAGTAAACCGGGTATCCATTTTGATGACTGTCCCACACACTACTACATCAAGAGTCAGCACATCCACAAGGATGACGCTTCCTTGACTCTTAGCCCAGGAAAACCATCCATGTGTAATGGATCGATGTAATATGTGACAATCTGGACTCCGCTACGTAGTGGACTTGTTGATGAATGGTTCGTGTTGTGACATAGGGGTGTGGGCTATCATAGGAAATAACTACATGGATATTTTATTAGGTTGCGAGAGTTTAAGTGTCGGAAAAATGTACGAAATGAAAAACACCTCAGTATATTTGCCGATAATGACCCTAAAACCCGCAAAAGTGAACTCCTTTGGGTGGACACTGAGGAAAAAACCTAGACTATCGAAACCACACATAAATGTGGAGAAAAACACCCAAACATCTCCTTATATGTCTCCTCTCGGGCTTCAATAATGGTGTAAATGTGAAGATCATCAAGGAGGTCGGCAATAACATCTAAAATATTCATCAGGGTGAGGATCTTCATGTCTAGGGTCTTATTTTTCAGCGTGTTCTTCACTTTTAACCTTATAAGATTAACCCCATGCATTGGGTTGGAGAAACATAAGATGGGGCGCAGGTGTAGGTCCTCATCACTGGATGTCATGGTGGTGTCGAACTCTGCCTGGGGGGATGGTGTCACATGGGTTGTTGCTGGTTCAGAAGGTTCATCAGTGGTAGTCTACAGATGCATGGATGATGGATGTTCCTCATATGGTGAGGATTAAGAGGAAGTAGATGTAATAGAAGAGGGTTATAATAATTTTTTGTGTACCATTGGTGCATAATGGGTGGTGTACTTAAATAGTGAGGGAGAGGGAGTGGTGTCATGGGATGAGGGATGGGTGTGGGTATTGTGATAGTAAGGGAGAGGGAGAGGATAAGATAAGAGAGTGAGAGAGAGGGAGGATTTGGGTTTGTGTATCATGACTGTGAGGGAGAGGGAGATGGTACATAGGGTATGAGCATAACTCTACATACATTTTCAACCCTGAGTGATGAGAGAAAATAATAGTGAGGTATATTACTTGTGGGAGTATTACTTAAGGAATGATTAAGATGTTATTATTATAGTTCACGACTTGTAAAACATGGTCATGTCATCAATTGGAGTGCTATTTTTTTTCTAGTCTAAAAATATACATGTTGTGATCAGGAGGTACACAATGTGTACATAGCTATTGTTCTCATGATTTCATTACTTCTTTTATACATTAACTTCCTTGAAACGGAAAATTCTTCATTAATGTTCGTAATCTGACTTACCTAAAGAGTTACTAACCTGGGTTTCCTCCCAGTTAGTGCTTCCATTAAAGTCAGTATCTTGACTCCTTTTATGTTTTAGTGGATATTGAGGATGATGACACAATCTTTATGTAACAGTTCCTTAATTATATTCAACCATTGACCATTTACATGGAATGATGGTTCTCTGTCTCATTGAATTTTGATTTTTAAATAATGAAAAACGTGGAAAACATCCAATGGACAAGATCATCATGACTTCCACTTCCATAGTAATAGTCTTAATTGAGAATTGATTTGAAAAATGTTATTCCTTTGAATAAAGGTAAGTATTTTAATTCATTGGTTGTGCCATTTATTCATTTTTTCCCTTGTAAATAATTGCGTTTTTGTATGCATCCCTCTTGATTTCTTCCAAAGTGGTTAATTGTAGTAACCATTCCACTCTAGCATTTTCTAAAACCAGATTCATCTTTTTAATTTCGCAGAATGAATGATTTTCCAATTCCACCAGAAGCTGACATGGTTTACTGTAAACCAGTCTAAATGGGTGGGTGCCTATGGGTGTTTGTATGCAGTTTAGTATGACCACAATGCATCATCTAATTTCAGTATCCAATCACTTCTAACATTTTTGACAATCTTTTCAATGTTTTGTTTCACTTCCCCAATTTAAAATTCAACTTTCCCACTTTTTTGTGCTGATAGGGGGATATCACGTTGAATGGAATTCCATATTTTTGGTTCATTTCTTACACTATATGATTTGAGAAATTTGTTCCATGATCACTAATGAGTAGCCATGGAAATACAAAATGTGTAAACACATTCTTTTGAAGAATTTTCATGACTACCTTTGTTGTGTTATGTACTGTGTCTTCTGCTTTAACCCACTTGGAGACATATTCTATTGAAACTGGAATATAATTCATTCCATGTGACGAGGGGAATGGTCCCATAAAGTCAATAATTAGATGTCAAAAACATCAACTTCTAGGATGAGGTTTTGTGTCATCTCATTTCTTTTAATGATTCCCCCCATTATTTTATTTCTATCACATTGATGACAAACTCTCCTAGCCTAGTGATGAAATTAGGGCCAATAAAATACTCTTTGGAGGATCAATTACACTATCTTCTCTAGTCCATGATAGACACCATTTGGTGATGTGAGGCACATTTTGATCAAATTTTGTATCTTTTCCTCTAGGAAATAGATTCATAAAAGGCCATCAGCACAATTCATGAATAGCACCAGTTCACCCCAAATGTTGTTTTTGGCGTCATAGAAAAATTTATTCTGTTTCTAGTATGATATTTCATGATCAAAATGTCGGGTGGCAATATAATTGGCCATGTTTGATAACCAACGCTAGGGTTTTGGCACTAAAAAATGTATAGTCTGGAAAATCTACTTCAATATCAGTCCCAATATCATTATTAATAATAGTCTAGGGTAATAACAAGAGGTGGTCAGAAATTAAATTTTACGACCCATTGGTTTCCTTGATTACGACGTCAAATTCTTTCATCAAAATATTCCAATGTATCAATCATGGTTTCCCATCTTTCTTGTTCATCAAGTATGAAAGGAAGGAATCATATGTATGGATGGTGACTTTTGATAGAATGAGGTTTGAATGAAACTCTTCCAAGGCATATAAGATGGCTTTTATATCTTTATCCATAGTCATATAATTGATCTGGGATTCATTATATTTGTGGCTAGAATAATAGATTTATCAAAAGATGTTGTTAACATTTTTCTGAGAATATCTCCAAAAGAATGGTCTTTGGCATCATATATAAACTCAATGTCCTTTTCCAAGTTTGGTGTAATGATAACTAGAGACACAATAAGATTATTTTATGTGTTGAAATATCTTGTTGAAAGTCCTCATCAAATTCAAATGGAATTTCCTTTTATAAAAAGTTTTTCAATGGACGTGTTACTTTGGAAAATTCTTTTATGAAAAGTCTGTAGAATCTAGCTTGACCAAGGAAACTTCTGATCCATTTTATGGTTGATGGTTTCAGAAGATCCTTGATGACCTTGATCTTTGCGGGATCAACCTGAATACCTTCATTAGATATTTTTTTACTAGAAAAATTTCTCCTTGGACCATAATGTGACATTTTTTCCAATTCATCACTATGGATTTCTCCTCACAACATTGCAGAACCAGTTCTAGATTTCCTAGAAAAATATAAAATGACCTTTCACTAATGGAGAAATCATCTATAAATATTTTTGAGAAATTATTCAACCATATCATGAAATATGTGTGTCATCAATCTTTGGAATGTAACTGATAAAATGCACATATCAAATTAAACATGTCTATATGAAAAAGTATTAAAGGGGCCGGTGAAGGTGGTTTTCAGCCAGTCAGTGGGGTTTACTGCAATTTGATTGTATCATGAATATCCATATAGAAAAGTTTATAAATCATGTACTGCAATAATCTCAATCATTTGATCCATAAAAGGAAAGGGAAAATTATCTTTCCTTATTGCTTCATTTAAACACCTATAATCCACACAAACTCTCCATCATTTGATTGTGCGTGTTCAAATGTGTACATTATCCGATGTATTTTCTATAGTGATTCCTCCCATTTATGGAACAACATTTACTAGACTCACCCATTCCCTATCTGAGATATGAAATATTAGTCCAGAATTCATAAGATTTAGCACATTTTTCATGAAAACCTCTTTTATTGGTGGAATAAGCCACCTATGAGAATTTAATTTTGGTTTTGAATCTTCTTCGATTAAAATATAGTTGGTGAACTCTTGAGGATTGAATCCAATAATATCTGCCACACCCAAGAAATTTTTTACTTATATCTTTTTAGGACATAAACCTGTTATTCTTCCTGATGCTGAGATAGTTCAGTACTAATAATGATGGGTAAAGAGAATGAATCTCCTCATTATGATTACTTTAATGCCCTGGGAAAAGGTTTCAAGTCCACCTTTGGTGGTTGAATGGTGGATGAGATAAATGGTTGTATTTTTTTTATCTGGTAAGAGGTTCAATAAAGATAAATTCCTTGAAGTCATAGTCATATTCATTTTTTGAACCAAAATCAATATTCTCTTCCACAATAGCCATGTACTCCCCTTCTTGTTGAGTGAGATATATGGTGTGACAGTCAACTAAATCATCTGAATGTTTTGAAAACTTTATCATGTTAAACACTACTTGTTATACTTTGACTATTAATATGATACGTACACGATTAACGTTGATCAAGGCTTTCCCTATTGTTAGGAAGCGCCTTTTGAGAATGATCAGAACATCTCCTTCCGCTTCCATGTCAAAAACTATAATGTCTGCTGGAAAAATGAATTTTATGACATTAAGAAGAATATTTTCATGAATTAAATGTGGGTAATTAACTGAATGATCAATCATCAACAATGTTAATCTTTTTTTCGTGATCACTTGGAGTCTAAGTTTGTTGAAATCATTCATCGGAATCATGTTAATGCTTGCTCCAAAATCACAAAGCGCTCTTCTAAATTTTAACTCTCCTATTGCACACAGAAATTGAAATGATTTTATGAAATCTCATATTTGGTGCAATTTTATGTTTTACAATACTAGGGAATTATTCATTTAATGAGATTACTCATATAACTTCTTTCTTTTTTTGATAGAATTACTTCGAGAAATTTTTCATTAATACGAATTTGAGAAATTCCTCAACAAAAGGTATGTGGATATGCAATTGTTCGAACATTTCGAGGAACTTTTTGTACTAATCCCCCTAATTAACGTGACTGTCTCTTTCTGGAATGGAAATAGGTGGTTTGTTTGAATGTGGGGCTACATAAATGGGTTCCATTGGTTTTTCTGGGGCTTGTTTCTTCTGTACTGGTATTACTTCTACATTTTTAGTTGTTTTTTGGGATCTTCTTGTGGCCTAATTTCATTTTATTGTTATATATTATACATTTCCACTCCTCATCACTACATCCTTCACTTCCTCTCATGGATATGATTCATTGATACTAGGTAGAGTACCTAGTAATCTTTTTTATAAGGTTTTTCTAGTTCTACCACATTTTCATCTCTATGATTCTTGATGTTTATCAAAGATTTTGAATTTTGGTATCCTGCATGGTTATCCATTGATCTGATTTTTGAGGAAAGGTTGTTAGGAGGTTTTCCAAATTTCATTATAGTGGGGGAGGTATATTTTTTGGTCCTGGTTGGGTGGGTGGATATTGTTATTGTTGGGGCCTCGAAAAGGGTTGTTGTGGATATGTCAGGTGGTGTGGTCTCAGGATAGGGGTCATTGGTGGATACCCTAGTGGCCCATGGTTATGGAATTGCGCTTGACCACTAATCTACACAAAATATTATTTATTTTTTTGATTTTTTTGTTAAGTAGGCATCTATTGAAAAAAATGGTTGTTGTAGTTTTTTCTGAAATGGTTGACATTGTCAATCATAATTTATGAAATTACAATCTTGTGGTTCCCCATATCCCGCTTTTCTGTCATGATACTAGTGTGTTCCACCACATATCTCTCATTAATTTATCTCCATGAATAGTGTATTAGGTTCTTATGGGGTTTTAATTTGAAATGAATCAAGATTCTTGGTTAGCACTCTGACTTATGCGGATAAATAGGTGGTTTCATCATCTTGGTGGATTCTACAACTAGGTGGTCCACTGTCACATTCCCAAAAACTGTAATTCTGGTATAATTCATCAAAAATAACTCTACTTGTGTTAGGTGTTATGAACATCAGACCTCCATCAGTGGAACCATCGAAAACTGTTCATGATGAAGTCATGAGTCATTGATAAAAAGTTTTCATTTGAATAAATGTTTCACGTCCATGATGTGGAAATTTCCTCCTGAGTTCTTTGAATCAATCCCATGCTTCCCATGTGGATTCTCAATCTTCTTATGTGATGTTCTGAAAACCATTTCAGATTCTACAACTTAGGATCTATGGAATTTATTTATTGTGATATTTTTTAGGATCTCATCCCATGTTGTGATTGACTCGGGAGATAGGATTTTGATCCAAACTATATCACTATATCATAATGAAAAAGGAATGACACTGAGTCTTTACACATCCAAAAAAACTCTCTAGTATCGAAAGGTATCACAAACCTCTAAGAAATTGGAAATATGTTCATGTTAGTCTTCACTCTAAAGACCACTGAATTTTCCCATGTTTTGGATCATATGGATGAGTCCAGACATGATTTCAAAGGTATGGGATTGAATTTGAGGGAAAATGATTCTTGGAATTGCACCCTAGATTGGTTAAAATTCATAATCCATTATGGTCTTCTCAGGGTTCATCGGGTGTTCTCCTAGTATGATTTGATGATTTGGTGGGATGGGTCCCGCATTATGATGTTGCTCGACTATTTTTGACCGATGGAGTGGAAGCATATTCCTTTTGATCTCGGGATCAAAGGCCAAAGGTTCGTGTGCTTCAAGGTTCCTTGATCGGGTCTAGGGACCTTGGTACAAGTATTGAAGATGAATGAAAAGATGAAAGGGCATCTTGAAATTAAATATAGGAAAAGGGTGAGGGATAGGTAATCATAAGTCTTATAAAACTAGAGTTCTTTTATGAATTGAAATTTCCTCCCTTGAAATGGCGCCATAAATTTGATGTCCTCTACATGGTGGTGTCATTACTTCCCCGACATGAATCAAATTTGAACATATAATTTATCCCAATCATTTACCAATTACTATGATTTTGTGTAGTTCATGTACGAGGCTGAATCCATACGGAGACTGCTGTTTAAACATTGATAGGATCTGGTTTCTAAAATTATAAGGGATTACTTACGAGAATTCTTTTTTTTGGGATTTTGGTCTACGTTCTATCTTGGGATGACTTTAAATGAAAAACAAGGGGTTAGTATCAAGTCGAGTTTCTAGGTGAATGATTTTTTTAATCCTAATCTTGGAAAGATCATATGTTTTAGTCTGCAAAGAAAACATGGGTTGCTAGTTTACTTTGGTCTTAGACTCCAAGTGCTAACTAGAATGTATCTATTCCATGGTCTGAAGGTAGAAACAACCTAGGTGCATTATGTTTTTCATTTCTATGTAGAAAGTATTATAGGCTAATGGTCATAGCTTAGTCTAATCCTATTAGGATAGGTTCGTTTGTTTTATCATCCTGTGGTTAGGGAAGTTCACACAAATTTGATAGACTAGCAGATCATATCCAAGATACAAATTCAATTAGGCATTCCAATTTTAGATAAAAAGTTATCTTTAACTATATAGATATATCATGCTTAATTGCTACCCCAATGAAATTTATCTACTCATTACGGATAGTGGAAGAATTAAATAAACTAGATAAATCAGGAGTAAAAGATTTTTAAAAAAGGATATTTTAGGATGATTAATAGAAAATATGCATAAGATTATTATGAATTAAACTAAATTACTTACATGAGATAAAAATCAGAATTGAAATTTAAGCACAGAATGACGAAAATAAGGTGCTGGAGAATGTAAGCTCCCCAACATTTGAACTGAATGAAATGTAAAAAAACAATGAAGAAATTGAGTTCCAAATGGAAAAGAGTAAAAATGGATCACATGGAATCAATATGGTAGAAGTAAGAGATCTCTCTATCTATTTTAATAATCTACCACTCCATTCATTAGATTGGCAATTTTTTGTCATGATGTGTACCTAGGGTACATGACATGTACCCAAGATCCATTCCATTTTCCTTAAGATCTCTAGTGTGGCTTGCTGTTCTCACGGATAGGATATTTGACTAGGTACACGACGTCAATGCATGTTTCACAATGTGTACTCTTTTGTGGAAGATTTTGTGTTGAATCCTTACGGCATTCTCATTAACTAGATTGATTGGGCGTCACGATGTGTCAGGTATGGTCACAACATGTAGTAGATTTTTTTTCCTTGTTGATTTGTGGTAATGACTTGCCTTTATGGCTTGGGGTAGGTTGTGATCCTCAAGTACACGTCATGGATTTCATCATCCTGATGTGTACTTGGCCAACATTGCACTTTTTTTTGCGTTTTCATTCTTGAAAACTTGTGATGATTTTTCCTGAAAAATTAGACACATACAACATGTAATATCTAATAATTAAGTAAAAAACTATGAATAAATGATATAAAAGTTTATATACAAATGAGTCTTATCAATGGTTTATTAAATTTAAACCTTTTATAGAAAACCTAATTAAAACCATTCTTCATAACACAAAGATAGGAAATTTAAGAAGAGGATAGTGTAGATTCCCAATAATGAATAAATGGGACATATCAATTGATGATCTTATCAATGAAAAATTTAAGAATAAGTGCATGAGATCATGACCATAACTTACAAAGTTAGTACACCATATTTTAAAGATCATAAATATGAGTCATGGAATAAAATGTCACCATTTTAAAAGACCTAAACTATGAGTGTGAAGAATAATAGTTTGGTCCACTATGTCAAATACCCTAATTGGGGGGGGGGGGGGTCAATCAGGGTGTGAAAGAATAATACAAATTCCCATTTGATCCTGTTACATCGTTAAAAACACACTTCTCTTTTTCTCTTATATAAATATACAAACAGAAATGAAATCCTGCATAGGACCCAACGATTTTACATGGTTCACCCTCACTAGGCTACGTCAATGTAGCATACACTGGGGATGCACCAATGTACCAAAAACACTACTGAACACTACCAATTACAAGGTTCGGTCCTGATGAATTCAATGCATGGGATTACAACCTTTACAAGATTTAGGGTATTGTAACTACATTCCCATGAGTCACTACCTATGTCTCCTTCTCTAGTTCCCTTAGAGTGGAAATTATCACCGTATTCCACTTCCTCTGCTCAATAATTTTCAATATAATCCACTCATAGTTTATGGACATAGAGGTCCCACCATATTAATAAAAAAATTAATCCTCAATTGTTGGTTGATTCTCTTTTAAAGTACCTATTTCACCCGTAGATGAAATCTATTTTTCAGCATACTATTAGCAAAAATTTATTTCATGGACAATTTATGTACCTTTATGAACAACCTACTTCCATTGTGAACTGTGCTACACTACATATTACGTATTCCCAACGGATCAGCTCTTCTGTGAACTACATCCATGTAATGCATCCTTGAACTGCCTCTACGAACCACCTCTGTATACCGCCTTCACGAACCACTTTCTTGTACTCCCTCAGCTTACTGATGTGAATTCTATATTATTAAATATTCCTTGTATTTCATCTTCTATGGAATTCTTCTTCTCAATGGGCCAACTCCTCATCTATGGACAACATTCCTTTGAAAGTTATAGAGCCCCGAAAAAACAATTTTGTGAACTATTCTCATGAATAATTTCTCTTTGTTGACTCATTCCCCAAGATCCACTTTTGATCTTAGATAAATTCATCCAGAGTAATGATATTTTCTAATGAAAAACCAAATGAGTAATGATGGTATTATATCTCTTTATATAGGAAAATATATTTTCATACTCCTCTAATATCAGATTCACCAAAATCTTCCCCACATACTGTGCTCTGATGAACCATTCTTCCTTACTCAGTACGCATAATACTACTCTTCCTTAAAAAACCTAAAATCCCCACCTTGTTTTTATGAAATACCCACCACTGCATGATCCTTTTTCCATCCACATACCTTTGGCCTCCTCACAAACCATCTTTGTCCCATAAACCATTTTCATTTGTGGTTTTCAAAGTTTTTCTTTGTAGAAATCCTTCCTTTTTTGTTTTTCCTCGCAATTCCATGTACCACCTATGCAGTCTGTGAAATTGCCTTCACGTTCATTTTAATGTTCATCCATTTAAATAATCCATCCTTTTCCAAAAAAAATCTATATTTTGACACCTATAAATTTAGAAATAATTAGAAAATTGCACCACATTAAAAACATGCATCAGAAATCTCTAATCGTACTCATTCATAGTAATCTAGATTTATCAACAAACCGAATCACACAAAAAACATTTAGAGGAATCATTGAGATATTTTCCCCAAAAAATATCCCCTCATTGGTGTATTGAAAACAATTTCATAATTTTATTCCCAGTTGATGCTCCTTCTATCCTATTTCCACATATTCTTCTCATGATCAAGATAATGGTCAATGATTTACTCAACGCATACTATAATCCCACGTGATCCATGCTTCACATGAGAAACAATATTATAATAAAAAAAATTATCAATTGATCACTTCATTTAATTCGTAAACTACTAGTTTGATTTCATCACAAACCTCATTTGTCGTGACATGATTCCTTTGATAAATCACATCTACCATCGTCAGATTTAATACTCCCCCTATGTCACTACTTCTAGTCCTATATATCACTGATCGACATTTTATCTTGTCCCCATGTCTTTAATAATATATTATATCCCTTTTAATATCCATATCATATCCCCCATTTTCAATAAACCTGATGGTCACTTCCGTGCTTTTTGAAACAAGGTAAAGAACACACATCAGTACCTCAGCGGAAAAATAATTCATACGTCATGGAGAGGGGGTACCATATCCATACATTTCAATGTGCTGGGAGCCAACTAGACATACAGATCTAGTCAGTTCCTTTTAAATGCTTCTTTGGGTAAGGCTTTTTTCATAATTTCAGCAATAGGTAGGTCCGTAGGCACTTACTCAAACTTCACAAGCCCTTGCTCCACCTTCTCAAGGAAAAAATGATACTTGATTTTGGTTTGAATTTTTCTCTAATTATGGGATATATTTTTCTAAGATTTACATATATCGAATTATCTCAAAGGATTCTGATCACAGATTTCTCTTCAAATCCAATATCATTTATCTACTGTTTGATCCACAATAACTACATGAAATTTCAGCACCTAGAATATATTCAGCTTCAATGGTTCTCAATGAAATGAAATCTTGTTTATTTCTTTTCCAAGAAATACACAATACACCATTATATAACTCACCACCTAATTTTTACATTCTATCATCCATAGATCTGTCCCAATATAAATATGTATATCCACATAAATCATAATGAATCTTTTCATTGTACATCAGACTGAAATACACTATTACCTAGATATATTGATGTATTATTTTATCTTATAAGAAAGTGGATTTCTTTGGGATTACATTGATACCATAAAACTTTAAATGCTGGAAAAAATATCTAGTCATATTGTTGTTATGTATAAAATTCATCCAATGATCTGCCTGTATTCTAGGACATTGATTGATTTTCTTTCATCATCATGATATTGTATAATCCAGGTAGCTACTAGATTCATCACCCCTATGTAATTATCCATTCCAAATCTCATGAAAACCACATTGGAATATTTTTATAGAGAATTAATTTTCTATTATTTCCTTGTGTCACCTGCAAAACAACGAAAAACAGCAGTTCAACAATCATTGACATTTCAAAATCGCTTTTAATGAATTCAGAAAACTTCCTCCACTGTGCTACACTATATCCACTGATGATTATTTAATCGACATATACTATCCGAATTATCCATTGATCAAATTAATTATTGACATATATATTGTAATAGAATTCACCACTCTATAAACCAATCCTCTTTAGAATGTTATCTAGCCTTGAATATATTGCTCTGGGTGATTTCTTCATACCATATAAATCTTTCTTTTGTACACACTCTATTATCATATTCATGAATTAATAAATCATCTGTATACTCAATTTAATCATTATATTCCATAAACCCATTGAAAAACATTGACATGACGTCCTCATAGAAAACATTGATCTTTCTTTCCACTCCGATGGCTAAGAGTAATTTGATTGTCTCTAGTCCTAGAATAGGTGAAAATGTCTCATAAACATCAATGAACTCTATCTGGGAATAACCATTGTATACAAGTTATGATTCATTTTCGATCACTATACCTTCTTCATTCATCTTATTGTGAAGTACCCATTTCGTCCAAATGACATTATTATTTTTTGACCTCCAAAATATCTCCCATGATTGATACTTCCCAATTTGGTCAAGATCGTCATTTATATCCAGAACCCAATTCTCATCTACAATTGCTTTATTGAAAAATTTAGGCTATACTTGTGAAATGTACGATGCTGGTTATAGTGTCTTTATTATCCTTTTATGCACTAGAGAAACTTGATCACCAATTTTGTTGTATATATCAATTTAGGTTCTTCTCTTCTTTATTTGTGTAGATACTAAATTGAGAACATCATTTTCATTTTTTTGGATCATCTTCTAAATCAGCCTCTGGAACTAAAGAATCTCTAAATCTTCCTGCCTCTTCATCACTATCCTCCCGAGCTTGATCATGTATTTGGTGACGATTTTTCTCATTCTCTACTATACTTATAACATGAATTTCAAATAATTTTCATAGTTTTTCTATTGACGTATTTAAATTATTTTCTTTTCTATAAATATAAAAGAAATATCTCTTCATCTTCACGGGATTCAAACTCCCACTATCACTTCTTATATTGAATGAAATAATTACTTCGGAAGACTAGAAATTAGTTCAATGATGGATTATTTCATTACCATAGATCATACGAAGTCTTCTATTTTTTTATACATTGTAAAGCTCTATTAAAATCATTGACTTCTCTCATGACTGATTCTTTATAAAATATCTCTAGAAGGCCTTTCTGAATGACCATTGTTTTGGCCATGTTGTTGACAATCGAATTTCTTCTATAATATAGTCCATTATGTTCTGGAGTTCTCTTCACCGGAACCTGATTCCATATCTCATGTTTCTTAAGATAATCCTCCACTTGGAAATTTGTGAATTCTGTTATATTATCTATTATAATCATATGTATTTTCTGGCCTAGCATCTTTTTATCTTCCCATCGATATCTTTTAATGCAACTAAACACCAAAAACTTGTGGGTAATGATTAATACCCATTACATTCTTCTATAATCATCAATTAAGGGAACATAATATCTCATCCCGTCAAGTGATCTTGGGGAAAGTTTCCGCACACATAAATATGAAACAACTCAAGAAATCTTTTTACCCTTTTCTATGTTTCCTTATATGTCTTTAAAATGATATTCCCTTATTGGTAGGCATCACATGTATGTGTAAGATCAATGATAATCTATGAAGATCGTGAACAACATCATATTTCTCCTAATCATCAAAAGAGTTTTGGATCATGTGGCCATGTCATTTATGAAACAACTCATTTTCTCCCTCCGTGGACCGAAAGCACATATCATCTTCTTAAGTCACATGGTAGATATTCCCATTATTAAGATTTCCCTGCAATGCAACAACACCATCATTTTCCTTGGTGACACACAATTTCATGGAAAATATTATGGCATGTACAGAGTCACACAATTGACTTACACATAATAACTTGTTACAATGAAATTCAAAAACAAAGACATCATCACCTCTCTTGTCTTTTCCCCCAAACATTGCTTTCTATGGACTAATAATTTTCAACCCCTCATCATTACAAAATATTATTATACCTTCTTTATCATACCTGATTCCTATCACCAGAACCTTATTTCTTATCATATAGGAGGTGCATCCACCATTAATGATCTATATCCCAGTGCGATATGATGCCTTGAACGTAATTTTTGCAACCACTACCTACTCAGTCCATTTTTTAATCCTGGTTTTTGAAATCATTTGGAATTGATTGATACTCTATACATTAATCAGAATACAATGGACCAATAAAATATTTTATAGATGAAAATTGATTTTTTTAGTTTCATCTCATTTGATGATACATTAGTCTGATGCTTATAACCAACCTCTGTCCCCTTCTACACCTTCCTCAATACTGTTGATTGGCAATATCTTTCCATGTGTTTGAATCCCCAATAGATAAAATAGTGACCATTAATTTATGACCTATAAATATGATATATTTATGAAATTATCGGTGGGTCATATTCTTTTTTTTGCCTCTTTTCAATGGGAAAAATTTTATGAGTGTCTCTTCCTTCCACAACACGGGAATATTATGTTGGTTACATTATTGTGTGGTAATAATGCCCCACTAGTTATCCAGTAGGTTCTCTTAATCTTTTGATTATACTTCTTACCCAAATTAATTTTCAATCATGGAGTGGATTCTTGTGGTTTGACTTCAACCATTATCACTTTATGTTTTCAATCAATCCCCCTGCCACCCTTACCATTTTTATTTGACTATAGATTAAATTCTACTAGACCACTATGCACAACTTTTATCATCTCATTCTTCTGTATGATCTTCTTCCCTGATGTCATAATAAGAGTAAATAGTTTTTTCCAAATCTATAACACTTACTTAAAGACCAAAGACATCCTATTAAATTTTATTGATACATTTGATTTCATATTTTCTCATTTCATTCAAACTATCAGTATCTATGTTATTTTCTTAAATTTTGAGCATATAATCAACAACCTTATCTAAAAACTCTTGAATTGAAGACTTTTGTTTTTAAATTTATTCATTCATCTCGGAATTCTCTTCTCCCTACTTCTACATAGAATGTTTTATCATCACAAACCATTTTTTTTGCTTTCATGGTTTTTATCTCTAAATTTCTATAAATTCAAGAGAAACTTCCAATTATGCCTAAAGGTCAATTATTCATTCAACTTCCCCTACTTTGTTTTCACTTTCTTCTCTTATTAAAAAAATTCTGAAAATTACCATCAACACATCTACTTCATGTTCTCTATAGTCCTACAAATCTTCTTCCTCAGATTCTTTGGTGAATTCATCTTCTTTTGAAATTAGAATCTTCTCTTGGAAGAATTTTTTTTTATCACTTCTCCTACCTTTCACATTATTTGAATACGTCTTCAAGAATTTTCATCATTATCTTCATTGTCATCTTCAATCATCTTGGGACACTTTTTTGTAAAATGTATAATATTTCCCCATATAAAGTATATAAGTGGATGTTTACCATTAAACATTCCTTTTTCACATTGAATATTCGAGGATAGAAATGATATGATATTACCCAAATTGTCTTCCTCATAACTATCCTCAATCGAAAAATTCTTCATGGCCTTGAATGCCACTTCTTTCGACTTCCCCCATTCAAATTCATCATTATTATAATTTAAAATTTCATAGGAAATAAGAGTACTATGAAATATATCAATTGTCATCTCCCTCAAATCACTGTATTCCAATATATAATTCATTATATGAATCCATGGTGGATGTTTTCTCATGATGCCCTTAAAAATCATTATATATTAAATAATTTCTCTGAGCCCGCATAAGTCTTCCATGATAACATTCACTGCATAAAATAGTGTATCAAGAGACTTATTAGTGTGAACTCTAAGATCCCAATATTTGTTCCATATAACCCATAGCTTTTCTTATCCGACTTTTGATTCACCATTATAAATATTCAACATATTTTCACACATAGCATGTGATGTTTCACATGAAATCACTTTCGTATAGATTTAATTGGATAGGGCTACCACTAAAGCATTGATCCATTTATCATCATCATCCAATTTAATTCTATTAGTATCTAATAAATCACCACTAAAAATATAAGCTGGTATTCTATGCTTAACTTCTCTATAGAGATCTATTTCTATGGATTGGATGTAATGATGCATCTAATTACTCGACAACTGAAACCTATTTCCATAAAATATTGGAATCGTGTTCTGATTGAAAACCTCCATTTCATCTACTGAGAGAGAACCACTGACTTCATACATTCTATATGATACCAATTTTTAGGTCTTCTAGGTAAAATAACATGAGGGGGGGGGGATTTGACAGATTAAAACTACTTCCCCTTCAGATCTTGTTCTGTAGTTAAAAAACACTTCTATCTTTCTCCCGTAGAAATATATGAAAATAAATGAAATCATGCACATGACATAGTGATTTTACGTGGTTTCCCCCACTAGGATTTGTCTAAGGAGAATATAACGATGATGTACCAATGTTATAAATACACTAATGCTCATTGACAATTATAATGTTTGGGAAATATCACTTATATTCCCAAGATCAATTCTTTTTCTAGATTTAGTGTCTATTCACTATATTTCGATGGGTCACTCCCTTGGTCTCTTTTTTTTGCACACTGTTAGTAGAAAGGATGATTGTCTTCCTCTTCCTTTACTTACTGCTCTGGGATGGGATCAAATCCCAGTAAAAGGACTTGTTGGTCCATTTACATTCATGAATTAATTAATCCTCAATTGTAGGTAGATTCTATGTTGAAGTTACTTTTTCACCCGTAGAAGAAATACACTTTTAGGAATACTGTTAGTTAGAAGAAATATCTTTCACAAACTATTTCACTCCCTTTGAAAAAAAACTTCTTCCTCTGTAAACTGCACTACACCGCATAGTTTATATACTTCATGGATCAACTCTTCCATGAACTTACAATGTGTATTGCCACCATGAATAAAATCTTTGTACCACATCCATGAACTGCTTTATGTACCACCCCTTCTTACATATTTCACTTCTCTAGAATTACTATTTCTATGGACTGATTTTTTTGTGGAAAAACTTCTCTTCTATGGACCACATTCCTTTGCGAGTTGCAGATCCCTTAAAAACACTTTCATGAACTATTCTCATGAATGATTTCTCTTCATGAAATCCCTCCTCATGAAACACTTTAAGACTTAACCAAATTATTTTTGATAAATTTTATTTTCTTTCGAAAATAACTATGATTAATGATGATATTAGTTCTCCTTATATTAAAAAATAGGTACGCATAATCTCCTAATATGAGATTCACCCAAATAATCATAGTGTATTGTTCTGTCTCGGTCGTTCTTCCCTATGTGGTCCACGTACCACCACTCTTCCTTCATGGCACCTCAAATCACAACCTTGTTTCCGCGAATGATACACCATCCCTTGAACCATTTTCCTTCCATATACCATTGGTCTCCCAAAAAACCATATTCATCATACAAACCATTTTTTGTCATGGTCAGAGTAGCACTGCAACTTGAAAATACAACTTATTTTGTTTTTCCTCATAGTACTGCATACCTCTTATGTAGTCTAAAAACTATCCTTTATAGTCCGCATACTGTTTACTACTTTTTAAAATCATTCCTTTTACAACCTCCCCCCCATTTTGATGCCCAAAAATTTGAAACACACTTGGAATGTGCACCTATATAAGAAACTACTTTAGAAAAAACCATCCATACTCATTTGCAGTCATTTGGGTTTCTCAGGAAACATAGTCCAACCAAAAAAATAGTGAGAGGAATCCTTGAGGGATTTTTTACCAACAATATCCCCCTTTGGGGTTATTGACAAAACTTCAATAATTTGATATGTTGTTAAATACCCTTCCATATTCTACCATTATTAACCTCTCATGATTAAGATAGAAATAAAGGATCTAATCAACACACACTCTTTGCCCACATGATCCATGCTCAAGATGAGAAACAATAGTATAATGAAAAGTTCATAAATGAATCACTTTGTTTCATTCCAAAACCAATCGTTTTATTTCATCCCGAACCTCACCTATAATGGTATGTATCCTTAGATCGATCACACCAAGAATCATCAGATTTAATACCCCCCTAAGTCATAAATAATATTCCCCCTATCTCAATGATACACCTATTTTCTTCTCCTCATGTCTTGACTAAGACATTTTCTCCATTTTAATAGCCATAATTTCTTACCCTTTATCAATGAACCCAAAGTCACTTATGTGTTGTATTCAACAAGGAAAATAAAACACATCAATACATTAGTTAAAAAATATATCATTCCATGGTGAGTGGGGGTCCAACATATGCTATTTTTTATGTGAAGGTAGTCAACTGGAATCTTTGAGCCCATCGATTCCTTTATAATTATTCTTTGGGAAAGGCCTTTATCAAATGCTTTGCAACTTGTAGGTTTGTAAGAAAATACACCAACTTTACAAGCCATTGCTCCACCTTATCCTTAATTAACTGATACATGATTTCAATGTGCTTTGTACATGAATGGTGGACTAGATTATTTCAATGATTTTTTAGAAACTGAATTATTGCAATGGATTCCATTCAAAGAATTCACATGAACACCAATATCATCAAGCTAATACTTAATCTACACTAACAATGGGAAAGTTTGAGTGGACATAATATATTATGCCCTTGTTATGCTCAATGAAATCTAATATTGTTTCTTTTATATCTATGAAATACTCAATACTCCAGGATAAAATTCACCAATTTTTGTTGACTTTATATCATCTGGTGATCTGGACCAATCTACATATGTATATCACAAAAAATTTTCCAGATATTTATCATTGTACATCGTACTAAAATCCATATTTCCATTTAAATATTGAATTATTTATTTTTCTATAAGAAATTGTATTTCCTTGGGATTACTTTGATTCTGGGTAGATTAACATGTGGAAAAAATAATAATTGGTCATGTTGTTTTTAAGTACAACATGCTTCCATTGATATGCCTATATTTTATGACATTAACTGCATTTCCTTCATCATCTTGAGTTAGTTTCATCAATGTATATACCAAAGTCATCATATCCTTGGAATTATATATTCAATACTGCCATAGAATATTTAGATTTATAAATTAATGTGCCATTATTTCCTTGTGTCACCTGTAAACAAAGGAAAAATGTTAGTTCACCAATCATTGTCATTTCAAACATACATATCATGAATTTTTAGAGTTCCATTCATTATGCTTCATCAGATCCAATAAAGATAATTTCGTCAACATATAACAACATTTCCATCCTTTAATGACATTCATTTTTGACATACAAACTATAATCAACTCCCCCACACAAGAAACCAAGCTTCTTCAGACACCGATCAATCCTTGAATACCATTATCTTGATTCTTTATTCAAATTATATAGATCATTCTTCAATCAAAACAATCGATTTTCATATTCATGAATGATAAAACCATCTAACTCCTTAATTTAATCTTATCCATCTAGAACCCCATTCAGAAATGATTAGTTGACATGCATCTAAAAAACTTTTATCTTTTTTCCCAACTATGGATAAGAATAATATGATTGTATCTAGCCTTGATAGAGGCGAAAATTTCTCATCAAAATCAATTCACCTTATCTGGGATCACCCTTTTTACACTATTAGTGGTTTTTTTCAAATCAATTTTCCTTATTCATTCATCTAATTATGAAATAACCATTTCTTCCTGATGAAATTATTGTTTATGGACCTTGAAACAATATCTCATGTTTCATTCTTGTCAATTTGGCTAGGATATTCATTCATAGTCTGAACCCAATTCTCATCTCCAATAGATTGATTGGAAAATTTATTCTCTACCATTGATATGTACGATTATTATTAGAGTCTTCATCCGACTTGTTTGAACTAGAGGTGTCTGGTCACCAATTATTTACTGTCAATCAATTTTGGCTCTCCTCTTCTATCGTTGCATAGATACTAAATTTTTCATTCATTATCATTATTAGAATATTCTTCTAAATCATTTAATGGAATTGAAGAATCTGGGGATCTTCTTGTCTCTTCGTCACTGTCCTCCCTTGGTTGATCCTATATTTGGTGAAGATTTTGGTCATTATCCACTATAGTTACATCATAACATTGAAATACCTTTCCGATACACTTGTTGAAGCATTTATATACTTTTATTTTATTTGAATATCCAATAAATATCCCTTCATATACATAGGATTCATACTACCTACGATTCTCAGTATTTAGAATGAAACATTTACATTCAATGACTAGAATGTACTTCAACGATGAATTATTTAAATAATATAGATCATACATAGTATTATTTTATTTTAGATATAGTAATTATATATGTGAATATTGTTCTAGCCTTGTTGTTTAAAATCATATTTCCTCTCTCAACTACACTATTCTATGGTAGAGTTTTCACTATTGAAACATATTTTTTATCCCTTTTTTCTTGAGATAATATTCCACCAAGGTATTTGTGAAGTATGTTCCATTATATTTTCAGATAATCTATATTTTTTGACCTAGTATATTTTCAACTTCTCGTCCATATATTGTAATGAAATTAAACACCTCATACTTTTTGGTAATGATTGACACACATTCCATTATGCAATAATCATCAATGATGATAACACAATAACTCATCCCATTAATGCCTATAGGGGAATTTTTTCCACAAAACTCAATATTATCCAACTCAAAAATTCTTTTCAACCTTTGATAGTTTTCATTATATGTGTTTCAAATGATCTTCCCATATTTATAGGAATCACATGTTTGTGTACAACCACGTGATAACCAAGGGAGATCTTGAGCAATATAATTTTTTCCCAGATATTTTATGGATGTTTGGCTCATGTAGATAAGGTGTTTATTCTCTAAATTATTTTCATCTTCCTAGGACAAAAATCACATATCTCTTTTCCCATTCATGAGGTAGATATTCCATTTTGTATACTTTCCCTCCAACACATCATCACCATATTTTGATTTAGTGAAACATAATATCATGGAAAAGATTACATCATGTCATGAGTAACATAATTGACTTACAGTTATTAATTTATTGATAAGAACATCAACAAAAAAGACATATTCATGTCTCATTTGTTTTACCCCAAAAATTTATTTCAAAGAGCTAATAATTTTCCACTATTTATAATCCAAAAATCTTATGATACCTTCTTTATCATACCTAATTCTGATCACCTAATCCTTGTTTCATATTTTTTGGGAGGCACATCAACTATCGATGATGTATATCATATTGTGATCAGATGTCTTGAAGACAATTTCTACAACCACTATCTTCTCAGATCTTTTCTTTATGATCGATATTTTTGACTTGAAACCCAGTATGGATTGATAATCATGACATACCTTATAATATGATATAAAAACTTCATCTTGTAGATATGAAAATCTATTTTCCATTTTCATATCAATTGATGATGCATTTGTCTTATTCTTTATGACCAACCTTAGTATGATTTGACACCTTCCTCAGTATTGTTGATGAGAAATACCATTCCATGTGTCTGAATCCTCCAAAACAAAAACAGTGAACATAAAATAATGACACGGTGAATTGTTCTCATTATGAATTCTTTTGTTGGTCCCATTATGTTTGGTTACTATTTTCAAAGAAAAAAACAATTTGTGTTTCCCCCATCGTTCAATATCAATAGAATTTTAGGTGGTTTATATTATTGTGTGGAAATACTACACCACTGGTTGTCCCGTGGGTTCTCTAAATCATCATATTTTTCTTTATACACAAATAAATTTTCAATATTAGAGTGTGTTCTTATGGTTTAACATCAAGCGTTACAAATTTCTATTTTCGATGAAGCCCCATGCCAACCATACTATTTTGATTTGACTATCTATTCTATTCAACTGGACTACTATTCACATCTTTTATCTTCTCTATTGTCAGTATGATCTTCTATATCGATGGACTACCATGATTCAATTGTTTTTCTAGATCATTAACAGTTGTTTGTAGACCAACAACTTCTTATTCATGTTATTCAATAAATTTTATTTGATCTTTTCCAGTTCAAATAAAAAAATTGATCTCTATTTTCTATTCATAAATTTTATACTTGTATTCGAAAACCTTATCTGAAATCTTTGGATGTTAAGAATTTGTTATTCAATTTCTTCATTCAATTCAGAGTACTCTTATTCCTACAGTTCTAAGTTAATTTTCGCATCACAAACCACATTTTTAGATTTCACAGTTTTTTCTCACCATATGTGTATCTCTTCACGTGAAGCTTCTAATTCAGCTAAATGATCGATTATTCATTTAAATTATTTTTCTTCATTTCCACTTTCTTTCCTTGTTATCGAATTTCTGACAACTTCCAACAATGAATCTACATTATGATTGCTACATTCCTCCTACTCTAGTTGCTCATAATATTTTGAACATTCATATTCTTTTAAAAGTAGGTTCTAATTTTTTTAAGAATTTTCTCTTTTCACTTCTCCTTCCACTCTAATTTTTTGAATACTACTTCGGGGGATTTTCATGAGTATCTTAATTTTCATCTCTGACCTTTATGGGACAATTTACAACCAAATGTGTAATCTTTTGACATCGAATACATTCAAGTGGATGTTTACCCTAGATTGTTCATTTTCTTCTTTGTTGATTTTAAAAAAAAATTGCATGACATTATCCAAATTTTTTTCCTCTTAAATATCGTCAAAAGATAGATTCTTCATGAAATTGAATACCACATCTTTGGACTTCTCCTTTCCCACTACATTATTATCATCATTTCTTATTTCAAAGAATACATTATTAGTATGAAAGTTATCTAGTTTCAGATCACTTTGATCGTTCTCTGTAATACATAAAATGTCAGATTAAACTGAGATTTATGTTTTCTCAAGATCCACTTTTAAATATTTATATAATCAATAATTTTCCAAGATTTCACATGTCTTACCCGAAAAAATTCTCCCAATCAATAAATGTGTAAATTGAATCATTAGGGTGGATTATGAAATCCTCATATATCTTCCATAGAACTATCTTCTTCTCTTCTCTTACTTTTAAGTCACCCTGATAAATTTTCAAAAACTCTTCATATAATGTGATTTTTTACATGACATCCCCTTCGTATAGATTTCATTGGATAGGTATCCCCCTAAATCATTGATACCTTTAGTTCAAGAATCTAATTCCTTTCTATTATCTTATGATAATGATCCACTTTAAACATTAGTTTATTTTCCATGCATAACTACAATAAACATATCCATTTATAATGATCAGAATTAGGGATGCATCTGATTCATACATAGTAGAAAATTGATCCCATTAGTGATAAAATTATCTTTTTGGCCAAAGTCCTACATATATCCAACTGAGGGGGAACCACTGGATTTCAATATTTCCCTTTGATACCAAATTTTATGTACACTAGGTCAAATACACTAGGAGGGGGTGTATCATAGTATGAAAGATTAAATCTAATGCCTCTTCAGATCTTTTTTCTCCTTTAATCAAAAAACACTGATCTCTTTTTATTTTAGCAATATATAATCAGAAAAGAAATCATGCATAGGACATAGTAATTATAATTTGTTCACTCACACTAGGCTACGTACAAGGAGCATACAATGATGATGTGATGATGTACCAAATCCATTGAAGCTCATTGTCAATTAAAATGTTTTGGAAAGATCACTTATATGACCAGGATCACTAACTCTACAAGAGTTAAGGTCTACTAACTGCATTCCCAAAGTTCACTAACTATGTCCCTTTCTCTAGATCACTGACAGTGGAAAAGATCACCATGTGCCTCTTCCTTTGGTCACTACTCTTGGAAGGGATCACATGATAATTTATTGACATGTTGGTCCCTTCAATTACATGAAATAAAGAATCCCCAATTGTAGATTTATGATCTATTGAAGTTCCTTTTTCACCCATAGGTGAAATCCACTTTTTGAAATTGTATTTTTTTAGCAGAAATTGATTTCACGAATTGTTTAAGTCTGTTTGTGTATGACCTTCTTCCTCCATGAACTGTGATTCACTACATAATGTGTATTCTCCATGAATCACCTCTTCTTTGAACTTACTCCACATACCACATCCATGAACGACTTCTATGTAACACCTCCGTGTACAACCTCTACGAATCAATCCCATATACCGACCCTACTTAATGTTTCCACTTTTGATGAATTCTATCATCTATGTACCACTTCATCACTATGGACCAACACATCCTCCATTGAACATATTCCTCCTTGAGCTATAGATACCCACAAAAAAACTTTCACACATTGTTCTCATGTAATATTTTTCTTCGTGTAATCCTTCTTTGGGAAACAATTTTAGATTTAGTCAAATTCTTATGGATCCATGATATTTTCTAATGAAAATATATTTTTTTTAATGATGGGCATAGAAAACCTTATAGAGTAAAATAGATTCGCATAATTTGATAATCTGAGATTCTACCAAATCTTTACCATGTATTATGCTCCCGTGAACCATTATGCCCTATGCGGTCCATGTACCACCACTATTTCTTTGCGACACCTCAAATCACCCTATAATTTCATTGAATTACAAGACATCCCATGATCCATTTTCCTTAAACATATCATTGGCCTCCCCACAAATCATAGTCATACCACAGTCCATTTTTGTTTTTGTCTGCATAGCACTGCTACGTGGAAATCTTTCCTTTGTCGTTTTCCTCGTAGTTCCATGTACCAGATATACGGTTTGTGAACTATACTTTATAGTTTGAGTACTATTAAATAATTTGAAAAAATTATTCATTTCCCCAAAAAAACTCCTTATTTTGAGGCCATGAAAGTTGACAAACTCTAGGAAATTGCCCCACCTTAAAAACCTACTTCAAAAAACACCAAACATACTCATTCACGTTCATCTAGCTTTATCAACAAACACAATCACACCCAAAAACACTGAGAGAAATCCTTGAGGTATTTTTAGCAACAATAATCATAGATGATGAATGTACCACAAACTCATATCATAATCATAAAATTATTTTATATGAGTGTGGGACCATCATAGTTACAGTGACCATTTCATATGTCATGGTTACCTATTTAGAACATTATATCATAGTGTATTAGTATTCAACAGTAGTTTCCCATATCAAAAAGAATCCTAAGTAATCAAATATTCCCATAGAGAATCAATAATTACAAAATTAATCCCATTTTAGATAAATCATATCATCTTTATTTCCATAGTGGATCAATAATATCAACTTGCATCCCGTAGTGGATCAATAATATCAACTTATATCCCATAGTTTTCTCATGAGATATAAAAATTAACCCAATTCATTATAGGAGAATATGATCTTGGTCCCACTGCTGACATATTTAAAACTATACATAGCTGTTACATATTATCATATAAGATTATTCATACCATCATTACATAACCAATGGAAATAAGACATGTTTCATAAGCATTTCATCATTTCCTCTTAGCATAACCATTAAATAATAAAAGAGTTTTTAAAAAATATCAAAATAATAAAAATAATAAAAATATATAAAATATTAAGCATTATATAATTAGATCATATAAAAAAAATAAAATCCTATTATCATAGATATAATTTTATTTTGAATATGATTGGAATATTTCTTGTGGAAAGTACTCTTTTCAATTATAAATCACCAATTTAAAAACTCAATGTTTCCCAAATATTAAAGAAAATTTTGATTTAAAAGAATCCTATAATATTTTAAATGAGACATAAAATAATTGAGTATGTGTGATGGTGATAAATCTAGTTCATGATGTGTATGTTAAATCAATTATTCCTTTAACGTTATTGGTAAAAAGTCTAAAGTAACTCATTCAGAAATCAAAAAGAATATTACATTCAAATTATATTATAGATATTAAAATGTAGGAAAAATTAAATTTTTAAGTAATTTTAGAAAATTATAAATCATTGTTGATAAAAATATAAATAAAAAAATAGCATTATAGAAAAAGAGTTTTAGACCAGAGAGAGGAAGAAAGTTGAATTTCCATACAAAAATTGATTTGGCCACATGAGTTCACCAAGAGAGGAAAATGAATGGGAAAAATTTATTCCCCATCAATAACCAGAGGAGAAATTAAATATTGGGATTCATGAAAAATTATTCATAAAATTACATCATTTGAAACATGACCTTAAACAATCTCTATAAACAAAGAGATTGTAACATGAATCCCATACCACTTTGGTATCTTTCGAATCAAACCATCATAAAAGATATAATGATTGATTGATATGTATATAACCATAATTTTCATGATAATAATCATAAAATATATTCATGCATAGTATATACATGACATAATGGTTTTTGGTGAATATGACATGTTTTTCATAGAAATAAAAGTGAGATAAAAACCCTTACCCCAAGGTTCATCTTTCTATATACACATTAAAAACACACGTTTAATAAATATAAATTTATTATAAATATAGATTTATTATAAATATATTAAAACCCCATAATAATATATTTTATTCCATATATTATTTACCTATATAATATCATAACATGATTATTATCAATTTTCTATTAAAATCATTATACAAGTGATAACTGCTTCATTTCACATACCGGTTTCGGTTATCATTGATGATTTTGGTACATTAATCATGGTTTCATAATAAAATAAATTAAAATAATAATATAAATATTATAAAATTCATTAAATATATATTTATTTACATTCATACATTATATGTAGTGATAGAAAAATAAATTACACCATTCAAGTAGGTGATAGGTCGTACGTATGTGTCACATGACTTTCATTTTTCGAAGGATGTAATGAAAGAAAGGTAAATAATGATTCAAAACTAAAAAATAATTATTATATCATATATAGAATATTTTTTTAAATATATCCTTATTATCATTCATTTAATGACGAATATAATTGAAAATCACATAACTTCATGGAGGTTGTAGTGAACACGTACACACGAGCAATGAAATCATTTTACAATAGATAGTAATGTAAGAAGGTAGATATAATATAATAATAGAATAAGAATAAATATATTATAAATATATTATTATATATTAAACCCATCATAAAAAGCATCAATGAAATTTGGTGATGGAAAATGAGTGGTATCACTGCTAGGGGTGGCTGTCCACATGTACACAAACTGATAATTTCACTTCCCATTGCATGGAATAGAGGATGGATATTGGTGGTTGAATAATAATAATATAACTTATCTATATTAAGGATACAAAATATATTACTTAATTATAAATACCATATACATAGGGGAGTTATAGGATGAATTATTTTGAAGGACTTCAGGTAATACAATTAGATGTTCTTTTGAAGACCAACATTAGATCATTTTTAAGACCCATTAAAATCGTATTTTAAGATGTAAATTATCTTTAATATGTATTTATATATTTTCATAATATATTTCGGAAGGTTTTTATTTGGTTAAATTGGTTAATGTGTAATAAAGAAATGATATAAGTGGTGCCTTTTATATGGGAATGAAATGAAACTTTTGGAATTACGAAGATGATTAAAATATAGTTAATCATTCTCAATTTAAATTCTTCAAAATAGATAAATATTATAATAAAAAGAGTATAAGGTTAAAATATCATCATCCCATGAAATTTTGATCAGTTTTTGGGACCTCTTAAACCATATATTTTTCTTTAATCCCAAGTTAACCAATTTTAACAGTTACCATGTTAATTACTTTCTTAATAGTAAAGTGTTATATTTATACTTATAATATATAAATTATCCTATAAATGGAAATGGATGATATTTTTGACCATTTTTCCCCACTTGTCATCGTACTATATTTTTATGTTTTTCAATTAATTTAATAAAATATTTTTAAGATAAAATACATTTAATGTAATTTTTAACACTGTCAATTTAATTTTTATTTAAATAAAAGATGAAATAAAATTTATTCCAATATAAAACATTAGTAATTTCACCATATTTCATATTTATCAATAAAAATAAAAGAGAGAAATAATTTACTAACTTTCTTTTTTTACATTCAATGTTGTTAAAATCAATTATTTTATTTTTTTATTTATTAAATAAATATTGTGTTTACGTTACGTACATATTTTAGGTATTTTTTCAGTCACTAAGGATTTTAAAATTACTACCCGGATAAAAAATTTAATTTATATTTAAAACAAATATTCATAACCGAATGTATCATTGTTTTAAACTTATATAAAATTTTATGGTTATTAAAGTGATGTGAGAGACATATTGTATCAATCATCTTCCAAAAATAATATAAAGGTCATAATCCTATAAAAAAGGCACAATGTGGCCCATTATTAAATTTTCATATGGAATTTTCTGATCTATATTCACCATATTGGATAAAATAAAGTGTTAGAAAAAATTTAAATCCTTCTCCCAAACTTTAAACCATAAATTTCATGATTTACCCTTAATTAGGTGGGAAAATTTTACAATGTTTTCAATTCATAATGAAAAAAACTAAAAGATATCTATTTATAAAATTTGAAACTACAACTTCTAAATATGGTATCCATTTTTTAATATTTAGTTTCTTTATGTGGTAGAAATTTACATTAACATAAGTACACATAACATCATGAAGCCCATTTTTCAGTAATATACATAATTAATTAGTAAACTGAATTTACTGTTATCCCTTTCCTTGAAAAAATAATAAATGAATTTTGGAATATTTAATTTTATATATAATACTAGCATTTAATTAAACAATTTCACTAATAGTAACAAATATTATATATTAAAATGAAAAAGCATTGTGCAAATGAAAACAGTTTTCATAGAAAATCATCCCAATTACTTTCAAATTAATTTTAATTTCATTTTTATCCACTTGAAAACTTTTGAATACATTTTATAACTATGTAAAAAAATAATTTTTTTATAATTTAGATAGAAATTTTCATACCCTATAGTCAAAAAACTAAGAGAAAAATGACACATTAAATAATATTTCAACAACATATCGGGGTTTGTTTAATCTCTGTGTTGTGTGTAAAGAAAAATATAAAGGAAATTATTTTTTCAAAAAAATTATATAACAAAATAATGGGGTTTCAAAAATAAAATTTTTTCTATTAAGTTATTTCTTTATTTTATGACATTTAATCTTGCCATCCAACATGGGATTTACATTAAATTTATACTGTGACTTGTAATTTAAGGTATAAAAAATTAAATGATGAGTCTACATGAGTGGATTTTGGTATAAAGTCAATATAGAATCCTTTAATATGATGTTTATATCATTTAATGAAATCATAATATATGAATTATATGATGATATAAGATTATTTATATTTATCATATTAGAGTTTTTTACCATATTATTTCATGGACTCTATATTGAATATTTTCATAATGTAGTGTAATGTGATTTTTGTGTATGTTGTATGAAATTTATACAGAGTTCTGTTTATTATAAGATTGGTATTAAATTTAAAATTGATGGATATGCCTTGTCGGGTTTGAATAAATGATCAAATTAGACTAGAGGATTTGATGATGAAATTATAGAATATGGTGTAGTATAGATACCTAGACATGTGGGTGATATTGATTGAGTAATGTGGTGTACTATTTTGTTTTTTCAGTGATATTTTAATGATTCTAAATATATATAATTTATTTGTAATAAAGATTATTATTGTTCTCTATAATAAGGATGAATGATGTTATGATGAATTTTACATATGTTTCTATCATTATTGTCACTGTTATTGTATCTTTATATCCACACATGTAATGTACCTAATAGGATCACTCTATAACAGTAGCTGGGCTAGTCACCACATGGACTCATTCACATCTTTCCATATATGAGAGGCTCTTTACGAGTAGTAAGGGTTTGGAGGTGGTAAAACATGGTGATTATACCCTCTAAATTTTTAATAACTATAACCAAAGAAATCACATAAAATGTCAGTGGAATGTAATGACAACTGACAATAAAAAATAAATGAATAAAAAAATAATTAAAATAATAGATATATGGCCCAATCCTAAAGTATAATTATGCGTAAATATTCTATAGTGTACAAATTATTAGACATAAAATAATGGAAAATAAAAATAATTAAAATCCAATGGCTATATTTCGGAGTATCCTGAGCACTGTCTTAGTCTTATGCCCTTAAGAACCCATGTACAAGAGTAACGACACACAACACTATCCGTGATCCTAGACCTACAATGATGAGGTCTATCTTAGTACCTATCATATTACTAAAAAAAGTGCAATATATAGTCAGTAGTTTACTTCAAATAGTGACTATAATAAATATAGTCAATGCATATAAGCTACAATAGTGTGTATGTATGATAATAAATAATCTATAATGGAAACTAAATACAACTCGGTCTTGAAATACATGTCATGATCAATGTTTTATATAATAATTAATAACTACATAACATAGTAAAGTATCAGATACATCATATACTGAAATATCAAAAATAATGCAGCTATTTCATACACTGAACAATCATGTATCAACATTAGGATACACCAGTATATCAAGTATAAAGAAACTAAAACATATGAAAAATAATCATGTATTTGTCCTTAAAAGGTCAGGACCCAAGCCCATTGACCATGGTGTCACGTTCTAGTCCACATAGCTCGTATAAACAAAACTATGTGCAATTTATTCCACCATGAACTCAGAACCCATGGGAAATAGCCATGGTATCCTTTTTAAGACCAAATATAAAATTCCTAGAAAACTTTTTATTGACTTTTTTAGTGCCAAAAGAGTATTTCCATATATGTATAAAAATATGGATCAAATTTAAAAAACTAATGAATCCAACAAAAATATGAAATTGGCTCAACAGTTCAATACTACAATACCTTACATTACGTTTATGTCATGTCACCCATTATCAATGTAATATATAAGGATTTAAGGGAGCATATTAGAATCCATTACATTAACCTATTCAATTCATATTAATCATTTTATAAATCATCTCACGTAAAAGAGATAAAGAAGATGAAAAATAGTGTTCATCCCTTTTATAAATTTATTTATTTTAATTATAAAAATGATCAAAGTGATTGGTTATTTTATATTATCTTCTTCAATTGAATGTATTATACTCACTTAACTAGTAAATTAATTTATATGAAATAAAAGGTAGTGCCCGTGTTAATGGCCATTCACTTTTTGAAAATTTATATTAAGGTCATAAATCATGAGATCACCCGTCTCATTTACAAGTTTGAATTAAAACATTTCATCCCACATTTTTTTTATTAATGACATTGTTCTAAAACATTTATTCAACCACTAACATCCCCATTTAATTCTATGATGACATACAATCTAAGGTATAAATATCAGCTTTCCAAAAGGGTAGGAATATTCAAATATATTAAAAAGTAATCACCTCAAGTGGTACTTCAAGATGAGGTCGAAGACATCCAACCATGTCAAATGAAAAATTTAACAATCATACACATTTTTAAAAAAAATTATTTGAGGACTTAATCATTTTAAAATCAATGTATGGAGGTTCTGGAATGTGGTACCACAACATAGGCTACAAAACACCAAATCATTAAATGGAGATAGTATAAAACACCTACTTAATTTATTGTGAACCACATTTCTCGATCATCAGGATCTGATCTAGATTATAATGAATAAAATCACTAAAATTGATAAACAACATAAAAGTAAAACATTTGAGATAACATAGAATTAACATACCATATACAATGAAAAACTGAAAAAGGAAATAAATTGAGTAATAGAATTATTTATAGGCTTCAAATAGACCTAATAGTGTGTGAATTATAAAAACAATTGAGGAAATCTACCTTTATAAGATGGAGGAATAGAAGGATCACATGGGGAGGATGTTGAAGAAATTGAGAAAGAAAAGGGGGTGAAAAAACGTGAATTACTAGAGGGTGAATTATTAGTTTTCCCTCTTTTAATGAGACACATGGTTTTTATTCAGGGGTTGGGTAACAGTTTAAATGTCTAGACCGAGATTACCATCGAACTGGTAGCCAAAACGGTATATCACATGGCCTCATGCACCTCCCCATATGCCAGAGGTTATAGACTAGAAATGAGGGTCTTGGGAGGTGATAGTGGGGAGACTAAACCCTCTTATCGGAGATTCAAATCAATATTATAGATTCAATAACAATAAACATCATAGGAAGTAATAAATAATTCAATGGAATGTACTGGAAGATAGATTTGTTCTAAATAAAAAATAAGTGGCCAATGCTAGTTTATACAATAAATGAATTCATGATTGTTTATTGATATATATCTACTGGATGTAAACAATACACCATTTTATAATAAATGACTCAAATAAAGAAATGACAGAAAATCCCCATGTGTGCTTTTCTTGAGAAACCATAGTTCCAGCATGGTTCTTTGCTCTTAACATTAGGTACAAGAAAAAGAACAACCAACCTAATTCCCGCAAATAAAAGACCTACATATGTACCAAGTGTACCTGAGTAGTGTGTTAGATGAAATATCATTAGGTCACCACCTACGGTGCCAAGACAAATCCAGTGCAATATAAATTATAAATTGTGTATTTATATAAATGTTATGAGAGAACTACATGAACAAATAAACACCAGTTGAGGTTCCTAATGGACACCTGATTGCGATACTCACTTCACCCTACAACTATTTTGTCTAATCATATCAACTATAAGAATATGTATATATATATGTGTGTGTGTGTTAAATATAAATATATAAATATATATTTATACGTTGGGTTGGATCGGTGCATACCTCCTCCATCCAATTCAAGGGGAGATATCACAGTATTCCCATAACCCAAGACGAGGAGCCCTTAGTCTCTTCTCATCAAAGAATTAGATTAATTTTGGGGTGGATCGAGACATACTTCCACCATCCAATTATAGGGGAGAATTCAAGTTATACCCATAAACCAATACCATAATCGCTTAGTCTCATTGAATTCTTGCATTTCGAATATGTTTTTGGGTGGATTAGGATATACCGATGCCATCCAAATTTCAGGGGAGCTCTCACAATCTGCACCTAACTGAATACCAAGAGGCCTTAGGCTCTTGGGATGGAAGCATCTAATATTAAATAATCAGAAGTGTCATGGGGAATGAATTTTTCCCACCCACAACTTTTATATATATTTGGTATGAGGTAAAAATTTCTCCCACATATATGCATACATTACTCGTATGGGGTAAACTACTTCCCACCCATTAGTATACATAACTGGCATGGGGTAAACTACCACCCACCCACAAGAATACAATATTTGTTATAAATTATAATGTAATTAATAAGGTAGTACCTATTATGCATTTAAAACAGTTAATACCATATTACATTTAAGCAATCAATTTCATATTTATACTTAATTCAAACCATCATGAGTACTCAAACCAATAATTAACATATTTATCACATTCAATTAAAATAAATGAAAAAGGGTCCACTCCAACTTTTAATTATCCATATTCTATTACATTTCATATATTATTTTCAATGAATCCATTTAATACATGTAAATCGGCTCATTATGGGGAAACCATTTATTCAATACATGCCACTTGGTATGAGGAAACATACATAGAGTCATTCTCACTCAATTTTCATAAACATAGAAAATTTATTTTTAAGGTAAAAGTTTCAAACAGATCATGGTCAATACTATTATGGGAATCTACCCAATTTCCTCAGACATTATAATAATCCCACTGAACATTCAATTTTACTTAACTCATTGAGACATACCACCATCTTTCCAAGGGATCAAGTGTAATATGTGGTATTAAGGATTCAAGGAATGATCTTACTTCAGAAAGTGAAACATAAAAGTGAAAAGAAACCAAAGTTGACATATAACATTTATAATCTCACGAATAAACATACAATAATGTATTAATGTAGGAAAGCATAATTGTCTAACACTACATTTTTGGCTTGAAGGAGACACACCTCTGTTTGAGAAGTTTCATTAAAAAAAATTATTTTGTTAGTATACAATCAACAACCAATTTTATTTATATCATTAACCATATCACAAAAGAATTTAATCAAGGAAAACATAATTCATTAATTAAATCTATGAACTATAAAATAATAAATTTTAATTAATGCATTATTAAAAATAAAGGGAATGGAAAGGGACCCTACCTTAGTGTCGAACCAAACCAAAAATATGACTCTTAGTGCTTTCTAACTAGAAGTTGCTACTCCCCCATAAAGAATATTCACTATCACATATATATAAGGACACCAATCCCCAATGAACACATCAGCATGTCCATGATCATGTACAAGGGGATTCTTACTTATATGCTCATATGAATATACTAGTCTCCACTCACCTACACATGCATTTTCATATATATACATAGGTACACATTGACCCATATATGTTTATTCACTACTATTTATGAATATACACATTACAGGGGACTCTAAACACACACACACACGCGCGAATACATATATATATATATATACTAACCTATGAATAGGAAAGCGAGTTGACTTAGACCCGGGGACTCGAAACCATATGAAAGAATACAATGCACTACAGAAAACATACTAATAAAATTAAAACAATTAATTCCCTAATTTTGGGTGTGTGAAACCAATTAGTGGGAACATAATGTCATATCGTATGAAGAGAATTAATCTTATCAAGCCAAACCACATTTCCTTCAGTGGTGGTTTTAGGGGCACACAAGTACATGTCCCAAGAGTCCACTCCCACAACCCTAGAACAATATAAAATTAAACCAAAATCAACCCTAAACCAGGGTTGTTCAGCCAATGAAAAATAAGAAAAAAGAAATACAGAAAAATATCCCATAATCAAAAGAGGTGAGTACAAAGATTCTTTCTTCAAATCCTTAGATAGGGAACTTGTGGAATCTATGGAGAATTTATTGAATATGTGGGGATCCCTGAGAGGGGGAATCAAGCGCCAAAGGGGAACCCCCTTGGGGTTTCATGCATCGAATATGGGGGTTGAGGGTGAGGATGATTGTTTTTATTTTATTTTATTAAAATTTAAATTATTTAATTACAAAAAAAATAAATACACTGCCCAATTTGGGTTGTATTGCTAGCCAAACCTTGTACTGACTATGTGGCACCCCCTGCTTAATTGATCCACCTCGTACGGTTTGACTGACATGGTTATTATAACATTTTACAAACAATGTGATGAATAGTGTTGAAGTACTAGCTAAGTCGAACTTCAAGTGTGGGATATGCATATAGTTCTAGAATTTGTGTGCAGCCTATGCACACCACCAATGGACACTTAAAACCATCTGTATGGTTTCTTGCAATGGGACACACAATTTTAAAAAAACCATACACCCCATACAGTCTTTCAAAACATGGTGTTGTTCAGGTATGGTGGTTCTAAAACTCCTTGATAAACCGTTTAAACATAACAGGTCTTCACAGAAGTCCAGAAACATTACTATGACAGGTTACAACTAACAGAAATGATTTTTGAAGCTCATTTTTAAAAACAACCCATTATGTAATTGAAAATGTTTGTATACCTTAACATTTTTCATCATGTTTAAAACATGGAATGTTACATCTGTACCCTAGCTGGGCGATGACACTGTACAATGTGGTATTCATGTATCATGGCTAGTGCATGAATATAAAAATCTTGGGAAGTCTGTGTACCCACCTTTGTAATATATTAAAAACCCCTCACATTTCTTTGTGACCTCATATGAACAGTTTCAAAAACCATTTGACACCCTCAATACGTCCACATTGATTATCCTAGAGGGCATTACAATTTCAAAAAACAATGAACCTGTTATTACTTCTCATGGATCTTTGTTTTCTAAGCCATATTATCTCAAAACACATTCAATCATTTCATTCACCTCTCAGTCCTTAAAACACCATTATGAAAAGAACACAGTTATGTGGTCTTACTCTATAAATCCATTCTGCGGCCCAAATTAAGATATATCCCATCCTCTAATAAAAATGTTAAAATTCATTTATAATTTCCATTTTATCATGGTACAGGATGTTATAATATCAGCACCTTTGAAATTATCATCATAGATACGGATTGGGGAACATTGAAACATCAACCAACCTAATGTGGTCACATGTTTCTGATCAAATGGCCATGTTTGAAGTATGGATGACCAACATGCTACCAATAGCTACATTATGAATGTATTTTATAATCCATAAAAATCACATGTGATTCTCTTAACCATCAATATAATTACTAACACATGGAATTGATTATATTCTATAACTGAGAGAAGATAATATCATTAGATTTTTTTATCTACTGGCCTATGAACCAACCCACAATTGGAACATAATCTTAAAAAAAAATTCCGAGTCACGATTCTAAAACAATTAGAATTTCCAAATAAACAAATGTCCTTGGAATCTTATCGATTCTCATGACCTATAACATAAAACACTACATCATATCACAAGAGAGGCTATTATTCCATTATAATTATCAAATTTGTATTGTCAAATTTCAATTGGCCCAACTTATGTTTGGTTATCCAGACTTCTCCATGAAACACCATAAATAAAATTTTCACTACACCCATCCTCCCCTAACATTTTTCCAAATTTAGTTCCACATTTAACAAATACAATTAGAAAAAATAACTCAATTAGAACTGCCCTTGACCTATACTTTCTAAAAAAATTGGCTTAAATGGAACATGCATCTTATCCAATATATAACACGTTCACCCAATCGATATTAATATCACATCAAGAACATTATTTGAGGTTGATAACTTACATTATATGATATATCATGATCAAATCAATTAATATTCTTTTTATCTGATGGTATACAAGATTGAAAATGACCATCCAATTACTGATCTGTCATAGTCAGGACCCCTCACTCATGAGGTTCTCCACTCAATAGCCTATGGCGGGTATGAAAACCATAGGGATTTTATTTAAACTTCTATCTAATCACACTATTAAGGATCACATATAAAAAATAGAATAAAAATTATTTTCTTATTTTTCTATGTGTATAACCAACACCCTCTCAGTTTACTCATGACAATGTTAGGATATTGGGAATGATCGTTAATGGTCAGATGAGCCCGTAAGGGGCGCTGCGGCTCTCAGAAGCTCTCCCCATCGCCACCTCCTTCCCACGGTTCTCGTCGTCTCCTCCCCTCAGATCCGGTGGCTATGGGTTTTTCTCCGACTCTCCCACTCATGTCGCTAGCTCACTTTCCCAAGACCGCTCGCGAGATAGGGTTTTTGCTAGAGGTGCAGCGTTGGTCAGAGTTCGAAGCTCAAAGCTCCGGTGGGGGCGGTTCGGGTTTTGAGGCAACTCTCGAGGTTGATAGGGCGGCGGCGACGGGATCTGGGTTGCAGGTTTCCGCTGCTTGTAACGGTTTCTTGTTTCCCTGTGATTAGGGTTTTTCGGTTTCTGTTTTGTTTCACTATATGTGTGTTTTTGTTTTCTGGATCTGTACCCGGTGTTTTCTGGCCGAGGATGGTTGTTCTTCCCGATGGCCGTTGGCTTACGGATACGGTGAGATTGGCGGCGCTTCTGGTTGGATCTACGGGTGTAAGACCGATACGTCTACGGCATACTCTACAGAGCGCTCTGGACCCTTCCGGGTACGCGTCGGCGTCTTCCGCGGCGGTCTGCTCTTGACCACGGGTGATGCGGTGGCGGACGTTGGTGCAGATCACCTTCGTTTTGGTATTTCGGTTCCCCTGCTGTTCTCGGTGGGCTTGTTGACTAGTGTGTCATGGGCGGTGGTAGTCCATCACCAGTGATTCTCACCATCGAGGAGATGTTTGTCCTCCGGTGTTAATGTCTGTGGTGGCGCGTCGGGGTTGGTCGCCGGTGGCGCTGTCTGATCATGCTGATGGGGTGTGGCTCGAGGTGGCGACCTGCTCGAGATGGCCCGGTAATCGAGACTCATGATGTTTTTTTGTTTTATTTTGAAATTAGAATTTGCGGATGGTGGTTTGTAAGCCTGGTTACCGGTTTTCTTTAAACCGGATTTGGAGAAAATATAAAAAATGATTTGCAGGAATGATCGTTAATAACTGTGAATACACAGAGATGTTATTTATCGGTGTTAATTACTCCTCCTGAGCCATTATCACATAAAAAAGGATATAATATCCTTCACCAAATCCTGAAACCACGTCTCCCAACAATTTATATTGATATCCCAACATGGGTGAACAATCTTACGACGCCCAAATAATTTACAAGGTAATACTAATCATGGAAACTATCATTAATTTACACAGTGTTAGTTATCCATACACTAAATCATTAAATTGAAACTATGATTCTTTATTTCACACATAAACACTCGAAAATAATTTATTTAAATGGTATCATTTTCTGTAGGAATATACCAAACCTGTTATATTATGTAGAATTACAATATTGTACTACCTAATTAAAAAACTGACTCATGCTCCCATGAGTCATTCATCATCTTGGATATGCTTAACGTGTTATTAGGTAGATAAATCACTTTAATGAGGGAGATACCTCAGAACTAACCATCAAAAATAGCCATCAACATGTTCCATAATTATCAAATCACCACCATCTCTTAGTGTTCATCAATGGTTGGGAACTCAACCAACTACATAACCATCATGCTACCTTGTAAGAACATATTTTTAATCAAACTATCATATCTCAGGAATCTATTAGATAAATTTATCCATAATATAACTCATAGACTCATTACAAACTCACTGATGAGTTTAAAAAATTCATCATCATCCATGAGACATGAATTAACAACATCAACATCTCACTGGTTTCATGATCTATATCAACTATTCTCAATTGGTCCTTTATAATCACTTTCCCACTACCCAGATGGACACACTTTTCCTAATTGATGCATCTCCCAAAAATTAGTAATGTAATAGGCCTCAAATTACAAAAAAAAACTTACCTAATGTAACACACTCCATCATCACCGATCACGGTTCTAGTACATGGCCAATTATCTTATACTATGTTCTAACCTAATAAAAGAGATAAATGAGATACTTTTATGAACACTAGATTAATAACGTTGTTATAAATATACATGAAACGGTTTTTGAGTAATGATGATGAACATAACTACATCAAGTGTTAATGATAAATACTAAAAATGACTCATAGTGTTTTATACACTAAATACTTTTTACAATGTCCTCCCAAATAAATGGGGTAGTCATCTCATTATTATCATCTAAATGCTATAATTCTTCCAAAAAACTCATTGTTCCCTTGTCAGTTTTCTATAGACATGAAAAGTATACATAGGATTATTACTCTTGAATACTTCTTGTAAATCCTAAAATAATAGGTTTTAAATATTTACGTGATGTTTAATCAAGACTAAACATTATTTAACCATCAATTTTTAACTTGATTGTATCTACACATAACAATTCATTCTATATCAACTATGAAATTTAATATGAGGAACTACCATTTCATTTATGTTAATGTCTAATTAAACAATATATATCAATGTCACATCATCCCACATGACTATAATACATACGAGATATTTCATTTCATCTATCCAAAAATTAAAAAATATTAGATGATCATTAAGGCAGCTGACCATTCCCAAGGTATGTCTAACCCACTAAACTAGAGTATTACACAATAGTCATTACCTTTACAAGGATAATCTTATCACATAACCACCAAAAAAACCAAGGGTTTATTTTTATCAATAATTTTGATACCATGTAAACATTACACATCATGTATAATACCCATTATTAGCACTCAACAATGCTTTGAGCTCGATGGGATATATTATAACTAGTCTAGCCCCTTATATAAGGAATAAAAAATAAAATAATTCTACACATGAAATGATCAATAAGTCCAACCACAATTTTTCTAGGTCCAAAAAAACATAGTAATAAGTCCTCAATGTTCCACTTAAATTCTCACGATCCCATTCTAGGAATATTCAAGGAAACTTATCCCAAGTGACAAAAACCTCCAAAAGGATTTATTTTTGCGAAATTAGACAAATTTAATTCATTAAAACATTTAAATTCTTTATTTTTCAATGTTATGAAGTACAATTTTTAATGGTAAATTATATTTATCACTTTAGACTCATATCACAATGCAGTATTAGGAAAACAATCTCTTAATTTCTTTTCTTCCATTTCAACAATTTAGTCATATTTCTTGACAATTGGGTTTAGTTAAAGGATATTTTATTTCCATCCTATATATGAAGAATTAATTATAATTTAATTGAAATTTTAATTAACTAACTCCTCATAATAATAGTGATCAATATTACATTTCAGGGATTTTATATAGAAAAGGGGACATGTAAAGAAGGATTCCATTTTAAATAACCATATAATTAATATATATATTCCCCCATGGTGTAATAAAATAACATACATATAAAATATATCTATAAGGGTCCCATCATGTAATGAATAAATTTTACCATAATCCATCCCTTCTAAACATGTTGGTTCCATTTATGTGCAATCCAAAATAATTAAATTATCTAGATTTAACTCCTAATCAAATGGTTTATCTTATAAAAAATATTCAATGAATGACAAATTTTGGTCCAATTGTGGATTTATAATTTCATTCATATGGGTTTTAAGGCCAAATTATTGTGTAATAATTCAGTCATAAATTTAACGACTTCCTATAATAATTTTATTTTTTCATTCGTCATGGTTCAGTTTGATACATTACCATTCCAAAATTATAAAGGTACATGACTTTATAAGTTATAAATGGGAATTTATGTAAATATAAATTGGTTTTTTATCTTTTATCTCAATGTATGAAATGTTAATATATATATATATAATGTATTGATTATATGGGTAACCATTCCCCGTTTGTAAAGTCTCAGAATTTTTTTTATTGTTATTGTAACCCATTTTATCACAACCATTTATGTTTTAGTGCATGAAAACAATGGTTCATGGATCAAACATGTCATAATTTGTTAATTGTGATTCCACTATCATGTTATAAGAGAAAACACAATTTTAGTTGATGAAAAAACATTAATAACTAATTATACATATCTTAAGTATATCAAGGAATGATATCAAAATAATAATACAAGTAAAAAGGAAGATAATAATGGAAAAAATAATACATCTAGGTAATATAATTTGGAATTCAAAATAATGAATGTGTCATATTAAATATAGAATCATACTGATATGTTACACATACATGGTATAAAAATTATCATGAATGAGGTAATGTATAATGTAATCCGCATTCTAGAGAATATGCATGGAATGTTAATATTTATGTTCTTGTAATGATGAATGTAATGGTATTTATTTACCATACCATTCCTAGGGTAAAAATCCATAAATCAAAAACTGAGAAAATACACCAATCGCTCAAGGTGAAATAATAATCAAATCAAATGTATAAATCATTCTCATTCCAGGAAACACGGTCTTTTATTGGTGTGTGTGTCTTCCAAAACGTGACACAATCTATTTACTATGTATTGACACATTCCATGTATCATTCCTACCATCACAAAATATTGAGACAACACGAAAATAACTTATGATACCACTCGTAATAACCTGACATGAATTACTCTATAATAGTAGTTGGATTGGTTGACAGATTGAATCATTAATGCCTAACCATATCATTATGGTTTCTAACTAGAAGCCAGGGTCTGAAGGTTTTACATCAGGTATATTATACCCTTGGGATCAGTAAGAAACTTAGAGGTTGAAATCATAATTAAAGGTAGTGAAATGTTACAAAAACTGATAATAAAAAAATAAATGAATTAATGACATATAATAATAACTGGTAAACCACCCAATTCAAATTTACAACCATACATGAATATCCTATAAAGTACAAAGAATTATACGTAATATACATTAAAATGAAAATAATAGTGCTCTGAGAGATATATTCATGAGCATCTTGAGAGCATGTCTAGAATTTTTATCCTATGATTCTATTTTAAATAGTAACAACAAACAACATAATAAATGATCATAAATCTAAAACCCTAAGGGTTTCCGCAATACCCATGAATTAATAGAATGGGATGTGAGATATAATAATTATATCACCACCAACTATATCAATAAAAAATCATGTCGATGAATAAAATCTATAACAATGTGTATGTATAACTGGAATTAATATGTAATTATGATGGAATACAAACTAATATTTCATTAAAATATATGATCAAAGAGGTATATAATAATGAATAAATTAATAATAGCATAAGTAATGGCTATATCCGATTCTGATAAATCATGAATCTAGAAGATACAGCCTATGTCATATAATCATGAATCAATCACGGCCTACACTGAGATATGAACTATAAATAAATAACAACTTATTATGAGTAATAATGTAAAATGTTTATTAGGGATATGTCCCATTCCAATTGACCAAGGTTTCTAATTCGATTCCATGATTCTCTTCTATAGAAAACTCGGTGTAATGTAGACCTACATTGTCAAGGAACCCAAGGCCGCTAGCCATGGTGTCTTCTTTAAGTCCATAGATAACATCAATAGAAAAACATAGTATAGAATTTGGTGGAGCCTATGGATATTGTCCCTAGAAATCTAAGAAAGATATATCCATGCTAAAAATCTAAGGAATATAAGGAAAATTTTAATGTGGTTCACTAGTACTATATTATGATACCCAATATCAGTGTTATACCACCTCATCCATTATCAACAATAATATAAAAGGATTTATGGGACCATGCGAGTGACCAAGCCCTTCATCAATTCAATTCATCTTAGTAATTTTCTAATTATTCTCAAATATAGGTGACAATGAATAATACAATGTTAGTGTCTACACCTTTAATCAATTTCATTAGATTAATTAGAAAACTGATCAAGGGGCCATGTTAGTTTCTACTCCCTTTACCTATTGAATTTTTCATATTCACTCCATTAGTCATATCACTTCTCGGTAATAAAAGGAATGGTTCATGTAAATTTCTATTCACTCTTTATTGATTTCCATTATGGTCATTAATTTAGAGATCAACCATATTTTTTAAAAACACCAATTAAACATTATCTTCTACCCCTTAATTTATTTAATACAATGTTCTATATAAGGTATTCAACATTTCAACATCACTATTTAAATCTCAAATGGATTCCACAACATGGTGGAAAGATTATATCACCCTAAGGGGTGGCATAATCATTGTAATTCAAGTTGACTCCTTTCAAGTGGTAGGTCGGGTTGAGGTTGAAAAACTCTAACCAAGTGAATGTGGAAATTGAATTTGAAAACATGTTTTAAAAAATTTTAATTCATGGCCTTACTCATTTGGGAAGCAATGCACATAGGGTCTAGTGTATGAACGTATGGAACATGTTATAAAACCACATTAATTTACATGGAAAAGGTATAGAACACTACCCTCAATATTATTATGAAATACTTGTTTGTTAGTGGGATTTGATTTGGTTTGGAAAGAGAAAAACAAATGAACTTGATAAATGACCTACAAATAGGGAATATGATCTTCCATGTAAATAACATCCAATATGATAGGATAATCTAAAATGTATATGAGAGGAATATTAAACATAGTGAGATAATTCTGTTTCACCTGAAGATTCATGAATCACAAAAAAATATATAAAATCCACCCCTGAAAGAGGGAGGAAGCAGAGGAGTGCACTAGGGATGCTATTGTAGAAATGGGTAATGAAAAGGGGGTGGAAAACCATTATGAATCATATGGGTAAATTTTAATTTTTTTAATCTTAATGAGCCTCCTGTTTTCACCAAATTTTTCGGATATATATCTGCCAATATTGTAGTTATATTATCCAATTTTTCACCATCCTCTCATGGTAAGCACACGGTTTAATGAACGGTGTGCAACCCATGCGCCCACCTCTACAATTTTCTATATACCCCTTGGGTTTCCATATGACCTCAGGTGCATGGTTTCAAAAACCAAATAAAATACTTTAAAGGGATGCATATTTTATCTTGTAGGTCCACACAATTTTAGTAAATAATGTTCTCATTCTGGATTCTCATTAAAATGTTATTTCACAGCCTGATGCTCCTGAAACTCATCAGAACATCCAATACATCTCTAAATCCATAAAACACCATAAAAACACTACATTTTTTATATGAAAATCTTGAAAATACATTATTGTGATATAATTAATATTTTTACCATCCACCAAAAAAAATTAAATTTTATTAGAATCTCCATCTCTGTCAAAAATGAGGATGTCATAATAAAATTATATTATCTATAACTCCAAAGATTTCATATGGGATCATTGTTATTACTTCCATATTGGTATGTATTTTTAATATCTATTTCTATTATGAAATCACCAAATTATTATTATTGATAGTTGAACATGATATGTTATAGAGTATTAGTTTGAATGTTCTAATATCACATTTATGAATTTGATGAATTAATTTAAATCTTCGGGGAGAATATCATGCAAGAGGTATGGGATAGATATATTATTGTGTATCGATTTTCGGGTAGTGGGTTATCCTATTTTATCAACTTCATACATTGATAAAATATTATTCTCGTATCCTATTAGAAGTTTATGGTATCATGAGGGAGTATTTTGTATGATAGTATACATTCATACATTATATAAATTTATTATATATCTAATGGAATTATTTGAAGGAATCATTGAGGGACTATTTCTCTAACCTAAGTATATATTATGAGGTTAAAATCACGTTTTGTTAATTTTTTTATAGTACATGAGTATACAGTTTGTTAATGTTTGTTACTATTTTTGTTTCATATTTTCTTATTCTAATGATATTCTTGATCCTTAAAATAAATTTACATGATATCTATTATATCATTATACCAGTGGAAATCTGTTATTTTATCGTTAAATGGGCAATTCTTTCCATTTGATTCATTATACAATTTCTATTAGACATCAACCTTTAAAATATTAGATGTGATCTTCGGGTGTCACTCCTTGTCTCATAACACGATCAGGAGGGTACATAGAGGGTCTCTGTTGTGAAAAAATGTTATGATAATTTCGGTTTGAGAAGAATTTAAAACCTGTTTTGGGTATTATTTTAATGGGTTAGTAAGAGAATGAAATTTCTTGTGTTTTAGTATATGATGTGAATCAGAGAAACTACTATATATACAGAGGACCAATGTACCCATGTGTAATGAATTTTATTATATCATTATACCTACTATTGGGAATATTTTTATAGGGTAATATAAAAGTTATGGGGTTATTGATAATATACTATTTTCAGTCATGATATTTGTGAGTTCTTAGTATGAGATGAAATTTCATATCGGGAAGAATTTTTTGATATTATTTGTAAAAATCATAATTGTTCAAAGACATTGTTGTTTATATATATATATTTAAATTCTATTTTTATTTCATATATAAATATCATCAACTATTCATTTTTTGGGATGAAATAGGTTTAACATGAACATAAAATATTTAAGTGAAAATTGAATCAAAAGGTGAAAAAATGTAGAAAATAGAATTATTTGAATTTATGTACAATACATTCCAATATATAAGGGATGGGTCAACCTTCAAAAGGATATTAATTCTAGATCATATGTGGGGAAATATTTTGAGTTGATATAGATAGTAGATGTGTATTATGTTTTTGTGGAAATGAGAATGCGAAGAAGAGCTTCTCAATAATTTTGAACTATCTTTTTAGGAAATTGTGTTAAATCTATTTTCTATAAAAGAATATTTTATAACTTTACATGATATATTTTCTAAAAAAAACAATGTTGGCTGATAAAAAAATTATGATCATTTAGTAATGTAATTCTTCTATTTTTAAATTTGATGTAATATTTAAGTTATAATTCTGTTAATCATTGGATTTTATATCTTATAAGGTGATATTGACCTGATATTTTGTGAAAAAAATGAATATGTACCTTCAAAATTATATTAAATCACTTATCCAATATAATATGAATAAACATATAAGGGAAACTAAGGTCGGGTAATGTTTTAAGAAAAAAAAAATTCCTTCTTGGATGTTAGTTTGTGGGGTCTAATATAGATAAATGATATAGGAATTTTTTTTTTCATTTTTTAGTGTGATCAATGGTTTAGTGATCAAGTGTATTTTTATTTCCAATATTTTTATACTTTATAGAATCTGGTTTTTAGAACCATATCTTGGTTTTTATGGATACGTTTGTCTTGTATATGGTAATGTAGGACACCATCAAATTATCATCCCATGATATGACCTAGTGAATCACTATACACCACTCCATTGTTCTATTCATATATTGATAAATTCTATTTCATATTTTTAATTGATTATTAATGAATAAACTAGGTAATGGGAAAGAAATGTTGTCATTTGTGAAAGATAAAACAAATATTTGATCAGCTGAGAGTGGAAAACTATTACTTAAAATTTATATTTTCTCAAATTATAACATGATGAAAATATAAGAAAAATTCATTCTAAATGACACTTTTTGAAATAAATTGTGACACTTGAAATTTTAGTGATGTATTTTTGAGTTACTAACACAACATACATATTTATAGGATATGTAAATTGTTTATTGTAACAATAAATTGATCTTTTTGTGGTGGTGTTCTTAATGAGATTCTTATATACTCATAATTAGATATAAAAATGAACAATATTTATAGAAGGGTTTAATTTTAACCGTAAGACTAAATGATCCCTAAGGGGGGATATGACTAAACCTATCAGTTTTGATAAATTAATCCTAATATCAAAATATGAACTTAGACCAGATGAGATAAGGATTCAACCTGGTTTATCCAAATTGGATAAATTCACGTACCATACACATAAATATATGTTGGTGTAACATGATATATGTACACTATATATTAAAAAATTTACAGAAGATTCACTATTAAACCAAGGTTCACTCCCTCCTTCTATCTATCCCTGAACCTCTTCAGAAAATATAGAAAATTAATTTTCTAAAAATAGGTATCTCATAATGAATATACCAAGATAAAATTAATAGAATATACACATGTTTTTTCTTCTATAGACCATATTTCTTTATTAATAACATACCATCAACTAAGTTTATAGTATTAATATAAATATCTACAAATCACTAGAATTTCAATATTTTCTCTTATTTTTTCACCTATGTGAACATCAAATTTCTATAATATTCCATATTAATATAATTTATTTGATATTTATTAATTATCTTATTGTAATCTGACATATTTCAACCTAATTAACTTCCAAATATATCAATTAAGATATATTCAATGGTCTAATATTTTTTTCATATCTGCCAAAAAATTCAAATATTGACGAATTGTTAACAAGTATTGATTTTTAGTAAACTATAGCATGGTTTACTCTACTGTGACATGGTTTCATCAATTTGAAAAGATTAATACCAATATAAAAAATTGTGAAACTTCAAAAGTCCTAAAAATATAAATATTTTTTTTATTTTACTTCCATATGTTGACTAAACTATGATGTTGTTTCTACCGAAAATGTAATAAGAATGTTCTATTATTTTTAGGTAAATTTTATCATTTTTTTCCAAAAAATAATCCACCACTATATCCATCCCCATGATCAATCATCAAAAGTTTTTCAAAACCTTCTTCCAGGAATTAGAGTTTCATCCAAATTTTCCATATCCCTGTATTGTGTCTACTATCTTTAAACTCTTGAAAAATTTTATTCTTCATGATGGCTCTAGAAACAAGATTCCCCAAAAAAACAAGTACCTCATCATTGACTATGTACATATTGATGATATATGTAGATAAATAATTGACCAGTTATCCCTTATATCCCATGGAATGGAAGCACGCACCATAAACCGCGATCCATGTTTACCTTGAAACTTTGACATTATTTAGTAAGTTAGCACTAAACAATCCAAGAATATTCATAAAATAGGATCTTCCAGAAACTATCATTCCCGAGTTCACCTTGTCATCCCTATAATAATTATTTATTTTCCATCACTTCATGAAATTACAACATATAAGTCCAGGACCAGCTGATTTACCTAAACTTATATCTCAACACATATCATTTGATCATCTTCGACTTCTCCATTGTGGTGATCAGGAACTGCCTTATATGTTTAGTGTGTCTCTAATAGGTTCCCATTTGATTTACTTTTTAGATATTAAAATCCCCATATATTTATACATGAGTCCTTATTTCCACAATATTTTCTCACAATTTTTACCATCATAACCCATCCTCCTTGATGTGTCGATGATAATAGTTTTATGTACAACATTTATACGAACATTAAATTATGTCATTAATACTACACTCAAATAATGTTAAAGTCGCTTATAAGATCTACTATATGTATTTCTTAAAATAAATATGTGTAAAATAAAATTTTCATAAAAAATAAATTACTAATTTCTTCTATAGATTCATACATTTTTTCCAATGAATTCATCAACTCTAGTATGGTATTCACTTTATATATATTGCATGATTGAATTTATTCATGTGAATTCTATTCTAGAAATCATGTATTTATAATGCACCTCCCCTATTTCCCTATCACCATTTCTCCTAATTTTCACTTCTCAACATATCATCTATCTTCTTATAAATGAGATAAAATTGTATTTGTATTCTCTAGAATCCAATATCCATTACATACAACTTTTCAAATTGGACCATTACTACATCAAATACCATACATTTTGTTACAAGTAATATTCATTGAATTGAAAAATAATATCATGAAAATTGAGAATTTTATGTAACTTGATGTTTGTGAATTTTTGACCCATTCTAAACAAAAAAGGAATTCATGCGGGTTCCACCATTTTTCATAGGGGATTATGATCACTAATTGATTTACATGACTAGATATATAAGCAATGATAGAAGTGTGAGATACCCTTTCACTCTCTCCATTGATGAAAAACCTACAGGGTTAAATTTTGGATAAATTTATCAATTTTATATAAATTTTGATTATATACACCACTGAAGAGACACATGCACTTGATCATTAGATGATGAAATCGTCCTATCAACAAATCATTGCTGAATATCTAGTTTCTATATGTTAAAAAATCATGAATTGGAAAATTCTATAGCCCCACATTTTATTCATATGAATCGGTACATGAAAACTAAATTCACCTTTTCTAACACAAAAGTCCAATGAAAAATAAATACCACAACACATTATAACAACCATTATAATATCCAAACATCCATCTCATTTTACACAAAAATTGCCATGACAAATAACAACCATTATACATTTCCAAACCACATCAACAACCATACTCTCCAACACAAAAAATTGAAAACAAAAAGAAACACCCATTGAAAAATCCTTTTCAACTTCCTAAAATGATCAAATTTAAATATCAAATCACTTTATGAATTTAATTTTTAAAACATGCCTTCATATTAATACATTATATCATTCGTGGGAGATAACACAAAAATTCATCATTTCAAACAACATAATATTTAACTTCTTTATGTAATTGTATATTTATAGTGGATGATTGCAATAGTTTAATTATAAGAGGTGAACATTATAAATAATTGTAATGAAACATTACATAATAACACATTCAACCTTCAATCATAAAATAAAGATCATGGAAACATAGAAAACCTTTGTAATCAACCCTTCCCATAAGTTCCATTATGTATATTTAATTATCATACTTAAGTTAATATTTACTACCAAACCAAAGATATATAAATCATGATACATTCAAATTATAAAAAAATATAAATTAGGTCATGAATGACCTCTCTGAACCAGAGATTTAGTGAACCTCTATGAAAGTTCAAGGGAAGATGGATGATTTACATAGAAAAAACACACAAAAATAGATTAGAGATAATTTAATATAATTATATCCATAGAACCATGACCCAACATCCTCTAATTTGATCTATAACTACTTCTACAAACTTATAATGAGTAAAAAAATTTACAATGAAGAAAAGAGGAGAAACTCACCTTAAATCGTAACCAATTAATCTATGGATGTTGAGTAATCAATACAATTAATGAAAAATAAAATACCTAAAAGTACTCACATGTGATTACCTCAAGATCCATCAAAATCAGGGAAACAATAAGAATTTAGAGAGGGTTATAAATTTATATAGATGATGTAAATTCAATGAATAATGGTTTAATAAGTAATGGTCATGTTGTGAAGGGTCTATCTTGAGAAAATTAACAAGATAGACACCAAGATCTCATATACCACTCCAATTATAACCATTATTAGTATTTTAATTTGATATGTAAGAGTATGATTCAGACCATGAATAATATAGTCATGTACTATAAATGATATATTTGAACCAACCATGTTATGAGTAAAGCAACACACATTGAGGACACCTCAAATTCTAGAATGAAAAGTCTCAAACAAATTTTCTCTATAGTGTGATGCATATGATCATGTTGTAATGTCAATTCATTAAAATAAAAAACATCAAAGTAATTAAAATTATATCCCAAAACCCAATGTCAACCCCAAAAAATGAAAAAAGTAAATATAAGAGTCAAAAACCCACAAATTGATTTATTTAAGGAACATTTTGTTTAACACATACCAAAATTATCAAAAAAACAACATTCATGATATTATTGAAATCTTTCACACCGTGAATAAAATTATTTATTTAAATAATTCATGGCCCAAACCACATAGTCTTAAACACACACCATGACACCGGAACCATGCTACAACCCAAACCATTATTGAATAAAGCATTGGACAAAAAATTTTCCTTTTCATATAGAAAACTCTTCATCTCATGATATTCGAGGCCACCATGAAACCCACCCTTCTAAATAGACATCCCTATGCCAATGTCACCAATCATCATCTAAGACTCACTTGACACCTAAATCACTCAAAACACCCAAACAAACAATTCATACAATTTTAGGTTATTATGATAGACTCATCTCAAATGGTTCTCATCCCATGGAACATAAAACAAGCATAAAAGAAAATAGAAAACACCATCTGAAAACCCCCATAGGTACCTATAAAATTTATTGAATGTATTAACAATGATAAATGTAATACAGAAAGGTAAATAATGACAAAATATAAAAATTAATTTACATATCTCATCATTAACAGAAGAACCATAAAACAACATGGGATTTTGAGTGTGCATTTGCGACTCTTGTTCCAATGTACATTAATACAAGCTACCGTGACTCCTCAACTATACACTCTATGAACACCACATCATTTTTTATGTCAAAATAATTCTATTAAATGAACAAGAAATCATTTTGATGAAATTTGAGACACATGGAAGTCATCATGGGCTTGGTCGAGTTGTGAGAAAAGTGATAACTGATACATAACATTAAAAATTCACTTCATAACCCTGAAATAACCAATAAATCGAAGATAAATATTAAAACCTTAGGTAATCTTTTATGAAAAATATGTGTTTAATCTCTCAATAACACATGATCTAAGTCTCAAAATTTTAGATGACTCCTACACAAATCCTCATAGGACTTCTGATAGTCCTGCATCACCTTCTTACACTCTGGAATCATTTAAACCTTTTTAGTAGTGGACCACTCCAAATATGGTCCATATAACACTGAATACTTGAGATTGTTCTAGAACAATTAATATATGGAAGGCCTCCCATATGAACCCTTAAACAGATCCATTAATTTGAATTTTTAGTAATTATATATTATTATAATTATCCATAAAATTTATGTGTCTCACCCATGAACCAAAAAAACTATGTCTAAAGGAACAAAACAAATCCCCCATTTTCTGGATGGTATTATTTATCTATCTATCTATCTCTGAATATAAGAGAGGGAAAAATAGTATCAGAGATCCAAAATTATGCCAAAATAAAAAATAAAAATATTTACATAAAATAATGAACCCAATGGAAGAAATTATTTTTCAACACCTAGAGAGGCCTCACTCTCTCATCAGTAGATAACTTTTATAGAAAATATACTTCATTCAGAATCTTGATCAATATGAAATTAATTATTTCCCTTAACTGATATGTAATAATCCATATAGAATCAAATAATTCTTGATCTAGTGTTAATATAGAGACTGAATCCATCGAAATTTCCACCAAATTCTACTTGGGGACATGTAAATTCTTTATTAAATCAATAAGGATATGATTATATCCATCATCTACTGATAGAACAGACATCAAGATCCACACTCTTCCACATAATTCTTTATCCCAAACCAAAGAAATTAAGCATCATGTAAATACTTATCCCATATATTATATGATTCGTTACTATGGTTTTCGTATTAAACTCATGAATAACCCCATCTCACATCATTAATGGAACAACCAATTTACCTAAAAAATAAATTATACGTCGTTCATAAATCCACAATACCTCTTATTTTCCACATTAATATTCAAATACCTTATATAAGAAGGATGAATTAATTATCATATGGTACATGAAACCTCTACCGTCATCCACTTTTTCATCAAGATGAACGATCATAAACTCCACTCTCACTCTCAAATAATATATTTACTCTCAAAAATCATTTCCTTATGAATTTATTCTCATTTAATCATCCGTTAAATTACATTTTCCTACATGTTTAAGTGATATAAAATTTATATCACAATAATAATTCTATACACCTTTGTTAATAAATCTTCAAATACTACTGAGAAAATATACATAAAAACATCTTTTGATCTATGAAGAAATAAACGAATTCTTTGATGAGTAAATATTATAATATCTATTGGTAAATTACCAAAAATGATAATTTGAGATCATGTGTTGAATAATTATTCTCATTGGGATGTAACAACTTATTCCCATATTAGATAACTTCCTTTTACTATTTAAATATTCTACCCAAATGGAGATATTATGTTTCACAAAACATCTCTAACATAACTCCATCTATAAACTAGAGAACATAAGAACATTACATTTTCACATTTAGGTAGTCTAATGTTTCCTAGAGGAAATGAGTCCTTGTGAATTTTATGCCTTTCCTAGTTACTGATTTCAAGGGGGATACAATATTTGATAATATAGATATGAATCACCTTAATATCCCATGATATAAATGAAACTACCAAAATTAATAACATTTTTAGTTTCTACCTAAGAATCAATCTCCTCAATAATTGAAATGTTGACTTCTAGTATCTATGAAGACAACCCATGGCTAAGAAAATTAACCTAAAACACCCCACACATGCACATTGAATACATTAAATAGTGTTTATAGTTATATAGGAGTTATTTAAAAATCGTAGTATTCTCGGCATGGTCCTCCTCCAACATCGAGTACATGTAGATGAAGTTGGGGAACATTACCATAAACAAGTACCAAATATCATGGAAAATTTAAAATATTAGTACCATTGAAATATATAAGGTAATTTCTGATAAATTATAACATAAAAATGAAATATACGTGACCATCCCAACATCTGAAAGAAATCTATATAATATCCTCATCCTTCACCCACATCAAATCATACCCTAATCATTGATTAATCTTAAAAACCCAATTAAATCCCTATAACCAATCCAAAAAAACATATATAAATAAATGAGGATAATTATTATTTAACATAACCTGATTAAATCATTGATAATCTTTACACATCCTCAGTCAACCATCTTACATTTTGGAGAACATCACCTAAAAATCCCATAGTGACACCCTGAGCATGATGAAGCACTTCTATATTAGATCAAAGTATTGGATACAAAAATACATTATCATATATGATTACATAGAATAAGGATTTATATTAATCTAATTTTAAACAAGAATTAACTGTATCCTAAATATGCCGTCATGTTGAGAGAGTAACATAAAAACTACATTAGGGAATTTTTTTTGAAGCTCATTGATGACTCAATTAAACTCCACTACTCGTGCATTTATAAAATCAAGATTAAATTTAATGTGAGTCAATAACTAGGCACATAGTATACAAAAAATCGATTCAAGGAATAATATAACACAACAATATCTATAATAAAGATAACTACCATATTGAAAAATGTTTCCACATCACTAGAATAAAATTCCATGACACATCATGAAAACTATATTAGCCTCTAATAGGTATAGTAAACCCTGGGGGATGTTGATAATAATCCACCATAATTCCAAATGCATGGACCAAGTAAGGTGTATTAAAGAAGTAATTTTATTAAAAATCATACAAGTATAAGTTGAAGGTATAAGATAAAAATATTTTACCCTGAACTACCTCTAACTATTTGGCGCTCATACATCAATGGATTTAAATATACAATGATCATATCCTTTACCACATTGGCCCTACTAATGAAAACCTCCTTAGATTTTCTCATACTTATGTCTCTATAAATGAGGACACCATATGGTTATCATTTTATTTATATATCTCTCATTAGTGGAGTGTAAATATTATGACCCTAGTAATCATATGGCCTCTATGGAAAATTTTTATAGGGATGAGTCATTAACTAACCACCACCTCCAGGCTAACCCCCAATAATATGTAGACACTGAAATAAAATATTAACCTGAACTCCTAAGAAAATCATATAGAGATAGTTCTCCAAGTTTATAAATAAGAAATATTAACTATATAAAACCAAGAGGAAGTATTTTAAGGGAAAAGCCTCATTCCTTGGATAATTGAGTGTTATTCCATAGACATGTGCTCCTAGAATCTGATGCGAATAAACAAAATATTTACATACATGATTTTAAATACCCAAAAGAGACCCACTTTAACCATTAATTATTATATAATAAAAATAAAATAATTGGTCACATATATTAAAAGTACTACTATTGTTTATATTTGAGAGTTAATAATTATTTTTACTAAAAATTTACATTTTTTCATCAGTTGGACATTATTACACAATACATGAAACGAAATAATCCATAAAAAGTCTTCCAAATAGCCTAAAAATATTATATACATGGATCAATTATGGATATAATGGCATGATAATGGGTTGATTAAAATGGAAGGAATCAAATTGTAATTTTATTATTCCACATAACAGATTTCTTGACCATTGAAAAAACCAATCATTAACAATTAAAATAAACACATAGTTATTAATAATTGAATTAAAGGTGATGGAATTTATAATTCAAGATATATTTACCATTAAGATCACAATAAAGTAATAATTAATTCAATAAATCCCAAAAAAAGATATCATTCATTATTTAATGTATTCAACCAAAACATCAGGCCTTCATTAGGAGGAAATACACGAGGTAAAAAAATTTATCTCATGAGACTAACCAATGCCTAAAGAGGCTATATATTCCTCAATTTCTACAATCATATATTTATATATAATGTATTATAAATATGAATTATATGAATATTAATACAATAAATAATCAAATTTATATTATATTTAATAAACATCTATATTGAGACAGAAACTTGTGGAATTTTGATAGTTTAAAAGTTAATCAACGAACATGAGCTATATAGGGAAAGAAAGTGGATGATTAAACATTATATAGTCAACATGACAGTGTAATCAGTAAAAATAAGTATCAAAATGTTCATTATATGGATTTTCAATATTTCCCAAAAAAATCAATATAAGTCATCCAAGTGAACACTCTTCATTCAATGAATAATATAGTGTTCACATAGGAAAGGAATAGGAAGAAAAATAATTCTAATAATAGAGGTGGATTTGGAAAGATAAAGGTAGTGATTGATTTCTGTGGGGTTATTCCAAAATAAATAAAATTGCATGGGAGGACATAAAAGGTATTCCATGATAAATACATACACCAATGTAGGGAAACATTTTTTGAATATGAATAATATCACAATGAATCAAAATTTTGATACAAAACCCCATAAAATATTTGAAAAGAATGAATAATATAATCATTATAAGTATTCCATAAAATTAAAACTTTATTAAATGAGAGTTAACCATTATACACTAAGTCAATAAAGAATTGAATAAAATATATAAAATATGATATGATGTGTAATATCAATCACACCTCATGAAATAATATTTAGAGACAAATAAACAATATGTATTTATAGAAAATGAGTTCCAACATACATTTAATGATGTAATTTCAATTGAACCATTAAATACCATGAATATTATAAGATCAATATAATTTGTTTAAAGGGTATGTGGATACACATTTATAAATAATACATTGTGTATAATTATATATATTTCACAAGGGGTGAATATTTTAGGCAATAAACCCTCACCCTAATTATTGACTTCCACTAAGGTATATGAATATAATATATAAATAAATATCTCTCTTAATAATAAATATTAGAAAACTATTTATAGATATAAACATCTATAAACACCATTTATAATTATCATCTAAATGAATATTATTTAGTTATTTTCTATTTTCAATATCACGTGTGAATAATATTAAACGTTTTGATCATGTTTTATAATAATAATGTTACTCCCCCTTCATATTAAAATGTTCAAAATTACCATACAATAACATGTACTGGTATTGCTATTTTATAATGGCTTATATTTCTATAATTTCATTTTATATGAGCATTCGTTTTGATCATTAAGGATTCAATAATGATGATATTTCAGTGATTTTGAATGAAAAGACATTGGTTTCTTAAATAATGAGTTTATAATTAATGTTACCATTTTATAACACAAATAAAATATTTTCCCCCTTTATTTTAATAAAAATTTATCAATATTTATTTTATCATATTAATCCATGTTATTATTATTTTATCATTTTTCAATTATGTGATTAGGATATCCTAAACATGAACATACCAAAATTAATGGACGATTATGATAATGAAAGGTGTTATTTTAATATAATTACATTATAATAGAATTAAAATTATAATATATAAATATAAATTTAACTTTATTAGTCACGTTTTAGTAGTCTTTACAAAATAATTAGGAAAATATATAAAAAAGGTGATATATTTCTTCATGGAGGTAGTAGTCATCAAAAAACACAGTTAACATTTTCATTTCTCGTAGAATACTAGGTAATGAAGCTGGATTTTATTTTAACTTTTATATTTCAAAATTATATTATAAATTTCCCATTTATTCTTAAATTATAACCTTATAAAAAATACAGAGATTTTTTTTGTGTGAAACAGAAGTCATTTCTTTGTGTAGGTTGAAGTGTGCACAATGTACTAATGATGATGTAATTTTCAATAAAAAAAAGTGAATAGTGGTTAATATTTATTACATTAGAAAAATAAAATTTACAATAGAAGAATTTATTATTTATAAATATTGTATTTATAAAATTATATATTTGACAATAAGAAAAAATGGAAATAAATTATGAAATAAGTACTCAAGATGAATACATGGGATTTCCTTTGGATGATAGCATGGGAATAAGGGTATTAAAATAATATATTGAAACTAAAGGCTAAAAAAATTGGATTATAGGTGAAGAAATAATGTTATATTTTCAATAGGATATAAAATTTTTTGAGGAAGTTTTATGTGGTAGTGAGATACGCTTCTTAGACATGTTTTATGTACATACTCTCAGAAGATTCACTTTTAGGAAATTTTTATCATGGGAGCTAGTTTTTCATATATAAATAAGTTTTTTTCATAAAAATAAAAGGTATATCATTACATAATTTCTATTAAAATATTTAAAATATTGAATAAAAAAATATAATTGTAATATACTATGTATAAAAAAATACAATTTTTACAGTAGTGCATCTAGCGTGAAAAAATCGTTCTAAAAAAAGTGAAATTTTAAACATAAAACATACGTGTATGGAAACATTATCGATGTATTTAATTTAAAATATATAAATTGGTATATTATAAATATCTTTAATGTTATTTATCATTTAATTAAATGTAAAAACAGTATTTACCATAATAATATTTAATTAAAAAATGAGGCAAAAAAAGGTTTCATTGGAAAATGTTACATAGGTCCTTAAGATGTTAAAAATTTGTTTCATAATTTCAACATAATAATTTTAAAAATAATATTTATTCATATAAAATACAATTTTTACAAGTAAAATTGTTTTATAGATTATAGATCTTGTTAATATAATGATAAATTCTTATAAAGTAATGTTTTGGTAAAAAACTATATTTTTTACTATTCACATAAAAATTATTTTATAAAAATTAAAATATCATTCTATGATTATTTTTTTTTGTAAATTAAAAAATATATTCAATTTTCTGAAATTATCAATCTAAAATTTTAGAATTTAATTTTTAATTAAAAACATAAATTTGTAATGAAAATGTTTTTCAAAGGAAAATAATTTTTTATCATATAAAATATTATTTTTTTATTTACTATCAATTATTTATAAAATTTTTAGTAAACATAGTATTCATAAAAATAATATGTATTATCCACAAGAAATTAATTTTCTTAATAGAAAATAATAAATTTTAAATAAATTTCTTTCTTATTTTATTGTTAAAATCAGTCTTATTAGTTATTAATTTTCCTTAAATTAGTTTATCAATGCCCTATCCTAGATAATGACATTTTTTATTTCTAAATAAATTTAAATTTTTTATTATCTATTTTTACACAAAAATTGTATGGATACATTTTAAGTGTAATACATTGTTTCACAATTTATTTTGGTTTATTGTTGCATGCATCAAATGATAACAGACCTATTATGTTTTAATGGGATATATAATTTAAAATATTTTTGTGTTAAATTTTATTAACCTTATATAATTTTTTTCATTTCTATTTTAATTATCAAAAACATTGAAAAATATTCAAGGGTATCTAGAAGATTTATATAACTCAATTTATATTTTGTAATCGGGTATCATCCATGATATATTAGGTAAAACGTGGAAACACATATATTCCCCTCATCTTGTGAACTAATTTTTTCATATTTAATTTGAAAAATGTTTCTATATTCATTATTTTTCCAATTGTGAATCATCTTCCAGTTCCATTGAGAAATTCCCCTTGTAGATTTTTAACACATATTTGACATGATGGAAAATAAATAATCTTTCCTTCGTCATCTTTGACCACAGAACATGTATGAGACTTTATCCTTTTTTTCTTTAGTTTGTTTGTAAAATATACTAAGTTCATGTTATTAATTATAATTGTTCATATACAGTTTGAGATGATTTTATGATTTATCACTCTAAATATTATCCCCTTAAGATTATCATTATGAAAATATCAATATAGTCCGTAAAATGTACTGTTATCTTAGTTCATTGGAGATTTGACCCTTACTAAAAAATGGGGAGAGTTTTCAATGATGACCAATTAACCCCACTATTTAACATAATTAGATAAAAAATTCAATATAAAAATTTATTATTCTTTTAAATTGTCAAATTAGATGTTTTTTTAACTTAAATAACCCTAGTTCAATTTTAGTTTCATTTGGATGGGTTCCCTTATATAAAATAACTTAATTCATTAACATATTAAATCCTTTATAATGGATTAGATAATATAATCTTAAGAAAATAATATCCCCTTAGTGTTTCTAGCTTAGTGTGATGTATCAATTGAACTCATCATACACTCGAGTAAAGATTGGGTTGATAGCCAAAAAACATCTTTTATGATGTTTACCCCTAGGTTCATCAATTCCATATTCGTATCTATTTTCTAGTATCCCGATAGAGGTGTAATTGTCAGATAAACCAAAGATCTCTACTATACCAATTCTTATACATCTTATCATACAATTATTAGTTTCTCTTGGACTTATACCTCAATATTTAACTAAACATATCTCATCCTAGTTATTAAGAAACATAAAACATTTAATACTACCTCATTCGACCTATTTAGTATTAGTTACCTTTTAAATTATGACAAGAATTAACTTATCAACACATATATTATCCTCAACTAACATTATAATCTTTTAATTTATATAAACCCTCATTTGAAAAAATCTATGATCCCCATATAAACATGCCCCATGGGTCTATTATGAATAAACACAATTTTTATCTACCAATGTTGAAATGATCCAATGTAACTTAATTTTAAAAATCTTTAACTATAATATAATAAAAAAATTGAGTCACATACATTTGGAGGGTTTTTTGGATATATTTTCTTAGAGTGTTAGGTTTTCTGAATAATAATTCCCTAATATTGTTTTCATCATGTTTACATGTTTTTTAATATATAATAAACTACATAATATATAATATGTTTATAAGATCTCCAAAAAAAATTATCCACACATCAACTCCTATAGTAATATAATATGTTATACTTTTCATGATAAAATGTGGAAATAAAATTATTAGAAGGGTGATTTGATGCTTTTTATGGGATCTTGAGACGGTTTGACGCTCGATGGTGGTGCATTGTGCCCCACAGTCCTACTTTCCAAAGGTAGGTGACATTCATCACCAATTAAATGATCTTTGATCATTGATCGAAATGGGATGATGGGATGTCAGTCTCTCTTTCCATGGATTCCTCCCTAGAGTTCTTCACCTAGTTCGGGTCTCCCTCATCGATTAAGACTTTGTTTTTGAAACCCTTCCTGGTTCCATAGCTTTGTTGAGGTATGTTAATTACAGTACTTCTATCAGGACATACAAAAGGGTTAATTCAAGGATGCAACCTTATGTCAAGAGTGTATTTGTGTTTTGAATTAGTGGAATTTCTGGACGCTGGAACATTGGAATGCGTATATTATCAATTATTAGATGGATTGTGGAGGGAAAAAATTCCCAATGAAATCCCTTGTTTATTGTAGGGTATCTTATTATAGAGGCCATTATCTATGGGTTTCCTTGGGTTCCCTTGTTTAAAAAAGGGAATTCCTAGAGTTTAACACCTAGAAAAGATAGATTGGACTGATCTAAACATTAATTAAAATAGATTATATTGGAACAACCATTGGCCATATAACCTTGAAGATTTATGAGATAGATGAATTAGAATGATCATAGAGGATGAATCATGGATAGTGTATCCCCAAATGGGAAGGTTTCGCACCAAAAAGGTAGATATGGAAATCACAAAGGATGCATGAAGGAATAACACCCCAAAAAAGGCAACACCAAGGCTTACCATTTACTGAGATTTAACCTCAGGGATCCTTCCTATGTACCCTATTTAGATGATAGTGATCAAAACCCAAATAGTTCTATGGGGTGATTCAAGACGTACACATGGATTGCAGCCCATCACAAGGGGGGAACTCTTGGTTGGATGGATATGATGTGAAGGCATTATGTGTGGTTAACTACACGAGTGCTGCTAGGAGTAGTGAGGATGTGTGTTGAATGACCTCACAAGGATGTGATATCCTAAGTAAGAATCCTGATGGATGGTAGTGTATTTAAATAATGTGGGTGAAATGAAAAGGTTGGAATGGATGTGAAGATGACAGTGCCTAGAAAAAACCTCATGAAGGTTCTCTATTTATCCTTGTAGTTGGGAATCAATGTTTACATAGTTCGGTGGGTCGATGAGACACCTGAGCAGGTGAATCATGAGAAATAAAGTGCATGGATAAAGAATTGAAGTGTCACAACCCATCCCCCGAGGCCCATGTCGTGACTACCACAAGATCTCCTTCCCTAGGCCAATGTTTGGCAACTAGCAGCATAATGGTATATCCCTAAAGTGGGAAGACATTTCCTTTAAACATGAATAATAACAATGTCCATGAACACAACAAGATGCAACCATGATGTAAATCTATAGTAGTAAAAGTGTGTACAAAAAGAATAAGGGGAGAGGATACTAGCCCAACTGAAAAGGTACTACAAATGAAAACAAGAAAACATATTCTATGATAGTCCACCAAGGATCCTACCTAAAGGTTAGGTATGAATCATCTTGTGGCTCTCCTCATCCACTAGTCTCCTCTGTCCACATAAAGTCCTCACTCCCCAATTCTCAGTCAAGGATGCATGTCATCATCATAAGAAACAACAAGGTGCACGAGAATCCTATGCAGGGGTTAGTATAATAATACCTAGTAGGGACCTTGAGACCCTAGAAGGTATCTCAGAATTTCACAATGGAAAACCACAAAACATGATATTGATCAAAGAATAGTGAAAAAAACACAGTTTAAACCATTTATACTCGTCTAATCCACAAAGAAACATAATTCCCCTACCGCAAGACATTTCAAGGATTTTTAAATAATGCTGAAAGAATAACTCATGGATCAAGAGTACAGGCTCCAAGAACATACCATCCTTGATGTCACCCATCTGAGAGACGGACTCCATCTAGTACAGCTCAACCATTATACATGGAACGTCCAAAAGGATGTGCTCCTTCTGGAAAATTCCTCCAGACTGCCTCTAGTTCCAAACACTAGAGGTCTCACAGTCACAGTCTTGTGCCTGTGGCATGACCAAGGGAAACTATGTGACGAGGCCCACTACTCGACACTGTGTCCTAATGCCGATCGATCACCAACTCCCTTGAAGGACCTTCTCCCCATCGTTTCTTGGAGATGGGGAAGTACTACTCCATATGTGAGGACCCTCACCCTACCCATTAGGGGGTACAACTCCAGTAGTTTTTATTTGTTGTGGGGGACCCACCCCCTAGTATGTTAGGGGAGTACTAACCCAGGCTAGAGGACCCGCACCCTGGCACAACAGGGGAGTACAGACTCTACATGTGAGGACCCTCACCCTACCTGGTAGGGGAGTACAACTCCGGCAGATTGTTCACTATTGGGGACCCACGACCAAGTATTTCAGGGGAGTGCAGACCCTAGGCCAGAGGACCCACACCCTGTCATGGCAGCAGATTACCGACACTACTATAATACTGCATTAGGAGGACCCAATCCCGGGTTACTCCTAACATAGAGGACACACACCATACCTAGTAGGGGAGTACCTAACTCTATGTGAGTTATGTATGGAGGACCTGTGACCAAGTCCAATAGGGAAGTACCAACTCCAAAGAAAGGAAAACCAAAATGATTGTAAAGAACCCGCACTCATGATGTGTGGAGTCCTGTCTCTACCGGAGGAGATGAGTGGGGAATACCCACGACTTGCGTCATTAAGGAACTATCCATTCAAAATATCACTACAAGAATCACCTCGGTTCTTATTCTCTGGTTATCAGGTGTACCTAAACCACCACGAAGTTCTACAATGAAGTAACACGATGACCCATCATATAATAAGGGTTCCAACATAACAGACAACATGATGGATTTTTTTTTGGAAATTTCACCTCAATAAATGAAACTATAACTTTTGGTAAAAACACCAGGGGAAAATTTTTAATGAAAAGGAATTAGAATAATATTCATCTTGTTGTATGTGGAATGAAATTACATGAAAACCTTGTTGTTTTTTCCTTAATATAGTTTGATGTTATTATTTGTATCGACTAGGTTTATGTTTACCATGATATGATTGAATATTTTGATAAAGAGGTAGTTTTTCATTGAGTGTTTATGTTTTTATACAATAATTAACTGATATTATTGATAACATATTCAAAAGTGGCAAAACAATAAAAATATGAAAATGAGAGTTATCTTGATCATATTGTTTAAAACAAGTTAAATATTCATATTAATGATGTGTCAATGGTAAATGAATAAATTAATGTTTTTACAAAAGAGTTTCGATGTTTTTTACCAGATTGGTTATTTGAATTTTCCAAAGTCCTAACATCTGATACAAGGACAATTTCAAGAACCCTATATCAAATAAATCAATTGGGACATCTATAAGTGAAAAATCAATGACAAGAGTTGTTTGATAATGATTTTATTCACCCTATAACTTCACCATTATGTGTTTCTATTTTTTTAATAAAAAATGGTTCCATGAAGATTTTCATTGATTATAGATCTTGGAACAACATTAAAGTATGTAATTATTATCCAATTACTCAAATCAATGACTTGTTTGACCAGCTCTAGAGATCTCAGAATTTTTTTAGTGTTGACTTGAGTTCTGGGTACCATCATCTAATGGTGATAAAAGATAACATTTCGATAACATCATACAATATAGTATATAAGAAATATGAGTTTGTTGTTATACTCTTTGGTTTTATAAATTCAACTTTTGTATTTAAGGATCTTATGAATAGAATATTCCAAAAATATTTTGAAAAGTTTGTAGTTTTTTTATTGATGATATGTTGGTGTTTCTAAATATTTATGAGGATCATGCAAAAAATATTATATTTTAGACAAATAACTCCATGAAAAGAAGTTATACATAAAATTTAGAAAATTTTATTATTGGTCGCATCATATTTTTTCCTTGGGAACATTGTCAATAAATATGGAATATCAGTTGGTCCCACCAAAAAAAGTTTTCAATGAATTGAAAAAGACATAAATGTTTTAATGATATTTGATGTTTTCTTGGATTAACAGGATATTAATAAAATTTAATTAGATTTAAAATCATGGTTATCTATGCCACTGACTAAGTTAACTCTAAAAGGAGATAATTTTATCGAGACAAAAGATAGTGATGATTATTTTCAGGAATTAAAAAAATATTGGTGAATGCTCTATTTTTTGACTTCCACTAATGAAATAATTCTTTTTTAGTCTATCGCGATGCTTCATTGAATGGACTAGGTTGTGTTCTGATGTAGAATAATATTGTTATTTCTTATACTTCAAGACATCTAAAATTACAAGAACAAAATTATCAGACACATAATCTAGAAATAATTAATAATATATTTTCTTTTAAAATGGGGAGACAACATTTATATGAATACAAGTGTAAAATATATAATTACCATAAATGTTTAATGAATATAGTTACCCAGAAGGAATTGAACACGTGTTAGATAATTTTACTGGATGTGATAAAGATTTTGATTGAATGATCAATTACCATACAGGAAAGTGAACAATGTGAAATATACCTCGACAAAAAAACATCTTGCATCATTAAACTTGTTATGTATAGAACATGACACTTTAACTAATCATTTGATGAATTTTTCCTGTAAGTTGTGGGTGTATGAAAATTTTTTATTTCTATTTTTGGGGTTCAGGGAAATATTCTTTTTCATTAAGAATTGAGAATGCTCATATGGATTACTATAAGTTATATAAAATGGATGAATTGGTTAAGAAAGGTTAGATGCTCAAATTTAATGTCGTCAAATATTATTTCTTGGGATTTGGAAATAGATTATGTGTGTTTCATGATTACTATATAATGAATAAATTTATTTGTGGAGCTCATTATTCTCATGTTTTGAGTTCACAATGAATGTGCTATGATGTTCAAACACTATCGAGATTTTTATAAATGAGATGGAATGAAAGGATATATTTCGGATTCTGACTTGTGAATTGGTTAAATAAGACAAAAAACAGTGAAAGCGGATGAATCAACATTTTCTAGTTTGATTGTGTAAATAGGAAAATATATCTTTCAATTTTTTGTTAGGTCTACGAAAGTATCCTTGAATTAAAATAATAATATGATTTTTGTTATTGTTGATTAACTGACTAAATTTTCATATTTTATTCAATTTTGTGATAATCTATCTCTAGATCAACATTATCAATTTTATCTCAATGATATTGTTAGGTTTTTTAGAGTTTCATAATCAATTTTATATGATTGTGATATCCAGTTGACTTCTATATTTTCAAAATGCCTAGATATGTCATCGGTAACTGATTCAAATTTCAAAACTACTTTTTATCCACAACATGATATATAATCAGAAAGAAAAATATAGGCCATGAATAAAATGATAAATTATTGTTCAATATATTACCTTGGATGTTGCTGTGATCTTATTTTTTAGTAGAGTTTTCTTATAATAAGAGTTTTCATTCCAGTATAAAGATGTACCATTTTGAGGCATTATATAGAGAGTGGTGTTGAAGTCTATAATTTTGTGAATATTTTTTGGAAATCATGTTGACAGGATGAGAACTTGTTTTTGAATTTTTAAAGACAGTAAAGATGATCTAGAAACGTATGAGTAAAACTCAAAGTATGCAAAATTGTAATGAAAATAATATAATGAAATAACATTATTTTGAGGTGGGTGATCATGTATTCCATTAAATATATCAATGGAAAAGTGTTATTAATTTGTATAATAAATGAAATATAATTCCACTATTTAATTGAATTATTGAATCATGGTGAAAGATGGAAAATATTCTTACAATGTACCCTTGCCTCTAAGTTTATCCCATGTACACAATTTTTTTTTGAAATTGATGTTTTGAATTGTTTCCATATTTGTCTCCTTTTTTGAGACCTATGGAAGTTCCATTAGAAAATTACATTTCATATAAGGAAAATAATATTCATATTCTTGATCATAGAGAGAAATTGTTGTGGAATAAGGTAATTCACAATGTTATGGTTTTTTGGAGAAACCACGTGGTTGAAGAAGGAACATGGGAATATAAAAAAAAACTATGAGGGAAAGGTATCCACATTTTTTAATAAGTAAACATATTATGGGGATATAATTTCTAAGGGGTATTTTTTAAATTATTTAATAATTGAATAATTTTTTTTCAAATTTATTTATATAATTTAATTAAATAGATAAATTCAGTATGTTATACAATTATTAAAAAATTAATTTCCCTAAAATAATTTCTTATCTAGTTATATTAAAAAATTTAATTTAAAAATTATATAATTATGATTTTAAAAAACAATTTCATTATACAGTTCATAATGTCAAAAATTATCTTAGTATGAATTTTTGAGAATTTTATAAAAATGTTAATTTTTTTAAAATTGTAATGAATTTAATTTTTTAGGTAAATTATTTTTGTGACATAAGAAAACATAATTATGATATTTAATTTAATATTATTAAAAAATAAGAAAATTTGCTAATCTAATTTAAATATTATACGAAAATTATTCAAAAAAATTTAACAACATTTTATGATATGTATAAAAATTATTATTAGTGTCGATGTAGTGCCTAGCCAATAGTGGATAATTCAAATTTCGTTCCTTAAGAATACTAATTGAGTACTAAAAATTAGTTTCATTACTTTTTCAATAATAATTATGTAAAAGTGATGTTTCTAGATGATCTTTTTCATTCTTAGAGGTATATAACATCAATATTGTCCAAATTTCTTTGTAATGCTTAGACAAGGGAAGAAATGTCAAATTAACAAATCAAAGAAGTTGTTTTGACATAGATATGAGTAAATATACTTAATGAACGAATATAAAATAATATTATGAACCTAAATAATTTATTTATAATTTTTAAATCTTATACCATTATGGTTAATTTTTTATCAAATTCTAATGCACTTCCTTATGCAATGAGAAGAGAAATCAATAAATTAATTTAAATTTAAATTTCATTGACCATAAATGAAAAAAAATTCTTCTAATTAATTTGGGATAATTAAATATGCTAAATAAGATCATTTATTATTGAATTTGGGACCTATTGGATCCACTTAGGTCACTTTAATCCCCTTATAAAATTTTATTTAAAAGATAATCATTCTGTTCACACTATTGTTTTTAGTTGGTATAAATTTTAAATATGTGGTTTTCAAAAAATTTATTTTACCATAAATAGTATTTAGAAATAAATATTATTTTCTTTAATCCTGGTAATTTATTTCTACTTTTTAGGAAACAAATAATTACCTTAAAATCATGCAGAATGATGATGCTTTATTTACTAATTTAATTGAAAAATTAAATAAATGATACTAATTTTTTTAAAGTATATATAATATGAGATAATTTATATTAAACATGAATTCCATATAACAATATGGCATGTATATAACATAATGAAATTTTTTCTTCAAATTTTAATCTTTTTATTGAAGTTTTAAATGTCATAGTAATGAATAATGTCAAATTAAAAAAAAACATATTTCATGAATAAAATATTTTATTAAATAATTTAAAAATAAAAAAATTATTATGAAAAATATGATATTATTTGGACTAAAATGTTTCACAATATATTTTTAGGAATTTTGGAATTCCTTACCCCAATAATAACCTTATTAATTTTAATATTTTATGTATTTCAAAAAATTCACCTTCACCTCAATTATAAAAAGGGACTCTTTACATCACACAATATCATAACCTTAAACCTTATTTCTTGAATATCCTTTTAAAATTTCTGTTATATTCATCCCTTGAGACATCATAGTGTTTCTTGTCTTAGAAAAATACCATTTCCCTGTTCTTTAAGGAGGTTATAGTGGAGAAATTATTCAAGTGGTATATTCCTCCTCCTACTCTTTTAAATTATTTCTCACATATTCATTATTATAACACCAATTCAAAGTTGCATTATAAATCTAGTATAATATATTTATATTTAAATGTTATTATGTGAGTGGTATATCAATAATAAAATATCTTATTTTCCCTTTTTATTCTAAAAAATGATTCCGTCGTCCATTATGTGTCATTTTTATACCTTCGTGGATGATGTTTTTTCGTTTTCTCATTACCAATTTCATATAAAGTTCAAATTAACATATAATGGTTTAAAATGAATCATATATATATATATATATATATTCTATTTTCAGTACTTGTATTCCAATTTTATTAGAAAATCCATAACGAACCAATGATGAAACAATGAAACAAAAACACCCAAAAATGATATTAAAATATATTAATAATAATTGGGTTGAATGTTTTTATAATAAGATCATATAAGGTACTATAAATATTAATGTTTTCACTTCATAAATTAATAACACACTGTATACCATTTTATTTTTAGTTATGAAAAAATTTTAACGATGTTGAACTATAGCTGAGAGAATTTCCTTTTAAAATCGATTTAAACATATATTTTTTCAAAATTTCAAAAGAATATTTCTTCTCAACTATATTAAATGAGAAGATTTTAACATTTTTATAACAAATTATTGTTTTGAATCCTACATTACATGATTAAATGAAAATCTTCAATAAAACTTATTCCTCGGTATGTGCTCTTTTTTCATTGAAATAAGTGATTTTTATCACGTAATGATTATATGAAACAAGTATTAATTTTTTATAATTTTTTTCAAGTTATTTGGAATTGTTTATTATGATGGATAGATACATTATAAACTAAATACGGATGGGTACATTATATTTGTCCAATGCATAGGGTTTGTTGGAAATTGACCATAGTGGCTATTCTAAGTGTCAAAATGATAATTACATCATAAGATAACTGTGAGGGTTGCATTATAAGGACACTATGAGGGTTAAAAATCATATGGTAGTTAGTTGGGTTAAAATTATAAGTAAGTGTTGAATATAAATGATAACAAAAATTACCTGAATGGTATTTTTATGCTTTATATTTTTTATTGAAACCGCTTGTTTCACAAAGTATATGTTACATTTAATGGTGAGAATTATATGTTTCGGGTGTTTATAATTGTTAATAAAAAAATGGATTCCTTTTTTCCTTTTTATGTCCCTTACTAATTTTTTTTGTTCTCATCACATGATTGAATGTTTTTTCATACGGTTTAATATTGGTTAAGATAAAATTAGAAGCCAAACTAAATGTTGTGAAGAGTTATCATGGAACAAATTCACATTTTCTTTGTAAATAATTTAATATTATTGAAAAGGGATAATGTTTTAGTAGTATAAAATTTATATTCTTGTAGGATTTTGGTATAATTTATGTGAAAATTTTCAAAAACTATTAATTGAAAAGATATTGGGGAATAAAATAAAAATAAATTTTAGTCTAAACACACAAGAAAATGTAATGGGTATGTCATGGTTGTTATGGGATGTAGCACTAGTGTATAATTGTGGTATAATACCTCCACATAGTGATTAAGTTAATTTTACATTACCATATTTGATGGAAGGTTATATTGATGGGATTAAATTTTATACATGATATTTAATAACACATTATTGTATTATAATTATAACATCATATGAACCATCATAACATCTTATTCATTGGAAAATGATAATATCACTTATGTGTATGTGTAGATTACAAACTCCACATAGGGATGTGATTTTTTCATTTTTTATTCACATGGATGGTAATAATTATTGATTAAGTGAATATATATGACATAGATGACATTATAGTTATTCTAGAAATGTGAAATATTATTTACCTTTCTTCGGTATCCTTTGTTGAAATGTGAAAACAAAGTTCATTTCAATGTATGACATACCATCTATATAAATAGAATAATTAGTTTTTATGGATAAATATAAATGCACAAACAGATATATATATATATTATTATTAATATATACTATAATTATATTATAATTATCATTGTGAATAAAATGAGGCCATGATCAAAGTATAATGACATGATCTATTAAACCAATACTCTCATGATAAAATGATACAATCAACACCTCGAGACAAAAAATTTAATAAGAAATTATTAAAAAATAATTTTCGAAATTTTATAAGTGGATATTATATTATATTATATGTATTAAAATGATTATGGTATTTAATTATAATAATTTTATAATCAGTGTACTGAAGGGTTATGTGATTTTCAATAACGGAAAAGTCATGGTAAAGGATTTTCATTTCACTTTTCTTCAATGAAAAACAAAAAATATTCACCACCTCATTCTTTTATGTGGTTTTTATTAATCCCAAGTAATTATTTTATGTTAATTATAATGAAAATCATGGATATATTCCTATCCACCTACGGTTCTCTCTTTGATAAGTTTTTATTGAAATTTACCAAAATGGAAAGGGATTTATGATTCAATCTCCTTTTATTAGGGTATGTTTATTTTTGAATTTACATTAAAGAAAATTATACTATAATTTTATGATAAAAACTTAAATTTTACTGACATATATTTATTTATAGATTATATATGATTTCCTTTTATTTTACTCGCATTAGGTACACTAGAAATTGAAATAACGTGTTTATGAATAAATGAATTTAATTCTCTTATCAGCCAAAATTATGGTTCCTTCCATATCTGTAATTAAAAAAATAAATAAGTTTTAAATAATATAGAATGACGTTTTAAATTTATTTGTCCCATGTTTTACATTTTATAATACTTCAATGAAATATTCTTGTCATTTTTTGGAATAAGGTACTTATGAAATTTTAGCAAAAATATAGAATGAACATTTTTATAAACATTCATATAATGAATAAAATTATCTTCTTTAATTAACATTAAATGATTTTAATATTGATTTTCATGTTTCCATGTATATGTTCAACAAAAATGTATTCATTGTTTTTTGGAAGATTTTTATATTTTAAATATGTGAATTTAATAAATATTATTTTCCTTATTAATTATTATAGTGAACTTTAAAAGGGATATTTCACCTTTTATAATGCCCTTCGATGTTAATTATGATTTATTGGGATATGATCACATGATAACATATTTATTCTTCATTTGAATGGTTTGTTTTTATGATGATGAAATATCGATGAAACCCATTTTCTATTCAATGTGTTAAGTTACAAGGAATGATTTTATGGTTATTTGGAATATATATGAGTGGATATAATATTATGCAATGGGTGGTATAGAATTATATATTCCAAAAATGAATTGGGTAATTATAAGTTCTCTATGAGAATAATGATTACATAAGATGTCATTCTATGCATTGAATTTTATAACCTAGTGGTTTTCCCAATATTGATTTAGGTACATGGTATGTTATCCCAATTTTAAAATTTTATGAATGTATTGGTGGGTTTCTTTCACATAATATTTCTACGATTATGGTAATAATGCCATTTATTCCACTATTTTATGACATAATATTATTCTAGTGTAATATTTTATGGGTTTGTCGTTATTGATCTCTTTCTGATTCATGTTTTATAAATGTCCATGAATTATTCCACGAATTATGTTATTTATATAATAATTTATAGGAATGTTTTTAAAAGGTTAAAATCAGGTTATCAACCCATTTATGCTTATTTTTTTAAATGATCGTTAATATCTCCCTTTTTTTCTCCAACTGAGAATCTAAACTCACCCTTCGTTATGTATTCATTTACCAAGTATAGGAAGAATATTTTTTAGTGTGATGTGTCTATGAAGGGTTCTTGAGTAATAAAATATATATGAGATGATGTCAATCTTGTATTCACTAGTTATATTTGTATTTATGTTTCCAAATACATTTAAACTATTATTGATCTATCATGGATCGTAGTTTTGTAAATATTTATATAATTTTATTAAATATTAATCTATGAAATACATCGTTTCTATAGTTGGTTTGAAATAAAGGTTGAGGTTCTTTTTGAAACTAATATGAGAAAAATATTGTGAGAACCCATTTTATAATCCAATGTATAGGAGAACATCAAGAGTGTTGGTAAATAAAGCGGTGTGGTTTTCATAGCTATGTATCCTAGTTTAAATACTACAAGTTGGTGTGGCTTTAGAATAGATGCATGTAGGGGTAATAACCCTATAAATATTTGTACATATTTATGTCATGCATCATTAAAGAGAATGGTTTTGGTTCTTTTATCATGAACCGTGTCAGACACACCGGGGGAGGTATTATTTGGATAATTCACACATTCTTTACATTTTATCATGAATTATTTGAATATATGATGATATTGATGTCTAAGTATATAAAAACTATAAAATAGATTGAAATAAAGGATTCATGATTTAGATATAAAATAAATGATTTTTCATGATTATCTAGTTCCTCACTATGATAATTTTTTATCACACAATGCTATTTTTTAGTCAATGGTTGTGTGATATGGAACATTTCTAACATTAAATTTGATGGAAACTGTGTTGATTGTGAGTAAAAAAATTCGATGATTATTGGAATGAAAGATAGTATTATTATGAATAATTAGTTATCATGATATATGATTAAAAACCTTCACCTTAAACAACGTCTAGAATCACCATTTAAGTGAAAAATAGTTTTTGATAGGTTATTAGGTGCTAGAAACCCTGGATGAAAGAGGGATCAATTTACATCATGTTAGAAATATCGAGAGGGAAACCAAGGATAATAACTTAGCGGAATAGAAAAATGTTTTATTTGTAGAAATAATTGATATAAATCATTGATTTTCAGAGGTAAATATGATGACTATGATGGAAGTAAATAAATTTCATCATAATAATCCTTTTATAGTTTGTTGTCTTAATATAATTAATCATGGTAATTATCTAATTGAAAAGCATCTTCTGATGGAAAAATAATATATAAATTAAGGAATTATTGGGGTATGATGTTTTTATTAATGTGCTTTATAGAAATATTATTAATGTGGAATATATTGTAATTTTGGAAAAATATTCAATTTAATTATATAATTACCATTTCAATTATAGAATAAGGGAAGTCACATTTAATATTTAGAACCAACCTATGATCATCTATTAGTGTGATGATAATTATGAAGTTCAAAATTGAAATTACATTTATTTTATTGGTCTTGATTTCAATTATAAAGGGGTACAAATCTAAGATGGTTCATGAGATAGTCAATATCATAGATATTCATATTATGTGGGATTTTTGGATGTACATCCAAAATATATTCATATAAATATTATCAGTCATGAAGTTTAGTTTTCAATAGAACTCATTCTTAATGATAAATCTTCTTCAAAAACATCATATAGAATATCACATATTATGCTACATTATTTGATGATAAAAATCTCAGATAATATTGATAAGGAATTCATTCATCCTTGTTTTTACCCTAGGGAGAACCTATTTATATTTTTATTAATTATGATAGATTAGTATGACTCTATATTTATTAGAAGGAGATTAAAATTTTTAAAAACAAGAATAAGTCTCCTCCACCTCATATTAAATTTTTTATCAATTATGAGGATCAATATTTTTTTGAGATTGATATAAAATTTGGATACTATCATTTGATTGTCAAAACTACACAAATTTTAAGGAAGCCTTCCATATAAGGTATAAACAATATAAATTTAGTCTTATTCATTTGAAATTAATAATTCCACCACTATATTCATGAATTCATGAATATATTATTTACAGATTACATTAATTAGTTTTTTGAATTCTTTATCGAAGATATAATTATATATTCTAAGAGTATGGAAGAGTAGGATGATTTGATGGGGATTATATTGAAGACCATAAAGATAGAGAGGATGTATGAATTATTATATCAAGAGAGGGTGTATTAGTGGATCCTAAAAAATGTGATGTTATTAGTTGCTAGACCAAACCAACCACTATGACTAGGATCTATTTTTTCATGGATTCTATAGATACTTATAATTATATATATGGAGTTTATCATGACTATAAATTCAAATAACTATGATAACATAGAAAGAGCGATGTTCTCTTGGATAGAAAATTTTGATGAAATTTTCACGGAACAAAAGAAAAGAATATTCAACACACATGTTATTACCCTACAAAATTATAAAGAAGGGTTTGTTATATAGAGTGGTGCATCATATAAGGGATTTGGATGCCTCATAATTCCAAATGACATAATTATATATTATCACATCAATTAAAAACTCATTATCCAAATTTACCAAGTCATTATTTGGAGTAAGTTGTGTTAATTTTTCCAATAAATATATATATACATTATATTTATGGAGTATTGTGTGATCTATATACCAATAAAAAAAGATTAAATTATATATTATCTTATAAATTGTTTAATATATATAAGATAATATAGTTGGAGGTAATTAAAATTTATGTTTTATAAATACATTATTTCCTTTCAAAAGTGAAAAATGTGGAAGATGATCTCAGTCTAAGATATTATTCTAGATTATTTAAGATAAGGATAAGAAAAGATCAAAGATTTATAGACGTCTAAAATATAGATCAGTAAATATTTAAGGAATTAGAAAAATACTATATTCGTCATATGAGTGTTCAACCATATATCCTAGTGAGTTTTAGTGAGGTGTAAAAGGATTATGTAGAAATGTAAATTATTGATTGAAATTATCTCAATTTAACCATGATTATTATAAAATGATATGGTATAAGAACTGAGTATGTATCCTATAAATAAAAGTCATGAAGTAATATTTTTTGGATGAAGCTTATGGTTCTTCATTACTTATTTATCATGAATTTACAAAGATGTATATAAATTTGAAACGGTAATCATAGTGGGAAAACATGAAATGATACTTCATAGAGAAAGTATCATAGTTACTGGTATATCATCATTTCAAGGATATGAGTTATCAGTCTAATGGTATGTAACAACCATTAACCATACAGGAAAATAAATGGGAAGTCATCATTATGTTTTTGTACATTAGATACCCAAAACATTCAAAAGGATATAATCACATTTGGGTTGATGTATATTTCCTTATGATGTCAAGAAAATTATTTTTTATTAGATAACATTTCAATGTTTATAATCATTAAATAATATATATTAAATAAATTTCAAGTTTTAATTCAATACCATATTATATTCTATCTAACTGGTATCAAAGGTTTATCATGACATTATAAAAAATACTTTAGTACGATAAATATAAAGAGTTGAGTTTAATTACTATTTATCATCCTCCAAAAAACTGCCAACCTGGGTGAAGCATTTAAAAACTATAGGATATGTTGAGATAACATTCTATATATTTCAAAGATGGTTCGGATCATCACATTTCTGTAATATAGTTTTCATACAACAATATTGTCCACATGAGAATTCAGATGGATTCTTATGATTCCCTCTATCCAAAGAAGAAAAAACTCTAATATGAATGGTTGAAACTCCAAGAAAAGGGTACCAATCAGATGGATCCTAATGATCCTTAAGAATCTCTGTATGAAAATATGTTCAAATATCCAAGAAGAGGGTATCACTTATTCTTCGACAAATACTGACACTAGGGATCTTCCATCAAATGATTTTCCTATATCAAAGAAAATCTATCAGTGGGATCTGAATGTTGAAGGAACATTAGTGTCACATGGCCAATATTAGATTATTCTTTGGGAAGACAACAACACTTGCACAAGTTCTAATATACCAGCTTAACACTATTTTAATTTTTAATGTTGTTAGTATTTGAAAAAAATATCAAAATATTTTTCTAATGGACCATAATATAATTGATGACTCTACCATATCTATTCACATGTAATGATATATATAATAGCCTCATGTTATTTATATGTATGGATAAAGTGATAAAAATGTGAAAACCAATAAATTATGGGTAGTGTATGAAATGTACCATGTGTAAACAACATGAACCATCAAATTCCCGAAGTTGTGTTTATACCCTAGTCTAACAAATTATGTAATCCACCAATACATGAGGTGTCCATACACTACATATGGTGTGGTATCCATGATGCTAAACCATGAAACAAAACTTACAATGGATAATACAATTACATACTATGTCCCTCACATGCGGTGTCTAGCCATTTACATGTCCATAACTCAAGCCTTGTATCCAAGGGACCCACATCAAGTGTTTATGTGGAAAACACACCATGTGGACATAATTTCTAATCTTAGAGGCACCAAACAACTACATGTTATGTTTTCTTAAGAAGAAATGATTTTTACTCCGAATATGTAAATATTAACATTCTATGGAAAATAAATTGTACTCTAAGGACTTAATATTCAATTACATTACAAATGAATGATTCAAAAAGGAATTAAGTACTCTAAACCAAAAAATATGTTTTTAATATGAAACAAAAATGTGGTGGAATTGAAAAAAATTATCTTTATTTCATTGATGATGTCCATTTTTTCCTTATCATGTGATTTTTATGCATGTTTGAAGGTTGTTATATCCAGATATACCAGTAATCAATCCATTAAGACACCTCCTAGATCCCCACTCTCTCTTTGTTGATATATCCTATTAGTAGAGGAAAGTTTTTTTCATACACAAGGGGAGAGAATAATTTTAGCTAATTTAAAATTTTTTATCAATTAATATAGAAACCCATTAAATGGGTTAATCCCAGGCCCAAAACCTAATCATTGATTATACCTCACCATGGTCAATACCCCTATTCTAGATTCAACCATACAGTTGTAAATTTTATTTGAGGAATCATTTAGGATATAAAATTTTCGAACACAAAAAATATAATAAGTTATTGTTTAACTTATACTAAATAATCATAATAAATCACTGAACATGAAATCTCATAAAATTACCTCCCTAGGTTAAAATATTGGTTCTAGGACAAAAATAACCATTAATTTTCTTGAAGTCATTATTTAAGGGGAAATTACTTGTTTATATTTCTAAAAACACAAAATCAAAAAAAATACTTATCAAGTTAATGATATTGTATGGTTAAACCAAGTTCGATATAGTTACTAATAAAGGTAGTGACATAGGTTAAGGATGAGGTTGGGGCTTATACCATGTAATATTCCTTTTTTCCTTTCTCGTGAGAAGAAATGATACATGTGGGGAATATTAATTGAATTCAATTTTATGGTTTATCATTTATGTTTTCATATAAATACTATAAGATATGATGAGTTTTTACTCCAATTAATAGAACCTAATATAAATACCCCTATTATGGTTTCCTAGGAAAATTTTGTGCCAAAGTAATTTACATTGTAAAATTATTCCTTTGAATTGGGGATTTAGTGAAGTGGAGTCCTAATATTAATCCAAGGTTAATTGGAGCACTATTTTGAGTCCTAGGAGAACTGGTGGGCAACATTAAGGAGCACGTGATGTGGAGCCCATGTCTAATGCATTGGAAATTAGAAATTAGCTATTAGGTACTAGGTGAATTGGAACCGAGGTACATGGACATGGGGAATTGGACCCCAAATATTGGGGCCTAAGAAAATTAGATCATAAGAATAAAGACTTGGGTAAAGGGGTTCCTTGGATGTAATACATTATAAAAGTGGTTCCCAGGTTGGTTGGTGGGTGATCGGGTGCTCAAGAGCCTAGGATATTCATCCCTCAAGTATTGGAGACTAAGAGGTTGGGTGGCCAAGAAGGAATATTCAAATATGAATAGGGTGTTTGTATTCCTACAGTACAATTCTAAATATGACAAGACAACATGTAACCCAAATAAATGGTATCTATAATAACTAGGGAGAATGAATCGTTCACCTCATTTCCACTATGAGAAGTTGTTGAAAAAACATAGCATGATGGTGAATTTTTTTACAATAATGGACCAGGGGATGAATTCCGTAAATAGGGTCTAGGTTCCTAAAATTTTAAAGTGATGATTTTTATAAACGGAAGATGGGAATTATGTAATAGGTAATACAAAATTGTGCACATTAGATAATGACACACACTAATATTTCGTTATTTGTCAAAACTATAATTTAAATAAATTATATATAACTTAAATTATACATAACTTTTTTGCTATAAAACCTTTTAATATCCCCAAAGTTCAAATAAAATATTTTTAAACAAAATTCATCCTCATATATCTGTCTCAACAAAAAAAAAATTTGTAATGAAAAATTGTTCTAAGATCGCCCTAAAAAATATGTATTTTGGGGTGACACATATTTTATTCCACAAAGGATGACATTTAATTATTACTAATAGTGGGTGGTTCCCAATAGCACTTAAATGTAATAAGATATTTTTTAAATAAAAATCCACCCCTAATTATAAGAATAATTATTCAATATATTGAGATAGTATTTGTATAATCTTCATCAAAAAAATTTCATTCCATCCCACACATGAGTTTTTACATCCATGGGAGGATCGTATCATGGATTCCAAAAAAATATTTTGTAATAATTTTTTTCATGAAGAGAGAATAACACATAGACGTTTATTTATTATAAATGGAAACAATCCAATTATATGGTAGACTTTGGAACATTACCACATTACATAAACAAATGGTGGGATTACAATGATAGCTCATTAATGCCAGTATTATCATGAAGAGAAAAGACTAAAACCAATACTTTTATAAAAAATAATAGAAACTGGAATAATTTTTTTTGGACACCAAAATGAATAGTAAGTTAAAATAATTTTACATCCTTGAATGGGATTAGAAAAGTAAAATCTAACTAGAATTAGCTAAATTAATTTCTAATAAGACAACAAAAATTGATTTAAAGTGGAATTTTTTTATGGATCAGTGATATGAGATATCAACATCAATTTTTATCCAATAATAATTTTAATAAAGAAAAATATGGTTATTTTTATTAATTATCTATGTAGACCTTACTCATGAAAATGAATTTTGTTTTGGGTATTTTCTATGTGTGGGATTTCTGGGGAAATCCAACATGAACTACTATGCCACAAAATAGGTACCATTATATAGATCTAGATCGTACATAATGGAATATTGTTAATAATGATATTCCACTTTATATAATTTATAGTTTTATATGATGGAATATTGAGTCATTTAGTTTATGTTCTTTCAATGAGAACAATGTTTCCTTGTATGGATTGTCACCACTGATATATGAGAGAAGTATATGGGTTCTATAATTTTTATTGACGTGTCAATACACCTAACAATCATTGAATAATTTTTTTTGGTTTGAGTAGTGGTATCTATAAGCTCAATATTTGTAAATTTATACCAAATATTTTTATAATCTATTAATGGAGATGTTTATCATGTATGAAAAATACTTTCTCTTAGTTATCTCATTATGGGTTTCTAGTTGATATGTTTTCAGAATTTTCATCACATAAACACTCATATTTTTTGATGTTTATAATGTGTTATTTACTATAATTATATGATATAATTTTATCTAAATATTTCTTTTGGATGATTTTTAATATTCCATGTAAAAATTTTCTTTCCATTGGTAGTTTAATGTTATATGAGTTGTACGAATATGGATGTTAGTTTTAGTTAGAAAGAATTTTCTGAAAGATGAGGGAGTCTACATAGAATATAGGTGAAACAAACCATACTTGAATTGAAGATGAACTTCACTAATTTAATGATACTTGAAAAATGGTAAACACTATTTATGTTAATAATTCTAATAAACAACTGGAGATATCCAAATGAAGAGGGTGAGATGACCCACTGTTATTTGAGGGCCCAATTATAGTGTAGGTGGTCTGATATGTCATCTCATTTATTTTAAGGTTATAAGGATCCTTTTTCAAACCATGTAACCTTACAATTGTCAGAGGGTCAATTACAAATCATGAAATTAATGTACAGTTAAATTTTTTTGTTCATAATTTTATATTTTTCCTACCTGTATATTTATTTCTGGTATTTTTTAATATTAGTTTTGTACCAAATTTTTTTAACTAATATCATTTATAAATGTTTATCGAAATAAAAATTTATGTGGTCATGTATCTATTTAATTACGGGTTTGAAAAATATAAAAGGGTGATTTATCTAGAAATCAAATTTCAAACCAATCTAGATCATCAATTATCAAGATCATTTTGATTATCCATGGTGTGTGGATAGATGTTATTCATTGGTTTCAAAATATTTATCCTCAAATATTTTCCATGATCTGTATCTTTATATAATAACATACATAAATGTATTTGGTAGATGTATTTTCTTTGATGGATTATTTTTAAAATATTTTCTTTGTAACCCATTCTATACATTTGAACCAGTTGAATCCACATTGTGTATTTTTTTTATTATTAAATTTATTTTGTAAAATTAAAATGAAAATATTGAATTTTAATTTATGATCAATTAGAAATGGATATGTAATTGATTATAATACAAAAGGAGAGATTTTATGTTATTAAGGAACATTAAAATGTTATTATTCTACAAAATATATCTTATAAAACATTAAACATTCTACTTCAATAATATGTATAGAAAAATTTGACCGAAAAATATAATGTAGTGCTTATAAATTTTTGGATTAATGTATTGGAGTTGATAATTCCATGGTTTTGTAAGATTTATGGTTTGAAAATTTTTTAAAGAACAATACATTTCCAAAATGTATCCTGCGATTATTTTTAAGGAAAAAATTTTCTTTTCATTTTTGATAAATTACCATCATAATGTATAATGTAAGGATATTCCCAAACTATTTTAGCGATGTATATTGTCATGAATATAATTATAAAATCTTTTAAATTATTATATATGACATTATATAATTATAAATTCTATTTGGGTTATTCATTAAATAAAATGTAAAATGGATATTTTTTCATCTTGAGAATTAAATTCATTGTTTGTAGTTGATCTCAGAATATGGATTTTATACAAGGGTATGGTTTTTATAATAAAATAACATGGTTTGGAAATTTTGGTAAATTTGAATGTAATATATACTATTAATTTTATTCATAGATCAAAGTTTTGTGACATTTCTATGATAATAGTAATATTATTATCATTTATTATTTTATGGATTAGTAAAATATTGTATACATTTGAGTATTTTTCCTTTAATAAATGTTTTTTATTTTATGAGGTGAAAATTGAGGCAGACTTATTCATTCTGAATGAGAGGTTGAATATTGAATTTGATGAGGGAGGTGATTTTTTTCCCTATGATGAGAAATCATTAAATCCATTTCTCAAATTGAAAATAGTATTCTGTATTTTGTTAGTGATTCTATGCTCTTAGGTTTGGTGATGAATAGTCGGCGATAGGGAGATGATAACAGCTGAGAAACAAATTGTGGGATATTAGAGTAATAAAAGTTTGTAAGCCTTGAACATATCCTATATTTTCTTATTATTAAATATTATAATTTTTAATCAAACTATATATATCATTCAAAAAAATTTAAATATTCTTGATTATTTTAAAATGAAAATTAAAAGCTAGTTTTTTCATATGATGTTAAATATTCTCAGTTATTTATGTATATTTTAATGGGTTTGTTGGTGATACATAAATATATATTTTGATATATATGTTTTTTTATTACTCTAGAAGGCTGATATAATATTGTTTGGGATCAATATTTTTAAAACAATTATTGATGAGATTCATAATTTAATATGTTATTTTCATTGGGATACTATTTTAAATTGTTATAAATGAATATGATGTTAACATCAAACATATTTTCATTAGTTTTACATAAAATTGTGTGATTTAATGATTATGTAAGGAATGAAATTTGTGGATTTCGGGAATATTGATGAGGTAGCGATGATTTACTAATTTATTAGAATATTTTAGAATAATTATTTAATACAAATAAGAGTGATAATGTTCTCATGGTGGTTAATGGTTTTCATAAACGTACAAATTTTTTATGGTTATTTTTATAAGGTAGAAAACCCTTATTTAGTCTATTTAGAATTGATGAATTCCAAGTGTCATGAGGTAAAATAAACTTTTGGTACTTGTTTCAATATATATATTTAGTTATGAAAATATATTTTATTTGTTCAAAGGGATATTATATATTGAAAAAGTGTCATTCTAATTTTACTTCATGTTCATTCTCAATTAGCATGATGCCATTAAGAAACCTTATGAGTGTCATTCAATCCATTTTATGTCTACTTAATCTATTTAATGAATGTAAGAAGAGGTATATCGTGTTAATGGTTTCGGTATAAATGAGGGGATTTAGATATTGATGCATCATTTAGTCCTTGTATATGAGGTTCATATTTTATAAACCGAATATATGATATAAAAGAGATAATGATATATGGTTTATTATTTGTGACTATTGAGTTTCATTGATAATTATTCCATGGAGTTGAAATTGAAGAAACCCTATATATATGTTGGTGTATTTTTGGATGGTTTTATGGGATATTTTTAGAGTTGTGGCCATAATAAATTTTCCACTATTTATTTAAGTGACAGATTTACCTTGTAGTGGCAATGTCAAAGATTCAAATAGACTACATGTAGTAATTATGAGATGATAAAATATGGTGTATTATAGTGATAAATATCTATAGAAATGTTTTAGATAGAATGTTGGTGTACAATTTAATTATTTAGGTGAAAATGAAACCATTATAATGATATATAATTTAATTTTTTTTATTTTTTATTATTGTTTTTGAAAATAATGATGATTTATGCAATGATAGATTTTAGATATTCTATTTTTTTGTTTCAATTTTTATTCATGTATGTTTATATAAATATTGTAATCATAGTTTTGACTATATAGTTTTAATATGTGGCTAGTATTATTGTGTATAAATATGTATGTGTTTATTTAGTATATATCTATATCTTCTATGAAATAAAAAAATGATTTTTTGCTAATAAAGAATCATATATTAGAGAGTATTAGTTTGAATGATCTAATATAACATTTTCATGTGGCCTATTATTTAATATTTTGAGGAGAATATAAAATATAATATGTGTTTTAATATAGTGTTGTGGATCCGTTTTATAGTACTTGGTGAACCAATTTTATATTGCTCGTAATGGATAATATTGTATACTATAATTTTATTTACACATGATAGTCGGGGGGTTTTATGATTTTAATCACCCATACATTATATATATTATTTATAGATCTATATTATTAGATTTAATTTGGGATTTAGAGACATTTCCATTTACTAATAAATTTCATAGAAGGTTGAAATGTTGTATAATTTAAATTTAAAATTTTGGTATACATTGGATGTGGGTTTTGATTTTTTTTCCAACAATTTTTTTATATTTTCATTTTTGTCTAACATTCATGTTTATTGACATAGATTTCAATGAATTATGTTATATATTTTTAATGTGGTATTGAATATTTTCATCATTGAGAGGGTTAATGAATTCTATTTGATTAATTATAAAAAATTTATCAATCATCAAAACCAATAATATTAAAACCAATGACGAGGTGTCATTCATGATCTCAAATCAATCTATATTTGGGGTCTTGGTTGGGTTCATATGTAAAAAATGTCATCAAAATTATCTATTGGAAATTTATATAGTAGGAATGGGTTATTTTTAAATGTGTAGAAACTATAATGAGATTTTTGAATTCTTATATATGAAGTATCTTTGAGAAACTAATATATATATATATATATATACGGAATATCATGGTGATCTTTTGTAAAGAACATGATCCCTGTAGTCCAATGCTAGTGGTTACTCTATTAAAATTTCAAAATATATAAGGAATCATATACTAAGGAAATTAATAGTTTATTTGTCTTGGTAAAAAAAATATTATAATTTAATCATACCTAATAATTAGAGGCCTAAAATAAAACATAAAAAATCCATTGAGAAAGCCTCTATTCCCCTTATTATATCCTAGTATATCAATCAAAAAACACATCCCGGTATCCTTGGAAAATAAAAAATAAGAAAGAGGTGATCTAAAATGCTCAGTAAGAGTAAACATATAGCAGAAGTTATGAATAATTAAATCAAAAAAAGTATGTAATGAAAAAATAACTAAAACACATACCATGTAAACAATAATTTCATCATAATATTTAATGAAGAAATGAAAATAAAATATTCCCCTATAAAAAATCACTTAATAATAAAAAATAACCATGTATATTCTCATAATAGAATACTCATATTTAATATCAACAATTAATTCATAAATATGAAATCCATAATGAAAGATTCAAAAAACATACAATTAAGTCCCTGTTGAATAACTCTACATAAATGGGTAAGGCCATATGAAAAACTCGATCTTGTTTTTCACATGAGACCTACTGATACACCGAGTGGCTAGGGAAGGCCCGACTCATCAATTATCACGTATAATGAATTCATAATATGAAAGGGGTGAATAATAATAAAAATATAAATTATTGTGGAAACTATTATATGAAATGTTTGTAATGTTGCAAATTAATTAACAAAATCACAAACCATCCTGGGTAATTTGGGGAATGATATCAATATAGTACGTCCCCAATAAACTGGTCATAAAACATTCAATAAAATATGATAAATGGTATCATAAGATATAAAAATCCAAGAATCATATGATTAATAAAATTATTTAATTAGATAATTTAATAATATCACTGAAAAAATCATTTGGAAAATTCCCTTGTTCACTTTGAAATAACTTATTCTTAAAAATATGTAGAATTATAAAAACATTCATTAAAAATAACATCTTTATAATGTAATAGAAGCTACAAAACATCATGGTTTTAGGGTTTTGTTAAAAAAACTCATGCTTCATAATTTAAAAATATAGACCATTCAAATTATAAAAATAATTAGCATTTAAGAGAGTATTTTTGAATAAAATATCATAACAAAAATCATATCATTGAACTAAGTGTTAATAAAATGAATTTATTTTTTATAATAGCTATACATATACATAAAACAAGATTAAATACAAAATAATATAATCAAAAATCATTTCACACAGTATCATAGCATGATATAATAAATGGAGTAGAAATTTAACCAAAAGAACGGAAATTGGGTTAAAAAATTTCTTACATGAGGTTGAAATTCCATAAAATGTGTTCAAATCACCAATATAGAGGATTTAAAAAATTTAATAAATTTTACCAAGAGCTTATTAATATTTATATTATCTAATATAATCCTTTTATAACATCTTACCACCAATTCATTAATAAGGTTTAATTATTTTCTATTGTTTCAGATGTCAATTTCCATAATTTCTCTTGCTTTTTTTGTCCCAAATATCCCAGTAATATTTCAAAGGATATAGGTCCTTCATCTTAAAAATATTATTAATGATATAAATATAATATTTATTCAATAAATATTTTCTTATCCATTATTGAATTTTTCACATGGAAAAATAATCGCATCACATTATGAAGATGGTAGGCCATACATAAAAACGAGTGACGTTATAATTCCCTTAACAAGTGAAAGGGTTAGGGAGTGGTTGATATATTGTATTTATAGAATTCATATTAGGACATAATTATAATATATATCCATTACCTCCAACATTACAGCAATCCATGTAAAGTTTTTTTGAAATAAAAATTACAATACTACATGGAGATGGTAAGTCGTACGTATGCCTACTCGATGATTTCATTATAATCATAATATAATATTAGTATGTTAATTATACTTAATTTATTAGTTTAGGATGTAAATAACACATGTATATGAAGTATAATAAGAAATGTAATTGAAATAGTTGGTAAACATGAATACCTCCTTTTTAGAGGACTTCATTTAGTTATATTCTTTTTGGATATATGGATAGTATTTTTAAAATATTTAGATATATAGAAAATTTATATGGATGTTGGGAAGAAAATTTGGTAGGGTAAGGTTGATCTTGATAGAATAATCTTGTGTAATGAAGTGATGTAATAAGTACATTTCTATAAATTATGTGAGGGGTACATGTTGAATTTAAAAAAATACTTAAATATAATAAGGCTATTCTAGAGGTAATAACTTCTAAATGGACCTTAAAGTAAGATTTTATGAATTTTAATACCAGATATTATCCTTATTGTTTTTATTTAATATTTTTCATGTATTTTAATAATGTAATAAAATATTATATTCATGAAATAGCATTTGTTAGGACAAAGTTGAGGATGATGTTGTTTTGTATTTAAGTGTTGTCGTTTGTTGTCGAGGTATGTTTTGATGAATGGAAATCACATAACTTTGTTTTTTTGTGGAAACAATTGTTTTGGGGTTTGTTTTAATAATAATTGGACCCTTTTTTCTGACAATTGGACTCAAGTATTCAAAACAAAATTCTTAGGATGATAATTCGAATGAAAGAAATAAACATGAGTGAATGGAAAGTTAAGATAGTTTTTGATGTAATTGTTTTGATTATTTGGCGATTTGTATTTCATATAAATCATTATTTGTATTGAGAACTTGTGATGAAAGATTGATATAGAAAAGGGGGAGTGGGAGAAGTGGTATCGATTGTTTTTCAAAATAATTAGAAAACAATCATATTCAGATTTATTACATCTAGATGATAGAGATAAAGATGTGGTATGGATTGTTTTTCAAAACAATATGAAAAGGATCATATAAAAATTTATCGTATCATGATGAAGAAGAAAAATAAGTTGTATAAATTGTTCTTCAAAACAACTGGAAAATAATTGTATTCAGTTTTATCATATTGGGGTGGTCGAGAGAAAGAAGTGGTATAAATTGTTTTTCAAAACAATCATATCCATATTGAAGTGGCAATGATGATTTGTTTTAAAACAATCAAATATAGATTCGATAGGTCGTCCTGATTGTTTTTAAAAAAGGATCATATCTAGAATGAAGAGTTAGTTTTGATTGTCTTTCAACACAATCGTATCCATATTGAAGAGGTTGTGACAATTTTTTTTCAAACTAAATGTATCTAGATTGAATAGGTAGTGACTATTTAAGAAGTCATACCAATAAGAATATATTGAATGTTTATTGATTTTCTTTAAAAATAATTGGATACCGAGTACAAGTAAAATATATGGTGCTGATTTATATTCAAGTGGTGCCTATGGAATTGGTGATGCTGATTGAATAGGTGGTGCCTATAAAATATGGTGCCAAAAAAAGTGATTTCATTAAAAAAAATTTCTGATTGGAAAGGGGTTTTGACACATGAGTAAGATATGATGCTAATTATTTCTAAAAATGACTATATTTGGGTAAAACTGAAATAATTGACATGGTACCATTCAAAGATCATTGTTTTCAGGTTTTATTGTTTTGTATCCGAGCAGATAACTATATTTATATTGTATCCTATATAGGAAGATTTTTTTCAGATTGGAATTATATCTTATCTGGGTATATCATTGTTTTTAAATTGTATTTGATCGTACCCAACAATCGTAACTAATGATCATATCCAAAATGATCATAACCAAAATGATCATAACCTGAATGATCATAACCAGAATGATAGTATCCATAAAGAACATATTCATGATGATCTTATCTAGACCATTTTTATTCATAAAAGATCATTCTTGGGTTGAGATTAAAATAATTAAGTAGGAATGAATGTAAAGTTACAATATGTTACAATGGAAGTCAGGCCATTCTAATGTTATTCCTCAATGAATTAAAAGTCATAAACATAGTCATGATTCATGAACTGGTTTATTAATTAATTTTTTTTCTCAAGTGGTTTAATATAAAAGAAAAGAGATGAATATTGGTGAATTATTTTTCGAGGGGGAGATGAACATTACAATATAAGATCATGATTCAAATCAGTTCTTAGAATCATATTCAGCAATCAACATGAGGAATCAGACTCATTTGATCAAACCCATGTATTCCAAACAATTAAAATAAATCTTAGCAATTGAAGTAGGATTCTGAAGATGAAGATGTTCAAATTGTGGATGTTTCATGAAGAATCAAGAATCATTAATGGAGTCATAATTCCTCTGAGATTCCATGAGAAATTCATATTTCGGTGAATCTATGTGAGAGGGAAAGTGTTGTGGGATTCCCACCTAAACATATTTTGGGTCACTAATAAAAGGGAAACAAGTACATTGTACCTTCAGGTTCCTTTCACTATTCACATCAAAATAAAGAGAAGCTCTGGGTTTCAAGAGATAAAAAGAGATCAATTCTATTTTTCATGATATTTTTTTGGGTGGGGTCTATTGTTTTATATTCTATTTGGATTAAAAAAATTATTCAAGAATTGAAGTTGTGTCAATTCTAATCTATTTTATTTTATTATAAATTCAAACTAGGGGTATTGTTTTTTAAGAATCAGACTCAGAGGAATCAGACTCAGAAAAGATTAGACTATGTGTTTCATGACAACGTCTAGTTGATTCTCACCTCTCGTTTGATTAAATAATTGATGATTTTTTTTCTATTGAATAAATTTATTGAATTGAAAAGAAGTGTAGGTAACATGATTTTTTAAAAAACAATTGTATTACCTTTTTGTTCTAAGAGTATGAACAAGCACTAGTTGTTTTACATCATAGTGCAACCTGAGTGAAAGAGTACTTCTTACTCATTATAATCCAATGATTAATTTCTATTGGATTTTATTGTATTGGATCATTTCCAAACCATACCCAGGATGTAGTTATTCCTATTGAATAGTGAACCTTGTAAATTTTTATGTTCCTTTCGATGTGTGTTGATTTGTTTCTAAAAATAGAATTGAAATATTTAAAAGGAGGTGAAGTATTTTTGTATTGAATAGAATCTTGAATGAAAAAATGGTATCACTAATGCACCCCTCCTGCTCTCAATGATACAATACACAGACTAGGATCTTTCAATAGGTAACAGAGGAAGCATCCCATTGTTATTATTTAATAATAAATAAAATAAACTATGTGAACATTAATGTTATTCTGGATATTGATGGAATGAAATATCATATCTGGAAAGATAGAATTCCGACATATCTTATGTCTATCAGCTATGATGTTGTTGAAGCTGCAATATTTGGGTTACCTCCCGTAAATGATATTTCTCCACTTACACCTAATGATAAGAAGTTTTTTTAAAACGATGGAAGGTCCAATAATGCTATATTTGCATCAGTAACTTAAAGTGTATTCTTAATATTGAATTTTGTTTCCATAGCGTATGGAATATGGGATAAATTGAAAAAAAAATACGAAGGAAATCCAAAAGTTACGAAAGATAAGTTACAAATATGAAGATTGAAGTATGATGATTTCAAGATGGGTGAGCATGAATCTATTAGGGAATTAATTTCAAGGGTGAATGAAATTGTCAGTAAAATCAAATGTATTTGTAAAAAGCTGAAAGAATATACAATTGTTGAAAATATCTATATAATCCGACCTGATAAAAATTAAGGAAAATGTTTCTTCATTGGAAGACAGAGATCCTAAAACATTATCTATTGATGATTGACATCACACTTTTATCACCTATAAAATGACAAGAGAGAATGCTATGAAGAGAAAAAGAAATATTTATAGAGAAATATATTTCAAGGATATGATGAAAAAAAAGACAAAAAAATATTGTTATTGAAGATGAAGCTGGTGATTCTATCTCTAAAAATGTTGTATTTAAAAGTCTCAATGAAATCCAATCCTTGTTCACTAACAATTGAAAAACAGGAATAAATAAATAAAAAGGCAAACATCCTTTTGAAATCTTTTGAATATGAAGCTATTGGTCACTTTTCATCTAATTGTCTCTGATGAAAGAATGAAGAGTATAGTAATATAAAAGAAAGAAAGACAAGATTATTTTTGAAGAAAAATGAAGATAGAGGAAAATAAAATAAATTCCTTAAATAAAAAATAAGTTGTTTTTCTTCCAATGATGATGAAGAAGAAGAGGGTAATTCTAAATCCAAAATACTCATTGAGAATGTTACTGAAAATGAATTCATTGCAATAGTGAAAGATGAATAATTTATAAGAATAAGCTCTAATGTAGAAGAAACTCATCCTGAAATGAATATGAAAGAAGAGTTGAAAGAATGTCTAAGAAAGATCAGATGTCTTGAAAATCAAAACAAATAGTTGGAAGATGAATGCTCAAGAAACCAAGAATGTTTTTTTGGTTAGAAGGAAATGTTGCTTAACTAGATTGATGATTTGAATAAATCTTTTGATTAGAAAAATAATTGTAAACTGCATTTGGAATTGAAGTTGATAGAAAAATAAGAAGAGTTGGAACTTGTCAAAAAAACCCTTTGAATTTGAATAGAAAATTCTATGTTTACAAAACACTATCACGGACGTTTGTGTATGTTTTCATAATGATAAACATGAAATGTTTCAACAAAAGATACCTTCAAAATGTCAAAATATGAAGGGAACTGTTTCTTATAATAAGAATTCTGGGAATATTATGTATGTGCCCAAAGTGAAGAACATAGAATTTACAAGACATCCTGAGTCCGAAAAGGGTTAATCTAGATCCAAAAAAGTTTCAAATACTTCTGATCCTATCAAGGCTGAAACGATGAAGAAGAATCCAAATGGAAGTAAAAAAGGAATATTGTTGAGAAATGTTTTCATAATTCTGATAATAAAGAGGTTTCATGGGAAAATACTATTTCTATGGGTATTTCTTGTATTGTAGCGGATGCAAGCCGAAAACAAGAATGGGTTGGTTCAATCATTAACATTACTATAATCCCATTGGTTATGAAAGGAAGAGATTTATGGGGATTCAATCTCCTCAAAGAACGAAAAATGGGAAGGTTGTCTTTAATAAATCCCTAAATAATAAAGTAATGATTGAAAATTGGTTCCAACCCTTGGAATCTATTTTGAAAGATGTGAAAAACCTGGACCCTATGCAAAAGGATGTCTGGTTTTTTTAATCGCTCAATAAAAGATTCTCAATTCTAAAAAGTTGAAGAAGAAGAATGAAAATAATGGAGAAAAGGCTATTTTTTTAAACTGCATTAAAATACTTGAAATAAGAATGACCCTAGATTATTTATAGTAGAGGTTCTTTAAACATTACAAGAGACATGAAGTTGTTGAGAGATTTTGAAGATTATAAATAACGAGCAATGAAATTTGGAAATGATGAATCTTTGAGAATTAATGGTGTTTGGTCAGCCATTATTGGAAAAGAAAAGTTAAAATTAGTGAAAACATTGTATGTTGATGGGTTGAAACACAACTTGCTAAGTGTCTCATTGTTTTGTGTTGAGGGTAACAAGGATATCATCAAGAAAGATAGATTTTTTTTTAAAGACTGAAGAAGACAAAAAAATTGTTACAAGAGGCCAATGTATGAAAGGAAATTTTTTTTAGGTTGGTGATTCAAAAAACTCTTGTTACATGAGTATGGTGGAAGAGAATTAGTTATTTTAAAAAAGTATTGGACATATGTGTCAGAGAAGCATGATCAGGATATCTAAAAGTGATAGTGGTCGAGGCATTCTTACTTTTCCATGAAAAAGATATTGGCGTCGTAATATCTTCTAGAAAGGAAAATTTACAAATGTTGTGCAAAAGAAAGTTGATATTTCTTCAAATCAACCCCTATAACTGATCCATATTGATATATGTGGTCTAATGAAAACATAATAAACACATGGAGATAATTGATTCATTACTCTAATTGATGATTTTACCCGAATTACTTGTGTTATTTACATAAAATGAAAATTAGAGACTTGAAAAATGTTTAAAAGCTTTAAAAGAAAAACTGAGAAAGAATGTGAGTATTATGTGATGAAGTTGAGAACTAATCATTATGGTGAATACAAAAGTGAAGGGTTAGAAGACTATCTTGAGAATAATTGAATTCGGCATGAGTATAGCTCTCCATACTCTTCCTATGAAAATTGTGTTTCTAAAATAATGAATTTAAGCCTGGTAGAAATGGGAAGAACCATGTTACATGAGAACGGACCTTCTCATTACTTTTGGAGGTAGGAAATGAGTAATGTTGTTTAAATTAAGAACCATTGTTTCTATAGGCCTCAATTAGGTATGAATCACTCTAAATTGTATTATGGAAAAACTCCATGTTTGAATACATTTAGTGTTTTCAAGAGTCCTTTTATTATAAATAAGAAACATGGAAGCTATGGTAAGTTTGAGAAGAAATGTGAGGATGTAATATTTCATGGTTATTCTTTAGAAGTAACAGGGTACAAATGCTTCAAAAAAAAACAAACAGAATTGATGATTCATTTGATGTAAAAGTGATTGAAGTATCTGATAAAGAGAAACTTGTTTATATTGAAAATAAAGTTATTTTAGTTGAATAAGATAATTTTTATAAGGATACAAATTATTTCAATCAAAATAATGGTGAGGAATTAGACTCACAAATTTCCAGTGATGACGAAGACAATATAAAATCTTTTCCTAGGACAAGGAAACATGTGGAAGCATATAATATAATTGGTGATAAATAGCACAGGGTTCACAAAATAAGAACAACCAATTCCATTCCACATACTTCTTTGCATTCAAAAGTGGGACTAAATGACGTGAAAAAATTTTCTTAGCATTCAAAATGGGTTCAAGAAATGAATGAATAATTTTTTCAGATTGAAAAGAATGATACAAGGGAACTCATACCAAAGGTAGGAAACAAAAACATCAATGACAAAAAATGTGTTTTCAGAAACAAGTTTAATGAAAAGGTGAAGTTATAATAAAAAAACAATGATTGTTTTAAAAAGGGTTTTCACAGATTGGAGGTATTGATTTTGATGAAACCTTTTCTCCATTGGAAAGACTTGAAACAATCAGAATCAATCTTTTTATTGCTCTATAATGAGTCTACAAGATCATTCAAATGGATGTTAAATCTGCATTCTTAAATGGTGATGTCGAAGAAGAGTTCATATTTAATAACCTTGTGGCTTTGTTATTGGAAAATATGAAGATTATGTATACAGATTGAAAAATGAGTTGTACGTCCTAAAACCAGCTATGAGTGCACGATATTCCAAATTGAATACTTTATTACTAAAGCTGAATTTTAACATATAGAGGACAGAAATATTTAAATTAGAGAAAGTCAAGAGTATTCCCTCATTAATTGTTTATATTTATGGTATTATCTAAGCTAGGAATGACGAAAGAATCTATGAATGATTTTCTTAAAAAATGAAGAAATGAAATACATATTTGGGTTACAAAACCGTCAAAATAATGAATACATTTTCCTCTCAAATAAAAATAATGCAAAAGAAATTCTCCAGAGGTTAGGCATGGAAAATTAAAAACCTATTTCCACACCCATTTTAGTTGGAACAGAGATGATTAAAGATGGAGAAGGAAAATAAGCTGATCAAAAAGAGTATCAAGAGATGATTGTAAGCCTATTGTATTTTACAACCTCAAGACTTGACATTGTGTATGTTGTTACCTTATGTGAAAGATTTCAATGTGATCCAAAACAATCACATTTACTTGCTTGAAAATAATTATCAGATACATCAAAAGAACCACAAAATTTGGAATAAAATATTATATCTCTAATTTTATTGAATATTTTGGGTATTCAGATATAGATTTGGTAGGAAATGTGAATTATAGATGATCACCATACAGGTGTGTATTCTTGATAGGAAAGAGTTGTGTTAGTTGGAATTCAAAGAAACAAAATTCAGTAACACTTAGTATGGCTAAATCTGAGTATCTTTCTACAATTCAAGCCACTACTCATCTTCTGTGGATGAAAACATAATTGAAATATTTAATTGTTTAATTGAAGTTACCCTTGCTATTCGGTTATGAAAATCAATATACTATCATCCTCACCAATAGTCATGTGTGACATTCTCATTACAAATATATTGATATAAAATATCATTTCATTAAAGAGCATGTGGAGAAGAATAAATTGAAGCTAGATTATGTTCCAACATTGAAAAATGATGCTGATACTTTCACAAAACCATTATTGAAGGAATAATTCTCAAAAATGAGCTGGAACATGGTTGTCTAACATCTTTTACATCATGGTTAAGGTATGTGTATCTATCCCCTCTAATATTTTACCTTTGGCTTAGTTTATCAAGTGGGGGTGGGTTGTTTTGTTTCATAAATCTACTGCACAAAAGAGTGAGTAGTGGGTAAGCTGTGAATTTAGCATTGTTTTGTGTGTGGACTATTCCAATTGTTAATTTGAGAGGGAGTAGGAATTGAAATTTAATTTTTTTCTAAGGATAATTATGAAATGAAAAATAAAATTAAGAGTTTATCATGATCAATTTTTTTGAATATCATGGTTTTTCTATTAATGATTTTAATTTTCTACAATGAGATAGATTATGTAGGCTTAGAACTATTGATATGTAATCCATTTCTTGATGATACAAAGTTCATTTATTTACGAAACTTGGTATAATAAAAAATATAATGGGGCGTATTGATACGACCAAGCTGATGATGAACATGTTTTGTTTTAATGTTTTGTATATTATTTTCAGGGTATGTTTTTAAGAAAGTTAATCACTACACATTTTTGTGAAAAAATTGTTTTGGGTTTGTTTTGTAAATAATTGGACCAATTTCTTCTGAAAATTGGACTCATGTATTTAAAACACTAGTTCTCAGGATGAGAATGAGACGGAAAGAATGAAACATGAGTGAATTGAATGTTTTGATAATTTTTAGATGTAATTGTTAAGATGCTTTGCTGATTTGTAATTCATATAAATCAGGAGTTTTATTGAGAACATGTTATGTAAGATTGAAACAATAAAGGGGGATTGAAAGAAGTGGTATCGATTGGTTTTCAAAACAATTAGAAAATAATCATATTCAGATTTATCATATCTAGATGTGCAAGGAAATGAAATGATATCGATTTTTTTCAACACAATCAGAAAATAATCATATCTAGATTTTTCATATCTGGATGGTAGAGAGAAATAAGTTGTGTAATCGTTTTTCAGAACAATCGTAAAATAATTGTATTCAGTTTTATCGTATATAGAGGGAAGAGATAAATAAGTGGTATCAATTTATATTCAAAAAAATCAAATCCATATTGAAGATCTGATGCTGATTGTATTTAAAAACAATTGTATCCAAATTCAAGAGGCGGTGCTGATATTGTTTCAAAAATATTATATCCATATGGGAGAGGTGGTGCCAATTTTTTTCCAAAATAGTCATACCCTGATTTAAGTGGTGGTGCCAATTTTTTTTGAAAAATTTTTATCAATATTGAATGGGCAGTGCTGATTGAAGAAGTTTTACCAATAATAAGATATAGAGATAGTATCAGTTTTATTTCAAAACAATTATATATCGAGTGTAAGTATAGTATTAGGTGCCAATTTTTATTCAATTGGTCTCGATGGAATAGGTGATGCCGATTGAATATGTGGTGTCAATGGAAGATGGTTTTGATGAAAAGTGGTGTCATTGAAAAGTGGTACTGATTGGAAATGTGTTTTGATAGAAGAGTAAGAGATGGTACTGATTGTTTCTCACAAAGTCCATATCTAGGAAAATGTTAAATAATAGCCATGATATTAATCAAATATCATTTTTTCAGATTGTAATGTGTCATATCAAGAGAGATCATTATTTTTAGATCATATCATATTTGGGAAGATCATTGTTTTCAGAATTTATTATATCGTATCTGGGAAAATCATTATTTTTAGATTGTATTTGACTATACACGACAATTATAACCAGTGATTGTATCCACAATTATCATAACCAGAATGATCGTAACCAGAATGATTGTAAACAAAATGATGGTATCCATAATTATTGTATTCATGATTATCATATCTAGACCATTTGTATTCAGTAAAGATCGTACATGGGTTGAGATGAAAAGACAGAAGAAAAAATGAATGGAAAGTTACAATACATTCTAATTGAAGCTAGACAATGCTAAAGCTAATACTCAATGAATTCAAAGTCCTGATTTTAGTCATTATTCAAGAAATGGTTTTTGAATGAATAAATTTTTTTCAAGTGGTTCAAGAAAAAAATAAAAGATAAGAAGATTTATGAATGATTTTAAATGTGGAGATGAACATTCAAATATAATATCCAGATTCAAATCGGTTCTAAAAATTATATTCAACCTTAGGCATGAGGAATTTGGATCAGTTGATCGTGACCATTTATTCCTAACAATTGAAATATGTATCAACAATTGAAATTGGAGTCTGAAGAATAATAGGTGAATATTTTAGATGTTTCAAGAAGAATTGAGAAGTGTTGATGAAGTCTTAATTGCTCTGAGATATCAAGAGAAATTTAGATTTGGGTGAATTTAATTGAGCAAGAAAGTGTTTTGGGGTTCCCACCTGAATTTGTTTCAGGTCACCTATAAATGGGAAACTAGTACATTCTACTTTCTAGTGGATTTCACTATTCACTCTAGAAGAGAGAGAATCTTTGAGTTTCTAGAAAGAAAAAGTTATCAATTATATTTGGCATGACAATTTTTTTCAAGGTTCTCATTCATTTATATTTTTTTGGCTTAACAATTGTATTCATGAATTTAAGTGGTGTCAATTATACTATATTGTATTCTATAAAAAAATCAAACTAAGAGTATTGTTTTGTAAGAATCGAACTCATAGGAATCATAATTATAATATATTGGACTCTGTGTTTTGTAACAAAGTCTAAGTGATTCGTATAATTCTTATGGGTAAGGAATTGAGGAATTAAATTTCAATTGATTAAATTTATTGAATTGAAAAGAATCATAGGTTACATGAGTTGTTACAAAACAACTGTATAACCATATTGTTCTAATAGGATGCACATGAACTAGTTATATTGTTTCATAGTTTTGCACGAGTAAAAGGTTACATCTTACTCTTTGTAATTATATTTTTTATTTCTAGTGGATTTTATTGTATTGGATCATCTCCAAACCATGCCAAGGATGTAGCTATTATTATTGAATAATGAACTTTGTAATTCTTTGTGTACATTTGGATGTGTGTTGATTTTCTTTTCAGTAAGTAATTAAAATAATTAATTGGAGGTGAATGTTGTTTTAATTGAAAAGAAACATAAATGAAAATGGGTATCACTAATTCACCCCTCCCTTATCAGTTATACAGTACTCTAACTAGGAACTTTTATCATTGATGTCGATTTTGACACTATTCATTACATTGACATTAATAATATCATGATAATTATATATATTTAAACTGTTAACTTTAAAAAATCACTAATCTGAAATATATATCCATAAAATTCACTTCTCACATTAACTGATTCAAATTATATCAACATTAATATTTCAAAAGTAATTTATTTTATATTTCCATTGACTAAATAAACAACTTATTCGCATTTCAAAATCATTTAAGGTAGTTATAGAATTTTTAAAATTTATAAATAATTATATTAAATGAAAAAAAATCATTAATATAAAATTAGAAAATTCTCTTCATTAATGTCTTCAATTTTTCACTATGGGGACAAATAAAATATGTTATATATAATGAGATTGTCATTTTGTAACTGTGTTTTATTTCAATAATATATAAGTTATTTTCATGGAAATGTGTACATTAAAAAACTAAATGTCTATATTAATGTGATAATGGTCAGATATTATTCATAAAATAATATTTATAAATGTTTTAGTCATGGTTATACCCCTATCTTCTTATTTTATCCACCCGTTATCTACTTTGACAATTTCCATAGAATATAAATTTTCTACTATATAATGGTCAATAAGGTAACTATAAAACTAAAAATACAAATAAATAAAATATGGTTGATTTAATTCACCAACTCCAATTTATTTTTTTGAATTCATGTTTTTAGGATTTTGTAATCATTTGATAAAATAACAATTCCATAAAATATCATTGTTGTCATAAGTGATGTTATTCATTACACTGAAATTAAAAACCTAAATACAATAAGAATATTTTGATCCAATTATTTTATTATATATCAAAAAATTATATATAATATTATAATAATTTGGATCACATAAATTATATCAAATTATATTTATTTTAATATTTTAATAAAATTTATTTGATTTTTCCATTAATTTAATAATTACTCTCTCACTGTTGTGAAAGCTGTTAAGGTAATTATTTATCCCATATAAATTTAACATAAATTTCAATTATTAAAAAAATATTTTAGATTTAAAAATAATATTGATTATTGAAAATATTTTCTATAAGACCATATATAAAAAATGTCAAACTTATTAAAAACAAGAGTTTGACGTGTTTCACATTTCATTAACTAAAATACTATTTGGGAATTAATTTCATCAATGAGACTCTAATTTTCATAAATTTAACACATGAATGATTTTGGTTTACAATTACTCATCCAATACAATTAAGGATTTTTAGGGTGATTTTTTTATTCCGAAACATATTATTTTTAACATTAATTACATGATTTAACATTTACCATGGTAAAAAAACACCAAAGTTGCAATTCATATTTTCCAACAATAAATAGACATAATTAAATAATTTAAATCATATAAATCGTAATATTTAATCCATTTATTTAAAATTCTAAACAAAAAATATTCAGAATTTATTTTAAAATTAATCCAAATAAGCCAATGAAAACTAATTTTCTTGAAAAATATATTTTAAACTAAAAAATGTTATTATACGAAACTATGGTATATTAATTATTTAAAATTTAAATTATAATATTATAAATAAATTAATATTAATTACATTTTTAAAATATTAAATTAAAATCATGAAGAAACTTTTAAAATAAAGATATTAAAAGTTTTATAAAAATCAGTATTTTTCACTATTCATTTGAAAATCAATATTCTTATAAAATTAAAATAAATCACTATAATATAATTTTAATATGATAATTCTAAAAACGATATTATTTTTATAAAATAAAATTTATATAGAGCCTAAAATTTATTACAGCAATTACTCATTAAAACAAAGAAAATCATTTTTGAATATAACATATTTTTTTAGAAGATTAAAATAACTTTACAAAAAATAATGTTATCATTAAAAAATAATTAATTAATACATTTAAAATGAATTTTATAATTTTATATTTCATGATGTGGTTAACAATATTAATTTCCTCCAATTTAACATCTATGTTATAATGATAATATAATAATATTTCATTGTTCGTTTGAGTTGGGTATTGCCCGCAATGTAAGCTATAAAAGATGTTAAAATTAAAAAAATACATACCCTAAAATCTTGGGGAGTGACATTATTACCACATTTAATAAATATAATCATTCAAATGTAAAATTTCAATTCAAAAATCAAGGATTCATACCTGGAAATTACTTTTTCTGAAACCCACATCGTAGATATGGTTAATAAAACATGCTCTTAATTTGAGGGTAAGGAAAATATGATGGTCATCACAAAACATGGATTTTCATTTCGAGGACAGTATTCAGAATTGAAAATATAGAAACTGATATAATATTTAACTATGGTGTTCTACTGGATAATTATAGTGAACATGGTCACTCCGAAGTTAAACATAAGAAAACCATAAATATGTGATTGGTTAAAAGGCCATTGATTTCTCAAACAACTATTTTCATCAAAAATATTTTACCTAGATTTGTGGGATTATTTTACAAAATAGATAGTATATTCAAGAAAATAATAATAATTGAATTCATTCCATGTCATATGAAAAATATCAACCTTTGGTTGTGCTTAGATCTATTTTCTCATCATCTCTTATACGGTGAAATTGATATTGATTATTTTTTATGGATAAATCACCTCTATAAATCATATGATCTTCATGGAATTTCTCTATCCACTAAATATTTACCAGAATGAAAATGGTTATAAAATTTCATCCAATATGATAAATCATATTCTGACCTCAAAAATTAAGTTCCATTGTTCCACATAATCCGTTCCAAAAGTGGTTAATATTAAGTCTTATCAAAAATACTAATGAAACTTTTCCAAATGAAAAAATTTAATGAAATATTCATCCTTATAAAATAAAAAGTTGTTCAAAATTTAACATTCCAAACATGGGGATAATTTAGTCACATATTATCCTAAATCTTGGTAATACATTGAATAATCTCAAAATCATAGTTAATCAAACATATTTAACAAATCCACACATGTAGAAAACCCTAAAAAGATAACTTAAAATATAAAATCACTAACTGGTTTCATGGTAACCAAAACATTCCCCATAAACATCCATTTAATATTATTATATCTATAATGATAACATATTTATGGCTTTCTTCCCAAAATCATGTGTTTTTCTAGTAGATCAACATACAACAAAACCACTTTTCTTTGTCACTAGTATTACTCATCAAATATTTCCAATTAATTAAAGAAGATGTACTAGATCAAAGTTACTATATATATCAAGATTATTATAACCAGATAAAATACATTTACAACATAAATATTAAATAAAAATATACCAGTATATTTATCATTTAACTTCATTCTTAAACCATTTACTATGAGTAATATTCACTTTCACTCATATGATTCAGGACACCCTCCCTACAAGGTGTACCTCTCCTGAGATAGCAATGTGAGAAAGGAGATAGTGACCCCCAAGTCCTGCCTCCTATAGGCCCTAGTTTGGTGACTAGCACCGTGGGTATAATAAACACCTAAATTAGAGGCATTTCCCTGTAAGAGAATCAATGCCAAAGAGATGTATAAAACATACACAAACCAAACCCAACATAGAATGTAATATAAAATAAATCCCATGTACACATATGTAGTGTCGTGCAATAATAACTAAAACTAAAATGGAAAACTACAAGTGCCAAAAGAATATAAAAACGGAAGCGACCACAAATACTAAATAGCTCCTACATCCCCAATCTAGTAGTATCCATCCCAATCTCAATCCTACTTTCAATTACCTAAAAATAGTTTTTATATATGTTGGGTGAGTATAATAGTATACTCATTAGGATCCTCCCTGTAGACTCTCATGAAAAAGTAAGGAAAGCATGCTAAATCACAGTGAACATCATGTGAAACCAAATCATCAACTAAAAATGTATATTATATTTCCAATATCACTATGGATACTCTCACAAAGTATTTCATACATGAATATATAATATAATAAATAATATTGAGGGAACCCCATTACCACTTCCCCACTAGTTTTCTATTTTCCCCCAACATCACAAGTACTATGCATCTCTCTTCAAAAAGGATTTCCCACAGACACTGGGTTGAGGCACTAAGATATGACCCTCTTGCATTGCAACCACTATGTCTATATAAAAAAATTAAATAGTTAGTTTTTGTGAGCCACCAGAGCTCGCAAAACATGTATCATATGCTGTTCATTTTACAACAAACTATTACATCACATACACCGTGTAAGGATCTTCAAGAACTCACAACCTATACACGTTACACCAATAATAGTCCATAAAAAACTATATCCAGAATATATGTGTCTGAATAACCACAAGACATTACAGACCTCTACAAACATATATGGGGAAAACTAACTCGTGTGCCTAAAAGCACATGTATCTAGCAAGAGAAGAGAGCAGGGCCAAAAGGGGTAGTCAGCCAGACAACCTACCACTAAAATATTTTGGAAAACACCCCCAGGGATCAAAATCCATGGGGTGTTATATTCCCTATCTGATAGGGTGGTTTAGTGTAATGAAACAAAAAATTGAAAGAATATACTATAGATCACAACCACACTATGAGAATAACCTCGTCTTAAGTAAATTATAGCTAAATCTCTTGGACACCTGACTTCCACTAACAAGACTAGTTAACATATAAGAACCAAACCATATAGAAAAAGTTATTACACTACTTCATCCCCTCTTAATCAGTTTCACATTACGTTAATTAATACATTAAACATTAATTAACCATTAAAAGTTCCACATTTTATTTAATTAACATCACACCAAATCCCAGTGTTCTTTTAAATTCCAACCTCGGCAGTGAGTCCCAGAAATCTCTAACCCCCTGGGTTAACATAATTTATTAAATCATTTATTAATAACATAATCACTTTCCATTTTCACAAGAATTCCAGAAAAAAATTCTATACTACCAATCACAAGGGGCTCAACATTGTGATTAATGGACTACTTGTCAAGAATTTTCCACCTATAGTAAGAGCATATACACATCCTCTTCTGAGAAAATAAACACAAAAAGAACATGGCATAACCGATGGGTCTTCGCCCCTTATGGAAGGTGGGTAAGAAAGACCAGGTGCCATGAGCAGTGGGGAATGTAAATCATATATACAACAAACATGATTCAGGAAACATCCAATCATTCGCATCCAATATGTTTCATCTTATATGGTTTCCTCCTCGACACCGACATGCATAAAACGATGAATCTTGCCACTCTAGGCGTCAACTGCTGCCACAACCAATGAGCCTTCCAAAATCCACATCTCACACCATCCACCCTGGCTCACATCATAACAAAAGTTGTATGAAACAAAAATAATATCATTTGGGATCCTTTCACTTAAACAAGGCATCAATCATTCATAAAGAATGATCAGTCGTGGCTCCATAGCATAAGGCACTCGACCTTAAAAGAATGAGGGTAAATCAAAACCCTAACATGAATTATCCTTTATGAAACAGCTAGTTCATTAATCCATCTGTACTTAACTGATTTATTATTCGTAGGTTCCAACTATTGGAATCCTAAACAACAAACTATCATAGTTTTCAAAAATTAATTAATCATTACTGCTACATTAATTTTATTGTCATAAAATTACAACAACAATAACTAGATTCATTTATATTTCACTATATCATTGAGAAATAAATAGAATTAAACACAGTACACATTATTTAACAAATTATTTCAAGAACGAAATGATAAATATGGAAACCATGGATATAACACTATATTAAAAAAACAATAGGTAGTAACATATGATCAACATGCATTTATTTATCTGGTTCAAATATTTATTATGTCAATTAAATTGTGATCCAGTGTTCTAAAACATACTAACTCTATAGTTTCACATTAAATAATAGGGAAACCATGAATTCCCTACCTCAAAAGGTTTCCAACATTCATCTATCGAGAATAAATAAAAGAAAATGATCACAATTGTCCCCCCCATAATAACAACATCCTCTTGAGGATGTCGTGGTACAATCACATCAAAAAAACCAAAAGAAACCCCCTTAAGGACATGGAGATCAAACTCAACAGCATAGAAAAGGGAAGTGGGTGAATATGAATTGATGAAAACCAGATAACAGAGGATGATCTTACCTAGTACGGAAGACATATCAAAGCAAGAAGTGAGGAACTAATCCTGGATGAAGTAATCCCCAAATGATGAATAGGGAGGCATCTGGGTCATCTTGGTTCAAGAGAGGGTGCACCCAAGTTGTAGGGTTTGAAAAACATGAGCAGTTGGGTGTCTTTAAAATACCACTGGTGGGGAATTACACGACATGTACCTCCCAGTCATGTCATTTACTACCTCAAGCCCAACTTATTCTAAGAATCATGTCACCTTAGTGCTCTGTTTTATTTTCCTGAAACCTGAATTATGCCCGTTTTACCCCCCTTGGTCACATAATGTATCCCCCTTATTTATAGCTTCTCATGACCAAACTTCTCTATACTTCCTTCGAGTCTTCTCCAAGAACCACGTACTAAAAAACATGCAAAGGGTAGATCCAAATAGATCTTAGACCTTTCATCAGATACCTATCAAAACATTATCATCCTTAAGATTCCAAAACCATCCCTTAGAGGAAACAGGAAAGGTTTTGTCTGAAAAACCACATCGCGGGATACCTCTCAAAGATTTAGCCAATAGAAGATCTCAACCATATCAAAAGAACAATGTGACACCTCTTAACAACCACAAAAAACTTATAAATGGTCACTCGAGGAAGATACCTCTCAAATAGGGAAATCCATAATAAACAACAAAAGAAAACCATATCATTGACATGAAAGGTTTGCAACCACAAAACAAAAATTATTAAAAGGAAATAGATAAACCTAAAAAATCCTAGGATAGTGATAATGTATCTACAAATCAAGTTGCCAGGTAATATATTCTACACCATCATGCCGCCATAATACATGAACCAAGGGAATAGAGTGCCCATGGAACACATTTTCCTTGCGGTCCTAGATCTCTATAGGCTGCTCCTCGAATGTCGCATCTTGATCAACATCGATCTTTCCCCAACCGATGATTTGAGAGTTGTCATAAAGATAACATCAGAGTTATGACACGTGACAAACATCATGTATTTTTATCATCTGTGGAGGATGTGCTACTTGATATGCCACGACTACAACATGATCCAACACCATGAAAGGACCAACAAACTAAGGATACATTTTACTCCCATGACCAAACCTCTACTTCCCATGATGTGAAGTCAAATTTAGAAACACATGATCCCCAACATCAAAATCCAATGTTCTCCTCCTCTAATCAACATTTGATTTATAATGATCCTACACTTCCTTAATTATCTCACAAATTATCTGGATTGTCTCTATTGTATTCTAAACTAGTTCTAGTATGAGAATTGCTAACTTGGTTACCCCAGTCCATCACAACAAAGAACAGTAAGGTTGGTGATACAAGGATTCAGATGGTGCCATCCCGATGGTGGAGTGACATATATTATTAAAAATGAACTACTCCAAGGGTAAATTACTTATCCAAAAACCTTAAAATCTGGGATATAAGAGTGAAATGTGTGTTCAAAGGATTGGATGGTTCACTTTGTCTGGATGTCTGTCGACAGATGAAAATCATTACTAAGGCAAACTAGAAAACAAAAACTATTTTGTAGACCTCTCCAAACCCAATAGGTAAAATGAGGATCTAGATCAAAAATGATCATCCTCGGGACTCCATGGAGTCTCACCACCTCCTCCAGAAACTACCTTGACAAAACTTCTACTGAACTCGATTCTGTGGTTTCTATAAAGTGGGATGATTTCGTTAAATGATCCACTACCACCCAAATAGCATCATGGCCTCCCTAAGCATGAGGAAAACCAGTTAAAATATCCATTGAGATGTGATCCCACTTCCACTGATGAATATCTAATAGATGAATAAAACCACCGAGGACATAGTGCTCGACCTTCACTTTATGGAAGAGAAAACATCACAACACAAAATCTGCAACTGCATGCTTGAATGCTATTCACCAAAATAGACTCATCAAGGATCAATAAATATTTTTCATTCCATGATGAATTACTAAAGGTGATCTATGGAATCCTCTAAAATCATCTCATTCATCACCAATGGAATTAAAATCCTTCCCCAATACAACACCGAGTGTTGTTAATCCTCAAAACAACCATCAGGGTCCCACCACAAAAAACATGGTCTCTCTAAAACTCCACCTCTAGACCCCCATCTAGGACTCTTCTACCTGCTACACCATAGATAACATCACTATAATCTGAAAAAAGACATCGTCTACCCCCAAACATCTCCCATATCAAGATGTAATTCTGAATGTTATTCAATTAATCTTCAAGAATAACCAGAGTCGTGCCCTTCATGACTATGTGTCTTCCTAATCATATAATTAGCAACAACATTCGACATTCCAAGTGTATATGATATTTCAATGTTGAATTCCTATAAGATCTCTGTCCAGTGATGATGCTACAAGTTTGATTCACATTGTGATAAAACAAACCTCAGGCTCTTGTGATCACTAAAATCCACAATGTTCTCACCAAAGAGGTATTGTCTTCAAAACATTTGATAAAATACCCCAAACGATAACTCAAGATCATGGGTAGCATGGTTACGTTCATGGGGACACAACTATAGAGACCCATAAGAAACAAATAATTTATACTTCATCATAACACAACCTAACCTCGTATGTGAAGCATCAAAAAAAACATCACACTGAACACCCTCTACTAGATGACAAAGAACAGAAGCACTTACCAGCTTCTCTTTTAGATACTCAAAAGCTGGCTAACACTGATCACTCTACATAGACGCTAGATTTATTAGAGTAAATACTATCAGAGGAGTTGCAACCGGAGAGGAATCAGCTACAAACCTTCTATAGTAGCCTGTGAGACCTAGGAAACATCTCACATCTACCACTGTCATAGTGGATTTAAAAGACCCAACTGTTTTTATCTTCGATAGATCCACAACTACTCCATGACGGGACACCACATTCCCATTTAAATGATCTTCCCGAGTCCAAAAATCATACTTCAACAACATCCCAAACATCTACTATTGATAATGAAATCCCAAAAGTGCATGAAGATGTTATGCATGATCCTCCACATACATTGAGTAAAAAATAATTTCATCGATGAAAACCAACAAAAACATATCTAGGAACTTCTAGAAAAAGGGGTTAATCAATCCGACGAAAATAGCTAGATAATTCAACACACTAAATGACATTAGAAAAAACTCATAATGCCCATGATGAAAATAGAAAGCAATCTTCAGGATATCCTAATCCTTCACATGCATCTGATGATATCAGGACTCCAAGTAAATCTTTGAGAAACCAATTTTACTCTTCAATTGATCGAATAATTTATCAATACATAGAATATGATAATTATTCTTCACTATCACTTTTTTTAAGCGATGATAGTCAATACAAAACTGCAAACTACCATCAAAATTCTTCACAAAAAATTGGTGCATCCTAGGGTTACACACTCATCTGAAAAAAATCCGCACTGTAATAGACTATCAAATTGTATATGCAGCTCCTGTAACTCAGAAGGGGCTATCCGAAATAAAGACAAAGAGATAGGAGACGCACCTGGATATAGCTGTATCTCTCATGGAGGGGGTAATGCTAAAACATCTTCTAGAAATACATCAATGTACTCTTCTATGACCATCGGAAACGCCAACTACCAATCCTCTACAGAACTAAACATTGACTCATCCATCAAGGATGACAAAGACAAAACATGACTCTGACCTATCTGAGGGTCTCACTCGCCAAAAAACACTAGTGGATCTCCATCATCATTGAATAAGACCACATGCCTCCAGATTAGATATATAATTTCCTACATACAATACAACCAATCCATTATTGGGAAGACATAATATTGTTTTATCCATAAACATAGGAAATCTCCCCATGAGCAGTGCTGCCCCAACACTATCTCACAGTCTCTACATAATTCAAAAATCTCTGCTCGACATCCAACCATCGTAGTCAAATCCAAGGGCCCTAGAAGGCTCCCTAACAAAGGTCCCATCAAATGGACAAGAGAAGGTGATATGAAGGAGTGTGTCACTGTTGAATAAAAAAGGCATTCACCCATGTAGAAAACAAGCAATGGGTACCTCAAACAATGTCTGGATCACCTGGAGCTCGCAACGCTAATGTATGAAGCTGACCATGACCTCCTCCATGGCCTCTCTAACCCTCATGATGACCACCACCAAGGACACACATTGATCCTTGAGGACAGGGAGTTTCATGGGGTTTTCCATTGCCTACCCCATCTGTTCTCTACTGATCCAAAGCTGTTGCAAACTGTTGCTGCTGCCTTAGCTCGTACTACCTCAAGGATGGAACCCGAAGTGGAACACTTGGTGCACAATGACTACTTTTAATTTTTGATAACTATCACTACTTATTCCCTCAGACTATATAATAAAAATAAGTTCTTGATCTCATTTCGTAGGCATGAGTTCTTCCACCCTAGATAAATGAGATGCTAAGGTCCGGGACTACACCCAACCGAACGAAAACACTTTTTTTCCATGAAAACTAGAAACCCAAGACCATTGCTCTACTTCATGAGGAATCAGGATGTCCCCTATCATGAAGATCTAGTTCTTGAAAATTTCACCTCGACGAACCCTTCCCTCTACAACACCTCAATATATATATTCAGAATAAACGGTTGACATAACACTATATCTCTAGATGCAATGCCTCCTTAAAATGCATCACCCTTTCCTCCTCACCTATAAATTGGTCCAAAGAATATCATAAAAGGTTCCGAAAATGGATCCCAAACTATCCCACACTAGAGATTCCTGTCAAAGGGTATGTATCTACTAGAAAATGGACTGCTTCATGGCTGAAGAAAGAAACATGGCTCAGAATTTTTCTTGAAACTCCTCCCATGAGTTTGTGGACTTCTTGTGATCCTCGAAGAATAATAACCAAAACAACCTCGCTACCCCATGAAACATCATCACAACGAAGTACATCTAGTGCTCTTTCCATGAATTTATTGAACTGAATGCTATCTCAACCTCATCTAACCAGTCTTCTATTATGGAATCTGAAACAGAGCCCTCATACTTCTGTAGACTTTGGTGCTGAAACTCTCAGAGTGTCCTCTAAGTTTCATCATCGTCAAAATCTACCCTACAATGATCTTATGGTGAATCCTACTAGAAATATTCTTTGCAAACCTGATGAGGAAATGTAATTAGATACATACCTTAAAAATAACAAATAGTTAGACCTCATAATCCTAGAATATTAAATAATTGACATTAATTAATTTTTTCTTTTATTCATTTAAGGATAACCAATCCCAATGTATACTGATTCAAAAATATGAACAAAGAAGAATTATGCATGATCCTTCCTTAGGACTATACCCTTCAACTAATATGACATAACTTAGTATACACTATAAACATTAATGTTTGTGCATCAAATCATAGGAGGCCCTAAATGCATATGTCTCAGCCGGTCTCCAATTTTTACATCACTTTCTAGACTTAACTGACATAATTTCCCTACCAACTGAGTCAACCTCACATGTGACTGACACCAAACTCTATAATATCCCTCAACCTAATCCTTTGATACAAGTTTATCAAGACCCAATCCACACAAGGAGTACCACTCATGGGCCATGAATGTGAAAAGGGATATAGCGACCCGCAAGCCCAACCACCATTGTCCCCAGGTTGGAAACTAGCACCGAGGGTATATCAAAAACATAAATAAAAGGCATTATCCTCTAAGAGAACACATTATAAAGAGAGAGATAATAAATACACCAACCAAATCCAACTCAAACTGCAATATAAACGAAATCCCAAGTACACATATGTAATGTCATGAAAAAACTACTACCACTGTAAAAAAATTGCATGTATCAAATGAAAATAAAAACTATAGTGCCCATGAAGCTCGAAAAACTCCTACTACCCCAAGATAATAGTAACCAACCTAATCCATAACCAAATCCAAGTGACTTGAAAACAATTTATATATAGATATGGGTGAGTATAACAGTAAACTCAGTAGGATCCTCCCTGAATCCTCTCATGAAAAAGTAATGAAATCAGGCTAAAGATCAAGAACAACAAGTTAATCAAACTCGTCAACTAAACATGTATAATAAGTTTCCAGCCTCACCATAGATACTCTCACCAAGTATCACACACATGAGTATATAATATAATAAATAATATCAGGGGTACCCCTCTACCATATCTACACTAGTTTGACGCTTTTCCCCAAAATTACACATCTTAAGAATCTCTCTCCAAAACGGGTAGGTTGTAGACACCTGGGTGAAGCACCACAATACGCATCTCATGTAATGCAACCACTACATCCTTGTAACCAATGTAACAAGTTTGTTTCGTAGATCCACCATAGCTCTCATAAATTTTACCATGCGTTAGGAATAATACCACAAGACCTTACATCCCATACACGGAGTAAGGATCCTCATGTCATAACATCATATACACATTACACATATAGTAGTAAATAGGAATCTCTATCCAGAATATATGTGTTTGAATAACCACAAGCCATTATAGCCCTCTACACATATATATGGGGAACACTAACTACTATTCATAGCAGAACATGTAACGACAATGAGAATAGAGTGGGGCCAAAGGGGGTGGTCATCCATCAATCCTCCCACTAATATATTTGGGAAAACACCCCCAGGGCTCAGAATCTCCAGGGTGTCTGTTTCCCTAACTAATGGGGGGGAGTAACATAAAAAACAAAGAAATTACAGAATATATTATAGCTCACAATTACTCTATGGGAATAAACTAGTCTTAGACTCAACTGCTACAAACATATCTCAGACTCCCGAATGCCAATCCTAAGACTAAGTATCATATAAGAAAACAACCATTTAAATAATATTATTACATTACTTAATTCCCTTTTTATCATGTTCAATTTACATTAATTAATTCATTAATAATTAATTAACCAATAAAAATTCCAAATATTATTTCATTGGAATCACAACAATGTCCACTGTTCCTTTAAATTTCAACCTCAGCATTGTGTCCTAGAAAGCTCAACCACATGGGTTAACATTATTTATTCAATCATTTATTAATATCATTTTCACTTTCCAATATTCTTAAAAATTATATAGAAACATTCTAAGCTACCAAATACAAGGGGATCAACATGGTGAGTAGATGGACTACACGTGATGTCTTTTCCACCTATAGTAGGAGCATGGACCGATCCTCCCTTCAGAAGCTAAACCCGTAAAGCATGTGTCATACCCCACACGTCTTCACCACTTTTGGAATGTGGGTAAGAAAGACCGTCTTCCATGAACAATGGGGAATGTAAATTAGATAAAAAACTAACACGATTCAGAAAATTTGCAATATTTCAAATCCAACCCATTTCATCATCTTCACTGTCCTCCATGACACCAACATGCATAAACTGATGCATCCAACCACTGTAGGCATCATCTGCTACAACAACCAATGGGCCTCCCTACCCCCACATCTCACCAAATCCATAGAGGCCCACATCACGACACAAGCTGTATGAAGGACACATCATATCAACTAAGATCTTGGCCCTTAAAATAAGGCATCCATCCATCATACATAATGAGCGCTCATGGCTCCATAATAGAAAGATCACGACCTTACAAGCATGAGGGTAACTCAAATCCCTACTAGTAATTATCTTTTATAAATAGCCAATTATTTTATCCATATAGAATTAAATGATTTATTATTAATTATTTTCAACTATGGGGTACCTAACCTGCATTCTATAATAGCAATCACAAATTAATTAAACATTCTTATTGCATCAATTTTATTATCATAAAATTACAAAAACCCCAAATAGATTCATATACAGGCCTCTCTATATTTGGAAAATAATTACAATTAATCCCAATTTACATTCATTACCAAATTCCATCAATAATGACATGATAAACAAGGAAATCATGGATATCACAATATCTAGAAAATTATTTGGGAATAACATATGATCAACACAAATTTATTTATCTGGTTCAAATATTTATTATGTCAATTCCATTGTGATCCAATTGGATAAAACATGGTAACTCGATAGTTTCACATGAAAGAATATAGAAACAATGAATCACCAACCTCAAAAGGTTATTGTCATTCTTTCCTCTATAATGGATCAAAGAAATAGATCACGTTCATCTCCCCAATAACAACTACATCCACCTGAGGATATCATGTCACAACTACATAAACAAAAACAAAAAAAAAATCCTTAGAACCATGGAGATCAAACACAATATCATTGAAAAGAGAAACTGGAGAATAAAGATCTAAGAAAACCAAAGAATGGAGGTATATCATTCCTTTGAGTGAAGATGGATTGAAGAAGAAAGTGGGGAACCAATCTCTAGTGAAGGAATCCTCAAATTTAGAATAGGGAGGTATCTGGGTTTTCTGGGGTTGAGAGGTTATGCGCTCAAGCCGTTTAGTTTAAAAAATATGAGTGGCTGGGTTTCTTTAAAAAAACCTAACAGTGGCGAAGTACATGACGTGTACCAATGTATAACACCGTGTAGCACCTCATTGTCAACATTTTCCAAGAAACATGTTACCTCAGTGCTCTGTTGTATTTTTCTAAAACCTAAATGGTGAAAATCGTGTCTCCCCTTAGTCACATATTTTATCCCCCGTGTTTCCATATTATCATGGCCGAACTCCTCTAGACTTCCTCTAAGCCTTCATTGAACACCTTGGTCTTCATAAACATGAAAAGGGTCAATCCACACAGACATGGGCCCTTACAATATGTTACTTGGAGTATCATTATCCTCAGTAGTATGCCCATTTCTCGTACAACCTTTTTGATTCTCCTTATGAGTTTCCCCTCATAGGACAATGATTAACTTTCTGTATTCAAGACTTTCAACCATCAATTATACCTTAGGTAGACCATTATTATCATCATATTATTTAGAATTTTTATGTTTTGTTGGAAATAACATGCTATGTATTCATATATTTCACACCCTATACATCTTTATATTGTTCTAAGACAACCACATGGGGGTTTCTTATGACATTGTCAATATATGGAGAATTGAAACTTCTTTCTTCTATGGTATCTACCACCAGATCTATTAACAAACTTCATACTTTTATTATTTTTTTTACTCTGAGAGTCAGTTAAGCTGCAACAATTATAAGACCAAGTGATGAAGAATAATTTATTGGATTTACAATTCATGGAACCTTATTCTTAATATATAATTCTACAGGTTTAACAAATTTTATACATGGTCATTACACAAGATATAATATGATACCCTATACATAAAAGTATCATCAATTTCATTCACAGGGTTATATTCTATAATATTTGTTGTCATAATTCAAGTTCCCATTATTTCTAAAAAACATATTTTCAAAACAACTATAAATAAACCTACCATAGTAGCCCAGAGATGGTGGTTACATTATTTCTTTTTCATGATATTCAAGGAAACAAATTCTAAAAGATCAAGTAGTTTATTAGTATTTTAAAACAAAATACAAAATTGGATATTACAATAAAATTTAAAACCTAAAATAAAACCAAGTAATTATTTTGATAAATCCATTATTCCCCATAGTGTATCACTACAAATATATCATAAAGCAATTCCTTCTAACCAAGGGAAAATAAATCAAAATAACGGGGTAGTCTTAGATACTCATAATAATTTAGAATACAAGAGAAGCATTTAGTAAATATAAAATAAAAAATATTTCAAGGAAAATTAATTAAAACACATTTCATTTAATCAATAACATGAGAATAATATAGAATAAATATATTATGATCATATATTTCCATATAAAAAATCACATGTTAAGGAAACATAATAATTAATTACATCTTATTCAAATAATCACATGGAATATCAATAATTGAATTCATAATGAAGGAATGAATAATGAAGGATGTGTAAAATATACCATATATTCCTTAGGAATTATGTCTATATAAATGGGTAATGTCTCAACCAAAACCCATTCTAGTTTGTCACATAAGACCTACGGGTCCATCGAGGTTCTATATAGGGTCATGCCCATCACTTACCAAGTCCAATGAATTCCTCGTATGAGAGGGGTGAAAACTATTAAATATATACATTAGTATTCAAACATGTTTAATAAATGTAAATAATCTTCATAACCAGTAAACCTAATCATAACCCATCCAAAGTAATATGGTTAATGGTTTCAAAATCATACCCCACCAATCAAAATAATCATAAACCATTGCTTAAAATACATTAAATAGTATCATATTTGATCAATATCAATGAATCATAAGATCCCTAATAGGATTTTTACATAGATTTATTAATTATATCACAGATAAATTATTGAGTTAAATAACATTTAGCATTGAAATCACTTACTCTATTAAATATACACAATTATGAAAGAAAATATTTTATTTGAAAATATTCTCGTAATCATGTAATTGAAGCATAAAAATTTAATGGTGTCGTGAATGAAAAAAATATTCTCATACTATATAAGTTAAAAAACATTTCATTTATATTTTGTAAAACTAATCAATTAAAATAATATTTAAAAAACCCCCATATTAATATCATATCATTGATGTGATAATTAATAAAATGAATAGATGATGTGTAACAACTATAATTCCAAATAAAACAAGGTGTGGTGAAACACAAGATAATAAAATTTTCATTCACATATACCCATAGTATGACATCATAAATGGAGTAATATTTTTTCACAAATAATGGAAATTGGAATATGAATTTCATTACCTCTGGTTATAAGTCCTTAAATTGTATTAAAACCTCATAATTTTTTTTTAAGATTTTAATAATTTATAATAGTATTTTATTAATATTTATAAGATCATATATGGCCATTTTATAAATTGTTACAACCTGTTAATATATAATATTTCTTTTTTTATTTTGGATCTTAATTGCATTATTTTAAATTTAATATCTTATTCATGAATTCCCTGGTTAATTTGAATTGGATATAGATACATCATCATTATAATGATTTTAATTTAATAATTTCTACACTTAATAATTAAATATAGTTATAGTACCATCCTTTAAATGTTGAACATAGAAAATAATTCACATCGGGTCGTGGAGATGTTAGGCTGTATGCATGTATGAGTGATGATATCATTCTCTTAATGGGTGAATGGGTTAGAGTGTTTATGATATATTAAATTTAAAAAAATTATTTAATTTCACAGTTATAATATATATACATTATGTCCATCATTATAACCATCCAGGTAATGTGATGATGAACAAAAAACTACACCACTATGTGGAGATGGTATGTTGTACGTATGAACACATGATGCTTTCATCTTTCATAGGATTGATAAAAGGTAGAATGTGGATTTCCCATAATCATAACAACATCTCACTATATTTATGATACTAGATCTAATAATTTATTATGAAAAACACACTAGAAGATGACATAGAAAAAGAAATAAATTTGAAAGGATTAAAAATGGCCTATAAATTAAAAGGGGGTGACATTTTATGAAATACATTACACCCATTGTGATTATTCAATATTTTTTTTTATTTTTAAATAAGATAATAAAATATTATATTCATGAAATATCATTATTTTTAATTTTGAAATTATTCATTACTTTGACATTAAAAATGTTAAGATAACAATATTTAATTTATCCATGACTCTTACTATATCTAAGATATGTAGTATAGAAAAAGAAAATCCATTTCACATATCAAATAAATAATATTATATCAAAATTAAAAAAATTTAAATAATTTTTTTGTTAATTAAATAAAAACTACATTAGAATTTCACATGAATTTAACATGAAAATATAATTTCTAAAAATAATCTGGAAATGAATCAATTTTCATTAAGATCAAAATAAATAATTTTTTTGTTTATATCTTTATTTTTTCTCTAAGTGGACATAAAAAAGAATTTAACTACAAATAGATTGACATTTTGTAACAATCATTAATTTTATTATTATTATTTTTGGAATAGTTCCCATTAAGGGACTAAAAATAGACATTAAAGTAATATGTGTTAAATACTATTCAAAAAATAATTTTTGTGGATATTTAGTTAATGGTTATACCCTTATCTTTTTTTAACCACCTCCTAAATCTATTGAGAATTACTATACTATTAAATGTTTCTACTATATAAGGTTCAATAATTCTACTATAAAATTACAAAGGACCCTTAAAAGTAATATGGTAGATTTAATTAACCATATCACATTATATTGGATTAATTTTTTGTTTTTAGATTTTTTTAAATAATTAAGTAAAATTTTAAATCCAAATTATATAATTAATGTATAATTTGATACTATTCATATCTTTGAAATTAAAAACATCAATAAAACAAGTCTCATTTAAACAAAATATTTTTTTATCTCTTAACAATTTTAATTTTAGTAAATTTTTTTAGATCATATTAATTATATAAAATTATATTTATTTTATCATTTTAGAATTATTTTGTTTTATTTTTTCAATTAATTTAATAATTATAGCATCATTGTTGTGAAAGCATTTTAGGTAATTATTTTTTACTTAAAAAATTAAAATAAATTAGAATGATGAAGATAAATCACTTATTTTTAAAAATAATATTTCTAGTCATATATATATTTAATATGACTTCATTCTAAAAATGATATAATTCATAAAAATAAGAGTATGAAATGTTTGGCTTTATATAAACTAAAATACTATAAGGGAAATACTGTCAAAAAAGTTCCTCCATTGGGTTGTAAATTAGACCCATGGATGAAAATTTCTGAGATTACTCATAAAATAGAATTTTGGAATATATTTGGGTAATTTTATAATCATTTTCATATAATATTTACCATTAATTACCCGATTTACCCTTTACTGTGGTCATAAAAATTTCAAAGGTCACTATTCGTATTGGTAAAAAATAAAAGGGGCACATGTTATAAATTTGGAACATATGAATACAAATATGGAATCCATTTTACTAAATTAAAAACACAATATTTTTATAATTTAATTCAAAATTAAACACACAAAATGAATGGAAAAAACACTTTTCATCAAAAAAATGTAATTTTATTTTCAAAAATGAACTTATACTAGAATAAGGTATATGAATGATATTATATGTAAAATATTAAATTATAAATAACTAATTAGTAATTAAGTTAAATACATGTCAAATTGAAATCACAGTGGGACTTTTAATATACTAAGATTGATAGTTTTATAAAAATGTGTATTTTTTTTACTATTCACTAGCGAATTTATCTTCTCTAGAAATAACAAAAAAATCACCATAATATAATTTTATGATATTTAGTTAATTTTTTTTAGTGTTATAAAATAATATTTATATGAGTTACTGAAGTTTATATTAATATTTAATCATAAAAATAAATAAAACCACTTTGGAAGAAAACCTATTTTTTTATTATATAGAATTTACGAAAAATTAATTGATTTTTCCCAAAGAATTGATTAATATATTAATAATGAGTTGGATGATAATAAATTTAAAAAACAAATATTAGTATTTATTACCTCTAATTTAATATGTAGGTTAGAATAATATCATAATAAATTTCATTATTTGTTTATTCTGGTTGTTTTTGGTAACATAAGCTATCGAAGAGAACAAATTTCAAAAGTTACATAACATAAAATCTTGAGTTATTACATAATATTAATGGAAAATAATTATATTGTTATCATTAATATATGTTACATTCTTATATCATGTTGGTGTAATTTTGGGTTCATGCAAGATATAGTTTTTAGGCCATGAAGATTGTGTGTTCTTAGTATATGATGACCATTAAATTAGGGATAAACTTCGAGGTACTGTTTTTAAAAATACTCATTATTCATTGGAAGATATTTTCTTCATCTATTTTTTTAGTTTTTTGAAATTCATTTCACATATAATTCTCATAATTTATTCATTATAGATCTAAAATAGGTTTAACATTCACTTGAAGAAGTCATGAAAAGGATTAAATTGAAGACAATAAAATGTATACAAAGAAATTAGATGAATTTATATCGACAAAATTAAAATGTGACAATATTAACATGTTAAGAGTATTTACACTATTCTTTTGTGGTCTAGGTATTCTTTTAGTTGATACAGGCAACCCATATGTGTGCAATTCTAACAGAAGTGACCATGTTATGGGGAGATGATCATTAATTGAAAACTATATATTGTGTAAAATGGGATGTAAATTTTATCTAGAAAAGTAAATTATATAATTATTAAAAAATATTTCTATATCAATAAATATCATATTTGATCCATATTAAAAATTAATTTTCATTTAACATAAGATTTCCTTTACTGGTAAATCTTTTTTAATATTCATGGAACTATCACGTTAATCTATAATTTTTATATCTAGTGAGGATTTTTCATCTTGATATTTTGAGAGAAATTTTAATCTAAATAATAAAAATTATATTATATAATTTATATTAAACTATTCAAATTAATTGATGAATAAAAATAGGGTTGTTTAAAATTGTTTATCACAACCACATTTCATATAGAAGGTGAGTATTTGGGATCTAATTTAGAGAGAAGATAGAGAAAATAAACTACATTCTTTATCAAGATCAAGGATTTAGTGACCATATATAATTTTGGTTCTAATATTTTTTTTATTCTCATGACATAGTATTACACATTAATAAGTTCATTGGTATGAAATTTTTTTACTTCTATATTGGTTTTTGTGACATCAACAATTTATTTACCCTTTATATTTTTTATGGAGTCACTATGGGATAGTATAGATTTATTTCACAAGAAGGGTGATGGAAGTTAAATAAGACACATTGATTATTGATCGGTGAAATTAGTGATGGTGAAGAAATAAAAAAAAATAATGAAATAAATATTACTTTGATAAATTTAGTATATAAAATAATTTTTTTAATATTTAAATATGGTCATGATATCTCTTGATGATATTGTAAGATAATTAATTATAATGAGAAAACATCTAATAATTGATGATTTTTTGAAATGTTAGTGATATATTTTTCATTTACTCATGATCAATGAAATTTATATGATAAACATTATGACATTTGGATTTTACATGGTTTACCCAAAAGTAATAAATCCATGGAGTAAAAACCTAAAAATTTTCGTTTGTAATAAGATCAATGCTCAGTACAAAATATAACATTTATATAATATTAACTACCAAACAATTTTTAAATCCAATATGATATCTATCCATGAATATCTTCATGTAATATAACAATAGAATGTATGAAACATATGTATCACATAATGTGTATTTAAAGTAAAAATAAACACACCATTTAAATGTTATCTTTATTCTTTAGTTCCTCCTTCATTAATATAAATAGTTCACCAATCAAGTTCATATTCTTCAATGAAAATTTTTAATTTCACTATAATTTTAAAATTATTCTAATATTCCTTCTATGTATACAATAATTTCTAAAAAATCGTTATTAATATATTTAATTCAATCTTCCAAGATTGACCCTCTCTATTGATGATATGTTAGAACATTAAATACTTTTAAATCTCTCATTAATTATCTAATCAATTCTTCAATAATGTTTCATAATTATCCCTTAATTAAAATTATGATTTTTAAACTATTTTATAATTCAACTAGACTATAACCTTGTTATATATGTCTCTTCTATAACTTTACAACATTCAATAATGTTTGATTCGAAGATATAAAATCATCAAATTCAATATTCAGGGAAAAATAAACTATTTACATTATTCTAATTCCAAATCATTACTACACTAATAAATATATTATACCTAAAAAGAGAGTGTTAATCGTATTTTATTTTCTAGAAACCATCAAACACTATACCTTGAAAAATATCCACTAATATAGCCATTAGTACAATCAATCATACCATGCTTATCAAAAGTTTTTATGAAAATTCTATTTCATCCTTATTTTACTTTTCTAGAAAAAATTTAAAATTAATGCCACCTAAAAAACATACCACCAAGATTTTTTCATAATCCTTTCCCCAATTTTTATTTAAATTCAATAACCATAGTCAACCCATTAATATAAAACTATTATTAACTCCTTTTTTCTCTTAAAGAATGACCTCTTACATGATATAGTTTACTATCCCATGGCCTTAAAAGTCTTCTTAAAAATATATTCCTAAAAAACTACATATATAATTGTTGTGTTTTCCAAGCCTCATCATGGTTTATAAAACCATGACAAGGCCTACTATATTATAGTGTAGTTAGTTTCTATTTTTGAATGTCATAATCAAGCTTTTCAAAGTTAACATTTTTTTCTTTATGATTCTAAAAGGTTCACATTCTGTAACATATTTTACTAGGGAGCCACTATAAGGGTTCTCTCAGTTGGGATGGATACATGACCTCAAGTGCTTCTCCCTGAACACCAAAGGCCTCCGAAGAGCAACAAGGGCCATTTAAACATGTCAGTGGGAAGACTATTCCCTCATAGGTAATCAGTAATACATAGAAGATGAAATTCAATTTATAACATGTAACTGAATCATATAAATAAACAAACTATAGAGGAAGAAAAAAATAATCCCAAAAGAATAAATGAAAGGTGAGGAATATTATAAATCAAACCAGATACACAATGATGTCATGCTATGATGTCTGTATTAATGTGAAAGTACAGAAATCAGTAAATAACGTATGATATCAAGCATTAATAAAAATGACACAATGTGAAATAACTGCATATCAAGAATAATATCAATCCTCTACCCCAAAGATCCACCCTATGTACCAAGAAACACTCAAGCATTGAAAACATCACACTTACATTTATCCTTACTTGTGAGCATAATGTCTATTCAAGTACCAAAAAGAACCCGAGTAGGGTGTGAAATATAATTTAAATAGGCTGACACCCACAGTTTCTAGACAATTTCATTTCCTTTATTAAAATTAAAGAAGTGTTCCTATATATGATAAATGTAGGGAATTAAACGAAAAAAAGGATAAATTGGTCTGAGTTCTCAATGAAACCAAACCATGCCACCTAATTTGTCCTAAGTTGTAAAATCCTTATAAATTAGATTTAATAAGCACGATGTATATATATATATATCATAGAAAAAACGAAATCTAAAAAAAGGGTTCATACCCTATGCTTGTGATTTAGCATGAATCTATATTATGTGTCAACAATGTATGATTTCGAGAGCCAGAAAGGTATCCCATTTCACAATGAACCTAAAGACGCATCAAATAAAACATTACATATGTTATCATTATTGTTTATTAATGTTTAGAGTTGGAGTCCGAGCATATCCTAATGGTATTGATATGGTTAATCCTTTAATTTATCATATACCACCGAGACCCTTTAAGGAAATATTCCAAAAGACCATGTATCGCTCGAGGAATGTATTTATCATGATCCTATATTGGGTATCACATATAAGGGGTTGATTATCACCCAAGGATTAGAGTAACCTATTTTCCAATGGTTTTATCCACAATTTTCCCTTAGGGAACCAGTATCACAAATGAGTATATAGAAAACCCTGAGAAACCATCATCTATAATATTCTAAGACATCACCTCCCCATCATGTATTGTGGTATCTAATTAGGAATGGAGTGTCTATTTTTGGGTCCTTAATACTAAACCTGCAATGTCTCATCATCCTGAATTTAATTAGATTTCAAGGATGTGGATATCATAGAGTATGCATTTATAATTGCAAGAAAACTATTTAATCAATAAAAAGACACATACTTCTTAATCATTGAAGCCAAACAATCAGAATCAAAACTCTTTATCAATAAAAGTAGAAAAATAATTTTTTGTCTTTTATAATAACATAGCACAATAAAAATTTTTAAGAAGGAAATAATTTGGAATAAAAAACCAAAAATCCCCCAAAATTTATGGTTCATAATTATCCTAAATTATTATTTTTATCTAAAAATCAAGCATATAGGGGCCTCACAACACATGAAATTAATAAAATAATTATTCGGGGATAAAAAAATTTAGACCATTTACATCGGCACAACCAAAGTTGTATTCAATGATGTAGCAACAAAATAAAGAAGCTTGTTCATATCAAAAAATTATTCAATAGTCGAACAAAGTAATTTTATTAAATTAGAATAATACTGATTGATTATCGTTAGTAGGCACCGAGGATCGGTACAATGTGAGATTTATAAGTCCCAATTAAATAATAATAAATATAGTAGACACACTATATCATAATCTTTATAATTCCTATATTTTGTGGCGACATTTTATTTAACCTATAATGGAAGAAAAAAATGATTTTATAAAAACACAAATTCTGGGTAAAAAAATTCACCTGTGGATTGTGTGACAAAGACTGGATGAGGTAGTACAATTCTTAGTATGTGAGTTTAGCATTATTGAGAGCTTCATGACACTTAAAATTTTGATAGTAACAGAGAGGTGACAAAGTCATAATGAGGTTTTGAAGGGAGAGGAAGAGAATAAACACCACCTAGAAGGGGGTGCGACATACCAAGAAGAGAGGGAGGATAGAAGGAGAGAAAAAAATACAATAATGAAAGAAGAAGGGGGAGAAAAAAGAAAAGTAAAAATAACTAAAAAAGGAAAATCAATAAAATGAAATAAAAATTAACTCAATTTAAAATGGACGGAGAATAGAAAATAATTATTAAAATTGGTTAACATATTTTACTTATTTCCAAAATTCCCCATCTATTTTTAATTTATTATTTATTATCATCCCCTTTTCATTTTTTTATTTATTTGAAAAAAATTATTCTATTTCAATCCCTATTTATTAATATTTATCCTGAATACTGTTCTAGGGTGATATGTAATATTTTTTATAAAACCCATGAAATTTATTAAAATAATTTTAATAACTGTCTGGGACCAGAAACAGGGTGCAAAGGTTCATGCCCTGGGTTTCTTTAAGTATTTTAAGGAAACAATTAAAAGATTCATAACTTGATTAAAGCCAAGATGTCACAACTGCCCCTATTTAAGACAAATTTTCACCGATTTTACATTCTGTGGGTAGTTGAATTTCATATGAGAAAAGTTATATCCACTGCGCACATATATCGATCTCCATCTCTGAGGTCTCATCCAATGCACGTCCATGTTGTCATACCACCCGGACAAGAGGAAAACCCTCCTTCAGAAAACCTTAATTATATGATAAAGAATTAATATTAGAAACTTTTAAATGTATGCATCAGCCACAAGCTTGATGTCATCATGATCAAATAAATGCAACATGTTTGGATGAAACTATTTAAGATGAGATATATGGAAGATGTAATGCATGGTATGGTACCTCTATGATAATAGTAACTGATAAGATCCCGGCCTAACTATCTCCATTATCTTGAATGGCCCAACATATCATGGGGATAACTTCCACTATCTCATGATCCTCATGTGATACAACCTTGGTAAAGAACGTAGAAAGACACAATGTCAAATATCTAACTCTACTAGCATGTGATGAAAATTACTATAAGATTTATTTATAGAAAGAAATGTATTCATATGATACTAAATTAGGTGAACATGAAAAGAAGTATCCTGAATGAGATAAGGAACCAATAGAGCTGCCTCTGCTACATAGAGATATCATAAAGGTGAACAAGCTGACCTACCATAGAATGTCTCATACAGAGCCATTTGAATTGTCACCTAAAATTTGTTTTTATAGGTAAAATAAATAAAAGGAATATGTTTCTCCCAAAACACCCAAAATCATTGATAAATTACCGTTGCATATCCTTTAACACTCGTATTCTCCACTCGGACTACCCATCATTATGAGGGTGATAAGAACTACTCAAGAGTATCTGTAAACCCAACACTTTCTACAACCCTTTCCATAAATATGAAGTAAAGTTGGATTCCCTGCATGAGAAAATATAACGAGGTATTCTATGAAGTCTTACTATCTCCTAAATATAAATCCTTCCCAACTCATCAACATAGAAGGTCTCCTAGATAGGTAGGATGTGACCAACTTTGGTCAATCTATTGATAATCACACACACTACTTTTATACCTCATGGAGATCTTGGAAAGCCTATAAAAAATTCATGGTGATGTCATTACATTTCCAACAATGAATGGATATAGGCTATAGAAGTACAACTGGTTGTTGGTGCTCTACCTTCACCTACTGACAGGTGGATCAATGAGTGATGAAACCCGTTATCTGACTTTCATACCGATCGACTTGTAATGATGACACATGTACTTGTACATTATGGTATTTCCTTGAGAAACATACCAAATGGGGGTATGATATTAATTCATCAGTTCTTACCATATATCTAAATGTAATAATAGTCATCCACTATAGAGTAATGTTTCACCACTATCAACATCCCAACCATGAGGTAGGATCTTTCTAGTGACACTCTCCCTCAAAACAACACCCTCTAGATCAAATAAATGTCGCATACAAGCTCTCTCCATAAGAGAGTATGTCACTCTAACAGCTTATAAAACTGGTTTTTGATACTTTTATTGTACCTATATATAAATTTTAAAAACCAATGAAATTATCTACCACTCACTACTGGCTTCTTGGAGGCCTTGTGTCAGTGTTTCTGATCTCAATGAATTAACCATGACATTTCACATTCTAAGGGTATAAGCAGGCTCAAAATCAAATGATTTTTGGTATTAAAACAAACTATGCTACTATAGATTCATTTCTTTCTATGTTTTTATATATTTCATGATTTTATTATTTTTGAAAATAATGAACTTCTCACCCAACAAGTAGTGTCTCCAACAGTTTAAATCATGAACAACATACGCTAACTCATGGACATGTGTAGGATAGTTCCTCTCATGAGGTTTCACCTAGTGAGATCCAGAAGAAAGGACTTGATCGCCTTGTATAAAAATTTCTCCTAGTCTGATTCTTAATGAATCGAAGTAAACAATATAGCTTCTACCTGGCTCATGAATAATCAGGATCTAATCCTTGGTTAGTCTTCCATTTATCACCTGAAAAAAATTAATATTATTTTGACCAAATAAACTATAAAACCCTCTTAAACAAGGCTATATGATGTTCTTCTAAGTGAGATAAATCCTAGATGAAATTCTTATAATAAAAAGTAATCCCCAAGAAACTATGTATGTCAAAAACATTTTTGGGATGATTTCATATAACTACAACACTCAAATTTTCTGGTTCAACACATACTCCTACCTTAGTTATTTTTTGACCCATGAAGTGCACCTTATCGATCCAGATGTGGAATTTTGGGTGATTTTCATATAGCTAGTTCCCTCTCAGTGTACTCAACACAATATAAAGATGGGTTTCATGGTTTTCTATTGAGCATGAATACACCAATATGTCATTAAAAACACTATAATGAAATCAAGGTATGGGTGAAAATCCCGATTCATCAGAGCCATGAAGACTAGTGGAACATTCTTGAGGCAAAATAGAATAACCACATACTCTAACAAGACATACTTACACCATAACAGCATACATGGTATGTTAGATGGTCACACACTCACCTAGTGATATCCCAACCATAAATCAATCTTGGAGAAAATAGTTTCTCCTTGGATATGGTCGAAGAGATCATCATATGAGGAAATATATATCGATTCATTACTGTAATCCATTGGAGTCGATGATAATACATGAAAAATTTAAAGGTACCATCCACCTTATTGAATAATGGAACTGGTGAACCTCAAAATGATGTGGTACGTCTAATAAAATTCTTAACTACGATGTCTTGAAACTACTTTTAGAGTTCATGTTTCTCTGTAGGTGCCATCTGATAATGAGGAACAGACAATAGTGTCACACCTTGAAATTTCATGATAGTTAAATAAAATTTCCACATTTTAGGTAAGACATAGAAATCATCAGGGAAGACATCCCTGAAATGATCCATAATGGGATGGAATTGCAATAGCTACATTCCCTGATTGCGCATGAAGATACTTTCAAACTGACCTGTCACTCTTCCCAGCCCTACACATTTATATCTATCTTGGTTTTCCTGCATATCACATTATACATTGTGTAGTTATGTTTCGTCCTTAAGGGTTTATAATGATACCCATTATAGATAGAAATCTACTTGGTCACGATAAAGGGAGAGTTAGTTCACACAAGGAATGATGTCAATTGTAGAAATATCAAGGATGTAGAAATTCCAAAAGAAATGTCTCAAACCTATCTCATGGGGTACTCTTGGCACTATTGTATGCATTCATTCCCAATCCCTTGTGTCATGTAGAAATACATGACACAATAAAGGTACTTGATTTTAAAATGACATCATTCATCAACAACAGAAAATAAATAGGATTGTGATGAACTGGTATCAAAATGGGAATATACTAAAGTTGAGGATACCAAAATAGTACCATTAACCACTAATGATCTTGTAATCTTCTCCTATGGTAATAATTTCACTCTGTATATAATACATAAAGGATGAACGTAAGATACTACCTGACTAGACTGAGTGGGTCCACTCTCCTAAAAAAGATAGTGGTGATATGGATTTCATTGACCAAGAACTCCACTGTTACCTCAACCTAATCAACTGGAAGAAACATCCATCCTATTGTGGAGTCAAAGATCCCATACCTAGGAGAGGATCTACTAAAAATCCTCTTCCACTATATGATGATCATAAAAAATGGCAGAAATGCTGAAGGTGACCCATTTTTTCAAAATCCGAACAATTCATTTGGTACCTCATGAACTGGGGCTTTTAGGGCCAATCCTACCACAAAAATTACATACGATAGTCCTATCAGCATGTGAAATTTGGGTATAATTTTTCCCACATGAATCCTCAAATCAGGGCTTCCTATTACATAAAACACGATCACCATATCTCAAAACTAATCCACCCTAGCTCAAAGGTTTAGCTTCCTTGACATTTCATTCTGGAATTATTTCATGATTCACAATCCCCTAAAAATATTCAAATGACATACATTAACCTCTGAGAAGATGCTATATCTGATTCCATCATCAAAAAATCACATAGTTGTCTTTGTTACACTATATAGAGGTAGAGAAAAACATAGAAGTTAAGTAAAATGAGTAGAATACTCTAACATAGTCCTATAACCTTGCTCATGATATAATAATTCCATGGCAATATCATTTCTTAGTGTTTGGTGAAATAAGTGAACAAAGAACGATATTTGGTTGTCTTCCCAAACCATGTATTTGGTCTACTTCGCCTGAGAAATTACATCATACCAACAAATTGTGGAGTCACGAAGCATGTAGATTACAAGTATGACCCTTCACTCTAGAAGTGTCTCAATATGGTCAAAGATAGTCTTCATGGATTCTATTCTTGACTATGCATCATGAAGACCATCACACTTATAGAAAGTCAGAGGGTGATGTTGTAGAAAGTCTCATGTATACTCTTCCATATATGGGGTGTGTCTAGGAATATTTGAAACATACTACATTATCCTGAGGAGATAATCCATAAATGCAACATTACGGCCCATCAAAAGATCAGAATGATATTGTACCATAGGATCCACTACATGTGGTACTATAGGTAAGACTATAGGAGGCAGTAGGTGAGGCTCTTCTAGTGGTTTTGGACCCACTATCTCTAGATTGTTCTCATTGCCACTCTCCTGAGGTACGACATGAAGACATCATAGTAGAAATTTTCTTTAATATGAAAATAGACACCTTTATATAGAATATCATAGTATATGAGGAATATAGGTAAATGTGTAATAAATAGGGTAGGTGTATAGCCTGATTATGAGGAATACACAATAGATAGCCTTCTCCAAGAGCCGGATCTAGATAAGGAAGAGAAAACATATAAAGATCAATAAAACAAGACATACCACCTATTTCCCTAGTAAATTCAAGTTAGAATCTAAAAAACAATCTCAAAATTAAATTTTAAAAATAGAAAATTTATAATTTTACAACTGGATACCACAAGACTCGCATAAAAATAGATAGATGCACACAAAATGTAGATATCACATGGAAATATGCATATCATTTTAACACCTAAGGTTATTAATATGATGTACATAAATTCATTTCTCTAGTATCAGCAAAATGAAATGTTAAAATCCATTATCCAGATAATACTAATATTAATGACAATTCAAAACAATAGTTTTACCCAATTGTGAAATAATGTCAACAATAATCAGAATAATCTATAACCGCAATCCCAAACTACGAATTTGTGATTCTTTTATACACGGGATAGCTTTATCCAAACATAGTGTACATTCTATATTTTTAAGTCCTAGAATCATATCTGAACTAAAGAGTAATATAAAAGGAAAAAAATAATCACATTTCATACCAATTTGTAACATTCCTGAAATAGATCCACCAGAAGGGTGTTTAGAGCCTGGATGGCCACATGACTTCATGTGCATCTTCCTGAATGGAAGAGGTTGTAAACTACCAGTAAGGTCATTTTAATATGTCTATGGGGGGGACTATTCCATCATAGTTAATCAGTTTTACCAAGTAGAATAATATAAATTTCTAATAAGTAGAGGAAGAATATAAATAAAAAATTGCAGTAGAAGAAATGTAATAATCTCTACTAAAAAATTGAAAAGTATAGAAGATGATTAATCAAACCAGATATGCAATGATGTTAGATATTATGTCTATACAAATTTTAATGTATGAAAAATAAGATTACAAGAATGATATCAAGATGAAATAAAAACGAAAAGCAGTGAAACAAATGCATATTGAGAGATGGATCTGTCCTCTGCCCCTAATCATCACCCTAAGAAGTAAGAAACACTCAAGAATCAGATATAGAATACTTCCATTTATCTATACCTATGAGGATAACGTCTATTCGAGTACCAAATGACAACCAATAATGGTGTGAGATATAATCTCACCAGGGCAACACCAGTGGTGTTGAGACAATTCTGTTTCATGTTATAAACAAATTTAGTGTGCCTATATATGATATATACAATATATGAAATAAATAAAATAAATAAGTATAACATGGTAAGGGTTCTCAACATCACCCATCCATAAAACATGATTCATCCTAAGATGGAAAATTTGAATAAAGTACATTTAATAAGAAGGATGTGTGTATATATATATATATAAATGACAGAAAAACAAATGGAAAACAAAAAGGGATTATACCCCTAAGCTTGTTCCTTAGCTTGGGTATAATATATGTTTCAAACAAAGTATGCTTCAAGAAACCATAAAGGTATAAAATTCACAGGGAACCCAGAGATGATTCAAATAAAACCTTCCATGAACTATCATTATTATTATATTAATGTTTAGAGTTGGAGTTCAAGCCCATCTTGGAGGTATCTCTATGGTAAATCCATCAATTTATCCAATACCACGGATCCCTTCCAAGGAAATCTTCTGATAGGCCATGTGTTTCTCGAGGGATGGGTATACAATGATTCCATCCCAATTATCACACAAAAGGGTTTGAGTATCACCTAAGGCATATAAAAACCACTTTCCAATATGTATATCCTTGATTGTCCCTTAGGGAACAAATATAACTCATTAGTATATAGAAAACCAAAGGAATCCCTCTTTTGTAAAAGACTAAGACATCACCTCCTCGGCGCATAGCGTGGTAACCAATCAAGAATAGAGAGTCCATTATGATTCCTTAATACAGAACCCACATTGTCTCACTTCACTAAATTTAATTATACTTTACAGATGTAGATATCAATGAGTATCCATTTAGAATTCCAACAAAACAATTAAAGAAACAAATAGACATGTACTTCCAGATCATTCAATCTAAATAGTCATAGTTAAAACACTTTATCAGCAAAAGTAGACAAAAATAAACTTTTCTCTTTTATAATAGTATTGCATGATACAAATATTTTAATAAGGATATAATTATGTATAAAGACGCCAACAAAACCTAAAATTTCATGGTTCATAATTATCCTAAATATTTTATATTATTTAAAACTTAACCACAGAGGGGTTGCGTAACACATGAAATTAATAAATTAATTATTCAGGGATAAAAAAATTTAGAACAATTTCATTGGAACAAAAAAAGGGATTTCTAATGATATTTTAACAAATTAAAAAAACTATTTCATCTCAAAAATGAATTTATCATCAAGCCAAGTAATTTTATTAAATTAGAGTAGGAAAAATTGTGTTTTAGTAGTAGGAACTGATGAGCCGCACAATATGAAATCTAAAAGACAAAATGAAATAATGAGAAAGAGATTATACACTCTAACTTGTAATCATATCATATCCTATTACTCCATCCTTTTTATGACCTATAATGGATGAAAGAATAATATTTTTTTAAAATACCCAATTTTAGGTAAAAACCATCCATTAAAGTTTGCATGACAGAGAGTGGATGAGATCCGACGATTCATAGTGTGTGAGGTTAGCTTTACTGGGAGATTTATAGCACATTAAAAAAACTTGGAAATAGATAAGGTACATATATGCAATGAGCATCAAAAGGGAGAGGAGGTGAAGGAACACCACCTAGTAGGGGGATAAACACACCAATAGGAGAGGGAGGAGAGTAAGAGTGAGAATAAAATAAAATGAAAGAGATTAAAAGATAGAAAAAAATAAAAATAATGAAAAAAAGAAAAATAAATAAAAGGAAATAAACTAAAATAGAAAAAATAAATAATGTGGGGGAGAGGGAAAAATTAATAAAATGTGTTAACCAATTTTAATTATTTTCACCCTTCTCAAACTTCATTTATTCTATTATTTATTTTTATTTACTTTTTCATTTCATTATATTTCATTAAATTTATTTTTATTTCTTTTTAATACATTTTATTTATTTTTAACCCTAATGTTGTAATAAATAACCATGTAAAATTTTCCATAAAACCATTGCAAGTTTTTTTAAGAATTTTAATAGATTATTGGGACCCAAAATAGGGTGCACAAGCGCATGCCCTGGGCCTCTTTAATGATTTTGACTAAAAATTTAAATAGTATGTACCTTGATTAGAGTCGAGACATTACAAATTCCATCCGTAAACAATTGGTGAAAATAATTTACTAATAGAAAAATGTACTCTGAAACATTAAACACTAAATTCCTTTTAAATAACATATATTCTAATATTCTCCACCTCACAACAATAAGTTTTAATGTTTTTTTGGTTGGGTTCAAATCCTATGTAATATTCAAATATTTTTATTTAATTAAAAATTATAAATTCCAATAAAAAACTCAATTATAACTATAAACCAGAATATTTAATGAGTGTTATGTGAATAATAACAGAATAAAAAAATATATGTTATAATATAGAGCTGTGAATGTAAACTATAATAGAAAATTTATTATATGTTGTTTTAAGAAAATTAATCTTGCCTTCATTCTGAATTCTTCACTACCCTGTAGATTATATCTCGATTTCTTATCAAATTATCCAAATTAAGATTATATTTCTCTATCTTGGGAATTGTTTCAATTCAAATTTTATATCATATGAGGGACTGGTTCCACTTATTGAGTGATATTCTTATTCTATATGTTATAAGTATTGTTTCACATTCAAAACATTGTTTACATTTATGATTTAACTATCCATCTTTTACTAGTTTCATTATTTTTATCCTCTGAAAGTAATCCTAACTGTTAATATCTAACTCATAAAGAATAATTACGTTAAAAATAAAATATGTATTGGGAAATTGGATATGTTATACTTGTTTCATCTATCAGTGGTTGTTAAACATTACCATTCAAATTATTCTTTTCAAAATTTAATGCGGATAAATTATTTCTAAATATATCTACCATTTGTTGATGTATAATAGTAGGTTAGACATTTAAAACATTTTATTTAACATTTTATTCTATAATTAGATATGGGATATCAATATACATAATCCTTGAGTGCCATAAATGGTTCCTAGAAATCTCAATAAAATTAGGTTTTTTCACTCTAAAACATTATAAGAACAAGAAATTCTGCCTATAGAGACTTTAATTAATAATTCAATAATATTAACTGAGAATATGAAATTATTTCTCAGATATACACTTCCTCTATTATATAAATTTATGTTATTGTTTTATTTTTTCTTATCTATCTAACACCCTGGTTTCCAATAATGAATTCCCATCCACTTGTATGTTTTCTATAAACAATACCACCATTCTAGTACACATATTAATATTCATTTAAATATTGGTATATATCAATCCCCATTTCAGTGTACCACATTTATGCCTCATGATGTTTTTATAGCAGGGTGACATTATTCTTTTGGATTTCCTTTAATCTCATTGCTTATAAAATAGGATAAAAATATATTTTCTTATTTCTATTAGGTGAAACCAAAATTCAATAAATATTTGTAAAATGTTTGATTCACAACACTTTTATTATTATTATTCTAGATATTATTCTCAATGTAAATTAGGGTTGAGACTGGAATTAAATGGTGCATATAGAACTTCTTCAGCAACACCCACAAATGATTTTGATAAAAAATAATTTTATACTCACTCCATTGATTGAGAATAAATGAAATAAAAGTAATTATTTTAACCAAATATTAACATATCAATCCTTAATAATAATATTTTAGAAAATTCCTCAATCAATTCCATCCTTTTTCAAGAAAGATGATATCATCAATAGTGATAAGTACAATAATTATATCTTTTTCAGAACTCTCACATAGTGTTTATGATCAACAAAAAAAATATTTAATTTCATATTTCTATTTAAATAATTTAAATTAGAATAAAAATTCCTTGCTTATTTCTTCAATACATATAAATCCATCCTCATTTTATGAAATTTCCTTCATTAGTTCTAATTTTATTGCCCACCAATTGTTTAATATTTATTCGTATACTTATAAGTACATATAATTTTTTTACTTACATAATTTTGATATATATTAAACACTTTTTGAAAATAAATTTCCCAAAATATTGAATTTTATGATGTCTTCCCAGTGTTTTAATAGTTTGTTCCATATATTTCCATTAATTTGGGAACTAGATTTTCATTACAGACATGATTTATTTTAGATCAAATTCCAAATATTATAATATTTATTTCTAAACACCCATTTTTATTGATGATGTTTTCATCATATATATTTTTCACAAGATTCAATGTTTTTTCATAATTTTTTTATCTTTTAATTAATTAACTTAATCTATGTTTCATACGTATAATTTTCATAAAATATTACTCGATCAACAAGGGATAATAAAGTTGTATGATTGTAACTATTCATTATTTTGGGTTGAGTTGGATTTTTTATGTCTCTAGAAATATTTAACTCATTAGTGTAATTTTTTTTGGAAATTTTTGTCATGGGTTGACTCTCTTCAGAACCTAAACCATCCTATGATTAAATTTTCCGGACTTCCACTTCAAATAAAACTATAGTTTCTAATTAATTTTTGTTAACTTAATCCAATTATTCTTAAAAAATAATGTGTCTCAATATATTGGTTTACACTTATATTTCTCCTCAACCATCTTAATAACATTATTTTCTTGATCATATTCATCCTCATCTCAATGTATTTATATTCACCAATGTAGTGTGGGAATATTATAAAGGTCCCATCAACTAAATCCCTATGAATTACTTAATTTTCTTAGTTATTTTAGGAATAACACTTACTTTTGATCAATATTTTTTAAACACATATTTCTATAAAATTCATATCTCATATTGTGTTCATTTATCTCTAGAACGAAAAAATTCCTAGTTTTTTGTACAGACTACAAATTATGCATCCTATTTATAGTACAATCAGAAAAAGATACACGTAAAGCCTAGGGTTGTAACTATGTTATTACTCATTTTATTTATCAAAAATAAATAAATATTTATATATAATTCTTCTGAATTTTAATTTATTACTTGTATAGTCTCTCAGGATAATTATATTATTCAATTGTGATGTATTTCATGCCCTTTTATGACAAAAAAATCACTATAGACATACTATTTTAACTCATAGATCATCATTTAAATCTCTGAACCTGGGTATCATAGAGTATGGTTTGACCTCACTCATCATTATAATCCATACCATGTAAATTTTTGTCCCTTTTCTTATTTTTTAAAGGGATCACTTATGATCTTCTCTCTCATTAAAGCATAAAATTTCTTTTCCCTTCCTTTATTCAAATTTGGAATATCTATTTTATATTTCATGTATGATTTTTTTTAATGTTTTTTAGTTAACAAAACTAGGACTTTGGTTCCATAAGTTATTCTACTTTTACTCCATTAGAAGAAAATTATTTTTTTGTATTCACTTAGTACATATTTTCATTTTTTTAATTCCATCATTAATGAATTTTATTCTTTTCCATGGATTAGGAATCCATTTTCATTTAGATAAACATAATGTACTTAGTCACATATTGGAATTATGAATTAAATATTATATTTAAATTAATCCTTATAAATCACATTCATGTTTTTAGAACATCTTATGTATGTCTTGTTTTGTTGCTAAAATTTCTTTTCAATGATCTATTATTTATAAAGAACCTCATTCCATCTTATTGGTATATTTCATTCTTTAACAGGTTTATATTTTTTGATATGCAGGATAGAAAATACGATTATAGAATCAATGTATAAATATTATCTAATTTTTTAGGATAATTAATTTGTGATAAATCCTTATACTACATCCTTTTTTTCAATCAATGACATATCAAGTTGAGTTGAGACTAGTGTAGGTCTCCCATCATTCAATTTTAGTATAATCAATGATACAATCTATATATTATTCATTCAAAATGTTGTATTTATTTACTACTAAATGATTACTTTAGTCACCTCATCATTTAACATTAATTTAAATAAAATTTATTTTCATTCATTATTTTCTTATTATCAAAAGGATTATGAAAAATGTTCGAGTAGTAAAATAATTCCAAAAAATAAATATGTTCTTTTGGGTGAATGACATGTTATGCTTATCCTTTATTAACATTCAAGGGTTCCAAAGTATAGTTAAGATATTTTTATTGATTGTAGGTTGATTTATAACCCATTTAACTACCAAATTACTACCTTATTAGGTGGAATATATTTTCCCCATTATAGTATAAAACTTATTCTTTTAAGAAATGTCTATTATTTTAATGTATTTCAATGAATTAGAGATTTATCATCAAATTTTATTTATTTTACACTAAATGATTTTTTACTAAATTGGACGATTCAACAATGAATATAATTAAAATAATTTCATGTTATTTGACATTTAAACCTTCCTGAACATTTCAAATTTTCTGTTGATTTAATCGACCATTTGTTTTTCTTATTCATTTTTTTAATTTGAAACAAATGTTTTATATAATAATAATTTGTTTTTATTTGAACATCATGATTTTTATTTAATGAAACCTATTAATCTTAAATGGAAACAATATTCTTTTTTCATGGTTCCATACAATTATTAATGTTATTGTTTGTCGTAGAATATTATTAAATTTTTAACTTAAATCCATTAATTTATCCATATGTTTGTTGTGAAATATTTTGATCACTAACAAAATTCTATAACTGAATGAATTCATCTTCGAGTTATAAAACATAAAAAATATAGTCATTCATCTATCCACACATTTTCAATTATTCTTACTATTTATATTAGGATTCTAACCTTCTCCATTCAGATTGACCTTGAGATCAAAACATTTGCCAATTTATATTCATCCATAATTATTTAGTTTTAATTATTAAATATTTATATCATCGTATCTTACCAAAATAAATTTAACTATATTAAAAATTTCTCAAATTAGACATAATTATGCTCTTATGTTCATAAAACCAAATAGTTTTAATGAATCTTTCTTTCATATGAATATCAAAAAAAAATATTCTATTTCGATATTTTTATATATTTTGTGTATAATCTACATTATAAATATCCTCAAAGCTCCTCAAACACCTTATATCTATGTGCTAAAACATTCATTAATTTAAATAATCTAATTTAAGGTTGTCTATAAATAATTACTTTGTGTGTCTCATATTTCTAAATAATAGTGATAAAAACTCATTACTTTTTAGTAATATTCTTTGTAATTAAGATCGTGTTATTTAAAGAATTGAATTTTTCTACTCATATGAATAAATATTTTCCCAAAAAATTTCACATGTATCACTTTGTTATAAAATTTCTATTGAAAATTATCTATATTGATCTCTTCTAAATATTAATCATCAAAAACTAATGCCATACATTGTATAAAGGTAATTTAAAGCCAAAATTTTCTATAAAATATTCACATAATTTATCTCATATCCATGTACATAAATGGATTAAACAACATAAATGTTACAGTTAAGGAATTAATTATTTTTTAATCCAGATATATCATCAAATCATTGATTTTTTTTCTTAAGATTACCACTTTTCTTCACTGGCACCAAATTCAATGATATAGTTGTTTTAAATGTTTATGCCAAATTTTTTTAGTGGATTTGAATCTCATAAACTTTCTATAGAATTGATTTTAAAATATAATAGACAAGTAATGGTAAGTCATAACACATTTATTAAGAAACTTTTGACCTTCATCATTTAAATAGAAGTGTATTAGATTTATCACATGTATTCTATGGATTTAAATAGAGAAAACAGCAAATTCGAGAGGTGTTATATGTTATATCATATTATAATTTTTTTTAAATTTTTTGATAAATTCTACCATTGATGATTGTACAATACCTTTCATTGAAAGCATTCACCAAGTTGAATATTACTACCTATAGAATTATCTTGGTAATATGTGTTTTTCTCTGATACCATTTCCTATAACCACATACCCAAATAAACTATAGGTGGGGGTCAAGAAGGGTGTAAAAGTATCCCGTTTTAATTGATTTTATTCCCGTGTTGTCAATAATGAGATGAAAATTTCAATCATGGTTGAACAATTTTAATAAATAAATATGAAAATATATTCAATGATACATTGATTTTAATCGGTTCAACATAAATGGATACATAAAAGGATAAAATATATTGAAATATTTTCATGTTCATAAAATAACCATTCACTATATATGCTTTTAATATATTAGGATAGATCAATTTAATACTATGGATCTATCTTTGGTTCTATTTGTCTACTCTATACAATATGATATAGAGTTAAAAAGTTGTTGACACACTGGTTACTCACAATGAATATGTCTGTAGAGAATATTTCAAACTACTTTTTTCCCTCATTATCACCCCCACATTACAAAACAAAAAATATTTAATCACATTTTTGTATTTTAAGAATATTTCACAAATATCATAATTTTTATTAGTTCTTACCATTTTCAATTCTTTCTATTCATCTAATATTTCTTCCTAATCCCATAAATTCAATCATATATAATGATCTCTATGTTATTGTTACATGTCACAAATTCATTGGATTCAAAATAGATCATTATTAGTTATGTATATGATCTATAAATTTTTTATATTTATCCATAAATTCCTATCATTCTTAATGTATAATATATTTTTTTTGAATTGTACAGGAACATTACATGTATAATTTCAAAATGAATTGGGGTTTTCAGTCAAATAATATTGAATATGATATCAATGGAATTTAAATTCAAATAACATTAAAACATTTAGGGTTTCCAATTTTTTAATTAAATATTTTTTCTGCACTATTACATGGTGTCTGTTAGAAAATGGCACGGTCAGGTTTTTACTAATTATATAATACACAAAAAAATTATTGTAGTGTAAAGTTATCACTCATTAAATTCAAAATGAGAAAACATATTTTATTTGTTAAAAAATATTTATAAAAATAAAAATTTCAGGATCATTTTTCTTACCCTGAAAAAATCATAATTTTCATTACATTGAAATTCATTCCTGTAAAACATGGCATTTATCAGAAGTTAATTTTTTTATCCATACATGAAAAAATGATAACTGCTAATTTTAAAATCAATTTTCACCTATATCATAAAATATTTTATAATCTCATAGAAACTAGTAATTATTAATAATGTCATTCTAAAAAATAACCCCCACAATTAATGTGATTTCAAAGCCTTATCATGTTTCATAAAGAAAAAATCATGTACACTTAATGATCACATTTTTTTCCACTTTATCAAGTTAATATTTTAAATTTTTTAGTTTAACTGTAACATCCTCTAAAAATAAAAATATATCATATTCCATCATTAATATCCTATTATCTTCCTTCAGACATAAACACATCATAATTATAAAAGACGACCCACACAAATATATCTAATAATCCAATTTTAATACTTTCCACTATTATAGATTTTGTTGTTATAGATATATATTTTCCAAAGGGGAATCAATAATATGAAATGATATTAATGTATTTCTTGTGGAATTATAAATATCATTATCATTGTTATGTTATCTTATAATATGATGATGTTTTGGAAAATAATAAAAGTAATGTATTAGTATATTCAAAGCTTCAAAGTAACATCTTTAAGGTATAAACATTATTTATAACTGAATGTTATTTTCAATGTTTTGTGACAGATTTTTTGAGAGTTCAAATTATTCAGATAAAATTGAGTTCTTTTGTTTCATTATTTTGAGCAAAATAATTTAATTTAAATAACAGTTTATTTTCTAATTTAGAATTAGGAAAACACACTTAATCCTACTTCACTAAAGGATTTTATTCGTTTTGATGATTTTTTTATGTTTTGTATCAAGGTTCTAGATACACATTATTTTATGATAAGGAATATATATATATATATACTATAATGAACATTATTTTTGATGTGTTCTTTTTGGATACTGAATGGATTTTTTTTGAGAGAAGGTCCTGAGAGAAAATGTGATCTTAAGGCCCTATTGGCCGGTAATAAATATTTGAAATATATTAATTATATTAAATATCTTGTGTACCCAGATTTTATAAAAAGGCAAATTACTTCTAAATAGTGACCCAAATAATAAAGACAATGTCAAAAATAAGTTCCAAAAGTAGATTTTACCCTAGGCATGATTTAATTTTGGTCAGTGTCAGTTGTTTGTGGAAAGTCACAGTGAGCGCTGAAATGAATAAATTAATTTTATAAATAATTTTATTTTTTTCATTGAAGAAATGATTGGGGGTTCATCAAATATATTGTAACTATTAGATGCATTACCATAGAACCCTTGGAGAACCATTGGAGAGAGTGTTGGAGGATTTCAATCAAACAAAAGATGGCCATATCATGGATCAAAGAATAACAAGAAACAATTCAAATGATATAACCTAAGATCATGGAGAATCCTGTTTATTCATCAGTTATTGATCCAAGTCTTTTTTGGGGGTTTATTATTTGTATTTCTTCCCCATTCTTGATTCCTACGATAAACATGGATCCATCAAAAAACTAATTGACCCATGGATAATGCTTATTGTTGAATGAGTTTATTTGTGGGGTTTTTTTGGGAGAACATTTTTCATGATTAAATTTTTTATTCTTCTATTTTTTTTCTAATGGAAATGATCCATGATCAATAATAAGATCGATCGTGTTCCATTCTTATTGATTATTATTTTCTTCTCTCCTAGTTATTTATTCACTGCTTGTGTTCTTTGTTTGTCATGTGGTTCAACATATCATGATGAATTAATCATTTCATAGACTTTTCATAGAATAATGATATGAAATCTTAGATATGGGTATAAAATTACATGATCGTGGTGCTATAATGTTAGCAACAACTGATTAGATGGCTTGGAAGCCCTATTTCACGTTCTCAGGCACACACTAAAGAACAAAATATATATATATTATTTGAGAGGTTTAATGGTATGGTTGTTGTTTTTCAATGAAATATATGCTTATAAGATGCTTTCCTATGATTTTATTGGTGAATCATGTCCATATCAGTGGTATGAGTACTAGAGAAGATGCAATGAACTATATGTGCAAATTTGTAAAATTCTGCATTAGAGGTTGTGTAAGTTCGATATACATGCCATGTGGGGTCCTCCTTTATAGTGTCTAGAGTTTCAGAAAATGTTATGGATATATTCCATGTTACCTCTATCAAATGAAATGTGGTCTCCCCCAAGTGAATCAGTGTGTAACTTAGATGGTACACAAAGACAGGTTAGAGTATATGGGTAAGAGAATTCTATGTATTCCACTATATGGACAAGATCTGGATGAGTACATGGGATGAGCCATGTAATAGTACACTAGTAGAGTACACATGTTTCCAATATTTCATGTTTTTCAACATGGACACAATAATGGGATTATACCCACGCCATTTTTACAAGTAGGAATCAAGGTCAAGGGACAATATGTGTAACCCATTCTAAATGTCATGCACTTTATTAAACATGGCATGGATCCCCTTTCCTTTGTATCTTGGACAAGTTTCATTTGTGTTTTTTCCCCATATAATTTTACGTGAGGGTTATTATGGAATCATCTCTTTCACACTAGACATTGATCCCTTCAGCATTAATTATTAGATAATGTTTTTGTAATCCCTCTGAGAGGCCTGGAATGAGATCTTCTATTCATCTTAGTGTCCTATGCGGATTTCTTGGTATCATCATGACCAAAACAATGCAGTTCATGATAAATTACTGAGAAGATTATTCCAGACTAAGTTGTTGGTATCATCCCATGGCCTTGGGTATCATCATTATTAATGTATTGTATTACGTTGAACCTTAAGCATGTACTTATAATGGTAAGACGTGATGATCATTACCACTCAAACAAATGTTTTATGTCTTATCAATCTCAGGAGTTATTTCTCCCAGAAGAGTGATTTTTAGAATCTAGGAGATAGAATCCATGAATAGAATATTAGGATTGTTATTTACCTTTATAATTCATGTCTTAATTGAGAATATCTGTATATTCTTAATATATGTTATCTAGACATATACCAATGTAGAGCTAACTACATTTCATTTTTTAATATTTTTTTTTTGTTTTAGGGTTTCCAAAGAGGTATTTTTATACTCACCTCTACATGGGAATTTTCCACACCTATCATGTATTATAATGATGATAAAACCATTGACTAAGTCCTTTATAGACCAATACTAGATGGTGCTTAGTGACACTAGACAGACAGAGGTGTGTTTAGGTGATATTCAAACCAAAGTTAGAATTTTTTTAAGGTGGACTTGCATTTCATATTCTTTTTAGTGGGCTTGTATTTGGACCTATTTACATTCCTTTAGATATTTTCATAGTCTAGTTTTTGTGTTTTAGATGCATGCATGAATGCTTCTTCAGTTGTTTTTACATTTCATCATTTTATACTATTGGAGGTGGGTTCATGTGTATTGGTAAATAGGATAATCCCCCCAGTTAGTGACATTCCTACTTAGCACTAGTCGTCTACGATAGGCCTATAGTTGGATATCATTATGAGTCGTGACATGGGCCCTATTGGAATGAGTTTTGATATATTGGTATTAGACATAGTAGATTCCACCATAGGACTGAGTGTCTATTAGATGGGTTTGGGGAAACCGTAGTAAGTGTTTTGATTTTTGATTTCCGGATAGTGACTCTCGGGTTGGTGTGGTGGCTGATGTATCAATACACCTATAAATTGTTCACCTACATTTCATCTTGGTAAATGTGAACACTGGTTATAGGGAAAACCTTGGTAGATTCATCATATATGAATTTTTTTTCATTTCCATGTCCTCATTCAGTTTTCTCTCCAGATATACACAATCATCATTGTTCATCTTATTTATTCAAGGATTCCTCCATTAAATTTTCCATCTAGTATTCAGCATCATGATCGTGTGGATGATCACCATAGTAATGGGTCCCCGATACATGGATAAGTTCCTGAGATTTTACCTCCATGTGGTGCATCAGATTTACCAACACCCACATAGAAACACATGGTACCCGAAATACCAGTACACTATGTTTGTTGGTAGAGAATAGTTCATATGTTTTACGAATAGAGACCCCTTAGTTTTCAAGTTGAGATTGACCCAACTGTGGTTGAGGAATGGCATAAGGCAGTGACCTGAGTATTCCACCTTGTCAGGTTCCTTGTTGATACGATGGTAGTCTTGGTAGTGTGACTTCTTCACATATCTACAGCGGGATGTTTGGGATTGGTGACTCAAACCTATGATGAGGAGAATCTATCATTGATATAGTTTTAGTGCCTTTTTATAGAGGATTTATCACCCACTACCCCAAAGGATTTAGGTATCAAGGAGTTTTTGTTGCTCCAGAAGGGAAGCCCAATAGTAGCTAAGTATTAATGGAGGTTTATAATATTTTCTAGGTACTTTATGGATATGGTTCTACTAGTTTTTTCAGGAATGGTCCATTGAGTGTGGTCTTTAGGGAGACATCAGATCCATTTATATAACTAAAAGATTTCTTACCTATACTAGGTTGATAGATCATGATTTTTTGGTTGAGTGTTTCCTAGTTTAACATATAAATCTAGTATATTATGGTAGTATGGATACAAGAGTAGAGTCCCCATATGTAGGGAGAAAATGTGGGTCTTAGGTACATACTCTTGTGATGTGTTTTTGGACGTAGTCCCCAGACCTAGATTCGATGGTTCAACACTCTAATAATGGGTTCAACAATCCATTGGAGAGATAGTGATACTATTTTTATGGAAGGGGACATCAAGTACGAGAATTTCTGACCCACTATATAGCTAAGAGAGAGACCTTGGATGGGTTGTTGGGGGAGTGTGAGAGGTAGAAGAAGATATGATTTCAAGGTGGAAAATATGGTAGAGGAGATGATAGAGTAGCAAGAAGTGACTGATACTTTGAATTTTTACCACTACCACCCCTAGGTGGTCCAGAGCAGGCTTAGGTAGCTGGTGGATAATTGCGAGGAAGATGCAGGCATTCAAAGAATACAACCTAGAGGCTCTAAGAATGATTCGAGGTGTGATATTTTTATTTAACACCTTATATGTAGTAATGATAGAAATATGTGATATTTATTCATTTGTTTCCACATAACATGTATGAGACATATATATTCTTGTTGTCCCCTTGCTTTGAAAGATATTTTTGGTGACTCTAATTGGTGAAGACTCAAAGATAACACGCTTGTGAAAATAGAATGGCATGGATCAAGGATGAGATAGCTTCTATTGGTATATATTTTTAGAATTTATGAGGCCTTACGATGTCATATTAGGTATGGATTGGTTATACATAATTCCTGTCCAGATTGACTATTTTAGAAATACAAAGTGATATTTCCATTATTACAGAACTAGGTTCTCTATTTTTAGTGAAATGAGAACCCATAAAATTTAAGATGGACTCATGCATATGATGGTGCTGATGACTTCCCATCAGTAGTCTAGAATAACCCATGGTTCATTTGATGTTATGGGTTCCCATTTTCCTATAGTGGTGGTAGTGTATGATGACATCTTTCATGATGATGTTTCATGTTTAACTCCCCATCATTAGATAGACTTCTTCATTTTTCAACAAAATTGGATGACATGATATCTGTGCTAGAATATTGGATTTCTCTCACAAAGAATCATGAGTATATGGTGTAGATAGAAGACTTATAGAGGAGAGGATTTGTTGTTCCTAATGTTTCACCCCATGTAGCCGCAATTTCCTTCTGCATGAAGTTGTATAAGAAATTTGGTTTATGTGTGGAGAACCAGTGCTTGAAACCATGACCATGAAAAAAAGTATCCACTACCCTGGATCAATGAACACTTTGACCAGTTTAGAGGGTTTCGATGGTTCTCGATTGTTGACTTATAGTTAGGTTTTCACCAGCAACAAGTACATGAAAATGATATACGAAATATTGAAGTCCCATTTCACTACAGTAACTGTGATTAATTAGTTATTCCCTTGGCATGATGAACTCCACCACAATGTTCGTGGGACTCATGAGCTAGATATTTCTTCACTTTATAGACCAACTAATGGTAGTCTTAATTGAAGATATCCTTTTCTACTCAGTGTCTGATGAGGAGCACATGAGACACATGAGGATATCTTTGGACATTCTCTGAGGGAATTATATTTATAGAAATCTATCAAATTTCTAGTTCAGGTTTCATGCAGTATACTTTATGAAACATGTTATCTCATCGGATAGAGTGGCAGTGACTCCTACAATGGTTGAGGTAGTTCTGGCTTTGGAGGCACCCAAAATCATGATATAGTTTTGATGCCTCCATGGTTCGGTAGAATATTACTGGATATTCATACCTAATTTCACTATAATATCCTCCCCCATGAATTCTTTGGCCAAAAGGGGTATCCATTCATAAGGACAGAGAGGTTCTAGTAAGATTTTCAGCCAATAAGGTATAGTTCGACAAGCACTGCCATATTGAGATTTCTATAGAAGGAGGTCAAGCATGCAGTGTTATGAATTTCATCATGAACCGAACATGGTTGTGTTCACATTCAAATTCAGGTGGTGATTACTTATGTTTCATTTCGGTTGAGACAACATAAATATAATAATGCAACCCATGATATTGAGTTAGTAGTTATAGTCTTCACACTGGAGATGTGGTGACACTACATGATGGGTGAATAATTTACAATATATTCTAACTAAAAAATTTTCAAATACATATTCTCTTAGAAGGATCTCAAATTTAAATAGAGGAAATGGATAATGTTATTCTAGGATTATGACTTTGAGATATTCAATACTCATGTGAAAGGGAACTTGGTAGGAGATACTCTTACTAGGAGATATTTTTATTTTCTACTAAACATGGGATTCGAGTAGTTGACCACATTGCAGTTATCCTTTGTGGATGAATATGGAGAATCTTACCTATAGTTTATGGTTCTTATTGTTCCACAATTGTAGTGAGTCATGAAGGCATATCTTGGGGATACTGACTGAGAGACCCAATTTCCTTGGATTTCTATTGTATATGCTCCTGATGAATTTTCTATTGTTGGGGAGCATGTCATTTTTTTAAATGATGCATGAGAGTTCCATTAATTTTCATCGGAGGAAGTTCTAAGAGAGATTCATATGTCTCCTTTCGGGGTATAGACATGTTTGGAAATGATGTACCAAGATCTCCAAATTAATATTTTGGTGCTAGGGATGATGAAAGGATTTCTAGAGTTTCTCTTTTCAGGCCTTACATGTAAGCAAGTGATAGATGAGATCCATGTTCTCGTGGATTTATCTTAACCCATGGAGATGCCGAAGTGGATGTGGGATTGGATCTCCATAATCATTGTGAGGGGATTACCATATGCATCCATAAAACATGATTCTATGTGGGTGACTATAGAATGACTCACTATGTTTTCCCACTTCTTAGAAATTTAGAAGAAATGTTTTTTAAAAAGCATAGGAGGACTCTACCTTCAAGGGATAGTCCAAATCAATGGAGATAAAATGATGATAATTTATAACCATGATGATATCATTACATCATAGTTGTGGAAGGGAATTAATTGGGATTTTGGGACTTACTTATGCTTGAGCGCATCATTTTACCACCAAACTAACTGCCAGATAGAGTGGACCATTCAGTTCTAAAAGGGCATGATGTAGGATTTCATGTTGGAATTTGTCCATAGTTGTGAGGATCTCCAATCACTGGTGGATTTTTCATACAATAAAAATTACCAATACAAAATTTTAATGATACCATTTTATGATTTTTATGGGATTCAATGTAGGTCAATACATTCCTCAATAATCCTTGGCGAGTTAGCACTCTTGAAGACAATGTTGGTGAGATAAAATTTTGAGAAGTTTTAGATATCATATGAGTTGATGATGATGAAATATAGGAATTTTTACTCATATGATTACATAAAATAGAGGTATTTAATGTTAGAAGAAGGATAATATGTTTTCCCACAGGTTTCACATCGACATGGATTACAGATAATTTTGAAGTTCAGTAATAAATCAGTAAGGTTCATTGTCCCTTTTAAAATTTATCACTGAGTTCGTGATATAGTGTAATGCCTAGATCTACCAACATAGTTTGATCGGGTACACAACGTATTCCATGAGTCACAACTATTGAGTTTCATTCATGATCCATCACCAGTTATTGATCAGGGTGATCTAGACACTGAGAATGAAGCTTCCTTTTCCAAGAACCTAGTAGATATCGAGCACCAACATTATAGGATCCTTCATGGGGGACAGATTTTTTAGTCCATGTCATGTCACGTCATTGGAGACTCCAGGAGAGCACATCGGAGTGAGAGGACCAAATTTATGCTCAATACCCAAATCCCTTTATGCAGCCCTTATTTTTCTTTTTTTGTACGTAAAATATCAAGATGAGGAGAATGAAATGACTCATATTTTACATCTATTATTTTTGGATATTGAATGGATGATTTTCAAGGCCATGCATTGAGGTAACATTTGATTCTAAGGGTTGATGTGCCTAGAATAAATGTTTTAAATATATTGAAAATATTAAATAACATGTGTTCATAATTATTCTGAAACATTTTATTAAATTATAAAATATGGGTCGAATTAGAACTATGAGGGAGACAATAAGTTCATAATGTCAACTATACCCCAGTAATGACATAACCTTGGTCGGTGCAGATTATTTCTATTAAAATCATCACTCGTGGAGAAATGAGTAATATAATTAAATTAATTATTTTAAAAAAATTCATTGATGCATTGACAAGAAATTATGTAAAAAGATAGTTATGTAAGAATTTTAGTGTGATCTGCATATCCCCAAAATATATAGAGGGTCATTCGAGAGACAATAATAAGATTTCTCTGTAATGAGATGAGATCAGATCATTTATCAATGATCAACATGAAATATATTCACAGGATATCACCAATGACCCTAAAACATCTCAATTCATCATTAATGATCAATCAAAATTAAGATACTGATTTTTTTTAATTTATTCCACTTTCTTGATTCCTACAATGAACACAAATCAATCAACCAAAATATTTTCCCATAGATAATTTCTTTTACAGGTTGAGTTTATTTGTGGGGAAAATTTTGGAGAATTTTTTTATTAAATTGTTGAATACATGGTCATAATAATAATAGAAATGATCCAAGAATTGAGATAATCATCAATTTTGATTCAATCCAATTGATTTTCCCTGTGAATTTCTCCCTAGGTTATTCATTCACTACAAGAATTCTTAGTTTTACCCGTGGTTCAACATATACAGATGTATTAATCATTGTCCACAAATTTCATTGCACAATGACTCGAAATCACGAATCTGCGATCGACACAACATGATGATGGTGTGATGACCGAAGGAGTGATAGAATAGATATCATGGATACCAAATTTTATATTCTATAGTGCACAATGAAAAATAATTCATAAATCAATTTAATGAGGGGATTGAAGGACTGAATGATATTTTTTATTCATGGTGATTCATAGATGAGGTTTTCCCATGACATTATGGATTTGGTGTGGCCAGATTGGTGGTCGGAGCACCAAATAAGATGCATGGAACCAGATATGAAAATCTAGGAATTTTTCATTACAAGGCCTATATGTCTGATCTAAACACCTTTTGGGGCCCCCTTTTCAAAGGACATGGTTTAAAAAAACATAACTACCACATGACATGTTGTCTATCCTTTGAGACTCAGTGAGTACCTAAGAGGGTACACAAAAACACGTTGAAGTAAATGGGTTTGAGCACGCTGTGTAATCACATATACAGACACGACTTAGATGAGTACATGGGTAGCTGAAACAACATTTACTTCTACATAGACACAGAACTGGTATGGGACATGGGAAATTTACACAGGCTAGTCCTGGCTTCAAGGGACATGGTATGTAACCCCTTCAATATAAAATGTTATATATTAAACATGGATTTGAGGCCTTGTCCAATGTATCTTGAATGATTTTTTAGGGCGTGTTCCTCATATCCATTTCCTTGAGTGTCAGTATGGAATTATCTCATATACAGAAATCATTAGTAAATTTATTATCATATCATGGATAGATTCATTGAAATCATACCTAAATGCTAAGAGTGATATCCTCTCTTCATATTCATTCCCTTGATGGTGTCCTTTTTATCAACTAGACAAACAACCCTCGGGCACTGATCCTCTACATAGGAGGTTAATCAATATCAAGTTGTTGGTATCACCCCTTTACCTTGTGCGTGATCCTTATCTGTGTAGAATATCTCTTCTAAGCTTTAGCATGTACTTTTAATGGAAATAACCAATGATCATTACATCTCAGACAGACGCAATCATTGTTATAAGACTCATGTGTGTGTTCTCAAAAATGATTTTTGTATTAAATATTTGAGATGAAATCCAAAGCTGGAATACTATTCTTGTGACTAACCATTAGACTATTTTCTTGTTTTGAGTACATTTAAATATTATTACAATATGTTTTTTTGGAATATAACTATGTGGAGAAGACTATATTTAATTTTTTTTAATGATCTTTGGTTTCATGGTGTCATAAATTGTATTGTTATTCTCACTCTTACATAGTCTTTTCCCGAACTTTTCATGTATTATGAATATGATTGGCCCTTTGATAGAGTCCCTAAAAGACCTAGACTAGATAGTCATTAGTGAGACTGGACAGTCTGAGGTATGTTTCTATGGTTTTATAATATTTTTCAGAGTTTTATTTTCATGACGGACTTATGTTTTAAACTCATTTCAATGAGATTGTATTTGTCCCTATTTACTTTTCTTTTGTTCCTATAGTAATTTGGTTGTGGGAATTAGATGAATAGAATCATGGTTGTTCGTTTATTTTTTATATCTAATCATTTTATTGTCTTGGAGATGTGTGCATGTGTACATGTTTTTTGGGAAAAGGTGTCCCATGTTAGCAATATGCCTACTCGATGCTAGTATCCATCCTTTATCCTATTGGAGGTGGGATTAGGGAGTCATGAAATGGTTCCCTTATGGATGGGTTGGGATAGGTACATCCTCAATAGTGTCACTACATTATCTATATCTATATACCCACCATTTTATTATTTTAGATTTATATGTTGATGCAATACTTTCTCATTGAATTCATTACAGAAAATTAAGAGAAAAAATATAGTGGTATATCCTATCATAGATATATTTAATATTTTTTTAAATTATATAATTTATTTAGGGAAATAAAATTTCAATCACATATCCAATAACGATGAGGTAAAAATGTTAGTTAGTTATATATAGAGACATTCCTCCAGAGGTATGTGAGGAGTGGAATATGATGGATCTGTTGGATTCCATTCAATAAGATTTTAGGGTTGTAAAATTTGAAATATGTTTGACAAATTATGATTTATAATGACTTTTTATTGAAAGTTGCTGAGCCTCAGATAGGATATTTAAATAATACCATATAGAGGGATCATATCATTATTGGTGATCCCCTAGATAACTGGGCAGATAATAGTGATAAATAAATTTTCATTTAATGATAATTTTGCGTTCTATAAAGAATATGATAGTATGTTTTTGAAGAGTTCCATAACATCATATTCTATAAAACTTTATATTTAACAAAGTTAAATTATACTAATGGGAATAAATTATGTTTCCAAGATTGAATATATCGATAGTAGAATTAATATATAGAGGTCTTACCTTTAAGAGGTTGATGGTAGAATATTAGTATCTTGCTAGAATGTTAGAACCATCCACTGAAACATAGTAAATTATTTTGGAAATTGATTTTGAGTTAAAAATTTATTAGATATTTTTTTTGAAAATCACATTACACTAAAATATTTTATTTCCGTTATTTTTTATTTTACACATTACTTAAATCAAATAAAAAATCATTAAAATAAATTCTTTCCTTATGATGTTTTTTTTGAAATACTGAGGATTTTGAGAATTTTTAAATACATTGACCTAAATAATTTCAAACTACCAATGGTTTCAATATTCTTGATATTATGATAATTTTGTTTAATGGTATCAGATGTACAATTATTGTTGTGGTTCCTACCATCTTAATTAATAAACAGGGAATGACGCTATGCCCATTCAATATAGACAACTATCTTATACAAATTTTGTCACTATTGAACTCAAAAATTAGAGATCCTAACTGATATATGATAATCTATTAATATAAAAACAATTAAATTGGTTTGAAATATATGAATATTTTTTGTTAAATTCATTGAGTGACATAGAATTCAAAAAATATAAATCTCTTAATTCCATAAAAAGATATGATGTTTATCATTCTACTTATTGTTTTAATTTTATTTATTTTCTATGATATTATGATTTTTAGGATTATTTATAAGATCTCATAGTTTTTATATTATAATTGTTGTTTTTTAAATCTACATGTCCATGGGATTCCAGCAGCATAAGAATGAGCTGATATTCTAATTTCTAGAACCATAGAATTTCCAATTGGGCTTTTCGATTTCTTACATCTGGAGGATAGAGTCAAGATTCTAGTTTAATAAATCCTAAACCATCCAATAGGTTTATATTCTAGTTTTCATTGGGTTTTTGTAAAGATATATCTTTAATAGATTAATTTTCAAAGATACCATTAAATTGGGTTCAGTATCCCCATGTTCATTGAAGAAATTACATTAAAATGGAAAACATTAAGGATATCATATTTGGTAAATTAGTGCTCAATATTTTTTCATTTCCATGTTGATAAATTTAATCAATGTTTTTCCGAATAATAATATCTTTATTATTTTATTCTATGTATATTATTATTGTTAGTAGTTTTTAAATACCAATTTTTTTATTAATACTATGCATACATTAATTATACTCTAATTTTTTGTGGGTATATTGAATCGATGTATTTATTAAGGATTTAATAATATAGATGGATAATTGTTTTTACCTTTTATAAATATATAATTCACCACTCTCTTATATTAATTTGAATATTCATACTAATGAAAATATTTGGTATCGAAGAAAACCTCTTTTTATGAGATTGAGATTAATTTTTTTTCATTATTATATCATATCATCAAATTTTAGGTTTTCCATTTCACTAACATGTTATATAGGAATGATTATATTTTTAGTGATGAATACATTATGAATTTTATATGTTTTATGAATCAAAAAACAAAAGAGCGCATATTTCTTAGGAGAATGATTTTGAATTTTTTTGAGACCATATGGAGAAATATGTTTTCAATACTGTAGTTGATAATATTATTATTCTCCCATGAAACTATAAAAATACTGAGAAACATATCTATAATTTTTCTAGAAAAACTAAAGATTCATTTTAGTTGAATTTCAGAGTCATTAATACATTACATTGTTCTATATAAGAAAATATTTGTAGTCAAGAATATTCTTGTTGCACTACTATTGGGAATTAGAAGAAGCTTTAATTTACTCAATTTAAAGCAGATATGGTTCTTGAAACCAAGAATGATGCTCTAATTTATTATTATCCATGGTTTAGTTTTTTCTATAGTGAAAAACATACTTAGATAAACAAGATATTTTTAATAATTTTTAATAGTCTATAGTCTTTGGAATAATATTAGTTATGAAATGAAAAATTAGTTTACAAATTCAAAAATACATTACCCATGGAATATTAATAAAACATAACAACTATTGATGATAAAATTAACATTAATAAACAATTTCTAATTGTATTAATTAAAACTCTCATCAAATATGTGTGTAAATTAAAGAGAGATATAAAATATTATAAAAATAATAATGTTAGTGATTTAGTGTTGAATAAAAAACATCAAATACATGAAATGATTAAATAAGTACATCAAAGGAAAGATTGAAAAAAATTTATGTTGAAATTGATTTTGAGATAATGGATGGTAAACATGTAAACAATGAAATATGGTTATTTTAAAAACAATTAATTATGAATTTATTTAGAATACTAAAAATAAAAAATGATTCCATCGAATCTATTAGTTATGAATATAAAATGAAATTTTATATTTGGATGGATTGTGCTAAATTAAAATGGAAATGTAGAAAGACCCCAAGAATGTATTTGAAGAGGAATGGTAATAATTATATGAATTATATAGACACATGGAGTGATATATAAGTATAACATTATTTTTATTGTTAATTGAAAGATGGTTAAAGAATATGAAAAATCTCTATATTTTTTTATAAATAATTAAAAGTTATTTATGGGAATATTTTTTGATGAACCCCATAGAAATATTTCTCTAGATTTATAATGTTTTTATTTTTATGATAATGATTTTTATTTATAATGTTAAAATTTTTAAGATGAGTAAAATGGTCCATAAACTTATGAATAAATGAAATCATATATTTCTACATGTTAAAAAATATATCCAAATATATATAAAAAGTAAATTGTTCTAAAAAATGATACTAATGAAAGAAAATATAGTTTTTTGAATGATTAGGATTGAAAAACTGAAGCCAGAATGCATAATAGATATATTTTTCTGAGTCATAGAGTTTGATAGAAAATAATAAAAAAGAAGAAATTGGTTTTTGAGGAAAAAATTGTTAAATTATAATAAATTCATCATATGAAAGATGGAAAGGAGATGAGGTTGGATTATGAATAAAATCCAAAAAGTGTACCTTTTGTTCAAGAATATAATTATGTTATGAAATTTATGTATGAAATTATAAGTACGAATAAGTTTCTAAATAAATGTACAACTGTTAATGTGTATTCTGAGGAAATGAAAGAAAAAATAATACTAGGAATATGTATATCATGATTGATATTAAAAATAATTTTTTACACACCAATCATATTATTTTGTGCTAAAAATCACTATATTGTTTTTTATGTTTAATGGGAGGAAATTGATGTAAAATTTTTCTAATCAATAAAGTCAAATATTTTAAAAGATCAAAGCTTTTATCTCTAAGGAATTAGATATGTATGATATGATATTTTAAGGAAGATATGAGTACTAGAGATCTTATTCACATATAATGAGGGACCCAAAAATGTATAGTTTTTGAAGAATTATTTCAAAATAATTGATTTCACTATGTAATGGAATATGGACACCTATTACTAATGGAAGTGAAATAAGGAATGACCTAGAAAATTTTAAAGATCATGAATTTGTAAAGAAAATTTTATTTAATTTTAAAGAATGGAAGTCAGTTATTTTTTAGGCAGAAGAACATGAGTAATGTTATCATATACTAATGAAAAAGTTCTATAATATATCTATGTTTTCTAACATTGATATAGTTATATAGGTGACTTTTTTCCTTTTGATACACATATTTAAATTATCTATAGATATATTTTCTACACTAATTGAAATTCCATCATTGTGAGAGTCTTTTTTTATTTCCAACCTATTTTAATATCAATGAAGTTTCAATAAACTCAATTTTGAGAATTTTTTTTGTATTAATGAAAATTTTAAAAAAAGGTCATTTAGAACCAAATTATTTTTTTATCATTAAATGGGTAATTTATTTTTTTTACTAACAATGGGTGATAGTGACACCGTCAAAATAAGATATTTATTTATATTTTTATTTATTTTAAATTTATGGATGTTCAATCATATAAAATTCATTTAGTCTTATATTGATGTAATCTTCAATGTTATTATCATGTTAAAAATTATATTATATTACCAAATGATCAATATATTTCATATAATGATTTGAAAGAGTGATATATTTTCAATGATGGGAATTTTTAGAGGAATAAGGAAAATATTATAAATTATGATAAAATATCAAGATTGTGATTGAATAAATAATTTGAAAGGAATTTTTTAATTTGTAAATAATTTCTTCATGCTCCTAAGGAAACATAGAAAATTATTGAAGGTGATGAAGCTAATAATTGAACAAATAATTTTGAAAAGTGAGATGTTCTTGATGCTATTATTATTAGTAAATCATTACCATATAGGAAACAAAATGTCATTGAATATAAAATTTTTAATAATACAAAAATAAATAATTCTATAAAATAAATTAAAATTTTAAAGTATAGGTATACTAAATTTCGGTAGAAAATTGTAAAATAAAAAACGAATAGAAAATATGAATGTATATATTGAATGATATTCATTGGACTTTATAATGAAAAATATATATCCCTTATTGAGGATACATATTAGAATTTGTAAGGGGAAGTCTATATTAAAAAAGTAATATTTAAAAGATATGAAATCAAACGTTTCTAGAAATATAGAACATTCTATTTCAAATCGAGAAAATGTTGTTAAACATGAAAGAACTATTGAAGAGAATGGTAGTTTTTGAAGTAGAAGGAAATGTGGATAAACATGATGTTATTGAGAATTAATCCTATATATATTTATTTAAAATAGTGAGTTGGGGAACGTAAAATTAATTTTTCAAATTTTTATCCACTGAAATGTATTGAAAATTCATTGACAGAAATATTATCGATACTTTTAATAAGATAGAAACCCCAACTAATGATTGTTAGAAGGAAAGATAAACTGATGATAACATTTTTCAACATAGTCGATGAATTAATTTTTTAAAATAAAATTTATTAGGAATCAAATGATATTAATCAAATTGAATCATATGATCATACGTTTATATTGGAAACATCTTCCCCATCAATGAATTCATCTGGAAAGTCATGTTCTTTGAAAGAGAGATAATTAACTTCATCATTTGATACATATAAAGAATTCAAAAAAAATACATCAATGAAATTGATATTTAATAATTTTATGAACTAATTGTTGTTGATGGTTATACTCTTAATAATGACCATTCATAGGTAGTTCAACTGGTTTCTCAATTAATAGGGGATCAAAAGGAGGAGAAACTAATAGTTCTATAGAATTCTAAACTGAATTTTCAATATTGAAACTAGAATATAACATTGATACAAAATTTTAATTTATTAAAAAAATACACCATTTATCAAATTATTTACTTGTATTGTGTGAATTTTTTTTGATAAAATCCAAAATGAATAAATTTCTAAAATACATGAGGTAGAATCAATTAATCGGTTCAATATCTAATCTTAATGCATATTTTAGAGATTTTAATGAAATTTGTGAACTTCATTATTATAATACGATAGAATTTTATAATTACATGAAATAACAGGATAATTCATATAATTTTACTGACGATTGAATTATATAATAAATTAAAACTATGATATATTTTAAAAATATCATGTGATCTTCATGAATTTTCAGAGGAACTAATATAAAAAATTGGCCTCAATTATTCTAATGTTAATGAGTTAATGAAACTATAGGATTCTTGGAACCAATAATTAGTTTAAAATAATTTAAAAATTATGACCCAAGAGTAATGGTTCAATGAATAAAACCAACGTTTAAAATTTTAGGATATTTGATTTACTAAGAATATTATAGAGATTAAAAAAATTAAGGTCTAAGATAAAATGACAAAAGTAAAATGAAAGTAAATTTAAATTCCAAAACATATGATTTAACAACATCCAAAAAAGAATTAAATTTAAAAAATATAATTTTTTTAAAATATAACAAATGGTGGTAGGTTAGAAAACATTATTTTTATGAGTGAAATGGAATTTTTGTATCTTGAATTTGTGTCCCTTGATAATATTATTTCATGGAAATTTACTTTAATATTCTCATTGTATGTTTTTCATTATTGTTGAATATTTTTAATTGATTATGATAATTTATTGTTAGTTTAAGAATGGAATTTTTAGTTCTTGAATTAAACAAATTTGAGTTTCTCCTACCAAAATTAAATACATTACTCAAGGTGGGATTTTATAATAATCATTTATTCCCTTTTCATTTCATATTTTCTTTTTAATAGGAAAAAGGAATAATTTTGAGAAAAATAATAGAAGAAACTTCGATAAAAAAATTATTTATAAATTATTTAATGATTATCATTATTTATATATTTTATAATTATGTATTAAGGAAAAAAAATACGTAATTTTTTTAAAAAAAATTATGGCTAAAAATATTTTTATATTTTTTCAAAAAGGGGGATAATTTATTATTCATTAAGGGATTTATTAATTTAATCATTTGAATCAAAATTATTATTTATTTTTAAAATTTTTATAGTTGTACTTTTTCCATGTGTGCTTTTTGTTTTAAAAAAAGGTGACATTATTGATTCAATGGACAACTTTGTCTTTATCTTTGAAAATCCCAAAACAATTTTTTATGTATTTGATTTAATTTGAGTTCAATGTTTTCTAATTTATGAATATATAATTTGATACCAATAAACTAAATACTTTTAATATGATATTTATTTAAATAGTTATGGTTTGAGGATTTTTTAAAGTCAAATAATTTGTGGAATTTAAAAATATTTATAATCTACGGTTTTAATAGAAAAATGATAATATTAATAATTAAATCATATGTAAAAGTTCTATAGTGGTCATAACAACATTTTTGGTATATATGTAATGATTTAGGGTGTATCTAAAGATGAAACCAAATATGATACCGATGTTGTTACAACTCAACTTGGAAATTTTGGAATCTAACCATTAGAGGATTGTATATTAGTAGATCCAAGTGTTGGGGAATAGAAAATGATAGAAGAATGTATTAAGTGATAAACCATTCAAAAACATGTATCATCTTGGAGAATTGAAATTATTTCTTATTTGTGAGATTATGATTTGTTTTATTGAGTGTTTTATAATTGATGATGATTCCTTGTTTTCCTCATAATCACTCTTATTTTTATTACAATATTCATTTTTTAGTAATTTTGCTAGTCAAGGGATTACTAGTGTGGAATACATACTTGATCTTCTTGTTTGTATTATTCTTAATTATTTACTGGTTTGATATAGGGATTCTATTTGGATGATTGATCCAAGATTCCAATTCTTGGAACCTTAAACATTCTAACATATTTTTAGTTGGTGGAATCCATTATTTTGGAATGAAAATAAATCATTATGTTTGTTGTCAAGAATAACATGAAACATATATGTTTTACCCACATTATTTTTTGTTAACGTATGATATTTAAAGTTACCATTTATGTTTTATTTATTTATAATTAGTAATTTTTTACTTTTTTTCCACTAAGCTTATATTATTTAACAGTTTCTATAATAAGACAATTATTTTATGTTTTTAATTTTCCTATTAATTTTTTAATAATTGTGAAATAAAAATTACATTATTATTAATGTTCTTAATATGATATAAATATGATTTTATTATGTGTATATTGAATTGACATATTTCTATTAGATTTATAACTCAAAGAGGATAAAAAAATTAGTCATTTTTTACTTATAATTCACAACATATTTTATTTTTCTATTTCACTAAATAAATTGTAAAGTAAATGACATGAACATTCGTATTGTTTTACCTCAATTTATTAGTGTATATATTTTGTGTGGAATTTGTAATTATTTTAAAAATTAACACATTTCTTTTTGATTAAGTAGAAAATATTGATGAAAGGTTTAACATTTATTTATATAGAGTAAGTGGCTATGTTACCTAAAGTCCCTTAGATAGTTGTATATGACTGTGATACATGGTCAACCATTCATATATATAAAATATTTATATGTTATTGGGGAAACCATATGTAACCAAATATAATGTTTTATCATTTGATAGGTGGTAAACATGGAAAATGATTTATTCATTAATGGTTTTTCAACGAGCTTTCATATTAAGATTTAGAAAATTATTGAATTAAAATTTATTCTTTGTGGAGTTACTTTATGGAAAAAATTAGTAATAGACAATTATTATTGAAATATATGGGGAATAATAAAGTTATTTTATTAATTTATAATTATTTAGCATTGGTATGGTTGATTCAATAATTATTTGTCAAGATATGATAAAAAATACAAAAGGAAATGAGAGGATGATATAAATAAATAAGAATGAAAATATAGAACCAACATATTTTTTTATATTATACATTTATACTTTTAGGGTTCATGGTAGTAGATCATGTGTTATGTATATTTTTTCCGTATCAGGATAATATCAATTTGGAAAATTAATTTTCCACCTATATTCATTAATTATTTGAAGATTTTGATCAAGTATGTAATTTTTCATGTCATGTGGAACTTCATCCACTTATATCGAGATTCGAAGATATTTTTTACGTGTCAAAAAATCAAAAACTCATTGAGTTATATTTATATGTAATTGATTTGTATGAATGTAATCTGGAGGACGATGTAATATCAGTTAAATATCCCATGGAAATTTATATCCATTAAGAGGGATTATGTGATTGATTTGTACCATTTATGGTATATTCATTAATAAATATTTGGTTATATTAGTATACATGTGAATGGGAATCCCATAAAAATGTGTAATAACTATTTTATTTTAAATTTTTTTCATTATAATCAAACAATTTGTAAAATTTTAGAGTATGGAGAAGAGGAAAAAAAATTCATGTGTTGGTGACATGTGTTCATTAGGAGTGATATAATTATGATTTCTTGAATGAAATGTATTAAATGCCTATTTACTATATGTAAAAAATTTATATCCATGATTTTATAGAATTATCATGAGTGTTTTATTTATATTTCATTAAGATATTAAAATGGTATTTTTTGTGGATTAAACATAATAAAATATATGTTTCATGTATTTTTTAATTAGTTTTCTATAATATGATATTGATTTAAAAATAATCAATGAGAGTTTATATTTTATGTTTATTTGGATTAATAACAATAATTTAATTTTTTTGTGTTGTATTAACATTATAGAGATAATGAAAATAATATTATTAAAATTTATGTTCTGTTTTCATGGAAAATATATTATATGCAATTTACAGAATATTAAAATTCCTTTAATGAATGAATTAAATTCCCTATAATAGTTATATAAAATCCATGCACCTATGTGGTTTTTTATATCTTATCAAATTTAAAGGCCATTTGACATCAGAAACATGGATAAAACAGATTTATAATAGTGAGAATATGATTTTTATAAATAATGGGATATGATAAATTCATTAGACACAGAGAAAAGAAGGAATTCCTCAATAAGTTGGATTATACCAAATAATGTCATTTTTTTGAGCTTTAGAGGGATATATCATCGTTGGGATTTCCCATGACTACGCCCATGTAGAGATTATACTATTAAAAAGTTATTGAAACCATTTGCGGGAAAAGTTCATGTTAATTGAAATCATGTCCAAAAATATTTATGCTGAAACACTACATGAAGATATAACCTTTTTTCACATTACTTGTATTGAGTTTTATGTAGTAATAAATATTTATTTAAGAGGTCCCCATTAATATGAATACATATATTTTATATGATAATGAATAAATATTCTTTTTATTTTTGCTACATTGTAAAAGTTGATGAATTTGATACAATAAAAAACAATTTGTAATTTTTGGTAATTTCAAATTTCAATTCATAAATTCATATTGAAGAATTAATAGATTTATAAAATAAATTTTCTTTTAATAAAATTATATTATTATATAATTTTATTAATTAAAAATTGTAATATTTTTTATGTCAAATGTAATTTTTATTAACGTTTGAAAAAAAATTGTTGTCAAAAAGTAATAATTCTAAATAAATGATGATTTTATTTTAATAGTGAAAATTAATATATTTTTTAATTTTATTTGGAGTATATAAATATCATTTTTTTAATCATCATTTATAAATTATCCAATGGTTAAATATTCAAAATTTTCTGAGACTCTCGAATTTTCATGTTAAAATTAAACAGCCTTTGAATATATGGAGTGTATCATGAGATCATAATGACACATAAGTTGTGTAATAAATTATATAAATGATATAATAGAAGAATATAATGTTTCCCCGTTAATATAACATAATTTAAGTTAATTTCAGTAATTTGTAAAGCTTTTATTGATTACTCCAAACCCTATATTATATTTTAATGTTTTAAAATAAATTCATTATAAACATGACTCACATCCATATAAATAGATGTAATATTTTTTTATTCTAAACCCTTTAAACTATAAAATAAATAATTCCACTCTTATTTTTTATAAACCATTGTAAAAACCCTCATAATATTTGTGTTTTTAAATAAATAATTATATAGAGTCAAAAAATTATGTTTGGGAAATACTTTGAAATCATAACTATTTTCCAATATAAACCAATCTAGGTTCACATTAAAATTCAATAAAATCCATTTTATAACAACCTCACTCTTCCCTCCCTTGTCTATAGTTCCCCTAAAATTCTACTATAATCTCAATATGTTCCTCCCAAGCTTTTGGAATCACCATTTTATGGTAAGGGATCCTCTCATACTCCTCTTTATTTAAGCATATTTTCAATTTTGTGCCACTTGATTTTAGAGTACTAGTGATAGTTTATGGATCTCCAAATACCTTTTATTTTATTATTGATATTATTATTATTATATACCCCTTTCAAAATGATTACATAATTTTAAAAATCATAAGGTATTGCTATTATGATGGTGAAATTATCCTGTGATTTTTCCTTGTGAAGTGTTTATTCAAGAACCATCCATGTCATATTCAAAATAATTCCAAATATTTTATGTTAGATTTTGTTATCACATATACATGACATATTAATTTCGGTTTCTATGTTAATAGAGACCCATTTTCCTCTTAGTCAACGATTTTATGAATTTTCATGTTCTATCATTACTATTCCAAAATCTCACTGTGATTTTCCATGCTCAACATTTGTGAGTGATAACCCATTACAATATATACTCAGGGGAAATAGACTAATTATACCTAAAAAAAATTTATTTGGGACTTCCCTATATGTAACCCCCACTTATTAATTAGTGTATTAAATATGATTAAATATTTTTCTTATGTTTTGTTATTTATGTGAAACACTTATTCATGTATAAGTTAATAATATGATGTGTGTGCCCATATAACACAAAATTTATTTGGAAATAAATTATTCCCATGTGACTCAATGAATGGTTCATGATATGTTATACTGAGTACATTTTGTTATGATATATTGGTTGTTACCCTTGACTTACACTTATAAAAGTTTTTTAATGTTAATACCACATTTCTGTGTTTCCTTTATGTTCTCATGCTATATCACATATCACCATTCATGTAAATGAATCTCATCCATTTATGTCCCCTTAAAATTCCTATTCAATAACATATAATACTTTTTATGTTATTATATTTTTATTCCTTTACAAGGTTTTATAGATCATCCAATTCTTATTTATGTCCTAAGTTTACCCCACTATGTTTCATTAATGAAATAATATTAAGAGCATGTTAAAGAAGTTTTCCATAATGATGTTGTGCCCCCAATTTTATTATTATTTTTAATAAAAAAAATTACCCAAAAAATTAATTTTTATATTGAATAATTAATTATGTGTAATAAAATATGAATTAATTGGTTATTAAGACAATAATTTTCATAGTTGGTAAAAAAATAAAATGTTTAAATATTTTTGGGGGAATGATTTGGAAACTCTAGAGAGAGCCATATGGATAAGACTGAATATGATAAAACATACATGAATCTTGTTAATGTACATAGTATGATATTTACAATAAAATTATTCCATTTACAGATACCACAAGTGGATGTGGCTTCAACACAGATTTACATAGTAGTAACAAAGAAAAACACCTTGTTGGGCATGAATCTGTTGGGAATATTTTTGTGAAAATGGGACTTTATAAACACCTAGTCCAAAAATACCACATATATTCATTGGTAAATTAACATTATCATTACGAACCATTATTAAGGGAATAAAAAATTCCATTCCAATTCAATTTTAGAAAATATATTACGAATAACATTAAATGAAGCATAGAAATTCATGTGGTAAGTAGGTACCTGACGTTAATTATTTATCACTATAATGTTTTTGGATTCCAGTTTGTGAGCATGATTGTTAAATATAATCACCCATAATTTTCACTTTATTCTTTCCAATGGAAATAAATAAGAGGAACTGATTACACAACCAATTTAATGGAAATGTGATAGTTTCACAATTGATCATTCCATCCTGATTGAATCTGGAATTTCATAATTTGTGATGATATACTATCAGTTTAAGATAGTTAGTAATTGAATCATATATCCATAGGAATATAAAAATCCACCTAATAAATAACACACTATTATTGATACCATTATATAATAAATTCCTTAGTCTATCAATGGATCATCTATTCCCTTAGTGTTAGAATAATTGAAAAACAAAATTTAGAATATATTCTTCGTCCTACTTTGTTTCAAAAATGATAAGGTTATATTTTTTGATTATTATATAAAAGAAAAATTTTATGAGTGGTGGAAATTGATCTAGAATACAAAGACTAAGAATGATATTAAAATTATGGGTGGAACTAATTAATGAGAAATGTTTTTTAAAATATATTTGTCTCACACTCTTCAAAAAATGGATAGGGACTTACATACCCTTAATAAAAAAGATGATGAAACCATTGATATGTTATAAAAAAACATAAAAATACATTAACAATAAAAACCTAGATAATTCAATACCCTGTAATTCATATTTTATCACATTATTGGAGAGAAAAAAATATGTCTATGAGAATCCCAAGTGATTAGGGACATTGATAGCTATAATGATATTGTTCGGTGTTCCCTTAATGCTAAAATAGAGACGATAAAATATTAAGGGTATCATGTCGGCATGAAGTGAAATGTGGATTTTAATTATCAGGGTTTTAAGGATAAATCAAATAGTGGAAGGAAATTCCATCATCCCACTTGTCAAAAGTATGAAAAAAACGGCAACGAAATTTTCTGAAGGGTAAGAGTAAATGCTTTAGGTTTGGAAAGGATGTAATCCGAGCTAGAAATTTAAGATCGAAGAATCCCACTGATATAATGGAAGGGAATAAAATTATAGTAAATGCATATCCTGTTGTCCAAAGTTTCAACTCCATGTAATACTGAAACTATGGGATGGTTTTCCCTAATCATAGGGTTTTAGAGACAATCAATGCCAACAAATTCCACAGTAGAAATGGTGATATTAGTCTATCACAACAAACTAGTTGGATCCCAAAAAGATATTCATTATATAAACCCTAGTTATTTATTCAAAATATCAAACATACTATTTGACTCTATTTCTACACTTTCATTCATGTCATGCATATTTAGTAGAACTATTCAAACACCACCCCAAACCATAGAAGTAGATCTTTCAATAAGAAGAGATTTTTAAAAAATATTTTACCCCTAGTATATAACACCTACCCTATAAAAATTTATGTGATTAACATCCCATAAAACCCTATTATTTTATATATAGTGAATATTGACACAATTCTAGGGATGTATAGGCCTTTTTCTACAAATTTCCTGATGAAATAAATCACTCATCATATCGTGAATCATCCTTCAATTTTGAACAAGTTCAAGGGGGATGATGAATCTTATTTAAAACCATAATATCAAGAACAAATATAATTTCCCAATGATAAGGATAATTTAAATCAAATGGTTGATCCTAAGTAAACGACCATTATGGAAGACATTCATATTGTTAGGAAATACAATTATGTCTTCCTTAAATAAATTTTTAGTCTTCATCCTATATGGGAGGTTGAAATTTATATTGATCTTAGACATGTGTAATTTCCGATGTCAAAGAATCTATATAGAATGGTTTTTGTGGAATTAAAGGAGTTCAAGAAAAAAAATGATATTCTTGATTAAGGGTTAATATTCCATATTGTTTTACCATGGGTGAACTAATAATCCTCATCAAGAAGAAGGATGTGTCAATTCACCTTTAAATTGTTTATTGTGACCTAAAAAGATAATGATAAAAAACATGTTTCCTCTCATTTAAATTTATTACTTATCTGATCTTCTACATAGATCCCAATACTTCTTGAAGGTGTATCATCAATTGGGGTATTATCATGTATGGGTGACGAATGTGGATATTCCAAAGAAATATTTCTATAAAAGGCACGACACTATGAGTTCATTGTAATGACATTTAGATTCACTAATAATCTATAAATTTTTATGGAATTGGTGAATAGATTCATTAAATATTACATAAAAATATGTTGTAGTATTTATATATGACATTCTTATATAATAAAAAATCATGGAGTAGCATGAGAAGCATCTGATAACTTTACTAAAGACTGTATAAAAGAAGATGTTGTATGAAATATACAACAAATGTCTGTTATTGTTAAAGTATTTCTCATTTTTGGGAATATAATAACAAGATATAGGATATATTTGATCCCTTAAAAGAGAAAATCAATTGAAGGATGGTTTAGGATAACATTATTTACATATTTTTGTAGTTTCCGTAGATTGGCTTGGTATTTTCAATGATATGTGATAAATTTAACATGATTTTTAAAACCTCTATCCATGCTAACTCATATGGGTGTCAGGTTTTTTTGAATATTGAATGTAAAGAGGGTTTCATGAAAATGAAAAATTTTCTTATCACCACACATGTACTTACACTACCTAAAATTATGAAAATTTCCATGGTATACAATGATGGATAGAATAATGGTTTAGGACGTGTACTAATTCATAATGATAGATTGATAGTCTATGCATTAAGAAAATTGAATTATCATTAAATGAACTACCAAACTCATGATATGATGTTGTCTTTAGTAATCTTCAGGTTGAATATCTTATTTCATTATCTATTTAGGAGGATGTGTGAACTATATAAGGATTACAAGAGCCTCATGTATTTATTTTATTATAAAGAGTTTAATGTACACCCCAAATGATGGTTAGAGTGGATTATGGACTATGACTAATCAATACACGACCATCCAAAGAAATTAAATAAATTAGAGAACACTATATGTGGATAAAATATATAAATATTGTCATACGTAAAAAATGAGAAGGATACAATCATCATAGACTAGAAAAGGAGGGGTATGTAAATAATAAAGGAATGGATATCATAAATACTTTCACAAATGAATTATCAACAATCACATCAATAGAGGATCATGGATGCTTAAAGAGAGAATGAATAAATTAATAAAATGTAGAATCTATGTGAAAATTATGTGGAAATACTTCTCACATGACCAACTTGCAATGATATATAGTAGAGATGTGGTGAGGATGTATGAAAACAACTATTGAATATATCTGACTGAGACATAATATTTACATAAATGTTATGGAATATTCTCAAACCTACTCTAAATATAGTGTTCTACATTTACGTGTATTATCAGCCTAAAACTACTGAAAAATATAGGCATACTGTCCTTACACTCAATGATATGTTGGGAGCATGATTAATTGACTTCAAAGGGGCTGGGATCAACATCATCCCCTGGAAGATTTATCATATGATAATATTTTCCACTCAAGAATTAAAATGGATCCCTATGAATTTATTTATGTAATTAATTGAAAAACACATGAATTCTTTGATGAATCTTATGAACACAAACTTATGGTTGCTGAAATGACCATGGAAATTGGTGAAAAGGTAAAAAACATTCATCATCAAATCTAGGATTCTCATAGTTGACAAAAGGAAAATTCATACAATCACCGATGAGGCTAAGATTTTGATGATGGGTAAAATTTATTCCTTCAAATTTTGATATGGAATAAAGTTATTATATTTGACAATAAGGGAAACCTTATCCAATGTTCATCATTCCCTTTGAGACCCTTTATATAATTAAAGGAGTGTCCTACCAGTTAAAACTGCCACCAAATAGATATCAAGTACAAGATTTGTTATATGAATCCATCTTTAGAAATTGCATACTATACCCATCACATGTTATCAATCCTTAGGTGGTACCATTGGTGGATGATAAGTCATATTCGGAGAAACTAAGAACGATCATAGATTATAGAGAGAATGTTCTAAAAAATAACATAGTGCACAAGTTCAAATTTCTATGTAGAAACCATATGTTTGAATAAGAGATATAAAAACCATAGAAGCTGATGAAAATGAATCACACATATATTTTTATTGTTTGAAATAAAAATTTGCATAAATAAATTTCTGATGGGGAGAAAGTTGTAATGAATGTAAAAATTATAAATAAAATGACCTTCTGATTAAATTAAATTCCCTATTATGGTTATAGAAATCACATGCACTTATATGGTTTTCGATTATCCTAGAATATGTAAAAGGACATTATAAATACTAGAATTTGATAAACATATCCATTTAATAGTGATCATATGATTATTACAATTATTGGGGTATGGTAAATCCAATTGAAACAAACAAAAGAACAAACGACTTCAAAAAATAGGATAATACACTGTAAAGACCATTTATCAGAGATACTACAGGAGATAGAATCAACAAAATTTTCCCTCAGCCAAGCCTAAGATAATGAAATATAATTAAAGAATGAGAGAAACCATTTTCGGGAAATGATTGAGATCATCGAGATCACGACGCAAAACATGTATGCCAAACCACCCCATTAAAATATCATAATCCAACAAATTTTCCTTATTGTGTATTCTAGTTTAATAAATGGATATGTATATGGACCCTAAAAATTATAATATGTGTCTTGTATATAATAATGAATATTGTTACTACTTATTGTCATTTGTAAAGGAATTTTTTTTATTTTTAGAACAAAATTGTATTTTTGGAAAATATGAAATTTTAATTAAGATAGTTTTAATATAAATCAATTTTTAATAAAATAACAAAATTAAATAATTTTTTTAAAAATATAAATTACGATATAATTTTTATAATGTAAAATGTAATTTTTATAAGTGTTCTCAAATGATTATTATAATAAACCCCCAAACATCTCAATAAATATGCATTATGTTTTAAAAGTGAAATTTATATATTTATTTAATTATTTTTTATAAAATATATATTTATTTTTAAATCAGTTTCTTATAATTTTCAAAAATAAAACGTTTCCATATTTTTTTGAGGCAATTTAATTTTAATTAACAATTAAATACAGTATAAATACATGGTGGGTATTATGATTAAATAATGATACAAATAAAAAATAAAAAATTATATAAAAGTTATATATGACCAAATATAAGGTTATTTTATAAATTGAATGTATCAATTATGAATCCTCCAAAATCCTATATTATATTTTAGGGTTTTAAAATCATCTCTTTATAAACATGGATAACATACAGATTACCAACTGTTGTATATTATTATTTTCATCCCCTTTTATTTTAAAATAATTAAATCCTAATCTATTTTGATGAAATTATGGTAAACCAAGGGGAGGTTTGTGGTTTTGATTACAATATTATAGAGCGTCTAAAACATTTCTTTGGTAAATAATAAAGAACTTCCATCTCTTTTCCTATATAAACACACATGAGTTCCCATTCCTCTTCATTAAAAAAACTTGGGTCATGTATTTAATCTACCCTATCCTCTCAAGGGTCCTCACATGGTGCACCAAAACTCTAAAAATTCTACTCCCAAGATTTTCGAGTCACCCTTTTCTAGTTTGTTATTCTCTTATTCTCTTCTCGATTCAAACATCTTCTCAATTTTATGAAATTTTATTTCCTATTACTAATGATGTATATGTTTTTCAAAATCCCTAATACATTCCTTTTTTACATTGAAATTATTAGATACCCCTTTCAATCTCATTAATCCATTTAATGAGACTTTATGTACTATCGTTATGTAGTCAACATTATCTTATGATTTTACAACTAATGATTTATTCATGAACCCTCATGGCCATAAAAATATCAAGTCCCAACTTTTCATTTTATATTATACTCTTACATATACATCATAATTTCCTTTTAGATTCAATGTTATTCAATAATCATATATCCCTAATTTATCCTTTTTTTAATCATCATGTACTATCGTTACACAAACTTATTTTACCTCAAGGTTATTCACATATTTCTACCGAGAAATAATTTGTTGGTTACTTCCCAATATGTAACTCAAAATCCATTATCATGGCATTAAATATGATGAAAATTATTCTTATGTTATAAATCTATATAGAATATGTATGCATATATAAGATGTTATTATGATGGTTGTGCCCAGATTGAGCTCTAATTCATTGGGAAATATTTCAGTCTAATGATATTTATGACAACCCTGCTTTTTATTACAACACAAACATGATTTATTACTTAAAACATCACTTGATAAAACAAAGAAGGTCGAGGGTTTTAGTGTATTTGGGGCTTAGGATCATTACATAATAACTTAAAACATAAAATACAACATCTTTATTGAAAACATCCTTTACATGACCACTACATTCCCTCATACTTAGCATTGCATGGGATAACCTGAGGACATTCATAAGAAAAGGGTGAGCTATAAAGCCCAGTAAGGGAGTACACATGGAATAACATGAGGAGTAAAATACATGTTAGACAAAAGGAATATCAATAGATAATAAAAGAAACATGAACATAAAGTCATGATAAATCATGATAATCATAACATGGAAATGTGGCAAGAACACTTAACATGGAATTAGCATGAGCCAAGGCTCATTGCACATAAAGCATGAGTAAACCCTCATTGCACATGAAGAACGAGTAAACCCTCGCTGCACTTGAATTATCATGAGTCAACAATCATTTCACATGAAGTATCATGATACTATACTTTAACCAATGCATTGGAGCGCTATAAGGGTGCACCCTTCTTAAACATTTAATTTCATGCATAAATGTGCCACATGGATCATAAAACATGGATTCATAAAACATAATCATGTATTCCATGATAAAGGAATGTGGAATTTATACATTAATCTTTGTAATCAATAAGTAAATGTGCATAAATGTGGATACCCGTGATGGAGAAATTGGGATGGTATCCACTACACAATGGAATTGGCTTAGAAAATCAGTGTGATTTTGGCAGCGTAACGGTGTGACATAAGAATTCATAAAAATGGTTGATGAGAGAGAAAGGGGTTCCACATAATATTTACATGAAATTGATAGTAGGGAGTTCATATAGATACATGTCCCAACAATTTTAATGGAATTTAGGTTCATGAAACAAAATTATTGATTGAATGTAAAAGAAGAGAGAGAAGTTTCTTTCAGAATTTCAGCATTGTAATGGGTGTACATGGGAGGCATCTAATGAGAGAGAAAGGGGACTCCCATCATTCAAACAATAAGAGGGATGTATGGGGGAGGTTTGAAACCATATCCCAACATTCATAATTGAAATTAAAAGGGTAATAAAACTTAAAGAAAATTGACAAAAATGAGAAAGGAAGAAAAAACCCTTACTTAGAAGTGTGATACCAAAGGCTAGAGAGAGGCTTGTGAGAGGATTCTTGGGAGCTTGGGGCACCTTGGGAGGATTCTAGAGAGAGTAGGGCAGAGTATGGAAGAACTCCAAGGGATTTTAGTGGGGAGGAAGTGGTATCTTAGGTGGGTTTATATAGGAGAGGTGAGGGAATTCTTTATTATTTAGGTTTGGGTCCCCTTACATTAAATAAATCCAAACCACAAACCATCCCATGCTTTTTGCCCATGGTTTTTGGAAAAGGGAATAGGAAAAAAATATTTTATAAGGCACAAGTCCTAACTTCTTAAAATAATAAGGTTTCTTATGTGGAGGTGAGTCATACTCCCATGGAAATTAATTTAAAAAGGGAAAGTGTGGAATATGTCTCGAGGAGTCCATTAATGCTTTGAAAATTAAGTCAAACAAACCCAAAATCACATTATTATAATGATAAAACATATATATGAAGAAAATATGGATTATGGTATTTTATTACATCACCATTTGGTCATTATGATGTCATAAAACACATTATATATTTAAACGGTATTTACTTTTTACCAAAAAATTTGACTGTCTTAGAAAATTTTGAAAAATTCACCGTTGGATAATTTCGACGTCCTGATTCCATAAATGACATTTATTTTATATAAAAAAATTTCTAAATATGTTAATTTTCACTTTTAAAATGAAAATTCATGGGTTTTGACAGAAATGGATTTCAAACCATCATATAAAATTTTAATTGCATTCATAAAATTATAAGATCGTTTATATTTAATAAAAAATAATTTAATAATATTATTATTATTTTATTAAAAAAAATATTTTATTCAAAAATCCCTTAATTTAATAAAATAGATTTCTTAATTAAATAATAACTAAAACCACCATTTGTACTTTAAAAACTATTTACAATGTATCAAAAATGACTAGAATTTATATTCATTATTATATAAAAAAATAATGTACATGAACACATTACTACTTATTTGTTACATAACCCCTTAAAAAAGCTGCATAAGACCTAAGGGTAAGGTGTTCGATAGTGACATACTCTCGGGGCGGCTCGGATAACATCGCTCGAGTGGTAATCTCTATCAACATCCACTTTTCCTATAGATGGTCTCGTTCGAGCTTGACCTAATGAAGCTCATCTTGGGCTTGGTAAAGGGCGAAGCCCAAAGACGCCACCTCTTTTCTGAGCTCTGACAAATGGGCTTCATATGAGGAAATTCTACTGGTTGAGGCCATCGCTTCCTTTTTCTGAGTAAAATTTGGTCCGTTAAAGCCTTATATTTATATTAATCGTGTGATCACTATTCAAGGGCTATAAAAGTAAATAGTCACAACTCTTATCATAAAAACAATGAAGTTGACATTTTATAAAACATTTTATATAAAGAGACATTTAATAAGATCAAGAGGGATTTACATTAATGAAACTTTGGGTCGTTACAATATTCCCCCCTTAAGAAATTTCACCCTCGAAATTTTCCTTTTCCCACACTAAAACAAATGTGAGTAACTCAGCTTCATCATATCCTCCGACTCCCAAGTTGCTTCTTCAAACTTGTGGTTTCTCCACAACACCTTGATGAGGGGCATTGACTTATTTCGTAGAACTTTTTCTCTACGATCTAAGATCTTCACTGGTTGCTCCTCGTAAGAAAGATCGTCTTCCAATTGTACCACCTCAGAAGAGAGTAAATGTGAAGGGTCCGGTATGTACTTACTTAAGAGGGATACATGAAAGACATCATGTGATTTGGACATAGTAGGTGAAAGTGCTAGTCGATAGGCCACAGCCCCAACACAATCGAGAACCTCGAAGGGGCCGATGTACCTTGGACTTAACTTCCCTTTCTTTCCAGACGTCATGACCTTTTTCCACGGAGATATGCGTAGAAAAAACATGTCTCTAACTTTATACTCAAGGTCTCGTCGATGATTATCTGCATAACTCTTCTGTCGACTTTGGGCTGCCATGATATGCTGCTGAATGGTTTTCACCTTCACCACCATTTCCTCGACCATTTCTGGTCCAAGCATCTTACGTTCACTGACCTCATCCCAACATGCCGGTGTTCTGCACCTTTTCCCATACAGGGCTTCATATGGTGCCATTTGGATGCTCGAGTAAAAACTGTTATTATAAGAGAACTCAACCAGAGGAAGATGTTGATCTCATCCTCCTTTAAATTCCTTTGAGAACGCTCTCAACATATCCTCAAGTGTTTGGATAGTCCGCATGGATTGGCCATCAGTTTGAGGATGATAGGCCATACTGAAGTTCAGTTCAGTATTCAGAGTATGTTGAAGACTCTTCCAAAACATAGAGGTGAATCTTGGATCTCGTTCAGACATAATAAATAGTGGTACTCCATGCATCCTTACCACTTCCCTAATATATATCTGTTCCAGTTCATCCAACGAGAAATCCTCCTAAATAGCAATGAAGTGTGCAGTCTTTATAAGACAATCCACAACAACCCAGATTGCATTGTTGCCTCTGGATTTCCTTGGAAGTCCGGTGACAAAGTCCATGGTGATGTTCTCCCATTTCCATTCTGTTATGGGAAATGGTTGCATCATCCCCTCAGAGTTCTGTCTCTATGCCTTCACTTTCTAATACACTAGGCATTTTGATGCTTATTCGGCAATATCCTTCTTCATATTATCCCACCAAAAGTTTTCTCAAAGATCTCGATACATCTTTGTGCTCCCTGGGTGAATAGAGAAATTTGAACTATGTGCATCATCCAAAAGTTCCTTCTTCAGCTCTGGACTTGATGGAACACATAGTCTTTTCCCAAACCGCACAATTCCTTCTTCATTAACATTAAAATCCAAGGATTTACCATTTTTGATAGCTTCCCCTTTTTCTTGAATCCCCACATCATCGTTTTGAGCATCCTTTAACCTTTATAAAAGAGATGGTTGAGCAATCATTTGTTAAAGGATTGATGATGTTCCCTTATTTATGATTCGCACGTCCATATTCATCATGTCTAAGAAGATTGGATCCTTCTCAATTCTCATCATTGATAGAATCGTTGGATCCTTTCTACCTAGGGCATCTGCCACCTTGTTCGCTTTCCCAGGGTGGTAATGTATTGAAAAGTCATATTCCTTAATGAGATCTATCCATCTTCTCTGGCGCATATTAAGCTCTTTCTGTGAGAATATATATTTAAGACTCTTGTGGTCAGTATATATCTCACATTTCTCTCCATAGAGATAATGCCGCCAGATTTTCAAGGCAAAGATCACAGCCGCCAACTCCAGATCATGCGTTGGATAGTTTCACTCATGGATTTTCAACTGCCTTGAGGCATAGGATATCACTTTATCACTACGCATCAGCACACATACTAAGCCCTTCTTAGAAGCATCACTGAATACCATAAAAAGCTCCCCACTTTTGGGTAAAGTGATCACAGGTGCAGTGATAAGCCTCCTTTTCAACTCCTTGAATCTATCTCTGCATTCATCAATCCAAGAAAACTTTACTCCCTTTTGAGTTAGCTTGCTAAGAGGGTTGGACAATCTTGAGAAATTTCTCACAAATCGTCGATAATATCAAGCTAACCCCATGAAGCTACAGATATCTGTTACCGATGTTGGCCTCGACCACCCCTCAATTGCATCAGTTTTGGAGGGATCCACAGATATCCCATTGCATGTGATGATATGGCCCAAGAATGAGACCTCCTTCAACTAGAGATCGCACTTGCTGTACTTTTCATAGAGCTTCTCCTTGCGCAAATTCTCTAGAATAGTTTTTAAATGCTCCTCATGGTCCTCCTTGGTTTTGGAGTATATTAGAATATCATCTATAAAGACTACCACAAATTTGTCATGGAAATATCTAAATACTCTATTCATCAAGTCCATGAATATTTTTGGAGCATTGGTGAGTCCAAAAGGCGTTACTATGAATTCATAGTGCCTGTATCTTGTACGAAAAGTAGTCTTGGGGACATCTTCCTTCTTCACCCTTACTTGATAATATCCCGACTGCAAGTCCACCTTGGAGAAGTATTGTTCTCCACACAGCTGATCAAACAAGTCATCGATTCTTGGGAGAGGATACTTGTTCTTTATCGTGATTTTTTTTAAGTTCACGATAATTGATGAAGAGCTTCATTGACCCATCCTTCTTCTTGACAAAGAGGACTGGTGCACCCCATGGTGAAGCACTTGGGCGTATAAACCCTTTATCCAGATTCTCCTGTAGTTGTTTCTTCATCTCTTCAAGGTCAACAACACCCATTGTATATGGAGTCTTGGATATTTTTTGTGCCCCAGGTATAAGTTCAATTGAGAACTCAACATCTCTTCTAGGAGGAAGACCAGGCAGTTCCTCGGGAAACACTTCAACGAATTCCCTCATAATAGGCATTTCTTTAAGGATGGTTTCTTCCATGGACTCAATCATCTAAGCCAGATATGCGTGCTCATAAGGCAGTAATATCCATTCTTGAGATGATGGAGCTAAAGGAGATTCATCTCCCTCTTGACACTTGTAATGAATCGGGGGTCAATTCTCCATATGGAGTGTGATTTCCCTCTCCCGACAATTTATGTTGGCTTTATATAAGGAAAGCCAATCCATGCCAAAAATTGCATCAAATTCCACCAAAAGTAGTATGACGAGGTTCGCCGGGAAATTCAATCCACAGATTATAACAGGGGAGGACTTATATTCTTGGGATGCAATGATTGCCCCATTTTCAGTACTCGCTATCATCTTTACTTCCATGATTTATGGTGGTGCTATAATTGTTCTACTAAACTTTCGAGATATAAAAGAATGTGTAGAACCTGAATCAAAAAGTACGTTCGTTATTCTTGAATGAATAACTAGTGTACCTGTCACCACTTCATTGTCGGGGTTCACTTCGGCATAAGTGATGGCAAAATCTCTTCCTTACTGTCTTGGAGGTTGTTGGTTGCCTCCGAAAACCCTTAGATTAGGGCACTGATTTGAAAAATGACCTGGTTCTTTGCATTTATAGCATTTAACAACACGTTGAGGTTCGAACGGAGCGTTCCTCTCCTCTTTCACAGCCGCAGGTCCTTCTTACCGATAGTTAAAAGCTAGGTGCCCTTCTCTTATACACCTGAAGCATTTTCTCGTCCCCTTAAGGAAATTTTGAGGGTGCTTCTTTCCGCACTTTTGGCAAGTGGGTGCTAAAACTTCTTATCACCGTTGTATTTATCCATCGGACCACTAGTATTGAATTATACCTTTTTCTTCTTGTCCCCATGATACCCATGTGATTCCCCGATCTTTATTTCGACCTTGAGGGCACATCGGAAAATTTCCTCATAGCTGTTGAAGTCACTGATCGCTAATGCTTTCCGCAATCTATGCTTCATCCCACTAAAGAAGCGGTCAACCTTTCATTCGGGGGTAACGAAAAATTCGGAAGCATATCGTGAAAGACTTTTAAAGTTTTCCTCGTACGCTGCAATATATTCTTCATATTTTTTCATGAGGGAAAGGAAGTCCCTTTACATCTTAAGCCGGAGGGTGTGCGGAAAATATTTATCGAAAAACATCTTCCGAAAATCCTTCCTTTCCAAAGCCTCGATCTCCTTCTCAGGATTCGTATTTTTGATCAACGTCCACCTTTGATCAGCTTCACCATCCATACGATAAGCCGCCAGGAGAATCTTCTCTTGTTCAAAACATTGGAGGATGGAAAATATATTTTCAATGGATTTGATTCATTGTTCAACGATTGTGGGATCAGATGATCCACAAAAAAGTAGGAGGTCTTTGTCTCATGAAGCTCTCGATAGCAACTTGTTATTTCTTAGGGAGGGTTGAACGTTCCTCTTGACCCATGTTTCTATTAAAAACATGAGTTAGCTGAGAGAGAAGTGTGACAAAGTTTGTGATTCCCACTCCCATTGGATTTGGCATCTCATTAGTACAATCATCACACTGATATACACAACGGTTGTCAGCCCGAGTCCTCTTATTACCGGCCATTGGCTGAAATAAAAGGAAAGTTAGGGGTAACACATAAAGGGTAATCCAAAGACAAAAGTTGATGACTTATAAATAAAATTTCATTTCCTTAACTCATGAGTCTATAGGATTTAATCTAGGCTTTTCATTATCTACTTTCTAACATATATTCTTAGGGGCATTTTTTTTAATTCCCTAAATAAGGGTTCATACTAAGATTGTGAATTTATCAAAACATATCCCACGGGAGTGTCGTATCCAAGAGTGCAGCAAGGCCCATTTTCGTGCACCAGTTCCCGTTCGAGTCTAGCTCAAAGTGGTGTTTTCGAGTTTTACCCCTAGGATACATCTGTGCCCGAGCCGCCTCTACCTGCTCGTATCCAAACAGGGATGTATTTGTTTGATAAACCACTTTCTTAGTATTTACCAAAACTTAAGGATGTTTTTATTATACTTAGTCTTGTATCTAAGGCTTTAATAGGGTTTCCTAATCCCAAAAATAACTAAACCTATCCTCTGATACCAACTATGACAACCCTGCTTTTTATTACAACTTAAACATGATTTCTTACTTAAAACATCACTTGATACAACAAAAAATATCGAGTGGTTTAGTGTCTTTGGGGATTAGGATCATTAAATAAAAACATAAAACATGAAATACAACATCTTTATTGAAAACGTCCTTTACATGACCACTGCATTCCCTCGTACTTAGCATTGCATGGGATAACCTGAGGACATGCATAAGAAAAGGGTGAGCTATAAAGACCAGTAAGGGACTACACATGGAATAAAATGAGGAGTACAATACATGTTAGAAAATATGAATATCAATATAGTATAAAAGAAACATGAACATAAAGGCATGATAAAGCATGATAATCATAACATGGAAATGTGGCAACAACACTTAACATGGAATTAGCATGAGATAAGGCTCATTGAACATAAAGCATGAGTAAACCCACATTGCACATGAAGCATGAGTAAACCCTCATTGCACATGAATTATCATGATTCAACACTCATTTCACTTGATATATCATGATACTATACTTTACCCAATGCATTGGAGCGCTATAAGGGTTCACCCTTCTTAAACATTTCATTTCATGCATAAGTGTGCCACATGGATCATAAAACATGGATTCATAAAACAGAATCATTTATTCCACGATAAAGGAGTGTGGAATTCATACATGAAACATTGTAATCAATAATTAAAGGTTTATAATGGTGGATACCCTTGATGGTGAAATTGGCATGGTATCCACTACACAATGGCATGGGCTTAGAAAATCGGTGTGATTTCGGCAGCGTAACAGAGTGACATAAGAATTCATAAAAATGTTTGATGAGAGAGAAAAGGGTTCCTCCTCGTATTTACATGTAATAGAAAGTATGGAGGTCATATAGATACATTTTCCAACAATTGTAATGGAATTTAGGTTCATGATACAAAATTATTGCTTGAATGTAAAAGAAGAGAGAGAAGTTCCTTTCGGAATTTCGGCATAGTAACGGGTGTACATGGGAGGCATTTAATGAGAGAGAAAGGGGTCTCCCATCACTCAAAAAATAATACGGCAGTATGGGGGAGGTTCAAAACCATACTCCAACATTCATAATTGAAATTAAAAGGGAAATACAACTTAAAGAAAATTGACAAAAATGAGAAAGGAAGTAAAAACGCTTACTTGGAAGTGTGTTCCAAAGGCTAGAGAGAGGCTTGTGAGAGGCTTCTTGGGAGCTTGGGGCACCTTGGGAGGATTCTAGAGAGAGTAGGGCAGAGTTTGGAAGAACTCCAAGGGATTTTAGTGAGGATGAAGGGGGAGATTAGGTGGGTTTATATAGGAGAGGTGAGGGAATTCTTTATTATTTAGGTTTGGGTCCCCTTACATTAAATTAATCCAAACCACAAACCATCCCATGGTTTTTGCCAATGGGTTTTGGAAAAGGGAAGAGGAAACAAATATTTTATAAGGCCCATGTCCGAACATCTTAAAATAATAAGGTTTCTTAAGTGGAGGTGAGTCACACTCCCATGGAAATTAATTTAAAAAGGAAAAGTGTTGAATATGTCTTGAGGGGTCCATTAATGCTATGAAAAGTAAGTCAAACAAACCCAAAATCACATTATTTTAATGATAAAACATATATTGGCCAAAAAAAGGATTATGGTATTTTATTACATCACCATTGGGTCATTATGATGTCATAAAACACATTATATATTTAAACAGTATTTATGTTTTACCCAAAAATTTTACTATCTCAGAAAAATATGAAAAATTCACCATTGGATAATTTCGACGACCTGATTCTAGAAATGACATTTATTTTATCTAAAATTTTTTCTAAATATGTTATTTTTCACTTTTAAAATGAAAATTCACGTGTTTTGATAGAAATGGATTTCAAACCTTAATATAAAATTTTAATTGCATTCATAAAATTATAAGATTGTTTATATTTAATAAAAATTAATTTAATAATAATATTATTATTTTATTAAAAAAATATTTAATTCAAAAATCCCTTAATTTAATAAAATATATTTCTTAATTAAATAATAACTAAAAACACCATTTGAACTTTAAAAACTATTTACAATGTATCAAAAATGACTAGAATTTATATTCATTATTATATACAGAAAAATAATGTACATGAACATAGTACTACTTATTTGTTACATAACCCCGTAAACCAGCCACATAAGACCTAAGGGTAAGATTTGTGATGGTGACGGACTCTTGGGGTGGCTCGGACAACATCGCTCGAGTGGTAATCTCTATCAACTTCCACTTTTCCCATAGACGGTCCCGTTCGAGCTTGACATAATGAATCTCAGCTTCGGCTTGGTCAAGGAAGAAGCCCAAAGACGCCACCTCTTTTTTGAGCTATGACAAATGGGCTTCGTATGGGGCAATTCTACTGGATGAGGCCATCGCTTCCTTTGTCTGAGTAAAATTGGGTTCGTTAAATCCTTATATTTATACTAATCATGTGATCACTGTTCAACGGCTATAAAAGTAACGATCACAACTCTTATCATAAAACCAATGAAGTTGAAATTTTATAAAACATTTTATATAAAGAGACATTTAATAAGATCAAGAAGGATTTCCATTAACTAAACTTAGGGTCGTTACAATATTCCATGTATGGTTCATTGTATTTAATCCTATGCATGTTTTGTTATGATTTCATGTTCTCTGACCATAACATACTATTATTATTTCATGTTTATTATTGTTTCTACATTAAACTATTTCCATTAACTTTTTATGCTATATCATGCATCATTTTTACTGTTTATATTTATCAACACTTTTATATCCTATTGGAATCACGATTGGATAACGAGTAATAATTTTTTTAGGTTATCCCTGGTTTATTCCATTTCTGAGATTTATACCTCACCCTATTTCTATGTATGTTCATAAAATATCTGATGATGTTTTTATAATGAGGTAATATTATTTTAATTTTATGGATGATTTCTACTATTCTTATTTACACATATTTAAGTGGTTATATAATTTACCAAAATACCAAAATATAGAATTATTTTTAATCTATGGGGATGTATTATGTGTCATCAATCAGGTATTAATGTGTAAAAATTTCATGGGTTTTAATATTATATATGTGAGGAATATTTCTTTATTTAATGTTGTGTTATTTTTTGGGGAATTTAAGGTTCTATTTCATGTAAGGAATATGCAGTTACATACCAAATTTTATTAGAGGTTTATATATATTTTTACATTAGTGTGAGGGTAGTTTACCCATTTTTTTAACTCAAGAATTATTTTTTATTAATTTTGGTGATGAATACATCTCTAGTGTTGTGAAACGTAGTGTAATAGTTGTGGATGAAAAATAGAATGTAAATTATAATGGTCCTTCAACCATGTTGGAGTAGGTTCCCCTAAACCATTTTCAATTTAATCATTATAGGGTAATTATATTATTATTAATCATACTATTTATATAAGTTATATTAAATTAAGGGTTTGATTGATATGATAAATGGAAAATTATAAACTAGGATAATCATGTTGATATTCCTGATTCTACATTTTTTTGATATTTTAAGGATTGAATTTAAAAAACATACATATGAGGATTTATATCATAATTTTGGTTATATTGAAATAAAAATATAGTTTTTATTTGGTAACATATTAATGAGCATGATTAAATAAGGAAAAAACATTTTATAATGATATTGTGTTTGGGGAAGTTTCAAAATATGATATAAATGAATATAATGTTATGTAGAAAAAAAGTCATATTTGATATATAAGAAAATAGTTTTTTATATTTATTCTAATAAATGAGTTTATATTGATGAACTATTGATTATATTACAATATGTTAGAGGAAGTAGAATATTTTTATCTTGTGAGGTGGAATGATGATTTTGGAACAATGGAATTCAATTTTCATATAAACATTGGTGTAACACATTTATTATTATAATGCATAATTCCCTTAGTATGAAAAAATGGAACATGGGCTTGACAACTAGTACATAAGAGGTTTTGAATAGAATTAAGGACATAAAACGTTCTAGAAGTTATTTTTATGGAGATATTTTTCATGAGGATTGATAGAATAACATGTTTTGGGATGTTGATATATTTAAATGGTGTTGTTACATATAATAATCATAAAAAATTATTTATCTATAGTTGTATGTTTTTCATGAATCAATTTCTTGGATTTATAATATAGTGTCATTTTTTATTCTATTTCTACATATTCTCCATGTAATATATTATGAATGTACTTCTATCGATATTTAATAACATTAGGGTGTTCAAGAAAAAATGGAATAATTTCATCATCGTGATATAGATTCTCTATCAATATCAATAATAAAAAATTATACAATTAAGGTATTCATGTTTTATTAGATTCAAGGATGATTATAACTATATATATTTGAGCAGAGAAGCTTTATAGATACCTTTTTCTTGATATATATGTAGTTAAAATGAAACTCATGTAGTAGATAATACAGGGATATGTGTTTTTTATATTTATTATTATGGATTTTCTTACATAAGTAGTACCTAAAAAATATATAGTATATTTTTGTTTTAAGGAAGTGTGTTTCTTAGGGACATTTTGAGGTATCCATGTGAAGTTGATTGAATTAGAATATAGGTAGAACATTTTGATTTGATTGAATAACCATGCAAGGTATGTATATAATTTCTCGTTGGAATGATGTTAGGGATTTAGATATGATGGAAAATGATTTATTATTGTCCCCTATAGATATTGGAGAGTCTTATTTAGTGGTGCAGTGTGTTATTACAATATTTTACGGAAAAATATGTTTTATTAACATCAATAAACAAACAATTTTTGTAATGATAATGATGATTTTTTTTTGATGATATTTTATATACGGGATGGTAGATATACTAATTTTTTATTTGAAGACCCATATTCATTAATGTTTTATAGTTATTAATATACAGTACAGATCTGAATATATTGTTTTTGTTATTTTATTGATATGTGGTTATTATCCATGTAAAAACATCATCTATAATGTGGAAAACAAATTAGTATATATTGAATAACATAATATGATAAAGGTAATTTTTTTCATGCAATAATATTAATTTTATTTTGATTTATGTTATTTTTATGTTTTTAAAGTTTCCATGACATGGTCTATAGTATATGTAAAGTTTTATGGGCCCACCATGGGTCAGTTCGTAATCCTCTTATTTTAATTTATTCATGGATGAATTATTATTTTCTATTTACATATATTATTGATGGTTTAGGATAAGATATTATTGAGTATATTTATTTTTACCTTGACTTTATATATATTTTTTACAATTCTGTATGACTAAAATATGTGAAGTTGAGAGGGAAATATAGATTTTGAAAAAGAAACTACTAGGATTATAGTGTATAGTTGTATATATATTTCCTTTTGTGATATATGTGAAGTTTTTTTCTCTATTGAGTAATATTTGTACATTAGATTGAATATTTTGAATAAAAATTCTTATATATTTATATAAATTTCCATGATTTACAATATTCTTATTTATATATGTCATTGAAGATTTTACACTTTAAATTTGGTAATAAATATTATTTAATTAATTATACAATTGATGTTTTAATAAAATATATTTTTTGATTTAAAATTTCATAAATGTTATCCCATGAATCATACATGTATAAAATTATATTAAATTTCACTCATTTGATTATATGAATAAAAAATAGGATTATATTTAAACTGTAAATAATTAAAATACATTGATATAATATATTATTACTTATAAAAAAATTAATTGAAGTATACAATTATATAGTAAATAAATTATTTTGGGAATGTAATGAAATGACACATGTTTCATAAGTTAATTATGGAACATTATGAAAATATAATAAACTATAAATTTATTTTTGAAATTTTCCATCATAATTCACATATGTGGGATAATTATGTATGAGGTATACAATAAAACTCATGCACTTAATAATAAAAAAACACTAAACTGTGTTTTTCGTTCCTCTAGAATTGGGGATGACCTCGTTGATTGAAGGTTCAAAAATTCCAATCGGTTTCTAACGTGTTTGATCATAGAACCGGAATCATCTAATGACTATGTATCCATTTGGACCTACATTCCAAAGGTTGGCGCTCATTAGTTGTGTACTGATGATGCTTTGGAATTTTCATTGGTCGATAGAATGGGAGGTCGGACTCATCACACCTTTTTAGGGGAATTATTGTCTACTCTGGGAATCTCTTTATAGATTTAAGTTATGTTCGTGAATCATTATTACATTACCAAGTATAAAATGAACTTTTCTTTAGATTTTACAATCAATGATTACATATGTAGGAAATTTTATAGAATCTTTTATATGTATTCGAGGTTCTTCATCGATAGAGATTCATCTTTATTTGTTAGAGATTCATAGTCAATGGTATCCTTCAATACATAAAAGTATCTTGGTCATTATGATGACCATACTGGTTTTAAAGCCACTCCGTGGGGCACTTGAAGTTTATTGTCATTCAGAAGGACATGGATTATTTTAGAGTTGGGATCGTACCCGCAGATGGGCTACCTAGGTATCCTTTGTTTAGAAAAGGAATCAGAACCTACGTAGTTTGAGTACGAGTTTTATGCATGATCGATGGCTCAAATAAAGATGTCATGATTACTTTTACACTCTAAGCTTACGTGAGTCATGCTCGGTGTGAGAAACAAGAGGTATTGGTAAAACCAGAAAATTTGTTCCATGAAAGATGCAATTATGTGGGGCTTATGTATGTATGACTTCCCAAAATAAGTGAATATTGGGTTTTACTTTAGGTATGAAACCCAGGAACAAGGTCCATAAAGATATATGTTTTTATGGAGATTTGGATACTCTAACATGGGGCTTACTCCTAAGGAAGATACCCAAATTAGGAGGGGACATGTGATTGGGTTTTACTTCGGAGAAGGAAACCCAGATCAAAAGTAAATTAGGACTTGTTAAGAGAAATTATGATTGGGGCTTATTCCTGAGAAGCAGGCCCTGGTTAAAAGGTTTTGAGAACTGGGGCGTACTCCTAAGGAGGAGGCCTAGGTTAAAGGACTTGGGGATTACTCCTAAATATAATGCCCATATTTTGGGAATTATGATTTTTGGGAACTTGGGGCTTACTCCTAACGAGGATGACCAAAATTAAAGGAACGTGAAGACTGGGGCTTACTCTTGAAGAGGATGCCCATATTTGGGAATTTGGGGCTTATTCTTGAAAAGGAGGCCCAGGTGAAGGAACGTGGGGCTTACTCTTAAGGAGGATGCCCAAATTAATGAGGACCAGGGGCTTACTCTTGAAAAGGAGGCCCATGGTTTATGGATTCTCTAATCTTAAAGGATGAGGTTGAATGAATGAAATCTCTGACATTAGTGACCTAAAGATATGTGGATCAATATGTTTTAATAGATCTTCCACAGAATTCCTTTCGGATACGGACTCCAACAAGGAAATCCTTCCATAAATGACTTTGGAGAGAGTTCTGAAGGCTTAATCTTGGAGAGGATGAGAGGATAGGCATAAGAGAGGTGAAATAGGCAGGAGTGGCACCCAAAAAGATAGGGGCGCACAAGTCTGGGTGGGTGCGCAAGTACTGCTCGGGCGCGCAAGTCCTGGTCGCACAGGTATACCTGCATGGCATCTGGGTACTTGCGCGACATTTAGTCGCTAGGGTAAAATTTGGGTGTGGCTTGGCTTAAGCCATTTATCCTAACCCTGGAGACTTACAGAAGTGAGACACGCAGGTTATGTGGAAGGAGTAAGGCGGCATGCAAGTGTTTCCATTTCCCTTAAGGGATGGCCACCAAAGTGTGCAAGTGTTGATGAATTTCAACACTTAGGCCTTTCTCCCCCTCTTTAGATCTTCTGTTCTAGGTAAAAAATTACCTTAGAAGTGTTCGGACATTTGAGAAGAGATTAGGGATATGGGAGCTCAAATCTGAGATTTAGGAATTTTTCCTCCTCGAATGGGGGGGCACAGGGGTATTTATAGGCTAGAGAGACCCTAGGAAAAATTTCAAAGATGGCGCTCAAGTCTCCTGTGTGACCACTGGGATACGAGAAAGTATACTTGCGCGACCTTGGTGGAACATGTGCGACCCAAGTGTAATTGACTCCTTGTTCATGCCTTTGTCAATTTTTGATGTTTTCTTCAAAGGATGAATCACTTTATGCTAAGGCATTTCCCTTTCCCTTCATTTAGACTCTGTGACAGAAAGGAGCATAAAAAAAGTCCCCCATCAGAGTTGGATCTGAAATAAATGAAGATGTTACTCTGAGGAAAAAAAGACGAAAACTAAAGGAAAGGAGGTGCGCAAGTATTGAGCACGCAGAGGGTGGTGCGTAAGTATTGAACCACGTAGGCAGCAGCGCGCAAGGGTGTGTCCTGGCCTATAAATACATGGTCCTTGTCGTGCAAAGCTACCAGATTTCAAATTTTTGAGCTCTTGCCGCACAAGTTACCTTCACCGTGCAAGTTACTTGTTTTCCGCTACTTCTTCTATGTCGCGCTGCTGTTTAAGGTATTTGGACTTGTGCGGTGATACTTGCGTTCCAAATACATGTGCGGTACATCCATACTTGTGCTCCAAAATTAGAATTGCACGCCTTAATTACTTTTCCATTTTTTTTGAATTATCTTCACAAATTTTATGAAACAATAATCTCATTTAAAAGTTAATTTATTCAACTTTTGTTCAGATTCAATGTATCCCAAGAGAATCGGAATGGTTGATGAACCGGAAAGCAAGCAACTTGATGATATGTTGAGCATCATTGGTAATGATTACTATACCGTCTGCGACAGCACTCTCCCGGGTTTCACTAAGTATTTGAAGAAGTGTCATCCTGACTTCCCTCAGATCATTTATTTGACTTTGTATGGATGTGGTCATCTGCGCGAATTTACCATTCCGGAGGAAAAGAACAATCTTCCAATTTCCTTGTTCCAGAACTACACCAACTATGCTGCAGAAAATATTACATGTGGAAGAGTGTTTTTAAATGCTAGAACAGTGGAGAAGGCCCATATGATGAATCATAGTCCTTGTATGCCAGACCAGAAACCTCACCAACCTGATCTGTGTCCACATTGTTAACCCTCAATCTTCTGAAATTATCATATAGATCAACCCAAAGGCTAGAAGAAGAGATGGGACTTCTGCCCTGGAGGAGGTGTGAAGTGAACCTGGATGTTAGCATACTAGGTGTGGCAAACCTATGCAGAATTTTTTGAGGATTTGAAAGGAGTTGCGATATATGAAGCCGTCTGGGCTGGGCAAACATATGTTTACAGGCATGATAACTTTGTACCGGAGATACTCAGCCATTGGAGCCCAGAAACCAATTCTTTTAGACTGACTCATGGGGAAGTAGGAATCAGTCTGTGGGATGTCCACAAGATCTCATGGGCTCTAATTTTGGGTGATATGTATGATAAATTCATCCCTCCCAAGGTGACTTGGAATGATTCGGAGAAGTCCCCAGCTTTGGCTCGGGAATTATTGAAAATATTTCACAAGATCAAGAGTTCAGAGAACTCTATAACTCATTCTAGAAAGGATATTCATCCAGAAGAGTGGATGAATATGGTTCTTGTCGAGAAGTAGGAGAATGGATCGAAGGAGAAGAGATCCAAGAAGAAGAATCCCACTCATCCTACCACCTTCCCCAAAAAAGAGAAGAGGGTTGCTCCTGGAACATTCTGGCTGCCTCTAGAAGAAGGAGAAGTTGAAAAGTGTGGATATGAGTTGAATCATAGGATCCCAAAGAAGACTCGTCTGGCGGGCGTCATGGCCTTGTGGCTTAGCATTTTTCTTCTGCCTATCAGGGACTCGAAGGGGGGCATCAGGCTAGGGACCTTCGTTATTGCGGAAAAGTTGGCTGAGAGAAAAATGGTTTGGTTGGATACCCTAATTTTAGCAAATATTAATAGGAGCTTACTCCATGCCTTCATGGGTAAGTCTCCTTTGAGAATAGTGGGACCATTCCAAGTTTTTTGGGGATGGATTACCACTCACTTAAGGATGTATAATGTATAGAATAGAGTACAGATTCCTTGAAGTTCTTTCAGGCGATCAGTGCAGGTATTATCTGGAATTTCTCCACTAGCTCTCAACTCTTATGACATGATGGTGAGGCTGAGTATGTATAAGGAATTTAATTTCTTTCCTTATAAAAATCCGCCAACCAGCGGTTTGTTGATGATGAAATAGCTAGTATGGATTTAAGGGCATACATGATGGTTGGAAGAGATGGTGTGATGGTTGCTAGGATTGACGGAGAGATTATATGAAAGGCCTATGCTCCATAGATATTTGCACGTCAATTAAACTATTTGAAGAAAACTGATGTATCTCCCCCTGTGTATATCAGGTTAGAGAAACATCTGATGGTTGTCCGACAACTATGGTTGTTGACAACTAGGAAGAAGACTGGGGCAGTGTTTGAGCTACCATTTTAAAAAACGGCATATAACTTGACCACATGGTATGCCGAGAACTGGATATAATCATACCCTAGAGGGGTGATGAATCACATGGTTTATTAGGTGGGGAAGAGGAAGATGACTGTAGTGAAAGAAACCCTTCCTCATGAAGGTGATTCTTCCCGATCTAAAGCTGATTCGCTAGATTTCTCATCTAGGACTAACTCACCGGATTCCCATGATGGGGATGATGAGGCACAACAAGCAGAAAAGCGGCCACATTCCTGATATAATCCTCCAGTCATAATCAAAATACACACTCCATCAACTCCTAGTATGTTACTTCATTGTGGCAATTTAATAACCATTACATTTTAGAAAAACAAATCTTATTTTTCTTGTTCTCTATTAGTAGTTCCATGAGCGGGGAAGAAGCTGATGTCGAAGATTTTATGACCTTCATCACAGCCTTCTGGTACACATACTGAATATCTATGACCAGAGGCTATCCAGACATGGTAGATTTTATATTGCGATACTAAAACTTCCTGGCTGGATTTGTGTGAGGGGCTACACCTCCCTGGAATAGGGATACTTCTGGCTTCTATGGATATCAGTTACACTGATAATCCCGAGGAAGTGCAGGCTTATATTAGAGAGATGGAAATTCTCATATATGACATTGACGATTCCATTCTTGTCACCATGCAGGTGAAATAAATGATTGATCAAGGTTCCACTGAGGGGACTGGTGGTTCTAGAGATGAAGAGTGGAACGATTAAGTGGCTCCTGAAGATGTATGTTTTCTTTCCTCAGTTGCTTTGCAGCTTGATTTGACAAAGTATTGTTACTCAAGGAACTTATTTTCTTCTTCCTGCAGCTCGTAAAGAAATGAATTATTGAGGTTCCTTTTCCACAATATAGCCCTGGTGGTACTGCCATTGGGGATGTTGCTGAATCTGCTTGCGAATCAGGTGAGATATCTCCAGGACAGCAGGCCAGGATTGAGGAGTTGGACATGGCCTTCCATTCTCCATTTCATGTGCCTGTAAGTGAGACTTCTGATACTCCCAAAAAACAAAAGAAGCAAAGGAAACGAAGGTGGAATTACATAGCTAAACGCTTCATTAGTAACGGTAAGTCCTTCAGGTAATCATGTGTCTATTCCCATGAAAAGGTTGCTCATATTTCTGGGGACTGCAGGGGCTTCATCAGTTTCCCCTCTGAGGGAAAGGAATGATCCTCCTTTGAGGACCATAGAGGATGCTGTGGAACAATCACAAATTTAGGCTGACTAGGCTGCTCTTGGAGAAGAGCCAACATCTGTTCCCAGTATCCCTCTTGCTACTATTGCAAGATGAGAGGAAACTACTTCTGGTAAGTTAACAAAGCTTCATGAAATGTTGAAGGAAACATCGACTAACTTCCATTCTGTGATACTTTTGGTTCGACCCCTGCATTAGAGATTTTGGTGTCTAGTGCAACTTATGTCGCGATTTCATCTGAAAATGTTGTCTAGGGTCAGGGACCGCAGGATGAAGGTCACCAAGAAGACACATCAAATTCTCCCACTGGTGAGACTAACCAGGATTCTGAGATGACATTAGATGAAAGGATTTAACTTAGCGCATCTTTTGAAGATTTTATAAATCATGTTAAATTACCATGTAATTTAGAATATTATGGGCGTGATTGTTATCCTTCGTCCTATTAGAAATAACTTCTTATTACATGTCTAATCATGATCAATTAAAATATGAAGTTCTATATGAGGATGCTGCTGAACTACCAATGCATGAAGGGGGTACAGAAAACCCTACTATTGCAGAGACATTAGCACAAGTGGAGCTGAACCCCGTAGAGCTTCCTCAAAATCAGGCTGAAAATATTGTTGCAGCTAGAAAAGATTGGGAGGATCCTTCTCAAGTTACTGATCTACCATTGGGTAAGGGATAACAATATTTGCAACTATACTTAATTTTCAAGACAACCAATTAACTTTAGTTATCCTTTGAAACTAACCAATGCTTTCAATTTATTAAGAAGGGCCATCAATTTCAGTGGCTAGATCTAGAGGTGAAGACTCAACCTCCACCCCAATGGGAATTGAAAGTGAAGAAGCACAGGTCAGGGGGGAAGGAGTAGAACAGGGCACTTCCCTAAGTTCATTAATCCCCGATTATATTCCCCCCTGTGACAGTGATGCTGAGTCGGATACAGATGTACAAAAGGTGCTCCAATTTTCACGATTCAAGGAATGAAAAAACATATAGAAAAATAATATCAGAAGTACCTATTGAAGAGATATCATCAAATATCCCATGACTGTCATCCCTATTTGTCATGATGGTACTTGGCGGTTTTGGATATCAAAAGATACATGCCACAGTGAAACAATTCATCTTAAGAAGGTAGCAGGAGCAAAAGTGTTGTGAAGATCTGACTAGGGTGAAGATATCAGCCAATATCTGTGAATTTGAGGCTGTGGTATCCCGAGCTGATACTAAATATGCTTCGAAGATGAAGGATCTGAAGCATAAGATTAAAGATAAAGTCTTCCATCTAATGCATATTCAGAAACAGTCAGATGATGTTATTGGGGAACTTGACCAACTCAACAATTCACTAGAGGGAGCTCAAATGAGTGGTATAAAAGCCATCGCAGATGCCAATAAAGCACTCCATCAGGCTGAAAAAGAGTGAGGTTGGTCGAGTGCATGAGAATCAAGTGGTTGCTAATGAATCTCGGGATTTTGTACATCAAGTGAAGACTTATGTTGACAGCCTTTTGTAATTCCTAGAAAATAGAAGAGAATCTAGTTTGTAGATGTCCTTCCAACTTCTATGCATCAATGAAGAATACTTACATCTTCCATCATTTGTGCTCGTATTCTTTGACACCTGCTTTAAATTTTACCTAAGCCAATGGGCCTACTAATCATAGTTTGATTCTTGTTAACATTATTATAATTATCCCTACAATCGTTGAATCTTTTTATTGCTCAATATTACCTAATATCATAAAATATGTATGTTTAGTGAGCTGGAACATGACATTTTTTCAGAGTTCCTTTGTCTTTTGTGAGCAGTTTAAAGTCAGACACATTGGACATAAAAAGGCTAATGTTTAAGGTCGAAATAGCATTGACTGAATGGATTAAAATGGAATTAATTCCTTGAAAATTTATCTGAAAACATATTTCCACACTCAAGTATGAGGTAAAAAATGTAAACAAGGACTTAAGAAATTTTGAATCAGAGGAATGATATGAAAAAGGGCTAAAAACCATTAGAAAAAATAGTTCCTAAAAAAATGAAGTTAACATTATTTAACAAACCTGTTTGGGGGTTGAATTATTTAGGGCCACCTAAGGGCATTGGATGCATAACCAAATAATAGTATCTTTTGGCTGACAAGTCTGTTATTTAAAATGTTTACGTAAGGCCGCCTAAGGGCACGTGGTGTATAGTCAAGAAAAAGAACTCTCAGAAATTTACTTTTCTACTGCTAAAAAGCCAGTGGAAGTTTATGGGGATTCAAATTTTCCAAATCATAGAGTTTTCTATGTGGAGAGAGGTATTTGAATATGGAGAAGATATTTCCAAACAATATTTTCCAAGAACTAGATGAATGTCAATCCTACGAAGGTCTGAACCAAACGTAGGGAAGGGAAATATAACCCATAGACTTGAATACTTTCAGATCATGAAAAAGAACATGAAACAAATATGTTAAGGATGTCTATTTTTAGGGATCCATACATATTTTTGATAAGACCAATATGGACAAAAGAGGTTTTCTTCCCATTAATGAAGATACCATTATCTAAAAAACCCATTAAGGGGTTGAATTATGCAGATCCGCCTAAGGGAATTGGCTACATAGTCAAATAATAGTATCTTTTGGATGACAAGTCTGTTATCTAGACTGTTTATGCATGGACAGCTAAGGGCGCGTGCTACATAGTCAGGAAAAAGAACTCTCAGAAATTGGACATTTTGTGACCAGAAGTCGAGAAAAAGGGTAATGAAGATCTGAAAATATTTATGGTTAAAATTATGACACATAAAGATGGGTGTTGTCCAATGTATGCAGAGATACACAGATCAATTCTAACCATAATCATGTTTTGGCTGGGTCCTAAATTGAAATATTGGACTTCACTATGTATCCCATAAGGATGGGAATCAAGCCATATGTAGTTCGTAAAATACCGTTTAACTATGTGTGGGACAAGGGTATAAGATATCTTAGTTTAGTGTGTAACACCCCAAGCTTCTACGGTACGTTTCCCTTCGAATAATGCGATAGCGTGTGTTGTACGCAACCTCGAGTTCTAACACACACCACAACTAATTAAACTAGCCGTTGTGAATAGTTATACCTACTTTTTGAAATCATATATATTTTATATTTCAAAATGGACTTCATTTTTGGATTTGGAATATCGAAATTATCCTAGGGTGAAATTTTGGTACTTTTCGGATAACTTTTATATTTTGATGAATAGTGAAAATTACTAAATTTTAATTAAAAACAACTTTTTTAATCAAAATAATTAATATTGATAAATTGTGAATTTGAGTGGTTTTAAAGTATATTTAGAATATATTTTTACCATTTAATATAATCTTGGTCATTGGACATAATTTTACAATTAAACCGAACATAAACAAGTGTCAATCTTTTGATAGTTATTATCTCTTAAAAACACACTTTTTGTTTTGACAGCGGGAATTAATTTTAAATTAATTTCTGCCACTTCTGTGTTTTGAATTTAGGAAAATGGATTCCATATTTGTAATCAGAATGTTCAAATTGTGTAAATAGGTAACTTTTATTTTTAGACATTTTGAATAATTACTGCGGTAAATATTTTATTTACCATGGTTAAGGGTAATCCGGTAAATAAGGGTTAACAAAATAATATTATAATAATACTAAATTACCCTAAAACGTGTCTTAACCCTATTGGTTGATACATGGTCGACCATGGGAATCTTTGTGTCAATTTTGGGACCCCATTGATCCACTTGTAAGTGATAATGACACATTATATTAATAAAGCTAAAATAAAAATAAAAATGGCATAAGCTTACATCTTTTAGAAGAACAATTTTTACATAGGGTTATACATGTTGGACTTTCGATTATAAATATTCATTAGAAATCTAAAAAGATTTCCTACATAATCATATTTTATTTATAATTTTTAGACATTAAATAATTTATTTTATTTATGACACAATGATGATGCAGTAATTACTATAATAGTGAAAAATTAAAATAATTGATATTATAAATACCCAAATAAATATAATATGAAACTTTTAATGAATTAAACTAATTTTCTAGGCTAATATGATATATTAGGATTGATTTAATGGACTTTGTTCGAAGTAATCAATCTGTTATGAGTTTCACAAAAATCAACTATTGAATAGTGTCAAAATTGACATAAAAGAGTTCTTAAAACAAATATTATATTATTAATTGATATTAAATTCCTAAAAATCTAAGGTTCGGCCAAGAGACTTATATTATGATAGGTTAATCATTAATGGACCACTTGGGGGTCGCTTGGATGTATATAGTAAGTTTATTAACCATATTATATAAAAATACAAAGAGACATTGTAAAAGTGAAACTAATTAACTTAGAGTTAATACTTAAAGATAATGTTAATATAAGTACCCAAACCTGCCTAAATTCTATTGGATGAGTTGTTTTCGACCTATCCCCACCTCATCCTTTGAATAGTCAACTTTGGAGCCTTTGGAAACCGAATATGAATTTATTATAAATTAATATTTCTAGCTTTTCCAAAGGTGCCCCTCACCCCTCTTATAAAAAGGGAACTCCTCCTTCTCATTTCTTCACACCTTCAAAGCCTTTTGGTTCGGCCAAACTCTGACCAAATACTCTCCCAACATCCCTCACTACAACCTAGAGGCCTTAGTTTGATCAGAAATCCAACCTAAGGAGCCCTTTTGATCAAATCAAAAGGAAGAACCCGAAGAAGAGGTAATGATTTCACCACCCTTTTCTAAGTTCATTTCTTCTTCCACTTCTTCTTCCTTTGTTCTTACCATTATAAAATAATAACTCCAGTATCTCACATATATTGTGATGTTATTATAAGTATGGTACAACCATATTCAGTATTCTATCCACCTTTTGAATAACATGTCACCATACGTGCGTACGTACGGCTTACCGTCTCCACGTCGTGGTGTAATTGTTATTCAATATAATATTATTTGGATGGGTATAATAATGATGTGTAACTCATGTAAATAATAAATATAACATGTTAATGATTCTGTATATATGATATACCATTCATTTATATATTATTTTAATATCAAAATAATGATATTGTCGCTCGTGCGTACGTACGGACTACCGTCTCCACGAACGCGATGAGATTCATTCTCCATCGTATCCATTCAAGTATAATTATCATTTTATGATTTAAAAATGATGTTTAAGGACTTAATATCATTCTGGATATGAATAAGATACAACAAACATGGCTTATGTAACAAAACATATAAAAGAAAATGAGTAAGTTAACACCCGAAACGATGATAATTCTAAGATATTATTAATAAATCAATGTTAAAAGATCATATATGATATCATATTAATATATATGATTCTTGTATAATTTAATAACAATTATTTCACCATTATACAGGAGGTTAACCTACCCCAACCAAGGAAAAGTACAAGGTAAGGGTTATTTCACAATCTCTTCATTATCCGAGGTTGTATTATACGTAATAATCTACTGGGATCTCTTTATCATCCACATCCATGTTTCTTTGAAATGTATTTCAAAACATTTTTACTATTTACAAGAATATGGGTTAAAGTCATTTATACCCTTGTTTGACTTTTTATAAGAGGTTTATAAAGGAATCATTCCGTCGTTTTCAAAACAAGGTCCTTTTTAACCTTTTCGACTGAATTGAGGTAAGAATGTTTTTTTTTAACTTATACGGCGGGTGCGGTTATTTTCCGCCGTTATAAAATCGTCGAAGCTTTCCATACAAGCTTATAAGAATATTTTCAAAGAAAATGTTTTATTTTATATGGATCTTAAATGATTTCAAAATAAAATAAGATACTTCTTTAAAAAGAATTTTGATTTCATCTATGTCAACATCCTTTGATGGATTTTAAGATTATTTGAAGTTGATTTATTATGATACAAAACTTCTATATTGTATTGAAGTTTTTGTGATATGTTTGACTGTGGATGTGCTATTTTTATACCATTCATAGTTTATGGTGAAATTATTGACATTTCGTATGCTAGTTTTAATACGAATGTTTATGTTATGTTTAAACCTTTTCATATGGGAATGCATTGGACTTAATAAGTGACGGGTGGAGCCCGCTATAGCTCCTCGATGCATCGGTAGGTCTCATGAGACAAACTAGTGTCTTGGCACAAGGCCTTGACAAAATATTATTTGTAGTCTTGGCACGAGGCCTTGGCTATGTGGTTATGATAGTCTGGCATTATGCATTCCAACATTATGAAAGTGGTTATTGATATTGCATGTGATTATTCGATTAGTAGAATATCCATGTGAACAAGTAAATGGCATTATTTCATTTTACTTTTTCCATACTATGTTGAAGTTCAATTTTAAAAGGCTTTTGTTTTAGTAATTCATTGCCTTAAATGTTAATGCTTATTTTGAATGTTCCGCTATATTGTTATCCTTACTGGGCATTTGAGCTCACCCCTTTTCTATGTTTTATTTTTCCCAGGTAGTGAAGAAGTAATTTATGAATGACTTGCAGGGATATTATGAGGGGTTAATAGTGTGGATATGAAGACTTTGTTGTTGTTGTAGTTTTTCACTTTGAAATGTAATGTAAAACTTTATGATTATATCTAGTGTTTCCAAGGCTACTAAACCAATCGGTCTTTCGGGATTTGATCTTTCTTGTGATCATGCCATTGTTATGTAATTAATGCACCGACTCTGGGTAGCTGGGGTCGGGGCGTTACAGTTGTTATCAGAGGAAGTTTAGTACAAACCTTGGAAGCTAGATTTAGATAAACTCTGATTAGAGCACATAGACCTAAGATGAACTTTGAGGATTAGTATAGAAGAACTTCCTAGAATTTTGGTATTGTAGAGACTTTGTGAGTTTTCCGAGCAATACATCCCTGTCTGGATACGAGCAGGTAGAGGCGGCTCTGGCACAGATGTACCTAGGGGTAAAACCCGAAAACACCGCTTTGAGCTAGACTCGAACGGGAACTGGTGCACGACAACGGGCCTTGCTGCACTCTTGGTTACGACACTCCCGTGGGATATGCTTAGGATAACTCTCATTTTCTTTACAAATCATTATGAAGGGTTTATGAGTATATACTTCCTCAAAGAAAACATTTTTATGATTATGGATTATATCCATAAATAGTTCAATTTATGTTAAGTGTTTTATAAGTATGGGATTATGTATTTTGATTCAAAAACTGATCTAGTTTATGCCATTGTTTAGAAATGGATCCTAGTGGAAGAAATGGAAACCGTATCAATGCACGCACTCCATGTAGGGATTGCCCTCCTGCTCAAGATAATTATAGTGGGGCTGGTGATGCAACTGGTGCTGATCAACTAATCACTGTACTGGGACAACTTACTCAGGTTATGAATAATAACCTTACCCGTATGGAGCACCCTGATCCGCAGCGTGGAGGATCAATGTTAGATCGATTCATGAGACAACAACCACCAACGTTCAATGGGAGTAAAAATCCCTTAGTAGCTGAGCAATGGATATTTTCCCTAGAGAAAATATTTCAGGCTTTGGGGAGTAGTGAAAGGGAAAAAGTTACCATGGCAGTTTACCGCCTCACTGGAGATGCTGATCAATGGTGGTCATTGATTCAAAATACGAAGGAAGATGATGAAGTATCAAATATGGAATGGAGGGAGTTCAAAGATCTATTTTTAGAAAAATACTTTCCTCGCGACCATCGAGCAGATATGGAAAGGCAATTTCTGAGTCTGAGACAAAAGGAGGATGAGAATGTCACAAAGTATGAGGATAACTTTACAAGGTTAGCGAGGTACGCTGGTGATTATATTCGCAACCCAAGAAGTAATATTGATCGTTTCTTTGATGGGTTAAAACCATTTCTCTGTCGAGCATTAGTTTCACAATCCTTTTCATCGTACGAAGACATTGTCTCATGTGCTATCAAGACCGAAAAGGAATTCTCTAAGTCTTATGACTTTAAAGCAAAGCAAGAGAAGAAGAGACCTGCTGATCAATCTGGGAATGGAAATAAGGGGAAGAAGGGAAAGGTTGAATATCCATCTTGTGGTAAGTGCGGGAAGAAACACCCCGGTGCTTGCCTGAAGGGAATGGGAGTCTGTTACAAGTGTGGTGAAAAAGGCCACCAAGCTCATGATTGCAAGGGGAAGAAGGAAGCTACCAACGTTCAGTGCTACAATTTCAGGGAGATGGGGCATTATGCAAATGCATGTCCTAAGCGTCAGGAGAACTTACCTCAGAAAAGGCCAAGGGATCAAGGCCAGGCTTATTCTATCACTACTGCTGAGGTAGAAGCTCCGAAAGACGTGGTGGCAGGTAATTTAATGGTTTCCTCAAGTTTAGCAAATGCATTATTTGATTCTGGATCATCGCATTGTTTCATATCTTCCCAGTTTGCTAAGAAAATTAGATATTTCCAATTTTATTTAATAAGGGAGTTGTCAGTTAAAACTCCTAAGGGAAGTATCGTTGCAACAAAGTTTTGTGAATCAGTCCCCATTAGAGCACATAAATTTTCTTTATCTGCTGATTTCATCGTCATACCTATGATTGAGTTTGATATATTCCTCGGTATGGACTGGCTTTCGGACTATGATGCGAAGATTTATTTTAAGAAGAAAGAGGTTACGATTCTTGATGATAATGATAAGGAACACCTTATTTTTAGAGCAAAATCGTCACCACCTAATTCTTATTTAGATCCACCCCCTGTAGCTCAACTTAATTCAATTATCGGGGAGGAAGAGAATGAAATAACTGTCGGTGAGGAAAGGAATGTTCAAATAGAGGATGTACCTATTGTGAAAGAATTTGTAGATGTATTTCCGGAAGATTTACCTGGATATCCTCCAGAACGAGAAGTTGAGTTTTCTATTGATTTGATTCCTGGATCAAGGCCTATATCGAAGACCCCTTATAGAATGGCCACTGTAGAGTTAGTCGAACTAAAGAAACAACTGGAGGAATTGAGTAATAAGGGATTTATTCGCCCTAGTGTTTCTCCATGGGGAGCCCCTGTTCTTTTTGTTAAAAAGAAAGATGGATCTATGAGTTTATGTATCGACTACAGGGAGATCAATGCTATAACAATAAAGAACAAGTATCCCCTACCTCGTATTGATGATTTATTTGACCAACTGCATGGAGCTCAATACTTTTCAATGATTGACCTTCGATCTGGATACCATCAGTTGTGTGTGAAGAAGGAAGACATTCCGAAAACAGCATTTCGAACCAGGTATGGGCATTACGAGTTTACTGTAATGTCGTTTGGATTGACTAATGCACCATCTGTATTCATGGATCTGATGAATTGAGTTTTCAAGGAGTATCTCGATGAATTTGTGGTAGTATTTATTGATGATATATTGGTATACTCCAAAACCTATGAAGATCATGAAAGTCACTTTCACATTATCTTGAAGACTCTGAGGAGGCATGAATTATATGGAATGTTTAGCAAGTGTGAATTCTGGTTTCAGGAGATTTCTTTTCTTGGCCATATTGTCTCTAAAGATGGAATCTCTGTTGATCCTTCTAAGACCAAGGCAATCCAAGAATGTCCAGCACCTACGAGTATAACTGAGGTACGTAGTTTTATTGGTTTGGCAGGTTATTATCGACGTTTCGTCCAGAATTTTGCCCGATTGGCTAACCCATTAACGAAGCTCACACGTAAAGGGGTTAAATTTGTTTGGACAAAAGAGTGTGAAGAATGTTTCGAAGAACTGAAGAGAAGATTAGTCAATGCTCCTATATTGACTCTACCATCGGGGAATGATGGGTTCGTTATTTATAGTGATGCATCAAAGAAAGGACTTGGCTGTGTCCTTATGCAGAATGATAGAGTTATTTCCTATGCATCACGACAGTTGAAAATTCATGAACAAAACTATCCTACTCATGATCTCGAGTTAGCAGCAGTGATCTTTGCTTTGAAAATATGGAGGCACTACCTCTATGGTGAAAAATGTGAGATTTATACTGATCACAAGAGTTTGAAGTATATTTTCTCACAAAAAGAACTCAACATGAGGCAAAGGAGATGGCTTGAATTACTCAAGGATTATGATTGTACGATACACTACCACCCAGGGAAGGCAAACAAGGTGGCAGATGCTTTGAGTAGAAAAGACCATGGAGTTTTGAACAATATGAGAATTGAAAGGGATCCAATTTTCATGGAGCTAGTGAAGATGGACATGGGAATAACCAGGGAAGGTGAAACATCAATGCTTTTTCAAATGGTTGCCAAACCATCTTTACTAGAAAGGATTAAGAGTTCTCAGGCCGATGATGAAGAATTTCAGAAGAAGATTAAAGCTGTGAATGATGGGAGATTGAGAGACTTTGTGTATGAAGATGGAATTTTGAAATTCGGGAAGAGACTTTGTGTTCCCAATTTACCTGATCTAAAAAGGGAATTGCTGGATGATGCTCATAGTTCCAATTTCTCTATACACCCTGGGAGCACCAAAATGTATAGAGATTTGAAGGAACATTTTTGGTGGGACAACATGAAGAGGGAGATTGCTGATTTTGTGTCAAGATGTATGGTTTGTCAACAAGTGAAAGCTGGAAGGCAACAGCCTGGAGGAGTCATGCAACCTCTTCCCATACCGGAGTGGAAGTGGGACAATATTACGATGGACTTTGTCATGGGGCTACCAAAGACTCCTAGAAGGAACGATGCAATATGGGTTATTGTTGATCGTCTTACCAAGTCAGCACATTTTCTTGCTATAAGAGAAGATCTACCCCTAGAACGTCTAGCAAGACTATACATTAATGAAGTTGTGAGACTTCATGGAGTACCCCTATCGATTGTTTCTGATCGTGATCCCCGTTTTACTTCATGATTTTGGAAAAGTCTTCAGAAATCCCTGGATACTGAACTTCATTTGAGCACTGCTTACCACCCTCAGACAGACGGACAATCAGAACGGACTATTCAAACCTTAGAAGACATGTTGAGATCTTGCTCACTTGACTTTCAGGGTATGTGGGATCAATATTTACCTCTGGTAGAATTTTCCTATAACAATAGCTTCCATTCGAGTATTCAGATGGCACCATATGAAGCGTTATACGGAAAGAGATGTCGTACACCAACCTGTTGGGATGACGTCGGTGAAAGAAAACTTGTAGGTCCAGAACTGGTGGAGGAAACGATGGAAAAGGTAAAGGTAATCCAAAATCACATCAAAGCAGCTCAAAGTAGGCAGAAGAGCTATGCCGATAATCGAAGGAAGGATTTGGAATTTCAAGTCGGTGATCATGTTTTCCTGAAGGTATCTCCGTGGAAGGGAGTCATACGTTTTGGTAAGAAAGGTAAATTGAGTCCCAGATACATCGGACCTTTCGAAATTCTAGAACGAATTGGGGCTGTAGCTTACCGATTGGCAATGCCGCCAAGTCTCTCCAAAGTTCACGATGTGTTCCACGTATCTCTGTTGAGGAAATACATGCCTGACCCAACGCATGTACTCACCTATGAAGATTTAGAACTGGAACCCGATCTGTCTTATTGCGAAGAGCCCATCAAGATTCTTGATACGAGAGAACAAGTGCTGAGAAACCGGACGACACGTCTGGTAAAAGTTTTGTGAAGAAATCATAAGATGGAAGAGGCAACGTGGGAACCCGAGGAACTTATGATGAAGAACCACCCGAGTCTTTTTATGCAGTAATACCCTAGAAATTGCGAGGACGCAATTATTTGAAGGAGGGGAGAATGTAACACCCCAAGCTTCTACGGTACGTTTCCCTTCGAATAATGCGATAGCGTGTGTTGTACGCAACCTCGAGTTCTAACACACACCACAACTAATTAAACTAGTCGTTGTGAATAGTTATACCTACTTTTTGAAATCATATATATTTTATATTTCAAAATGGACTTCATTTTTGGATTCGGAATATCGAAATTATCCTAGGGTGAAATTTTGGTACTTTTCGGATAACTTTTATATTTTGATGAATAGTGAAAATTACTAAATTTTAATTAAAAACAACTTTTTTAATCAAAATAATTAATATTGATAAATTGTGAATTTGAGTGGTTTTAAAGTATATTTAGAATATATTTTTACCATTTAATATAATCTTTGTCATTGGACATAATTTTACAATTAAACCGAACATAAACAAGTGTCAATCTTTTGATAGTTATTATCTCTTAAAAACACGCTTTTTGTTTTGACAGCGGGAATTAATTTTAAATTAATTTCTGCCACTTCTGTGTTTTGAATTTAGGAAAATGGATTCCATATTTGGAATCAGGATGTTCAAATTGTGTAAATAGGTAACTTTTATTTTTAGACATTTTGAATAATTACTGCGGTAAATATTTTATTTACCATGATTAAGGGTAAATCCGGTAAATAAGGGTTAAAAAATAATATTATAATAATACTAAATTACCCTAAAACGTGTGTTAACCCTATTGGTTGATACATGGTCGACCATGGGCATCTTTGTGTCAATTTTGGGACCCCATGGATCCACTTGCAAGTTATAATGACACATTATATTAATAAAGCTAAAATAAAAATAAAAATGGCATAAGCTTATATCTTTTAGAAGAACAATTTTTACATAGGGTTATACATGTTGGAATTTCGATTATAAATATTCATTAGAAATCTAAAAAGATTTCCTACATAATCATATTTTATTTATAATTTTTAGACATTAAATAATGTATTTGATTTATCACACAATGATGATGCAGTAATTACTATAATAGTGAAAAATTAAAATAATTGATATTATAAATACCCAAATAAATATAATATGAAACTTTTAATGAATTAAACTAATTTTCTAGGCTAATATGATATATTAGTATTGATGTAATGGACTTTTTTCGAAGTAATCATTCTGTTATGAGTTTCAAAAAAATCAACTATTGAATAGTGTCAAAATTGACATAAAAGAGTTCTTAAAACAAATATTATATTATTAATTGATATTAAATTCCTAAAAATCTACGGTTCCGCCAAGAGACTTATATTATGATAGGTTAATCATTAATGGACCACTTGGGGTTCGCTTGGATGTATATAGTAAGTTTATTAACCATATTATATAAAAATACAAAGAGACATTGTAAAAGTGAAACTAATTAACTTAGAGTTAATACTTAAAGATAAGGTTAATATAAGTACCCAAACCTGTATAAATTCTATTGGATGAGTTGTTTTCGACCTATCCCCACCTCATCCTTTGAATATTCAACTTTGGAGCCTTTGGAAACCGAATATGAATTTATTATAAATTAATATTTCTAGCTTTTCCAAAGGTGCCCCTCACCCCTCTTATAAAAAGGGCACTCCTCCTTCTCATTTCTTCACACCTTCAAATCCTTTTGGTTCGTCCAAACTCTGCCCAAATACTCTCCCAACATCCCCCACTACAACCTAGAGGCCTTAGTTTGATCATAAATCCAACCTAAGGAGCCCTTTTGATCAAATCATTAGGAAGAACCCGAAAAAGAGGTAATGATTTCACCACCCTTTTCTAAGTTCATTTCTTCTTCCACTTCTTCTTCCTTTGTTCTTACCATTCTAAAATAATAACTCCAGTATCTCACATATACTGTGATGTTATTATAAGTATGGTACAACCATATTTAGTATTCTATCCACCCTTTGAATAACATGTCACCATACGTGCGTACGTACGGCTTACCGTCTCCACGTCGTGGTGTAATTGTTATTCAATATAATATTATTTGGATGGGTATAATAATGATGTGTAACTCATGTAAATAATAAATATAACATGTTAATGATTCTGTATATATGATATACCATTCATTTATATATTATTTTAATATCAAAAGAATGATATTGTCGCTCGTGCGTACGTACGGACTACCGTCTCCACGAACGCGATGAGATTCATTCTCCATCGTATCCATTCAAGTATAATTATCATTTTATGATTTAAAAATGATGTTTAAGGACTTAATATCATTCTGGATATGAATAAGATACAACAAACATGGCTTATGTAACAAAACATATAAAAGAAAATGAGTAAGTTAACACCCGAAACGATGATAATTCTAAGATATTATTAATAAATCAATGTTAAAAGGTCATATATGATATCATATTAATATATATGATTCTTGTATAATTTAATAACAATTATTTCACCATTATACAGGAGGTTGACCTACCCCAACCAAGGAAAAGTACAAGGTAAGGGTTATTTCACAATCTCTTCATTATCCGAGGTTGTATTATACGTAATAATCTACTGGGATCTCTTTATCATCCACATCCATGTTTCTTTGAAATGTATTTCAAAACATTTTTACTATTTACAAGAATATGGGTTAAAGTCATTTATACCCTTGTTTGACTTTTTATAAGAGGTTTATAAAGGAATCATTCCGTCGTTTTCAAAACAAGGTCCTTTTTAACCTTTTCGACTGAATTGAGGTAAGAATGTTTTTTTAACTTATACGGCGGGTGCGGTTATTTTCCGCCGTTATAAAATCGTCGAAGCTTTCCATACAAGCTTATAAGAATATTTTCAAAGAAAATGTTTTATTTTATATGGATCTTAAATGATTTCAAAATAAAAGGAGATACTTCTTTAAAAAGAATTTTGATTTCATCTTTGTCAACATCCTTTGATGGATTTTAAGATTATTTGAAGTTGATTTATTATGATACAAAACTTCTATATTGTATTGAAGTTTTTGTGATATGTTTGACTGTGGATGTGCTATTTTTATACCATTCATAGTTTATGGTGAAATTATTGACATTTCGTATGCTAGTTTTAATACGAATGTTTATGTTATGTTTAAACCTTTTCATATGGGAATGCATTGGACTTAATAAGTGACGGGTGGAGCCCGCTATAGCTCCTCGATGCATCGGTAGGTCTCATGAGACAAACTAGTGTCTTGGCACAAGGCCTTGACAAAATCTTATTTGTAGTCTTGGCACGAGGCCTTGGCTATGTGGTTATGATAGTCTGGCATTATGCATTCCAACATTATGAAAGTGGTTATTGATATTGCATGTGATTATTCGATTAGTAGAATATCCATGTGAACAAGTAAATGGCATTATTTCATTTTACTTTTGCCATACTATGTTGAAGTTCAATTTTAAAAGGCTTTTGTTTTAGTAATTCATTGCCTTAAATGTTTATCCTTATTTTGAATGTTCCGCTATATTGTTATCCTTACTGGGCATTTAAGCTCACCCCTTTTCTATGTTTTATTTTTCCCAGGTAGTGAAGAAGTAATTTATGAATGACTTGCAGGGATATTATGAGGGGTTAATAGTGTGGATATGAAGACTTTGTTGTTGTAGTAGTTTTTCACTTTGAAATGTAATGTAAAACTTTATGATTATATCTAGTGTTTCCAAGGCTACTAAACCAATCGGTCTTTCGGGATTTGATCTTTCTTGTGATCATGCCATTGTTATGTAATTAATGCACCGACTCTGGGTAGCTGGGGTCGGGGCGTTACATAGTGTCATAGAACTCGGACCATTATAAGAAATACATAGTGTGTGTTTTCACAGTGACTTTTTAGCAAGGGGACTGAAAGTGGAATTTGGGGTTAGGTCCAAAATAATTGGGGCAGGATTCAAGGGACACTCGAACATTCCTACATATCCCATAAGGATGGGAATCAAGCCCACTTAGTTCTAGAAAAACCCTCTTTACAAATTTGGTTCATACATGTAAAGGGTGAAAGGGGACTTTAGTGCAATGATGGTTTAACACAAGATAAAAGGTTCAAGTATTGCCATGTATGCACATAGTCTTTGGAATATAACATGATTGAAAATAAATGTGAATAATTATTCCTTCTCAGGTGAGGGTATCAAAAAATATTTTAGTTTTTTGTCATACAGGACAGAAATGTTGTACAGTTTAACTTCGTATAGCTAGGACGAATGTGAACCAATGTAAAGATATTGATTCTGGGGCAGTTTCACGAATCAACATTGTATGAGATGGAGGTGAACCGATGTGAATAGATTGGTTTTGGGATTGATCCTTGGGAGGTTTCCTACGTACCAAGCCTAGAAGGCAAGGATCAAAGTCCGCGTAATTCAATTAAAGAATGAATTAGTGATCAAGTTGTTCTTGGTGACAACAACCTAAAAAATGGTGTTGGGAATTACGCATGGTTAGTGGCCCATAGAGGGTGTTATGGTTGATGTTTTCTCTAAGAGCATGTGAGTCATACTCGGTGTGAGAAACAAGAGGTAGCAACAACCCTAACAATGCACATTTTAATGTCATGTAGGACATATGAAGGGACTATGCAGTTTAAAGTCTTGTAGTGAGGACTATTGGTGCTGCACAGTTTACTGTCATGTTACAGGGAAAAAATACAGTATAATGTCATGTATGACATATTTAAGGGACACCGTTTAATGTCATGTTGGAAAATAAGGGTGTTGTACAATTTAGTTTCTTGTAGCTAAGACGATGGGGACAATACAGTTTAACGTCATGTTGGACGAAAAGGGGGACTGTGCAGTTTAATGTCATGAACTAAGGAAAAAGAAGACACAGTTTAACATCATGTTGGACGTATTAGGGACTTTTTCATAGTTTAACGTCATGTTGGAAGAAAAAAAGATGATACAGTTTAGCATCATGTGGGACGATGGTGTCAATAGTTTAGGGTCATATGCATGGACCGTAGATTATGCCGGTTAACGTCTTGTGGGACAGGGGAAATGCCAATAGTTTAAGGTCGTATGCATAAACCACAGATTATGCAGTTTAACGTCTTGTGGGACGAGAGAAATGCCAATAGTTTACGGAAGTATGCATGGACCGTAGATTATGCAGTTTAACGCCTCGTGGGACGAAATAAATGCCAATTGTTTAAGTTCATAAGCATGGACCATAGATTATTTTGTGTTTATAAAAAATATTTCTTCAGAAATCTGGCATTGGTTGGAGTAGTGATGAGTTCTCCATCCATTGAGATTAAAGAATAAGCTCCATTGGAGTACACCTTATGTATTGAATAAGGACCTTCCCATTTCGGCTCAAGCGTTGGAGGTTTCTTTCCTGGTATCATTGGAGTTCTAAGAACTAATACTAATTCTCCCTGAATGAATGAACGAAGATGAACTTCTTTGATGAAAGCTCGTGCTATTCGATTCTGATAGACTTCCAAGTGGTGCAGGGTGCACAGTCTTTTCACATCTAACTATTCCAATTCATTTAATCACTTTTGAGATTGTTCATCTGTAGATGACTGATCACAAATGGCTACTCTGAGCGAGGGTAGTTGAACCTCAATCGGCAAGACAACTTCTTTTCCATATATCAATGAATATGGAGTTGACCGCGTTGATGTGCTGGTGGTGGTTCGATAAGCCCATAAAGCATGAAAGAGTTTATCAGGCCCTGATTTCTTATCTTTATCCACCATCTTTTGCAGTATATTTTATAGAGTCTTATTGAATGATTCTATCTGGCCATTGGCTACTACATGATACTGAGATGAATGATTAGATTTGATGTTTTATTCTTGATACAACTTCCTCAACTCGAATGAACAAAAGTTGGTGCCATTTTCCATCAGTATGGTATGATGGACATCGAATCTGTTAGTGATGTTAGAATTTATAAAGCTAACAATTCTTTTAGAACTGACTTCTTTGAGAGGTATTTCCTCGGCGTATTTGGAAAAGAAGTCAGTAGTGGTTAGAATATACTTCAACTGCTTGGATGTAGCTGAAGGATAAGGTCCTACTACATCTATTCCCCATGTGGCAAATGGCCATGAGTATTTAGCTCTATGAAGAAACATTGGAGATGATGAATGAAGTTGGCATGTACATGGAAAGAATGACATTTCATTGTGAAATCAACCCAATCTTGTATCATTGAAGACCAAAAGAATCCAAGCCTTCAAATTTGATCAGATAGTTTGTGTCCAGACTGATGGGCACCACAGAATCATGCATGCACTTCTTTCATGACAACCATTATCTCTTCATCATCAATGCATCTGAAGAGAACTCCATCAAAACCCCTTTTGTAGAGAACTTTATCTATGTGATCTGGGTTATCATAAAGAGTGAAATTGACCACACGTCTCTAGACCTATTCTATCCCGACTCTATCTGGTGGAAGTGTTCCATTTTGAAGGTATTCCCTGATAGGTGTCATACATCATGTAGTATGACCATATGGTTCAGAGATGAGACTAATTTCATTGATTTCTTCTGTTCTGGCTTGAACATAAGGTGAAATTGTACAACGGTGGGCAATATTGATGGTTGTCTCAACCCGATTTGGATTTTCCAGAGCTATGGTTATATTAGCCAATAAACCTGCTTGGGTATTTTGTGATCTCAGGAAATAAGAAAATGTCGGTTCTATAGGAAATTCCACCATTAACTCTCTGACACAATCACGCAAAGGGATTTGTTCTTCATTTCTGATTGCATAATCCCCATTGACTGGTTTGATTACCATGTCTGAATAACCTTTCACCTTTAAGTGACTCACTTGTGCTTGAATCGGCAACTCCAATACTGAAATAAGAGCTTGGTATTCTGCTTTATTATTTGTACCGCCTTCCAATAATGATAAGCAATAAGGTAGAAATAACTTCTCTGGGGAAATGAGTAAAATTCCTAAGCCAACATTGTTGAATTTAGGATTTTCCATTTTCCTTCCTGTTGGACTTCTAGAAGCACCATCAAAGTGAATTTCCCATGTTTGAAGACTATCTTGAATAAATAACACTTCCTCATCAGAATGTTTAATATGTGAAGATGTATCTTCTAATGAAGGATGTTCAGCAAGGAAATCAACCAGAGCTTGGACCTTTAATTCCTTTTGAGACACATACTAAATATCAAATTGCTTCAAAATAACTAGGAACATTTCCCGATGTCCTGTAAGCATTGGACGACTAAGGATGAATATGAGCGGGTTATTGCGAGATACAAATTGGACCTTGTGATGTTGCGGGTAGTGTCTCAACTTCTGAATTGCAAAGATTAATTCTAGGCAGCACTTCTCAATACTTGAATATCGGGTTTTTTCTTCAAGCATAGTTCCACTGAGATAGTAGAGGCTGTTTTCATTCCCAGCATCATTCTTTTGAGAAAAAATTGCACCCAATGATCGCTCTAAAGCTATCACATAGAGGATAAGTGGTCTTCCTTCAATAGGTGGCATTAATACCAATGGATTCAAGAGATACTTCTTGAGAATATCGAATGATTCTAGACATTCTTCAGTCCACTGGTAAGTGACTCCCTTCTTCATCAATTTGGTGAAGGGTAAACTTTTCCCTGCTAAATTAGCGATGAAACGACCAATATAGGCCAAGATTCCTTGAATTCCTCTTAATTCCTTTAAATTTTGAGGAGGTGACATACCAAGGATTGACTTTGTCTTCTCAGGATCGTCCTCGATACCATGATGGAATATGAAAAAGATGAGAAATTTTCCTGAGGTTACCCCAAAAGCACATTTTAAGGGGTTCATCTTCAAATTATGTTGTTGTAGTTTTTGAAATATGACTTATAAATTAGCCAAGTGATTAGAAAAATGTATGGATTTAACCACCAAATAGTACACATAACATTCAATGAACTTCCCTAAAAAGGGTTTTAAGATACGATGCATGGCACATTGATATATTGCACCTGTATTTTTTAGGCCAAAGGGCATTACCCGATAGCAAAACACACCCTGAGGGGATATGAAGGCTGTATATTTTTCATCTTCTGGAGCCATTTGGATTTGATTATATTCGGAGTATCCATCCAGGAAGGAACGTTTTTCATAGCCAGCTGTTGCATCAATTAAGAGTTCAATAATTGGTACTAGAAAATCATCCTTTGCACGATACCGATTAAGATCTCTGAAATCAATGCAAACTCTAATTTTCCCATTCTTATTTTTAACTGGGACAATATTATCCAACCACATAGGATATTGAACTTCTCTAATGAAGTTAGATTTGATAATCTTATCCACTTCAGCATCAATTTGGGAAGCGTAGGTTGGGTGTGTTCTTCTAGAAGATTGTTTGAATCCTCGATGTTCTTCTGGAAAACCCAAATGATGAGTGGCAACATCAGGATCATGCCCTAGCATCTCTTTATATTTCCATGAAAATATATATCGATTATTCTTTAGAATGATAATATACATCTCTATCTCTTCAAGAGTCATGGCCACACTAATTAAAGTGGGGCGTGGATCTTCTTTTGTACCCAGATTTATGTGTCTACGTTTATCCATGGTGGTAGAGATACCCTCTTCAAATACTGAAGGAGCATCCCTGAGATCTTCCTCTTCATCTTCATCATGTGTTATTTATTCTATTTCTAATTTCATAGTGGATGATGAAGTAGAATTTCCATGATTAGAAGAGATGCTAAAATTTGAACAACTTGAAGAAGAAGCTTCCATTTTTGACCCGATTGATGATGAAGTGTCTTTCTTGGGTAATATAGAGGAGATGATGGATTGAGAATAAATATCATCGTTCACCTCTGACATTGCTATAACTTCTTCTGTCCTGATTGGAAAAGTATTGACTTTCTGGATTTCAGTGGATAAAATGAAGACATCTCCATATGAGCTTTCATCATTGCTTGGTGGATCACCACTTTCTCGAATGATGTCTGGCTTTATTGTCATAACTAACAATATGGAGTTTTTCATAAGAGTATTTTGATTTGGGTCTATCCTGTCAATTTGACTAATAGGCAACACATAATCTTCACTCACATGTGTAAAAAGATTTAATGGAATCTTTTCCAAACCATGTAAAGCATTAACTTTGGTGACCTCCCCTGTTGTGGATTTCTCCCCACCTTTAATGTGATAGAATTCTGCCTCAATGTATTGAGACTCACATGTTTTGAAAGGGGCTTTATCACCATACAATGTCCTAATTTGACCATCGAAACAATATTTGAGACATTGATGGAATGATGAAGGGATAGCTGTATGTTGATGTAGCCAGGGTCTTCCAAGCAATATGTTGAAGGTCGTGCCATGATCAAAAACCATGAAATTTGAATTGGATACAAGATCTCAAAACTGAGTTCTGAGTGTAATCTTGCCCAGTGGTTCTTGTTCATTTTTTTCATATCCTTGTAACATCAAAGTAGAATGAGATAAATCAGATTTTGTGAGGCCCCATCGATGAAGTGTACGAATGGGGATGAGGTTGACTCTAGAACCATTATCAATGAAAGCTCTTCAGATGTCTACACCATTGACCTTTCTAGATAAGTATAAAGGTATGATATTTCCATACAAGACATCATCTTCATCTTCATCTGTGAAAGATATCACTGCATGGGATTCTGCCGGATTATTCTCTACATGGTAGACTTCAGCTAAAACAATTTCGGTTTCAAACTATTTAGGACTAGAAAAAGCCTCAATGACTGCCTCCCAACGATCCTTTGATAAATTAAATGGATCTAGAATTGATAACATGGACGGTACTTGGGCCAAGTGTTTCTTTACATCATACTTTTGATCCAACGGTCTGCATTTCCCAATAGGAACATGTGGTTTCCCAGGTGCCTTAGAAGTTGATGCTTTGGAAGTTGATGCATCTTTTACCACGATAGGAGTTGGTAATACTCCTATATTTGGTAGATTAGACCGGTTAGTTATATTTACTTGTTGAGGGGAAGAAGCTGGAACCTCCAACCAATCTTCTAGAACAATTGTGCCAGGACTGAATTTGCCTTGTGCAGAAGAAATTGTTTGTTCTTGTTGAGCTCGTTGAAGGGCGCTGCCATGAGTTTCTGCTACATACACAGTTCTAGGAGGGGTAGAATTTTAATATTGGCCTCTAAAAGATCCATGTCTTCCCCTGTACCCTGAGCCTCTAGAACTCTCTCTAATTCCTATGTTTGTAACAGGGAATTCAGGATTATCAAAATCGAAACTACGACTGGCATATGGATCTGATAAATGAATCATATTAACACAACCAAAGCTCAACTCTTCATCTGATGATGACTCTCCCTGATTTTACCTTTTAGGCTGTGCCGTTTGGTGGGGTGGTTCCCGTGGATTCCATGCAGATGGCATAAAATCTGCTAGAGTAAAAGACAACTTGGGCTTTGACACATACTCATCTTCTTCTAAACCTTCTTATTTCTTTTAATTATTCCATTTCATTGAGGATTTCCCCTCTGATGAAGAGGGTTTTGATGCAGAATTCATGGAAGAAGGCACAATTGGTTTCATTAATTGTGTTCAAAAAATAGCATGAGATTGGTTGATCATTTTTTTAACCATCCAATCATCGTATTTTTGTGCATTTTTGTTCTTGAATTCTTTCCACTCACCTTCTTCCTCTGGATCTGTAGCAGTAACACATGCTACTTTAGCTGAAGAACCATTCAGTTTGACTTGTCCCAAGTTGACCATTTTTTGCAGGAGGTCCTTGAAGACAAAACACTCCATAATGGGATGCCCCAACATCTAATTAAAAGGGAAATAATTGGGACGGTCTTCATCTCCTTCCTTATTTGGCCTCTTGGGCATTGGAAATTGAACCAAATTTTTTTCTAGAGCCGAAATGAAGTAACCAGGAACATGTTCATTTTGGAAAGAGTAGACCTTACTATTCAAATCCTCACATTGTTTTCGTCCTTGATCTCTTTGATCATCTTGATGAAACGATCTCTGTTTTTGATGCTCAGAAGGTGGAGCCCTTCGAGAAGATGAAGGTCTGGAAGTAGAAGCAGGTACATGTACTTGTTTAGGCATAACTATAGCAGTCTCTACATTACACATTCTCCTTCCTAGAGCTGATGGAATTACACGAGCTATATCCTTAGTCTTCATAAGAGAATCTTTAATCTATTGAGTGATTGAAGTAAGGTCTCGAAACCTTCTTGTGTATTTCACAATGATCAGTGGTGTGGACAACTCATCACACAAATTTTCCACACATATTGGAAACAATTCCTCTTGAGGGAGGGCTAAGCTCATGGAATAAGTTAATCTCTTCCAGCGAGCAATGAAATCAAAGAGCCTTTCATTATCCATTTTCTTACAGTTTGTAAGATCAAAAATTGTTGTCTTTCGCAATGTTGAGCTGAATTGAAGAAGGAATCTTGGACGGAGATCCTCCCATCTGGTAATTGACCGGGATTGCAAACATGTGTACCATACAAAGGCATGCCCTTATAATGACTCTACAAAACACCTGATCTAAACTGCTTCTTGTTGTTGAAGGGTTCCCATCATAGGATCGCAACAAGAAAAAAAATGTGTTAAGTGTTTCTTAGGGTCTCCTGAACCATTAAAGATTGGGAATGTGGTACTTGTAAAATTGGATGGGGGAGGAATTGCATCAACCCATTCAGGATAAGCTCTGTTTTTTGGCTGAATTTGAGGAGGTTTTCCCACCATAGCTTCCAACCGAGATGTTAATGACTCAATAGTTGTTATTAACTTTTGAGAATCATCTGGTTGATCATGTACCTAAGACGGTGAAATAACTAGATCTTGGATTGATGTGGTGGATAGTGCTGCAACAAATGGTAGCACCACCAATTTTTGTTGCAATTTACTCGTAGCATTAGACCTATGAGGGTGTATTGATAGAGTAGGATACTCTTGTTCCATCTCAGTAATTGCAACAAATTCCCTTGGTTGACTGACTCTAGCATGCTTACGAGGAAGACTACCTTGAAGTAGTTCTGTATTCAACCTCCTCAATTCCTTCATTTCTTACACTTGTTGTGTGAATCATTGCTCTAATGAGAGCAATTGGCCTACTCCATTGGAAGGGTATGTAACTTGATTCCTTATTTTACCCTTATTGGATGCCTTTCGGAGAGGGAGAATTGGGTTACTTGAATGATTACCTAGATTCTGGGTAATCCTTTGATTTCGTGTACGCACACCATCTTCATTTGTGTCTGTTCGTACAACTTCTTGAGCATGAACCTCTTCATATGATCCCTCTGAGTGAACCTCATCTGGTGGATCCTCAACAACAACATTGATGACATTTATTGATGCATAATGTATTGCATCCCTTCTATCGGCATTTCTGTGATAATGCCTTTTTTCATCTCCCTGATGGGACATTGATTTTTGTCGATTTGATCCCTTAGGAACTTCTTGACGAACAATAACTTGGAGGGAATCTCTTGATAGTTTGGCTCTTTTTTCCTCTTGAGGATTATTCCCTAATCGATAGAATATTGAATTTCTCTGAGGGAGATATTGAGGATTTGAAAAAGTCCCCAGTTCAGTGGACTAGGGTTGTTCCTGCTCAACTCCTCGAATCCTATTTGTTGATTCTGAGGGTTGGGTTAAAAGAGTCTCCACTCTGGCAAGCTGGGGTGGTCTTGACATGCTATATCTGAGATCTTCATGAAATATCTCTTGATATTGCGAACTTTAGTCCTGAAATTAGCTGGATTCATCAACCTGCATCCACTTTTATCACCCGGCTCAAAAGACCGTTGGATGATTTCTGACACTTCTGTCACTTGATGATGTGCTTGCTCCAAATGAGGGGCATTTTCAATATTCTCATTTTCCTGATGCAGGAGTAATTCATCAACTTGTTCTCTGTATGCTTGATTTTGAAAGGAACTAGTTGAGGCATGTTCTTGAGCAGGCCTTTGATTACAAACAACGCCCATTGGCTATGGCCAGCTGTGGGAAATAACATTGCATGAAACCACTTTAGGCGGGCTCTGCTGACAGGAGAGTACAGTGATATGTAGTGCTCCATGAACACCCAATCCCCTGATATGAATACCAGATGGGGCATTGGCAATTAACTGGCGCAGTCTTTTTATTACACCAAGGCATGAATGTTGAAGGGCTCTCTGTTTCTTTTCAGCCTTCAGATACCAAGAAACTGAGAGAGATGCCAAATAAAAATGGCATTGTAACCCTTCTATTACCTTGACATTATTTTCATATTCATCATAAGATAATATTTTCTTTTTTTAACTGATAAAGTATTTTTTTCATATGTTGAGACGAATATCATGAATTCCATCTTCCTTCAACATCTCTGGAATGTCATACTGAGAATCAGCCAAAGGCTAAAACATAACTAGCACTTCACCTTTCACCAGTTTTTTTCTCATATTCAGTACATTCTCTTCGTCATTTGATGAATATTCTTCTACCTGATTAGACCAGAGCTGGTCCTCCCTTGTTGCTTCATCAGATTCAACAATATTGGTAGAGAAATCACTGATCAAACAAGAAGATGCATGACTTAGGGGTGGTTTGGATAATGACCTACACCCTGGGCTATCTTCTGGTTGAGAAGTTATTTCACCTACTAATGGTAAAGAATTAGACATGACTAGCTTCATATTTTCAGTACCTCAAGATAAGAGGGCTTTCTCATCACTACATTGTATTCTGAAGAATTTTCCAGAAAATGCGAATTATAACTGCGGAGAGGACTTTCGCAGCTAAATTCATCATTATGGGGAGGACCACCATGGTGAGTTACACAAAAAGATGAAACGTTTTTCTCTTTGATCTTTTGGCCACACAGAGGGTTCTTGTGGCACTCATCTGAAGATGGAACATCGAGATTGACTGAAATTTCATGAAGCAAGCCTTCATGAGGAAGTATCGGATGCTGACCTTCGGAATTAATATTACCACTATTGTGAAAAGAGAGAGTAGAATATTGAGTTACAATAGATAATTGTCTGAGTGCTACAAGAACTCGAGCATCGAGAAAGGCCTTATTACAATTCGGATCTTGATTTCTTGGCTTTTTTAGGCGGGTCTTCTTTTTAGACGCCTTCTTGCTCACTTTAGGAACCGTTTAATGACGAAAGTGATCATTATGGGCAGGTGTGTGTCCCTGCTCAGGAGAAAAAATCAGGTTAGGCTGATTATCTCCGCTCAAATTAGGTGTATGTGCATGCTCATGTCCTCCTTTTCCTATCATTGAATTCTGATAGTACTCATGTGTGGGGGCAGAGAGTTGAGTCTGCCTCCTGTTTTTCGTCGGAGCTTTCCGACTGACATCTCCGAATGCTACCAAATGAGACTGTTGGTAGGCTTGATCAATACTTGTTGGTGTATGTGCCTACTAATTGCACTCCGTCAAACGTGGTTGATGAACCTCCTTCAATTCTGACATACGAGGTTGCTGGCAGGACTGATAAGTGTAAGAAAGTGTATGTTCCTATTTACCAGTTGTCAACAAATTGCGTTGGTGGGCTTCATCGTATGTAGTCAGACAAGCCTGCTGAATAGATAAGGATTTATAAACAGGTGTATGTTCCTATCTGTAGTACTCCGCTGGAATTGCCTAGAAGGATTAGTGTGATGCTGCCAGACAAGTCTGCCGGACAGCGAAATTAAAACGGACGGGTGTGTGTGCCTGATCATTGCTTTCCCCCAAGTTAGGTTGGTGGACTTCTCAAGAAACGGCAGAGAAAAGAACCTGCTCACTTTTAACCAATTGTCGCCTCTGGTGGTTCATCGTTCCTTCTCGGGTTTGAGGAACCTGGGCCAAATGCCGGGAGATGACACCCTCATCATGTTGAGGGTGCACTGCCGCACGAGTCTGGTGGTGATTGTTCATGGGAGCCCTCGAGATGGACTCCTGTCTCTTTGAGTTAAGGCCCTAAGGGACCTTCTCATTTACTTCCATAGAATAAGGGAGGGAATTATGATTGCGTTCTGGGGATAACAACCCAAAACGGTTGGAGACGGTAGTTAGCACTGCCTACTTCTTGATCACTGGTTGTCACTGTCCGGATGACCAGGGCGAGTTATTCACATGGAGGTCTTGTCTAGCGGCCTTTAGAATTGGAATAGTACCATTTTGATGGTTCCTCTTAACCAGTGCATTCAATACCCAGTGTTGAAGATGCTGAGTAGGGGATATCATCCTCAGAGCGGACGACGATCCAGTAGGAGTAGCAGTAGATGCCTTCACAGCAGAGGAATTCACAGCTGAGGTATTCACGGGTGTGAACATAAGAGAATCCATTCTTGTAATGTAGAAGATCTTGGAAAGAGTTCATGTTTGATATAGCACACATAATCAAGATAAATTCTTTTGTTACATCTTTTGGATGAGCACGTATTTAATTGACTGTCTTGTTGGCCCACTCATTGAGTTTAAATAGGGGCCTAAAAATTATTAAAACATCATTTTAACGTGATGAAGATTCACATCGGGTTCACCATTTTTTGCTTCCTCTGGAATTGTGGATGACCTCATTGATTGTAGGGTCAAACATTTCAATCGGATTCTAACAGGTTTTTTCATAGAACCGGAAACATCCATTGATTCCGTATCCATTTGGACCTACTTTCCAAAGGTAGGCGCTCATTAGTTGTGGACTGATTAGGCTTAAGAATTTCCATTGGTTGAGAGGATGGGAGGTCGAACTCATCACACCTTTTTGTGGGGAATTATTGTCTACTCCGGGACTCTCTTTATAGATTTATGTTATGTTCGTGAATCCTTATTACATTACCATGTATAAAATGAGCTTTTCTTTTGGTCTTACAATCAATGATTAGATTTGTAGGAAATTTTAGATAATCTTTTATATGTATTCGAGGTTGTTAATTGATAGAGAATCATCTCTATTTGTTAGAGATTCTTATTCAATGGTATCCTTCAATACATAAAAGTCTCTTCGTCATTATGATGACCTTACTGGTTTTAAAGCCACATAGTGGGGCACTTGATGTTTATTGTCATTTAAAAGGATATGGATTATTTCAGAGTTGTGATCATACCCGCAGATGGGCTACCTATGTATCCTTTTTTTAGAAAAGGAATGATAACCCACGAAGTTCGAGTATGAGTTTTATGCATGATTTATGGATCAAAGAAAGATTTCATGATTACTTTTACACTCTAAGATCACAAGAGTCTTGCTCGATGTTAGAAACAAGAGGTATTGATAAAAACAGACAATTTGTGCCTTGAAAGATGAACATATGTGGGGATTATGTTTGTATGATTTCCCAAAATAGATGAATATTGGGTTTTACTTCAGGGAAGAAACCCAGGAACAAGGTCCATAAAGTTATATGTGTTTTATGGAGATATGGATACTCTAACTTGGGTCTTAATCCTAAGGAAGATGCCCAAATCAGGAGGGGACTTGTGATTGGGTTTTACTCCTTAGAAGGAAACCCAGATCAAATATAAATTAGATCTTGTTAAGAGAAATTATGACTGGGGCTTATTCTTGAGATGGAGGCCCAGGTTAAAAGGTTTTGAGAACTGAGGATTACTCTTAAAGAGGAGGCCCAGGATAAGGGACATGGGGCTTACTCCTAAAGAGAATGCTCATATTTTGGGAATTATGATTTTTGGGAACTTGGGGCTTACTCCTAAGGAGGATGCCCAAAATTAAAGGAACTTGAAGGCTGGGGATTACACCTGAAGAGGTTGCCCATATTCGGGAATATGGGGCTTCTCCCTGAAAAGGAGGCCCAGGTGAAGGAACTTGGGGATAACTCCTAAGGAGGATGCCCAAATTAATGAGGACCTGGGTATTAATCCTGAAACGGAGTCCCATAGTTTAAGGATTCTTTCATCTTAAAGGATGAGGTTGAATGAATGAAATCTCTGACATTAGTGACATAAAGATATGTGAATCACTATGTTTTAAGAGATGTTCCACAGAATTCCTTTCAGATAAGGAAGCAACAAGGAAATCATGCCATAAATGTCTTTGGAGAGAGCTCTGAAGGCTGAATCTTGGACAGGATGAGTGGATAGTCATAAGAGAGGTGAAATAGGCAGGAGGGGTACCCATAAAGATAGGGGCGCGCAAGTCCTGGTGGGTGCATAAGTACTGCTCGAGCGGGCATGTCTTGGTCGCACAGGTATACCTGCGCGACAACTGGGTACTTGCCCAACTTTCAATCTTTAGGGTAGAATTTGGGTGAGGCTTGGCTTAAGCCTTTTATCCTAACCCTAGATACTTCCATAAGATAGTCGCGGAAGTTATGTGGATGGAGTAAGGTGGCACACAAGTGTTTCATTTTCCCTTAAGGTCTGCCACCTAGGCGCACAAGTGTTGATGAATTTCAACGCTTAGCCCTTCCTCCCCCTCTTTAGATCTTCCATTCTAGGTATGAAATTACTGTAGAAGTGTCTGGAATCTTTGAGAAGAGACTAGTGTGTTGGGAGCTCAAATATGAGATTCTAGAATTTGTCCTCCCCGAATGGGGGGGCCACATGGGTTTTTATATACTAGAGAGACCCTGGGAAAAAATTCAAAGATGGCGTGCAAGTCATCTGCGCGACCACTAGGCATCTCACAAGTATACTTGCGCGACCTTGGTGGAACTTGCGTGACCCAATTGTAAATGACTCCTTCTTCATGCCTTTGTCAATTTTTTATGTTTTCTTTCAAGGATGAATCACTTTATGGTAAGGCATTTCCCTTTACCTTCATTTAGACTCTGTGATGAAAAGGAGCATCAATAGTTGTCCATACAAAAAATTATAAATGGTGAATAAATCTACCCTATAAATTAAAAAATATTACATTGTCAAAATAAAAAAAAAGAAACATATATATAATTTAATGTAAATAGGGCCATAGTTGTTAGGAAAAATCACAACCACAAACAATAATGTAAGCCCCAAAATATTTCAAAAATATTATAATTATATAAAAATATATAAATAATTTTGAGAGAAAATAATTTTATTGAAAAATGAATAAATCATGTGGAATTCTTAAGATTTAAAAAAATCCAATAAGACTGTTGGAATTGTACTATGAAATTTGGAATAGTTGCTGGACTATAAAAATAATAACCTAATAGTTAAAACATTAACTCAAACATAAGAATAATAAAATAAATTTTAAATGACATTTATAATTAATAATGTAATTTAACATAAATACAATAAATTAATCATAATAAATTTTCAAATTATGGAACATCAAGAAAATATAAATTTATATATATTTAAATGCCTAATTTTTCATATTATCAAAAAAACATAATTTTCTTCATAATCATTAAATGTTAAATATTTATTTTTTAATAAATTATTTTGAAGAAATTGATTTAATTTGTTGGAATCAACATATTGAAATTATGAAATATTTAGTTACTTGATTTAATTAAATAAAAAACTATTATTTTCAATTGAATAGTAAAAATATCATTTTTTAAATACCACTTTTATTTGTATATAATATATATATATTAATGGAATAATAAATATTAAAATTATTTTTCCACCAAAAATCAGATTAAAAGAGAAATAATTATTTTCAAATTATTAAATTTAATTTCGTTATCCAAAATATAATTTTAAAATACTTAATGAATTATTTATTCCATAATGAAAATATTTTTTAGTTTTCTTTTTCTTTGAATTTCTATAAAATGACGAAAAAGAAGGCATTGAGTGGACTAAACATATGTAAAAAATATATTTTCAATCAAATATTATTCAAAATCATAAATAATACCATGACTAAAAGTCTTTTTCATGAATGAATATTTTATTCAATATTTTGACTAAAAAGAGCCCTTCCCCCCTTCGTGTATAAATCCCCCTCACAATAAGAGATATCATTTTCCAAATACTAATCATGGTCCAAATATTTATAAATTACATCCCCTAAACCCTACTATGATCCCAATATATATTAGATTCTCATAAAATTCCAATCCATAAAGTCATTACGACCTTAGTAAAGTAGTAAACTATTGGGACGAGCTCACTTTCCTTTTTTTCCTTTTCATATTTCTTTACACTATATTTGAGATTAAAATCACACCACTAAAAAATAAACTAATAATTAATTAATTAGGGAATATTTTTTTAATTTATTATATAATTCTATTGTGTAAATATTCATTACATTTTATGTATTCAAGATATCACTCTTTCCCTATTTTTATTAAGACTCATTAATGGTCGATTTGCATCGGATGAAGATTTTGTGAATTATTTATTTATCACCAACATTATGTTTGTTAAATATAAATTTTATATCTATATATAAATATAATTTTCATGACTATACATTATTTTTTTCTTTTAAAATATTTATCCCTCTCTCCATTTAGACGAATCTACATTAATAATCAATTTACCAGACTAAGTGGATGCCATAAATTAATTACTTGTAACTACCACCACTAAAAGTATGATTAAATCATATTTAATTTTAAAATTTTAAAATATATATTTTTATACTTATATAGTTCTTATGAAAGATAAATTAACAACACCTAATCTAAATAAATAAATTGAAATAAAAGTGAGATAATAAAATAAGTAGGGTCATTAAAAAAATCTCTAATGAACTATTAATAATTAAATTCCAATGAAAATAATTGAGACATAATAACATATATTAATGTGATATAGTTCTATATTTATATTTTATTATATATATATAGGTTTTTTCTAAATCATGTTTAAATGTTATGAAACATAATGGACCTTCAAGAAATGGGACTCTTTCCACAATGTTAACTCTTTGGGTCATTTCCCCATTTCATTATCTAAAAAATATATAATGAGTATATAATTCTATATAAATGCATCCTTATTAATTTTTCAAATATTTGAGTATATTTTCAGGTATTTTCTATTTTCTATAAATGATTTTTGGATTCATCATATGTTATAATATAAGTAAGGGGACGCCCAAACTCATTTATTATCTTTAGGTTTATATTTTATGTTCCAATATAAATCCCAATTAATATTATAAATACTATTTTAATATATTATAATTTTTATTTAGTCAATTTTACCTTTTATTCTTCTTCTGATATGTGTTTTTTCTTCGTTGGGATGAAATATTACCTAGATCCATTAATTGTTGTTGATAATGCGTTTATTTTCTAATTATAACATTAAATACTATTCCTATTCAATCCTTATAATTGACATTTTATAAACCTATTTAATGTAAAATATTATTCATTCACTTAATTTTTGAGAACTTTAAATAGTTTTCATTGAAATATTCTTTAGGATTTTATTATAAAGATCATTATTTTCTTGTTAGATTATTTCATGTTTATTCTTGATATATTTTATTTTTCCATATAGCGTAAAATATTTTGTATATATTAGGATATGATGTGTATAATCAGAATTATATATCCCCTCATTGGATTGGTTAATGTATTATATATAACGAGATCATTATGTATAGACATGAAGCAAATATAATGGTCTATAATGTTATATATGGGCTTGATATAATTAGCATTGTCTATAATACTATGATATCTCATTAGAAATCCATAATTTATGTTAATGATGTTATATTATTATGAATGTGTTACATTAATATTATTTTTGTCTGATTATTCCATGTTATATTGTTATGTTTTCTATAAAATGGGTTTAAATGATTCATTATTATGTATATACCAAAATCTTATCAATGATATTGTTGTATTAAATGTTATTTTATTTTAATTCATGTTTCTTTTATGATAATATGTTTTACTCTGGGATCTCAAGGAATTATAAATTAATGCACCAAATTATTATACAATTATTTATTCTTAAACCATTTTATAACCTGATAGAAGATTTTATAGTAACTTGTATTGTTAAATTTACTATGTATCCTTTGTTTTCATTATTTTTCACCGATAAGGTTTTTTTGTCACTATTTATTTAATATATGTTCCCATGTTATAACATGAACAAATAAGAGTTTAATCAATATAGTAGTTATATAATAAATTATTTTTTAATGTTTTATAGTATTATAAACATTAAAGATGTAAAATTTATGTAGTTCCCAAACATACTAAATATAGAATATTGGTAATGGTTTAATGTGATTTATCATTGATTTTATATATGAAAAGTATGTATATATTATAAAAATTATAGAAGTATGGGATTGAGTATTTCTATTTATGGATAATTGATGTTATTGGTTACTTTTTTGAATTATAATGTGTAACTTTTTTATATAAATTTTAATTTAGAAAAAAATTATATTTATAAAATTAATTTTACAATAACTAGTATTAAAATATAGATACAAGATTTTAAAACAATTTATGTTGTGTCTCACCATGAACTTATTATGAATTTAGAGGTAACTATTGTGGGTAAAATTATTTGAATCATTAAAAGGTGTATACCTATGAGTAAAAAATTAATAGCTATAATTTCATTATGATGTTAGAATATAAAAACCCATATTTTAGAGATAAATTTGTATTTATGTTCTCACATATAATATATTTGTAAAACTAGAATTACTTATATTAATTTAATAATATATATGGAAAGTAAAAGTACATTAATTCAATAAAAAAAATTTAGGCTATGATTAAATATGTGTTTTTTATATAATAAATATTAAATTATAAAGGTGTGCCATTTTAAAATTAAATGGATAACAGAAAAAAATTCCCTATCATATATCTTCATTATAAAACGTTAAAAAATATAATGACCCATAATATTCATCAGAAATTTTTTTTCACAATATATACATGACATATTGAGGTATAAAGTTTATTATAAAACACATGAACCACATTAAAAAAACCAAAACTACTTTAATTCATCAATTTAGAGCATTACATATGGAGAATAAGTATACCCTATTAAAATTAAAACAATAGAATAGGATAATAAATAATAATATATAACATAAGAATTATTTGAAATTCAATAGGTTTTTGGTCACCTTGAAATATCGCACCGATGAATATCATTGTAAAAAATGATAAAAAGAGTGTTGAAAATATGTAAAATATATCGAAATCATCAAAAAAATAAGTGAATAATGAATGAAAAAATAGGTAGTATTTATATGAAGTTTTTAAATAATGTGACCACTAGAATAATAGTGCATCTTTTGGAATGATAAACTGACCATTCATATAATAACATAAGTGTCACAACTTTAACATAACATTTTAATAGAATTATAACATCAAATTTATTTTTATTTTGATTAATTCATTTAAATAAAATTCATTCAAATCAATAAAATATTTTTTAAAATAAAGTACCTCAATTAATAATATGTTACAAATTTTTTCTCTTTTTTTAATGCAAATTTCTTCTTAATGTTAAAATATTAAATTTATGAAATTTTAAAATTATTTTTATACAATTAAATGTTTTTTGGAATCATTATTTTGAAATTATTAAAGACCTCATTTTATGGTAATTTTATAGAAAATGTGTTTTTTGAGTGAATAGTAAAAAATATTGTTTTTCAAATACAATATGTTTTATGAAATAATATTGATAGTGAAAAATCCTAAAATCTCTACAATAATCTAATAGATATAAATTTATTTGAATATGATAAGTAAATCATTTAAAAATAACATATAATTTCCTATACGAAAAAGTAATTTCAAATATCTATAACAGAATCTTATTTGACTAAAAAAATATTTTTCATTTTTTCTTCCATTCTTGTATATAAACTATATATTTCCTCTCACACCCTATTGACAATCCATTTATATATACTTATGTTTTAACAATCTTATCTAAATTACATACTCTTATTACTCATAAGTCCCATATAAATATTATTTTCACGATCTCCCGCCATTAGGGACCACATATGGGTCTACTATAAAGATGAGAGTGACTTCCAAATACCTCCCCAAATAGGCCAGAGATCGGATTCTAGAACTAGTGGAAAAAGTTTACAAATTGTAGGTTTTACCCTTATAAATCAAAAGAACATTTAATGAAACAAACCAATCAAAAAAATAATAAAAATTATAAATAATATCCTAGAATTCTTGAATTTAATATATAAAATATGTCTCCAAATTTAAATTCTAAAATAAATATTATAGGAAAAACTTTGTCTACAATTACTAACCCGAGATAGTAATGTGCAAATTGATCTCCCAATACCTCATATAAACCAAAAATATATATTTATCATTATATATAGGTGAGAAAACATGTATATAAAATATATCTCCAAAAACTATTGTAAATATATGGAGGAATAATTTTAATACCTGAGTGAATAATTAAAAAAACAAAAACCCACCTTTATTATGTTGTCTATCACCGAACCTCCCCAAGGATCACTCAAAAAACATTTCATTGAAGTACAGTAACTTAATATCCAAGGAATATATATCAATAATTAACTCAAAAATCACTTCTCCACCATTTTTTACTCTTTTCATCCACAATGTAATATTTCATGTTCTCTTATCCCTTCTACATATAAGCCATCACAAGTGATATATCACCTAACAATTATACCCCGTATGATTATAATGTCTTCATTATCATTATAATCACATATCTAACAAAAAATACAACATAATAATTACAACCATATGACTATATCATCATCTCATATCCATCATCTCAAGGTATCATGAATACAAAGGACATTGACCACATGCACTACTCTTACCATGCACGACCCCCACTATATATCAGCATCACTTTCAAATGTTCATGTCATCCTAAATGTCTTAAAAAATTACTTTAATAATTCAAAACCATATTAGTATACCTATTTGAGACATAATATCCCATACTACATGAATAAGGTATAATAGGGAAGAGGGAGTAGTTATCCATCCATTCCCTTACTAGCCTGGTTTTTTGTAGGAAACACATGAACCCAAATCCTTTAGGCATATTCATGGTTTCCCATCAAGGCTGGGAATGTATAAAATAAAATGAAAATAAAATACACACAAAAACAAATACATATATATATATATATATACATATAAAAGTCCAACCATAGGGATCAAACCACATAATACAAAATTTTCCTTTCACACCCTCCAAATCATCAATACGTATCATAAAAAATCACTATCATATATATAACAATATTACCCCACATCACATAAAAAACCAATAAAAATTCAGGATTTATCAATTTATTCATACCATTACCATTTCTATATGAGAAATTTTAAGATAAATATTACACATTTTATCATATTAATTTACAAATTTAAATTGAAACCAGACATTAATAATCATCAGTATCTAGACCGATCATTACACATTCATTTCATGCATTAAAAATTAATTCGATACATCAATGATCATATAATTATAGATTACGACCATTATCATATTCATCATTATTTTTCACAATCCATATCTACTAATACACATTAATTATATCACCACACTACACAACTTGTTGATATTTCAACAAAACTTCTTATTCGTAGAATTTAAATCACTACAACAAAATATTGCCAGAAACAATTTTTTATGGACCATTAATGTAATAATCCACAACTTGAGTATACTATATCATACAAAAACATCTTCATAAATTTTCATACTCAGTTGAGCTACTTTTTTAATCACACTCACAACTCACTAAAAAATACTCATGAAAGAGTAAACCAAACCAATATAAGAACACATTTATTTATATGGTATGAGCATGATTCCAAAATCCATGGGAGAACACTGCTTCCATTTTTAATTATTCATATGTTATAATTGTTTCCAATAATCAGAAGATTCAATTGACATTAGTATAAATTTTTTATGTTTAATAAAACCCAAGTATGATTGGCCCCACCCCACACTTACAATAGGGCCTAGTTTTTCAATCCACTATATTTCATCTAGAATTAATGAGGCTTCCACCATTTTACTTGATGACATATATTCAACAATATATTTTCTCGACCATAGTTTCAACCTTCAGTATACTATACAAAATTATTTTGTGACATTACATTCCACAAAACATGATTGAATAAATTTTTATAAGATTTCTTATTTTATTTTATCTTTTGACCACTGTTACTGGTGAACAGAATACTGCAAACAATCCTAAAAAGATGAAATCTATCTATCAACATTCTACTGCTAATCTTTTATTATTTCTTTTTCAAAGCATCAATCATGAGATAATTTATAGAGTTATTCCATATAGTCACATGATTCAGAACATGATTACCGATGTCAACATTCTTGACAATATCCCACATGCATAAATTTTTTTAATAACCAATGGAAATATAAAATAATTTGGCAGTACCACATTCATTAAATTTAGTTCTCTTATTCCTTTTGATCACCCTAGTCCCTTAAAGGCATACTATTTTCAATTCCTTTATCATACTAGAACATCGGTGAAGATTCCATTGGATTATTTATATCTCAAATATTATATAACTTAATAAATCAATGCTCTACTAACATATGCATAAAATGATATTTTGGATTAATGTGTTTTTTCCTTAAATGGAACTCTAGATTTATGACTAGATGAATTTCACTCGAAATTTTATTGTGGAGAAATGGCTTCCCTAGATTCCTTAAGAGTTGTTAAGACAAAACCTAGTCCATATGAAATATTCATCCACATACATTATTTCCATTGACTCAACTTATGTTGATCATGTAATTATCACATGTTAGAACATTGTCATCTGGGTCAAAATCATTCATTCTTGTTTGAAATAATAGTGTAGGGAAATGTTCCACATGTCGTTATCCTATGCTAAGTCTAAATATATATCTTATTAAAAATAATTATTTGTTTATATAAATAAAAATATCCTTTATGATTCTTTGAGATACTAAATGATCTGCTTCATGGACTCATAGTTCTTTTTCCTTGGATTTTCCATGTACTCACTATATATACCCACTTAATATAACATTTCCTTATGAGTACACACTATGAAGTACATGAAAATTCATAACAATCATAAAAACACAATAATTTCCATAAAATGTTCCTCATATTCAATTGTAAGTGATCACTCAAAAAAAATACATGAAGTGTCTACCTAATGGATTTTATTCTTACATTAATATAAAGATCCAAAATCTATCAACTATCCTCTAAATGTAGTATATCTTGGATAACACCAAACATTAATACATAATTTCCAACACTATCCTCATCCAAAATATTTTCATTCCTTTATTTAGTTACATGAACATAATTCTTAATTATAGATAATTTCTCAATTGATGAATTCTCCTAATTTCTGGTTATTGATTTTCATCTCATCCACATACAAGGGGATAATGATAAAACTTCTATTATCCCACAACTTCTAGTAAAATATTTATATGAGTTTATATTTATGAAAATTATTTCTCTCGTTAATTCATTGAATATATAGTTATATTATCTTAAATATTATAGAAAACCATAGATACTTATCATTACTTTTTATAAAACTCCATAAATTATAATTTTCCACTAAACATATAGGTTTTTTCTTGTATATGTCATCCTCAAAAATTCAAAGGGAAAAGTTATCATAATTACATTTTTTCTAAGTACATATTTTTATTTGAAACCAAATTTAGTATTATCTATAATAATTTATATCTTATTATTGTTAAAAATATTCTATATATGTAAACCCCTTCTTATAGTTGAAACTCCTTCACCACAAGAATATACTTTTATATCCCCCATCTATCGGTATATTCATTTTGGAAGAGGGGTCATTTATTCTGAGGTACGTTCATTCCATGAGGTATTCATATCACAACCTAGGATATATTATAATATATTGAATCCAGTTAACCCTTTATAGATTTCTCACATTATAATATTCCCTTAGACTAGAATTTTCTTATGAGATCTTAGGTTTTACTCTATCCATTGAATGTAAAATTCAGTTTTATCATCATATGTTTGAACGAACTTTCACGACTCGTCCCCTAGTGACCATGCCGTGACTACCCCAAGACCACTTTCCATAGGCCAGGTGCTTGTGACTAGCACCGAAAAGGCATATCACCAGAATGGTAATGTATTTCCTTTTATACTCTATAGACATATAGTCTGAGAACACAACAAGAAGAAACAATGGAGTAAACACTTGTAGTAAAATTGTGTTGAAAGTAAAGGGGTCGGAATACAAGCCCAACTTAAAAGTATAAGTACAACATAAACGTACAAACACAAATGAAAAGTGAAAAATAGCTTCTGGATTGTCCAATAAGGATCCTATATAAAGGTTAGATACAACTCACAATTATTAGTCCCTACGTCACATCCCACCAAATGGCCCACCTCTAAGTACTGTCCAATCCCGGCTCCCTCTGCCCCGATCAATGTTGCTCTACGTCCTCACAAGACACATAATGGATCTAGTGTATCCCATGCAGGGGTGAGTATATCTATACCCAGAAGGGACCCTGAGACCCATGTAGTTCTCCTAGTGTTCTATAAAGGAAAAACCACAAACCATAACATTAACTCTACTTAGGTATATGCCCATACATATACCTATGTTGTTATGTTATACTCATATCTTACATGAGGGAAGAATACCACAAAGGCAACATCATGAAGGTAGAAATACATCACAGGTAACACCACTGAGATATGAGTACCACACAGGTAACACCATGAAGACAACACCACCATGGTAGAAGTACAACATTGGTAGCACCGCTAAGACAACACCACGAAGGTAAGAGTACCACACCGGTAACACCAGATAAATAGAATTACACCACACATAACACCACGAAGATAGAAGTACTACACATGTTACACCATCAAGATAACACCACAAAGGTGAAAATACTCTACTCACTATCAGGTATAACTTAAGTGCAGAAGTACAAATGAATAGTTGTAAGAATAGATCATCTCATTCTGTTAAGTATCACTACTTATAACCCACACATGATTGATAGGTAAATAACTTCTACTAACCCACACAGGACCAGTATGCGCTGACCCACACTGGATCCCGGAGTGCTGACCCACATAGGATTTGATAGAAGCTGACCCACAGAGGATTGATAGATACTCACCCAAATAGGATTGATGTTCATTCTTCATGTTACAGCCTTCCACATGATTCCTTGCACCCAATGCTTTCACATTTCATAAAATATTCTCCTATAGATATTCGTAATACCTCAACCACCACTAAGATCTATAAAGGAGTAACCCAAAATACTGCCATGTCTTAAGGGTTCCAATTTGATAGACGATGCATCAATCAGACGCCCGTTCTGTGAGTTATAAGTGTTTTAGTTCAAAGGTCCTGGTTGGATTTGGGTTCGATCCAACCCTGCCATAATCCAAATTGATTAAAAACTAATGTATAGTACATAAATAGGACCGTCTTGATCCAAGGATCACAACACTGCAGATATTCTTTCATACAGACGTTCAATTCTCAAGATATGGCCCTTTAAGAGTTTATGGGTTCGGTTGGGCCCGGGTCCGGTCCGACCTAGTTGGACCAACCAGACTTGACCATGTCTGGGCTGACCTGATCTGCTCTGGGTCTAACTTGGTTGGTCTGGGCCGCAGTGGGCTTGGCCCACTGAGACGAGGTTGAGCCCAACCCGCAAAGGTGAGGCCCGACCTGCGAGGGGGTAGGCTGACCCGCAAGGGGGAGGCTCAGACAACATGGTGGGGCGGCCTAGCCCACAAGGGGGGTGGCCCAACCCTCAAGGGGGTGCAACCCACTGTTCTGGCCCATGGTGGGGTCCACCCTAGCTGACTCATGGCGGGGGGGGGGGGGGGGGGGGGTTGACCCCCCGGTCTCCCAAATGGTCTGAAGGCCGTTCAGCTTGTGAAATAGCGGCACCACGTGGGCACCGCACGGTCGGCATGGAACCTGTAGAAAGGTTGGGTTCTACCTCCTTCGTGGCATTGGATGTGGCCCTTTTCTCACTGGCAGTGCACTGTTCATGTCACCCTTCCCTTATGTGGTAGGACGATGTGTTGGTCTCCTCTTCTGACTATTGTGGCTGATGAGTCGTGGTCGGTTCCTCCAGTGGTGCGGGTGCACCGCCTCCTCCCTCACATGTTGTGGCTTCATCTAGGGAACCTTTCTCACCGGCGATGTGTGACGGCACACCACACCGCCTCCGCAGCCGACCGGTGCCTGCCACCACCATCATTTTTCACCTCGGGGCCCGTCTAACACAAAAGGAACACTATCTAAGAATGCACCAACATTTCAAAAATGGTTGAGAGAAAGGGCCTTGTTCGTTTGGCCCATGACCTCAACATTATGTTGATATCAAGTAAGTAGGAAGGATTCAATAACTCTTGAAAAATAAATCATGATTAAACCCTACCTAAAAAATTATGGAGAAACACCCATGGTTGAGAAAGTGGGTCGGTGTTTTCAGCCCCCCCCCCCCTCAACTAGCCTCCAATGATGATGCTTTATTTTCGATCATCGATTTGGGGATTCAGAGTTTCTTTTCATTGCTCACCAGAACTGGCTCTATCATCCAAGGGTTTGGCTTCTCGGCACTTTGTCAGCAGTTTGTTGCTTGGTGATGCAGTACTGATTTCTCCACCAATGATCCTTATAAATAGGAGAGGTGGGGGTATCCAACCCTCATGGGATTTAATGGAGGCTCATTAACTAGTAACCTTCCAAATTCCCCAACGGTGTTTTTACTTTGGACTGAATGTCAAATCCATTATTTGTCTTGACACATCATTGGTCCCACATTTCCACTTTTCCATTGGATGAAAAAGAAAGGGAAACAAATAACATAGTTATTTTGTGTATTATTTTAAAAATTCCCAAAATTTATCCTTTTCTTTAGACCTACTTCAGTCTAAGTGAAGTCTCCCTTAAGCAAATCACAACGTTGTGCATTCGACGATGCCATCAGATTTTTAATCCAAGCACTAGTTCAAAAGTTATAAAATGATGCTACTATGTTTACTGAATGTAATTTGAAAAAAGATTAGAAATTTATTCTGGACACATCAAGCCTCAAAGTCATGTGCTGTAAATTTTCACATACTTGTAATAATTCCATATAATAAAAATAAAAAATTTAAATTCAAAATATGGGTCTATACATTCTCCTCACTTTATGGATTTTCTTTCCCGAAAGCCATAACATAGACTAATAAAAAAAATGGGGCTACTAAGAATGAATCTGAGCCTCCCACTCCCATGTTCTCTCCTGGAGGTTTATGTGCTTCCAACAAACGCGCACCAAAGGTATCCACTACTCACGATGGACTCGCTCATGTCGATCCCCAATCTCTACTTGAACCTCCGTAAATGTCACACCATCATATGAGTCCATCTCACCACGGTCGATGATGTGAGTGGGTCATGGGCGTATCTCCTTGCCTGGGATACGTGGAAGACTTCATGCACCCTCTCCAATAGTGGTGGTAGTGCCAAGTGGTATGCCACCTGGGCAATCATATGAAGTGTCATAAATGGTCTGATAAACCTTGATGATTGTTTTTCGCCTCAACCAAATCTTTGTAAACCCCATCGAGGTGAGACCCATAGGAAGTCATGGTCTCCGTCCTCGAACTCCAAGGGTCTATGACTCCTTTCATTATAATAATTTTGTCTTCTCTATGTAGTCTTCATACACTCTTGGAAGATCTATACCTTCTCAGTGGTAGCCCGTACCAAATCCGGACCCATAAGTGCTGACTCCCCTATGTTTGTCAAGATTAGAGGTGATCTGAATGGTCAGCCTTACAAGGCCTCAAATGGTTATATACCGATGGTAGAGTGATAACTGTTGTTGTATTCGAACTCTACCAAGGTTATGTGAATCTCCCAATTGTGGCCATAATCTAGGATGCATGCATGAAGCATGTCCTTCAGCAACTGAATGGCCTACTCTGTATGACCATCCGTCTGAGGATTAAAGGCGGTGATGAGATCTTGCTAAGTCCAAAATGCCTCTTGCAGTACCTTTCACAATTGGGATATGAAACATGTGTAATTTTCAGAGATAATCATCGATGAAACCCCATGAATTATCACAATCTTATTTACATATAGGCATCCCAAGACATCTACTAATCCCTACTCTTGGATAAGTAGGATGTGGACCGACTTGGTGAGTCGTTCAACAATGACCCAGATGGAATCATGTCCCCTCAACATTTGTGGAAGCTCTGTCACAAATTCCATGGAAATACCATCCCACTTCCACTCTAGAACCTCTAGTGGCTATGATAAACCTGCTAGAACCTGATGCTATACTTTTACTTGCTGACAAGTGATCCATCGAGGAAAAAACTCAGCCACTGCATTCTTCATCTATGGCCATTGGTGCTAACGTCGAAGGCCCCTTTACATCTTCACCACACCAGGATATACCGATAGTGGGTACCTATGGAACCCTTTTAACAACTCCTCTTGTAGCACCATCTGTACCATTGTACTTCCTCTGAAGAGGATAACGTTATCCCACCATCATAAAATCCATCAGGTGCATGTCCTAAGGATATCTGAGCACGTCGATCCTCACAGTCAATGTCCTCATGTTGCACCTCCCTCACTCGCTGAAGGAGTGGGGGAGTGACTGTCATACACTAGAGGTGTGCTTCCCTATCTCTATCCACGGAGGATATTCACAACGCGGCTAGCTTATTTATCGCCTCACTCAACAACTATAGAATAGACCTCCTCCTGAGTGCATCTGCTACCATGTTCCCCTTCTCAGGATTATAGACTATCTCAAAGTCATAGTACTAGCGGAACTCGATCCATCACAATTGTCTCAAGTTCAAGTCCTTCTGAGAGAATATATACCTGAGACTCTTGTGATTAGTGTAGACTTTAAAACGTTCACCTATCGCGTAATGTATGAACATATTTAGAGAGATTTCTACTACTAATAACTTCAGGTCATGGGTGGAGTAGTTCTACTCATGCTATCTCAAATATTTTGAACCATAAGCTATCACTGCATGATCCAAAATTAGGACACACCTAAGTTCAGCCTCTGATGAATCCCTTTAGACTACTTACCCAATGCCCTCTTCTGGTAGCCTTAAGATGGGGGAACTCATTACTCTCTTCCTCAGCTCCAGAAAACTCTTTTGGCATCTCTCTGTCCATACGAAGGGTTGTCTCTTATTAGTCAATGATTAAAAGGGTTCCGCAACTCTAGAAAATTCAGGCATGAATCTCTTGTAGTATCCAGCCAACCCCAGAAAACTATGCACCTCGGTCACACTCTTGGGTGCCTCTAAAGCAAATACAACATCAATATTCATTATATCCACTACAACTCTATCCTATGAGATAAAGTGTACTAGAAAGTGAGACTCACATATTTAGAACTTGCACTTCAAGATATTACCATAATATTTTTTCCCTCGGAGTGTATCCAGAACTATCTACAGATGATAGGCATGATCCACCTCCGTTGCTGAGTATATCATGATGTCATCGATGAAGACCACCACAAAGCGATCGAGGTATGGCTAGAAGATCCTATTCATGAGTCCCAGGAACACTGCTGGGGCATTGTTCATTCCAAATGTCATAACCAAAAACACATATTGTCCATACCGACATCTAAATGCAATTTTTACAAATCCTCTTATCATACCCCAAGCTGATGATAGCCTGATTTGTGGCCTATATTTAAAAACCAACGAGATCCTTTCTGTTGATCCAAAGGATCATTAATACTTGGATGTGGATACTTGTTCTTCATTTTCACGTGGTTCAGGCACAGTTAGTCCACAAAATATATTGAACTCCCATCTGCCTACTTGGCGAACAAAACTGGGGATGATCATGTTGAAACACTAGGCCTTATGAACCCCTTCCCCTGCAAGTCCTTTGACTATACGCATAACTCATGATGCTCTGCTAGAGAAATCCAATATGCTGGTGTAAATATCTATGTTGTCCTTGGGTACATATCAATGTAAATGTCCACCTCTATGTGAGGAGTTATTCCTAGAACATTATCAAAAAATACATTGGCATACTGGTCCACCAATACATAATAGCGGGGACTTTCCTCCTCACCTTCTCCAAGGGTAAGGATACCCAACTAATGTGTGATCGGCTACACCCTCCTTCGAGAATGTCCATCTTGTGCTGCAAAGGGTCCCTTATTTTCGTTTAAGGAAAACCTGGTCCCATCCTTGCATACCAACTTCACATTATGCCTAATACATTCAATATAGGCATGGACTGTGGATAACCAGTCCATAACCAAGATGAGGTCATATGGCCTCAGCGCCACTACTAGAAGACCCCAGCTGAAGCACTCACATCCTAGAGTAAGATCACACTACCAAACCTAGTGAGTATACCTTTAATCCTATCCTTTAAGAGTATCTAGCCGTAAGGATAGATCCAACTACTTCACTTCAATATTCGTGCTCCGAATGAGGGAAGTGAAAAAAAAGAGTTACTGAAACCTCTTTCTATAAGTAGTACAGCTAAGGTGGAGTAGACACATATCGTACCTCTAATCATCTCCAGAGCGCCATGGTTATAGGCCTCAGCTGCCTGGAGTTGAGTTCGTCATTGTCCACCTACTCCCAAAGGTCTGGGTGGACCACCTATAGGTGGTGGCAATAGAACCTCGAACAACCACCCACTCACCTGCTTCATGACCAGATCCTCTTCCACATCCACCTACTACCTATAGACCATTGTAATCGAATCTCTGTCTCATCCTCGACGGTCCCTCTACTGTCTGTTTGTCGTCCGTATGGTGGGTCGGGTAGTCGCGATCCATGTGACCCTACCCGCCGCTTGTGTAGCACTGTCTTCTCTTCATCTGTCCTCCTCTATCCCATGAGCCCTCACCACTGACCATGTATCTTGAGATCGACCACCTAAAGGTCTATCCCTCTTAGTCCCCTATGTCATCCGTCTACTGCTTGCTGTAGATGACTACGCTGCTTGACGTCCTGTGGTGGATCTTTTTGTCGGTTCCAACTTATATAGGAATCTATCCACCAAAAGTGAGTGATATAGCACCCCAGTCAGCATCGGAATGCTGAGTGATATCATCGATGCTCTGATCTCCCATCGGAGACCCTGATCAAAGGCCCAAGACCTAATGAAAGGGTCACATACCATGTCAATGGAGTAGTGGGAGAGTTCTTTGAACCTTGCCGAGTACTGGGCCACAGACATGCTGCCCTAATGTAAGTGCAGAAGCCCCAGTATGCACACAGATCATAAGTTCGCTGGGAAATTTTTTTCTCTGAAATGCCTCTCGATGTCCGCCCAGATAAGGGTCACCTCATCCTGTAAGTTATTCATCAAGATCCCCCATCCCCCACCTGCTCCCTGGAAGATACAGGTGGCTAAGATCACCATCAGATCAGCTGCTGTCCAAACTAAGCAGAAATCTCTAGCCACAGCCTCCATCCAGTCCTCGGCCACCTGCAGATCTGTGTCACCTCAGATCCTCAGAGTCCTCTACCACCAAAACTTGTGCAACGCGATTAGTCTGTGTGCATCATTTACTGGTGGGGTTGGTGTCAACGGATACCCTATGGGTAGTGAATCTCCTAGTACACCACCCGATGGTTCTAGCACCATAAAAGGGCCCTGCAGTGAGACCTCATTGCTCGGTGGTCTTTCATCATGTACTCTCTCGGGAATCTTAGCTGGTTGTCTATGTGGTGGAATCCTGAAAGAATACAGGTCTTCCATGGTCAATATGTTATACCTGGTGAGTTCACTCAAAGAGATCAAAAGAAAAAATTTAAAAAAACACACACAATCAATGTTTCTATGCTCTTAGTTAGAAAATCAGAATTTAGGGTCCTGGTGTATGTATACATAGGCCGCCACACCAACACTGGATTCCCCAAACTAAAAACCACACTCAGAACACTTAACACTATTTCAAAATAGAAAAAAATTAGAGCCCAAGTTCTTCGGTGAAACTGAATACTCTATACCACTTTGTCACAACTCGTCTAAAGGGGCCCAAGCTGTGACTACCCCAAGCTTGACGTCCACTGGCCAGGGGTTCGAGACTAGCACCAGAAAGGATTATCCCTAAAATGAGAAGGCATTTACTTTTAACCTGTATAGACACATTGTCCAAGAACACAACAAGAAGCATCCACGAAGTAAACTACTGTAGTAAAAGTGTGTTGAAAGTAAAGGGGATGGAATACAAGCCCAGTTGAAAAGTATAAGTACATATCAAACATGGAAACACTAATGGAATGTGAAAAAAAGCTCACGTATCATCCACCGAGGATCCTACTGAAGGGTAGGTACAACTCACGATCAGTAGTCCCAACGTCACATCACTCAAAATGTTCCACCTCTGATTAATATCCTGTCATGTCTCCCTCATCCTCGACCATTACTCTTTGTCGTTTGCACAATACACAACAGTGTGTGGGCGTAGCCCATGCAGGGGTGAGTATAACAATACTCAGAAAAGACCCAAAGACCCCCATAGGTCACCTAGAGTTCCGTGAAGGATATACCACAATGCAGTACATTAACTCTATAAGCCCATACATATAATTAAGTTATTATGTTATACACATCTCTTACATAAGGGAAGACTAATATAAAGGTAACTCCACAAAAGTAGAAATACCACACATGTAACACCACTGAAATAGGAGTTCCAGACAGGTAACACCACGAAGACAACACCACAAAGGTAGAAGTACCACAAAAATAAGACCACTAAAAGAACACCACGAAGGTAGAAGTACCAAACAAGTAACACCATGATGTTAGAAGTACCACACAGGTAACACCATGAAGATAGAAGTACAAAACATGTAACACCACAAAGATAACATGAAAAAGGTGAAAATACTCAGATCACTATTAGGTATAACGTATGTACATAATTACAGAATATTAGTCATAATTATAGTTCAACCTATTTCGTTAAGTATCACTGCTTCTGACCCACAATGAATCGTTAGATAACTAACCCCCGCTGACCCACACAGGATCTGACCCACCAAGGATCTGACCCACACAGGAACGGTATGTGTTGAACAACATAGTATCATTGAGAACTAACCCACACAGGATTTGATAAATGTTAACCCCCACATTATTGATAGATGCTGACCCACACATGGTCGATGTTCTTTCTTCTCGTTACAGCCTACCACAAGATTCCTCGCACCAGGTGCGCTCGAGTTCCGTAGAATATTACCCTTGAGATATATGTTGTACCTTTACTACCACTAATCACTACAATGTAATAACCCAAATTATTTCTATCTCTTAAGGGTTCCAACGTGAAAGATTGTGCATCAATCGGACCCCCGATCTATGAGTTATAAGCGTCTTAGTTCTGAGGGTTTGGTTGGATTCAGGTTCGATCCAACCTAGTTGTACTCCAACAATCTCTAAAATTGATGTGGAGTATACCAATTGGATAGTATCGATCCAAGTATCCTAGCACCACCAACGATTCATCAAACGATCATCTGGTTCTCAAGATATGGCCCGTTATGATTTTCTGGGTCCGGTTGGGCCTAGGTCTGGCCCGACGGGGTCTGGCCGATCTGACCCGACTCGGCTGGGAAGGGCTGTGGCGGGCTCAGCCCACAGGTCCGAGGTCTTCCCCAGCCTTCAAGGGCACTAACCAACCCACGAGGGGGGTGGCTAAGTCCTCAAGGGGGCATCCCGACCCGCAAGGCAGTGGCTCAGCCCGCAAGGGGGGGCGGCCCGGCCCACAAGTGGGCACGGCCCGACCTTTTAAAGGAAGCCCCTCCAGCAAGGGGGCAGCCCATAAGGGGGGATGGCCAGCAAGGGGGTGTGCCCTCTGGTCTGTCCCATTTGAGGGGGGGGGGGGTCTGCCCTAGCTGGCGTGGGGGGGGGGGGGGGGGGGTGAGACCCTCCAGTCTCTTGAACAACCTGGATTCCATTTGGCTTGTGAACTGGAGACTCCGTGTGGGAATCACCTGGTCGACGCTGAACCCGCCCAACGCGTGGGTTCCGCCTCTGCTGCAGCTTCAGCCGCAACGCTTTTCTCATCAATGGCTTACTGGTTGCACCATTGTTCCTTTCAGCGGAAGGCCGATGTGTTGGCCACCTCTTCCAACTGTCGTGGCAAACGAGTCGTGGCATGTTCCTCCTGCAGCACGGTTACAACACCTCCTCCCTCACCAATTGTGGCTTCGGCCACGGTGCCTTGCTAACAAGCGGCGCGTGACGGAACACTACACCTCCTCCACAGTCGGCCAGTTCTAGCTGCCGCAATTAGTTTTCACCCCAGGGATTGTCAAACCCAAAGGAAAAGTTAGCGAAGTACGTACCAACATTCAACAAAAGGGCGAAGGGATCGTTATTTGTTCGTTTGGACCGCACCCTCCACATTAGGTTGATAGAAAGAGGGTAAGATTGACTCAATAACTATGGATTAAAAAATTAAGATTAATCCCAACCTCATGAACAATAGAGAAATGCATGCGGTTTAGGATTTGGGTTGATGTTCACCGTCCCCCGGCAACTAGCCTCTAATGAGATCACATGATAGTTGATCTTAGGTTCGGAGTTTCAATGTTGATCGCCGGAACAAACTTAGCCTTCCATGGGTTTTTCATCTCTGCACTTTGTCGGAACTTCATTGCTTTGTGAAGCACTACTGAATCCTCACCCCATGCTCTATATAAATAAGAGAGGGGTGTCTAACACTCATGGGATTTAATGGTGGCTCATTAATTAAGAACCTTCATAATTCCCCAATGGTGTTGTTACATAAGATCGATAGGTCAAGAAATTTATTGTATTGACACGTCACTAGTCCCACATTTTCATTGTCTATTGGAGGAAAAATAAAGGAAAAAAATAACAATGCTATTTTGTTTAATATTTTAACAAGTCCCAAAAATAAACATTTTCTCCAGACCTATTGCGGCCAAAGTGAAGTATCCCTTACATGAGTCATGACACTTAGAATTCAACAGTTCCCTCATATTTTTAATCTGAGAACCAGTTCAAAAGTTAGAAAAATCCACTCATGCGATTACATAATGTACCTTAAAAAATGTTCTGAAATTTATTCCAGGCACACCGGGCCTCGGAATCATGCACTGTTACTCATCAAAGTCTCTTACTAATTCTATATATTAGAAATAAAAAAATTACATTGAAAATTAGGGTCATTACACCAACTGTATGAATATTGTTGAACATTTCAACTATTAATGTGAATATATTCATTCAGAAACTACAACATTAGAAATAACATATTCCACTGATCTTATCAAAACCTCCATAGTTCCAGAAGTATTTATTTAGTTTACCCTTGGTTCAATATTTCTTCTAGGGAAGGCCCCCAAACATCTGGGTGAAAAAGATCTTATTTAACTGCCTTTGGAATCCATTTATTCAAATTAAATTTACAATTACTTTTTTTCAAAACCATGATATAATATTAAATATTATTTTAACTAATTAGCTTTAATTTTGTGGGTGTCAGTTGGAATATATATTTTTTAGATATATATATGAAGGTCATATTCAATAAATTTTTATATATAATTTGGTAAAATATAAACATATCATTTTTAGTAATGTAAATTTTCATCCAATATATGTTTTCTTCATCAAGTTATTTGTATTGATTTTTTTGAATAAATAAAAATAATTAATTTTTCACAATATTATAAATTTTATTTTCAAAATTTTATTTTATTTATGAAATAATCCTACATAAATTATTTTATGGTGATAATTTGAGAATTTGATGAAAATTTTAATTATTTTTATAATAGTAAAAAATATAGTTTTTTATGTAACACAATATCTTCTTTGATATATTAAAAATATAAATATAATATAAAATGTATTAAATTTTTATAAAGAATAATTTATGAAATATAACTTAAATATCATAAATAATTAATTCACAATATGTAAATTACAATTAATATCATGATAAATATTAAAATAATATTTAGTGATGATGTTGAGAATTCGCAGCATGAGAAAACTCATAATTAGTTCCTTATTAATATTAATTGAGATGATAAAAGTATTTGAAATAATTTTTTGTTAAATATCATTCACTAATCATTATTTTTATTGATATTTTATAGTTTTTTACCTATATAACAAATTATCTTATCCAAAGTCTTATTAAATGTTATCCCAAACCTGGAGTAATCAAATTTAAAAATTAAATAAGTTATAATGACATGAATATGAGTAAATATAAATAAATAACTAATATAGAAGATTATATTGAGAATAATTAATCTTTTTTATTATATAATTTTTTTATTATTATTAATTAAATAGATTATTATAACACTTATGCAATGCGGAGGTAGAGGAAGTTCAAGAAGTAAAATTTAAATAAATCAATTGATTTTAATAAACATAAAAAAACAGTTAAATTATCAAAAAAAACTAACTAAATGATATTTAATTAGTATTATTAAACCATAGTAATACATGGGTGGAATTTTTGTACTTTGGGAACTACATAGTTGATGGTATTCTTTCCTTACACATATCCTAGCATTGGCCAGTGCGGGCCAATAATGGAAGCCAGTTTCTGGCCGTAAATAAAATAATTAATTATCAATTATTTTTTTGTCAAATAATCATAACTACTACACGGTAACTTAGATTCGAAATACGAGAGTAGTTCTGAGATCTTGATGGCGTGTTCCCCTTAGGTGGAGTCTAACCTCAGCTGGCACGAGTCCAGAGTGACTGTTAATAAATTTTGAACTTTTTTTACGGTATGTTTAGTAAATGTGTGAGCAGGGATTTTCATCTTTCGAACCGATGCTCGGATTTAAAATTAGAGGGAACCATTGAATTCATTGTAACATTATTCTCTTCGGTGAAGCATAACATCGACCGATAATGGACTGATAGAAAATTTTATTTTTGGAAATATCAGAAAAAAATAAAATAAAATAAATAAGTGAGTTATTTTATTCTTTCCACAACCGCTGAATGATGGATGGTGTGACCATAGTGTAATGAAGGATATTAAATATGAGACATTTAATGACATTTTCCTTTGGATGTGCAATCGCAACGTTCTTGGATTAAAAGTTCATTAATTGTGGTTCATTAATAAACCATACTAATGAGAGCAACATGGTGTAGTTTCATTTATTTAATAACATCTTTGGCATGGAAATTAGAAACCGATGAGAGGAACCTCTAACGAAATGCTGACAACTTATCTCTCTAACTAAGAATGATCAATGAATAATGAAAAACTGCTTTGAATGAGAATCTTACTCTACTTCTGCAACGTTGTTTTTAGGTACGAGGTTTACATGTTTAATATCCCTCTTTCCTCATTCATGATTATTATGAAGAACGCAGATCAAACAAACAATAGGTTGATCTATGTTTCTTTATTTATTGTCGGAGCATGATGGAAGGTTTCATTATTGGATTTTATTTATTATTATTCTTCCTGAGTTTAAGCGCTAACACAGAGGGCACAGATTAATCCAAACAAGGATCAGAACATTAGTTGTTCTTGGGTTATGTACCTTCTTTATGAACGACTAGTAAATGTGTCTTTAAGAAAAAAAATAAATGCCTCAAAATGAAGGTGGGGACGTATGAGGCTCGTATGAGAATACATAAATAATATAAGAACATTGGTGCTTCACTGGTGGCCCGGGGAAGCATCACTGGTGTGGCAGTGCCGGTGACCTACGCCAGAAGCCTTGAGATGGTGTCAGCACATGGAGGTGTCATGGTGGAAAGGGGGCAGCGTCAATCTCGGGCCACGTTGAAGGTGAGCGGCGAACCAAGGAGGAGACGTCGCGGCTCCGACCATGGCGGGGGTAGACTTGCTTCCGCAAGTCCTACACCAGAACCATCCACCGGACTGGTTTGATCGATGGGTGGTGCCATCGTTTCACCGTCGGATGGAGAACCCAAATGGTTGTGGTCCGTTCAAGAGAAATGTGGACCCCGCACTATCTGGTGGGTCGTGCCTGGCCAGTGGGTCTAGCTGGCCCCAAGGCCAAGCCAGGTGGGTCGGGCCGGTCTCGTAGCCCAATGGGATGAGCCCACAGCCCAACTGGTTCAAACCAATCATAGCGGGATGGGTCTCCCTAGGTTTGGTTAGTCCTGGGTCAGACCTAAGATGGGGAACGATGACTTAGACTGGGCCGGGTCGCTTTGATAGGACCATGACCCAATTTGACCTAGTTTCACTTAATGTTCCCTAACTTCTAAATCGGACGTCTATTTGACAAACCATCTTTGGCGCTGGAACACTTAGGATGAGGCAGCCCTTTTGAGACACTTGAATTGGGTTTTGTATAATGTTGGAGTATGAATGATGAGGACCAGACTTAGAGAGGCCCATTGTGGATCAACGACTAATGACCCTATGTTGATCAATGACTTACAACCCTGTGTGGATTAGCAGTAGCATGACCCGATGAGGACCATCCATAGAGAGGTCCATTACTGATCTATGACTTATGAAACTGTGTGGATGAACCATTGATGACCCTATGTGTATCAGTTGTAGTGCGGCCCGATTGGGACCAACATTAAAGAAGCCCATTGTGGTTCATCAACTTATTACCCTCTGTGGATCGATGACTTATGACACTGTGTGGATTGATGACGTAAGACCTTGTGTGGATTGAAGACATACGACCCTGTGTAGAACCACAGTAGCACAACCCGATGACGTCCGACCTTAGAGTGGTCTGTTTTGGATCCCCAACTTATGACCCTGTGTGGATCAATAACTTACGACCCTTCGTGGATCCATGACATAATACCCTTTGTAAATGGATGACAGATGACCCAGTGTGGATCCGTTACTTACGACCCCATGTGGATAGAAAAATAGAATTGCTTCTTCGTGGTTCAGAAGTGGAACTTCTAAAAGGAATAAGATGTTTTTGATTTAGGACAAATCATCGTTGTTCACACTCTTTATGTAATATTCCTTGTATGATATGCATTTTATTTTGTGCTTTGTGACTGAGATCGTGTTTTTTGATTTTTCAATTATGGAAGTCTCGTAGACCTTCAAGGGTCTCGGGGTCTCTACTTGGTATTATTATACTCACCATTACTCGGGCCTCACCCGCACATTATTTTTCTTGTACAGACAATGAACATCATTAACTGAGATTTGGGAACCCGGACTTGATAGTGTGCGGAGGTGACTAGTTGACGTGGAGAGCTTCATTGATGAGTTGTACCTACCCTTCCGATAGGATCTTTGGCGGACTACATTAGAATATATTTTTCATTTTTAACGTACTTTATGTTTTTTGTATTTTTATACTGGACCCTTTACATTTAGTACTTACTTTTACACTCAGTGGTAGTTTTTTGTAGTGGTTATACATTCCATTTTTCCATTGTGTTTTACTTGTGCGTGGTGTGAAATGTATCTGTGTGTACAAGTTTAAAAGAAATGCCTTCCCCTTTTTCATTTTTGCCTTTTCAGTGATAGTCTCAAGCCCCTGGCCTATCGAAGGTGAGCATGGGTAGTCACAGCATGGGTGCTCAGGGGATGGGTTGTAACAAAGTGGTATCGTAGGGCGCTCAGTTATAATAGAAGAACTTAGTGTCTATATTTTCAATGGGGGAAATAACATTAAGTGTCTTGAGTTGGATTTCAGTCTAGGGAGTCCCTTTTTGGTTCGGAAGCTCGCGTATCCATTCATTATGACATAAATTCTAATTTTTTCTCGGTACATGAAAACACTAGTTGAATTTGTTTTGAAAATGTTTTCCAATTGATCTATTTTGATTCACCTCACAAGGTATAACATGAGGATAGTGGTTAATCCTGATACTCTTTCAAGATGCCTCCATGAAGACAGCCATCCAGGATTCCAATGCATGACCATGAGGATGGTCTACAGTGTGATGAGGCTTTAGTACAAGGACTGTTGCCTAGGATGGTACCTTTGGGTGGTGTCCCAGTAATACCACTACTTGTTGGTCACCAGTTTCTATCAATGATACCGGTATAGGAAACATATAGGCTCAGTTCCTTACACTATTCTTAGTGATAGATACCCCTCAGGTTCTAAGGTGATCCAGACTCATAGGTGGCTATGTACTGGCCTGAGGTGGTGACTGGGTTTCCATCTAGCTAGGGAACAATTAGATCAGATGGTGGTCCTAGTAGTGATCATTCTATGTGACCAAATAAGGTTATTGAATGGAATATATTACCCCTATTTAAGATAATGTGACTTTTCCTGGAACAAAACGTGATAACCTTCCTCAGAGAAGGGGTTATCTTTCCATAAAATGTTAAGGGGTTTCTTTTCCCAAGAGATTATACAGTTTTGACAGGACAACATGTTAGTAACTAACTATTCATCGAGGCGTACCTATCCTTTGAGGTATATGATGAATACGATATGAAAACCGATTACGAGCTAGGACCTTTGAGGGAGATGTGTTTAAAGACATACGAGATAGAACTATTCCTATCTGCATTTCTACTTATTTTAGGATGATAGAGAGAACCTTTTTTGGTTGAAAATTATTTGGCTGAGAAGATACAACCGGTTAATGTCAGTAGTTGGAAAGTTGCAAAACCGATGTCATTCTGAGAGACTTGGATTTGTGAAATGTTTCGGGAAGTGTAAGAGGTAGAGACAGGTGAATCTGCAAAGAAGAAGACATGGAAGATGAGCAAGGAGAGCAGCAAGTGGTGGTATATATTTTGATATGTCATAACCACCACCCAAATGTGCTCCCCACTATGCTCAGGGAGATGTAGGACATGATAAATGAGTAGATGCATGTGGTCATGGAATGTGACCCAAGGGCTCCAAGAATGATTCATGGTAAAATCTATGTCCACTACTAGGTATCGTATTAATTGACATTGGTACTAATTATTCTTTCTTGTTACGAAACTTTTTTGAGACCTAGAGTTTCTGATTAATATGTATACTTGATCCTTATATGTAGAGATACCTATGGGAGGAAACATGATAATCACACATAATATGATGGGGTGATATTAACCATGCAGTAAGAGTTTTGATTGGATCCTCTTAGTGGAAGCATTGAGGACATACGATGATAGTCTGGGTATGGACTTCTCATCCACAGTTCATGTTCAGATTGACTGTTTTAGGAAAAAAAGTGGTATATCTACAGTGTTGGAATGGGGATTTCCTTGGTCGGTGAAAAAAGGAAACTGAAGCATCATGAGATAAAATCAATCATAGAAGTGTGCAGCTGATCACTCTTGAGTCTACCATCCATACCCTAATGGAATTAGGTGTTTTGAGTTTTTAGTTCCCAACAATAGTGAAGAAGTGACGGAACATCCATTCCAAATATGATTATAGGATTACCTCCCCACATGGAGAGGTAATTATGAATTGGATTGTACATTGGGATGGCATCAATATCTACAACTGCATATCGTATGGCTCCCTTAGAGATCTGGGAAATGAGAGTATAGTGGGGGACTTATAGGGGAAGGACATATTAAGAACAAATGTTTGAGGTTATGGGTGGATTACCAACACATTAACTAAGTGGACATTGTGAATGAGTACCACCTACCAAAGGGTCGATGGACACATTAATCAGTTAAAAGGGTTATCCTTTCGCAAGGATGGAAAGGTGCTTGTAGGCCATACAACAGTTGGTAAAACATTTATTGTCTGTGTTCTTCTTGGACTTTGACCATGAGATAGTATATACTCCTAGGAAGGGGGACATGGTGGAGGACCCGCTCAAAAAGAGGTCTAGTTTAAAGCTATTGAGTGAGGTGATTAATGAGCTAGATGCAATGCCAATATCATTCATGGATGATGGTGGATCAGCTTACCACAAGTCTATGACTGTCACACCCCAAACACCTTCAGCGATTTAGGGAGTCACAACTTGTGGATGTTGATTGTGAGGCCCGACGTGCTCAGACATCCTCAAGACAGGCTCCTGAATGATTTTTTATAGGTGGGTAGCACGTCATCCATTCTAGTGGATGAACCATGGTACCGGAAGCATTATGGGGGGAGGTGTTGAGGGAATTCCATACATCCCCATTGTCGGTACATCTTGGTGTGGAAAAAATGTATCAGGACCTCCGACATCAGTACTGGTTTCCATGGATGATGAAAGTAGTGGTAGAGTTCGTTTCATGATGCCTCACTTGTCAGCAAGTGAGAGCTAAGTATCATGTTCTAGCATGCTTGAGAAAAACCTTTTACCCCTAGACAAGTTGTCAGATAGAGAGAACCATACAGAACAAGGAGGACATGCTTCGTTCTTATGTCATGAATTATTGTCACATTTGGGATGACCAACCACCACCAGAGGAGTTGTCATATATCAATAGTTGTCACTCCACCATTGGCATGGCACCATTCGATGCCTTGTACATGTGTCCATGAAGATCACCTCTATGCTAGAAAGAACCAGGGGAGTTAGAAATCAAAAGTCCAGAGCTGTTTTGGGATACCACAAAGAATGTTTTGATCATTTATGAGTGGATTAGGACTTCATAGAGCATACATAAGCCTTATAATGACAGGAGATGGGGGCCCTTGGAAATCAAATAGGGAGACCTTGTTTTCTTTATGGGTCTCACCCCATAGTGGATTGTGGATATTTGGTTAGGGAGGAAAGCTATCTCTGAGATTTATCAGACCATTATAGATCCTTAGTAGAGTTGGCAGGGTGACGTACTACTAATCTCTTCCCCCACAAATACACAAGGTTCATAATGATTTCCATGTGTCGCAAATCAAGAGATAAGTTCATGGTCTACTGCAAATCACCAACTGGGGCGAGCTAAACATTGATGAAGGGATGACATTTAGGGGGTTCCCAGTGGAGATAGAGGATCAATAGGAGTGGGTCCTTTGAGGATGGTTGATCCCTTTGGTGTGAGTTTAGGGGCATCATGGGAACCTCTAAGAGAGGAAATGGGATTGGGAGGATCAGACTCTTGATCAGTACACCAATTTAATTTCTTAGATTTTGTTGTGGATTTTAGATACGTAAATCCCCGATGTTGGTAGAATGTAAAGACCTTGAAATTCCGTATAATTCTTTATTAATTATATGGAATAATTTTGTGACTGTAAAATTTTATCCACATGATTCTGAGGCCCAAAGTTCCCAGAATGATCCATCAAAAAATGTTAAGATTTAAATAGGGTGTGTGAGAATTTTTCTACAAAAGAAAAATAAATCTTAAACTAGTGCCTAAATCAGAAATCAGTGGGCACCGTTTTGTTCATGATGACAGGTTTACCCTAGAAGAATGTTAATTTTAGTCGGCACCTGCCTCTAGTTAGAAATCCCAAAAATGGCATAACCATAAAAAACCAATTAAATAAAATTATTTTATTTTTCAAATGATTAATACTCATGAACAGTGACTAAGATTAAAAATAAAATAATTCTTCTAAGCTCATGAGTGTATGCTTTCCTTAGGAAGATCCTAACATTGGAAGATGTGATCCAATAGTGGAAGTTAGGTTTTGGCCGTAAATAAAATAATGCATTAACAATTATTTTATTGTCAAATCCGTATAACTCTTTAACGGTAACTCAGATTAAAAATCCAAGAGTACATTTGATCTGTGTTTCGTTTTTTTATTGTGGGAGGTTGATTAAGGGTTTTATTATAGGATTTTAATGATTATTTTTCTTTCCCATATTTATGTACTAACATAGAGGGCGTTGTCCAATCGAAACAATGCCCGCACTCTCTTCCGTTCTTGGTTTATGCGAGTTCTTTGTGTGAAATTGGGAAACATGTCGACAGGGAGAATATAAGGGACATGAAGTGATGGAAACGACATGATAGGCCTGTAGGTGTAGACGAGAAAGAAATCGGAGCACTGGATATTCACCGATGTACAGTGGAACCACCTCCGGCGTGGTCGGGCCAGCGAATAGCAGCAGCGGTCGGATCGCGCTTACTGCTAGAGGGTGGCGGCACCTGCAGGTGCCATGGTAGAATGGTGGTGGCCTTCCACCATTGTCCATGTTGAAGATGGGTGGCACGGCGTGGAGGATACATTGCGGCTCTAACCGTCGTGGTGGCGGACCCATGTCTGCGGTTCCCACCCTAGATTGGTCCACCGTACCTGTCAGCTGGAGGGGGTGACACCAGCGTAGCACATCCAGTTAGAGAACCTGAACAAATGTGGTATGTTTGGGAGGGGAGCGGACCCTGCACCAGTGGGCAGGTCATGCCCATCTAGCAAGTCAGGCTTGTCCCGTGGCGTAGCGGGTTGCACCTAGCTAGGGGGTCGGGGCGGTCCCGCGCCCTAGTGGGTTGTGCCCGTAACACAACCAGTTCAGGTCGAACCCAGCGCGTTGGGTCAGCCTGGGTCAGGTAACACTCGGGATAGGTTGGGTTAGCCCAGACCAGGTTAGGCCAGGTTGGTCCGACCCAGTTAGACCAGCCTCTAACCTAATTTGACACATTTTTTCTTAAAGGGTCATAACTTCTTAACCGAATGTTCGTTTGAAAAACTGTTTGCGGAGATGAAACCATTAAGACTAGGGGTACTTTTGAGATACTCCACATGTGTTTTGGAGAAATTTAAAGTATGTTTGGGTTGGATCGACCTCTAATATATTTTTTCCCTCGATACTAAAATGTTTATAACTTATTGACGGGAAGTCCGATTGATGCACCGTTTATTGTGTTGGAACCCTTATGACATGGCAGTTCTTCAGTTTAGTTTTTTCATGGGACTTTGTGGTAGTAGATGTATGACTGACGACTTGAGGATTTGAATCTAAAGAACTCAAGCACACCAAGTCTGGGAATCCTTTGGTTGGCTGTCAAGTAATGTGAGACCCTTTTTGGATCGGCCTAGAGTGACCCTGTGTGGATCATCAGTTGCGCAACCCGTTGAGGATTGTGTTTAGACAAGCCAATTAGGGATAAGTGACTTATGAACCTATGGGGATCAATGAATTACAAACCTGTGTGGAGTGACGACTTACAACCCTGTGTGGGTTGATGACATACGACCCTATGTAGAACAGTAGTAGCACAACAAGATGAGTACCATCCTTAGAGCGGACCATCCTATATCTTCAACTTAAAACCCTGTATGAATCGAGGACTTACGACTCAGTGTGGATCAACGACATATGACCCTTTTTGGACTGATGAATTACCACCCTTTTTGGATGGGGGACTTACAAACCTTTTTGGATCAGAAATAGAATGAATTATACATGGATTAGAAGATTAACTTCTCAACTGAATAAGATTATTTAGCTTTACAACTAATAACTATTATTTTCTTTTTTTATATTATATACCTGGTCTGAGTTTTCTTTTAATTTTTGCTTTGTGATTGAGATCTTCGATTGTGGTTTTTCATTTGTGGACCTCCGGAAGACCTTCGGGGGTCTTGGGATCCCTAAAAGGTATTGTTATACTCACCCCTGCAAGAGCTTTGCCCACAACTTGTTGTGTCTTGTTCAAACGATAGACAACCTTGACTGAGATTTGGAAGCCCTTACTAGACATTGTAAGTAGCTGAACAGTTGACTTACAGAGCTACTGAGATGAGTCATACGTACCCTTAAGGTAGGATCCATGGAAGACTACCTCAAGATTTGTTTTTATTTTTTTTGGTACTTTATTTTAGTTGGGATTGTATACTAGCCCCTTTAAATTCATTATTTTCTTTTACTCTCATTGGTTGATTTTAGTTGTGGCTATACTTTCCCTATTCCATTCCATTTTACTTTTTCATAGTATGCCTTGTATATACACTACGGGAAAAAGGGTTTATTACGATGGGTTATTTGCGACGGGACATATTCCCATCGCAACAGGTCGGACGAAAGGCTGATTTGGACGGGAATATATTCTCATCGCAAATAACTGATCATTTATGACGGGGACAATGTCACCATCGCAATAGGGTTGGGGAGGATTTCGCGCCAAAATGCAGGAAAGTATTTGCGACGGATGGATACTCCTCGTCGCAAATACCCTACAACAGTAAATAATATTTGCATCGGGTAAAGCCACCCGCCGCTAATGTTATCTCGGTCTATAAGTATTTGCGACAGGCCCGTCGCAATAGCCTTTTCACGGATGAGGCTATTTGCGACGGTCCGTCGCAAATACTTATCGACAGACATAACATTAGCGGTGGGCGGCTTTACCCGTCGCAAATCGTAATTGCAACTGGACCGTCATAAATAAGTAAATGGTAGCAATGACGGATTTAACCGTCGCAAATAGTATTTACCGTGTCAGGGTATTTGCGAGGGGAAACTCTGCTCGTCGCTAACATTATGTCGGCAGGTAAGTATTTGCGACGGTTCCCGTTGCAAAATCCTTTTTCACTACCGACTGTAATTAATGCTGGCGGAGGGAATTTGCGATGAGACCCGTCACAAATAGCGGTATTTGCGACGGGTTACCCGTCGCAAATAATCCTGTCGCAAATATGGTAACCTATATATACCCCCAACTGTTTCAGTTTTGAAAACATTCAAATCTTCTTCTTCTCTACTCTTCTCCTCTTTTCTCCTTGAATCATTAGTTTTAAGAAAAAAAAATTCAATTCTTTTTGCGAGACCATCGGAAGGCAATTAAAGGGGTCCATAGCTGTAAGATTTCAAAGGTAATTACATTTTATTTAATTTTATATTTATTTAATTTTTTATATTAATTTTAATTGCTGTTCTATTTAAATTAGATTTAAATTAATTTATTATATATATTTATTTTTATTAATAAAATGATATTTTTATAAATAATTATAAATAATTAGTAATAATTAGTTCTAATTAATTTTGTATAATTAGTAGTTAAGTATAGTTTTTGGTTTATCAATCAAATAAATCCTTGTCTGGATAGGAATAAGTAGCGGCGGCTCTGGCACAGCTGTACCTAGGAGTGAAAACTCTGAAAAGGAGTTTTGGGCTTGACCCGGGGTATCTTGGTACATGACAACGAGCCTTGCTGCACTCTTGGTTTGACACTCCTGAGAGATATTTATTTAGTAATAATTTGATTTAATTAGAAATTTGCAAATAATTAAAATAATTTGCAAATGATTAAAATAATTATATTTATTCATATAATTAGATTTATTCAAATAATTATAGCGAATAATTATTATAAATAGTGATTTAATTCAAATAATTAAAATAATTAGCAAATAATTAAAATAATTTGCAAATAATTAAAAAAAGTAGCAAATAATTAAAATAATTAGCATATAAAATAAATAGCGATTTAATTCAAATAATTAATTAAAATAAATTGCGATTTAATTAAATTAATTAGAAAATATTAAAATAATTATCTAATAAAATAAATAGCGATTTAATTAAAATAATTAATTAAAATAAATAGCAATTTATTTAAAATAATTAATTAAAATAATTAGCAAATAATTAAAATAATTATCAAATAAAATAAATTGCAATTTAATTCAAATAATTAGAAATAATTAAAATAATTAGCAAATAATTCAAATAATTATCAATAATTAAAATAATTATCAAATAATTACAATAATTAGCAAATAATAAAAATAATCAGCAAATAAATAAAATAATTAGCAAATAGTTAAAATAAATAGAAAATAATTAAAATAAATAGCAAATAATTAAAATAAAGATCAAATAACTAAAATAAATATAAAATAATTTAAATAAATCACAAATAATTAAAATAAATATCCCACATTTAAAATTTATTGAAAATAATTAAAATAAATAGCAAATAATTAAAATTATTAGCAAATAATTAAAATAATTAAAATAAATAAAATAAATAAAATAATTAAAATAATTAAAATAAATAAAATAAATAAAATAAATAAAATAATTAGATAAATAAAATAATTTGAAAATTAAAAAAATTAGATAATTATTTTAATTAAATAATTATAATAATTACCAAATAATTAGAATAATTAGCAAATAACTAAAATAAATACCAAATAAGAAAAATAATTATAAAATAATTAAAATAATTAAAATATATAAAATAATTATATAAATAAAATAATTAGATAAATAAAATAAATATATAATTAAAATAATTAGATAATTAAAATAATTGGATAATTAAAATAAATAGATTATTATAATTAGATAATTAACATAATTAGATAAATATAAAATAATTAGAAAATAATTAAAATAATAAGAAAATAATTAAAATAATTAACAAATAAATAAAATAATTAGAAAATAAATAAATTAATTAGAAAATATATAAAATAATTAGAAAATAAATAATATAATTAGAAAATAAATAAAATAATTAGAAAATAAATAAAATAATTAGCAAATAAATAAAATAATTAACTAAAATAATTAGAAAATAATTAAAATAATTAGAAAATAATTAAAATAATTAGAAAATAAATAAAATAATTAGTAAATAAATACAATAATTAGAAAATAATTAAAATAATTAGCGAATAAATAAAATAATTAGGAAATAAATAAAATAATTAGCAAATAAATACAATAACAAAATAAATACAATAATCAAATAAATACAATAAGCAAATAAATACAATATGTAAATAAACACGATGAGAAAATAAATAAAATAATTAGAAAATAAATAAAATAATTAGAAAATAAATAAAATAATTGGAAAATAAATAAAATAATTAGCAAATAAATAAAATAATGAGAAAATAAATAAAATAATTAGCAAATAAATAAAATAATTTGCATATAAAAAAATAGTTAGAAAATAAATAAAATAATTAGCAAAAAAAATAATTAGCAATGAAATAAAATAATTAGAAAATAAATAAAATAATTAGAAAATAAATAAAATAATTAGCAAATAAATCATATAAGTAGAAAATAAATAAAATAATTAGCAAATAAATACAATAATTGGAAAATAAATACAATAATTAGCAAATAAATACAATAATTAGAAAATAAATACAATAATTAGAAAATAAATACAATAATTAGCAAATAAATATAATAATTAGCAAATAAATACAATAATTAGCAAATAATTACAATAATTAAAAAATAATTACAATAATTAGCAAATAATTACAATAATTATCATATAATTACAATAAACGTGATTAGCAACAAACGTGATTAGCAACAAATGTGATTAGCAACAAACGTGATTTGCAACAAACGTGATTGACCACTCGTTCAATGGAAAAGCAAACATGATTGACCACTCATCCACCTCAATTCTCTTTTCATCTATGTGTTGATGCTTGACAGGAAACTTTAATCTCCACATGTAATATTTGCTTTCACTGTCAAAATCAATCTTCCATTGAATGGGAATATTACATGTGGAGTTGGAAGTTTCCTATCATGTGTCAACACATAGATGAAAAGACAATTGAGGTGGATGAGTGGTCAATCACGTTTGTTTTTCCATTGAACGAGTGGTTAATCACCAGGTCTCTGCATATCTTCCCATTACTAATTATTAACATAATTAGTATATAATTAGTAACATTTGTTATTATTATATGATTAATATTTATGAAAAATTAATATTAATATTTAGGTCATGTTCAATAAAAAATTTGCGTCAGCCGTATCCAATGTAAACTCGGTAATTGAACTTGCTTGGCTGATCACCTTATAAGTAGCATTGCAATATGACGATCAAAATAATGTCTATCTCATCTATAATAATCATATCATATTTATTTTTAATAGTTTATTATTTATTATTAGTATTATTTTTTTAATGTTTGTTTACTTTATTAATAATAATATTACTCTTACTATTTTACTATTCTTTTATTTTTTGTTGTTGCAATTATTGAAATAAAATTATGACTTTTTATTTTAAAAAATTGTGATTTATTATGAGACGATCCAAGTCATGTGTTTCTCATCTATAAGAATCATATCATATTTATTTTTAATAGTTTATTATTTATTATTATTATTATTATTTAATGTTTTTTTATTTTATTAATAATAATATTACTCTTACTAAATTATTATTTTTTTATATTTTTTTTCAAATATTGATTAAAAATTATGATTTATTATTTAAAAAACTGTGATTTATTATTAGTAATATTTTATTAATGTTTTTTATATATATTTTTTTGCAAATACTGATAAAATTCATATTTTAATTATTTTAATAATATTAATAATTGATTTTCATAAATATTAATATTAATAATAACATTATTATATTATATAATATTATATTTTTTATATTATAGTATTAATATGATTGTTAATATTTTTTTATATTATTCATATTTTATTATATTAAGAATTCTAAATATATTTAACATTATAATTAATTATAATGTTTTAAATATTAGAATTATTTTTAATTTTAAAATTTGATTGAATTAGAAATTTATTATTATTATTAAAATATTATTATTTTTATTATATTGTTATTTCATTTTTTTAATTTTTTATACTTATTTGTGATAGGAATAAGGATCCATCGCAAAAGGTATTTACGACGGGCCCGCCACAAATAGTTATTTTGAAATAACTATTTGCGGTGAGAAAAGAGGCCCGTCACAAAAGGTATTTGTGACGGGGCCGTCGCAAATAGGGTTTTTCGAAAAGGTTTTTACGGCGGGAATAGGAGCCTGTTGCAAAAGGTATTTGCGACGGGCCCGTCGCCAATAGTTATTTCGAAATAACTATTTGCGGTGAGCAATGATACCCATCGCAATAGGTCTTTGTGACGGGCCCGTCTCAAATAGGTTTTTAAAAATAACCCAAGAAGTATTCACGACAATAATCATTATCGTCGCTATTAATATCATTAGCAATGGTCCCGTCGCTAATAGTTTTAATTGCGACGCCATTTTCCACAACGGGTTATTTGAAAAGGGATCTCGTCGTAAATGTCCATTTGTGACGGGATCCAGTCGCAAATAACCCTTCGCAAATAATCAGATTTCTTATAGTGATATGTGTTTAGGTTTAAAGGCAATGCCTTCCCATTTTTGGTTTTTGCCTTTCCGGTGCTAGTCACCAGCCCCTGGGTAATGTAAGGTGGGCTTGGGGTAGTTACGACATGGGCCCCATGGTACGGGTCATGTGAGCTTTAACGGCATATGATCTTGAGGCCTGGAGGGCCTAAAATTGAAATTGAATTTTTTTTTGAGTTCCATTAAATAAACATATGTTCATGGATTTATAACTTTTTAGCTGGTGCTCAGATTAAAAATTGGAGGTCTCTATAGAACTCATGTCATCGGGATTCACCTAGAAAAGACAAAACTTCAACCGATGAGGGACGACTAGACAAGATTGTTTTCAGACTTCTAGAAAGAATTATAAAATAACATAAAAAGTTTTATTGATTTTTTTTCATCTCCGTTGAATGGTGGGACATCAGCACTATAGTGCATCAATGAGGAAATGATGAATCCCATTAATGAGGCCCATAAATGTTCTATGGAATGAATCAATAATTTGAAGTATAACCTAAATGTTGATTCATAAATGAAATAGTGAACCAATGTTAGGACACATCGTAACAAAAAATCTTCAACAAGATTATCTTTTAATTGAAGGATAGGTTGCAGAAACATAGGGAAATTTGGGAATTCCTCTGATGAAATGATAGTGAAGAAAACTTTCCAATGATGAACAACAGAAAATCCCTAGCGACAATGTTGCCCTCAAAGAATGTGTCTGGGATCGGAGAGAAACAAACGCCATCCCCCATGGATGGATCTCCATTGACAATGAGATTCCCCCTGATCGAACCATCTCTTGGTAGGGGTTAATTTTTGTTTTGATTTATCATTTTTCTATCTGAAAACTCCCAACATGGACCAAACTACTAACAAGTTGATCCACAGGTCGTTAATCTCGCAGAAAGATTCCTTACATTAGGGTTTTTTTTCGGGATCATTTATTTTGGTTAATATAAACTATATTTTTAGTTACCATGTTTTAAATCATCTAAAACGGAGGAAACAATGCGACATAAACAAAACCTTGATTCTTCCATATTGGGGCGTTCCTGTGATATTATTGACCAGACATCCTATTTGACGGAAAGGAGGCACTGGGGCTATATCAGAAAAGAAGGTTCCCCCAAGGAACCCGGGGGGGGATTGATTGGTCATAGAATGGACCAAAAGAGAATGCATGGTGGTCCACAGAACGAACCAATGGTGTGGCGGTGCCGACTGCAGTCTGGTGGTAGCCTGCCACGACGGTGTTCTGATGTGGAATTTGTGTCCAAGGGCAGACAGATAAGTTTCGGGGCACCCTGTCAGGATAGTGTATGCCTTCATCTTGTGTGCCGCATCGGCCAACTAGTATATGGTCTTGTAGGGACTATTTGTGGGACCAAGGCATGGTTGTATTAGCCAGATTCTTGGTGTGAAACCGAACTCCAGGTGGCATCTGGGCTGGAGGAGGCCAGCCCAATGGTTGTTGGCTAGGTGGATGGGACATGCACCATTTTACTGAGTGGTGTGGGATGAAGTAAACCTTCAGGCTTATATGAGATGGGGTGGTGGAATAAAACCATGCCAGTTAGTGGCCTATAGTGGGAGAGAACTGGACCGCCTTTTTGGGGCCAGGCTGGATGGAACTGGACTGCTAGACAACCCAGCGGGCTAGACCCATAGCTAAACCAGGCTGGTTCTAACAATACCCAATGGGAGTCTACCAAACCCAAATCAGGTTTGGTCATTTCAGTCAAACCAGAGTTGTGCATTCAGTGTCCCTAGGCTGAGTTGGTCGGGTCAGTCTGACAGGGTCAGACCAGGCCCAGACACAACTGGCCCCCTGTTTACTAAAACAGCAATATATTTCAGACCGGGAATCCTATGGAAGAGACATTTATGGAGTTGGGACCCTAATGAAAAGGATGTTCTTTTATCATTCATTAAAGAGGCTTTCATGAAATTTGAAAAACCATGAATTTATTGAGTTGTGGATTCTCTCAGAATCAAAATCACTACATGTGGGAATCATGTGGCTAGCTGAGACCCGATGACTACTAACAAGAGTCCCTGTGTTGATCACCTAAAATCAAACTTATGTGTATCACATACGATGGACTATGTGGGAAGATTACCTTTGTGACTTGGCAGGACCATGGTGGGATATAGCTCTATGTGACCCGATAGTCCCACATTACACATCGGGGATGAGTACCTCAGTATGATGGACTAAATGGGATGAAACTCTATGTGACGTTGTAGGACCACAGAAGAGAGAAACTATATGTGAGCCAACATACACATGGTACTAATCAAATAACATTACCTCAAAAGTAAGAGGTTTTAGTGTACGACTGATTGTCTTTCTTTCAATACATTAAATTATACCTGCGTGATCTGACAGTACCTTGTGTATACATTCCCATATGGTATTTCCATTGTGATTTTGGATCCCTACAGAGTATTGAATTAATAACCTTTTCATGGGATCCTCCCTCAAATGTTGTGTCTGGTGCAATTGACAGGTGCTTCGATAGAGACCATGGAGGCCTGGGACCATGTTATTTCAATTGAGCTATGACAGATATGACACGCTTCTACAAATACCAGCAACCACTCATGCATACCCATCATGTGGGGTCTCCTACGGACATCATACATAGATCATTTTTAATTTACTCTTTTTGGTTTGTATTTTGTTGGGTTTGTACTCTGGCCCATTTGAAACACAATTTATACCTTTACTCAGTGGTTCTTTAGTGGCACTCATGTTTTTTCTTTACAAATATTTTGGGATGTGGTGATGTGTGTTTTCATGCATATAGGTAATTATAAAAATTCCTCTCACTCATGGGAAAATTCCTTTAATTCTAGTCTCCAACACCAGGACTTTGAGAGGTGTGATTGGGGCAGTCATTGAATGGGCCCCAGGGGATGGGTCGTGATAAAGTGGTATCAGAGTGTGTTGGTTATACAAGAAGAACTAAGCGTCCATAAATTTTTTTATTGGGAAACAATGATAAGTGTTTCAATATTGGAATTATGCCCACGAACTCAAATGTTGGTGCTATGGCCGATGTATACATACACTAGGACTGAGGAAACCTATATTCAAACATGGTACATGGAAAAACTGGTTGCCAAAAATAATGTGTACAAGCATCATATAGGAATTTTGTGTTTCTCAATGTTTTTCTTGAATCGGGGAAAGCTCAGCATGTATAATCTAACAAATGTGGTACATTTAGGTCTTTTTTAGGATGCCTCCACATAAACTTCCAACTAGGATTTCGATACATGATTTTATGGACAACCCCCCTAGGGATGAGGCGTCACTTCAGGGAATCATGCAAGAGATGGTCCATCTAGGTGGTGCTCTAGTGTTACCACCACTTGTTGACCAATAGTTACTACCAGCACTACCAATAGAAAAAAATAGACTTAGTTCCATGAATGAGTTTTAGAGAAATGGACCACCCATGTTTAAGGGATAGATAGATCCTCAAGATGCTAAGGAATGACTTTAGGTGGTGATGTGCGTCTTCTTCTTAGTGAGGACGCCACATGGACAGATGGTGATTGTAGCTTCGGGCCCTCTTCGGGGGTCGGTAGGGAGATATTGGAGCATGATGACTTAGACACATGATGAGGTGACCCTCACCTAGATAGAAATTGAATGCCTCTTCTAGGAGAATTAATTTCTGAAATTTTGAGCACTTTATGCATATAATATTTTCTACACCTATAGTAGGGCATCATGATAGTAGAATATTACTCAGTAAAATTCACCATGATTTTGCACTACTCAAGAGTCATGGTGTGGGAATCCTAATTTAGGGACCGATCCTTTAATCAGGAATAGTGTTGAATGATTAGGGAATCCATGGGTGTCCATAAAAAATCCCTACTCAGGATGGAGTTCTGTAGCGATCCCTTCTTGTAGATTGCTTCCTGGAAGAGCATGCACCAATAGCTAGATCCCCCAGTAGACATCGGGCATTAGAGTCTTCAGTGTTGGAAATAAGGTAGTAGACGTGGAAACTGAATTGGGATAAACCTATTAGGGGACAACCTCAAGACTTAGGGTCAGTAGTATGGGGATCCAAGAGTAGTAGGGGAATAGGGTATACTTCACCTGTAGAGGGTAGGGGCACGGGGCTCCTGACCTCCCGACCCACTACCAAAATATCAACAGACATTCGAGGGGCATCCATGGATGACACTGAGGTTCGAGAGGGGTGGACAGTATGAGTGGCATATGTGGCTGAAGAGAAGGTCGAGCAATAGGTGGTAGAAAATGGATCGAGTTAATAACACTTCCACCCCCAGGTGGTCCACCCTAACCTCCGGGAGCTGGTGGAAATGGGTTGGACTAGCTTCATGTATTTGAGGCTTATGACCATGGAAATAAAGAGATTATTAGAGGTACAATCTTTGTATTATCCTCCTTAGTTGTAGCTCTTATAGACACAGGTTCCAGTAACTCTTCCATGTACCCAGACCTTTTTCAAGTCTCGAAGAATACAGTGGAACTTTTGGATCCATCTTTATGATTAGAGACTCGTAGGGGAGAGGATTCTATGAGTACACACTTGCACTGGTAGTGTGATCCTACTCTTGGAGGTGAGAGCTTCGTTTGGGATCTCTTAGTAGTGGCCTCAAGGACATACGATGTAATATTTTAGCATTGACATGTTATCCACAGTTCATGCTCTAATTTTATGTATGAGTCATAGAGTGCGGTGTGTCTGTGAGGATGGGACTATGTTTTCCTTCATCAGTAAGAAGGGAACTCCTGCAGCGCATGACAAACTTTCTCAGAGGAGGGTGCATCCGATCACCCACCTGTTGGATACCCTCACCCTTGGTGTGGTGGACAATAGGAGTCCAAGATTTCATATAGTTTTGGGAGAGTATGAAGACATATTTCAAGATGATGTTCTAGGACTACCTCCTCATAGGACGGTAGACTTCGGCATCGATCTATACCCCAAGACAACACCAATATCAACACCGGAATATTGGATGGGTCCCTCAGAGCTTTGTGAGTTTAGGGTACAGCTGGAAGATATGCTAGAGAAGGTCTTAGCGATGCCAAATATTTTACCATGGGTATCCCTAGTGCTGTTTTCCAAAAAGGAAGGCAGAAGCTTGAGTCTATGCGCGGATTTATGGTGCATCGTCTATGGGTCCGTGAACAAAACATTTCCACTACCGAGAATTGATGACCTCTTAGATCAGATAAAGTGAGCAAGATGGTTCTCAATGACTGGCCTCAGGTCAGGCTATCATTAGCATTGGGTATGGGATGCAGATGTACCAAAGATATCCTTCATATGTTTGTATGGCCACTAATAGTTCTTAGTGATTCCCATTGGCATGACCAATGACCAATCAAGGTTCATGGGACTCATGAACAATATCTTCAATACAAGCCTTTATCATTTCATGGTGTTATTCATTGATGAAATAAGAGTGTACTCAGCATCAAAGGAGGAGCATGCTACACACCTACATATAGTCTTGGATACACTCTAAGAGAACCATCATTATGGGAAGCTCTATAGGTTCTAGTTCTTGATTCGAGAGGTCCAATTTTTAGGACACATCATCTCAGAGGATGGATTTTCTAGGGATCTAGCGAAGATAGAGGTAATGATTTCTTGGGATCCACCTAGGAGTGTGAATAAGGTGTAGAGTTTCTTGGGGTTGGCTAGATATAATCAAAAGTTCATGCCCAACGTTTCTAGAGTAGCATCACCCTTATCGGATTTGACAAGGAAGGGAAATCCATTCGTGTGGAAAAATAAGTGCTAGTAATGTTTCATGGAGCTGATACAGAGACTGAAGAGTGAACCCATATTGAGAATACCATAGGGGGCATTGGGTATGTAGTTTTATATGAATCATAAAGTACTGTATTGGTCGTGTCCTGATGTAGGGGTGAGTAGTGATCCCTTATATTTCATGGAAGTTGAGGCAATATTAGCAGAACTACACGACCCATCACCTGTAGTTAGATGTAGTGGTCATTTATTTGACGATGTGGCGGAAATATTTTTTGGTGAATGGTTTACCCTCTACTCTGACGAAAAGAGTCATAGGTATATCTTTTCCCATAAGGACCTGAAATTAATCCAGCAATAATTTTTGGAGATATTACATGACTATGACTTCAAAATAGTCTATAGTCTTATGAAGGGGGGGGGGGCATGGTGGTAATCGCACTCAGTAAGGGATACAATTCACATCTATTGAGTGAAAAGACAGATCATCTATCTATGATATGGATATTATTCATGGATGATGGTGGAGAAGAGTACATTCAGTCGATGAATGTCTCTCCACTAATCTTCCATCATCTTCAGGATGCACAACAGGTGAATGTTGACCGTGAGTCCTGACGTACTCAGTTATCCTCAGGAAGGGATCCTAATGAATTTTCAATAGGTGTGGAGAATTTCATCCTTTTCATAGGAAACATTGTATTACGAGTGGCATTTCTAGCAGATATTTTGAGGGAGTGTCATACATCCACCTTGATGGTACATCATGGAGTGGTGAAGATGTACAAAGATATCTGACATCAGTACAGGTGGCCATGGATGAAGAAATTGGTTACCAACTTCGTTTCAAAGTGCATCATTTGTTAGAAAGTAAAGGTTGGGCATCAGGTTTCAGTAAGCATGGACCATCCACTTAAGGTATGAGAGTGGATGTGGGATGGTATCTCAATGGACTACATGATAGGATTACTATGCGCATCCAAGGGTCATGATTCTATATGGGTGATCGTAGACTGACTCACAAAGTTGGCTAACTTCCTACCCATCTGAGAGCATGGATTAGAAGAGGGAATGGGATGCCTCTAAATCCAAGAGATTGTACCACAATATAGGGTTTCTTTGAGGATCATACCATACCATGATGGTCGTTTTACATCCCGGTTATGGAATGGATTATAGGAGGCATTCAGGACTCAGCTGCCCTTGAGAATTGCCTTTCACCCATAGACCGATGGTCAGACAGAGTAGACCATACAGACCCTGGAGGACATGAATCATGATTGTGTTCTTGATTTTTTTTATATTTTTGAGGACCAACCTCCCCTGTTAGAGTTTTCATACATCAATATCTATCAATCCATAATTGGCATTAAACTATTAAAGGCTTTGTACGGGTGGCCCTGCAGAGCACCCCTATACTGGACAGACCCAGGGGAGCCAGCACTCATGGGTCCAGAGTTGGTAGAGGTTACCACTGAGAAGGAGAATATCATTAAGGAGTGGATGAGTATTTTAGAGATTAGGCATAAAACTTATGCTGACAAGAGATGGAGGCCCATGGATTTCATGGAGGGAGATCATGTTTTCTTTCATGTATCACCCCAATGGGGATTTCAGAGATTTGGACAGGGTGTAAAGATATATCCATGGTTCATCAACCCTTTAAAGATTCGGATTAGAGTTAGCGAGGTGGTGTATCACTTAGCTCTACTACCAATGATGCATCAGGTGCACAATGTTTTTCCGGTGTCACATCTGAAAAGGTACGTGCAAGATCCATCACACTTCATTGAATGGGTCGACTGGGACATTGATGATGGGGTGACAAATATGGATTTCTTGGTGGAGATAGAAGATCAAAATGAAAGGGACCTTCATGGATTTTTGATTCCTCTGGTGCGAGTTCATTGGAACCACGAGAATCTCAAAGAGAGCACATGGCAGAGGGAGGCTCAAATTTATTCTTTTTACCCCCATTTGTTTGTTTATGCTTGATTTGGAGTATGGGGATGTGAAGGCCAAAATTTTTGTGTAATGTAATTTTATGAAAATTCTTTTTATATTTTTAATTATATAGAATTATTTTGATACTAGACTATTTGAAGGAACCTGATTCCGAGGATCGGTGAGCCAAAAATAGTGTTTAGATTTTTGTTTGAGTTTGATTAAATAAAAATATGAGCATGTTTTTCTAACTTTTAAACTAGTGCTCATTTTAAAAAATCTGAGGGAACCATTCAACTCGAAACATTAGGATTTACCTAGAAATTACGTAACATTGACCAGTAAGGGTAAAACAGAAAATATATTTTTCAGTCTTTTTAGAAGAAAAAAAATAAAATTAAAAGTTATTTTGTTTTATTTTTTCACCGTTGAGAGTGTCATTTAAGCATTGCGGTGCGGCGATGAGTCAATGATGAATCCCATTGATGGGGCTCATAAATGTGCCGTATAATGGATAATTATTTTTATGTGTAATTGAAACACTATTTCATTAATGAAACAGTGTAACAACGTGATGGCACGACTTAATAAAATTACTGTGACATATTTATATTTTAATGGTATAATGGGTTAGAGAAATAAAGTGAAAACTGGGAATTTCACAAATGAAATGATAGTGAGGAATCCATTCCAATGATGAATGAAAACAAATCATTAGGGAAAAATATTTCATAAAATAATGGGTCTTGTATCGAATGGTGATGAATGCCAACCCCCACAAACGGATCTCCATCGGTAATAATCGTCCCTCTGATCGAACCTTCTCTGGGTAGGGGTTATTTTTTTTTGATTTCTTTTTCATCATTCTAAAACCAATGAACTTAGACCATCCCATGTTCTTCTTCATCTGTGGGTTGTTAATATTGAGGGAGGATTTCTGGAATTGTAGTTTTGCTTTCGGATCATTTATTTTCGTCAATAGAAACTAAATTTCTCATTCCTGTTTTTCAACAAATATAACGTGGAGGAATCAGGGCAACATGAAAAAGGCCATGATTCATCTATCTTTGGGAATTCATGGGTTTTTAGCAACTATACTTCCTATTTGACAGTAAGGTTGCACCGAGGATGTAAAAGGAATGAAGTCACCCCAAGGAATATGGGGGCTTATACTCTTCATAGAACAGACCACTGGATCTGACCTAGTAGTACGTGGAAGCCATCACCGGCTCACTAGAGGGAACAATGGGTGGGGGGCATGAAGTTGTGCTGATACGACATACATGTTAGTGATACAGGATCAGTAGGATGTTGCGTTGGTGCCTAGGGGGCATGGATGCCACTACCTTACCATTTGATGGGTTTTCCATGTCGTGTGGGCCACAACATCTTTCTCAGACATAGTCCAATGTGGACCACTTCTTGGACTAATGAACGAATGGAAAAGCCTACTGCAGGGTTCTGAACAAGATCCTAGGTGGAATTTGAGATGGAGGAGACTAGACCGCCAGTTGAGGGGTGGGCTAGCGGGGTGTGAACCAGGCTACTGAATGGCCCGAGATGGAGTATGATGACCAGATTTTTCATGCCAAGCCTGTGGAATAAGACTTCGCCACTGGGCAGCCTAGTATCAGAGAGAACTGGACTACCTATTATGTGATAGTTCAGATGGAACCGGGTCACTGGGCGACCTAGCGAGTTTGAACCATGGCCAAACTAGTCCCAGTATAGCGAGTCCCAATGGGCCTTTCCCGGACCCAAACTGGGTCAGTTCGGGTTTGTAAAACTGGGCCAGAGCATGCGGGGCCCCTGGAACAGGTTGGTCGGGTCGGTCCAAATGGGTTGGACAAAACCGGCCCATATTTTCTAAAATGACAATATCTTTTAGACTGGGCATCCGATTGATGTTCCATTTGCAGCGTTGGGTACCTCATGAAGAGGGGGTTCTTTTGGATTTATTTAAGGATTATTTCAGGGAAGTTTAATGTGATGAACGGCTTGAGGAGTGGATTCTACAAAAATAAAGCACACTATGTGTGGGAATCCTACGTCTGGCTGATGCCCAAAGACAACAAAAAAGAAAGCCTATGTGGATCTGAAACAACTAAACCTGTATGGATAAGCTACAATGGCCTATGTGCGAATCAACTATATGTGACTTAGTAGTCCCACAGGGTGGAGAGACTCTATGTGACCTGACAGAACCATCCTAGTCATTAGGGATGAGTACCTCAGTATGATTACATATATGGAAAGCGGATCTGTGTGACCCGACAGGCCCATGGTGGGGAGTGACTCTGTGTAACCTATCTTACCTATAGTACTCATCAAGGATGAGTAACTCAGAATTCCATGGTGTTCTATGTACAAGTGATAATATTTCTTTCTATACTTTAGATTATACCTACCTGAGCTGAATGTACCTTGTGTATACGTTCCCTTGCGGTCTTTCCCTTTTGTTTCAGGATCCCTATAGAGTATTGTGTTACTCACCCCTACATAGGCTCCACTCACACATGTTGTGTCTGGTTTAGATGAAAAGAGGTTCGATAGATACATTTGTGGCTCCAGACTAGGTGGTTCCTAGTGAGATACGACTGGGAGGACGTACATCATGATCTACAAGCAGCCACTCTTAGCCTACCCTTCAGGTGGTGTCCCATGCAGACGTCTTACATAGATCTTTTGTACTTTACAATTTTTATTTTTTCTTTTGATGGTTTTGTATTCTGGCCTTATTTTAATTACAGTTTGTACCTTTACTCGGTGGTTGTATAGTGGTGTGTATGTTTTTTCCTTTCTAACTATATGAGACGTGGTTTTGTGTTCTTGCGTGCATATAGGTATTCTAGAAAATGCCTTCTACATGTGGGACAATGCATTTGGGGCTAGTCTCCAGCCCCTGGCCTTTGGGAGGTAGGCTTGGTGTATTCAAAACATGGGCCCCGGGGGATGGTTGATGCCATTTTTTCTAAATAGTGTTATTTTTTAATGAATTGTGAAAATACTAAATTTTAACTAAAAACAGACTTTTAATTTAAATAAATAATACAATTAAATTATATTTTGAATTGGTTTTGAAGTATATATATATCAATATTAAATAAATTCATCTAATTTAGGCCATTTTAAACATTTTTATATTGAATTTACATATAAAAACATTTTTTTAATAATTTCACTTAAAAACATGCTTTATAATCCCCTATGTATGGCTAATTTTAAATTAATTTCTACATCATCATTGATTGGAATTTTTAAAAATGAAATAAAAATTGGGAATAATACTAATTTATAATTTCTAGTATGGTATATTTTATAGTTTTTCAAATAAATTTGTGAACACGGTTAAAATTAATTACAACAATTATAAGAAAAATGAGGTTCCCAAGAGGCTAAAATTTAAACTTATGGTCTCAAATTACATAAAACCTATTACATAAAATATTATATTTCAATATTTAGGCCTTATGGAATATTTGTTTGAGTATTTTATTTATTATTAGTGCCACATTTCATGGAAAACTTGTTGTTTTTAGTTATTCTTTCAAAAATTTACATGTTTGTCTATTACACCACTTATAAAGGAAACCCCCTCTCCTCATCCCTTCACACCCTAAAACAACATAAATTTTTTCAATAAAAACATAAATAACACCCATAATTCCCACCCCTAATCATATTTTCCTTAGTATTTCCATAAATCAAACATAGGAAGGAACTAGTGCGCACCTAAGCAGGATACCCTATGAAGATGTAATATCTTTATAAAATATTATTTACTTTATTTCATTATACCCCACCTTAAATTAGTTTTAAATCATGATTATATAATAAAAATACTATCTTTAATATAATTAAATTCTTTTATAAAATGTTTATGACCTAAAACATCAGACACATCAATCAAATGGGTTACGAAATAACAACCGTGTGTATGGAAACTACCGCCTCGTGAACTGATTTCGTTAATTTTTACATTAACAACTATAATGGTTGGTAAAAATGATTTAGATAAATTTATATATCATATTAATGATTTATTCATTCCTATTTAATTAATATATATACCATACCATCATACCTTCTATTTTTCAGGAATACAACAACATCATTCGTGTGTATAGCAGTGTACCCCCTTGCGAGGTGATATGATTCTTTCACACCTTACATGGAATGTATCATGGATATGTTTAATATAAATATGTAATATATAGGAATAACTATTATAATTTAATGATAAAATATATACATACCATTTAATTTTATTTATTTAGTATGATAATAAAAAAGAAGCAGTGTTCATGCATACATATTGCCTACTATCTCCATGAATAGTGCATTATTTCCTGTCAATAAATTTTCTAGATTAATATATATATATAATGAATGTATATGATATTTAAATTATGATTTAAATTATTTAAGTGATAATAAAATGATTAATTTAATAGTAACAAATAAATATAATGTCAAATCATAATAATAAATTAAGGCAATCAAACCTGAAATAGTGAAAATAAAGAAATATTATTAAAAACTGGGAGATTGGGTTTTTAAAAATAATAATATATTATATTATATACATTAATATGGTTCATTTAAAATTTAATAATGTAATTCAAACAATTATTAATTATGTTAAAGGGCCCACAATAAGAAAGAAGTGTAACGTATAATATTTCATATAAATTTTCATTCCATTTAGATTTATATGTTATTATAAACCAATTAAATTTTATGTAGTGTATATAATTCATTTTTTACATTTATATCCATAAAAATTTACTATTCATTTTATTTTATGTTTCAATTTCAATTTTCCCATCCTAGTGGATTGTACTTGAAATTATCATGTGATAAAATTTATTATACAACCACACTTTGTTTTTTGAATTTTATATCCCTCTTAAAAAAATCACCTTATTGTAAAAAAAATTAATATAAATTTAATTTTTTTTTAACTATAGATAATATCATTTAATGTATATTATTATTTCCTAAACCATGCACAATTTTTCATATGGGTTTTACTTAGAATGCTATATAATTAACAGGAGGAATATCGATAATTTCGTATCCCTTATTCAATATGGATATTTATTATAAGTATGAAATATTTATTTGAAATAAGGGGAATTCTTTGGACTGGTATGAAATTTGTCGGGAAACATTTAATTTAAGCTATTTGATGCATCAATAGTCTCCTGATGTGAATAATTTGGCCAAATTTGATGGGTTTCAACTAGTGTGTCTTAAAACGTCTTACAAATGGTCTTGATGTTAAAGGTTCCATGTGACTAGGTAACATGGTGTCAAATAATTAATAATTTCTTTCATTTAGAATTCAATTATTATTATTATCCAAGATAGATTTTCTATGAAAGTATCTATAGATGCATTTCATTTTCCATTTATTGAGTAAATGCGAAGTGTTTTTGATATTTACCTTGAAATAATTACTATACATTATGCAAATATTTATGTGGTATGTGTGTTGAGTTATCTACCTTGACATATTGATAATGAATAACGATTCATGATAGAATACATTTTCCTAATCCCTTAATAAGAATTTGATGACACCCTTATTGTGTTTCCTTTCATTTGGATATGAGGATGGATTTTTGGAATGAAATAGAAGGATGGGGAGTATTTACCTTTTTATGATTTATTTTATTTTTCCTATTTTCTATGGGAATCATTTATGTATTCTTGTTTTCCAAAACTACTAAAATTTGTTGTCTATTGGGATTTTAATCTCTTAAATATGGTAGTGTAATGATGTAAGACACTAACATCAGGATACTGGGGTCGGGGTCTTTATAAGTTTTGTTAAATTACAAGACATTTTAAAGAAAAAAGAATCATTATACATATAGTTTTCTATAAAATGAATATTTGTAACTCTTCCCTGGAAAATAAATCATTTAAAAAAAACAAAAATACATTGGAATATAATTTTAATGAGATTATTTAAAAACCTATGATTAATTTATGAAAAATAATTTCTAAAATTTCCATTAAGTAAACATATTATTTTCGAAAAAAATTGAAATATTTTTTGAAAAATGTATTTTTGAATAAATAAATTTATTTAACAAAAAAGGTTGGATAATTCCGAGAGAATTTACAAATATATTTGTATTGAGTATGACATATATAAAATATTTATAAAGTAGATAATATTATTTATACCCACCAATTTAATAGTTTAGTTATAACTATCACCCATAGTAACATTTTTTTAATATATAACATTTTTTAATCTTAGTGTTACATGTTACTCAAGCTATTGATGAAATTAAATTATATAAAGAGAAAAATTTTCATAAATGTAGTGGTATTAAGAAACCATGACCCACTATCCTTCAATTAGAACTAACACTAATCCCATGATGATTTATAGAGGAAATACAATGTGATCATTAATAATAGATAATAAATTTACCTCAATTTATATGAAATTTATCTATATTTGATGACATATTAAGATAACCAAATAGACCTCATTGTCCTTATAAAATTAATCTATGATCACTTAAATATTAGGGTGTATTTAATTTTATAAGAATAATTTTAAGGTACTCAAAATTTATATAGGTGTTAAAAATTTAAGCCATCATCGTCTCACAAAATAATCATCACACCGTGATAGGGCTATCTCAATGAAAATATTGAGATCTACATAATGATATCCTATATCACTCCATATTTAAAAATAGAAGACATTTTAATAATACATGATAGGGAAATTTTAATGTCATATAAAATATGTTAATGTTGAGCACAATATCGTACAATATCATTCATGGTTCAATAAAATCACTATGCCATGATGAAACCTAAAATCAAGAACCAAATAATTCAACCACTTGGTCTGATTCATGTGATTCATGTGATCACACCATCATGAAAACTCATTGAAATAGAAACACCACCAATACATAGTTCAAATCATGATTAAAAACACCATGTTGTGGTCAGTAAATTATAAAGGAAAATGTAAGACTAACAAATACCATATATATGGGCCTTTTTAGGTAATATATGTGTTTACATTTAATAAAAGTATCTTGAAAGTACATTTGTATATGAAAAAAACTCTCATTTATAGAGCCTAATTCTTCTATGAAACAATGCAGTGCCCAAATCTCATAGATTGCACCTCACTTCATGACACAAGTACTATAGTGTAACCTAAAACATTATGGAATAACACATCATATAACAAACATACCTTGCCATCCATACATCCAATTACATCAATTTAGTCAATGATATAATGATACAAAGTATTTCAAACTCATTTATCATCCTTGACTCCATAAATCATCCTCCATCATTCCCCCAACACATCCTACTCCTGAAAAACAAAAATGAATTGGCAGAAAAGTCCATTTTTTCTCTAGATAAATCTCAAATGATTATTATCCTCCATAATAAAGAATACTCTAGGAAGGAAAAATAAACCATGAACATAGAACCCATATATTATAACTGTAAAATTGAATGATGTTATCAATATAGAATAATGCAATAATAAAACATAAATAATCACACAAAATTCGTATTAATTTGAAAATATCATAATAAAATGTTTTTGAATCATCATAGGATGATGATCATGAATCATGACTCATATTTCCATGTTAAATACTCAAATCCAAAATTTCTTCAACATAATGATGACCAATGGAATAACATTTCCGTAAATCACATTCAATATATGATGTTGGATCTAAACTAGACACTCCATGAGCATGGTGTCATAATCTATATAAAACTCTCCCAATTCAATGAATTTGGATGTTTTTGTGGGAATATTATGATGTAATTTTAGCACAAGGAAAACATCATATACTTATTTTGATTATAACTTAATTTATAATTTTTATTCTTATCTACCAACCTATAATAACTCCAAGAATTTCCCAAAAAACCATAGTGCAATTTTACTCACTAAAAAACCATTATAACCCTTGATGATAAGATTAAATCTTGAACACATTATCTATATCCTTAATCTCTAGAGGTAACCTCCTATTATTCGAATAATACATTCGACTTTCATATTCTATATTCATCCTCACCTGAATTATCATAACCTTATCGATAGTCTTATGATCTCATATGGACCAAGGAACAATTAATATCTTTTAATTGTACTATAAAATGTTAATGATCAAGGATTCAAATAGACAACCTCAAAAGAAAAAATGGAAATAGAATCATAATAACTATTAATATTTTAAATCTCAATTAAAGGATACTTATTCACCCTTAATCCACCAACATCCATAATACTGTCATAAAATATATCCTTCAACTTTTGGATGGTTTGCACCTTTTATCCATCCATATTTGGATAAAAACAAATTATAAGACATAACAAAGAACCGAAAAAATATTTAATACATCTCTATCATCATGAAAAAAAATTGGGATCACGATAATAGATTATGTTCCTCGACACCCCATAGTGCACCATGATCTTATCTATATATAGGCTCACCAATGAAATGAAAATTATTGAATTATTTGTTTCTAAGAAATGAGATCGATTTAAAATAAAATCAATAAATTACAAAATTTAATTAAATTTACATTGATATAATGGAATTCTAGTGGTTAAATCCATAAAAATGTCATTACACTTCCCATCAGGGACAACCATTGGCTATAACGAACCCATTTTCCCATAATGCTTTGCCTTCACCAACTCATACAACAAATATTGAGTTGAATTGTTTATCTTTGACTACTTCATATGTGACCAACAGAACAGAACCCAAAAGGAATGTTTCATCTTGGATATACTAGGATTAACTATCATGGGTGATATAAGAATCTCAAAAAGAACAACCTCGTGCATCACAAAAAAATATCTGATGGTGAGCAATCACTAAAAACCTCAGAAGAGAGTAACTATGAAATATATGACCCTTTAATTTGTGAATATATTTTATTTCCATCATCTGTATGATATATTGAAGTCATAGTCCAATAAGAACTCATTCAACCTTTACAAAAATATATTGAAATACCATTGATGGAATACATACCTGTATTAGTTGTGATATATAATGACTAAAAAGAATTCACTAATGTTTTAATGTTACCATGACATTATAGAAAAACTCATTCTACCAAGAGAAATTATTTTTGAATACTTATTATTGTAGGGGCATATATTCCTAGATATATTTCATAAAACATTATCATACAACATTAATATTCAATCCAAAAAAAGATCATAATTATCATACAAAATAAAAAATATTAATTCCAGTTCTGTAGATGAGGGAACATGATCATGGATCAAAATAATCTTATCGTGGTTGAATAATACCAATTACTAATTAATATATACTAAATCCAAGTCCTTATTATTTAGAGATATCAATGGGGATAATATAAGTGAAATTTCTAATATAAACTCGTTATAATAGACTGTGAGGATAAGGAAACTATTATAATCAATATCATTCTATCAAACATCGCATGAAAAATCATATTACTCTTTCTAGGGTCCATATTCACTACACACTAAGACAAAACATGAATTAGAAAAACAACCTCAAAAAAAGAAACATACAATTTGATAAATTATCCTAGATTTAATGGTGATGGTGGAATTTAAAAACAATCCTTATATTATTGACATGATTATACTCATACATTGATTTGTAAAGGATGTTTTTGATGAACATTACAAAAAAACGACCATGTAACTCACTAAAAATATAGTTCATGAGTAACATAAAAACAAATAAGATCATTAATTAAATCAAATAAAATTTCCATATAATCATTATGACTATATTTACACCTGATAGTAGTCTTTGGGATATCCTCCTCCTTTACCCTCATCATATGATATCTAGACCAAAAAATAATCATCAAAAACCAACTGGATCACATCATTTGAATGAGAAAATAATCTTTTCTTTTTTGGTGATAAATATTTTTAACTATCACCTATTTCAATCTCATTCAAACTATGTACATCCACATACCAACCTATATCATCTTGGTTAATAACTACAATGAACCCCATTTTGACATGTGATGACTAATGAAGACCTTCTAAACTAGATCATAGATATATATCCTTATGACAAGGATCATATATTTATTTATAACACATAATCCATTTAAATAATAGTGGTATAAATTTGTAACTCTATGAAAAACATGATTTCATGTTGAGTCAGAGGAGACAAAACATATATGGAGAATATTTAAGGAAACCCCTTGATGAATATAAGAAACTTAAATACGAATAGATCTACAAAACCCAATTACCTAAACTCTAGTTGAGGAAAAAGATTCTGAAGATTCTCAGAAACCATAAAATGATTCCACTATCCCATTATAACCATGCATTAGCTTCCTCCTATCGTGGATGATATCTATATTTAGAAATTAATCGATAACTGAATTCATAGAATACAACAAATCTATTATAAGAATGAAATATTCTAGTTATTTATCCATCTAGAAGGTATCCAAAAATTATCTATTCTACTCCATCATCATCTCACAACCTCAACACACATCACTAAAACTATAAAGATCATTTATTGGAATATTTAACACCACCAAAATGGAAATACTCTCCAACATGATTCCTTAAGAACAAACCATTTTTTGTAAAATGAAGGATTGTGATGATTTAGAATCAAATAATGTAAATATGTTGGTGGAATATGATAAAATGGTACCTCATATGTCCTTTATCCCATATGGATCATGTGACATCATGGTGTCCAACTAACCATTCCCTTTTCTAATAACCAGTTTTGCCTGATGATGATCACATCTACATCTATGATCAAACCTATTTCTCTGATGAAGTGGGTCACCATTGGGATATCCTCTAAAATAATTTTCTAATCATTGAAGAGTATAAACCATATACATATTTTTCATATACAACTCTTGAGAAAACTACTATAGTATTTCAAGAACAAACTAACCCTCCCTAAATACTGGACACTATGAATAGTTAGTAACTCAAATCACCAATGAACATGACCCCTATAAGAAAATAATACAATAATAGAGGCTCCAATACATTCATGAGAAGTACAAATTCTATAAACATACAATTGATTATACTGAGACTAAATCCCCACTATTCGAAACCTCGATGATCTCAGCATATAGAACCTTATATCAGAAAAATTTTGTCTGAGAAGCATCGATGAATCCTATACTAGTATGATCTAAAATATGGATACATCATCTCAAATAGCTTCCCCTTCATCAGCATGTTTAGATATTTTGTCAACGTAAATAGTTTAATTGCCTAAAATATTATGGGATACGAAAAAAAATCAAATTCCCTTATCTATGCTCCAAAGAGTTTTTTTCTTTGGAAAAGTGATAATGATTCTGGAGTGTAATCCTGAGATACCATACACTATGTCTCTCAATGTATATGGAGACAAAATCCCATCTCTTCACCACCATCATCATCAATGAATGGAACTCTACATAGAATTTACATTGGATATCATTCTATCAAATATATACCATCTTATCCACCCCATAGAATAAAATCCATTACATGAACCCTTCCCCTCCAATATATCTAACAATTAATTGGAATATGTAATATAACATAGAAAAAATGGAGAAAAAAATGATCTTGAGCTCATCAAACTAGCTGAAATCTTCATGTAAGACACACATCCCTCATGCATAACTAGTCCATGATTCTCGAACATGGATAGAATATTTTTTGAAGACTCAACATTCTTAGTTTGTTCAATATTCTAAAGTCAACAGGATCATCTTTCCATACATCATGATCAAAAATAAGGTTTTGTTAAATCTTATAGGTTGAACTAATTTATAAATTTATATAAAATTGATATACAACAGATAAAAAAAGTATCATGTTCAATTTTCTATGTTAAACCATCATGGGTGGTTTTAGAACATATTTAGAAAATTATGTGGAATGACGAGAACAAAGATAAATAATTATAATCCATATGTTAGGAGAACACAACATGTTATGTAAATCCAATTTCAGGTGTTATTAATGTATAATGATGAATTATTTATCCATTTCATTACCAGAGTTAAGGATAAGAAACTCCATTGAATTTCACGATTTAGGAGGATCATTCATCTATTTATAAGAACATCAAAAAATTCTAAAAAATAATTCTAAAAAAATTGTATATTATAATAAATTATTTATTAATAATAATTTCCTAACACGAAAAATAGTACAAATGTAGAAAAAAGGTACACAAATAGCATAATAACTCATTATATTACCTAAAAAAACAGAACATACCCCAACAGGTTAATCAAGAGGAAGTGTGAAAATAAAGAAAACCTAAAAGTAAATTTTTATCACACCATAAGTGTGAAATAGAACAAACAATGTGGACCTCTAGGTATCAAATTTTATCTTTATTTAATGTTGCCAAAATAAAATAATAATATAAATCAATTCAAAATGGATTGTAATTCCATTCCAAAATATCTACTATTTATTTTCTTGAAGAACCATAGATAAAAAAATAAAATACCTACATAAATATCAAGCTATCATATTATTTAATTTATACTTGACTATAGTTTTCAGAGGGAAAAAATATATTGTAGTAAAAATCCATCTTCTCACTGAACTCTTTTTCAAGAGAATGTATGGATCTTGATGAGACATCTTGAGCTCACATTGTGCTTTATCTTGTATACTTGAATGAGTCTTATATGTATTGTTTCGGTAAAATAGATCCATTAACAATATGTGAAAAAAAATATTAACATATGTATAACCACTATTATAATATTTTTGGAATGAATAGAAACCCTCATTCAATGGATATCCTCATATTCCAAAACCACTCTACTTCCAAATGTTGTACATGAAAAATTAAAACGAAAACTAATATATTGTGATAAAATAAAATATTTGGATTTTTAAAAGTCATCAGCATCAGAAATGTGGCTGAAATATTTTACAAACTACTCAAAATATTAAAATCGTGATTTTTAAAGCACTAAAAACTGCCATTAATAGTGCTTGAAAATCGCAGTTAATCATCAAGAAGAAAAAGGGGATTCCCATTTAATAGCACTAAAAATTGATAATAATGGAACCATTTATCAGTGCTATTTTGAACACTAATAAAATACAATTTTATCTACTCTATTTTGAGCGTTGATAAATTCCCCCTTTATCAGTGCTCAATTAGCGCTGATAAAGCCCAAGTTTCCTAAGGAAACCCAGCACCTATAGAGAACCTACACACCTGATACAACACCTGCACACACAACACAAAAATTCACCTGCACACAAAATAGCTACAAAAAACCACACCTACACACAAAAAAAGCATAGAAGAACAAAACAACGCACACAAGTGTTTTGTAAACAATGTTATATACATTTACTTGAAATCATGAATAAAAACAAAACTGTTATATACATTTGAAACAATGTTTTATATATTTACATTTAAAATTATCCAATAAATAGTTAAACACATTAATGTTTCCTCCTTTTTGCATATGTGATCCCCTCTCGAAAATTGTTTTCCATGGTATTAGTTTCCCAACAAAGAATCTGTACATAGGAAAACAAATTCCTCCTATATATGAAAATAAATATTCTGTTAGTAATTCAATAATGATATAAATTAAACATTAATATGAAAGAATACATTAATAAAATATAAATCAATAATATAAAATACAAATTTGGGTAGGTAGGGGGCCATAAGACTATATGATACTTGATACCTGACCTTGATATGGGTAGGTAAGTGGCCATGATAAGCTAATAGAGTAATGAAAAGGGAAAAAGTTCAAAAACTAAATCAATTAATGATTTTATTAGGTTTCTATGTTTATGGAATTACCCACTTTCTCTTCTTAGTATTATAAGTGGATGGAAAGTCAATAGATAACTTCAGGTGCTAATGGTGGTGCTAATGGAGGTACAAATGGTGTTTCCATTGGATTAGAAACAACCACATCCATGAGCACCATTTGACATGGAAAACCCAGATCATCAGCCTCCCAGTAACTTTTTGAACCGACTTTGGCCACCGTGTCCCTGGGAAAGTAAACATGAGAGGTGGGAGGTGACCAAATTTTATCAGCCTCTTGAAATATCCAAGAGAAAAGGGCTAAAGGATTCTCCCCCTATGACGATGGTGATCTCTGAGCTAGTCCCTCCCCCACTAGAGGGTGATGGACATATATCTTCCTCTAAGAGATTGATGGCCTATTTCACACCATTCTCCAAACCTGAGCTCCTTCTACCTTTCCTGTACATCTTTATTTTCCCTACGGTTCTCGAGCTCTATGTAGGGATCCCAATTCTGCCTTAATCGATCACATAGTTCAACAATTCCTCGACGCTCCTCAATCTAACCCGGGTAGCGCAATTTCCATAGATAATACCATTGGTGGACTCCTTTGATATGTTCATTTTCTATTCATGGGATCTACAAGAGAGGTAGATGGTGGGTCAACTCGACAATAGATGAATTCTGATCAGTTTTCTATCAGAGGATGACCCAATCAATGCTTTGTCTGGTGAAACTCGTAGCTGCAACATTTACCGATTTTTCCTCAAAATACAGTCTTATGAATTCCATATGAAGCAGGACTCCCCTAATGTTGCAATCTGGGTGAGTTCCCATAATATCTCCCTTACTTTTCCAAATCCTTCAATCATTAGGTTTCTTGGGAACCTCGTAGGGATGTATTTATCCTTTGATCATTGAACCACTTTTGTGTTCCATCCTTTTAATACCGATGTGTGCGTGGAAGTGGATGCCTCGAGGAAGCCTTCTGAGTTCGTTCGGATTACCGTAGAAGAAGAATACCAGTGTTGAAAACATGTCATCTATGAGTCGTGGGATGACTTTTTTTCCAGTTTCAAGTGTTTGGGACACTCATCGGTGACATGGAGCCATGGTTCTGGACACCGTATTTCTGCTCAGTAAAATAAGGTCCTAGGTGAGGTTGTTGTTCGTGACAGCCCCTCAGGCGTCTGTTGTAGTGGAAAAAATGCAAAGGGGAAATTGGATACTCTTGATCAAACTCACATCCATGGTACTGAAAGTATATGTTTTCGTGAGGCAAGTAGGGGGTGTCCAAGAAAAGAGTGGGGAGACTTATTAGAACTGAGGCGTTTCAGTGTGCTGTAGGGGATTGAGTGTAACACCCCGAGATTTTATGAAAAATATTCTTTTTAATTTCATTAATGTCTTGTGTTGTACGCTACACCAAAAGAAGCTTTCACAACACGCATCCTTGACTTTCCTTCCATTACACGCAATCACGACCTTCCTCGATAGCTTGCGTCGTACGCAATACCGAGTTTCACTAAACAGCAATATGCTATTAAAACTAGCCGTTATGAATAGTAATAATCACTTTTTGAAATTTTATAAATTTTATTTTTCAAAATGGACTTCATTTTTGGATTCGGAATATCGAAATTAGCCTAGGGTGAAATTTTGGTATTTTTCTGAAAACTTTCAATTTTTGATGAATAGTGAAACTACTAAGTGGTAGGTTAAAAACTGAATTTTGCATAAAACTTAATTTTACCGCTTCTGTGAATGGAATTTCGAAAATCCGAGAGACACGGTTAATATCAAGGACTAAAATGTGGTTCAATGAGATGAAAATAATTTTTTGGTGAATAGTAACTTTTTACTTTTTTTACCGCGGTTAATAGTAAATAGGGTAACTAAGGGTAAATATGATATTAATATTACCCTAACACAAGTCCTAATTCTATTGGACAAGTGTAATTCGACCAAAAACAAACTTAGGAATAAAATATGACCATTTAGGCCCACTTGGATTAGATTAGGACATTTATTATTAATTTATTTAAAGAAGGGTTAAAATAGTTAAAATCAAAGTTTAATAAGTAAATCATTTTTAATATAAGGTTATACATAAGATAAATTCGATTGTAAATATTCATTAGAAAGCTAAAACGATTTCCTACATGATGGTATTTTATTTGTAATTTTTAGACATCAAATAATTTAATTTATTTATGACACAAAGATGATGCAGTAATTATCTTATTAATGAAATATTGACAAAATTGATAATATAAATACCAAAATAAATGTAATTTGAGACTTTTTATGAATTCCACTAATTTTCTAGGTTACTATGATATATTATTATTGATTTAATCAACTTGGTTCGAACATATAATTCTGTTATGACTTTCACAAAAATCATATATCAAATAGTGTCAAAATTGACACAAAATAGTTTTTAAATCAAATATTATATTATTAATTGTTATTTTATTCCTAAAAATCTAAGGTTCGGCCAAATGACTTAGATAAGGATATATATATTAATAATAAACAATTTGGGGTTCGTTTGGCATGTTATAGTAAGTGTATTAACCATATAGTGAAAGAAAACAAAAAGACACGGTAAAAGTTAAATTAATTAACTTAGAGTTAAATCTAATTGATAAGGTTAAAATAATACCCTATTGGTTGATAGGATTTCGACCCATCCCCACTTTATCTTCGAAATAAGACCCTTTGGAACCATTATAAACCGATTTTGACTTTAATATAAAATAATATTTTGAGATATTCCTAAGGTGCCCCTCTCCTCCCTTATAAAAGGACACCTCCTCCCCTTCCTCCTCACACCAATTTGAGCACTCAAGCTCGGCCAACCCCTGCCAAAATCCCTTCTCCACTTCCCTAGAATAATCCTAGAGGACCTGGTATTCTTCAAAGACCAATCTTAGTTCCCTAAGTGGAGGATTCAAAGAGGCGTTTCAAAGAAGAGGTAATATCAATTACCGATCTTTTCAATTTCTTTCTTATTCAACTTCTCCTTCTTTAGTTGTTTCATGATAAAGTAATAACATCAGTATTACTTACATACTGATATGTTATTATAAATATGAAACAACCCTATTTCACCATCTATCCATCCTACGGAAAAAGAAATCACCGCGCGTGCGTACGTACGGAATACCGTCTCCACGCTGTGGTGTAATCTATTTTCCACCACCACCTTACATGGATGGGTATAATGGTGTAAAGAATAACTATACATAGTTATTACAACATCATATTGATTCTGATATATTGTATAATCCACTCCAATTCAATTCAATATTTATAGAAATGATATCATCGCTCGTGCGTACGTACGGACTACCGTCTCCACGACGCGATGAGATTCATTCTCCATGTTAACCATTTAAGAATGATTATAATGTATATATAATAAATAATAATGAAATATATGACATTATAAAGCTACTGGATTTATGTATATACATACATATGAATGTCATCTACTTAATTCCATTCAAGACAATAAGGAAAGAAAAACAGCGTTCATGCGTACGTACGGACTACCGTCTCCATGAACGGTGTTTTTCATTTCATTTAAATATCTATTATATATATATATACTGAATATATATGATATATAAATCATATTTTATATTCTGTAAGTAAGTAAATCATGATATAAGTAATAACAATGTCAAGAACAACAAGTCAAAACACCTACGATAAATGAAACGATTTTTACCCAAAACGTTCTTTCACATGGAATTTACAAAAGAACGGGTAATATAATGTCATAAGTGAACCATATATGATATCATAACAATGAATATGATTCTGGAATTAGTCAATAACATGATTTAAATCATTATACAGGAGGTTTGGACACTTACAATGCAAGTCGGACATAAGGTAAGGGAAATATCACAATCTCATTTTTATCCGAGATTGTTTATTCGTAAGTATTTACTGGGGTGTATTTTATCATCCACATCCATGTTTACTCAATATGTAATATTATTTCCATCCACCTAAAATTGTTTAAATCCATTTTTACCCTTTAGTGAGTTTTTAGTAATACGTATGAAAGGAATCTTTTGCCGTTTTTCGTACAAGGTACTTTTTGACTTTTCCGACAAAAGTACGAAGAATGTTTTTTTTAACTTATACGGCACGAACAGATTTATACTGTTTTATAAAGCCTTATTTTCATGAAGCTTCCTCTAAAAGATTTCATGACTATTTTCAATAAAATCTCTTTCTTTTAAAATTGCATGATGTTTTGTGAAAAGAAATTGATTTTGAAGAAGAAAGGATATTTTCCTCAAGAATTCAATTCAAGTGTTTTATCAAAATTATTTTCCATATAAGATAATAAAGGGTTCTGTTTCTATCCATATTTTTACATTGATTTGACTATGTTGTGATGGAATTATGTTTATGAATTCCTTTATCTTATATGAATGGTTTTATGATGTCATGTTGTTTAAGAATCCCATTTTTATTACATGGGTTATGTAATGATGTATGATTTATGATTTTGTGGCACACATAAGAATGGTATCATTAAGAGATGGGTGGGACCTATATCTCCCTCCAATGCATTGGGTAAAGATTTTATATCTCATGAGATAGACATGGCTGGAATGGTAGGTTATACCGGTTCAGTGAAACAGGACTGAAACGAGGATTACTCGATTCAGAAAGGGACTTTGTCCACTAAGATAGTCTTGGCAATGAGTCTTGACTAACAAGAAATGATTCTCTATGATTATGTGTGTATGCCACAATGAGTAATGTTTTATGTTATGATTTCATTTTCACTTCTATGATTTATCCCATGTTATGATATTATGATCTCTTTTGCAGGTTAAGATTTCCAAAAGCTATGTTCTTATGTATATGATGTGATTGATATTTATTTTGTTTACCCTTACTGAGCATTTGAGCTCACCCTTTTATGTTTTCTTTTCCCCAGGATATAAAGAAAGGTTTTTAGGTAAAAAAAAAGGGAAGATCTTTATGGGAGATATTGAAGATCTTTCACCACGATTAGAAGATTACGTTCCGAGTTTCCAAAGACACTAAACTATTACGATCCTTTAGTGTGTGTTTTTGTTATGTACTAAGTATTCCGCAAATGTAATGTAATGTCCATGTACGTCAGGATACGGGTCTCTACATTTGGTATCAGAGGAAAGGTTTAGTCAACCTTTGGAAACTAGGATGCGAAAACGTTAGTGAGATCCCTAGAGATATTTCTATGGTATGTCTAGGGATGTCCCTAAGGATAAGTATACGTATAGGATATAGTCCTAGAACTACGGTAACGATCTTAGAATTTAAACCTAAGATGCTAGATATTGAGGGTACTCCCCCTTTACTATGTTGTCTTCCCTAGCATGATTTCGCCTCTCACGGAATTCTTTTTGTGTTTTAGTTAATGGAGGGAACCAGAAGGAATTCGGTTAACATTGAATCCAATGGACAAATTGGTGACTATGAGCAACAAAATTGTGTAATGCCTAGAGATAAAGATATTGTGATTATGCCAAATCAGCAATCTCACAATATGATCAATAATGTAAAATTCGGTAAGTTTTCTGACTCGACTAATAAGAGAAAGATGGAGTTCCATGATGATCATAGAGGAAAGAAAGTTCAATTTCCCCTATGTAAATCATGTGGGAAGAGGCATCAAGGAGAATGTTTCAAAGGAACTGGAAGATGCTTTGGGTGTGGAAAAGAAGGACACAAAGCCAGTAAGTGCAAAGGAAAAGGTTTAGTTAACACCAGGGATGAGGATAATGGTATTGCTACAACATCAACAATGGTTAAATGTTTTAAATGTGGAATGTACGGGCATTATGCAAACCAATGCCCTAAGGGAAAGTCTCATGAAGAAAATCAGTATGGTCGTATGGGTAGTATTTATGTGGATGATGATGATGAGACTACAAATGATATGTGAGATGAAATAATTGTTGAAGCTCAGTCAATGGTTTAAGAATGTAGTGGAATGATTACATGTTTATCATGTGTAATGTTGTATAAGTAATATCATGGTACTATGGAATAAAGAGACATCTAAGGATTGTTACATTGTTGTCTTTCCTTGTGTTTTGAAAGTGTATGATTAATGTTACCAGTATCCATGAAAGGTTATTCAGATATTTTTGGAATGTAGATGATATGCGCATAATGAAGGGATAAGGAGAAAATTAAATGTTTGATAGTATTCATGAGCTCATGATTGATATAAGGACTAAGTGATATAATGGTTTGAGTATAAGTAATTTTGAGGATTTTGGTCTATGGAAAGTGTTAACGTTTAACTGCATTCATGTTTTCAATAAGGTTCAATGGGTATTCAAGAGAATACACGATTAAGGACTTTGAATGTTTGGAATGTGACCAACAAGACATATCTTATGATATATGGGGATCAACAACAGTATTAAATCTCTGGTAATCGATGTCACTATATTATGAGAGTGGACTGCAGTATTATGTATAAGCCTAAAGATTAGACTGGATTATGTTGGACATAAGTTAGTATTGTTTAAGGATAGAAGATGGGATGTTATAGTAACGTAGTTTTAGAAAAAGGGACAACCTGCAGGACGGGCGACAGCCCATCGCTTCGGACAAGGCTGTAGGAATCGAACCCACAACCGAAGTGCGACTGGCCTTTATTGCCTACCACTGGCCTACAGGAAGTCCCTGTTTAGTAGAAACTAGTTTTATTATATTAAGCAGTATGATATATGAAGTATAAGTCCATTTTAGGAACTATATATGATTAATCTCACTATAGATCGACTTATGTATATAAATTTTGCTAACCTTTTGAGACAGATGGAATGACCCGTCATTCTATCACATGATCTGCTAACACTTCACGAATATCAAATTCAACTTTATTTATTTAAGAGATGAAGTGGAAATTGTTAAAGGCATGAACAACAGTGATATTGTACCAAAATAAAGTAAGTATTTATTCTAATTCAAATTTTCAACTTTAAGGAAATGATCTTGAAAACCAAAAATGTTGTCCTAGTGATCTTATACCTGATGAATCAGATGGTACCTTATATCATCACAAATCTATGGATTTGTGATTACTGGATTTTCCATAGCCATGTTCTCTACCACTCTCCATCAGAACATGATGGTTAGATTTCTCTTTCATATCCATATTTTCACCTATGTGGAAACCCAGTGATTAGTTTATTTGGGTAATCGTTACATTTCATACTTTAGTTTTTAAAGCCAAGTTTTGGTATTCCTTTTTACTATGTGGGTTTCTATTAAAGAAACTTTCGAATAGTAAACCTTTTATAACCCCAACGAATTTCGAGGGCGAAATTCATTTTAAGGGGGGTAGAATGTAACACCCCGAGATTTTATGAAAAATATTCTTTTTAATTTCATTAATGTCTTGTGTTGTACGCTACACCAAAAGAAGCTTTCACAACACACATCCTTGACTTTCCTTCCATTACACGCAATCACGACCTTCCTCGATAGCTTGCGTCGTACGCAATACCGAGTTTCACTAAACAGCAATATGCTATTAAAACTAGCCGTTATGAATAGTAATAATCACTTTTTGAAATTTTATAAATTTTATTTTTCAAAATGTACTTCATTTTTGGATTCGGAATATCGAAATTAGCCTAGGGTGAAATTTTGGTATTTTTCTGAAAACTTTCAATTTTTGATGAATAGTGAAACTACTAAGTGGTAGGTTAAAAACTGAATTTTGCATAAAACTTAATTTTACCGCTTCTGTGAATGGAATTTCGAAAATCCGAGAGACACGGTTAATATCAAGGACTAAAATGTGGTTCAATGAGATGAAAATAATTTTTTGGTGAATAGTAACTTTTTACTTTTTTTACCGCGGTTAATAGTAAATAGGGTAACTAAGGGTAAATATGATATTAATATTACCCTAACACATGTCCTAATTCTATTGGACAAGTGTAATTCGACCAAAAACAAACTTAGGAATAAAATATGACCATTTAGGCCCACTTGGATTAGATTAGGACATTTATTATTAATTTATTTAAAGAAGGGTTAAAATAGTTAAAATCAAAGTTTAATAAGTAAATCATTTTTAATATAAGGTTATACATAAGATAAATTCGATTGTAAATATTCATTAGAAAGCTAAAACGATTTCCTACATGATGGTATTTTATTTGTAATTTTTAGACATCAAATAATTTAATTTATTTATGACACAAAGATGATGCAGTAATTATCTTATTAATGAAATATTGACAAAATTGATAATATAAATACCAAAATAAATGTAATTTGAGACTTTTTATGAATTCCACTAATTTTCTAGGTTACTATGATATATTAGTATTGATTTAATCAACTTGGTTCGAACATATAATTCTGTTATGACTTTCACAAAAATCATATATCAAATAGTGTCAAAATTGACACAAAATAGTTTTTAAATCAAATATTATATTATTAATTGTTATTTTATTCCTAAAAATCTAAGTTTCGGCCAAATGACTTAGCTAAGGATATATATATTAATAATAAACAATTTGGGGTTCGTTTGGCATGTTATAGTAAGTGTATTAACCATATAGTGAAAGAAAACAAAAAGACACGGTAAAAGTTAAATTAATTAACTTAGAGTTAAATCTAATTGATAAGGTTAAAATAATACCCTATTGGTTGATAGGATTTCGACCCATCCCCACTTTATCTTCGAAATAAGACCCTTTGGAACCATTATAAACCAATTTTGACTTTAATATAAAATAATATTTTGAGATATTCCTAAGGTGCCCCTCTCCTCCCTTATAAAAGGACACCTCCTCCCCTTCCTCCTCACACCAATTTGAGCACTCAAGCTCGGCCAACCCCTTCCAAAATCCCTTCTCCACTTCCCTAGAATAATCCTAGAGGACCTGGTCTTCTTCAAAGACCAATCTTAGTTCCCTAAGTGGAGGATTCAAAGAGGCGTTTCAAAGAAGAGGTAATATCAATTACCGATCTTTTCAATTTCTTTCTTATTCAACTTCTCCTTCTTTAGTTGTTTCATGATAAAGTAATAACATCAGTATTACTTACATACTGATATGTTATTATAAATATGAAACAACCCTATTTCACCATCTATCCATCCTACGGAAAAAGAAATCACCGCGCGTGCGTACGTACGGAATACCGTCTCCACGCTGTGGTGTAATCTATTTTCCACCACCACCTTACATGGATGGGTATAATGGTGTAAAGAATAACTATACATAGTTATTACAACATCATATTGATTCTGATATATTGTATAATCCACTCCAATTCAATTCAATATTTATAGAAATGATATCATCGCTCGTGCGTACGTACGGACTACCGTCTCCACGACGCGATGAGATTCATTCTCCATGTTAACCATTTAAGAATGATTATAATGTATATATAATAAATAATAATGAAATATATGACATTATAAAGCTACTGGATTTATGTATATACATACATATGAATGTCATCTACTTAATTCCATTCAAGACAATAAGGAAAGAAAAACAATGTTCATGCGTACGTACGGACTACCGTCTCCATGAACGGTGTTTTTCATTTCATTTAAATATCTATTATATATATATATATACTGAATATATATGATATATAAATCATATTTTATATTCTGTAAGTAAGTAAATCATGATATAAGTAATAATAATGTCAAGAACAACAAGTCAAAACACCTACGATAAATGAAACGATTTTTACCCAAAACGTTCTTTAACATGGAATTTACAAAAGAACGGGTAATATAATGTCATAAGTGAACCATATATGATATCATAACAATGAATATGATTCTGGAATTAGTCAATAACATGATTTAAATCATTATACAGGAGGTTTGGACACTTACAAAGCAAGTCGGACATAAGGTAAGGGAAATATCACAATCTCATTTTTATCCGAGATTGTTTATTCGTAAGTATTTACTGGGGTGTATTTTATCATCCACATCCTTGTTTACTCAATATGTAATATTATTTCCATCCACCTAAAATTGTTTAAATCCATTTTTACCCTTTAGTGAGTTTTTAGTAATACGTATGAAAGGAATCTTTTGTCGTTTTTCGTACAAGGTACTTTTTGACTTTTCCGACAAAAGTACGAAGAATGTTTTTTTTTAACTTATACGGCACGAACGGATTTATACTGTTTTATAAAGCCTTATTTTCATGAAGCTTCCTCTAAAATATTTCATGACTATTTTCAATAAAATCTCTTTCTTTTAAAATTGCATGATGTTTTGTGAAAAGAAATTGATTTTGAAGAAGAAAGGATATTTTCCTCAAGAATTCAATTCAAGTGTTTTATCAAAATTATTTTCCATATAAGATAATAAAGGGTTCTGTTTCTATCCATATTTTTACATTGATTTGACTATGTTGTGATGGAATTATGTTTATGAATTCCTTTATCTTATATGAATGGTTTTATGATGTCATGTTGTTTAAGAATCCCATTTTTATTACATGGGTTATGTAATGATGTATGATTTATGATTTTGTGGCACACATAAGAATGGTATCATTAAGAGATGGGTGGGACCTATATCTCCCTCCAATGCATTGGGTAAAGATTTTATATCTCATGAGATAGACATGGCTGGAATGGTAGGTTATACCGGTTCAGTGAAACAGGACTGAAACGAGGATTACTCGATTCAGAAAGGGACTTTGTCCACTAAGATAGTCTTGGCAATGAGTCTTGACTAACAAGAAATGATTCTATATGATTATGTGTGTATGCCACAATGAGTAATGTTTTATGTTATGATTTCATTTTCACTTCTATGATTTATCCCATGTTATGATATTATGATCTCTTTTGCAGGTTAAGATTTCCAAAAGCTATGTTCTTATGTATATGATGTGATTGATATTTATTTTGCTTACCCTTACTGAGCATTTGAGCTCACCCTTTTATGTTTTCTTTTCCCCAGGATATAAAGAATGGTTTTTAGGTAAAAAAAAGGGAAGATCTTTATGGGAGATATTGAAGATCTTTCACCACGATTAGAAGATTACGTTCCGAGTTTCCAAAGACACTAAACTATTACGATCCTTTAGTGTGTGTTTTTGTTATGTACTAAGTATTCCGCAAATGTAATGTAATGTCCATGTACGTCAGGATACGGGTCTCTACATTGAGGGGATGTCTATGAATGTTGTTCAGACCTTAATAACGGTATGGAGATCTCGGACTCTCAGTCTCCCTCTGATGGTGGGAATGTCCTTCCAGATAGAAATCTAAATTCAGTTGTGGAATGCACTGTCTCTCCTATTTCTGAGCCTCCATGTGAATAATTCACGGTTCCAAATCCAACATTGGTTTCATATAGAAGGAGATCCACTTGGATGCTTCAATGATGTTGAAAAGTGAGTAGCATCAACCTCTAGGGAACATATTTTTTGGGGTGAAATTGATGACTACTACGGTGCCTCCACATAACAAAGGGAGTCTTGGGGATGGAAGTGTGTTTGATCCTCCTGGAATTGAGGTGGTGCACCCATTATCTACAGAAGTGTCTCAAACTAGAAAAGGGAGTCATGATGAGGGGAGTGTCTTGGGCCCCTTGGACCCAAACATGTTTTGTTCAAAACACAATCCTAAAAAATGGCTGCATGTATGTGGAAGAATGGGAAGAACCCCAATGACCTTGGAAACTGTTTTGGGCCGAGGCCCCCTACAAAAGGCCCATGGGATGAGTTAAGGAACAATTTTGATATTATAAATGTTCAAGATCAAGTTAAGTCTCATGAGGAGGATGATCTAGGTGATGATTGTTATAGACAACTCTCAGTGGAAGTTGGGACCGTTTCCAAGGGAAAGGTCCTAACATCCCTATATGGACGAAGGGTCTAAATGTGAACCGTGACTCCGAGAAATGCACTATGGTCCTGGGGAAAGAACCCATGGGATGTAAAGACTATTATTACTTCCCCAAACTGATGGAAACCATGTCATCGAAGAAAGTTGGGAGCAAGGAATGAAAATTCAAGTAAGATAAGGAAAGTGGTGATCCAAAAAGAGATCCCAATGTGATGGAAGAAGATGTTGGGGAGTGCCTAAAGCTCATATTCCACTCCAAGGAAAAAATTATTAAAAAAATACTTCAACCCAATGCCTCAAATGAAGAGACTGTAAGAATTTATCATTATCTATGCTAGGGGTGTGTAATTTTATTGGCCTATGAGAGAATTAATCACTACACTGTTCTTGGAGAAGTGATTTTACTTCAATGGGGTGTTGTTTGTAGAAGATTACTATTGGAGTGATACCACTCCCATATCCCTCTAGCTCTATTTCAACATGACACAACACTCTCCAGACCTCTATGGTCAAAGTATTCCTCCTCTAGTTGTCCCGGTATTAGAATGTGATGGAAAACACCACAATAATTAGAGCAGATCCCCCACCGTTTAGATCTTCTTCCATGGGAACCCCATACTTTGTTACCAAATTTGTTTTCACCCTCCTTCTTGATGGTGTTGGATCTAAGTGCCTCATTTTCTTCTGAGACATATAGAGTGCTATGTGTATTTTAGAAGAATTTGTTTGTATGGAATCTACATTTTTAAAGACATTAGAGCCCTTGTGTAAGGGTGGAGTGGGGAATTTCATTTGAATGTGCTAAACTATCTTCCAAAGTGGAATGATGCATACCACTCATAGAATATCTTTCAATTAATCCAAGGGGACAGAACACCCTCACATATAGATAAAATATGTGTTTAGACTACATGATCACACTTTACATTATTCTTAATTTCAAAGGTTGTTGCTCTGTATGGTATAAAAAACTGGCCATACCGGTTCACTTTTCCCTTGATCTCAAAGTTCTTTAGTGTGATTAGCCATACCCCAATGATAATTTATAGTTATTTTATAAACTGGTAACAAAGAATGTTTTGAGTATTAAGTAACTCATATCCCCCAATGTGGGCCCCCATCCAACCCCACCACCCTTGGAAGGGGTAAAATTTACTCATCATACATGTCTCATAAAATCATCGCACCATATATCATTTTAATGTTTCATATACTAATTTCAAACTCACCATACATAAAATGAAATGTTTTCATGTATTGAATCTATAAACTGATCATGTCTACCATGAAAAATTTGTTCAATATGTAAAGGTTTGGTAATCCTAAATAGATTCTTTAAATCATATCATTTTCATCTCAACCACAAACTCTATCGTAGTACACTGAATTGAGAAGGGACAACACCGGTTCATCACAAAGCATTAACCAGATGAAATAAACCACCAAAATAAACACCCACAATTCTAATTTTATATAGAATTCTAAATTTTTGATCTATAAATATGGTTTTTATGCTCCAAATCATGTTATAACCCATTAAAAGCAATCCACATAGGCTTTAAAAGTTTGTTCCCAACTTGTTCAAAGTCATGTGATTGCATGACCATAATAGGATCATGTGATCAAATGAACCATGGAGATTTATATGATTACAAGACCCTTAATGCTTTATGTGATCATGTAAATAAAAAAAGAATACATGAATCATGTTTCATGTGAATAATATGTATTATGTGATTTTTATGTGATTGGATCATGTGATGAGATCACATGATCAGTTCACATGAAGCATTCATGCAAAGAAGGTTATGTGACACGATCACATGATGAGGATGATGTTAAGTAGAGAAAAAACCTATGAGTTATCGTAGGGACATGAAATATTAAGTAATTAGGGAAATATTTTTCCCATTTCTCTCCTATATATAGTAAATTTCATGGAATACCATGAGTATAATAGAATACCAATGAAAAATAAAAGGTCCAGGGAATTAGTCAGGTATTCACATCCTTATAACAAATTCCTTTTTTCTTTTTCAGGAATTTGTATGTGAGGAGTGTACGAATCTAGGAATTGATGTATTGTAGGTTCTATATGAGGTGCGTAGGAACCGAAATATTGATGGGAATACATATGTATATATGATGTGGGTTTAATTGTTGAGGTGCAAGATCTATGGACAATGATTTTACTTTGTAAACATCAAGATTACCTCTGTGATTGCGCAGACACAACATCATTTCTCTTCCACCAAAGGCATGTCACATGGAAATAAATCTTCTAAAATAAACTAACCCTGCAAGGAATAATGAAAATCAAATCCACTTTTCATTATATAATTTTTCATTAAAATAGGCATATTATTTCATGACACTACCTTTTCATCTTTCCAAATGGTTTCTTTGGTCCAAATATAATCTAATAATAAAACTTATGATTCATTGTGCACTTTACTACTTTAGGATAACTAGTGCTTAGTATAGGATCTGATCTGAACTACCGATCTGGCATCCCCATGATGCTCTTATCCGACAACATCTCTATAATATCATCATTCAGCATCCACTTTTACTTCTCTTCCAGCACCCATTAACTAGGTAAATGGTTGGAGGAAGAGAATGAAAATTGGAAGCTGAATGATGATATCATAGAGATGGGGTCTGATGAGAGCATCATGGGGACTTCAGATTGGAATTTCATATCAGATGTAATGATAAGTGGTAGTTAACAAACATTAGCGAAGAATCCTTAGTTTTGTTATTAAATTTGGGAGTGGTGCACAAAAAATAAAATTCCAACACATTGAATCAATAGAAATAGCTGCATAAATGACCAAAATATAGAATATAAATGATCTGTGCCAAAATAGTTTAGGTCTAGTTCTTTTCAAAACATGGAAACATAAATAAATAGTTCATAAGAGTCTCCCAATAAGTTTTGCTTTACTAGAAATACAATTCATTTCTAAAACCATTCATCATAACCTAGGATAAAAAAGGGTGACCATATATGCTCAATAAGTGTAAACAAGGGAGATATCAATGATCATATAAGGATAACATAAGTATTAGAAAATCACCATCATCCTATTTGTGTAAAATCTTCCATCAGGGATGTATCCTATTCATTTCTAAACACATCAATATCATCTTGTGAATATGATTTTTTGCGAAAGTCATGGTAGTACTTAAAAAATATAAATACACAAAGGATTAATAAATATTTTAAATGAAATTATAATTATTTTCAAAAATACCTCATTAGGGTTGCTATATTTTGATGAAATAGGATCTCTTTGATAAATTTACAAACATAATAACCATATTCATTTACCATTTTTTTGGACACAACAGAAACATTGAGAAAAATAACTAATTTTTTTATATGTGTTTGGATTGTGAAATATTATTATATATACACGTATACTTTTCCAGTTTTAGATCTTGTAGGCGTTCTTTTCCAAAGGCCCTAGATTTATTCCATGAAGTAGAAAATATTGATACAATGACAAATATTAATCCTTAAAAGTATCTTTAGGGGGTTCGATGGATTCATCTACACATTAGTACATGATGAACGTGATGCCTCCCCCTCCCTGATGGATTTTGAATTCTATAGAAAATCCCCTACTGCATCTGAATCCCTTTCCCCTGGTGGACTCAGATGGCGCTGGCACATCATGGACCTCATGGAACAAGGTCCTCCTCGGTGCCTCACCATACCTGGTGGCCTTCCACCCTAGGCCCTTCCAGTGACTCCCCCCTTGGCTTCCTCCATGGGCTTCCGGGGGTTCACGGGGTGTCCCGCTTGGGCTTGTTTCAGAGTCATATTTCAAGGAGGCCTCACTATAGCTGAGCTGGTCCCTAGTGGTTCGCTTTGGAGATATTGATCCCCTAATCGGGGTATTCCAAGGACTAGTTTGTGGATGGACTCTCATATATCCGGCTAGGGTTTTGTCCCTCAATCACAGGTATTTCCTCATTATTTTGGAGTCCCGGGAGGACTTCGTCAACGCCTGGGCCAGATGTCCCTGATCCTTAGGTCGATGGAGGTTCTTTATTTCCTGTTGGTCCATGAAGGTCCACTAGGATTGAGAGTCGCTGGTAACTATGGTCTAGTTATCCTTAGATATCCAACCATTTCCTCTCATGTGCACAATGTTTCTGGAATTGATTGTAAATTCCATCAGGGAGTTTCTTAGTGCATATGATAGGAACCTCTCACTCAGAGTTCAGTGGCTGGTTGGATTTTTGTGGTGATAGACAACTCTTCTCCCCCACCGTCCAAGATCCATCTTACTGTTGGGGAGATCCATGATTGGATAGAGGATATTGTGTTCATGGAGGTGCCCTTGTTCTGCTCTACCTATCATTTGGATGGCCATGCAGTGCCTGAGTGCAGGAGATCATAGACTTCTAGGTAGTCCTTTCATGCGTCATCCAGTGTTCCTTCTTCTGGCGGGCGTGTTGCCTCGGTTGTGTGAGTTGAGGCCCCCATGGACCCTACCCTGAACCATGTCCCCTTCCCCCTAAGCTTCCCCACATTCCCTCTCTAGTGGCCCTTGACTCCCCCTGCCCTCCTCCTCCACCTTTAATTCCCCTTTCCCCTTTCCCTTCTTCTTCCAGCCTTCCAGCTCTCCCCACCCCTCGGTCAGATACTCCCAGCCCACAGCTCCACTTCCATTCCAGGAATTAGTTCCCTATGTCCCTTGGGGACACCCCCCAGCTTTCTCTCCCCCTCCACCTTCCTGGGTAGTGCCAGTTGGATTTCCAAAGGGAAAGTTTTCCTCCTCTACAATCATCCTTTGTCCCCCCCAAATCATGTTCCTCTGAACTCGCCAGCCTTCTTATCTCCTTGACCAACTACTTCAGTTCACACATGCCCCCTCCCCCCTCCTATCTGGGTCTGTCTATAGGTCTTCCCCACCATGGTATTGTTCTTAGAAACCCCCCGGCCAATCCTCCTTCCCGACCCTCCGCCTCGAGCAGGTCAGTGCCCCCGCCTGCTATTTTTTCCAGGTCTTGGTATCTCGCTCCCTTTCCCCCATCCCCCCTCTAGCTGGATGTGCACCAATTTTTTGAAAAAATTCCATCTTTTATATTCAAGGGAGCTCCATCGTGGACCTTCTCCTGGGGTCAGGACCCGATGTATTATTAATTAATGATGTCACTATGTATCTGGAATGCTAGGATTTTAGGATGTCATGTCAAGAGGGACATTCTCTCCAATGAGGTGGCTAGGAGAAAAGCCTCTCTTGTGGTTATCCTTGAGCATAAGTCTAGATCTTCCAGAATTGGTGTGTGTTCTAGGGGAGAAAGGATGCGGTTCCCTTTGCATGGTGAGCCATAAGACCATCATATCTAGATTTTTTGGAACGATTCTATTCTGTGGGAAAATCTGGCAATTTTTGACTAACATCTCTCAGTCAAGGTGGGATCAGGACAATGTATTTCATACTTCTTTTTTTTATATGATAAATGTGAGGCATAGCTACATGAGAAGTTATGGATGGATCTTAGCTCTTTCAATCCTGGGGACAAACCCTGGCTGGTTGGGTGTTATGTTAATTGCATTTTGGACCCGTTGGAAAAGAAGGGGGGAAGCTCCCTCCCTCTGAGTGATAGGCCCCTCTTCTCATCCTTTGTGGCCCAAGAGGGGCTTCTAGATTTGGGATTTTTTGGTGACACCATCTTTTTCTGCAACAATTAGAGAGGATTTTAGAGGACATGGTGCAGATTAGACCGCTACATTGGTAACCTTAATTATATATCTAACTTCCCCAACACGGAGGTCATCCACATAACCTGGTCTCTGTCCGATCACTCCCCCATCTTTTCAACCACCGATTAGCTTCTCCCTGGGGTTGAGGCTTCTTTGTCTACAAAATCTGGATATCTCTCCGCAACTTTCTTGAGTTGTTCTGTTCCTATTGGATGTCCCCCTTTGAGGGGGGGGGGGGGGGGGGGGCTAGACACGCCTCCATAACATACTTCGGCGCCTAAAGTCTACTCTTAGAGGCTGGTCAGATTCCCTCCCTACTGTGCAGTCCATTCTGGAGGACATGAAGAAAGAGATCGAGAGGGATGAGGCATGCCTGGAAGTTATCTGGGATGATGGAGTTTTATCCTCCCTCAGTCTCAAGAAGCAAACATTATGTGAGAGTTTTCTGCAGCAGGGGAGGTACCTTCGTGAGCATTCTCGGGCCACCCGGATCAAGGAAGGAGACCGTAACTTAGCCTATTTTCACGCTTGTATAAGGGAGAAGTAGATGAATAAGACTTCAAATATCCAGCATGACGAAGGGTCCTTTATTAGTTTATTGGATTTCATCAGTGGTATGGTTGGATCATATTTTACCTACTTCTTGTTTAATAATAACTCCCAATGATAGAATGGGTATCCACTGGATCAGACTGATCCTTCCAGCTCAGTCCGATGGGTGGTATCCGCTCACTCCAATGAGGATCTTGAAAAAGCTATAGAGAAGGAGGTGTGGGACTCAGTTACCTCACTGAATCAAGAGAGTGCTCCTGGCCCATGTGGGATCTCAGGATCCTTCTTCGAGAGTTCTTGGAGTATCATCAGGGAGGAGATTATCAGTGCTATTTGAGATTTTTTATATGGGGGTGGGCTACTACGGGTTGTCGCTGCTTCTACCATAGTCATTGTCCCCTAGGTTAGTGACCGCACTTCCATTGAGCAGTTCCATCCTATCATCTTGTGAAACTTCACGTACAAGGTGCTAGAAAACCACATCAACAGAAGACTTTCATATTTTATTCAATGTTGGGTTACAAAGAATCAATATTCCATCATCCAGGGGAGGTCTATTCAGGGGGCAATGGATATCGCACAAAATATGATTGGTGAGATTAACTAGAATTTTTGAGGGTCCAACATCCCAATCAAGGTTGATATGGAAAAGGACTATGACAGATTGGAGTGGGGGTTCATCATCCATACCATGTGAAGCATGGGGTTTTTTGAATGGGTTATTGATCTCCTGTTTCATTGCTACAGCTTTCCCTGTCTCAACCTGGATTTTATGGGGAGGCAAAGAAGATTCTTGAAACTTGTTAGAGGGATCAGGAAATGAGACCGCATTTCCCTTAGCATCGTCATTCTTGTGCAGGATGTCATGAGAAAGTTTGTGGCCTCCTCTATACAAATTGGTCATATCGTTCCTTATAACTGCAGGGCCCGTTTCATGGGAGTGTCCCAGCTTCTCTTCACTGAAGACATGGTCATATTCATCACTGGTTGAAGCACCTCCATCAAGGGATTTATTAGTATCATGGATGTGCATGATTTATGGAGTGGTCAAATGATGAGCCGAGATAAAAGCGGAGTTTAATTTCCCTTTTCTTTCTCGGACAAGAGAAAGGACAACCTTGTACTCACCATGGAAATTCAGATTAAGAAACATCCTTTGCTCTATCATGGAGCTCCCATTTCCCCTGGAAGGATTCAGGCTCGTTTCTTTGATGGTTTGGTCAGCAGAATTACCAATTGCATCCTGAACTAGAATAATAAGTTCCGTTCATTTAGAAGAGGAATCAACCTCTTCAATTGTGTCCTTTCATCGATCCCTATGCATGTTCCTTCCAACCTTAAGGGCCCCAAGTATACATTTATTCATATTTAGAAGATCATTAATTGTTTTATTTGGGATTTACAAGGGGAGGGGAGATGTCGGTGGTCCACTTGGAATAATCTTTCCAGGCTAGTGGAGTTGGGAGGCATTGGGGGTCAGAGACATGGGCTAGGCCATGTATTTTCTCTAGGTTAGGCTTTCATGGGAGGTTATTGAGGGTAAATCCATGTGTATCTAACTAATTTGAGGGAATTATGGCTTTGGTCTCCGCTAGAAAGGAAAATCACATTCAAGCCTCTGGAGATCTCTTCAGATTCACCTCCCCGTGCTTCTGTGCCACTCACTGTGGTCCTTGGTCTGGGAGATCTCAACTTATGGCAGTGTGACTGGGGGGGCGGTCTTCTGGACTTCCTAGGATGTCCTGCACCAAACATTTCCTTCTTGGAAGCCAATTCTCACCTTTCCTTCATCCTAGGTGGTTATGTCTCCCTCTCCAAAGGCCTTATTTGACAGCATCAGCTTTGATGGCTCCCCTGATAGCTACATCTTCACTGTTTCCCCCATAGGGAAGTTCTCAACTAAAGCTTATCACCAGTGTACGACAGCCCAGCCTTGGAGTGATCATTGGGGAAGTCTTCTCTGGTGCAAAGAAACCCCAATTAAATTCCCTTTTATGATTTATAGAATCAAAAATTAGGCTCTCCCTTCATACATTGAGATTAAAAGAATGGGGGTCTAGTTTTCCTCTAAATGTGTTTAATGTTCGACTCCTTTTGAGGAATCCACGATGCACCTCTTCTTCCAAAGCGAGTGGGTCATTTGGATCTGGAGCATGCTTGGGGAGTTCCCCCTAAATTCTAGCACCATGTCCTTCCCAAAGGATTTATTCTTGAGCTAGTTCAGCGGCTTCCCGGATAAAATCCATGAGGTTGCGGCTAGGGCAACCCTTCGGTAGGCGTCCAGCTGGTGCATATGGAAGGTGCATAACCCAGCGCGCTATGGGTCTCAATGCTCCGCTCTGGAATTGCTGGTCAGATCCATGTTCCTCACCTCAGAACTGGTCAGCCTCCTCCTCCATCATGATTCAATGCCTTCCCTCTATCGCTTCTCCACTATAACTGCTTCTCTTGACTGTAACAGACCCAGGAATCAGGGGCAATGGGTCCACTAGATGCCCCCAGATCAGGCATGAAACTCAACTTTGATGGAGCCTTTGAGTTATACACCATGCGCGGAGGTGGTGTGGTCTGTGAAACAGTGGGCTCAGTGATTTTTGCCTTCCGTACCTTATTTGGACCAGGGAGTTATCTAAAGGTGGCGGCGATGGTGCTGCTCAGCGTCATCTCTCTTTTCTAATCCAAAAACATTACTCTGTCATCTATTGAGACGAACTATTGTATTTTATGGAGCTCTATCACCGGAACCTCCTCCTCTCCCTGGAATATCACATACATGATCCTTATGTGCATGGATCTCCTCTCTAGAGACATGGAGAATCTCCAGATGTGGTGTGAGGCCAATCGGGTGGCTGACTTCTTGACCCCCTTTGCTGCCCCAGCATGACCCTTTTAGATTTTTGTTCTCTTGGATACCTCCACCATGTGGTGTGGCCCATTTTATCAGTGATTCCCTCCGCCTTCACTTCTTCAGGCCACCTTGATTTGTACTTCTACTACTTCCCTTTATAAAGAAAATAAAATTTATTTTTGGGTAAACCACCCTATCATAACAGAATCCAATTTAAAAGATAATATAAATTATATAAAAAGAAATTTCGTTCAATAATGTTGGATCTAGTGTATTAAAAATTGAAAAAATGCCATCATGCATGGTCAATTTGATTCATATCCGCGCATTGAATCCAGAAAATAAATCTTTGGATTATCCAAATTGACTGTAATCAGCATCATATTCTACCTAAAAATCCAAAAAAGGAATAAGTAATGAATTAAATGAATATATATTTTATATGATTAAATTGTAGATTTTTACCCCTACATGGTTGGTATTAAAAATATTCAGTTATCCGTAATATTTTTTTTCAAATGATTTGAGAAAGGATGGAATTATTTCAGCCACTTTATCAGAATCTATTTCTTCTTTTGAAGAGATGATGAGAGGACTAATGAGTCCAAATAAAATTCATGGGAAAATCCCTTCAATTTTTTTCCATATATATTCCAATTAAAAATATGGAATATATTAATTCATAATTATCATTTTACATCAGATTTTTTAAAATAAAATCACAAAAAAATAAATCATGTATACATTTACAACTGAAGTGCTTAGCCATTCATACTTGATAATTTAATTTACATTTTTATCACTAATGAAATATAATTTTTCCTCTTCATACATATTTTTCAAAATCATCTGTGTGAGCATTGTCTTCTATCAACTTTGTATCGACACTATCCTGCAATGATATTAAATATTGATTTAGAACCGGCGGGGTGAAGGTTATCTCAGTAGATCATTTCAGTTAGTTGGTTGATCCTTGACATCGTTTTGAGCTAACATTTTATTTCACCACCTTCTCTTTTTCATTCTATAATAACATTAATCAGTTTAGACCTTTATTCATTAAATGTTAAAGTTTTAGCTTGAAAAATAAATTGGAAATTGATACCTCCTTGTTGACATGTTTTTTAGAAGAATTGATGGACATGCGATGAATGTTCCCACAACTTGTTTGAATTTATGAATGTCTTCATCGTCATTTAGAATAGGTATCTCGACACTCATCTCATTAGCTACATTAATCGACACTTTGACATGATCTTTTTTAAGGTTATTGTTCTGTACCATGTTATTCTACATATTGAAAATTGTAGTCCTCACTACACGGCGATAGGTGGGAGTTGATAGATATAAATCACAATATTTTTTACCATGTATAACATTAGTATAAAAAAAGTATTGTTTTCTATGTGAGTGACATTTCATAGAAACAATTATTATAATATTGATTACCTCAGCTAAGTTAGGTTTTTGTGGGGAATGACTCACCTCAAAGATGGGTGGGGGTGGGGTGGGATCTTCATGCACATGTGGTTGTTGAGTTGTTTCTTCTCTTTGAATCCTCCCATTAAACATGACATCATCTCTCTTTTGAATTGTAATAATCTTGAAACATAGCTATTGTTTCACTCATCTTTTTCATTTCCTCCGTTTTATCTTCTAATTGTTTTTTTATCTGAAATATATCTTTAGGGTGTCGCCCCAAAACCCACACCTTTGACACTGCCATACTGTTCTGGCTGCTTCAAGGACATTGAAAGTATATCATCATCTAGTGTGGGTGTTTTTGATTCCTATGAAAAAGTCAGAAAGAAAATATTGGAATATATGTAGTCAATTTTATGTAATATAAGTTTAATACAAATCAAATTTATATGATGTCTTACTTACACATGTTTCCCACACATTTTTTTGTGTTTCATCTATCAGTATCCCCTCTTTATTTACACAAGCCTCCTACCATAGCACATGTCATGGGATATAAGTGGCTTTCGAATTCGATTCATCAATCTTCATATAAACAGAGTAACATGGATATCATGATGGTTTATGTCACAAAAAATTCTTATTGTAGATATAAAATACGTACCAATTTTTTCACAATTGAAGAAAACTCCATCTCTGCTTTACAGTAGGGGTACGCTGGTCTTGTTTCCTGTTCATTATTTTTATCACTCAGTTGTTGTATCATAAATAAAAAAATATCAATCATTGTGAGTAACAAAAGTAGTAACAAATAACATATTACCAAACACAATGTACATGAAAATTCTTCTTCCCACGATGGTTGCTAAACGCATCCCATGTTCCATGGGATATCAAGTGTGCATAAAGAATAGGTTGGTGTATCTTGATTTTTCCATCTGTATATTTAAGATGATATTTCTTTAAAATTGTGCAAAATCCTCATTGAATCCTTCCTACAACTCTGAATACATATTCATTGTGCGAGGAATCTACTATAAATGCACTCTGCAATGGATGATGATGTGTAAGTCAATGTTTTAGTATTTTATTTTATTTTAATAAATTATTGAAATGATATCATAACGTTACTGTAATCTTCTATGAAATTAGTGACTTAAGCATGGTGACAACAAGGTTCCATGATGGTACATCAATCAACACATCTTTCTAGTTGATGATTCCAATGTATCTACTAAAGATGGCTTTGCTGGGGTTAAAATGATTGCCATGCAGATTCCATCCTACCTCATATTTGATGCCTTTTTCTTTTTCCATAAGGATTTTGGCTAACACTATCAAACTACAATTCTCTTGATTTTTTTTCTCCTTCAAGGTTTCATTTCCTACCATTTCTTTAGATGCTTCATCATTATTTTCCTCTACAGTGATAGCATCGACACTAGGACTAGCAACAACAACTTGAGAAACCCATTGTACCTCAGCACTGGGACTCACATCGACAAGTTGAGAATCCCGTTGTTACTCTGCACTAGGACCAGTATCAGTAGGTTGAGAGACCTATTGTGTCACGGGTTTGGGCGCATTAGAAGGTGTAGAAGTCATTATCTGCAGAATTGGTTTAACATTTAATTTAAAATATAGTAAAGAAGCAGTGAAAAGATAATAATAGAACATAACACAATGTATATTACAATAAACTAATATCCTGATTATTGAGTTCTTTTTTACGGATAAAGAGATTTGACGCCTCTATCGACAATATAAATCTCATTATTATGGTCTCCTCTAGAATAAAAAAAATCTATCTACTTTTGGACCATTGCAAAATTATTGTGAAGTCCCAATGAAGGGTTATCTTCTGTTTAACTTTAATATGACCCTTCAATTGTTTTGGTCAATAACAGAACAACTGACATGTTTTAGTTTGCGGGATCTGGAACATAAAATACTTGTACTCACTGTTATGCCATTATAAATGGTTCATCCTTCTCCCATTCCTTACTGAAATCAACTGTCATGAATCCCAATTCATCTAATTTAATATCACTCCTATTATCAACCCACTTTCATTGAAAAACCGGCACTTGGAATTTCATATAATCCATCTTGAATATTTTTTTGATGATGCAAAATTATGACATATTCAAATAAATTTGATTTCATTCCTTAGCACCAGAAACATGCATCACTTTAGCCACAAATGTAACCCCACTATTCTATATTGTATTGTATTCATCTTGTTCATTAGTATATATTGTATAATCACTAAATACATAAGTATTGTAAGATAAAACATACAAAAGTTTCTCCATTTCCTAGACATCGAAGTCATTCTGAAATTGAGTCTAGATTTTCATCTTACTTCATAAAATTATGGTCCTGAAACCACCCTATAAACTTTTGATTATGTGTATCTGATATCCATTACTCAACCCTAGATCGGTTAAAATTATTTAGAATTTCTTTTTGTGATTCCACATATGGGTCAACATCAGTACAATTATTCAAAATGTAAAGGTGGGCCTGCTCCAAATCTGAAATATTGATTGTAACAACCTATCTTCTACAAATTTATTCACCCTCAAGCTTCCCAGTGTGATGATATTTAGGTAGCCATTTATTTCCACACCAAACTGGTGTTCTCTAAAGATTTCAAAAACTTCCTCAAAAATATAGTTCTCCGCAATACAACCCTCTAGCTGACTTTGATTTTTGATATACCCATTCAATATATTCATATACAGTTCAATGAGGTACATCCATATATAATGTACAGAACCACATAATCAAATCTCTCTCATAAATTGAAAAATAAAATAAACCATCAGATCAGATAATGTCAGCGGGAAGAACATTTATAGTTCACATAATATGATGGTAATATCTTTTTCCATAGTTGGTAATTTCTCCAGGTTTATAACTTTGTTGCATATAGATTTGAAGAATAAACCAATATTTGTTAATGTATGGTAGACATTCTAGGAAAAAAATGAAATGTAAAGCTATAAGAATTAGATCTTACATCAATACATGGCAATCATGTGATTTCAGACCCATTAACATTAAATCGCATATGGACACAATGTTCTTGATATTTGATGAATACCCATCTAGAAGATTTATGTCATTCATGAAGTTAAAAAACTGATATCTATCATTCCTGGAAAGATTATAAGTAGTAGGAAGAAGGAATGTTCCTTTTTTACCTTTCACTGGTGCATACTCTTCTCATATTCCCATTTCAACCATGTCTAATATACCCTTAATTCAATCTTGTGTTTTTCCGGGTCCATTTAGCAATGTGTTGATGCCACCATCACAAAAATTATACTCAACATGCATAACCTCAAGAAAATGTATGAAATAAATATAATTCTAGTATGGTAATTCAAAAAAAACTGATATCTTTTTCCAACTATTTTTCATATGGTTTTTTGAAAAAGGTTAAAAAAATGTAGTGTCCACATATTTTATATTCCCAAACAATTGATCAGCTATTAGTGGAGATGGTTCTTTAAATTATTCTTAACATCCATCAAATGATGTCATCCAATATCGATACTTATATTTTCAGGGTAGAAATCTACAGTGTTCTAGAAACACACTTTTCAATTAATGTTTCAACCTAATTGACTATGAAACTTGTTCAAAAATGGGACACCCTTGAGTACCTTTAATTCTATATCCTAACTAATTTATATTAGAATAAAAGTCATTTATATTACCGTAAATTATGGCTCTCAAATTGAATTCTTCATTTTTGTAAACAGAGTTCAACATAACACTTGTATCCCAAAATAATTTGAAATCCTCAGTCAATGGACACAAATAAACATCAATATCATTGCCCAGTTTTTTTGGTCCTAATATAAGAATAGATAACATGATATATTTATATTTCATTCATAACCATGGTGGTACGATATAATTTACCAAAAAAACCGGCCATGTACTGTGAATGCTGCTTTAAAAACCAAAAGGATTCACCACATCTGTCGATAACGCAAGAAAAGTTTTTCTCGGCTCGTTTCCAAATTCAGGATACTCATGACCAATTCTCCTCCATTGAGAAGATTCTCCTGGGTAACATATTTTTCCATCTTTAATTCTTGTATCTATATTCCATGTCAATTGTGTTGCAGTATCCTCACATCCATATAAGCACCTAAACAATTTAATGATTAGGACGTATCATACAACATTCATAGGATTGCATTCATATTTCATTTATCGTTAAGCCCCACATTTTGGGAATTTTTTATGTTATTGTTGGTCCTTGCATAAAAAATATACATTCATTCAGGCAGGCATGTATTCTTTTATATATCATAACCATAGTGCGTAGCATTTGTTTGACATCGTATTTTTGGGTCAGGAGCTCATTGTCTTCTTGGAGCATCTCATTCAGGAGAACAAGTACTTCCATAAAACTGGAGTCACACCACACATTGCCTAATTTCAAATTATATAGCTCCAGTATGGCTAAAAATGCTATATATTTAGTGAAACCGGCATACAATGGCACCTTTTCACAACTCCTTAACATCTCAAAAAATTTTAGTAAATCATGATTTTTCATCTTCTATTATCCTTGTCATATCCTAAATACGATCTTCATTGTTCACACATGTAATCATATCAGATGATCACTAAAACACAGTGTTATCACAACCACTACCTGTATTTGTTTATTCCCATGTTTATTCCAATATGTATAAATTCGATCTATTCCATGATAGATATTGTGTTCTTCCAACTACTATGAACTATTTTTTCATGAATAACAACATCGTAAACATGGAAAAAAGGATTTGAGAAGGGTCACATGCATGATCTATAGAGAACATGATAAACTCATTCATCCCATATTTGTACTCTTTTGTCAACCAATTAGCATTCATCCATTATTTATTCATATTCGTCATATTTGATACTGTAATATTAATATTTAAAAAAATAATTACACAAAATATGTTCAACTATGATCATCATCCAACTATAAACAATGGAACTAGCTATGGTAAACAGTACCCTTACCTCTCCATGCATTACTTAGGATAAAATTATATCACACCCATCTTCCCAACCACATGATCAATGGAAATACCTATGGGATTTACTTGTACTAGAATGTTTTATAATCCCACATGTGATCTATATGCATTGTTATAAAATGGTTTTATAGTGTTTCTTTAGATTAATAATGTCTTTAGTAAAGAACTATGGTACTAAAATAAATTATGGTATGATTTTCAATAGATCTATTGTGGGTGGAATAATTCATTACATGTGTTGTGATGGATATTTTACTTGGGTGTCCATAATGTGTCACATAGAGTCCTGTGGTGAAGTGGTTTTCTAGGATTCAGTGGAATTGCACTAGTAACAATGTGGTGGTTCCATTTGAATGGTTATAGTTTGGATTGATATTAAATAGTGGAAGAACTACATCATGGAAAACAAATGGCATACCAATCATTCCAACAACTGCAACACCATACAAACACACAATCGTGCTCACAATCACAACATCATACAAACTAAACAATCAAAATTTCAAATTTTAAAAAGCAGCAGTTATTCAATTTTGTTTTGTTAATTCAGTGGTTATCACAGAGGTTTTATCATCTTGGGGAATTCATTCATTATTCAGTATATGGAAATTACAAATTTTTACATTCAAATGTTCAAAGGGAACTGACCAACATGAAATTCATTTAGTGCGCTAACAAGGACCACCAATGGCCACGATTTTCCATGGGGTATTTATCCTGCACGTTTCACAACATAACCATCAATAAGAATCTATAATAACATGATATAAAGAGTAAATAAATGACTAAAAGGAGAAAAATTACTATAATGGTGTCGTTCAACATTAAGTAGAGGTTTGTTCATGGCAGAGGAGAGGTGTGCGACAGAGGATATTTCCAACTGAAAAGAAAACATAAAATGATAACTGACATGTTAAAAAAATTTATTGGTCAATAGTGGGATTTTATTTTCCATCTATGATATTTTTTCCTATCTATTTATTTTTTGTATATCTACTATTTTCCTAGATGTTCAACTTATAAATGGGACATGTTTGATATTCAGGAGAAAATTTATTTTTTATTCACTCTAATTTTGGGGTAAATCTTTCCAACTTAATTGTATTATTTTTCTGGGGATCATTTATATACCATAGGGATCATGAACACCTCGTAGGTTAGTGGAATGTTAGGTCAGTTTTGGGTTATGATACCAGTCTGGGCATTATCATTACATTTCGAATATTAGTTGACCCATGTCCATTTAAATATATGACTGGGGGGGTCAGACAGTAATATAGAGAAGGAATAAGGCAGTTAAATTTTTTCCTATGCTCTCCAATATAAGTGATGAAAGATGAAACATACACCGGGTGAGGGAGAAACACCCAAGTGGAGAGGAGGGAGAGGATGGTGTACCGCGGAGGGATTATAAACATATGTTTTTTATGAATTACTAGGGCTAGGCTTTTCTCTCAGAGATCATGACTGATTATGGATGATTGCTCACTATTGTGTATATTTTTTACATGGATTCGTGTAGGCTAATTTACGAAATGGTGAATATTCTCCACCAACTCAATATTCTTTCTACCTCCCCAAAAAATTGATCACCATGTCAAAAATCATATGCATTAGATTAAAATATTTCAATTTTTTAACATGAATTGGGTGGGAAGATCTATGATGGCCACTTTTGAAGGTTTTGATTAGAATTGATAATGAACCTGATGTTCACAAGGGAAAAAATATTATAGAGGTATAGGTTGAGTCCCGAGAACTTTATTCTCATGTGAAATTAGAAAAAGGGATTTTACACCAACTCCTTTCTATCCAACACATGAACTTCTTTGAAAACTGACGAAATCAATCCATATACATTCAATTTGATAATTTTTGATGGGTTCACTCTTGAGATGAATCGTTTTACAGTAGAATAATATCCATTACGTTATAATTTTTTAGAACAAAAAATATATTGGCAAAATAAATGGGGTGAGTTGATGTTCGATCTCTAGTTCCATCACCCAATAAAAATACCATGCCCTAGAATCCATTTGAAGAATAATGTTATATGTATGGAAAAATATATCCTTAAAATAAATTCCAAACTATCATATATTAGATATCCCATATTTGATAGAAAAAACATGTTATTGTTTCTCCTTTAATTCAACATAAATGAAATTATCCAATGATTGACTACGAAACATCTCGCATGATATATCTAGATCCTAATAATCAGCATGAAAAAATATGCATCCCTAATGATTAGCTACCAGAAATTAGATAATAAACAATGGAATCCAATGTTCCTTTATATAAAGAATCCAAAAAAAATATCTAATAATCCTCTAACCATATCTCTAAATTCTAATTAGGGATATTTCCCTCATAATTAAATGATAACTAATGATGAAACTCAAAAAATGAATTCCTCTTACAGTTATCCTACACAGTGATCACACTTATACAGTCAATTGAAGCATCATGAATCACCCCACATAATGCAACCAGAAGTATAATCCTCTTACCATAAAACTATATATCAAAAATCGTGAAACAATACATAAAATTTTGTTAATGGTTTGAAACCACAAACCTCAATGTGGAGGAGGATGATTCGGAGACCAGAAGAGGAGGAGGAGGGGGAGGAGGTAGTAGTGACGGAGGATGAGGAGAAGAAGGGTCATAGAGGATGAGGGATCGCGGAGGAGGAGGAGGAGAAGGTAGCGGTGGAAGAGGAGATGAAGGACGGTCATGGAGGAGGAGGAGGACAAGGCAGTGAAGACAAGGGAGGAGAAGGACGAGGAGGAGTCGCGGTGTAGGGTTATGATTCCACGATGGCTTGAATGAGTGTGATAGAGGAGGGGCTTATTAGAGTTAATTTATGAAAACAAATGGAACCTTGATCAGCTCTAGTAAAATGAATTGATAAAGGTATGTTTTATCAATGCTAAAATAAAACCTCTGATAAAACATACCTTTATCTGCACTTTTTGAATGCCAATAAAGATAAGCCTTTATCAGCGGTAAAATGTTAGCACTGATAAATTGGAATTTTATCAGCTCTTTTTTAGCCCTGATAAAACCATATCTTTATCAAAGCTAGAAAAAGACTGGTAAAAAAATATTTATAAGTGCTAAAATTATAGCATTGAAAAATACATATTTCATCATTCCTATTCAATTATATATATTGTAACACCCCATGATTTTATAGTAAGTTATTTGTTTTAATGTAATTCAATAGCTTGCGCTATATGCAACACCGAGTTTTAGTTCACCACGACTTAAAAAAATAGCCATTCAAAAAATAGTTATGACAACTATTAACTTAATTTTGAATATTATTTACTACATATAATCTTAAAATTAATATAATTTGTTTCCTTGACATTATTAAAGAAAAAATTCAATTTTTTAGATAAAAGAAGTATTTGTCAAAAATGCAATTTACCACCATGTCAACCCCTTTCTAAATACTATATTTGAATATTTTTTATATTAAATTTGACAAAATATACTTATTCTTTAGAAGAGGTACATAAAATTTTATTTTGGATTAATTTTTGTTGCTTGTCTGATAACATTCACATTTCACTGAATAGTGAAAAATAATTAATTTTAATTGAAATTTTTTATAAAAAAAGTTAAATTATATATTTGAATTGTTTTGAAGTATAATTAGATTATATTTTTATCATTTAATCTAATTTTTGTCATTAGAAGTAATTTTAAATTTAAATTGGACATAAACACATAACAATTGTTGGATAAATTTTACTCCTCAAAAACCCACATTCTTGTTTTAACAATGAGAATATTTTTTAAATTAATAAATAAAACACATATGGTTAAAATTTGGAAAAATAGACATCATTTTTTAATTTGGAATATCAAAATTATATTTATATATATTTTAGGTATTTTTCTAAAAAAATTCAATTTGTGATGAATAGTGAAAAACACTGCATTATTGTTTAAAGTCAACTTTTTATTTAAATATTTTTTTAATTTAAATTAATTTTAATGTAAAAATAGATACATAAAACCTATATTATAGTAATATAATTCATTGAAGTCATTTTATAATTATATTAGATATTTAAAATTTTATTTAACTTTTTAACACCTTTTACCAACTTCAAGCCACATTTGCAAAATTGAATGAAACATAATTTTACCACTTCTGTGAATTGAATTTACAAATTCTAAGAGACATGATTTACATTAGTAAGTTAAATTTGGTTCAATGGGATGAAAATAATTTATGGTGAATTGTAACTTTTCAATTTTATTTACCACTGTTAGAATTAAAATGTGTAATTAAATGTAAAAATGTTTTTATAATTACCAAACCACATGTCCAAATTCTATTTGATAGGTGTATTTACACAAAAATAAACCTTAGTAATAAAATATTATCCTTTTGGTCCACATGTACTAGATTATGACATTTATTTTTATTTTATTTTAAGAAGAGTTAAATGTGTTAAATTCAATATTTAATAACTAAACCATTTTTAATATAGAGATTTAAAGAAGATAAATTTGATGATAAATATTAATTATAAAGATAAAAATATTTACAACCAAATTTTATTTTATTTATAAATTTTATACATTAAATAATTAAATATATCTATGACACAATGATGATGCAATAATTACATTATTATTGAAAGATTAAAATAATTGATATTATAAATATTAGTATAATTGTAAATTGAGACTTTTGATGTATTCCACGAATTTACATGGTTAATATGTAATTTTAGGGTAGATTAAATAAATTTCACCAAATTGATAAAGTGGTTACAACTTTCACAAATACAAAATACTAAATAGTGTCAAAATTGAATAAATGAGTTTCTAAAAAAACTATATTATTAATAGATTTAATATTCCTAAAAATTTAAGGTTCATCCAAAATAAATTTATAAGGTTATATATATCATGAATGAACCAATTGGGGTTCACTTGTCTTTTTATAGTAATTATATTATCCATTTATTATAATAATACAACAATACATGGTAAAAGTTAAACTATTTTACTAAGAGTTAAATATAGAAGATAAGATTAATATGGTGACATAAACTTGTCTAAAACCTATGGGTTGAGAGGTTTTAGACATAGAACAACCTTATCCTTTAAATAAATTCATTTAGAGCCATTAGAAACCAAAAACTATTGTATAATTAAATAATATTTCAATATTTTCATAAAGTGACCCTCAACTCTCTTATATAACGGTACTTCTCATTCACTCAAAATCACACTGCCATAGCTATTTGGATCAGCCAAAACCCACTCAAATATCCTATAAACTAGACTAAAAACAACCTTTAGACATTAACTTGGTCAGAAAAAAATATAAGGAGCCCTTTTGATCGTATCAAAAAGAAGCACCCGAAGAAGAGGTAATTATTTGATCACATCTTTAAAAGTTGTTTTCTGCTTACACATAATCATTCATTGTTATTTCCATACCAGAATATAAAATCCAGTAACTTCTAAAATCATTGATGTTATTATAAATACAGTTAAATCATATTCATTATTCTACCCATCCCATGAATGAAAAAGTCACCATATGTGCGTACCTACGACTTTCCATCTCCATGTCGTGGTTTGTTATCCAACACTTCATTATTTGGATAGAAATTGTAATCAGTATAATTGTTGTAAATAATAAATATAAAATTTTAATTATTCTGAATATATTATATAACATCCAATTACATACTATTTCACCATCAATAAAATGATATTGTCACTCGTGTGTGCGTACGGATTACCGTCTTGATGAACATGATGAGATTTATTCCCCATCTTAACCATTAAATAATAATTTTCATTTTCTGATTAAAAATAAATTTTGAGAGCTAAATTTCATTCTGGATATGAATAAAATAAAACCTATCCATATGAAACATGACTCAAGAATCAAAACATTAAAAGAAAAACGAATCAATCAACACCCAAAACAATTATACTATTGAAATATTATTAACAAAGTAATATTAGAATATCATATATGATATAATATTTATGTATGTGGTTATTTTATAATTTAATAAATATAATTTCACAATTATATAGGAGGATAAACTACCCTCTATAAAGAAAATTACAAGGTTAGGGGTTTTAATCTCGTGATATTCGTGTTATATTACCACTATTTTCTTTTCTGTGGTGTATTTACTTACCATGTTTGTATTATTTGTGTAATATAATTTAATATATTGGTATTTAAATCTTATTTTAATGATCCTAATTTCATAGGGTGTATGTTTCTTAAGTTACCAAATTAGTAAAGAAATTTCTAATTTCGATTTTCACTCATTGGGTTTTACGCAAAATCCTGTGATTAGTTTACACCAAGATTATGTGTGAAATCACTATTTATTTATGTAAGTAGTAATTTACACTCCAATTAGATTGGATATAATTTTTATACACATAATCACTCCATTGATAAATTCTCAAGTCATCGATATGATCTTGATAAGAGAAATCTTAAGTCAATTTTCATTCGTTGAGATAAACATTTATGTCATCTATCCAACATTACTTTTTTATTTTCAAAACACATTTTAAGGGGGAAGTGTGAACCCTCAATAGATTAATTACCTATAGAGATTTTATATTTGTTGAAATAATGCATGAGTCTATTGGAATCCCTCCCCCTAAACAAAATTGAGGGAATATAATTTACCTGTGAGTCGGGGTATCCCTTAAAGATGCCTTCATACTGATGCGCAATTTTGTCCCAAGCTTTTAAAAATTTCACTATGTTGAACTTCCCCATATTTAATCCTCTCAGAAGAAAGAAATCATACGTATGAATCCAATTTCCAACCTTCATAGTGGTTGTCACACTAAGCATTCTTCATGTCTTCTTTATAGCTTTCAAGTCCATTGCTTCTTCTGAAAGTTCTTCATCCGGGTGTGTATGATGGTCTATGTGTTCCAAAATTGAGGATATTTGTCAGTGTGGATCTCTAGTGGAGATTTACTCATGTAACTATCTAGGATCCCTCATCTCTTTACCACTCAGGGGATTGGCCGGAACAGAAGCCCCACCACCTGCAGCCACCATGTCACATGATGTGTTGGCCGCTGTATGTAGGTTGCTCGTAGATATAGGAGCATTTGGGGGCAGATTGTCGTTACATTAAGATATAGTAATAGGAGGACTGTGTAGGTTGTAATACTTATTCCTACGATGCGCCCCCCGGTAGTTCCTAATAATGCCATCTAAATCGATAGTAGAGTACTTGCCTTTCCGTGGGGAGGATCATTAAACGTCCATGTCATTTGTGCTATTTTTACAAGAATATGTGTGAATGTCCTCATATTGATTTACACTGAATATCCAATAATATTGAGTGCATTTGTATTTTTCACACATAGTTATTTAAATTATTTATCCTTATCCTAAGTATATGGTCTTTTAAGGGATTTTATCTCAATTTACATTCCATTGAGTCCTCTTTTTTGTTATGTGCCAATTCACTTTTATGTGTTGTACATACAGTAATTTGAAATAGTATATCATGAATCCCATTATTCTCATGATATTATAATTTTTTTATTATCTCATTTATTTGTATTCAAGGATTTCTCATTTGGTTAGTAACTCTAACTATAATATCATTTGCATGTTCTTGCTGATTTATTCTTCTAAATATTTATCATTAATGTCAATGTTTTAAAAATGGTGTTAAGGATATATTTATATAGACATGAATGTGTTAAAATTAAATTTCCTTTTAAAAATTTCAATGTTGTATGGGACACTTTGATTGAAAAATATATTTTTAACTGCTTCTTGATAAATAGTGAGACTTTGAAATGTTTTCAAAAAAGGGGATATTTATCTCAAATAGTTATACTGATATTTTTCATCTATCTCATTATCCTTAAATATTCTTGATTGATGTGGGTACAATCTTCAATACTGTATTGAATGAGTTATGTTTGATTGTGGATGTTCTATTTTTATACATTTCATGGTTTTTGGTTAATATATTTACATTTCGTATGATAGTTTTATTACTAGTATTTATATTATGTCAACCTTTTCATATGAGGAATGAATTAGAATTAGTATATGATGGGTGGAGCCCGCTATAGCACCTCAATGCATCGGTAAGTCTCATTAGATAGACTAGTGTCTTTGCACAAGGCCTTGAAAAATAATATTTTTAATTTTTGAACAAGGCCTTGACTATGTGGTTATGATTTCTGACATTATGCATTCCATCATTATGAAATTAGCTATTTATATTAAATGTGATTATTCAACTAGTAGAATATCCACGTGAATAATTAAGTGGAATGATTTGTTTTATCTTTTACATATTATGCTGAAGTTTGTGTTTAAACAGATTGTTTTTTAGTCTTATACATTTCCTTAAATGTTTATGATTATTTATAACAGTTGCCGCTATATTTTTATAATTACATAGCATCTAAGCTCACCCCTTTCTTCTGTTTTCTTTTCCCCTGAATGTGAAGAAGTATATTATTCTAAACCTGTAAGGATAGGTTAAGGGATATGAGTGTGTTCAATGGGGACACATTGTTGTTGTCTTCGTGATGTAATGGATAACTTATATATGTATCTAGTACTTGCAAGGCTACTAAACTTATGGTCTTTCGAGACTTGATCTCCTATGAACATGAAAATCTTATTTAATAATGCATCGACTCTGGGTAACTAGGGACAGGGCATTACAATTGGTATCAGAGGATTTTTAGCACAAACCGTGGAAGCTAGATTTAAAAAACTCTGATTATAAGACACTACCCTAAGATAGAAATTGATTATTAGTATATAAAAACATCCAAAAAATTTCCTAATGTAAATATTATATAGGTTTTCTATGAAAGACATCTTTTCCTGGATACGAGCTGGTAGAGGTGGATCTGGAATAGATGTTCCTTGGGGTAAAACCCAAAAACACAACTTTGATCTAGACATGAATGAGAACTGGTTCAAAACTATGGGCCTTTCTACACTCTTGGTTACATCACTCTTGGAGGATATACCTAGGATAATTAAATTTATCATTACAAACCGATTTGAAGGATTATAATATAAGATGAGAATAACTGACCTTGGTTAATCCTAAGTTGTTTTAGATTGAAAATAAGGTGTTCTTTATTCTCTAAATAATTTTATGACTATTGTTACTCACAATATTATTCCTAGTTTTAGTCAGTGGGTGGATTCCAAGGAATTCATAGTAATAATGAACATGATGTACATGGTAGGAAAGATGGTTGATATTAGAATATAAATGGAATGTTGATAAGAGTAAAAGATATCGTGTTCAAGACGAATTAAGTTTCCAAAAATATGATCCACCATATATACCTTAACAAAATCCCAAACTCAACAAAGAAGAGAAAGTCAAATAATGATAACAGCTATAAAAATGGAGACTGCGGAGAAAAGAAAGATCAATTTCCATGATGTTGGAAATGTGGAAGGAGATACCCAAGAAAGTATCTCAACAGAACAATGAAATGATATATTTGTTGGAAAGAAGGACATAAAGTAAAGAATTTATGAGGATAAATGAAGATTACTATAGAAGATAAATATGATACTATAAATCCACTTACAATCCTTTTCTATAAATGTAGGGGACTTGGGCATTACCCAAGTAAGTTCCCTATTCAATAGTATAACCACTTGGTCAAGGAAGAACCTATATGGAAATAAATGGATTGAGAATTGTTTAAAGTTATTAATGTTCTTTTTTTGATGCGATTACATTGGAAGACATTTTTCTTGTATGTGTAACCCATCATTTGGTTATTCGAAAATTCTATTTGTGTAATGATTATCTTTTCTTTTGTGGATATAGTTATAAAGAACCATTTGGGTATATATGATCCTTGAATTGGTGGAAATTAATGGTTAATAATTTTTGGGATGAAAATGGGAGGTATGAGATAAAATTTGTGGTTAAATTTTGATATGGTCATTTTGTGGAATTTATCTCATTTTGGGAATGTTATAAAATATATTTTTTTAAAAAGGACAACACGGAGACCGTGTGACAACCCATCACATCGGACAAAGATGCGGGAATCGAAACCACAACCAAAGTGTGACTGGGATTTATTTCCTACCACTATTCTACGTGAAGTCCGTGGTTAGTGTGACTAATTGTTATTTGTTAAATGATTTTATTAATCAATAATATGTTGATTTGGGATCTTATGTTTTATCATATGAATATACTTAGTATATTAAAATGATTTGGTGATTCAGTGATAAATGTTATTTTGGAAGACGTTTGCTCTGTTGGCAGCACAATATTCCTAAGGAAAATATAATACTATGGGATTTCATTTGAGGAGTAATGTTGGATTATTTTTATTTTTGAAGAATATATGTTTTTATAGAGATTCATGTTATTAATGGAAATAATTAACCTATCATAGAGAATATGTTATTTAGTAACTTACAGTTCTGTATGAGACTTGTAATGACCCAAACTTTTGAATAAATCTTGTTTCCTAATTTTATGTGTTATTTTATTTTATTTTTATACTCAACAAAAATGTTTCATTTGATAACATGAGTATAATTAAAATGAGACGGTTGGGTTTTGACTGTTATATGACCATTGGTCAATATGACCCCTGGAAACTAAACGTTTTGATTATTGTCTCTAAATACAAGAAATATTGGTTAATTATTATAGAAAGAAGATTCGATGGCCTCACCCAGTAGTCTTGGACCGATCGAAGCCCATCTAACAGAACTTGGGAAGGAGGTAGCACCATTGGGCTTTGCTCAGGGCCAAACCCAAGCCAAACTTCATCGTGTGAAGCGAGAATGGAATCGTCTTTGCGAGAAGTTCAAACTAATAGAAATTACTACTCGTGGGATGTTAGTTGAGCCTCCCTCAGATTCTCTCACTTTAGCACACCTTACACTTAGGTCCTATACTGGTGTGATAAGGGGCTATGTAAGGAGACCGTAACTTCCTTTGTAATCCTTTGTTCTAAATAAAGATTTGGATTTCTTCTTATGATGAAGTTTATGAATTTTCAAATGACCGGATAAATATAGTATGCATATTTTTGATGAATTTTAGAAAAAGGATTTTTTAAAATTTTTATGTAAACCTTAAATAATTAAAAATGTGTACTGATATTCAAAAAATGGTATTCTACAATTATGTTCAGTATGAAATTTAGAGTCTAATAAGATCAACTTGATTTTTGATGAATAGTAAATTATGAATAGTGATTTTATGCTTAGGATTAGTAATTTGACCAAATGGATTAGTAATCTAACATAAATAAAGTATTAATATAATCGAGGCACCTTGATTAAGTAATGTGATTCAATAATGTGGTTAAATAACGGTTTCATAAATTATTATTCAAGTATTAGTTTTTTCAGGTGAATAGTGATTTTTAATTAAAAATTAAATGGAAAATATATAAAAAATTATTTTTATAAAATGGATTTCATTTTTGAACTTAGAGCATCAATATTATGTTAAGGAAATTTTTGGGGTTTTTTCGGAAAAAATGAATTTTCGGTGAATAGTGTATTTATTTAAAAATTTAATTAAAAATATTTGGGAAATTATTTTTATAAAATGGAGTTAATTTTTGAAATCAGAGCATTGATATTTTGTTAATGTGAAATTTTGGGATTTTTCAGAAAAGTTGAATTTTCAGTGAATAGTAAAAATACAGTTTTAGGGTTTCGGTATGTTTAATGACATCATAACTGTGTCATGATGATTCCATGAGATATTTTAAGGGATAGTCGACCAAAGGTGATGAATTATTGTATGTGGGGCCCCATGTGGCCTAACTCCATGGGAAATACCATGGGAGAGCACATGGTTTTGATAAAACCACTTTTGAGGTGTCCCTTGGCCATTAATGCCTTGTCCCCTCACTTTCCCTATAAATACCAAGCCATCCTCTCATCCATTTCGACTCCCCACTCTCCCCCAACGAATTTAGTGTCTCATTTCCTCCCAAGGAGTCCTCCCAAGGTGCCCCCAAGCCCTCAAGGTCCCAGCCTTTGAGTTTTAAGAGTTACGTTTTAAGGTAAGGGATCCGACCTCTCTCTTTCTTTTCAAGAAATCTCTTTTATGTCATTTCTTTTATGTTCCATGTTCTTATGTTAAAGGATGTTCTTTTATACTCCTCTTACTGCCCTTTTCATGTTCATATAATGATAGAACCCCTCTTACTCTCATTATTTCGTTTTATGAAGATTTAAGTGGCGTCGTTAGGCTGCCGAAAGTTTTGTAACAGATTCCTTCTCCATTCTCATTTTTCAAGATCTATTTTCATGTAATGTATTTCAAGTTCCATTTTATCTTGTTGGGGTATGATCTCGAAATCTTTCATACTGATCTTTTATGTTCATATTATGAGATACCTCATGTTATCTCTTCAATTCAGTATTTTGAAGTTTTAAGTGGCGCTGTTAGGCTGCCGAATTTTTAAGTGGTTCTTTCACCTTTCTCCTTTTTCAATGTTCTAATTCCATGTCAAGTCTTGAAAGTTCCTTTTTATTATGTTGGGGTTTGATATCTATATATATTATACTGATATTTTATGTAAATATGATGAGATACCCTATTTGATCTCATCAATTAATTTTTGGTTGAAGTTTATGTGACGCCGTTAGGCTGCCAAATTTTCATAAGAGAAATCTTATTTTTGTCTTCCTTTAATGTTCTTCATTTCAAATGTAATGTCTTTAAAATTCCATTACAATGATTCATATCCTTTATATTCTATCCTTATAATATTTTTATTGATCATTTATGAGTGGGTTACCCACGTCCCCTCTCTTTTCAACGTTTTCTAAAACCCTGTAACGTAGCCGTTATGCTGCAGAATTGTCATCTCAAATTGTCTCTATCTTTTTCTCGAAATTATTTTATGTTATTAAGTGAATAATCAAGGCTCTTATTTCTATAGGGGTATTCAAATATATACCAAAATGTTCTATTTTAAATTCTGGGATTTATATACATGAAACCCGCTTTCCCTTTTCGTGGGTTTAAAGTGACATAATGATCATGTCTTTAAAACAGTTTTTAAAACGTTATGATTATGAAATGAATCCCATTTCATTTATGCTATATGGGTTGTTTATGAAATGAATGAAGATGATATATTTGTCTTACATGATAATAAAGACATTTCAATGGTGCGCCCTGATAGCGCTCCAATTCATTGGGTAATGACATAATCTCTAGAGATGACCTTTTAGACTGATACCTTGGTGAATAACCTTGGTAATTTTTAATGACACCTTGGGGATGGACCTTGGTGAAACGAAATGATTGTCGATATTAAATGTTTTTGCCACATCTTCATGTTATGAAAAATGTTATTTTTATTATGATATATCTCATGATTTATTTCTCATGCCTTGAAGTTCTTTTCATGACCTTATTGAAGTATCTCAAGTTCACATGTAAAATGTTTCTCTTGTTTCCCTTACTAGGCCTTCTGCTCACCCTTTCTTTTGATGTATGTGCCCAGGTTATGAGATGCAGTAATGAACCTAGGATGAACATGTGGAGAATCCTTTCAAGCGTTTAAGAAGAATTTTTTATGTTTTCATGTATTATGTTCCCGGTTTCCAAGACACTAAACCTTAAAGAGCCTCAGTTTTGTAAAATGTAATGAAAGTTTATGTGATAAAAAGGTGGGATTCTATAGTTGGTATCAAAGGATGTTTTAGTTATTTGTGGAAATTAGGATATGAAAACTTTAGGATTAATCCTATAGAAAATTTTATATATAGGAAATCTTCCTGGTATTTTGGTGAGTATTGATTAATGGGTTTCCAAGCAAATACATCCCTGTCTGGATACGAGAAGGTAGAGGTGGCTATGGCACAGATGTACATAGGGGTAAAACCCGAAAACACCACTTTGAGCTAGACTCAAATGGGAACTGGTACACGACAGCAGGCCTTGCTGCACTCTTGGTTACGACACTCCCAGGGGATATGCTTTGGTAAATTCATAAGCTTAATATGAACCATTATTAAGGAAACAAAGATAAAATAAAATAAAGATTCACATAAGAATATATAATCATGGATAACCTAGATTGGAACATAGGGGATCCCAGGTTAGGATATACTTTTATTTTACAAGTTTATCCTTTTATGCTTAAAGTTTCATTTTCATGATTATTGGCTAATTATTTAAGCACCTAATTATAGTTTCTTTTCTTAGTTAATGGCGGGAAATGGAAGAACATGTCCTAACTACCAAAGTTATAGGAAATGCGACGATTTTCGTATTAATATGACAGAGATGATTAGGGGATTAAAAGATGATTATTATTTTGGAAGACATTCACTATTTTGGGGACTCTATATGATCGACGTAAATAGATTACTATGGTATTTTCATTAAGGAGTAAGGTTGACTTATATTTTGAAGAATCAATGAATTTATGGTGGAATTATATTAATTTAGGTTACTTATGGGAATGATTAACCTATCTTGGGGTAAAATATGTTTAGGTTAGCTACTTTTGTTGTAAGATGTTAGGAGTGGCTGATGTTGGTTGGAGATGAACAATGAAGTTTATTTTGGAAAACTATGTTATCAAATCCCTCTTGTATTTGGGTTTCAATCTTAGTTTGGTTTATTTTGAGGAATTTTAAGGACCGTTATTTATGGAATGGTCTATGATGAACTTTGGGTAGTACCATGGAACTTTGAAGATTTCAAACTAGTTTCTATTCTTATGGTATTATTTCTTTTTGAAGAGTTGTTTTACCTTACCCTTTCTGTTTTTGGGATAATGTTTAAAGATAGATGAAATATATAGTTAATCTTTTGTGGATTATGTGATTCTCTAGAAGATGATTCTTGTGTTTTGATGAGACCAAGTAGTTTTGAATGCTCATCGTTTGGAGAAAAGATTAGTGTTGGTAGAAACTTATTAAAGGATGAAACTCTACATGAAGGTAGGTATATTTTCTTATGTTTTTGTTCTATGTAGTAAATGAATTCCTCAAAATTATGAAATGGAATGTAAAACAAAAACGTTGTTGGTTTACGTTTCCTACTAGGTAATCAAAGACCGTTTACACACATCATAAGTTTGGGATTTTCTTATGGTTAACTTTCTCCTAATCATGTTTTCTATCAATCTCCCTTAGAACTTGACCCGTTGTTTTCTCCTCCATGCCCATGTTTTCCTACATGGAATCCTAGTGTGGGCTTACTCGGGCGACCTTTGTACTTCCTTTTCTTTCTTCTAATGTAATATTTTTACTGAATCCTTTTCCGATGTTGGACTTTCTATGAAATTTCAAAACCCAATTTTAAAAATTGCGAGGACGCAATTTCTTAAGGGGGGAAGATTGTAATGACCCGAAATTTTGAATAAATCTTGTTTCCTAATTTTATGTGTTATTTTATTTTATTTTTATACTCAAAAAAAATGTTTCATTTGATAACATGAGTATAATTAAAATGAGACCGTTGGGTTTTGACTGTTATATGACCATTGGTCAATATGATCCCTAGAAACTAAACGTTTTGATTATTGTCTCTAAATACAAGTAATCTTGGTTAATTATTATAGAAAGAAGATTCGATGGCCTCACCCAGTAGTCTTGGACCGATCGAAACCCATCTAACAGAACATGGGAAGGAGGTAGCACCACTGGGCTTTACTCTGGACCAAACCCAAGCCGAACTTCATCGTGTGAAGCTAGAACGGAATCATCTTTGCGAGAAGTTAAAAATGATAGAAATTACTACTTGTGCGATGTTAGTTGAGTCTCCCTTAGATTCTCTCACTTTAGCACACCTTACACTTAGGTCTTATGCTGGTGTGATAAGTGGCTATGTAAGGAGACCATAACTACCTTGTGTAATCCTTTGTTTTTAATAAAAACTTGGATTTCTTCTTATGATGAAGTTTATGAATTTTCAAATGACCAGATAAATATCGTATGCATATTTTTAATGAATTTTAGAAAAAGGATTTTTTAAAATTTTTATGTAAACATTAAATTATTATAAATGTGTAATGATATTCAAAAAATGGTTTTTTACAATTATGTTCAATACAAAATTTAGAGTCTAATAAGATCAATGTGATGTTTGATGAATAGTAAATTATATATAGTGATTTTATGTTTAGGATTAGTAATGTGACCAAATGGATTAGTAGTCTCACTTAAAGTAGTATTAATATAATCTTGGCACCTTGATTAAGGAATGTGATTCAATAAAATGGTTAAATAACTGTTTCATAAATTATTATTCAAGTATTAGTTTTTTCAGGTGAATAGTGTTTTTTAATTAAAAATTAAATTAAAAATATTTAGAAAATTATTTTTATAAAATGGATTTCATTTTTGAACTCAGAACATCGACATTATGATAAGGTAATTTTTTGGGTTTTTTCTGAAAAAATGAATTTTCGGTGAATAGTGTATTTATTTAAAAATTAAATTAAAAATATTTAAAAAATTATTTTTATAAAATAGAGATAATTTTTGAAATCAGAGCATTGATATTTTGTTAATGTGAAATTTTGGGATTTTTCTGAGAAAGTTGAATTTTCAGTGAATAGTAAAATACAGTTTTAGGGTTTCGGTATGTTTAATGACATCATAACTGTGTCATGATGATTCCATGAGATATTTTAAGGGATGGTAGACCAAAGGTGATGAATTATTTTATGTGGGGCCCCATGTTTCCTAACTCCATGGGATATACCATGGGAGAGCACATGGTTTTGAGAAAACCACTTTTGAGGTGTCCTTTGGCCATTAATGCCCTGTCCCCTCACTTTCCCTATAAATACCAAGCCATCCTCTCATCCATTTCGACTCCCCACTCTCCCCCAACGAATTTCAGGTCTCATTACCTCCCAAGGATTCCTCCCAAGGTTCCCCCAAGCTTTCAAGGTCCCAACCATTGGGTTTTAAGAGTTACATTTTAAGGTAAGGGATCCGACCTCTCTCTTTCTTTTCAGGAAATCTCTTTTATGTCATTTATTTTATTCTCAATGTTCTTATGTTAAAGGATGTTATTTTATACTCCTATTACTTCCCTTTTAATGTTCATATAATTAGATATCCCCTCTTACTCTCATTATTTCGTTTTATGAAGTTTTAAGTGGCGCCGTTAGGCTGCCAAAATTTTTGTAACGGATTCTTTCTCCATTCTCATTTTTCAAAATCTATTATCATGTAAAGTATTTCAAGTTCCTTATTATCATGTTGGGGAATGATCTATAAATCTATCATACTGATATTTTATTTTCATATGATGAGATACCCCATTTTATCTCTTCAATTCAGTATTTTGAAGTTTTAAGTGGCGCCGTTAGGCTGGCGAATTTTTAAGTGGTTCTTTCACCTTTCTCCTATTTCAATGTTCTAATTCCATGACAAGTCTTTGAATTTTCTTTTTATTATGTTGGGGTATTATCTTTATATCTATTATACTGATCTTTTATGTACATATTATGAGAGACCCTATTTTATCTCATCAATTAATTTTTAGTTGAAGTTTATGTGACGACGTTAGGCTGCCGAATTTTCATAAGAGAAATCTTATTTTTGTCTTCCTTTCATGTTCTTCATTTCAAATGGAATGAACTTAAAATTTCATTACCATGATTCATATCCTTTATATTCTGTCCCTATAATATTTTTATAGATCATTTATGAGTGGGTGACCCATGTCCCCTCTCTTTTCAACGTTTTCAAAAACCCTATAACGTAGCCGTTATGCTGCAGAATTGTCGTCTCAATTTGTCTCTCTATTTTTCTCAAAATTATTTTATGTTGTTAAGTGAATACTCAAAGCTCTTATTTATACAAGGGTATTGACATATATACCAAAATTTTCTATTTTAAATTCTGGTATTTATATACATGAAACCCGATTTCCCTTTCCGTGGGTTTATAGTGACATAAAGATCATGTCTTTAAAGAAGTTTTTTAAAACGTTGTGATTATGAAATGAAACCCATTTCTTTTATGATATATGGGTTTTTTATGAAATGATTTATGACGATATATGTGGCTCACATGATAATAAAGGCATGTCAAGGGTGCGCCCAGATAGCCCTCCAATGCATTGGGTAAAGAGTTAATCTCTAGAGATGACCTTTTAGACTGATACCTTGGTGAATAACCTTGGTAATTTTTTATGACACCTTGGGGATGGACCTTGGTGAAACTAAATTATTGTCGATATTAAATGTTGTAGCCAAATAATAAAGTTCTGAAAAATTTTATTTTTATTATGATATATCTCATGATTTATTTATCATGCCTTAATGTTCTTTTGAAGACCTTATTGAAGTATCTCAAGTTCACATGTAAAATTTTTCTCTTGTTTCCCTTACTGGGCCTTCTGCTCACCCTTTCTTTTGTTGTATGTCCCCAGGTTATGAGATGTAGTAATGAACCTAGGATCAACATGACGAGAAGCCTTTCAAGTGTTTACGAAGAATGTTTTATGTTTTAATGTTTTAAGTTCACGGTTTCCAAGGAACTAAACCATAAAGATCCTCAGTTTTGTAATATGTAATAAAAGTTTATGTGATAAGAAGGTGGGATTATATAAGACTTTAAGAGTAGTTGATGTTATTTGGAGACAAAGTTAATATCTATTATGAGTGACTATGGGATTAAATTCTTTTAATTTATGGGTTTTAATCTAATTTTGGATTATATTGAAGGATTTTATGGCCACTTTTTTATTGAATGGTCTTTAATGAACTTTGGGTATTGTTTGTTTAATTTTTTAAATTAAGATTCATATTTCATTCTATAAAGAATTATAAATTTCAGGGATCATCTGATCATGTACTAACCATTTGGTTTTGGTTAATCTCTAAAGACAAGGGAAATATATAGTTTATAATTCGTGGATTAAGTGATTCTCTAGATGTTGATTCCAATGCTTCTGGTGTGATAATGTCTTCTTGAATACTCATCGTTTGGAGAAAAGGTGATTTAGTGGTAGAAATTTACTAAAGGATGAAACACTAATTTAAAAGTATGTATATCTCTTTATGCTCTTATTAAATCTCATAAATAAACTCCTCAACACAATGAAATGGAAAAAACAAAAAATGTGGTTTGTTTACTTTTCCTAATGGGAATCTAATTTTTGATTAACCCATCATAATTTTGTGGTGTTCTAGTTGTTAATTGTATCTTGATCATGTTTTCAATCACTATCCTTAAAAACATAACCTTATATTATCTTTTATATCCATGTATTCATACATGTAATCCTATAATGTGTTACCTCGGCTGACCTTTGTACTTCTATTTCATTCTTTTAACGTGATAATTTTTTTGACTCTTCTTCCAATGTGGGACATTAAATGAAGTACCCATGCCGAATTTTAGAATTGTAAGGACGTAAGTTCCAAAAGGGGTGAATAATTTAGCACCCCATTATTTAGTAGTATGTTATTTTGTTTAATGTAATTCAGTAGCTTGCGGTACACACAACACCAAGTTCGAGCGCACCATGACCTACCAAACTAGTTGTTACAAAAATAGTTAAGATTAGTTTTAACTAAATTTTAAATTTTATATTATCAATATAATTTTAACTTCTATATTATGTTTTTCCTATACATTATATAAGAAAAAATTCAAATTTTTAGATTAAAGAAGTATTTTTTAAAAATGAAATTTTTCCGCCATTAAATGGTAAACCCTTTTTAAATCCAATATTTGACACATTTGTATATTCAATTTGAAAAAGTAAAATTCTTATTTATAATTTAGACATAACAATTTATTTTGGATAAGTTTTCGGTAATTTTTTGATAACTATCATATTTTGATGAATAATGAAAATAATAAATTTTAATTGAAAACTACTTTTGTAATAAAAATAATTTAGAGTGTTAAATTATAAATTTTAATATTTTTAAAGTATAATAATATTATATTTTTATCATTTAATTAAATTTAGGTCATTATAAGTAATTTTACATTTAAATTTGGCATAAACACATATCAATCTTTTGATAGTTTTTACTTCTAAAAAACCCACATTCTATTTTAACAAAGGAATATTTTTTTTTAAATTATTTAATAAAACTTATAGGTATTTAACTTGGTAAAATAGTCATCATTTTTTATTTTATAACATTAAAATTATATTTGGGTGAATTTTCTATATTTTTGTAAAAAGATTCAATTTTTGACGAATAGTGAAAAACACTATGTTATTGTTTAAAGACGACTATTTATTTAAATAAATAATTTTAATTTAAATTTATTTTAAATTAAAAATAAACACATAATACCTATATTAGTGAAATATAGTTCATTTGAGTCATTTTATAATATGATTAGATATATGAAATTTTATTGAACTTTTTTCATCTTTTACCCGCCTTCTTGGCATATTTTCAAAAATGCATAAAATATAATTTTACCACTTATGTGAATTGAATTTCGAAATTTATAGATAGTTATTTGAAATCAGTAATTGAAATTTTGTTCAATGCGATGAAAATAATTTTTGGTGAATAGTAACTCTTCAATTTTATTGATCATGGTTAAAAGTAAATAGGGTAATTAAAGGTAAAAATTTATATTATAATTATCCTAAAACATGTCCTAATTCAATTATATAAGTTTATTTAGACCAAAATAAACCTTAGGAATAAAATATGATCCACGTGGTCAACTTGGATTAGATTAGGACATTTTCTATTATTTTATTTAAAGAAGCGTTAAAATTGTGAAATCCAATGATTACTAAATAAGACATTTTTAATAAAGGGTAATACATAAGATAGATTCAACTATAAATATTAATTATAAATATAAATATATTTCCTAAATAATATAATTTTATTTATAATTTTTAGACATTAAATTATTAAATTTAGGTATGACACCATGATGATGCAGTAATTACATTATTATCAAAAGATTAAAATAAATGATATTATAAATATTAATATAATTGTAAATTGATACTTTTGATGTATTCCATGATTTTTTCGGTTAATATGATATTATAGGGTTCTTTAATATTTTTTTTGAAGTGATAACGTTTTTATGACTTTCACAAAAACCAAATACTAAATAGTGTCAAAATTGACAAAAATGAGTTTTTTTAAAAAAAATATTATTAATTGATATAATATTATTGAAAATATACGGTTTCGACAAAGGACTTATATAACATTATATATATCAATAACAAACCACTAGGGGTTCCATTGGCTTTTTATAGTAAGTTAATTAACCCTTTATTATAACAATACATGAATACATGGTTAAAGTTAAACTATTAAACAAAGAGTCAAATCTAAAAGATAGGGTTAATATTGTGACATAAACTTATCTAAAACCTATTGTTTTAGATTTTTTAGAACCATACCAACATTATCATCGAATTAAATCCTTTTAGAGCCATTAGAAACCGAAAATGATTGTATAATAAAATGACATTTCATGATTTTCCTAAAGTGACCCTCACCTCTCTTATAAAAGGGTACATCCACTTCTCTCAAAATCACACATCCAATGCCATTTGGTTCAGAAAACCCCAACTCAAATATCTTCCCCAAAACCATCACATAATCCTAGAGGCCTTAATTTTATTATAAATTCATTTTATGGATCACTTTTGATCAAATCCAATAGAAGCACCCGAAGAAGAGATAATAATTTCATCACCTCTTTCAAAGTTTCTTTCTTCTTCCACATCCCCATTATTTGTTATTTCCATACCAAAATAATTAATCCAGAACCTTCTATATACTATGATGTTATTATAAATATGGTACAATCATATTCATTATTCTATACATCCAATGAATGAAAATGTTACCATATGTGCGTACGTACGACTTACCGTCTCCATGTCGTGGTGTAGTTTGTTATCCAACACATCATTATTTGGATGGGTATAATAGTGATTACAATTGATGTAAATAATAAACATAACATATTAATAATTCTGTATAAATGATATACCATCCAATTACATACAATTTCACCATTGATAGAATGATATTATCGTTCGTGCGTACATATAGATTACCGTCTCCATGAAAGTGATGAGATTCATTCCCCATAATAATCATTCAAGAGGTTATCCTACCCTATACTATGGGAAAGTACAAGGTAAGTGGTTTTCATGTCACTTTTTATTCCCATGAGATTCATGTTATATTTCCACAATTTCCTTTTCTGTGGTGTTTGTACTACCCAAGACTGTATTATTTGTGTAATATAATTTAATATATGAGTATTTAAAAATTTATTGTATAATACTTCCTTAATGGGTTGTCTCTTTCGTATGTTACCAAATTGTTAAGGAAATATCTAATTTTGATTTCCAGTCACTGGGTTTTACGCAAAATTCAGTGATTATTTTCTCCAAGATTATGTGTGAAATCACCATTTATTTATATGTGTAATAGTTTTCACTTCCCATTTTGTAGATATCATTTTTATAAACATAATCACTCCATTTATAAATTCTCATGTCATCAATATGAACTTGATAAGAGTAATCTTCACTCAATTTTCATTCATTGAGTTAAACATACAAGTCATTAATGTTGTTTTGACAAGAATAATTGTGGATGTCCCCTAATTTATTTACACTGAATATCCATCATATAGAGTGTGTTTATATTTTTCACACATAGTTATATTAATGATTTACCCTTAACCTAAGGATATGGTCTTTGTAGGATATTTTATCTCAATTTAAATTCCATTGATAACTCATTGTTGTTATGTGCCAATTCACTTTTATATGGTGTACATACTATACTATGAAATAGTATATGATGAATATCTTTATTCTCATGATATTATAATGATTTTATTATCTCAATTATATTTATTCAAGAATCTCCCTTTTGGTTTGGAACTCTAACTAAAATATAATTTTAACGGGTTTTAAAGATTTATTCTTCTAAATTTTTCTCATTAATGGCCATGTTTTATTAACGATGTTGAAGATTTATTTATATAGACATTAATGTTTTTAAATTAAAATTCCTTTTAAAAGTTACAAATAGATATGGAAAATTTTAATTAAAAAATCTATTTTTGAAAGCTTCTTGATAAATAGTGAGACTTTTAAATGTTTTGAATAAAAAGTGGATATTTATTTGAAATAATTTTACCTATTATTTTCATCTATGTCAATATCCTTTATATTTATTGATTGAGGTTGATAAAATCTTCCATATTGTTTTGAATGAGTTGTGCTAGATTTTGGATGTGTGGTTTTTATAACATTCATGGATTGTGGATAAAATATTGACATTTCGTATACTAGTTTTAATACAAATGTTTAGATTACATTTCAACCTTTTCATATGTGTAATGAATTGGAATTAGTAAGTTACGGGTAGATCATGCTATATCTCCTTGATGCATCGATAGGTATCATGGGACAAAGTAGTGTCTTGGAAAAAGTCCTTGACAAAATCTTATTTGTAATCTTGGAAAGAGGCCTTGACATTGTGGTTATGATGTTCGAAATTATGCATTCCATCATTATGAAATTAGCTATTGATATTACATGTGATTATTTTCCTAGTAGAATATCCATCGGAAAATTTAAATTTCACTATTTGATTTATCTTTTCCATATTATGATGAAATATAAGTTTAAAAGGCTTGTGTTTAAGTCATATATATTGCCTTAAATGTTTATGATTATTTATGATAGTTTCTGCTATATTGCTATCCTAAATGTGTATCTGAGCTCATCCCTTTCTTCTATTTACTTTTTTCTAGGATGTGAAGAAGTATATTATTCTTGACCTGTAGGGATAGGTTAAAGGATATGAGTGTGTTCAAAGGGCACATATTGTTGTTGTTTTTATTATGTAATGTAAAACATATGTATGTATCTAGTAATTCTAATGCTACTAAAATAATCGTTATTTTGAGACTTGATCTACAGTGATCATTCCAATTTTATGTAATAATGAATCTACTCTGGATTACTTGGTTTAGGGCATTACCTATATATATATATATATTAAAAAGTATTACATATTTATAAACACAATAAAAAAATATATTTAATATAATAAATATAATAAATACAATAAATCAATCTAATTTATCTAAAAAATATCTCATAACTATTATTTTTTAATATAAATATAATAACATTATATACATTAATAATAAAAACATATAGCAGTGATAATAATAGGTATGACAAATGTACACTATATTAGCACTAAAAAAGGGCTGATAAAGGGTACACCAATATCAGTGCTTGTTTTAGTGCTGATAAATGACCACCTCTTTATTTATGAATCTATATAGGCTAACTAAAACATTATATTTTGAAAACAAATTATGATGGTAGACTTGTTCAGTTTATAGAGTCAATACATGAACACATTTCATTTCATGTATAGTGATTTTGACATTAGTATATGGGACAATAAGATGATCTATTATGTAATGATTTTAGGAGACAAGTAGGATTTCTAAATTCAGCCCCATCCAATTGTTGTGGGGTTGGGAGGGGCCCATATTGGTGGATATGTGTAATCTAATACTCAGAACATTTTAGGTTATCAATTGAAAAAATTTCTATAATGATTTAATGGGTATGGCTAATCACACAAAAGAACTAGGCGATCATGGGAAAAGTGAACTAGTATGTTCAGTTTTTTATACCATATGAAGCACCCGCCTGTGAAATTACCAATAATGTAAAGGGTGATCCAGTAGCCTAATCCTATCTTTTATAAATATGTTAGGGTGTTTTATCCACATGGACTAACTAAAATATATTCTAAGAGTGGTATGAATCATTCAATATTGGGAGATAGTTCAATGCATATAGATGAAATTCCCCACTCCTCCACTACCCCAGGGCTCTGAAATCATCAAAAAGTTATATTATAGGCAAAAAACAACTTCTAGATGACCCACAACTCTCTAGATGTCTTAAAATAAAATGAGGCAGTTAGATCTAACCCCATCAACAAGGAGGGAGCCAACTAATTTGGTAACAGTGTATGGGGTTCTTATGAAAGAAGATCTAGTTAGTGGGGGATATTCTCTAATTATGGTGGTGTTTCCCTTCTTATTTCCATACTTGTACAACTAGAGGAGGTATAGATTTACCATAGAGGTATGGAGAGTGTTGTGTCAAGTGGAAATAGATCTAGATGGATTTGGGAGTGTGATCACTCCCAAAGGAATATTCTCTGAACAATAACCCCTTGAAGTCAAATTACTTCTCCAAGAACATAGTGTGGTGATTGATTCAGTAAAAGTCCAAGACCATTACACACCCTAGCTAATATACGGATAAATTTTTAAAATCTATGCATTTGAGGTGTTGGTATGATGGAGTTTTTCAATAATTTCTTCCTAGGATAGAAATATGAGCTTCAGGAACTCCCCTACCTCTTCTTCCATTACATTTGAATCTCTTCTTGCATCACCACTTTCCCCATATTGACAGTCTTTTCTTTCCTTTCTCTCACATTTCATGGTATACTTGGTTTCCATTGGTTTGGTAATGTATGAATATAATTTATGTCCCTTGGTATTCTACCCCTGGACCACAATGCATTTCCTAGGGTCACGCTTCTCTTTTTGTACCTTCTTCCTTATATGGAAGTTTGGACCTTTCCCTTGGAAATAGTCAAAACTGTTCACTATGAGTTGGATATAACTGGCATCACCTGAATCATCCACCTCATGAGACATAGCTTCACCTAGAATAGCCAGACTAACAAGATGATTCCTCAACTCAACCCATATGCCTTCAATGGGGGGCCTCAACCCAAAACAGTTGCCCAGGTCACTAGAGATATGCCTTTTCTTCCCCATAAACATAGAATTTATTTAGGATAAGAGTTTTTAATAGAAAATGGTTGGGTACAAGGGGCCCAAACACTCCCATAATCCTGACTCCCTTTTCTAGGTTGAGACATTGGTGTAGATAACTGGTGCACCTCCCCTCTTCCATGAGGCTCGACCACACTCCCCTCCTCATACCTCAATTTGTTATATAGAGGCACCATATTAGTCATCAGAAACACCTCCTGCAATATGTTCCCCAGAGGATCAGCCTCCCCACTGTGCAACATCACTGTAGTGTCCATGTGGACCTCCTTCTATGAGAAACCAAATCAATCTTTTCTAACTGTGTATTCGTTACATGGAGGCTCAAAATAGGAAAGGAAAAATGATCCACAACTAAATTAAGATTTCTATCTGGTTGGACATCCCCCCCTTGAGATTGAGACTGAGATTTAGAGATCTCAACACCTTCTTTAAGGTCATAACAACAGGCAGAACCACCCCCTAAAACCCATGAAACACACTGAAACGCCTCAGTGCCTATAGGGCTCCCCACTCCTTTCTTGGAAACCCCCTTACTTCCTCCTACAAACTTATACTTTCGGTACCCTGGATGTTAGATTGATCAAGAGTATCAAATTTCCCCTCTACATTTTGGCCACTGAAATAGACCCCTGAGGGGCTGTCACGAACAAAAAACTCACATGGGACCATATTCTACATAGCATAAATCTGGTGTCCAGATTCACATCTACATTTCACCAATTAGTTTCCCAAATTCTGCAACCAGAACATAAGTCATCCCCCAAATCAAACATGACCTGTTGTCTACACCAGTATTCTTCTCTTATTGTAATACAAATGAACCTTGGAGGCTTCTTTGAGGAATCCACTTCCACGAACACATGGGGATTAATAGGATGGTACACAACATCGGTTCAGTGATCAGAGGATAAATACCTCCCTATGAGGGTCCCAAGAATCTTAATGATCGAAGAATATTTTAAAAAAGGGGTAGATTATGGAAACTCACCCAGATCACCACTGAATGGGAGTCTTTCTTCCTATGGAAGTCATAAGATCATCATTTGAGGAAGAAGAAGTACCCATTGTAGCTACGAGTCGTACTAGAATAAGATTCAATTAGGTTGTGCTCTGATGCCAAATGGATCAAAATGCAGTTTTTTTCGAGTAGACCCACTGTTTCCCTCTCTTATAGATTCTGTGAACCAAAAATGAACTTATCAAAGTGGTCCACAAACGTTCTTATCTTTGGGAAACACACTAACATGGTCTGATTGAGGAGATTTGAGGTATCGTTGAACACCGCAATCGATAAATTAATATTAGGTATAACTACATAGATCTTGGGAACCATAGGGCACAGAAAGCTCTGTCTGAAATGTGGAAGGATCCTAGGCTTGGAGAATGGGGATAAAGAGGCCGCCACTCTCTTATAGGATGACAGAGGTCCCTTCCCTCTAATGGGGGATGGACTAGTTCAATAGTTTTCATCATCATGGAAGGAGAATCCTTTTGTCCTTTTCTTTTTGACATTTCAAGAGGATCATTAAATTTGGCCACTTCCCACCTCTCTAGTTTACATTCACAAGGACAGAATGACCAAACATTGTTTAAAAAGTCACTGATTGGTTGATGATCGGGTCTTCCTAAGTCAGATGGAGATCATGGATGTGGTTGTTTCAAATCCAATGGAAACACCATATGTGCCTCCATTAGCACCACATTTGGCACCTCAAGTTCTCTTTTGGTGTTTCTTCCTCTATAATTACAAATAGGTGGAAGTGGGAATTTCCACACAATAAGAAACCTATGAAAATAATTAATTATTGTACTTTGTGGAATTTTTTCATTTTCATTACTCTAGTAGCTTATCAAGGATTCTTACCTACCCATATCACAGTGAGGTATCACGTATCATATAGTCTTGTGGAACCTACCTACCCAAATGTGTCTTTTTTATTAGATATTTTCATTTTATTAATGTATTCTTTCATATTAATGTTTAATTTATTTCCTAATTATATTAATAACATGATATATTTTTTATTATATATGTGGAATTTGTTTCCTGAGTTCAGATTCTTTGTTCCGCAACTAATACCATGGAAGAAAATGTTTGAGAGGGGATCATAGATGGAAAAATGACGAAACAATAATGTTTTTAATTATTTGATGGATAATTATAATGGTAACCATATAAAATATTCTTTGAAATGAATATAGTAGTGTGTTTTTTTATTCATGATCTATTATAAATGTATATAGCACTGTTTGCGAACTGTTGTGAATGTTGTTTTGTTCTTCCATGCTTTTTTTGTGTGTAGGTTTTTTTTGTAGCTATTTTGTCTAGATGTTATGTTTTGTGCTTTATGTGCAGGTGTTATCTCAGGTGTGTAGGTTCTATGAAGGTGCTGAGTTTTCTTAGGAAACATAGCCTTTATTATCACCAATTGAGCGCTGATAAAGGGGGACTGAAACAGCGCTCAGAATAACACTAATAAAGGATCCCTTTATCAACAATAAAAATGCACTAATAAAGGGGGACCTTTATCATTTCTTTTTTTAACACGGATAAAGGGAACCCTTTATCTGTGATTTTTTAGTGCTGTTAATAGAGACCCCCCTTAATCTTATCTGTGATTAACAATACTTTTCTAGTGCCGTTAAAGGTGGGTTTTAGCACTTTTAAAATCCCTATTTGTAGAAGCGTGAAAGATAAAAAATGATGACATGAGAAGAACATCACATTCTCCATCTACGTCGGTTATATTTTTCATTAGCCTCACATCATGAAACATTGATGTATCAATACATTATAATTATCATCACTTGGATCCATCCCTCATAGTAAATGGCCTAAAATTTCTTATTTCATAAATATTGGAAAAAATAGATGGTGCTAATTGATGAATAGATAGATAATATTTAGAATTTTTTTAGAATTAATGTCGGTTCCCTTTACTTTCTGGTGACTTATTATTTATTAGATATAAATAACAGTATTTCGCATGAATGATGACTCTATCATTTTGTAAATAAAATAATGATAGAACGTGAGATTATTAGTTTTTTTGTTGGGCAATTTGGTGGTCTGAGTCTTCATTAAATCCCAATAGGGTTGGCATGAAATCCATTAATTATTAGTGGTATATTCTGATGGTCTCACATGTTGCATGAATGTTAGGAAAAAAATTACATGGAGTTTTTGTATCTAATGACGGACGCATGGTCTATGGTTCGAAAATGTATCATTTTTATTGAACATAATAGTACAAGTGATGTTATGTTTCTTGCATTGATATTCCACATCTCCAAGGAAAACATAAATACAATCAATGTGAATATATAACCTCAAACATGTCCGTTAAACCACCCTGGAAATGTGGTTGTGACCCCACCCTCTCACTATCACCAACCCACACATTGTCTTTATACCTCCCTAGTGATGACTTATACTATTCATATTCTAGTTCACTCCCACTCATACTGTTTTTACTACTCCATGGTTGATGATTATTTGACTTCCATAGTGGATGGAATGATCTTATATGGTACTCGAATTATTATACCTATTTTACAGAAAACCCCAACACATTAATTTTCTATTTTTTCGGTTTCCTCAAAACATTCCATCATGAAAAATATTACATCATTAATTTCCATTCTATGAGTTCATATTTACCATGAAATGAAAAAGAAAAATTAATTGGATTAGGGGAAAAATATTAATTTAATTAAGAAATCAATTAATATTAAATAAATAAAATGAATAATATATAAAAATAAAACCCATATACTTAAAAAAATGCTTCTCCTCAAGAATTTAGTATCAACATCCTCAAAATGAATGTCTCATCCTTCCAATATTTTGTAATCATTGTTTAATAAATTAATGTTTTATAAATTGGGGAATAATTTTAAAGAACCACATAAAAAAAATTATTTTACTCCTTATTTTTATGGAAACCAATGTAAACCTTGTATCTTAAATTTCCATTTTTTAAATTAGAAGTCATCTTTTAAGTACGATTCATATTTTTTAATTCATCTATAATTTTTAAGACAATGTTAACCAACCATATATTTAATATCTTCTCTCATGGCTCAAGACATAATTTCACATGGGTTTATACTAATTATTGAAGTTAATGTCCTTAACCATATGCTTGAAAAGTAGATAAAATTTCTTCCCTATAAATAAAAAGAGTAAAAATAATCATAAAAACTTTACATTTAGATTCCAGTGAATCTAATTCATGAGATAACGTGTATTTACATGAAGAATATAAATCGTAAATGGTTGTTAATATCTATGTTACAATCGACAATAAACAATAATATTAATGAAAATTATCATTCATTAAATGAAATCACTCCCAACTCCTATGTCAATGATAACCTCATAAATAAAATATAAAAATGAAATTTTATTACATTTTTTATAAATTCAATATTTTTTTAAATTCAATATTTTTTTAAATGTTATTTTCTGGAAGGTCTCAAAATCTCCACAAAAATAGAAATTTATTTTCTCATATCATTTATTTTAATTGAATTAACAAGATGATAGTAAAACAGGTGTTATTTTTTTTACATTCTTCATGAAAAATCCATATATATATATTTTAAATTATTCTTATATTTTTGATTTATTTATCTATCAGTTAAACAATGACATCAAATTAAATATAATAATAAATTTTATCCCTAGATGATATTAACACACCTCACATGTTCTCATAATTGATGTAAATCCCATTACACAATAGACAACATCTCACAATCACATGAAAAAAGGAATATAAAAATAATCAAAGAGAAGCTTGGGATTGATATGATCATCTTAAAATATATCTCTTTGCTAAAAATTTTATTAATGGATTATTTGGACATAAAATAATTTTATAATGTAAAAGGTATGCCTCATGTATAATGTCCATGAATTAATGGGAAAATAATTTAGAGAACCACTAATGATAGTGGTATAATTTTTTTACCCTACCCAATATATTATTTACCTAATTATGAAATATAGAGTTTACTAAAATTTCGATCTCTTGAGAAGACAACTCACATGAACTAAAATTCAATTGTTACTATTATAAATCATACTGATATAATTCTTTTAAACTAATATAGATGGAAGGGATTTGAAATTAATAATATATATATATAAATTAAAATGAAATATATAATGATGTTAGAGAGAAACAAAGAAGAAAAATTTTCTTAGTATTTTTTAGTGATATAAATCAATGTTAAAAGATAATCACATAATTCAACTCAATTATGTGATAAATACCTATCATAAATCCCCGTATCCAATGAAATTTCATCACCCCATTCCAAGGCCTCGGCAGAAGAGGTAATGATTTCCCTAATTTCATCTATAGTAACTCTTTTTAATAATAACAATCTATTCCAGGCTACACCGTTTGCACGAAACCAAAATTGAGGGTATGTAAAATGATAAACAATAAAAAGAATTTAGGTGATAGATAATGTGGGGAAACTGCTAACTATAATCATTTTAAACATCTCTAAAAGACTCATAATTTAATAATGTGACATAAAATTAAAGCACAAGAATCTTATTCAAATTCCCATTTCTTCCATTGAGCAAGTGTTGAAGTTAGTTCTCAATTTTTAGTGGAGTTGATAAGGGAACATGGTGGGAGAAACACATAAAATAATAGAAGTAGAAGAAATGAGGTTTGAGGAAGAAGACTAATATAATGAATGTAAACTACTATAATAGAAAATAATAAAATTTAAATCTACTAAAATTTCCAACAAAGGACACCCCCATGTTCCCAACCCATTTAAAATGATAGGAGACACTATTTTATATGGAGAGGGGGTGATGTTTTTTATCCAAATAATTCCACTGAAGGAATATGCATGGGAGAACAATTTTGTGGTAGATTTGGAAATTTATTTCTCTTAAAAATATGTTCCTACACTTTATTGATATGAAACCTAAAATTTCAGTTATATTGGGCACCATGTATATGATCTATGGAAGATGTTCTTTGATAATTTAACTTTGGGCATGCGACACATCATATTCAACAACTCATAATTAATTCTCATTAATGTCATTGATAATGAACGAATCACAAATGTATTACTGAATAATTTTTATAAATATTTTTTCTTTCTTTGTGATTAAAATTAGATCATTTTTGTAGGACATGTAAGATAAAATGTCACAGAATAATAAATTGTGAGATTTGTGCATAGTTTACGATGCCTAGGTTGTGAGATTATTTTGGATGACAAAAAGATGGCTTATAATTTGGCTCCAGATAGATTAAATGTATTATAATATATTAATAATCCTATTAAAAGTAATTCCAAAATTTAATTTTGTTTCTTCATAATTATGGTTGATTTAAAAAATAAAAATAAAATATTAAAATCCCAAAATTAATCCATTTTTGCGATTAAGCTCAAAATACCACAAAACCAAAAATAAAATAATTTCCCACTAAATAAAACTATGTTGGGAAGTGAACCTTATAATTATAGTATAAAAAGTATGAAAATATTATATTCATCACTTACCCACAGTTAAGTATTTCAATCCAATTCAATCATCTAATTTCATAGTGAAAATGAATATCTGAAAACCTAAATGACTACACAACTCAATTATCACATAAAAGTAAAATAAAATTCCTTATATAGAGGTATAAATTACCTAAATCCTTATAAATAATAATAATTTATTCAATTTTATGTTAATCCTCATGTGTAAGGCATACCTGCCTCCCAAAAAAATATTTCTCTCTCCACTCATGGATTTTTTAGGATTTTTTGTCATTCCTTATAACACATTTCTTTTCTAAGGGACTAATTTCATCATAATATATCCACTTAATTGAGTAAAAATCATGTCAATAATGGGGTCATTTACATTGGCTGTTCTGAGGAAGAATGTTGAAATATTATAAATCTAAAAACAACTAAGGTAGAATGAAGAGGGTCAGGCTCTAAAGTGAAGTGAATGCATGAAAAAACCTTTTTCCCAAAAATGGTATGCGCTACAATCATCTTGAAAATTAATCACCCCTGAAACCACATTATTAACTTGGGAATGTCACAGAGGTAATTTTGTATCAATGATAAATTTCTTCCATCTTTTCCTCATTTTTTGTATTTTTTCATGTTGAAATTATATTTTGACTCTGTCTTTATAATCAAGATTTTTGTGGAATAAGAGAGCAAGATTTTGATCTTTAAAAATTAGTAAACTCCCATCCAAAAATTTATTGTTATTTGTGGTATCCTTCCATATTATCTTCTTGAAATTTATTCAATTTAATTTGAAATAAATATAGAAAAACTTCTTTTCATTTCATCTCAAACAGATTCTTCAGGAAAGTGAAAATATAGTCCCTCTTCTCCCTCGCCGACACTTGGATTCAACAATAATAATACATTTTAATTCAATATTAGTTAAAAAATAGATAAATGGAATGTAATGTGGTTGAATAAAAATGTATTTCATGGCTTCTAATGCACTAATAAATTCCATATGTAGTGGTATACAAAATAAACAGTTCATGGTAAAAAGTGATTTCAATGTGGTGTGTCAATCATATTTTTCAAATTCCATGAACAATACTAGCTTTGAAATAGATAGAAAAAACAAGTTATAGATCAAAAAACAAGTCTCAATACTCTCAAAAAAATATAAATTTATGAAAATGTAAAACATATTTATAAATGCATCGGGTTGGGTAAAAGTTTCAATTTGGACAACTCTAGTGCACATGAGTTTCATAATTTACAAAAATTTATAAAATTAAAAGAACAAGAATCAAGATAAAAATTAATTAAGAAATAATTTAATTTCTTAATAATTAAATATTTCAATGTTCTAAAAACAAAAACATGATTTTAATTTTGCAAATTATTCAATTCCCCTAGAAAATACTAAAAACACACAAAAAATAAAAAAATCTAGAAAATGATGAAAAAGAAAAAATGAATGGAATAAATCACAAAATTCTTAAACATATGTTCTCATATCCCACAGTTATTAAATTTACTAACCTATTTTTTGATCAATTAGATAATAATTTTCATGCAAAAGTTTTGTTGGGCAGTAAACAAAATAATAAAGGGAATGTCTCAACCAAATTTATTTTTATTGTGGAATCCTTGAGTTAAACTCATAGATTCTACCACATTAAAACTAATATAAAGAAACTAAAAGATATCAAAAATAAATATAAATAAATAAATACAACATGAAAATGGATAATGATTTGTTTGACCCATATGTGGGTGCAATTTAATTACTACCAATAGTCTGGTAGTTTTAGTTGTCTAAACCCATTCCAATGGTGGATGAGGTTACATTCTCAAAAACTACTAGAACCTAATTCTATTATTTATGTTGATATTATAAAATTCTTTGGGGGAAAACATGGACATATTTCATTATCTCCATATATATTTCAATGTTATAAAAATGGAATTACGGGGGATGGATGAAGAATGGGTCCTCTTAATCTTCATACAAAACTATGATGACTTCATACATGGGTTGAATGGCTGAATATGATGCATTAATAATTTTAGGATGGCGAATTTCATGGATAGTATCCTTTTTTAGGGAATTATAATAATTGGTATCAATAAGGGAATATTTTTCTTAATTTAAATAATATTAGATGTTAATATATTTAGTTCAGACTACTTGAGATTTGATATCTACATGTGAATCATCTTTATCTTCTTCTTATGTTAAGGATTGGAAGATATGTACCAATTCACAATTGAAAAGTATTGGAGGATCACATACCTTTTTTCTTCAAAAATATAACAATATTATTTTTATTTTTTGTGCTCAGATAATTGAATTAGTTTTCATGACATCTTGATAAACCTCTTCATGTAAGGGCCAATGAGATATAATTGGTTCCATAAGTATCATATTCATTACTTTCTTTGGTTTATCAAGATAAAATATTGGTGGAACAACATTTAAATCTTAAGGTTATGTTGTTTTTATCTTTCAAACCATAAATTTAACATCTTCTTGTTTGGTATCCAATGATGCTACAATCTTGAATTCCTTTTTATGGATTTTAAAATTTTTATGAATCATCACCATATAATTTTTTATATAAATCATTAATATCCATTAATTTATATAAAAATGATTATTATTCTATGAACATGAATAATTTCTAAAGTAATTCCTGACCTAAAAAAACACACATACACAATGAAATAAAAAATTAAGGTTTCTGAAATATTTTATTTTTTAGTTTTTTAATGAATATTTTGTGTGAAATCACATGGACTCCCTAGAAATGGTGCAATATTGAATGTTGGGATTTTATAATTTTACCAAAGTTCTTATTTTATTTACCATAGTATTGAATATAGAGTTCATAACTTGTTCAATCTCTCAAGGACATTGCTCAAACGCACTATAATTCTATTTTCACTATTATAAATCTCACTAATATTATACTATTAAACTAATATAGATGGGGGATTTGAAAATAATGAAATATATATCAATCATATATATAAATTATAATTAAATACATTATGATTTTATTGAGATATAAGTAAATAAAATTTTCTCTTGATTTCATGATCGTTGAAATCAATATTCCAAGATAATACCATTATTCAACTCACTGATGTGATGAAGACTTATCACACCCCACCTTCTCATTTGAAATTTCATCTACCCATACAATGAACTTCTCATATGGGGTAATTATATTCCATAATTAAACTATGATACCTCTTCACTAACATTCAAAATCTATTCTGTACCCCACCGTATGCATGTCATAAAAAGTGGATGTGTGGAAAATGATAAACAAGAAGAAGAATTAGAATGATAGAGAATACAGGGAGACCTCACACCATATACATTTTCTCCTTCATAAAAAATCCAATAATTTAATAACGAGAAAACAAATTAAAGCACAAGAAAATCATTGAAATCACGATTCCCTCCCTCAAACATGAATCAAGGATGGTTCTCCATTTTTTGAGGAGTTGAGAAGAAACACAATTTAAGAAACACGTAATATATTAGAAAATGACTAAATGAGGTATTAAGAAGAATAATAATAATTTAAAATAAAACTAATATTAAATAAATTATAACACTTCAAATATTTCTTAATTTTGAAAAATTGATACCCCCATGTTGAAATCCATTTGAAATTGAGAGGTGACACTATTTTATAATGAGAGGGGGTAAATTATTTGGCTCCAAATCATACCACTAAAAGTATATGTGTTGGAGACCCATTTAGTGGATGAATTGGAAAATTTTGTCTTATAAAAAAATATTTTTATAATATTTTAACTTTAACTCTAAAAATATCTTCTTGATATTTCACTTGATTTAGAGCTATGGAATATGTAATTAGAGAAATTAATTCTTGCAACGTAACTCTTCATATTCAATAACTCCGAATTCTAGCGCATTAATGGTCTTAATAATGAATCAATCTTGGAAGTAATATTTAATAAATTTTCTAACACTGTATGTATTATATCTTCTTTAATATTTTTATCTCGTCTTATTGTTTCATATAAGAGATATGTGACCATCATAAAAAATAGGAGAGTTGTGCATGGTTTTCAGTGCCTAGGTTGTGTGTTGATTTTGGGCCTCCAAAAGATGGATTCTGATTTGGCTAAAGATGGATCAAATATATCCAAATTTTTTAGGAAACCTAAGAAAATATAATTCTAAATTGGGTTTAATGTGTAAAATTTTATGTCCAAATTACAGAAAAAATATAAAACAGTTAAATCCAAAAATTAATCAATTTTTTAAATTAAGTTTAAAAGACCAAAAAACCTAAAAATGTGATAATTTCCCATAAAATAAAAATATATTAGGATTTTGAAAAATTAATTATTGTATAAAAAGTATAACAATAGTAGCTTCATCAACCATATATGGAATTAGATGAAATAAAATTACAAAATCAATCATGGTATACTGACATACAATAAAATGATAAAAAATAAATATTTGGAAGAATGTTTAGTCAAATAGAATGTTCATATATAAAAATAATCTCATTACCATAAATCATGATTCATTAATTCCATTCCCATATTTTATTTTTAATTATCTATCCCCCATTATAATTATTCACCCAAATTGAAAATTAAGTTTATGTCAAAGCATGATGGGTGTCCAATGTGAATTTTGTCTCATAAATAAAAAATAGAGCATTAATCTAAGGCGGGGAATTAATATTCTCTATAAATGCTCAAAAAGTTTTGTGAAATAGATAATATTTTCGTATAAATGTAATATATAAATCAAAATATTCCTCCTCTATAATTAACATCTATCTTCTACTCTCTCGATAACTTCCTCATTATAGGCATATAAATCCCCAAAAAAAGTTAATGAACAATATATTTTCATCAGTGATAAAAAATAAATAAGGGGGTGTGATTAAATGCTAAAACAAAATATATAATGTATAAATTAAAAATATACTAATAAAAGGATTCTTCCCATTAAGAAATTATATATATTTTTTAATATCAAAATTTCCCCTTCTCGACTCAGTTGGTAGAGAGAGGGATATCAGCATCTTGTTTGGTATAAAAAAATAGATAAATATGGGTTTGATCAGTATAAATGGTCTATATTATATTGACTAAAAAATATCTTCACACATCATTAAGGTAATTTATTCTCAACCTCATATAGGAAAAAAATAATTCATCATACATAAAAAAAGACTTATTTTAAATAAACCAAACCTCTTAGCCTACTTAAAACCACGATTTTCAAATAGATTAATTATAATATTGAAATATTAATTAATAATTTATTTCATTATTTTTTTTATAATTTTTTCTTTTAGAAATGTTCTATAAATATTTTTCCATAAATTCCAATAGATGATTTGGATCTAGATTTATATCTTCTTATTATTCCATTTCCATTTGGATTTTTCTTATCCAATTAAATATTTAACATAAAATCTTCAACACTATATATCTAGGCCAGCTCTCCACTGGATGGATGAATTATAGATCTTTCTGAAGACAGCGATGGGTTTCCTAAAAAGGGTGGTATCCTTTCTTAATTATGGTCCAGAACTAGGTTATATCATTGTAAATAAAACCTATCCTCTTTAACTATGATATCCACATTATATCCTCATGGGCACATTACTATTTAATCATTAATTTTAATAGAATCTATTTTGGTCTTAATATCCTTTAATACTAGTATTTTTAAATTATTGTGTGAGGTAATGTTTAAACATGCACATAATTCCACAAAATCCATTCCAAATTAAAATGAACTGATATTAATGAGGATTAAAAAATACACGGATCTTGTTTTATATTAAATGATCTATTAAAACCATAGTTATGAACTATATTTTGAGTGGTATAGTGCCTAATTATTTGAGTATCCTCTTACATGACACCTTGAAATTAATTATTTTTATATAAGTAGAAAAAATTTTCTAGTTATTTTTTAAATGAATGTTTAATAAGACTTTTTAAAATAATTTCAAGGAAATAATCCAAACATGATTCTAATTTGCCTTTCTTTTACCACTCTTAAAAATAAAATAACGATTTATATTGTTATTGTGCTTCCTATTAATATCCTTCTTCATTTTCTTTCTATTTTTTCAATTTATTTTATTTATTTTTCATTATCTATTTGTTTATATGTTACAATTATTTTTATAATTTTCGACACATTATTTCACGAGTTTTATGAATCTCATGGTTATTTCCATCAATTACTTATCTGGGAGAACCACCAAATATCTAGTAAAAGTACATCGAGGCACTTCATTGAGCCTATTTAAAATGTTCCAAACATATAATTATTTATTTTAAATAGGATATTTTTTATAATTTTATTAATATTTTTGTTATTTGAGGGATGTCTTGGTTATTTCATGAATATTTCCAATGTTTCTTCAAATTTAATAATTTCAATTTAGAGGGATGGACATTAGGGTTATTTATATCATAGTACCCTATATTTTTACCATTGACCTTGTTACAATTAGAGAGAAACCTGAATTTTATTTGGGTCATTATAATATAAATAATTGAAATCCATGGTTCATAATATATATACCGGGTTCATGGAAACATGTAATCTATCTTCCTTATCATGCTCTATATTTGGATATCCATATATGCATTGTTAATATCTAACACGTTATGTTACATATATTAAAATACCTTTTATTATATTTAAATATATTACATTAAATATCATTTAGATGTTCCTAACCACCTTCCCATGGATTATGCTTGAACCTATAGGCCCAACATCCAATATCATCTTTTTACCATATATTAATATTGAATAAAAATATTTAATTTGTAAAGTCATTTAAATTTAAGGATGTTATCGTTTTACTATTAAATCATTAAATGTGTCTCAAGTAGTTTAAATTTATTTTTCTTCAAATTGGTTAGAATTATAAATTTTAACACGAATATTATAAAATTTTTATTGTGGAAGTAATCAGGTTTTTGAAATTACTTACCAGTTCAACCAATGTTGTGAAAGAATCAGGTGAAATGATTTATATCCACTCTATCACCATATATGTCAAAAAAAAATCAATCTAAATAACATGAAATAAATAGAAACCATATCAAATTTAATATTATAAAATAATTCATGAAAAACCCATAGGTGTGATTGAGGGTCCTCTTAGGGTAGAATGGTAAACTAGACCGAGTTTGATTTCATATGTATAATTGAAAACATTATCTAGGAATGGTTTGATGATATCACTGACAATAATATGATTTATTAAACCCATATTATTAATGGTATTCAATATTCCATTAATGTCCTTATCCCTATATCTCATTTTTTCACATCTCTGACTTCTCCTTTTCCTCTTCACAAAATACTATCCATGGTTTCTTCTTGTTCTTCCCCAAACATCATTCCAACTCATGGTTACAATCAAAATTTTCTTTCCTTTTCTCTAATTTCATTAATTGTGTCATATTATATAGACCTAAAATCCAAAACATGAGATACCGATGTGTAATAAAGAAAAAATTATGAAAAATAAATAATAAAACACAAAATTATTATATGCTTTATAGATGTCATCTCAGAAAATGTTAATAAAAAATGAACATATTCAAGAAATTTTAAAATCCTATGGTTATAGAAATTTAAAAATTAAGGGAAATTTAAAAATTAGGGGAAAATTAAAAATATTACTAACCAACATATTTATCATTTGATATGTTCATTTTTATGCCAATAATACTGGTTTAATAAATTCGTAAGAAAATTAATTTAATGGATGATGATGATAAAATAGAAGTAGAAATCATTTTTTTGGAGAATGTTTCTAGTGAAGTAACTCTTATTTTAGGTGTTTGTGAAGAAAAAAAATACACCAGTTTGTAATGTTCTTTCAATAAAAAGGCTACGAAATACAAAATTTTGGTACTAAATCTCTAGAATAATTATTACCATTTTTAAATGGAAATATTATGGTCTATTAATAGGGTAGGTTACTCAATACTACATTTATGAATAACCATCAGCAAACATTATTTAAGTTGGAATCATGAGGTCTTATCATTCATTTAAAAGTACAGCCAAAATTCAAATAGAAATGGACATGAAATCTGAAATTATAACAGAAATATAATTTAGAATGAATTATCAACCTAACTATAGACCAAAATTAAAATAATGTTTCTTGAACACACACCCCATTCATTATATCACTTATAACAAAGATAACATGTAACACCCTGAGATTTTATGAAAAATATTATTTTAATTTCATTGATGTACTCTATTGTATGATACACAAAAATTATATTGTTCTATACGCAACACTTTATTACCTTATATTATACGCAAACACTATTCTTGTCTTGTGTTTCATGCAACACCAACCTTCCCCAATAACGTGTGTTGTACGCAATACTAAGTACCACAAAACAACAATATATTAATATAACATTATTATGAACTAGCCTTTATGAATATTAGTAACTTCATTTTGAATTTTATGACATTATAATTCATCTTACACATTTTATAGAACATGGTATGCGAACAAAATAAATTTTTCGTGTAAAATCAGTATTTTAAAAAAAATACTGTTTTGCCTCCTTTTAATAGATCTCCCACATTAAATTTAGTTTTTGACATGATTATAAGTTCAATTTGTAAAAAATAAAATTCTTATATTGAATTCCGATATAAAAATTTAATTTGGATAAATTTTTGATATTTTTCTGATAAGTTTCTTATTTTAATGAATAGTAAAACTATGCTAAATTTTAATTAAAAATAACTTTTTTATTTGAGATAATTTATATGGTTAATTTATAATATTTAATGGTTTTAAAGTATAAATAGAATATATTTTTACCATTTTACATAATTTATGTCATTAGCTTTAATTTTACTCTAAATTCATAAGAAAAAACATTTCAATCTTTTGCAACGTTTTAACTTTTAAAACCCATTTTCTAAATAGTGGGATTAATTTTAAATTAAGTACTCAAACTTTTGTGATTTGAATTTCGAAAAATAGATTCCATATTTGGAATCAGTAGGTCCTAATTATTGTAATAAGCTACTTTTTTATTTTTAGGCATTCTGAATAGTAACTACTGTAAATTTTATTTAACATAGTTAAAGGTAAATCGGGTAATTAAGGGTAATTATAATATTATAAAATTAACCTAACATTTGTATTAATATAATTGGATGAATATATTTTTCCAAAATCATACTTGGGTCTAAATGGAATCTAATGGAAGCCGCTTTTATTTGATTAAGACCCTTTATTTATTTCATTTAAAGGAAAGTGAAATATGTCTCACTCAAACTTTAATAATTTAATTATTTTTAATACACGGTTATACATAATATATATTCGATTATAAATACTCATTTGAAATATAATATGTTTTTCTTTATCATGGTAATTTAATTGTAAATTTTAAGTAATATTTAATCAACATAATATCATATACATTAATGATGTAGAAATTATTTATTTAGTGAAAAATCAATAATACAGTTTTTCATAAATAAGAATACCTATAATAAGGACTCCAAACTTGACCAAACAATATTGGTGGAGTATATCTATACCCTAATCATTCATGGGTCAATGTTTTGGACCATTTAAAGCATCATAAAGCCTTTTTTCATGAAGCTTAATCTACAAGATTTCATGACTATTTTCAAAAAATCAATTTCTTTTTAAATTGCATGGAATTTTGTGAAAATCAAATGATTTTGAAAAATAAAGGATATTTTCCTCAAGAATTAATTTCAAGTGTTTTATCAATACTATATTCCATTTAAGATGACATTATTTAGTGTGTTTATGTTTCAAGTATAATGTCTCTATTATTTACAAGGTTTTATTTATATTATGATGAAATTATATCCATTTGTTTTATGTAGATTTTGTTATGATGAAATGATATTTTTGAAACCCATTTTATTTTTTGGGTTATGAGGAATGATTTATGATTTTTTTAGGAACACGTAAGAATTATTTCAATAAGAGATGGGTGGGACCTATATCTCCCTCCAATTCATTGGGTAAAGATTTATATCTCGTGAGATAAACATAGATGGAACGGTAAGTTAATCTGGTTCAGTGATATAGGAGTGGAACAAGGAGTGAACTCAATTCATTAAGGTACGTTTTCCACTAAGATGGTCTTGGTAGCAGTGCCTTGGTTACTATTGAAATCATATCATGTACTTAATGGTTTCAAACAATTTCATGTTTTATTCCCATGTTATTTTATCGTAATTAATGTTCCTTTTGATCTCTGCCTTATGTACTGCCATGATTTATTTCTCACAATTTTTATGTGTAAACATTATGTTCATGTTTTTTTACGTTCAAATGTATATGATTAGTTTTATTTTTCTATTCATTCCCTTACTGATAATTTGAGCTCACCCATTATTTTTTTCATTTTCCCCATGGTTTAATGAAATGTTTAAGTAAGAAAAGGGGAAGATCTTTATGGGAGATGTTGAAGATCTTCCACCATGATTAGAAGATTATGGTCCATGTTTTCAAAGACAATAAACTATTATGGTCCTTGAGTGTTGGTTCTTGTTATTTATTAATTATTCCGCAAAAGTAATGTAATTTCCAGGTACGTCATGCTGTGGATCTCTACACACTACTACAATAAACCCCAATAGCGACCACCAAAAGCGGTCGCTAAAGGTCTTTAGCGACCGCCTTGCGACCGCTTTTGGCGGTCGCAATTGCTTCGTCGGTAAAAACCAATAGCGACCGCCAATGGTTGTCGCTAAAGGTCCTTTTAAAAAAATCGGGTTTCATGTGTGCGGGATAGTAGGTGGGTGCGACACCGGACACGCGGGGGCGCGAGGAGGAACCAGACCTCGAGTTGTCGGCCATTGCAGATCTACGGTGGCGGGGGGAGGGGCGGGTGTGACGGAATGCTAAGGAGGGGTGGCCGGAGGGTGGTAGTGCGATGGCGTGTGAGGGAGGGGTGACCGGAGCCGAAGAGAGATGGTGATGGCAGTGACTGAGGGAGGTAGCGCGACGGCGGGGCGCAACATCAGGCATCACCGGCGGCAACAGAGATTTTGAGGAAGACAACAATGATGGGGCGGGAAAAATCCCGCCCATTTATATCAGTATTAGTGACCGCCTTTGGCGGTCGCCCGTACCCAGAGGCGCAAAAGACAATTTTTCTAGTAGTGACAGTTGGTATCAGAGGGAAGGTTTAGTTAACCTTTGGAAACTAGGACACAAAAACTTTAGTGATATCCCAAGAAGATATTTCTATGGTATTTCTAGGGATGTCCCTAAGGTTACATATAAATATAGGTTATAGTCCTCGCTGGAAATAGGAAGATTCACGATAATGGAGGATCTGATGGACAATGGAATAATATTATCCATGAGAAACCAAATGAAATTGGATATAGAATTCCACATATTGTTATTATCCCTAATCAGAAATGTCATAATATGATCAATAATATCAACTTTGGTAAGTTTCCCGACTCAGCTAATAAGAGAATGATACAGTTTCATGATGATCATAGAGGAAAGAAAGATCAATTTCCCTCATGAAAAACATGTGGGAAGAGGCATCAGGGAAAATGTTTCAAAGTAACTGGAAGATGATTTGGGTGTTGAAAAGAATGACACAAATCCAGCAACTGTAAAGGAAAAGGTTCAGTTAACACCATGGATAATGATAATCGTATTACTAAGACATCAACAACGGTTAAATGTTTTAAATGTGGAATATATGGGCATTATGAAAACCAATACAATAAGTGAAAATTTCATGAAGAGAATTATCATGGTTGTATGGGTAGTATTTATGTTGATGATGATGAAGAGACTAAAAATGGTAGATGAGATGAAGGAAGTGTTGAGGAATAAAATGATGGCAGTGTAATTTTGTATATGTAAAGTCACGGTACTATGGAATAATGAATCATCTAAAGATTGTTACATTATTGTTTTTACTTATGTTTTTTGAAAATATATGTTGAATGGTATTGGTAACCATGAAAGGTTATTCAGATATTTCGGGAAAGAAGATAATATGCGCATAATGAAGGGATAAATAGATAATGAAATGTTTGATAATAATAATGAGGTCATGACTGATATAAGGACAAAGTGATATCATTGTTTGAGTATATAGAAACTATTGGATCATTAATGTTTTCAAAAATATAATATGGTTATACATGTTTTAAGAGAATACATGATTAAGGTATTCATAAGTTTGAAATGTGATCAATAGGATATATCTTATGTTATAGGGGAGATAAATGATGGTATTCACATGCTTGTTATGTGACCTTTCAAATAATCATTTTCTTTACACTACGAGATTGGACAGATGTATTTTGGATAAGCCTAAAGATTGTATTGGATTAAGTTGGACATCAGATAGTATTATTTAAGGATAGAACTTGTTTTTCGATATTATTTCTGGAATGTTATAATAGTATAGTTTTTAAAAAATGACAACCCATAGGACGAGCGACAACCTGTCATGTTGGACATGGCTGTGGGAATCGAACCCACAACCGAAGTGCGACCGGCCTTTATTTCATACCACTGTCCTACAGGAAGTCCCTGGTTAGTATATATTATTTTTAATTTATTAAGTGGTATGAATTATGAAGTATAAGTCCATTTTAGGAATCATATATGATTAATATCACTATAGATGGATTTATGTATATTTAATAACATTTTCTGACATTTTGTTTGAGATAGATGGAATGACCTATCATTCTATTGCATGATTTGATAACACTTAACGGAAGACAAATTCAACTTTATTCTTTAAGAGGTGAAGTGGAAATTGTTCAAGGCACAAACTAAAGTGAGATTGTACAAAAATAATGTAATTATTTCTTTTAATTCAAAAAATTCTTCAACATTAGGGAAATGATCTTGAAAACAAAAAATGTTGTCCTAGTGCCCTCATATCTAATAAATCAGATGGTACCTTTGATCATCCCAAATTTATGGCTTTGACATTGTTGTATTTTTCATATCCATGTTCTCTACCACTCTCCATCATAACTTGATGGTTAGATTTCACTTCCATATCCATATTTTCTCCTATGTTCTCCTATGTGGAAACCTAGTGATTAGCTAATTTGGGTAACCGTTATGTTTCATAATTTTTTTTAATGTTATGTTTTGGTATTCCTTTTTATGATGTGGTTTTCTATTAAAGAAACTTTCAAGTAGTAAACCAATTATAACCCCGACAAATTTCGAGGGAGAAATTCATTTTTTCGGGGGTAGAATGTAACACCTTGAGATTTTATGAAAAATATTCTTTTAATATAATTTATGTATTGTATTGTATGCTACAAAAAAAATCATATTGTGCTACACGCAACACCGTATTATCTTATATTATACGAAAACACTATTTTTGGCTTGTGTTGCACGCAAGAGCAACCTTCCTCAATAGCGTGTGTTGTACGCAATACTTAGTTTTAGTAAACAACAATATATTGTTATAATATTATTATGAACTAGCTATTATAAATAGTAGTAACTAAATTTAAAATTTTATTAAATTAAAATTCATCTTACACCTTTTATTCAACATGGTTTGTGAACAAAATGAATTGTTCGGGTAAAAGAAGTATTTTTTTAAAAATGCAGTTTTGCCTCTTTTTGATGGCGCACCCACATTAAATTAGGTTGTTGACATTTTTATTAGTTAAATTTGAAAAAATAAAATTATTCTTTTGAATCAGGATATAAAAATTTACTTTGGATAAATTTTTGATATTTTTCTGATAAGTTTTTTATTTTGATGAATAGTAAAAATACGCTAAATTTTAATTACAAACAACTGTTTTCATTGAGAAAATTTATATGGTTAAATTATAATATTGAATGGTTTTAAAGTATAAATATAATATATTTTTACGATTTAATATAATTTAAGTCATTATAATTAATTTTACACTAAATTCATATGTAAAAACATTTCAATCTTTCGCAATGTTTTAACTTTTAAAACCCGTTTTCTCAACAACAGGATTAATTTTAAATTAAATTCTGAAACTAGTTTGTTTTTAATTTGGAAAAATAGATTCCATATTTGGAATTAGTAGGTCCAAATTATTGTAATAAGCTACTTTTTATTTTTAGGCATTATGAATAGTATCTACGGTAAATTTTATTTTGCATAGTTAAAGGTAAATCGGGTAATTAAGGGTAAATATAAAATTATAAAATTACACCAAAAATTGTCTTAATATAATTATATGATTATATTTATCCTAAATCATACATGGGTCTAAATGGAATCTAATGTAACCCACTTTTATTTTATTAAGACCATTTATTTATTTTATTTAAAGGAAAGTGAAATATGTCTCAGTAAAACATTAATAATTAGATTATTTTTAATATATCGTTATACATAATATAAATTCAATTATAAATACTAATTTGAAATTTAAAATGTTTTTATTTATCATGGTAATTTATTTGTAATTTTTAAGAAATTTTATATACCTCAATAACATATACATTAATGATGTAGAAATTATTTATTTAGTGAAAAATCAATAATATAGTTTTTATTAAAATAAAAATACCTATAAATAGGATCTGAAACTTAAGAAAACATTATTGGTCAATTATATATATACCCTAAGCATTCAAGGCTCTATTTATGGAACATTTTGAGCCTTATAAAACCTATTAGGACATTTATATTATTTTATTTTAAATGATGTCAAAGATGTCACATTCATAATTTAATAAATATCACAATTTAAATGTTTTTATTTTAAGATTTTAAATTCTAGTAAAAATATTATTATGAAATTTAATATATTTTTCTTCATCATAAAATTTTAATTTTAATTTTTAGGAAAAACATATGTATATTAAATAATTATACAATAATGTTGTAGTAATTATTTTAGTAAGAGATATACCAAATAAATGGTTTTAAAAATATTAAAATAAATAATATATGAACAAATTAATGTTCCCCATTATTTTTTTATTAATATGAAATGTTAGGAATATATTAAATATTTTGGTTAGAACATATCTTCTTGTGTGGTTTTTATTTAAATACAAAAAATTAATAGTGTCAAAATTGACACTATTGATATTTTAAAAAAATTACATATTATTAAATTATTTAAAAATCACAAAAATATTTAAAAACTACAAATTGAAAAATAAATTGTATAAAAGGTTATATAGTATCCAATTACGGGAAATTTAGAACATTTAAGTATTTATTTATAACAATTAAAAATATAGAATTTTAATAATGAAAATAAAATTAAATAGATTAAATAATGATAAATCATGTTGACAAGGTTTAAAATAAACCTAAAACATGTCGAAATTATATTGGTTGAGGATATTTCAACCCTATATCATCATAGATTCTAATTGAATAATTTTTGGACGTTTTTATGTGGGGTTTCATTTTATTATTAATAAATATTTTTGAGGTTTCCAAAAGTGCCTCTCTCCTCTCCTATATAAGGGCACCTCCTTCCCTCTCCTCTTTAATCAATTTTTAGCCTTCAAGCTCTGCCAAAACTTCAAAATATCTGTTATCAACTTCTATAGTAATATTATAGAGGTTCTTTTCTTCTCAGAAGATCATGTCTAGTGCCTTAAGAAGAATCTTAAAAGAGGTGCGTCGAAGAAGAGGAAATCTCTTCTACCGATTCATTCAAGTTTCTTTCTTCTTAAACTTCTTCTTATTTGGCTGTTTCATTATAAAGTAATAACATAAGTATCACTAATTTACTGATATGTTATTATTAACATTAATAAACCCTATTTCACCTTATATCCATCTTATGGAAAATGAAATCACTGCGCGCGCATACGTACGGAATACCGTCTCCATGTCGTGGTGTAATCTGTTTTTCCACCACCACATTACTTGGATGGGTATAATGGTGTAAAAAATAATGATATATGGTTATTATAACATCATTCTTATTCTGAGATATTATATCATCCTCTTTAATTCCATTCAATAATTATGGGAATGAAATCATCGCCCGTGCATATGTACGGATAACCGTCTCCACGACACGAAGAGATTAATTCTCCATGTTAATCATTCAATAATGATTATAAAGTATATATAATGAATAATAATTTTATATATAACATAATAATTCTACTTGATATATATATATATATATTTCATCTACTTACTTCGATTCAAGTCAATAAGGAAAGGAAAACAGCATTTACGTGTACGTACGACCTACCGTCTCAATGAATGGTGTGTTTCATTTCATTTATCTATCATTTATATAAAAAATATATATTATATATTAATAATGATTTACATTCTGGAAGTAAGTAAATCATGATATATGTAATAATAATATCAAGAACAACAAGTCCAAACACATACGATAAATGAAACGATTTTACCGAAAATGCTTTTTTAACATGGAATTGATAAAAGAACGATTATTATAAAGTCAAAAGTGAATCATATATGATATCATAAATATTAATATGGTTCTATTAAAAGTTAATAATATGTTTAAACACATTATACAAGATTTTCGGACATGTACGGAAGAAATTGGACCTAAGGTAAGGGATAATTTTGCAAATCTTATTTTTATCCAATATTGTTTATATGTATGTATTTACCGGGGTTATATTTTTCATCCATATCCATAAAAATGTTTTTCATAAAGTGTTTAATATTCATCCTTGTATGTTTAAACTGATGTTTACCACTATTTGAATTTTACTTTGTGTTATGGAATGGATTATTTTTTGTTTACCATACATGGTACTTTTTTACTTTTCTGTTAAAAGTACGAGGAAAATGTTTTTTTAACATATATGGCATTAACAGATTTTTACGGTTTCATAACTCCTTATTTTCAAGAACCTTACTCTACAATATTTCATGACTATTTTCAAAAAATCCTTTTCTTATAAAATTTCATTTCATTTTGTTAAAAGAAGATGATTTTAAAGAATAAAGGATATTTTCCTCAAGAATTCATTTCAAGTGTTTTATCAATACTATATTCCATCAAACATCACATTATTTACTATGTTTATGTTTTAAGAATAATTTATATATTATTTAGATGGTTTTATTTTTATTATGATGAAATGATATCCATTTGTTTTATATGGATTATGTTCTGATGGGATGATATTTATGAAACCCATTCTATTCATTGGGTTATGATGAATGATTTATGATTGTTTTGTGGCACATGTAAGAATGATTTCTATAAGAGATGGGTGGGACCTATATCTCCCTCCAATTAATTGGGTAAATATTTATATCTCATGAGATATATATGGTTGGAATGGTAAGTTAATTTGGTTCAATGATACAGGAGTTTAACGAGGAGTGACCTCGATTCAATAAGGGACTTTTTCCACTAAGATGGTCTGGAATGAAATGTGTTGGCTACTATAGAAATAATATCATGTGCTTAATTTTTTGCCACAATTACATGTTTTATCCCCATGCTATTTTATCATGATAATGTTCCTTTATGATCTATTCCTTATGTACTGCCAAGATTTATTTCTCAAGATTCTGATCTTTAAACATTATGTTCATGTTTTTTTAAGTTTAAATGTATATGATTTTTTTATTTTCTCCATGCTTACCCTTACTGAGCATTTGAGCTCACCCTTTATATGTTATCATTTCACCAGGATTTAAAGAAAGGTTTTAGGTAAGAAAATAAAAGGGGAAGATCTTTATAGGAGATGTTGAAGATCTATCACCATGATTAGAAGATTATGTTCTGAGTTTCCAAATACACTAAACTATTATGGTTCTTGAGTGTTGGTTCTTCTTATGTATTAATTATTCTCCAAAAGTAATGTAATTTCCTTGTATGTCAAGCTTTGGGTGTCTACAGAACATACCACATAATTCTATTCATGAGGTATTGTTTAAATGTAATTAACCTAAAATCCCAATATCATCATAACCCACTCCTTGATAGTAGAAAGAATTACTATATTGGTATCATAGTATCCTATTTTAAACTCCACATTACAGTGACCAAATCCCTTGATTATAGACATCAATTCATTATGGTTTCAAACAATAGATTAAAAATATGTGCAAATCATGTTGCTGAATAACTTCAATAACTCCCTCTAAAATAAATATTTACATATTGGAAGATCATACTCTTTAATTTTTTGTTGACCATTAACATCTTAACCTGGATACATCATGTGGTCAAAACATATATTCTCAGTCTACTGTTTTCATGGGAATACATCACTCATGAAAAAACTGTTTCAGTTAATGAGATGACTTCTCCTCAATAGAAAAATAGAATGAGTTATTTTGAGATGAATTTTTGACACCCTTTATCTTTTTTAAGAATATTTATTAATAATCTTATTTAAAATTTTTATTTTTATGAATTAAATTTCAATTGTCAAACCTTTGATTACATAAATTAATTTCTATGGTGAAATTCATTATAAGGGTGTGGTGTATAATTGTACACAGAGATTTGTGAAATATTATTTATCAAATGAATTTTAAAATTTTATATTTTACACCACATGGATTTTATCTTGAGTTACATGAAAGACTAGGATTTTCATGTGTTACACACAATCATGATTGTATCCTTCATTAGATGCAACAATTAGTTTAAAAGGAATGTCACATAACATTAAAATTTTATTATCTAACATGATATTTTTCACCTGGTAGTTTGAATGGTGGGTATGAAATGGATTAAATAAATCAGGGAAATATTATTTTCACATTATTATATAATTAATTATTTTTTATCTATTTAGTTGGGAATGAAAACTAAAATGGTTTGAATATGGAGTAATTGACTTTCTTGGAAACTAATTTTATACATATAAATGTGTTTTATCTAAATAAATTAAACAATTGAAAATTTTTCAATGAATTTATTGAAAATTATATTTTATATATTCAATAATCAATTTAGAATTCATCTAAATTTTTTATCAAAATTAAATAATAATAAATTCAATTCTATACTTAAAACCATATTTTTCCCATCTAAAGAGTTGTTTTGTCCCCCTTTTAAGGAACACATATTTTTTAAAATGTTTCCCAGGATTAGAGGTAAGTTTGATAAAATTAAAAATAATAGTTCTTAATATCTAAATTTTTTAGGGTTATTTTTCAGGGTATTTTTCCAAAAATTTATATTTTTTGATGAAATGAAAAAATAATTAATTTTTATTGAAAACTTTGTTCTCATATAAATAAATAATATATTTATATTATATATAAAATTGGTTTTCAAGTATAATAAAAAATATAATAAGAAATATTATAAATATATTAATCCAATTTATGTTAATGGTATCAATTTCAAAATGAAATTGTGTATACATTCTTTATAATATTTTTAGAATTTTCACTTAGAGACCATATTTTCTATTTACATTTAACGGATTAATTTTATATTAAAAACATGCTTAATATGTGAATGGAATTTATAAAAATTAATTCCATATTTGGAATGAAAACAAATTATATTACCAAATATGGTGAAATTAATTGTTACCATAGTTACATGTAAATGAAGACAAAATTTATTTATGTAATAAAGTTTAATATAAGGGTTTTCCCAGTGTAGGATTTTTAGTTAATTTAATTTTTCAAAAGCATATCATTTTTATTTAATGAGTTGGATTTTATTGTAATGTCCTCGAAATTCTGTAATTTTTTTTAATTATATGGAATTATTTTGAGACAAAAAAAGCTGACGGTGCACAATTCTGATGTCCAGAGTGCCTGGAATGATCCGTCGAAGTTTTGTTAAGATTTAATTAGTGTGCATAAGAATATTTCCTAAAAAAGTGGAATAACTCTTAAATGGTTACTCAGATCAGAAATATGATAGAACTTTTGCCCTCATGATGGCGAGTTTACCCTAGGTGTGACTTAAGTTTAGTCAGTGTAGGCCTCCTGTGAGAAAACCAAGAAATGGAATAACTCTAAATAAAATAATAAAATAATGTTATTTTATTTTTCAAATTCTTATAACTCAAAAATGGTAACTCGGATTACAAATCAGATTCCACCGTTGAACGCCAATGGTTATGCTTTCGTTTGAATGATACTATCATTGGTCGGCGCGGGCCACCAGTGAAACATAGTTTTTCGATGTAAATAAGAAAATTACGTGATAATTATTTTATTATAAAATCCATTTCTTTTAAATGGTAACTTGTATTGAAAATATGAAAGTACCATAGGGTTCTTTGGGGTGTTTTTCACTTATCTAGAGCCTCACCTTGACAAACATGGGCTGAGGATGACTGTTAATAATTTTCTGAATTTTTTCGGGTACGTTCAGAAAATGCGCAAGCGGAATTTTGTAAATTTTAAACCAGTGCTCAGAATTAAAATATGAGGACACCATTGAACTCAAAGTGATGATATTACATCAAGGATACCATCACGTCAACCGCATTAAGTTGAATGTGGAAATTAGTTTTCAGACATTTCTTGGGAGAAAATAAAATTAACATGATTTAATTTATTTTCGATATTGAAACCACCCATTTGAAACATGATGGTGGGGTCCACAATACGGTGGTCAGGCATTTAATGCTAGGCATTAAATTTCTGGTTACACAAAATGTGTAACCACATTCCTCTTTAATTTATTGGATTCATTAATTATAAATTAATTAATCAACTTTAACTCTTGGCATTCTCCAAATTAAATGTGCAAAATTAATTTAATAAATTTACAAAAATTAATTAAATTATTGCATAAGATCTTTTATTTTGGCACCTCATGTCTCATGGGAAAACGGATTGGAAAAGGAGGCGAGATCTTTGGAGAGTTGGAAAGATCATTCCCAAATAAATGAGATCCTCCAACAATGAATGACATCCGGAATCGAAGAACGAGGAACCGACATGGGAGCATCTTACGGAAGTGACGAATGCCAACGTCAATCTTCAATGACTTCATATTCTTCTTCACACCACCTCCAAATGAAAATTGAGGTAAGGGATTTTTATATGATAGAATTTATTTATTGAACCCTCATATTCAGGTGTCACAATGATGAAGGCCAAACTAGTATGGCCAACGTCCCTCACATATATGTTGCCTTTAATCATGCGTTCATCTTGAGTTCTTCATGCGTTAGTCAACACCAAATATACAATGATGCTGGAAACATGGAGTTTTGTTGAGTGTGACATATGGATAGGGAGCCCTCGACCAAATGATTGTGAATATGTGATCGTCATATTTTTCAGGATTGGAATGAAGCCGCAATGGCTTGTGAAAGAAGGTGGCGGTCAGCAACTGGCCGGCTGTGAGGAAGGAAGGATGGCACACGTCTGCATTACCATATGATGAAGAAGCCGCAGCCCGTTTGTTATAGTGGGGAAGGTTTTTGGTCGGCATATGATCGACCGCGGGGTGGAACAGTGGTGCATGTCCGCGACGCCAGTGAAGAAGGAGGCAGCAGGCGCTTGGCCATGACAGAGGTCGAAGAGTGGCCAGCCATTCCAGTTGCAGTAGAGCAGCAACACACAACCATGCCGCTGGGAGGAGTACCGGTCGGAAGACCAGCAGGCCGTTGTGGTTCGACGGGACGCTCTTGGGCCCCACGCGATGACTTGGTAGCGCCGAAAGGTGCTACCCGTTGCCATTCCAAATGGAGGGGGGTCGTTCCTCCTTCTTGGCCAACTCGGGGGGGGGGGGGACTGTACCATTAGGCCATTCCACCATACCACACTTAGTGGGCTAGGCTGGGCTGGCCCCCCACAACCCAGACCAACTAGGTCAGGCCTATATCAGGCTGGATGACCCGAACCAGTTTAGGTCGCCCCAGGTAGGGTCAGGCAGGGTCAGTCCGACCGGGTCGGACCGGACCCTTGCCCATATGGACTCAGTTACACCATTGTGGCCATTACTTGAGAACTAGGCATCCATTTGAGAAACCTTTTATGGAACCAGAATCATTTGATCGAGACGGTCCTTCTGGTATACTCCAATTTTGTATGGATAATGTTGGAGTATGGCTAGGTTGAATCAAACCCTGAATCCAACCTTTCCCTTTGAGTGGAAACGCTAATAAAATACAGACCGAGGGTTCTATAGATGCACCATCTATTGCATTGGGTCACTTTTGACATAATGAACTTTTGGGATACTTCTTCGTAAAACTTCTGGGTGGTTGAGGTATGACCAATGGCTTGTTTAGCAGTTCTCCCAAGAATGCTACATATGGAACCCTACGACTGGATGAGACTTGAAGACTACTTTCCATTTCGACTCGAAGTGAATCGACAGGCCCATTGGGGAGCGCCGATGTGTGATGTGGAAGAAACATAGTGAAAATCACCTCTATGAGCTGTTTTAGACACATGGTAGTTCATAGTAGATGTACCTCAGCATGTCATGATGGAGACCGCCTCTGTGTGACGCGGCAGACCCACGTTGGGGAGCGCCTCTGTGTGCCACGACAGACTCACTATACTCAACAAGTGAAGTACCTAAGTAGTCCATGGTTAGTGGGAAGTGCCTCTGTGTGATGTGGAAATCCCAATGTACACGTTAGGGGAGGATTTCTTCAACATCCAAGGTGTTCCACTTTATGACTAAGATTATTACTTATTTCAAGGCCTAGAGAATCTGTGACTGGCTATCAATGCATACTGATCCTGTGTGGGTATGATCATGTGTTGGTCTGTGCTCAGAGGTCCTCTATGAATATGCTCATACCGATCCTATGTGGGTTAGATCGTGTGTGGGTCATTTCAGGGGTTAGTACCTACCGATTCTATGTGGGTCAGACTCCGTATAATCAGCAGAGGTGCCTCATGACAGAATAAGATGATCTAGCTTCATGAATAATCATATATACTTATATAAATCACTTAAAACATAGTTTGAGTTGAGACTCTATTTTAACTAATATTCTTACCTTCATGGTACTATCTTCCGGATGATACCTATGTGGTACTTTTACCTTCTTGGTACTATCATCGTGGTGATATCTGTGTGGTACTTTTACCTTCCTGTTGTAACCTTCATGGTGTAACCTGTGTGGTTCTTTTACCTTCATGGTATTTACATTGTGGTATTCTTCCCTCATGTATGAGATATGTATATCTTGATAACATTGGTGTATGTATAGGCATATACCTAAGTAGAGTTGATATATTTCATTGCTGTTTTCCTTTGTGGATATTTTGGAGACCTGCGGGGTCTCAGGGCCCTACTGAGTATCATTGTACTCACCCCTACATGGGCTTCGCCCACACCTTGTTGTGTCCTGTGTACATGAAGTACAACATTGATCGAGGCTAAGGGAGCCAGGACTGGACGATGCATGGAGGTGGACCTTTTGGTGTGACAGGACATGGAGGAGACGGACGAATGTGGAGTGTTGTAGAGGTGATCTGTACCTACCCTTTAGGTAGGAACCACGGAGGATGACCCAGTAGTTGTTTTCCTTTTTCATTCAATTATACTTATACCTTTATATTTGGTCTTGTGTTCTGGTCCCTTTTAATTTCATCAATCTTTTATTAAAATATATTACTTCACAGTTTCTTCTTGTTGTGTTCTTGGACCATGTGTTTGTTTAGGATTAAAGGCAATGCATTCCCATTTTAGGGAGTATTCCTTTCGGTTCTAGTCGCCAGCCCCTAGCCTATGGAAGGCGGGATTGTGGTAGTCATGGAACAAGCCCTATGGGATGGGTCATTTCAATGTGGTATAAGAGGATCTCGGTTCTACCTAAGAACTAGGACTCTAATATTTTCTGTGAGACAATAGTGTTAACTGTTATGAGTGTGGTTTTCAATTCGGGGAGTCCAGTGTTGGTGCGGTGGCCAACGTATCCATACACCAGGAACCTGAATTCTAATTTTTGACTCAGCGCAAGAAAACACTGATTGCGTGTGTTTTTTAAAAGTTTTTCTTTTGATTTCCTTGGAGTCAGCTCCCCATGTATATCATTATGACCGTTGTGAACCTATTCCTTATTAGGATGTGGCCATGTAGATATCCAGCTAGGATTCTCAAGAGATTACATGATGACAGAACACCAAGTGACCATGCCTCGGTTTAGGGACCTCTTACGGCTTTAGCACATTCGGGTGGTGTGTCAGCTATATCACTACCCATTGGACAACAGTTACAACTGTAGGTACAGATAGAGGAAATATTTTGGCTCAGTGCCTTATGTGAGTTTCAGTGTCAGATACCCCTTAGGTTCCAAGGTGAGCCCTACTCATAGGTGGCCGAGGAATGGCTTGAAGGGGTTGTTGAGAGTTCTCCAGAGATTCTACTGCTTTATCAGAATGACATGTCAGTATTTGAGTATTCATCGAGGAATACCAACCATTCTTGGTACTCGAGGAATACGATATAATCTGTGCTTCATGGCTCAGACTTTCAGGTGAGGTGTCTTTATGTAATTCAGAGCAAGCACTATTCCTTTATATATTTCTACCTATGTTAAGGTGCTAGAGATAACCATTTTGGTTGAATGTCCTTTGGATGAGTAGACAGAAACAGTGAATGTTAGTATTGGAAAAGAAGGAAACGGGTTCCAGTCTTAGAGACTAGGGTGTGTAAAAATGTTTCTGGAAGAAGAACTGTTAGGGACAGAAGAATATGATGGGATGTAGATGTGGAAGAAAGGCTAATAGACCAGTATGAGGCGGTGTAAATTTCGAAATGTTACAACCACCCCACTCTGTCATCCCCACCATGCATAGGGAGTTGGAGGTTAGGAGAAGGGAGTAGTTGTAGATGGTCAAGGGGTGCGACCCAAGGGCTCTAAGAATGATTCGATGAATGGTATGTGTCTACTAATAGCTATCGTATTAATAGACATATGTACCAATAATTATTTCATTCCAAGAATGTTGTATGAAACCTAGAGTGTCCAGTTAAGATGTTGAATTGACCCACATGCATGAATATACCTTTTGCATAAGATTCAATAATCACACATACGCTGATGGAGTTATCTGACCCTTGAGGCAAGAGTTTCAGTTGCAACCTATTTGTGGAAGTGTCGAGGCCTTATGATGTTAGTTTGGGTATGGACTAGATATCCAAAGTTCACATTAAAATTTAATGTATTAGAAAATATGGTTTTTTTTTACCTTCAAAATTGGAATGGGATTTTCATTGGTCAGTGAAAAAGGAAACACAAGCAGGACAAGAGAAACTCCTACATAAGAGGGTGAGGCCGATCACTCATGAGTCGGTCAGCCTTACCCTTGTGCCAGCATGAGTTTTGAGTTTTAATTTCCCAATAGTGGTGGCTAGAGGTCCTCTATGACATTGACTTTGAGATAGTCTATACTACTGGGAAAGGTAATTTGGTAGAAGATGCACTCAGCAAGAGGTCTGGTCTACAACGACTGATTAAGGTGTTGGAGTAGCTAGTCGCACTACAGATATCCTTCATAGATAGAGATTAAGCATAATACCTTCAGTATATGACAGTCACTCCCCCACTCCTTCAGCAAGTCAGGGAGGCACAGAATCGGGGAATTGATTACAAGGCTCGACGTCCTCAGATATCCTCATGGCAAGCACCTGATAGATTTTCTGAAGGTTTGGAGCATGTCGTCCTCTTCAGAGGATGTACTATGGTATAGGTAGTACTATAAGAGTAGGTGTTTGGGGAGTTCTATACAGACCCTTTGGTGGTACATCCTACTGTGTTGACAATGTACCCGGACCATCAGCGTAAGTACTAGTGGCCAAGGATGAAGAAAGCAGTGGTCGATTTTGTATCATGATGCCTCGCTTGTTAGCAAGTGAAAACTGCTCATAGTCGGCTGAAAACATATGTAGATAGGAAGAGAGAGATCAAGTAATCTTACGGGTCTCAACTCAAAGAGGTTTGCAGAGATTTGGCCGGGGAAACAAGTTATCTCTAAGGTTCAATGGACCTTTCTAGATTCTCAGCAGAGAGGGCGAGGTGGCATACCATCTGTCTCTTTCCCCAAAGATGCACTAGGTGCATAAAATTTTCCATGTTTCACATATGAGGAGAATTGACCATTATCCATCGCACGCTATCAAACATGTAGAGATGGACTTAGATGATGGGCTGATGTTTACGAAGTTTCCAGTAGGCATTGAGGATCGACATGAGTTGGACATTCGTGGGCAATCGATACCTCTGGTGTGCATTTTCTTGCTGCACGGTAACCTCTTGGAGAGCACATGGAAGTGGGAGTTTAAAGACCCGTAAAATTCCATGTAATTGTATTTTATTATATAGAATATTACGAGACCATGAAAATTGACAGCGCGTGATTCTGACGCCCGAAATACCCAGAATGCATTTTTGAACTTTTTTTCTGGTACGTTCAGTAAACATGAAAGTGGGTTTTTGTAACATTTTATTCGGTGCTCTGAATTGAAATCTTGGGACACCTTTGAACTCATAGCGCCTATATTTTCTTAAAGAGACCTTTACCTCAACCGCATTAGGTCGAGGGTGAAAGATAGTTTTTCAATTTTTCATGGAAATAAAAAAATTACTTTTATTATATTTTTTGTTGAAATCTCCCATGCGAATGTTATGGAGGTGGGGACCACCGAGCTTAAAACCTCCCAATTTTAATTCTAGTGGTGGTTACCACCCGAACCCCCTTTAATGGGAGAAATAACCTCGACTCTTCCACTTTAATTATGCCAAAAAATCATTTAATTGAGAAAACTAAATTATGACAACTCCAATCGTGCCAACAAAATATTATTTTTATTGAAACCGCTTTTCTTGGAATGGATTGGTTGGAAATAGAGAAGGTGATAACTTGGGGAAGATCTTCTCCGACGAAGAATGCACCCTTTCTCTCCAATGAATAACTCTCCTCCAAATATAGAATGCCATCTCCATCAAAGAATGTTCTTCATAGCCAAGAAAGAGGACAACGCACGAGCCCAGCTTCAGAAGCGTGTTTCAAAGGAGATGATCCTTGACACCCTCCTTTCCCTCACGATTTTTATCTCGTGTCACATAAACGAACCTTCGAGTTTGGTTTGATGTTTTGAGTACCCCTTTAATTCTCTTGACGTTCTTCATACAAGATTTATTAAGCCGCTTGCTACCACCCTAACGCGGAGGGTGAAGGCCAAACGAACATGGCATGAACTCTCTACAATTTTTTGAGGGTTTTTTATGTTTTCCATGCAATGGAAGTGGGCGCAACCAGTGTTGGAGAATGGAACTAGTAGAACATGGATACGGAGGCCGGCACACCGCCGACCAAGACGAAAAAGATGGTGCAACCACTCCGCCTGACGGAAGAGAACAGCTGCTAGTGTTGGGGCGAAAAGGGAAGATAGATGGCCACCAGCAAAGGTGTCATGCATGACCACACTGTACGGAGAGGACGACAGGCCATACAGCCAACCACAGTGGACCACCGCACCACGACCACCCCCCACACCCCGCCACCCTACACCACAGGCCACCCAGAACGGGCCAGACCCTGCAGTGGGGCTGGGCTACCCAGTGCGGGCCGAGCCAGAACCCGAGGGTTGGGCCAGGTTGAGCATGGTCAGTCCGACCGGGTCGGACCGAACCCAGACCAATTTCAACCATATAGGTTATTCCAACCATATCATGAGCTTCAAGCGTCCATTTGATGAACCATCTATGGTGCCAGAAAACATGGAGCGAGTCCGTCCTTTTGTTATTCCTCACTCGAGATTCAGATAATGTTGTGGTATGGATGGGTAGGATCGAGCACGAATCAAGTGTGGTAGTTGGTGTATCGCATAGTGGATTGAGGAGTGGACCCTCCCATAGATGAGAAAACTTATTGTGTGAACCCTATAGCTGGATGGGACATGCGAAAGGGATCCTTTGTGGGTCTATGATTGAGGGTCCCGCATGAAATAACTCTAGGAATCCATGAAGGAATACTCTAAGATCTTGTGTTGGTCAATTGTACTTGGGTCATGTGTGGGTCTAAAGATGTACTAGGATCATGTTTGGGTCTGACGATGTACTAGGATCTTGAGTGGTTCTGACGATGTACTAGGATCCTGTGTGGGTCTGAAGATGTTCTAAGATCCTGTGTGGGTCTGGAAATGTACTAGGATCATGTGTGGGTATAAGGATGTACTAGGATCCTCTGTGGGTCTGAGGATGTACTATGATCATGTGTGGGTCTGACGATGTACATGGATCCTATGTGGGGTTTTGATTTAGGATCCTATGTGGGTATACATCTTAACGGACTAAGACGATTCAGTAGTTACATCTAATAATCTCTACTATCATACCTAATTTATACTTGGTGTGAGTTGAGTCTTTACCGTTGTGGTATTCTTCTATGTGGTGCAACTGTGTGGTACATACCTTCGTAGTATTCCATCCTTTGTGGAACAGTTGGGATTTGGGATTTTGAGTTAGACTCTGTGTCTTCCTGATGATTGAGAAGGGTATACTTGATAACATATGTATATGTACAGGCATATACCTAAGTAGGGTTTTTAGTTGATTTCATGATTTGTGGTTTATCCTTTGTGAATTTTGTGACACCTTGAGGGTCTGTAGGTCCCTACTAAGTATCGTTATACTCACCCTCTGCACGGGCTATTCCCACACCTTATTGTGTTTGGTGCAGATGACATACAACACTGATTAAGGAATAGGGTACCGGGACTGGATGGTTCCGGAGGTGGACCACACGGCGTGTCGGTACACAGAGGGTACGGGCAGATGTGGATTTCTAAGGAGGTGATCTGTACATAACCTTCATCTATGAACCTCGGAGGAAAACCCATTAGTTTTCTTTCTCTTCCATCAGTTATATTGTATTTTAGTTGTACATTTACCATTACAAATGGTCTTGTATTCTGACCCCTCATTCATTTAGCACCCTTTTTTCTATATAGTTTACTTGTGTTTGTATCTTCATGTGTGCTTGGTTGAGTGTTTTTATAGGTTATAAAGGCAATGCCTACCCAGTTTTAGGGGACCTGCCTTTCGGTGCCAGTCGCCAGCCCCTGCCCTATCGATGGCGGGCCAGGGTTAGTCACGAAACAGGCCCTGGGGGATGGGTCATGAGAAATTGGTATCAGAGGTGTTGTTTCTACCATAGAACATATGACTCTGATATTTTTAATGGAGATAGTGTTAAGTGTATTGATTGTGGTTATCAGTTTTGGGAATCTAGTGTTGGTGTGGCGGCTGATGTATCCATATAACATGACCCTGAATTCTAATTTCTGATTCACTGCACGAAAACACTGATTTCATGTGTGTTTTGATGAGTTTTCTCTGTGATATCATCGGTGCAGCTCACCAGGTATAACTTATTGACTATGGTGCACCTATATCTTTTCAAGATGCCTCCACACAGACAGCCAGCTAGGGTATTGGATATATTACGCAATAATATCCCACCAAGCGATGGGGCATCAGTGTAAGGCCCCCTTCTAGTAGAGGGACTAGCGGAGGCACCAGTGGTACCATTACCCATTGTGCCACAGATTCTACCTACGCCAGCTGCAGAGGGTGCACACCGCTAGAGCGCGTTGCATGAGTTCCAGCACCAGAGGTCACCCAGGTTCGGGGGAGAGACAGACCCACAAGCGTGTGAGGATTGGCTGGAGTCCGTGGTGATAAGGTGATGATTCTCTGGGCAGACTTTGAGATCATGTTTCAGGCAGTGTTTGTCCTAGCAACTCTTCGTGCAGTGCGCATACATGAACTTCTTCATCTGTAGTAGGGAATCATAACTGTGGATTAGTACTCAGTGAGGTTCACCGACCTATCATGATACTCCAATGATATGGTGTGGAACCCATTCATTATGTCCCAGACCATTGAGAAGGGACTCATGAAAGAGATCAGGGCTTCGATGATTTCTCCCCTCATCCAAATGTAAGAGGGGGTTTTAGAGCGGTCCATCTTAGTGGAGTGTTTCCTTGATGAGCAGTCACCATTAGTGAGACCAACCACCGGACGTCACGTAGCAGAGACTTATGTAGCGGGCAACAGATAGATTTCACATAGGTCCAATAGGACTGGACCTACAAGTGGATGACCGTATGACTCAGGAACAGTTGTGCGGGGTATTAGAGGCAGTGCCTATCATGCAAGGAACACACGATGTTTCACATGTGACAGGGATGGTCAAATGGCTCATGACTGTCCGACCCGCCATACGGATGATCGTCGGACTTTCAAGGGACCGCCCAGGAAGACATAGTGGTTCAACCGAGGAGTTCTTCTAGGAGCAGGTGAACATGGCATAAGAGCTATTCATGAAGCTGGTGGTGGGAGACGATTCAAGATGTTACCGCCACCACAACTAGGAGGTCCACCCTAAACATAGGGAGTAGGAGGACAGGGGAGAGCTCAGCTCCAGGTATCTAAGGCCTATGACCATGACACTCTGTAGTTGATATGAGGCATGATCATTGTCTACTCCACCTTAGCTGCACTGGTTATAGACACAGGCGTCAGTCATTATTTTATTTCCACTACCCTTATTTGGAGCTCGGAGATTCCTACATAGTCGTTGGCTAGATCCTTACAGCTAGAGATTCCTACAAAATCGGATTCAATGATCACACAAAGTGACAGTAGTGTGAGCTTACTATAGGTGTCTAGAGGATTAGCTGGGATCTCCTAGTAGGGGCGTCGAGGCCATACGACGTCATCTTGGGTATGGACTGGTTATTTTAATTCCATGCTCAGATTGACCATATTTGGCACAAATTGGGGGGTTTCTGCATGGATGGGACACGTTTTACCTTCACTGGTGAGAAGGGATCCTTTTTAGTGTTAGATAGACTTACTCGAAGGAGAGTGAAGCCGATTACACATCAGTTGGCTAGCCATACCCTCAGAACAGTTGATGTAGTGTCAGAGCTATCATGCAGTGGTGGACTAGTACGCGGATTTCTTCACTAATGATGTTCTGGGTTAAACTCCTCACAAAGAGGTGGACCTTTACATTGACTTGTACCCTGAGATGACATCAATATCTAAACCAGTAAATCGGATGGGTCCCGTGGAGCTTCGTGAGCTGCGGGTATAGCTGGAGGACATACAGGGGAAAGGTTTCATCCGACCCATTATTTCTCCATTGGAAGCACAGATTTTTTTTCCAAGAAGATGGATGAGAGCTTGAGGATTTGTGTTGACTATTGATTCCTGAATTAGGTGACCATGAAGAATAAGTACCAACTCCCAAGGATTAACGACCTCTTTGATATGCTAAAGGGAGCACGATGGTTCTCGAAGATAGACCTTAGATCAGGCTATCACCTACTTAGTGTAAGAGATGAGGATTCACAGAAGACGACTTTCAGAAGTTGGTACGGCCATTATGAGTTCTTATTTATGCCATTTTTCATGGACAATTCTCCAGAAGTGTTTATGGGACTCATGAATTGGATCTTTCATCTATTCCTTAATCACTTGGTAGTAGTCTACATCAACAAAATTATGATCTACTCAGCTACTAAGGAGGAGCATGTCTATCTTTTTCAGATAGTTTTGGACACACTCTGAGAGCACCATCTTTATGGGAAGCTATCGATGTTCCAGTTCTGGATACGAGAGGTTCACTTTTTGGAACATGTCATTTCGGAGGCTAGAGTTGCGGTGGATCCAGTGATGATTGAGTTTGTACTTACTTTGGGGCCACCCACGAGTGTGAATGAGGTACGGAGATTCCATGGTTTGGCTGGATATTACCAGAGGTTTGGGAAAATTTTCACTAGAGTTGCAGAAACTCTATCAACTTTGACGAATAAAGGAAACCCCATCGTTTGGTCGGAGAGATGCCATCAGAGTTTTCAGGAGCTGAGGAAGAGGCTGACTACTACCCCCATATCGAGGCTTCCGAAGGAGGGTGTAGGGTACGTAGTCTACTACGACGTATTAAAGACCATGCTCGGATGTTTCTTGATGCGAGAGCGAGCAGTGATCACATATGGTAATCCAAATCTGAGACAACATGAGAAGAAATATGCTACACATGGCCTACAGTTAGCAGTAGTGGTCTTTGCCATGAAAATGTGGCGACATTACTTGATGTTCGAGCGTTTTATAGTCTACTCGGATCACAAGAGTATCAGGTATATCATCTCTCAGAATGACTTGATCCCAAGACATCGACATTGGCTTGAGTTCCTCTAGAATTATGAATTCGAGATAGTCTATAATACTAGGAAGAGGAATATTGTAGAAGATGCACTCAGCGAGATGTATACTATACATCCACTAGGTGAGGTGATGGAGCATCTAGCTTCTTTGCAGATATCCTTTGTGGATCATGATAGAGTATATTTTCATTAGTCTATTCTAGTCACTCCCCCACTTAATCACCGAGTCATGGAGGCACAATGTGTGGACGCTAACTGAAATTCTCGATGTGCTCAGATATCCATAGGATAGGCAGTTGATGGATATTTTGAAGGCGGGGAGCACGTCATCCTATTCTGAGGACATACCATGGTACCAGTGTCACCTGAGAAGGATGTATTGAGGGAGTTCCACACATCCCCTATATAGTTTCATCCAAGAGTGGCGAAGATATAACAAGATCTCCGAAGACATCACTGGTTTCCGGGAATGAAGAAAGCAGTAGCAGAGTTTGTCTCTGGCGCCTCACTTGTCAACAAGTGAAGGCGGAGAATCAGGTACCAACAGTCTTAGTTCGGACATTAGAGTTCCTAGAGTGGATGTGGGATGGTATATCCATGAAATTTGTGACAGGAATTCAACGTAAATCCAGATACCATGATTCTATCTGGGTGATTATCGACTGACTCACCATGTCGGCCCACTTCCATGATATCAAAGAGCAGGGTTCAGGAGAAAGCTTTGGATGCCTTTATGTGTAAGTGATTGTGCAGCTATATGGAGTACCCTCGATGATTGTATCGGACCGTGATACACGTTTCACATCCCGGCTACGGAAGGGGTTGCAGGAGGCTTTCAGGATGCAGCTTCATTTGCGCACCAACATCCATCCTCAGAAGGATGGCAAAACTGACCAGACCATTCAGACCCTCAAGGACATCTTGTGTGCTTGTGTCCTTGACTTCAGTCACAGTTTGGAGGATCACTTTCTCTTGGTGGAGTTTTTATACAATAACAGCTATCACTCCACCATTGGGATTGCACCTTTCGACGCTCTGTATGGCTGACCTTGATGATCACCTTTTTCCGGACTGAACATGGGGAGTCAGCAATGCTGGGAATAGAGATTGTACATGCTACCACAATGAAAGTGCATATCATCTAGGAGAAGATGAAGACAGCACAGAGTAGGCATAAGTCTTTTGCTAACAGGATACAGAGACCTCTGGATTCCAGGATGGCGACCACCTCTTTTTATGGGTCTCACCTCGATGAGGTTTGCAGATATTTGGATAAGGAGGAAAGTTATATCTGTGGATTATTATACCCCTCTAGGTCCTCATTAGAGTTGGTGAGGTGGCATACCACCCAGCCCTTCCCCCTCAGTTGCACTGGGGGCACAACATCTTCCATGTTTCCCAGATGAGGAGATAAATGCATGAACCTTCTCACATTATCGACCACAGTGAGCTGAACGTCGATGAAGGGGAAACTTTTATTGAGATTCTAGTAGAGATTGAGGAACGATATAATTGGGTCTTTCATGGGCGGTCGATTTCTCTGGTGCATGTTAGCTGGCAGCACGGGATCCTCCAGGAGAGCACATGAGAGTGGGAGGCTAAGAAATGTGCTCAGTTACTCCACTAGATTCTTTAGTTTGAGTTGTGGATTTCGGGGACATAAATACCTAAGGTGGGGATAATGTAAAGAAAAAGAAAATTAGATGTAATTTTTTTAATTATATGCAATATTACGAGACTGGAAAAACTGACGGCATGTGATTCTGAGGCCTGGACTGCCCGGAATGAATTTCTGAACTTTTTTTCACGTACGTTCAGTAAACGTGCGAGCATGTTTTTTTAACTTTTGAACTGGTGATTTTAATTGAAATGTGAGGACAATGTTGAACTTGCAGTGCTGGTATTCTCTTAAAGAGACCTTTACATCAACCGCAGTAGGTCAACGGAGAAAGAGAGTTTTTCACATTTTTTGTTGAAATAAAAATAAAATAAAATAAACTTCTACATTATTTTTGTTGAAACCTCCCATGTGAATGTTATGGACGTGGGGACCACCATTCATAAAACCTCCCAATTTTAATTCTAGTGGTGGGACCACCAAAACTCCCTTTAATGGGAGAAAACATCTCAACTCCCCTACTTTAACTATGCCAACACATTTAAATTAATTGAGAAAATTAAATTATGCCAACTCCATTTGTGCCAACATAATTATAATATAACAGGAAGCTATTTTCTTGGAAATAATTTGTTGGAAAAGGGGAAGGGGAGAACATGTGGAAGATCTTCTACAATGAAGAACACACCCTTCCACTCCAATGAAGAACTTCTCCTCTAAACGAAGAACACCATCTCCAATAAATAATGTTCTTCGGAGCCAAGAAAGAGGACAACACACGAGCCATAATTCAGAAGTGTGTTTCAGAGGTGACGATCATTGGAACCCTATTTTCCTTCACCATTTTTATTTCACAACACATCAACGAACCTTCGAGGTAGGGTTTGATGTTTTGTGTACCCCCTTACCTCTCTAAACATTCTTCATAAAAGATTTATTAAGCTGCTTGCAACCACCCTAATGTGGAGGGTGTGGGCCAAACAAACATGGCCCAAACACTCTTCAATTTTTTGATGTTTTTGATGTGTTCCTCTCAATAGAAGAGGGTGGATACTGGTGCTGGAAAATGGAACCAGTGGGACTCAGATACGGAGGCTGGCGCACTGCCGGCTGTGACGAAGGCAACATCGCAACCGCGCCACCTGATCAAATAGAACTTCGGCTAGTGATGCGGCGGTGAAGGTAGGACGACCAGCTAAGCCGGACACCAGAGATGGTATGATGCACGCTCGTGCCATGTGTAGAGTAGGGCTGGACATCCGGCCATCCATGGTGAATCGCCTCTCCATGGCCACCCCACCCCACCGTGGTGCCACGCGGCACCGTGGCCACTATGCACTATAGGAAACTTAGCAGGTCAGGCTGGGACGACCCAAACCAGGTCGGCCCAGGCCGGGTCGGGCCGAGTCAGTCTGACCGGGTTAGACCGGACCCAGACCAGTTTCAGCCATATACGTTCTTCCAGCCCTATCTTGAGCCTCGGGCGTCCGTTTGAAAAAACCATCTTCTGTTCCAGAAACCATGGAGTGAGATGGTCCTTTAATTATACTTAACAGAAGATTTGGATAAAGATGGGGGAATAGTTGGGTTGGATCAAGCAGAAATCCTATCGGGCCCTTGAAAAAAAATGTTAATAACTTACTGGCCATATGTCCAATTGACGCACCGTCTATTGCGTTGAGACCCCTATGACGTGGAGGTCCTTTGGGATACTTCTTCATGGGACATGGTGGAAGTTGGATTGTTGACCATTGGATTTAGGAACAGACCACCCCACAGATGATCATGTATATTGCGGGAACCATATAAATTGCTATGACATGAGAAAGGGATCTTTTGTGGGTCTGTGTTTGAGGGTCCCACATGGAGCCGCTCTACGAATCCATGAAAAACTAATCAAGGATCTTATGTGGGTTTGTTGTACTAGAATCCTGTGTGGGTCTGAGGATGTACTAGGATCCTATTTGGGTTTGGTGGTGTACTAGGATCCTATGTGGTTCTGACAATGTACTAGGTTTCTACGTGGGTCTGACGATGTACTTGGTTCCTATGTGGGTATGATGATATACTAGGATCCTGTGTGGGTCTTCTAATTTACTAGGATCCTATGTGGGTGTGATGATGTAATAGGATCTTGTGTGGGTCTGAAGATGTACTTTGATCCTCTGTGGGTGTGACGATGTACTAGGATCCTGTTTGGGTCTGTTATTTAGAATCCTACATGGGTGTGCTTCTTAATGGGGTAAGATGATTCAGTAGTTACATCTACCAATCTTATCTACCGTACCTATTTTATACCTTCTGTGAGATGAGTCTTTACCTTTGTGGTATTCTTCTGTCTTGCGTACCTGTGTGGTACTTACCTTCGTTGTATTCCTTCCTTTGCGGAACAGTTGAGATTTGAGATTTTGAGTGGGACACTGTGTTTTCCTCATGATTGAGATGGGTATACTTGATAAATTAGGTATATTTATGGGCATATTCATAAGTAGGGTTTTTAGTTGATTTCATGCTTTGTGTGTTATCCTTTGTGAATTATGTGTGACCTTGAGGGTCTCGGGGTCCTTACTGAGTATCGTTATACTCACCTCGGCATAGGCTATGCCCGCACCATGTTGTGTTTGGTGCAGATGATGAACAATGATGATCGAGGCTGAGTGTACCGGGATTGTATGGTGCCGGAGGTGGACCATACAGCATCTCGGTACGTAGAGGGGACGAGCAGACTTTGAGTGATTATGAGGTGATATGTACCTGCCATTCATGTAGAAACCTCATAGGATGACCCAGTAGTTTTATTTCTCTATTCAGTTGTATTGTATTTCATTTGTACATGTACCATTACTGTTGGGCTTGTATTCCAGCCCCTCTTACTTTCCACACTATATTTTCTACAATGTTTACTTTTGTTCGTATATTGATGTGTGCTTGGTTGCGTGTGTTTACAGGTTATAAAAGAAATTCCATCCCAATTTTAGGGGATACGCCTTTCGGTGCTAGTCGCCAGCCCCAGGCCTATGGAAGGCAGGCTTGGGGTAGTCATGGAATTGGCCCCGGGGGATAGGTTGGGATAGGGAGGCTCAGATCTGTGCTTAGTACCACCATTTGATTCCTTTGTCCATATTGTGGCTTTCATAGATGTAAATCCCTAAAGTGGGAAGAATTTAATGTCCCAAAAATTCTGTATATATATTTTTTAATTATATGGACTTATTTCAAAGCCGCAAAATCTAACAGCGCGTGATTCTGAGGCCCGGAGTACCCGGAATGATCCGTCGAAGTTTTTTTAAGGTTTAATTAGTGTACGCAAGAAATTTTCCAAAAAAAGTGGAATAAATATTAAATAGTTACTCATATTAGAAATATGAGGGCACGGTTGTGCTCAAGATGGCTGGTTTACCCTGAGAACATGTTATGTTTAGTTGGTGTGATCCTGCTATGAGAAAACCTGAAAATTGCTTAACCGTAAACAAAATAATTAAATTTATTTATTTTACTTTTCAAATAATTATAACTCACAAACGGTAACTCCGATTAAAAAAATGATACCACTTTTGAAATCGTGAGGGTATTATTTATTTATGAAGATACTAACATTGGCTGAAATGGGCCACCAGTGAATGTTAGTTTTTGGCCATAAATAAAATAATTATGTGAAAATTATTTTATTATAAAATCTATTACTTTTAAACAGTAACTCATAATAAAAATCTGAGAGAACCTTTGGGTTATTAAGGGAGTGTTTTACTTAGGCCGAGCGTAACCTAGAACGATGCGGTTATAGGGTGACTGTTAATAATTTTCCGAACAATTTTTCAGGTACGTTCAATAAACGCTGCAGCCGTGTTATGTAACTTTTGAACTGGTGCTCAGAATTGAAATACAAGGACACCATTGAAGTCACAATTCCGATAGTCTCTTAAAAAGATTTTCAACTTTACTATAGCAGGTCGAGGGTAGAAATTAGCTTTCATACTATTCATGGGAGAAAATAAAATAAACTTGCATTATTTTATTTTTGAAATTGAATCCTCGCATTTGAAACATGAATGCGGGGAACACACGAGATAGGCCCCGTGGGATGGATCGTGACATTTATATTAATAATACTTATATCAAAGTTAACAAAAAAACCCATTTTTATTATAGCCTTCAAGGATAAATTACTTTTGTAAATATAAATATGAATGTTACCTTTGTAAAAACAACATGTATAAAATTTAGTAAAAATAAAGAATAAATAATAACATGATAAAAAGGATTTTATATAGTTTGGTGGAGGTATTTTTAAAACAATTAATCTCTCACCCTAATTACATAATCTCATGTTTATTTAATGAATTAAACTATATTTCAAAATGAAGATCATTTATGGTTTAGAGTTTTAGAGAATTATTACATAACTCAAATATAAGAAAACCATAAAATAAAATTTGAATAGTTCCAATTAGTATACATTATTCTATAATATAAAACATTTAAAATAAATAATGATTTATATTCATGTAATATCTACACCAAATTGAACATGAATTATAACAAAACCTTGCCCATATTTACTTATAGGGAAAACACATTTTAAAAATTCAGATGATCTAAAAAGCATAATAGGGGATATAAATAAAAGAAAACCATATTCTAGAATAACATTAAATCACATGAAATATTTAAATTTAAATAAATTTCTATGGATTGAAATGAATTTATAATTTTCATAAGAAATATCAAACATTTTTTACTAGGTAAAATATTTAAATCACATAATAAGCTATTAAAACTCTTTTTAGGTGACTTAGAACATCATATTCAGTGAACCCTTAAAAACATTTTAATTGGAAACACCATACAAATGAATTAAATAATTATAATTACCCAATGCATTTGAGATCTATATTTGGGATTACCCTTAATATAATCCATATCGGGCATACCTGTGACCTGTAATGGGGCACGATACATTATACACACTAAATTGGGTTCCCCCGTTTCTCATAAGATATATTATGGCCCAACCATTAATATAAGCTATATTGGGCTCAAAAAAGGGATATAATAGGTTTAATCCCTTTTTATAATATTTTTTAGAATCACACCTTTTATATAATTTTCAATTAACCTATCTTGAAAACAATATCATCAAAAGACCCTTTTATGAATACTTTTAAACTCATATAAAAAGCACATATAGATAAAAATATACTTTTGTTTGAAAGGAAAATTTTCAACGTGAAATTAAGCAATATAAGATAAAATTATATTTTTATTTAAGAAAAAATATATTATTTCCAAGGAATATAGAATTAAAATGACTGTTATCGTTGTCAAAATTTCATTATCTCCAGGTATATTAAAAATAGAACATCCTTTTTTTAATTTTTCAAAACATTCCATGAAAGACATGAAAAAATAATCCATTTGATGTGCAGTGAAATTTAAAATGATAATAAAATGTAATTTAAAATCTTTTTTTATCCATAAAAATAAATATAAAAAATACCATAAAGAATATTTACATAGAAGAAAGGATTTTTAAATTAAATCTTTATAGTCAAGATTAATAAAATTATATTTATTGTTTAATTTCATAATAAAATTTTTCAACTTTATTATAACTTATATTTCCCTTATTATCATTTTATATATAATTAATAAATCAATTATGTTTAATTTGGGTGTTTTGACCATATTCGGACTATGTTTCAACCTGACATTGGTTGATTGACTATGGTTAAGGAGGTAAGTACATAAACATATATAAAATAATAATACTATTATAATAATTATATTTATAAATAAATTATTATTCTAAATCGATCCATGGAATATATTTATTACAAAAGAACCAATATTACAATCATAGAGATAATATGTCGTACATATACTTGAGTAACATTCCCATTTTTCAATGATCACTATGGAGAGAATATAAGATGATCTTTTCATTGAATAATTATAATTATATAATAGATTAAATAATATATAATATTATATAATTATATATATATATATTTCTTTTAATGTAAAATGAAACACATCCCTTCATGGAGGTAGTAGTGCAAACATCCACGAAGAAAGTAATCAATTTTTTAGTCTGTGAAATGGAAATAATGAAAATGAGATATTATATTAGAAGGAATATAACTAAATCATTAATATCATATATATTTCATTTATTTAATATTTTTATTAATCCCATTATTAATAAATTCTACGTATAGTGTGCAAGAATCACATCGTTTTATGGAGGGGGTAGTCCTCACTTACTAAAATGATGTTATTATATTTCCCAAACTGGAATGAATGAGGGTATGAGTTATATAAAAACTCCATAACCATAAAGATAAAATTAATATAATATATATTATATAAATGAATTATTTTCAAAATTATTACCATCCTTGATTGGTGGAAATTGATGAATGAAATACATTAGTTTCGGTGGTGGTAGTTTCTCATACAGACAAATGATGAATGTGTATCCCATTTGATGCATGTTTATAAATTTTATGGGATTAAATTATCCTAAAAATCTCATAATATTTAATAAAAATATGTTATTATATAATAATTATTTAAAACAAATTGAAGTGGTTGATAAATAAACGGAAAAAATATCGCTGATGAATGTTACATCTTCTTCAGCTAACTCCTTTGAGTTTGAACAAATTAACATCTTTATCATTCTTTATACCAATGATAAAGCATATATAATAAGAGAATTGATGTTGGGATATTATTTTAGGATTTTTGGTAATATAAAAAAGTCATGATATGTGGGAATATAGTGGGAGATGTGGTGGCCTCTTATACGTGATGACCTAACATGCTTGGTATTTTGGAAATGATTTGAGTGATCCCCACATTTTTGTTTACCCAAAAGGGTTAAAAATTAACAACTATACAAATTTAGATGTTTATGTGTCTAAATATGGATATAAAATATTTTTTAGACTTGTTTAGGGTTATATATAGACTTTATATTCCATGATTAACCACTGATTTAACTTGTTCTTAACTTAATCACTATAATTAATTTTATCTATTTCAACTAATGTGGTTGCAATGAAATTTAGTTGAAATTATTATACACTATAAATTATCATCATAAAAAATATTTAATAACTTTTATTAAATTCAAATAACAAAAGTGGCAGGATTTGATTTAAAATTAGTCACATAGATTGGACGAACATCGTGTTTTTAATTTTAAAATGTCCAAATGATTAAAATGTTTTTATATCCAATTTTAATGTTAAATCATTTTCAAATGTCATAAAATGGGTTACTGCTGAATAATTTAACGAGATATAATTAAAAAAATATAATTAAAATATATCAATATATTTGATGAAAATGTTGTTTTCAATTAAAATTCTGTAGTTTCACTATTCATTAAAAAAATTAAATACCTCAAAAAAATTAAAAAAACGTCAAATAATGTAAATAATCATATGAATATTTTTAAAATTAACAGTATATATTCAACTAAATTTTTTTAATGTGTCAAATTTTATTTTTAAAACAACTATGCCCTTAAAAATTGGTAAAATTATTATTTTTTACTATAGCTTTTAAGTATATAACTAGATTTATTAGTATCTTAGGACCACCAAATATATGGGATGAATTTCAAAAAAAAATATTCCCTTTTAAATATAATATAGTATTTTCAATTCATTCCTGCCATTATAATAGCAAGGTGATAATGGCTATATTAAAAAATAATATTAAGAGTATATTGTTTTTCGGTAAATGTTTGTCTTGAATGTTACATAAATAATCGAAGAAACAAGATTTTATGTTAAATAATAGATAAAAATGGTTTTAAATATAAATAATTTTAAACTATTCATTTCATGAATCCAAATATATAAAATAATTTAAAATAATTTGAAGAAAAATATATTTCATAAAATCGTAGTAATTACATCCTACCCCACATGAAATTAATCCATCCCTCAAAATTATTCGTAGTTATCAAAGGTTTAGAATTTCAGTAATTCCTTCATAAAAATAAACAATTTAAAAATGTTCAATAAAAACCCTCTTGGTAAGGAGGATTAACATGTATGATGGTCATCTAGAACATCACATTCATAATATAAGAATAGGAGAACATAGGTTTAAATAAGATTTAGTCATGAAGGAAAAGTATAAATAAATATGGGGAGTGATTTCGTTCAATGATGACAAGAATGTCAGTGATCAATATAATGTAAGGGGCCTCGTTATAATTAAGTGGTGATGTTTTAAAAGATCATCGATTCACTGGAAATGAAGGGACTATGATAAAATTTTGGTTCCTGATAATTTTATTAGATTTGATTCTTTTTAAAATTGCTATAAATATAAAGAAATATAAATAATTCATATATTTATATTTCATAATAATAATTTCATCCTCATAACATTCCTATAAATATGATGAGCATATTTTAAAATAACCTTAATCGTTAAAGATTTATTAAACCCCAAAGGTTATTGATACCATAAATCTCATGTCTATAAGTAAAGGCATACATACCATTAAACTAAAGAGTAACATAAAAATAAAACCAACTAGACATCTCCCAAAAATTCCTTATTCAGTTTATTATCACATCACTTATAACCTGATATAAAATTTCGATAACTATGAACATATTGTTAACCTTTAATGAATACGAAACTCCCTAGTGTTTCCATTACATCAGCAGACCTCCCAACAATAAATGTAATAGCAAAAAATGGTTTTCCCACAACATTATTTTCATTCAGAATGATTTCCACCCATTGAAATTAACATTTCACACACATTAAAACAATTTCACAACTCATTTATACTATATAATATTATTATTAACTATTTATTTGTTATATTAGTAATGGATTTTTTAGGGTGATTTGTCGTGCCATCATAAACCTCATGACCAATCACACCACACTGGTAACACATTATATGTTTTTGAAATAAATTCCATAAAAAGAATTTTACAACAATTTGGAATAGTTTTGGGCTTACCCCTATAATTATTAGTTGTTTGATTTTTTATCATATGTCAACTTGATGGTTTCTTACTCTTTTATCCAATGAAACAGATTTGCTGATAAACTTCAACTAAAATTTTTGATCTCAAAGAACAATATTATCATATCATTTAAATTATCATCTAGACACTTTTATATATATTCATGTAAGAATTTCAACATTATAAATACCTAATGCATTGGAGATCTATAATGGGGATCACCCTGCATTTAAGCTACATCAGTCTCACCGGTTTCTCATGAGATGTAATGGATATCAGCCCTTTGTGTAAGATATATCAGGTTCACCGATGTTTCATATAGACCACTCATATAAGATATATTGTTCTCATCCCTTACATATAAATCTCATACACCATACCATGAAAACACTTTCATTGTAAAACCATTTAATTTTTTTAAAACTATTATGAAAACAAGATTAAGATCAATATAAAAATTTCATTTAAAACCCCAATTTATTTTATGAAATAACGAAAACATTATATAATAGGGTACTTAATTAATTATAACACATTATATTGAAAATATATCTAGAAGTTAAATAACATTAATGGAAATTTCAATTTTATTCTCATCGTGTGTGTTAAGAATTAAATATCCTTTTTCCCATTCATCAAAAAAAATTTATAAGACATGTAAAAATATTCCTTTGGAAAAACCATAAATTGAAGTTTAAAATTGAAAAATATATCATAATAATACTTTGATATTTATATAATTAAACATATACATTAATAAAAAAATATTTACAATGATATATAAAATTTGAAAAAAATCATTAGAAATTCAAAGTATCCCATACGACTTTGAATCATTTGAATCATAAGACCCTTGTGATAATAAAAATTTTCAAATTTTTAAAGAACATGATAATAAATAAATTAAAGATTTGATATTTCAATGTGATTATGTACACCTCATAAAAAATGTTTGGTGTATATCATCAAAATATTCCTTGGTGTAAGGAGATTGAAATGAAGTGCCAAACCATGTGTTCAAAACATCACATTTCTCTCTAACATACTAAATAATAAACATTTCTTAATTATTTAATTTATTGAGAATATTTTTCATGTCTATTATTAATTTCATTTTTCTTGTAAATGGGTTATATAAAATTATTTAATCAATTATGTTTATATCGAGTGTTTTTACTATTTTTGGTTTATGTGTCAAAATAACATTGGAAGATTGACTTTGGAAAAAGATGTAATTATATAGTCATATATAGAATAATAATAATTACATAATCATCATAGTTACTGATATATTTTACTTTTAAACCCAATAATGGATGATTATTATGAAAAATGAAACTACATTGCAATCATGGAAAAAGTGGTATGTATGTACGCGTGAGTAACATTCCCAATTTTCAATGATAATTATGGAATGAAAGAATGTATCATATATGTTACCACAATGATAATTAAATAATAAATAATATATTATTAAATTATATATACATAAATATATAATTCTTTTTATGTAAAATAAATCGAATCACTCCGAGATGGCGATAGTCCACATGTCCTCAAATGATGTTATCGCTGTTTCAGTCTGCAAAGTGGTAATAAAAAATGACATATTATATTTATTGAAAGATAATTATGTCACAAATATAATATAGTGGTCATATATATCACGTAATAATTAATAAATCATAATATTCATAAATTTTATATAAAAAATCATGCGCATCATAATTCCCTACTTTTATTGGAGTTAATGGAATAATGAACAACCTTAGTTCATGAGGCAGTAATCCTCTATACACATGATCAATGGTTATATATCCCATTTGATTGATATGTAAGAATATTTAGGTCTAAAAATTAATATAAATTATTATAATTATAGTTGTGGTACACAAGTTTTTATTTAATAATTATATTAAATTAATTCAATCCGTGGAGAAAGAAGTAAAATAAAAGTTCTTGTTGAAGAATGTTAACTCTTTCTTAGGTAACCCATTATGGTTTTCAAAAAATGACTTAATTTTATTGATTCATTATTAATATGATACATATATTATGGGAGTACAGATTTGTTTCATTTATTTGGGTCGGTTTTTGATGACCTAAAAGGCCTGAAATGTGTGATGAGTTGTGGAGAGGTGGTGGCCTTTTATAATGACAGTGAGGAAACACAATGTATTTTTGAAATTATTTGAGTTCCTTCCACATTTATCTTTTCAAAAAAGGATAAAAAACATATCATTATTGAAATTTAGTTGTGTAATGGTATAAATATTTCAATATAAAAATTTCTAAAGTAGTGTAGTGTCAGTTTTACACCTTCTGGTATGTTGAAATTAAAATGAAACTTTTATCTTTCCCATTGGTTATGATATGATAAAATGTTTATGATAACCATTTCATTTCATGGTTAATGATATACTGAAGGTATTTAATTTTTTATAACTCACTAATATGTTTATCATTATGATTAGTGTGAGGCCTACATCTCCCTCTAATAAATTAGCTAAATATTTATATGTCAGACGAGATAGCAATGGGTTGAAGGAGGGGTGAGCTTGGTAAAGTAAGTCATTGCATGAAAGTGGAGTGAACATATTACAGAATAATAGGGCTATAAAAAAGAGTAAAATTGGTATAGTAATGGAATTTTTCCTCTATTATGGCGTTAGTAGTTATCCTTGACCAATAAAGAAATTATTTTCTATTCTTATGTATAATACACAATTTCCATACCTTATACCAATGTTGTGCTATATTTGACCAAGTTAAGTGATTTTATTATTGTTAATGTCTTTTAAATTTCAAGTCCTTTTTCATGATTCATGAATTTGATCTTTTATATATTGGGTACACTTGTCAAATTTTAGTGTCATGTTATAATATCCTTATAATAATGTTATTCTCATATATATATCTTATTTTCTCATCCAAAGCATTAGAGCTCACCCTTTCCTATGTTTCCTTTCCATAGGTTATTAAGGAATGTTATTATTAGGGTATTTTTGTAAAGTGTATAAGAGGTGAATATCATTATGGGTTATGTTGAATATCTTTCACCATGTTATAAGATTGTGTGATCCAGGTTTCCAAATGTAGTAAACTATTATGGTCCTTAGGAATGTACTTTTTTAACCTGTTGAATATTCATCTAAGTTTATTTAATATTAATTTATTAAAAAATCTGGTTGATAAAAACTACAAATGATAATTGTGTGAAATCCTTGATCAATCCTATGGAAAAATTCTCTATCTCTATGAAGATATCTCTGTTGAATGTTTCTTTCCAGTGAGTGATATTAAATTATCGTGAGCTTCAAGATGTCCATTCCCATTTGATAAGAGATTAATGGAATGCCATGTATATTCCAGATATATGATATTCATATGGATTCCTTTGAGTGATATTTTTAAGTAATGGTCAATGATATAGTGTTATCCATCTATGTTTTGAGCTATACATGTTGTTTCTTCATTTTTTTCATAAATGGTTTCAGTTTCATACATGGTTGATCTTTAGAATACGTTATCTAATTTTCCCTAATCTATTGAGTATTTATCAACCATTACATAGAAATCCATCCATGGTATCAAAACAATTCCATGATTATTGATTTATAAAATTAGGTTTTAAAATAGGAAAATATGATATCACGTAAATTTTGTATACCAAATCATAAAAATGATTTAATTTTTTAATTCTAGTTTGATATATGATATGATCTGTCTTAGGATGTGATATATTTTAGGGATAAGATATGTGATAACATCGTTGGTGACACCACACATTCCATAAATTTTCACTATACCAAATTATACTACATATGACATCATATGGGACGATATAACTATTTCTTATAATGAAATAGGAATTATATAATTAGCTAAAAATGATGCATATCGTTATGAATGACACAACATGTTTTAACTAAGATATAACATCCTCATATAATCATTCATAATTTAAGATTAATAATGCATTAAGCTTTATATTTTGATATATAAATATCACGATTCATCATAATGTAGATAACTTAATTTTAATAATTTTTTATTTATGAATTGAATTGGATAATTTATTAAATGTTTATAATGTGTAGAAACTAATATATTGGTATATTTATTTAATTTTTGATTTATATAAGGATTAATTAAATTTTAATTCTTTAGAAATTAGTGTTATATTTTAATTAAAAATTTAATAAATATGTATTCCATAATATTAATTATTAATACTGAAATACATTTTAAAAATTATAGGTCCTAAAATATATTTTTGATACAATTTTTTTATGTAAACAAATAATTGTAATTTAGAATGTTTTAATTACATTAAAAAATATAAATTAAGATATATTTTGATTTTTTTTTCAAAATATTTAATTAAAATTGTTTAAAATAATTTTTTATTTGTTGAATTATTTAGACCATATCAAAAGTAGATTTGGTAATTTATATTATCCAAGATAATATTTCAAAATATGTGACATTATTTTTCAGTATTTAATCTTGAGTGTTAATATTTTTTTGTTTGTTTGTTAAATTACAACTCCCCTATTTTTTTAGATATATAATTTTTGTTACATTAATTTTTTTATATTTTATATTACATGTGTTTTATTGTTTTTATTTATTAAGTGTTAAAGTTTATAATGTATAATATGTCTGGGATTTATTATACCACTTGTGATAATATTTATTTTCATCATATGAAATTTTTTACATAGTTTGAAATATTTGATTAATTATTTTTAGTGATATTATTTTAAAATATATATTTTATATGATTTTCTTAATAAATATAATGAATATATATATATATAATGTCCGTGATATGAGATTTATATCCATAATTTATGCATAACCTTATCCATGTTTTCATATTCATTACCGTGAAACTATATTAGAGGTGTCGACTAAAATTGGTTGGATTAGTTAATATCAATCATAGAAGATGTGTCATTCAATAATAGAAACCCATTATGTAAAAAATAGTGAAATTTGGTTTTAGATGATAACATGTATATTTGTGGTACCATAATTACATGTACAAAAAAAGCCTTAGATCATGTTTCACCATTCAATTTTCTATACATAACATAACATTATCATTTTCACAGGCCTACATTTTTAGTGGTAGATGGATTACTCATCCTTTTAAATGGTTGTTGTAGAATTCATCTTCCATTAAGGGTATCTCTTTTTTCAATGGTAGTGAATGAATCTAACACCATTAATAGAGGTAGTTTATTAGAGAATAAACCTTCAATGTTAGCTTTAATTATTCATGAGGGTAGTAGAACTACACATCTGTGTTATCAATACCATATAATGTAGTTGTAGTAGAACAATGATAGTAGTGTATCCTCTATTTTAGAGGTAGTCGAATAAAGAACCTTTTGTCATCAATTATAAAATGAGTAACCATTGTACCGCATATTTAACTCAATCAATATTATTTTCAATTGCTATAACCTATTTAAAATATTATCATTCAAATTATAAATTTTTAACTAATTATGATTTTTAAAATTATTTTTATATTTTTTATTAAAAATTTCTTCCAAAATCCATTTTAAAAACACACATGTACTATTTGTGTAGAAATGGTATTTTTTGTAATATATGATGTTTTAATAAATTTTTGGTTTATTCATCTCATTTTACCTACTTTTTTTCTATCTAAAATAAATTTATTGTGTAATTAATATGGTGAAAATTATATTTCTAGATCAATATAGAGGGAAATATTTATGAAAATAATTATTTTCAAATTATTTTTTACATTACTGTAAATAATTTGAAATTAATTATTTGGTGAACATTTTTTCCACATAATTATAATTATTTTTATATTCAAAAACAATAATATTTAAAAAAATTCATATAAGAAGTTTTATTAAGTTTTCCATTTCCTGAATTACAGTGTACAAAAATTATTCATTTATTATGCACGACTTTTAAAAAGGAAACTAAATTTTTCATACTTTTTTATTTAAAATCATGAATGGTGGTGTTGATTTAGAAAAACCACACCTAGTGAAAATCAATGGAGATTTAGGTTATTTTTTATTTTTACTGTAAAATAAATATTATGATACCATGAGATACAATCTTAAGACATTATTGAGATCATATGTTACTATAGTTTCTTTGGGGAAATCACAAAGGAACAACAACATTCAACTCTGTACTATTAAAGCAGTTAGAGGTCATTGAGGTACATCAACTTACACATCTTATATTCAAATATAATTTTTATTTTTTATATTTTCCACTATTTTATATTTTATTTCACCTATTTTTAAATGTAAGTGTAATTTAATGTTATTACTAATTGAAATAAATCATGGTATTTATTATAAAAATAACTAAAATAATATTCCATGGATTGTGACTCCAAAAAACTATGTTTTTATAGGATTGAATCCTACATATTACCCGGATGGTTGTGCCTATAGGTTGGGTAATGTAAGGGACTGTAAATAAGTTACCACACCGTTAAAAATTATGTTTCATTTTGTGTACTGATATTATCAGAAAGTAATGTATATTGAAGTGTAGTGAATGATCTTGGTGAAGGTATATGTCTATCATTAAAAAATATAGGAAAAAATATAAACTCGTCCCAAATCTAAGAAAGAAAAACATTCATGTAAAGATATAGAATGTATAATTTAATCAATAAAATAATAAATATTTTTTGTTGTTTTATTAATAAAATCACGTGTAGTTATATTTTCGCCGAAATCAAAACACACAAAATTAATAGAACATAAAAATTTACTTAGTATGGGAAAATATATTTTAAAATAAAAAATTTGTTATGTATTTGAGTATAATACATATATTTTATAATGGTATAAGATGAGTTAGTGAACTATTTGGTTTATTGGTTTACAACTGTTATAAATGGAATGAGTATACTCAGTCGAGAACTTGAAAATAAAGATCCAGTTGAAGGGATACTGATAGAATTATTAAAAAAATTTAATTCATGTTAATTTTTAGCAGATTAAATTCTGATTTATATAGATTATAAATTAGATTGACTAATTAAATCTTTGCTAAAGTACGGAAAATAATTTAAAAATTTAACTAATGAAAAACATTTAAATAATGGTGTGTATTGATTTTAAATATAATTTCAATGAATCATCTAACTCTTCTTAATATACAATATATTAATGTAACAATTCAAGGATTCATTTTATAAAGAAGCCTTATAAATTTTTTGAAAACAAATTTTGAAAGAGGTAGTTCAAAATAAAGAACTAAAAAAAGTATATGACATGTAAGACATGAAATAATTATGATGTTATTGGCATAACTTGTTACCATTAAATGAATAAAAAACATATCAAGAAAAATAATCCTAAACTCACAAATTCATAGAAATGAAAATTCAATAGTATAATTTTTTTTGTGTTGTTTGAATAATTAAAATAGAAAAAGAGTTTTGATTAATGTATTAATATAAGAAGTGATCGTGATCCCTACCACATTAATTTTATTTCTAAACATTTAGTGGTACCTATATCATTCATTAGTAGTTTATTAACAAATAGTAATTTTGATGACTTTTAAATAATTTAAGACGAAAAATAAAATGAATTTTATTCATTTATTGATTACGATTTTAGGAATTCTAATGTTAAACAATAGTATAAAGAGTTTGAGGTATTACAGAATAATTATATCAAGATAATGGAAACATTTACTAACATAAAATTTTAAAAATCATAAATTAGTTATCGAAAATGATAAAATTTAAATGGAATCATAAAAATGTAAATTTTACTATTTTTTCAAAATGAGTAATATAAAATGACGTATAATTCTAAGATATATTTTCTAAAATAAGAAATAGAAAAATAAAAGGTTTTATAGTAGTAAATGATTAACATTCGGAATGAATGTTTAATTTAGTAACGGATAATATGAATGTACTAGAAAATGTGTTTAAGAAGCGCAATCAAGAACACAAAAAATTGAGATATATTGATTTCAATTCTAATGATAATATATATGATTAATATGAATCTGTCGAAAATGAGAATGTAGATTTGAAAAAAGATGTTTCTAATCTCAATGATTCACTATCTATATTTGTTTGTGGAAATTAAAAGTATGATACAATTAATTATATGAGTAATAAAACAATAACATGAATGGTTTTGGTTATAACCTCTTTTTTACAATGGATTAATAATACGTATTTTGTTTAAAGATAAAAATGGAGTATTTTGTGTGTTAAATTAATTAAATGTAGATTTCAAGGGTGTTATGATAATGAGTTACCTTTGATATTTACACCATCATTTAGTTATAATTAAACCCTTATTGTTAAATAATTTTTTCGTAACATAACACAAACAGATTTTTAAATATATGTTTATGTATAAATATTCTTCTTCGAACGTATTTAATCATGAATAAACATGGGTACCCAAAAGTTCTTTTTGATTTATTCATAGTATATAGATAATGGGTGTTCTAGACACAAGATAAGTTATATTTCAAATTATCTATAATCTAGTTCAGGTGATGGAGGTATATTTACATTTATAGAATATTAAGAATGTCAATTTAAAAGGGTGAAAGATTCCATATTTTAGAAAATTGTTCAAATTTTGAATATATTAATTATTTATATATTAAATCACAATTTAATATTTATTAAATATATCATTACTGAGGGATGAAATGTAATTTTTTTATAATTAAAAATTTTATTCATTGAAAAAATAATTCTATTATATATTTTCCAAATAGAAAATATAATATTTATACTATTGAATTTTATGATTTGGAAGAACATAAATTTAAATGTTTAAATGATTTTAATGAAGAGGTTATTTTGTTTCATAGGACACTTGGACAAGAAAGCGTCATATTGATGCATAATTTTTCCAAGGAAGAAATAAGTTATATAATTTATAATGATAATGAAAATTATTTATTTTTTATATGATTCATGTTTAAATGGTAGTAGAATAAATAAAGATTTACATATTTCAATGAGCTCAGTTATGATATATGACTTGAACTATAAAATGTTTACTTATTTCATCTGATAAAGCCTACTTTTTTAGGTGGAAATTAGATTTATCTATAATCGATGATGATTATTTTAGATTAATCTGAATTTATTTCTTATAAAAAATTAATACTCAAACCAATGATTTGTATTTTTGAAAAAGTATTCAAAATATTAAAAAACCATAAATCAAATCTATTTGATGTGATAGGGATGGTTATTTTTTTAATTTAGAATTTGAATAATTTTTATAATATAGTGGATAAATCTTTTTTTTCTCCCAGTAGGACTAAAGAAACTTATAGTGTGATTGAATGAAGAATTGGGAAATTCTTGAAATCAAATGATAAGTGATTATTAATGTTCCAAAATATTACTGAGTTTAATAAATTTTAACATATATTTTAATGTTTTTAAAAGTGTTAATGTTAAGGCAGTTTTAAATAAAGATAATTATGAATTTTTTAAATGGTTGAAGACTGAGATTATATATTATAGGGCATTTTGGGGTAACATTTTTATTTTATATAAAAATAGATAATTTTAAAACTTATAATTATAAATGTGATGATGAAATATATTTTTGTTATTTTTATATGAGTAATTTATATAGTATTTTTAATTAGATAAATTTTATTGTTGAAGATTATATGTAAATTTGGTGAACATAAATATTTAAAGAAGTTAATCTATGTAAATATGATGAATAGTTCAAGGAATTCAATTATGGTGAAGTTAGTGTTAAAGAAAATGATAATTAATGATTTTAGTTGGGGAAATTACTTTCTAAAATTGATCTATAATAGTTTAAAACTCGTTAAGAAAATCATATTGATAAAATAGTCATAAAAGTTGATTTTGGAATAAAAAAATAGATAATATATATCACGTTAATATGATAAATATTCTTTTATTCATGAAATTATGCCAATAAATATTGATAATTCGTTAAATGAAACATATTTCATCGATGTTATTCAAGATGAATTAACATAATTTTAAGGAAATAATGTGTGATTTTTGGTTTAATTTTCCAAAATATAAAAAAAATAAAATAAAATAGGTGGATTTGTTATGATAAATATGCTAAATATGGCATAACAGTTAAAACAGAACAAGCCTAATTGATCTTAAATGTCATACAGAATAAATAATTGAATTTACTGGCTATTTTTCTCTTATTATTATGATACATGTTATTATAATTTAATCGATATCGTATTGGTCCCAAAATATTATATTATATAAAATATTAAAAATAGTTCATTTTAAAATTGAATTGCTATTGAAGATGTATTACTAAATATCCCAAAGTATTTAAAAATAAAAAACTTCCGAAACAGTTTCTTAAACATAATAAATATCTGTTGTAACGCCCCGACCCCAGCTACCTAGAGTCGGTGCATTACTTCATAACATTGGCATGATCACAAAAGATCAAGTATCGAAAGGCCGATTAGTTTAGTAGCCTTGCAAACACTAGATACATTCGTAAACGTTACATCACATCATAAAGTGAAAAACTACAATAACAAAGTCTCCATAGTCCACTCTCATATCTTCGTCTGACAATCCCTGCAGGTCATTCATAAAATACTTCTTCACATCTTGGAAAATATTAAAACATTGAAAGGGGTGAGCTCAGATGCTCAGTAAGGATAACAATATTGCAGAAGCCTTCATAAATAAACATAAACATTTAAGGCAATGTATAACTAAAACAAAAGCCTTTTAAACTTGAACATCAACATAATATGGCAAAAGTAAAATGAGATAATGCAATTCACTTCTTCACATGGATATTCTACTGGTCGAATAATTACATGCAAAATCAATAACCACTTTCATAATGAGGGAATGTATAATGCCAAACATTCTGAAACATTTTGTCAAGGCCTCGGCCAAGACGTCTAAAATGATTAAGGCCTCGGCCAAAACCCTAAATCAAATTGGGAAAGGGCCTCGGCCAATTCCACGTCTAGTTGTCTCATGAGACCTACCTATGCATCGAGGAGCTATAGCGGGCTCCACCCGTCACTTATTAAGTCCAATACATTCCTCATATGAATAGGTTTAAACATATCATAAACCATAACATAATCAGATCACATAAAACATGCATAAAGGAAACATAACATTTCCACATTTCAATCACAAGATATCAATACAACACATTGATATAATAATAACGCTTTCAAAACCATTTTCAATACCAAAATAAAATAATGTTAAAAATTTGTATTTATTTTTCATTAAAAAAATGATGGCTTGTAGAGGAAGCCGAAAATCAAATAATGGTCACGGTGGCGGAGAAGTCGTTGTCGCTGCATAAGTACGGAAAGAAAAACATTCCCTTTTGTCATTTAGAAAAACTCTTCGTATAAAAAAGATTCCTTTTGAATAAACGTAAAAGTCAAAGGGGTTTATACACCGTATAAAAGAAAGTTGTGTATAAAACCAAATATGCCTCAATGAAAGGGGATTGAGACTAAGTCCTTAAAAAGATCATTTTTTTAAATAAAGTACATATATAATGTGTATTCACTATAAGTACACATAAATAATGTAAAAATACAATTTAGGACATACTAATATCATGACATAATTTGAAAGTAGGAGATTAACCCAAAGAATGGAAATTGGGTTATGAAATTCCCTTACCTTGTGTCCGACTTGATTTGACCATTCTTTAACCTCCTGAATAATAAACTAGAGTTAATATCTACTTTATTAAGAACCTTTTTCAAGTTCATTATCCCTTTTATATAACTTATTAAAATGTTATGAACATTATGTAATTATTTAAGTTAATAACGGTCGTTTTGTCGATCTTTGGTACTTGAGTCAAAAATAGACTTCTTATAATTACGAGTTGTTCATGTGGTGAAATATCCATTATATCCAGAATTATATTCATGATATAGATATCATATATCTCATATATATCCATTATATACATTCATTCATAATATTACATGACATTTAGAGGTAAGAAATGAAATGCACCGTTCATGGAGACGGTAAGCCGTACGTATGCATGAACGCTACTTTCATTTCTATTTCGTATTTAATGGAATGAAATCATAATGATATAAATGTATAATATAATTCCAGTATAATATAGTCTATAATACCATTTACTCCATCCTTTATACATCCAACATATGGTATTAACGATTCAAATCACTTTGAGGGGGCGGTAGTCCGCACTTCCTAAAATGAAATTATCGCATTTTACCCATAATGGAAATCATAAAGTATGCCATAAATGAGAAATACAAAAGCATAAGTAAAACATAAACATATTATATATCATATATAAAAATAGTGACATCTTAATGGCAACCTTTGAAGGTGTTATATGAGTGTTGAACAATCATCGTTTCGTGAGGCAAAAATTCGCCATCCACAGAAACCGTATGTTCTTTAACCATTAGTCGAAGGTGTGTGTAAGTGTAAACCAAATCCTTATCATAACAACATCCTAGTATATTTTAGATAATGGTGTTGTTACAAAATAAAGGAATGAAAAGAGTTTAGGGGGTTGTAGAAGAAAAACAAAACAAAACAATGGTGGTTGTAGCCTCATGAATCGATCTAACATTGATCCTCCACATCGTGGATCAGGGTGCTCCATACGGGTAAGGTTATTATTCATAACCTGAGTAAGTTGTCCCAGTATGGTGATTAGCTGATCGGTACCAGTTGCATCACCAGCCCCACTATAATTATCTTGAGAAGGAGGGCAATCCCTACATGGAGTGTGTGTATTGATACGGTTTCCATTTCTTCCACTAGGCGCCATTTCTAAACAATGGCATAAACTAGATCAGTTTATGAATCAAAATACATAATCCCATACTTATAAAACACTTAACATAAATTGAACTATTTATGGATATAATCCATAATCATAAAAATGTTTTCTTTGAGGAAGTATATACTCATAAACCCTTCATAATGATTTGTAACGAAAATGAGAGTTATCCTAAGCATATCCCCCAGGAGTGTCGTAACCAAGAGTGAAGCAAGGCCCGTTGTCATGCACCAGTTCCCGTTCGAGTCTAGCAAAAAGCAGTGTTTTTGGGTTTTACCCCTAGGTACATCTGTGCCAGAGCTGCCTCTACTTGCTCGTATCCAGACAAGGAAGTATTGCTCGGAAAACTCATAACATCTCTATAATACCAAAATTCTAGAAAGTTCTTCTATACTAATCCTCAAAGTCTATCTTCGGGCTATGTGCTCTAATCAGAGTTTATCTAAATATAGCTTCCAAGGTTAGTACTAAACTGCCTCTGATACAAACTGTAACGCCCCGACCCCAGCTACCCAGAGTCGGTGCATTACTTCATAACATTGGCATGATCACAAAAGATCAAGTCTCGAAAGACCGATTAGTTTAGTAGCCTTGGAAACACTAGATACATTCGTAAATGTTACATCACATCATAAAGTGAAAAACTACAATAACAAAGTCTCCATAGTCCACTCTCATATCTTCGTCTGACAATCCCTGCAGGTCATTCATAAAATACTTCTTCACATCCTGGAAAATATTAAAACATTGAAAGGGGTGAGCTCAGATGCTCAGTAAGGATAACAATATTGCAGAAGCCTTCATAAATAAACATAAACATTTAAGGCAATGTATAACTAAAACAAAAGCTTTTTAAACTTGAACATCAACATAATATGGAAAAAGTACAATGAGATAATGCCATTTACTTCTTCACATGGATATTCTACTGGTCAAATAATCACATGAAATATCATTAACCACTTTCATAATGATGGAATGCATAATGCCAGACTATCATAACCACGTAGCCAAGGCCTCGTGCCAAGACCACAAATAAGATTTTGTCAAGGCATCATGCCAAGACACTAGTTTGTCTCATGAGACCTGTCGATGCATCGAGGAGCTATAGCGGGCTCCACCCGTCACTTATTAAGTCCAATGCATTCCTCATATGAATAGGTTTAAACATATCATAAACCATAACATAATCGTATCACATGAAACATGCATAAATGAAACATAAAATTTCCACATTTCAATCACAATATTTCAATACAACACAGTGATATAAAAAAAACGCTTTCAAAACCATTTTTAATAAAATAAAAGAAAGTTAAAACTTTGTATTTATTTTTCATTAAACAAATGATGGCTTGTAGAGGAAGCCGAAACTCAAATAATGGTCACGGCGGCGGAGAAGTCGTTGTCGCCGCATAAGTGCGGAAAGAAAAACATTCCCTTTTTGTCATTTAGTAAAACGCTTCTTATAAAAAAGATTCCTTTTGAATAAACGTAAAAGTCAAATGAGTTTATACACCGTATAAAAGAAAGTTTTGTATAAAACCAAATATGCCTCAATGAAAGGGGATTGAGACGAAATCCTTAAAAATATAATTTTTAAATAAAGTAAATATATAATGTGTATTCACTATAAGTACACATAAATAATGTACAAATACAATATAGGACATAATAATATCATGACATAATTTGAAAGTAGGAGATTAACCCAAAGAATGGAAGTTGGGTTAAGAAATTCCCTTACCTCGTGTCTGACTTGACACAACCGTTCTTTAACCTCCTGAATTATAAACTAGAGTTAATATATACATTATTAAGAACCATTTACAATTTCATTATCCTTATTATATCACTTATTACAATGATATGGACATTATGTAATTATTTAAGTTAATAACGGTTGTTTTGTCGATCTTTGGTACTTGAGTCAACAATAAACTTCTTATAATTACAAGTTGTTTATGTGGTAGAATATCCATTATCTCCAGAATTATATTCATGATTTAGATGTCATATATATATTATATATCCAGTATATACATTCATTTATAATATTATGTAACATTTAGAGGTAAGAAATGAAATGCACCGTTCATGGAGACGGTAAGCCGTACGTACGCATGAACGCTACTTTCATTTCAATTTCATATTTAATGGAACGAAATCATAATGATATAAATGTATAATATAATTCTAGTATAATATAGCGTATAATACCATTTACTCCATCCTTTATACATCCCACATATGGCATTAACGATTCAAATCACTTTGAGGGGGCGGTAGTCCGCACTTCCTAAAATGAAATTATCACGTTTTACCCATAATAGAAATCATAAAGTATGCCATAAATGAGAAATACAGAAGCATAAGTAAAACATAAACATATTATATATCATATATAAAAATAGTGACATCTTAATGGCCACCTTTGAAGGTGTTATCTGAGTGTTGAACAATCATCGTTTCATGAGGCAGAAATTCGCCATCCACAGAAACCGTATGTCCTTTAACCATTAGATGTAGGTGTGTGTAAGTGTAGCTCGAATCCATATTATAACAACATCCTAGTATATTGAAGATACTGTTGTTGTTACAAAAGAAATGAATAAAAAGAGTTTAGAGGGTTGGAGAAGAAAAACAAAACAAAACAACATTAGAGAAGACATTACCTTAAAATCGGGTAACTCTTTTTGATTTGAGCCAAATGCTTCCTTGGGAAAAGTTCTGCCCAAAGTGAGGCTTCTAGGAGTAAGAGGGGGAAGTTGGGAGAGTATTTGGGCAGAGGTTGGACGAGCCAAATGGCTTGAAAGTGTGAATGAGGTGGTAGAGGTGGGGGCCTTTTATAAGTGGAGAGGAGGGGCTCTTTTGGAAAGATTGAAATGTTACATTATTACACAATGCTTTTCGGATTCTAAAGGTCCCAAACTTATATAATTCGTGGCTAAGTTGATAAGGGTTCTAAATCGCTTCACCCAATAGGATTTGTACAAGTGTAAGCCTTGGATTTTGCATTATCTTCTCATTTTATTTAAATCGTTAAATAATGAGGTCATCACCGCATCATAATGATGTCATAAATAATTTAATTTATTTAATGTCTAAAAATTATAAAAAAATACCATGATGTAGGAAATCTTTTTAGATTTCTAATGAATATTTATAATCAAAATTTTCACTTGTGTAACCCCACTTAAAAACTGTTTTAGTAAAACAACTCATGTTTGTGTCAATTTAATTTTAACATTAAATAAATATATATTAATGTCATTTTCCAACTAAAGTGGCTCCATGGGGTCCCCAAGTTGACCCATGGGTTGTCTTTGTCGGCCATGACTCATCCAATAGGAGTAGGACAAGTGTCATGCTCATCTCATATTATTAAAACATTATTTGTACCTTAAACTACACTAATTACCTCTAATCGCGATTAAGAACTTAAAAGTTACTATTCACCAAAAAATTATTTTAATCTCATTAAACCACATTTTACTTCTTAATGACAACCATGTATGTCGGATTTTTGAAAATCAAATCACAGAAGTGGTAATATTTCATTTAAACGAAAAATCAGTTATTTAACTACCACTTAGTGGTTTCACTATTCATCAAAAATTGATGTTTTTCAGAACAATGCCAAAATTTCACCCTAAGCTATAATTGATATTCAGAATTAAAAAATGATGTCTATTTTAAAAAATTACAAACATATAAGGTGCATTAATTAATTTTATAATTAATTCCCGCTGTCACAACAAATAGCGTGTTTTTAAGAAACAATTTATATCAAAAGATTGGCAATTGTTTATGTCCAATTTCAATGTTAAATTAATTCTAATGACCACCATTGGATAAAATGGTAAAAATATATTCTAATTATACTTTAAAACCACTAAATAGTATAATTTATCACAATAAATTATTTTGATTAAAAAAGTTGTTTTATGTATTTTTCACTATTCATAAAAATTTGGAAGTTCTCAGAAAATTACAAAAAATTCAACATAGGCTAATTTCAATATTAGGAATACAAAAATGAAGTCCATTTTGAAATATAAAATTTCTATAAATTTAAAAAGTGATTATTACTATTCATAACGGCTACTTTGATTAGTCGCGGTGTTTTAGAACTCGAAGTTGCGTACAATGCAAGCTATTGAATTATTGAATGAGAAGCGTATCGTGGAAGCTCGGGGTGTTACATTCTCCAATCCAATAAATTGAGTCCTCGAAATTTGAAATTTTTCTTTGAAAATAAAAGGTTGAAAAGAGAAAATACCTTTGAGGAAAACCCACATCGGAAATAAGGGTAATAAAATTTAGCCTTAATAAGAGGGAAAGGGAAATGAAAAAGTCACCACCCAATTATGATCTCGATTAGGAGAACATTGGTGGAAATTGAAGACATATAATTGGAGGAAAAACGTAAATATTTGTAGGGAGTTATTGAGGTCGTCAATCACAATCAACTGTCAAATTGAGGGCCTCAAAGCCTTTAATCTATGTTGATTTAAAATATCATCAGTTCAACAAGACATAATGTATTAGGATAACACATTTTTTTGTTTTAATATACCTTTACTAAAGTTTAATAATTAATTTATTCATTGAATAAGAGATAGGTATATATATTTTTATGCTTGACAATTAGAGTTTCAACCTTCAACTCATCTTTCACTCAAAAAGATAATAGAACTCAAAAATATTATACTTATCCTAATTGTATAAGGTTACAAATGTTAAAACATACCATTTAGATTAGTAAAATTATTTTGTAATAAATAGGGACTTCTTGTAGGCTAGTGGTAGGAAATAAAGGCTTGTCGCACTATGGTTGTGGGTTCGATTCCTGCAGCTTTGTCCGACGCGACGGGTTATTCCCCACCATGCAGGTTTTTCTTTTCCTAAAACTATAGTATCATAATATTCCAAAAATAATCATCATAAATCTTTTAACCTTAAACAATACTATCCAAAGATCAACTTAATCCACTCCAACCATTATAGTTATCCAAAATACCTCCGTCCAGACTTTCTCTAAAAGGTCTCTTAATTCCAAAATCAATTTATCAAATTCCCCAAACAAAGTAAAGTTTCTCTTATTGTCACTTACTAAAAATATAATTACCTTCATCATATTAAAACCTTACTGAAATCAACAAGTACTGCAGTACAATCCTTATATATATATATATCACATTATTCTAATAACCAAAATATAATCCATGAGTCCAAAAGCTCCAATACATTAGTTATCCTGCTTCAACTGTAGTAACAGCATAAGATTGTCCTTGATCCCTTGGCCTTTTCTGAGGTAAGTTTCCCTGATGCTTAGGTCATTCATTTGCATAATGACCCATTTCTCTACAATTGTAGCATTCAACTTTGATATCCTATTTCTTTCCCTTGCAATCACGAGCCCGGTGACCCTTTTCTCCACATTTATAACAAACTCCCATTCCTTTTAGACAAGTACCAGGGTGATTCTTCCCACAATTATCACATAATGGAAAATCCTTCTTTCCCTTTTTCCCTTTATCTGTCTCTTGTTCCACCGTTCTATTCTTCTCTTGCTTTACTTTTTTGTCATAAGACTTAGAGAATTCATTTTCTGTCTTGATAGCACACGAGACAATATCTTCGTATGATGAGAAGGATTGTGATACTAAAGATCGACTGGGATATGGTTTTAACCCATCAAAGAAAAGATCAATCTTACTTCTTCGGTTACGTATATAATCGGCAGCATGGCTCGCTAACCTTGTAAAGTTAGCCTCATACTTTGCGACATTCTCATCCTCCTTCTGCCTCAGACTCAGAAATTGCCTTTCCATATCTGCTCGATGGTCACGAGGAAAGTATTTTTCTAAGAAAAACTCTTTGAACTCCCTCCATTCCATATTCGATACGCCATCATCTTCCTTTGTGTTTTGAATCAATGACCACCATTGATCAGCATCTTCAGTGAGGCGATAAACTGCCATGATAACTTTTTCCCTTTCACTGCTCCCCAAAGCCTGAAATATTTTCTCTAGGGAATTTATCCATTGCTTGGTTACTAAGGGATTTGTACTCCCATTGAACGTTGGTGGTTGTTGCCTCATGAATCGATCTATCATTGATCCTCCACGCCGTGGATCAGGGTGCTCCATACGGGTAAGGTTATTATTCATAACCTGAGTAAGTTGTCCCAGTATGGTGATTAGCTGATCGGTACCAGTTGCATCACCAGCCCCACTATAATTATCTTGAGCAGGAGGGAAATCCCTACATGGAGTGTGTGTATTGATACGGTTTCCATTTCTTCCACTAGGCGCCATTTCTAAACAATGGCATAAACTAGATCAGTTTATGAATCAAAATACATAATCCCATACTTATAAAACACTTAACATAAATTGAACTATTTATGGATATAATCCATAATCATAAAAATGTTTTCTTTGAGTAAGTATATACTCATAAAGCCTTCATAATTATTTGTAAAGAAAATGAGAGTTATCCTAAGCATATCCCCCAGGAGTGTCGTAACCAAGAGTGCAGCAAGGCCCGTTGTCGTGCACCAGTTCCCGTTCGAGTCTAGCAAAAAGCGGTGTTTTCGGGTTTTACCCCTAGGTACATCTGTGCCAGAGCTGCCTCTACTTGCTCGTATCCTGAAAAGGAAGTATTGCTCAGAAAACTCATAACATCTCTATAATACCAAAATTCTAGGAAGTTCTTCTATACTAATCCTCAAAGTCTATCTTCGGGCTATGTGCTCTAATCAGAGTTTATCTAAATATAGCTTCCAAGGTTTGTACTAAACTGCCTCTGATACCAACTGTAACGCCCCGACCCCAGCTACCCAGAGTCGGTGCATTACTTCATAACATTGGCATGATCACAAAAGATCAAGTCTCGAAAGACCGATTAGTTTAGTAGCCTTGGAAACACTAGATACATTCGTAAACGTTACATCACATCATAAAGTGAAAAACTACAATAACAAAGTCTCCATAGTCCACTCTCATATCTTCGTCTGAAAATCCCTGCAGGTCATTCATAAAATACTTCTTCACATCCTGGAAAATATTAAAACATTGAAAGGGGTGAGCTCAGATGCTCAGTAAGGATAAAAATATTGCAGAAGCCTTCATAAATAAACATAAACATTTAAGGCAATGTATAACTAAAACAAAAGCCTTTTAAACTTGAACATCAACATAATATGGAAAAAGTACAATGAGATAATGCCATTTACTTCTTCACATGGATATTCTACTGGTCAAATAATCACATGAAATATCATTAACCACTTTCATAATGATGGAATGCATAATGCCAGACTATCATAACCATGTAGCCAAGGCCTCGTGCCAAGACCACAAATAAGATTTTGTCAAGGCCTCGTGCCAAGACACTAGTTTGTCTCATGAGACCTGTCGATGCATCGAGGAGCTATAGCGGGCTCCACCCGTCACTTATTAAGTCCAATGCATTCCTCATATGAATAGGTTTAAACATATCATAAATCATAGCATAATCATATCACATGAAACATGCATAAATGAAACATAACATTTCCGCATTTCAATCACAAGATTTCAATACAACACATTGATATAAAAAAACGCTTTCAAAACCATTTTCAATAAAATAAAAGAAAGTTAAAACTTTGTATTTATTTTTCATTAAAAAAATGATGGCTTGTAGAGGAAGCCGAAACTCAAATAATGGTCACGGCGGCGAAGAAGTCGTTGTTGCCGCATAAGTACGGAATGAAAAACATTCTTTTTTTGTCGTTTAGTAAAATGCTTCGTATAAAAAAGATTCCTTTTGAATAAACGTAAAAGTCAAATGGGTTTATACACCGTATAAAAGAAAGTTTTGTATAAAACCAAATATGCCTCAATGAAAGGGGATTGAGACGAAGTCCTTAAAAAGATCATTTTTTAAATAATATAAATCTATAATGTGTATTCACTATAAGTACACATAAATAATGTACAAATACAATATAGGACATAATAATATCATGACATAATTTGAAAGTAGGATATTAACCCAAAGAATGGAAGTTGGGTTAAGAAATTCCCTTACCTCGTGTCTGACTTGACTCAACCGTTCTTTAACCTCCTGAATAATAAACTAGAGTTAATATATACCTTATTAAGAAACATTTTCAATTTCATTATCCTTATTATATCACTTATTACAATGATATGGACATTAGGTAATTATTTATGTTAATAACGGTTGTTTTGTCGATCTTTGGTACTTGAGTCAACAATAAACTTCTGATAATTAAAAGTTGTTTATGTGGTAGAATATCCATTATCTCCAGAATTATATTCATGATTTAGATGTCATATATATCTTATATATACAGTATATACATTCATTTATAATATTACGTAACATTTAGAGGTAAGAAATGAAATGCACCGTTCATGGAGACAGTAAGCCGTACGTACGCATGAATGCTACTTTCATTTCAATTTCATATTTAATGGAACGAAATCATAATGATATAACTGTATAATATAATTCCATTATAATATAGTGTATAATACCATTTACTCCATCCTTTATACATCCCACATATGGAATTAACGATTCAAATCACTTTGAGGGGGCGGTAGTCCGCACTTTCTAAAATTAAATTATCGCGTTTTACCCATAATGGAAATCATAAAGTATGATATAAATGAGAAATACAGAAGCATAAGTAAAACATAAACATATTATATATCATATATAAAAATAGTGACATCTTAATGGCCACCTTTGAAGGTGTTATATGAGTGTTGAACAATCATCGTTTCGTGAGGCAGAAATTCGCCATCCACAGAAACCGTATGTTCTTTAACCATTAGATGTAGGTGTGTGTAAGTGTAGCTCGAATCCATCTTATAAAAAATCCTAGTATATTGAGTATACTGGTGTTGTTACAAAAGAAATGAATAAAAAGAGTTTAGGGGGTTGGAGAAGAAAAACAAAACAAAACAACATTATAGAAGACATTACCTCAAAATCGGGTAACTCTTTTTGATTTGAGCCAAAGGCTTCCTTGGGAAGATTTCTTCCCAAAGTGAGGATTCTAGGAGTAATAGAGGAAAGTTGGGAGAGTATTTGGGCAGATGTTGGCCGAGCCAAATGGCTTGAATGTGTGAATGAGGAGGGAGAGGTGGGGGCCTTTTATAAGTGGAGAGGAGGGGCTCTTTTGGAAAGATTGAAATGTTACATTATTACACAATGATTTTCGGATTCTAAAGGTCCCACACTTATATAATTCGTGGATAAGGTGATAAGGGTTCGAAATATAGTCATCCAATAGGATTTGGACAAGTTTAAGCCTTGGATTTTGCATTATCTTCTCATTTTATTTAAATCGTTAAATAATGAGGTCATCGCCGCATCATAATGATGTCATAAATAATTTAATTTATTTAATGTATAAAAATTATAAAACAAATACCATGATGTAGTAAATCTTTTTATCTTTCTAATGAATATTTATAATCAAAATAGGACTTGTGTAACCCCACTTAAAAACTGTTTTAGTAAAACAACTCATGTTTGTGTCAATTTAATTTTAACATTAAATAAATATATATTAATGTCATTTTCCAACTAAAGTGGCTACATGGGGTCCCCAAGTTGACCCATGGGTTGTGTTAGTCGGCCATGACTCATCCAATAGGAGTAGGACAAGTGTCATGCTCATCTCATATTATTTGTACCTTAAACTACACTAATTACCTCTAATCGTGATTAAGAACTTAAAAGTTACTATTCACCAAAAAATTATTTTAATCTCATTGAACCACATTTTACTTCGTAATGACAACCCTGTATGTCGGATTTTTGAAAATCAAATCACATAAGTGGTAATATTTCATTTAAACGAAAAATCAGTTATTTAACTACCACTTAGTAGTTTCACTATTCATCAAAAATTGATGTTTTTCAGAACAATGCCAAAATTTCACCGTAAGCTATAATTGATATTCCGAATTCAAAAATGATGTCTATTTTACAAAATTCCAAACATATAAGGTGCATTAATTAATTTTATAATTAATTCCCTCTGTCACAACAAATAGCGTGTTTTTAAGAAACAATTTATATCAAAAGATTGGCAATTGTTTATGTCCAATTTCAATGTTAAATTAATTCTAATGACCACCATTGGATAAAATGGTAAAAATATATTCTAATTATACTTTAAAACCACTAAATAGTATAATTTATCACAATAAATTATTTTGATTAAAAAAGGTGTTTTATGTATTTTTCACTATTCATAAAAATTTGGAAGTTCTCAGAAAATTACAAAAAATTCAACATAGGCTAATTTCAATATTAGGAATAAAAAAATGAAGTCCATTTTGAAATATAAAATTTCTATAAATTTAAAAAGTGATTATTACTATTCATAACGGCTACTTTCATTAGTCGCGGTGTTTTAGAACTCGAAGTTGCGTACAATGCAAGCTATTGAATTATTGAATGAGAAGCATATCGTGGAAGCTCGGGGTGTTACATCTGTATAATATAACATACTATCCATGAACTTGGTTTGAAATAATAAATCAGTTTTTTGGGATTTAAATTTATTAATTGAATGTATGATCAAATTTTTTTATAATGATTTTTTAAAATTTTATTTTTATTTTGCAAATAGATGTTGATTTCATAATATTTGGTTATTTTTTTCAGAACATTATTAATGTCGTAGATTAATTACTAGTGAGTTTGATATGTTTTCATCATAAGAATTGAAATTGTTTCTTGGATTAAAATTAACCAAATAGGATATAGTATTAATTAAATCAATATATGTATGCTAAATAAATTATTATAATGCTTGGAATTGATTCATGTAAATATATTAGAACACCAATGAGAACAAATTCTAAATTGTATGTGGATAAATTTGTAATGTGTTTCGATATCAAACTCTTTAGATATGTGATATAATGATTTCTTTATTTGAATGAATCTTGCTATAATATAATGTTTTTAGTTTCCTTATGTATGATACATCAATCAAATCATAAGTTATGCATTCTTAAATTTGATAAAATAATTATTAGATATATTTAATGAATAATTAGTACTAGTTTATTTTATTGAACGATTTTATTAAATTTACTATCAAATTAGGATTTTGATTTTAGATGTTATAGGATTATCAAATATAAATTTTGCATATATTAAGACATAATATTATATGGATTATTTTTATATCCATGATATTAGAGGAGATGACATTATGAGGCATGTTCAGTATGGAATAGATGTTTGAAAAATAATCAATATATTAATATCACGAAAAAGAATTTTCTTGAAAAATGCTATATCAATTAAATGTTGTATATATTGGAAATCTGAGACTGTAATTGAGTTTGTAATGTGTGTTTTACCCTGATAACAACATAACCATTGTTAGTATTGCGTTTTTGTTTATAATTAGTTGAGGAGGCAAAAAATAATATAATGTAATTAGATTTATTTATTTAATTACATTCACATAATGACCTATTTTCCTCTATAAATGTAGATTGTGATGAGTTCTAATTGCTAGGTGCATAACCCTATAGATCGAGAAGACTTTTAGAGGGGAGGAGATGTATTCATATTGAGATCAAATATAGTATCATTGTATAAATAGAGTTTGGGATCTCACCAATGATGATAACACATTTTATCTATTAAAAAATTATCGATCAAAACTCTAGGGAGGATGTTTAACTTAGTTTATTATATATTGTATCATTATTCTAGTCAAATGTTAATCAATTTTCTGAATTACAATTGATTCTCGCATACACTGTTAATTTATATTAGGGTTGATTAATTTTTTGGTGTTGTTTATATATATTAATTGTTCATTATAATTTAAATGAAAAATGGAAAACCAAAAATAATGTTAGACTTTTATTTATATTTTAGTTTTATTTCTTTTACCACCCCCTTTCATCTTATTTTCATCATAGACATTATTTTTGGAAAGTGGTTATATAGAATAATCAATATTAATTCATTGAGATATTGTTCTTTGCTATAACGAATCAATACTACAAGCAAGGATTTAGATTAAGGCTATGATCTGAGATCTTGTCACACCCGAACATCGATTTGAGGTATGTTCTTATTTTTAATTTTTATCTCATAAGTTGAATATCCTTTTAATATATGTTTTTTTGAAATGAGGGTTGATCGAATATGAGTTTTTCATTTTTTTTTGTGCTGATAAATGAGCACCATCTTCACATCGCCTGATGTGTGGGTTGGGCATGGGTAAAGTCGTGTTGCTTCACCAGTTTAACATGTTGCTGGCCTAGTGTTCATATATTAAAAATATAATTTTTATAATGTTAATTTTTATCATTGTTATTATTATTATTATTATTTTTATTTTTATCAACACTATTGTTATTTCTAATTTAATTTGGTTAACATTGAAATTCTAACATTTTTAACTTTTATTATTAATGTTTCCATTAATAATATAGATTTTCAATTTTATTTTCATTTTCTTTTTTTGGTTTAGGCATTTCATTCTTTCGGGTTTTTATTTCACTTTTATTTCACTTTTATTTCATTTTATTTTATCTCCTTTTTTCTCTTTCTCTTTTTGTTTCATTGTTTCCTTCCCTCCCTTACTCGCTCTCTCCCCATCATGAACTATTCACTCTCCACCACGTGGGACCCTTACAGCCTCTAAAAAACCCTAGGTGCCACTTCCCCTCTTTCCCATTCCACCGACTAGCGACGTCGCACCTCCCCTGTCCAGCAGACGGCCGGCCACACCTCTGTTCTTCCTCCTCTACTGCGCTAGGGCACATCCTACTACTGCCCTCCTGCCTGGCCTGGCCACCCCTGCTACCTCTCCTGCTACCCTCCAACTCGGTCGGCCTCCCCTGCTTCCCTCACACCTCGCCTTGACCATCTATGGACCAGTTGACTCTCCCTCGTCTAGTAGGTTGCGCACCGCCTTCCCCACTTTGGACATAAATTTACCCAGGTCCCTCCCCTATTTGGCCGAGTAGCTGACAGTCTCCCCCCATGTTATTCTCGCACCGCAATAGCGCTGAAACTCCCTGTCGACCTCTATAGGTCCTCCCCCACCCTTGTCCAGCAGTCCACACACCATCCTCTTGGTCGGCCGAACATATGTAGCCTCCTTCTTTTTTCGGCTGAAATTATGGAAAATCCATCTTTTATAGTGCCACAATCCTCTGGCTACCTCGATCGAGCTCCGACCAGCCTCTCATACCTCTCGCCTTAAGTGCAGAGTAACTGAGTTATGTTTTCTTCTCTTTTCGTGGTGTTGTGGTTAAGATCTTGTTTTTTTTCATTATTTTTTATTAATTTGTGTGATACCATATTTTACGGTTTATTGTGGCCTATGTGAGGCGTGGTCGGCGTGCAATGGCCTTTGCAAATTGAGTCTACAAAATATGTGACATGTCGTTAGGTGATTCCACATATATGTATTAATTTGTAAATTAATTTTTTATATTTAATTAATTTTTCATGATTATTAATTTGATTTTTGTACAACAAATTTTGTTTAATTTTATGTTTAGTATGAAATTTAATTGTTTAGTTTGGTGTATATTCCATGTGTGTGATTTATTTTGAAAACTCATATCTTGTTTAATGCTAGTGTATTTTGTTTTGAAAACCCACCTTGAACAGTTTATGAGTGTTTTTTTAATAGTAAAATTAGTGTGTTAGGAAGTGTAGATGATGCAATTTATGTTTTTTAATGGTGTAAAAATGCATCTTGTCTTGAAAATGTTTTTGAGTGAGATTTTCACATTAAAAATTATTTGACATGTTTGGGAACTGTATAATAAATTTTCATACTTGTTTTATTAATTATCAATATGTTTTTTAAACTATTCATCTAGTTTAATTTAATGTGTAAGCGGTGAATATAATGTTTTAAAAATATTTTGGTGTGCGTATGATTTTAAAAGAGTATGTCCATGTGAAAATGGTGTGTTTTGGTGTGCAAGAAATTTTTTGGCTCCTAAGTAATAATGTGAGGTGTTATGTGAGATTGGAATTTGAATGAGCACAAAGAGGGAAGCCTGGGGTATTATGTGGGAGGATTAGAACTACTGAGCTAGTGTTTCGGATATGGCTTGTCCCAGTTTCATGGGAAGGATTTACAATTTCCACACTAACTAAATATATGATGAATGTGGGTCGTGGTCTTCAAAGCCAAATTTTATGAGGGACATGGTTTCAATGCCATGTTTTCTGAGGGTCATGGTTTCTATGCCACGTTTTACTAAGACATGATGTTCTAGGGTCCCACTCGATATTAGTACCCATATGGCTTCTCCCATTTTTTGGTGCTCCTGGTTACATTGCACACACAAATGATACATGTTTTTTCACTTGAGTTACTAAAAAAACATTTTTTTCCTAAACTATTTTTCTTTTTCGTAGTATAAAAAAAATGTTTTCATTAATGTTTTTATGTATTTGTTATTTTCGTTTACTTATCACTGCAAATGTATATGTCTTTTCAGGCTTGTGAATTGAATATTTTCTTAGTGTCATCTTGTTGGGCAATTTCTCACACCCTACATACACCTTCGAGTGTAGGTAGACTTATTTATTCCTGATACAGGTAAGTGTCCTGCGTTTGGAAGCGGTGGATCAGGTTGTTAGAAGACCTCTTGACTAGCGTTATGGTGATGGATTGAGGGTGGATTCCTCTTGTCAGGTGGTAGTTTTTGGGTTTTATTTTAGTCACCATATGTTTTTTAGTGTTGTTTGGGTTTTGTTTTACATGTGACTCTAAATCGGGTTTTGGTTAAAGGATTATTTGGCTGTGACATTTAATTTTGGTTTGGTTTATTTTGTTGGTTTTTTATAAATTTTTATTTGATTAAATAGATTAACAGAATTATTTTTAAAACCCTAGAACTTGTGCCAGCCTGTGGGGATCAAGAACATGCTTCAGGCCTTTCCGCGGGCCAGGTCGGGAACCGGTTCCGATGGAGACCCGACTTGCTTTGTGAAAAAATGTCATCAGAGGCATTGGTTTAAGCTATTTCATTATTTTATTTGGGATGAGTCTGGCTTGAAAGGAACTAGGATTATCAGGGAACATAATTCAGGTTGCGAGTAGGGTTCCTGGCCTGCACATCTTGGGAAAGACCATGAGTCGCCATGGGATGTTGAGATGCTTGTTTGACTTCTCTTCCAGGTGGGACATGCAGGCTGTTGACTGTGTGTGGACATCCGATGGGGAAGAAGTGGTTTGGACATGATGTTACTTTTTCATAGTTCATTTACTAATGATTACCATCCTGGATGAAAATTTGATATTTCTTAGATATGCTGTATTTATGATGTTCTTTTATGAGTTTTTGTCTTTGCAGCAAGATGCCTACCTAGAGAGATTACACGCACCCACAGAAGGAAGTCGGATAGAGTTCTCCCTTCCAGCTTGACCAGAGACTGGTTGAAGATATGGTCCAAGATTTACAGGATTTAGGAAAAGGGGAAACTTCTTCACCCACCCCTATTCCAGCTAGAGTCGATGAGTCTAGCTCCAAGAAGGATAAAGCTCGAGAGTTCCTAAAGAATAAACCTCTATCATTCCTAGGTAGTTTAGTACCTCAAGAGGATGAGGATTGGATTAAAAATATAGATAGTATGTTGGAATTCCTTGACACACCTAAGGAGGTTAGGTTAAAATGTGCCTCAATCTAGCTAGAGGGTTCGAGACGCAAGTGGTTGGAATCAGTGATTCAAACTGCGTTGCAAGCGCAGATGATATGTAAGGATTTCAAAGTTATCATTAATGAGTAGCACTATCCTGAGTTATAGGCCTACGCCAGATCACAAGAGTTCATGGATGTTTCATAAGGAGATCAGATAGTGATGGATTATGGAAAATTCTTTGTTGAGCTAGTGCGGTACGCTCTGAGGATTGTTTCATATGAATATTTGAATTCTCGGATGTTCAAGGAGGGCCTTCGACAAGAAATATACTCTCAGATATTTTGGTCAAGATGGGACCTTATGCCGAGGTGGTTGATCATTATTTCATGGAAAAGATTGACTAGAGGGGAAAGTAGTCATTTTCTGGATCAGTGTTAGGGTTTGGAAGTGTCAGTTCATCTGAGAAGATGAGGAAGTGTGATGAGCATGGGACGAAGGCGGGTGGTAGCTCAGGCCATCATTTCAGGCAGACCTCGTCTATTTATTCTGATATAAGGTCCATTGTGTCCCATTAGGGTGGAAGGGTAGGGCACATCCGACCTACATGTCTATACACTCCCAGACTATGCCATGGCTATGGAGTTGGGGGACATCTACAACACTTTTGCAGGACTTTACACCGTTACCAGAGTGGGATAGGATTTTTGGCTTCCATAGGGGTATCCATTCAATCAGAGCCAACCAGGATGATAGGATATCAGTTCGGTTGTCGTCATGGAAAGACCAGATCATCTTTGGGGTAGAGCCAGATCATTGCAGAGCCTAAGGCGATCAATCCTTCTCAGTAGATATCCAAGCATTTGCATGTGGTAGATCATTCCCTAGTGAGATTTGGTGCAAGACCTTCGACTTTTTTAGGTACCATTCTGATTGCATCTTTTAAGGTGCAGTTTTATTTATACTGCTTCTTCAGTTTCCATTATATCTTCTCATCTTGTAAATATGTTGAACCTACCATTTGTTTCACTAGATAACGACGATGGTTCTTCTGAGAGTGGGTAACCTTATATAGTGGATGAGTTTTCAAAGGTATTCCCAGATGATTTTTCAGGCATACCCCCACAGCGAGATGTGGACTTGTTAATTGAGTTGGCACCGGGAACTCAACATGTTTGTCTTCCCTCATATCGCATGGCCACACCAAATTGAGAGAATTAAAGACACAACTAGACAACATGGATCCCAAAGGATTCAATCGCCCAATCATCTCTCCTTGGGCTGCCACAATTTTATTCATGAAGAAGGCTGATGGAACCCTCCAGTTTTGCATCGATTAGAGGAAATTGAATAAGGAGAAAATGATGAATAAATACCCTTTTCCCTGGATAAATGATTTCTTTAACCAGTTTATGGGGGAAAATTAGTTCTCCAAAACCGACTTGTGTTCGGGATACCACCAGCATAGGGTGAGAGAACAAAACATTCCGAATATGGACATATGGAGCAGTTATCATCACTTTGAGTACTTTGTCATGCCTTTTGGATTGAAAAATGCTCCATCATTTTTCATGGACCTCTTGAATATGTTGTTCCAACGATATCTCGACTCATTTTTCTTGGTATTTGTGGATGACATCCTTGTTTATTCTGGATTTGAGTAGGAGCATGAGCATCACCTACAGATTGTCTTGGGAACTTTATGAGACCACCGCCTGAATGCCAAAATCTTGAAGTGCACATTCTGGATCAAGGAAGTGAAGTTTCTGGGGCATGTATTCTAAAAACAAGGGGTTTTAGTTGATCATGAGAAGATCTATGTAGTTATTTCATGGGAACAGCTGAGTAATGTGTTTGATACCATGTTTTTTCTTGGCCTGGCAAGTTATTACAGGCATTTTGTTCAGGATTTCTCATATCTTGCCTCATCAATGACCGCACCCACCCGTAAAGGGGTGAAGTTTTAATGGAGCCCAAAATTCTTGGCATCTTTTGAGGATTTTAATCAGTGGTTGACCACCACACCTATGTTGTTCTTACGAGAGTCTGGAAAGGGTTATGTTGTTTATTGTGGCCCATCTGGTACGGGCCATGGGTGTATACTCATGCAGGATAATCATGTGGTAGCATATGGGTCTCGACAGATCCGGCCGCACGAAAAGAATTACCAAACTCATGACTTGGAGTTGGCAGCAGTGATTCACTCCCTGAATACTTGGAATCACTACCACTTTGGGGAGAAATTTGTTGTCAATTCTGACCATAAGATCCTAACCAACATTTTATATCAGAAGGATCTCAATCTAAGGCATCACCGCTGGATTGAGTACCTATAGGTGTTTGACTTTGACATTGTCTAAACCTCAAAAAAGGGTAAAGTGGTGGCTGACACATTGAGCATAATGATACCAGTGCAGGTGTTGAATAAGTCCAGTGATGAGTGGACTTTTAGTGGTCTCTTCGCCCAGATGCACTTGGAGAGCAGGGAGCACAACGAGTGTACTTTCATGGCTAGTTTCAGTTGACTCCCACTATTCGGGATTTGATTCAACATGGGAATCCTACTGATGAGCTTTGTCAGTGATCTATGCAGTTTTTAATGGTGGGGAGACTCTTTCTAAATGGACTTTGTCTCCTGAGAGGATCTTGTGCTTTAAGGGCCGTGAAATGGTGTCGCTGCCTCTATAGTATAGGGTGATGCAAGATAGAGACCAGTATTAGTGGGTCTTCCATCCGAGTAATACCAAAATGTATTATGATGTTTGTCGCTAATTTTGGTTTCCAGGAATGAGATGGGACATAGTCTACTTTTTATTGAGATTCTATACTTATTAGCAGGTGAAAGTAGAGCATCAGAGACAATCTCTCCAGCTTCAACCATTACCCATTCCTTCCAGGAAGTGAGACAAGGTTGCCATGGACTACATTTTTTTCTCGCCTCATACACCTTGAGGAATAAACACTATTTTTAGTGATTGATCTTTTGACAAGGTCATCTCACTTTATTCCGATCAGAGATACATCGAAGGTGGAAGAGCTAGGCTATTTGTATATTTAGGAGGTGTTAAGACTTCATGGTGTTCCTCTAGTGGTTGTTTCTAACAGGGACCCTTTCTTCACCTCATGTTTTTGGGGAGGCCTCAAAAGGCTCTGGGGTCGCAGATTATGATGAGCACGACTTTCCATCCTCAGACGGATAGCCAGATGGAGCAGGCGAATAAGATTCTAGAGGACATGTTTCATGAATGTTTGTTGGATTTTATTTGTTCATGGGATATTCATTTGGGATTGGTTGAGTTTTTGTATAATAACATTTACCAATCATCTATTATAATGGCACCCTTTGAGGAATTCTATGGTCATCCTTATCGGTCTCCATTATGTTGGGATGTGGTAGGCGAGAACTCACTTTTTTGGATTTAGCATAGATCAGGAGACGTCTAAGAAGGTCAAATTGATAAGACATAGGTTGTTGAAAGATCATAGTTTCCAAAAATCTTATGAAGATCAGAGGTGTCAGGATCATGAGTTTTTTGTGGGGGATAGAGTGTTCTTGAGAGTGTCCCCTCGCTTGGGTCACTGCCGCTTGGTAAAGCAAGGGAAGATGACACCAAGGTATGTTGGGCCTTTTAAGATTACTGAGTTGATTGGAAATGTGGAATACAGGTTAGCTTTACTAGCTTAGTTGACATCAATTCATGACATATTCCATATCCTCATACTAAAAATTTATAATCTCAACCCGTCTCATGTGTTAAATTGGGAGGAGTTAGAGATAGATCCCAACTTATCAGTGTTTGAATGACCAATGAAGATTCTAGATTCTCAAGAGAAGGTGCTTCATGGATAGGTGATTCCCATGGTTTGCATTAATTGGCATAATGGTAATGAAGAGAATGAGATGTGGGAGAAAAAGTCTTGGGTTGAGGAGAAGTACCGATTTCTATTATCTAATCAGGCTTCAAATTGACTTTCATAGGGCGGAAAGATTCCATGGTAAGGAGAATTGTCACACCCAGACAATGATTTGATGTATTTTCTTAATTTTAATATTTATCCCAAATGTTTACTTTCCTTTTTATAATTTTTTGTTTGAAATGCGGGTCGAGTCGATATGAGTTTTTCATTTTTTTGTGCCGATAAATTAGCATCATCTTCACATTTTCGGATGCGCGGGCATGGCATAGGTGAAGCCGTGTGGCTTCACCAATTTAACATGAAGCTGGCTCAGTACACAAATAATAAAAATAGGGTTTTTATAATTATAATTGTTATTTTTGTTCTTATTTTTATTATAATTAACACTATTTTGATTAATATTTTAATTTTGTTGACATTGAAATTCTAACAGTATTAAATTTTATTGTTACAATTTCCATTAATAAGATATATTGACAGTTTTATTTTTCATTTCATTTTTGTTGTTTAAGGTATTTATTTCTTTAGGTTTTTTATTTCACTTGCTTTTTCCATTTTATTCTCCCTCTTTTTTTCTCTTTCTCTTTCCTTTTCTTTTTTTTTCTTCTATCCCTTACTTACTCTCTCCCCGTCACAACACTATTCACTCTGCCTCACTTGGGTCGTGCATAGACTCTAACAAACCCTTAGTGATGCTGCCCCTCTTTCCTATTCCTCCCACTAGAGACGTCATGCCTCCCCTATCCAGCAGATTACTGGCAGCACCTCTGTTCATCCTCCTCGGCCGTGACGGGCTGCCTCCCCTTACTGCCCTCCTGATCAGCCCGGCTTCCCCCTCTACCTCTCCTATTACCCACTCGCTCGGTCGCCCTCCCTTTCTGCGGTTCCGCCGCAGCCGAAACAGGCACGGACCAGCCGACTCTCTCTCATCCATCTAGTGAGGCCCAGACTTCCCTAGTTTTGATGGAAACCCCACACACGACCTACCCTGTTCATCAGAGCATCCGACAGTCTCCCCCCATGTTATTCTAGCACCACATTATCCCTAAAACACCCCTTCAACCTCTGTAGGACCTCCCCCACCCTCGTCTACCAGTTCGTGAACCATCCTCTTGGATCGGCCGAAGACCCATAGCCTCTTTATTTTGTTTCGGCCAAAATTCTAGCAACTCCCTCTTTTCCAGCACTACACTCCTCTGGATACCTCTATTAAGCTCTAACCAGCCTCTTGGACCTCTCACCATAGGAGCAGAGTAACTTAGATGTGTTTTTGTCTTTTTTGGTCATGTAACTGTTATGGTCCAGTTTTTGACTGCATAATTTTTATTCAATTGTGCGATAACATGTTTTAGGGTTTCTTGTGGTCTACTTGAGGTGTGGTGGGCGTGCAATGACCATTAAACATCATGTCTGCGAAATCAGCTACACGTCGGTAGGTCATTCTGCATATAAGTATCAATTGGTTAATTAATTTTTTTATTTAATTAATTTATCATGATTACTAATTATTTTGTGCTGTAATTTTTTTTATTTGAGGTTTAATGTGAATTTAAAATTTTTAGTAGCGTGTATATACCAAGTGTGTGATTTCTATTGAAAAATCATATCTAGTTAAATGTTTGTGTATTTTGTTGTCAAAATCTAGCTTGAACTATTTATCAGTGTATTGTGAACTATGCAGATTGTGTGTTAGGATGAGAATATGATGGAGGTTATGTTTTGGCATAGTCTAAAAATGCATTTTGTCTTGATAAAGATTTTTAGTGAGATTTTGACATTAAAAATTATGTGAAACAATCAGAAACTATTTAATAATTTTTCTTAGAGGTTACCATAATAATCAATGTTTTGTAATAAACTATGCATCTAGTTTAATTTAATGTGTAAGTGGTGCATATTTAGTTTTAAAATTATTTTGTTGTGCGTATAGTTTTAAAAGAGAATTCTGTTGTACAAATGGTGTGCTTTTGTGTGAAAGAACCCTATTTGGATCTTATGTAAAATGTGACATGCGATGTGAGCTTGGAATTTGAATGAGCACAAAGAGGGATGCCTAGGGTATTAGGTGGGGGGATTAGGACAAATGAGATAGTTTTACAGAGACATCTTGACCTTGTTTCACTGGCAGGATTGACGATTGCAACACTGACTAAATATATTATGACTGAGGGTCCTGGACTTCTAATCCACGTTTTCTGATGGTCATGGTTTTAAATCCATGTTTTCTAAGGGTCATTATTTTCAAGAAACGTTTCACCAAACACAATGTTGTAGGGTCCCACTCATTACTAGTACCCACAGGGCCTCTCCCATTATTTGGTGCTCCTAGTTACATTGCACACACCGATGATACATGATATGTCCCTTGATTTAATACACAAACATGTGTTTACTTAAACTGTTTTTCTTTTATGGTCATTTAAAAAAACTATTTTCATTAATGTTGTTAGGAATTTCTTACTTTTTTTACTTATCACTGGAAATGTAATTGTCTTTCCATGCATGTGTGTGGAATCATTTCTTGGTGGCATCCTGCTGGGTGATTTCTCACACCATACATACACATTTGTGTGTATGTATACTTGTTTATGATAGATATAGGTGTGGGGTCCAGTGTTTGGATGTGGTGGTCCAGGTTGTTTGCAGACTTCTTGAATTGGCATTGTGGTGATGGATTGAGGGTGGTTTCCTCCCATCATGAAATAGTTTTTTGGTTGGTTTTTGGTCATCATAATTTTTTAGTGTTGTTTGGGGTTCGGTTTTACATGTGACTCAAACTCTGGTTTTGGTTAACATCTTGGTTAGATGTGACTTTTACTTTTTGTTTTGTTTATTTTCTTGGTTGATTTATATTTTTTTACTCAGGTAAATATTTCTGAAGGTTTATTTTTAATACGCATGAACATGTTCCAGCCCATGGTGATTAGGAACACCCTTCAGGCATTGACATGGGCCGGGTCGGGTGCCTGTTTAGATAGTGACCCGACATGGTTTGTGACAGTTCTGATGATTCCAATGGGTGATTCTATGAGGAGTAGATCAGGTCATAGGTTCCCCATTTCCTAGAGTGACATTAGATGATGACATGGGTGATATAGGTGGCTTCCTTATCCAATTTGGGGGCTAGAATCTAGTGAGCAGGTGATGGTGGGTGTCACGACCCCCTCCCACCAAAGATGCCCATCCTGAGTTGGCAATGGTGAAAGGGAGATAATGACCCCTGAGTCCTGCCTCTAGTAGGCCCCAGGGTGGAGACTAGCACCAAGGGTATGAGTTTTTTTCCAAATATGGGAGGCATTACAATTTTTATTATTTAAGATCAAGATATAGGATGAGTCGACACCAGAAGAAAAAGAAAAAGTAAATGGAAATAAACCCAAACCAATCCCACATGCTTGTTTAAAAAAATTTGAAAACAAATTACAAGTTCAAGATAACTTAAATGTACAATACCAAATTAAACAAGAGTACACCAAACTGTAACAACTCCAACTGTCCCGACTAGTAGGGTCCCTCACAACCCTGGTAGTCCTCCTGGAAACCTGAATGTAAATGTAGGGTGAGCATACAAGTATACTCCATAGGGAAACCTAAATCTCTCGTGCACAAGTTGGGAGACATACTAATGTCCCGTGGAACAGCATAGGAAACCAAAACCTAAAAAGAAATTCTATCCACCCAACCTCACCATCCACGCTCACCAAAAACACAATCAACAGGTAGTAGTATATAAGAAAGGAGTATTTGGTACCCCACACCATTTGCGACTAATTAGATACTCTTCCTAACACGGAACGTCCTGATGCTACCACACTCTTCCCGCTCGCACACACATGGGCCTCAAGAACCACATATCCTACCCGCACACACCTGGGACTCACAACCACATATCCCGCCCGCACACACCTGGGCATCACAACCACCAATCCCGCCAGCACACACCTGGGCCTCACAACCACCCATCCCGCCCGCACACACCTGGGCCTCACAAACCACACATCCCACCCGCACAAACCTCGGCCTTACAAACCACATATCCCACCCGCACACACTTGGGCCTCATCCCGAAGATTATTGGGAAATAGTAAAACTGCCCAAAGAGCCATGGGCTAATCCACCTCAATCGAAACCTACCTGAAGGGTCTTAGGTGTAAGGTCGCCTCAAGCCATCACAGCCTATGGAAGAAAGAGACGAAAAGAGCTAGTAACTAAGGGAAATAACCCTATCCCCTGAAATGGGAGTGTTCGGCACTAAGTGATCAACATTTTTGGGGTGCGAAAAAATACAAAGATAAAGATATATATATGTATACCAAACACACAGCACAACCTATGGCTTCTAAAGAGAGAAACTGAGCACGTGCCTCGACACTGCTACTACGAAGCATGCACACAACAAACAACCCCAAACCCATTTAGGTTTTCACATTTCAACAGAATTAGTTTATAAGTTCATTAACTGTTGAGAAAATAACTAAAACCAACCATATCAATCATTCGTAAAACATATCCCTACCATATATAAATCAATTTAATAAAACACAAGCAACACAAAAATGTCCCTTATTATTAACCAACCATCCCCATTGATTATTATTCTTGTTTCATTAACATTCCCCACCATTCATTAAATCTTCCACTTTTTTTTATTATTCACAACCCATAGTTCTTTCAAATTCAAACCCATCCCTACAACCCCACTGCCAACCACCATAACCACAAACACACCGAAACTCATACATCATCATCCCTTGATACCATTTACCGCATCCCAGTTTCCCATCACCAACATAGCATTCACACCAACCCACAACCAAGCCAACTGCAACCCTACTTCTCACCCGATCCACAACAACCCACAAAACACCCCCTTCACATAAATGAACCCTAATTATCACCCACATGTTAATTATTTCAGTTTTGTTCAATTGGGGTGATCACACAAGGGTTCTGATTATTCATTTAATCATCCAACTTTACGTGAATAACCACTTCCCAAATTTAACAATGTTTCTATCCGTAAAAATTCTAGAAAGATAGGGAAGCATTTAATTGCACAAGAAATGGCCCCCAATGACCGTGATTTTCAGTAGGCATAAGCTTATTCAATTCACAACATAATATCACAGGATATAAAATAATGTAACTGCATTCACAAACTACCCATCCCCATTATATAAAAAAGTTATGATCTTTATTAAACTGGTTAAAAAGTGTTTCATATAAACAGGGGGACACCCACCCCACATGATGCACAATTTAGAGATATGAAGGTAAGATCCATACCTCAATAGGTTCTGATAACAATGCTCCCCTGGATCAACCTTAGAAGCCATCCATCGGCATCCGTAACTTCTTTCAAATCATGGAAAAACCTACTCTGGTGGATGATGGGAAGGATAGGCTGATGGGAAGACAACAGATCCAAGCTCAGAAGTTTCGCCTCATCGTTACGATCCCGTGGCCGCTGACGGATCATAAATCGGAGCTCGGACGAAGAAGTTATGGAAGAAAAGAGATTGGAGTCTCTCTCGGGAGAGCTCTGCTCGAGGGAGAGGGGTGGAGAGGTGTGATTTGAAAAGGAGGATAGGACCCCTCTTTTTATAAGTGATAAAAACTAAAGTACATGGTGTGTACTTGGCCATTTCACACGGTCACCACACAGTTTTCAACACGGCCTTCAACGCAGCACAAAGTCTTCAACCCGGCACACAGTCATTGACTGGTCAACACACGATTTGAGGGTAACACATATGTTAGGAGACACTACACGGTGTGTAGTATGGGATACATGGCATGTAATCATTTATTTCACACGGCAAGGACACAGCTTAAACATGACACACATCCATTGACTGGTCAACACATGGTTTGAGGGTAACGTGTACGCAGGGAGACATTACACGACGTGTAGTATGGGATACATAGCGTGTACTCTTTTATTTCACATGGAAAGAACACAACTTAAACACGAGGCATACCCAGGAAGGTTGTACATGGCGTGTACTCAAACTACACGGCGTGTAGTTACAAAATTCTGAAAAGTGTGGGAAAAGTCCCTTCTACCCTACAGAACACTTCATGACCTTCTTTTTGACAAAGGAAAGGGTTGGAGAAGTCTGGGCCATTACATCAGATACCTCTTAAAACATTCTCGTCCCCAAGAATTCAAAACCAACCCAGGGGAACTCAACGAGATACCTCTTAGGGATCTCGTTATAACAGGGACCCAACCAACAACCCTAATTATAGGTGTTAGTAATTCCTTCTCGTACGTTGAGATATTATCCTCTTTAGGCGGCACTGACTCTCCTGCAAGGGTTTAATCGCATCTACATTAAAGCATCTCGATTAATGATTGGGTCTTCCCACTTCCATATATTAGGATTTTCCAACTTACACTACCCCTGACACCGTAAAACCAACACACTTCCCGAACACATTGCATGGGGGATTCCTTCTACCATGTTGAGATATTATCATCTTTAGGCGATACTGACTCGCCCTCATGGGTTCAATCGCATCCGCATTAATGCGCCTTGATAAAGGGTCAGGTTTTTCCCTTTCCCCGCACATCCGGTCTTGTAACACACTTCTAGAGAACAAGGAAACAAAAGTCTCACAACCGACAAGCCAAGCATTTCATATATCGAGGTACCGTGTAAACAAAGCTCAGAAGAACAAATCCAAACAGAAGTCAAAACTACTTCGGGTACTGAGCGTGCATCTGAACCTCCTACTCTCAAGTGCTCTCCTCGAGACCTCCATGCCTCTACAACACACGAACCAAGGTGATGGTTCATCCAAGAAGAACCTTCTCTTTACGATCCTCGATTCTAACTGGCCGTTCCTCGAAGGTCGCGTCGTCTCCCATATCTAGCTCTCCCTAGTCGATAATGTGAGAGTCTTCGTGTAAGTACCGATGAAGCTGGGAGATGTGGAAGACGTCGTGGACCTTCTCTAACTAAGGTGGCATGGCCAGCTAATATGCCACCTTTCCATCTCAGCACCTTGAAAGGTTCGATGAACCTAGGGGAGAGCTTACTCCCTTTCCCAAACCTCTGTTGCCCCCGTCAAGGGGTAACCTCGAAAAACACATGATCTCCCACCTCTAAGTCCAAGAACATCCTCTGACGATCAGCATAAGACTTCTATCGGTCTTGAGCTGCTTTCATCCTCTCACGCACAAGCTGAACTTTTTCTATGGTGCTCTGTACTACCTCTGGCCCAAGAGCACCTGTCTCACAAAATCTACCCAGAAAATTGGTTAACGACATGGTCTTCCATACAAATCCTCAAATAGTGTCATTCTAATAGTAGAGTGAAAGATATTACTGTAGGAAAACTCTACTAAAGGAAAGTGTCGTACCCATGATCCTCCGAAATCCAGAACGCATGCTCGCAGCATGTCCTCCAATGTCTGGATAGTTCGCTCTGTCTTCCCATCAGTCTGGGGGTGGAAAGCAGTGCTAAGGCAATGCTGGGTTCCAAAAGCATGCTGTAACACCATCAAGACTCATGAGGTAAATTGAGTATCCCAATATGAGACGATAGTCTTCAGAACTCCATGAAAACGTACCACCTTGCCTGCGTACCTCTGTGCTAAGGTACCCACCGAGCATGAATCCTTAATTGCTAAGAAGTGAGATGATTTTGTCAGCCTATCCACCACTACCCAGATAGCATCATAACCACCCTGAGATCTGGGTAGTCCTATGACGAAGTCCATTGAGATTTCATCCCACTGCCACATGGGGACATATAGAGGATGAAACAAACCACTGGGAACACGATGCTCAGCCTTTACTTGCAGACACACTAGGAACATTGCCACAAACTCTACCACTTCCCGTTTCACCCCGGGCGACCAAAACTATTCCCTTAGGCATAGGTACATTTTTTAAACTCTCGGATGTACCTCCAAGGCTGAGATATATAACTCACGGAGAACTCCCTCACGCATCGCCTCTGGAACAAACAACATTCCATGAAAATGAATCTGATGTCGGCTGTCCTATGACCATCCTTGTGGAGAGTTTCCTTGATCAATACGATCCCGCATTAATTCTGCCTCAGAGTCCCCCAACTGAGACTCTTCCACCTGCTACAATAAGGAGGAATACACAGTCATCTGAAACAAACAGCCCCAAACACCTTCTACCCATGCATCCAAGTGCAAGGAAACCAACTCTCCCATAGATTTCTACGCATAAGTGGATTCCCAAACCACATCCTTATGTGACCTCCTGCTCATGGAATCATCCACAACATTGCCCTTACCTTCAGTGTAAGAGATCTCCAATTCATATTCTTGGAGAAACTCGACCTGTCTCTACTGTCGTAAGTTCAGGTCTTGCTGAGAGAAGATATAATGTAAGATATTCTGATCTGTGAAGACCACAAAGCGCTCCACAAAAAGTTAATGTCACCCCAACTTTAGTACAAACACTAATGATGAATGCTCTAGTTAATGGGTGGAATAGTTAAGCTAGTGAGGGTGCAACTGCCTAGACCCATAACAGATCACACCCTTCTTCTACATCAGTACGCACCCCAAACCAAGGCCAGAAGAATTAACAAACACTTAATATGACGACCCTTCCTCTGGTAACCCATGTACTAGAGCACTAACCAACTTCTCCTTCAGGTAGTCGAAAGCTTTCTGGCACTGATCGCTCCATAGGAAGACCTGGTTCTTCCTATTAAAAGCTGTCAATGGAGTAGCAACTCTAGAGATGTCTGAAATGAACCTCTGATAATAACCTGCCAACCCTAGGAAACTAAAAACTTCTTCCATGCTCTTGGGTGTTGTCCATGAAACAACTACCTCCACCTTCGATGGGTCCACTGAAAATCCATGCTGACGCACTACGTGCCCAAGGAAGTGTACTTCTTTTTTCACGAACTTACACTTTGAAAAGTTCCCATAAAGCTGGTGGTATCGAAGGACTTCGACGACTGCCCTGAGATGCTCAAAGTGATCTTCCTCTAATCGAGAGTAGATCAGGATGCCATCGATAAACACAATGATGAACCGGTCTAGAAACTCTCGGAAGACAAAGTTCATAAGTCCCATGAACATAGCTGGTGCATTGGTAACTCCAAATGGCATCACTACAAAATCGAAGTGCCCATACCTACAGCTGAAAGCCGTTTTCGAGATGTCACTGTCTTTTACCCTCTGATGATGATATCCAGATCGTAGATCAATCTTAGAAAACCTACCTGTCCCCTTACCTGTTCAAAGAGATCATCTTTCCTTGGAATGGGGTAACAGTTCTTAACTGTTACCTGATTCAACCGTCGGTAGTCAATGCATATCTTGAGACCCCCCATCTTCCTTCTTCACGAACAAAACTGGAGCACCCAATGGCGACACACTGGGTTGAACAAAACCCTTCTCAATCAAATCGTCAATCTGAATTCGCAACTCCCGAAACTCCAAAGGGGACATCTGATATGTGGCCATCGAAATCGGATGGGCACCAGGATGTAAGTCTATCCCGAACTCAACGTCACGTCAGGGGGGTAAAGTCACAACCTCCTTGGGGAAAACATCTAGGAACTCCCCAAAAACCTCTGGGACATCCATCATCTCTGTATTAGCTAAAATAACTGATAACCCACCTAACAAGGAAAGGAGAGGCTTCACATGCCGGCTTCCTATCTGATAGCTCCTCTCGCTGACAAAAGATACACACTGCCCATCCACATCGGAGAACACAACTCTTCTTCAGATGCAGTCGATAATGGAATTAACAATAAACAACCAGTTGATGGCTATGATGACACTGTATGGCTGCATCTATAGAAAAAGAAGGTCTCCAGAAGATTGATGTGGTCCCAACGTCATCCCACATCCCCAGAAAATAGAAGATACGCTGGTCTAGCCTCCAATTGGTGTACTCAGCACCAGTGGTATGGAAAGTCTCTCTATGTCTAGTCCCAAAGAATAGGCTATACTAGGTGAAACAAAGGAGTGCGAAGCTCCTGAATCGAACAAAGAATAAACGAGAGTGCTGAACAAACAAATCGTACCTCGCACCACCTCTGGTCCTGCTAGAGCTGCCAAATCTATTGCATGCAACTGTCTACACCCAGCTCCTCTGCCTCTCTGATGTCGACCACCTCCCTGACCACACCCTGGTCGAGGTACAGAAGGGGCACCTTGAGGTCGGCCTCCTCATACAAAGTCTACCCTCAGAGGAGCAGTGTCCTGCTGCTGCTGGAAGGGCCTCGTCGGCAGCTGGTGCTGCTGAGGCGGGCGCTGAACCAACCCAGCTCCACCGTACTATGCTCGGGTTAGACACCGACTTTGAATGTGCCCGAAACCTCCACAAGAGAAACACATAGGTCCTGGGCTCGTGAAAAAAAGACAAGGACCTGATGATGTGAAATGGAACTACTGGGGCCTGCTCCATACTGACCTGAATCTGGAAGGTCCTATCACAGGTGACCTACTACTGACTACCTTCCCCTTCGAGGAACCCAGTTGGATACCCTCTCATGGTGCGCCTCCCTACGAGTGAATCCTCTCTACAACCTCTTCCTTATTCTATACTTCCATGTACGTCGGAAGAGTGAAGGGGGTGACAACATACTAGAGCGAAGGACGAAGCGCCTCCTCCAAATGTCTCGCCCGAGGCTCCTCATCTGGAAAAATATCTGGAGAAAAGAATAGGATAACCTTGAACATATTACCCAACTCTCGTACATACATAATCCCTTGCTGGAGGGAGAGTAACTCCTTTCGCTTCTCCTCCTTGATCATGGAAGAATGGAATTCCTCTCAGAATTCTTTCTCAAAGTCAGTCCACAGAACCTCTATCTCTGCCCTCTCTCTGAGGTAGAGCATCGACCAATGAAGTGTCTCACCTCTCAGCTGACTGACTTCTAGGGGAAACCAGTACTCTCTCGGAGCACGGATCAAAGTAAAATTGATCCCTAGCTCTTCAAGCCACCCCTTCGTCTCCATATCCGAAGTACTACCCTCGTACTTCATGAGGGTCTGCAGTTGGAAGGAACAGAGAGTCTTCTTCCACCGACTATCTTCCTCCTCTCAGTCAATCCTCAACTGATCGACCACCTGAATCTGTGGGGCCTTAGCCGTCTGAGTCACTCGGGGACGACGTCCATGTGTCATAGCGATATAGTAGACAAAGATCTCCTAAGCCCAAGTAGTAAGGAAATTTTCTCAAGGTTTTATTTTATTATTTTATTTCAATTTTTTTCCAGAACACAAAAATAAAGTAAAACACAATCATGATGATGAATGTACCTTTCCTAGGGTCTCATTCCTACTATCAATGTAGCCTCACTTGATCTTTCGGTAGGATCAGAGTCCTTGCATCAGATCATATGGGGCACTAAAATCATGTGTCCTAGTCGGTCTTCCCTGTCTATGTCATGCACCAAGATCAGCCTACACTGTCTCCCTACCATCCCATGCAATCCTCACTATGCCTAACTCCAAACTCCATCCAATCTCTCAAACATCATCTCTGATACCATTCGGTCACGACACCCTCCCACCAAAGATTCTCCTCTTGAGCTGGCAATGGTGAAAGGAAAATAATGACCCCCCGAGTCCCACCTCCAGTAGGCCCCGGGGTTGCGACTAGCACCAACGGTATGAGTTTTTTTACAAATATGGGAGGCATTACCGTTTTTATTAATTCAGATCGGGAAATAGGATGAGTCAACACCAAAAGGAAAAAAGAACAAGTAAATGGAAATAAACCCAAACCAATCCTACATGCATGTTTAAACAAAATTTAAAACCAAGTACAAGTGCAAGAAAGCTCAAAAGTACAATATCAAAAGAAACACGAGTACAAAAAACTGCAACAACTCCAACTGTCCCGACTAGTAGGGTCCCGCACGGCCCAGATAGTCCTCCTATAAACCTGAAAGTAAACATAGGGTAAGCATACAAGTATACTTAGTAGGAAAACCTAAAGATCTCGTGAATAAAGTGGGGAGACATCCTAATGTCCCGTGAGAACAACAAAGGAAACCAAAACCTAACAAGGAATTCTATCCACCCAACCGCACCAGCCACGCTCAACAAAAACACAAAAAATAGGTAGTAGTATATAAGAAAGGATTATTGGGTACCCCACACCATTTCCCACTAGTTAACTGCTCCTCCTAATGGCAAACGTCCGGACGCTACCACAATCTTCCCACCGGTACACACGTGGGGCCCAAGAACCACATATCCCACCTGCACACACCTGGGCCTCACAACAACACATCCCACCCACACACACCTGGGCCTCACAACCATGCATCCCTCCCGCAGACACTTGGGACTCACAAACCAGACATCCCACCCGCACACACCTGGGCCTCACAAACCACATATCCCGCCGGCTCACACCGGGGCCTCATCCCGAATATTATTGGGAAATAGTAAACCTGCCCAATGAGTCTTGGGCTAAACCACCCGAATTGAACCCTACCTGAAGGGTCTTAGGTGTATGGTCACGTCAAGCCATCACAACCTATGGAAGAAGGAGCAGGAAGGATCTAGTAACTAATGGAAAACACCCTCTCCCATGAAATGAAAGTGTTCAGCACTAAGTTCTCAACATGGGTGGGGTGCGACAAAACAAAAAGATACAGATATATATGTATACCAAACACACAGCCCAACCTGTGGCTTCTAAACAGAGAAACTGAGCATGTGCCTCGGTACTACTACTACGAAGCATGCATACAACAAACAACCCCAACCCCATTTCTGTTTTCACGTTTCAATAAATTATTTTATTAGTTCCATAACTACAGGGCAAATAACCGAAACCAACCATAGAAATCGTTAGTAAAACATATCCCTACCATCCATAAATCAAGTTAGGAAAACAAAAGAACACAAACAAGTCCCTTCTTATTAACCATCCAACCCCATTGATTATTATTCCCATTCCATTACCATGCCCCAACATTCATTAACTCTTCCACTTTTATTTATTTTTCACAACCATAGTTCATTCACATTCAAACCTATCTCTATAGCCCCGCTGCCAAAAACCATAACCACAATCACACTGAAACTCGTACATCATCATCCCTTGATACCATTTACTGCAGCCCCGCTGCCCATCACCAACATAGCATTCACACCAACCCACAACCAAGCCAACCGTAGCCTCACTTCCCACCTGATCCAAAAAAACACACAAAACACCCCCATCACATAAATAAACCCCAATCAACTCCCACATGTTAATTATTTTAGTTTTGTTCAATCGGGGTGATCACAAAAGGGTTCTGGTTAATCATTTAATCAGACAACTTTATGTGATTAACCAATTACCACATTCATCAATGTTTCCATCCATAAATGGTCTAGAATGATAGGGAAGCATTTAATTTCTCAAGAAAAGTCCCCCAATGACCATGATTTTCAGTAGGCATATGCCTATTCAATTCACAAAATAATATCACAGGATATAACAAAATGTAACTACATTCACAAATTTCCCATCCCCATTATATATTCTAATTATTATATTTATTAAACTGGTTCAAAAGTGTTTCATGTAAACAAGAGGACACCCACCCTGCATGATGCACAATTTTGAGAGACGAAGGTAAGATCTATACCTCAGCAGGTTATGATAACAACGCTCCCCTGGAACATCTTTAGAAGACGTCTGTCGGCATCTGTCACTTCTGTCAAATCCTGGAAAAACCTCATCATGTGGAATATGGGAAGGAAAGGATAAAGGGAAGACAACAGATCCAAGCTCAGAAGTTCCACCTCATCATTACGATCCTGTGGCTGCTGAAGAATCGTAAATCAGAGCTCAGATAAAGAACTTATGGAAGAAAAGAGCATGGATTCTCTCTCGGGAGATCTCTGCTCGAGGGAGAGGGTAGGAGAGGATTTATTTTAAAATAAGGAGAGGACCCCTCCTTTTATATGTGAGAAAAACTAAAGTACACGAAGTGTACTTTAGAGTACATGGCGTGTACTTAGCCATTTCACACGGTCGCCATGCGGTTTCCAACACAGCCTTCAACGCGGCACACGGTCGTTGATTGGTCAACACATGGTTTGAGGGTAACGCATAAGAAGGGAGACACTACACGACGTGTAGTATGGGCTACACGGCGTGTACTCATTTATTTCACACGACAAGGACATGACTTCAGCACGACACACAACCGTTGACTGGTCAACACACGGTTTGAGGGTAACGCGTAAGCGGGGAGACACTACACGACGTGTAGTATGGGCTACACAGCGTGTACTCATTTATTTCACATGTCAAGAACACGGCTTCAACACTGGGTATACCCGGAAAGGTGGTACATGGAGTGTACTCAAACTACACGGCGTGTAGTTACAAAATTATGAAAAGTGTGGGAAAAGTCCCTTCTACACTCCATAACACTTCATGACCTTTTTTTCGACAAAGGAAAGGGCCGGAGAAGTCAAGGCCATTACAGTGAGACTCCATTAGAATATATCTATGGTCCATGTGCACAATTAATAGAACAGGAGGTAGAATTAGGCGACACTCTCTGAATGAGATTTTATATATGGAATCTCATATGACATGATCTGTACTTTCAGATTAAATTTTATGGGGGACCTTGGCTATGTCGATAGTGTGTAAAAGGTTAATAAAAGGCTATAAACCATGTGAAACCAATCACATATAGTGCGACACCTATCACATGATGTGTGACCCATGCTAGCAACTCGACATCTATCACAGATGATACATCATCTTGGGTAGGCCGTGTACTCAAAAAAATGACCATATGTAAATGGATAACACTGTGTACTCATATACGACCCTAATTACATAGGTAGAACCAATTTTACATAAGAATTGGTATGTATCATGGGTAGAGTTCCAACACAACCTTTACATGCCCATGGCTAGAGGGGAAACACCATGTGTTTAGAGAATTATATTCCATGAATGGAAGTGACAAACATGTATTTTAGGGGATGTCCTTAAATGTATTGTACACCTAGTAAATTTCATGTAACACGATTAGTGTAACACCCCAAGCTTCTATGGAACGTTTCCCTTCGAATAATGCGATAGCGTGTGTTGTACGCAACCTCGAGTTCTAACACACACCAAAACTAATTAAACTAGCCGTTGTGAATAGTAATACCTAATTTTTGAAATCATATATATTTTATATTTTAAAATGGACTTCATTTTTGGATTCGGAATATCAAAATTAGCCTAGGGTGAAATTTTGGTACATTTCAGATAACTTTCATATTTTGATGAATAGTGAAAATTACTAAATTTTAATTAAAAACAACTTTTTTAATCAAAATAATTAATAGTGATAAATTGTGAATTTGAGTGGTTTTAAAGTATATTTAGAATATATTTTTACCATTTAATATAATCTTGGTCATTGGACATAATTTTACAATTAAACCGAACATAAACAAGTGTCAATCTTTTGATAGTTATTATCTCTTAAAAACACGCTTTTTGTTTTGACAGCGGGAATTAATTTTAAATTAATTTCTGCCACTTCTGTGTTTTGAATTTAGGAAAATGGATTCCATATTTGGAATCAGGATGTTCAAATTGTGTAAATAGGTAACTTTTATTTTTAGACATTTTGCATAATTACTGCGGGAAATATTTTATTTACCATGGTTAAGGGTAAATCCGGTAAATAAGGGTTAAAAAAATAATATTATAATAATAATAAATTACCCTAAAACGTGTCTTAACCCTATTGGTTGATACATGGTCGACCATGGGCATCTTTGTGTCAATTTTGGGACCCCATGGATCCACTTGTAAGTGATAATGACACATTATATTAATAAAGCTAAAATAAAAATAAAAATGGCATAAGCTTACATCTTTTAGAAGAACAATTTTTACATAGGGTTATACATGTTGGAATTTAGATTATAAATATTCATTAGAAAGCTAAAAAGATTTCCTACATAATAATATTTTATTTATAATTTTTAGACATTAAATAATTTATTTTATTTATGACACAATGATGATGCAGTAATTACTATAATAGTGAAAAATTAACATAATTGATATTATAAATACCCAAATAAATATAATATGAAACTTTTAATGAATTAAACTAATTTTCTAGGCTAATATGATATATTAGGATTGATTTAATGGACTTTTTTCGAAGTAATCAATCTGTTATGAGTTTCAAAAAAATCAACTATTGAATAGTGTCAAAATTGACATAAAAGAGTTCTTAAAACAAATATTATATTATTAATTGATATTAAATTCCTAAAAATCTAAGTTTCGGCCAAGAGACTTATATTATGATAGGTTAATCATTAATGGACCACTCTGGGGTCGCTTGGATGTATATAGTAAGTTTATTAACCATATTATATAAAAATACAAAGAGACATTGTAAAAGTGAAACTAATTAACTTAGAGTTAATACTTAAAGATAAGGTAAATATAAGTACCCAAACCTGTCTAAATTCTATTGGATGAGTTGTTTTCGACCTATCCCCACCTCATCCTTTGAATAGTCAACTTTGGAGCCTTTGGAAACCGAATATGAATTTATTATAAATTAATATTTCTAGCTTTTCCAAAGGTGCCCCTCACCCCTCTTATAAAAAGGGAACTCCTCCTTCTCATTTCTTCACACCTTCAAAGCCTTTTGGTTCGGCCAAACTCTGCCCAAATACTCTCCCAACATCCCTCACTACAACCTAGAGGCCTTATTTTGATCAGAAATCCAACCTAAGGAGCCCTTTTGATCAAATCAAAAAGGAAGAACCCGAAGAAGAGGTAATGATTTCACCACCCTTTTCTAAGTTCATTTCTTCTTCCACTTCTTCTTCCTTTGTTCTTACCATTATAAAATAATAACTCCAGTATCTCACATATACTGTGATGTTATTATAATTATGGTACAACCATATTCAGTATTCTATCCACCCTTTGAATAACATGTCACCATACGTGCGTACGTACGACTTACCGTCTCCACGTCGTGGTGTAATTGTTATTCAATATAATATTATTTGGATGGGTATAATAATGATGTGTAACTCATGTAAATAATAAATATAACATGTTAATGATTCTGTATATATGATATACCATTCATTTATATATTATTTTAATATCAAAAGAATGATATTGTCGCTCGTGCGTACGTACGGACTACCGTCTCCACGAACGCGATGAGATTCATTCTCCATCGTATCCATTCAAGTATAATTATCATTTTATGATTTAAAAATGATGTTTAAGGACTTAATATCATTCTGGATATGAATAAGATACAACAAACATGGCTTATGTAACAAAACATATAAAAGAAAATGAGTAAGTTAACACCCGAAACGATGATAATTCTAAGATATTATTAATAAATCAATGTTAAAAGATCATATATGATATCATATTAATATATATGATTCTTGTATAATTTAATAACAATTATTTCACCATTATATAGGAGGTTAACCTACCCCAACCAAGGAAAAGTACAAGGTAAGGGTTATTTCACAATCTCTTCATTATCCGAGGTTGTATTATACGTAATAATCTACTGGGATCTCTTTATCATCCACATCCATGTTTCTTTGAAATGTATTTCAAAACATTTTTACTATTTACAAGAATATGGGTTAAAGTCATTTATACCCTTGTTTGACTTTTTATAAGAGGTTTATAAAGGAATCTTTCCGTCGTTTTCAAAACAAGGTCCTTTTTAACCTTTTCGACTGAATTGAGGTAAGAATGTTTTTTTTAACTTATACGGCGGGTGCGGTTATTTTCCGCCGTTATAAAATCGTCAAAGCTTTCCATACAAGCTTATAAGAATATTTTCAATGAAAATGTTTTATTTTATATGGATCTTAAATGATTCCAAAATAAAAGGAGATACTTCTTTAAAAAGAATTTTGATTTCATCTATGTCAGCATCCTTTGATGGATTTTAAGATTATTTGAAGTTGATTTATTATGATACAAAACTTCTATATTGTATTGAAGTTTTTGTGATATGTTTGACTGTGGATGTGCTATTTTTATACCATTCATAGTTTATGGTGAAATTATTGACATTTCGTATGCTAGTTTTAATACGAATGTTTATGTTATGTTTAAACCTTTTCATATGGGAATGCATTGGACTTAATAAGTGACGGGTGGAGCCCGCTATAGCTCCTCGATGCATCGGTAGGTCTCATGAGACAAACTAGTGTCTTGGCACAAGGCCTTGAAAAAATCTTATTTGTAGTCTTGGCACGAGGCCTTGGCTATGTGGTTATGATAGTCTGGCATTATGCATTCCAACATTATGAAAGTGGTTATTGATATTGCATGTGATTATTCGATTAGTAGAATATCCATGTGAACAAGTAAATGGCATTATTTCATTTTACTTTTGCCATACTATGTTGAAGTTCAATTTTAAAAGGCTTTTGTTTTAGTAATTCATTGCCTTAAATGTTTATGCTTATTTTGAATGTTCCGCTATATTGTTATCCTTACTGGGCATTTGAGCTCACCCCTTTTCTATGTTTTATTTTTCCCAGGTAGTGAAGAAGTAATTTATGAATGACTTTCAGGGATATTATGAGGGGTTAATAGTGTGGATATGAAGACTTTGTTGTTGTAGTAGTTTTTCACTTTGAAATGTAATGTAAAACTTTATGATTATATCTAGTGTTTCCAAGGCTACTAAACCAATCGGTCTTTCGGGATTTGATCTTTCTTGTGATCATGCCATTGTTATGTAATTAATGCACCGACTCTGGGTAGCTGGGTTCGGGGCGTTACAGTTGGTATCAGAGGAAGTTTAGTACAAACCTTGGAAGCTAGATTTAGATAAACTCTGATTAGAGCACATAGACCTAAGATGAACTTTGAGGATTAGTATAGAAGAACTTCCTAGAATTTTGGTATTGTAGAGACTTTGTGAGTTTTCCTAGCAATACATCCCTGTCTGGATACGAGCAGGTAGAGGCGGCTCTGGCACAGATGTACCTAGGGGTAAAACCCGAAACCACCGCTTTGAGCTAGACTCGAACGGGAACTGGTGCACGACAACGGGCCTTGCTGCACTCTTGGTTACGACACTCCCGGGGGATATGCTTAGGATAACTCTCATTTTCTTTACAAATCATTATGAAGGGTTTATGAGTATATACATCCTCAAAGAAAACATTTTTATGATTATGGATTATATCCATAAATAGTTCAATTTATGTTTAGTGTTTTATAAGTATGGGATTATGTATTTTGATTCATAAACTGATCTAGTTTATGCCATTGTTTAGAAATGGCGCCTAGTGGAAGAAATGGAAACCGTATCAAGGCACGCACTCCATGTAGGGATTGCCCTCCTGCTCAAGATAATTATAGTGGGGCTGGTGATGCAACTGGTGCTGATCAGCTAATCACCGTACTGGGACAACTTACTCAGGTTATGAATAATAACCTTACCCGTATGGAGCACCCTGATCCGCAGCGTGGAGGATCAATGTTAGATCGATTCATGAGACAACAACCACCAACGTTCAATGGGAGTACAAATCCCTTAGTAGCTGAGCAATGGATATTTTCCCTAGAGAAAATATTTCAGGCTTGGGGGAGTAGTGAAAGGGAAAAAGTTACCATGGCAGTTTACCGCCTCACTGGAGATGCTGATCAATGGTGGTCATTGATTCAAAATACGAAGGAAGATGATGAAGTATCAAATATGGAATGGAGGGAGTTCAAAGATCTGTTTTTAGAAAAATACTTTCCTCGCGACCATCGAGCAGATATGGAAAGGCAATTTCTGAGTCTGAGACAAAAGGAGGATGAGAATGTCACAAAGTATGAGGCTAACTTTACAAGGTTAGCGAGGTACGCTGGTGATTATATTCGCAACCCAAGAAGTAAGATTGATCGTTTCTTTGATGGGTTAAAACCATTTCTCCGTCGAGCATTAGTCTCACAATCCTTTTCATCATACGAAGACATTGTCTCATGTGCTATCAAGACCGAAAAGGAATTCTCTAAGTCTTATGACTTTAAAGCAAAGCAAGAGAAGAAGAGACCTGCTGATCAATCTGGGAATGGAAATAAGGGGAAGAAGGGAAAGGTTGAATATCCATCTTGTGGTAAGTGCGGGAAGAAACACCCCGGTGCTTGCCTGAAGGGAATGGGAGTCTGTTACAAGTGTGGTGAAAAAGGCCACCAAGCTCATGATTGCAAGGGGAAGAAGGAAGCTACCAACGTTCAGTGCTACAATTGCAGGGAGATGGGGCATTATGCAAATGCATGTCCTAAGCGTCAGGAGAACTTACCTCAGAAAAGGCCAAGGGATCAAGGCCAGGCTTATGCTATCACTACTGCTGAGGTAGAAGCTCCGAAAGTCGTGGTGGCAGGTAATTTAATGGTTTCCTCAAGTTTAGCAAATGCATTATTTGATTCTGGATCATCGCATTGTTTCATATCTTCCCAGTTTGCTAATAAAATTAGATATTTCCAATTTTATTTAATAAGGGAGTTGTCAGTTAAAACTCCTAAGGGAAGTATCGTTGCAACAAAGTTTTGTGAATCAGTCCCCATTAGAGCACATAAATTTTCTTTATCTGCTGATTTCATCGTCATACCTATGATTGAGTTTGATATAATCCTCGGTATGGACTAGCTTTCGGACTATGATGCGAAGATTTATTGTAAGAATAAAGAGGTTACGATTCTTGATGATAATGATAAGGAACACCTTATTTTTAGAGCAGAATCGTCACCACCTAATTCTTATTTAGACCCACCCCCAGTAGTTCAACTTAATTCAATTATTGGGGATGAAGAGAATGAAGTAACTATCGGTGAGGAAAGGAATGTTCAAATAGAGGATGTACCTGTTGTGAAAGAATTTGTAGATGTATTTCCGGAAGATTTACCTGGACATCCTCCAGAACGAGAAGTTGAGTTTTCCATTGATTTGATTCCTGGATCAAGGCCTATATCGAAGACCCCTTATAGAATGGCCACTGTAGAGTTAGTCGAACTAAAGAAACAACTAGAGGAATTGAGTAATAAGGGATTTATTCGCCCTAGTGTTTCTCCATGGGGAGCCCCTATTCTTTTTGTTAAAAAGAAAGATGGATCTATGAGGTTATGTATCGACTACAGGGAGATCAATGCTATAACGATAAAGAACAAGTATCCCCTACCTCGTATTGATGATTTATTTGAACAACTGCATGGAGCTCAATACTTTTCAAAGATTGACCTTCGATCTGGATACCATCAGTTGTGTGTAAAGAAGGAAGACATTCCGAAGACAGCATTTCGAACCAGGTACGGGCATTACGAGTTTACTGTAATGCCGTTTGGATTGACTAATGCACCCTCTGTATTCATGGATCTGATGAATAGAGTTTTCAAGGAGTATCTCGATGAATTTGTGGTGGTATTTATTGATGATATCTTGGTATACTCCAAAACCTACGAAGATCATGAAAATCACTTGCGCATTATCTTGAAGACTCTGAGGAGGCATGAATTATATGGAAAGTTTAGCAAGTGTGAATTCTGGATTCAGGAGATTTCTTTTCTTGGCCATATTGTCTCTAAAGATGGAATCTCTGTTGATCCTTCTAAGACCAAAGCAATCCAAGAATGGCCAGCACCTACGAGTATAACTGAGGTACGTAGTTTTATTGGCTTGGCAGGTTATTATCGACGTTTCGTCCAGAATTTTGCCCGATTGGCTAACCCATTAACGAAGCTCACACGTAAAGGGGTTAAATTTGTTTGGACAAAAGAGTGTGAGGAATGTTTAGAAGAACTGAAGAGAAGATTAGTCAATGCTCCTATATTGACTCTACCATCGGGGAATGATGGGTTCGTTATTTATAGTGATGCATCGAAGAAAGGACTTGGTTGTGTCCTTATGCAGAATGATAGAGTTATTGCCTATGCATCAAGACAGTTGAAAATTCATGAACAAAACTATCCTACTCATGATCTCGAGTTAGAAGCAGTGATCTTTGCTTTGAAGATATGGAGGCACTACCTCTATGGTGAAAAATGTTAGATTTATACTGATCACAATAGTTTGAAGTATATTTTCTCACAAAAAGAACTCAACATGAGGCAAAGGAGATGGCTTGAATTACTCAAGGATTATGATTGTACGATACACTACCACCCAGGGAAGGCAAACAAGGTGGAAGATGCTTTGAGTATAAAAGACCATGGAGTTTTGAACAATATGAGAATTGAAAGGGATCCAATTTTCATGGAGCTAGTGAAGATGGACATGGGAATAACCAGGGAAGGTGAAACATCAATGCTTTTTCAAATGGTTGCCAAACCATCTTTACTAGAAAGGATTAAGAGTTCTCAGGCCGATGATGAAGAATTTCAGAAGAAGATTAAAGCTGTGAATGATGGGAGATTGAGAGACTTTGTGTATGAAGATGGAATTTTGAAATTCGGGAAGAGACATTGTGTTCCCAATTTACCTGATCTAAAAAGGGAATTGTTGGATGATGCTCATAGTTCCAATTTCTCTATACACCCTGGGAGCACCAAAATGTATAGAGAATTGAAGGAACATTTTTGGTGGGACAACATGAAGAGGGAGATTGCTGATTTTGTGTCAAGATGTATGGTTTGTCAACAAGTGAAAGCTGGAAGGCAACAGCATGGAGGAGTCATGCAACCTCTTCCCATACCAGAGTGGAAGTGGGACAATATTACGATGGACTTTGTCATGGGGCTACCAAAGACTCCTAGAAGGAACGATGCAATATGGGTTATTGTTGATCGTCTTACCAAGTCAGCACATTTTCTTGCTATAAGAGAAGATCTACCCCTGGAACGTCTAGCAAGACTATACATTAATGAAGTTGCGAGACTTCATGGAGTACCCCTAACGATTGTTTCTGATCGTGATCCCCGTTTTACTTCAAGATTTTGGAAAAGTCTTCAGAAATCCCTGGATACTGAACTTCATTTGAGCACTACTTACCACCCTCAGACAGACGGACAATCAGAACGGACTATTCAGACCTTAGAAGACATGTTGAGATCTTGCTCACTTGATTTTCAGGGTATGTGGGATCAATATTTACCTCTAGTAGAATTTTCCTATAACAATAGCTTCCATTCGAGTATTCAGATGGCACCATATGAAGCGTTATACGGAAAGAGATGTCGTACACCAACCTGTTGGGATGACGTTGGTGAAAGAAAACTTGTAGGCCCAGAACTGGTGGAGGAAACGGTGGAGAAGGTGAAGGTAATCCAAAATCACATTAAAGCAGCTCAAAGTAGGCAGAAGAGATATGCCGATAATCGAAGGAAGGATTTGGAATTTCAAGTCGGTGATCATGTTTTCCTGAAGGTATCTCCGTGGAAGGGAGTCATACGTTTTGGTAAGAAAGGTAAATTGAGTCCCAGGTACATCGGACCTTTCGAAATTCTAGAACGAATTGGGGTTGTAGCTTACCGATTGGCAATGCCGCCAAGTCTCTCCAAAGTTCACGATGTGTTCCACGTATCTCTGTTGAGAAAATACATGCCTGATCTGACGCATGTACTCACCTATGAAGATTTAGAACTGGAACTCGATCTATCTTATTGCGAAGAGCCCGTCAGGATTCTTGATACAAGAGAACAAGTACTGAGAAACCGGACGACGCGTCTGGTAAAAGTTTTGTGGAGAAACCATAAGATGGAAGAGGCAACGTGGGAACCCGAGGAACTTATGATGAAGAACCACCCGAGTCTTTTTATGCAGTAATACCCTAGAAATTGCGAGGACGCAATTATTTGAATGAGGGGAGAATGTAACACCCCAAGCTTCTACGGTACGTTTCTCTTCGAATAATGCGATAGCGTGTGTTGTACGCAACCTCGAGTTCTAACACACACCACAACTAATTAAACTAGCCGTTGTGAATAGTAATACCTAATTTTTGAAATAATATATATTTTATATTTTAAAATGGACTTCATTTTTGGATTCGGAATATCAAAATTAGCCTAAGGTGAAATTTTGGTACATTTCGGATAACTTTCATATTTTGATGAATAGTGAAAATTACTAAATTTTAATTAAAAACAACTTTTTTAATCAAAATAATTAATAGTGATAAATTGTGAAATTGAGTGGTTTTAAAGTATATTTAGAATATAGTTTTACCATTTAATATAATCTTGGTAATTGGACATAATTTTACAATTAAACCGAACATAAACAAGTGTCAATCTTTTGATAGTTATTATCTCTTAAAAACACGCTTTTTGTTTTGACAGCGGGAATTAATTTTAAATTAATTTCTGCCACTTCTGTGTTTTGAATTTAGGAATATGGATTCCATATTTGGAATCAGGATGTTCAAATTGTGTAAATAGGTAACTTTTATTTTTAGAAATTTTGAATAATTACTGCGGTAAATATTTTATTTACCATGGTTAAGGGTAAATCCGGTAAATAAGGGTTAAAAAAATAATATTATAATAATACTAAATTACCCTAAAACGTGTCTTAACCCTATTGGTTGATACATGGTCGACCATGGGCATCTTTGTGTCAATTTTGGGACCCCATGGATCCACTTGTAAGTGATAATGACACATTATATTAATAAAGCTAAAATAAAAATAAAAATGGCATAAGCTTACATCTTTTAGAAGAACAATTTTTACATAGGGTTATACATGTTGTAATTTCGATTATAAATATTCATTAGAAAGATAAAAATATTTCCTACATAATCATATTTTATTTATAATTTTTAGACATTAAATAATTTATTTTATTTATGACACAATGATGATGCAGTAATTACTATAATAGTGAAAAATTAAAATAATTGATATTATAAATACCCAAATAAATATAATATGAAACTTTTAATGAATTAAACTAATTTTCTAGGCTAATATGATATATTAGGATTGATTTAATGGACTTTTTTCGAAGTAATAAATCTGTTATGAGTTTCAAAAAAATCAACTATTGAATAGTGTCAAAATTGACATAAAAGAGTTCTTAAAACAAATATTATATTATTAATTGATATTAAATTCCTAAAAATCTAAGGTTCGGCCAAGAGACTTATATTATGATAGGTTAATCATTAATGGACCACTTGGGGGTCTCTTGGATGTATATAGTAAGTTTATTAACCATATTATATAAAAATACAAAGAGACATTGTAAAAGTGAAACTAATTAACTTAGAGTCAATACTTAAAGATAAGGTTAATATAAGTACCCAAACCTGTCTAAATTCTATTGGATGAGTTGTTTTCGACCTATAACCACCTCATCCTTTGAATAGTCAACTTTGGAGCCTTTGGAAACCGAATATGAATTTATTATAAATTAATATTTCTAGCTTTTCCAAAGGTGCCCCTCACCCCTCTTATAAAAAGGGCACTCCTCCTTCTCATTTCTTCACACCTTCAAAGCCTTTTGGTTCGGCCAAACTCTGCCCAAATACTCTCCCAACATCCCTCACTACAACCTAGAGGCCTTAGTTTGATCAGAAATCCAACCTAAGGAGCCCTTTTGATCAAATCAAAAGGAAGAACCCGAAGAAGAGGTAATGATTTCACCACCCTTTTCTAAGTTCATTTCTTCTTCCACTTCTTCTTCCTTTGTTCTTACCATTCTAAAATAATAACTCCAGTATCTCACATATAATGTGATGTTATTATAAGTATGGTACAACCATATTCAGTATTCTATCCACCCTTTGAATAACATGTCACCATACGTGCGTACGTACGGCTTACCATCTCCACGTCGTGGTGTAATTGTTATTCAATATAATATTATTTGGATGGGTATAATAATGATGTGTAACTCATGTAAATAATAAATATAACATGTTAATGATTCTGTATATATGATATACCATTCATTTATATATTATTTTAATATCAAAAGAATGATATTGTCGCTCGTGCGTACGTACGGACTACCGTCTCCACGAACGCGATGAGATTCATTCTCCATCGTATCCATTCAAGTATAATTATCATTTTATGATTTAAAAATGATGTTTAAGGACTTAATATCATTCTGGATATGAATAAGATACAACAAACATGGCTTATGTAACAAAACATATAAAAGAAAATGAGTAAGTTAACACCTGAAACGATGATAATTCTAAGATATTATTAATAAATCAATGTTAAAAGATCATATATGATATCATATTAATATATATGATTCTTGTATAATTTAATAACAATTATTTCACCATTATACAGGAGGTTAACCTACCCCAACCAAGGAAAAGTACAAGGTAAGGGTTATTTCACAATCTCTTCATTATCCGAGGTTGTATTATACGTAATAATCTACTGGGATCTCTTTATCATCCACATCCATGTTTCTTTGAAATGTATTTCAAAACATTTTTACTATTTACAAGAATATGGGTTAAAGTCATTTATACCCTTGTTTGACTTTTTATAAGAGGTTTATAAAGGAATCTTTCCGTCGTTTTCAAAACAAGGTCCTTTTTAACCTTTTCGACTGAATTGAGGTAAGAATGTTTTTTTTAACTTATACGGCGGGTGCGGTTATTTTCCACCGTTATAAAATCGTCGAAGCTTTCCATACAAGCTTATAAGAATATTTTCAAAGAAAATGTTTTATTTTATATGGATCTTAAATGATTTCAAAATAAAAGGAGATACTTCTTTAAAAAGAATTTTGATTTCATCTATGTCAACATCCTTTGATGGATTTTAAGATTATTTGATGTTGATTTATTATGATACAAAACTTCTATATTGTATTGAAGTTTTTGTGATATGTTTGACTGTGGATGTGCTATTTTTATACCATTCATAGTTTATGGTGAAATTATTGACATTTCGTATGCTAGTTTTAATACGAATGTTTATGTTATGTTTAAACCTTTTCATATGGGAATGCATTGGACTTAATAAGTGACGGGTGGAGCCCGCTATAACTCCTCGATGCATCGGTAGGTCTCATGAGACAAACTAGTGTCTTGGCACAAGGCCTTGACAAAATCTTATTTGTAGTCTTGGCACGAGGCCTTGGCTATGTGGTTATGATAGTCTGGCATTATGCATTCCAACATTATGAAAGTGGTTATTGATATTGCATGTGATTATTCGATTAGTAGAATATCCATGTGAACAAGTAAATGGCATTATTTCATTTTACTTTTGCCATAATATGTTGAAGTTCAATTTTAAAAGGCTTTTGTTTTAGTAATTCATTGCCTTAAATGTTTATGCTTATTTTGAATGTTCCGCTATATTGTTATCCTTACTGGGCATTTGAGCTCACCCCTTTTCTATGTTTTATTTTTCCCAGGTAGTGAAGAAGTAATTTATGAATGACTTGCAGGGATATTATGAGGGGTTAATAGTGTGGATATGAAGACTTTGTTGTTGTAGTAGTTTTTCACTTTGAAATGTAATGTAAAACTTTATGATTATATCTAGTGTTTCCAAGGCTACTAAACCAATCGGTCTTTTGGGATTTGATCATTCTTGTGATCATGCCATTTTTATGTAATTAATGCACCGACTCTGGGTAGCTGGGGTCGGGGCGTTACAATTAGGGTTTTTTGGGTCCCATTGTTTCATTATTTTGGACGAATTTTAGTTGAGTGTGTTCCCATGATCCACCCTATCAAGGGGGAAAACTATAATTACATCCACAACTAGAGATTGTGATTACATCTTAAGGATGACTCTATTATATAGTATTTATTGTACCACCATTTTACATGGAAGTGAATATATATTATTTTTTCTTATACCAATTTTGTGCTTCATGAAAACTATATGCTCTCCATGATTAAGGAATTGATTCCCCATGCAGAAGGTCATTTTAGTAGGGTTTGTTGTATCATAAGAAAATAATTCTCTATATAACGGGTTATTCAAGATTGTGATGGCAATGTCCCCTAGTCGTCTTTGTTTTTATCCCGTATCTATGTATTGATATCATTAGATAGTAGGGATTTCTCTTATTCTGCACTAGAATTTCATGAAATCATTGATGAGTTTCACTATTAAAATAATTTCTTGTGTAGTGGGTTTTCATAGATTGAGTATTTACAAGGATCTTCATCAAAAAATCATATTACTGGAGGTTTGGTTGATACTGACTGGAGGCATGGTTTTCTTCCTTAGTATATATAGTTTTTTACAATACTTATTGTATACTATTATTATAAAAATACTCGTATTACTTTATTTTTTGTGATTTAATTGTTTCATACTACATATTTTATACTAAACCCTTCATTGTATTATCTGAAAATTTTAGTATCTTATGTAGATGACATAAATTTTGATAGAGTCCTAGTGGGACAGGGAATAGTAAATGCATTTTGATTCAGAGAGGCCGAGTTGTGTACTAGGGGTTAAATTTGAATTTAGTCCCCTCCAACATAGTTCATCATACATTTTTAGTTTCTTTGGGTGAGCTTGAATTTGGACCTTACATTCCCATACCTTTTCTTCTTACTCTGATTGCATGATGATAAGTGTATCCATTCATGATGATCAATTTTATATTTCATCATTGTATGGGCATGGTTATTTGTGTGTGTATACTTTCACTCCAAATTAATGCAACTCATTTGGGTTATATGCCTACTTGGAACTAGTCTCTAGCCCCTAAACTTTGGAGAAAAGATTTGGGTTTTCAACATTTAGGCCCTATCGTTCTGGTTCATGAATGATTGTTAGAATGAATTGTTTCTACATTTTTCTATAATTAGTGTTATTGGTTTAGGAGATAGAGAAACAATATTTAAGAGTTTTTATATCATATTTTAGCCTAAGGACTCCCATTATTGGTGCGCCGAATGACATATTAGTTCAACATTACTTTGAAAACCTGGTTTGTGACTCAAAAATATAGACACTAGTCTGAGGGGAAACAATGGGACATGAATCATATAGAAATGAGTTATGGTTTCTATATCCTTCTTAAGTTACTTTCCTAGAATATGATTTTACGATAGTTAATATTGAATATTTTAGGATTCCTCTATGAAGACAACTAGATAGGAACTCTATACATGATCATGTGGATGATAAATCGAGGGTAGAGACTATAGTATAGGGAAATATATCATAGATACTATAGCATGGGGGTTTACTTGAAATGGCACCACCCACTGAGATGCAGTTAGCACCGGAAGTGCTCAATAAGAATGCATACCAGCTAAGTGATCTACTTGAGTTATAGAGGATGGAACCTCCCATGTTTTAGGGTGATTGATACCCCTAAGAGTTTTATCACTATCCATAGCTTGTCACTTAAGTATTTTATCTTGTGAGGATGTATATATAACAAATGGAAGTCCTCACAGTGAATCATCTTAATGGTTCTACTAGGAGATGGTGGATTATGGTGACTCTGTCACTCGAGGAGAATTATATGCCTTGATCAAACATAGATAATATCATTATATAAGTGTTTTATCTAACAATAATATGATCAATTCACATCCAGATGATTATTAATTTATAACATGGAATTATGATCGATCGATAATTGGCTTTTTATTATTATTTTGGAAGTAGAAAAACTGCCCAAAAAGAGATTGTTACGGGGGTCTAAAGTGATGCAGCCCGAGTGCATCCCCCCACACAAAATTATTACACTCCCGGGGCAAAGATCCCAAACTAGAAAATACAATTAACGGTACCTCCGGACTGCCTCCCCGAGAAAGTGCGTCCGCCGCGAAGTTAGCCTCCCTTTTCACATGATGCACCGAGCAAACCTGTCCAAGTTCCAAAATGCAACTGCGGACTACGTAAATTAGCTGCCAAGGGGGGTCCACCTGTCCGTTGAGTATTTACTAAGGTTTATTGATCTATCATGGTACTCCCTATTTATGGTGAAAGATCCATTACTTAAGGAATAAAATTTTGAGTTTCTTCTACATCATGATATTAAGGCTTTTGTGATATATATTTTTATTCCCACCTATGATGGACTGCATGATTAAGTCATTGTGGTAGATAAAATCATGACAGAGATGAAGCTGATAGTGAGTGCTGGTTGTAGGAACGTAGTGGCTGAGACCTTGAGAGAAAATAGTCTATAGAAATTGTTGGTATCCAGGAATGTTATAAACTTTATGTGTTGACCCAGTGTAGAGGATCAACATTTTCAGTCTCTTATTATAGATCTATGTGATTGGGGGAGAGGAGTTCTTTCTCCAATAATGGATGAGGAAACATTTCATGGTATTGTCATTCCTATCATAAATTTGATCAAGAGATGGTTAAGGGACCACCATTCTAGAAATAGAGTCATTAAAATTAAGGTATGTACTGAAGAGAATATAGAATATTGGATGATAGTGAAATTGGTGGTGGAAAATGTTTTGATATTTTCCCACCACTATTTATAGGTTATCCAAGTTAGGCATATGAAAATGGTTTTCATCGGAGAAGAATATTATATGATATGATGACCAAATACCATGAGGTTACACCGATGATTTTAGGTATTTTCTAGATCATTTATACTATAGAATCTATTCTATTAGACATTGGTTGAAGTCATTCATTTATATCCACTTATCTAGTTTGAGACATAGAAATTATATTTTATCCCTTAGCTCAACCCATGAGAATAGAGACACCAAAGGGGTGTAGCTCAGTGATCACATGCATATTCTAATAGTTAAATATGATGTTTGCAGATGAGGGATCTGTATGGGATATCATTATAGCATAAATGAGGTCTTATGATGTCAATTTAGACAAGGACTACCTATGCACCATCAGACCAACATTGACTATTTTAGGTAGGGAATGTGGTTTATCTATGATGAAGGGGCATGATTTTCCATTATGGGTGAGATGGAAGCCCATTCAGAGCAGCAAGATATCATCTATATGAGATTATATCTGATTAATCAATAGTTGGATAATAGGAATCATGGGGAAGTGGATGCTATGAGCTACCAGTTTTTTTGTGGTGGAGGAGAAGTATGAGGTCTACTTTATGAAGGATGGTCATATCTTACCTCCCATATGAATGATATAATTATGAACATACACACACCTTATAATAACCCTGATGTTAACGATATCATATCTGATGGCTCCTATAGAGATTCTTTAGATGAGGGTGTAGTTGGAGGAATTACAGAAGAAGGCCATCATGATACCCATTTCTCCCCCTTGGTAGACCAAGTTTAGTTCACCATAAAGGTATGTAAGATCTTGAAGTTATGTTTGGATAATCTGAACATGAATCAGGTGAGCATGAAGAATTATAATACACTATGTAGTATCTAAGACCTATTTAATTAAATGAGGGGGGGGGGATGATGGATCTCAAAAGTAGACATCAGTTTAGGATATCAATAGCTTCGAGTACAAGGCAAGAATATTCTAAATATGACATTCAAGTTTCCCTATAGTCACTATGAGTACTCAGTGATGCTATTTAGCATAATTACCCACCCGTTAATGTTCTTGGAAGAATATATTTAATCATTCATCCTTTCATAGAACAATTTTAGGTGGTCTTCATCGATGAAATTATAGATTACTCTAAATTCGAGGAGGAGGATGAGAGACAGTTTATGATGGTATTAGACACACTCAGAGAGCACCAGATTTATTAAAATCTTCGAACATAATAATTTTGTATTTGAGAGGATCAATTTCTAGGACACATAATTTCAAAGGCAATAGTACATGTGGATCCATAACAGTTTTTGTAAGTGATAACATGGGAGCCACCTAAGAGTGTAATGAAGGTACATTGTTTCCTTGGGGTGGTATTGTACTATTATATATTCTGACCATATTTCTATATAGTTGTAACACCATTGACAGATTTATACCAAAATGGGAAGTCTTTAATGTGGAATAAATAGTGCCAACATTGATTTCAGGTGTTGAGGTATATATTGATGAGTTCCACATATTTAGATTTTTAGAGGAGGGTGTCGAGTATGTAGTGTTCTATGATATATCATGGACTAGAATTTGTTTTGACTTTATTTATAGGTTTTAAGTGATTGACTATGGTTCTAGGAAGTTGAGACCCCAGCAACAGAATAATGAAACCCATGATCTTGATCTAATAGAGGTAGTCTTCACCTTGAATATGTTGTGACACTCGCTTATTGACAAGTAGATTATCATCTTCTACGACTATAAGATTCTCATGTATAACTTTTCATAGAGGTACCTTAACTTGAGATTGATGCGATGACTATAGTTCCTCAAGGAATAAGACTTTTACATTGTCTATAATTTTGTGAAGTGTAATGTCGTAAGAGATTCTCTCAGTAGTCGATCATGTTTTCAATTGTTGGTCGACAAATCAAACTAGTTATCCTTATTGTAGTTGTCCATAGTGGAGAAGGATAATTCTTCACATCTTCATTTAATGGTTTTTACCCACACCTATTTTATAATCTGTTATAGAATCTCAACATGGATATTCTACTATGATACCGTACATGAATATATATCCATAGGATATGCTCCAAATAGAATTTATGAATGTGGGGAGCATGTTATCCTTTTTAGGGGGAACATGATGGTACCAGTGATTCCATGGTAGAGGTTATGAGGGAGTTTCATACATCCCCTATACTCGTATATCCAGTTGTGGAAAATATATACAAGTTGTTTCAACATCAATTTTGGTGGCCAAGCTTGAAGAGATGTATTGGTGTGTTTATATCTCAATGGATTAAATGTTAGAAAGTAAAGGCTAAGAACTAGTTTAAAATAGGTTTTTTGAAATCCTCGGATGTTCCATATTAGAGGTGGGATAGAATATCATGGGAATTTTGGATGGTTTTGTCACATATGACTATAGGATGTAATTCCATATGGGTGACCAGGACCTCATCACCATGTCATCAAAATTCCTAACAGTTCAATACTGGAGTTTAGTAGAGAACATGTGACACTTAAACGTGTGATAGATCATAGAAATCTATATATTTCTCCCAATGGTTACCTATGACTATGATTTTGACTTCACATCATGAATATGAATACTATTGTAGGAGTCATTTTGGACTCAATTGTATTTACGGATGGTGTTTGACCACCATATTGATGATATAACCAATCAAAACACTATAGTAGTGGAAGATATGTTTTTTTCAATTCATGTTAGTATTTTGTCATAGTTTGGAGGATAACGTACCCCTGGTGGAGTGTTCTTACAACCATCAATACTATTACACAATTAGAACAGAACCATTTATAGCCTTGTATAAATGACCCCGCAGGTCACGACATTGTTGGACTGATCCTACTGAGTCAGCACACATGGACCCTTGTTTTTTTGTGATAAATGAAATATAATATACTAGTCATCCATGATCTAATAATGACTTAAAAGAAATATAAAAATTCATAAAAGGATATATGTTGGAGGAATTTGACATTCAAGGATAGAAACCATGTGTTCTTGAAGGTTTCACATTAATGTAGATTATAAAGACAAAACTGGGTGGAAAGAAATATTATTGATTCACCATCCCTTTATAGATACTGTATAGATTTTATAAGGTGGTTTCCCACTTATCTCTACTACTACAATTAGATAGGGTTTGTTATTTATTCTATATGTCATAGTTTAGGAGATATGTGCATGACCTGTTGCATGTTCTAGACTAGGGTATGCTAGAAATCAAGGGTGGTAATATCTTTTCAGTGTACCCTATGGATATTGGGGATTAATATGAGAGGATACTTAGTGGGAGAGATATTCCCCTAACATGTGTCTAGTGGAAGCATCTAAAAATTTATGATAATACCTCAGAGTGGGAGAGCCACATGAGACCTTAGTACCGTCAAATGTTTTATAATATTTTCTTACTTTTATGATGATAGTCCATAAGGTGGGGAAAATATAACGAATATAATTTTTCAATGATTTACTATAGAATATTATTTGGGTTAGTTTCTGACCTAGCTATTAAGATGACTTGAGATTCCACAGACTGGTGACTCTAGAATTATTTCTTGAAAAAAATTAAATATATTAATATCATGCACACTCATTTTTCTTCTTCTGAAAAACAGTTAAAATTATTAAATAGACTTCTAGATTAAATATTTGAGACTAACATTGATTCCAAAATATTTTATCTTCCCTGGGCATGACATAATCATTTTTGGCAGTTTGGGTTTGGTTAGATTCTGTCACGTGTGTAAATAATAAAATAAATAAATTAGATTTAATCATTTTATTATATTAACATAGAGACCACTTTTTAAAAAGTAAATATATTCTTATGATGAGATATTATGGTTATCGTTATAACCATGGAAATCTTGAGGGCCACCATAAGAGAATATTCTTGGAGGATGACATTATATTGAGATCTAATTAAGATTCATTATGCAAATGGAGTTCAAGATCTCACCAATGATAATGAAAAGGATTAAACAGTCATCATCGATTGATCCAAACTTTTTTAGTATGTTTTATCTATCTGATTCCACCTTCATTCTTTATCCTATAAAATTTTATATGAATTCCAAAAAGAATAATTCATTCACACATTTAATGTTGATTAAATTTACATTTGATAAATTTGTTCATTAATTAAATCTCTTCATTCATCCTTCTAATGAAAATAAATTAATTCCATAAAAAATGGAAAAAATTCATTCAAACTTTGGGGATTTTTCATTCCCCACACATTTCCATCACATGCTCGTCTAATGTGTTAGTTTTGTCTAGTGGTATGATAAAATAATCTATGTTCAATCATTTTGAAACTTTTCTTCAGCACAACAGATCGATTTTGAGGGTAACAATTGCGATTAAGGATATGAAATGAAGAATGATGTTGATGGTGGGTCAATCGAGGAGGAATGAGAGGATTTTGGATGTTCCTCATTTCTTGGACTAGCATATGACGATGACATGGGGGACAAAGGTGTTTTTGAAATCTAATTTGGTGGCCATAATCTGATGTGATGGAGAAGGAGAGACTCAATGGGACTAGAACTAATGTACTTGGGTGTTACTGATGGTGAACGTTAGAGATATAAGTGAAATATGAATCCTGAGAGAGTTTTTGTGAAATCCCACATTACACAGTGTATAATCCTAAAATAAATGTCGTGTGGACATTGAAAGTGTTTTGATGGTTTCCAAAGAGAAGAAAATATCACACACCATGTGTCACCAATTACAAATATAGTGGTCCATTCTAGTGGCTCAGTGTGTATCACATACGATACATGGGCACGAGTAGTCCATGTAATAGGACACACCCAAATACAAATATACATATCCTTGTACTCTGACAAGGCTAGGTTTACTTGTGAACAACCCATTGTACCTGGGAATAGATTGGTGAAACATTTATATTTTAATATTGACCTCTAAATGTCATGTACACTAATAGGAAAAATTATAAATTTTGATACATATATTTTATGTGATTCTGTGACACAAGGGGAGACAAGAGGGTTGTCTAGACACATCGTGTACTCATAGTTCACACCATATAACCAATTGAAGAGTGATTGGTTACCTTAATCTTTTTTACCAGTTTCATATGTGTATAGTCTTGAGGTCAATCCACACAAGTCTATATTGTGTAATTATATACAAAATAATAGATATTGATCTCGTATATATGATGAGTCATAGATAGATTTTATGGTGTCACACTGTGATCCCACGTGTGATCGTATATAATTCATTCTTATACCTGGGTTAGGGTACATGTAATATGTGTTCCCAACTTCCATAGAAAAACATTATCTCATCTTGTAGGATGTTTCATTAGGGTTCATGTTTTCATCAACATGTGATCGCATAAATTGTGGGATGATCCATATTGGGATTGGGTTGTCCCCCAATGCACCTAGGTGTGATCTCCTATCGTTGTATTTAAATCAATAGAGGCCATTGAGTTTTATTGGCTGGAGACTGATGGTCATGCCTTTTTGGAGGGGAATCACTAGGGATATAGTTTCTCATGTAGTGGGTTCTCTTCGAAAAATTATTTTCTAGGAGATTTAAGTTTACTCTTATGGTTTGTAGTTTGGATGAGACCTCTTAGAGGAATGTTTTCCTTACTAGGTATAATTGGGTTTTTTTTAATTTTGTTGATGTATAATATTATGATCTAACCACTCTTGATGGATTATTTTTAGTGACTTTTGGGTGTCTAACTTGGTATTTTTGTACTCACCCCTTCATGGACTCATCCCAATTTTTTTGGGCCATATAAAAATTACAGAACTTTGACAGAGTCATAGAGGGGCTATGATCAACTAGAGCTTACTAATCCTGATAGAACGACATGTGTACTAGTGGTTTTATATGACAATAGTCCCCTCCTGCCAAGAAAGTTTGAGTTTCTTTCATTTTTTTGTGGTATTGTGTTTGGAAATTTTCATTTGATACCATATTTTCATACTCTGATTGTTGTATTATATATGTATTCATGCATGATAATTAGTGTGTTTAAATTTATGTATTGTATGGGATTGAAGGTGTGTGTGTGTATAGGTAATTAAAAATAATTATTTACATCTATTTTATATTCCTACTCAATGATGGTAGCCACACCATGTCCAATTAGATGGGGACGTGGGGTTATCTAGGCTCAGGCCCCATTGAGCTGGGTTATGACATTATCAGATTGACCATATAAATATAGGTGGATTATTTTATTTTGTCAGGAAGGAAATAATTTCCTAGAGATCTAAAAAGAAACTATCAGTTTAATTATCTATAGATAACGCCGAGTATGTCACATATGTATGTTGTTGTTCTAACAATATTTAGATTTATTAAACTAAATGTAAATTTAGTATTATCATGGATAAAATTAATATTTTCCCCCTGAATTATAGTCTTCCATAAATTCATAAAAATTCAATGCAACAATCTCAAATATTTCATATAGACGATGGATTTTATTTCTAAGGTATGATGTTGATAAAGGATATATCAGTTTAGAGTTTATTTTGAATAAAATAATTTATATCTTATTCACTAAAGAATTGGATTATATTTGGTTTACGTAAAAGGTTTTTGAACTTGGTATGTTAGAAGAATAATATATTTAATAGTTATTGATAAAATTTGATATTAATTACACGATTATATTAATATTACATATTGAATTATAGTGGAGTATTTTTAAATATATTTTCCCCATAATTGTTTAACAAAATAAAAAAATTTATTAAAATATTGGTATTTGTAACATTTTTCAGTGGTGGGGTTGAAGATTCTATAATATGTATTTGCATGATGATAAATTTTAAAAAGTAGGATAATTTTTTAGAAAATAAAATTAATGTTTAGTTTTTTTATTTAAAAAATCGGTGAGGATATTATTATATGATCGTGGATGTTAACACCATCTTTGATAGTTTTGTTTAATCAAAACTGTTCTTATTTATTTATTTTATAAATTTTGTTTTATTAATTGTTTTATACAATATATTCCATGGGTTTTGTAGTTTTTATTGATCATGGGATAATGCTTATCTTTTTTTATGTTTATATATATTTTTTAAAAATATGTGTTACATTTTTTCCCTTTATTTTGTTTTTTAACATTTTTTGAATATTTTTTCAATTCGATTCAAATATTATAGTTTAAAAAAATTGTATTAGGTTTATTTGTTTTATTATATATATATATATTGAATATATATCTCCATATATATGTATAACATTATTTATATGTAACACTTTAAATTTATATTATTTTTGGTATAAATGGATGTTCTTTAATAACTTGGATAACAAAAAACACTTTGTTTATCTTGTGTTACAAACAACACCGAGTTTTAACAAACCATGGTATATTTTTAATATTGTTATTTGAATGAGACCATTATGACCTAGAAATTAAATATAGATATGTAGAGTAATAAATAATTTTTAAATATTATGTACCATTATTTTATATAAAGAAAACATATTGAGAAAAAAATTAATTAATTTTTAGAAAAAGTCTATATGGTTCTGAAACACTATTATCTGATAAAAAAGTTTTTTATTTATTTTTTGTGAATAATAAATAAAAAAATTGAACACTATTATAAATTTAATTCTGTAAAATATTCATATTTTATGAAATAAAATTTCCATAATTATCTTAAGATGTATTTTTGTGATTTTTAAAAAAGAGTAACCTTTTAATGAATGGTGAAACATACTGGTTTTTGTTGAAAACAACAATTTTGTTTAAATAATTTATAAGGTTAATTTATTTTGTAAAATTGGATGAAAAGTAATATTATCTCAACAATATTTCAATTAATCGAATTTTGGTATTTAAAATTTTTTAATACAATTTTGTATAACAATTGTTAAAATAGTTGATCAATTTTTTTGGAAAACTAATTTCTCATAACATTTATGGGGTTAATATTAGATTAAAATTTAAAATTTTTCAAATTTAATTTAGAAAAATAGAATCAATATTTTTATTCAAAAAAAATTATATTTTATAATATTTTCATCTTAATGTTTTTCCACATTGAATAGTGAAAATAAAAAAATACCACAAGGAAGGTAAAAATGGGTTTACCGGGTTGTTAAACTAAAATTATGAGGCATAAAATGACCAATATTTTTTCTATAATAAATTTTATATAATTCTTTCAACTTTATCTCTTGTAATATCTATAATGCTTTATTTTTATGTCTTTTAACAGAAAAAGGAAGTGTTTATAACTTTTTATTTAAAAAACATTACAAGTGTTCCACTCAACAAAATAATAAATTGACACATCCTATCCTCTACACATTAGACTTCCATAACCCTTTGGTTCAAATGTTACCTGCCCAAAGAAAATTTTTAAATCCCCCTCCTATCGAAGAATTCTTATTTTTTAGTTCAATCCAACCCATGAATATTTTTCTTATAAACTAATTGATTTTTTCTGATGAAATTGTTAGTTTTATTTTAGTAACAATAGAATTACATAATTTCATATAAAAAATGATGATAAAATAATATTAATACATTCCATACACTGAATTGTTTTTATATCACAGGGATGACATCAAACTGTCCCCCTGAGATATGAAATCATCATTTGTATGTACATCACATTGTTGCCTTACGAACCAAGGCTATTTGTTTTCCATAACCACCTATAGTGATTGGATATAATTATGGAATAAATATTTCTATTTGATATTGATTATATTATTAGTAAATTTTAAATATTATATCATTTATTCTATCATACATTCTATTTTTGGTGAATATGATAACGTTTCTTGTGTGCATGGTGGACTACCACCTCACGAAGTGATGTCTTTATTTAATAATTAACATGGGGGTTAATGATTATAAATTTTTAGAAAATATGTTATATATATGAAATAAAATTATTTTTTAATGGAAATATATTTCTTATATTTAATTCCATCAATTTGTTGAGAAAATGGAAACAATATCAATGCGTACTTATGACCCACCACCTCTATGAACATTGTATTTCACATTCTATCTCAAATTATTATGGATTACACTAATAAAATACACAATGAATATATATTTTATTCATATGTTGATTAAAATAATTTATATTATGAAAAAATTTATAATGTAAGAGGATCAATATTAGAAAATCAAAACATATACTAAAACAAAGTAGTTATTGATCAAAACGTGTCATTAACATTGAATTTTTTCTCAAATGGGTACTATAAGTTATTAAGAAAATTAATTTATCTAATAATATATATTTTTATAGTTACATAATATATTTATTAGAAAAATTAATTTATTATATATTATTTTTTACATGTATGATATAAGTAGTGACATAAGGTAAAGGAACTCCATCCCACTTTATTAATTCTATGACAAACATTCCATACTCACAAACTATTTCATTAATGTGGTTGATATAAAATCTAGGTATTTATTTTATGATTATTCTCATTAAAATTATTGTTATTTAATTTTCCATTTAATGAACACAATTTTATGGGTTTATGAAATGAATATTAAAAATACTGTAATGGATATTTATCTCATTTTCCCATCCTTGAAACATATGTTTTGTTATGAACCTATATTTCTTTATGAGGTGTACATGGAGTCAAATTGACATGTAATATCACTAAATAATTTATTATCATGATATTTTATGTTTCATGTATTTTTATTCCTTCATCCGCATTAAAATACTATTTTACGAAAGTTGAAAAGATATTTTGTTACAATATCATCATTCATCGGGATTTCGTAGGATTTTTTCCTATGATAAAGTCTTATGTTACAAATATAATGTATATCAATACATTTATTATCCTGAATTTATTTAATTATGATATAATTTCCCTTCATTTTCTTCACTTTCTGTACTCAAGTTATAAAAATATTTCATTGAAAAAATCACATTTATTTTTATCATCGTATAAAATCTCATTTTTCTTCAAAATCCATGTTTTATGAAAGTGTTCTAAAAATGTTTTTAAAAATAAAGAAATTATTGATTTTATTTTTTTAAACTGCTTTTGATTTTTAAATGTTATATTGAAAAGAATCAATTTTTCATTTTCCAAAACAAGGACTATTTGGATTTTACCAAAAATGCGAAAAGAATATTTATTTTAATGTGTATAGATTGATATTATTAATCCTATATAAATAAAATTCATTAATTATAAAACTATTCTATAATAATCAAATTTTAGATTGATGGAAAATGATTTCAAAAATATTTTAGGTTTGAAGATGACTTTATGAAAGTTGAAGGTATATTTTTCTCCTGAAATGTTTTAAATTCTCCATAAAAATTGTTTTCCATATAATATGTCATCCATTGACATTATCTATGTGTTACTAGGGATATGATCAAATAATACAACTGTTATTCTATATTTGAATAGTTTCTATTTTATATGACATGAATTCTATGAAACATGTTTCCCTTCCATGGGTTATACCATGAGAAAATATATATGAAACCCACTTCTATTAATGGTTTGTTCTATGATGAAATTGTGAAATTATTATGGATCCTTTCACATTCCAATATGTTATGATATAATAAATTACGTATGGAGCCCATCTCATTTCAAGGATTAAGATATGATTAAAATATTTTAATCTTATGTCACACATTTCTATAATTGACAATATGTGATGGTGGGACCCTAATCTCCCTCCAATTCATTCGTAAAATATTTATGTATAATGAGATAAAAATTAATAGAATAAGGATTGAAATAATTTTAGTAAGGAACATTGTCTACAAACATGTTCTTTGGAGTGAAACGTGACTTCTATGATAGTTTTGGGAGTAAACCCATTAATTTATGATAGGTTTTGGTTGCAAGCCTTCACTATGAAGGGAATAATTATATATGGTTATGTGTACGAGAAAATATTTTTCATATGCCAATTTTATGCTCTCATGGATCATGTTATTTGATTTCATTATGGTTCATTCTTTAGGAACTGCCTATCATTATGCCATTAATCAAGATTTTGATATTTGATATGTAGTGCATGGGCTTAAAATGTTACTATGGTGTTTAGGGAATGAATATATATATATATCCCTTATTTACCCTTAAAAATCATATGATATAACCCTTTCTTATTTTTTATTCCCCATGTTATGATGAGATGTGTTATATTGGCCATTTATAAAAGTGGTTCTTGTTATGAAGAACATAGTGGGAGATGTTGTTGTTCACATAAGATTCAGTTCTTTTTAATTCCAGTTTTCCAAAGGAACTATACCATTATGATCCTTATGCATGTGTTTTAATACTGTAATGAATGTTTATAAAACAATTTATAATATATATTTCAAAAAATTCAGGTTATCAATAATTAATATCATATGATATGTTAATTTATCCATTTGAAATTAGGAATAAAATGTAATTGTGATATACCTGAGGACACTTTATGGATTCTATGGATGATTCACCATATTAGAAATTATCCTAGAATATTTTTAATTGATATGGTTATTGGTTTCCAAGAAATTAAATTGCTATCTAGATATGATAAGTGGGTATGGATCAAGAATAGAGCTTCCTAGGGGTAATAAATCTGATAAGGGAACATTGATCTGGACATGATCTTCACTTAGTTCACAATAGTGTCCCTTTATACACATATAGTTTGACAATCCAAAGGAATGCACATTTTAAATTCAAAAATCCCTATACAAACTATCCCGAGGAATTCAAATAGATTAATATTATGAATGAAATTTGATAAACCTAATGTTTCATAGATTAAAAAGTATGTTCATGATTTAGATATCCTATACAAATTTTTTCATGATTATGTGGTTCCCCAATATGATTATTGTTTATGAAACTATTATTATTTGTTTTATTCAACAAAAATAACTCCAAGGAACTCTATTAATTTTTAGTGTGATGGATAATGAAATGGTTTCTTCCTTAGTACCCAAAAGTTATAGGAGTTGGAATGAAAATTTTTATTACTAAGCTCCAAGACATTATCAATCCATTAACCATGTTGAAATACCAAATGCTCAAAATGGGGGAACAAGATTCTATTGAGTCCTTCTTTATGAAACATCTCCCTTCCTTTCGTTTATCGAATTATATGTAGTTTTTTATTAATGGATTTTCAACACAAAAATGATATTTTCGGTTATCTAGTGTTTAGAACATTAAACTTTCAGTTTGGCTCTCTATATTGTAGCGTCACACCCCATAATTGAGTTAATGCTTCCATGAGATGGTTTACCACATGACTTCATGTGTGCCTCGCCTATGGAAAGAGGCTTTTGACTAGCAGCGATGGACAAGGGTGTTTCTATGGGGAAACTATTCCCTTATAGATCATGGTGAAGCACAACTGTATAAAATATTGGAAATAGTGGATTTCATAACAATAGATAGACAACCCCATAAAAATAACATTAAGCCATCCAAGATAAATAATAAATTAAGGAAAATAGAATATTAAATAGATAAAAGATGATTTTGACCATGATTTCAGGTAGCTATTACTAAATAACTAAAATGGTAAATAAGGAAACATGAATTAGTCACATGATATACAAAAAAGGGCCAATTATTTTCACAACTAGAATCTCGATCATAGGATCAGTCCTCTACACCTAGAATCTATCTATACAATATACATAAAGCCTCCTAGGGCATAAAATATCCTTTTTATACACCTAAAACATGTTGTCTACTCACTTAATAAAGCGGCATGCGTAGTGTGTGATATACACATAGTAGGCCATAACAAATGGTGTCTCTATCAAATGAGTACGTGCATAAAAAATTATTACCATGACAATAACAATATAAGAGTAAAAATAAATAAATAAATCAGCATATGATCTTAGGTTCCTAATAAATAACTGACAGATTCTACCATCTTCAACCTAAGAAGGATGATTGAACCAGGGATAACCTATACCATGGTGATATGGTGAATAGAAAAATCAATCAAGCATTAGATATCATGAATGGACAGACTCCAATAACGTGATTTGGATTTGTGGATGCAACCCTATCGTAACAAGTTGGTACAATAAGGATTTAATAAATGCCATCCCTATAGTTCAATATACTGGTATCCTTGTCGTATCTAGAGTGAACTGAAATGGGATCCTATGTATCTCACAAGGATCACTTCAAATACCCAATTCCATAAATTGTATTCAAGGTGATCCGTAGGAAATATCATGTATTAATCAAGGAGTGGTGTAAGCATGAATCTTTGAACCGATCCCATGTATCTCACATATTGGACCATGTATGACTTGAGGAATGGTGTAACCATCCCACCAACGAGCTGATCCATGGTGTCTCTCAAAGGGAATATGTATCACCCATGGGTACGTTAACCACCTGGTGAGCCCATACAATGAAAATCGATGTATTTAATTCAATGTATGTGCTACCATAACAAGCTCTAATAATAAATCAATATGATCCTATCTAAGGAATACTTTACAGGGACCCTTGTATTACTATCAGATTGACATGGAACCGTCATTTATCTGTAAAAGAGAACATACTATTAAAAAAAGTCATTGAAATCATGACATCAATAATTGGTTTAAAATTTAATTTAATTCTAGAATTTATAATATAAAATAAATCACACAGATCATGGCCGAGTAAAAAAATACATATAACATAGTTATAAACCACAGGGTCCCAACTCTTGGCCAATCAATTACTTGGATCATTTCATAACCCAACCTATTTAATTAAATAAAAAAAACACCAAAATGGTGTATTGAAATTTATAATAATTGAAAAACCGTACCATTAACTAATGGCACACCCATGGGGTGGCACATATTGAGGCATCCAACTTCAGACACAATTGGTTTATTTCTAGAGCTATAATAGCCATGGAACCTCAATTTATTTAATTAATTACACATTAGAGTGGAATTTATGGAATGGTTATGTGTGTGGAACGATATTCACAATACACATAGAGAATAATATTTGAGATAATGCTACACCACTTACCTTAGTTGAGTAGTGCTTTCATCATTTAGTGTCAGCCAATGAATCAAGAAAGAATTAGTGAAATTTGATGAATGGAAAAAAACTCTAAAAAAAGGGAAAATATGATTGTCCCAAAATGAGGAATCAGATGGGAATATTAACTAGAAAAATAATTTTGGGGATTTTAGAGCTTACCCTTAGATTTCAAATTCCCTTGACATAAAATGAATCACCTATCATATTAGGGAGATATCAAAATCCCTATATAGATGACTGGTTGGGAGCTCGGTTGTGTGGTCTACTAGAGAGAAATAAAAGTAATGTGGAATTGGGTATTAAAAAATAATAATGTAAAATGTAAATTTTCCATTTAAATTTGGGTTTTATAGTTTGGAAGAATTGTTGGTCAATCCACACACTAACCATGCAACATCCCTTATCCCAGAACACCCCACACACATTCTAGGTGGACAGTTTTACTAAACATTCATTATCCATAAAAAATCCACTTACAAAGTGATTTGAAATCCCAAATGGGTGTGTTCCATGGATTATATGGTTTATGAAAAACCACACAGCCTCATCTATGTAGTGGTAACCCATCAATGTTGATTTAAAAATTTAGCACATACCACACACTGACCATTAATCTTAGTATGTGTTCCCATTTTTATGATCCTTGGGCTATGAATGGTCCCCGGACTCTCTTGAACCATTCCTTATAACTTATATCCCACTATCAAAATAAAATATGAGGTTTTCAATAGTTAAAAACGAGTCTATACCACTTTGAAATGTTAGTAACATACAACCTCCCCTCCATAAAATAATGGGTCAATGAGTTGTACTTCCATGGGTTCTAAAACATCATTTGATAAAAGTTCTAATCTATAAAAACATACATTAGCCTCCCAATCCCAGGGGTAGTATTGTAAACATCCATGCATAAATATCACTTATAATAGTGGAACTGACCTACCTCAGAGATCCTTTATGATTTGGTCTGTGATACCTATCTGATGCTCCTAAAAGGTTTCATCTTCTTCCATGTCAATTACTCTGGGATCAATATAATTATATTATTCTTTATGATGACACAAATGATGCGATATGTGTAAGATATCATGCATGGAATGACACCTCGAAGGAAATAATAATGGATAGGATACCACCCCAATAATCTCTATGATCTCTACAGTCCAAAAATTCTTCGCTGATAACATTTTCTGTATCCATGTCCATAAAAAAACTAATATAGGCCATACATGCAGAAAGAATTGATGTCCCACCTAAAATTCTATATTTTGATAGTGACTATCAGTATAATATTTATAGTTGGAATAAGTTTTATATATACTCTATGTAATCAACTTGACTTCCCATAATGTCTCTTGAATGAGACAAGGACCTAGAAGTGCTAACTCAACACCCTCTAACAAGAATAAAGGTGACTAAAATGACATACCATAAATGGACTCAAAATTTTCCTTCTAGATTTTTTTTCCAAAATGCTTTTATTGTAGGAAAAATCCAAAAGAGGTATATGTTGGTCCCATGAACCTCTACAATCAAGGATTCATTCTGACACTCATATCATCTGCTTAGACAACCCATTTAATTGTGGTTGATAAGAAGTACTCAAGTGGTCATGTGAATCTAGTTCCTTTGGCACCTTTTCTATAAATGGGGCATAAAAAGGTATCTTGATCTGATATGATTGAATGGGGAACACCATGAAGTAATAAAATGTCACAAATATAGTACCTTTGTAGATCATCAACTGAGAATGTCTTCCAGATCAGTAGGGATTATATGACCTTGGTCGACCAGCTGAAAATCACCAATACAATATCACTACTCCAAGGGTTCCTCATAAATCACATCCTATAATCCATTATGTTGACATTACATTAAAAATTTGGAATAGATAGAGGATATAGAATCTTATATGGTTTTTTTACAATACTTCACCTACTGGAATGTTGAGAACCAAGGGTTAAAACCTTTAATATGCCTATTCAAACCTCAAAAACAATATCAGAGACGTATGTATTGGTACTTATTAGTAATACCTAGGTGAATTTCCAAAATTAGGGCAGGATATTACATAATCAACTCTTCTCTTATATCAAAATGTACCCAAACAAGCCAATGATAGTGTATGGTCTCATTCCTTTCAACAAATAATTTATGAACTATGTTTTCTCTTGTGACATTATATTTTAGGGATGTTCCATCATTATCTGGTAGTTATCTCATCTGTATCCTCTCTATAATGGAGTAAGTCACTACCAATGTTTCTAGAACTAGTTATATGTGACATTCCACAAACTCCATGTGCATCTCATAAGACATTCCCATCAACTAACACTCACTACAAGACACATTGAGGGCATTTTTTTGAGTCTTCTAGATAAGAGATTTTTCCACTAAATTAACCTTATTTGGTTTACAAGAATTATCAAAGTGGAACTACTGATGTTATTTTACCCACCTTCCCTATCAGAGATTTATAGCCTGCTCTAATGTTATATTTTTTATAATTATGTGAATCATATAAAAAAGAGAAAATCACAAAATAGATAAGGAATCTAACAATGTATATAGTGAACCACCACTACTTCCTTGATGTCATTTTTTGGGTAATTCTTGAGATGATGTCTCATTCTGGAGGAAACGTATACCACAAAAAAATTTACCTATATTAAAACCACTTCTATCGCAATCCCAAATGCAACAAATTAGACTATACAACACATACCCAACTCTAGCATAATCCATATTGTGGCCAAATCCAGTCTACCCTACGACTATTATAAGGTTATCCCAAGTGAATATAACCATAAAAATTTAATTCCCTTTTTATATAACCATGTAAGAGGATCATCTAAGCATGAGAAACAATGAATGAATATCTTGTAATTTGCGAACATCCCAAATCAATTTTGTATTTCAAATTCATTCATGGGATGATTTCGGGGTACCATGGTTCTCACCATATCCATGTAAATAGACACACCTTCCAATGAAATGATAAGATGCAAAAATAGAACCTTATCAATCCAAAAGTGTCAGTTTTTGAGCAGAGCATATAGGTCCTACTATCCTACCTTTTTAAGTGTTTTCTTAGTATGGGTGGCATGGTTGTTTTGGGTCTGAGAATACAACAAGATTTCATCTATGAAATGTACCACAAATGAATACACATATGGGTGGAAAACAAAATTCATCAAGGCTATGAATAAATTTGGAACATTTTAACAGAAGAATAGAATAAATAGATACTCATATAAGAAATATTTACTGTAGAATGCAATACATGGTAAATCTAATTTCCTCACATACACCTAATGGTATCATAACTTCAAATAGATCTTAACGGACACCATGGCTCTTCAGAGAGGGTCTATGTGGGAATCTATATGAGGTAATGGATACTAGTTATTCGCAATAATCTGTTTAGAATATCTTAGTCCAGGAACAACATGAAGGTACTATATGTCTTATTGTTGGAAAGGAATGGTGAATCCCATGGTGAAGTGATGGGTAAGATGAAACTAGTTTCCTCTAGATCCTCTAACATCTTCTTTCATTCATGGATCTCTATATGTTCCATCCCATATGAAGGAGTAGACATTTGTTTTATACATTAGATAATAAGAGTGAGTAAATATACCTCTCTCATAGGTGGTAGACTATATAAATTGATAGGGGAGACATCCCTAAAACCATACACAAAAGGAATGATTTTTAAGCTATATTATCCTATCTCGAATGAATATACTAGACATATGGGATGTTAATTCACCATTCCATTGACACTCAGGTCTATCTCAACATTCCTGAATATCCCATTTAACCTTATGGATATATGCACAACCTTAATGTGATGTGAAAGACACCCTATAGTGATATAAATCAACATTGTTATGGAAAAGAGACAACCAATTCATTCTGAGTATGACATTGATGTCAATCATCTCTAGGATAATGAAATTTATTAGGAATTATTACCTCAAATTTTAGGAGTTCATTCCTTACAATAGATAATACACTCTAATTTTACTCAAAACAGGGTTTCAAAAGTCATAACTCTTCATAAGTACTCCATCCCAAGGAATAAACATTCCATAATTACAATTGATATAAAAGAGTGTGATTCAACTTTATCAAATTGGGAATAAACTATCATATAGGCTACCAGAATAGTACCTCTAACAATTGGATTCCCTATAATCACATTCATAGGTGTAGGATGCATTGAATTGACATATCTTGAACTATGGATTTGATATTCAATGTGAATACCCTAAGTTGGTTCACTCTACTTGCATTGAACCTATGAGGTTAGACTGCGTTTTCCACAACCACCTCATAAGCCTGATTGGCCGGTTGAAGGCCAACACCCAATATGACCCATAGGTACATATATTGTACCCGAATGTATTGTTGGTATAGATCCCATATTATTGGGTACTGAAGGAAAATATAATCAGAAGCACTAAAGGTGACTCATCCATCCACAATCATAGCACTCAATCTGAATCCTGAATGACTAGGTCTTCTTATAGAATGTCATTCTATAGTGATGAAACACCATATATATGTCGGTACATGTCTTATAGATAAAACAACCCCCATGTGAACCATCTAAATTAAATTTCTTATGAAAATATGAACCATCATACAACCTAGAAGATAAACTACCTCAACTCACATTCATAGCCTCTCTCAGGTTCTTCTTTATGATGAGGGATTGGTTCACTATCTCTATTATAATGGTTAACTAGAACACATTCACCTATGATATGATGGAATACACTATCCCATTCCCAAAATATATCATATTTTATATATCATCAGTAGTCATTGTTGGAGATATATATTTAATGTTGGTAAAGAGAGTTCAATTCTCAAACACCATCATAGTTCCCTGATGCCGATGTATGAACTCTCTTGCATGGTCTTCTATCAGCATCGAGGGAGATATGTTATCACAGAATGCTCTATGGATGTATTCTCGAGCCATACCCAGAAGAAAATCATATTAAGAAAATAAATCCCACCAATTCATGGAGGAGTCGTTAGTAATATGTATTTTATGCCTTATGATCCACCTTGGAGGTGTCTCCATATTCTCAAATTTCTACACTATAGACTGTAGCCTAGATGACATATCATAAGGTCTAACATCCACCAAAAATAAGGGAGGATTCTGCTTCTTGATCTCCTATTTAAAGTCCTCCATTCTAGGGGCATGTTCTAGATCCCCCAAAATGGACTTCAGGATGTATACAAATCTATCATAGAACTGTGCATAAAAAAAAGTGCAAGATCAATAGAAGGTGCCTCATATAGAATTACAGGTGGTAATACGTGTTTCTGAGGGCCCAACACCATTCAAGGATGTCTATATCCACTATCTTGGTTTATGAAATGGGTATTTTGTGACATTATATCTCTATAATTACCTAGAACACTCCTCAAAAAATATTTCAAAATAGATAGGACAAGAGACAATAAGAAAAGATAGATACAACCCCTCCTATAATGAGACACACCACTCAACGAGATCCTTATGAAATGTATAGGTGTGAATAAAGGTAAAAAAATAATAGGAGGAATAGTATACTGCCCACTACTACATTCAGGTTAGGGTTATGGTCTCACACAACATTGAATAGGTTAGTATACTACCCACTACTACATTCAGGTTAGGGTTAAGTAATGTTTCAATTAGATGGTATAGAAGAAAAAAATCATTACCTTGAAATTAGAGTCCAATTTAGTGGTACCCATTTAATTTTACAATTTTAATTTATTGAATTTTTATTTGTATTAATATAGATACTGACATCTCAATCTAGTTAATCGTGAAAAAAATTCCAAAATTATAAAGGCCCAAACTCGTTTTTCAATAAAATTGTCACATCATGTAACTGTGTCCTAATATGTATGTTCATTATGAATATGAAATAGGTCATGCATAGTGATTTTATTAAATTAATAAAATTCTCAGTTTATAGAAGTAATTACATCATAAATTACCATTGTCATTAATCAATGAAATAAATAATATTACAGACTATAAAACAAGTGGTTCATGAATTAAATGTGGCATAATTAGTTAACTAAGTTCAATTAATAAATCTGTACAGGGAAAATATCTATACTCATGTAGTCCCTTTTATAAATCCAATTATTTTATCCCTACAATAAATGATAGTACATATCAATATATATATATATCATTCAAGAAACACACAACAAGAACATACAATAATGGAAATTCACATTGATATATATATATGGAATGGAATAAGTAATTCCGTTTAAGTCATATGGTTCCTAGCATAATGAATTAATTTTATACACCCTCATCTCATAGGGTCCAACTACCAAAAATTCCACCATAATAATATCAATATTCCTAATGGAAAATAGTAAGTGCATAACCCAATTGTCAGATCAATAAACCAATAATCGAACAAATCAATTACAATAATAACACATCCCAGGTAATTTGGGTTTCTCTATATGTGGGTTAGATACTCCCAAACACAATCTATATACCAAATTCATATTTATATTATTTTCCTTTATGTACAAAAATTGTAAGAAATAAATGAAAAAGTGAATTGTTACCACTTTTTTGCATCCTGCCTAGGAATCCACTATGTGGTCCCCTGAGACGGTTGACCACATGACCTCAAGCTCTCCTTCACATAAACTAGAGGCAGCTTACTATCAGTGAGACCCTAGGTTGTGTCTATGGGGAGACTATTCCCTCATATATCAAAGTGTATGATAAGTTTTTATAATAATAAAAAAATAGATGTAAAAATAACATAAAAACATTAATGAAATAATAACAAAAAATCATCTAAAATTTATAAACAAAAAAATATGAATAATAAATTAATAATAGATGATTATGATCATGATGTCATGTGTATATAAAAAATTATAGGAAATGGGATACAAGCTAAATAGGCATATATCACATGCTATAAAAAATGTATAAAAGAATATTCTACTATCATCTTGATAATATGGTTGGTCCTCTACACCCATAATCCATCCTAATATTGTAAATCATGCCTCAAAAGTTGTATTATTACATTTTTCTACAACTGTAATCTTGTTCTCTACATGGTTACAAAAGGATTTCTGAGTAGGATGTGATATACACTAGGTAGGCCACCACTAATAGTTTGTAAATCAATCGATTATGTGTATAAAAAATAAGTAGTGTACCAAAATAATATAAAAAACTAAATTATTAATAAATCAAAATATTGGGTTGGTTTCATCATGAATGTTAACATACATTATCTGTTTTAGCCTAGGCTAGATGTTAGAGCCAAAGAGTACCTTTTTAAGGAAGATAATGATAATAAACGGGTTAATAATAAATAATGTATCATGAATTGAATAACCAAGATATTTTTGTTTCTCTTGGTGGATAGATCAATATCATAAAAAGTTGGAACAATAATGATTTTAGATAAGGAATCATCAGATATCAATCAAGTGGCATCTCGAACCTGTCAACAGAAAAAAATATTTGAAACATGAGTATCGAGCCAGGAGAGCTATAAATACAAAACACCATAGAGTCATTCCATAGGGATCCAAATGGAATCTCGTGTATCATGCTAGGAATTATGTAATCCTAAACATTTGATCCCAACCTAGGTAACTCACATAGGGGACCAAGTATCACCTGAGGCATGATGTAACCATCTATCAAATTATGAAATCCATGATGTCTCTTCTAGGGAATTTATATCTCTCCTGGGTACATAAAACGCCAGGTGTGACTGTCAATGAAAAATCCAAATATCAATCATGGTGTATGTATTGCCATAATAGGTTTCAATAAAACAACAAGATGATCCCATCAATTGAATCTGTTAATCAGGACCCTTGTATCACTCATGGATTAACATGAGATTATGATTTAGCTATCAAGGGAACATACCATTTCAACATTTATAACATAAAAAAATAAACCAGTTAATTTAAATCTATGCATTTCAACTATGACATATATCACTTGGAAAAAGGCATATGTTACATGTCATGTAGAACATGGCATAATCCTCAAGGGTCTGAATCATGGATGTTCAATTCCATGGATCCTTTTATAACACAAAATATTTAATTACATGTGGAAAAGACCAAATAAAGGTGTTTTAAAATTTAGAATAAATGGGAAACTAGGCCTTTAAGGGATCTCCCATGGGGATGATCACATCAATGATACCATCCTATGACATGATTCTCTGGTCACTATAGGTTTATTAATCATGTTACATAAATTTATTTATTTAATTAAAAAATATATATTCTTTTGTTAAATAGTATGGAACATGAATCAATGATAAAAAATATAAATACAATAAAATTTCGTGAATGAATCTAGAACACCTACTAAGGATTTTAGAACTCTCCTACTTCTGTTTTAGCCCATAAATCGATATTGAATGGGATAAATTAGAGGAAAGGAGAATCCCCTAAAAATGAAGATAACCTCTCTTTAAAAGGTAGAAACATATTAGAAGATAAAAAATAAATATAATAGACGGTATTTGAGTGAATAACATTAGATTTCTAATTCATACAAAGGGGAAGGAATCAAATATCAAACAAGGGATATATAAGGATCTATAAATTAATAACAGGTTTGTTGCTCATGCGTACAATGCACTAGAAAAAATGGGAGAAATAAGTAATTGGGAATTAAAAAAATAGTGGTAAAATGTAATTTTCCATTTATTATTGGGGTTGAATTGTTTTATTGGACGTTTTACCAAACCAAGTGGAAACTATGTGACTTTCCCTCTTCTATAGCACCCCATTTATGGACTAGGCCCACATTTTGGATAACCACGAAAAACCCTTGAAAAAGGACAGTACCAAGTCATACTAACATCTGACATGGATATGCATACTAACATGCCTAGTTTAAGAAAAACTATTCAGCCTCCCCTGTAAACATTGTACCATGCACAGTTGAGACACATAGTTATCACTAAGTGTGAAATAACCATTCAACTCATGATACTTTTTCATTTTATATAACATGAAGCTTAGAACAAGACCTACACTCTCCTAAATCATTCCATATCTATTAGAGACAAAAATTATCAAAAAGTTATATGTTTTTAACAATAAATAAAAGCCCATAACCCTATGAAAATCATGTTTGTTACATATCATTTGGAAGATGAAACTGATAAATGGTGGACTCCTATCAATAATAAAATGGAACATGATGATGTTCAAATTATAAATTAATAAGAGTTCAAGATATTATTTATTGATAATTATTTACTCATATTATTCAGAGAATATGGAAAATTAGTCCCTTGAGAGAATTCAAAAGTATGATGAATCATTTGGTACCTATGAGGAATACATTACATGACCTTCTAGGCACACTTATTATATTATGATATAAAATTAATTTATAGTTGATCGATTATTTAGTGGCCTAAAATAAATTATCCAAAGGGTTTTGACTATAAGATAGATCTGTAGTAATGAAGATACTATATGATTTTCTATCAAGATTGAAATTGTTTTAGGTGTTATGTATCAATCACATTTTTTTATATGATGTGAGAAGTAGAGTCAAAGGAATATATAAAAGACATTGAGATAAGTATTTTTTTATTCTTTATCAATGTGATAAAAGAAACATTAGGAAATTATCTTATGGTGATAGTGATTAATTTATGTATAGAAGGTATGATCCTTGGGTAATTTAATTTCAACGTAATTGGAAAAAGTTAGCTCATGAATTATATAGATGAAATGCTCAAAAAAATTCACCACTCACACTCCATTGATTCAAATTAAAGGAGTATGTGAAGTATTCTATCAAATTCCAAAAATATATGTTTAATGATGGTGATCGGTGTCAGTAGCCTCTTAAAATGACAGATAAAAGAATACATAATGTGGTCACTATTTCTTATGAGAGGTGGGATAACGATATTGTGAAAGGTAAAAATACCGTGATCTATACAAAATCTATTATCTTTTTTAATCAGGATGTAACCATTTCAGCATATTTAAAGAATGTTGTAAGGGTATTTCAATATTACACTAAAATGATTTTATGTAAAATTACATGTGATGAAACCTAATGCTATGATGACCAAATATGAATTCTATAATCCTTATTAGGTTTTTTTTGTGATAATGTTATCATTGTAAATATTGTAACTTTTTCATTCGTTGAATTTGGTGTAATATTAGGAATAAATTTGATTTCAGTACATAAATCCCACAAAAATGTTGGATGAAAGAAAACTACATTTGATATTCTAATCGTTCATATGATCATTTTTCATTGAAATGATAAATATGAACGTACAATTGAAATCACATCCATTTTATGGGTTTTTATTCATATTTCAGGGAGTGGTTATCTCAGTTGTTTGGGTAAATAATAAATTTCAACGATATTTCTATGCTTTGGTATTTTTGTATTTCTTTACATAAGTGTCTCAATGAATTCAACCAAATCATTGATTTGTATTCTCAATAGAAATAATCCATTGTTCTAAAATTTTTACAAATAGTTTATATAGAGTGGAATGTATTGTGTTCTAGGAATATAAAATGAAAAACAAGGAGAACCTTGAAAATGGATTCATTCATCCATGTGTGTGTCTTAGGGTAAACATATTATTTCTGTAAGAAAATATTGATAGATCAATGTAACCCCACATTGGTTATCAAGATATGATCATGATCATGATCAAGATCATGCATCATCTACCTCATATTGATGTATTATTAGATCAAATATGTTGAGATCCATAATTTTCCATGATTGACCATTATTATTTATGTCATTAATTGAGGGTCAAGATGGAATATATACAAAATATATCATTCCCTAAAAGTTATATAAAAAAGGAATACAATGTGATTTCATTCAGTATCCCAATTACCCTTATTATATTCTTTGATTCCATGAAAATATTCTCAAAATATTAATATTATCAATTTATGGTGGTATTTATTATTAATATTCATATCTATTCAATTTGAAAGGAAGAATATAAGGGTCACATAAGAATTTTACTAATGACACTTTTTAATGGAAAACTCTATGGAAAATTTTCAAATATTGAATTTTGGGTGAATAATGTTATATTTTTGGGTCACATAATGTCATGTAGGTGTATATTGATATATTAAAATATGAGGGAGGCTATTGAGTATTAGATCAGACTATCCCTATTGATTGAGTATCATTATTTTCTTTTATTAACTCAATATTATTGGAAGTTTGGGTAACATCCCAGGTAAATAAAGAATATGAAATTTTCATATTTATTAATATTTATGAATTAAACAATAATTTTAATTTCAAGGGGATGATATGTCAGATATAATACTCAACACGCAATAACAGGTTTCTCCGAAGTCTTATCTTCCACACAATGTTCAATCATACTGATAATAATAATAATAATATAAAAATATTATATTAAATAATAGTTAACACCTTTCCATTTTGTTGGTGGGAATGAAAAAAACTCACCATATTATTATTAAACATTTATGTTAAATGTGTATACATTTATTTAATAAAATTTAGTGGCTTAAAATGAGAACAAATCTAATTTTATGCTAAAATACTCTAATATTTCTAAAAATAATTTTTATTGCCTTTTTAGGGCCATCCGTGTTTAAATACAGTTGTTGTAACTTTTTTAAGTTTCATTTGACAAAATAAACTTATTCTTTAGAATAAGGGTACCAAAATTTTCATTGGGTATGTTTTGCGTATCATTCTTTCAAAGTTCATTTTTTAATGAGTTGTGAAAAATACTGCATTTAATGTCAAAACTGCATCTTCATCTGATTTATTTATATGGTTATATTATCATTTTAAATGGATTTAAGTGTAATTGGATTATATTTTTACCATTTAATCCAATTTTGGTCATTGTAAGTAATTTCAAATTTAAATTGGACATAAACAGAAGTCAAACTTTTCGTATTTTTTACTTCTTAAAAAACACGTTCTAGTTTTGACAATGGAAATTAATTTTAAATTAATTAATGAAACAAATAAGTTTTTAATTTAGTAAAATAATCATAATTTATGAATTTGGAATTTCAAAATTCGATTGGCGTGATTTTTATTATTTTTATGAAAATGTTCAATTCTTTATGAATAGTTAAAAACACTCCATCGTAATTAAAAACCCATCTTTTTCATTTAAATGAACTTTTAATTCTTTTGTGAGTTGAATTTCAAAAAGCTGACATACATGGTTGTCATAATTAATTAAAATTTGGTTCAATATGAAGAATGTTTTGGTGAATATTATCTTTTGATTTTTATTTGATGCGGTTAAATGTAAATAGGGTAATTCAAGGAAAAAAATATTATAATAATATAAAATTATCGTAACACATGCCCTAACATTATTGGATGAGTAATGTATGGAAAATAATATCCTTGGGTAGAACCTATGGCCTTTGGAATCCATTTTGGTAAGATAATTATATTAATAACTTTTAATTCAATGTAAAATTAAAAATATCATAAGCATGTATTATTTTGATAAAATAATTTAAATGTGGAGTTATTTTATTTATATATTTGACTATATATATTCATTAGAAATATAAAAATATTTTTTTCGTTATGTTATTTTATTTCTAATTTTTGAGACAAAAAATATTTAATCTTAATTATGACACAATTATGATTTAATGATTACCTCATTCATGAAGGTTTTAAATAAATGAGATTATAAATATTAAAATAAATTTATTTTGAAACTTTTTTATCCATACATTAATTTAATGGTGGATTATGTATAGTTATATTTGTTTTAATGAAGGTTTTTATTATTGAACAATTTGTTGTGGATTTTTAATAAGTCATGATATGAATAGTATAAAAATTGACAAAAATGTGTTTTTAAATCAATTAACATTTTATTAAATGATAAAATAGTCCTAAAAATATAAGATTATGCTAAATGAAATATATGTTGTTACAAAGTCATTAATGATACATTTTAGGTTTCTTTTTCGTATTATAGTAAATATATCAACCATATAGAATGAATATACAAGAAGACATGGTAAAAGATAAATAAGTTAACAAAGGGTTAAATAACAAAGATAATGATTAAAAAATATCCAAAACCTTTTAAATTCTATTAGATGATTTTATTTAGACTTATATTAATATTATCTTATATTTTAGTGAGTATTGGACCTTTTAAATGATAAAATCATTTTATAATAAAGTAATACTTTCAATCATTCCTAAGGAGCCCCTCATCCCTCTTATAAAAGGACACCACCCCGAACCCATTAATCACACCTATTAAACCTATTGTATCATAAACAATCTGACCAAATAATATCCCAAAATCCCTATATTCCTCTTAGAAGCCTTAACTTGGGCATAAGGCAATTCAAGAGAGCCCTTTGGCTCAAATCAAAAGAAGTTAACCTATTTGAGGTAACGTCTTCTTTGATGTTTCTTTCCATTATCTTTCCTTCTCCACTACCTATAATCATTTTATTCTCAGTTTATATAAAGTAACTAGTATCCTAAATATTCTAGGTTTTTTTATCAGAAGGAATACAACTACACTTACACACTCCTCTTTCTAATGGATATGGACATATTATTTCTGTGTACGGTGAACTATTGCCTCAGGAGACAATGATTTTTCAATTTTACCATACCACTCTTCATGGTGGACATTATGATGGAACTATAATTATATAAGAAATTTATGAAATTTATTTTATTTCTATTCTTCTTATATTCTCTTTTATAACATACCTTTATGATTTTCATGTTGTATAAATATGATAATTTATTTGAGGAAGTACGGACTACCGCCCCTCAAAGTGATATGACTCATTCATACCATACATGGAACGTATAAAGGATAGTGTTAATGAACTTATGTAACATATATAAAATATTTTATTATACTGGAGTAATTATATTCCTATGTATCATTTGGTTTTCATTCCATTAAAAAAGAAAAAATAAATAAATGAAAGTCGTGTTCAAGCGTACGTATGACTTACCGTCTCCATGGACATTGCTTTTCATTTTTATATATACATATGATATTAACAATTAAAAATTCATATATACTGGATATAAATGATATATATGATATATAAACTATTAATATTTTTCTAGAAATAATGGAATTTTGACTACGTGAACAATTTTTTATTATAAGAAGTTCATATTTGTCTCAACTTCCAAACATCGACAAAATGTCTGCTATGAACATAAATAATTAGCTAATTGTAATTGCAAGGTTTTAAGTAATATAAAAATAATAATAAAAATGAAAAGGTTCAGAATAATGTAGAAGTTATCTTATGTTTTTTATTCAGGAAATTAAATAACGTACGAGTCTAGTCAGACATGAGGTAAGGGAACCATTCATCATACTCATTTAGTTAATGACTTCTTTTATGTAATTTCTTTTAATTTGAATTTTATTATGTTCGGATATGTTCTTCTATATATGTATCACTGTAAATTTTTTGTCCAAGTGATGAGAGACCCTTTTTTCTCCCGTCAACTAATTTTATGAATTTTAATGTGACATTGTTATGCGGATGAATTTTCAGAAGGGACAACATCTCAAACTCTTTTGATTGAGACATATATTGATATTATGCACCTTGATTATACAATAAGGTGTATATCCTACCCTTTGACATGTTATATCAGTTATTTCCTTATTCATATGATATTATAGGTTTATCTTAGAGTTATTCTTTAATTATTTTTATTCATGTATTTTCTCATGTGGTATGTGACTCATTAACTAAAAAATTGTTTTAAATGATTTAATGATTTAATATTATAAATATTTCTCATTAATGTAATTTTTTTCAAAATGGTTTTAAGGATTTATTTATATAGACATTAATGTTTTAAGTTGATAATTCCATTAATGGTTTCTAAGTTGTATAGAACACTTTGATTAAAAATATCATTATTAAATGTTTTAAATGGTTCGAGAAATATATTGAATATTTCAGTATCTTGAAATGAAATATTGTGATTAGAATGTGGAAATGTTATATTAAAATTATAATTATTTTATATGTTATTAATATGTTATAGTTCTTTGTAATTGTTTTTGTATATGTTTGGTTCCATGATATACCAAGGGTGGGTGATCCCGAGATAGTTCTCCAATGCATTGGGTAACATGACTGTGGTAAATGTCAATGTTTCTCCTAAGAGATTTAAGAAATAGCCTGTGATTGGTATTCCAAACGTAACTCCCTATGTAGCTCTGAAAGCTACAATGTATGTATGGTATGGATTCCAAAATTTACATTTAAAATTTATTATTTATATATTTTATTCATAAATATTATGATTTCATGAGGGATGTTAAAGAGAATATGATATATGATTAAAAACTTTTATATCTTTGATTTGTATGTATTCAAGGACTAATGTTTTATTTCCTCCTTTATATATCACTTAATGAGATTTTTATGCTCATCCCAAGATTTTAAAATGCATTCCAAAGGACTTAAATATGAATAGGGTTAAGGATTGGATCACAGAAAAGTAATTCTATCTAAAACATGGAAAAATATATGTTTATTTTTTTAAAAAATATTTTATGAGAAAAATGGATACAGAGTAGAAGTTTCTTCATGTAATATTGAAGTTGTCATGTATAAGTTATGACCTAATTCTATAAGGCTCTAAACCTGAAAGGATCCTCAATGTCAATTAATAAATTAATTAAATGTTATGTAATGAATATGGTTGGGGCCTTATAGTTGGTATCAGAGGTCGGTTTAGATTCCTTTAGATGTTAGGGTTTTATTTAATAATAAGTTACATGACCATAATGTTTGGCAAATTAGAAAGAGTCATAGTTATTTTAGAAAGATTGAATGAGTTTAAGATAACATTTATAAGTATATGTTAGTGTTCTCCCTCCTATTAAGATATTATATGATTATTTTATTGATATACTCACATTGTCCTTTTTGGTTTTAGCAAATGACTAGATCTAGTAGTCACCAAAGTAACAATGGATGTGAATAAAACTATGATGGTTTTATGATCAAGAAACATAATGAAATGGGTTCTGCAATGATAACTCTTATGGTTATTTTCAACTAACTATATAGAGTCTTGATTGACCACCAGAACCTTGGTCGTTTTTATAAGGCATCTTATATGCAAGAAACAAATTCCCATGGATGTTCAAGTAATAATACTAAAAATAAAATTTTATTAAAAAACTTATGCATCAAGGATATGGAAAGAAAAACATAGTAAAATGACTAAAAGGGGCGAGAAGATGATATATATTCCGTAATGAAGGTCATAAACCAAGAACCTTCCATGAAAAAAGGAAGCATCTAGTTGACTCTAAGAAATGGAAAGATGTTCTTTCCGAGGGATCAATTGAATGTTTTAAATGTGGTGTGCATAATCATTTTTCAAATAAATTTCCTAACAATAATGTTTGGGAATGGGATAAATAGGATTATAAAAATATATTTTTACCAATTGCTAATGACATTCCAATTGTTGATGATGAAACTGACAATTACCAATGAAAGGTATGAATTATTTCTTGGCTGATGTTTTGAAATTATTGAATATATAGATATGATTAATGATTTTGTTTCTAGGAAAGAAGTAATACAAAATAAGTTATAAAATAATGGATAATGTATCATGAAGGGAATATAATGAGTAAGATGTTTACATATAAGGTATTCAAGAGTTATGGAACATTTTAGGAGAATTAAATATTTTAAATTATTAAGGTTCTTTTGATGATGGGATTACATTAAAAGAATTTTTCTTGTATGTGTAACCATGAAGTTTTATATGTAAAATTTTTATTCAAGGATGAATTATCTATTCTTTTGTTTATATTGTTATAAATAACTATTTGGTTTTATATGATCCTTGAATTTGAGGTAATTATAGGTTATTAATTTTTGGGATGAAAAGGAGAAATATGAGATAACATTTGTGGTTAAAATATGTTAAGGTAATTTTTGAAGAAATTATATTTTTTCTGACAATATTATTAAAATTATATGGTTTTATAAAAAATACAACCTGTAAGATGGGTGACAACCTATCACGTCCAGCAAGGCAGCAGGAATCAAACCCACAACTGAAGGGCGACAAGGGAATGTCGCCTACAACTGGCCAACATGAAGTCAGTGGTTGGTAGGACTTATTATTTTTATTTAAATAATATTATTGATTAAGAATAAGTTTATTTGACATATTATGTTTTATAAAATTGATATCCTTAGTATAAAAAAATTATTTGGTGAATAATTGATAAATATTATTTTTGGGAACAGTACATGCCTAAGGTAAATAGAATACTTTGGAATATCAATTGTAGAGTAATGGGAGAATTTTATTTTGGAATAATATATTTTTTTAATTTGGGCATATAGAAATTTGGTTTATTTATGGAAATGATTAACCTATCATAGAGAATATTTGATTAGGTTAATTACAGTTCAAAATTAGTCGTTAATATTAGATGGTGTTATTTGGAGATAATGTTAAGATTTATCATGGAAGACTTGGGGATCAAATCATTATGAATTTTTTGGAATTCAGTCTTAGTTGGGATTATATTGAAGTATTTTAATAACAAATGATTATTTTGTTGTATTTTTTGAACTTTTGGTATAGTTTTTTAATATTTTGAGATTAGTAGTAGTTTTTATTTTTATAAATGATTACACTTTTTTAGAGATTAACAGATCATTGACAAACCTTTTTTGTTTTGGATAACATATAAAGATAGGGGAAATATATATTTCATCATTATTGGATTATGTGATTCTCTAAAAGTGTATTATAACACTTTTTATGTGACCAAGTCATCCTGAATAATCAATTTTTGTAGAAAAGTTGAGTTTTTTATAGAAATTTAGTAAAAGTTGAATGTCTACATGACAAGTAAGTATGTTTTCTCATGTTCATAGTCAAGTCTCTAAATAATTTTCTCAAATTTATGAAATAGAACATAAGGCAAAATAGTTGTATATTTACTTTTCTTACTGGGGAATGAAAGAACGTTTGTCCTATCAAATATTTATGGTCTTTAGATTGTTATCTTTCTCGTAATCACGTTTTAAATCACTCTCCATCAGTACTTAATACATATTTTTTATTCTATATACTTGTTTTCATGGAATCCTAGTATGGTATATCTCGGGTGACCTTTGTAATTATCTTTGTATCTCTTAATTTTATTGTTTTATTGACTCTTTTTCTGTTGTGGCACTTTTATTAATGTTTCCGAGCCCCATTTTAAAATTATGAGGACACAATTCCCAAAAGTGGGGAAGGATATAACATCTCAGGAAAAAATTATATGAAATTTTCATATTTATTAATATTTATTAATTAAATATTAATTTTACTTTCAAGGGGATATGATGTCCCATATCATACTCAACATGCAACTATGGGTTTCTTTGAAGACTTATGTTTCACACAATTCGGAGTTGTATTAAAAAATAATATATTATTATTATTATAAATGGTAGTTAACCTCTTTCTGATGTATTAGATGTAATGAATAGAAATAACCATATTATGATTAAACGTGTTTTATAAATGTTATTACATTTATCCTATAAATTTTAGAGTCCAAAATGAGAATGAATCCAAATTTAAACATAAATACTCAAATATTTTTAAAAGGTAGTATTACCTCCTTTTGAAGGAGAACCTTTTAAAAATATAGTTTTTGTCCCTTTTATAAGTTTCATTTGATAAAATAAACTTCTACATTATATTTGGGATATCAAAATTTACTTTAGGTAAATTTTTGTATTTTTTTGATAATGTTCATTTTATTAATGAGTAGTACAAAATACTCCATTTTATGTCAAATTTTTTTTTTCATCTAATTTATTTATATGGTTAGATTATCTTTTTAAGTGGTTTTAAAATTTAATTAGATTATATTTTTATCATTTTCTCCATTTTCGATCTTTTTAAGTACTTCCACTTTGAATTTGGATAGAAACACATTTCAATATTTTTGTAGTTTTAACTTCTTAAAACACGCCTTTTATTTTTCATAACAAAAATTAATTTGAAATTTATTAATGAAACATAAAGGTTATTAATTTGGTAAAATAAACATAATTTTTGAATTTGGAATATCAAAATTATCTTTGGATGATTTTTTGGAATTTTTCTAAAAACGTTCAATTTTTTATGAATAGTGAAAAATAATACATATTAGATAAAAAACTGACTTTATCATTTAAATGAAATTTTACATCTATGAATTGTATATAAAAATTTTGACATACATGGTTTTCATCAGTATGTAAAATGTCGTTCAATAAGAAGAATATAATTATTGGTAAATAGTAACTTTTAATTTTTATTTACCATAGTTAAAGGTAAATTGGGTTATTCGAGGTAAAAATAATATTATAATAATATAAAATTACCTTTACACATGTAATAACCATATTGGATGATTCATATCTGACAAATACAGTCCTTGGTTAGAAATTTTGGTCTTTTAATACAACTTGGTTAAGACATTTACATTAATTACTTTATTTACGGTTAAAAAATATCATAAACATGTATTGTTTTGATAAAACAATTTTAATGAGGAGTTATATAATTGATATATTTTACTATAATTAGTCATTAGAAATATAAAATTATATACTACATAATTTTATTTTATTTTTTATTTTTAGACATCAAATAAATAAATTTATTTATGACCCAATGATGATGTAATGATTACCTCATTAATGAATGTTTTAACTAAATGAGACTATAAATATTACAATAATTTTTTTTAAACTTTTTATGGCATTAAAAAAGTTTATGGATGCCTATGCCTTGTTATATTTTAATTTATGATTTTATTTATTGAATTTATAATGTTTTTATGTATTTCTTAAAAGTCATGATATGAATTCTATAAAAATTGACATAAATGAGTTTTTAAATAAATTAAGATTTTTTAAATGATAAAATATTCCTAAAAATATATTATTCATCTAAATGACATATATTATGTTAGAAATATCATTAAGGATTTATTTTTTGTCTCTTGGAATTTTATTTTAAATATATTGACCACCTAGTTTTAATATACCAGAAGAAATGATAATAGTTAAATAAGTAAATAAAGGGTTAAATTAAAACGATAAGGATTAAAAAATATCCAAAACCTATACAATTATTATTGAATAATTTTAGTTAGACATATATTCATCTTATATTATAATTTATTGAGTTTTTTTCCTTTTTAATCTAAAAATCATTTTATAATAAAATAATACTTTCAAACGTTCCTAGAGAGCCCTTACACCCTCTTATAAAAGCACACCACCTCTAACCCATTATTCACACATCTCAATCCCCATGGATAGTCTATATTATGCTAAAATAATTTCCAAACAACCCTATATTACTCATATGAGCCTTAAGCTAGGTAGAAGGCCCTTCCTGAGATCCCTATTGATCAAATCAAAAGAAGTTACCTGATTTGAGGTAACGTCTTCTCTATAGTTGTATTCCATTATATTTCCTTCTCCTCTCCATATGATGTTATTATTCTTCATTTATATAACAACACAACTATACTAAATATACTATGTTTTTTATTCAATTTTTACGAATTAAATTTACACACACCTCCATGTAATGGATACGAATATACTGTATCTGTGTACGGCGAACTACTGCCTCACAAAACGATGATTATTCGATTTTCCCATACCACCTCTCATGGTGGCCATTATGGTGGAACTATAATTTTATATTATATTTATGATATTTATTTGATCTCTATTGTGATTTAATTATCATTTATAATATACCTCTATGCTTTTCATGTTTTATAAATATGAAAATTTCATTTGAGCAAGTGCGGACTACCGCCCCCTAAAATTGATATGACTCATTCATACCATAAATGGAATGTATGAAGTATAGTGTTAATGTAATAATGTAAAATAAATAAAATAAGATATTATACTGGAATAATAATATTCCTATGTATCATTTGGTGGTTATTCCTTTAAAAATGAAAAATATGAAATGAAAGGTGCATTCAGGCGTACGTACAGCTTACCATTCCATGAACAATGCATTACATTCTCATATATCAAAATTATATGGACTATTATAGATAAATATATAATTGATATATATGATATCTAAATCATTAATATCATTTTGGAGATAATGGACTTTTGACGACACAGACAATTTTTGATTATACCAATTTAATTTCTGACTCATGTTCCGAATGTCGACAAAATGTACGATATGAACTCAAATAATTAACGAATTGTTATAGAAATGAAATAAGTGATATAAATGGAATAATAAGCATGTAAAAGTTTCTGAATCAAGTAAAAATAAACTTATGTTTGTTATTCATAAAATCAATTAATGAATGTGTCAAGTCAGACACTAGGTAAGGGTACCTTTCACCGTAATTTAGGAGTCAAAGACCTATTTTATTTCATGTATTTTAATTTCAATTTTATTATTTTGGGATATTTTCTTCAATATATTTATTTATATATATTTTATTTCCATGTTATGAGAGAGCCTTTTTTCTCCCATCAACTCATTTTTTGAGTTTTAATGTGACGTCATTAGGCTGCCGGATTTTTGTAAAGGACTTCATCTTAATCTCCTTCCATTAAGTCATAACATGACATTGTCCACCTTTTTTATCCTATAAGGTGTATATCCCACCCTTCGAACTTTTATATCATCAATATGCTTATTCTCAGGATATTTTAGGATTCTATTAATGTTATTCGTTAATTATTATTATTCATGTATTTTTTAAAGTGCTAAGGGACTCATTAACTAAAACAAATGTTTTAATTTTTTTAATAAATTAATATTCTAAATCATTATAATTAATTTAAATGTTTTCAAAATTGTTTTAAGTATTTATTTATATGGTAATTAATGTTTAAAAATATTAATTCCTTTAAAAATATCTAAGTGATATGGGGCACTTTGATTCAAAAATATCTATTAAATGATTTTAATGGTTTTTGAAATGGATGTATTATTTCAATATCAGGAAATTTTATATTGTGATTTAAATGTGGAAATGTTATCTTTACTTAATTCTTGTTTTATATGTTATGAATGTGTTATGGTTCTTGGGCATTTTTATGTATATAGGTTGTTCCGTGATAAGTTTAGGGTGGGTGAGCCTGAGATAGCTCTCTAATGGATTGGGAAATGTTTCATATGTAAAAATAATGTTTCTTATAATATATTTATGGAATATACTATGATGGGTATTCCAAACATAACTCCCTATGTTGTTGTGAAAGCTAAAATTTAAGTATAATATGGATGCCATAATTTAAATTTGAAAATTATGATTTCAATGTTTTATTCCTAAATCTTTTTATTTGATGTGGTATGTTAAATAACACATGATCTATGATTTAAAAGAATGATCTCTTTGATATGTATGTATTCATGGACTAATGTTGTCTTTTCTTCTTTATGTGTCCCTTAATGATCATTTCATGGTCTTCCCAAGATATTAAAAACTTTTTCACAAGAAATAAAGATGAATATGGTCAAGGATGGCGTAAGGCCCAAGCCTTAGAATAATTCTTAACCTTGAGTTAAATATTGAAGTAAAATTGAAGATCATTTTAGTTTTATTATTTTGTTGAATTAGGCCATAACTAGTACATTACATCTCAAATATTACAAATTAGACACTTCTACACAATATCCATTTTAAAAAAACACTCAAAAATAAGAAATATTTTCTTGATATAAATCTTTTTGAATTTTTTACATTCTCTTACCCTTTCTTATACCCTATGTAAAACATTTCAAAAACATGGGATGAGAATAAAAACCTGATTAATGGTTATAAAATAAAGAATAAAATATTATTCCATTAATATATACAATCAATGAAATAATTCTTTTGAATCACAATACATAATCTCTTTAACATACCTCACGATATCATAAGATTTATGAATAACACATAGAAATCATAAATCATAATGATAACGTGTGGCATCCATAACATACTTACGTTGTAGAATTCACAACAACATAAGGAGTTTTGTTTGGAATAACAATCATAGTATATAACTTAAATATCATAGGAGAAACATTAACTTTTACCTATGTCACATTACCCAATCTATTTGAGAGCTAACTCGAGCTCATCCATCATTCAATTATCACAGAACAATCCATTTGTGTAAACAATGCCCGAGAAGCATAACATAATCATAAAACAAGAACAAGCTTAAATAAAAGATAACATTTCATAGTGAAATCAAAACATAACATTCCAATATATTGACATAATAAATCCATTATCAAAACCATTTTCAATACCAATATACATAAAAAGAGTATGTGGTATTTATATTCCTTTTAAAAACACTATGTCTTATAGAGGAAGCCTGATCTCAAATAATGCTCATGGCGGCGGAAAGGTCATTGTCACCATGTATGTTAAAAATAAACTTTTCTATTATTTCTAGTAAAAGTATTTATATAGAAAATATTACCTTTGAATTAAACTCAATGTCAAAGGGGATTATACACTGTATAATGGAAAGTCATCTATAAATCAATGTATGCCTCAATTAAAAGAGATTAAGGCGATGTCTATTACCTCATGTTCGACTTGTCTCATTCATTTATTGATCCAATAAATCGTAAAATAATGATAATTAATACTTTCGTAAGAACCTTTTAAAAGTTTATTATTCCTTCTATATCACATATTACCACGTTATAAACATTACTTAATCATTTAATTTAATAATACTCGTTTTGTCGACATTTGGTACTTGAGTCAAAAATGAACATCTTATAATTACATGTTTTCCAGGTGGTCAAAATTACATTATCTCTAGAATGATATTAACGATTAATATATCATATATATCCTATATAAATAATATATATATATATATATATGTTAATAATAGTAGAAAAAATTTGGAGATATGAAATGAAATGCACCGTTCATGGAGACGGTAAGCTGTATGTACTCAGAAACGCTACATTCTTTTCTATTTCTTATTTATTGAAGAGAAATATTATTTTTACATAGGTATATTATAATTCCAGTATAATATCTTATATATTTTCATTAACTCTAGCCTTTATTCATTACATGTATGGAATGAATGAGTCATATCACTTCGAGGGGGCAGTATTTTGCAGTTCCTAAAATGAAATTATGGTATTTACCCATTATAGAAATCTTAAAGGTATGCTATAAATGAAAAATACATAATCATATAGACAATATAACTGTAATATATATCAAATATAAATAAAATTCCATTATAATTTCCCCCATGAGAGGATTTAGGAGATCATTGAACAATCATCGTTTTGTGAGGTAGTAGTTCCCCCTCAACATAAACAATATGTTTGTATCCATTAGATGGAGGTGTGTGGAAGTGTATTTCAAATACATATAATAAAAAAATCCTATTATATTGAATATCCTGGTGTTGTTATAAAATAATGGAATAAAGAGAGTTAATGGGTTGGATAATGAAAATAAAATAAAAGAACTTGAGAGAATATGTTACCATTAGATCTGGTAACTTGAATTGGTTTAAACCAAATGGATTTATTGATTTTCCTTTTGTCTAGGGGAAGGAATCTATAATGAAGATATTGATGATGGGAGATTATTTGGGTAGATTTTGGATGATTCAAGGGGATTGAGAGGTTTGATTAATGGGTTAGTGGTGGTGTCGTTTTATAAGAGGGTGGAGGGGCTCTTTAGGAAAGTTTGAAAGTATTATTCTATTATAAAATGATTTTTGGTTTCAAAAGGTACAAAAATCATTAAATTCAAATATAAGATGAATATAAGTCTAAATAAAACCCTCCTATAATAATTGGATAGGTTTTGGATATTTTTTTAATTTTATCTTTTTTATTTAACACATTGTTATGTTATTTAACTTTTACCATGTCTTCTTGTATTTCCATACAATATGGTTAATATATTTACTATAAAAGGCCAAGCTACCCAAAATGGATCATTAATTAAAATTTTAACATTATATATGTCATTTGGATGAATATTATATTTTTAATACTATTTTATCATTTAATAAAGTTTTAATTAATTTAAAAACACAATTATGTCAATTTTTATACTATTCATATCATGACTTTTTTAAAATACATAAAAAATTGATAAATTATAAAAAACATCATTAATTAAAATATAAAAAGTCAAAAAAATCCATAAAATTCTTGGATTGTATAAAAAGTTTCAAACTAAATTTATTTTAATATTTATATTCTCATTTATTTAAAACATTCATTAAAGAGGTAATCATTACATCAAACGTGAGTTATAAATAAATAAATTTATTTTATTTTTAAAAATTAAAAATAAAAAACCATGTTATAGGAGATATTTTAAGATTTATAATGATAATTTATAGTAAAATTTATCAATTATATAACCCCATATTAATTTTTTTAGCAAAACAACACATGTCTATGATATTTTATTTTTACTTTAAATAAAAAGTTATTGATGTAATTATCCTTCCCAAGTTGCTTCCAAATGCCAAATGTTCTACCCAAAAACTATTATAGTTTAACATGTCTCATAAAATTAGGTTATAACATTTGTTATGGTAATTTTATGTTATTATAATATTATTGTTACCTTGAATTACCCTACTTACCTATAACCGCTGTAAATAAAAATCAAAAGTTACTATTCATCAAAAAAATATTCTCATCATATTGAACCACATTTTATTTACTAATGATAACCATGTATATCAAATTTTTGACTTTCAATTCATAGAAGCGGTAAAATTTCATTTAATTGAAAAATTTGGTTTTTAACTAATGTGCTTTGTTTTTCAATATTCATAAAAATTGAACATTTTCAAAAAATACCAAAAAATCACCCAAAGATAATTTTGATATTCAAAATTAAAAAATGATGTCTGTTAACCTAAATAAAAAACTATAAGAATCATTAATAAATTTAAAATTAATTTTTGGTTTCATAATTATAAAGTGTGTTTTTAAGAATTAAAAATTACAAAAAGATTGACATGTTTTTATATCCAATTTCAATGTGAAATAAATTTCAATTACCAAAATTGAATTAAATGGTAAAAATATAATCAAAATAAAAAATAAAAAAAATTAAAAAGATAATATAACCATATAAATAAATCATATGAAATGATAGTTTTGACTTAAAATTGATTATTTTTCACTATTCATTAAAAAAGTGAACTTTATTATAGAATTACCAAAAATTTACCCAAAGTAAATTTTGATATCCCAATTCTAAAGAAGAAGTTTATTTTGTCAAATAAAACATATAAAAGTGTCAAAAATTATATTTAAAAGGTTTTCTCTATCAAATGGCGGTAAAATTCACTTCTAAAAATATTAATGTATTTATGATTAAAATTGGATTCATTCTCATTTTAAGCCTATAAATTTTATTTGATAAATGTAAAAACATTAAAAAAAACATGTTTAATTACAATATGATTAGTTATATTCATTATCAACAATAAAATAGCTAGGAATTAACTAACATTTAAAATATTAATGTTATATTATTATTTCTTCAGTATGACTCATCATTGTGTGAAACATAAGCCTTCACAGAATCCCATTGTTATGTGTGCGGTAAACAATCAAACATAGAATCCCATTTAATGTAAAATTAATATTTAATTCACAAATATTAACAAATATGAAAATGTCATATTCTTTATTTACATGGGATGTTACATCATTACCCCTTTTGTAAATTGTGTCATCGCAATTTTATTCACTTTTCAAATATGTGGGGGTATTTGTCCTTCATAGCATTATCAGATTCCCACATTGCCTCTTAAACCATATTATTTTTTCACAATACCGTTACCTATTTAATTACCATATTTCACAGCACTTTCTCTTTTCGATCAAGAATCTAGACGGGTTATTCCATATAAGATATATTCTCTTCCAATTAAACTACCAATGGACTAAAAACATGAGATGAATCCGGTATATACTTTATCTATATTGAAACATTAATAACATTGTGTACCAAGGATAAACTTGATGGTAAAGCCAGTTTGTAGGAAACTGATCCAATATTCTCCAGGATTTTATAGGGTCCAATGAACCTCAGACTTAGCTTTCCCTTCTTTCTAAAACACATCACACTTTTAAATGGAGAATCCTTGAAAAAATGTGATCACCTACCTCAAAATAATTATCCTTCCTCTAGTTACCCACATAACTTTTTTTCATGCTCTGATATGTTATCATGTGCTTCTGAATCAACTAGACATTTTTTTCATCTCTTCTACCAATCCTGGTCCCATCAACTTCCTTTTACCTACTTCATCATAAAAATTTGGTGTTCAACACCAATTTACATATAATGCCTCAAATAGAGCCATTTGAATACTGTAATGAAAACTATTTCTGTAAGAAAATTCAACCAAAGAAAGATGTTTTTCCTAACATCCCTGGTAATCCATTGAGAAAGCACGTATCATAACTTCCAATTTTTGAATTGGTCATTCTGACTACTCATCTGATTAAGGATGAAAATATATAAAAAAATTTAATTCATCACCCATTGACTTCAAAAGGAAAATCCCAAAGTTATAATGAATCTTGGGATCATGATAAGAAACAATGTAGAAGAGAACTCCATGAATCCTTACCATCTCAATAACAAACAACTGATAAAGTGTATCTAGAGACATATTGTATTGAATAGGTAGAAAATGATTATATTTAATTAATAGATCAATAATAACCCAGATTGTATTGTTACTTCGAGATATCTTAGGTAATCCCACAATGAATTCCATGGATAAATTTTCCCATTTCCACTATAGCACTAGTAAATGCGGAAACATCCCTTTCTGTAACTGTTATTCTTCTTTAACCTATTGAAAAGTAAAACACTTCATAGAAATGTTAGCAATAAATATTTTCATCCCATCCAACTAGTAATACTCTTGAAGATCTATGTACATCTATGTACTTCCTTGATGAATTGAATATAGAGAACTATGAGCTTCACATTACAACTCTTTCTAAAACTATTAATTACATTGCACACATAATTATTCCAAAATATCAAAAATAATTCATTATCAATGTTAAATATGGAAAAATTACCCTTCTGAACCAACTCTATATTTTTCTACAACTTACTATCATCTTTCTATGCCTGTCTTATTCTGTCTTACAGGTGCGATTGTAATGAAAACTGAAATAAAACAGAGTAATTCCCTACACCAACAAATTTTATGCCAATGTTTATGAAATCATTAATCAAAAAATTTTATTTCAAATGTAATAAGATTAATGTATCAGTACTTTTTCGAGTCAATGCATCATCCACTTTATTTTATTTTCCTACATGGTAATAAATTGTGAAATCGTAATACTTGATTTATTATAACCACCTCCTCGGTATCATGTTTAACTCATTTTCAGTAAATAAATACTTTAAACATTTTGGGTAAGTATATATTTCACATTTTACTCCGTCAAAATGATCCTACAAAAATTTAAAAGGAAAAAAACAGAAGATATTTCCAAGTTATGTTTTGGGTAAATTAACTCATAATGATTAAACTAACATTAAACATAAGCAATTACCGGATCATTCTATATTAACACACAAAAAATTCCATCAATTAAGCACCAATGTAGATAATAAATCAAAATTTCTGGAAGTTAATTCACATACCGGATCATTCATCAATCTTTTTTTCAATTCTTGAAAACAATCATCACATTCTTTTGTCAAGTTAAACTTAACACCTTTTCAAGTTAACATAGTTAGTTGGATAGGTAACCGTGAAAAATTATCGACAACCCTTCTGTAATATCTTGAAAAACCAAGAAAACTATGAATCTTAGTAATATTTTTATGTATTAGACATTCATCAACAACTTCTGTTTTAGCAGGATCCATAATTATTCCATTTTTTAAAACAATGTGACAATGTAATGAAATTTGATGTAACCAAAACTCAGACATGATGAATTTACCATACAATTTCTTTTATTTTTTGGTTTTCAAGACAACACTTAAATGACTTTCATGAACTTCTTTACTTTTGGTGTCATCAACAAACAAAACCACAAACATAACTAAGAACTCACAGAAAATTCTATTGATATGATATATGAATACAGCAGGTTCATCGGTTAAATCTAAAGGCATAACCACAAATTTATAATTTCCATATCTAGTATGAAACATAGTCTTTGGAATGAATGTTTTTTTACTTTCTATGGATGGTACGCCCACCTTCTGTTTATCTTTGAAAAATACTAAGCTCCCTGAAGCTGATAAAAAAGATCATCGATATGAGGAAAAAGATACATTTTTTTAATATTTATATTATTAAAGGATATATAATCAATAAAAAGTCTTATTGAACTATATTTATTTTTTAAAAAAAATATTGGGGAACCCCATAGTTATATGCTAGGTCGAATGATACATTTATCTAACAACTCCTATAATTTATTCTTTAATTATAAATGTTCAATTTGATCCATTTGAAAATGGGGTTTTGGAAATGGATTAGCATCATGAACTAATTAAACAATAAATTCACCTTCCCAACTAGGTATAATAACATGAAACTCATCAGATATAACACCAAGGTACTCATTTACTACAGGAACATCATCAATATGAACAGTTCCTTTATTTTGAACAATATGTGCAAGGTAACATTAATTTCCATCATTCACTAGTTTCTCAATAAAAATTTTAGCTTCATTCCTGTATACAAACTATAAATATTTTTGAAAAAAACCAATTTATCTTGATAGTCAATATTAGCATGATAAATAGAAAGAAAATACATACAGAAAATAACATCAAACTCTACTAGAGTCAAAAAATAAGGATTTCAGGTAGATTCTTTTCACAAATAAGGACAACAAGGTTTATATAATTTCTTTTTGTCTCAGCATTTCCTCTCGGTGTTTTTACCATAAGTTAAGGATTAATATATTGAGATAGAATTCCCAATTTACTAGAAATTTATTAAAAATGAATGAATGTGGAGACCTAAAATCAAACAATACAATGGCGTAATCTATATTAACAAACATTGTACGTGACACTACTTCATTTGATGTCCCAAAAACTTCTAAAGTAGGTGAAAGTGATTTTACCAGTCCTTTATACTTGTAGTCCAGCTTCTTTCTATTAGTTTATTTCTTAATTGAGCACTCATTTTCATAATGACCAATTTCATTTCACTTAAAACATTTTTCAAACTATAGATCATATTTTTTTCTTACCATTACCCTAATCATTTTTAGTGAAATTACGAGCCATATGTCCCAATTTACCGCATTAGCAGCACTTACCAGAATTCAAAAGACATCCCCCAACGTGCTTTTTAACACAATTTTCACAAACTGTAATATTTAGTTTCTTACAATCAGTGTTTTTAGAGTATTTATTACCTTTCATCTTCCATCCCAACCTCTAATTATATTGTTTTTCAAAGAACAACTGATCATTAGAAAACTCTCTTTCTACCTTTTCTATATAGCGAATAGGTTTTTTATAACTTTTATACTCATGAGACACTAAATCCCTTCAATACATTTTCTCTAATTCTAAGTGAAAATTATTGTTTTTACAATCAAGATATCATGTAAAATTTGAACCATACCATGCCACTCAAGTGAACTTTGCTCCATAATCAGCCACTAAGTCATCCTCCTTCCTCAATTCCAAGAATTGTTTCTCCACACTAAGTCGAACCACCTATGGAATATATCTCTCAAGAAACATTCCATTGAATTTATCCCATTCAAGAGAATCAATATCCTCACTACCCCTATTATTTTTAACCATCAACCACCGCAAGTCATCTTCACATTAAAAATGGTAAACAACGAGACTAACATTTTGATGTTTGGAACACCCCATGACATTGAATTTTTTTTTCAGTTCATTAATCCACCCTTCAGCTACCACAGGGCCATATGATTCTATTGATTGATGGGGGGTGTTTCCTCATGAAAAGGTTCACTATAGAAATTTTCCTATTGGGTTTATCTAGTTGATATCGTGCATTGATACCACCACCATTTATAGCCTGAGTCAGCTATTCCATCACTCCAACAAATTGTTCATCTCTAATTCTGACCATTCTAGGTTACTGATTTGGAAGGTTTTTTTCCATCTCATGTCTCCCAAACATTGCTACCCTATTTCTTCTGTGGAAAACCTTTCTGAACATAGAAATATATTAGGCAAAACAATATGGTAATATGTAAAAGCTATATCATTTCTATCAAACCATAAATTAATTGAAGGATATTAATTTAACAATTCCCTAATTCCTAATGTTTTCTAAACCGAACTTTAATACCAACTGTATGGCCCTAGCCTTATAATATTACATACCCTTGATTTAAATCATGAATTAACATTGATAATATTTTGAAGTTTACATTTTTAGATAATTAGACTATAACTATGACACTACATCTCTGATATTACAATGTAGACACTTCTACTCTGTATCAAATTTTTTCATAAAAAACTCTAAAAAGAAAAAAAAATTCTTGTTATAAATATTCTTAAATTTTTTCCCTTACGATACATTTCCTTTTACCCAGTGTAAAAAATATCAAAAAACATGGGATGAGCATAGAAAGCTCAGTAAGGGTAATAAAACAAGGAAAGAAAACATTAGTCCATCAATAAATATAATCAATGAAAGCATACATTTAGATCATAAAACATAAGCCCTTTAACATACCTCATGAAATCCTAAGATTTAAGATTAACACATTGAAATGATAAATCATAAAGGTAACTTGTGGAATCCATAACATACTTACATAGTAGCTTTCACAACTACGTAGGAAGTTAAATTTGGAATACCCATCATAGTGTATTCCATAAATCTCTGAGGAGAAACATTAAAATTTACCTATGTCATGGTACCCAATTAATTTGATATATATCTCGAGCTCACCCACCCTAGGGTTTTTACAGAACCACTCGTATGCGTAAACAATTCCCATGAATCATAACATAATCCTAACAAAGGAACAAGCGTAAAGAAATGATAAAATTTCCATATTGCAATCACACTATAAAATTTCAATATATTTACATATTAAATCCATTCTCAAAACCATTATCATTACCAAAATATGTAAATAGGGTATATGGTATTTAATTTCCTTTGAAAAACACTAGGTCTTGTAGAAGAATGAAAATATCAAATAATTCTTTGTTCGACGCTAATGTCATTGTCTGTGCATACATTAGAAAGAAAAATTATTATTTTTGTCTAGAAAAACGCTTCATAGGTAAAATATACCATTATAATAATATTAATATTTATAGGGGTTTATACACTATATAAAGGAATGTCATGTATAACAAAAATATTCCTCAATGAAAAAAGATTGAGACGAAGTCCCTTACATCGTTCCTGACTTGTCTCGTTCGTTCTTTAATCACCAAAATAATAAATTGAAGTTAATTTATACTTTCTTCAAAAAAAAATTCATTTTTAATAATCCTTTTATATAACTTATTAGAAATTATAAACATTACATAATCATTTAAGTTAATAACCGTCATTTTGTCGATATTTGGTACTTGAGTCAAAAATGAACTTCTTATAACTACATGTTGTCCATGTAGTCAACATTAAATAATTTATATAATGATATTCATGATTTACATATCATATATATCATATATATCCTTTATATATTTGTATTTATATAATTATATAACATTTGGAGATAAGAAATTAAATTCACCCTTCATGGAGATAATATGTATTATGTACGCATGAACCCTACTTTCATTTTTTTAATGCAATGAAAATATAATGAAACATAGTTATGTTATAATTTCTGTATAATATAATATATAATTTCATTAATTAAATCATGTTCTCATTCCACATATGGAATGAACGAGTCATATCACTTTGAGGTGGTGGTAGTCCGCACTTCCTCAAATAAAATTATCTTATTTACCCATTATGGAAAATATAATGGTTTGTTGTAATTTAAAATTAATGAAGCATAGAGACAATATAAATATAATATATATATCATGTATAAATACATTTCTATCATAATTTCCACCATGATATGTGTTAAGAGGTAATTGAACAATTATAGTTTCCTGAGGTAGTAGTTCATCTTGTAGAGAAGCAGTTTTTTCATATCCATTTGATGAAGTTGTGTGGAAGTGTATTTTTAATCCTTATAATAGCTACATCCTAGTATAATTAATATACTGATGTTGTTATAAAATAATGGAATAAAGATATTTTATGGGGATTGGAGAAGCAAAATAAATGAAAAAAACATGAAATAAGATGTTACCTTTAGATCGGGTAACTCGGTTTGATATGAACCTAGAGGATTTATTGAATTGCCTTATACATAGGGGAAAGATTATAGGTGTAATATAGAGATTTCAGGAGCTTATTTGGGTAGATTTTGGATAATCCAAGGGGATTGAGAGGTGTTTGAAATGGTTTTGTGGTGGTGAGCTTTTATAAGAGAGAGGAGGGGCTCTTTAGGAATGTTTGAAAGTAATATTTTATTAGAAAATGATTTTCAGTTTCAAATGGTTATAAACTAATTAAATTAAAGGATAATATAAATATATGTCTAAATAAAATCATCCAATAATAATTTTACTATTTTTGGATATTTTTTTAAACATTATATTTTTTAATTAATCCTTTGTTTCCATATTTAACTTTTACCATGTCTTCTTGTATATTAATACTATATGGTTAATATATTTACTATAAAATACCAAGCTACCAAAAATTTATCATTAATGAAAATTTTAACATCATATGTGCCATTCAGACAAATCTTTGATTTTAGGACTATTTTATTATTTATTAAATTATTAATGGATTTAAAAACTCATTTATGTCAATTTGTATAATATTCATATAATGAGTTTTTTAAAAATTGTTAACAACGTGATAAATTAGAAAAAATATCATTAATTAAGATATAAAAAGTCACAGTCATCCATAATTATGTAATGGACTATAATTTTTCAAAATAAATTTATTTTAGTATTTATAATCTCATTTATTTAAAACATTCATTATTGAGGTCATCATTACATCATCATTGTGTTATAAATAAATTTATTTATATGATGTATAAGAATTTTAAATAAAATACCATCATGTATGAAATATTTTTATCTTTCTAATTACAATTTATAGTGAAAGATAACAATTGTATAACTCTGTATTAAAATTTTTTAAGGAAACAATACATCTTTATGATATTTTTATTTTTAGTCTAAATAAAAAAATTATTAATGTAATTTTCTTACCCATGTGTCTTACAAAGGATGAACATTCTACCCAAGGATTTTATGAGTCATACATGACACATTCAATATGTTTAATTCAACTTTTAATGTAATTTTATATTATTATAATATTATTTTTACCTTGAACAACCCTATTTACCTTTAACCGTGGTAAATAAAAATCCAAACATATTATTCACCAAAAAATATTTTTAACCTACTAAAATTTTTTTACCTATTGATGAAAATAATTTATCTCTAATTTTTGAAATTCAATTCACAAAAAGGTGTAAAATTTAATTTAACTGAAAACGTTGGGTTCTTAACTGCTATGCAATGTTTTTCGTTATTCATAAAAAATAGAACATTTTCCGAAAAACATCAAAAATTCCCCTAAAAGCTAATTTTGATATTCTGAATTAAAAAATGATTCATATTTTACCAAATTCAAAAAATAATTTTTTTTTAAATTATTTTAAAATTAATTTTCATTTTCAAAACTAGAAAGAGTGTTATTATGAATTTAAAACTACAAAAAGATTGAAACATGTTTATGTCCAATTTCATAGGGAAATTATTCCAATGACCAACATTGTATTAAATGGTATAAATATAATCCAATTACACTTTAAAACTATTTAAAAAGATAATCTAAAAATATAAATAAATCAGATAAAAAAATAGTTTTGACTTAAATTGTATTATTTCTCACTATTCATTAAAAATGAACTTTTTTAGAAAAAGAAAAAAAATATAAGACAAAGTAAATTTGGATATCCCACTTATAAAAAAGATTTTTTTTTCAAATACAACATATAAAAGTGAAAATTATATATTGAAAAGGGGTTCTCTATAAAAAGGTGGTAAGACTACCTTTTAAAAATATTAGAGTATTTATGCTTAAAATTGGATTCAATCTTATTTGAAGCCTCTAAATTTTATTGGATAAATGTAAAAAAAATAAAAAACATGTTTAATAGTAATATGATTAGTTTTTATCACTCTTAAAAATAAATGATTATGCATTAACTACCTTTTAAAATAATAATATTATATTATTATTTTTTCAGTATGACTCAACATTGTGTGCAACATAAGACTTCAATAAAAACCACTATTGCATGTCGGGTATTCCACCGAACATAGAATCCCCTTTAAAGTAAAATTAAAATTTAATTCAAAAATATTAATATATATCTGAAAATTTCATATTCTTTATTTACCTGAGATGTTACAGATGTGATCAAGGAAAAGACTTGTTGTCTAAAACATGTATGTAAACATGTTTCTTTTTTTAAAAAATATTTTAGGAAAAAGAAGGATACTATGTAGAAGTGTCTCCATATAATATTCAAGTATTTATGTATAATAAATTACCTAATCCTATAAATCTCTAAACCAGGAAAGAACCTCAATGTGAATTATTAAATTAATTCATAAATATGTAATGTTTAAAGGTGGGGCCTTATAGTTTTTGGATAATTTATCACAAAATATAATAAGCTACCTCGGTTAACTCGGAGCGAAGACATGTTCCTTTGGATAGATGAGTGTTAAGAATAATTTATGGGACTAAAGAGAATATTAGTTAGCTGATATATTCACAAACTACCATAAAATATAGAGGGGTTTATAACCATTATTGATGAATCCATGAATGGATTATGATGTCTTATTAAACAAAATGAAATTGGTAGAGCATGTGATTCACCAAAATTGATACATCATTAGAAAAATTATCCAAATAATGATTTGGAGTTAGTTGGGGAAATAATTTAATTAATGAGATGGTAGAGTTATTATTACAAATAATACTCTCAAATATATACCAACCACACCGGTTTAAAGTATATATTCTTGCAGCATGAGTTCAAAATGTTCCATAGAATATGTTTGGAGATTATTAATGATTGTGAATATTCAATACATTACAAACACGAGAAAATAAAGAAGGTGGATAATTCATTGAGTTGAAAGGATCATGGTATATTATCCATAATAAGGATCGCACAATTTTTAATATTTCTGAATTTTTAAATGCTTGATATGGAAATACTTAACCAAATGGATAAATATTATCATGATCAATTAAATATTGAACTATATAACCACTTAAAGATTAATGAGGCACATAATTAGGATGTAGATCTATAAAATAAGGTTAGAAAACATCGCGATTTTAACTTTTATCATGATAAAAGTATTAGGTTGAATCAATATTTATGTTTTCCATCTATACTGTATTTGAATAAGGAGATTCTATAGGAATCACATAGTTAATTATTCTCTATTAATATTAGATGTAAAAATACGTATACATATTTGAATGTGTATTTGTATTGGGAAGGTATGAAGAGAGATATAACAATGCTTGAATCCTAGTTCTTGTTATATTAGAAAGTGATGGATGAAAGAAGAAAGTATTAGTAGATGTTACATCCATTAACCATACATGTATTAGAATGAGGGAAAATAACATTTTATGTTGTCTTTGTAGTCCCAAAAATGTCTAAAAGGAATAAGTATATATGTTTTGTAGTTGGTCATCTTAAAAAGTAACCACACTTCAAATATATTTGAGAATAATTTTTAATTATTAGTTGTAATGAAAATAATTTAAGGAATTGTTATAGTTACATAGAGTTCTGTATATGATTGTATTTTATTGGCATCCACATTTTTCCTCAATGTCATGGAAAATTCCTCATAAATATCCTGATATGAAGTTGAGTGTCATAATTTTGTGTTATCCTAAAAAATAGCCCTAGTTTTAGAGAATAATTAACCCCTATTGAAAACGATGAGATGTTTTTCAATGGATTAAAAAGGTTGTATGGATCAACACCTTCCCCCAGTTAGATTTTCATATAATAGAAACATTAAATCGATCATTCATATGGATCATTATTAATCACTCTATGGAATGAATGTATACATTCCATGAGTTATAATGATGTTGGAGAATGTAATATATTTGGTATTTAGATAGAAAATGAAATGGATGATAAACATAGATACATTTAACAACACGTCTAGAAATCTTAGAGTTAGTAGAAAATTTATACTAAAAACGACCATCTTGATTTTACATTTGATTTTTGTTAAAAAAAATTCTTGTAATTTTTACAAATGATAAGGTAATGATATTTGGAAATAGGGAAAAAATAACCCCTAGGTAATTCATTCCAATTGAAATGTTTGTTCATACCAGGATAATATCCCATCTGTTGGGGCTACCACCAAACCTCTCTATTAGGTAAATACACACCAGATCCATCACATGTAGAGAACTCAATGGTCATACCATCATAGATTGATATTTCTCATGAAGAAAAACCATTTGAGATTCTATATCATAGAGATATTTATTTTGTGAAAAAAGGCAACTCCCTTAGTAAATATATTTTGCTGAAACCTCTAATTTAAAGAAGCTATGTGTGAACCTAGGGAAATGATAAGTTATAATTGTCCTTATCTTTTTTTAATATAGTGATAAATTTTAAGAACAAAACTCATATTATGTTTGGTAGAATTTATCACCATGTGGTTTCAATTTTTTTAAAATTTTCACTTTTGAGAATGATTTTCTATATGCATTAATGAGTTGAAATCTAAATTAAATTTTTATGTTTTAGTGAAAAGAATTTGGGAAATTGAATTCAATATTTTTATTCATATCATTTATGTTATCTACTATTTTAAATTTTTTTTACCACATTTTCATATAAAAAAGTTAGAATTATTTATAGTGGTGAAAGTAATAATGGGTAGTCTAAGGAGGGGGTAAAAATACAATGATGAGGGAAAACAATAACCCAAAAAAATTTCAACAACCATTTTATGGACATATATCAAAATAATATCTTATATTATCATGATTGGTATATCTTATGTCCATTTTTAATGATAACTATTGTGGTATACCTTTTTCTTTCAAAAAAACTACAAGTAATGCACTCACCTCCCTAATCAAGAATTTTATTTTATACCTTATCCACCACCACAATTTATTTTTAAAACATTAAAATATAATAATATAATATCAATTTTTATACTAATATTTTGTTATATCTAGGGAAGAATTTTCAACCTTCTCCTCTTCCATCAAATGGTATATAAAATCATCACTCCTGTCTGTGGATGACTATTTCCCCACGAACTGATGTTATTTTTTTTCCATCACCACCTTTTACAGCTATATATAATGGTGGATAAAATTTAAATATATTAAATTTATTATATTATTTAACTTATTGAATTTTTATATCATATATTCTTTTAAATTTTCCATTCTGGGGGAATATGATAACTTCACACTTTTGTATGGAGGACAACACCCTCACGAAGGGATGTGATTTATTCAGGCCATACATGGATGGTAATAAGGATGTTTTTCATGATACTATATGATATATAATACATAATAATGATTCTTTCATTGTAATATATTATTTACCTTATTTATTTTAATTTATTGAGAAAATTGAAACAACGTTCATACAGGCGTGTGAAAAATCGTCTTCATGAATGGTGTATTGCATTATATATCTATAAATATAATTAATTACAACAAAAAATATTCTGAATATATATGGTATTTATAGATTATAAAGTATTTTGTATATTATGTAACTATGACCAATTTTTGAGGTGAAAATAGAACAAATCAGAACATTTGTGAAAAAAGCTGGTATTACTTCAGATGTGACTTTAACATGGAATTGTTATTAAAGGGGTAATAAAAGTTCAAAAGAAAATAATATATGATATGAAATATATAATTATCATAACTAAATATATATATATACTTTACATTCAATTATTAAAAATTAGGTTTGGACATATATTCTTGAATTTCATACCTATGTTAAGGGATTTCCATATCACTTTTTACTTCTATGAGACACACCCAACAGTAACTATATATTTCATTAATAGATGTCTATACTACCCATGAATTTATTTTATGACGATTATAAAAAAATAAATTTTTATTTTCATACACTTTTAGTATAACACATTTATGTGGATTATGATTCGAAATAAATAAATGTGTTATGGCAATTTTACCCCAATTTTTCTTTGTTGAGAAATATGTAATGGTATAAACCTATATTATTTTATTAAGTTTATATAAATCAATTCTAAATGTAATAAAATTAATTAATTTATTCTCAGGATATTATAAGTTTTGTTTATTATTATTCCTTCATGGGGATTACAGTTCAAATTTACGAAAGGGGTTATTATATTATATTAAATAAACATAATTTATCAATATTGATTATGTTTATGTTTTTGAAGATAAAACATTTTTATCAATATCTCATGAAACTAATTAATTTAATTATCTTATTTTTATTTCATGATAATACATCTTTTCCCATCATTTTCCCCTATAAATTTAATCAATAGACCAAAATTAATTTTTTTATGAAAAATCATCATTATTTCTAACATTGGTAAAAAATACAATTTTCTTCTAAAACACTATTTTCATAGAGTGTTTTAAAAAAGGTTTTTAACTTTTAAAAAATGAATTATCAAAATATCTTTTCCAATTTATTAATTTTTAAAATTTTTAGTGTAATCTCTATTTTTTTCCAAAACATGGCTCATTTGAGTTTTACTAAAAGCGTGAAAGAAATTTACGTTTTAATGTGTACGACATGGAAAAAATTCTTTAGAATCCAAACCAATAACTTTTTTGATGAATCCTTTATAATATTCCAATATTATATTCAATGAAAATAATTCAGAAAAGGATTTATGTTTTGAAAATTTCTTTTCAATGTGGAAATGATATTTTCATCACGAAATAATTTAATTGAGCATTAAAAATCAATTTCTATTTCTAATTTCATCTATTCATGTTACCTTATTAATAATGTTGATATAATCCAAGGGTGAAAAATTCATCCCTTAAATTATTTATATTTACGATTGAATTATGTTTATGAAACATATTTATATTCCAAGGGTTTTACCGTTTGGAACCGATTATGAAACTAGCTTATTTTTAATGTTATGCTATGATGAAATAATGAAATTATTTCTAAACATGTATATTTTTTAAAGGTTTTGATATAAAGAAATATTTAGGAAACACATTTCATTTCGTGAATTATGATATGATTAATGTTTATAATCAGTTGGCACACATATGAACAATTTTCATTACGTGATTGGTGGGAAATGTATATATCTACATTTCATTCGGTAAGGATTTATATCTCATGACATATGTAGGAATGGAATAGAGATTTAAATTAGTTCATTTAGGGTATTTTTCTTCTATAATGGTATTTGGAGTGACCCTTAACATCCATGATGGTTTGGGGAGTGAATCCATGCCACTATTTTAGCCTTGGAAATGATCTTTTACTATTATGGAAACGATTTTCTATACTAATGTTCATAAAGTAATTATATGTCTTATGAGATTTTAATTCACTCATGTATCATGTTATTTTATTTCCATATGATTCATGTATTAGGAATAGCCAATATTTATTCCGTGACTCTATATTATGATATTTTATATGTAGGGTCTGATTTTGAAATGTTACACACATTTTCTCTTACATTAATGTTCTTTTTATTTTATGTATCTATTATATTTACCTTTAATTAGTATATGAGATCAAACATTCTTATGTTTCTATTCCCCATGTTATGATTAAATTAATTATTTTTTATATTTCTAATAAGGGTGTTAGTTATGTATAACATGGTGGTAGATGATGTGGTTTACATATGACCTAGTTGTTTCTATTTCCATGTTTCCAAAGATAATATACTGTTATGATGATCATGAATTTGTTTAAATAATTCATTTAATTCTCATCTATGAATATGTAATATCTATGTATGAAAATATTGGGTCAATATATTATACACTATTCATATCTTTCATCTCTACTAGTTGTTCTCTACATTTTCATTTGTTTAACATGGTTTGGTCGTATAAATTTAATTTGATAGTAGTTTCACCAGCTCATCTTGATGGTACTAGTTGTTTTTTCATTCTAGAAACCCTTATGGTGAATGTAACCACAAACATGATTTCAATGGTAGTATGTTTATTAGTGTTGGCTGAATTCATAATCTAACGAAATCAACTTATGATGTCAAAAAATTACATTAACTATCCTTGATAATGTAGTAACATTTTTATCAGATTATAACAAAATTGGTAATAGGGTTTCTTTCCTTTTTACAATTATAGTGAGAAATTCATCTTCCATCAATATTAGTTTTTAAAATTATAGCATAATAATATACCTATAATTCTAGTAGTAAAATATCAGTTCCAACACCTTTAATGATAGAAATACTTCATTATGGATGTATTATCATAACCATGATGTGGTATTAGAACCATATTCAATAGTGGTAGATGAATATTGAAGGTATGTGATCCTATATTTCTATGGTAGAAGTATAAATAACCTTATTTTGTTCGTTATAAAATGTGACAACATTTCATTGCACGAAAACCTAAATCGGTATTAATTTTAATTACTTAAACATATAGAATATATTTTAACTATTATTTTGATATAAAAATATACTGTATTTTATAAGAGTATAATTATATGTTTGATTAATATATTTGGGCAAAAATTCATTATACATACACACATGTAGAATTTTTGTAATGATGGTATATTTTACTAATGTTTTCTATTTTAAAAAATTTGATATTTGTAAATTTATTTGAAAAAATTTCTTTCATTATAAAACACCTTTAATGTTTAAAAATTATATTGAATATTTATTGGAAGATAATTACCAAGGAAAATATCTATGGAATTAACATGTTAAAAGTTATTAATTTTAAACTATTTTATATATTTTTGACATAATTATTTACCTCATGTTTTTCAAAATAAAATTTATTGTTTTCATAATTGAAAATCTCTCATATGAACTAATCATCATATTGGATTTTGATTAAATTTAATCAATGCATCCATTGTGGAATTTAAAATTTTATCATTATTCAATAAATTTAAATAGATAGAAACATGTTTTTATATTTTTTTATTTTGAAACCATTTAATAGAGGGAATGATTTTAGGAAACACCAAAAAAATTATGATAGATGGATCTTGATGATCATTGGTGACTTTTCAATAAATAGAGATGATGACATGTTGTGAGATACTATCATGACAGTTGAATGAGATATTTGGATAGTATTGTTTCATTTCTAGATTTATAATGAAACTTCAATGATCAAGTCCCTATTGATAAATTTGTTAGATACCATCGATCTACATCAACTTCCCTATCTTCTGCTCTTAGATAATCTTCACTAATTATAAATTTTCACCAAGATATATTTTATTTCATCTATTTTTAATTGTAAGGATAAAATTATGAATTTCATAATCAAAATATTATATGATATTAGTTATTTTATGAACAAAATAAATGAACTTATCTTTTGAATCCCTAAAAAATCAGGTTTTATAGTTGTTTCATCCTCCAAAAAAACAGTTTGGAGGTTTCTTTGGGTATTATTAATGGTATATTTTTAAAAAACTTTCTCACACATTTAATAGTTATGTTTCACAGTGGGTACCAATCGTCTTGTTGAGTAGATATGATTGAGGACTATAGTAGGATCTTGGTGATCTAAAAAACTATACAAATACTGTGTTCATAATTTATATCCATTTGATTTTGTTTTTAAAACCACACAACATTTCTAACTCAGCAATATTAAATCCCTACAAATTAATATTTTATAAAATTTTCAAATTACTATTCAACTTCATCTAGCCCATTATTTCCTTCTATCTAGGAACAATAATTATAAAAATTTTAAAAATATATTAATAGTTCTTATATATAATTTTTATATTATATATATCATATATTAAAATTAATTTAATTATAATGAGTAATTTTAGGCATTAATATTTGAATTAAAAATTGAAATTTTATATTTATTTAATTCTAAACTGTCTATAATGAAAGACTAATATATTTGGAATACAATAGCTCCGTTTCAGAATTCTCTATAACATAATTTTTATCATGATTAAATATATGAATTTTTATTCAACCTTATATTGATACCTAATTATATATATATATATATATTTTATTTTATGAATTATTGTATTCATTAGTTCAAAATTCTAAATCTATTATTTAAAATATCGTATATGAATTTTTTTGATATATCCTAGGTAGGATTACTAAATTAGTTTAATTATTCCTTAATATTATATTGTATTCAGTTGTGGTCTTGGAATAAGATTTTGATCACTGTTTATACCTATTATGTGTAAGAATTATAATTAAATTGTGCCCCATTTTGAGTAATGATTTCATAGGTAAAGTAACATTGGTTATAAATTCTTATATTGCAAGGGTCTTTTGCCTTGTCTAGATATGCGGGGGTTGTCGGTCGATCCCATTATAAAAATGATTTTTGTTATTATAAGTTTCAATTTATTTTATTACTTTGATGAAATTTTTTCATATACCATAAGAATATGAATACATTTAAATATTTATGAATATTATTAGACTTAAATTTGTGTTAGTAACACATAATTTGTGTTCTGTAATGATTTATATATTACTTGTTGAAATAAATTAAATTCATAAATAAATAATTACTATCATAGATAAATTTAAAATAAATAATTAATGAAAATGTGGATATTAAATTCATTTAAAAAATTAAATGTTAGATTAATTTCAAAGTGAAATATTCCCAAGAACATGATCATTTATTCATTTAGGATTTTCTATAACATGTTACCCCTAAATTATCTTATGTAGTGATGTAACATAATGAAATTACCTTATGAGTTAGGATCTACATTTTTTGAATTTTTAGTCTGCTATACCTAGCTAAGAAATACAACGAATTTGGATATAATAATAATTCTTTCCGTTTTATCTATATGATGGATTGAATTATAATATGGCACATCATTTTTATAGTACATAATATGGTAGATCACAATATTAAATGAATTTAAAACATGATACTCATATGAATAAATTTATATATAGATATATTGTAATATTTTCCTATAATTCTTGACATTGAGGAAATATATTTATAATTAGATATGCAATATAAGAAACATTTTAACATAACATTTTTTTAACTAATTAATTTATATGTTTTAGAGGAACACATACTAAGTTAACAATAAGTTAAGTTATTCAAAATAAATCTATATGCTTATGGGAAAAATAAAATTATTTTCCCATGGAATAATAAAATTAGATTCTTCGTATCCAAATGAATTTTATTCATTTATCATATATTCAGTGTGATTTCATATTTTAAGGAATTGAAGATACTAAAAATTTACATTATGAATTGAGATTATTTTGGAATTCATTCAAAAATAAAAATTTCAATTGTATTAAAATGTGAATGAGATCAGGAAATTGTTTTCAATTTTCTCAAATTGATGAGGAGAAATTACTTTGGAATGTGATGTCTAGGTACTGGTGAAATATAGATTACATAAATGGGTTAATGTTAATGCAGAAAAAGAACATTTATTTATAAATTCTAGTATTGTTTTATTATAATATCTAGTTGATGTCATTGATATGTTAATGTAATGTTTAGAAGGATTTAATTATTTTTTAAATTTAAAGTTTTTTCTTGGGTAATTGATTTATTTTAGGAAACCATGTGGAATTTCCTATGCACATATTAGGGTCATACGTATTAATATATCATTTTTTATGTTTCCATGAAATATATATTATATTTTCAAAACACTATACAATTATATGAGTTAAAAACAAAATAATAAATTGAGGGGTTTTGTTGTTTTAATTTATTTTTGTGTAGAAAATTTTTGTTCAGTCATGAAATTATATTTAGGGGAATATATCATGTCAATATTGATCTATCTATGTATTTGTATAGTTTTTGGTTTCCACCTATATGATATAAGATGTTCTTCAAAAAAAATATTATTATGAACAATTTGGGATAATGGATTTGATAAATAAGTTTTAGGATTCATCATATTATATAACATGTTATAATATAATATAATGACAAAAAATTATTCTATATGATGAATGTTTTTTTTCAAAATTCTTTTAAAAAAATCTAGGATAGGATCCCACCACATTTTGGTTGAAAATTTTAAAGGGTAATTATATTTAAAAGAAAATTATCCAAAACCCAATAATAAAATATATGATTTGAAAATAATTCTCTTAATTGATAAATATTCCTTCTAAAGGAGAATAAGTGTGTAACACCTTGTGATTTTGTGAATTATTTGGTTTGGAATTAATTTAATCCTTTTAATATTTTTATTTCTCCAAAAACTAAAAATAGTATATATTATAGTAAATAAATATGTATGTATTGTGTTATACACAACACCATGTTAATCATACATTTAACAAAACATAAATTTTATCTTTCTCTACCTGAAACACATAGGTTATCTTACATTAAAGGCATCATTGACTTTCTTCGATTGCTTTTGTACGACGCAACATAGAGTGTTACCGAATAATTATATATTATTAAAATATTATTATTTAATAACATATAACATAACAATAAAATTAATGATTATATGAATAACCAAAATAAAAATAGATATATTTTAATTCATTGGTTACATATTAATTAGAAACTAATATAAAAACATAATGAATATAAATGGAATGATTTTATAAAATATTTTTTATGTAAAAAGATGTTTTATATTAATAAGTTTAATTAATTACAACTTATCAATGTCATTAATTGAATTTAAATGTTATATATGCAAAAAAAAAAAATTATTTTTATTCATCCAATGTATTTTTTATGTATAAAATAAGGAATAAAGTCCAATATTACACATAAAAACTTATATTTTTATAAACCTGATTTTACCACCTTTTAATGGTGAACCTATATTAAATCCAAAATTTAGAAAATTAAAAAATAATAAATCTAAAAATAAAATAAATATTTTAATCAAATATATATAAATTATATTAGGATGATTTTTTGGTATTTTTCTCTAAGGATTCATTTTTATTGAATAGTAAAACATACTAAATTCTAATTTCAAAATTGCTTATTTATATAAATTTATTATAGAGTTATTATATATTTTTAATTGGAATTAATGTTTAATTATACTAAAATTTTATCAATTAATCCAATTTTGATAATTGTAAAAAAAATTAAATTGAAATTTTGTATAAAAACATAGTAAACATTTGATCATTTATAATTTAAAAACCTCTTTTGTTGTCCCATCCGTGAGATTAAATTTATATTAATTTATGTGAAATATGAGACTATAATTTTATAAAAATGTATTCCATATTAGGAATCCTAAAAATATATAATTTATGAGATAGTCTACTTAGTTTTTGACCCAAAATATTTGTGAATTTAGTTAAAATTAATAATAACGAATAAGATAAAATTAAGCTTACCAATAGAATAAAAGTAAATCTTAAGGGAACAAATTACCAATAAATTTTCCTAAATCCAATTTTTGGGAAATTATTTTCCAATTAAATATACATAATTGAGTTTTTATGGGTTTTTATTAATTTTATTAAGTTAAAACGTGGGTACATCAAACTTGTTTTAAAAAAAACGAAGTGAGTCCTTTTAATCCCCTATAAAAGGCCACCACCTCTCCCACTTCCTCACACCTCTAAAACAACATAAGATTATCCATGATATTACCAACACACATACCAACATCCTTAAATTCTTCCATGAAAAATAACATTAGGAGTAAATAAATCCATGTAATCCCTTTAGGGAAAACTAAGAGAAGTTACCTAAGGAAGAGGTAACATCCTTCCTCAAGATCATTTATATTATTTTTATTCTCCACTCATCCACTATTATTATTCCATGATTATAAAAAAGGTATCCTAAATATATTTATATTTTTTCTATGAAAATGGATTATCTACAATTACACAGACTTATATCTAATGGGTAATGAACATACTATTTATGTGTGTAACAAACTACCGCCTTAAGAAATGATGATTGTTATTTTTTTCTTTTACCACCTATCATTATTAAAATTTATGATATATAAATGGATTAAATTTTAATTATACAATAAATATTATTTATTTATGATTTTTAAATACTTTTAATACACAAATATTTAGACATTCCATTTCGTTTAAATATGATAATTTAATTTGATGATGTATGGACTACTGCCACGTCTATTAGATTTCATTCATTGACACATGACATAAAAAGTATAAAGTATGTGTTTAGTGAAATTATATGATATATATGTAATAATAATGATAATTTAAGAGGAATATTAATTTATATATAAGAAATTTTTTCTTTAAATATAATAATGAAACGGAAACCAAATTCATGTGCTCATACGACTAACTGTCCCCATGAACGGTGTACTCTATTTCATTATTCTATATCAAATATATTATTATAATAAAAATATAATGGATATAAATTATATTCATATAATGTTTTAAAATATTGATATCGTGATATAAGTATAAGGACAACAAGTATAACAAATTAATACACATGTGAAAAATAAAGAAGATATTACCTGAAGTGAAACCATAATAATTAATTGTTAACAAGAAGTTAATATAATGTCGTATTAAAATATTATATGTCATTTAATATAAAAATATGGTTCTTTGAGTGATTTATAATAATATTATATTTATTTAATAGAATGTTTATAGGTGTATAATTAGAGTCAAGACACAAGGTAAGGTAATTTATATAACTTTTTATATCCATGAGATGCATTCCATGTTCACCACATTATTATTTTTCATAGTGTATATACTAGGCATGGATGTATTATGTGGTTATTATACATAAATTTATTGGTATTTTTATATCCATTTTATGATATCTCATTTCATTTGTTTTAAGGTTCAAAAGGTATAAAATTGGCAATGTACTTTTGTCTTAATTTTTATTCTTTGAGACACATGTTTTTTATGAACAAATGTTATTTTAAGAGGGCTGTAAGATAAAATGAAAATTTTACATCATGAATATCCTTTTTATTGATGATATTTTATGCTTTATGAAATTTTATTTTCATATATGGTATGTATAATTCAATGTTACCAAGTGGTAATAGTTTATTGAAACAATATCATAATTTATTAGGATTGATTAGGATTATTCTTCCATTGATGAAATCCTATGGTCCGTATCTCAAAAAAAATCAATAATTCTCTTCTACTATATATATTCATGATATTTTAATATATTGGTATCTTTTTTTCCAATATGTGGAACGTAATATTACTAAGAAAATGTTTTTAAGAAAGTCTAAAATTACCACTCTGTCCTATCAGAAATCTATGTTCATTCAAAACCTTATATTCTAAAAAGGTAATAAAAATATTTTCAAGACTTATTTAAATGTTCTCAATGTATTTTTAATTATATTTATTTCAAAAAAATCATTATTTATTTATATTTTTTAGAATTATTCTTTAAGAAACATGTTTAAATTTTTGAAGCTTTATTTATAGGTTTTTAATGTATTTTCATAGAAATGGGGTTCAAAATATTTTCAAGATATATTTACATGTTTTCAGTTTATTTTTTATGGTATTGTTTTCAAAACATATTCAGTATTTATAAATAATTTTCAATGTGTTTTCCATGAAATTGGATATCAAAATGTTTTGAAGAATATATTATAAGTTCTCCAAAAACAATTCACAATTTTTTCATGGTTATTTTATATTATTTCATGGAAAAATGTTTTAAAATGAGTTAAAGATTTAATTCAATGTTTTTATTTCATATTCAATGAATATTTATATTATTTGTTTTTTGGTTTTAAAAAACTCATTTTGAAAGGAGAAAGGATATTTTAATCATGAAATGTTTTCTGAAATATATTTTAAAATTATATTCCATCAATGATGAAATCCAATGATGTTACTTATTTTTTTATGAGAAATAATACAATGGTTACATTAATATTTTTTCTTTGAATGGATTATGTTTTGATGGTGTGATGTTTAAGAAACCCATTTCACTTTCACGAATTATATGTTTATTAATCTCATTTCCCATTCATGGGTTATATGTTTATAAAACCTGCTTCTTTTCCAGGGTTATTATTTGAAGAAAAGATTATGAAATCTATTTATTTTCCATAGGACATGATAAGACTAAATGATTATGATTTCCATTCTAATTCATGGGTTTTGATATAAATTTTTATTACATTGTGGAACATGTATGTATGATTTAATTATGAGATATTTGGGTCCTATATATCCCTATAATGCATTGTGTAATGATTTATATCTCATGAGATATAATAATATTGTTTTAGTAGTGAACATTGAGTATTAAGATGGCCATGGGAGTGATCTATTACTACAAAGATGGTTTGAGGATTGAATTCAAGCTATTAGGGTGATCATGGGAGTCAACCACGATTTCCAAAAAGGTCTATGTAGTGAACCCATACTACTAATATGGTTGTTGGTGTGAAAAGTTAATACCAAGATGGTTTGGAGAGTGTACATGTACTAATATTATGGTTATTTAAGTGATTCCTTGACTACTATATAAAAAATATTATATTCTTACATGTTTTCCACAATGATATGTGTTATTATAATGTTATGATTTCTATCGAATAAATTCTTTATTTCCTCATGATTCATGTATTATTAACTTCCCAAAATTATTCCATGATCAATGTATATGATCTTTGATATAACTGGTATCATATTCTACTTTCATTAACATATTATCATATGCTAATGTTCATAATTATTCTTACATGTCTCTCTTTTTACCCTTACTGAGCATCTAAGTTCAACCCTTTTTATGTTTCCTTCTCCCAGTTATGAAGATATGTTTAATGCTTGCTATGTCTACGAAGGGTTCTAGTCATGAAAAACCTATTGGAAGCTAATTTATCTCACCTATGTACGAGTGTTTATGTATCCATGTTTTTGAAGCCACTAGACTAATATAGTATTTATCCATCTATCTATATAATGTTTTAAATATTTCACAAATGTTACATAATGTATTTTTAATTCAAGTGAGTGTCTCTATATTTGGAATTAGAGAAAAAATTTAGTTAACCTTTCGATTCTAGGGTAATAAAACATTATCAATATCCCTTGATATATTTATAAGGATATGTATAAGGAGGTCTCTAAGGATAAGTATAATCATGAGTTAATTATTAGTAAAATATCCTAGTATTTTGGTAAAGGATCAAGTGAGTGGTTTAATAGAAATAAATACCTCTCTAGATACTACTTATGGATGTGTATCAAACACATATGTACCTATGAATAACATCTCAAGAAACGTTTTTAAGTATTGTCTCGGAAAAACCTGGTACATGAGAAAGGGACATGCTAAACACCTGGATTTATTGATTCAATAAGGTTTTCCTTATGACTTTACATTACTTCATGTTTTGAAAATCACAAATACCCAATACCTAAGAAAATCTATATTTTACTTTTATAAGGAAAATATCCTAATTGAAATTTACCATAACTTAGATTTTTCTTATACATAGCAATACTTTTCTTATGTATAAAAAAATCGATTCATACCCAAAACCTCAGAATCATAAAATGCTAAGGTATGAAGCATTCTGTTTTTGGATCCGAATTCTGGATGTGAACTCTAATAAAGTTCCACTCTGAATTCTGGATACGAACATTTACTACTTCGACTCCGAAATTTTACTTGTTCGACTCCGAACTTTTACTAGTTCGACTCCGAACTTTTACTAGTTCGACTTCGAACTTCTACTAGTTCGACTGAGAACTTTTACTAAGTTTGACTCCGATCTTTTACTAGTTCGACTCCGAACTCCTACTAGTTCGACTCTGAACATTGTATGTTCAGAATCTGAATTCTGATGAAACCAGACACTGAATTTCCATAGAAATTCAGACTCTGGATTTCTACAGAATTCAGGATCTGGATTCCATTAAAACAGAATATGAATATCCTTTATATTATAGGCTCCGAATTCCATTTTGGATAAACTCTGAACTTTTATTTACTTAGACTCCGAACTTTTGTTTTGCTTATAATTACTCTCGTTTCATTATAAAATTATGTCGTGCATTCAGTTACACATGTTTTGTTATAAAACGATGTCTTCCATTCTGTTTCTAACTAATCATGGGTTGAGTTACACGTATACAGGTCCCTCCGAAATTTAAGGAGAATATGACCATTGGTGGAGGGAGCTGACTGTTCCAACCAAGCCTATAAATAAGAACTCATTTGAACAAGCTCGACACTGATCATTGACACTAGTGCTTACTTACTGTTGACGTGATTTCAATAGAGAGAGGCTCTTATAAACTCTCAAGCTTTGTGCAGAATGTTTGAACAACTTGTTCAAACATTGCCTTGTACAGATTGCTTCGTATGACTCTGAATATTAGTGATTACATTCGAGGACTTCTGGGGATAGAAAGACAGAGGTGCCGACTTCCTTGATGTTTGAGGGCTTCCTTGCTGAGGAAGGCAGAGGTTCCAACAACCTTGAAGTTGAGGGCTTGCGGGGATAACAAGACAGAGACTCCGATATTCGTAACGAGGGCTTACCCTAGTGTCAGTAAGATAGACTTTCTTGAAAGTATAAATCAAGGGACCTTTATCCAAGGTTGTTGGATACCCTTCTCCTTGGGTTAAAGGATTTTAATATTGTTACTTGTAGTTTTACTACATGTTTTTCTGCTACATATTGTATTGTAGGGAAAGTATAATCGTATTATATTTCCTTACACTTGTACTCGGATTAATTTAGATTCTATACGCTTTAATGTAGAATCTCGTATTTTAAACCTTGGTTAAGTATCCATTTCCGGATCCATATTTCCTGAACCTGTTTTCGGAATCACATTCCATATTTAGGCAAGTGCATAGAACTAAATGTTTATAACTTCATACCATGTTCAAATTTTCCAATTGGTGTTAGAGTTATTGTGAATTTGCTTAGTTTAACTTTGTTAAACTTAGATCTTTCCTTGTTTAAGGAATTTTTTAAAGTGTACAATTCACCCCCCCTCTTTTATATTGTGCATCTACATCATTATTTCGATCCTACAATTGGTATCAAATCATTTTGGTACAATCTGAAGTCATCTCACTATTAGATTCAGAAGGAAATTTTCAGATTCATACTTTTCAGATTCATATTTTCGGAATCATAGTTCGGATTCACATTTTTTTGGAGATAAAATTTTTCGTTCTTAGAATATTTCTCTTGATTACAGACATATACTTTTAAAAAAAATTTGTGACAAAGTTTTTCTTAGAGATGGCAGGTTTAAATGTTGGTTCTATCGACAACCTTAATCCTATATGACCACCGATTTTTTATGGTAATGACTATGTGTATTGGAGAGATTGAATGAAGTCTTTAGTTATCAATACTGGAGTATTAAATTTTGTTATGCTGACTGGAGGTTATAAAATTCATGATAAAGAAGTAAGTGTTTTTACAAACCAAGAGAAGCATGATTATCAATTAAACTATAAGGTACACAACACTCTACTTTGTTTAATGACTAGGAACATATATAGCCTAATTTCTTCATGTGAGACAACTAACTGTATATAAAAGAAACTTGAAGTTACATATTTTGGTACATCTAAAGTGATTGAGACAAGAAGAGCTATGTTGAGAGTTGAGTATCTTGGTTTTAATTTTCCTTATGGTGAACCCGTTTGTAAAGTTCCACAGAGGTTTAGAACAATTGTAAATATTCTACAATCTATGGGAGAAAAAGGTCTGGATGGTGAAGCTTTAGTTGACAAGATTATTGATATTATTCCCAATGAGTTGGAATCAAAGAGAACAGCTATTGATGAGAACAGGAAGGTCACTCAAATTTTGTTAGATGAGCTTCTTGGAAATCTTCTCCAACATGAAATAAGGATGAAGAGAGATGCTGACAACATTAAGAAGAAGAATGGAAATGGTACTGGTGCTTTTACCACAACTTCAAATCACATGAAAGCTAATACTCATGAGAGACTAACTAGATCCAAGTCTAAGAAGATTATTATCCATTCCGAATCTAGTGAGAGTGAAGTCTTAGAGAATGAGTTTTCAAATCATGCTCGAAGGATGAACAAGATAGCTGGTCAGAGAAATTTCCAATTCAATTATAAGAAAAAGGAGATATCATTCTTTAGTTTATCGGAACGCAAGATCAACTTGCTGATATTTTCACAAAATCATTACCCTCAAATAGATTTGAATATATTAAACAAAAGTTATCAATGATAACCATAAGGTAGTCATTCTTCATTAACTTGTTGTTGAACAATTCTCCTTACAGTAATAAACTCCTTTTCATTGGGGTAGTACATTTGCATGTTAGTTTAATCAATAAATTTCATTGTCAGTTTTCTTTTCAAACTTATGTAATTAAATTTTTCGTAACATTTTTGTTAATAGAAATTATTGGAACTGAAATTTTCATAATAAAAATTTCCGAAACTATAATTTTCGTTATAGAAATTTCTGGAACTGAAATTTTCATAATGGAAATTTCCAGAACAGAGATTTTCATAATGAAAATTTCCGGAACTAAAATTTTCATAATGAAAATTTTTGGAACAGAATATTTCCTAAGGAACTTTTCGTAATAATCTTTTCATAATGAGTTTTTCGTAATGAGTTTTTTGTAATGATTTTTTTGTAATGTGTTTTTTGTAATGAGTTTTTCGTAATGAGTTTTTCGTAATGAGTTTTTCATAGGAAAAATTTTCTTCAAGCAGAGTATCACTTATTATGAAAAAACATCCTAATCAGTCTGAAAGTTAGGATTTCATTACTTATGTTTTGGTAGTCATATTTTTCATGAAGGTATTTTTCCTGTGAGTTTTAAAATTATACGGATTCTAGTTTTCCTTAAATCTGCAGGTTTTTCTTAAAACCTCAAAAGATAAGAGTCAAGTTTTTGTTGAAGGAAAATTTTAAACCGTCAGATCAGATCAAATATATTTTCAACCATTAGATGGTTTTCGGAAGACCAAAATTCACCTCCATCGCCTATAAAATGGGGACCCTGAGAGTCATCCCAAATCAGTTTTTAAAGCTTTCGCATCTTGAAGCCCTGACTCTCTTCTTAAGGACCTTTCCAATCTTTGTCAAAACCGTTCTGAATCTTCCAGAACTCTCCAATCCGAATGTCTGTTGAAGCTACATCTCAAGACATGTCTACCTCAATGCCAATCTCAAAATGGTTAGTTTTAAAGGAATGGTTAGTGCATTCAGATTTATACAAGTCTGACTCCATTATATCTATGAATATCAGTTTGAATGGCAGGGAAGATGTTTGTTTGTCTAAGTCAGAAAAACCGGATCCAGTTTATACAGATTTACTTGTTGAGTTCTACGAGTCTGTTTCGTTCCAGCAGGAAGAGGGAAGAGAGTTATTTTCCATCAAGTCTTATGGTAAGATATACAAATTATCCTACACCAAGGCTGCAAGTTTGGTGGGTTTATCATATGAAGGGGAAGCAGAGTTTTTCTTACATAGGCTTCCAGATGAGCAAGGAAGTTTCAAAAAGGTGAAGGAACTGAAATGTCTTGGACTTAAAGACACAAAGACTGCTAAGATTGCTCATCTCACTCCAAATAATCGAATTATAGAGTTGTGGGTACAAGGTTTTCTCGTACCATGAATGGGTGTCAAGGAAAATCTGAAGAAGAGTGACATTTATGTCCTAGATTTCCTGGTAAATCTAAGGAAGATAAATTTGATGAGGCATTTTTTTATTACAGTAAAGAATATAAAAGAAGGGAACTTGGGAGCTCAAATCATTATATACCCTGCCTTACTATCGAAGCTGATTGTTCGGTGTATAGATTATTTCATAGTTGGTTGTAAGTCTAATGTTATGAATTGTATGCTTATGCTCAACAGTGATGATACTTTGAAATGGATGAAGATGGGTTTTTCTGCTGAATCCGGAGAATTCTACCCATTACCAGAGGGAGAGGCTGAGGCCATTCCGGAAAACGTGCTGAAGGATGAACCAGCAAAGAATGTTATTAAGAAGAAGAAGCTTAAGGAAGTGGTTGGTGATGAAAAAACTCCCAAGTCTAAGGAAACTCAATCTGCACCACCCAAGGTAAAGAAACAGAAAGCATATCCGGATGAAGTGGCATCCAAGTGGAGGGAAGACAAAGAGAAGAGAAAAGAAGGGGATCCACAGTTCGGACTGGGCCTGGCTAAGGATAAGGCCTTAAGGGGAAAACCTACAGCTGCGTTATAAAAATAGGAAAAATAGAAGAAGATGATGAAAAAGGTTTTTGAAGGAGATCTTGTACAATCTCTGTTAAGAGATACTGAAATATCCTCTAAGAAGATTCCCATTCTAGAAACCTTTTATGTCCAACCATCTTTACCAGAGACTCCAGATAAGAACTATGTCACTCCGAAAAAATTCAAGGGTAAAGAGGTAGTTGATGAAATAAAAAAATAAGATGGTGAAGAAGTCGAAGAAGAGGTTGTTGTAGAAGAAGAAGAAGAAGGAAGTGACGATCTTGATGATTTGATCAGACAAGTAGAAGAGTATAAAGAAAATTCTGAATCCACAAATTTACCCACTCCGAGAAATGCAGTTGAGAAAGAAAGTGGGAAGGATAAAGATGTCCCAGAGAAAGAGAAGGAAAATGTTCGGTATGCTAGGGAATAATCCTATGAGAAGAGTTTCTTTGAAGAAGGGGCAGAAAAGGAGAAACCAGATGATGATCTGATTGTTCAATTATCAAAAAGTTAGAAAGAATCTTCAGATGATCAACCCATTCTGAAAGCTGACAAGGGGAAGCAAGTTTTGATGGATACCCCAATAAAAGTTATTTTCCGGAAGAAGGAGGTTGGTGGTTCTTCTAAAAGGAAAATGGTTCAAATTGAAGAAGAACAATCTCCATGAAAGTTATCGGATTCAGAGTCATCATCACATGGTCATGATTTTGTGGTTGAATCTCTAAAAAAGTTGGTAGACACCATTCCGATTTTTCCAACCATAGACTCTAGATGCCAGATGATGCAACATAGATTGAATCAGAAATCAGAAGCCTTATCCATGCTGAAAGATAAGTGTATAAAGATTGAGGAAGACCATAAAAGTTTTCTTATCAATTATAATGTGCATAGAAAGTCTTGAAGAAAAATAACTTTGGTGTCTAAGAAACTTGAAGAAGACTTGGCTGTGATTGATAATTTTTATAATGGGGTGAAAGATGCATTTGACACGGAGGATAACAAGATCAATAATCTTCCGGAAGAGCTGATCATTGAGCAAAGCACTCGGAATCAACAGGTCAGAGATCTGAATGGGAAGCTTAAATCTGTAGCTCATAACTGTAAAGGGGAAAGAGATTTCCAGATCGAGGTTAAGGAGAATCTGGAAAAGAAAGATGAATTACTAAAGATGCAGGAAGAAGTCATGAAGGCTCAGGCAGAAGCTTTGAAAGCCCAAGAAGAAAGGATAAAAGCTTTAGAGAGGCAAGCTGATGAAGACTAAAGAGACTTGAATAAGCTAAAAAACATGTTGAAGAAGCTGATCCCAAAGTAAAAGGAAGGAAAATAAACCCACTCAGATCATTTTTTTGTATTTGTCTTTCTTTGTAAAAAAATTTCTCAAATATAATAAAAATTTGGTTGGTTGTATCTTGTTATATACTAATGTTTTAGGTACAATATTTTCTTTTACATTCCCTGAATTATTTTTGAAAATCACAAAGGGGGAGAAGAAAAAAGAATTACTCAAAAGGGGAGAAAGAAAAGTTTAGAAAGAAAAATTTCTAAGTGAAATATCCTTAATGTGAGGGAGAGTTCCCCATTATGAAGTTTTTTATTCCAATTATAATGAAAACTCCACTCCAGAAATTCAGAATACAATCCTTAGAGTTTCAATGCCTAAGGGGGAGTTAGTTGTATTCACTATCATCCATGAACAAAGGGAGAAAAGTTTTAATTTCAAAGTCTAATGAAGATTTTCAAAGTCCTTATAATCTTTTTCATAAAGATGTTTGTGCTTTCCAAAAAGGGGAAGATTTTTGAGTCAATAAGGGTTTCCTTATTACATTCCATTCCTTCTTATTTTGAAAATCACAAACACCCAATACCAAAGCAAATCTATATTTTACTTCTATAAGGAAAATTTTCTTCTATAATGAAATTTACCCTAACTTAGAATTTTCATATACATAACAATATTTTTCTTATGTATAAAAAATCGGATTAATACCAAAAACCTCGGAATCATATAATTCTAAGTTATGATGCATTCTATTTTAGGATCCGAATTCTGGATGTGAACTCTAATAAATTTACACTCCGAATTCTGGATATGAACTTTTACTAGTTTGACTCCGAACTTTTTCTAGTTCGACTCCAAACTTTTACTAGTTCGACTCTGAAATTTTACTAGTTTGACTCCTAACTTTTACTATGTTCAACTCTGAACTTTTACTAGTTCGACTACAAAATCTTACTATTTCGACTCAGAACTTTGAAAGTTCATATTCTGAACCCTGATGAAACCAGACATCGAATTTCCTTATAAATTCAGACTCTGGACTTCTACCGAATTCAGGTTACGAATTCCTTTAAAACAGAATCTGAATATCCTTTTTATTATAGACTCCGAATTCTATTTTGGTTAAACTCCGAACTTTTATTTTCATAGACTCCAAACTTTTGATTTGCTTATACTTACTCTCGTTTCATTATAAAATGATTTCGTGAATTCAGTTACAAATGTTTTGTTATAAAATGATATCGTCCATTCTGTTTCTAACTAACTGTTGGTTGAGTTACATGTGTACAGGTCCCTCCGAAATTTAAGGAGAATATGACTGTTGGAGGAGGGAGACAACCCTTCAAACCAAGCCTATAAATAGAAGCTCATTTGAATGAGCTTGACATTGATCTTTGACACTAGTGCTTACTTTCTATTGAAGTGATTTCTAAAGAGAGATGATCTTATCAACTCTCAAGCTTTGTGCAGAAAGTTTTAACGACTTGTTCAAAATTTTCCTTGTGCAGATTGCTTTGTGTGACTCTGAATATTGGTGATTACATTCAAGGACTTCCGGGGATAAGAAGATAGAGGTACTGAATTCCTTGAAGTTCGAGGGCTTCTTTGTTGAGGATGACAGAGGTTCCAACTACCTTGAAGTTGAGGGCTTGCGGGGATAGCAAGGAAGAGACTCCGATATTCATATCGATGGCTTACCCTTGTGTGGGTAAGACAGACTTTCTTGAAAGTTTAAATCAAGGGACCTTTATCCAAGGTTGTTGGATACCCTTCTCTTTGGGTTAAAAGATAAACATCTTGTTACTTGTAGTTTTACTACTTGTTTTTCCACTGCATATTGTATTGTAAGGAAAGTATAATCTTCTTATATTTCCTTAAACATGTACTCTAATTAATTTAGATTATATACGCTTTAAGGTACAATATCATATTGTAAACTTTGGTTAAGTGTCAGTTTCCTGATCCATATTTCTGGAACCTGTTTTCGGAATCACTTTCCAGATTTAAGAAAGTGCATAGAACTAAAATTTTATAACTTCATACCTTGTTCCAATTATCCAATTGGTGATAGAGGTGTTGTTAATTTTTTTAGTTTAACATTGTTAAATGTAGATATATCCTTGGTTAAGGAAATTTTTAAAGTGTACAATTCACCCCCCCTCTTGTATATTGAGCATCTACATCATTATTTCGATCCTACAGGCTTGAAACTCCCCAAGGATATGATTTTGCAATTCAAAAAATATTCCTAAATAATCATGAAGGATTTATATAAATACTGTCCATGAATAATATAGGATATACCTAAAGTGTTATATTTTGTAGAAGAAGTCATAATTTAAACATCCTATAGGTAAATTGTTTTTATGATTATGCGGTTTTCTACATTAAAAAGTGTTTCTCATAGTGTTTTTTTCTAGTTTTAGTCAATGGTGGATGGAAAAGGGACTAGATTAATGTTGAATATGATGAATAATATGCAGATGATCTATCGAATGGGATGGTCATTGGAGTGAAGGATGATGTGATCATACCTAATCAGTTTTGAAGGAATATGATTATCAATGTCTACCTTAACAAAATCATGGACTCCCCAAGGAAGAGATGAAAGGATGTCCTAATGAGTTTGGGTAATGGAGACTATAGTGGAAAAAATATTCAGTTCTCTCTATACTAAAAATGTCAAAATTATAACCCATGTGAATGTATTAGATGAACAAAAATATGTGTTCAGTGTTGAAAAAAACACAATGAAATTAACTAGGAATGAAAAATTACTTGTTTTTTCAATGGGATGGATGTAAATATTGTACATAAAAATAAATAATAATTGGGAAATTATATTCATTTTCAAATTATTGTCATTATGAAAATTGATGTCCTATGTTGAATGATCTTGATGATAATTAGAAAGGTGGTATGAGTAATGGTTATAATACTGATGATGATGATATTGTAGATGAAATGTGAAATGAAAGTGGATTGAACTATTATAATGGGGTATCATTTTTATGGATTTTTCATTAAGTGTAATAATTTATGTTTTTTTTGGAATCATGAATTATGTTGTATTAATGCTGAAATATACAAAGATATTTCATTTTATGTTTTTACTAAGGATTAACCATATTATGTTGAATGTTTTTGATGGACTATAAAATTTATTTAATGATGAGGTGATATTTTCACTAATGGAAGGTAACCCTTAATGTGGTTACAATATTGATAAAAATTTGTTTAACATTAACAAATATATGATTGTTTTCGATAAATTAAATTTGATAGTATCAACAAACATAGATCCAGTTAATGATTTTTCCAAAATGTGGTCTATATCATCATGGATTATGTTTAAAATATCTTCAATTTAAGAAATATATCCATTAAAAATTGAAATAAGGAATAATTGATGTTTTCCAAAAGGTTTTATGTTAATTCAGGTTATTACAATGCTTTAAGATGATTTATGATGAGGATATTCGCATGTTCGGAATATGAAAACCAATAGATACATTTTAATTATAGGGGATCAATGTAAACATGATTTCATGATTTTGTTTCTATTTTATTAAATTTTCATCATTTAGAAGGGTTATAAGATGAAACAATCTAGAAATGGTTATGTTAAACTCTGAAGATTGTATTTATGTATTGAGGTTATATTAAAAACACTAGTTAAAACTCTACTTATTGATTAACCCTATTTCAAGGATGTCCACCATATTTATTTTTCAAATTTAATTAGTGAGGTTCCAAAAAGGTTATCTTGTATTTTGGGTAAATAAATAAATTCCATCAAGGACATAGGTCTTTAGCCCATGACCAATAGACGATAAAGGTTTCCCACCTACCACTAACCTATGTGATGTCCTAGATAATGTGTAATTACTTTTTATTAATAAATATTAATGATGAACTGGTAAAATTACATTTTATGTATAATGAATAATTTATTAAATATATTGATTCTGATGAATATTTTTGTTAAAAATTGTTAGGCTCTATATTATTTAATAGGCCTTAATAATCATTAAAAGTGTATTTTAGAGCATTACCCATAAAATTAAATTTCTAGAAAACCACTTCTTGAAGTAGTGGGTCAATTAGAAAATGATGAAAGAATAACAATAGAGTGAAATTTTCTTTATATAAATATATCATGTAAGTGTATTTCTTGATATTTTAGTCTGTAGGATAATTAGTCAACAATAGAAAAATGGAAATAAGTGTTGTCCCAATTCCTTTTGTATGTTTGGAACTTATGACCTTTTAAACCGTCATAGATGTATGAATTTTAATTGCCCAACATTTCATTGATCAATCAAATATTTGTGAGTGATGAACTCAATCAATCCCCATGAATATTTATGCCATTTCTCAAAAGTCCATTTTTCACATACCACCTATTTTTTTCTACATGGAAAGATAGTTATGAGTGACATTGGGTAACCATTATAGTCTCAGATTTACCTTTTTGAAGAAAATTTTACTATTTTTTTACAATGTGGTTTTCATTGAATAAGAATTTCATGTGTGTAACATTTGATAACCCTAATTAATTTTGCTGGAAAATTCTTTTTATGGGGGGTAAAATGTAATACCTTGAGATTTTATGAATTATTGTTTCAAATTAATTTAATCCTTCTGATATTTACCATTTCATGGAACACTGATAATGGTTTATTTTATATTAAATCACTAATATTGTCTTGTATTATATGCAAAAAATGCTAATTATTCGCTAAAAAATATATAAATTTTATCTTTTTTAAACATTTAATATCCAGATTATCTTACATTACAGGAAAGTCCATCTTTCCTCCATGGATTGTAGAAAAAACAATATAGACTGTTACCGAAAAACAATATATTATTAAAATATTAATCTATAATAATATATAACATAGCCATTAAATTAAAAATTATATAATTAACTATTATATTAATATATATAGTTTAATTCCTTGGTAACCAATTATTTATAAATTAATATTTAAACCAAATGAATATAAATTTAATAATTTTATAAAAGATATTTTTCTTCGAAAAAGAATATTTATCCTAATAAGTTAAATTAATTACTAATACTGAATGATATTAATTAAATTTATATGTTATATATTTCAAAAAATGTTATGGATAATAATTCAATAAAATTTATAAAAATAATATTAGAACATACCCAATATTACACATAAAAACATATATTTTTATAAAAGTTATTTTTCCAACATTTAATGGATAACATATTTTAAAAATATTTTTTCACATTAATAATTATTATATGTTAAAATAAAATTCATATTTTAGGGATAAAAATAAAAATTAGGTAAAATTATTTTTTGGAATTTTTCTGTGATGTTTCCTTTTTTAATGATTAGTGAAAAATACAGATTTTTAATTCAAAAGAGTTATGTCTTCTAATTATTAAATGATTAAATTATAAATTTATTTTGTTTTAATTATTAATTAAATGATATTTTTTCGTTTAATGTATTTTAGGTCATTGGATCCATTTTCACGTTGAATGTGGGTATAAAAACAGAAGAAGATTTTGATCATTTTTACATTAATAAAATTAATTGTCGTCCCATTTCTAGAACTATATCTACAACAATTTATACCATTTCTGTGATTATAATAATGAAAAATAGAATAAATATTTTCAATTATAATAATTTAAAATTTTAAATATGGTAAACATTTATTTTATCCAAAAATATTAGTGAATTATGATAAAATTATTTATAATAATTAATGTAAAATTAAGCTTAACAGAGAAATATTCCTTAAACATAAGGGCCAATGTAACATTGAAACATCTCCAAAACCCATTTTGTGGATATTAACCTGATATTAACATTTAAAAATTTAGTTTTGTCTATTTATTACGTATTTTTTATTTAAAAACGTGGGTACACATATCTAGTTTTTAAAAATACCATGTGAGTCATCTTCCTCTGTTACAAAGGACAGAAAACTGTCAAACTTCCTCACACATCATAAAACGCTCATGATAATACATAATCTACATAATACACTTCTGAAAATACATAAATTACTCTTTTAAGACTCCATTTTTTAGAATTAAACCCATGAAATCTCTTTGGTGAAAACCAGGAGTTACCCAAGGAAGAGGTAACACCCTTACTCAATCTCCTTATCTTATTTTCATTCCCCCCCCCCACACTAATTATTTTATGATTATAAAAAATAAAAATATATAGTCAATATAATGAGATTTTTAATATTGTTAAGATCTTACCTAAACATACACACACTTCTATCTAATGGTTAATAAACACATTTTTTATGTGTATGACGAACTACCACCTCACGAAACAATGATTGTTCATTTTTCCTTTTCTCACCATCAATTGTTGGGATATATGATTAAAATGATATTTACATTTTTTATAAATGATTCATATTATATATTTATGCTTCTGTAATTATTTATCAAAACATATGTTTATACTTTCCATTTTGTGTTAAGGTGTTAATTTCATTGGACGAAGTGTGAATTACCCCCCCCCCCCCACCAAGTGATGGAATTCGTTCACACACTACATAGAATGTCTTCTAGATGTGTTTAGTGAAACTATATGATATATAAAAAATTAACTCCTTTTAAATGATAAAATATATATATTTTCCATTTTCATTCATTAATTCAATACGAAAATTAAATAGAAATAATGTTCATGCGTACGTACGACCTCCCTTCTACAAGAACGAAGTATTCTATTTCATTCGTCTATATTCTGTAGATTATTATAAAAAAAATATAATAAATATATATTCTATTAATATCATGTATTAAATAGTGGAAATCAGGATATGACTATAAGGACAAAATATATAACAAATTAAGACACATGTGAAGAATAAAAAAGATATTACTAGAAGTGAAACCATTATATATAATTTTTAATGAAAGGGAAATATAAAGTAATAATAATGAAATAATTAGTATTAGATATAAAAATATGGTTCTATAATATATTTGTAATAAAATTATATTTATTTTATTGGATTTATTTAGGAGTATGCTGAGAATCAAGACAAAAGGTAAGGGAATTTAATCTCACTTTTTTTATCAGTTAGATACATGCCATGTTCACCACTATTTTATTTTTCATGGTACATATAATGGAAATGGATGTATTAGATGACTATTACACTTAAATTTATGGTTATTTTCAAATCCATTTTATAATATCCCATTTCAAGGTTTTCATGGTTCAAAAAGTTACTAAATCATTAATGTAGTTTTGTCTCAAATTTCCTTCCATTAAAAACATGTTTCGTTATGACCCTATGTTATTTTATGAGGTGTATATGATGCCTTTTAAATTTTAAATCATTAAAATCATTCTATTAGTGATACTTTAATCTTATTATAAATTCATTTTATTAAATGGTTTGTATAATTCAAAGTTACCATGTGGTAAGAGTTTATTAAAACAATATCATCATTTATTGAGAGTGTAAATGGTTACACATCCACAAAAAAACTATTATGATTCATATCTCAAGAGAAATCATGAATTTTCATATCCAATTTATATTAAAATTATGTCCATGTATTGCAACCATTTTAATTTCTTTTATATATAATATTATTAATAATGTTTTTATGAAACTCTGACTTTACTGGCCTCTTCTGTAAAAAATCGTGGATAATATGAAACTATTTTTTCAAAAAAGGTTTTTGAAATGTTGTTTAGAACCCAATATAAGTTTCAATGTATTTTTAATGAAATGGGTTTCAAAACGTTTTAAACAACCTCTTATTTTCAATTAAATGAATTTAAAGTGTTTTCAAGATTTATTTATAAGATTTCATTATATTTTAAAAGAAACAATTTTCAAAACAATTTTTTGGTTTATTTTTATGTTCTCGAAGTCTATTAAAAGAAAAAAGTTTTAAAAAAGTTTTATAGATTTTGATATAAGATTTAAACAGAACATTTTCAATATTTTTCGAAATTCTTTTATAAGTTTTTGACAAAATGGGTTATGATTTCAAGGTTTCATTGTATGCTTTAAAATAATTTACAAATTAAACGGATTTCAAATGCTTTTCTATTATTAAAAATCCCATTTTCCAAGAAGAAAGGATATTTTCCACAAGGAATGTTTTTGAAATATATTTCAAATTTATTTTATATGTAAGATGAAATTCATTGATGTTAATCATTTCTTTTTGGGAAATAGTTCAGAGTTTCCATTCATATTGTTTCTCTGAATGGATTATTTTTTGATAGTGTGATGTACATGAAAGAAATTTCTCTTTTGTGGATTATATTTTTATGAAACCTTTTTCTCATTCACGGTTTTATATTTTTGAAACCCGCTTATATTCATGGGTTATCATTTTCTTAAATGACAAATGAACATATCAATTTTCCATTGGATATGATGAGATTATATGTTTATGATACTCATTTCATTTCATGGGTTATCATATGACTTTTTATGATCCGGTTGGATATTTACGTATTATTTTATTATGATATGGGTGAGACATATGTCTCCCTTTAATACATTGGGTAATGATTTATATCTCATGTGATAGTCAAAGATGGTCTTGGGATTTAACCTTTACTACTAATATGACCATGAGAGTGAACTACGACTACGAAGATGGTATGATTAGTGAACTCATTCTACTACAATGGCCATGGGAGGAAATATTGATTTCCAAGATGTCTTGTGAAGTGAACCCATTCTACTAAGATAGCCATGGGAGTGAACTATAACTACCTAGATGGTATGGGGAGGGAACCCAAACTACCTTTATTCGTGTTGGAACATCCCCAAATGTTTATCTCCAAACAGTATTTATTACATTACAGACAAAAACCATTCCTTTCCAAAACCCTAAACTCTTGGAAATATTCTTGATCCATCAACCATATGCATAATTATCTATCCCCAAAAAATATAATTAACATTCTAGTTGGATAGATATGTTACATCAGGAACACCTTCTAGTATGCTAGAGGATGTTTTTTAGAAAATGGGGTCGATGTTGGTACTATTGGAAGGATGTACCCCTATATTAGAGTATTAATAACTTAAAAAAATATACGAATTGTCAACCATAAAAAATAATCAAATTACATGGGATCAATAAAAACAAACATTGTATATCAAATTAAGTATGAGTGAAAGAATTTAAAAAAGCATAAAAACATACATAAAAATCATGTAGATTAAATTTTAATGACCAATTTTTAGGAACATGTCCTAGGAATCCTAATAGAATTGTGAAAATAATGTTTTATTAGGGTATGACCAAACAACATCCAATGTGAGGAATATATCTATTTCCAATGAAAAATTATAAGGTAAAAATATATATCCAAATGATGAATTCGAACTCCATTTTCATTTCATATAGACTTGAAAGTTGAATAAATAGTGAATTCCTAGAGAATTACATGTCAAATAGCCATCATATCTGAATCTAAGGAGGTTTCTTGAGGAATTCAAATAAACCTTTAGTATGACTATGTAGAAAACTAAGAATTATCTATAATCCCAGTGGTCAGTTATAATGTAACCACTCAAGAAGTCCATATAGAATCGAGGAATGATTTCTAACTAACAAAAATGGGATTACACATATACCAAAAGGTCAAACCCTATGTAACCATATTATAATTCATAATATAATCATAATGTGGTAGTTCTACCCACTCAAAATATCTCACAGAATATTCACCGCAACCTCAATTGTATTATGTTATCAATTTGCGTTTTTAGGAAAAACCAAAAATTAACACAATCTCCCTAAAAACACATTCCCTCTCTAGGGTCAATGTAAAAATGGGGAACCCACTATGGTTTAAAAGGTCACACCATAACATTAAAATCTCACATGGGCTCCCTAACTTCAATCTCATCAATCAGACCAAAAAATATATATTTAAGAGAATAATATCCCTCAACATCATCCTAGTCATATCATTGAATCAGTAATCATATAAGAATATTCTAAAAATCATTAGATTCAGGATATGACACAACACCCATAAAACTTCTGGAGTTATCTAATGACTTTCCTCTCATGAAACCCATCCATAGTCGATATAGGGAATACCCCCCAAGGAATTGTTATCTTAGTGGGGATGAAACACAGATCACAAGCTCATGTGATCTATTTAGAAGTATAAATAGAAATTCATTTTACCAACTTTGAAAAAAATGTACATCCATCTCAAATCATCCCTCACCTATACCCATACAACATTAATGTTACATTCCCTTAAAACAAAAGAACTCATATTTATGCTTGAGGTTTCAAAAAGGTTATCTTGTATTTTGGGTAAATAAATAAATTCCATCAAGGACATAGGTCTTTAGCCCATGAACAATAGACGATAAAGGTTTCCCACCTACCACTAACCTATGTGATGTCCTAGATAATGTGTAATTACTTTTTATTAATAAATATTAATGATGAACTGGTAAAATTACATTTTATGTATAATTAATAATTTATTAAATATATTGATTCTGATGAATATTTTTGTTAAAAATTGTTAGGCTCTATATTATTTAATAGGCCTTAATAATCATTAAAAGTGTATTTTAGAGCATTACCCATAAAATTAAATTTTTAGAAAACCACTTCTTGAAGTAGTGGGTCAATTAGAAAATGATGAAATAATAACAATAGAGTGAAATTTTCTTTATAGAAATATATCATGTAAGTGTATTTCTTGATATTTTAGTCTGTAGGATAATTAGTCAACAATAGAAAAATGGAAATAAGTGTTGTCCCAATTCCTTTTTTATTTTTGGAACTTATGACCTTTTAAACCGTCATAGATGTATGAATTTTAATTGCCCAACATTTCATTGATCAATCAAATATTTGTGAGTGATGAACTCAATCAATCCCCATGAATATTTATGCCATTTCTCAAAAGTCCATTTTTCACATACCACCTATTTTTTTCTACATGGAAAGATAGTTATGAGTGACATTGGGTAACCATTATAGTCTCAGATTTACCTTTTTGAAGAAAATTTTACTATTTTTTTACAATGTGGTTTTCATTGAATAAGAATTTCATGTGTGTAACATTTGATAACCCTAATTAATTTTGCTGGAAAATTCATTTTATGGGGGGTAAAATGTAATACCTTGAGATTTTATGAATTATTGTTTCAAATTAATTTAATCCTTCTGATATTTACCATTTCATGGAACACTGATAATGGTTTATTTTATATTAAATCACTAATATTGTCTTGTATTATATGCAAAAAATTCTAATTATTCGCTAAAAAATATATAAATTTTATCTTTTTTAAACATTTAATATCCAGATTATCTTACATTACAGGAAAGTCCATCTTTCCTCCATGGATTGTAGAAAAAACAATATAGACTGTTACCGAAAAACAATATATTATTAAAATATTAATCTATAATAATATATAACATAGCCATTAAATTAAAAATTATATAATTAACTATTATATGAATATTTATAGTTTAATTCCTTGGTAACCAATTATTTATAAATTAATATTTAAACCAAATGAATATAAATTTAATAATTTTATAAAAGATATTTTTCTTCGAAAAAGAATATTTATCCTAATAAGTTAAATTAATTACTAATACTGAATGATATTAATTAAATTTATATGTTATATATTTCAAAAAATATTATGGATAATAATTCAATATAATTTATAAAAATAATATTAGAACATACCCAATATTACACATAAAAACATATATTTTTATAAAAGTTATTTTTCCAACATTTAATGGATAACATATTTTAAAAATATTTTTTCACATTAATAATTATTATATGTTAAAATAAAATTCATATTTTAGGGATAAAAATAAAAATTAGGTAAAATTATTTTTTGGAATTTTTCTGTGATGTTTCCTTTTTTAATGATTAGTGAAAAATACAGATTTTTAATTCAAAAGAGTTATGTCTTCTAATTATTAAATGATTAAATTATAAATTTATTTTGTTTTAATTATTAATTAAATGATATTTTTTCGTTTAATATATTTTAGGTCATTGGATCCATTTTCACGTTGAATGTGGGTATAAAAACAGAAGAAGATTTTGATCATTTTTACATTAATAAAATTAATTGTCGTCCCATTTCTAGAACTATATCTACAACAATTTATACCATTTCTGTGATTATAATAATGAAAAATAGAATAAATATTTTCAATTATAATAATTTAAAATTTTAAATATGGTAAACATTTATTTTATCCAAAAATATTAGTGAATTATGATAAAATTATTTATAATAATTAATGTAAAATTAAGCTTAACAGAGAAATATTCCTTAAACATAAGGGCCAATGTAACATTGAAACATCTCCAAAACCCATTTTGTGGATATTAATCTGATATTAACATTTAAAAATTTAGTTTTGTCTATTTATTACGTATTTTTTATTTAAAAACGTGGGTACACATATCTAGTTTTTAAAAATACCATGTGAGTCATCTTCCTCTCTTACAAAGGACCAAAAAATGTCAAACTTCCTCACACATCATAAAACGTTCATGATAATACATAATTTACATAATACACTTCTGAAAATACAAAAATTACTCTTTTAAGACTCCATTTTTTAGAATTAAAACCATGAAATCTCTTTGGTGAAAACCAGAAGGAGTTACCCAAGGAAGAGGTAACACCCTTACTCAATCTCCTTATCTTATTTTCATTCCCCCCCCCCACACTAATTATTTTATGATTATAAAAAATAAAAATATATAGTCAATATAATGAGATTTTTAATATTGTTAGGATCTTACCTAAACATACACACACTTCTATCTAACGGTTAATAAACACATTTTTTATGTGTATGACGAACTACCACCTCACGAAACAATGATTGTTCATTTTTCCTTTTCTCACCATCAATTGTTGGGATATATGATTAAAATGATATTTACATTTTTTATATATGATTCATATTATATATTTATTCTTCTGTAATTATTTATCAAAACATATGTTTATACTTTCCATTTTGTGTTAAGGTGTTAATTTCATTGGACGAAGTGTGAATTACCCCCCCCCCCACCAAGTGATGGAATTCGTTCACACACTACATAGAATGTCTTCTAGATTTGTTTAGTGAAACTATATGATATATAAAAAATTAACTCCTTTTAAATGATAAAATATATATATTTTCCATTTTCATTCATTAATTCAATACGAAAATTAAATAGAAATAATGTTCATGCGTACGTACGACCTCCCTTCTACAAGAACGAAGTATTCTATTTCATTCGTCTATATTCTGTAGATTATTATAATAAAAATATAATAAATATATATTCTATTAATATCATGTATTAAATAGTGGAAATCAGGATATGACTATAAGGACAAAATATATAACAAATTAAGACACATGTGAAGAATAAAAAAGATATTACTAGAAGTGAAACCATTATATATAATTTTTAATTAAAGGGAAATATAAAGTAATAATAATGAAATAATTAGTATTAGATATAAAAATATGGTTCTATAATATATTTGTAATAAAATTATATTTATTTTATTGGATTTATTTAGGAGTATGCTGAGAATCAAGACAAAAGGTAAGGGAATTTAATCTCACTTTTTTTATCAGTTAGATACATGCCATGTTCACCACTATTTTATTTTTCATGGTACATATAATGGAAATGGATGTATTAGATGATTATTACACTTAAATTTATGGTTATTTTCAAATCCATTTTATAATATCCCATTTCAATGTTTTCATGGTTCAAAAAGTTACTAAATCATTAATGTAGTTTTGTCTCAAATTTCCTTCCATTAAAAACATGTTTCATTATGACCCTATGTTATTTTATGAGGTGTATATGATGCCTTTTAAATTTTAAATCATTAAAATCATTCTATTAGTGATACTTTAATCTTATTATAAATTCATTTTATTAAATGGTTTGTATAATTCAAAGTTACCATGTGGTAAGAGTTTATTAAAACAATATCATCATTTATTGAGAGTGTAAATGGTTACACATCCACAAAAAAACTATTATGATTCATATCTCAAGAGAAATCATGATTTTTCATATCCAATTTATATTAAAATTATGTCCATGTATTGAAACCATTTTAATTTCTTTTATATATAATATTATTAATAATGTTTTTATGAAACTCTGACTTTACTGCCCTCTTCTGTAAAAAATCGTGGATAATATGAAACTATTTTTTCAAAAAAGGTTTTTGAAATGTTGTTTAGAACCCAATATAAGTTTCAATGTTTTTTTAATGAAATGGGTTTCAAATCGTTTTCAATATCCTCTTATTTTCAATTAAATGGATTTAAAGTGTTTTCAAGATTTATTTATAATATTTCATTATATTTTAAAAGAAACAATTTTCAAAACAATTTTTTGGTTTATTTTTATGTTCTCGAAGTCTATTAAAAGAAAAAAGTTTTAATTTTTTTTATAGATTTTGATATAAGATTTAAACAGAACATTTTCAATATTTTTCGAAATTCTTTTATAAGTTTTTGACAAAATGGGTTATGATTTCAAGGTTTCATTGTATGCTTTAAAAGAATTTACAAATTAAACGGATTTCAAATGCTTTTCTATTATTAAAAATCCCATTATCCAAGAAGAAACGATATTTTCCACAAGGAACGTTTTTGAAATATATTTCAAATTTATTTTATATGTAAGATGAAATTCATTGATGTTAATCATTTCTTTTTGGGAAATAGTTCAGAGTTTCCATTCATATTGTTTCTCTGAATGGATTATTTTTTGATAGTGTGATGTACATGAAAGAAATTTCTCTTTTGTGGATTATATTTTTATGAAACCTTTTTCTCATTCACGGTTTTATATTTTTGAAACCCGCTTATATTCATGGGTTATCATTTTCTTAAATTACAAATGAACATATCAATTTTCCATTGGATATGATGAGATTATATGTTTATGATACTCATTTCATTTCATGGGTTATCATATGACTTTTTATGATCCGGTTGGATATTTACGTATTATTTTATTATGATATGGGTGAGACATATGTCTCCCTTTAATACATTGGGTAATGATTTATATCTCATGTGATAGTCAAAGATGGTCTTGGGATTTAACCTTGACTACTAATATGACCATGAGAGTGAACTACGACTACGAAGATGGTATGATTAGTGAACTCATTCTACTACAATGGCCATGGGAGGAAATATTGATTTCCAAGATGGCTTGTGAAGTGAACCCATTCTACTAAGATAGCCATGGGAGTGAACTATAACTACCTAGATGGTATGGGGAGGGAACCCAAACTACCTTTATTCGTGTTGGAACATCCCCAAAAGTTTATCTCCAAACAGTATTTATTACATTACAGACAAAACCATTCCTTTCCAAAACCCTAAACTCTTGGAAATATTCTTGATCCATCAACCATATGCATAATTATCTATCCCCAAAAAATATAATTAACATTCTAGTTGGATAGATATGTGACATCAGGAACACCTTCTAGTATGCTAGAGGATGTTTTTTAGAAAATGGGGTCGATGTTGGTACTATTGGAAGGATGTACCCCTATATTAGAGTATTAAAAACATAAAAAAATATACGAATTGTCATCCATACAAAATAATCAAATTACATGGGATCAATAAAAACAAACATTGTATATCAAATGAAGTATGAGTGAAAGAATTTAAAAAAGAATAAAAACATACATAAAAATCATGTAGATTCAATTTTAATGACCAATTTTTAGGAACATGTCCTAGGAATCCTAATAGAATTGTGAAAATAATGTTTTATTAGGGTATGACAAAACAAAATCCAATGTGAGGAATATATCTATTTCCAATGAAAAATTATAAGGTAAAAATATATATCCAAATGATGAATTCCAACTCCATTTTCATTTCATATAGACTTGAAAGTTGAATAAATAGTGAATTCCTAGAGAATTACATGTCAAATAGCCATCATATCTGAATCTAAGGAGGTTTCTTGAGGAATTCAAATAAACCTTTAGTATGCCTATGTAGAAAACTAAGAATTATCTATAATCCCAATGGCCAGTTATAATGTAACCACCCAAGAAGTCCATATAGAATCGAGGAATGATTTCTAACTAACAAAAATGGGATTCCACATATACCAAAAGGTCAAACCCTATGTAACCATATTATAATTCATAATATAATCATAATGTGGTAGTTCTACCCACTCAAAATATCTCACAGAATATTCACCGCAACCTCAATTGTATTATGTTATCAATTTGCGTTTTTAGGAAAAACCAAAAATTAACACAATCTCCCTAAAAACACATTCCCTCTCTAGTGTCAATGTAAAAATGGGGAACCCACTATGGTTTAAAAGGTCACACCATAACATTAAAATCTCACATGGGCTCCCTATCTTCAATCTCATCAATCAGACCAAAAAAAATATATTTAAGAGAATAATATCCCTCAACATCATCCTAGTCATATCATTGAATCAGTAATCATATAAGAATATTCTAAAAATCATTAGATTCAGGATATGACACAACACCCATAAAACTTCTGGAGTTATCTAAAGACTTTCCTCTCATGAAACCCATCCATAGTCGATATAGGGAATACCCCCCAAGGAATTGTTATCTTAGTGGGGATGAAACACAGATCACAAGCTCATGTGATCTATTTAGAAGTCTAAATAGAAATTCATTTTACCAACTTTGAAAAAAATGTACATCCATCTCAAATCATCCCTCACCTATACCCATACAACATTAATGTTACATTCCCTTAAAACAAAAGAACTCATACATGGAGTTATTTAACTTATGAAACATATATTGACACATGTTTCAAAATATCAACCAATTTAAAACGAAATTTTCCCATAAATCTAGGCTACTATCTAATTCCAAGAAGTAAATTCCCTGAAAAAATTAATTAATTTAATCCAAATAATGAAAAATAAATTCATATATTGATGTAAATTTGTAACTTCCCGGTTCTAGAAGACACCCAGTGGTGCCCTGTACCCGGTTGGTCACATGACCTCAAGTGCATTTCCCTGAATGCCAGAGGCTTCTTACTAGTAGCAAGGGCCTTGGGTGTGATTTTTGGGAAACTATGCCTTCAATGGCAGAGTAATATAGTGGAAGTAAATCAATAGCAATAGAGGAAGTAGAAATAGTACCAAAACAAAAGTAAATGGTGGAAGACTAGAATTAATAACAACTGGATCGCATATATAAAATGATGCATGATACATATGACTAGGAAAATAGCCAAAAACGTTACAATTCTGAATACATTACTAATAAGAAGTACATAAAAAAACATGTAAACAACTCCTGAGCAACACACGACATAGATTGGTCCCATGATCTCCATCTCCAAAGCAGTTATGTACCTGAAATAGAAGGGCTATTTCCCTTATCTACACCCGCAACAATATAATCTGTTGGGCCCAAATGCATTGCCCAAACAGGGTGTGAGGCGAATCTCAGTAGGCAACCATCAAAAGAGCTATGCCTAACTGTCTGTGAATATATAATAGGTACTAAGTAAAATAATATAGTAAACAAGGAAGTACTCAACGGTTAACATTCCACATATTCAATGAATTCAGTCTCATATATTGAGAAACAACTAATCAAAGTAAGAAACCCTTTGGGTAGTATTCACAACCTAACCCCTCTATTTGAACCAAAAATGTACAAGTATCCAGATAAACACAAAGTGTAACCCATTGGAAAGTACTCACCGACTAACCCCTCTGGTTCAACCAAAGAAGAAAAGCAACCCAATGGGTAGTACACTCAGTCTAACATATCTGGTTCAACATAAGAATAGACTCCCTAAGTAAGCACTCACCGTTAATTCCATCTATAGACTTGTATCTGTAACTGAAGGTGCTCTGGGGAAGAAATTACATCAAATTCCCCCAGTGGCATGTATCGAGGATCTATAAACACTCTGAGGAATCACTTACGTCAATTCCCCCTATGGTCTCGCATTATAATAGTAAACAGACACTCTGGAGAAGCCTATACGTCCATTATCCCTATGGTATACTACACCAGGTTCTCATAGCCCTATGTAAGTCAAGAAATCCTAACAAAACATATCGGCCAACCTAACCCTCAAGAACTACTTCGCTAGCAGTCTATAGAATATCATCATGTTAGGTAATCAAATCAATCCATCCTATAATACTAGGTGTGTGAAAAACAACAAGGCAACCTAATAGGCTAAGATGGGCCAAATGGTCAAAACAAGGCATGCATGGGAAAACACTTCCAAATCATAGCAATTAACCCTATTCAAATTCAATCAACCTCTTCTCAATCATAGGAGCATACCAGTAAATTAACAGTGCTAAAACAGAAAACACATCATACCCCGTTCAAGGGTATTGGTCAAATTTCTCAAAAAACTAAAATACATTAAACGGAAAGGCACAAAACTCATACCACAGTTTTGGGAGATCGTTATACATTAACCTCAAGCCATGAATTTCCCTTGTACACCGTAGATCTTAAAAAACACTCAAAATGTTCAACGGAGTATAACATGGGAATGAAGTGGAATCCAGAATCAAAGCTCTAGAAGAAGGAAAGGATTACCGAGGTGATCCCAACACAATCGACAGAGGTTGAATTGGAGAGAGGATGATCGATCGGGGGGCTCGGGGAAAGATCGAGTTCATATGGTTTCTCTCGGATGAACCGGACTAAGAAGGAGACATTTATTTCTGTCAGATGAGACCCCGGAGTATTAAATGGAAAAAAGAATGTACACGGTGTGCAATTCAGAAGTACATGTCAAGTACATTCCTTCACTGACCCCTTCATTATGAAGTCTCAAGTTGACCACACACAACTGTGTGCATGGCCATTACATGGACTGCACACGGCTACCCGTGGTAACTCAGTACACTGCGTGTGCATAGAAAGGACACGTTGTGTGCTCTGAAAGCACAGGGTGTGTAAATAAAAAATTTCTAGAAACTCATATCATTCCTCAAAACACCAGAAAAGGGAAAACATACCTGGAAAAGAATATCCGAGTTCTCACAAACACCCCCCCTAAAAAAATTCATCACTAGATTTTCTAGCAAGGCAACATAGATGAAGAAACCCCGAACAGCTCTTGTACCTGTGATTGTACATCAGCCTCCCTCTCCTTTTTATCATCATGTACTCGCTTGTGATTCCATAGCACTCATACAAGAGGAGCGTAATGTCCATAGAAAACCTTTATAGATCAATCAACAATTTGGATAGGATGCTTCTTGAAAGATTCATCCACCGCTAACTCAACCTCCTTGGTTTGAGAAACATGAGAAGGGTATGAAAAGTAACGCCAGAGATGAGAAATATGGAAAAACAATGGCATATCCCGATACCCCTGAGGTAACTACAACCGATAGATAATCAGACCAACTCTCTCCTACACCTCAAATGTCTCGGCATACCTCAGTGAAAGCTTACCCTATCTCCTAATCCTTCTATGCCCCAACATTGTCGTAACATGCAGGAAAACCTAATCTCTGGCCTCGAACTCCAGAGGCCATCTCTACTAATCAACCTAAGAATTATTTCGAGATAGATGAGTATCCATCCTCTTCTGAATCAACTCTATCTACTTTGTAGTCTCTTGGACATGATGAGGTCCCGACCGGGCTAACTCTCCTGCCTCCGGCCAACATAAGGGTGATCGGCATGGCCTACCGTACAAAGCCTCATAAGGTGACATCTGAATAGTTTCTTGAAAACTATTATTATATGAAAACTCCCCAATACGTATTTGCTTCTCCCAAGAACTTCCAAAATCCTGGATGCATGGTTGGAACATATCCTCAAGCACTTGAATTGTACGATCAGAATGGCTATCTATATAGAGATGTTAAGCTGTACTCAAAAGTACCTGTGTACCCAATTATTTTGGTAGTCCCTACCAGACTTGAGAGGCCATGAATATATCTCTATCTGAAACAATAGAGTGTGGAACCCCATGTAAACGTACAATCTCTCAGATGTACAATTGTCCTAGTTCATCAACACTGAAGGTCTCCTTAATAAAAAAAGTGTTTAACCATCGTAAGTCTGTCAATGAACACCCACACAACATCATTCCCTCTAGGTGACCTCGGTAAACCAGTCACAGAATCCATCACGACATCATTCCAATTCCACTAGGGAATGGGTAATAGCTGCAAAAGCCATGTTTGTTGCTGATGCTCCGACTTCACCAACTAACAGGTGGAACACCTCATGACCAAACCAACAACATCTCTCTTCATACCTGGCCACAAATATTGACGTTGTAAATCATGATACATCCTGGTGATGCCATGATGAACTACCCAAAATGAGCAAGGAAAATCCCACATCAGATCCTCATATATATCTGTGGACACCCATACGGGCCCATGAAAATGCATTATCTAATCCTCACATATGGTCCACCCAGGAATAGGTTCCTCTCTTGACACAGTTTCTCATTGGACCAAACATTTAAAATCAAATAGATGCCTCAGCCGCACTCAATCAAGAAGAGTAGAGGTAATAGATATAGACGAAAGAAAATTATGCCCCTTTCGGCTGTGAACCTCCAAATGCATCTCAAAGAACAGAGCCATAAGCTGCCACTGACTGCTGGCCTACTATATTTCATGTATATAAGTCCTCCTTCTTAGAACATCAGCCACTTAATTTCCTTTCTTAGGTGTATAGGTATGCTCTAAATCAAAGGACTGAAGGTACTCAACCCACCTTCGTTGTCTCAAATTAAAATTGCACTGAGTTAAGATAAACATCAAAATTTTGTAGTCAGTGAAAACCAAAAAATTCTCTCCCAATAGATAATGTATCTAATAGCGTATGATATGAACAAATACAACCATCTCGAGATCATGTGTCAGGTAGTTCCTCTCATGTGGCCCCAACTACCGAGACCCGTACACAACGACTTCTTCTCCCTGCATAAGAACTGCTCCCATCCCGACACATGAAGCATCACAATAAAAACTATATCTCATTTTCAACTCTGGAAATACTTATATCGGTGATGAAATCAACCTCACATTCATCTCCTGATAGGCTGACTCACAAGAATCTATCCACAGGTACGTCGCACCCTTCTTAGTCCGAATTGTCAGTGGAACTTCTATGCTTGAAATGTCCTGTATGAAATGACTATAGTGTCCAACCAGCCCTATAAAACATCACACCTCAAAGGTGTTCTTTGGTTTCTCCCAGGAAACTACTGCTCTCACTTTCTCTATGTCCACTGATAAACCTGTCTCTTAGATAACATGACCTAAGAAGTTAATTTGGTCCATCCAAAAGTGGCACTTTGAGAGCTTACCATATAACTGACGCTCCCTCAGTGTACTCAAAATTAACACAAGATGGGCATCATGGTGATGTCGAGTGTGAGAGTACACCAAGATATCGTCTACGAAAGCCACCAAAAATGAATCCATGTATGAATGGAACACTCGGTTCATCAGTACCATGAAAACTATAGGTGCATTCATGAGACCAAACGTCATACCTACATACTCGTATAGACCATACCTACTCCGAAAGGCTATAATAGGTATATCAGATGGTATAATGCACAACTGATGATAACAGGATCTCAATTAAATATTCATGAAAACCCAGGCTCTTCAAATCTAATCAAAGAAATCATCAATCCTTGGCATGTGATATCAGTTATTGACTGTCAACTGGTTCATCATTCGATAATCCACACATATTTAGAGAGTAACATCCGGCTTATTTTCAAAAAGGACCAATGAAACCCAAGGATAAGTAATGGTTCATATGAAACCCTTTTCCTGCAACTCCTATAATTGTTTCTTGAGCTTCTGAAACTCTAGTGCAACTATCCTTTAAATAGAAATGGACACTAGTTCCTCTCCTGGAACGATCTCAATAGAATAGTCTACCACATTCTATAGTGGAAAACCTAAAAATTTTTCTAGAAAGATGTCCCCGAAATGATCAAACACTGGAGGAAAATTTATCTGTGAAGCCCCCTGGTCATCCAGGTATAGACTAAAAAAATGGGCAGTAACTCCACCCAATCCATGATGCTCGGGTCCCGCTCTTCTCACCTGGACATACCAGTCCCCCTTATGAAGAAATGATCACCCCCCCGGTGATGTGAAGCTCACCCTATGACAATATCAATTGAAAACTTCCAATAAGGGACCTAACCAGTCCATTACAAGAATGTCATTATTGCTTGTCGTCTCCATGACATAATTTTCCCATAAGATGTGACACCCACTAAACTCAAGAGGGAACTCCATACACTATTGTACACTAGCTGTTCCTGTCCCCAACAGTGTGTCTAATATTAGGATATTATCAGAAGAAAATATACATATCCTAAGGCTCTACATAATAGAATCATATATAATGTTATGTGAAGCCCCTATATTGAAAAGATCAGAAGATAAAACATAAAAAACTAGGATGGAACCTCGAACTGTATAGTGTCTTGGATCCTGGTCATATTGGGACTGCAACACTGCACATGTTTTTATTGTACCATGACCCTACCAGACCACTCTAAGCTGATCCACCTTATTGTATCTGAATGCTTAGTGACTGACTAACACGATAATGACCTCTACCTTGTCTTGAATGACCAGAAGAACTCCAGTTCCCAGACTAGTGAGAAACTGGTGGTGCTCCTCCTGAAAGAGGAGTCCTAAAAGAACCACTATCATGATTTTCTGGTGTGAAAAACTGATAAAATCATTGAAGATGGACCATTTTCTACATGACCGGCACACAATTGGTTCTCTCGAGTAATGTGGAAACTTATGCCCACTCTTCCCGCACAGGTAGCACACCACCTTGATACAAGAAAAAGTGTCTTGCCTCTTTGGATCCCAATGTGATGGTCCCCTGCAGTGCTTCATGCTGTCAGTAAGAGGGATACTAACTCCAGATGTCGAGCCACCATGGCTCACAACACCAAAATCCCCCAAAATTCTCTCTATGATCAGCGCCTGGTTGACTATTAATGTGATGGAATTCAACCTGAAGAAATTCACATGTGATCAGATGTTGTGCCTTATACCATCCTCAAACTTCCTTTCCCTGAATAAATCACCACCTCATGGAACTGGCATAAATCACCCCAGCTATGTGAAGTTAGAAGAATACTTTATAATAGAAAGAGTACCTTTCTCCACACTCATGAACTCTTGGGCTTGATTGGACCTCAAAGTCTCCATATAGAAGTAATCGTATAGGGGACGCTAGAACTCACCCCAGGGCATAACCTGCTGGCGTCCTGCCTGTGGGATCACATCCCACCATCTCTTGGAGGAGTCCCAAAGCATGTACGCAGTGAGCTTGACCCTCCTCTATAGTGGCGTCTCTAGATGCCTGAAGGTAGAAGGCATGGCTTCTAACAACGACTCTGCAGCCTGTGGTCCTGCTTCCCTCGATGAAGGTGGGAGGATGTTGCTACTGAATGACCCACATCAAATCTTCCTTAGAAGGGGAAGAATACAGTACTCTTCGAAAGGTCTTTACAAACCTCAAAAAGTCTTCTCGAAACTATGCGTCTAAACCTATGTCTAGAATGATGGCTGGTGCCAGGACTGGCCCAACTAGAGGATTTGCTGGAAGTTCTTGATTGTCCATGTCTGGTGTCTAATAGCTTCCCTTTAACTGAATGACAACCAGAGGAAAACTTGGTGGCATGACTCTTCAATTTTAAGTGCACACCTTAGATCCTGAATATCATGGAATGAAAACTAGAATTGATAGAAGGGAAGAGGAGAAAGAAAGCACTCATCTTTTACAAAACATGGATACATGACATGTAAAATTAACTACATGGCGTTTTCTCCTAAGCCTTTTACATGGGCATGTACTTCCACCGAAACAGGTCGTGTAACACCCTAAACACATGGCATGTACTTGAATAATCTTCCCCTTACCGAGACCCTCTACATGACTAAGCTACACGGTTATCCTAGATCAAAAATACATGGCATGTTAGTGCTAGACACGGTGAGTATTAGATGAACTACACCGACCCGTTTTGTAAGATAAACGGCCTATTAAACTACTGACTCTACACGACATGTTCTATGTGGACACGATGTGTACTAGCAAGGATTTCACCGACCTGTGTTTGTTAGTTACACGGCCGGATTCTATAATTACACTACACTGTGTGTTTAATTGTGACACGACGTGCATCTCATACGTTTTATCCACATATGTCATTAGTCACATGGGTGGACACAGGGTCAACACAACACGATGTGTAGAACCGGTACACAGCGTGTTCCACAATGGATTTAACTATCCTGTGTCATTATGCACACGTCCTATGACATAGTTAGATACAACACGATGTGTACATATGGTACATGGTGTATACTTAAGAAAAAAATTGTCTTCCATAACAGAAGAACACATTGCGTGTATTTAAAACTACACGACATGTATTATGGGTTTTTCTATACAGTAAATCATAGAAATAACTCTAGAACCCATAAAAACCCTAAAGCAAACCTTTAAGTTCTAAATTCCGATCCGTGAGGGCCCATACTCCATGTGAATAAAATAATGGAATCTCATACATGTTATAAAGAAGGATAACAGTGAAATGATCCACCACATTGGGGTCCATGAGCGCCCATAACACCTCAAGAAACAATGTTTGGTGTAAATTCGAAAAAAACCCTACCAAATCAATGATATGAAAAAGAAAAAGGTATATTATCAAGGCATCTATCACAACAACATTCATATCAAGCACAACATCTATCACATCAACATTCAATCGCTAATGAACCCTAAATGGCATGGCAAGAATGCATGTCATGTGATTTATTGAAACTTCCAATATAATGACTGAGATGGAATTCCCCCATCTCCTCGGGTTAAAACAGAAATAGAACCTTAATAACATCAACAATAACATCACAATACATGTGAGTCACCCAATGGTGAAATCAAATCAACCTTAAAATTGAAAAACCAAAAAAATTGTAATAAACGAGGTAGATTGGATTTTCCTTGTACATGGGTTAGCTACTCCGGGGCACAACATATTACCAAGTACATATTCCATTCTATCCGTTACTAGAGGCTCTAAATAATAATTCAAGAAGAAAATAATTCATCTGATACCAATATGTAACATCCCAGTTCCGGAAGCGACCTAGAGGTGCCCCGTACATGGTTGGTCACATGGCCTCAAGTGCATTTCCCCGAATGTCATAGGCTACCAACTAGCATTGAGGGCCATGGATGTGATAAAGGGGGAACTATACCCTTATTATAAGAGTAACACAACATAACTAAATCAATAGAAATAGCGAAAGAAGTAATAGTACTATAACAAAATTAAACAGTGAAAGACTAGAAGTAATAACAACTGGAGAACATATGTAAAATGATGCATGATACATATGTCTAGGAAAACAACCAAACAAGTAACACTGCTAAATACAGTACTAATCCAATGTACAAAAGAAAAACAAGTAAAAAACTCCTCAACATCGTTATCCATAGCTTGACCCTATGCTCTCCAGCCCCAAAGCAGTCAGGTACCTGAAGTTGAAGGGTGATTGCCCTTATCTACACCTGTAACAATACAATCTATTGGACCAAAAATCACGGCCCCAATAGTGTGTCAGACGAATCCCTATATGCAACCACCAAAATATTTGTGCCAAACAGGCAGTGAATATATGGAAAGTACTATGTAAAACAAAGAAGTAAACAAGGAAGTACTTAGCAGTAAACAATCCAAAGGTTCAACGCATTAAATCTCATATATCAAGAAACAACTAATCAATGCAGGTAACCCTCTGGGTAGTATTCATTGCCTAAACCCTCTATTTTAACCAAACAAGTACAAGAAAGCAGTTAAACACAAATAGTAACTCTATGGAAAGTACTCATAGCCTAACCCCTCTGGTTTAACCAAACAAGATAGGCAACCCTATGGGCAGTACACTCAGTCTAACCCATCTCGTTCGGCTTAAGAAAAGACTCTTTGAGGAATAACTCTCTATCAATTCCTCATATATTCTCATATCAATAACTAAAGACTCTCTAGGGAAGCAGTTACGTCACATTTCACATGTGGACCATGTTGAGGAACTACATACTCTCTAAGCAAGCACATACGTCAATCCCCACTATGGTCTCACATCATAATAGTAATCAAACACACTAGAGAATCACTTACATCCACACTCTCAATGGAATACTACAATAGGTTATAACAACCCTTTGTAAGTCATGCAAGCCTAGAAACGTGTATCGGCTAACGTAACCCTCAAGAACTACCTAGCTAGAAGTCTACAACATATCAACATGTAATATTAACAAATGCATCCATCCTACACTACTAGGCATGGGAAAAACAACAAGGAAGCCTAACAGGCTATGTATGACCAAATGGTCAAAACAAGGCATGCATGGGTAAACACTTCCAAAGCATTATAATTAACCCTATTCACATTCAATCAACCTCTACTAAATCATACAAGCATAGAAAGCAATTAACATTTCTAAAACAGTAAACGCACAAAACCTCGTTCAAGGGTATTGGTCAAATTTCCCAAATAAGTCAAAGAAATTCAACGGAAAGGCACAAACCACCTAACGTGGTGTTTGGGGATCATTATACATGAACCTCAAGCCTTGAATCAGCTAATAACACTGTAGATCTATAAAAAACACTCAAAATGTTCAACAAAAGTTAACATGGGAAGGAGGAGAAATCAGGAAACAAAGCATTAGAAGAAGAATTTTCCTACTGAGGCGATCCCAATGCAATAGATGATGGTAGAATCAGAGATCTAATGCTCAATTGAGGGATTAGGGAATGATTGCAGCCATATAGTTTCTCTCAAATGAAACAGACCTAGATGGAGATGGTTATGTCCGTCAGATGCGACCCAGATAAGTTTAATGAAAAAAAGAATGTACATGGCATTTACATGCCTTCCTCGGCCCCTAAATTATGTTGTATCCTAGTCACCACACATGGTTGTGTGCATTGACGTTACCCGACCATCACACGACTACACGCGGTAACCGAGTACACGATGTGTACTTCAAAAATTTCTAGAAACTGATCTTTTTCCTCAAAACACCAGAAAAGGGAAAAAATACCAAAAAAAGAAAATCGGGGTTATGAAAAAATTCATTTTAATGGAGTAAAGTAATTTATGGTCATCATCTAAAGATATACTAAATCAATTCCCAGGTCAAACCCCTTAATATGGAAATATTTTTACTACGATTTTGTAATAATCGTTACCAAATATTAGCCCTGTCAATGAAGCTCAGTCACCACATTGTGGCCTCACACTTCTATATATTATATAACCCACCATGAGATGTTCCATGACATGGAGATTCTATAAGTCTATAAAAATGCCCATCATGTTCAGTCACCACCACACATAGTCATGTAGTTTTAACATTCCCATTTCTAACTAGTATGACTCCTCAAGCTTCATTCCAAATGCATTGTGTTATGCTCTCTAACCTGGGGTTTTCTTCCCAAGCCTACGGAGATCCACACAATATTTCTACAAATGTATTCCTATAGGGATAATCTCTATTCTCCATGAGCTCAAATTAAGAACCATGAACCACCACATGGCCATTTTACCCTCCATCATGGGGCCCACACAGTGAGGTCCTCCCTATGGTATTTCACCTATAAAATCATCACGCTTCAGTTTCCCAAATATATTAACCCAACAACTTTAATCACCATAGAAGACTCTAAAACCATCAAATTACATGATATAATGATGTTTTAATGCTCTTAAATATGTTATATGTCCTAGTTCCTAAAATTTACCGATCACAAAAAATAAGAATTTAGTTGTTTAAAAATGTATCATCTCACAATTGATCGAGCCTTTATGACCCCCACCCTTATAAGTCTTCTAATAATCACAATATACTAACAATATTTAACCTTAAATACCATCCTATATCTGTTATGAAATCATATCCAACTCCTCACATTCTAGTTTAAAATACAGAATGACCTTCCATTGTGAAACATAAAACATAAGGTTCACTCTTAATAAAAAATGATCAACCCACACTTTTACACAATTGAAACAAATATGGAAGTCAGAGAGAATTTTTAACCCATAGAACCCTATGTTACACCAACTAATTTATTATTAAAATCATGGTTTCCCCTCTATATACCTCTTCTTATAATGTATAATTCAAATCCATGGTTCTCCCCACCAAAAAAATCATATCGAAACATTTATAATGGTCTAATTACCTTATGGGTGTAATTTCTATCTTACCAAACCTAATTTCTTATGATTACATCAAATTTTCTTTTTCTTACTGACTATTCTAATAAATATTGGCGATAGCCAACAATGCACAATAATATCAATAGAAAATTATAGCTTAACATCTTAATCCAACCCATGATATTCCAAACAATCATATCAAATTAAAAACCCACCATCTAGAGTAATTACATTGACGTATCATCAAGAAAATTTACCAATATTATAATATATCATCTATTGTGTGTCCTAATTTTGACAAAATAATAGATCACTTGAAAGGATCAAGACCACAATGTTAATTCCACGAATCCATCTAACACGTAATTTCACCATCTCATATGATATTTATCACATAAGTAAGATAAACCAAATCCTAATACACACTAACATCTATGTTTTGTATCGACTATCTAAAGACATGCCTCATCTCACACCTGACCTTGATAACATGGATCTATACCCAAACATATCATCATCAATACATTACTACATGTAATGATAATATGTATCCTTATATATAAAAAATAAGAGGGTTGGATAAAAAAATTTGACAGAAACTAGGGGGTGGCTCAATGTTTATACCAAATTTACATACATTCAAAACTAATTATTCTTCACCATATATCTCTAAAAATCCAATGTGATATATTCATGAAAGATACTAGAGTTTTAGTAACATGTTTCTCATCCATAAGGTTGATTATTTCACTAGTGGGTAATGGTTAGTAACCCATATTTACAATCCACTTATTATTATCATTATGGACATGGAAATGGTTATAAATTTAAAACTGTACATCTGATAGATCCAACCAAAAACAATATCACTTATACATAATAAATCCCATCAAAATAATGATCACCTAACAGGTGTATATATCTCTAATATGACTCCATATGATGATATCATTCCTCTTACTCACAAATCAATCACCTTTGGCCATTTACAAATATTATTATTCGATACAATAGTGTACCATTTCTTATTCATAGAATGATCTACATATTCAATCTATATATATGTCGAAAATCACATGTGAATATCATTTATATAAAAATATTTAATATTTCCTTGAATATAAGTGGCATTTAATGAGTCATTCACATATTAGAAACCATGATTCAAAATAATCATTAACAAAACTTTTATAATTTTAGTAGAATATCCTATTAATTTCTACTAAAGATGTTTTTGCTTTCATGGTCAATCCCTAATTATAGATACTCTATGAAAATAAAGTATTTTTTTCTATTTATATTTATACATAAATTGATATGTGGTATCACATACTACGACATAGAACAAAAAAAACATCTTACGATTCTAATTCATCACCTTTTATCTCAAAATGGATCTTGATAACGTATGTAATCATGTTGTTTGATCCATAAAAGAAAATTACGAAACTAATGATTGACTTGTTCATTATTTTTATTTCTTCAAAATATAAATTCTATAATCTCAGTTTTTCACACTATAACTACCTCATAACTATCCCTAATTGTGTAAGTCTTATAGTAAGCACAATGACTTTCATTTAGTGTAGAGAATTATGAACATTTTAAAAGTAACACCATAATTAATTTTTGAATTTTTGAAAAAAAATTTAACGTCATACGACAATAAAAATGTATTATGGTCACTCAAATGTTGTATATAAAGGTTTATGTTTAGACTCAAACTCTTTCCCTTAGTTGGAAATGTCTTTCATTCGGGGAATTTTAAATTATAAGGTTTTATATTCATATTACATATTTTCATTATATGATTTTTAGGATTCTTCAATGAAACTTCATGCTATAAAAATATGAAAAATATTCAATGGGATTGTCAATAAGTTATTTAGGATCAGAATACATTGGGTGTATTCTTCATAGATTAAACACATTCATCTTCCATTTATGATGGATTTCTAAAAAAATAACCAATAACTTTTAAACCCTTACACAACTTCTTAAAATCAGCATATATCCCAAGTAATATAGAGAGTACTTCCTCAATCTAAAATTAATCTTGTTTTCATGAAGATCAAATAATAAATAATTATATTTTTATAGATATTTCTCAAAAATAAGTTAACAAATTCATCCAAGGTTAGACCATCGCTCCATTAGGATTAATTTTGGAACTAACTCTTTGCACATTCCCTTATTGATAATGAAACATAGAGAAAAACAATTTGGAATAAAAAGTACATCTATCGGGAAAATAAATAGACAATCGTTCTGCATTATGTCTATGTTGATATGCTATCTATAGATAACAACTATTATTTATTCACTAATAAAAAATTTCCAAAAAATTACATAACTCAACCCTCTCACGTCATCATACTAACTCCATAACAAAAAATAGTAATTTATTTTATAGATTCTTTACCACACCACTCAAGAAATACAACCAAACATTAGATAATTGGGAAAAATAATTCTCCCTCAATTTGTAATATCTACACAATAATTCTTAAAATGGAAGGATTGATAAAGAAACTCAAAATAAATAACAATCCTTAGTGAGATATGATGGGATAAACTCCCATTTTAATCCTTATATAATTGAATTTTTTTTGTGGGAAGTGGATTGGTCATGATATCAACTATATTTTCTTTGAAGAGTATCAATTCAAGTCATAAAATTCACAATTTAGCCTTTTGTTTCCGGAAATGGTTTTTTATGATGATGTGATTTGACATTGAGTGATGCATTCCTTTTTTAGATAGGGTTACAACACTCTTATATTCAATTACCTCTATTAGAGGGTGATTTATTTCAATATTCAAGTCTATAAAATATGTATTCATCAATATCATATGTGTAGCTACCTATTATTGGATCACATACCCATCCTTAGTGGATATTAGTGTCCCAAATGGTATCTTCTTTGAATTTCAACACACATGAATAATTCCATTGAAAAGTTTGCCAACCGATGTGTGTTTTTTGTCAACATCTAATTTTATCCATTTTACATAACGAAAACCCTTTAATTTAAGAGTATAGAGCATCTTATACACTATCCCATTATTTTTAGTATTAGATATTTATCTCACTACGATTTTTTCTCTAATATGTGTTTCTTTCGGACTAGATTGATAACTAGAGAAAATGGTAATGGAATAAACTATGACAGGTTAATAAGCATTAAAATATAAAAGACTTTCAATTATTCTTTTGAATTCTTTATCATTAATATATTTTCCTTATTTATCCTTGATTAGTTTTATACCCACATAAATTGGCATGGACACTCCATTATCCTCTTTTATGTGAAACATAATTAATATATCTCTTGCATATTTTTCTATTGTGATAGTAACAAAATTAATTTTTTCCACAATATGTATCACCAATAATATTTTCATCTCTTCCATCATTGAAATTTCAAGACATTCACTAATTGAAAGTGACCATTTCACGATAGTTTCATTTGGAAATGGCGGCATTTTAAAAAATAGCCACAAAAGTGTGTGTCGACATAAGATACAGGTTGGTTTCCCTGATTTAGAGATAGTTTATGGAAACCTTTGTAGTAGGTACATTTAATGGTGGGGTTTATGGTTTTAGAGGTGGTTTTCCCAGTGAATGTGTTTTTTTAGCTGCAGTTATATTCGCCACTAAAACAAAATTCATTTTCTTTAGGGAAAACTGCAGCTAAATCCAATTTAACAACCATGAATTAATAAAACCCCCACAGATAAAAAATATCTATCTTTTAGAGGTGGTTAAAACTATCTCTAAAGAAAAATTTACCAAAAAAGCTGATATTGCATGACCATTACCAATGCCTTGGAAAAAACCATTCTAATTGATATAACATATATCATGAAGATGATACAGTGAGATTTGAGATGAGATGATCAGCATATAAATGTGAAATGAAGAGGATAATGATACCTGATTATTTATAAATACGGTATTGTCAGATTTGAGTCAAGAGAATAGAAAAAATGAGAGTTATAGAGTTTCATATAAAGAACACTAACGTATATCACCACATCACCAAAAGGATTTGCAATTTCCTCCACAATTATTTCCACCTATAAATTTACTACACCACATAAACAATACATGCCCACAAGCCATATTTAATCTTTCTTTTCAATCCAACAAATTTATATATTTTATAATTTCCAACCATATTCATTCGATAAGAACATTCATTTCATGTTTAAAGATGATCACTTTAACCACACTTAGTACATTAATTGATGGAGCTCAATAATTATTCCATCCCACTATATTTCATTACCCATATTAAAATTATGAGATTTTTCTATAGCTATTTGGAAACTGTACAATAATAAATGTAATAAACCATTCTTCTATTCTATGAAATCTCAGTCAAAGCCACCCCACATCCCCACCACGAAAAATTATAACCACAATACATCTCAACCACGCCACATAAAAACCACCCCAAATCACCACCTTCCAACATCACAACCACCACACATCATAACCACTAAACATCACAACCACCATGCATAATTTAGTTCCAATAAGTTTTTTATTCATAACAACTAAATAATTATGAAGGGTATTCACATAGGAATACAATATTTCTTAGGAAAAAAATTCAATATTTCGATATATATTCTCAGTCATTTCAATATGTTTTGTGGTTATACAAATATACATATAATGTTTTATAAAAACAAAAAAACACATTATCCCAAAATATGTCATAATTGGAATACCAAGTTAGTGTGGCCATATAATAATAAATAACAAGAATAAGTAAAAATCATGTGATTTATCCATTCACCTTAAAACTCAATTACACTTTTTCATTATCATTATTATGATGATATGTAAAATTTAAACAAATAAATACTAAATCATGATATTATAAAATTTACATATAAAGAAGGGGAGAAGAAGGATCCCTATCCTTGACTTAATCTTTAAGGAGAAATTAACAATAACCTAGGTTGAACCACCACGTATCTCAAGTGAATAAAAATTGAATCCAATGAATAAAAAGAATACATAAAAAACCACCCAAAAAAAGGATTATTACCACCATAATGAACTTTTGAATATAATATAAAGATAATAAAGGATAAATGTGGAAAGAAAAGGATACCATGAATCAAATAACATCAATCTATATTATCCAATATCATCCAAGTGGTTTGGAACACGAAGGCAAGAGATTGGAGAAGTGAAGGATGAGTAAGGGTCAAGAAAGAATAAAGGGAAATATTAAAATTCATAAAATAGAGGTAATAAAACACCTATTTATAAGTCAATCACACTAGACTCTACCAAAATTTGATTAATATTCAGAACTCGTGTGGTGGTTTTGGAAAAATTGTGATAAAAAACCCTCATTGTCCTTTTATCTTTTTTCTAATTTTAAAATAGAATTTGGACTCCTAAAAATCTCTGAGCATAGAGTGTTCTAAGCCATAGTAGTTCTACTTTATTATTCCATGTATATAATCCATGACCTAGTTCTCATTTCCTATCCAATTTACCCTCACCATGTCTAAGGCTACAAATGTAGTGAGCTTGGGTTTCCTATTTTGGACGGGTGGTCCTCTGAGATTCTATGATAACCCAAGTGAATTTCAAGATTCTCATGAATCATAGGAAAACCACTAGGACAACATGCATAACACCATACAATCCCCAAGTCATGGTTATATAACCAATTCTACACAAGAGCATACCCAACATAAAACTACCTCCTTCATATCCAGACAAGTCATTACACAAGCTGTGGGGGCATTAAATGGAAAAAACACCACTTCAAACCTCAAAATAACAACAAAACTCTCTCTAAACATCACCAAGATGTGATATTGCACAAAGGGAAGTTCATATAGGGTATGCACCATTAAAATAATTCTATTTATTTTGTTTTTCATTTTTTTTCTCAATTCTATGCCAAGGCGATCATATTATCTCCAAAATTATAAGAAATATGTGTGGATTGATTCCTATTTTCATGGGATATATATTTATTCCTTGATCCCCTATCTCAAACCCAACCAAATAACAGAAATCAAATTCTCCACATTATCATAGTGACTGGGTTTCTTCAATCACATTGTGTTTCCATCAATAGGTTTAGAACCAAGACAAGTTCATTTCATTTTAAATATGAGTTTAAACTACATAAAACATCATATAATAAGTTATTTTTCACATGATCTTAAACTATAGATTATTTTATTCATTTTCAAATGATGTTAAAATATGTGACACAGGGTCCATCTTGTAAGACATAAACTTCTTAGAAAATCCTACCTAGTAAGACCTGTCTTTCCTTATGTATTATCCAAATCAATATAAGGATCTTTAGCATGCAGTTCTTTACCAATTAAAAAATGTTTTGAAAAAAATTACTCTTACCCTAAGAAAGAGCCTAATATTCATAGGTGTATTATATAAAAATATATTTGGATTGATTAATTTTGTTTCAATATATGAATTAATGATGGGATCTCATATAATAGGCTTCGGTGAAAATTATAATCACACTGGTTATACCCTAATGGGGGACGCTTCCTCATTAAAATCTATTTATTTATTTATTTCTCACAAAATGGTTCCCATACATCTCATCATTCTCCTCCTATACACGATAATTTTTTTATAGAGGTCATTTTCCATGAAATATGAATCAATTGAATCCTATTATTATAGGATATGTTTTTGATTGTTCATCCTTGGGTAGAAAACATAATAAATTTTGAAAAATTAATCATAAAAAATGATTCATGATAGTAAATAATTGACACATACGGTTCATACCACACTCGAGAAATAAAAACATAAAAGGAAACATCATAAATCAATAAAATAGATAAAAGGAAACCTGTGAAATCAAGAAAATGATAGGTCATGAAAATGTTTGGTGGAAACTATGTACCAAACATGATACATATACAAACCGACTCTTACCATATTTTTCCAACATAAAAACAAGGATTCACAAAATCTCAGGGAAATATGCCTCTATGTGTACACACACTCATATATATCCACATGATTTGATTGAATATAATAACACCCCAAATAATGAACTACCTTCCCTTAAGTAGTTTTGTTTCATTTCCATCATCAAGTCAATATAAGATATCTACATACCTAGCATGAATATTATTTCTCATAGCTACCTTTCATCCCATTTGCTTCAATGAAATTGGTCATAATTTGGGATTTCGTTTAAAAAATAAATAATTAAATCAATCAAATAAATTGTCCTTAAGATAATGTTTCAAAACATGACTTTCATTTCCAAAACCAATATCTGAAATTTTTTAATCAAAAACACATTCTTTAACATTATAATAATTTCATTTCCAATCGTGAAACAATTTATGATTTTATATCTCCTTAAATTATTCTTCAAATATTATGTTGAGGTATGTTAATAAATTTTTATAATAGATACTTTCTGAAAGATAATACTACATGAAACCAACATCCAATGAAAATTTTATCCATTAAATATTAAATTACTTTTAAATAATAACTCTCTCTAAAGAATCAAATTACTTACACTATAAATGTGTAAAAGAGTAAATTAATAAAAAATATTTTTAAGGTCAAAAAAGGTACATTCTCTCTGGTACATATATATTTATACTAATATAATGGAAGAAGGATTCATGAATTCTTATTATCACATGAAACAAAAATGTTGATATATGTTATTATTTTATTTATATCAATTAATTGGTATTAATAATACATTAGAATTTAATACATTTATAATTAATGTAATCAATAAGGAGTCAACTAAAATTAAGGATTATTAATTATTTTTTGGAATAGTTGTGAAGTGGATATGAGAAGGTATATTTATTTCACAGAATATAAATGAAAATGATGGTATGATATATATTGTTCAGGAGTTAATTAATATAATTCCAAATTCAATGAGGGATATATTGAACCTATTTTTAGACAACATTGATATTTATTTGTTTGTTGAAATGTTTTAAAACTACCGATGAAATACTTGAATCATGTATGCATAGCAATAGGGCCCCAGAACATTTCAAATCCTCCAGGAAGTTCGGGGAACCGAAAATGATAAGTAGTTTCATGTAACCAAGAAGAATATACTAAATAATAAATAGAACGAATCCATTTTCAAATATGAAAAATCATCAATGAACATATAAGAACTCCTAAAAAATTCCTTATTACAAAATGCTCATGAATATAACAATTTTTTTTCCAAATACAAATACACACAATGGTACATAATTAGCTTTAGTAATTATTCAAATTGAAACTAGGCTGTGTCCATTCCAGTACATTAATATTTAAAAGAATTCCAGTGATTTCCATAAATATTTTAGGTGATAACTGAAAATAGTCACACCAAAATTATGATACAAAAATGTAATAAATAATATTAAACTCACCTACAACATACCTGAATGTCAGCAAGGCGGTTAGGGGATAGGGATTCATGGGTCATTGAGGGGGGGGGGTCACGTGAGGTTTGGGGGGGAGAAGTGGGGTCTCCAAGGGGATGGGAAGTGTCGGGATTGAAAAAATGGTTTAGTGGTGCTTTATTAAAAACACCACCTAAATCATTATTAAAAAACTTATTTGAAGTTTAATAAATCACTGTTCAAAACCCACCGTAAAAGGCTATTAATGTTATAGTGATTATTTAAACTTCATAGGGAATTCCCCACAAAATTATTCATCATTAATGGAATGTATTATATCTTCACCATGTACAATATCAAACTGTGATGTGGGTTTCAGATTTATCACATTCTGTTTTTTTCCATGTTATATTTCTGAAAAATCATTCATTTTAGATAGTCATCATGTTTAACATACCATGGTCATGGATCCTATATCAAACCATATAGATATTTATTTATATTAAATATCTATTTGTATTGTGATACTAAAACAAATCTTTTAAGCCCTTCAATTTAAAACTTTTAATCAATATCACTATATGGAAAATCTAATCTAATGTCCTTTTGAAATAAATTTATGTTTGTCTAATATTATATGGCATGTGATAATGTGATTAATTCATGTATAGCCACTAGATCCAATTATTCTTAAAATCTAAAAACTAAAATTTAGTAGTATATTATTTATATCAGCTTGGACTTTTATATATTCACATTACTATTTTTAATAATCATGTTTTGGAAATCCTATTTGGATCCCACTGAATTATTTTTTGTGGGCCTTTTTACATGTTCTTGTGTCTAAAACTTTTCAATCATGGAAAGATTAACATTTTATTTCTAAGACCCACTTACCATCTATTAAGGAATCCCCTACTGTATGAGGTTCAAAATTTGATAAATTACTAGTATGGGTGGTTTCCATGATCTTATGTATTTTCTACACACCTTTATTTTGATCACCAATAATCATCTCAACTTTTACATGTTTACTCAATATTTTATTTTTGTCAATGAACATACGTTTTCTATCCTTGTAACATGAAAATGAGGAATATATATCATTATTTTTAGTATCTATGTTATATATATATATATATTCATATACATATTTTAAACGACAAAATCAACTTCATCATATAAAATGATAGAATTTTGATTCTCATAATAATTTCTAAAGAACATAACATCATTTCAATCAGTGATTATTTCATATATTTTATTTTAACAATTATAACAATTTACATTTGATGAGTACCCATGAAATATTACATATTTTCCTTATAAACATATGTTACTCTCTGTTTTCCCCTTATATTGATTATACATATGGACTTACATGCACTAAAAATTGATGAAATTATTTCTTCCCTTTAAATTTTTTTAACTATTCATGTCTCATTTTAAACTTATAAGAAACATATTTTTCATTGTTTGTGAATTTATGAGGGCTTGAATCCAATATTTCATTAGGGTTTCATGCTCTCCTAGAAAATTCATGTTAATGTGAAAAATGATCCAATCCTTCATTTCAATCACTCCATTTTTAGGTTTGTACGGGGCACCGAATTTATATATGATAACCTGATTGTAATGAAATTTAGTGATTTTTTTGGAATATTCAGTTACACTATATAAAGTAAATATATTTGTTTAGAATCATTTTTATATTGAAAAAAATATTTTAAATACCATTAACTTGTTTGGGGTTTGTGATTTATGTTACATGAAAATAATTATTATGATCCTTTGGAATCAATATTTGAATGTAATAAAATAAATTTCTATACTTGCTGAAATACTTATTAAAAAAGAAAAAACATAAAAATGAGTCCATTTATGATTCTTTGATTTTTTTTATTTAGACTCTAATTGGAATTTTTTTCACCATTTATCCAATTTTTCATGTTTTTGGAATAATATTATATTCTTCATTTGGTTAGGATAGAATTTATAGAACAACTTCATGAATTAAAATCAGCAAAATATTCTTTCCTTGGTGACCCAACCATCTATTCCCCAACTAAATTTCCCTTGATTTTCATTATAAATGGCCTTCTTTTTATTCCCCAAATTGAAAAAATTTATTTATATTTCCAAAAAACAAGTAATAAATCCCCCATCTTTTGGGATTTTTATTGTACATCAATTTTTTCAAAATATATCATCATTTCTAACAATATATAGTTTTGATACACTGAAGATTTAATATTTTAAGCCATCCAAAAAATAAAAACTATCTAGAATATTTTAACATTTTCAAAATAATTTATCCAAATAAATTTGTTCTTAATAGTGAAATTATTATCATATTCCAAAACTCCTCATTTATATTTAATGACATTTTTAGGTTTTTTAGATCACATGCCATTTGAAATGAACACCCACTATCCATAATCTATGGGTTTTGAATCATGAATACATTTGAATATAATTATATTAATTTTTAATTTTTCTTGAATTAGATTTGATTCCAATCATTCCTAAATAAATAAAATATATTTATCTTTGTAAGGATGACTGATACCCAAAGATATGAAGTATTTCACTCTTCATCGCGTCTTCTATGCAACTGATTCATGATTTAAAATATGTTTTTAAATTCAACCATATTGAAAAAAAATTTTATATTTTCTATATTATAATTTTTTTTTCTTCCCTTTTATTCCTGATTTATTATCACACCATTTAGAGGATCATTGTACTTGAATTTTTATCTACACAGACAAACATTCCACAACACTAGTAGGACCCCTAAATTTTTATACCTTTATGAAAATTATTTTATTTAATAGGTTCTTTCTATTGTATAATTTTCACTTAAATCAGTATATCTATATGGATAAATTTTTAGAGTTCATTCTTATTTTTTTATTATTGTTGAATTCCCTCTTCTTGAACAACATTATATCTATATTTGATTAGATTTTATTTTTTTCTAGAAAATTAAAAAACTCTAGATTCTAATATATTGTATATTTATTTATAGTATAATCTCATTTTATACTAGAATATCTATATTATTTTCTTTCTTCGTTTCATGTATCCTTCATGGGAAGCATGTATTTATATGATTCTTCAAACATTCTTCTAGTTTTTCAACATCCATGTTCTCTTTTCATTTCATTTTTTCCTTATGGTTCTTGGTTTCATTATTCTATTAATTAGTATATCAATTTTGATATCTTCGTAGATATTGGTGGAGTTTATATATTCTATTATTTTTCCATCATTTATAAATTAATCATTTCCAAATCAATTGTTATGGATGATTTTCTTTTTAATTTTGATTTTTTTTTCTTGTATGATCTTTTTTTTATTTGAGTATTATATTCTATGCCTTCCATTTTTTTGATGTATCTTTATCACCATTCTGATGGTATATTCTTTCGTAGTATCTCAATATTCAATGGAATACTCACCTTTTTTTTAGATTCATCTTCAGATGGATTTACCTTTTTTGTTATGTTTAAAGAAGTATTTGAAATAAATATCTCATAAATGAAAAATAATAACATTCTTCACACATAATCACAACTTATTTGAATGATTTGAATCTCATATTAATGGAATGAGATGAACAAGTCATTATTTTCTATTGATTGAGAAGTTGAGAGGTCTATAGTAAGGATTTTCATACTAGATTCTTAATTCTCATTTAAAATTTCAAATATTGAATTATTGTTAATTGAAAAATAATCATCTATTAAACTATAAAGACTTTTAAAATGATGTTAAACACTATGGCTAACTATTATGACATTTTATAAGATTCAAGTCATAGGAGAAAGAGTGTCACCATAATCTTTCATGATATATTATTCATTTTAGAAGTCATATTTCTCTTTATTCAACACACTATTGAATTGATTACATGAAATTTATAATTCGTACATACATTTACTTAAAAAATTATGCCATCTTCTCATTTAACAAATAATGATAGTAAATTTCATTAATGGTGAAGCCTTTAAGATATATATCTTAATGTGTTGATATATGTGAATTTAATTTATTTGGTAGGATCCTCATCAACTATTTATCAATATTGAAATCTTAAAGAGTTTCACTAAATACAATAATAGTGATCACAATCATAATTACATTGGTAAATAAAACATTTTAATTTTCCCCCATATAAAATCCTAAATATTGAAACTATTTTCGAATCATATGAATCATTACTTATTTAACTATTTTATTTCCTTAAATGATTATATTATTCCTATTCATAATAGAAATATTAGTGCTTTAATCCAAGCCCAATATCATCTACTTTTATAATATAAAAGGAAAAAAAGAATTCATGCTTGTCCCGTCATTTTAAAATTTTTATATATATGTAAAGGATCTCACTAGGATTTTATGTAGCAATGTGTATCCATATTGAATTAAATCAGAAACCTTAAGATCAATTGAATGTATATAAGGAACCATTATTCATTTTCATGAGTGAAAGCATTTTCCATTAAATATTGGTATTTCATTATTATTAATATAATTGTGTTGACCCACATTAAGAAAATTAAATAAATAGATTCAACCACATATGATACTAACTTTTCAATCATAAAAATGGTGACACACACTAATAGACGGTGAGAGAGATAATCAATATGTATACCAAATATAAATCCCTTCATATCTTGTGCATGCTTATCTCCACACACTAAAATATATTTCCAATGAAGTCAATAAATAAGAATATATATTTTTAATGACATTCACAATCTTTCAAATTACTTACAACAAAGCTTTTCATGGTTATTATTCCATAAACATTGTATCTTTTTATTATCATACGAAAATCATAAAAGTGCATGACATTGAACTCATACAACATTCAATACAAAGTATTTACAATATTGTTTTGGAATGACAAATCTCGTTGAATACTGATCTCTTGATAAATATAAGAACATCTACAATGATTCAAGATGATAATATCAAGCTACTAACTTATACAAAAATAAAATCCCGTTATTCTCAAAAAATCCACTTCGATATAAATCAAAAAAATTATTATTTTTCGAATTCTAAAAAAAATTATCCATATATATATTTTTAGAATAAGAAATTAATATAATTTACATATAAACTATTTAAATCTCTTTGAATTTCAGTTGTGTGGGATTCTTTAACAAAATATCATAACCACAATTGAAAAAAAATCATTCAATTACATGAAAAATTATTGTCTAATGACCTCTTTATTTACTAAGAATGATATTGGGGATATAATTGAAATTTTCTAAATTAAAATTTTCAACAAAATCTATGAATGCGTGTCCAATTGATATTTCCATGTATACATGATGATGTGGAATTATTTACTTTTGTGTGGAACTATGATCATCATCCTCTAATTCTGGTCCATCCCATTTGACCTTGGCTTACATCTGGTTCATATATCTGATAATGATTTTTACTCCATAATTAAGAACACACATGCATTTATGAATTTTTAGTATATTTTATTTATTGCAAATAAAAATTCTATAATAAATGTTTTTTAGAACCTAACACATTATGATATTTCTCTAAATTTTAAAATATTATATTTATCACCACGTTATACATTTAGTGAAAATCATTACACTCTATGATAAACATTTACTCTCATGCCTCTATTAATTTTTTGGATAACTTTTATGTTCCATAACCTTATAAATGACTTATTATCACTAAATATATATTTAAAAGCATTATGTTGAGGCCCAAAAACTAAAACTCATTATGAAAAGTCTTACCTTCTAGGGTATTTCTATTTTTTTACATTTTATCTCTATGTTTTATAAATTTTTTAGATGAGTTGCCTTCTTATTCAAAGAAAGTAATATTTATTAAAATCATTGATACATCATCCTCATGAAATTAAACAAAATATTTAGTCCTATAGAACAATGGAGGGATTCTTCATAACATTATATCATTCATCTTCCATAGAGGATGGATTTCAAAATTATCAAAAATAGATTGTGATGCAATAAATAGTATCAATACCTCGTGATCTTTCAAAAAAAATATAATAACGATTCATTGGTTTTGAACATTTCATGTCTCCATGAAGATAAATATATAAATCATCATATGTAAATATTAATTTCTAAAAAATATTACCTCCACATTACTAAAGGTTCAACAAATACCCAACTAAAAACATCAAGCACAATGAATTCCTGACTCTCTAGGAACATCATCCCCCAAATCCAATAAATTAAATTTTTAAATAAGGTAATATACTCCATCATTAAATGTAACACTCCCCCACCATATAGATTCTCATATACTGATCCTCATGTGTAAAAACCCTGGTAGTTATTGAATAATTTTTTTCATTATGTAATTGAATTGTTTAATTCAATATAAATTTATAATGAAGTAAGTGTTATTTTTAGTAATTATTGAATATATATTCATAGAATACTAACCTGACTCTTGGAATAGTAATGTGATAGTTAAGATCAGTAATATCTCCATTAGAATAATTAGCACACATATGAAAGTATATATAAAATTTAGGTATCACATAAATCCAAATATGATATATTTCTATAATGTATTATGTAAATAAATGATTTGAAAATGATAAATTATGTTTTGGTATTTTCATGATATGTAAATGATTATTTACAATTTTATAATTAATATAATTATTTTAATGAAAATTTAATTTCATAAAATATATTAATAAATTAATATTTTGTTTTTTTATATTTATAATATAATTTTGTGAGTATTAAAATAACTTTTAAAACTCTCATAAAATTAGTTAAAATATTAATATTGATATATTTTGAATAAATTTTGATTTTATTTAAAAAATAAATTTATCATATTTAGATTTTTTTTTCAAAATAATGGATTCCTTGTGGGAAATCAATTTCATAAAAAATCATTAGGGAGATTTTCAGGTATTTTTCTGAATTAGTGGCTTTTTTGGTGAATAATGAAATACGATAATTTATAGTATTTAACATATTGAGTTAAATACATGATTTTTTGAGTCATTTATAAAGAAATATCCCATTAAAATGAACTCACATGAACTTTTTACTATAATTAATCACATTTATCAACACTGTTGAATGTCATGATCCGAAATAATAAATAAATGAATAAAAAAACATCTTCTCCTCTCCCTGTAATACCAACCCTTCACACCTATTTTTCACACACCTTCTAATCCATGAATATTTTGTATATTCTACCCAATTGCCTTCACAATAATATTACCTAGGTGCAAGACTTTCTGTTTTCTCTAAATGTGAAAAAAGCATGTTCTTTAAAAAGGTTCTCAAGGAGAAGATATTGAAGATGTAACATACTCCTTCTTTATCTTTTAAATTATTTATCAATTTATCTATTTTATTCTAACTTTTCCTCACCTCCAATATAAAAACAGTAATGATGTCTCAAATATCATATATATAATGTAATTTTATTTTGTTATTGGAATATCCATAATCTAAACTCTTCTGTACCTTTATTATTATAAAAAATGAAAACATCATCTGTTATGTGTCGATTCACCACATTCATGGAGGATGATAATTTATATTACTTGTCAACCTTCAAGACAGGTCATAAAACCATTATTATCATTTAACCATATTTAAATAAGTATATTATTACTTCTTTAAATTTTTTAACTGATTTAAAAATATAACAATTAAACAAAATGAAACTGGCTTGTAATGGTTAGAAAAGCTTCCAAAAAGGAAAAACATTTATCATTAATGTTTTATCTAATAGATTATAATTGTATCAAAAAACAAAAAGATACATTTAATCATTTAAAATTATGGAAAAAATCAATACCTATTATTTGTGCTTCTATTTTTTATTCTATTTGAAATTAATTACTATAATTATACTAAATAGAACTATCCATAAATCCATGAAATTAAAACTAATAAAATGATGATTATGATATTTATAAATCATTTAAATGAATAATAATGTACTTTGTATAATGGTAATAAATAAAACATTTGTTTAAATGGTTCTGAATTAAGTAATTAATTACTCTAACTTTCTTATAAAATACATTAATTACTAGTGAATGATGTTTTCATACCAAATGTAAGGGAAATTATTTTTAGAAATCCCCTTTTCACGTTAAAATTAATTTTATTGAAGAAAATTGTTTTACTTATACAACATAAAAGAACTTGTCTACTTTCATGAAACTCTATTCATTAACTGTTTCCATTAAAAGTTTAAAAATATATTTTAAAAAAATGTTTTCATTTATAAGTGTGTGAGTTCTTAAAAATTGAATGTGATTTCAAAATATAAAATTTAGTTTCATCAACAACATTTCTTTTATGCATGTTTTATGTGTCTTGATCATGCCATGGATCATGGGAATTATTATGATGATGGGTGGTTTTTTGACAAACTGGGGGTGGGTGAGCCTATTATATCTCTCTAATGCATTGGGTAAAGGGATGGAGTAAACTAGTTAGGTTTCTCATAGGAGATTATAAGAATATACTATGATGGTTATTCCATGTGCAATAAAGATGCTCACTCCTGATATAGATGAGAGATCAAAATTGATTGTATGATTGATATGAAAATATTACACATGTTAAATTTTATGATTTACGTATTATTATTGTGTTTTTATTAGAAACTATTAAATTAATATGGTAATATAAAGAGATTATGTTTTATGTGTAAAAGTTATAACTTTGTAAAGATGTTTTCATTCACTAAATAATGCTTTCTTTATTAATTTTATGTCCCTTACTATAAATTTTTTTCTCATACCATGTATTAAAATTCCTTTCACATGGTTTTTTAATGTGTAAAGGAAGAGATGAATGCATGTTTATAGTTGTAATGTTTTATTATGACACAAAATCATTTTTTGTAGTAAATATTTTATATTTAAAACATTTATATTGATTATAAGTGTCCAAATTTTAATATATTAGTTTATACGTATGAATTTTTGACATAGTTCTACAAAACATAAAACCAAATATATCATTGGAACGTCATAATAGTTAGTTCTAGTTGAATTTGAAATATTATGTAATATTTAAAATTGTGTCCTTATAGTTGGTAGCATATATTGGTTTAATTAACTATAAGGTTAGAATAACATTAATAGAAAACCTATAAATGATTTTTAAGATATGGTTTATGTTTAGATGATACAATATTTATTTATTACTATGATTCTACTTGTAATATATTTCTATTTAGATTGGTTTTCCACATGATTATTAAGGAAGATGAGGTAATAATGAACTGAGAGGATGATATCCATCTAAATCCATAACCAAGAATTGTGGAAATTAGAACTGAGAAGACTGTGAGAATATTGGATTAGTTGACGTAATTTATAAGTTGAAGTGGCATCTATGCATGAGATTTTCTAGATAAACCATAGAGGAATATAATATCAGTGTAACATTTTTTGAGGCAACTCCATCAAACACATAGTTGGTAATTATACCTTGTGGTTGTTCAAGGGTGTATTAAAACCCTAGAAATGTATTTCCTTGCCATGAAGTGTCCAGACCATCAAAATGTTAGTGTTTCAATTTACCTAGATGAAGGTGAAGCCAACCTGTGATGGTTGATGGTCAAGAATATCAGGGAAAGTGGGGATATAGGTTCATTGGGAATGGGATGAACTAAAAAATAACATCCTTGATAAATTTATTATGAAGGTGATTTGAATTATTTTGGGAAAAAAATTATCTGAATTCAGACTTGTGGAGGATTAAGAGGCTGTATACAAAGAAAAATTCAATTTATTGGAATGATACAATATATTTTTTAATCCGGAAATTTATAGTAAAAATTAATCTTCTTTACTAGGTATTGAATCCAAAATATCAAAGGGTATTGGATTCTCATGAATTCAAACATTTTGAACAAGGTATTTGATATTAGAATAAGGTGGAAATATTGTTTTGGATGATCATGTGTCCTTTGAAAACCAAAAAAAGGTATGGGGATGTAGTAAAATGAAGAAATTCATTAAACAAGATTGATTGTAAGAAAAACATGTTTTTAGTTTTTGAGATTTGTCTAAAAAATAAAATGGGGATTTCCTTTTGTTTCCTCATATGTGTTTCCGATGTGGTATATTAGGGATTTAGGCTTGAAACTTCCATGAGACATAGCTCCCTATTGGTAATAAAAAAATATGAAATATATATATATAGTAATATGTTATGAATGTAACGAGATGGGTCATAATGAAAACAAGTGTAAGAATAGGAACCCAAATGATGGGAAGTAGGTAGACTATAAGTAGAAAGGTGTGGTGAAATCTGTTGAAACCACTTTAGATGATGTTGGGCCATCCCATGAAGTGGTACCAAGTATATTGTTTTTCACATAGAAACTTCCAATTTATTATTTTATTTTGGGTCTACGCATTACTTGTTATCTGAGAATTATATTGGATAATTAAAAACATCACTTCAAGAAATGAAGCCATAAATTGTTTTAACAGCAAATGGGGGAAATATTAAGGAAAAAATAAATTCTAAGAATCTTCATGCCATTATTTGTAGAAATTATTTTCGTGAACACATTTTTATCTTAACCACTGTAGAATTTGATTTTATTTTGGATATCAATTTGATTTATGTTTACCATGTTAAGATTTAATTTATATCTAAATATTTTATTTAGTCGAATGTGTTTTAGTTTGTATACAATAATGAACTCATACCATTGATAACATATTTGGAATCTGAAAAAGTATTAAAATATGGAAATTAATGTTTTCATTCACATATTTTAAAATATAAGATAACTATATAGATTAATTATTTTCAGGTGGTGAATGATTTTATGGATATTTTTTCTGATGATTTTATAGGTATCTTAGTTAATCATGATTTTCAGTTCATAGTTGATTTAGTCCCCAATGCTAATCTTATTTCAAAACCCCTTATCATATATTCCGAGTATATATTATTGAATTGAAGAAGATATTGAATGAGTTTCTAGGTAAGAGTTTCATTCATAGGAGTTCTTCAACTTGGGATACTCCAATATTCTTTTTCAATAATAAATATGGTTTGATAAGTCTTTGTATTGATTATTTCCCATTGAATAACATCACTATTATGAATAAGTATCTATTTCCTCATATCAAGGAACTGTTTTATGAGCTCCAGGGAGCTCATTAATTTTCCATTATTGACCTAAGATCTGGGTACATCAGCTGAAGGTGAAATATGATGTCATTCCAAGGGAAACAATCCATACTAGATATGGTCATAATGAGTTTTTTTGTTATACCGATTGGTTTGAGAAATTCCCTTTTTTTTTTATGTATCATATGAATATTATATTATATAAATATTTTTATATATAATATTGGTATTTTTTATTCAACATGATATGAGAATCATTAAAAAATCTAATTATTTTTAATGGAAACCCATAAATAAAATAAGTTATAAGAAAAATTTAGTAAATGTGATTTTTGGTTAAAAAATATTTATTTTCCTAGTAACAATGTAGGAATGGGTGGGATAATAGTTGAGCCTACAAAAAAAAGTTTTTGATGAATGTACAAGACCTAAAAATTATATCTAGAATAACTATTTTCACTCATTAGAAGGTTGTTACCAAAGGTTTGTTATAATATATTTCCAATTATTTATCTCGCTAGATTTGTTAACTGAGAGAGGGGTTAATTTTTTTTGGATAGAAGAATGTGATTGTTTTTTATGAACTAGAATAAATAATGGTCAATTATCCAGTTATGGACCTTCCATTCAGAAATTGAGACCTTTTCATCTATAGTGATTAATCATTAAAGGTACTTTGTTATGTTCTGATGTATAATTATTAGATAATTACTTATTCTTCACAGAAACATAAACCACATGATTTATATTATCCCACATGTGACATAGAATCATCAACTATTGTTTTGTATTTAAAAAATTTGAAACATCATCTATATAAAGCAAATATATACTGATCATAAAATTTTAAAGAATTATTAACTTAGAGGGAATTTAACATGAGGTAGAGAAGAAGTATATAACTGATAAAGTATAATGATATCATGATCAATTTCCATCCTGGAAAAGAAAATAATGTGTTCAATTCCTTATGTAAAAAATATAATGCTACATCAACCATGTAATGTTTGGAACGTGACCCCTTGGTTAGTGATTTGATGAATCTTGGATTGTATGTTTTCGCTGTAGAAAAATAAACAATTATTTTTTAGGTGTCACTAAAATAATCTCTATTAGTCTGAATTAGGAAAGCACAAAAGGAAAACCATGAGTTAAAGAAAAAACTAGAATTGGTCCAAAGGGTATGTTTCTAGAATTTATCGTTGATATATATTGTGTTTTGAGATTTGAGAATAGATTATTCTTTACTTGTGATTCACAATTAAGGTAGGAGTTATTAAGTGAATCTCATAGTTAACTATTTTTATTCCATAATTTTGGAACTAAAATTTATATATACATTCTGAAGAATTAGTGATGGGATGGAATGAAATGAGATATTTTTAACCTTTCAATTAAATTTTTATCATTTCAATATTTAAAATGAGAGTGAAAATTACAGAATGACATCCTTCATCATTTTACTAAGATATAGTGTAAATTATAAATATACTAACAGATCTTATATTGTGATTAACAAAAATATCTTGAGGTGATAATGTGATTGGGTTTAGTATTTATCTACAGACTAAATCTACTCATTTTATTACTATTCTTGATACTATTAATTTTTTTCATCATTTTATATTGTACCTCAAAGAGATATTTAGGTTAAACGGGGTTCCTATCTCAACTATATCAAGATCATGATTCTAGGGTCACTTAAATATTTTCAAAATACCTATATAATTCTTTGGGAACTAAATTAAATTTCATCACTACTTTTGATACTCAATATGATTGAATGATATAGTAGAATATTCCAACATTTTAGGATAAACTTTTATCTTGTTCAATAGAATTCTAGGGATTTTAGGATCAACATTTTTCTTTGTTTTAATTTTATTATAATAATTGTTTTTATTCCTATATACATATAGCTCCTTTTGAATATTTATATTTAATAAATTGTCTAAATTCATCATTTTGGAATGAATTAGGTGAATTATTTTTTTATTGGACCAGGATGGGTAGAGGATATAGTATATATATTTCTTCTCATATAGTGACACTCTAGGTTAACTAAGAGTAAGATGAAAAGTTATTCAGATAACTAGAGGAAGGTTCATTATTTAGACGGGGTAATCATATATTTCTCTAAATGTTTCCATGGAAAAGTGTGATGAATTTTGGTATGAAAGGGACGAATATTCCACTATTCATCGGAAAATATAGAATCTTGGATAATGTTTGATCAGTTTCGTACAGTGTTTCATTTCCATCGAGTTTTTCTCAAGTACATCAATTTTTTAATGTTTAATTGTTATGAAAGAATTTACATAGTTCACCTAATTTTCTATGTGCTTAATATTATCAGTTATAATATAACATTTCATATAAGTAAAATCCCTTTTTGGTTATTGATCATAGAAATAATATATTATAGAATAACCAAATTAACCATGATAAGGGTTTTTTTAGAACCCACATGGTGGAAGGAGAAACCTGAGAATATACATGTTCTATGAGGGTAAGGTATCCTCAGTTGTTTAACAATTCAATGAAATTTTATGGATGAAATTTCTAAAAAGGTGGATAAAGTATGATTCCAAGTACATAAACTAATTTCTTTTCATTCTATAAATAAATAATTTATCAAATTAAAAATGTATAATTAAATAAGTTGTATTTTTAGAAATTATGGAATCTATTCTAATGGAATTTTAACTAGGCTATTAGAATTTTAATGTGTAAATTTGTAATAGTAATAAAAATATTATAATAATAACCTCCCCTATTAATGTATAAATTAATGTTAGGTATCTCAAAAATTACAACCTGATATATTTATATCATGGAATACATAAATAAATGTTTTAAAAAATGATAAAATTAGTGTTGGTATTTCTATGAAACATAAATATTTCGTTAAAATTTTATAATTAATATATTTATTGAAAATGAATTTTTTTCATAATTTTTTACTATAATAATAAGATAAAATTTTACCACCTTAATTAATTTGTCAATGTGTAATAAAATCGGTTATGATATTTAAATTAGTATTTTTTGAATAAATTGTATTTTAATTTAAAATTAATATTTTCATATTTAGAAGATCATTTTAAAAAATTGAGTAAATTTTTTAAATAAATACATAAAAAATTAGGGTGATTTTTTTTAATTTTTTAGAAAAAGATAATACTTTTTCTGAATAGTGAACTATGCGGATTTACATTATATAACTTTATTGGTTAAATACTTGAATTTTTTGTGCAATTGATGATGTAGAAACCCATTAGATATAAATCAAAATCACTTGTGACAATAATTAATCACCAAAATAAATATTATTTATAGTATATATCTATAACAATAAACAATTGAATAAAATAATAAAAAACACCCCTCTCCTCTCTCAATAAATTCAACCCTATACCACCGGTTCTCCACATAAAATATAATCCTTGAATCATGATTAAATTATACCATATTCTCTTACCAAAAATCTTATCCATGTACAAGACCTTATTGAATCACCAAATTTCCAAAACCAAGAGCCTTTAGAATGTTCTCAAGGAGATGATATTCATGAGGAAAAATCCACATTTCTATTTTAACTTATTTATTTCATTCATTATATATTTACACCTTATCATCACCTACCTTTTGATACTATAATGATAACTCTAGAATCATTTATATACTCCAATTTAATATTATAATGAAATATTAATCATAAAATTACTTCTCCTCTCCAATTATTATTAAAAATGACAACATCATTCATGACTTATCGATTCACCACCTTTGTAGATGACGAGTTTTCATTTTCCTTTAATTCCTTCATGGATGGTCATAGAATTGTTATTTTGGATAAAAAAATTTTCAATATGTATATTATTTCAATTTTAAAAATAATGTATAGATATAATGATTAAATAAAACGAAACTATTTTTTGATGGTCAGAAAAGCCACCAAATTCAAACCAAAGTTTTAACATTTATGATTTATCTAATAAAGAATCATAATATTTGAAAAAAAATTATATATGTTATCATTATAAAGTCATAATCATTTTAATTCAATCTTATTCCACTTTTGGAGTTGTTCTTCAAATTGATAAAAACTCCCATAATTTTACTGATGGGAACAGACAAAAAATCCATGAAATGAACACTATTTGAACAATGATTTTCATATTTAGAACACATAGAAATGGCCATAAATAAATTTAATAAAATTAGAATAAGTAATATATATGTGGAAATGTTCTGAATTAAGTAATTCATAAATAAATTTTTTTATCCATGATATTTCTTATATGTGCAGAATGCTTCTATAAATAAGGTGATGAAATTTATTTTTAAAAATATTCTTTTCAGGTTAGTACTATTTTTATTAAAGAAAAAACATTTACTTATAAATAATTAGATTATTTGTTAACATTCTTGATTCCTTTTTGATTTAATTTTTCCATTACAAGATTAAATGTTTAATTTCAATTAAAATATTTTCTTTAAAATGTTTATAGATTCATCAAAATAAAATGTGATTTCAAAATCATATATTTATTTCCCTCATGAATGTTTCTTTTATAAAGCAATTTTGTTTTATAATCATTTTAAGGTTATTAGTAATTATTATGATGATAGGTGGTTCCATAATAAACCCAGGGAGGGTGATCCTATTATTTCTCTCCCATGATTTGGGTAATTTGGTGTTTTCAACTTGTTTAGTATATCCTAAAAGACTCTAGGAATATACTATGATTGTTATTCCTAGAGTAACAAAGATGGTGTCTCCATGTGTAGCTAGGAGGGATAAATTATATGTAAATTTTATAAGAAAATGATTCCACAAGATACCTTTTATGTGTAAATTCTATATGTTTGTGAAAATGGTTTCATTCACGGAATAAAATTTTCTTTCGACCTTTAATATCCATTAGTAATTCTTTAGTGCTCTTAAATTATACAGGAATGTTTTTTCAATGTTTATTTTGGATGGGTAATGGAAGATAATGATTGAATTTTAATTTTGTGAAATTTTATTATAGAATAAAATCATGCTTTGTTTTAAAAAATTCATATTTTGAAAAAATTGATATTGAGTAAAAGTGTGTACATTGTAATATATCAGTTTCAATGTCTGGTTTTACGACCTAATTCCCTAAAACTATAATCCAAAATCATATTTGGGGATTAGTCAAATAGAATTAAATTATCATTAACTATATTATATAAATTATAAGTTCATTTCCTTAAATCAAGTTCAAAGTCGATATATTTCATCGTTGTTCATGTGTTTCTCCCCCCTCCCCAACTGATGCCCACATTTCATTGGAAAACCATGATATTCCTATCATAGAATAAAGTTTAAAAATGTTACTATGGAACCCAAATTCATCCTCAATGGAACCACTCATAACAAAAAAAAATATTATTCTCTCTGAGGATCTATCCACCAATGCTATATCTAATGAATACGTTTGTAGCTCACACAGATATCATAACATATCCTTAAAAAAGGAACCATTAATAACAATTGTGTACCCCCTAAATCACATCTAAACCCAATGAAAGCACATTATAATATAACTGAATATTAAAACACAACTCACAAATCCACGATTCACACATCATAAATTCTAGTGCCATGAGACAAAACATCTACCCTTAAGCGTATTCATGTTAGATTCATCTTACCAGTAACCCATCAACACTTCACTTCAAATTTAAGCAATCAAAATTATTCCATGGTCCACAACATGACCATTAATCAACCTAAATTTCTTCCTAAACTATAGGTGTATACTGATGCTCTAACTATTCTTGATTTGAACATATATGATCACAACCAATAATTACATTGTAGATAACTCATGAATCAACATGGTCTTGAATCATAATAGTTACTCTATATGAAACCAATGTTTGATTTTAAATAATTACCACTCAAGGTGAATTTTTCAAGGAAAATATAAGGCATCCAATTTGATTGTACTATATACATGATTTGACCTCTATTGAATTTATTTAATATATTAAATGTATTTATACTTGATTCATATATCTATTGGAACTTACAATACCTGGATAACCCTAGCCATAGGTTACCCTCACATCTTATAGTGAATCTTGACCATAATACTCAGTTGTTGAATATCATGAGCTAAATCAAAAAATTAAAAGACCATCCCACTAGGACCATTGGTCATATATATCATAATTTGTAGTATAAAAACATCTTCTCTCACTTCCCATATCAAATATACCAAGGATACTCACATGGTAAACCATCGAGTAGAGAGTTCTCATGTAATAATAATATAAAACATCAAATGTTACTTCATAAACCCAATATATAATTTATCCTCACTAATAATTTCAGGTTACAACACCCTTGAGTACCAAGATCTCATCTCAGTACGAAAATGTATATAAAATGAAATTTTCCCCTGAAGATCCATGTTGAGTATACCATAATCATTTGGTATAATTATATTGAATTCTATAGTAGATATTTGTACAAAGAAACCATATATTTTATATTTAAAAATTATATAACGAAAACTATTTTTTTGTTTTAATACTACAAGCACAATTACCCATTATGGGTTAATCATTAGGGATTTTAATGATTGTGCAGACCCGGAAAGAGTAACTATTGATCACTTATAAAAAGGGACTCTATATCCATTATAATGGAGCATATTTATTTAATATTTACTTGACCTATCATTAGAAGAGAGTATATTTTGGTGCACCTAATAGAAATGAATCAACGATGTTATATGAGATGCACTGAATAAGTTCTTATTGAATCTTATAATTGACGATCCTTCTATCATTAGATATTTTTATGAAAAACAAGAATAATTATTTAATGTGAATCCTATATTCCAAGAATAATACAATTATATAGGGTTCATTTAGATTTTCCTAGAGAAAGAAATCCAGGAATCATAAATTCAAAACTCAAATGCATCACACTATGTGATATCATATATTCATAAAATTATAATCGATGAAATATATTCCCATATCCTCAATAACAAAAACATTCCAATGAAAAATGTTTTTGTGTACCACCATTTTTTGGTCCAGGAAATTCTTTGAAACAGCAGTAATCTTTGTCTAATGAGTCCCAAAATAATGTTTTAAATGAATAATATTTAATGCCACATTTATATTCTTCTTCTTTTGAACCGATCACCAATGTGTTTTCCATATAGATAAGTGACCAAATAAATGCCTCTCCATGCACTATTAGCTACTGAATAGTATTTTATGTATAAAGTTAGACAATGGAAAGAGTATATTCTCCTATTTTATCATAAATAAAAAAGTAAAATAAACCAAGAAACACCACAAAAAATAATCATAGTATATGGAAGAAATAATATAGAAAATGTTATACCAAATAAAATGAAGGTGAAAGTAATCATATAGACCCAATATATTAATAGTACCATGAATGTGATCACCCTCTATGTCAATCAATATATATTTTAAATTAAAAATAATGGATTGGTGGAATATATCATCCACATGGCATTCCTCATCATTATCCTAAATCTTTCTAATTTATCAAGAAAAATAATCCAAATGTAGACCTCTGACCAACCTAAACTTATAATTAGTACACACTACTCAGGTACCCAAGTGCTTTGGTCACCAGATGAGGGTATCGGTACCAATTAGTATGGAACCACCAAAATTGTACTATATATGACTAGAAAAGGTAGTATATGTGTATTTTAAATACTATCCTTAAAGAATGTATACATTATGGAAGTGTAAATAAATAACTGATGTTTATCATTAAATTATAAGTAACACGAATTATTGCATATGATTTCTTAGGAAAATTCATATTTATATTTGAGGACATCACAAGTCCATGAAAACCAATTATTGTTCCATAGACTATATATATAAGTAGTTTGAATCACCTATTCCACTATGGTAATCCTAGAAAATAGAATAACATTTGTTACAATGGTACATTGTTAGGAGCATGTCCATTAAAATATTGTAGAATCATGTTCAACATATTATTACAATGATTATATACTAGGAAATATTATTTAAAATAGTATACAAATAAATCTTTTGTTGATAATCTGAGGCAATCACGTTTCAGAAAAAAACAATTATAAATAGAAATTTCATGTTAGGCATATAACCCCAATTGATGAATCACATTATACATGGTATTCCATATAGATTCATTGGATGAATCCGAATAGATTTACCAAGAAATTATATGTTAAATTGGAATCAAACACAAATCTAATTGGATTTTCTTAGTCATCAATATATATTTATATGTTGAATCCAAGTTAATGATCTAGAAATTACATATAATCTTGATCATTGATTCCCAATTAACCACAAAATAAATAATCATAAAATAGAAGGCCAAATCGTAATTAATTTTAAATCCACATGATTTTATGAATTATTTATATAGAATAGAATAAATTTCATTGATATCATGTGATACATGAAACATAGTGTTTATCTTTCATTTCATACAAAAATTTGTTACATGAAACCAGGATATAATATTAATATTATTATCCAAATGTAGCGGTTATAACATAGTGGTTTAACAAAGTGATATGAATAGTAACAAATAATTTTAAAATATTATTTGTAGTGGTTTTATATAATGAAAACATATTTATATGAAAATAGGACAATATTTTTTAAAGTCATTATAAATTTTAAAATACTATTTTCTCAAAATTTATGTCTCCTATTTCTTGTTGTGGGAATTAATAAATTTATTTTTGGATGTTTTTTGAAATAAAATTTTATTAAGAAAACATATAATTTTAAATAATAATTTATAAAATATATTTTGGTAATTTTTTGATATATTTTTAAAAATATTATTTTTTAGTGAAATGTAAAAAATATTGGGGTATATATAAAATATCTTTTTTCATTAAAATTATTTTTCAATTTCATGTTATTATTTAAATTGTGTTTAAAATTAAAATAAAGCCATTTACACACAGATTAGTCTATTTTTTTTCATTAGAACAATTTTCATCTTAAATTTTCATATTGTAACATTTTGTTCTTTTGATCATTTTTTCATTGGAAAATCACATTCTCATTGAGTTAGTGAGTGTAATTATAAAATAAAATTTTCAAATTATGTGAATACAATTAGAAATAGTTAATTAAATATTTTCAAAAATAAAATTTTTTATTTTTTATTTATTGGAAATAAATTTTTACCATAATTATTATTCTAATGTTTAATTTTGTTTACACTAAATAGAGTAAAAATGGGGTTATTAGGGGATAAACTAAAAATATTATGGTTAAAAATGACCCAAAACTAGTAAAAATCCCATTTATGGACATATAGATATATTAAATATTCTATGGTAGAGGATATTACATTTTTATCCTTTTTACATGAGTAAAATGTGTTTTTAAATATTTGTTTTAAAAAATATCAAATGTGCTACTCACCTCACATATAAATGTCCAAAAATTCTCAATTTTACATGACACTTACAAAACTATTTGGATAATTCAAAACCTACCCAAATTAATACCATATTTCTTTACTCCCATCATAGAATCGTTATTTTGTTTATACATCCATCCTACTAATATATTTGTTTCAATCCTTATGAAGGTTTTTAATTTAATGGTAACCCACCAAATAGTGAATTTTATATAATATTTTACCCACTTACTTAAATAATTATTATACCATGATGATATAACAAAATAAGAATCATTTATATAATTATATTCTGTAATTTTTATGTAATTACATTCGATAACATCCTCTTCCCACAAATTTGATACAAAATCGTCATTTGAGTGTAAAGAAGCCTACTACCACTCAAACTGATGTTATTCATTTTCAATCCCCACCTCTCACAGCTATATATAATAATATATTAAATGTTTATATATTAAATTAAAAATATTATTATACTTATTAAATTATTATATAAAATACACATTTTTATTATCCATTTTGATGGTATATGATAACGTCGCACATGTGTATGCCGGACTACCACCTAACAAAGAGATGAGATTAATTAACACATTACATGGAAGGTAATAAGGATAGGTCTAAATACAATATCTAAAATATAGGAGATAAAAATGTTTCTTTAATGGTAATATATTTTTTTTCCTTTTTTTCTTTATATACATATAGATAATGGAAACATCATTCATGCATAAGTACGACCTACCATCTCTATGAATGGTGTATTTTATTTTATATACCTAAATATTATAGATTATTATAAAAATATGTATAATGAATATATATGATATTTATATAATTTTAATTTTTTTTGAGATTAAGTAACCATGAAAAATTTTAGAGGACCAATATAATAATAAATCAAAACGTGTATAAAATAAAGTAGTTTTTTCCTAAAACAAGGCTTTACCATAAAAATTTTAATACGCAGGTAATAAAAGGTCATAATTAATTAATATATGGTATGATATATATTTTTTATTTCATTAATATTTTTACAATAAGTAAATATTTATTATATAGGTGGTTTAATTTTTATGAAGGTTATATGTAAGGGATTTTTGTGTCCATTTTATTTTTAATGTGATCTAAAAGCTATCATCACCACGTGTTTATTTTATTTGTGTATATAATTCCCATGAATTTATTCAATTATTATTATAAAAATATTAATTTTGTTTTACAAATCTATTTGGGTATATCTCTTTTTTGGGTTTTTCAATTCAAAATGTTACCAAATTTGTAAGGGATTGTTTTATCTCAAATTTTCTTCATTGGAGAATATGTTTTTTATGAACCTGGATTCTAATTGGAAGGGTAACTACATCCCCATTGATATGTTATGAAAGAATATAATTATTTATATGATATTATGAGTATCATTTAATGATATTTAATATTTTGATTTTCTTAAATGGCACATAAGTGGTAAGATTATTATGTTACGATTTTGTCATTTAGCAAGATAGTTTATGAATAAGATTACAATGATGTAATATTTTGATATATATATATATAATTAAAATATTTATTATTTATTCCTCTATTATATTTTAAAAAAAATTAAAATTTCCCTCTATTTTAATCTATTTATGTACTCACAAGTTTAAAAGACTCTTTATTAGAGAAATCTTTTTTATTTCTCTTTTCAAAAGAAAACCCATTTTCTTGCAAAACCAGGATTTATAAAAATATATTAAAAATCGGTTTTTGAAATTATTAAAATTATTTATTAAATAAATTTTTACCCATGTTTCACATATTAAAAAAATTTCCACAAATAAATTTTCATGTTGTTTTTCAATAATATCTTGTTTGGATTTTACAAAATATATAAAAGGAATATCTATTTTATCCTGTAAAAAATGAGTAGAATTATTCAATATCTTGATCAATAATTACATTTAATATTAATTTATATTAATAGAATTTAATAATTGAATAAATTATTTTTGAGATTTTTTTTCTTTTTTAAAAAGTTTTATTAAATATATAATGGATAGTTTTTTTCTGAAATATTTTTATTCATCTTTTCAAATATTTTTTCATCTATAATGCCATCCGTTTATGTTATTAATTTTTTAAAAGGGATATTTTCTAAGGATACCCTAATTATTCTTTTTACTAAATGTGTTATGATTATTAGGGAATTATTTTTATGAAACTTATCTCTTTTCCATGGGTTATAAAATAGAGAAATGGATATGATGCCTGATTTTTTCAGGGGTTATGCTATGAAGAAATGAAGAAATGATTATAAATCTTTCCCTTTTCTGTAGGTTATGATATGAAGATTTTTTTAATCCCATTTTATTTCATGGGTTATTATATAGTGAATATTTTATGATATTTTGGAACGCATACATATTATTTTCATTATATGATAGATGGGATGTATATTTCTATTTTTTTCATTGTGTAATTATTTTTATTTGATAAGATAAACAGTAATGAAATGGTTAGTGAACATAGTTTAGTAATGTAATTTTTTTTAATTTTTTTTTGTTTTAGGATTTAACCTTTAATAATATGTTGGTTTGGGGAGTCAACCAATTCTAATACCATATTCATGTACATAATCATTGACTAATATATAAATTATTTTATATACTTATGTGTAGGACACAATTCCACGTCTTATGCGATTTTTATTCTCCCATTTATCATTTTTTTTATTTCCTTACGATTCATTGATTATAAAAATCTTGTCTCTATGGCATGAATCAATATTATAAAATTTTATCTGTTAGTTATGGTTTTCAAAGGGTTTGATCATATTTTTAAAGCCTTATGCTCATTTTATGCCCTCGTATATCCCTTTTCTATAGATATGGATAATCTGAGGTTATGTTTTTTAATGATTACATTCCCTAGGTTATGAATAAATGTGTTATGAAAGATTAGTCAAATCGGGATGCTATTTATGATGAACATAGTTTGAGATGATATATAACAAATATAAACTAGTATTTTATATTTTCTTGATTCCAAGCGAATTATTCCTATAAGATCTATAATTTTTTTTGTTTCTTATGTAATGAATGGTCATATAAATATGTAATATATATCTATGAAACTCTGGGTTTTCTATAACAATAATATATAAATAACACACATACAAGAAGGATAAATCCTAATTAACTAACTAGGAAATCCAAATATATGACTCAGGGGTAGTGTATCCATATCATAATATATCATATCACAGTAATAAAACCGAAATAATGAAGACATCATTAGTTAGGGTTATCATTATATACCAAAAATAAACACTACATTCCAATATAAACTTCTTATCTCAACGGACAACTGGAAAACATTCTAGGAAAAATACCCTTGATATTGAATGTTTCTAACCATGATCAATGGGATATCATCACCAAATCCTACTTATATTATAAAAAATTATAAAGAAAGCATGAATGAAATATAAAGGTTGTACGAGATGAGTCCTCACATAGATTCATCATCGAATTTCATCCATAATCCACCCCAAATAGTTGGGGATCAATAAAGAAAGGGGATGTATCCACCTTTATAACATCCCAAAACATGAACTCCTTGACCTAGTATAAAAACATATTCATTACATTTATTGATTTCATGAGGTTAAACATGGAAAAATTTCATCTCTCTAAATCATTCACCATTAAATTTAAATACTTTACAACCTTCATATTAAATTCCATTTTAGGGTTTTTATCTTATATAACTAGGAAAAACATTTACACAATAATACCCATGTCTTCATGTGATATTTCTCTCTATATAACCATCATTTATTCATCCACATTATGTATTAAATATTTTCCATTATATTATTCAAAAATGAAACAATTCATGTCATAATTAATTTAAAAGTATTTTTTATATAATCCAAAATATGGAACATAATAATGGATAGATCAAACACTATATAATATAATCATATGCATTAATGATATAATTTAATCCCTGAGAATATTATGAGGTTAAGGGTATGGAAAAATAATAAAAGTGCATGATAATATGGAAAAAATAATTCATATTGATGATAATATAGATAATTAAACATTTTATACGCATTAATATTTTTCAAAATAAAGTGTGAAAAAATTTAATTATTATAATCCATGAAATATCAATCATTATTAAATGTTACACAACTAATCATCAAGATGTTTTCATATTATCAATCCTCTCTTGGATGTGTGTCGTTGATCCACGACAAGCTACTATAAGGCAAGTCTTCACCAGGCCGTGCACTACTGATCTACACAGGGTTGCTATGATACTGATACACACATGGTCGCTATGATAGTGTTCAACACTGGTTCGATATGATGATGATCCACACAGGGTCTCTATGATGGTGATTCACACAGGGACTCTATTATGGTGATCCACACAAGGACTCTATGATGTTAATACACACAGGGTCGATATGTTGCTGATCCACATTGGGTCTCTCTTATTCATCATGTCACAACCAGCCACTGAATTCCAACTTATTAAACACATAATTTTGAGAGAACTGATTCTCTATCCATTGGTCATATTTCAATGGGTATGAAGTCCCAAAAAATTATACACAAGCGACCACCCCCTCAAAGGGGTCCCAAATGTGATAGACGGTGCGTCATTCAGACGCCCGGTCAGTGAGATATGGGCACTTTTGTCAAAAGGGCCTAGTTGGATCCATCTCTTTTACATCCTAGGTCACATGTCAATATCCATAAAAAATAATTTAGATTATCTCCAAAAGACAAAATTGTCACAAGGGTCCTTATGCCACATACAGTGCATTGATTGGACCCCCGGTCTGTTAGTTACATTCATTTCTGTGAATTGGGGTTGATCGCATCTCAGTCCAGCACGGTTCGTTTGGGCCCACCAGAATATACCAAAGGGACCACTTCCCAAAGAGATCCAAACTCCACTGAAATCATGTCAATCAGACACACAATATGTCAGTTATGAGTGTTTCATTACTTGGGGGCCGGTTGGGTCTGGGTCCAGTCCAACATAGTCAGACCGGCCCAACACAATGGGTCCCAGGGTCTACCTGACCTGCCCAGGTCCAGATTGACAATGGTCATCCCGGTTAACTGGCCCCAGCCCATCAGAGTCATCAAGGTTCTATTCGCGGGCATATGTTGTGGTTGGCACGTCCCGCCGGGTGGGGATCCACCCACCCGCACTAACCTTCTGGTGGGTTTGGCCCAATGAGAGTGTCTGGTCCACTTGGCTGGACCGCGTCAGGCTCGGTCCGCCGGAAGGAAAACCGTTGTGTCTCGATGGCCTCGTAGTTACGGGGTTATTTTGCACACTAGTGGTGTGCTGACCCACCGTAAGAACATTAAGACATTTTTCCGACCAGGTTCTACCAATGCGGCGCGACACGAGGCAACACCACTCTTTATTACCACGACCCACTAGCCACGGCCGCATTGGGCCGGCAGAGGTGCCTTCGGGCACTACCCTTATCATGTACGACCGGCTTGGGCTAGCCATATTTGATTACAATGATGCAATGTTGTGTTCCACCATTCACTGCTCGTGGCTGGTTGCCACGGGTCTCCTCCAGCCCCCTCTGACATGGCGCAGTAGTGGTTTCCATCGCGGGTCGTCGGACGTCCTATCATGTCCGTTCTTAGTGTCATCTACATCTTTTATTCTATCATACTGTTGTTGTCATAGTGAGATCATCTATTTTATCATACCATCAATAAGAAGAAACTAACAGTAAAGATCGGAGCATGAGCAAAGTAGGAGACGGTCCTGCCCTTGTATGTTTGGATCGCACCCTCCAAGTTAATGTGATATCAAGAAAGAGATGATTTAATTAATCAATGAGAACATCAGAAAATCCATACTTGGAAGATATGTTAACTGATGACGATCGATCGAACCTTCTTCATCATTGTTGTCAGTTAGTGATTTTGTGGCACTCATCACCACTCACTAAAACCAGTTTCATCCTCCAAGTGGTTGGCATCATGGATCATTTTCAGAGCTTCATCACTTGGTGAAGTACTTCCAACAATCCACCCCAAGAACCATATAAATAGCAGAGGGGAGGGTGACTAATGCACATGGAATTAATGAGATTCATTTAATTAATGATCCTTCTAAATTCTATCGGTGCAGTTACAAGAATAAATGGGAGTCAATCCATTTAATGGATTGATGCATCGTTGGTCCCTCCACCACCTCTCATCCGCATGATAAAATGAAAAGAAATAAAATTACATAACTTCTTATTTTAATAATTCTTCAAATGTACGCAAAATTAAATTTTTCACCCGACCTACTGCGGTCGATGTGAATCTACCCTTTTGCAAATCCAGGCACTGTGGGTTTAATAGGGCCCTCATAATTTTAATCAAAGCACCGATTCAATAGATATAAAACACCGCCCGCGCAATTACTGAACATACCTAAAAAAGGTTCAAAATTTTATTCTGCGCACACCGGGCCTCAGAATTACCTGCCGTCAATTTTTTCAAACTCATAATATTTCCATATAATTAAAATTAATTACATGGGAAATCTAGGTCTTTACTTTCTCCCCACTTTAATAATTTTCTTCCTCGAAGCCACTACTAAGGAAACAAATAGGGGTATTGAGCACAAATATGATCCTCCCACTCCCAGGTGGTCTACTGGAGGTCCGTGTGCTGCCATCGAACATGCTCCAGAGGTATCGATCGTCCATGAAGGACCCACTATTTTGAATCCTCAATCTTCACTGAAAACTCTGTAAATGTCTCTCCATCGTCATTTTCCATCTCACCCTAGTCAATAATGTACAATGGATCATGCATGTATTTTCTATACTACGACACGTGGATAATGGCCAACACCTTGCAAACACTTTTCAGAACCTGAAAGTGTATGACAAACCTCGGGGATAGCTTGCCGCCCTAACAAAATCTCTGCAAACCTCATCAAGGTGAGACCCATAGGGAGACATGGTCTTCCTCCTCGAACTCCAATGGTCACTTTTTTTTGTCAGCGTAAGGCTGTTTTCTGCTCTGTGCAGTCTTCATCTGCTCTTGTATTATCTTCACTTTCTCAGTGGTATCCGGTACCAACTCTGAGCCCATCAGTGCTGACACCCTTGAGTCTATTTAGTATAGAGGTGATCTGCATGGTTGACCATAGAAGGCCTCAAGTTGTTCCATACCGATGGTGGAGTGATAACTGTTGTTGAATGTGAACTCCACCAAGGGAAAGGGATCCTCCCAACTAGGGACAAAGTCTAGGATACAAGAAAGAATAATGTCCTATAGTGTCTGCATGGTCTGCTCTACCTGACCATCCGTCTGTGGATTAAAGGCGGTTCTCAAACATAGCTGATTCCTTAATTCCTCCTATAATCCCTTCCACAACCGGGATGTAAAACATCTGTCACAATCACATACGATCTTTGATGGCACCCCTTTAATTCATAAAATCTTTTGTATATAGATGCATCCCATGTACTCAACAGTTCCCTGCTCTCGGATGGGTAGGAAGTGTAAAGACTTGGTGAGTCTATCAATGATCACCCAGATGGAAATGTGGCCCCTGGACATTCTTGGTAGCCATATCACTTATTAAATGGAAATTCTATCCCACTTCCACTCTGGAACCTCTAATGGTTGTGCTAAGCCTACTCGAAACTGATTCTCAACCTTCACATGTTGACAAGTGAGGAATCATGAAACACACTCTACCGCTATCTTCTTCATCCCTGGGAACCCGTACTGACACCAGAGGTCCTGGTACATCTTCCCCACACCAGGATGTAACGCTATAGGGGATGTATGGAAATCTTTCAAAAAATACTCTCGTAGAACCACTGGTACCTTGGTGCGTTCTCTGAAGATGATGTTGTGCTCCCCACCTTTCGAAAATCCATCACATGTCTATCTTCAAGATATATGAACATGTTGATCCTCATAGTCAATGTCCCTAAGTTGTGCCTCTTGGACTCTCTGATGAAGTGGGGGAGTGACAGTCATAGACTGGAGGTAATGTTCTTCATCTGTATCCATAAAAGATATCTTCAATGTGGCTAGCTGCTCCATCACCTCACTATGAAATTGTAGACTAGACCTCCTGGTGAGTGTGTTAGTTACTATGTTCTCCTTCCCAGAGGTGTATAAAATATCAAATTCATAGTCCAAGAGGATCTATTGCAAATGTCACTGTCTTAGGTTCAGGTCCTTCTATGAGAATATATACCTAAGACTCTAGTGATAAGAGTAAAATGTTAACCATTCTACCATCAAGCAGTGTCTCCACATCTTCAAGGTGAAGACCACTGTTGTTAACTCTAGGTCATGGGTAGTGTAGTTCTACACATGCTATCTAAGAAATCATGAACCATAAGCGACCACTGCTCACTTCTACATTAGGCCACATCCAAGTTCGGTCCCTGATGCGTCACAATAGACTGTATACCAAACACCCTCTTCTGGTAGCCTCAAAATAGGGGTAATCCTCAATATCTACCTCTACTCTTAAAAACAATGTGGACATCTCTCCATCTAGAACAAGGAATGTTCCTTCTTTTTCAACACTAAAAAGGGTGCCACATCTCTGGAAAAGTAATGTATGAATTTCCAGTAGTACCCAACCAAACCCCAAGAAACTCCTCACCTTGGTCACACTCTTGGGTGGATCCCAAGAAATCAAAACCACTTTCTTCTCTGGGTCCACTACAACTCCAAGCTCTAATAAAATGTGTACTATAATGTGGAACCCCATATCTAGAACTGGCACATCAAGAGTTTACCATAAAGCTAGTGCTCTCGGTGTTTATCTAGTACTATCTGCAGATGATATGTATGCTCTTCCTCTATTGATGACTACACTAAGATTTCATCGATGAAGGGTATAACAATGGGATCGAGGTATGACTATAAGATCATGTTCATGAGTCCCATGAACACTGTATGGGAGTTGGTCACACTGAATGGAATAACAAGTAACTCATAGTGGCCATACTGACATCTAAAGGCCATATTTTTCACATCCTCATCTCATAACCTTAGCTGATGATAGCCTTATTTGAGGTCTATATTCAAAAACAAATGACCTCCCTTCACCTGTTCGAAAGGATCATCAGTCCTTGAAATTGTATACATGTTCTTCATAGTCACCTGGTTCAAGTGCTGATAATACACATAGAGCCTCAAACTCCCATTTTCCTTCTTGGAGACCAAAATCGGGGCTACCCAAGGAGAAAAAATGGGCCTTATGAACCCCTTCTTCATCAAATCCTCCAATTGTACACGTTACTCACAAATCTCCATGAGAGCCATCAATTATACTAGTGTATAAATCTATTCTTTCTTGGGGTACATGTTGATTTATAATTCCACCTCTCTGTGACCTGGTAGTCCAAGAACATCATCAGGGAAGATATCGACATACTGGTCCACGACTACAGGATAACATTGACTCTCAACATCAATTTCATAGAGGGTAAGACTAGGAAAATAATGTGTGATCAGTTACACCCTTCCCAGGTAAGCCCTTCATGCACTGCCATGGTTCCCTTCTCATTGTTGAAGGAAACAATGCTCCCATATTTATGGATACACCACACATTGTACCTAATATATTCAATCTGAGAATGGACTTTGGATAACTAGTCCATACCCAAGATAATGTCATAATTACTTGATACCGCTACTAGAATATCCCATCCAAAGCTCTCACCTCATAGAGTAATCTCAAACTACTAGAACCATTGTGTAATCATTGAATATTCTCATGGGAGAGTCTCTAATCGCAAGAATCGATCCAACGACTCCACCGGAATCTTTGAGCCCTGAACAAGAGTTGTGGATATGGAAAAGTGACTGGAACCTGTGCCTATATATACTATAGCTATGGTGGAGTTGACACCGATCATAACTTGAATCATCTCTAGAGTATTGTGGTTGTAGGCCTCGATGGCCTAAAGATAAACTCATCCCTATCCACATACTCCTTGTGGTCGGGCTGGACCACCTAGAGCTGCTGGCAGTTGAGCCTCGAACTGTCATCCACCAACTATTGCATGACCTTCTCCTCAACCGCATCTACTACCTTGGAGACATCCTCGCTTGAATATCTGCCTCTGCCTCAGTGGTCCCTCGACCATCTACTTTTCATTAGTGTGGCCGGTCGGGCCTTTGCGAGCCATGTTACCCTATATGCCACATGTGATGTATTGTTTACTCCTATGCTAGCATGATCTACCTCGTGAGCCTCACACCTTCGATCCTACGTCTCGTGGTCATCCACCTGAAGGTCTGGTCTGCTTGGACCTCAATGTCATTTTCTTACTACCATCCATAGAGAACTCTGCTACATGTCACCTAATGATGGGTCTCAATGTCCATGTCTACAATGAATGGAAGATCTACACCAAGAGTTCTCTCTCTAGCACTATAGCATGCATCTAGATGCTAAGATATACCTTTGAATCTATGATCTCCCGTCAGTGTGCCTACTCGAATTTATGGTCCATGAAGAAAGGGACTTGCACCATGTCGGTAGAGTAGCTCCAGAGGTCAGTGAAGCACACAGAGTATTGGGACACCGTCAGGCTGTCCTTCTTTATATGCATTAGATCATATATTCACAAAGTGGATAGAGTCACTTGAAAGAACTATTACCTGAAGAGGACCTCAAAATCTACCTAGGTGAGGGTCACCTCATCATGTAACTAAAGCGCCAGGCTTCACCATATCCCTACTGCTCCCTAGAAAAGACTGGCAGCTAAGATCACAATCAGATCAGTTGGTGTCCTAACAAGGCGAAAAATACTAGCCACATCCTCCAGCAAGTCCTCAGCCGCCTACAGACCCGTCATTCCTTAGAATCACAAAGGCCCCTACCACTGAAATTCATTAAACGTGCTCAGTCAACATGCACCATCAAATAATGGGGTTGGTGGAAATATCTTCCCAATGGGTAGTGGTGGTGCTGATACACCACCTAATGATACTATCATCGTAAGAGGACCCTACACCGAAGCCTCATCGCTCAGTGGGCAGTCATCGTGTACAATCTCAAGACTCCTGGTTGGCTATATTTTTGGTGGAATAAATAAATGAGATAGGTGTGCCACAATCAATTAGTTATAACTGGTGAGCTGATTAAAAGAGATCAAAAATAAAACACTTCCAAAACAAACCCAATCAGTATTTTCATGCCCCAAGCCGGAAATCAGAATTCAGGATCCTGGTTTATGGATAAGTTGGTCACCGCACCCACACTGGACTCCCCAAATAGAAAACCACACTCAAAACACTTAAAAAAATTGCTCTATTAAATGATCAGAGACCTTTTTCATTGGTAGAACCGACTCTTTTGATACTACTTTGTCATGACCCTACCCCCGGGACCTATGTCGTGGATACCCCAAGCCCGACTTCCATTGGCCAGTGGTTAGTAACTAGCAACCAAAAGTCATATCCATATAATGGGAAGGCATTTCCATTAAATCTATAAAAACACACAAACCAAAAACACAACAAGAAGCAGCTGCAAAGTCAACTGCTGTAGTAAAAAATGTACTAAATGTAAAGGGGGTCGGAATACAAGACAAACTAAATTGTACAAGTACAACTGAAAATAGAAAAGAGATCCTCCATCATCCACTGAGGTTCCAACCATAAGGGTGGGTATAGATTGTCTTTAGAAAACTCCACATTATTCTGTCTCTTCCATGTACCACATGTTTCTAGATCCCTCAAGTCTCATCCCAGTTTCATGTCATCTACACAATACACAACAATGTGAGGGAGAAGATCATGCAGAGGTGAGTATAAAAATACTCATTAGGGACCCTGATACCCCTAAAGGTATCCTAGATATCCACAAAAGAAAACCCACAAATCATGATCCCAATCACAAGATCAAAATAATATTCATCTCACACCATGTATAAACCTCATAGAATAAAAATATAGATGATTAGTCTTAAGATATATCATCTTATTACATTTATAAGATCCACAACATGTAGATACCCAAACCTTGATGTAAATTGATATTACATTACTTTTGTGGAATACTTAATACATAACAAAAACAGACACACAAGGACCCTAATAGTTTTGTGTCTTTTGAAACTCGGAATATAATCTTCTAATATTGGTGAAGGATCTTCAACATATCCCATAAAGATCCTACCTTTATTTCTTACCTATAACCTTTCTTTAGATCCTGGGGAAAATAAAACATATAAAAGGTGAGCTCAATGCTCAGTAAGGGTAAGCATGGAGAAATTAAAACAAACCATAAACATTTTAATTTCAAAACATTAACATGATTTTTAAACATCAAAATCTTGAGCAATGACATAAAACATAGAAGTACATAAGTCATAGATCATAATGGAACATCAATCATGATAAAATGGCATGGGAATAATAAATGTAATTGTGGAAACCATTATGTACATGTTACGATTTCCATAGTAGCCAAGTCATTTATACCAAGACCATCTTAGTGGACAAAGTCCCTTTCTGAATCGAGTTCACTCCTCGTTTCAGTCCTGTATCACTGAACTGGAATAACTTACTGTTCCAGCCATGTCTATCTCATGAGTTATAAATCATTACCCAATGCATTGGAGGGAGATATAGGTCCCACCCATCTCATAATGAAATCATTCTCACTTGTGCCACAACATAAACATAAACCATTCATCAAAACCCAAAGAATAAAAATGGGTTTCATAAACATCATCTCATCATAACATAATCCATATAAAACAAATGGATATCATTTCAACATAAGAAAATTGGAACCATGTAAATCATAGAGACATTATTCTTGATACATAAACATGATAAATAATGTCATCTTATATGGAAAATAGTTTTGATAAAACACTTGAAATGTATTCATGATGAAAATATCCTTTCTCTTTAAAAATCATTTTCTTTTCACAAAATGCCATACAATTTTAAAAGAAACGTATTTTATTGAAAATAACAATGAAAAAATGTAGAGGAATATTCTTAAAAATTAGGTTATATAAAACCTTAAAAATCCGTTCGAGCCATATATGTTAAAAAAACATTCTCTTCGTACTTTTGTCAGAAAAGACAAAAAGTTCCTCGTATGGTAAACAAAAGAGAGATTGCTTCAATTACACAAAGTAAAATTCAAAGGTGGATAAAAATTACATTAAAAATACATGGAATAATATTAAGCACATTATGAAAAACATTTTATGGTCATGGATGAAAAATATAACCCCAGTAAATACTTACAAATAAACAATCTCAGATAACAATGAGATTTGAATAATTATCCCTTACCTCATGTCTGACTTGAATCGATCGTTCTTTAATCTCCTGAATAATAATAAAAGATAATTTATAATTTATTAATAACCTTTTTGAAGTTTTTTATTCCTTTTATATCACTTAATACCATGTTATAAACATTATGTAACCATTTAAGTAAATAACGTTCATTTTGTCGATATTCGGTACATGAGTCAAAAATAGGCTTCTTATAATTACATGTTGTTCATGTGGTCAAAGGATCATTATATACAGAATGATATTCATGATTTAGATATCATATATATCATATATATCCAGTATATATATGTATTTATAATAGTACATAACATATGGAGGTAAGAAATGAAATGCACCGTTCATGGAGACGGTAAGCTGTACGTAGGCATGAACGCTACTTTCATTTCTATTTCTTATTTTAATAGAACTAAAACATAATGATACATAGTTATATTATAATTACACTATAATATCATATATAGTAACATTAACTCCATCCTTTATACATCCCACATAAGGCATTAACGAATAACATCACTTTTAGGGGGCGGTAGTCCGCACTTCCTCAAATGAGATTATTTTATTTACCCACTATAGAAACCATAAAGGCTTGATATAATTGGGAAGTAAAAAGTATTTGTAAATAATAAATATAATATATATCATATATAAATACAGTTCCATCATAATTTCCACCATGAGAGGAGGTAGGAGAAAATCATACAATCATCATTTCGTGAGGCGTTAGTTTGTCGTCCACAGAAACATTATGTTCTTCATCCATTAGATGGAGCGGTGTGTAAATTTAGTTAGAATACATATGAAAACAAAATTGTAGAATATTGAAGATACTGGTTTTGTTACAAAATAATGGATTAAAAATATTTTAGTGGTTGGAGAAGTATAATAAAAGAAAACAATTTAAGAGAACCCGTTACCTTTAATTTGGGAAAACTCCTTTGGTTTGAACCAAAAGATCTTCTTGTAGTGCCTTCTGCCTAAGGTAAGGCTTCAAGGGGGAGTCTAGGGATGTATGGAGCTTAACTGTATAGAGTTTGGATGAGACAAATGGATTGAGGGGTGTGAGGAATTGGATAGAAGTGGTCTCCTTTTATAAGGGGGGGGGGGCTCTTTTGGAAAGTGTGAAAATATTATTTTATTATAAAGTTATCTTAGGTTTCAAAAGTTCCAAAATCAATAAATATGAAGATAATATGACTCATGGTCGAAATAAAATCATAAAATCATAATTTGACATGTTTTGGATAATATTTTAATCATTATAATCTTATTTATTTAAATCATTTATTAATGAGGTAAATACGGCATCATTATTGTGTCATAAATAATTTAATTAATTTGATGTCTAAAAATTATAAAACAAATACCATCATGTATGAAATATTTCTATATTTCCAATTAATAATTATAGTCGAAAAGATAGTTTATATAACCCCTTATAAAAATTAATTACTAAAAGATTTGTGTTTATGTCAATTTTGTCTTTACATTAAATTAATTAATCCAAATTGTCATTATCACTACCATGTGGCTCAAAGGGGTCCCAAAACCGACTCAAAGATTACCATGGCTGGACACTACTCATCCAATAAGGTTAGGACACGTTTTAGGGTTATTTATTATTATTATAATATTATTTATACGCTTATTTACCGGATTTACCCGTTAACCATGGTAAAGAAAATATTTACCGAATTAATTATTCAAAATGTATAAAAATAAAAGTTATATATTTACACAATTTGGACATCCTGATTCCAAATATGGAATCCATTTTTTCAAATTCAAAACATAGAAGTGGTAGAAATTAATTTAAAATTAATTATCGTTGTTAAAACAAAAAGTGTGTTTTTATGATATAATAACTATCAAAAGATGGACAATTGTTTATGTCCATTTTAATTGTGAAATTATATCCAATGACCAAAATTGTATTTAATGGTAAAAACATATTCTAAATATAATTTAAAATCAATTAAAAAGATAATCTAAACATATAAACTATTGCGATGAAAAAAGTTGTTTTTAATTAAAATATAGCGTGTTTTTACTATTCATTAAAATATAAAAGTTATCAAAAATAATATTAAAAGTTTATCCAAAATAAATTTTTATTTCCTGATTCCATGAAAGAATTTTATTTTGTCAAATGGAACTTATAAACATGTCAAAAACATTATTTAATGTGGGTGCACCATCAAAAGGCGGCAAAACTGAATTTTTATAAAAATACTAATTTTACCTGAAAAATTAATTTTGTTAACATACCTTGTTTTAGAAAATGTGTAAGATGAATAATAATGTTATAAAATTCAAAATTTAGTTAATACTATTCATAGCAGCTAGTACATAATAATATTTTAACAATATAATGTTGTTTAGTGAAACCCGGTATTGCGTACTACACAAGTTATCGAGGAAGGTCGTGATTGCGTGTAACGCAAGCCAATTCAGGGTTTCTTGTAGTGAAAGACTCTTTTGTTGTTGCGTATAATAGAATCTAACCATATTTCATCTATACATTGAATATGTATATATTTATATATATACACACTCAATGTTGCGTAGAATAACTACTATCAAACGAACGTGAAATTGTGTGTAACACAATCTAAGAATAGTGTTGCGTATACTGCAAGCTAATATGGAGTTGCATATAGCACAAGATAATATTGGTGTAGCGTGCAACAAAAGATATGAAGGAAATTAAAAAAATATATCTCATAAAATCTCGGGGTGTTACATTCTACCCACCTTAAAATTAGTTTCTCCCTTGAAATTCATCGGGGTTATAAATGGTTTATTACATGAGAGTTTCTTTCATAGAAACCCACATCGTAAAAAAGAATACCAAAACATTTCTTTAAAAGCTAAAGTATTAAACATGACGGTTACCCATATTAACTAGTCACTGGGATTCCACAAAGGATAACATAGGTGAAAATATGGATATGGAAGAAAAATATAACCATCAAGTTCTAATGGTGAGTGGTAGAGGACATGGATATGATAAAGCCAACATTCATAAATACATAAATTTGTGATGATCTAAGGGACCATCTGATTTATCAGATATGACGGCACTAGGAAAACATTTTTTATTTTCAAGATCATTTCCCTAATTTTGAATATTTTTTAAATTAAAAGAAATACATACTTGATTTTGGTACAATCTCACTATTGTTTGTGCCTTGAACAATTTCAACTTCATCACTTAATGAAATGAAGTTGAATTTGTCTTCCATGAAGTGATAGTAGATCATGTGATAGAATTATGGGTCATTCCATCTGTCTCAAACAAATGGTTAGAAAAAGCTATCAAAAATACATAAGTATATATATAGTGAGATTAATCATATATGGTACCTACAATGGACTTATACTTAATATATAATACTGCTTAATACAATAAAACTAGTTTCTACTGACCAGGGACTTCCTGTAGGCCAGTGGTATGCGATAAATGCATGTCGCACATCGGTTGTGGGTTTGATTCCCACAGCCTTGTCCGACGTGACGGGTAATCGCCTGTTCTGCATGTTGTCCCTCTTCTTAAACTACACTTTTATAACATTCCATCAATAATATCGAAAAAATATCTATCCTTATACAATACTATCTTATGTCCAACATAATCCATTCAAATCTTTAGGATTATACATATGCCCAATCTCATATTATAAAGAAAACGATTACTGTACATGTCATCTACCGAGCATGTGAACACTATCATTTATCCCCCATATATCATAAGATATATTTTGTTGGTCACATTCCAAAAATTCGAATACCTTAATAATGTATTCTTTTGAAACATGAATTACCATATAACCTTAGTGAATACATGAAGGCTGTCAAAAGTTAAATCTTTCCACATACCAAAATCCCAAAAATTCTATATACTCAAACCATGATATCACTTAGCCCATATATCAATCATGAGCTCATTAAGACTATAAAACAATTTGTTTTCTCCTTATCCCTTTATTATGTGCATATCATATTCTTTCCAAATTATTTGAAGCACTTTTCATGGTTACCGGTACCATATAATTATTGAAATCCTTAACAAACCAATACATAGATATTCCAATATTCCACAGTACTATAAATTAGAATACAGAAAATTATTTTGGAATCTCCTTATATAAAAACATAATCATTCCACTACACCATTGTAATACTCAACATTGCCAATAGTGATTAAATGTGACTTACCTTTATCCATTAAGTTATGTGGTTGCTCACACTGATCATCATTAACCCTTGGATTAGGGAATTGATTAGCATAATACCCCATTTCCTGGAACATGAAACATTGATGTGTTAGTGGTGCGTTATCTGCAGTCTTTTCTTTATTCACATCATTAGAAATCCTTTTTCCATTACTTTGACACTCCACTACTCTACTACCTTCTTTTCCACACTTGAACCATTTTATCGTATCTTTTAGACCATCTCCACTATTCTTTTTTCCACACTTTGAGCATAATGTAACATTCATCTTCTTTTCAGCATTGTTCTGAGATTTTTCCTTGAACTCTATCTTTCATTTCTTGTCAAAACCATGAGACGGATATGAAACACCAATTTATAGATCTACATTGATATCACAATTCACAATTTCTTCATAGCTACTGATGTCTCTTATAGCTAATGCCATTTGAAGACTTGGTTTTAATCCACTGAAGAATCGATCAACTTTACTTTCAGGTTGAATGATAAATCCAGGTGCATAACTTGCAAGCCTTGTAAAACTCACCTCTTATATACCAACAGATTCATAATCATTTTTCTTAAGTTCAAGAAACTCCTTCTCCATCTTTGTTCGAAGAATACAAAGGAAGTACTTATTGAAAAATAAGTTCTTGAACTCGTCCCATTCCATAGACTCAATTTCATCTCGTTGCCTCGTATTTTTGATAAGATTTAACCATTGATCAGCATCACCTTCCAAACGATATACTGCTAAGATGAATTTATCATGCTCAGAACACTGTATAACTGAAATTATCTTTTCAGTGGTACTAATCCATTGTTCAGCCACTAATGGATCAGATGACCCGCTGAATGAAGGTGGACGCTGCCTCATGACTGATTCAACAGAATGTCGCTCCTTTCACTACTCATTTGGAAGTACAGAATGATTCATAGCTTGTGTAAGTATAGAAATAATATTTTTCACTCCATCTTCCATAACATTGGTTTTTTCAGGAGGACAATCATTGCATCATCCATTACATTGATCAACACGGTTCCTTCAGCTTCCATCCATCATCTAAAAACCAAAAAGAATAGCATGAGGCCAACATCATGTTAGGGAAAACAACATAATAAAGAGGGAGTACCATCCATATCTAACATCCTAGGTTTAATTATAATATCATTACCATAATTCTAGGACTATAACCTATACTTATACTTAACCTTAGGGACATCTATAGACATACCTTACAAATATCTCTAGGGATCTCACTAAAGTTCTCGAATCCTAGTTTCCAAAGGTTGAAAAAACCTTTCCTATGATACCAACTGTAGAGACCCAAAGCTTGACGTACATGGACATTACATTACTTTTGTGTAATACATAATACAAAACAAAAACAGACACTCAATCATCGTAATAGTTTAGTGTCTTTGGAAACATGGAACATAATCTCCTAATCTTGGTGAAAGATCTTCAGCATCACTCATAAAGATCTTCCCTTTTTTTTCTTACCTAAAACCTTTATTTATATCCAGGGGAAAATAAAACATGTAAAGGGTGAGCTCAATGCTCATTAAGGGTAATCATGGAGAAATGACATCAAACCATACCCATTTTAACTTCAAAACATGAACATAATTTTTAAACATCAAAATTTTGAGCAATGACATAAAAAATGATAGTACATAAGTCATAGATCGTAATTGAACATCAATCATGATAAAATGTCATGTGAATAAAACATGTAATTATGGAAACCATTAATTACCTGTTATTATTTCCATATTAGCCAAGACATTGCTGCGAAGACCATCTTAGTGGAAAATTTCCCTTTCTGAATCGAGTTCACTCCTCGTTTCAGTTCTGTAACACTGAACTGGATTAACTTACCATTCTAGCCATGTCTATCTCATGAGATATAAATCTTTACCCAATTAATTGGAGGGATATATAGGTCCAACCCATCTAATAATTAAATCATTCTTACTTGTGCCACAACATAAACATAAATCATTCATCATAACCCAAAGAATAAAAATGGGTTTCATAAACATTATCCCATCATAACATAATCTATATAAAACAAATGGATATCATTTAATCATTAAAAAAGTAGAACCATGTAAATCATAGATACATTATACTTGAAATATAAACATGCTAAATAATGTCATCTTAGATGGAAACTAGTTTTGATAAATCACTTGAAATATATTCTTGAGGAAAATATCCTTTCTCCTTAAGAATCATTTTCTTTTCACAAAACGACACACAATTTTAAAAGAAAAGTATTTTATTGAAAATAACTATGAAAACATGTATAGTAATATTCTTAAAATTTAGGTGATATGAAATCATAAAAATCCGTTCATGCTGTATAAGTTAAAAAAACATTCTCTTCATACTTTTGTCGGAAAAGTCAAAAAGATCCTCGTATGGTAAACAAATGAATGATTCCGTCAATAACACAAAGTAATCATCAAAGCGGGGTAAAAATGACATTAAAAATACATGTAAGAATATTAAACACTTTATGAAACACATTTTATAGAAATGGATGAACTATATAAGCCTAGTAAATACTTACAAAAAAAAATCTTGGATAAGAATGAGATTGGGATAATTATCCCTTACCTTGTGTCTGACTTAACTCGATCATTCTTTAATCTCCTGAATAATAAACCAAAGTTAATTTATAATTTCATAAGAACCTTTTTCAAGTTTATTATTCCTTTTATATAAACTAATACCATGTTATAAACATTATGTAACCATTTAAGTTAATAACGTTTGTTTTGTCGATATTCGGTAGTTGAGTAAAAAATGGACTTCTTATAATTACATTTTGTTCATATGGTTCAAGGATAATTATATATAGAATTATATTCATGATTTATATATCACATATATCATATATATCCAGCATATACATGTATTTATAATAGTACATAACATATGGAGGTAAGAAATGAAATGCACCATTCATGGAGTCGGTAAGTCGTACGTACGCATGAACGCTAATTTAATTTATATTTCTTTTTTTAATGGAACTAAAACATAATTATACATAGGTATATTAGAATTATAGTATTATATCATATATAGTATCATTTACTCCATCCTTTATACATCCCACATATGTCATTAACGAATCACTTTACTTTGAGGGGGCAGTAGTCCGCACTTCCTCAAATAAGATTATCGTATTTACCCACTATAGAGACCATAAAGGATTGATATAATTGGGAAGTAAAGAATTATATGGAAATAATAATCGTAATATATATCATATATAAATACAGTGCCATCATATAGGCCACCATGAGAGGCGGCAGGAGAAAATCTAACAATCATCGTTTCGTGAGGCGTTAGTTTCCCATCCAGAGAAACATTATGTTATTCATCCATTAGATGGAGGTGTGTGTATGTTAAGTTCGAATACTTATCATAACAAAATCCTAGTATATTTAGGATACTAGTTTTGTTACAAACGAAAGGATTAAAAAGATTTTAGGGGTTGGAGAAGTAGAATAAAAGAAAACAATTTAAGAGAAACAGTTACCTTTAATTTGGGTAACTTCCTTTGGTTTGAACCAAAAGGATTTCTTGGAGTTCCTTCTGCCTAAGGTAAGGCTTCTAGAGAGAGGAGAGGGATGAATGGAGCTTAATTGGGTAGAGTTTGGATAATACAAATGGCTTCAGGGGTGTGAGGAATTGGATATAAGTGGTCTCCTTTTATAAGGGGGAGGAAGGGCTCTTTTGGAAAGTGTGAAAATAATATTTTATTATAAACATATCTTTGGTTTCAAAAGGTCCAAAAATCATTAAATATGAAGAAAAGATGACTAATGGTGGAAATAAAATCGTCAAATCATAATTGGAAATTTTTGGATAATAGTTTAATCATTATAATCGTATTTATTTAAAACATTTATTAATGAAGTAAATATGATGTCATTATTGTGTCATAAATAATTTAATTTATTTGATGTATAAACATTTTAAAGAAATACCACCATGTAGGAAATATTTATATATTTCCAATGAATATTTATAGTTAAAATGATAATTTATATAACCCCTTATAAACATTAATTTCCAAAAGATTTTTGTTAATGTCAATTTTGTCTTTACATTAAATTATTTAATCCAATTTGTCATTATTACTACCAAGTGGCACAAAGGGGACCCAAAATCGACTCAAGGATGCCCAGGGTCAGCCAATATACATCAAATAAGGTTAGGACATGTTTTAGGGTAATTTATTATTATTATAATATTATTTTTACCCTTATTTACCGGATTTACCATTTACCCATGGTAAATAAAATATTTACCAAAGTAATTATTCAAAATGTCTAAAAATAAAAGTTACCTATTTACACAATTTGGACATCCTGATTCCAAATATGTAATCTATTTTTCGAAATTGAAAACACAGAAGTGGCAGAAATTAATTTAATATTAATTCCCGTTGTTAAAACAAAAAGCTTATTTTTATGAGATAATAACTAGAAAAAGATTGACAGTTGTTTATGTCCGGTTTAATTGTGAAATTATGTCCAATGAAGAAAATTGTATTAAATTGTAAAAATATATTCTAAATATACTTTAAAACCAATTAAAACGATTATCTAACCATATAAAGTATTGCGATGAAAAATGTTGTTTTTAGTTAAAATATAGCGTGTTTATACTATTCATTAAAATATGAAAGTTATTAGAATAATATGAAAATTTTATCCAATATAAAATTTTAAATCCTGATTCCAGGGAAGAATTTTATTTTGTCAAATTTAACTTATAAACATGTAGAAAACTAGATTTAATGTTGGTGCACCATCAAAAGGCGGAAAAACTGCAATTTTTTAAAAATAATTATTTTACCCGAAAAATTTATTTTTTTCACATACCATATTTTAGAAAATGTGTAAGATGAATAATAATGTTATAAAATTCAAAATGTAGTTAATACTATTTATAGCGGCTACTCCATAATAATATTATAACAATATTTCGTTGTTTTGTGAAACCCGGTAATGCGTACTACACACACTATCGAGGAAGGTCGCGATTATGTGTAATACAAGCCACGTCAGTGTTGCGTGTAGTGATAGAATCCTTTGTAGTTGTGTATAACATAATCCAACCATATTTCATTTATACATTGAATATATATATATATTTATATATATATACACACACTCAATGTTGCATAGAATAACTACTATCAAACGAACTTGAAATTGCGTGTAACACAATCCAAGAATATTGTTGTGTATACTAGAAGCTAATATGGTGTTGCGTATAGCGCAGGATAATCTTGGTGTAGCGTACAACAGAATATAAGAATGAAATTAAAACGAATATATCTCACAAAATCTCAGGGTGTTACACAACTAATCAACAAGAAGTTGTTCTATTATCAATCCACTCTTAAACATGTGTCGCTGATCCGTGATGGTCTGATATAAGGATATTCCTCACTAGTTCCCACATTGTAGATCCACAGAGGGTCACTATGATGCCGATCAATAAAGGGTCACTATGATATTGATCCATAAACTGTTTCTATTATTTTAATCCACACAGGTTCGCTATAATGATGATCCACATAGGGTCACTATGATGTTGATACTCGCAGGGTCACTATGATGTTGATCCCCACAGAGTCTCTATGATGCAGATCTACACAGGGTCTCTATGATGATGATTGACACAGGGTCTCTCTTCTTTTTCTTCCTGTCATATCCAACCACTGGATTTCGGCTTATAACACGGTTGATTCTGAATGAACCGCTCATCAATCCATCTGTCGTATTTCAACATGTAAGATGTCAAACAAAAATTATACCTAAGGGACCGCCCCATCATAGAGGACATAAAGTGACATACGACGTGTCGTTTAAATGCATGGTCTGTGAGATATGGAAAATTTTGTAAAAAGGGTCTGGCTGGATTCAAGTTTGTTCCGTCCTAGGTCACATGTCAATCTCCATGAAAACTCACATAGATTATCCCCAAAGTACCTCCATGTCACAATGGTTCTTATTCCACAGATGTCGCGTAGATCGGACACACAGTATGTTAGTTACATCCCTTTCCATGAATCAGGTATGATCACACCTCAGTACGACCTGGATCGGTCTGGCCCACCGGAATATACCAAAGGCGCTAGATCCCAGAGGGATCCCAATGCTACTGATGAAATTCCGATTGGAAACCTGGTTTTTTAGTTACGAGGGTTTTGTTATTCGGGGACCAGTTGGATTGGGGCCCGGTTTGACTCGATTGGAGTAGCCTGATGCAACCGGTCCTGAGGTCTACCTAACCCCTCCTGAGTTTGGTCTGTTATGGGTCAACTCGGTTCACTGGGCCCGACGAGTCGGGGTCGGCGTGGTTTGGTTCGTGGGCCCAGGCGACAGTTGGCCAGACCTGCCGGGTGGGGCTCAACCCACCCGCAATAGGATGCTGGGCCACGAGTCTGGCTTGCCCACTAGTGGATCCAGCCCTCTTAGAAATCCCACATCCAGCTCAGTCCACCAGAATAAGGACTTTTGTTTGTTGTTCTCCATGCGGTTGTGGGGCCTTTTTTTACCACTGGTGGGGCGCTTCCTCACTGCAAGAATGGTCGGTCGTTTGGCCGACCGGGTTCTGCAAATACAACACAATGTGGGGATGTGCCCCTCCTTCCTGCTATGGCCCATTGGCCATGGCTGCACCATGCTACCTTCTTCTGCCGCAATGGTTTTGTCCCGGCGGTGGCTCTAGCGGGCGCCGCCCTTGTCTTGCACGGCCAGCTCAGGTCAGCCGTCTTTGGTCACTACGGTGGATTGTCGTGCACCACATTCCACCGCCCGTGGCCGATTACTGTAGGTCTCCTTCGGACACCTCTGACCTATCCTGACATGGAGCACTGGTGGTTTCTTCCACGGGTCACTGGATGTGCTCGAGTGTCCGTTCATGGTGCCATCTGCACCTACAACTCTCCTACACTGCTACCACAATAGCATGACCCACTATTTCTCATTGCCATCAATCTGAGGAAATCTTTCCCGAATAATAGAGCATGAGAGAAGCCAAAAAGGGTCCGGGCTTTGTTCGTTTGGCCCGCGCCCTCCACGTTATTGGTATAGAAAGAGGGAGAGTATTTAATTCCTCAACGAACACTTCAATAAAAAACCCTACCTAGATGAGATGTTCACTGATGACGATTGATGAAATCTCTATCATCGTTGTCATTAGATTGGGATTCAGTGGTGCTTATCACGGCTTGATGAACCTAGTATCATCCTAAAAGTGGTTGGCATCATGAATCTTTTCTAGAGATTCATCTCTTGGTGATGTTGTGGTAACCCTCAATCCCGAGCTCCGTATAAATAGAAGAGGGGGGGGGGGATTAGTAACAAGCGTGGAATTAATGGGGTTCATATAATTAATTAACCTTCCAAATTCAAACGGTATAGTTACAAGAATAATGGTGAGTCAATCCATTTAATGGCTTGATGTTCCATTCGTCCTTCCACCGCCACTCATCTGCTGGAAGAACAAGAAAAGAAATAAAATAAAATAACATGTTATTTTATTAATTTTTCAAAAGTATAAAAAAGTAACATTTTCTACCAACACACTGTATTTTAAGTGAAACATTCATTATGTGAATCCTTTTGTTGTGGATTCAATAGTGCCCTCAGATTATTAATCTGGGAATTGGTTCAAAATATAGAAAATGTTGGATGCTTGTTTACTGAATATACCATAAAAATGTTTTTGAAATTCATTTTGGGCACATTGGGCCTTGGAATCACGCACTGTCAATTTTTGAAGACTCGTAATATTTCATATAATTAAAAAAATTAAATGGAAAATCTATATCTTTACAAGATAGTGCTTCTACAAAATTAATTTGATTTTACCAATATATTGGTAACAGCATGGGAGATATTTTGTAGTTGAATTTAATCAGGATACAATACCTATTGGTGATGATTAATGTGAATTTAGGGTTTGAATTTATAGAAAAAGTGAGAGGAATTATTTTTTAATTTCAAACATAGGTTTTAGATATCATCTTATTACTTAATCAAAACCAAAAACCACAAATTTTTTTAACTAGTTTCATCAAAATACATGTTCATCTTACTATTTTATCCAGATAAGAACCTAAATCCTTAAAATAATTACATTTATTATGTGTAAAGGAGCCATGTTTATAAATAATTTATTTTAAAACATTAAAATAGAATATAAGTTCCATATGTTTTATTAATTGTTTATAAAATTTATAGAAAAACATTAGGAAAATTTATTTTTAAAGGGAAACATAATTTTGCTTATGGAAAAAATTTGTGTAATAAATTAAATCACCTCTAAGTCATTATGATGTCATAATACAATGCATATATTTATTTTGTATTTATGAATTCCCCAAATATTTGGTAGTCTTAAGAAATTAAGAAATTTATATATTAGGTAATTTCAATTTTTTGATTTCAGAATAAATATTTATTTTCTCATGAAAAATTCTCTTAATATCATAATTGAATCATCTAAATAAATAACATAACCTATGGAAAAATATTAGTTATTGACAATAATATATTTTTGAATATGAGAAAATACACAATTGACATCATAAAATTACATTATATTTTGTATTTAATAAATAACATTAAATAATATTATTACGAAAATTTAATTTATTTAAAAAATTAACTAATTCATGAAAACGGTGTCCATATTGAAATAATATATTTCCAAAAAAAAATCTGTTTCATCATATGAAAATCATAATTTTCTATCAAAAATATTATTCCACCATTTTAAGGTGAAAAAATAAATATATAATCATTATTTATTTCAAATTTGAAATATAAAAATTCATATTATTAGGGTCTAGATACATATCAATTTAGTACACAATTGAATCTCTAATGGTAAGGTGTGTGATGTGGAGTTTTACATTTTGGGGTTTAGCGATCATGGTTTGAGCCATTACCTCGAGGAGATTGAAATTCACCCGTAAAAGGTATCAATCATGATTTTGTTGTTGAATATCTACATTGTCTAGGAAAAGAGAAAATCATAGTTATATTATCTTCATTAGAATATCTAATTAATGGAATTAATTTCTAATAATCCTTATGGCCAAGGCCATGAATCCTTCTATCTATTTAAATTGGAAATTATCATAAATCATTGTATATATTAATCATATATTAATTATAGAACAACATTACTATCAAATGTAAGGATTCCTAATGATATTTTCAGTATGATAGGATTTAATTTAATATGGTCCAAAATGACCGAAGAAGGCCAGGTATTTTCTATAACTACGTTATTTAATATTATATTAACTTATTCAAAAATAAATTTTCATTCATAAAAGAAGGGTTTATTACATTATATTCCCTGCATATATTTCACCCCTTAAAATTTCATTTCATACAATAAAATATATTGGGGTACTTCTATTTAATAAACTCTTCTAGTACACATATTTCTTTCTCCATCATGTGGTTTAGCCATAAAATGCTTTCTATGTGAGTTCCTTTTAATTTCTAGAAGTTTTTCTAAATGATCTATGATATTTAACTGATAATACTCATATGTAAGATCATTATCCCTAGGAATCATCTCTATATTTTTAACATTTTATGTTTTCGGTATGTACATCCTCAATAGCGATGCATGAGACACAACATGTACATGATATAGGTTAAGTGATTGTTTTAGTTTATAGAAAACCACTCAAATGTGATTAAAGATCTAAAAGGAGATGATGTTCCTTTGACTATCGTTTACCTTATTCCCAAATATCACAAAATTCTTCCATGTCATATATTAAGGAAAATTTTATCTTTGACTTCAAAATCAACGTCCAATTGATGACTGCCTTCATTTAATATATTTATTCGTTATGTGTATTTAATGTAATGATAAATGATGTGAACATTATCATTCATTTAATGTATATTATTTAGTCTTATCAACTTTATCTTTCTAACATCATCCCATCATGTCAGATTCTGACACCACTTTCTATATAACGCTACACAATGTTCCATTTAAATGATAGAAGCGAAACCATTTTCAAATGATAACTCCACTAGGGGTATTTTTTGGTAATTACATACTTGAAAATAGATTAAAAACAACCTATCATATCATTTTGATTTTGAACTATTATTTTAGACTTGCTGTCAAAATGAGGTAGATAAGCCTTGTAAAATATGATTTCTCTATCAAATGATTTCTAAATGCCTCTGCATAACAATGAGATAAACCACATATCCTAACCCAATAAAATAGAATGTGTAACTCATGTAGTATTACCAATTCTCTTATATATATAAAGTATATTTTGTCAAGGTTGATATATCCCTTGATAATAATGAAATGCACTCACATCATATGGATATTTACTACTACTTAGATGATGTTATTTCTATTAGATGTCCTGATGAAATAAAATATTATGTTCTCCAATATGAATACTAGTTTTGTAAATGGGTTCATCATACCATTAAACATATTTCATTCTTCAATGACTTGTCGGTAGTCTATGCATTAGGATAAAAACACTACAATAAACCTCTTTATTTTATTTTTATTGAACTATTGCATCAAAGATCTATACATCATAGTGATTCCTGGTGGAATAGTGAAGGATTATATATTCACATAATCAAGATGTTCCTTCAATAGTATTAGTTTTTAAGGGGAACATATGCATGTTCTAAACCTTATAACTCTATATTAAGAAAAATAAATATCAAAAATATTTTCTAGATTAATTCATAGAAACTCGTCATCTTTCTAGGTCCGTTGATCCTCTAATGAATCTTTGTATGAGATGTCATTTTATCTACATGGGATGAATATCTATTAATTATTCCTAAATCCATATTTTTAATCTCTATCAATATTGGATCCCTATAAATCATGATCATAGATATGGTTGTGAGATCCCTCTTATATAGTGAATCTAAATGTTTTTTACCTTTCCATGATGGCAATTTATTGAATAATTATAATCCTTGATAGCCTCTATATTTTTTTATTATCACATATTAATATCACTGTGTAAAAATATGTACATGGGGAATTAATGAACAAAACATATTACCAAATTTTTTCTTTAGGGATTCTGTCTCTAGGTCATACACCTTAATATCACTTCTTTCCTTCTATATCATAAATTCGATAGATTAAAATGTGGATATTTATTCTCGAGGATGGATATGATATCAATATTACATCATTAACGAGTAGAAAATCCAATAACGTTTATTAAACATAATTAAAAATATAAACTTCTTCACCACTGGTGGGAAATGTCAAAAAATGTTCAAATATTATCCCTTTAATCATAACATTAATTATTCCATATCATTCATTATCCAACAAAAACTTTAATCCATTTTGAGTAATCATATTTTGTGGGCTTGGCAATCGTGGGAAGTTTTTCACAAATCATTGATAGTACCTAGATGAGCTAAGAAAATACGGATATAAATCATAGATGTTATTATTAACCATCTATCAATTGCATCTATTTTTTATGGATCCACAAATAACACTTTTCTATTCATAACATTCCACATTAATGTTACCTTTTCCCCACAAAACTTATATTTATTGTATGGTGCATATATATTTTCGATATCTAATGTGTTGTACAATATCAAAAAGATCATCATTCCCCTCCTTTATTTTATTGTACTAAAATATGTTACATATGGTGTATACCATTGAGACATAGTTTTTTTTTTCAAATTAAATTAATTTCATCTCTATATTTCATTTCTCAAAAAACATAGTTAAAAAAATTGAGATATTATGAAAATAGTATTACGTAATATTGTAGTTATAATCAAGATGTTAAATTAGGATATATGAATAAGATAAACCACATTTTAAAATTTATGTATAAATATTTTATGTAATGAATCCATATTGATAAATAATTACATAATTTTTAGTAATCTATTTATATTCATTGAAAATAATCATTTTCTCCAAAAATGATTGCTATTTTTTCAAAGAAAAAATTCTATAATTACTTTTTTTTACCTTTAGAAAAAATATTTTACAATATAAAATTCATTTTTTGAATTACCATTTCATAATTTTCATAGTGTTAATATTTTTAAATTTTCATAAAAGATTACTTTTTTTAATCAATAGTGTAAAATATTGATTTTTATTAGAAGAATAATTTTCTCATTAATGAATTTATTGTGAGAACCTATTTTTTCCCTCAGGTATGGATCCTTTAATTTTCGTCCTAAGTCATTACTTTGGACCTTATATGTATTCCTAATGAGTCAGAAAAGGTCTTGAGGGTGTTTAGGGTATATTCAGAGCCCATGACTCATCAATTTTTATAAAAACAAAATCTGTACATGCTTTAGAGTAAATGATGTGGGATATCCGTACAATTTTCTAAATCATGAGGATGGTGTTTTTTCAGATAGAGCCTCCTCACATGGTTGGGGAACAGCCGTGCGACCTTACTGTGTGGGTGCCCCTTTATCCCAGCTACCTGTGAATTGGTTTCTCATGTCATGAAAAATAATGAAGACCAATCTATTCAGGAAAAGCCATCCCACGCGGTTTGTGTACGGTTTGAAAAACCATGTGGAAAAACCGTGCATGAGTTAATTTTATGGATAATTTTCCAATTATCCCCTTAATGATCTAATTAATTCACTCCTTCTACCCTGATCTATGTTTATGTGGGAATGAATTATTTCTCTATCATTTTGGGGCCTTTGGAAGATCTAATATTTGAATCAAGAGATCTCCATCATATGGAATTCATTTGAGCTATCGTTCATCACATTTGATGCTCAATGGTATGAACTCGAGTTCCTTTTAGTTGTTCTTATTCTCTTTCGCTCTCAACCAAGATATTGTCATGTGAGTGTTTTTTACTCATTATTTGATCTAATATGGTCCGAGGAAAATCCATGGCTTATACTAGAAGAGAAGGATCATAAAACCCTAAGGTGGATGGTCTATAAATTATCACTAATTTTTTTTCTGTTCTTGGAATATTCATATGGGGACCACTGATTTAATCAGAATCTATTTCTAAAATTTACATTCTAGGATTATACTTGTTAGAATCATATGATTATGATCTTTATATATATGTGTTTAGTTGTTAGCAGTTACACCCACAACTCAATCTACCTCATCTTGATGGTTATGCCATATTTGGTTTTTTAGTGTTTTGGCATGTTTGAGCCACCCTTCGGGTGAGAATTTTCTTTCCCTTCCAAAAATTGATCATGTCCATAATAAATGACTTGTCATTAATGAGAATTTCATAATGTCATATTCCATTAATTCTCACAACATGTCCCACCTAATGTAAGTTCTTCCAAACGATTATTAAATGTGAAATGTGAAATGGAATATATATTATGTATATATATTGGACTTAAGAAATGTGATTGAATAAAGGATACATATCTATAGCCCCATGATCTTTATAAATGGAAGGTAGTAGAATGAACCTCTCAAATTGAATATTCCTTAATTGTTAATTTAGAAATGATAAAATGGTTGAAATGATTCTTGGACTATTGACACTAATGAAAGAGAAGTCTTGGACCAATAAATTAATGGTTAAAACTCTACTTGACCTATCCAAACTAATGGAAGGAAATATTTGACCCAAAATAAAATATTACAATATCATATAGGAATGTAATAACTTGAGCTCGCCTTGGATTCTAAGAGAATACCAACCTTGTGTCTTGGGAGACCCATTCCAATTAAAGGATGGAGATTTCTTAGTTTGATACCCAGCTAGACTCTGGTTCTTATATATTACTCAGATTCCCATTATACTATCATATGGTACTTTTCAATATTATATGATACCTCAAATACACTCATTGGATCGAGAATTGGCTAGTAGGTTCCATGGTGAAAGCCCATCGGGCCATTTACTTGCTTAGCATTATTTTCCTTCGTCGATCACCTTGGACATGGTAGGTGTCTTATTGTGGAATTCCATGGATTATACTCCTTATATTACACTCTTAACCCTTAGCTAGACATACATACTACGGAGTTATCATTCTATGAGATCTATTATACCTTGGTTGTTACCTTCTAACTCCCTCATTGGATATTATTTTCAGGTTTCTTTGTAATGTCCTGGGACCTTCACTATATATACTATCATGATGTGATTTCTATACTTAACATGGATAATGCGACCTATTAACAATAAATGGAAATTGCTTACTTAATGAACTAGTTAAATATTCAGACATCAACTAAGGGATGAAGTAGGTACATGGTTTTTTAGTTATATTGTACCGATTTCATTACATTATATATGCACACCTTCACACTGCTATATTCCATTTCACAGGATAAATGTTATAGACATCATTGGGGGTGTTTTACTGAGATTCATCTCTCACCCTCTCTGGGAAACATTTGGGACCTGGTGTTGATTTCATGGTTGTTGGTATTGATAAAGGGAAGTGTATAACTTCCAATATTTGATTGTGTATTGTTTGGATGGATCTTGATAGCTGGTGACTATGTTGGATATCAGTATGGTTGGAATAATATTTGTTTTATTTTACTTTGTGGAACTATTTTTTCTATTTTTTTGTATCCATTTTTTCCAGTTTTTTAGTGACATGACATTACATCATCATTGTTTCTGTTGATATAGTTATTATTATTTTAATTTTTCTAATGAATCAATTTTCTTCCACTGTATATATTTAAATTATATTTTTTATTCAATGATACACTCTATTAATGAATACATAGTCTTCTCATGGAAACACCCTAGGACCTCGCTTCTAATCACCAACCTCTAGCATTTGGGAATAGGCACTTGAGGCCATGTGACCCACCATACTGGGTGCACACGTTAAGTGTTATCTAGGTCCAAGATGTCACAAAGTTTTATAAAAGGATGTCTATTTTCTTGCTTTACTATTTCGAGATAATAGATTAGAGAATAAAAATTCTTGGGGCATGATAATAAGTCATTATTGGGCATCAAAAACCCATGATCTGGGTAAAAACCATGTTTCCTATATTATAGTTGTTGTTCTGCCTTTTCATATTACAGTTGATATTATTTAACCATTCCTTGATGCACAAGATGTATGGTGTTGTAAATTATTACTCTTTTGGGAATTTATTTAATCCTTTTTCTGATGATATAAGGCAATGGCGAATTGTTATAAGCATCATTATGGGCACATTGAGTTCAAATGTCATGCGTATTCCATACCATATATGTTCATTTATCAGCATTGCATTGCATGATATTCCTATATTCCCTAAGTTAGGCTATTTTAGTTTCTTGTATAGGTATTTCTATTGGTTATGATTGAGTGATTTACTATCACAATTCATGAGGTTTATGAGCCCTCATGGGTTGGTGAGAGTAACTTATCAAGACAAGCCATTGTTCTATTAAGAAATGTGTGACATTTCTGGTGATATGTGTATAGGCACTGATTCATCAGAAATGGATATCCATTCTAAATAGAATCCTTAAATCTAAAATAAATCGGTTTCACATCCTTATCCGACAATCTCATTATTATGATAGTTAATGTAATGAACTTGGAAATCAACATTAAAATGACTTGAAACTTATATTTGGGAACTTACTGATACCTGGTCTTCAAAGAGCGTGTTGGGGTAGTATGCCTTGGGTAGTGAGTTCTATTAAATTCAGTTTCTGATATTGAATCTATCATTTTCTCGTAAGCATGTTCTCAGGTGTTTTCATGGAATTTATAGTCCAAAATTTCCATGAACACCTCAAGTCATTCTGAAGGAAGGTAGTGACGACCATGCTTCAGAAATGATGGGACCTGAGCTGCCAGTCTTACTTATAGGAGTTCTACTTTAGGCCCAGCATATCATAACATATCAGGGCACTAAATCCCAATTATGTGATAAGTTTTTATGTCTGAGGATATCCATACATGGTGTGACATGGGTTTCACCTACGATGGCTGATCTGACCCAGAAGTTCCAACAAAGGAATCCTCTTACTTTTTCAGAGGATGGCGGTTCTCATGCTGTTGAGCCTTGACACGTGTCTATGCTGTCAATATTTGAGAATATGGAAACACACTCAGAGTAGAGAGTCAATATTTCTACATACATACTTTGAGATTTGTCCAAGAGTTAGTGGGATGTGGTTCCCCATGCCAATCATCATTAGGTTATGTTTTGGGTTGACTTCCAGATTGCCTTCTATGATTATTTCAGTCCTCAAGAACTAGGGCTAATGAATCAAGAGAGTTCATTCTTCTCAATCATGCTTCTATGTTAGTTACTGATTAATCACCACATTTCACTGATTTATACCACTTTTCATCGCTTTTAGATGGTTATGATCTTTCACGTGATGGACATTTTTAGGATGGGCTCTAGTACTCCATCTAAACTCAAGTGATTGTATTTCACCTTCCTACCATTTCTACAATAGTTGATCAATCCATTTTCACTGAATGTGACCTGAGGGATAGTACAGGTACCAGGTCGAAAGGAAAATTGTTGTGTCAGGCCAGTAGTACATCCCGGGGTAGGAAACGTTCTGTTGAGGTTTCTCGACAAGTTAGTGGAAACCATTGTATCCAGTTTAATAGCTCTATAATGTGTCATTAGGGTGAAAGGAAAGGTTATAAGAAGCCCTAATGTGATAGAGAAACTATGGAGTGTTGTTATTGCAGCCTTATGGGTAATATTCATCATTTTGATGACATTTCTACATGTTTCTAGTGGAAAAGGATAATTATCTTCTCCACTTATATGAGAGAGTTATTTTGTGTCCTGATAGGTAGTGAGTTGGAGTAGTACCGGTAGGTATGGACGAGGAGGAGGTTGTGGTCATGGTAGTCCGACCCATGCAGTCATGATCATGGTAGTATATCTGTTACACACAATCATGGATCAGGTTAGTTGCATTATTTACAGCCGATACCTGAGGATCATGCTACAAGACCATCTAATGTACGATGTATTATTCTAGTAGCCTCCACCTTTGTCTATACTTTGTTTGATACAAGGGATTTAAGATATTTTATTTCTATATATTTCATGTAAAGTATCATACTAGAGAGATATTATCACAATGGTGTAATTACCCTAGATACACTATTGGGAATGTGGAAAAAGGGCATATTCCAGTTCAGGGACTGTCCCCCTGAGGTAGGCAGTTACGCTTTCCTGTAGAGTCTCTTTGTTCATGGGATTAAGAGCTTCAATGTCATTCTTAGGATAGACTATTCAGTTCACTATCAAGCCTTTATAGACTTCTATCACCACAGGGTCTCTATTACGTCACTAGGATGGGAGCAGTCATCTTTTCAAGGGTGAGTGGGATGTCCATTTTGTGAGAGATGGACCAAATCAACATGGGATAGGTGAAGTGATTTCCGAGATTGAAAATATGTTCATGGAAGATTATAATTTTCTTCAATATATTTTCCTTCTAGTATATGATTATTTCATGGAATTATTTCCCAATGAATATTCTAGCTCACCTCTTAAGACAGAGGTAGAGTTTACAATTTAGCTTGTTCAATGATCATCTCCTATGTCCATTCCTCAATAAAAGATGGCTCCTAATGAGCTTCAAGAGCTCAAGCGGCAGAGGAAGGGCCTAGTGGCCATAGTCTCTATATGGCCTAATATATCCTCTTAGGGTTTTCCAGTTCTTTTCGCAGAGAAGGAATATGGAACTCTTTATATAACATGGATTATAGAAGGTCGAATCAGCTGACATTCAAGAATTGGTGGGAAATTCCTTAAATATATGATCTCTTTGACCATCTCAGAGGAGAAATGGTGTTCTCTAATATTTACCTAATATCATGTTATCATTTTGTGTGAGTCATACCATTAGACATAAATCATACAACATTCCATAATTGGTATAGTCTGTATGAGTATCTGGTAATCCTGTTCGGTCTTACGAATGTGCCTACCATTTTCATGGCTTTGATGATTAGGGGTTTCTACCCCTATATGGACTCGTTTGTTGTGGTCTTTATGGATAACATCTTGGTGTATTATTTCACTCATAACGACCATGCCAAAATTGTTGATATGATTCTCAGTACACTGAGGGAGTGTCATCATTATACCAGGATTGCAAAGTGTGACATCTGGATCTACAAGGTCCACTTATTAGGTCATATTATTTCAGAATCAGGAGTATTTGTTGACCCTAAAAAGGATAGTGATGCAGTTTCGTGGGAGAAGCCCAAAAACATGTTTGATATCAGATGTTTCATAGGGCTCACTGGATGTCAAAATTGTTTCACACAAGACTTCTCGCATCTTTCTTAACCTCTTATTGGATAATTGAGGGGTAGTGATACTATCTGGGTAGTCATTGACTGACTAAAAAAAACATCCCACTTCATCCTTATATGAGAGACATTCCTAGTAGATGAGTTGGGAATACTATATTTCTGGTAGATCACATGACTACACAGGGTTTCATGTACTATTATTTTAGATAGTTATTATATTTTCACATCAAGGATACAGAAAGGGTTATAGAAAGCTATGGGGACCCAGGTTCTTCTAATCACATCTTATCACCCTCAGTCCGATGGACAATCATAATGAAAAATACATCATCTAGAGGATATGCTCTGAGCATGGGTCCTTGATTTTAGAGGTTCTTGGGAGAAAAATATCCCACTCATTGAGTACACTTATTATAATAGTTTTAAGGTGATGATTCATATGGATAATTTTGAGGCCTTATATGGTATGCCATTCCATTCACCCTTGTGCTGGCTAAAAAAGCTGAGGGATACAAATTATGTGATCATCTCATTCAGGAGACTTCAAAATAGGTTCACCTGATTAGGAAGTGTATAACCACTACTCTTACTATAATGAAACTGTATGCTAATTGATGTCGAAAACCTATTGATTTAGAGGTTGGGTATCGTTATTTTCATTGAGTATCACCCAAGTTAGGGAATAAATGGTTATTGAAGAAGGGAATTCTTTCATATCGTTACATCTGACCATTTGCAATTCTAGATAGAGTTGGGCCCATAGCCTATCATCTACTACTAACTTAGAGGTAACGTGCCAGGGATGACATATTTCATGTCTCACATCTTCACCAATATCATTCTGACCCATATCTCACCATTGATCCCTAGGAATTGGATTTATATTCTCATGCTATGTTTGAGGAGTATCTAGTGCACCACATTGATCGATGCCCTGTGTTTCTTAGAGGCATGTTTCTCCCTGTTTTATAGGTTATATGGTAGCATATACGAGTATAGGATGAGATTTGGGATAGGGAAGGCAATGTATGTGTTCAGTGGATGGATTTGTTCTTAGATAGTATTTCATTAACCTTGGATGGCGAACTCTGGGGGGGGAGGCTATTAAGGGGGGAAGACTGTAAATACCCATTTTTTCACTCATGTGTGTATCCTTTATTTTTTTTATAAATCAGTAAATTGGAACTAATATGGAATACTAATGAGTTAGAAAAGGTACTGAGGGTGTTTTTGGATTGTTCAGATCCTAAAACCCATTTTTTGGAGAAAACAAACTATGTCCACAATTAAGAGTAAACAGTTCAGATGGTGTTTTTTGGATAGAGATACCTCGCACAGTTAGTGCATGGTCATGTTGCCTAACCATGTGAGAACACCTTTTCCTAGATACTCGTGCGTGGGTTGTACACAGTTTGACAAATTGTGTAGGTCAAACTATTCAAACAGAGCCGTCACTCATAGTATTCACATAGTTTTACAAACCGTGCCGACAAACTATGCATGGACTAAATTTCTGTATAAATATACAGTATTTCCCGTAATGATTTAATTAAGATCCCTTCCTCATTAATATGAGTTTATGTGGGATTGACTTATTTCTATATCATTTTGGGGCTTTTTGACAATCTAAATTTTTAATCAAGATATCTGCATCATCCGATATCTGATCGAGCAATGTTCATCATGTGGGATGTGCAATGATATGTAATTTAGTTCTCATTAGTCATTCTTCTTCTGATTCTATATCGACCTAGATATCATCATGTAGGAATTTTCACTATTTCTTATATCTACTCTGATCTGAGGAAAATCAATGGCTGATACTGGATGATAAGGATTGTAAAACCCTAAGGTGGGTGGTCTATAACGTATCCCCAAAGCTCTTTTTGTTGGAATATTTTTTTGGGTCTCACCCATTTCATTGGAAGACATTTCATTATTTTACATGTAATGATTATACTTGTTAGATTCATATGCTTATGAAATTTCTAAATATTTGATTAGTTATTAACGGTTAATCCCAAAAAACAATCCGCCTCATCTTGAAGGTTATTCCATATTTTGGTTTTTAGTGATTTAGCTTGTTTGATCCACTATGCAGGTGTGTCATAGCTTGACCATCTTAAAGGTGAGTATTTCAATAATAAATGAATGGTTATTAATGATATTTTTATAATGGAATGTAACATGTATTCTCACCACTTTACCCGCCTCATGTAAAGTCTTCAAAATTATTATTATATGTTAAATGTGAAATGCAAAGTACACTAAGTATATAACATGTCCATTTAAAAATATAATACTATTATAGTAACATGTATGTACCACCACATTCTTTGTTAATGGAAGGTATTAGATTGAACCTCTCATATTGAATATTCCTTAATGGTTAATTTATACATGATTAAATGGTTAAAACTCTATATGCCCAATCCACACTAATGGAAGACACTACTTGGACCAATAAATAAACGGTTGAAACACTACCTGACCTATACAAATAATAGAAATCAAGGAATGAACCAAATTAATTTTTACAAAATCAAATATGAATGGAATGACTTGATATCATCTTCTATCTTGATAGGAGAATACCCTTGGATCTTAGAAACCCCATTACGAATCAAGGATGCAGTTTGCTTATGTTGTTAACCAACAAGAATCCAGTTCTTGTCTATTCATGGGATGCCCAATATACTAACTTGGGGTCCTTTTCATTATTACATGATACCTATAATACACTCCATGTATACATATGTTACTATTATGTTCCATTGTGGAAGCCCATTGGGCCCTGTCATTGATTATCCCTGTTTTAACTTGTTCAATCACCTTGGAATTGGTAGGTAACTTATTGTGGAATGCCTTGGATTACGCTCCTTGGATTAAATTCATTCCCCTTTACTAGACTCAGATACTACTTAGTTTGTGATCCATGAGATCTAAGATACCATGGTTATTACCCAGAACTCCCTCACTGGATATCATTTTTAGGTTTCATTTTTACATCTTAAGACCTTCACTACTTATACTATTATGAGGTGATGTTAGTGTTGGCTATTCCCCATGTGACCTATTAACATTTAATGGTAATTGATTAATTAATGAACTGGTTACATATTCAGATACCAACTGAGGGATGAAGTAGGTACTTGGGTATTTATTCATATTGTTCAATTTTCTTTACGCTATATATGCGTGCATGCACACTTCTATATTATATATCACGAGCCAGATGTTATGGACACCATTGGTGGTGTCCCACTAAGATTTATCTTACATGATCTTCGGGCACCATTTGGTACCTGGATTAGATTAAATGGTTTCAGGGGTTGACAAAGGGAAGTATACAACATCCAATACATGATTGTGTGCTGTTAGGATGGATTTTGACAACAGATGACTGAGTTAGATCTCAGTATCCTTGGAGTAGTCATTGTTTTCATATACATTGTGGAACCATTATTTCATTTTCCATGTATCCATTTTTTCAAGTTTTCTAGTGACATGACATTACATCATCATTGTTTTAGTTGATACAGTTTTTATTATTTTATTTTATGTACAACATCTATTTTCTTCCATAGATTAATTATATTGCCTCTGCTATTTATTATTCAATTATATTTCTTCAATTGTGTTACTCTATGCTAATGATAGCATATTATTCCCATGGACACACCCTGGAACTTCGCTGCAAGTCAGTAGTCTCTGGCATTCGGGAATATGTGCTTGAGGCCATGTGGCACACGAGGCTCGAGGCACATATTAAGTGGCATCTGGGTCTGGGACGTCACATTTATAATGTTCAATCTTGAATTAAAATAATTTAAAAATAAAATGGTTAATTATTCTATTCATTATCCCATTATTTTATTTTATTTAATTTTTTTGAATATATATATAATCTTTTATAGTTAAAAAATTAATCAGAAACCACTTTTTTGTTAAGTATATGATTTTAATTTTATTTTATTTTCTTCAAATTATGTACAATAAATTTTTTAATGGAATAAAAATTTATAAAATGTAGAATATATAATATATAATTTTTTAAATATAATTTTTTTTATAATGAATAGATATATCACTAAAAAATAGTTATTACGTGTAATAATCAAATGCGTCTTTCAAGGGTGTTATTACAAAGGATAAGGGTTAGTTCTAAAATTAAATACATAAAGATCCTACTAGATATAAATATTATTACCTTATTATTTCCTAGCATTTAATCTATGTTAATCTAGAATCAATTTTTTATAGTGGATTATTTATCATTTTTTGTTTTATTGGGAAATTTCCAAGTATTTTCCTAGTGTGTTCCCTCCCCAATTTATAAAAGGGAATATAATCTCCTCTCATGTCAATACTAAAATAAAATTTTTGTTTGTACAATACCTACCAAAACCATCCATTACATAATTCAAATTCCCTAGTGTCCTATTCCTTATTTCAAAACCCTCATATTGTGCTTTAGGTGTAAAAAAAATTTCTCACAAGAAGTGGTGTATCCCTTTAATAATGTGTTTTATTTTAATTTTGTCTTTTAACTCACTAAAATATCATTAAAATGGATGATATAATAAAATTATAATAATAATTAAACTATGAAGTTATTATTTAAATTTTATAAACTATGTATACCTCCTCAACTAAAAAATGATAAGAAATAGTTGATTGTGTGTACAGAGGACTACCACCTCACGAGCTGATGTAAATTGTTTTCCATTCATTAGTCTAAAGAATGAATTTAATATTGGATATAAATTATATAAATATAATTTATATTTATAAAATTATTATAATTATAATGATATAATATCAAATATTACTATTTACCATCAAATATATTGAAAAACAATAACATCGCTCGTGCATACATGTAGACATCCACCCGCACGAAGCGACGTAATATGTTTTTCATTTTATTTTTATATAGATTATAATTATGATATATTTAATGAATATATGTATATATATATTATATATATTATATAAAAACTAATATGTAATGTTAAAGTATTATTTACATTTCTTTCTTTCCATTGGTCAAAAAATTGTGTCAACGTTTGTGCGTACATACGGTCAACCACATGAAAAATGGTGTTATACAGTTTTTTATATATAATTTTATCGATGACCATGAGAATTTATATAATGAAAATTTATTATATATATCAATAATAAAATTATAGTGATTATTGAAACATATTTAATGTACAAAGTATCAAACTAACAAACAAAAACCTACATGAAAAATGATGCAATTATCAGACAAAATTGTGTTTTTCAAAAAGAGTTATTAACAAACAGATGGTAAAATTGTATAATTAAATAATATATGTAATTAAATATATTATTATTTTATTCATAATTTATTTATAACGAATATAAATTTATTATTAAGGATGTTTGAACATGTATGAATAATGTGAAGACATTAGGTAAGGTATTCTCATCACACTTTTAATTCCATGAGATATATATGATATTCACCGCATGTATTTTGTTTTCTGGTTTATATATGTCCCCATTGAAATAATATATCATTGAATTATTTATTTTCTATAATTTTAATGTTTCTTTTAAATTTAATCATTAATAGGGAATATGATTCATGTGTAACAAAACTTTTGATGTATTTTTCCTCACTTTTATTCAAATGGGATACATGCCATATACACCGCATGTTTATTTTTTGCGGTATATATACTATCCATGAATGTATATTATGATTATTATCATTAAAATTTTGGTATATAATTCTCATTGAAAAGTTATTTTATTCATAGTTCTTATGACACAATGGTACCAATGTGTTAAGAGTTTTTTTATACAACCTCAATTTTCATTGAGATGGTTTATGATTATTCGTCCCATATATTTGAAGAAAACAATGAATATTATTTTATTGAAGTTATTTATTGAGATTAAATTATTTTTATTTATTTTACTATCCGTTTTTTCTCAATATATCGAAATAATGTTTTATGGGAAAACCGGCATTCTTTCTCTCTTTTACCAGAAATCCATTCTCTATCATGTTAGTTTTTTCGAAAAATATTTTCAAGATAGTTTCTTTAATATAAAAAAAATTAATTAAAATTTTACACATGTTTTCTATTTTTTTGAATGGTTCTAACAGAATCCTCGTTTTATTTTTATAATAAGGTAATTTTTATTTTTTACTTAAAATGTGAAAGGTGTATTTTCCTTAACATGTACGTCATAAAATTTATTTTCAAATTTCATGGGAAATTAATTATTTAAATCACCCGTTAAATTTTTAAATATATATATTTAATGAATATTTATTCTCTTAATATTTGGTAACTTTATATAATTTAGATAAGTGCTTTTTGAATTGGAATGATATTTTCAACACGAATATTATTAGGATATATTTACAGAATTTGATTTCATTAATGAAAAAAAATTTGGTGTTGTATAAATTTTATAATGGATGTGATACAATGGTATAATCAATATTATTTCATTATATGGTTCATGTTTATGATGATTATAAATTAAAAAAACCCAATTTTATATCAATGGGTTACGATATGTTGGATTGATGGAATTTTTGTGAAAACTAGGTTCTTTTCAAGGGTCCTTTTATGATGATATGATGAATGATTAATGATTTTAAAGTAAAAAATATGTATGATTTTAATTATGTGATGGGTGGGATCAAAATTATATAGATCTTTAATTTATTTTGTAATAATAGATAAAATATTGTGTAAATATTCAATGTATGAACCTGATTTCATGTTCATAATTTCAAGTATGGTACTGACCTTCATTTCCATATGATTAAGAGTGGACTTGGATTTCATGTCTATAAGTTTATATGTGGACCTGAATTTCATGTCCATTATATTATTAATGGAAAAAGATTTCATTTCCACAAATTTATCTATATTCTTGATTTTATTTCCATAACAGAACGTGGGAACTTGTTCTTATTTATACTAGTTCACAGTGTTATATGGTTCTATGAATTCCAAAAATCAATTTCCAATTCAAATGTTATTCTCTCATGTATTATGTTTCTTTATTCTCGTATTATTGATGTCTTATGAGACAAAATTGTTTGTTAAAGTACTCATATCCTTTATATATGATGTGAGCAGTATGTTTTTCCATTGTTATCATTATGTTCTCACACTTATATACTATTGTTATGAAGATATATCCCTTTTATACCATTAATGAGAATATAAGCTCACTATTTAATATTCTTCCTTTCCCCATGATATGAAGAATGGAATAATGTATTACATGTATAAGAAGGTTGAATTATAATAATTATGTTGTACTAGATGAACCAGTTCACTTATGAACTAGTTGTTTATGTGTCTAATTATACAAAAGTACTATAAATATATGACCTTTATAGGTATTGTTATGTTATGTAGTGAATATTTCTCTAAATGGATTTAATATATATACATAAAAAGTGTTTTTCACTATAAAATAACTTACAAATATTTATTGAGGTAATTTATAATGAATTTATTCATAAAAAGCATATTGATTTTTAGATCACTTGTAAAATGGATAAAAAATGATCATGTTGTTCCCATACCTTGTATGAAAAGTAGTACTAGAGATATACTCCTTCTTCTCCTTTAAATTATAATTTCCCAAAAAAAGATCAAAATTTAGGATTTAATGGGTCAAATATAGTTGATTGAGCGAGTCATAAATCAATAGAATATGACACTTTTTATTAATCATGCTATTTTTGTGCCCAATACAATAAAATAAGATGTGTATTGAATGATCCTTATTCTTGAAAAAGAGTACAAATGCACCACATGGTGAATCACAGGGTAATATAAAACATTTCCCCGAATTCAAATAAATTTATTTATTTATCTCACCATATTTAAAAATGATTATTCTATATAGAGACTTAGATTGTGGAAAAGGTCTAGGTTTGTGGCCGATTGAGAATTCAACCTCAAATATAGGATTTTGTCAGGAATATTACATTGGAAACACCTCATTGAAGTCCCCTATAATTGAAATGTCATCAAGGATTATCTTTTCATTATTATTAATAATATCTGATTTATATTCTTTCTCCCATGTAAATATTATCAATTCTAAAGATGTTGGTACAAAAATATATTATTCATCCTCCTTTCAATTGGGTAGAATCAGAGGGTGATCCTTGATATAGAGGGTGGTCTCCTTCACTCAGAAATTTTTGTTTCATATATGTTTGGAAATCCATTCAATTTCAAGGATAATTTTTTTTCTTCTAATTGAGGCATTATATGTTTTACTCTAAAACATATCAAATAAATTTATATAGCGGATTATTTATATACATCGAATTCTAAATTGTCTCATTTTATAACACCCCAAACATTTTATGGTATGTTTGAATTAAATAATTTCAATTCATTAAATAGACTATTTGGAATAAAGAATTTGGTTCTTTTAAACAACACTTGGTTATTTATGATATACTCCTACACTATCCATTAAACTTTAATTTTCCACTTTAGTGTTTGGTTTTTTGATAAACGGACATACACAATTGTGATTAGGGTGATATTTGGAGTCTGATAAAATCAAATTAATTTTTGGTGAATAGTTACCTACCCATATGAATAGTAACTTACCCTTATGAATAATAAAATACACTTATAAATATTATTATGACTCTTAGGAATGATAACCATACCCATAAAAGTGTAACTAAAATTTATGCACCTAAAAATGAAGGAAAATATTTTAAGAGTTAGTATTTTTCGATTAAATGATGATTTAAATTAAATATTAAATTTCTCATATTTATAAAATTATTTTTAAAAATGGACTTCATTTTTGGATTCTAAAGATAAAAAACTATTTATGGTTAATGTTAGGTATATATCTGAAATACTTGAATTTTTTGGTGAATAGTAAAATACGGTAATTACAGTATAAATACATTATGAGAAAAGAACTATTCCCTGCATCATAGCTGATGTATGTGACCATTAGTCCAATATCACATGAAATTATTAATATTTTTGGTCATGAAATCATCAATATTTCTTGTCTTATAGAAAAATAATAAACAAATGATTAAAATATTAAGAAAACCCTCCTCCCCTCTACTATATAAACCACCCTCACACCCTCTTCCCCCCACGGCATGAAATCTTTGAGAATTACTTATGTTCCAAAAAATACAATTCCAAAGACGTCCCCCACATCCAAGACCTAATGGTCTCACAAAAATTCTAAAAAAAGTACATAAAGAGATTCTCAATGAGGAGTACAAAATAGGTGAACCTTTTGTCCTTTTTCCATCAACATCTTTTACAAGTTCCAAACTTTTGTTGCTCTATTATCACATCCCATCAACCAAATGCTTTGATAATTCTCGCAACATACTTGAGCCATAATTATATTATGCTAATTGAATATTTTTTCACCATACCTCTTTTCCCATCCTCTTATACTAAAAATGAAAACACTATCTGATATGTGTTAATTTATCACATTCAAGGACGATGAGTTTTCAATTTCTATTATTGTCTTCAATTATGGTCATCAAAACATTTTTAAGGTCGAACCAGATCATAATATATGTATTTCATATTATTTAATGTTTTGGAATTCTTACGCACTCATTATATAAAATTATAATACAAAACAAGTTATTATGCACAAAACTACCATGTTAATGAAAGCCTTTATCATTAACTTTTATCTAAAGAGTAATCCTCATGTTATATATCAAAAATACATATAAAATCATTTATATATCATTAATATCACTGATATAATATATTAACATGTCTGGATGTTTAACAACATTTCAAACGAACCTCCATTCCAAAATACAAGTAAACAAATCATTAAAACCAAAGAATAAAATGCTTCCAAAAAATAAAATTAAATGTCTCCAAATAGTAAAAAAGAACATGAAAGAACATAAAATTTTTATAATAAATCATTTACATATATAGGTGTTTCATGAATTATAAATTAATGAAGATAAAATTGATAATTTAGGTCATTAAGATCAATCAATGAACAAATTCATAAATACGGTAAAGGGTTTCACATCTCAATTTTATTTCTATGATATTTCCATAATTCACCACTTATTTCTTATATGTGGTATATTTTTACTTCCAATTTATATATAATATCATGACTCTATTTATATTCATGGTATTAATTGATCCACTTGATGATTATTAACTTGATTGACAACAATGTTGTAAGGGACTTTGTTTAGGTTCCCATTTTATTGTGATTTACTTTATATTGTGAACATAATCATCCTTATGTGGGGTACATAAATCCCCTTAAAGATAATTTTTCATTTGAAATTTTAAATGTATTATAAATCCATATTTTTTTATGATGGATTTGATTATTGTCTGATATTTTATACCCTTTAACATACAATGTTTATTTGGAATGTTGTTTTTTAATATGGAAATATTGATGAATCTATATCCTCTACCCTATATAGATATTGAGAAGGAATATATTATAGTTTTATTAACTCTATACATAATGAATGATTTCGACTTTTAGTGATGATCACGGCCCACTATGGCCCTCTCTATGCTTCAACATGTCTCATGAGACAAATCAGTTGGAGAAAAACCCTTCGAGTTTGTTTCCAAAATAGAATCGGATGGGTATCTACCCACAGACAAAAATCATTTTGATGGTATAGTGGTATCATGTTTCAGATACATGATATACCATTATTAATAAATCACTTTATTTATTTTCAATTTTTACTATCCATGAGTTTTTCAAAATGAAAAAATAGATGGATGCAGTTTTGTTCTCAGTTTGTTAATGGCATGCATTTTTCATTTATTCATCATCTCATATTGACTATATAATTTTTTTATGATTTATTGATTATTGATTCATGATTATTCTATTTCTTACCCTTATATATCATTTTATCCCACCGTTTTAATTTTTTTACCATCAAAAGGTTATAGAGAGGACACTATTTATTGAGTTCTCAATGATGTAGTTTAGTATTTTCTGTAATGTATTGTATATTTTACCTTACCCATTGTAATATAATATACTTGTATGTATATTGTTTTTTCAAGACTACAAAACTGACTATTACTTTGGAATTTCATTCCTTATAATAATTCCAATGTAATAAGTAATGCACCAGCTCTGGGTTTCTAGGGCTGGACATTACAGTTGGTATTAGAGGAAGTATAGTAGCATCCTTGGAAACTAGATATTGGAAAAATAGTTTAAAGGACATAACAGTATGATAGGATTTTTAGATAATCATAGAAGAACATCCTTGAATTTTGGTAATGTAGGTATTATGTTTATCTATCTAGAAAATATATCCTTGTCTATATACTACAAGTGGACGTGGTTCTGAAACATATGTACGTATGAGTGAGATCTCCAACAATGGGTTTAGGCTTGACTTGGGGTAACCTAGAATATGACATTGGTCTTTACTGCGCACCTGGTTTGACACTCCCAAGGGGTATTCATAGGATTATTCACATTTTATTCACATCCTATTATGAATGATAAAAAATTAATTAGAAACAGTTTTTACAATTTGTTGGATTTTTTGTGCACAAATTTTCATATTTTGTTAGGTGTTTTCTAGTTATAAAGTATGAACTGTGACCTAATTTAGTGTATTAAATTGTTTTGTGATGGAGCCTAATAATAGAAGGGGAATAAATATCCAAAGACAATGTTGTGATTCCACATTGATAATGTTAACACTGTCATTGTTGGAGTAGATGAGATCATAACCATATTGGGAAAACATACTCAGGCTATGACGAATAACCATGCTACACCTATGCTATATCATTTTATGTGGTATAATCCATCGTATTTTAGTGGGAATACTAATATAGTGGCATCTGAGCATTGCATCAATTCCCTTGAAAAGATATTCCTCACAGTAAGCTGTAATGAAAATGAAAAGGTATTACTTTCAATATATTTCCTCAAGGGTTATAGTTAATAATGGGGGTCCTTGATCTAGAATACCATAGAAAAATAAGAAATAAAAGATATTGAATGGAGAATTTTGAGGAAATATTAATCTACAAATAAATAACTCATAGACAATGAACTAAAATGAAGACGTAATTTCTTATCCTAAAGTAATGGGATGAAAAGGTTTTTGCAGAGTAAGAGTATACCATTACATGAATATCTATGTATGTTATAGATTATTTACGTGATCAGAAATATAATATTGATCATTTATTTGAAGGTATTAAGCCGTGTCTTCAATGGTAATTAGCTACTCATACACTTTCATCATATGATTAAATTTTATTAAGTTCCATCAAAACAATGAAAAAAATTTCTAGATCAAATATCTTCAAGGAAAATCATGATATGTAGAATAATTATAGTATCCATAGAAATTATGAAGCTCTAATGAAGAGGAAGGTAATGAAGTAATTTCCATTATGTTAGAACTATGGAAGGTATCATCCTAGGAAATTGTTGAAAGGCATCAGAGTTTTCTATAAGGGTGTAGAAAAGCATCATGGATCCAGCGAATTCAAGGGGAAGAGACATATTAATGATGTTCAATGCTACAATTTTAGTGAGAATGGACACTATTCCATTGACTGTTCTATGTTTTATGTAAACATTCCTTATAAAAGGACAAGAGAGAAAGGTAAATCTTATGTGATTACAAATGCAGTGGTTGAAGTTCTTGATGATATGGTGGAAGGTACTTTAATTGTTTCCTCAAATATAGTCAATTATTTACTTGATTTTGGAACATTTCATTCATTTATATCTTCTCTGTTTTCCAAAAAAAGTAGACATGTCCAATTTGAATTTATAAAGGAGTTGTTAGTCAAAACTCTAAAGGGGATGTGTCATTGCAACAAAGATGTGTTGATCAGGCACCCTCATGACACAAAAACATGATTTGGATTCTAAATATATCATCATTCCTATTATTTAATTTGATATAATTATAAGTATGAATTAGATATGAAATTATTATGTGAAGATATATTATAAGAATAATGCAGTTAATGTTTTTGAGAATGGTGGAGAATACCTTATCTTAGAGAAGAAACGTCGCCATCTTATTCTTATCTAGATCCACCACTAGTAGCATAACTAGAATAATTTATTGGAGTGGAATAGAACACAACATCTATGGGAGAGGAATGAAATCATCAAATTGAAAATGTACCTATTGTGAAAGAATACATTGATATATTTCCTGTGGATTTACATGGATATCCTGTAGAGCGAGAAGTTGAGTTATCTATTATTTAAATTTCTAGTATAATACCTATATCAAAGGATACCAATGGAATGGCCAATATGGAATTATTGGATCTTAAAAAATCTAGGGAATTGAGTGAAAAATTATTTATCCGACCTAGTGTTTCCCCATGGGGAGACCCTCTTCCTCTTTGTCGAGAAGGAAAAATGGATTCCTGAGTCTATGCATTGATTACAGGGAAATAAATTCTACTTCAACAAAGAAAAAGTATACTCTTCCATGATTTTTAGATTTAATTGATCAACATCATGTAGCATAATATTTTTCTAAGATTTAATTTCGATTTGGATGTCATCAGTAGTGTGTGAGGAATGAAGATATTCAAAAAACAACATTTTGAACTAGGTATGGGCATTACAAGTTTACAGTAATGTCTTTTGGACTGACTAATTCACCCTCTATTTTCATGGGTCTAATAAATTTATTTTTCAAGGAATACCTTGATGACTTTGTTGAGGTATTTATAGATAATATACTGTTATAATCTAAAAGCTACAAAGACTGGGAGAATAACATGCGTATTATTCTGAGAACTCATAGAATAAATGAATTATAAGGGATGTTTGAAAAGTGTGAATTTTAGATTCAATCAGTTTATTTTCATGGCCAAATTTTCTGTAAGGATTGTATCATAGTTGATACTATGAAGATAATAGAAATCCATGAATGTCCCAAACCAACAAACATAACTGAGGTAGGTGTTTTCATTGGCTGAAGAGGTTACTATCGAAGTTTCATTCGGAATTTTTCCTAACTGGCTAACCTGCTAACCAAGATCACACATAAAGGGGTTAAGTTTATATGGAATAAATAATATATAGATTTCTTTTAAGAATTAAAATGAAAATTGGTTAATGATCCAATTTTGACTCTTCCATCTAGAAATGATGTATTTCTAATATGTTGTGATGCATCAAAGAATGGACTGGGGTACATCCTTATGAAAAATGGTAAATTTATTTATTATGCATCATGGTAGTTGGAAATTCATGATAAAATATTTAAAATTAATGATCATGAGTAAGAATCCATAATCATTAATCTAAAAATATGGATACATTATAGCTATGGTGAAATAAGTAATATATATAAGGATCAATAGTGTTTTTAAAACATTTTTACATAGAAAGAACTTAACCTGAGGCAAAAGAGATGGCTCGAGTTCTCAAAGATTATGATTATTCAATAAAATGCAACTCAAGAAACCCAAATAAGGTAGAATATGAATTAAGCAGGAAATATCATGGGCTTATAAGCTAAATGAGGATTGAGATATATGATATATTCTTGTATCTACTCAAGATTGATATGGGAATTGTTAATGAAGGGGAAACATATTTCCTTATTCAATTGATTGCTAAACTATATTTAATAGAGATGATAAAAAGATCCCAATATGATAATGATAATCTACAAATGAATATTAAAGTTTTTAAGTATGGATGATTGGTAGACATTGTGTATGAGGATATAGTTCTAAAATTTTGGAATAGTTAATGCATTCCATAAATACCTAAGTTAAAAAGGGAACTATTAAACGATTCTCATAGCTCAAATATGTCTATAAATACTAGTATTACTATGATTTATAGGTATCTAAATGATCATTTTTTGTAGGATAATGATTCTCATAGCTCAAATATATTTATAAACCCTAGGTGTCAACGTTTCTAGTTTGTCAACAAGTGAAGTTTGATAGACAACATTGTAGAGGGGTCAGGAAACCTGTACATATTACTATGTGGAAGTGGGATGAAATTATGATGGACTTTGTCACATGACTACTGATGAAATATATAAGGAGTTCTGCAATATGGTTAATTGTTGATCGTCATAAAAAATAAGCATATTTTAATGCTATAAGATAAGATTTACAACATGAGTTCTTGAAAAGAATCAATATATATGATTTGTAAGGCATAATAGTGAACCTATATTTATTATGTCTAATCAAGATCCATGATTTAAATTAAAATTATTATAATGCATAGAAAAGTAATTGGATATTGACCTTCATATGAGGGATTCTTATCACCCCCAAACCAATGGACAGTCTAAAAGGACAACTCAAACACTGGAAGACATATCGAGGTCATTATCTCTTGACTTTTAAGGTTTTTGGGATCAATATTTACATTTAGTTTAAATTTTCCTACAGTAAAAGTTTCCATTATAGAATTAAAATTGTGACATATGGAGCATTATATGGATATAGGTATTGATCTCCAACTTGTTTGGACTAAGTTGTAGAGTGGAATCTTATAGGCCCAAAATTTATTGATGATAAAATTGGAAAGGTAAAGAAAATTATGAATATTAAATAATCCCAAAGTAGGGAAAAGATTTATGCTGACAACTGTAGAAATGATTTGGAATTTGAAGAAAGAGATCATGTCTTTATAAATGCATCTTCATAGAAGGGTTTCTTAATGTTTAGTAAGAAAGGGAAACAGAATCTCAGGTTCAGCATATAGTTTCAGATTATGTAAAGGATTGGAGCTATAACTTAATATTTAGAAATTCCACCCATAATATACAAAGTTCATAATGTGTTCCATGTTTTGTTGTTAAATAAATACATGATAGAACAAATGCAAGTCCTAAGAAATTATGAAATCAAGCTAGAACTTTATTTTTCATTCTCTGAAGAGCATATCGAGATTCTTGACACAAGGGAGAAAGTATTGAGAAATTAGGGAGATTGATTATTTAAAGTTATTTGGAGAAACCATAAAATGGATGATGCAATGTAGGAACTTGAGGATGTTATGATGAAGAACCACCATAATTATATTAAAGGGTTTTATACAAGAAAATATTCAAGGAACATGTTTTCGAAGGTGGCAAATATATATCACCCCAATCATTTTATAGTATCTTTCTCTTAAATACATTGAATTAATTTTATAGACTATATGGAATGAAGCACACAGTATTTTTGAAGAAACACTTGGTTATTTATGAGGTAGTAATAACCTATCCATTAAACTTAAATTTTCAACTTCTATGTTTTGAATTTCTAAAAACAGACATACACGGTTGCAATTTGGGCGATCTTTGGAGTCTGATAGACTCAACATCATTTTCGGTGAATAGTAAACTACATTTATTAATAGTTAAGTTCCCATATGAATTGTAAATTACCCTTAATAATAGTAATACAAATCTTATTAATTGTAACCATATGCATGAATGTGTAAATAATATTAAGGCACCTTAAAAATGATGATGAATATTCTAAGTGTTGGAATTTTTTGATTAAATGATGATTTTTATTTAATATTAAATTTCCCATATTTATAAAATGGGTTTTATGAATGGAGTTACTTTTTGGAATCTACACCTCAAAAAATTGTTATGATGAATTTTTGGAATTTTTATAAAATACTTGAATTTTTGATGAATAGTAAAATATGATAATTTCAATATAAATACATTGTGAGAAAAATACATTATTCCCTGCATCATAGCTGATTTAAGAAACCATTAGTTCAAACTAACATTAAATTATTAATTTTTTTGTTCATGTAATCATCACAATTTATTTTATTGGGAAAAAATAATAATCAAATGATTAAAGTATTAAGAAAACCCTCCTCCCCTCAACTATATAAACAACCCCTCACCCTATCTTTCTCCCACACCACATATTCATTTACACATACATTAGTTATAAAAAATAAAAATCCCATAAACTACCCACCTTGTCTGAGACCAGTTGTTCTCTCCAAGTAGTCGAGATCAATAGCCATAAAGAGATTCTCAAGGAGGAGTACTAAAGAGGTGAACCTCTCTCCTTTGTTCATTCAACTTCATTTACATGTTCCATTCATTTGTTTCTCTATCCTCGTCTCCCCTCATCCAAATTATATGATAATTATAGTACCATAAATTACCTATAATTCTATAATACTAATGTAATATTTTAGCATCATCTCTCTTTTCCCCTCCTCTTACACTAAAAATGAAAACACCATCCAAGATGTGTTAATTTATCACATTTGAGGACAACAGGTTTTCAATTACTATTACCATCATAAATTTTGGTAATGAGACGATTTTTATTATTGAAAAAAAACAAAATATATGTATTCTTAGTAATTAATTTTTTTATTCCTTAAAAACTCAAAATATAAAATAATAATACAAATAACTTCATTATGCAAAAAACTTCCAAGTTAAACAACAAATTTATCAATATACATGATCTTATGGTTCATCTTCATGTTATATAACCAAAATAATTATAATATAATTTATATAATTTTAATGTAACTAATTACATATATTAATAATTGTTTATGTTTAACCACATTTCAAATGAACATCCATTCATAAATAAAAGTAAACCAATCATGAAAACCAATGAAAAAAAGTCTTCCAAAACAATAAAATTGATCCTCTTAAACCCATAAAAAAGGACATTAATGAACCTAATAAGGATATAATAAGACAATTACATGTAGATGATGTTATCATATTGATAATTAATTATTATAAACTTGATTATTATCGTCATTAAGATTAATCAAATAACACATTCGGACATAAGGTATGGAGATTCTCATCTCAGTTTTATTTACGATATATTTCCATTGTTTTCAATTTATATCATGTATGTTGTTTATGATTACAACCATTTTATATATAATATCTTTATTCTATTTATATTAATTGTATTTAGTGATTCACTTGATGATTATTAACTCATTTGATTACAAAGTCGTAAGGGACTTTGTTTTTTTTTCATTTCATTGTGATTTACATTGTACTGTGCACCTAATCATTCTTACGCGGCGTACCTACTGCCCCTTTGAGACTATATTTAATTTTAAATTGATAATATATTATATATCAATATTTTTGTTTCATGGATATAGTTATTTTCTTATTATACATATGCTTTTACATATAATGTTTATTTGGAATGTTGTTTTAATTATGGAAATATGGTTGAATCTGTATCATATACTCATTATGGGTATTGAGAAGGCATATTGTACTTGTGTTAATTCAATATATAAAGAGTTATTTGGAATTTAAGTGATTGGAGGTTCCCATATATAGCCCCTCGATGCATCATTAGGTTTAATGAGACAAATCAGTTGGCATCAAACCCTTCGAGTTTGTTTCCAAAATAGAATCAAATGTGTATCTATAAAAAAACCATTTTGATGGTATAGTGGTATCATGTGGCTAGTAAACGACATATAATTAATAATAATTCCCTTTATTTATTTTCTAGTTATTAATATATATATTGTTTTCACTATGAAAAAATCTGTGGATGCAGTTTCATTCTCATTTTATTAATGGCGTGTGTTTTTCTTTTATTCACCATGCCATATTGAATGTTCCAATTTTTTTATGATTCAATTATTTTTGATTCATGATTACACTATTTTTATCCTTACAAATCATTTGATCTCACCACATTTATTTGTTTACCTTTAATATGTTATGGATACGAGACCATTTATTGAGTTCTTATGGTATCTGTATGATAGTTTTTTTATATTTTATTTTGTTACCTTTTCCATTATAATATGAGTTATATGTATATATATAGTTTATTAAATAATAATAAAATTATCATTCCTTATAGATTTCATTCCTTATAATCAGGACAATGTAATATGTAATGCACCAACTTTGGGTTTCTGGGTTTGGGGAGTTAGACATTATGAATCTTCATTGATGTAATGACATTCATGTTTTGAGGTCAGGTTTCAATATTTATAATATAATTTCAAGATTATAAAATCTATAGAAACTGAAACAAATATTAATTTCTCTTAAATTAATGAGTAAATAATAAGTCGATCACCAAGTCATTTTTAGGTTCTACCTAGATAGTTGTAGTGGTAGAAGATATCCATTTCTATATAGTTATTGGAAGGAATTTTTAATTAGTTATCATAAAAAACTATTAGATTTTTTACCTTGTTATGTTCATGTCATACTCAATGAATCCTTTTCGAGGTTATTACCCCTAAGGTACAATAATGATAAATCCACATCCACTTGTAGTTTTTAGGATTAGATTTATTTTCATAGGAAGAAGATAACCTAAAATTTTCTCAAATTTAGGGATGTTTTAATATGTATAGTATTCTCCCTATGCCTTTGACTAGAGTTTTGTAATAGTAGTCTCCAAAATAACTAGACCTTACTCAGAAGCGAACTGTGAAAACCAATATTTTATTTATTCTTACATAATGATTTTCAATACAATGATAAACTTAATATAACCCCATACGATCATGAGGCATAAATTCATGGAGATATTAGGTACATAGAACTGTTAATTGAATTATGGGTGAAATACCACAATTTTAAAACACAAAATCATTCCCTTATATTCTTTTAATCTCTTAAAATGGAATGTGATAACATGTGGACGTAGATAATAATCGGGTGATCTATAGGGATAATTAAGTGATAAACCAAATTATCAAATATGTTATAGAATTAAATGTGACCCATAAGGCATATAAATGTATTATAATAGGGGTGGTATTCATAATTATGATCAATGATGAATGATATGACATGATAATATAATGGTAGAATTTTAATGTGGAGGAAACATATAACATGACATAAAAGTAAAAGTCAAGGAGAATAACTTATATAAAAATACGTAGTCTTATTAGTATAACATAACATGCACCATACATGGAATCTCATGAGATAAAAATATTACACAATTCATTGGATGGATATATAACTCAAAGCCCGCCCATCACTTTTATATCATATAGAAACATAAGGTTGTAATAAATATCACAAAATATAAATCCGTGTTTCATAATTATTAAACCCACAATTATGTATTTTGGGTTACATATATTAATATAAATACCAAATTATGGGTTGAACTAATTGCGGAATACCCTTAGAGGGAAATGAAGAAATTTTTTATTACATAAATGATTGACATGAAAAAATGAATTGAATATTTCTACAGAATAAATGTTTTAAAAAAGGGTTTATTTAAGGGGTGAATGGGGGAGAAAGGGTTGTCTAATTACTTGGGAATAATGAGGGCATTAAAAGGATGTGTAAGAAATATTATAACATTGTAAATTAGAAATCAAAAGTTATTAGTACAGAGAATGTATCCGAAATAAAAAATATGATTCAGTTTCTAAGAGAGGGGAATAATAAAAGCTTTATAAAAACTTTTTTAAGATAATTAGGACACCTTGGTTGGTAATTTTATAAGAAATTGTAGTGTAAATTCATGATCAAATAGTTCTTAGTGAATAGTAATTAGAGGCCGGGTGGGGTTTTATAGAAAAAGAGAGGGGAAATCCTTTTTAATTTTTAAACGTAGATTTCATGACCTGTAATATAAATTAATAAAAACCACAACCCATCCAACGGTGTTAGAAACTAGATAATGCAAATTTAGTGTGATATTAATTATTTTATATGAATAATATAAAAAATCCAAATAATAATACCCTTGGCGATGAAGAAGTGAGACATGTTTATAAATATTTTTTTTAAACATAATAAAATAATATTGGTTTTAGAGAAATCATTATGGATCTATAAATATGAAAAAATATATTAAAGATAATTTTTTTACATGGATTTGTTTCATGGAATTTCTATAATCACATATGGATCATTATGATGTAATAATACCAACATTATATTTATTCCATACTAAATTTTGAGCCAAATATTTAGTTGTATCATAAAAGTATGAAATATTTAAAATTTTATAATTTTAATGGGATGATTTGAAAAACAATATTTATGTTTTCAAAATATTTCTCTAAATATGATAATTCAATATTTTAATTCAAAATATCTATTAATTGAATAATACTAGTTTTTTTAACAATATCTGTTTTTATGACGCTCATAAAAATTATGTTTTACATTATAATAATATATTACCATATATATATTTATTAAATTTTATTTAATAATATTATTTAATTAAAATAAATTTAATATAAAAAGTCATGAAATTTTTAAAATGTGTGTATTGGTTGATATTATATATTTCTAAAAAAATGATATGTTTTTCAATATATTAGAAACATAAATTTTTAACAAACCATTTATTTATTCAATATAAGTTAATAAAATATAAATAAAATAATAATTTTTTTTAAAAAAATATACAAATTAATAAAATTAACATCTAGATATATATCCTTTTATTACACCTACAACTTCCCAAAGGTTAAATATTGAAATTATCAGATTTTATTAGGTTGGTTTATCGAACGTTGTTGGGGTTGCGATTCTAATGACATTAAACATCCTCTGTAAATGGGTTTTCTCAAGATTTATTTATTTAATCTCATATTGGGAATTATATATGGAAAATACCAGTGATTATAAGTACCTAAAAATCATTGAAAAATAAGATCCATAGGGTGTAGTCATACTATTAATAGAAATCACACCTTCTGTTTGTGTCAATTGGACATTATCACTACCCTGACTGGAAACTAATTATACGGTAATTGTATAAAGGATACACTATCAATGGTCATGATGTTTAATAGTATTTTAAATTTTAAATTATATAATATATAATTGAGTAAAAGAAAAACATAGTGTGTTCTTTTTAAATAACTACATTACATAATAATGTATTTTTTTCACTTTAAAATGTAATTTCATTTATAAATGTTTGGGTTGTCACATTTTATGAATGATTCCAATTATTTTGATATATGATATTTTATTCCATATCCATTTGAAGTATTATCTAAAATATTCCCCATTTTTATTTTCAAATATTAATATTTTTTATTTTAGTTAATGTTCAAATTTTTTCATGACCTATTTTTAAATGATTTTTTATCACATTGGTTATGATTTTGGTTTTAAAATGTTCACATTAATTATATTAAAAAGTTAATCCCTTTCGTGTTTATATTTTTTTTTGTTCCACTCCAAATTGATTCTAGAAGAACCTTGTGTATATATATATGCTTCCATTATTTAGATTTTCTGAAATAATGTTTTTAGACTTTTTTCATATATCATTCATTGAAATGATTCTATAAAGTGATTTTTATCACCACCTAATTTTTGAAATAATATGAGATATCTTATAGAATCATTTTTCATAGTTTCAATTCATTTTTCATCATCATAAAATCATAATACTATGGAGTTTTGTTATACGAATCACCCTAAAAAATTTCTCTATGACGAAACTCATTTGGGTGATTTAATTTAAGTATAATATGATCTATTATCTAAAGTATTTTAATGGGATTCCATTCATAAATGATATGAAACCCATTTTATGTTCCTGAGATCATTGTGTTGTAATGACTGATTAATTTTAGGTGGAATACATTTTTATATATTAATGATTGGTGGAGTCAAATATCTCTATACAATTCGTTGGATAGATGTTTTTATCTCATGAGACTGGTATACATAAGTGTAATTTTTTTTCCTACAATGAGTGAGTATGATTGGTACTCATTGTAGGGTGGGTGAGAGTAGTTACTCAGGAAGGTAATCATCCACCATGTTATTATTTATAAAAAGTAATTTTGTTTCTGATATGAATCTATTTTTCAATAAAATACTTTGTAATATTGTAAATAATAATTTTTGTGCAATTCTTAGAGTCTGGGTGGTGTTACGAGGCCCATTGACCCTTTGTATTGACATATAAAAATTAATTAACTATTATATAAGGCTCGCAAGTATTTATTTCGCAATAAAATAATATATCACAATTTAATAATCATATGGGAACACAAAACCCATATTTAATTTTGAAAACTAATTATGACACTATAAAAGAAAAAATGTTGGTTGATCTAGGGAATTTTTGTTGGTTTATATCACTTGTGAAAATTTGATAAAATTTATAAAATTACCATATTTATTTATTTATTTTGATATTTAAAATTATGACTAAACAAATTCAATATATAACACCACTATGATATTATATATGTTTAGTTGTATATCCCATGATATTTGAGGTGATCTACCATGGAGATATTCTTTAGGTATGGTTGAGGAGGGTTTTAGAGACAACAAAAAATACAATGAATTAATCCATGAACACACATCTGTGAATGGTTTTTCTATGATCAATGTGATTCAATGTAGTTATTTTGCAATAATGGTTTAATTACACATTCTTGATTATAGTGATGTACGTGAATTCATTTTTTTTATTTTCTAATTTTTAATTACTTTTCATTCTATAATTAAGATTTTTTTAAATCACACCTTAACTGATTAATTTTTCCATTAATGGAAAAAGGTGAAACTAAATAATGTCCAAAATACATTTCTCACTTTTATGCTTCATGGATTTCTCCAAATTTTCTATATGCATTAAACCTTGATGTTCATTTGGCAGGTTGTTTAACCAATTCTTGGAACCAAATTCATTGATTCATTAATCATGGATTCAATGAATTGTATTTCCATAATTGGAATAGAGGATTTAGATGTGAATGTGGGGTGATTGTTGGTGAAGGAAACTGTAGGATGGATCAAGGATGGTGGTTTTGCAGACCAAGTGGAATATGATAATTAGATGAGGTGATGATCTATTTTCTAGAAATCAATGGACCAAATCCTACTTATATCTGGCCATTGATGCTAGTCAACAGAGATCCAAGGGATTCAAACAAGTTTCACAGTAGTAATTTTGGTGACAATGGCTATGTCACAAAATTATAATGTGATGAAAAATAATGAAATTTAATATAAAAACAACATGATGTTTGGGAGAACACACATACTGAATAACCCAATATATTACGACTTTGGTTTTTGGAAAGAGTTAAATATCACAAACCATGTATTATGACAAGTACATAGACATGGGGGGATTAAACTTTCCTAATTGAAGGCATAAAATCTATATGCATTGTATAATAAAAACACCACATATGGCATATGGACATGACATATGTGACTGAAGGGATTGAGAAGTACTATACATGGTGAGACATGTTGTGAACCAGAATTTGACATGTCATGTAATCTATCCAGGGTAGGTTATATACATTAAACACTTTGATATAGCTTCTGATTCACTAGGTATGTTCCCTTTACCTTTACCTATGAGGGCTTCATGTGTAATATCTTCATGAGTATAGGATGAGTGATCTCATCTATTTTACAATTCTAACTATAGGCAAGAATCCCCCTGTTTTGATATGGGTGTTTTCATGAATATCATTTTTACTATGGATGGGTTTAGAATACCATACCCAACACCAAGGACTTGTGATCCTCTTCCCAGTTGGTTATCCCTGAGTGGGTCACGTATCTCCTATAATGTAACACAATGGACATAGTATACCGGATATGGTGGTTATGTCATAAAATTATATTGAGATAAACGAAATTTTATCCTGATGTTGTGAATATAATAATATTGTAATAAAATTAAATACATGATAGAATATCCAAATAAATCTTGAAACAAAAAATGTAGACTAGTATTTTCCTTGAGAACATTTCTATTACCTCTATAAAATATATTTATATAAATCATTGTTCATTTCTTATAATCTTAAATAAATTCAACAAAATAAAATTATAAACATAGATACATAGAAAGAAAAGTTGTATAGTTAATGTTAAAAAATAATTAATAAGGCATCAACTAAATAATATGAATATGTGATTTTCAAATAATGACATATAAATAATAACATGAGCTTAAAACTTATCAATGGATATACAAAAAGTTAAACCAATAACATACAAATAAATATCTAATTTTTAAATAATGGAATAAAAAATTATATACATCTTAATATTACCATCAAGGCTTCATGAAAAGACAACATACACAAAATGGTAAGGTATATTAAAAATAATCAACCTATTTTCTCCAATGAGATCTACAGATGCATCAAAGAGGTATATTATCTTGACACATACCTTAATATTAAAAAATCATTCATCATATGAAAAATAAATATAACATAAACAACATGCCTTAATGATAAAAAACTATCTATATTGGGAGAACTAGTATAATGATTGTCCATACTTTTTTAATGACACCGACTCCTATAACCCGTAACCGGTGCATGCATTATTACATTTCCATAATATAGAAATGGTGAAATACCAAATGAACAATTATTTTAGTTGTTTTTATGAACCAGATTCATAAATGATAACTTTTCTTCATTACTAAAAGGAAATAAAAAACAAAACCAAATGATCAACATCCTTGAAACACATTAAAACGATCCTACTTTATAAATAGGGGAAAGGAAACAAAATTAGGGTGATCCCAATTGTCCAGTATGTTTTACATAAAAATTAAGATATCATTAATCCACACAGATATTTAATATGGATAGGTAAATTAATCTATACTCATATCATTTAAATAGTATCGTGATCATGAAATAAGTCATAATATTTATAGAAATGTTACTAACTGAACACCCATTCCATTTTATCAATAAAATAGAGACTAAAGGCATCTAAAGATATTATAAATGTAAAAATATAATAGATAACAATAATAACTAAATACTAAATAAATTATAATATTAATTATTGGATTTAATGATCTCAATAATAATGATATCTCTACTATCAATACCTATCACATGGTAGTTTTCAACAAATGATTAAACCCAATATGATTTATCTAACTAATTATTTTATTAGATCATTAATTGAATCAAGGAACTATCTATAACTAGGTCCCACCCATAACTACATGTCCAAATAATTCTTATATATTGAATTATTGATTTCATTCCTGATTCAATATTCCTTATCATAAATTTTCTATAATATATAATGGTTATAAATTTATAAATACTTTATTATTAAGTAAAAATAAAATAAAATGTAAACACCACATGTAAAAATTTTATACAATTTTTAAAATAATAATATACATTTATAATAATATATATAATTAATAAAAAATTTATTTTTACTTAAAAATGATCATAATGATGTATTTGTTTATAGAGAAGGTAAACAATCACAAACGAAAATGACATGCTTCAATAATTATAACGTCTTTGTTAAATTATGAATTCTATATCCTTGAATAATAAATATGAAGTAAATAATAATAATCATGAAAAAAAATTTATTCGTGGTTTAGTATATACACCACATAAGGTTGAGTTGGTGAATATTATCAAATATGCCACAATGAAATGGAAATTGAGATGAAATCCCTTACATAACCATTTGGTTTATTTTTACATGATTTAACCTAATTTATATTGGTTATAAAATTGTTATTAATTTATACCATGAATATACACATATTTATAGAAGCATATATCATCATGTTATACTATTTAAAAAAGATTTTGATCATAATATATTATTATTTAAAATTTTTTGGATGTAAATTTCCTAGTTTTCTCATATTTGTTTTTGTCATGAATGTTATAATTCTCGTAAATAGAATAAAAATACCTCATATAATGATTTATAATAATGTTATAAATAACATAAATAATCATTGGATACCCTATTATAACCGTAACTAAAATATTTGTATGTAAAATTAATGTACCGCTTCGTGGAGACGATATGCCATACGTATTCACAAGCGACGATATCATTCAATTATCAAGATAAAGGGTAAGGTCATGTATGGAATAATATTATTTAATAATTGATAAAATATCATATATATCACACACACACACATATATTTATATATAAATTAAATTTATCTTTATGACAATCCAAGTAAAATGTTTATGAAAAATGAATCACATCACTTCGAAAGGCGGTAGTCCACCATTCTCAGGAAAGATGTTATAATATTTTAAATAGAATTTAGTTTAATTAAGTTTATATGATATTATAAGTCTATATGAATAATTATATTATAAATAATATATATATATATATATTTTAATTAAATTATTTTATCCTATCATGATTAGCTTTGATGGAAAATGAGTTAAATCAGTTTGTGAGGTGTTAGAGAAACGAATATATGATCAAAAATATGGTTCACGATATTATAGTGGGGTTTATTGATATTTATTATTCATTTAAAGTAATAAGATGCCATTATACTATATATAATTGTGTAAAAATACTAGAACTATTGAATAATATTTTATGGATGTCGAAAAATAAATAAAACGGCCATGATAATTTATGAATTTTTCATACTCTCGGGAAGAAATAATTATATTTTTAAGATAAATAACTCCTAGTATATATTTATGATAAAAAGGATCTAGGATATTGGGTGGGGATTCTTTTTTTGATTTGGGTGGGTTGTTTCCAAACAGAATGGCTTTGGATATGAAAAATGTGGAGAAGAGGGGTGGCCTTTTATTAGAGGGGGATACAACACACATGTAATGTTTTAAAATAATATTATCCTTTATAGTTGATAAGTCATGTTTTGGATTTAAAATTTGTGTATAACATGTGTTTATTTCATTTTAACAATTAAAATTTTAGATTCACCCATGGTAAATCAGTTTTTTCCTTAATTGTGGAAAATAATTTCTAATGCATTTACTGTTCATAATTGTAAAACAAATTTTTCTGAAAATATTATAGAATATAAATATTTCTTATTCTAGATATGGAATACATATTTTAAAAATTAAATCCACACATGTGGTAGAATCAATATTAAAATTATACCCACAAATACAATTAAATATTTGGTTTCAAAAGAAAAAATTCCTATAAATATAGAAGGTTTTAATATAAATTTATATATATAAATAAAATTGACCCCTAAAATATAATTGTTATTTATAATATTATAAAATAAATAATTTCCCAATAATACTTATTTAAAATATAATTTAAATGTGTAAAAATTTAAACTAAATGGTTTCTTTTCAAAAAAATTAGAATTTTCTCAGTATTCATTGAAAATGGAACATTTTAGAATAATCCTAAATATTTATCCTATGATTATTTTAATTATTATTATTTCAAAAATGATATTATTTTTATCAAATAATTTTTTTTTGTCCAAAATTTTTCTTTTATAAAAAGTGCGCAAGAAGTGAATAAATAGTTTTCTTCGAAAAAGACCAGTTTTCTGAAATCATTTCACTTACTTTCAAATGATTATTATTTTTAATTTTAATAAATCGATAAACATTGAACATATATAAAATAAAAAAGTTTCATAAATGATTTGGTAATTTTAATACCATACAACTAAATGGATTAGTTATAATTATAATGATTAAATAATATTTTAACTGGGTATCACTTTTTTCATGGTTTCGTGTGCATCAAAACATATCGAAGAGATTGAATTAATTTAAATGTAAAAAATTCATAATGTATTAGGGTGTTATATTATTCTTTCTCATTTAAATTTCAACATTTACATTTTATATATATTTCTTTCTAAATATATTATGGTAGTTCTTCTTCATAATATTCATTGGTCGCATGTTGTTTCATCTATTCTTTATTTTCTCTGAATGTACTATTAAAAGTCATGTATTTGGATTCCTCAATAAGTTTTATTTAATAAAAATTATTTGAATGGACTATTTGATTTAAGATATATCAGGATTCAATTCTATTTCATAACAGGCATGTACATGCATTTGGTTTGGAATGTATATCCATACCAATGATATATGGAACAGACCATGTACTTATATGTGACTTGATGGTATTTCAAAATTTAATGAAAAAAAATATAATCCCTTCAATATTTTAAAAAGGTAAAATATAGCTATGATCATTTTTTCCTAACTAAAAAACCATATAAAACCCTCCCATGTCCATACTTTCTTGAAAACTTGACATCCCACTTGAATTTCAAAATCCCTCCTTGGATTATTAGTAAAACACTTTTCGTACATTGAGTTTTTTTAATATGGGCCAAAATTATATTTATCTTTGTTTGGGTCTCTTCAAAATGTTTTTGAGAAATAGGTTTCCTTTCACCAATATCAAAAAAAAGTTGTATTATGACATCTATTTCCATATAAGGCTTCATATGTCTTCAATAGAATAATATAGTGGAGTCATTTATGATATGAAAAATCTATAGAAGATAAATAATAATCCTACATTCCATTAATTTCTATTCCTAATTTCCTAAAAAATCTCCACTATTTGAGAAAAAACATTTTGATATTTCCATAAATTTTATGATGGGGGAAGTGCTCAAATGAACCTCGGTATTAAGAGCCTTCTGATATAAATTCTTGAATTTTTCTATAAAATGAGGATCATAATCAAACATGATAGAAATAGATCCAAAATTAATTCTTATAAAATCATTATCATTGATTCTTATGAGGTGATAAATAGGTTTGTCTTCTCATATAGTGAAAAAACATTCATTTATGCTTATGTGATCAATGATAACCCATATTTCATCATTCTTCCTAGAAGTCATTATTAGTCACATAATGAGGTCCTTTATAATATAAATCCCTTGAAAAATGAATAATAAGAGTTTTCATCAATCCTTGGAAAACATCAATAATTTATAATATTTTTCTTACAAATTAAATTAAATTTCATCGATAGCTTGTGATACTAGAAATATTTGGTTTAATTGAAACCAGATACTCATGTTAGAAATTGAAAACTATAACATAGCTTATTATGTTTGTGAGTATTAATAATACCCTGTAAAATTTAAAAAAAATTATTTATTATAAAAATATATAATAATTTATATATGTATGTATTTATTAAAATTAAAATATAAATCCTATGAAAGAAAAATAATTGTTTTTTGAAATTTTTTTTTCTAAACGATGGGTTAGTCTATATTTTCAAAAAAAAATTAAAACTTAATTTATACTAACTTTAGAAATTTTATTTGAAAATTAAAAATTAATTATTAAAATTATAATATCAAAATAAAATTACGGTGTGTATTTCAGGTTTTTCTGAAATGATTTATCTCATAGTGAATAGTGAAAAATAATGAATTTTAATTTAAAAATTCTTTTCATTTAACATATTTATAAACATAAATTTAGTTATAAATTGTTTTGAAAATAAAATTAATTCAATTACAAATATATTAAACCTCTTTAAGTAATTAGTATCATTTTTATAATGAATTTTGATATAAATTATTGTAACTTTTGAGTATTGTTTCTTCGAAAACCAATATTCTCATTGTGACTATAACAGTAATTTTAAATTAAAAAAATCAAATATGGATATGGAATTTAGAAAACTAGATTCAAAATTTTTGAGTAAGAATATTTTTATTTTATAATAATGTCAAATAAATTTTATAAAATAGTGAATTGTGAATACATTAAAAATTCCATACTGTGGTTAATGTAAAAATTAGATTACAATGGGATAAACAAAAAAGATATCTGTTAAAATGACCCAAAAACATATACATATATATATGTATAATGATTTTTTTGTAAATATTTAAGATTTATAATTTACAATCCACTTCAATTTTCCATACTAAGATATTTTTTATTTGATAAACATGGGAACTTATTTTTATTTTAAAAACATTAATAGTATTCCACTCACCTCACTTATATAAGGACACCAATTATCCTCTCTTATTTATATAAAAAACCTTTTTCACCCAATACCAAACCAAATAACATCCCAAATACAATACCCTCATCCCATAAGAATTATATTCAGAAAAAGTCAATCATATTATGGATTTTTGTGAAACCCTACGTAGGTTATATGAAGAAGAGGTAAAGCTCTTCAACGAATGTTTTTATTTATTTATTAATCCCATTCATTAAAAAATTATTAACCCATCATGAAATAATAAACATAGAATATTATATATAATTATATTCTTTTACATTAAATTCATGACCTAAAACCATCACCACGTCAATCTTATGTGTTATGAAATCATCATTCATGTATACGGCAGACTACCGACTAAGGAACCAATGTAATTTGTTTTTACATTACCACATGTTCTTATTGGACATGATTATAGATATAATATATATATGTCATTTTAATAACATAATTATATGTCTGAAATTATTATATCAAATATACCATTTTTTCACTTTCCATTTACAACGGTATCCGATATGACACTTGTGCATATGGTAGACTACCACCTCATGAAGGGATGTGATTCTCCATTCAAAAAAGCATTACATGGAAGGTTATATGGACAAATATATTGATTAATTATGATAAACATGACATAATTGTGATATTAATTACATATGTATCATTCTTTAAAGATAAAATTTAATTTTAATTCTTACATTTTTACATAGTGAATGATAATAATGTCATTCATGTATGTTTGGAATTCCTCATTCACAAAGTGATGTTACTCTATTTTCCTCAAAAAACCACTTGAATTGTATATATAAAGAATTAATAATGTATTTATTAAATTATAACCATTTTTTAAGATAAAACATTTCTTTCCTTTTTTCCATAATGATCACTGAATAATAAAAATGTTACTTTTGCATACATACGACACACTTCCTCCTTGATCATAACGTAATTCAATTTGGAAAACCATATTTATTTATTAGCCATAAAATTAAAATTTATTTATAAATTTTATATTTATTTGTTGATTATTATTTTTTTGATGATAAAATAGTGATCTCTCCAACCAATAGTGCAACTAGTAATGTCATTTTGGCACATAAGTCAAATATAATCGAACCCTCCCACATAAACATATATCATTTTGTGATTTTATGTTATAAGGTAATAAGTGATAAATAATGAATAATAAACATTAAAAGGTTCTTTAAATAATTATATGACTAATATATGATTGTTGTTTAGGAATATAATGAATATATGTGATGAGTCTGACTCATGGTAGGGGAAATCATCTCAATTTACTTTCATTGATGAATATTTTAATTTTACTTGTGTAATTATTTTAAATGATGTATATACTACAATTATGACATATAATATCATGATTAATACTTATTTCATAGTGTTTTATGTTTCAATTTTAATTATTTCGTCAAATTGAATTCCAATTCAAAATAAAAAAGGGTAGAATTTTAGTGTTCCATCTCACATTAATTTGTGATTGACAAATTTATATTAAAAAAATTACATTTATATTTTTATTTATCTTTATAAATTACAATTCACAAAAATTTCTATATTCATATATGGTGTAAATTATTTTTCCCAAAATATAAATCCATTTATATAAACATTTCATCATTTAAATTTTACTTTAAGGATGTGTAAAATATTGATAATGATATATCCTTTACATTATTCTGATATTTGTTGACAATGAAAATTGTTCATAAATTAAATCAATAATTCTATATATAAGGAACGATTTAGAAATGAAGTGATGGGTGGGACCCATAGTTATATATATCCTTGATGCAATGACATGTCCCATTAGACAAATCAAACATGCCAAATTAAAAGTTATACTACATATATTTTGAAACCATCTAGTGTATGGTCATGATGGTAGAGGTTCCATGATTCTTAATGTCATGATGTCCAGTAATTATGAATTTTATTCATTTGGAAAATTTATATTTTATTATACATTATGTTTTCAAAACAATATAATACATGGAAACATTTCATTCTCATATTATCTATAAAATGACACGTGTATTATTATTTTAATTTTGAATATTTAATTTTCCTTATCTTGTCGTGATAATAATGTTATTTAAATGAAATTTGTGTTTAGTAGTTTTATTTTCATGTTTATTATTATTATTGATTCATGATACATTCCTCTTTACACATCCCTTACTAAGAATTTGATATCAAACATTATTAGTTTCATTCCCCTAGGATATGAAGAAGAAATCCTTGAATGAGTAATAGGATGACAAATGATTTCCATTACTATTTTGTGTAATTTATTTTCCCAATTATAAAAAGTGTATCATTTATTTTTTTGGTTTTCAACAAAATAACTAAACTGGTCGATCCATTAGTATTTGACACTTTATATTTATGTAAATGTAATAAACCTGAAACTGACATAATGCTACTAGAGTTTGGTTCTTTACAGTTAGTATTAGAGAATGTTTAATAGAATCCATTGGAACCAGATTAATTAAATCAATGATTATATAGCATATCCCAATGATAGAAATTGAGGATAAGTATATAAGAGAATACTATTATTCTGGCATGGATTCATTGTTTTCTTATAAATACATCATATGATGGATACTTCTAATGGACGTGGCTCAGGAACATATGTACCAAGTTGTAATAACTCCATTAAAGGATGATTGGCATTGAACCCATCATAACATGGTGCTTGAAATCCGTCATTATAGTATACATGGGTTAACAATAATGAGGTATATGTTTGGGATAATTAATATTTCCATTTCAAACCATTATTATTGATTTAAAAATAATTATATCATTGATTAAGCATTGTTTTTAATTATGATATTTACCATCCACAAATATAAAATTATTTTATGTTGTAAATCATATTTAAAATTATTCATCATGATTTAAAATTCATAGTGTAAGATCTAATCTCATTCAGTCTATTGTTTAGAAATGGTTTCTAAAAGAATAATGGTATTATTACTCAAGTAAAATTTAAAGATTTATCCCTTAATAAATCTAATACAACTGGTATTGGAACATATAAAATAGTCACTATATTAAGGTATTTTAAAAATATTTTTTAAAATAACAATACCGGGACAGATCAACATGTTCCGCAGCATGATTATCTTATGTTGTATATCATTATGTGACCCAAGAACCATAATTTCGTTGTACTACTAATACAATGGTATCCAAGCTATGAATTAAGTCTATGGGGAAGTTATTTATGGAATTGATATGTTGTAAAAATGAAAATGTTGCATTTTATTTTATTTTCTTAAAGGTGAGGCTAATTAATGGTGGTGGTTGATCTAGAATACCAGGGAGGAAGATGTTATATAAATCATGGAATGGAAATATTATATGATGGTATTATTCATTGAATGTTTCATTGATGAATAATAAACTGAAATAAATGTAATGTTCCTCATTTTAAATAAAAATGAAGAAGAATTTGATGATGGGTATGTAGATTTTTTTAAATGGTAATACAATAGTGAAACATATTACAAATAAAAAATAGGGTGAATGAATGACCATTAATTTGAAAGTATTAAACGAATCCTATGAAGGGCCCTCATATCTCAAAAACATTCATCATACAACAAAATATTTTTAGGTTTTATTAAAATTATAATAATTAATTTCGGTATTATAGATTCATGTGTATTTGAGGAAAGAATATCTCATCTAAACACCATGAAAACTGAATGTGTCAATGAAGTGGAGGAGAACACACCTATTTCCACCATGTGAATTCTATCAACAAGATCTCCCTAGGAAGTAATAAAAAAAATTCAATGTTTTTTATAAGTGGAATGGCGAGGGTCACCTTTCTAAATAATGAAAAGGGAATAAATAACAAATAATAATTTTTTGTCTCAATTTTACGAAGATGGTGCATTGTAGAAAATAAATTCCCCTTGATTGATGGGAATCTGACAAAAAAAAACCAAGGAAAGAAGACTAAAAATATGAAATGATTAATATTTATGTGGAAGTAACAAATGATTTTGGGGAAGTTACATTAATCCTAGGGCCATTTTAAGTAAAATATTTACATTATTTAATTATGAATTCATTCTTTTATATCTGCATGACCTTCCTTTATTAGTTTATATTTTACATTTAATTTAATAATGGAGTTGGTGGCTGAAAATACATTTGGGAATTTTGACTATAATAAAGACATGTTAAAGAGTCCTGATTTTTACACATAAACATTCATTATTTTTTTTACCATGTTATCATGCATATGGTTGACATTGATATAGTCCTTTGAATGAAAAAGATTTAAAAATATTATCTAAAAGTTTACTTCATGAAAATGGAAATGTATATTTTTGTAGATGTATTATAATTCCATATCATTATAATAGACACTTCATCATCTAAATAAAATATATATACAGCTATATTAGCTATACTGAATGATATTATTAGGGAAGAAGAGAAAAAAAATCTAGGTTTGGAGAAGGAAATTTCTAAATTGTGGATTTACCTATTATAAAGTAATAAAATGATGTACTTCTATGGAAATTACATGGACAACCAACATTGTGTGATATTGGGTTTTAAAAAAAATTCAACCCTCAAAACAAGACAAATATTAACGAAACCCTATTGTATAAAAACTATTGATTTTGTGGAATTTCAAAAGGAACTAGTGGTGTTGGTTGTTAAGGGATTTAATCTCCCCAATGTTTCACCATGTGAATCCTATATTATCTTTGATAGTGAGAAAGAATAATCAATGAGGCTATGTATTTATTATAGGTAAATAAATTATATTACAATATAAACAAGTATCCTCTATATTTTGAAGATAAAATATTCTATCTACTTCATAGAGTTTAATAGTTATTAATGAATTATTATTGTTATGGGTATGATTAATTTCCATTGAAGAAGAAATAAATTACCAATAAATATTTTTGAAATTGGTATGGAAATTATTATTATATATTGATTCAATTTTTATTGACAAAATGCACCATCCATTTTTATAGATATAAAGAACAAGGTCTTTAGGAAATATCTTGATTTTTTTCATAGGATTCATTGATGAAATATTGTAGTATTTAAAAATCTCGTTGGACTATAATAATCTTTTTGGGAGAAGTATTTAGACTCTTAGATATGAAGGGTTTTATGGGAAATTTAGTATTTCAGATTTATCTCATCAAGAGGTTTCTTTTTATGGCTATATTTTCTTAAAGGATAAGATTTGAATTGATCTAACTGAAACTATAGTAGTCAATTAATGACTTATGAGCATGAACATAACTAATGTATTTAGTTTCATTGGTCAAGTATGTAACTTATAGATATTTTTTTAGAATATTTTTTGATTGGATATCACATTAAACTATATTCGAGGTAAAGGGGTTATGTATTTTTTGATAGAATGTAAATAATATTCATGGGAACTAAATTTCTTGTTGGTCCATCCTCTCATTTTTATTCTACCATCTGGAAATGAAGGGTTTGTGATATACAGTGATGAATCAAAAAAGTCTAATTTTTAGGTCTTAATTAAAAATAAAAAAATTTATTGCATACGAATCAAGGGAATTTAATACTCATGAATATAACTATTCATCACATTATCTTGAGTTAGTAGTGGAAATAATTTTATGATGACATGATTTCATTTTTCAATGGTAATTGATGTGAGATATGAAAAGACCATAAGATCATAAAATACATATTTTCACAAAAATAATAATTAACATGCTTTAAATGAGATGGAATCATCTAATCATGGAATTTTAGTTCTCAATATTATGCCACTAATCGAATGATAATAATGTGTTAGCTGTATTCTGTTGGAAAGATAATAGATTTTGAAAAAAATGAGGATTGAGAGAGGCCTTATGATCATGCATATAGAAACTATATCTATGTGAATTATTAATTTAGAAGATACATAACTTGTTTTTTAAATTATTGGGAAACCGTATTTAATATAATGGATTTTTTATCTAATGATGATAAATTTCAAATTAAAACTAAATCTGTGTAAAATTGAACATTAGGAGACATCATTTTTAATTATTATGTTCTGAAATATGGGATGTGATTATTTGTTCCATCCATACTTGATCCATGGATGGAATTTATAGATGAATCCCATATCATGAATTTTCTTATACACCATTATATCATACAAAATGTATATGGATTTCAGTTTATATTTTTTTTTGTGATAACGTGATTAGAGAATTTTCTAATTGGGTCTCCCAATGCATGATTTTACAAAAATGTAAATCTATGAGGAATAATCCTATAGGATTCAAACAAACCTCTAATATTTATATGTAGAAATGGAATGAATTTACAATGTACTTTGTTACAGGACTCTTAAATGAATAATGGAAAACATTTTGCAATATGAGTTTTCATTGATCACCCTAAAAAATATTAACATTTAATAAATATAAGATAAGACTTACCTATTGAGTGCATTTAAATAATAACTATTAATGAACCTATAAGACTTCATGGAACAACACTTTTAATTGAATCTGATTGTGATCCTCGTTTAACATCAAATTTCTTGAAGATCCTTAAGAAGGAACATGAAACTAAGCTTTATGAGATAACATCATACAATCCTAAAACTAATTGATAGTTCAAAAGGACTATTCAAATAATGTAATACATGTTGACGTAATTATGACTGGACATTCAAAGTATGTTGGATCAATATTTATCATTGGAAGAGTTTTATTATAAAAATAGGTTCTCTTTGAGTATTCTAGTTCTATTTTATGAAATATTATATCATAAGAGTTGTCATCTCCCACATTTTTGGGATGATGTTGGTGAGATGAAATTTTTTGCAAAATGTGTTCAAAAGGAAAAAAAGTAAAATGAAATTAAGGCTCATAATAAAGAAGGGAAAAGTATGAAAAATAGTCATTCCAAAAATTTGAAGAAGGATTTATAAATCTATGTTGGTAGTCTTGTATTCTCGAATGTATATCTATTGAATGATGTTATAGGTTTTGGTATGGATAAAAAAATTATCCACATTTACATATGAACCTTTAAAATTAATTAATTAATTAAGTGTATTGTTATAGTTTTGAAATGACACCATGTCATTGAAAAGTATATGATGTGTTCAACATTTCATTATTAATAAAGTAAAAACTAGACACAAAAAATGTTCTCGATTACAATGATATAGAATTAGAACCTAATCAATCTTAATATTATGTGTTCATAATACTTATTTACACTGGAGATAATATTATGAGTGAATTGATGATTGTTCTGGTAAAGGTATGTTGGAGAAGTCGTAAAATGGGGGAAGAAACATGGGAACCAGTTGATGTTAAGAAGAAGTAACATAATATTTTTATAACATAATATCCATGAAATTTATAGGATGAATGTTTTGTTTGACGAATGAATGTAACCCCAATACATTTTTATATATTCATTATAGAATAAATTTAATTCCATTGAAATATTGTGATGCACACCACACGAGGTTTAAATGAAATATGATACTCTATTTAAACATGAACACTATAACGTACCTATTAATCCATAGGGTATAAATTCTAATAATTATAAAGTGAATATTATACTTTTTTACACGTATAATATAAAATAAAATGATTTATATTTACTAGAATTTGTATAAAATTAATTTAAATTAAAAAAATATGTTTTCTAATTTTTTTTTTCTAGAAGCCGATTTAGTCATGCATTGTGTAAAAATTAAAAAATTAATTTTTATCACTTTGAGATAATTTTCATGAAAGTAATAAATTTTTATTTTAAAATTATAATTTCAATATTATCAAATGGTCGTTTATATTTATTTTTCTGATATGTTTTATTTCATTAGGTATTGGGAAAAAATACAGATTTTTTTAAAAAAATGCCTTATTAAATATAGTATAAAGGAAGAAATATTATTTTATTTTATTTTTATAATGTAAAATTAGTTAATTTATATGTCTATTAAACCAATTTATGACATTCTAAACATTTTCATAATTATTTTATTATAAAAATAATGGAAACATTAGAACATGTTCTCTCTGAAAATCTATTTTCTCATCATGCTTGCTAAATTAATTTTAATTTGAAAATTTCTTGTTATATGAATGGAATTTGTTGAAATGGATTCTATATATAATATAAAAAAATTTATATTGTTTGGAATGGTCAAATTAACTTTTTTACTTCAAGATTTGGTATAAAAAAATAAAATTATTTTCCACAATTGTGGTAGAAATAGGATTACCTATGAATAAACTAAAAATATAATAGTTAAAAACACCTAATTTTTTTTAGAATATATTTTATTTTTATATTTCGACCTTATCATGTTTAATTATCTATAATAAACAATTTTTTACAATGTTTTGTGGTAAAAGGTTTGGGTACACTTTTTAAAAAAAAAATACATGTGTGATACTAAACTCAATTATAAAAGTCCACCCACTCTCCTCTATTATTTACACATTAAGACACATTTTTTATCCAATAAACATATAATAAATTAAAAAATTCTAGTAAATCATCCTATAATCCATATATTAATATTTAATCTCTCATATTAAGGATTTGTGTGAAAAATTAAGGGGGCTACCCGATGAAGTGGTAATGTTTTTCAATGAGATTTTTTATTTTATTTCCCCCTCCACCTCCTAAAATTTTTATTAAACATTTTTGATGAATTAAAATTAGTATCCTTCATATAATATTATTTTTATTATTATAAACATTAAATAAAAACATCACCACTTCTATCAAATGAGTTATGAAATAATCATTTGTGTTTACAAAGGACTACCAACTTAAGAACTGAGGACATTAATTTTTTGATTACCACCTATAATAGTTTTTATGATGATGGATATAAAATATGTATATAATATATTTATAACATAATATGCTAATTAAATAATTATATCATAGATACATTTTATTCTTTCAATTTTATAGAATATACAATAACGTCGCTCATGTGTACAACGAATTACCACATCACGAAGTGATGTGAGTCATGTCTCAGTAATTTATTTTATAGAAGGTGATTAGAATAAATTTAATTATTATATGTATTATTAATCAAATACTTATTATATTCATGAAATATTTATCATCATTTAAAAATAATATATATAATTTTTTTCATACCATATCATCCACTAAATGATTAAAACGTTGTTTGTGTACGTGTGGACTACACCCTTAATAGAGATATGTGACTCTCCATTCATAATAAAATCATGTGAATGATATATATATATATATGAGGAAATTATATTTTATTTATGATATTACGATCATTTTTGGATGATAAAATATCATTTACCCATGTTCAATAATGATCATTGAAAAATTTAAATGTTACTCATACATATGTATGACCTACCTTATCCATGACCATAATGTACTACATTTATCAAAACCATATTTAATTATTGGTATTAAAGGTATAAGTTTTTTATAAATATGATAATAATTTCATTATTAATATTCTACAGTTGTTAAAATATTACCTTTTTAGCCAATATACAACCTACCAAAGTCATTTTCAAAACATAAGTAAAATATCATCAAAACACCCAACGTAAAAATAACTAATTATCTAACTGAATATAATATGATAATAAGTAAAATAGAATGAATAATTTAACATACTCTAATATGGAACCATATCATGTGGCCAGAAATGGTTGGTTACAAGACCCACATGTGCCATTTCGTATGCAAGAGGATTATGACTAGTATCAGGGGGTGTGATCAGTACTATGGGGAGACAATACCCCATAATATAGAGTTATATAGCTATGAAAATAAATAGTTCCGATAGGATGACCATAGTATCAAAAAAGTGGAAGTAATATCTAATACCAATGGGAAGAAAAAGGTCGATAAATTATTAAATAGTAACAAATAATTTAATAAAATATTGAGATGTAACTAAATGTAATGCTAAAAGTAATACATGACTCATTAATATTGGTTTGTTATTACTCATTTTATATCACATTAGATGAAATATTGTTTACTCTTGTATATTGCTCTGATTATGTTATTTTTATTTTATATTTATTATTATATGTTACTATATACTAGTGGTATAGTCTCCTACAATAATGATAACACCCCCAATGCTAGTCGACAACCTCTACCATATGGAGAATCATGATTGAGGTATCGTATCCAACCATTTTTTTCTATTTTGGATAATTAAATATCATCAGTTGAAAAAAATTAGTTCAAAGGAGAATGTTTTTTTATACTACATTAATATTTAGGAAAGGTATAATGGATACTAGGATGTGTTAGGTCTTGGTAATGTTCTTGTGCATGAGTGTAGGTACCACATGTATATGGGAAAATCCGAGTTCTATGGATGGGATTATTGTCTAAACAATTTTTTTGACACATTTAATGATATTTAAACTTGGGTGATTCATATGTTCTGTAAGGTTATTTTTTTGTGTTGTTATTGGATCTTGAGATTTATACTCAGGTCTATGCAAGGCATGGGATGAGTATGAATAAACTATGTTGTGGAAATATGGATATATATATTGACATGCATTGATCATGGTTGGGAAATATTGAATTTATGTGATATATACCTTCATATGTGAAGAATGATATGATATAACTATTACATTTTAGAAATTAAATAAATGAAAAGATATGTCATGCTAAAACACCTTTAAGGACTATTTTGAGAGTCTATGGGTAAGTGGGTTTTTTTGTTGTGAACTATTGTGGTTGACCTTATTTTCACCATCAATATTCTAAGTAGTGTCCTTTTTTGTTAGAGAAAATGTATCATCGACATAATTGAGAATAGATTCAAGATATTGAAATTTAGATGCTCATAATGTAGCTAACCCATCCATCTAGTAGCTCATGAGGATCAGATTGGTGTTTGGGTATGAGATTGATTCATGATGGTCATACGATCCAAGTAAAGAGAGACTATTCACACCATTCATTCCATGTATGATCTAACAAGAGAGTTCCATCTGCAACATCCTGCTATGTTTACTAGGAGGAGTAGACGCTAAGGAGATGTGTTCTAAAACTAGTTATTCTAGACGATATTTTAGAATCATGAGACATTGGAAAATAGTTGGGTGAAGTTTTCCATACAAATAATTTATGGAGCAACAAAAAGATGGTGGGAGATTTTGGAGATGGATTGTATGTAAGAGGAGTTATCATGGAAGGATAGTAAGTAGAGATTCATGAGATATTTCTGTCACAAGACGTTTAGGGAAGATAAATATCTGAAGGTCATGTATGACAACTCTACTTTTTATTATAACATAATCATTATTTATTACATAAAACTTCACTTGATACAACAAATAAGATCAAGAGGTTTAGTGTATTTGGGGATTAGTATGATTACATAAAACATGAAACATGAAATACAACAACTTTATTGAAAACTTCCTTTACATAACCACTACATTCCCTCATACATAGCATTGCCTGGGATAACCTGAGGACATGCATAAGAAAAGGGTGAGCTATAAAGCCCAGTAAGAGTGTACACATGGAATACATGAGGAGTACAATAAATGTTAGACAATAGGAATATCAATAGAGCACAAGAGAAACATCAAAATAAAGGCATGATAAATCATGATAATCATAACATGGAAATGTGGCAACAACACTTAACATGGAATTAGAATGTTCCAAGGCTCATTGCACATGGAGCATGAGTAAACCCTCATTGCACATGAAGCATGAGTAGACCCTAATTTCACTTTATTTAGCATGAGTCAACACACATTGCACAAGACGTATCATGATACTATACTTTACCCATATGCATTAAAGCACTATAAGGTCGCACCCTTCTTAAACATTTCATTTCATGCGTAAGTGTGCCAAAGGGATTATAAAAAATGGATTTATAAAACATAATAATTTATTCCACAATAATGGAATGTGGAATTAATACATGAAACTTTATAATAAATAAGTAAATGTGCTTAAAGGTGAATACCCTTGATGGAGAAATGGGTATGGTATTTACTACACAATGGCATTGGCATAGAAAATCAGTGCGATTTTGGCAGCGTAACAGCGTGACATAAGAATTCATAAAAACAGTTGATGAGAGAGAAAGGGGTTCTTCATCATATTTACATGTAATAGTGAGTAAGGAGGTAAAATAGATAAATGTCCCAACAATTTTAATGGAATTTAGATTCATGATACAAAAGTATTGCTTGAATGTAAAAGAGGAGAGAGAAGTTCATTTCGGAATTTCAGCATAGTAACGGGTGTACAAGGGAGGAATTTAATAAGAGGTAAAGGGGCCTCCAATCATTCAAACATAAATAGGTCAGTATGAGGGTGGTGCGAAACCATACCCCAAAATTCATAATTGAAATTATAAGGGCAAGACAACTAAAAGAAAAATTGGAAAAAAATGAGAAATGAAGAAAAAACCCTTACTTGGAAGTGTGCTTCCAAAGGCTAGAGAGAGGCTTGTGAGTGGCTTCTTGGGAGATTGGGGCACCTTGGGAGGATTATAAAGAGAGTTGGACAGAGTTTGGACAATCTCCAACTGCTTTTAGTGATGAGGATGTGGGATCTTGGGTGGGTTTATATAGGAAAGGTGCGGGAATTCGTTATTATTTAGGTTTGGGTCTCCTTACATTAAATTAATCCAAACCATAAACCATCCTATGGATTTTGCCAATGGTTTTTGGAAAAGGGAAGAGGAAAATAATATTTTATAAGGACAATGTCCAAACTTCTTAATATAATAGGGTTGCTTATGTGGAGGTGAGTCACACTTCCATGGAAATTAATTTAAAAAGACAAGGTGTTTAATATGTCTTGAGGGGTCCATTAATGGATTGAAAATTAAGTAAAACAAATCGAGAATCACATTATTTTAACGGTAAAACATATATTTGAAGAACATAAAGATTATAGTATTTTATTACATCACTATTGGGTCATTATGATGTTATAAAACATATTATATATTTAAACGGTATTTAATTTTTACCCAAAAATTTGACTGTCTCAGAAAATTATGAAAAAATCACCGTTAGATAATTTCAACGTCCCAATTCAAGAAATAACATTTATTTTATCCAAATGATTTTCTGAATATGTTAATTTTCACTTTTAAAATAAAAACCTACATTTGTAAAAAATTCACGGGTTTTGACAGAAATGGATTTCAAACCTTAATAAAAATTATAATTGAATTCATAAAATTATAATATCATTTATATTTAATAAAAATTAATTTAATAAAAATAAAATTTTTTAATTAAAATATTATGTAATTAATAAATCCCTTAATTTAATAAAATAAAATTCTTAATTAAATAATAACTAAAAACACTATTTGTACTTTAAAAACTATTTACAATGTATCAAAAATGACCAGGAGTTATATTCATTATTATATAAAAAAATAATATACATTAATATAGTACTAGCGATTTGTTACATAACCCCTTAAAACAGCCGCATAAGACTTAAGGGTAAGGTGTGCGATGGTGACAGACTCTTGGGGTGGCTCGGATAACATCGATCGAGTGGTAATCTCTATCAACATTCACTTTTCCTGTAGACGGTCCCATTTGATCTTGCCATGATGAATCTCACCATGGGCTTGGTCAAAAGCGAAGCCCAAGGATGCCACCTCTTTTCCGAACTCCTACAAATGGGCTTCGTATGGGGTAAATCTACTAGATGAGGCCATATCTTCCTTTTTCAAAGCAAATTGGACTTGTTAAAGCCCTATATTTATACTAATCATGTGATCACTGTTCAACGACTATATTAGCAACGGTCAAAATTCTTAACATAAAACCAAAGAAGTTGAAATTTTATATAAACATAAAGAGACATTTAAATAGATCAAGATGTATTTCCATTAATGAATCATTGGGCCGTTACAACATTCCCCCTTAAGAAATATTGCCCTAGAAATTTTCCTTTTCCCACACTAAAACAGATGTGGGTAACTCAGCTTCATTATTTCCTCCGATTCTCAAGTTAATTCTTCAAACTTGTGGTTTCTCCCCAAAACCTTTAAGAGGGGCATTGTCTTATTTCGTAGAACATTTTTCTATGATCTAAGAATTCACTGTTTTCTCATTATAAGAAAGATCATCTTCTAATTGTACCACCTCAGAAGAAAGTACATGTGAAGGGTCTGGTATGTACTTCCTTAAGAGTGATACATGAAAGTCATTATGTACTTTGGCAATGGCAGGATGAAGTGCTAGTCAATAGGCCACAGCCCCGACACAATCAATAATATCATAGGGACCAATGTACCTTGGACTTAACTTTCCTTTCTTTCCAAACCTCATGACCTTATTCCACGGAGATATGAAGAGAAACACCATGTCTCCAACATTAAACTCAAGGTCTCATAGACGATTATCTGCATAACTCTTCTGTCGACTCTGGGCTGCCTTGATATACTGCTGAATGGTTTTCACCTTATCCACCATTTCTTTGACCATTTCTGGTCCAAGCAGCTTACGTTCACCGACCTCATCCCAACATGTCAGGGTTTTTCACCTTTTCCCATATAGGGCTTCCTATGGTGCCATTTGGATGCTCGAGTTGAAACTATTATTATAAGAGAACTCAACCAAAGAAAGATGTTGATCCCATCCTCCTTTAAAGTCCATTGAGCATGGTATCAACATGTCCTGAAGTGTTTGGATAGTCTTCTTGGATTGGCCATCAGTTTGAGAATGATAGTCTGTACTGAAGTTCAGTTCAGAATTCAGAGCATGTTGAAGACTCTTCCAAAACATAGAGGTGAATCTTGGATCTCGGTCAGATAAAATAGATAGTGGTACTCCATGTAACCTTACCACTTCTCTGATATATATCTGTGCCAGTTGATCCAATTAGAAATCATCCTGAATAGAAATGAAGTGTGTAGACTTTGTAAGGAGATCCACGACAACCCAGATTGCATTGTTTCCTTTGGATATCCTAGGATGTCTGGTGACAAAGTCCATGGTGATGTTCTCCCCTTTCCATTCTGGTATGGTAAATGGTTGCATCATCCCCATATACTTCTTCCTCTCTCTATTCACTTGCTGACACATCAAAAGTTTCTATGTATATTCAGTGATCTCCTTCTTTATATTATCCCACTAAAAGTTTTCTCAGAGATATCAATACATCATTATGCTCCCAGGGTGAATAGAGGAATTTTAACTATGTGCATCATCCAAAAGTTCCTTCGTCAGCTCCAGACATTATGGAACACATAGTCTTTTCCCAAACTGCACAGTTCCTTCTTCATTAACATTATACTCCGAGGATTTCACTTTTTTGATATCTTCCACCTTTTCTTGAATTCCCACATCATCCATTTGAGCATCCTTTAACCTTTCCAAAAGAGACGGTTGAGAAATCATTTGTGAAAGGATTGATGATGTTCCATTCTTTATGATTTCCATGTCAATCTTCATCAAATCTATGAATATTGGAGCGTTCTAAATTCTCATCCTTGATAGAATCACTGGGTCCTTTCTACTTAGGGCATCTTCCACCTTGTTCATTGTTCCAGGGTGGTAATGTATTGAACACTCATAATCCTTGATGATATCTATCCATCTTCTCTGGCGCATATTAATCTCAATCTATGTGAATATATATTTAAGACTCTTGTGGTCAGTATATATCTCACATTTCTCCCCATAGAGATAATGTTTCCAGATTATCAAGGAAAAGATGACCGCCACTAACTCCGGATCATGCATAGGATAGTTTCACTCATGTATTTTCAACTTCCTTGAGGCATAAGATATCACTTTATCATTCTGCATCAGCACACAGCCTAAGACCATCTTTGAAGCATCACTGAATACCAAAAAAATTTCCCCACTTGTGGGTAAAGTGAGTGCATGCACTATGATAATCCTCCTTTTCAACTCCTTGAAGCTTTATTCGCATTCATCACTCCAATGAAACATTACTCCCTTTCGAGTTATCTTGGTAAGAGGGTTGGAAAATTGTGAAAAATTCCTTACAAATCATCGATAATATCCAGATAACCCCAAGAAGCTATAGATATTCGTTACTGATGTTGGCCTCAACAATCCTTCAAAAGCATCTGTTTTGGAGATTCATAGACTTACCATTGCTTGTGATGATATGACCCAAAATGAGACTTACTTCAACCAGAACTCACACTTTCTGTATTTGCATAGAGCTTCTCCTTGCACAATGTCTCCAGTACAGTTCATAAATTCTCCTCATGATCCTCCTTGGATTTGGAGTATATTAGAATATCATCTATAAAGACTACCACAAATTTGTCAAGGTAATATCTAAAGACTCTATTCATTTATTCCCGGAATATTTCTATAGAATTAGTGAGTCCGAAGGGAATTACTATGAATTAATTTTGCCCGTATCTTGTGTGAACTGAAGTCTTGGGGATATCTTCCTTCTTCACCCTTACTTGATAATATCCCGACCGCAAGTCCACCTTAGTGAAGTATTGTGCTCCACGCAGCTGATGAATCAAGTCATCAATTCATGGGAGAGGATACTTGTTCTTTATCATGATTTAGTTAAGTTCACGATAATCGATGCAAAGCCACATTGATCCATCTTTCTTCTTGATGAAGAAGACTGCTTCACCCCATGGTGAAGCACTTGGGCTTATATACCCCTTAACCAGATTATCCTATAGTTGTTTCTTCAGATCTTTACACCCTACAACAGCCATTCTATATGGAGTCTTGGATATTGGTAATTCCCCAATTATAAGTTCAATTATGAATTCAACATATCTTCTAGGAGGAAGACCAGGATGTTCCTCGGGAAACATTTCAGCGAATTCCCTCACAATAGGCATTTCTTCAAGGATGGTTTCTTCCTGTGACTCAATCATCTAATCCAGATATGCATGCTCATATCGTAGTAATATTCATGCTTGAGATGATGAAGCTAAATGAGATTCCTCTTCCTCCTTACACTTTTAATGAATCAGGGTTCGATTCTCCATATGGAGTGTGATTTCCCTCTCCCGACCATTTATGTGGGATCTATATTAGGAAAGACAATCCATGACAAATATTGCATTAAATTCCACCAGAGGGAGTATGATGAGGTTTTTCGGGAAAGTCATTCCACATATTATAACAGGGGAGGACTTATATTCATGGGATGCAATGAATGCCCCATTTTCTGTACTCACCGACATCTTCACTTCCATGATTTGTGGTGGTGCTGGGATTATTCTACTAAAAGTTTTTAGATATAAAAGAATGCGTAGAACTTGAATCAAAAAGTATGTTCGCTATTCTTGAATGAATTACTTGTGTACCTATCACCACTTCATTGTCGGGGTTCACTTCGGAAGAAGTGATGGCAAAAGCTCTTCTTTGCTACCTTGGAGGTTGTTTGTCGCCTCCGAAAACCATTGGATTAGGGAACTAATTTGCATGATTCCCTGGTTCATTGCATTTTTAGCAATGAATAGTGCGTTGATGTTTGAACAAAGAATTCTTCTCCTCCATCGCAGTCTCATGTCTTTCTTGCTGACAATTAATAGCTAGGCGCCCTTATCTTCCACACCTGAAGCATTTCCTCGTCGCCTTAAGGAAATTTCCAAGGTGCTTCTTTCTGCACTTTTGGAAAGTGGGGTGCTGTATCTTCTTAGAAACATTGGATTTATCAATCGGACCACCTGCATTGAAGTCCTACTTACGCTTCTTATCCCCGTGATTACCATGTGATTCTACGATCTCTATTTCAACCTTGAGGGAACATCAGACAATTTCCTCATACGTGTCGAAGTCACGGATTTCTAATGATTTCTATAGGCTAGGCTTCAACCCACCAAAGAAGCGGTCAAATTTGAATTCAGGGGTAACAACAAAGCAGTAATCATATCGTGCAAGCCTTGTGATGTTTTCCTCGTACGCTCCAACAGATTCTTCACCTTTTTTCTTGAGGGAAAGGAGGTCGCTTTCCATCGTAAGTTGTAGGGTGCACAGAAAATATTTATTGAAAAACATCTTTCAGAAATTCTTCCATTCCAACGCCTCGATCTCCCACTCAGGCTTCGTATTTTTGATCAACGTCCACCATTGATCAGATTCACCCTACATATGATAATCCACTAGGATAAACTTCTCTTGTTAAGAATATTGAAGGATGGACAAGATCTTTTCAATGGAGTTGATCTATTGTTCAGCGATCGTGGGATCAGATGATCCACCAAAAGTAGGAGGCCTTTGTCTCATGAAGATCTCGATAGCGACTTGTTCTTTCTTAGGGGGGTTGAACATTCATCATGACCCATGTTTCTATTGAAAACATGAGTTAGCTGAGAGAGAAGCATGGAAATGTTCGCGATTCACGCTCCCATTGGATTGGGCATCTCATTAGTACAGTCATCACACTGATCATCACAACGGTTGTTAGCCCGAGTCCTCATATTACTAGCCATTGGAGGCAATAAAAGGAAATTTATGGGTAACACATAAAGTGTAATCCAAAGACAAAAGTTGATGACTTATAAATAAATATTTATTTCCTTAACTCATGAGTCTATAGGATTCAATCTAGGCTTTTCATGATCTACTTTCTAACATATATTCTTAGGGGAATTTTTTTAACTCCATTAATAAGGGTTTATACTAAGCTTGTGAGTTTATCAAAACATATCCCCTAGGAGTGTCATAACGAAGAGTGCAGCAAGGCCCATTTTCGTGCACCAGTTCCCATTCGAGTATAGCTCAAAGTGGTGTTTTTGGGTTTTACCCCTAGGATACATCTGTTCCAGAGCTGCCTCTACCTGAACGTATCTAGACAGGGATGTATTTGCTTGATAAACCACTTACATAGTACTTACCCAAACATAGGGATGATTTTATTATACTTAGTCATGTCTCTAAGGATTTACTAGGTTTTCTATTCCTAATCCCAAAAATAACTAAACCTATCCTCTGATACCAACTATGACAACCCTGCTTTTTATTACAACTTAAACATGATTTTTTACATAAAATTTCAATTGATACAACAAATAAGATCAAGGAGGTTAGTGTCTTTGGGTCTTATGATAATTATATAAAAATTTAAACATGAAATACAACATCTTTATTGAAAACTTCCTTTACATGACCACTACATTCCCTCGTACTTAGCATTGCAAGGGATAACCTGAGGACATGCATAATAAAAAGGGTGAGCTATAAAGCCCAGTAAGGGAATAAAAATGGAATACACGAGGAGTAAAATACATGTTAGAAAATAGGCATATCAATAGAGCACAAGATAAACATGAACAAAAAGGCATGATAAATAATGATAATCATAACATGGAAATATGGCAACAACACTTAACATGGAATTTGCATGAGCCAAGGCTCATTGCACATGGAGCATGAGTAAACCCACATTGCACATGAAGCACGAGTAAACCCTCATTTCAATTTATTTAGACTCATTCAACACTCATTGCACATGACATATCATGACACTATACTTTACCCAATGCATTGGAGCACTATAAGGGCACACCCTTCTTAAACATTTCATTTCATGCATAAGTGTGCCACATGGATCATAAAACATGGATTCAAAAAACATAATCATTTATTAAATGATAAAGTAATTTGGAATTCATACATGAAACATTATAATAAATAAGTAAATGTGATGAAAGGTGAATACCCTTGATGGAGAAATGGGTATGGTATTCACTACACAATGGCATTGGCTTAGAAAATCAGTATGATTTTGGTAGCGTAACGGCGTGACATAAGAATTCATAAAAATGGTTGATGAGAGAGAAAGTGGTTCCTCATCATATTCACATGTAATGGATATTAAGGAGTTCATATAGATACATGTCCCAAAAATTGTAATGGAATTTAGATTTATGATACAAAAGTATTGCTTGAATGTAAAAGAGGAGAGAGAAGTTCCTTTCAGAATTTCGGCATAGTAACGAGTGTACATGGGGGGAATTTAGGGAGAATTAAATGGGTCTCCCATAATTCAAACATAAATAGGGAAGTATTAGGGAGGTGAGAAACAATACCCCAACATTCATAATTGAAATTAAAAGAGAAAAACAACTTAATGAAAAATTAGACAAAAATGAGAAAGGAAGAAAAAACCCTTACTTGGATGTGTGCTTCCAAATGCTAGAGAGAGGCTTGTGAGAGGCTTATTGGGAGATAGGGGCACCTTTGTAGGTTTCTAGAGAGTGTAGGGCAGAGTTTGGACGAACTAAAAAGTCATTGAGTGATAAGTAAGTGGGATCTTGGGTGGGTTTATATAGGAAATGTGAGGGAATTATTTATTATTAAGGTTTGGGTCCCCTTATATTAAATTAATCCAAACCACAACCCATACCATGGTTATTGCCCATGGTTTTTTGAAAATTAAAGAAGAAGAAAATATTTTATAGGCCCAAATTTCCTAAATTATTAAAATAATAGGGTTGTTTATGTGGAGGTGAGTCACACTCCCATGGAAAGTAATTTAAAAAGACAAGGTGTTTAATAAGTCTTGAGGGGTCCATTAATGCTTTGAAAAGTAAGTCAAACAGACCCAAAATAAAATTATTTTAAAGTTAAAACATATATTCGCCGAACATAAAGATTATAGTATTTTATTACATCACTATTGGGTCATTATGATGTCATAAAACACATTATATATTTAAACAGTATTTAATTTTTACCCAAAAATTTGACTGTCTCAGAAAATTATGAAAAATTCACCGTTGGATAATTTCAACGTCATGATTCCATAAATAAAATTTATTTTATCTAAATAATTTTCTAATTATTTTAATTTTCACTTTTAAAATAAGAACCGACAATTATCGAAAATTCACGGGTTTTGACAGAAATGGCTTTGAAACCTTAATAAAAATTATAATTGCATTCATAAAATTATAAGATAATTTATATTTAATAAAACTTAATTTAATAATAATAATAATATTTTATTAAAATAATATTTATTTAAAAAATCCCTTAATTTAATAAAATATAATTCTTAATTAAATAATAACTAAAAACACTATTTGTACTTTAAAAACTATTTACAATGTATCAAAAATGACAAGGAGGTATATTCATTATTATATAAAAAAATAATATACATGAACATAGTACTAGAGATTTGTTACAGAACCCGTAAAAACATCCACATAAGACCTAAGGGTAAGGTGTACGATGGTGACCGACTCTTGGGGAGACTCAGATAACATTGCTCGAGTGGTAATCTCTATCAAATTACACTTTTCTCATCGACAGTCATGTTCGAGCATGACATGATTAAGCTTAGCATGGGCTTGGTCAAGAGAAAATCCCAAGTAAACCACCTCTTTTTTGTGCTCTGACAAATGGGCTTCTTATGGGGTAATTATACTAGACGAGGCCATCACTTTGTTTGTCTGAGTAAATTGGATTTGTTAAAGCCCTATATTTATACTAATCATGTGATCACTGTTCAACAGCTATATTAGAAACGGTCAAAATTCTTAACATAAATCTAAAGAAGTTGACATTTTATATAAAAATAAAGAGGCATTTAATTAGATCATGGTGGATTTCAATTAATGAAACATTGGGTCATTACATAATGCACCAGAAACTAGAATACATGTCTGTTCTCGACTTTGATTGATGATTCACTGACCTGTAGAACTTTACAACAACTTTATTAGTTGTGGAGAGCTCCTGGGATGAAAATTTTCTTGATGGGTTCATTATTCAATCATGTAATATGTGAACTTTTTCTTAATAAGTAGTAACGAGTATGTAATTAATCAACACCTCATCACAGATGGGAGTCAAAGAGAGGCCATGAGTAGCAGTCAAGATGTTTCAGTATATAAAACAAAGAGAACTGATTCTAGTGGAATGAAGTGCCTCTATGATATTTTTCACTAAGGCAATAGACATAAGTGTAGTAGGGTATGTTGAAAACCATATTAGGATCAGGTTTTTTTATAGTGATATCAATGGGGAAGTATTTGATAATAGTGGACTCAGTGTCTATTACTCTCTTTAGAGTGTCTCTCTTCTAAAATATGGGTTACCAATAATGGTTTTAAAGGATAATACTATATAATATCATTGTAATGGGATTATTAGTTGTTCCAATGTCTAGGAAGGACTGAACTACTCCTCAGTTGATTGGTATCTAGAGTTACATAGGTTGTTCTGGTCGACGCTAAGGACATGGTACCCATGTGTATGAATTACTATACAATGTATAGGGAACATCACAGGGGAATTAGAATGGATTCTAGGGTAGAGGTTATAATCAGCTACATTATATATATTCTACTGTGGATACTATGGATAAGAATCCTTTAACCATCATGTGTATTATTTTTATTATCTTCTCTTGATTTTGTTTTGTTTGATATGGTAGAATCACATTTCTTTTTATATGAAATTATTTAAAATAGTTTGGGTGTGATTTTTGTGAGCTCGAGTGGTTCCTTAAGATTCAACAAACAATTGGGTGTTTGTTCAAATAATATCATATGACACAATGAATTTACTCAATAGATCATCATATACAATTTATTTTGGGAAACATCCATGCTGGATATGATATGATTCAATTTTATTATTTAAATTTATTAACAAGTTCGATATGGGGATCATATTAGCTATTACCAATTTAGTGTTTCCTTTCTATATAAATAAAAAGAGACAAATATTTTCACCAGGGTGAGTGGAATCATTAGGAAGATCATGCATGACTAATTCTTTGAATATTGTACTTTCCCACACAATAGATATTAATTCATTCCCAAGATGTTGTTGGAATACATAAATATTATTTTCTTCTATAGGTAAACCATTTTAAAAGCTATTTCTTGAGGAGTTCTATATATTATCTCCTGAGTGAGAGATTACGTTAATGATCGAGTTTGTTCCATGGGTATAGATAGTTTATATCCCTTCTTATAGGATGCAACCGAATGCGCTTCAATAGTGGAATATATAGTTTGAATATCTATAAATGTAGGGTTATATGTGGCCTAGTATGTCTACATGGAGTTCTCTAGTTTTTTTTCACCGAGAAGGTTGATGGGATAATGATTTTATGTGCAGGAATAAATTGGGGAAAATGTTTCACCAATTTGAAGGTGAATGCCAAGAATCAGGGTTCATCTGGGATTTTCCAGAATTTGACCATTCATGAGTTCAAATGGTATTCTGTAACTTTTTATTTTTTGATAAGATTATATACAACAACCATTAATAATGATAAATTATTGGTGATCATGGATAAAATGAAAATGGGTTCTCACTTATTTCTTATTTGGGAGACCTTCAATATTGATAATCTTTGTAGTATTTACATGTGTGATATAATTTGGCTACACAATGTTTTGAGTAGTTTCATTTATGATTGAGATTCTAATTGTACATAGTGGTTATAGAATGGTCTTCATAATGATCTTGGATCATAGGTCCTTTTGATAAAAACTTATTATCCAACAAATTAAAAACAATTTTAGCAGATTATTCATGTGCTGACGGATATTTTGTGAGCATGTGTTTTGTGTTTTAGTGGATTAGGAGTGTAGTATATGAAAATCAAATAATATTATTAGAATAATAGACACTAGTAATTAATCTAGATTTCAACATTCAATGATATTTAATACAATACATTATATTTTCTCTTTTGTGAGTTGGAGGTAGGAGAGTAAGCACTTATTGGGCCTAGTCTCATAAAAGATACATATGAGATGGTTCAGTTGATCAGGAGGAAATTATTGACTACAAATAGAAGAGAAAAATTGTATGCTAACCATCAGAGATGGACTCTAAAGTTTCAGGTTGGTTATCATGTTTTCCTTTAATTGTCTTCTTGGATAGGGTAATGTCCTATAAGAAAATTGGAATTTATAGTACCTCGTTTGAAAGGAAATTTTATATAGTGTATAATATAGGTACAGTAGAATACTGATTAGCACTTACACAATACCAAAGAGCCATTCATGATGTGTTCCCCATGTTTTGTGAGAGAAGTATCACCGAGGAGGGACTACACATCTGGTTTGAGTACAATGTAGCATGATCTTGTTTAGGAGGATCCAAAGGAGATGGTATATGAAATATGAGTGTAGTGTCTGTATATTCCTTCTGAGACCCATAGTGATTCATCAAGTACCTCCGGGATGGGTTGTAATATAATGGGGAATTTATAAGATCCCATATTTTTTTAGGAACGTCCCATTATGCATTTTCCATTTGAGCCTTGGTGATAATGTCTTGTTCAGATACAAATATACTTTGTGGAATAAAATGACATAAGTTATATATTGTTGTTTTATTGAATTAATAGAGTCTTTTTATGATATTTTTAAATGTATATATAAAGGTATTCCATGAAATTAAAGTATACAAATGTTGTTCGGGTCCTTTTTGTAGAAACAGTACTGAAACAATTCTATCGGGCATTTACACACTGCCTATGTGTTACATGATGTATAAGTACCAACTGACATTGGTCATGAACCAGTAAAAGGTGTGAGGGGGATGAAAATCATGTAAATAGTTCACATCACATAATAAGTCAATGATGATAATTATTAACCTGGGGTGAGCGGTTTTTTTGGCACATCCCTCTAAAAATTAATAAATGACATATTAAAGAGTTATACTCAATAAAATATCATGAACAATTGTTTTTAATATTTTATTACATGATATTTTTCTCATTTCATCATTTAAGCTTCCTCCTCTTGACTTAGGATGGTTCTTATGTGATTTTGGAGGCTGTTCCTCTTTTCTAGATGTCCAATTTGTATGATAGGTCTTTTATTCCTCTAGGGATATTAGGCACATTGATTGTAATTGAAATTTTCCATATAGAAGTACAACGTTAATCTATGGTAAGAGTTTGGGAGAATCATCTATAACCCTATGGTAATTTTATTACATGTATATAAAATATTGGGACTATACTGACCTAATTTTAGCTCTAAAAAATTTATATATTGATGAATAGTGAATCATGGATTAGAATATCAGTTGGATCCCTTTGGGTTCATTTGTTGATGTGACCTTGATTTGGGATATGTATTAAGTGATAGAACCGTAAATTAAAATTTAATTAGCTAATGGTTTAATGTGTGTTTTCATGATATGAAACCTTACGGGGCCTTTTGATAGAAAATCTCTAGGTATTTCAAGTCTATTGAAATTTATGTTGATAAATAGAAATATATATCGATTTGTGCTTTAAGGATAAATGTTACATTTCATAATTAACTATTGTTGTTTGTGATGTCATATTATAATATCCTTTCTATTAAGACTTGTTATGATATCTCGATGGAATGTTGATATTCGGAGTTATTCTGTAATACATTTTGAAATGATCACATATCGTGATATTCCCTAATACATGTAAGAAATATTATATGAATGTATATTCACACAAACGTGATGAAATGATTCAATAAAATTCTATTCCTCGAAAAAAGATGAAATGATTATATGCCCTATGACACATTATAAAATGATTATAAATCAGGATTGGATATGAATTGTGTGATTGTTTTAGAGATATATGTTATAGTTTGCATTGTTTTGATACATGGCCAGAGACATACCAGTATGGTACTAACATATATTATTTGGATATATATTGATGGTTTTCAGGGTTGTCTTTATTGTTCAAAGATATTCTCTAATGGTGTAGAAGAAGGTATATTGCTATATTGTATCAATTGATTAATTAATATAACATTTTAATCACTTATTACATGAATTTATTATAGAAATAGTTATGTTTAGAAATAATTGTATTTTAATATTATGTTTTACTCAAACCCTATTTTGGATTCCATTTTGTACCTGAGATGATTTCATTGATGAATGATTGGACACAGGAAAGGGACCTAGTTGTTCATTATATTCATACTGGACGGTCTAGAGTTTGGGAATGGGGCCAACATGGGGATTGGGACTACGGATGTGTGACTTGTTATTTTAGACTTTTAGCATTTTATTCTATATTAATTTTAGAATGAAATTTATTTAAATCTCATCATGTCATTACATGATTCATTACTATTGTTTTTTTGGTCCCCATTTTATTTCTCAGTGGTATGAGATAATTTTTCTTGTTTTATATTCCTATGTTTATGTTATTTATATCATTTATTTCAACTACATTGTAACTCTATTTGAGGGGGTATAGTCTTCCCACTATACAAATCACAGCCCTGCAGCTATTTGGTAGCCTCTAGCATATTAGGAGTTGTTCTTGAGGTGTCTTAACAAAATTTTTCTATCAATGTTAGAGAGTTCCATATCGGTGGATGTTAAAAATAAATACAATAAGAAATTTTCTTAAGAAGTTAAATAATTAACCTATTTTTATAATTCTAGATTATAAGGAACACACATGATGATTTGGACTCAACATAATGTAATTCATATCAATTTCCCTTCATTGAGACATATTGAAATATTATGAACCTAACTTATTTTATACGGTGTATATACAACCCCTTTATCATTTAATATGATGATTAATTAATAATCCACAATATTTTATTTTTCTATTTAAATTATTTCATATAATAATATTTGATGTGAAAATTACTATGTGACCAAACTTATTTACATTCACACATTCTTTTGTGATTGTAAAATTTCTCTTGAAACAATCACTTTTTTTCTGTTTATTATTATAAATTACATTTATCTTAAATATATATATTCTAATATGATGCACTTTATCATTTATTAAATCATATATATTTTTCAAATAGGTTTTGTCCTAGGAATTTGATTTAATTAATTTTGGAAATATTGATATATTTGAATCTTTTACTCGATATAGATATTTCTTAACAGGGAACATTGTTCTCTAATACAATGGATTTGTCAACATATATTCAATTATTTTCATGTGTTGTGATCGGTGGGACATGGAATTATATATCCCCTCAAGGAATAAAAATTTCTCATGAGGGAAATAACTTATCCAAATTAAATGTGTTTCTATATATAGTTTTAAACCATTCTATGAATGGTCTTGACTGTATAGGTGTCATGATTTTTCAGATCATGAAATCAAATAATTAAGTGTTTACTTCATTGAAAATTCGGTTACTTTATTATCAATGATATTTTCACAATGATATTATCCCAATATTTTTTTATTATCTAATAATTGATTAAATGAAATGTTTTTTATATATTTACTTTTCTATATTTATTAAGTCTTATATTTTCTAGGTATTCAGTTTTCTTAAAGGGAATCTGTTTTCAATTATTTAAAAACACATGTTGTTTATGGTTAATGAATCATTATATATTCCTATGTATATAAACCATAATGAGAATTTTATATTACCATTTTTGTGTTTCCTTTCACCATGAAATGATATAGAATTTCTTGAATAAGTTCAGGGATGCCAAGTGTTTTCCTTAATTAGGAATTGTATTATATTTCCACAGTGTAAAATAGTTATCATGTATGTTTTGAAAATTTCAAAACTACTAAACTAATCAGTCCTTTGGGATTTTACATGTTGTATATATGTCAACTTAATAAAACTGGCACCTAATATAAGATACTAGAGTTGGGGCTGTCACACTTCTATTTGATTCTGTCTGGAAAATTTTAATTACTAACAAACATGACATCAAGATGGATAATGAGAAATTTCATTCTTCAGGTTATCTAAAAAAAGTGTTCCCTCAAACCCCTATACATCTATTTACTATAAGTGTGTATAAATAAATTTCATCTACGATCATCAACTAATAATTCCCTTATTAGATCAATTATAAATCAATCAAATAATCTCTTTACAAAATTCATATCACTATCTCTATAAATGGGGTCTTATAAGTTCCCATAATTCATAGCTTTAATTTTATTCTGAAATTTATCATCATCATATTGATAACATTTTATCTTTTCTAATAATGATGGTTACAGAATAATTTAATATTTGAGTGATGTATATGATTAAATAATTACTCCCATATCCACTATTACTTGATCCATGAAAATTGGATCCCACTAATACATTATTTAGTTTAGAACTCCCTGATCATTACTAATTTTGGAATTTGATACAATTTTTTCTTTACCTAGGTAGCATTGTATCTGGAAATCAGAATCCTTGAGTATCTCTATAAAATTCTTTTTTATCTTATTAATCTATTAATGGGAAAATATGTATTTTAGGAATTTTTTTATATGTGTATATCTCACATATTTTATTATAGATGTTATTCCTTAACATCTTCAATACAATGTTTATAATATAAAACTCTATATTATAGGTTTGATAGTTTTTTCATCTATAAAAAATGAATTTATTAATGTGCGATAAATCGATGATTTTACATTAAAAAAAACCAATATTATTATTTGATCCGTCACTATATATCAAAAACCATAATTTAAAAATGGTAGTGTAAAGTTTAGGGAATTTTTCATTCCACTATTATATTTATCAAAAAATTATTCAAAATTAGAGCATTGTTCAATTGATAAAAATTCTAAATGAATCATAGATAGTAAAAATTTTTATCAAATAAAGCTACATACATTAGTTATGGTTATTGTTGTTGGGGATTATCTAACTAACATTTTCATCAAATGATCAATTGTTATTCCATCAATGGAGATAATGTTTCCCTAAAAAAACATTATGAAACCTAAAATCTCTCTTGCTAAATATCTACATAACTCCTTCCTTCAGAGAGTCATAAAAATGATCCCTAAGTGATTCATGTGGTGCATAATGATATTAATATACATTTGATATAATAAATGAATATCAAAATAAAATAATAAATATATTATATTATTACACAATTCATTACCTCCATAAATAGATATTATTTATTAGTCAATATACATGGAATAACTCCATACTATTCAAGTTATACCTTTTTCAGAGAGTAATATTTGAAATTTCTTCATTTTTAACTCATAATAGATGATTTCTAGAACAATGGCCATCCATTGAAAAATATTTTGATCCATTAATTTTTTCAAATTATAAATTGATGCAAGGAATTTTATTCTTTCTACTTTTCATGATATAATTAGTTTTCTTACCAACAATTCACAACTGCATAGATCCATATTTTTTATTAATGAATATAATAAGGGAACCCCATTGTGAATCATTGAGGAGAATAAAACTCTTACCACACAACTCCTTTATTTTCTTCAACCCCAAATATTCTATATTTTTCATTCTATTGAGAGGCTTGATATCATTCTTACATAAGCGATTAAGTCAATGAGAATGTAAACTTCACATTATATTGGATATCCTGATATTTCAATGGGGAATTTATTAATTTATTATTGTACAGTATGTACATACTCAATTTGATAATTACATTATCCATCAAAAAATATTTTTTCTCATTCCCATGGAATATAATTCAAATAAGATTTTTCTGGTCGATATAAACATGACTCAGATAATGATATAACTACATTAATGATAAGGAATACTACATTTTCATCACATATAATAATTATCTTCACATGGTAAGAAATTGTTTCATTATATTTAGATTTCCATACCAGACTAAAGAATATATAGATTTCAAACATATAATTGAAATCAATTTTCACAAATAAAGGACATTTCAGTGGAATAATAAAGATGTCATTGAACATCCTGGTAGTAATGAGACAAACAATAGGATTTTTGATTGAAACCCCCCTTCTTAATTCACCATGGAAGTTTATAATTTTCTTAGAAAACATGAAATATATTAAACCATTGATCAATAATGCCTTTGAAACATTACACTGTAGGTATAAAATTTTCCATTCCACCATATCCCATGCCCATTAATTTTATCTCATGAGGCATAATAAATTATTCAACCATGATTCGATTAGTAGTGTAAAAGATATAAATTTAGTGGATATTTTTTTATGAATTTTCTATTATTTATGAATATTTTTCAGTTGATTAATTATATATATTTCAATGTTTTAAAAAAATAATGGAATTTATATTTAAAGGAATGAAGATGGTATGAAATTTACAAAATATTTTAATTTTATAAGTATGTATTTAATTGTAGAGTATGTTTGATTTTACAAATGTTATTTCACATTTTTTTAGGAAATCACCAAAAATATATGGCCATGATAGCATGATTCTAAAATGATGGTCTGCAGACCAAATAACCATCCCAAGAGAGATGACCAGTCACACAACAATTTAAGAGAGTCAACACTGCCAACATATTGCATGTGAGTCAAATCTACTGCTGGTTGAGAGCTTGTGGTGAACACCACTGGTTCATAGTGAGCCTAAGTACTCGCACTGACCCCATGTGTGCGGGTAACATTTAGTAGTGTGGATGTGGAAGCAGGTACATATCTCTAGAATGGAATTTTATACATAATAAGATTCATAAAGACTTATAAGGCACCCCGATGCTAGCAAATTGATGTGGGACAAATGTTCCACCATGGATTCATTGATCTTCAACAACTATCTACCATGATTCACCACTATCATATTCTTCCATTACTTAGACTAAAATTCCAACAATTCACTTAGATAGAAACACTATCACCACTACCATAATGTCCACTGAAACCATTGATGTCCTCATATGACTCCCTCATGACCACATCGAAGGCTAGATAATTGGAGGACTACAAGAGAAATGTGTCTGTCGTTGCACACCTTGGCTACCTACCATCGATCTTGGGAAACCATTACCAATACAATATGGGTTCTAAAACCCACTACAACCCTCCCATTCAACATGAAAAGCCAAAAGGATATCCTCTAGCCCAATTGTATGCCTCACTAGTGCCATACATTATGCCATGCATTGATCTCATCGAAGCTGCTGAATGAAACTATTGATTCCAACGAGTGTTTTAAATCATCCTAAATATTGAGTCTCCATTTATATTTAGAAAAAGGGGAGACTCTTGTAGATTGAAGGAGGTAGACATCTCTATATTACCTATATAGAGGATAAAATTCCCCTTTTCAAATGATCTATCAGTCATCACCCATGGAGGGATCCCACCAAGGTTGGACATTTCCCTGCTACTATAGGTCCTCTACTTAATTTTTCTTTTTGTTTATTTACATATTTTTTTAGATTTTATTTAATGAAATTAAATGTTATTAAATTAAATAATCAATATTTATGCATTCTCATTCTTCTTATTTTATTTTTTTATTCTTATTTTATATTCATTATCCATTATTCCCTTTTTTTGTTCCCGTTCTTATTTTCTATTTTATTTTATCTCGAATTCTCTCTTCCCATTCCACCAATGTGATATATTAATCAAAATAATGGGAGACTATCCTTGAGGTTTGGACCTGAGGAGGTTAAGCTGTTCTTGAATTTACCATATAATTTTTTTTATAATTGTCAGAGATTGTGAGTAGCATGTATGTGTGAGTTGAATTTCCTCGATGTTGTGGCCATCTCCCATGAAATTAAACCCAATATATTTATATTCATTTTTTTAAAAAATATCCTCTATTAATATCTTAACTTTTATCTCTAGGAAGTTGAGTCGGTAAATGGATGAAACTACTTAGATAGAGCTGGGTTCTGGAAGATTGGACACCCTCGACCAAGGTGTGTCATAAACCATGATTAATGGAAGATGTGGAAGTTATATTTCCCAAAATATTAAATATTCGAAAACTAATAAAATTTAGATTAGCAATTCACATGATATTTCATGTTTATATAATAAAAATGGAATCAAAATAAAAATGGTAATAATGATTAAACCCAAAATTGAATCTAATCTAAGACCATTATTCTATAACTCATTTTTTTAATTTTATATCAATTAGAATTTCTATTTTTCATGAAATTTCAATTTTTTATAAAATAATTCTTAAAATTAAATAAAATTTATCATTTTTTTAATAAAATAATAAAAAAAATTATGTAATTTTGAGTAATTGACAAAAAAAATAGATAATATTATTAATTGAGATGAGACCAATTGGCCTCTATGATAAACTAGGACAATAATTTTCATTTTCCATGCCCAATGAAAGGAATGTTTTTTAAACGAGAAATGTTTTTAGGAGAAAATCATCCGTTCATTTTTTCTATTTTTAAAATTTCAATTTATCTCATTTCATTAAGAAAACAAGATTAGACAATTATTATCCATGATTTTTAAAAATGATTATTATTCTTGATTGACTGATTATTCGTGGGTTTTATAACTAATTTGTGAAGCACCATGGTCTATAGAATAATGATTTTTCAAATGTCTTACACATGTCAGGGGAGCCCAGATCCAAATTATCATAGAGGATAAATTCAAGGACCTCATCTAGCATCTCAATGAGACCATCTAGCATCCAATTGTAGAAGTATTGGATACAATGGAAAATAAATTTTGAGAGTAGAAAGTATTATTTTATAAATAACAATAAAATACATAAGAAACATAAATTTTATTCCCTCCCAACAAATTTTACAAAATAACCAAAGTGAAATTCATGAAGAAAATAGACAAAAATAAAGAAAAAAATTCAAGATTGTCGAGAGACGATTTAGAATATACAAGGCCGAAGGGATTGGATAATTGGATATATTCAAGAATCAAAATAGAAACCAAAAAATGAAAATGAAATTGAGATAATTTTCTTACCTAATTTAATAATTGAGGCATAGGAATAAAATAAAATTTTAGAGCTATATGTGTTAGATAAACTTGAAGAAGATTAATTTTTGAATGACTATTGGGAACCAATTAATCTCTCTATACCATTGACAGAATAATATCTAACACCATATATGTTATGTACCACTAAAGTGATGTAATTTGAAGTAAAAATGGATGTTATTGACTACCTTCTTCCATCCATAGATAGTTTACTCTATAAGGCACTCACTACTGAAGATAAAATTTTAGATACAATAACTAAAGGAGTAAATATTGTATCATACTCTATTACATTTGATTTTATACAATCTGAATTGAGTATTAATTGAAGCTTCTGTTAATTTTTGTAAACAAACAATCTTTTTTTGTGCCTTGTACGTGGATGATGAAAGTGAATATTCTCCTATTCAAGAACACATTGAGCTTCCTTAATTTAAGGAAAATTGATTTGAACAAGATAGTGATAAAATAAAATTTTTTAGCATTATGAAATTAAAAATAGGATAATTATTTTTAAAGGGATAAATTACTTATTGAAAATAGTAATTTAAATTTTATTCAAGTAAAAATACATGTGTACATCCCATTTAGAAAATCAATTCATTTAGCACCTACTGAGCTAGAACTAGAAGTGAATGATAATATTATATTTGTAGCAACTAGGAAAGATGATAAACCATAATTTATCCTACCACCACTGTGAAATCTACACTTAGTTTTCATGGGGTTCTATCATACTATATCTATCAGTCATTCTTTTTCAATGACAAATGATGCTAGGAGTGTAGAAAATACAATATTTATTAGTTTAAATTAAAGTGTTTATATCCACCATCAGACATTAGATAATAAGGGGTACTACAATATATAGGCATTGTGAATTCTAATCCCACATAGTGGAAAATTCATTGATTTATCCCTTTTATTTTCTTTCCACAAATTATGATTTCAATTCTAGTTTTAGGTTGCTTTCGAGCATGTATCCTGCTCCCTCTAATATTTTTGGGAATAAATGACATGATCCTTACGCTTAATTATTAAATTTAATTTTTTATGGTCATGATGATATAAGTAATCCCCAACAATTGAAGAGGGAGTAGGACTAAGCTACAATAGAAAGGATGTTGACATTTAATTATTATTTTATAAACTCACTATATTTTCTTCAAATCTTGTTTTTGCAATTTAAATTATAATTTCATACCCATTATTGAATTATGATTTAATAAAATTATCTAAGAGACATTATTTCTATAGGAATCCTAGGATTCCATGTTTTAAATTTCGATGTTAATGAGATTGAATGATTATAATTGACAATTAGTTTATTAAATTAAAACATTCATATTAAAATGAGGACAAGTGATTTTAGAAAATTTGTTGATTCACATTTATAAAATTTCCCAAACATATTTTATGCACTTAATTTCTAAAAATGATAAAACATGATTATTATTTATTAATTATTCTTTATTTGATTTTCTAAAATCAAATATCCCATTCATAATAGAATTTTAAGAACATGTATTCATATTTTATTCTTAAGAATATTTCATCAGTGATCTTGGGATATGTCACCTACAAGAACATAAATTTGAACTTGTAAAAACTACGGACATGAAGAAATAAATTTTAAATGATTAATAAAACCTCTTAAAAGACATTATCTATAAAAGAACACATTTATAATAATCGTTTTTCATCCCTTATTATGGGTGTTGATAAAAGTTGTTTGTTAATTCATGATACTTATTTTTTACAGTTCTTGATATAAAATAGATTAGAGGATAAAAAGAACCAAAAAAATATAAAAAATCATTCATTCATTGAAATATAAAAAAATCAATACTATACTGACAATTTCTATCATAACTGTATAAGTGGCCGATGAGAGATTAATTAAATAGAATAAAAATGTAAATAAAATGATAATTTCATTGTACAAAGAATAAAATATAGTGTAAATGTAAAAAAATCAAGAGAGAGATAAAATAATTCATTATGTTTTATTTGATCATGGCCATTACTTTTTAGTTTCAGGGGAGGTTGGAGTTCATGGAAATTTTATGGGATAATTTCACTAATATTTTGTATTTTAATATTATTATTTATGATTTAAGAGATAAACCATTCCCTTGAGGACTAATTTTTTAAATAAATCATACCAATATTAAGCCTGAGATACATTTGAATCATAATATCAAGACCTCATTATATTATGTGACTGTTTTCTTCACAAATTGGTGAATGTAGTTAATTTTAAATATTATGGATTAGGATCTTGTATTCATGAAATGAGAATAACTCTTCATGAAAGAGTACCTTGAATGTAGAGTGAAAAAATTTAGTTTAGGTAAATCATGATTTGTTATGATTAAAAACATTGAATATAGGTCCTTTAGTGAAAGATAATATAAGATCCATCCTTATAAAAATGAGAAAATGTAAAATACATGATTTTATTTATTCTTCGAAAATCAATAAATTGAAATGATTTTTTATGGAATTTTTTAAAAAAACATAAAATTATAAATAGTTTGTTTTTATTTCATTGAAATATGAAAATTTATAGCATTAGTGCCCAATTTAATTTATTTTTTCTATTTTATTATTGAGGATTTGAATAGTATTATGTGTGGGGTATTTGACAGAAAAAAAGTAAGTTCCTATTTTTATGAATTTGTAATGGTCTTGAAGGTTTTTAATAATTATTTACATATATATATAATTTTTTTAAATGTGTAAATTTATATTTAAAGGAATTAATATGTTGTAAAATGGTAAAATATGGTTACTTTTAATGTTTTAATGTAATTATATAGTATTTTTTTACTTACATTATTTCACAATTTTTATAGAGAGAAACAAAAATATATTTTTCAAACTAACAACACCACAACCGGATGGGCCACGCAAGACATTTCAAGCCGAAGAGGGTAATTCGATCACATAGCTATCCAAAAGAGCCAACAGAGCTGGAAAAGTTCATGGGTGGTGAAATCCTCTGAAGGTGGGTCATGGGTGGTGAACCCTATGGGTGCAGAGTGAGCACAAGGGATCATGCGGGCCGTGTATGGGCGACCAACATTTAGTTGACTGCAAGAGAAACTAAGAGCTCGGACCTAGTGTATGATTTTAGTATAGGATCCATATGAATCATTACAACGGATCCCGCCTTTAATATTAATTTTTTGATATGGTACATTAGCTTAGTCAGGCTCTGCCACTCTCTCTCCACTCTCTGCAGTGCTCCACCTCTTCACCACGCTCCTTCTCCTTTGATTCACCTACCACCATTGCACTCACCCAGGAACCACTATGAAAACTACACCAATGTCCTATACCTTTGTAAACCACCTTAAATGAAAATACTCTGGTGAATTAGCAGGGTGGATGATATGAGGACCATCACTACCATGAGTTTTTCGTCGAACCCCTTGATGCCTTTAGTATATCTCGAGCAGTTTTCCCCAATGAAATCGTGGTGACACAATCCACTGAACCACTCCCATGAAAATTTAAAAACCCAATAGAGATTCCATAGTCCATGAATTCAAATTACCTGTTTTATGAACCATGCCTATCTTGGACCTCTTCCGCGCTATAGAATAAAACAACTTTGTCCATCATGTGTTTTAAATATTCAAAAACTTCATCTCACTTGGGGGAGATTTAAAAAATAGAGACCCCTGATGATTGAAGGAGGGTAATCTGTCCTCGTTGCCTATATAAATTAGGTCATTCCTCTTCCAAGACAATCCATTTGTCAACAACCAAGGAAGGATCACCCCATGGCTGGCTGCTAGACTGCTCTCCCATTTCCTCTTCATCATTAATTTTGTTTTCCTTTTTTAGTTGTATTATATTTAGTTTTATTTGGTGTTAATATTATTTTAACTTATTATATTAATTAATAATGTTTCATGCATTTTGATTCAGATTCCAATCATTTTCACCACAACCATTTCTCAATTTCTTATATTTTTTGTTCATTAAATTATTATAATAATTATTATTATTAATTACTAGTAATATTATATTTATTTTGTTATTCGTTTTGAAATTTTTTTAATTTTTTATTATTATTTTATTTAATTTTTAATTCTCTCTCTCTTATGAATAATTTTTATATTTATTTTCTTGTTTTATTTTCATTATACACCATTTTTATTTTTTTTATTCCCATTAATTTATTATATTTTATTTTATTTCTTCTTCTCCTCCTCTCATTCCCCAAATGTAATACCATAATCACTGTAATGGGAGGCTAACCCTGATTCTTATCCTAGTGGTGGTAAAGGTGTTCTTGAATTTCATTATGTTTTATTATATATTTGTGGTAGATATGAGTAGTATGAATAGGTGAGATGGATTTAATCAATATTGTAACTATCTCCCATGACATTAAACTCAATTTATTTTATTTATTTTATTTGAACTCATTTGAACCAATTCATTGGATAACTCTTCACACGATGGATTTGAGTGAGGTGATAGAGAAATAAAATTGATATATCTATATCCTCGGAAGACGGAACACTATCAACCAAGTCATATCACCAACCTTTATTAAAGGTGGTGGTATAATTGTTATTTCATAAGCATTTAAATATTCCTTATTTTCTGTAAAAAATAATAGTAAATCAACATTATATTTCATGTTTTTATTTTCAAACTAAAATAAACCGAGAATAATGATGGAACCCAAAATAGGAACACAAAACAACACTCTTTATTCCTTATCGGATTTTTTTAGAAATTAATGTTAATTAGAATTTCAATTTTTCCTCTGATTTCAAAATTTTATAAAAATAATAAAATAATAAAAAAAATATTTTTATTTATCTTCATATAACAATAAAAAAATATATATATGATTTAATACCAGTGAGTGAAGAAACTAAGAAGATATTTAAGTGAATAAGGGCTTCAGTCTCATAAATTGATCAAAAATTGGGGAATCATTCTATGGAATATGTTTCAATATCTAGGAAAGGTTTTATGTCATAACTTGATTATAAATCCCTAATATAGGATCAATCTACATTGTTTTAAAACCAACATTATTGGCATCTCAGTAGGTGAGTGTCTATATTGGACACGAGTAATGATACCCATATTCTTTCCTGGAGCCATTTCTAAATAATGGGATATAATATATTACCTCATTAAATTATCAAATGTAAATCATAATATATACTTCTAAATGATGTATAACACTTTTCATTAATTTTAAAAAAACAATGTATTGTTAATCATAGAATAATAAACATGGTTTCTTTATGGATATTTCAATTTAAAAATCTATTTGAATAGTTAAAAATGAAAACATTAATTATATAAAGTATATCCTATAAGAGTTTCAAACAATGTATACAATATAGATTTTGTAAATTACTAGTTAATTATTGAGCCAATATAATCTATATTTATTCAGAGTTATTAGCTCTAGGTAGATATTTTTTATATCAAAATTCACTTTTATTATACAAATAGAGATACTTTTCTTGTTAAAACTATATAATATCTACTTCACAAAAATATAAGGATTTTATTACATAATTATCCTTATTTTTAATAATAGGATTCGGATCCAGAATGTATGCCAACCTCTGTCTATTTCCCAAGGTTTCTACTAAATATCCTCTGATACAAACTGTAATAACCATCAATGAAGTAATAAAGAGCTGGTTACTACTTTATTATATTTATATAAGATGAAAGGAATAAAATATCAATTGTTTGGTAAAATTAAAAGTTTGGAGATCTAGATCAATATATGAATCTGAATTTAATGTGTGGAAATAAAACAAAAGTCATGAAAAAAATTGTAAACATCCTTGATACTCATTCAATGTATTCCTATTCATAACTAGGGGAAATGAAGAAAAAATATGAGTGAGATAAAGAGATCTTTTGGGGTAATATAAATACATAAATATCATGAATCAATAAACATATTCAATATGTAATTCAAAGAAAAATTTATATTCCATTCCATTAAATAAATAACATGAGATTTAAATGGGTCTTAATCAATGTGAAAATATAACTAACTATAACCCATGCATTTAAATAATAAACAATGAATGTAATTAATCAGGAGATAATATCAATGTGAAAATATCATAGATAAAAATAATAACTTAATTATCATGGATTAATATTCCTTATTATTATACTTTGTGACTTCATGCATTATTATACCTCTTCCTTCAAGACCTTTCACAAGAAAGTTAAATATAATTGTAAAACATTATTTTCTTTCGACAACTAATCTATCCTATAAGATATATCGATGTAAAAAATTTTATTTCTATATCCAGGGATGACCCATAATGTCTTTCCATAGAAATCCATATTTATCAAATAATTTATTCAATTCATGAATCAATATTCTTTAACATCAAATATTTATATAGTGTCAAGTATATAGATTTATCTATATTTCATAATTCAATAATAAAAATTTCAAAGTAAAAAACATATGTAAATTATTTATTTTTTAGAAAATAATCATAAAAAGTATACAGGAATATGAATACTAAAGATAAATGTTTTTCTAAAGGATAAATTATCAGTATGATCCTTTTCAAGATAAAGGAAACAATCACAATAGAAAGAGAGATTCACCAATTTATTTAAATATTTATTAACAAGTAAATTGTAACTATCTTTAGAATAAATTATAAAAAACTCATTTATAATAATATTTAAATTGTTATAAAATTTAAATAAGTAAAATTGGATGCATATAAACCCAAACATGTAAAAAGTTAAATATTAACAAATATGTCTCAATGAAATAAAAAATGGGATGAAATCCCAAACGCCACACATTTTATAAGTTTAACATGATTTAAAATCTTTTATAAATATTCTATCATATTATTTATGTATAAAAATACTAAAACCTTAGATATACTATCACATATGAACCACTTATTATATTTGTTCCACCTATTTGTGAACAATATTTCATTATTTTCATTATTTCATGTGGAAATTTCCATGTTTTATCATGACTGTTTTTTCAAGAAGGTTCTAGTTTGTTTACATATGATATAAATATTAAAAATACTGAATTATATTAATGTTATAAATAACATATTTTCAAAATAAATACATTATTATAACAATTTAAAATATTTAGGTAGGGAAAATGAATTGGATCATTACATGGATATTATAGGTCGTACAAACACACGAGCGACAATATCATTCCATTAATGTGTGAATGGATAATTAAGGTAATCATATATTAATTTTAAATAATTTATACCAAGTCAAATATGTTTCATATATATATGAAATTTATTTTTAATATCTTCCATGTAAACGGTATGTGAATGAAGAATCGCATCACTTTGTGATGTGGTTGTTTACCTAAATCCCAAGTAAAAATAGTGTATTGTAAATTGAAAGTAGGTAAGTAAGATATATTATTTATTATAATTCTAGAAGTATAATTATAGAATATAATAAATATAAAAATATTAAATGAATTCTTATATTCAATCAAGAGAGGTGCCGATGGAAAACAAGTTATATCGGTTCTTGAGGTGGTATTATTCTGTACAAATGAGCAACGATTTCATTGACCATTTATTAAAGCTGTAGATATATATAGTTTTTGAAATTAGCATAAAAACTTTTTAATATATGGATAATAATTATGAAAATATAATATTATGAATTAATATGATTTTGATTAGGTGTAAAAAGAAAATAAATAAAATTGATCATTTATGAACGTTACATCTTTTTTAAATGACATCTTTAGGTTTGCACCAAAAATATATGAAATGATGGTTTTTGATAAAAAAGGATATTAGATGTTTTTATTGGAGTAAGTATTTATTTTGGGTTGATATTTTGCAGTCCAAAATGCTTTGGAAGTTTCATGAATGGATGAGTGGTGTCTCGTTTTATATGTGAGGGAGAGTTCACACATGGAATTTCTAAAAAAAATAAACTAATCTAAAATTATTTGCATGGATGCATCTGATTCACAATTAATGGGGAATGAGATGAATAATGGAATTTATATAAACTAAATATAAAATTATGAAATAATAAAAAATATTTAAATATATCTTCATTTTTTGGAAAATAACTGAATGAGCTATAATAAAAAATAAAAGAGAAACACTTAGCAATGATCTATATCTCTACTTTCAAAAACCACTTTAGGTTTTCCCAGTATAATATTTCCAGGAAACTAAGAACTCATGATCAAGATTGGGGATTTTATAATAGTATTTGAGTAATTGTAGCCTACTATATAAGGCTCCATAATTGGGTATAAGGGATGAATGTTTGTGTGATTTTATAAGTGAGGTAGGGTACATACATGGAATTTTTTGGAAGATTTATATATATTAATTCAATACTCAATAAAAAATTATCCCAAATGAAACTACGTAGAATATGATATGTTTATAGAAAATATAACTAAATAATAAGATTTATGATTTTTATCTGTTATCGTAAACACATATCACATTATTTGGATTCATTTTAACCATTTTAACCCTTAACCGAGTTGATAAATATTTACCATATTTAATTTTCATTATGAAAAAAACATATATTGAAAATATAACCATATATTGATAATGTTTATATGAAATTTGGAAAAAATTTAATTTTATTCTAGTTCTGTAAAACAAAAAGGATTTTAGAAAAACAATAATATGTTTAATAGAATATTCGATGTGAAACACCATACTTAAACATTCTTTAATATCTACAACAATTATAACCCTACCATTAAATGGGTTGGTATGCATATTATTATGCAACAAATAATATATATATATATTCACTACATAATATAAATTATTGATTATTTTCTTGTAAAAAGTCCATCAATTTTCAGTAATGTAATTTTATTCTTTATAAGTATAATTTATTAAAAATTATTTATTATTTATTTTCATGAAATAATTTAATATCAATTTATTGGAACATTTATAAACTTTATTTGAAAAAATTAACATAATTTTTTAAATATTAATATATAAATTTACATTGGGTGATGTTTTGGTATCTTTGTGAAAAAATTAATTTTTCTATGAATAGGGTAAAATATTTCTTTTTAAAAAATATTACTTAATTTTTTTAAAAAAAATTTATAACTAACAATATATTTTTAATTATATAAAAATTTTCATAGTTATATTTTAAAAAACATAATATCTTATGAATCATATAAATATTTTATTTTAGTATAACAATGTCCTTAGGATTAAATTTTTTATTTTTCTAAGAACTTTTATAAAGTGAATATTTATTGTCCATTTTAATTAATTCATAAAATTCCTAATGAATAATGTTTTAATTAAATTTATATATTATATATCTATTAATTTTAATTTATATTCTTATAATGATTTTTATTAGTCATAGAGTTTATATAAAATCATGATTTTCATGAAAAATACACTTCTTGAAAATCAGCATTTTCGTCACATATGTGAGTTTTGTTAAAAATGTAATTTTTTCAACTATGTGAATTGAATCTTGTATAATATATTAATTATTTTGAATCATATTTATTTATATTTTATAATCTATTCTAATTATATTTTTCCCATAATTAATATTTAAATCATTAAAATTTAATTAGCACTGTTTAGAGAAAAAAGTGTTTCCTGAGAGTTAAAATAAAAACAATATTGGTTAAAATTACAAAAAAAGAAATATAAAATATTTTTTTGGAAATATTTAGAACTTATCATATATATTTCTATATATTTATCTATTTTGTACATTTTCATCATCTAAAAAAAAATGTTTTACCTTTTTCTTTTTAAAAATTACAATTGTGTGAGTCACATCACTTATAAACATCTATCAACTCTTCTCATTTACACACATCATAAATCAATTTTAGTTATTAAATTACTAACCTAAAAAAATACCAACATCCAATACATTATACAAGAATCATTTTATTGCCTATAAATTCATTCTATGAATACGTTACGTATAATCCAAAAGAAGTTGTCCAAGGAGAAGTAAAATTCCTAGAAATGCAATTTTGTTTTAATTATTCACCCACCTCTTAGAATCTCCATAAACAATGAAAATTTGATATAAAAATTATGAAATATATACCTATATTTTATTATATTAAGTGATAATATTAATTATATATTATCGTCCATCAAATGGTATATGAAATCATTATTTGTGTGTTAAGAAGAGTGTTGCCTCACGAATAGATGTCTCTCATTTTAAATCATCTACTCTCATAGATTGTATTAATGATGATTGTAAATGGAATAAATGATATTCATAAAATAATTATATTTCTTTATTTAAGAATTTATTTATTTTAATTATGTGTTGGATACAATAACATCACCCATATGTGTGGAAGACTAAAGCCTCAAAATTGGAAGTTATTCATTTTAAATAATTATTTACATGGAAGTTAATAAGATAATGTTAACAAATATATATGATTAAAATGAAAAATTAATTATATTAATGAAGTATTTATAATTAATAAAATATAATATCCAACTTCTTTTCATACATATAATAAAAGATAACACCATTCATGTATGGGTTGACTACCACACCCATTAAGCCATGTTATTATTTTATCATCACTAAATAATAAATTTGATAAATTTTTCTATATTTAAATAATTTATATGTTTTTTATAAAAATATAATATTATTTTAAGATAAATTACTAAATACTTTATTTCTATAATTGTGATTTAAAAATAGAAACGTTACTCAGGTTTTGGTACAATATATCGTATCCATTTTAAATATATAAGAAATTTTACATGATCAATTTTTATGAATTGATTTAATATTATAATTGATGAATAAATATGATAATTAGGTAATTATTATTCTTCATAATTCAAAATAATGAACCCTTTGTCTATAGTCGGTACACAAATTCTGTTTTGAAGCAATGAACTGAACGTCCTCAAAAACACCTCTTGTCAACTTGGGTAATAAAATATTTAAATATGTCATCAAAATTAAAATTAATAAAATATATATGTATAAGTAATTATAACAGGAAAATGTTAATTAGAAATAAAATAATTGATTTAATCTAATTATTAAGTAGTTAAATGACATACAAGGAATGTTTGGAGTTGAGGTAATGTTTTTCCAAATATCACATATATTTATGTTTGACATATGATATATAAACTACTTATTAATAATGTATGATATATATAATTAAACTTTTATATAAAATATCACAATTTAAGAATATATCATGGTATTTTAAATTTTATTTTAAAATTTTTATCCAATGGAATTTGATTTAAATATTACCATGTGAATAATAATATTATTACTGAGTTTATTTTCATTAGGTCTTATTATTTGCGCATTGTTTTTTATATTCAATGATTAGTAATGAAATTATTTTTAACATTATTATGTTGTATTTTTAATTTAATCATGATGATTTAAATTTAATAAAAAAATATAAATTGATTAATTCTTAATTTTAATACTATGTTTTTGGTAATGGTAAATCACCTCTAATTCTCATTCATTAGAACACATTTTTATAAAATTAACCTATATTTATTTGGTAGGTGTATATAATTACATTGACATGTTATATAATGAAACTAATCATGGTCATGATATTTAGTTTATAATTTAATGTTATTATTTCATGATGTTTATGATTGATGAGTTACCAATGTGGAAAAGGTAGTATGTTACAATCTTTATTTATTTTATGATAATTTAGGTTCATGGCTACTTTGATGGAAATCATTTTATATTAATTTTATAAAGAACATATCTATTTTTTAAAGTGACTATTAATATTTTTAGTGTTTTTATATCCATTTCCTACCTTATTTATTAAATAAACATTAGTAGTGCCATTTGTAAGTGATATCATCAATTTATTTTCCATTAGAATTTATATCTTTCTCTTCCATATCCATGTTTTCTAAAAAAATCAATAATGTTATTTTATAAATATATAATATTTCTTAAATATTTTTCTAAGAAGTTTTCCCTTATTTTAGGTATCTTTGAAAGTAAATTTCATAAAATGTTTTACATGGTTCACTTTTTACTCCCATATATACGAATATATTGAAAAGAATGTAGATTATTACCATTTATAATAATGTATAGATTTGATCATCATAATTTACCTTATTTTCCATGAAGTTTCCTTTATATTTCTTTCATGTTTGTTTTCAGATATTTTTTTGGTCACAATATTAATTAATTTTTTTAGAAGTGATTTTCTAAATGAGAATATTATTTTCCTGAAAAATGTTTGTAATGTACTTTTAGTGGTATTTACATTCAACAATACCAATAAACCATAATTTTAATTATAATACAATAGAGATATTATATATTGATACCATCTCATTATTTTTCTAGTTGGATTAATAATGTTACAAAGTGAATGTTATATAACCCTATTCTCTTACATGGTTTAATTGTGTTTTAAAGATATTTTTCTTTAACACATATCACTTCCAGGGGTTAATCATGATTTAAAGATATTATTCTGGAAAATATTTCTATTCCATAGGTTAATGATTTTCAATGACATTGTTTTGGAACCCATTTTTCAATGGTTAATCAGGCTTGTAATAAATTATTATGGAACCCATTGATTAACCAGAACTTAATATTGTTCCAAAATGAACTAAGGTTTCTTCAGTGGGTTTATCATGAATCAAATGCACCACATCCATTATTTTTGATATAGTTCATGAAAATTATTAATTACATTGGGTGGTTCCCTTAAAAAACCAAGTATGAGTGGTTCTATTATAAACCAAGGATGGGTGGATATGTTGTTTACCATAGAGAGGTGGTTCAGTGATAATCCAAGGAGGGATGTGTCTATAATATCCCTCAAATGTTCTGGTTTCACCAAAGATAGAATTTTACCATATTGGTTTTTATATTTATGATATGTGATGTGAAGATAATGTTCAGGGATAAAATAATTTTTATATTTTATTTCAATCAGATTATAATGATTCTTATGATATAGAATGATATCACATAGACTATGACTATTGATTCTGATGCCTATTTCTTTTGTTAATGTCTTATTCCATGATATGAAAATTGTTTATCCATTTATTTATGGCTATGGATATTCTTATTATTTTATCCTTCACATGGGTTATGTAATCATTCCCATGTACAATTCATATCAAAATTGCTGATATTAAAAATTTAATTGTTATTTTTACCCTTAATGAACATAAGTGCTCACATTTCTGATGTTTCCTTCCCCTGGTTATCAAAAATATTTTTTAATAATTTATGCCTATATTTTTATCCTATATATTATGATTATGACCTAATGTGAAATAATAGTAGTATATTTAAGTGGTCGAAATAATAATTTAAAGATATTAGTGTTGTTTTTCTAAGATTTTTTCCAAATTATCTAAAATGTTAAATTGAAAATGACCATGAAAATTTATGTGATATAAATAACCTTTTTATGTTTTATTTTTTATGTAATTTTTTTTCCACATTCATCGTTATCAATGATAGAAATGTAATTATTTGTTTGTATAGGATCTGAGAGTGCGGGTTTGAGGCAGTTATAGTTTGTATTAGTATTATAGTTTAGTTGAATTTTGAGATTTTTATGTTCGAATGTGAGGTTATAATAAGATTAATAGATTCTATATTTGACCTATAAAATTATGTTTTATCATTCTTTTTATGTCTTTGACACCACTTTGTGGTTTTGAGTGATGAGATATATTGTGATTTATGACATTTTAGGAGACATACCATTAGGTCTATGTATATATAAACCTTGGGTATAATGTGATGTATGAATTAACATATTTTTTATATGATATTAATGTTATTTATAACCATTATGGTTTATATTTTCTTGTATTTTCCAGTAGATTTTGGAAGAAAATTTCTGTTGGAGATATTACCTTATGAATGAAAAGTAATTTGGTGAATAAGTGAGTAATATTACATCTAAAAAATAACCTCCATATTTTTTTTGAATTATGAAGGGATTGAGATAAAATTTTAGGTTAAAACAATATTTAACATTAGCTTTATTTATGAATTATTTTTTTTAACATCGGGTATTACAATTGAATTTTTGATATATATTTATTATTTTGACAGGCAATAGTTTAACCATTTTGGTAAATATATTAAAATGTGATAACGTTTTTTTGAATCCTTAATGTTTAATGGAATGTTTTATAGATTTATTATACATTTTATGGTTATGTTGTCCTTTAAAATATTATTTTAGTACTTTAAGAATGAAGAAATTCATCAACTCATTATTTAGTGAAAACATTGATATTGTCAGGGAAACTAATAAAAGAAAGGAATTATTCTCTTTATGTAATTATGTTTCATAATAATCCTATTAAATGTTGTAATAAAATTCATATACTATATTTAATTTATTATGAAAAAATTTGATTCCAACTTTCATCATTTCGATGAAATGAAATACCTTCTTTATAAATTTTTTATTATAGTTTCTTGGTTGATCATTTATTATCATGTGATCTGGGACCTCTATCAGTCCATATAATTGTCTAGGTTGTTTTATTCCACATCTAGATCAACACTTTACACCCGTTTTTTCATATTTTTAACCCTAGTATATGTTATTATATATGACAATATTACATCCATTTGTCCTTCTTCAAAATGAGGTTTCATTAATCCTTCTTTACAATGTGGGTTTACAAAAAATGAATTATCAAATATCTAACTTTTTATTACCAATATAATTTTAAATATTAAAGAATGAAATTTATTAAATATGTGGAGGTTTTAACACCCAACTATTTTAGAAAATAAAAATAAGTTGGATAACTGGTTCGTCATGCAACACTAAGCTTAAATAAACCGTGATATATATTACTGTTATAACCTAGCCATTAATTTGGATGGTATGAATAGTATTAAATAACTTATGATATATATATATATTTATAAATATAATACTAAATATAAAATATAGATAAATTTTATGAGAATAAATAACCAATTTTTAATAATGTAATTTTACTCATTAGTAATATATTTTATTTTCCAAAATACGATTCTTTCATTTCAGGAAAAAATAATATGATAATTTTTTAAATTATATATTAATTATTTATGATTAAAGTAGCTTAATTTTATGGAATCATAAATTCAAAAGTTACATTGGTTGAGAATTTTGGATTTCATGTAAAATATTCTCTTTTTAGACATTAATGATTTTTTTTAAAATGCCATTTATTTTAAATCAATAATGAAGTATAAATGATGTATTTTTATATTAATATGATTTAAAGTAAAATATTTTTGTTATTTTTAAATTTAATCCAAAATATATATTTTCATTGAATATCATTTGGGATTATAGAATATGTTTGTCTTTAGGTTTAAAAATGGTATTTTTTAGAAAACCATTTTATAGGGCATAATTTTATTCATTTAAATTAATTAAAATAATTCATAAGGGGAATGTTTTGAATGGAATTTTTATTTTTAAATATAAATATATAAAATATTATATTCTCAAAATGATTAAAATTCTTCTTATAGTTAATATATGATCATATTTTTCATGAAAAACACAAATCATGAAAACATGCCTTTCCATCTCGTTAGAGGGTTTTGTTTCAAAATTAATTTTTCCATTTCATGGAATTGAATTATGTAAAATTTATGTAATATTTATAATAACAATGGTTTTTTACAATTATTTCTAATATAATTTTGGACCATAATGAATAATAAAATGAAATATATATTAATTACCATGTTAAAGGTAAATAATATGTTATTAAGCTGTAAATAATATTATAATGGTTAAAATGACATTAATTTTTGTATAAAATATATTTTCTGTCCAATTTTAAAACTAATAATTACTAATTCTCATTGATAATAATTTTTTGACCCTTTTGAATAAGAAAAATGTGGATGCAACTTTTTATTTTGAAAAAAATTTACTATTCCACTCACCTCACTTATAGAACTCCACCCATATTCTATCTTCTAAATAACACAAGACACTGTTTTAATCCAATATGTGTCAGAATCACTTCAAAAAATTCATACCTTAATCCTAGAATCTATTTTCTTATAAGTCCATTCTACTAATTATTTAGGTATAATCTTAAAGAGGTGTTCTGTGAGAAGGTATAATTCCAAATTATGTATTTTTATTTTTATTTTCCTTCCAAGTCAATAAAATATTATTCATGTATAAAAATAAGATAAAATAAATATATAATATATAAAAATAATAATTATATTAATTTAATAACATAAATTCATATCCTATACTATCTAATGGAATTTAAAATCAGCATTCTTTGGTATGGCAGAATACAGCCTCATGAGCCAATGTCTTACGTTTTCCATCATCAACTAACTTGTAATTATTTAATGATTTATTTAAATTATATATATGATACATATAACATATTTATACATTTTTAGATATAATATCACATATACCTTCTTATATTCCATTCCATAAGGGATAGAATACTATCCCTCGTGTGTACGGCGGACTAACGCCTCACGACGAAATGTGATAAATTTGTCATTGAAATGATACATGGAACGTAATACAGATTACGTTGAATAATATATGTAATATAAATTGATTAATATTGATATTATAGAAATATTTATAATTTTTATAAAAGAAGAAATCATTTCATTTTTACAGTAAAATATAATAATATGATTCGTGTATGTGTGGACCACTACCTCAATAGAGTTATGTGATTATATTTTCATCACCACATCACAATAATGATATGTATAATGATATATAAATAAATAAAATATAATAAAATATATTATTTTTGTTCTTTAGTGATAAAATATGTCACGACCTGTCCCTCAGGGCTCGTACCGTGATTACCCCAAGCCCACCTTCTATAGGCCAGGGGCTGGTTACTAGCACCAAAGGAGTAATTTTCAAAAACTGGGAAGGCATTGCCTGTAAACCAATAAATGAACACACCATAGCACACACCTGGATTCAAAACACTATGTAAACTGTATAACAAAATAGTACTGAAAAGTAAAATGGGCCGAAAATAGAATCCCAACTGTAAAGTAAAAAAGAACAGGAAGTACAAGTATAACTGAAGAAGGGGAAAATAGTTGTTGGGTTGTCCTACGGGATTCCTACCAGAAGGGTTGGTATAGATAGTCTCCTCATCACACCACATCCGTCAGTCTCCTCCATGTGCCGACTCGTCGTTTGTTCCACCATCGGGTACAGTCCAGTCCTGGTACTATCAGCCTCAGTCAGCATTGTCCGTCATCTGCAACCAACACAATAAGGTGTTGGCATAGTCCATGTATGGGTGAGTATAACGATACTTAGTAGGGACCCCGAGAACCTCAAGGTCTGACAAAATATATCAAGGATAAACCACAAAGTATGAAATCAACAGATACCCTTACTTATGTATATGCCCATAGATATACCTAAGTTATAAAGCTATCCATCTCAATCATGATAAAAGCAGATAAAAACTAACTCAGCTCAAACCAGGATTTATTCTAGGGGTAAAAACATTCTGAACCCTTGGCTCTTTGAACTCGTGAAATGCGCTCCGTCAGCGTGCACCGTCTGCTACTGTAGCTGGTGGTATATGCTACCCAACAGGTGGTAGTGCTACTGGTACACCACCCGAAGGTGCCAACATAGTAAGAGGGCCTTACACCAGATCCTCGTTGCTCATGGGGCTGTCTGTCTGTACGACTCTTGGAACTCTGGCCGGATATCTTCGTGGAGGCATCCTAAAAAGAAACAGGTGAACTAAATTTAAAATGTAATTCCTGGTGAGATGACCAGACTGAGCTGTCTTAAAGAAAACTTTGAAAACACACACACAATCAGTGTTTTCATTCATTGAGGTGTAAATCATAATGTTAGGGTCCTAGTGTATGGATACGTCGGTCGCCGCACCAACACTGGACTCCCTGATCTGAAAACCACACTCATTATAAATAACACTATTACTTTAGAGAAAATAAAGATCAGAGTCCTAAGTTCTGTGGTAGAACCGACTCCTCGGATACCAATTTTTCACGACACGTGCCCTAGGGCCCATGCTGTGACTACCCCATGCCCACCTTCTATAGGCCTGGGGCTAAAAAATATCACTAAAGTTGTAAATCCCAAACTGAGAAGGCATTGAATTTATAACTTGAAATGCACACAATAATGTATGAGCTGGAAACACAAAACTAAATAAAACTGTATACAAAAAAAGTTTTGAAAAGTAAAAAGGGGGATGGAAATACAATCCCAACTATAAAATTAAAGGAAACTAAAAGTAAAAGCACTGTAAAAGGGGAAAATAACTCTTGGATCATCCACCAGGAAATCATACATGAAGGGTAGTTACAGATATCCTCCAAAGCACTCCACTTCCTTCCATATCCTTTGTACACTGTCACGCTGTGTGGTCCACCTCCGGGTAACGTCTAGTCTTGGGTATCTCATCCTCAGTCAACACTTTCTATCATCTACATCTAACACAATGAGGTGCAAGCATAGCCAGTGCATGGATTAGTATAACGATAAATTGTAGAGACCCCGATACCCTCAAGGTCTCACAAAACCAGCAAGGATAAAAAACAAATTATTAAATCAATATATAACCCTAATTAGGTATATGACCATACATATACCTATGTTATCATGTAATGCATCTCAATCATGAGTTAAACACAAATGTTACTAACTCTGATCACACCAGGATTTATTCTAGGGGTAGTATCAAATAACATTTCCAAAAACAACGTCGAACACCTCGACAGCTGGAGAACTTCTCCTCTATTGAGTACAGTGGGCCTGTCACGTCACATAGAGGCGCTTCCAACTAACCTTGTACTACTAAGGTACTCCTCCTATCGAGTACCGTGGGTCCGCCGTGTGACACAGAGGCACTCCCCACCGTGGGTCTGCCGCGTCAAACAGAGGTGCTCCCCATCGTAGCATGCTGAGTTACTCCACCTGTCGAGTATTGTGGGTCTACCATGACACAATGTTTCTCCCCACTGTGGGTCTTTCGCGACAACAAGGTTCATCAAACTAGGCTATTCGAGTCACTCAGAGCCCAATTGGTCCACATTCGTTAGGTCTCAGCCAGATTCTAGGACTTTGCACTATACTTGTTTTGCTTTTGGAGGATCCACTCCATGAGCTACTGGTTGAAAGTCCAACTATCATGAAGTCCCACAAATAATTATCTCAAAGGTTTGTCATGTCATAGATGTCTCAATGCAACAGATGATGCGTAAATCAGATGCCCTGTCTGTGAGTTATTATTATTTTAGTCATAGGGGCCCGGTTGGATTCGTGCACGATCCAACTTGACTGTATCTCAACTATATCCCCAAATTTAGTGGGGCATACCCAAAGGGATCGTTTCACTCGAGAAAAACCATTACCACTGACGGTTCATCAAATGGTTGTATGATGCAATGATATGGCCAACGAATGTTAAGGGGTCAATAGAGGGCCCGGGTCTGGTTCGTCTCGGTCCGACCCAGTCTGGGATGACCCTGTTTGGGTTGAACCAGTCCGACTAGTTTGGTCTGGCCTGGCCCATTGGGTGGGTCGGCCTATTAGATTCGGCCCGGCCCACTGCGATCAACCTAGCCGGCCGCGTGGGCGATTTGGCCCGGGCTCGGGGCAGGTTTGGTCTGGAGAACCACGAAGGTGTGGCTCGGGTAGCACAGGGTGTGTGGGGTGCGTGGGCCGGTATGGTTCGGTCGAGCACACGAGAGGTGGTCGGGTATGCCGGGTGGCGCTGGGCAGGAGGGCAGCCGGGTAGGGTGCGGTCAGGCCGGCGGGCTTCCGGGCAGTGCATGGCCAGGCTAGTAGGTAGTGGGGGAGGGCGCCAAGTGGGCCGGTGGGCAGCCGGGCAGGTTGCGGTCAGGCCGACAGGTGGCCGGGTAGGGCATGGCGAGGCTGGAAGGAGCCCGGGTTGGGGGCCAGGTGGGCCGGCGGGCATCCAGGCAGGGCACCGTCTGGCCGGGAGGTGGCCGAGTAGGGCGGCGGGTATCGGGCCTGCCTAGAGCAATGGCCGGGGCCGGGTTGGGCTGCGGCGGTGCGGGACGTCGCGTGGGCAGCGTGGATCACGGAGGCCGCGGGTAGCGCGGTCTTTGTCTTTACTACCTTCGTTGCCTCATTACTTCATCGCCATGCCAAGGAATATCACAAAAGAGATCGACGGAGGGAGTCAGGCAATGTTAGTTTGGCCCGCACCCTCCGCGATTAGGGTGATAACAATCGGTTCATCAAGGTATGAGAACGATGAATAATAACTCACCCATCAAAGGAAAACATATCCTTGTTCTTCATTTTGAAAGAAAAGAGGAACATGGAACATAAAAGAATACAACCCCTACCTTGATCATTGGTCGATGATGGAGCTATGAGGAAGATGATGGTTTTGTTGCTGTTCATTGTGTCTGCCGTACACTTCCAATATCATGCTCACACGTCAGTTGTGGAAGATGCTCCGCGTCGGTAGGATCTAAGGAAGGAAGTCAAATAAGGTCGGTGTTCTTCGTTCTTTGTTCTTAATTGAAAAGAGTTCCTCCCTCTTCTCCCAAGTTCCCAACAAGAGCAATGCCAACCAAAATAATAAGAGATTTTGATATCTTATTAATTTGTGGGCACAATATTCAAAAAGGAAGAATTAATTAACATGGCTTCTCTTAATTAATTTATAAGGTTGGCCCAAGGAATTACTAGGGAGGTGGTGGAACCATAAATAATAGAGGAGGTCAAGGGGCTCCCCCTCATTAATGAGGGGATTTGAGAGATTTTCCTCTCCTCCCATTAATAGGGGGTTTAGTCCCATGTGGTCCCACATCGTAACCTCTCGCAGGTGTTTGAGTTCGGGTGGGACCCACCACCATAACCTCTCATGGGAGGTTACGGTGTGGTGGTCCCACCTCAAACTTCCAACGTCCATAATGATGTTATAGATCTAGTGGGACCCACCTCCAAATACCCACATGGAGGCTCAAAAAAATTAAAGTGAAGCTCATATTATTTTTTTATTTTCCATGAAAACCCAAAAACTATACTTTACCCTCGACCCACTGTCGTCGAGGTGATAGTCTTCTTAAGAGAATATCATCGATGCGAGTTCAAATGTGCCTTCTTCCAGGTGCTGAAGACTCCGTTACATGATGGTCGGTGGCGGGTCACGCTGCTAGTGACTGCAAATCTAGGAAACTCTCTACTAAGAGGGTTCGCTCCAACACCACTTTCTGTATCGGGATGCTGAGGGATATCATCGATGCCCTGATCTCTCTCATGAGCCCTTGCTCGAAGGTCCATGCCTAGAAGAATGGGTCCTTGTACAATATCATTAGAGTAGCATTAGAGGTTTGTGAACCTCACTGAGAACTATTACCCCTTCATGCTACCCTACTGTAGATGAAGTAACTCATGTATCCGCACTGCATGTTGGGTGGATGGGAAAATCTCCGCCAGAAACATGCTCTTGAAGTTCGCTCAGAGTACCATAATCTTGTCATGCACCTGGAGCATCAGGTACCAGCAGGATTGGTTCAACCTTTAGAGGTCCCATAATGGATGTGGGATGGAATATCCTTGGACTTCTTGAAAATAATTCCACGTACATCTATGGGTCACGACTCGATTTGGGTGATCATCCACTGAATCACCAAGTCAGATCACTTCTACAAGATCAGAGTGCAGGGTTCAGTTGAGAGCTTCGCACCCCTCGATGTTCGGGAGATTGTGCGGCTATAATAAGTAACTTCATCTATTGTCTCCAATAGTGATGCATGGTTTACTTCCTGGATATTGAAGGGGTTGTAGGAGGATTTCAGGATGTAGCTTCATTTCAGCATCGCCTTCCATCCTCAGACGGATGGTTAGACTGAGCAGACAATTCAGACCCTCGAGGACATGCTCCGTGCTTGTGTCCTCGACTTTGGTCATAGCTGGGAGGATCACTTACCTTTCGTGGAGTTTCCATATAACAACAACTATCACTCCACCATAGATATGGCATCTTTTTAGGTGTTATACAGGTGACCTTGCAGATCACCATTGTGATGGACTGGCCCTAGGGAGTTAGCACTAGTGGGACCATAGATGGTACGACCTATAATGGAGAAGGTACAGATCATCCAAGATTAGATGAAGACTACACAGAGTAGAGAGAATTCATATTCTAACAGGAGATGGAGATCTCTTGAGATTAAGGATGGCGACCACATCTTTCTAGGGGTCTCACCTCGACGAGGTCTACAGAGATTTTTTCGAGAAGGCATGTTATCTCCGAGGTTCACCAAACCTCAGTAGGTCTTCAACATAATAGAAGAGTTGGCTTACCACATGGCTCTTCCACCTCAATTTCACTAGGTTCACGATGTCTTCCACATATATTAGTTGATGAGATACGTTCACGACCCTTCCCACATCATCGACCAAGAAGAGCTTGTCATTGATGGTGGGGAACCATTCAGAGAGGTTCTAGTGGAGATTGAGGACAGATAGGAGGGGGTCCTACATTGACGGTCGATACCTCTTTTACGTGTTCACCGGAATCATAGGAACATCAAAAAAGCACATGGGAGTAGGGGGTTCAGATGCATGCTCAGTACCACCACTTGTTCCCTTAGTTCAATTTGTATCTTACAGGGATGTAAATCCCTGAGGTGGGGAGAATGTAAAGACCTGGATATTCCATGGAATTTTTTTTCATAATTACATGGATATTTTACGAATCTGTGAAAATTGACCACGCCAGATTCGGAGGCCTAGTGTGCCCAGAATCAATTTCCGAAATTTTGTTCTGGTACGTTCAGAAAACGGACAAGCGGGTTTTTATAACTTTTGAACTGGTGCTTGGAATTGAAATTTGAGGACACCATTGAACTCGCAGTGCTGATATTCTCTTAACAATACTATCATCATGACGACAGTGGGTCGAAGATAAAATATAGTTTTTGGGTTTTTGTGGAAAATATTAAAATAAAGTGAGCTTCGGTTTATTTTTTTGAGCCGCCATGTGGGTGTTTGGCGGTGGATCCCACTAAACATATAACCTCCTTGTGGAGGTTGGAAGATTGAGGTGGGACCACCACACCTTAACCTCCCATGAGAGGTTATGATGGTGGGGCCCACTCGAAATTAACCTCACACGAGATGTTACGACGTGGGACTACACGTGACTAAACCCCTTATTAATGGGAGGACAGGAAAATCTCTCAACTTCCCTGATTAATGAGGGGGAGCCCCTTAACCTCCTCTACAATTTTTGGTTCCTCTACCTCCCCATTAATTCCTTATTCCAACCATATGAATTCATTAAGAGGATCCAATTTAATTAATTCCTCCTTTATAAATATTGTGCCAATGAATTAATAAGATTGCACAATATCTTTTTATTTTTGTTGGCACAGCTCTTGGTGGGAACTTGGGAGAAGAGGGAGGAACTCTCACCAATGAAGAATGAATAATGAAGAATGAAGAACGCTGACCTTCTTCGACTTCCATCCTCGGATCCTACCGATGTAGTGAATCTTCCACAACCGACGTGAAAGCTCAGGATTGGAAGTGTGCACCAGACATGACGAACAACAAAAACACCATCTTCCTCCCCACGACTCTGTCATCTACCAATGATCAAGGTAGGGTTTGTTTTATTTTAAGTGTCATGTTCGTATTTTCTTTCAAAACGAAGAATGAGGATATGTTTTCTTTGACGGGAGAGTTGTTTTTCGTTGTTCTCCTACTCTGATGTACTGATTGTTATCACCCTAATCGCAGAGGGTTTGGGCAAAACTAAAATGTCCTGACTCCCTCCGTCGATCTCTTTTTTGATATTCTTCGGCATGGCAACAAAGCAATGAGGCAACCAAGGAGGTGGAGACAAAGGCCGCGCTACCTCCAGCCTCCATGATCCACACCACTGTCTTGGAATCCCACACCATCGCCAGCTGAATCGGCCCCAGCCGAGCCCCCGTAGGCTGCACAGCTTGCAGAGCCAAGCCACTTCCCCGAGCAGGCCCATGCCCCGCTGGCCTATCCGACCGCCTCCCTATCACCTGCCGGCCACCTACCGAACTGCCTGCCTGCCCCCCTAGTGCTCTGCCTGGCCGCCAGATGGCCCGTCTGCACCTTGAATGGCCACCCGCTGGCCCACCGGGCACCCTGCCCGGCCTCCTTATGGCCAAACCACGCCCTTCCTGCCTGCCACCAGCCCGCCTGGTACCATTCCCAGATGCCTACCGGCCCCTTTGGTGCCCTACCCAAATGCCTTTCGGCCCCCTGGTGCCCTGCCTGGATGCCTACCAGCCTGGCCGCGCCCTACCCGGCTGCCTACCTGGCGCCCTACCCGGCTGCATGTTGGCCTACTTGGCTAACTATCATGCGCCCGTCGACCAACGACCTCACGGGCGCCATGCTCACCCCGTGCTGGCCGAGATGCACCCTCGCGGTGCTCTGGGCCGAACCGGCACCGAGCCGAGGGCGGACCGCCCACGCGGCCTGCTTGGTGGGGCCCATTGGCCGATGCTAAACCTAACAGGCTGTCCCGCCCAATGGGCTTGGCCAAACCCAATTGGTCTGACCGGGTCGACCCAGACCAGGTTGATCTGACTGGGTCGAACCGAAACCGGCCCCATTGCCGACCCCTTTACATTCTTTGGCCATCTTTTTGGCACCAGAAGACCGTTTTATGAACCGTCAGCGGCACACGTTCTCGTAGATCTCAATGGTCTCTTTTAGTATACTACACTAGAGTTTAGGGTATAGTTGAGATATGTTCAGGTTGGATCGTGCATGAATCCAACTGGGACCCTGGGACTAAAAGGCTAATAACTCACAGACTGTGTGTCCTATTGACGCCCCGTCTATTGCATTGAGACCTGTATGATGCAGCAGAAACTTAAGATACTTCCTTGTGGGACTTCTTGACAATTGGAGTATCGACTAGTAGCTTTTGGAGTTGATCCTTTTAGAGATGAGGGAGGATAGCGTAGAGACCAAGTAGATTGCTGAGACCAGATGACTGTTGACCGATTCGACTCGGAGTGACTTGACTAGCTCAGTGGGGAGTGCCTTGGTGTCGTGGGAGACCCACAGTGGGGAGCGCCTTGGTGTCGCGACTAACCCATGGTAGTCGACATGAGGAGTATCTCAGCAGGCTATGAGGGGAAGCAACTCTGTTTGACGCTTTAGACCCACATTGGGGAGCGCCTCTATGTGACGCGGTAGACCCACGATACTCGAAAAGAGGAGTATATCAATGGTCCAAGGTTACTAGGAAGCGCCTATGTGTGATGCGGCAGGCCCACTGTACTTAATAGAGGAGGAGTTATCCAGTATCAGAGGTGTTCGGCATTGTGCATGGAAATGTTATTTGATACTACACCTAGAATAAATCCTAGTGTGAGCTGAGTTAATATTTTTTGTGTTTACGTCATGATTGAGATGGATTACATGATAACTTAGGTATATTTATGGACATATACCTAATTGGGTTTAACTATTGATTTCATACTTTGTGGTTTATATTTGTTGGTTTTGTGACACTTTGAGGGTCTTGGGGTCCTACTGAGTATCATAATACTCACACCTACACGGGCTATGCCCGCAACTCATTGTGTTGGATGTAGACGGTGTACAACCTTGAATGAGATTGAGCGAACCAGAACTCGATGGTACCCGGAGGTGGACCACATGGTGTGACGGTGCACGGAGGAGACAGACGGAGGGGGAGTGCTGTAGAGGCTATCTGTGCCTACTATTCAGGTAGAATTTCCCAGTGGATGATCTAGAAGTTGTTTTCTCTTTTCCAATGCTTGTAATTTCATTTTCCTTGTACTTTACGCATGGTCTTGTATTTCCATCCCCCTCTTTACTTTTCATCACTCCATCTGTATACAGTTTTATTTACTGTTTTCTTCATCTCATACGCAGTTGTGTGCGTTCCATGTTAGTAGGGATTTACATCATTAGTGCTCGTCCCCAGTCCCTGGTATGTAGAAGGCTGGATTGGGGTGGTCACGACATGGGCCCCGAGTGATGGTTCATGACAAAATAATTCCTAAATTTTTTCTATAAAGATCATTGAATAATGGAAGCATTACCCATTCGTACCTATAGCCTTCTGTCTCCACGATCACAAAAAATTTCATTTTTCATAACCATATTCCGTAGTGGTCAAAATATTATAATAGGTTGATAAATATAATAATAATGCAATTATTATTTTTTTGGAGATGTTGAAATAATGACATCATTGACCACTGTCAACACAAAAATGTTGTTTTGAAATAATGAATTGAATGTCCTCAAAACACCTGATAAGGAATTGACTAATTAAACATTTAAATATGTCATTATAATGAGATAAGGTAAATGAATTATATATAATTTATTAAACCTAATAAATTTTCTTATGAATAACATTATTAATGTCTACTTATTTCATAGGAGTTAAACGTCATACAAGGAAGGATTGGGCTCAAAGTAAGGGGTTTTATCCTCTCAAATATTTTTCTGTGAGACATATTGCATATCCAACAATTATTCATATTTTCTGGTGTATATAATCACCCATTTACATCTAATATCATGAATCATTTATAAAAAAATTTATTATATGTTCAAATTTGAATTATTTCAAGTAAGGGTATTTATATTGAATGATACCAAGTGGTAAAAAATTTCTTATCTCAATTTTATTTATTGGGTTATATCAATTATTAATATTATTTTATATTAGATCATTATATGTAAAATGTATATTAATTATATTATGTTTTATTTCCACTAGTATTATTTTTTATTACATTTCATATACATAATCAATTCATTTATTATTTATCAAATTAAGTGGTAAGATTTTTGAAAGGATTATTCATCTCAAATTCTCTTTCATTGAGACTTACATTTAAGATATGAAAATATATTCATTTTTGAGGTGTATATATTGACATTGACATGTTATATAAAAAATAACTATGTTCATTATATTTAAAGGATCATTCAATTTTATTCATTCATAGGGCTAATGACTAAAATAATAACAAAGTGGAAGTGGCATTATGTTACAATCTCCATTATTTTAAAATTTATTTATGTTCAGGATACATTTTTGGTAATAATATAATATAATATTATTAATCTAAAAATATATATTCTCCAATTTTAATGATTTATTTAATATGATGGAATTCTAATTATTTGGTTTTTTATTAAATTAAATCCATGAAATTCATTTGTAAGTGATACTGATCTTGTATTTTATTTTTAGTAGACTATATTTATCTTCCATATCCATGTTTCTTAAACTTTTTAAAAAATGTTTCATCCAAAAATAAATTAATTCAAAAATAAATTTAAGTGGTCTTTCAACTTATTTTAAAATGTTTTAAATGGGAATTTCATAATGATTTTTAATAAGTCACTTTTGACTTATATTTATATTATTTTTTTATATAATATATTCTTTTTACTTTATGATATCCATTGATTTTCCCCATCATGTCAATTATTTTTCATTCATGTATCATTTATATATTTCCAAGTATGATTTCGAATAAAATTAATTTTATAATTTTTTATGTATTTTTTAAAAGAAATTTTCAAAATTAAAAGGTTATTTTCAATAATAATGTTTCATTTATGTTTTAATGTTATTTACATCCATCAATTTTTACAACCATTATTGTCAATTATGATCTAGTAGGGATATTTTGTAATAATACTATACTAAGTATTTATTTGGATTGATTAATACAATTTTAATGTGATTTTATAGAACACATTTCATTTTGACTAGTTAATCATTCTTCAAACATATTTTTAAGGAACCCATTTATTTTTCATGGTTAGTGGTGACATTAATAGACTATTATAGATGTCATTTGATTTTCAAGGGAAAATAATGTGTCAATGTGATTGTTAGAGAACCCATTTCTTTTCTATGGTTTAATCATGTTTCAATTATATTTTTCTAGAAACTATACATTCTTGTTATGTTAATAATCTTCCAAAATTGATAAGTCTTGATTCTATGAGTTTATAATGAAATTAATTATCTATATACTATATTCAGGGTACATTTTATAGATATTATTTATGCTAATTAGTTATTTAATTATAAACATAGGATGAGCAGTTCCATTATATACCAAGGAAGGGTGGTCACATAATTTACCAAGGATATGTGGTAAGATGATAATTCAAAGGATTGGGGGTCAATTATATCTCTACAATGCATTGGGTACTTCGGAATGAAATTTTACCACATTTTTTTTACTTTTGTAAGAAGTGATGCTAATATAATGTTCCACGATATCTATTTTTATTTCTAGTATTTATATTTTTTTCTAATGTATCTTCTAATATAGTTTGATATCTAATAGATATTGATTATTGATACTGATGTCTATTCAATTTGAAAAAACTATTTGGCATGTGTCATTTTCAACAATACTCTATTTTATTAGGGGGATATTTTTTAGAACAATACTCTATCTTTTTATAATGATTTTGATGCTCAAAAATACTATTGTTTTTTATTCTAATGATTTTACATGAATTGTATTTCAAGAAATTAATATTCTTTATTTCTCTTTTTAGGAATAATATTTAATTTTTTAATCTGAGTAGAATATTTGGAATAGTGCATGGAAATGTTTTAGCACTTTAGCGTGTTCTGGAAACACAGTTCATGGTCTACGTGTACAAAAATCCTTTTATCATGTTCTGGAAACACTCTTTATACCCTACATTGAGGAGCGTAGTGTATGGATGGAATCATTCATTTACTTTACATTATATCATAAAATTATGGTTAAGAAACCATATATTTTCGACAAAAGTATGAAAGAAGAAACCTATGTTTGGAAGGAACCTTACATTCAGAATATCTGAAAAGTATGGAAGAAGAACCCTAAATTAGTATGGAATGTTATGTTTGATTCACAAAAGTATTATTAATCAACCTTACTTCTGTAAACAACCTTACATTTCATAAAAAATTATGGATCATGTACCTAATGTTTTGAAGCTGAAAAAAGTGTGGATTATATACCGTATGTTTGAGAGTTGAAGAGAAAAGTATGGATGATCAACCATACATTGTGAATCGTATGTTGTGAACCTTACATTGGTAACCTTACATTTAGTGAAATCATGCAATGTAGTTCAACCCTACATTTGGCGTTGAAAATTTAATTTATGAATTTTTTATAAACAGTCTTTATACGGATTATCATGCTAATTTCGAGCTAGATTAAAATACCTATTTAAAGCACGTCTTTGACTGATTCAAATCTATTTATTTAAAATTCTTACATTGGGAGGCCATTCATGGATTAACATCATACAGGAAACCCTAGATTTATGGGATAATGACTGTCATGAAATCATTCATGGTCATTTTTAATATCAGATCCATATATATATATGTGATCACTATTCCTGGATCATGTTTATTATTTCAAAAATACATAATCTTTATACAAGGAATTTTTTTATCATTTGTGATGACATGACCTTATGTCAGGATATATATACCTAAATTTTTATTCAATATTATTTTCTTGAAGATGTTGTCTATAATTTATGCTTTCTTATATTTCTATAATTTGAAAATTGATGAAATGTTGATAATATTTCAATATAGTGTCGTTGTGTTTATACAATTTTTATAGTTTCATTCCATAGTTTATGAAGAGATTTAATCTTCTGATATGTCTAAAAGTAATTCTACATTAGAATAATATTTGAGAATTGTTTTAAATTCTATTAAATATGTTTCTTATGTAGAAAATTCTAAAATATACCATACATTCCTTTTATGATATTTTTTATATGTAATTTTTTTTCTTATTAAATGGTTTCAAAATACATGTATATAATGATTAGGTCCTATAACTTATTATTTAACGTATCGGTAAATTTATATATTTTTATCACTAGAACCCAGACTGCGTATTTTGGGTTCCTATGTTAGTATCAGGGAAGGATGTATCTATTTTTTATGATTAGTTTCAAAATATTTGAGAACTATTTTAGTTACATATTAGCATTCTTTAGTTATTTAATAGAATTTTATTAGATATCATTTGTGAAAAACAAGGGATATGTAAATGTTTATAATGACGTGGAATAGTTTTTATAAATTTTTACTATGTAGTTTTCCTTGAAATTACATCCAATCCATCATTATAGAAAATGGAAGAATTTGTAGAAATGAGAATCCTTAGGTAAATTTTCCTTTAATCGTAAGGGGGTATTATATCTATAGTCACTCGGTGTATGGTGAGTATGCCTAGAAATACACACATAGATTAACAATCCCAGGTAAATTATTTAGAAATTCACTACCTCTTTATAAACCATTTTAATGGATTTGAATATATCATTATTGAATGGTTATAGAACCTAATAGGATATCAATTGTGAATAAAAAATATTGAAACCTATAAATATATAATCGAGGATACATATTTCATTTAAGATTTCTCTTTTTAAAAAAAATTTATTTACTTTTTTGATTAAGTATTGTAATATGTGACATTTCTTTATATAATAAATGGATGGAGAAATATTGGAAAGGGATAAAAATGAGTTTGATAAGACATATGATTATTTTTCTAATGGGAAACAAATGATACGAGAGTTGGTGTATCGCCCATAAAATATGATTCAAGTGATTGAAAATCATTATATATTTCTTAACCGGAAATACTGAGAATTATATGAATTATGATATTCAATAAAAATATTTTTATTAATATGTGACCATAATGACCGATCCATTAAATAGGATGTACAAATAAGAACAACCACATTAAAAAATATATATAAAAAAGGGTTGTAAAATATAAATTTATTGATTAACAATAATAAATATGTACCCAATTTTTAGTAATGATATTTTATGGATTAAATAACATTTTCATCAAAAATGGATTTTATTGAATTTTGTGTGAGAATATTATAAATAATTTATTATAATTTTATTTATTTTATTTAAAGAAATTGACATCATGTTTGATAGAATCATTTAAATGTAATATTAGAATGATTTTTTTAATATTATCCATTAAAAAAGTGATTTTCATTTAGATAGTGAAAATACCAATTTTTGTAAAACTTTCATTTATTTCCATTAAATAAAATACTTTATTAGATCAATTTAATTATGAATTTAATTTAAAATTAAAATTGAATCCATTTTATTGAAGATAATATAAATAATTCGTTTGTAATAGAAATATTATATTATTTTGGTATATGATAGTTTATTTATAATAATTAAATTTTATAAATACAATTTTTCATTATTTTTTTTAAATTTTTATTAAAATCTAAATCATAAACTTAATGAAATTTAATATTTAATAAGTGAATAAAAAATTTTAATTAGGAGGTTATACTTTTCTAAATATTACCCTTTTATATTAGTTCATTCCGAATAGTGACAATGAGAAAATATTTATCTCAATATTTGATGGAAAACATTTAAAATAGTGTTAAAACTATGACATATGGCCTAATATTTTAAACAAATATTAAAATTATTTTATTTAATAGGTTTTTTAAAAGAATATATTCTTTATATGAATATATTTCAATTTCCTACCACATTCCATTTTCATAATATTTCTATTAAAAGATAAATGCATAATGTCACTTTCCTTATTTCAAAATATCATATATTTTATCACAGGTATAAAAAACGTTATAAATGATTATAAAATATTATTTTTATATAATTTAATTCTTTCCTATAATAAATTATTTTCAGGTTGTAGTGATTATTTATGTACATTAAAATATAATGCAACACTAGTATAGTACTTGTAACGGTAGTATAAAATCAAAGTAAATGATTATGAAAATAAAAAAATTAATAATTTATGGATGAAATGTTTAATACAAAAACTATAATTAGTAATTATATAATATAAATATTTAAAAATATGTTTACATTATAATTTTATTATGTTTTTATGTCTTTGATTTCAATTTGGATTAATAGACTCAATATGATTTTATAATTTTTTAAGTTAATTAATATTTTATTAAATAATTTAAAAATATGAAAAATATTTCCCGAGGACAAGTTAAATTGGGAAATTGTGAAAAAATTTATCCATGGATCATTTTTGATCTACCGGTAATCATAAATGTAAATTTATGACCATTTATGGTTTAAATTTTTTTTAACACTACTAATCTTAAAAAGAGTTAATGATTTGGTTAAACTAGAATATAATGTTTAAAATGAAACATAAAAATATCTAAATTTTTTACTTTTGACATTTTGTTAAACCTATCATGTCTAAAGGAAAAAATTATGGAAATATTATGGGACTTGATTTAATTTTATTACATATTATATTTATATATTTTCCAAAATTTAAATGATTTTTGTTCACTCAATTTTAGAAAAATCACAATTTTTATCAATTCTTCACATTGTTTTTATTCTATAAATTATATAATACCAGCCTTAATACAACATAGATTCTATAAATTATTTATTCTGTTTATATATTCACTTAATACCATCCTATGAAGGATTATGCTGTATGCAAATGTTTTCCCTTAATTAATATTTAAATATGATTACTAACTCATTGAAAATTAATTTATTCTTCTACATACCCAAAAACTAATTAGTAAATCATAACCTAATTATTAATCTATAATAAAAATTATAATATGTTATTATGATTATGATACAACCATTTTCCATCTTCATTCAATATAATGAGAAATGAAAGTATCACCTTTGGGTATTTGTGAACTACTACGACCACATTAATGATTTATTTTCCATTAGAATCATTTATAGAAGGTTATTATAATTGATATAATTTTCATAAGAAATTTATAACAAAATTATTCATCTTTTTTTTATAATATATTATTTATCTTCTTACTTTTCCATCCTTCGGGAAAAGATACCATCACATGTGCAAGTGTGTGGACTACTAGCTCCATGAAGTGTTGAATTTATATTTTTTATTTTTAGTTTCATAGGCGGTTATGAATTAAATATTTACTTAACATATATGATATATTTTTTATATAATATTAATTCAGTAAATTAATTTATTATTTACCTTCCTTTTCTTTTAATCCATAAAAAATTGATAACATATGTCCTACATACATATGGACCTTTTTGTCAATAACGTGATGTAATTAATTTATCATAAATTCTTTATATTAATGGTAAATAAGTGAATATAATCATTAAATATTAAAATTATAAAAATATTCTTTTTCTATAGATAGTGGAACCACAATCTAGAATCAAGGACCAAAATTACTAATTAGGAATCTTATATGATAAATGAAACAATTATTATTCATAAATTAATATTATAATAAATAATTACTAATAATATAATATAGAAATGTTATAATTGGGTCACATATTATATTAAGGATAAGTATAATATTATTTTTATAAGTATAGTAGATTTAAATTTATAATTAATGAGGCTAAAATCACAAATGAGGATAATCAAACAAAAGGTAATGAGTTTCAAAACTCAATTTCCTTTCATTAGCTTATATTACTATTCATTATCTATGACATTCCAATATATTTTCTTTAAGAAAAATAGATTATATAATTTATATTTATACATTTTTAAAAGGATTTATAGTTTCTGCACATAATTAAATCATTAACTATTTCTTGGTTCAAAATTAAAATCATTTTGAGGGTTTCTCATCTATCATTATCTTTTGGGAGATATTTTTCATAGTCATAATGTTTTTATTTTATGATGTGTATATAATTCAATTTAAAGATTTTATATCAATAATCTCTTTAAATTAAGGGAAATTAACATTTCAGGTGATATTATTTCTTTAATAGGTTTTAAATTTTAATAGTTAGTATAACAGTAAGGATTTATTAATGATAATTTATATATTTGAGATTAATTATGTTTAAGATTATATAATTTGAATTATAATATATTTATATCATGATCAAAATATATTATAATATAATATATTTATTTATAGAAAATACATTTTTTACTTTAATTTGTATATTTTTAAGTACTCAAATGTTATGAAGAACATTTTTTAGAAAACTAAAAATGTTCTTCTATTAATTCAGGAACATTTTTCTTAATATCCATATTTTTCTAAATAAAATATTTCCAAATTTTATTATTATTTTACAATGATTTATAAAATAAACTTTTCCTATGTTTTAATTTCATTAAAATCAGTTTAAAGGAATCAACTGTTCAATTTTTGAATGTAGTACTTTTATCAAATGTATTAAATGAAAAAAAATTTAGTATTTTCTAAGAAAACAAATTTTCTCATTATCATCATTGTTATTTTCATTAATTATTCCATTAAAATTCATCTAGGTAATTTTCAATGAAAATGTTTTTTATTATATTTTTTTTATTTTTTTATTTTAAATAAATTATTTTGAATTGAACGGAAAAATATCCTCATGAAATTTCAAGGTGATACAATGAAATTACATGTATTTATATCTATATACTTTTATTATTCATATACCAAAATGGGGATATTCTATAATGATACCATTAAACTTTTTTATTTGGCATCCTACCTATTTAGTACATAAATTTTAATTATATTTTACAAAAATGAAGATCATAAAATTTTAGTGTCATGGAAATATGGTACCTAATACATGAAAACATGAAAAAAAAATTATAATCCACTTGAATGTATTATTCATTTATTAATCCTATGTTAAATGACACCGACTCATAACCTAGGGAAATATATCAATGCAAAGGGTGAGCATAAGGCTTTGTAAAGGGAAACTAAGGGAAAAAGTTGACATGTTAAATTGAGAGATATCAATAAGAACATTAGGAATTTTAATGAAGTCATGAGTAAGAGGCATATCATAACAATATGAACCTGAATTATAACTTGAAAATGTTTTAAAATATTGGATTCATGACTTTATGTATGGTTTTTTTGTTTATGTTTTAGCTTAAGTCCTTTGTTTTGGTCTAATATTTGTTTCCCAGAGAACATGTGAATAGATAAGGGTATTTTGGGGGTTCGAGAAACAAAATTTAGGGAAAATGAGATTCTAGGCATGCTGCACAGACTATTCACGACTAATGAAAACAGTGTGGATCATCCCAAATAACCATACAGCCTTGGACATAGGCTATCAAACAGTTAAAACACTATTATTCTAACCATGCCAAATTCCTAGGAAACCATGTGAAAGGGGTATTTTTAGACAGTATCTCTTGAATGGTTTGCGCAGAGTTTGGTTCCCCAAGTAGGTAAACCGTGCATCCTAGAAAATTTGATAAATTTAGAATAATGCCATTATGGGATTTTAATCCCCATCTTGGGATTTCTTCCTTTCATCCCTCTTTAAAACCTAAGAATGAATAATATCTCCCACGTTCTTCCAAGGGTTATACTCCATCAACTCTATGCCATCAAAAGTGTCATCAGTTGCGAATCGTAGATCTGGGCGAGGATAATCCCACTCTTTCTTCTATTTTTGGTTTAGGATTTTTATATCGTCCATTTCCCCATACAAAACACAAAAACCCTTATTTTTATGTGATATGTAGGATTATTCTTAAAAGGGTGGTTGAATTAGGATCTAGGGCCTCAATTAGGGGTGTGTTCACCAACATATTCAAGGTAGGTAATTTGCAAGCTATATCCCATAGTTTCATTTTAGATTTGTGGATACTTTGTTTTATTTATAATTTACACCATATTATTCTTGTGATCTTATGGTGAGATTAGGTGTAATGGCTGTCAATGTGATGAATGGAGACCCACATGGTCTCCATGGGACACATAGAGAATGACTTGATATTTTTAGGGACACCCATGGGGTGAGATATAAATTATCGGACGTAGAAGTTATCTATGTATGAGAAAGGATGTCATGTAACAATATAGAGCCCCTGAAAAGCATGTTGAAATTTTGAATTATAGTGGAATGATTTATTGAAATGTGACTAAGCTTATTACTCTCATAAATGATTTTTTTCAAAGGTAATAAAAATGGGTTAAATTTGTTAAATGGGGGATCTGCCTTGCAGCTAATGAATTATGTTAAAAACCCAAGATGGTTGTTGTGTATGAAATGTTGAACACATGGAATGGGTTATAGATAGTTTATTGATGAATATGGTCAATGGGGTGAGACATGGGAAGGAGAATTGGTCTAATAGGTTATGTATTGTAAAATTTCATTGTGAATGGGATATGGCATAACATTGATTCCCATGAATGATTTTTGGGAAAATGATTGTTATTTTTATTGGTTGTAATGGTTATGTTATAAATTAATGTGGTCAATGTATAAATAAGCATGTGCACATGGCTTGGTGGTGGGATTAAGAACTGATGCTCCTCCCACATGTAGGGTGGGATTGATGCATTAGCCTACCATATAATTCATGGGTTGGGAAGTTGAACTGTTGATATATTCCCCCAATGAATATATTCAATGAAAATACATGGACTGATGCAACAAGGTAAGTGTGAAAATTACTCGATATTCTCATACCTTGTGAGTGAGGGACATTACATATTCTCTTATAAAAATTATGAATGTCATGAATATTGGTTGAATATTGTAAATGTATAACCCATGGATTATCTGTTGATGATGATCTAAATAATGAGATGATGTACATTATAAACTTGGCACAATATTCCTAATAGTAGTATAAAGGTGGCGATTCTTAATTAGTGTCCCCTTATTGGTTTCCACTTAATTTCCATTCATCATTACTTGCATGAACTATTTATTAGAGTGAATATTTTTTAGAAACATTTTGGTGGTGGCCAAATAAGTTGTTCCCATTCCCTACTCGGGCCACCGATGGGTACCCGGTCAGATTTTATCCTTGCAGGTCAGTATAAGGGAATGGGACAAATACTAGGTAGTTGAGTTGGACATGGGATATGCATAGAGGGTGTTACTAACATGGAGTTAAGACCATTTTTGTGATTCACTTATTTTCTTTAATTTGGGGTTTGTACACATGTAATTGTAGACCCTTGTTAATAGTCGGTATCCACTATAGTATTTGTAGGTGCACTTGAGGTCATGTTATGACCCATCTCAGGGAACTGATATAATGGCTCCTAGGTGGAGCATTCTAAAATGTTCTATAAGATAAATTACGTTCTCTTTTCTTCTATTTTGATATTGTAGAACCGAGTATTGGAATTTTTCACGCCATGTCAATGAGATCATTCTTGGGAGTAGCTAACCCATTTATAGGGGAAAACCCAAGTCACCCATTAAGGGAATTGTTGCTATTTTTCAATTTTGTTATATTTGATGATATTTCACCATCAGGTGATGCGATTTTTGTGAAATTTGATAGTATTGTGAAAATTTTCTCACATCCTGAAGGGTATGATGTTTTCCATTCATGAATAATTCTAGGAACCTATATATATAAGTTACATACATCACGATAGGCACATACATGGGATTGGTGTGTGGGTTATAAAGATTATGATGATTTTTTTCTTAAAATTAATGCATCTTTATCTCATGAGATGTCATGAATGAGTTATTAAGGTGTACTGAAAAGGGATAGTAGTATTTATAAAATTATTCATAAAAACTAATTAAATGTGGTTTAACTTATTGTATGAGTATTTTGGAATAATAATATTTTTTTGAATTGGTGTAAAAGATATGTTTTGTAACCGTGTGAGTTAGTTGCCCATGTTATCGTTGGCCTTGGGAAGGGTGAATGAGGATAGTGTTTATGATGTAATAAATCTCAATGGGAAGTGTATGAAAAATGTTTTGATTATGTCTAGTGAAGAGACTTTTCTTATTCTTAGTAATGGTTACATGGTTGTGTTCTAAAAAGATTGTGTTTGGCATTGTAGAGAAATGCCCCCATGAAAGGGGTGCGATGGTTGGGAAACGTGAGGATGTTTCTATGATTGGTCCCCCAATAGTGGAGAAAGATGAACTAGTGGTTTATAATGATAGGGGAGATCAATTTCATGTAAAATTTACTCATTTTATGTAGATTATGGAACATGACATAGGGCAGGTCACACTGAGTATGTTTGAGTTGACTAGGGAGTTTCAACTGCAGGACCCTCCGACATTTAACGGAGAGGGTAGGGAAAAGGAATATCAGTTCTGGATATACTTTATCTTTCAATTTTTGATCATCTAGAGTCTATTTCTGAGAAGCGATTTATGTTGGAATCAGACATGTAGCTGGGCCTGGAAAAGAGTTGGTGGGATATATGAGTTCAGACTGAATTGGTGGAGGGAATGATATAGAAGGTTTTTATAAAAACGTTCCTACAACATTACTATCTAGAAACCATAATGTAGTAGAAATATGTGGAGTTTATGAGACTTATGCAAGTGATGATATCAGTAATGGAGTATGCAGGCTGGTTCATGGACATGCAATGTTTTGATCATTCTTTAGTGGGAGATGGGGTAGATATGGAAAGGTACTTCCAAGATGGAATTCACCAAGAGAGCAGATCCCAGTTAAATATGTATCAGCTAATGATGTTTTTTGAGGTGATGGATCAGGGCCCCATATTAAAAGGAAACCACAAAGAGTCCTCCAGATGTAGATATGTGGTTCTAGTTGGGTGAAATAGTGGCACAAATTTAGTTAGTAAGAAGCATTATTTTGAGAATTTATACCAGTACAATAATGGAATGCATGACATGAAAAATGAAATAGTATGTCAAGATAGTGATCTTTTTTTTGTAATCGTGTGGCGGTCTGAGACACATGTATAGTCTAGGTCCCCGACCACCTTTTTTAGTGCAGAGAATGTGCCAAGATGGACCACATGAAGAGGTTCTGTATAATCCCACAGAAGGAAAATAGTGTTGGAGGGAAGAGATCAATGCAGTGTGTAGGAAGAGGATCCATTACCATATATCAAGTAGGAAGATAGACCTCCATGGGCTGTACTAGTAGAGGTGGTTGTTGTAGAACTCTATGTAGAGACCATTCATACTAGTAGGGTAGTGTATCACATATTACTCAGGATAGATCCTAGGGTAGAGGGATAGCCCAACCGCCAGATGTTCGGTCTACACCTGGAAGAGTCAAAGCTGGTGCTTCTATAATTAGAGGTACGATTATTATTGCTACCACACTTTCAAATGCCCTATTTGACACAGGTGTCACACATTCATTTATTTCATAATGTTTTTTTGTAGTGATGGGCCTAACTATAGAAATTTCATGTAGTGTTATGTCGCTTGATTCTCCATTTTTAGTTAGTGTTTAGAATACAAGGTAATGTAAAGCTTGTGCCTTAGAGGTTGGTGGATGTCATTTCATATGGGATTTGTTTGTTCTAGAGATGTCATGTTTTGAGATGATCCTAGGTATGGATTTCTTAGTGGATTATAAATCCCATATTGACTGTTACCATTGTTGGTTAATGTATACATTTCTCTATGAAGACACATATATCCTTCGTAGTGTGTGGGATGTTTGAGTAGGCCGTGTAGGGCCGTTCTTTAGCAGTTGGGAGAGGTCACGGCCCAAGTGGCATGCCTTGTTCTTGATGATGGATATCTGAATTATTATGTATTTCATTCTATGGTGTAATGGTTTTAGGATGTTTTTCCTACAGACTTATTTGGGAAACCATGTGAGAGAGATGTTGTGATTATGATCGAGTTGTTTCCAGGGTAGAACCAGTTTCCATTCCACCATATCGAATGGTTCCAAGAGAAATACATGTTATTAATTATCAGATAGAGGAGTTGGAGAAAAAGGTATTCATTCACCCTAGTAAATCGCCATGGGAATCACCTGTGTTATTTTCTAAAAAGGTTGAAAGGTGAATTACTTTATGTGTCGACTACAAGAAGATGCATCAGATGAAATTTATAAATCGTTAACTTATTCCTATGATTTATTATTTATGTGACAATATTAGGGGTGAATTAGTGTTCTCCAAGATCAATTTGATATCGAGATACCATCAGTGGAGTGGGAGTCCTTCTGAAATACCACGAACTGATTTCTGGATAATGTATGGGACGTAATAATTTTTGTTGTTGTCATTTTGGTTGACCAATGCACTAGCTGTGTTTATAGTGCTAATGAACTGAAAATATTAACCCTATCTAAATAAGTTCTTGTTTTTCATAATTGATTAAATCATGATGTACTCAAAAAATTTGGAATATCTTTCCCAACATCTTGTTTTCAGCTTGAGTACTCAAAGAGAGCATTGGATTTACACCAAGATACAACGTTCAGTTTTGGATTAAGAAATATCATTTTTTTGGGACACATCGTTTCTGATTTAGGTACGTCAGTGGATCTAGAAAATGTGGTAGATGTTGGGTCTTGGGAGAATCCCAATAATGTTTCTAGTATACTTAGTTTCATGGGTTTGGTTGGTTATTACTGTAGGTTCATCAGGGATTTCACCAAATTTGAAGTTCCACTCTCATGCTTAACAAATTATGGTGTAATTCTTTAGTGGTCAGACGCATGTCAAATAACTTTTCACTAATTTAATATGCGGTGGACTACCATACTAATTCTAGTCAAAAATGAACCTAGTAAAAAGTACACATTATTCTGTGATGTTTTTGGTTTGTAACTTTAGGTTGTGCTGATCTTGGATGATCATGTTATATCTTTCATGTCAAGATAGTTGAGAACACATGAAAGAAACTACCCTACTCATGATTTTGATCTTGTTGCTTTATTTTATGCCTTAAAGTGTTGGAGGCAGTACTTGTTGGGTGGGAGAACCATTGTGTTTTTTTGATCATAAGAGTTTAAAGTATAACTTCTATTAGAGAGATTTAAATATTTGGAAGAAATGGTGGACCGAGTACCTATAATCCTTTTATTTTTAGTAGGTTTACACCCTGAGAAAAGGGAACAGTGTTGCGGATGCTCTGATCCAAAATGATAAGAATCTGGAGGTTTAGGAATCCCACTCTAAAAGGAAAATGATGGCCTTGTTGGATGAGATGAATTTTAAGATACATTATGGGAATGGAACGTTGACCCTTGTGTATATAGTAGTTGAATCCACACATTTGATCCGAGTTATGGAGATTCAGTTAGTGGTCCTGATTGATTTTATATAAAGTAAAGTATTATAGGTCGGTAGTTACCTACTAGTTTTTCCTTGGATAGTGATGGAATCATCTTTATTACTGTTTGTGTGGTAGTACCAGTGTGTTTGTGCGAATAGTTGATAATTTATCTCCATGCGTCGAGGTGGGTTGAACATCGTGGCATGACTACAATGTATCATGATCTTTGTAGGAAGCCTTGGTGGATGGGGATGATGAATGACATTCGTTTTTTTGTGGCGTAATGCCTTACCTGTAAATTGGTGAAGGCTAAGCATTAGCATCCAGGTGGATTGTTATTGTCATTGCTAATCCCATAATGGATGTTGAATAATGTAATGATGTATATCATAGTGGGACTTCCAAGGATGCCTCAGAATAATGACATAATCTGGATCACTGTGTATTTATTGAATAGAGTAGCTCATTTCTTGCCGATCTAGGAGACATATATAGTTGAAAATATGAGTGAGTTGATTTCTTGGGAAATATTGTGATTTCATGGTGTGTCAATAACCATAGTTTCGAATTGTGAATCTCATTTTACATCATGATTCTCATAGGGATTACGAAATAATTTTAGTTCCTAGGTTTTCTTAATGATGGTTTTCACCTACATATAGAGTTATAGTCAGAGCGTACGATTCTGGTATTGGAGGAAATGTTGAGAGTCTGTTTCCTATAATTTGGGGGTTCATGTGAGAAGCACTTATCACTCAATAAATTTTCTTACAATAATATTATCAAGCCTATGATTCAAGTATTTCCTTTTGAGGAACTCAATTGGATTCCGGGTATATCTCGCTCATGATGGTTTGAGGCCTATGAATCGTAGCTATTAGGATAGATTCTCATGCTAGAGACACTAAAGAACGTTCATTTCATTCAGAAGCACATGATGACAGCACTATGTAGGAAAAATGCATATGTACATCGGAGTCATAGGCCTCTTGAGTATTAGGTGGATGATAGTGTGTTTCTTCATGTGTCACCAAGGATAGGTCACCATCTAATTTGGAAACAAGGCAAGTTGGAACCTAGGTATCTGGGGCCATTTGAGATTGATTAGTGGATCAGACCGATAGATTACCTATTTCTTTTTACACAATGGTATAGTGGAATGCGTGATGTTTTTCATATTTCACAACTTTTTCAGCATCATCATAATCTATCACATGTGATAAAGATTGATGACATTAAGCCTGAGCCTGGAGCATGCATTGAGTAGCATGTGGTTCAAATTGTGGATCACAATGAGAAGGTTTTATGGAGAAAGGTTATACATTTGGGTCATATTTTATGGTTGTGTGGAGACATCCAGGAAGAAACATGGGAGGGAGTCAGATAAGTGGTCTCAATGGCCTAATCTCTTTTCTTTGTAATTTCAATGATCCTTTGGAAGAGCAGCTCGAGGATGATACATCCAAAGGTGAATAGGTTTTGAGATCCATGATATTTTAAAATGTTATTTTTTTCTGTTTTAGTTTAATTTATTTATTTTGGTCTAATATTTATTTACCAATGTTAATGTGAATTCTTGAGGGTGTTTGGGGGGTTCAAGACATAAAAATGGATGATAAACAAGTTTCAGGGAATGTAGCATCATTTGTGCATGGTTAGTGCAAACCATGTGGTTCATCCTAGTTTACATTATAGTCGTGGACATAATATTTGTCCCGATTACCACAAGGTTAATCAAGCATTATTTAATTCCTTGTAAACCATGAAAAAGAAGGATTTTGGGATTGTAACTACTACATGGTTTGCACACTGTTTGGAAGACCGTGTGGGAAAACGAGCAGCCCAAAAAAGTTTTTAAATTTTCCAAAATTCCATTACGGTATTTAAAAACCCCATTTGAGAGTTATTTTATTATTCCTGCTTCCAACTCTAAGAATGAACAAAAATCCCCAAGATATTCCAAGGGTGATTCCCCCTCATCTTTAGGATCTTTGGAGTGTCTTCGGTTATGAAATGGGGATATGAGTAAGTCTAATCCCTCTCCTGCTTTTATTTTTTTAGGGTTTTCATATATTCTTTCTCCCCATCCAATAAATCTAAAAACCATATTTTTAGTGATATTTAGGTTGGGAATTAAAAGGGTTGTTGAATCGGGATCTAAGGCCTCCAGTATGGGTTCAATTTTCAATGGATTCAAGGTTGGTTGTCTACAAATTATATCCCATGTTTTCGTTTGATATTTCTTCATGCTTGGGTTTATATCCTTGTCACCCTTGTTATATTTTTGATCCTTTGATAATATTTTGTGTAATGGGTGTGTATATGACGGATGGATACCCTCGTGGTCCCCATTGGACACTTAGAGGATTACGTGACCATTATTGGGCCACCCATGGGATGTTACAATACTTTTTGGACTTAGATGTTAGTTAATATTGATAAAGGTGTCCTTGTAACAATGTGGATCCCTTGAAAGACATGTTGAAATGTTTGATTAGAGAGGAATGAGTTATTGGTATGTGACTATGACTAGTAGTGTATTAAGGGATTGTTTTATAGGTAATATAAATGGGTTAAATTTGATAAAAGGTGGATGTGCCTTGTGGATAATGAATTATTTTGAAAACCCAAAGAGGGTTGGAGTGTATGAAATGTCAAACATGTGAAATGGGTTTGGGATTGTGAATTGATTAATATGGGTAATGGGGTGATTCTGGGTAAGGAGAAATGTGATAATGGGTTATGTATTCTAAAATGGAATTGTAAATGGGTTATGTCATAACATTAAATTTCATTATTTATTATTTGGAAACATGATTGTTATTTTTCTGTTCTAATAGTTATGATATGGATAAATGTTATAAATGGATAAATAAGAATGATAACATGCAATTGTGGTGGGATTAAGGACTAATGCTCCCCCCACGGGTAGGGTTGGACTGAATCTCTTCGATACCATGGAATGAATGTGTTAGGGTGTCATACTGATGATCAATTCCCCCAATGGTTTTATTCAATGAAAATGCCATGACTGAGTCTCCATGGTAAGTGTGATGATCTATCGATATGATCTTCCCTATTTAGTTAGGGAATTTACTTGTTTTTTTATGAGTAAATATAAAAATATTGAATATTTGGTGAATAAGGTAAATTTCTATCTCATGTATTACATGTTCATGAGGAACCAAATGATGATTTGATGTACATTATGAACTTGAAACAATATTCCTCATACTAAAATAATATAAGTGATTCTTATCTAGTGTCCCTATATTTTCATTCACATTCCATTCATATTTACATTCATACACAATCTCTTAGATTAGAAAATTTGTCGACCACTTTGGTGGTGGCTTACTGAGTTGTACTCACACCCTACTCGGGCGGTTGTTGGGTACCCGAGTATATTTCATGCTTGAAGGCCAGGACAAGGGAAAGTTCCCTATACTAGAGAGTTGAGTGGTACATTGGACATTTATGGAAGAGGTTCTTGAATAAGAGTTGGGACCGATTTGGACATTAATTTTTAGTGTTTATTTTTGGTTTTTTTCACTTTCCATTATAACAAGACCTGACATATTTACTATTTCTTATGGTTTGTGCCTAGTTTGGAGAAGTTTGGATATACATGATATTGGTTTTTTTATTTATTTCAGTAGTTCTGTTGTGATATTCAATTTATTACACTAATAAATATGGTATTGTCTCCCCATGGGACCAACATTAACCTTCACTGTTAATCGACAACCACTCACCTACGGGGAGGAATGCTTGAGGTCATGTGATGTCCCAACTTAGGGAACCAGTTTATCAGAACCTGACTTGGGGAAGATAAAATAAAACATTTAATTTATACATTAATAATAATATCACCTATGTCCATCCCCATGGTCTCATAAAAATAACCATGATTATTCACCATGTTATCGTAAAAATTATCATCTCTAGAGATTTATTTCATTATCAAATTAATTGGAGCACTATCTTTCTGTACTCTTAAAATTTATTTATTTTCAAGTGATCTAAATATATAATAATAAATTATTTCTTAAATAACCAATATGGAATAAAATAAATGGGTTTCATATAAAATCACGGTGTATTAAAAATTTCTTAAAAACATGATCAATATGTCCTTTATTAACCATGGAAATTGAATGAGGAATTTATGTATGTAAATTCTAAAATACACTAAATCATTTCTATGTATTGATGAATTCCCCACGAAATGAATGAGTTTTGGGTATTCAAATTAAAAAAATAAAGGAATTTTATAGAAAAAGAAAGAGCTTTTGAGATGAAAATTATAGAGCATAACATGTATGAAAATGGTTTTATATATCATTAAAAATAGAGGAGAAAAGGGCCACCACTCCTAAAAACTAATAATACACTAGAGGGATAGATTAAAATATAAATAAGAACATAGAATGGAAATTTTAAAAACATACCACATAAAAGAGAACATGAATGGAAAAGAGAAGTTGAGAATTCCATTACCTTGAAGAGTATCTTCTAAAACACTATGATAGTGAACTTGGGGGGGGACACCATGGGAGGTTTAAATAGCATAAATTCATGGATAATGAGTTTCTAATAAAAATAAATGAAGTAATGGGTGTCTTTTGATAGAAAATGTGAGGGAGTTTTTATTATCTTCTAAGGTCACCACAGTAGTGGTATTTTCAAAACCATTGGTCTAGCAATTGTATTTGACCATGGTATTTCTCCACTGGGGACTCCTCAAATCATATTTTATAAACCATTAATCTAAAATCCTTTTAAATTACATAATATATCATTTTTATTTCATTAAGCATTAAAAACTCAAAACATTATTATTACTATTCACCGAAAACAAAATATTTTATAAAATTATCATAAATTCATCGCAACCTAATATTGACATTATAAATTAAAAAATGAAATTTATTCTGTCATAATGAATCTCTAAATATTAGAAATTATATCTTTTATATATAAAAATACTTCAATTTCAAAAATAATAGCAGAAATAATAGCATAGTTACATGTAAAATGAAATTTTGGTCACTTTAAATAAAATATAAAAGAAAATTATCATTTTTAAAAGAAAAAGACTGTTTTTATAATAGTTTCTCATTATAATAAACATTTTTAATAAAACAATAGTTTAATATAATAACATATATCTTTATTGAAAGTGCAATTGTTATTCAAAAAATATTTTTATTATATTCCATCTCAATTATTACCAAACTGTTCTAAAAATGAAAATGATGAAATGACAATTTTATTTAATTAATGAGATTAAATTTTACGCAATTGTGGATCTGAAATAAAACCCTTAAAACAGCTGCATACAATCTAAGGGTAAGTTGTGTGATGGTGATGGAGTCTTGGGGTGGGTTAGATAACATTTCCCAAGTGGTAATCTCCACTAACTTGAACATATAACATAGGGTCTTTCGTTAAAGATTAACATGTCGAAGCTCATCTTGGGTTTAGTCAAGAGTGATGACCAGTAACAGTGCCTCCTTCCCAAGCTTTAAAATATGGGCTTCATATGACAAGAGTCTACTATATGAGACCATCAACACTTATTTATTTATTAATTTTCCATTATCATTTCTATTTATAAAAAATAATTACAACATTAACAAATTATAATACTTTCTAATAGTCATTTTAGACAATGGTCAACACCTGATGGCGACATTTCCTTTGTTCATATATAATATTATAGATTATTAAATATTAAAACATATATTTTCAAGAAAAAATATTATTCAAAAGTATGGGTTATCAAATATTTCCCCCCTTAACAAATTTAATACCAGAAATATGAACTCATGCCATCAGAAACGAAAAGTTGTGGATAATTCAAGCACAAAGTACCCTCTGTTTCCATGTTGCTTATTCATGTTTTTGGTTCCTCCATAACACATTAACATGGTGGTATTTCTTTTTGTATATAACCTTTTCTCTTTGATCCAATATCTCTTTTTGTTGCTTCTCATAAGAGAGGTCATATTCCACTTGTACCACCTCTAGATTTAGTATATGTGTGGGGTCTGGTATGTACTTACTCAATAGAGATTCCTAGAAAACATCATGATATTGATCCAGATTTAGAGGAAGTGCAAGATGATCGGCCACAACTCCTATGCAATAATGAATTTAAATGCGGCCAAAGTTCATAGGGATGATCTTCCCTTTCTTTCTAAACCTCATGGATCTCATAAATGTTGAAATTTAAAAGGAAGGCTCTGTCACCAAAATAAATATCCATGTTCCTTCAATGGTTGTTAGAATAAATATTTTTTCAACTTTGAATAGGAATTATGTGTTGTTGGATGGAATGAACCTTTTCTATCACTTCTTTAACAAGATCGGGCCTAAAAACCGTTCTCTCACTAACATTTTCCCAACATGTAAGAGTTCTGCTACACATTCCATATAGAGCTTCATAGGTTTCCATTTGAATGTTCGAATGAATGATATTATTCTAAGAGAACGCAATAAATGGAAGATGTTTCTCCCACCCACCTTTAAATTCCATTAAAAATGTTCTCATCATGTCTCATCTATTTGAATTGTCCTTTAGTATTGGCCATATGTTTGTCGATGGTAGGCCACACTGAATTTCAATTCGGTACCTATATCATGTTGATGACTTCTCTAGAATTTTGATGTGACCATTGGATCATGATCATATAAGATGAAGAGTGGTACCCCATGTAGCCTTACCACTATTCTCACGTAAACCCTACTATGTTGATCAATAGAGAAATATACCTGAATAGTGATAAAATGGGGAGGCTTGGGGAGAAGGTCCAAAACAACCAATATCACATTGTTTCCTTTTTTATGTTCTCAATAGACCAGTGAAAAAGTCCATAGTGGTATTATTTCACACCCATTCTTGTTTGGGTAGTGGTATAAATAAATTTTTTGAATTTGTCTCTCTACCTTCACTGGCATACACACAATGCACCTTATAGTGTAATATAAAATATCCTTTTTCATGTAATCCAATGAATAATGATAAACAAGGTCCTGATACATTTTAATGATTCGTGGATATAATGTAATGAATGAGCTCTATCAATCATATTCATATTTTTTTATGAAATAAAGGGAACACATTTTGTTGTATAAAATTTTAGTACACCTTCTTGATCAATATTGATATTAAGAAACATCCCATAATTCATAGACTAATACTTCGTGTATAAAAAATATATTCCTTTTGATATTTCATGACATTATCTACTAATGAATGTTGAGAAATCATTTGGGATAGGGTTGATGATTTCACTTCCCTTAAAATTCCAATTTTTAGTTTTAGTTGGTCTTTGATCAAAGAATCACATTGAATCCACATACTTGATAGAACAAAAAGGTCCTTCCTAATTAATGCATCAATGATTTTTTTTTCATTGATGATGATAATGAATAGAACAATGATAGTATTTAAGAAGGTCCAATTATCTCCTATGCCTCATGTTCAATTCCTTGTGTGTTAAAATGTAATTTAAAAATTTATGGTATGTGTATATGTCATACTTCTCTCCATAAAGATAAAGCCGCCATATATTTAGAGAAAAAATACTTAACCCATCTCTATATTGTGTGCAGTATTATTCTTCTCATGAGGATTTTTCTGTCAAGATGCATAAGAAATCACCTTATCATTTTTTATGAAGAACCACCCATTCCCTTTAATAGATTAATATTTAAAATAAGGAATCCTTATCTGATTTAGGGAAGAGATAACATGAGTGAAGTAACCAATATCTTCTTCAGTTCTTAGTAACATTACTCGCACTCATATTTCCATGTGAATTTAACCCCTTTTGAGTAATCTTAGTGGATTATAATTTCATGAAATGATTTTTTCACAAAACTCCTATAATATCCTACTAATCCATGTAAACAAATAATCTCGGTTACTATTTTAAGATGAGATCACTCATACATAATCTTTTTTTTCTGGGTTATGTGATGTTCCTTCAATGTTTAAATAGTTCCCCATGAAAACAACTTTTTGTAACAAAAAATCTCCTTTTTATCCAATATAAATAATATCTACTTCCTTGGATCCTAAAATATCACCAATAGATGAACTTTATTCCCCACCCAAATTTATTAATATATCTGTATGTCATTGATAAAAACTAACAAAATGTTTTCATGGTAGTCCTTAAATGGTATATTCATAAAATCCCTAAAAATAATAAGATCATTAGTTAAGTTTGAGTGAATAAAAAAATTATAATGCCCACATCATGATCATAAGGTCGTCTTTGGAATATCTTATTTCTCCACAATCAATTGATGATAACCAAATCAATGATCAATCTTGGAGAAGAACTGATCCCCATGAATATTGTAAAATAAATGATCAATTATTGGAAGTGGACTGTTATTCATCACTGTGATCCCATTTAGTTCACTATAACCAACTCATAACAGCATTGATCTTTCCTTATTCATCACAAAGAGAATAGGTTCTCCCCAAAGTGACTCAATTGGATAGATAAATTCCTTTTCCAAAATATCTTGGATTTTTTTCTTTATTTCTTCTAGTTCAACATCCTTCATTATACATGGGAATTTTGATATTTTCTAGCAACCGGGCATGAGTTCAATTGATAAGTCATCCTCTCTTTTTTAGGGGAGGTTTAGGAAAATCCTCAAGAAATAATTTAACATATTCCAAAATTATGGGCATTATATATTCTTATACATTAATTTAATTCTTTATCATCAATAATCATCTCCATAATGAAGGGAAAGGGTGGTTCTTATAGAAAAAGATCAGGACGAGATATCTCCCCTTGAAGATAGTAATAAGTTGTCCATTAAAGAATACTAATATTTCATTTCTCCTGCAACTAATCATAGCATTATGCTTAGAGAGAAAGTCCATCCCTCGTATAATGTTGAATTCCAGCATGGGAATGACTACTATATTTATGATAATACTAATCTCACTAAAGTAAATAATATAGTTTCTAAACACTGTGGATTCTTAGATATTCCCACAAGCATTCTTGAATGAAAAATCTAATTTTAGAAAAGAAGGGGTTGCAAATAAATTATTTAAAAATATGGGGGAAATAAAGGAATGCATAGAACTAGAATCAAATAATTTACTTGCTAAATTTGAGAGAACAACAAGAGTAACATACATTTTGTCATTTGGTGCATCAAATGTAGTTATTGTGATATAAAAAGAATGACCTTGATCCTTTTCCTATGATATGGTGGATGACGATTACCCTCCTCTGCCCTCAGGTTTGGACAACGATTGGAAAACTTATATAACGTTCCACAGTAAAATAATTAGACATTTGTTATGTCCTGTAACATCTTCTATTTGTCTTTTCTATTGAGAAGTCAAAGATTCCATAATAAAATATCCATCCCATGTTTGTATCTTGGGACCTATTCTTCTCATTCAATTTTTTATACCATTGTGTCTCAAGGAAATCTAGTTCAACCTTCATAGCACAACATACAATTTCCTCCTAGCATTCAGAGTCTCAGTTGGAGAAAATAATTCTATAGATAAGTTCTTAGTCCACCAAGGAATCTACCAACCATTAAATTATGATCCATAACAAATATAGTGGTATGGTGGTAATGTCTAGTGAAGTTCATCACTTAGATGCAAAGATATTCATTCTCTTTCTTCTTAAGTTAAAGGAATTTCTTCTCCATCTTCATTCTCATCGATCATGGGAAATTCTTATTAAAAAATATTTCACTATAATCCGCCCATTCCCTAGATTCAATATCCTACCTTGGACTCCTGTTTTTAATCAATGACCACCACTGATCAACTTCTCCTTCTAAGCCGTAAATATCTACTATGACATCCTATTATTCTAAAAAATGATGTATAGAGAAGATATATTCTATAGATATTATCCACTATTTCGTAATCAATGGGTCAGTTGATCCACTAAACGTTTGTGGGTTATGATTAATAAAAGACTCAGTGAAATATTTTCCCTTCAAGGTGAAACTGGTCTCTTAGCGTGATTCAAGTATTTCCCATATCATGGGTTAATTGATTAATCATTCTAAAAAAGGTTTTCATTTCGACTTCCATTGAAAGGCCACCACCACATGGTTCATTGGACTCAGTATTTTTGCAGTTTCTCATATATCCAACCATTTTCTAAAAGAATAAAACCTTACTGATAAATGTGTTTCATTCAATAATCTTATAATTCTCGGGGAATTATTTGGTCACATAACATCATGATTAAACATGTTATTCATTGAAAATAATTAAATTTTGATAAATCCTTCATAATTATTCATAAAAATCATGTTATTAACCAATCATATACCATTGGAGTATCAAAGAAGGAGTGCTGTAATGCTCATTTTCATGCAACAATTCCCATTCGAGCCTATCTCAAAGTGGTGTTTCAGGTTTTACCCATGGATACCTCTGGGCCAGACCCACATCCACTTGATTATATCCAAAGAGGGATTTATTTGTTTGGAATCCACATACTTAATATTTTACCTGAATACAAATGTGTTTTCCTGTGTTAAATTTTTTATCTTGGGTTCATCCTAATGTTTTAAAATCCTAATATACACAAATAACTAAACAATACTATAATAAAAACTATGGAATCCTAGAATATTATGACATAACATTTCATCACATTTTTAAAAACATTGAATCATTAATTTTTTGTGCCTTGGATATTAGGTACATAATATATCAGAACATGGAAAGGTTAAAATAATATAATTTAAAGGATTAATATTATGTCAATACAATATAAAATTACACAAAACCATAACCATGGTATAAAAATCAAATTAAATTGTGATAATATGGACAGGTAATGAAAAAGGTAATCAATTTACATGTTAAGGTGATGAGATATCAAAAAAACATGATGGATTTTTAGAAAGGGATGAGAAAGAGGAATATAAGAAAAAAAATAAAATGAATACTAACATGAAATTTTTTCTAAATTTTTTTATTTATATGGTCATAGTCATATAACCATGGTCCATCACCAAGGTGTCATAAAAATTACAAAGGTTATTCACCAAGGTATCGTAAAACATGTCATCTCAGGAGATTGACTTATTTACCCAATGAATTAGAGAAGTTTCAAGGGTCACCCTTAATATGTGTTTATTTTCATTTTATCAACGTAGATCATAATAAAAAATTTCATAAATAACCCAGAGAGAATAAAATAAATAGTTTTCATATACAAGGCTTGATGTTTTATAAATTACTGAAAGCATGATTAATTTTACATTTTTAATACCTTGAAAGAGAGTGGATATTTTATGTATATAAATTCAAAAATAAATTAAATAATTTTTAATAATATATGAATAATGTAATAAAATAAAGAGTTTTGGGTACTGTCCTAAAGAAAATAAATGAAATTATTGAGAAAAAGGAAGAGATTTTTGGAGTAAATTCTGCAGCATAACCGGTATGATACATGGTTTTATAAAACATTAAAAAGAGAGGGAAAGGTTTAAAAATTCATAAACGAATCATAATATAGTATATTTATAGAATAAAATTTGAATAACATTTTTTTATGGAAATTTTAAGGACATGGCACATGAAATAGGTCATGAAATGAAAAGAGATGTTGAGAATTCCATTACCTTGAGTAGTAACTTCTAAAACTATATGATCAAAACCATGGGGGTATTTAGAAAACATTGGGAGGAATAATTTTAAGGTATAAATAGAATAAATTATTATATTATGAATTTTGAATGAATAGGAATGAATAAATGGGTGGACATTTATAAAAATTGTGAGGGAGTTTTTGTTATTTTTTGAAGACACCTTAGTAGTTATATTTGCAAAACCATGGGCTTGGCCATGGAATTATTCCACTTGGGACACCGCATAACATATTTTAATTCACATGAGTTTTCTATAATTTAAAATTATATAATACATCATTATTATGTCATTAAACACAATGAAAATACAAAATGGTATTTATATTATTCACCGAAAAAATTAAATTTTTTACAAAAATCTAATAAATTAACTGTACCCTAATATGGACATTCTGAATTAAAAAATGGATTATTTTATCTATAAAAATACTAAAATATTAAAAATAATATCTAATAAAAAATGCATAATATCATGAAATGTAATGTTTTCGACACTTGAGAAAAAATATTTTATCATTTGTAATTAAATTGTATTGTTTTTATAACACAATTTCATTTTAATTAACATAATTAATAAACACTTATATGAATAGAATAATTTTTATCTCTATGATGAGTAATATTTTTACCTGAAAAATTAATTTATTAAATTTCATCTCTATTTTTATGAAAATCAATTTTTTAAATGAAAATGATGAAATTATAATTTCATTTAAACAATGGGATTACATTTTTAGTAACACAGGACTTGATAGATAACCACTTAAAACACCCACATAAGACCTAAGGGTAAGGTGTGCAATGGTGATGGAATATAGAGGAGGCTTAGATAGTAGTACATGAGTGGTATTCTCCACAAACATGAACTTATCCCATTGGCGATTTTATTGAAATTTAACGCGTTGAAGCTCGGTTTGGGCTTAGTCAAGAGTGAAGATCGGTGATTCCACCTCCATCCCATGCTGTAAAAGATGGGATTCTTATAGAAAGATTATATAGTATGAGGCTATTGAATCTTCTTTCTACATTATTTTGCCACTATAATTTCTATTAATATGCAAAAATTATAACGTTAAAACTATTAATATTGCTTCCAATAGCTACATTAACCAATAGTCACATGATGGTAAAACCCAATGGACAAATTTACATTATGATTCTATATTTTTATTTATTATGAAATAGTAGAAAATACATTTTTATTAAATAAAATATTATTCAAATGTTCTGGTTATTATAATTTTTCTAGATGGATTATGATCATGTTGTACTATTTGTTACTGGGAAAATATTCACATCTCATATTATAGTTTTTTAATATGAATGACTATATTTACTACTTACTTAATTCATATTCATTTATATCATATGATGAATTCATAAGAGTTATAAAGTTTTAGGAGGGGCCCTTTATAGACCATTAATATAGTGGTTTGGCTCAAGAGACAAAGAATCTGGGATATTGGGTGTATGCTTACACAATTATATATGATATTTTCGAGAAAGTCATTAGTGTTATGATTTTATTTTAATACATGATTCATTCAGTCATTTTCAAACCAGTTTTTATTATCCTTGTGATTTTTATATTGTTTTTTTATTCATCAATTTATTCCCCTTTTATGATTATTTTTATATGGAATATATTGTTGTCATTTATCTCATTCATTTTACATGTTCTTTTTTATTATATTATAGCTACCATTATATTATTTCCAAAATTAAGTATCCCTATTCAAATTTTTTAAAATTTTCTTTTCCCATCGATTCCAAGAATGGATCTATGAATGATTATAGGGATATACAATAATAAATAATAAATTTGGCATTATAATAATAAGTTAAATTGATTGTTTTATATTATAATTTGGGAGTTATTCATGTATATAATATCCCTATACTACTAAAATATTTGATCTATTGAGATGAATTTTCATGTACCTTTTTCCAATTATTAGGAATTAACACTTGATGTGTTTTTCTGGAGTTGGGCTTTTTCAAATTATATCAAATGAAATTAGTAGGCCCCTTGGTAACTAAAATTTTGAAAAAAATATACTCAATAACATAATCCAATGATAGATTCTAGTGTATATTTTTTGGATTAGGTAATATCATAAATATTTTTAGAAAGTATAAATTGTGTAGTTTTCTTAAAGTCTAAATCAATTTCCATATTATGAATGTTTATTTGATTTTGTAATATTTGAACCTTAGGGTATCAAGTTTGAAAATAGTTTGTTGAGTATTAACATAGAAATCACCCTTGATGGATGAGTGAGACAAAATCTGTGAAGATAGATAGTCACTCCTAGGGGATATTCTCATGTTCAATCAACTTTTTTATATAATACAACTTGAGAAATGTGATGAAATAACCTATGAAAACCTAGGATATTCAATATAGATATTGAAATACCCAATTTTATCATAGGATGATATGTATATGGTGGATAAAAATTTTAATGTCTCATATGCCCCTTTTTTAGATTTTTTGTGATGAGACCCTAAGATGAATAATAATATTATGGGTAAAAATTATGGGAATACAGCGCATCGGTTTAGAATTTGTTTTATTAAAAATTTTATTTGATTAATGATGAATTTTTATTTTCTAGGAATATGATACATTTTACAGATAAAATTAACGTCTAATATTATCTTTTATGATTAGTTAATTATAATTAATTGGAAGAAATTTTATTTCATTTCTTGAATATAATTTTATCAAATAAGTTAATGTAATATTAAAAATACATATGATGTTTGAGTGATGAATGTTTTTTTAAAGAAATTAAATATCATTGGTAGATTATATGATTAAGGTAAATGATAAAATATTGGTTATGATGGGGTTTTTTAGGAATATTGATTTAACTATTTTATAGAAATATATATTATTATACTATAGATTTATTATTATTCATGTTATTTATGGTTAATAATATTGTCTTTTAGTGATTATATTTTCAAAGGGTGAATGTTTTTATTATATGAAATTATGAGTGATATATGTTGTCTTGAGAAATATATTAAATGAATCATGAAATAATATCTGTTCAAATAAAACTAATTTTTATTTTTTTATATACTCAAGAATATTATTTTTATTTTTATGGTTTCATACTTTTTGAGTTGTTTAATTTTTTACCGTTGTTGTTATCATTGTTTCATTGAATATTCATACAATATTTCTCCATTTGAGAACTCATTCATATTTTATAATAGCACTACTTGGGTCATCAATTTTTTTTATTATTGGGATAGGTCGAATAATTATTTGTCATTTTTTTGATATTATAATTCTTTGAATGTTAATTTTAGTGCTAAATTCATTAAATTTTTTTCTCAAGTATTCCCTTCATGGATTATGAGATGATATAGAAGTGGATATTGATCAAATAATGAAAAAATAATTATATTATGATTATGGAATGGAAAAGATTTTAACTAAGTAAACTATCACAAATTCAATATCTTGAAAATAAAAGGATAAACCAACTATTGGAAAATTATATTTAAATATAAATATTTTCCTATTAAATTAATTTCTAATTAATTTTATCCTCTTCAATACATTTATGATTTATTCTTTATTTTAAATTAACGTTCACGTTACCATTTTCTCTATCACCCAAGTGAGTTGATTTTTTTCATTTTTACCCATGTGTCTATATTTAAACATCAAACCAATTATCTTATTATCAATGCACCTAATGAGTGTTTAATAGCATCCAATATGTATCCAAAAACACTTTTCTAAAACATTATTATTAGTATATTATAATATTTTGGTTTTCCAAAAATTTAATTTAAAATATTGAACCCTTGATTTCCAAGTTAAAAACAATTGTTAGAATAAAATTTATTTTAGGGATACGGAGGGATGTGACACCATGATAATATTATTATATAATATTAAAATTGATAGCATACCTAAGAAAAAACATTGAGTTTTAATAAAACTATGTGATACTAATAAAAGGTTATTAATTAAATGTGATAATTATTACCTAGAAGTTAAAGCAGTGTTATGAATATGAATAAAAACATTATGAAAAATATTCATAAATGATTTGTTTTTTGAAAATGTATAGATTAAATATAAAAAATAAGTACATGATTTTTATTAATGTCTACTTATGATTAAATATTAAATCTCGTAAGAAATTGGTACTATTGTATTATATTTGGAGATATTTTAATTAATTTCATTATAATATAGGAATTGTTTTTTGATAATATGAATATAATTTTTTAAGAATAATGTTATTATAGACTTAGGATGGTTTTTTATGAAAAGTTTGATTTTTTTTAGATTAGTGATAAAATTAAAATAATGTTAAAACTACCACTTTTTAGTTTGGTAATGTAATTTAGAAGACTCATTCTATTTTTTATTTGGTTTATAAATAAAATAAGAACCATTTTATTAAAAAAAATAAAAATTCTTATATTGGAATCATTATTAAATTTTATTTTTTAATTAGATCCTTTTAATGATGAATAAAACTATTTTCTAAAAAAACAATTTTCATTTCCTTTACAAATTTTAATAATAATTGATAACTAAAACATAATGAAACTAAATCTTGAAAAATTTATTCAATGTCTGAAATCATAAGGATAAAATTTGGTAAATAAGACACTTTAATTTTTAATATTTATTAATAGTAACTGTGGTAAATCTTTTTCATTCTGATAAGAGGAAAATGGATAAAATAGGGTTAAACCTCTGAGAAAAGGAATAAAAACCTCTATAACACATTATTCTTTATTACATTTTGATGAGTTTTATTCAACCCAAGAAATAATTAATATGAAATATAGAAATTTCATTTTAACAACCCATTAAATTATACAATTAATCATTATATTATTATTTTGTATTCCTGGATTATGTCATTTTATTCATTATAAATATATAATACAATTCTTAAAATTAAAAATGAAATTTTTTTATTAAACACATTTAATGTGTGTTTTTATTTAAATGTTTGATTTTCTGATTATTGAATTTTAATTTTTCAATACTACTTTCATATTTATATTAAAAATTTAAAGATTATCTATTGGTGATGTTTTGGGTATTGTTCCAAAATATTGATTTTTGTTTTAATAGTGACGAATACTTATTTTTATTGATAAATGTAATTTATTTTAATGAAAATATAATTTAAATATTAGTCTGTTATTATTATATTATAAGATTTTAATTTTTATTTAAAATAATGAAAATATGGGATTTGCAGTGGATTTTATACATGAATTTATTATTAAACTATTTAATATTTAAAATGACTATTTTTCAAAAAAAAGTATTTTTTTGTGTGTTTCATGTTTAATGATAAATGAAAAATTTCAAGTTCATATTTATTTATTTCAAAAAATAGAGTACATATTTGGAATTTGTTAGTCAATATTTATTTAATACATCGCTTTTTTGTCAATAAATAGTATCCTTATTAATTTTAATTATAAATTTTCATAGTAAATCATGTTTATGTTAAAAATAAAATTATTAGAATTATTAAATTCCCCAAAACCAATATAATTCTTATTGTATTGTTATATCTCGACCTTATTCATCCAAGGGATAGATTGAAGGTCTTTTGGTTCATATTTTATGGTATCATGACCTTTACAGTATTTTTCATAAGAGGATGTCATACATCTCACACACTTTTGTTAATAAGTGATTAATTTATATTATGAAATTATATATATGATTTTCTCCAATGTAATTAGTATTCATTAATTTAAAATATAAATCATAATAAGGAAGGTTTTTTAATATTTATTTTTTAAATAATTACATTAAATGATTTCATAAGGATTACAAAATAATTATTTAATTAAAGGAATAATTAAATTAAAAAATAAAAAATATTTAAATAAATATAATTTTAGTTGAATAATATTATGAAAGAATGTTCATGATGATTTTTTTAAATATAAACAATTTTTTTCGAATTTTAGTTGTTTTCCTCATATTATTAATGTCAATGTAATGAATAGTTGTAAAAATAGATATTTTGAATATTTTATTTCTTTTAATATTTTGTTAAATAATATATAATTCCAATAGAAATTAAATTATTCCAAGTGAATATGATAAGGTTTAATGTATCAAAAATGGTAAAATTATGGGTTTGTTTATTTTATTGTATCTATAATAACTCTAAGAGTAAAATATGATTTTTTTGTTTGTAAGTGTTTAAGGAGTTACATATGGATAAAAGTTAATGGATAAGTGTATATATATAGTCAACACATATATTTTTTTAATTTATAATGGTATTTGTACACTTATACATTATTTCAATGAAAATAACTTAGTTTGGAGCCACATTCCATCACAAAATAATTTATATTAATTTAATAATTTTAGAAATGAAAAGAGTGCCCCTCCCATATATTTTAAAATGGATTATATTATTGTGTTTTAATAACACACAAAAACTATATTGGTTTATCCAATAACTATGCCAATATGTTACTAGAATCCCTCCCCGTATTGTAGATAATTTTTTTATTTATATTGACAATATTATGGGTCGGATGTATTTAATAAAATCATGTTTTCTAAAGAATAGTTATGAGATATATCTTTATGTTTTTTATTTTACTTTTACTCAAGATCCCTCAAAGATGCATAATCCATGATAAAATTAAAAATTAAATATCATCAATATACTTATATGAAATTATGTTATTTGAATGACCTATATCTGTATTAATTTCATATTTACTAATATTAAAAGATGATATAATGTTCAATCTCATACCCTTCCCTAAATTGAAAAATGATATCATCATTTGTGCGTACCTGGGGCATGCCACCTCTCTCGGTGATGTGATTCATTGTTCAATATCAAATCATCGTGAATATATATATATATATATATGATCAAATTTAAAGCATTGATATTAAATTTATTGTATTATGATCATACTTTTAATAACATAATAATAGTTTGGTTATTCCCATGATGATATTTGAAAAACAGAATCATTACTCAGGTGTGTAACATCAAAACTAGGGTGTATCTAAATGGTTCTTTGAAATGGTGGGTCACAAGGCCTTAAGAGTTTATCCACACACACTAGAGGCTACTGACAAGTAGTGAGGGACTATTAAGATATGGTGGGGAGACAATACCTACATGTTTAGAATAAGACTATGATTTAACAAGTGAATTAATAAAGAGAGACATAATATAAACCATCAAAATAGATAACATCCAGATGAAAATGATAAATATAAAATAATTCGATTCATATAAATTTTTATGAACATGGGATGTCTCTATACCATGTGGTAGGAAACACATGGCAAAAGATGTGTACTACAATATATGATTGAAGGTACAAAATAGAGAAATGAACTATCGAATGATATAATAATGATAATAGAGAGGTCCTTGAATCTGATTCCCCTAAGAATAATCAATAATGGATTTTAAAGAATCCACTTACCCCAGTCTCTACCTACATGAATGAATTCTATTTGGGTACCCAACGGTGGATCAGAAAGGGTTGGAAATGACACTCTTTAGGAAACAAATATCTTTTTATATAAACATATATTTTGTGTGTATAAGATAATATTGTGTGAAATATATAATAAGAGTAAAATGAATAAGTATTTTTGATTCTATATATCCAAACAATGCTCACAATAAATAAGAAATCATGAAGACAAATAACATTAACACATTATAAAGAATGAGAGATACTTTCATGTCTAATAACAATTAGAAAACCACTATATATATGGAAATATGTAAAAAATGAAAAAAATTCCACTATAACATCAATCAAGTTAGATAAGAGAAGGGACACATGGTCAAGATCGATTATTTAAATTAGAAAGGCAACTTTATTGTTTCATAGAAACAAGGGAACGATCAAATGAATAATTGAATAAGGAGTAATCATTATTTCAATGGATAATCCCCTTATCCTACTTTGTAATGTCTTTGGTTGATCCCATTGAGCATGACCAAGAAGTATGCCCAAGGTGGTCCATGAAATCTAAATCCAATATGTGTAAATATTTGTATAATTAAATGTAATTCAAATCCATGATATATAAATGTCAATTGATTCATCTGTGGCCTAAACTGTGTAATCTAATTATATATCCACATGGGATAGATCCAAGTTGTAGATATTTATTTGGAGTCCCAATCAATTACCTTTTAAAAATTGTACCCTTTCTCTGAGTTCAACAACTCAATCCAAATTTTTCATTCAAAACATTTAAGAAATTTCAATAATATCTCATCACATGGATAAGGAGGCATAACCCTATCCAAATATATAAATCAATTTAATAATTATCCCACTAATATAGAGAGCAAACAAACACCTAAAATGGGGTTGTATATCAAGGGGAAGATGCATAAACACACATCACCAGTGATCTTGGTTGAGGTTGAAAACCTCCAACCATCACATGTTACCATGTGGGAATACATTCAAGGACTCACCTATTTAATCTCGTTATTCAATTAATTTTGGAAAAATTCCAAAACTTTAGTGAATAAAATAATGGAAACTAACTCTAAAAAAGATAGATTTTTGGGAAAATGTGTGTTCCACCAACAACTTGCCTATGGTAAAACATTCATCAATCATTGGATCATAACTCGAACAAGATTATATGAAAATAGAAGAATGGGAAAATAACTTGAAAGTTTTTCATTTAATAATTTATCAAAATAACTCCATAGACATCAAAAAAATGATTAAAAGTGTTAGAATAATGCTTAACATACCTTTGTAGGTCTAACAAGGTGAATGACACATGAATTACATTTGGGATGTTGAAAATTCATCATAACAAGGGATTTGAGAATCAATTTAAAAAATAATACCCTATATCCTCTAGAATTAAGTATGGATGAATTTTTTATTTTTTAGAAAATGAAGCACAAAATAGTAATTTCAAAATAAATCATAGTCACACAGTTTGGATTAATGGTGGGAAAAATACTACTCCACAATGTTCCCCTTCCTATATTAATACCCATGTGGCATGGTCATGGTTAATGATTCACAAAAACATTAACCAACTATGTATTTTGAATCTACTTAAAAAGCCATGTGGTTTAAACAGGACTATGGACATGGGAAGATCCCCAGAGCACCCACATAGATTATACTTACCAATCGTCCTAAATACCATTTCTAAAAATCGGGCTCTGGTCTTCGAACAGGACTCCAAAAACCCATTATACTCTTATGACTACATTAGACACCCAAATTTGGGAAAAACTAAGGAATTAAGTTTAAATTCAAATTTCTCTTACTTGAATAATATCCTAGGATCATAAAAACATATCCTATTAAGACAACTCTTCCATGGGTTTATCATCAGAGGGGGGTGAAACATCTAGAAATCATTCAGGCCACTAATCATGTATATATGCCTCTATCTCCTTGGTTTCATCCTACACATGACCATGCACACAAAACTCTTGATCTAGAGGAACCGACCTACCTCCTAGATCATTTATGCTCTCATCAAGGATTCATATATTATTCTCACAAAAAAAACATATACTTATAACCCATCCCCACTGAGATGAAGATTATGATTCGGTTATGTTGATAATAAAATATCCAAGATACATTATTTTCATCATGAATGGATCAATACCTATGTAGTAATTGAAATTAAATGATACTGGACGAACACTATCTAGAATAATGACATTCCTAAAATAAATATGCAAAATCATAAAATGTTTCTGAATATTCATGATATCAATCCTCAATTATATATATATAATCACTAGATCACTGAAATCAATATCTATTGGTTGACAAAGAAAATCAATGTACTATTAATGACAAGACTATTTTAATAAATCTATTTATGAATCAACTATACTTTCTCTAATTTATCAATGACTAGATGTAGTCTAAGCAGTGATACCTATCCAGCCTCTAACTAGAATTGAGGTGATTAACATGGACGACATATAAATATTTATAAGTTTCAATATTAGTTTTCACCTTATAGAAATTAATGTAGGTTAATCATACTAGGGTTATATGAATACCATAATATTCTAGAAAATAGAGGATGCATTCTCTAAAAATATTCTTTAAAACATGTATTTTTTCTATGAATATCCATCTTTCTAGGGGTGGAATAATGTTCCCAAAATCAAATATAAACACAACACACTCTTCAAGACCTTCCAAAACTGAGATGTGATTTATGTGTCCAGATAAAATTAAACGGAATGAGGAACCCTATGAAAGAACACAATCTCATAGATATAAAGTCTCTCGATAAAATCTAATGTGAAGGTAACCTTGATTTGTATGTAAATGTGGAAGATTCATTAGGTTGTCTAGAACAACCCACATGATAACACAACCTCAAAAAGGACTTGACAAACCGATCATAATTTCAATCACAACACTGACATATTTGTAATCCTAAATTGGAAACTATTGTAAAATCCCTTCTGGTCACTAGGATTCCACCTTCAACTAATGACTTGTGGAACACTTCTTGAAAAAGCAATCTACCTATCATTTCAAACATGGACACAAAAATTGGAAGTGTATTTCTTAATAAATCATAGTCACACCAGGATGTATCACCCAAGTGGAAGAATTAAACCCTCACACAATCTCTTCATATATTTCTACTGGGAAAAATATGACAATGTATACATAGAGTTTCATCCTTACCAACAATCCAATTATTATACGGGACCGCAAAAACCATTCTCTCTCATAGGTCAAGGACCATAGAGTTTGGAAACTCATACATTCTCACACTATCTATAATTGTCGATGTAACTATCATATATGAGATAATTATTAGTCAGTGATTATCCAGTACCTCCATGTTTATCTCAAAAAATAAGGATATTTTTTTTTCATTCACTAGTGGTATTCTGCTTTTCAAATAATTAAGTTTTTTGGATCAAATAATATTATACTAAATTTCAATTACTAGAAATAATTCTAGATGATAATAAAATTATTATAGAATATCATTAATACTTTTATGCAAAGGTTTATTCCACGCTTTATAAATATGTTCTTGAGGTTTTTTTGGTATGTGTACACCACATAAAACCCTCCCAAAAAAATGATCCTCAAAAAAAGAAAAGCATGAAATACTAAAGATGACTCATGATTGTGTGTCTGGTAGTTCCTATAATGTTTTATCAAAAAAGGATACCTCTATGTCAATAATATGTATCCCTTTATTAGGATAGATTATAGACCAATGCCTGAGGCATCCCAATATACAATATAGATTCTCCCCAGCTATAGAAAAATTTGGATGGGCATTTAAGTCAGCCTCCCAATAATCTCAATAAATGATATCTCATAGGAATATGACCAATAGAACTTAATAACATTGTTATTTAATCCCATAATAGGTGCTTTAGTGTATGGGATGTCCTTTATAAAACACATGTAATATAAATCATGCCACCACAAACACTGAATGTCATAGAAATTCTTCATTTTATCCATATAAAACACATCACCACCCTACTATAGTACCATATATACTTATATCTACTAGGCAATGTGATAATTTTCTATCTAGAGTTAAAAATTTTTGATCTTGGCAAATAACCCATGTTATCTCAGTGTATTCTTAATGATGTCAATGTTCTTGGAATGATCATGTCGATTTTGAGAATACACCAATATTTCATCCACAAAACCACCCAAAAAGAGTCTAAATATGGGTGGAAAACAAGAATCATGAATTCCATGAAAATTAATGGTTCATTCATGAGAATTAATTGAATAAAATGATACTTTCACAAACCACACCTTCTATAAAAAAAGTGTACAAGGTTTGAAATACTGTTGTACATGTACCTAGAGATAGCATAACCTCAAAAAAATCATTGGAAACTTCCTCACTCTAATAGAGTTGATAAAATAAGTCTTATATTTTGGAAACCGATAATGATTCTTACCCATCCACAAGTTCAATTTCTAATAATCCACACTTATCCTAGTGGTTTTATCTAACATCGTAGTGAAAAGGACCAAAAAATTAAATGAAAATGTATTGGTTCATAAAACCCTCTTTTCCTCTAAGACAGAACACTATATCTTCAGAAATTTTAGCTTATTAGAGGTTTTACAATTAGGGGGAATAAATACTATTGATTCTCCTAGAACAAGCTCAATAAATTAGTTTACATCTCTCTCAAGAGGTAAACTAGAAATGTCGTCTTGGAATACTTCACACAACAAATATACTACAAATGGGAGTTCAGGCTTTCATATTCTTGGATTATAAAAAATATGGCTAGAAATATGAGTCTTTATACCACCAATCCCATAATCCATATTTATAGATTTACATTCAGGGACATCACATTCCCCATTGTGAATAAAAACCCCACCCTCTATGATGTGAATTTCGATAACTGGTGATATAAATCAATGAAATAATTATGTGAAACCAACCAATCCGTATCAAGAATAACATAAAAACCTATATTCATGATGATAATGATGTCTCATACTAAGGGAATCTCAAAAACCACAAGGAGTAACTCCCTCTACTAATATACAACCTCATATCATATCCCCAATGGATTATCATGTGTAATAATACTCTATAAAAAAACTTCTCATTAGGCCCATGAATCCCTAAAATAAGTATATATATATATATATGAATGAACATGGAACACAATTATCAAAAAGAGAATACATAAGAGTATAATATACTATGATCATAAATCTCATAGTAGATTTAATGGTTATCTTCCTTTTAAGTATAGGATGTACTGAATTAATCTATCAAAAACCTTGTCCCAGAGAAATGCCTTCAATACATTGAGGAGGCCCACCTAGCTTTCGAGAAGAAACTGATGTTTGGATCCCCCGAAAGTGACCCCCTCCTCAACTTTAATGACTTGTATAACCCCAACTACCTTCATGGAATAGAGATAAGAATCCTACTCTTATATCCAGATTTGGTTTAGTCCCCTCTAACTGAACACTAGGGTAACTGTCCTGAAAAAACATTTGATTGTGGACCATCATATTATATAATTGGCATATGACTTGGTCTGTATCACACTAGAACCTCATATTTACATGTATATTAAACTAATTAATGGTGATATAACTTCCAGTAATCACACCCATTCTTGAATTCACATTATGAGAGGTCTCAAAACCTTTCTTCCTATAACATAAAGATGATCTATTAGGCCGAGAAGATACATGAACATTATAAATTTCCCAGATACCCTCAATATATGCTTAGTGATAAGCACTTAATTTGTTATCTTATTTATAGTAGTCAATGAAAACATGTTTACATGGGATCAAAAAACATTCATGAGGCCTTCATCAAATAATATTTCCCTAGATGGATCATCAACAAGATACACAAGTACAAAGAACCGAAACTCTATAGACTAAGTTGAAGACTCCATAACATTCATAGGTCCCTTATCCTGATCCATAAACTCATAATACTATTCACCTTTCAATGTATCAAGAATGAAGTATTCAAAGAACTAGTTTCTAATCCCTATAGATCATATCTCAGAGCCTATTATACTAGTTTAAAACATCCTAACAGTTATTTGTAGATCCTCGTAGAATATGCATATTAATATTATCTATATTCTGATGAGGAGTCTAGAAGTGCTCAGAAATCAATAATATAGCCTCAAGACACATCTATGTAGCATGTGAACCACCATCACCTGAAAATGTTTGTTGTTTCCCCTATTAGAACACTTGTGTTAACTTTTCTATAATTGTGGTAGGACGGAGGACTCCCTGAATAGTCTAAATAATGTATAGAAAAACCTAACGATGAATTCTGTCATCACCCATATCAAGAACAATGGGTGGTGTTATGACTAGAGGTCTACTAGTGTATTAGGTACCACCCCATATAGTGAATGGTCATAACCATTATTTTATCATATGGTTGGAGCTCGTCATGGTGGAAAATCTATACAAATGAAATGTGAACACCTAAAAATTATTTAATAATTAAAAGACTGTAGATATAAGCATTGGAATCGTAAAAAATTATTATTAAAATCCACAACCCTCTTCGAGCACTTAAAACCTGAAGTGTGTAATTATAGTAATTACAAAAATAATCATAGACACTACCTACTGCCTGCTACTATTTTTGGGTCTTGGTCAATCTCTTTATTATACAACATTTGTCCTGGTTTATAAATTGTCTATTGAAATTAACTATTCAATTTAATGTATACCTTTCCATTTCATTAATTTAGTTTCATTTAAATTTATATTTATATTAAAATTATCATTAAATGGTTAAACTATATGGATCCCCACATATAATTTACAAGGTCTCATACTACATGTAAATTAAAGTGTGAACTCTATTTACTCCCTACTATAAGATGTTCTAGTGCATTAGACCAATGGTATATGACTCATATCGCAATAATTAATGGATTATGGTTACTTATATAGCCAATATATGAATACAATAATTATTTTATATTAGGAACATGGAGTAATTGTTCTATTTCTTAATAAACTAAAAGAAATGTTAGCCAATAACTATTATATTACACATGGTACAAATAATAAATGGATTTAAATTTACAAATTAATCCTATATGGAATGAATTATTCATGACATAGGTATCCTATAAGGTTAGTAAAATGATTTATTTCCCATCCATCCTTAGAATTTCATTGGAAATAAAAATACATAAACAAAAGGATCATCAAACATCACAAGACATAAAAAATTGTGAAATCAAATCAGTTTACAGAAAATAATATAAAACAACAATTCCCATATGAAGAACATTTTATTTTTTGGTAAGAGGGATATCTACTCCAAGACATAGATAATTACAAAAATTTAACACTTTCGAAATATCCTTTCTAATTTTCATAAGAAATAAGAAAAAATAAAATAAATATGCTATGATACTACTTTGTATCCTATTATCATGAGTACTTATAACTAGTTCCCTAAGCTAATGGGTCCAACGACATTAATCTAAGCTCCCCATCAGCTAGAGTCTATGACTAGATGTGGGGGTCTTTGGTGATATGTTGGGGAGACTATACCCTCATTTTCAATGTAACACAATAGTATCAATATTGAATAAATAAATGGATACATAATATAAATCATTGATATAAGATAACATCCAAATTAGAGTAAAAATAATCAAAAATAAATGGCATTTCGTATACAAGTTGATGAACATGACATGTATCTATAAAAAATTGTTACCAATACATGTGAACATATATCCAGTAAAATAGGTGTATCATGGTAACAATGTTTGAGAAGAACTGTCTTTAGATAGAATAATATTAATAGATCGGTCTAATATTCCCTTTCTCTTATGCATAATCAATCAAGTATTGTATAGTGAAATATTTTATTGATATCTACCTGGATCCATGATGTTTTTTTAGTTATCCAAAAATTGCACAAATAGGGATGTGAGATGAAAAAAAGTAGGAAACCAACAACACGTTCAATATTATGTATAATATGTGTATATAATATAATAATGTGAAATATATAACTTGAATAAAAGGAATAATCACATGTGATATATTCCAGTAAACCCAAGCTCATTGTAAAAATGAAACCATTAACACAAAAAACTATTAATCATGATAAATTAGGAGTGAAAATACCTAGTATACCAATGTAAATAAAATATCCATATGAGGGTTTATATGTAAATAATGATAAAACATCCTCTGTGGGTTGTTCTGAGTAATAAAATTCAAGTACTACATGGGGTGGATCAATGGTATATACGATCAATGCATACTTATCATAAAATGCATACAAAGGTTCATATCTAAGGTATAAATGACCGTGGAATCATCCTCATGTTTATAGAGAGTCCCCATAGCCAACTTGATAAATAATATGGTGGAGCTCAAGGGGCAAGTCTGTGGAGATTGTATATGATTTTCCATCAAATATGAATCCAAGGAGTATCATTTTACCTATAATCCAATGTAATATGGATCCTTAGAGTAAAAATTTTCATAGAATACACAATGGGAAGTTCTATGTAATCATGTCTCAGACCCACATGATCTATATCCAAGATGTAGAAAATTTCTTCGAATAAAAACCATTGACCATATCTAAATGATACCTGATCCATAAAGTCATCAATGTCATTCCACATTTTACATTAAACAATATTAATAATTTTAATGATATGTAAAAATCAAGTAAAAGGACATATAAAATCCCCTAATATCTCATTAAATTAAAGATGGATCCCACTATGATAGTGATCTATCACACAAATCTTAAGATGTGGTATTTCATGAGGAAGATACCTAAACAGACCACAAAAGTGATCTATGTTAAGGTAGAAAACCTCCATTCGTCACATGGTAGAAATTTTAAAACATAACAATGATCACTTATTTTAATCAGGGATTCAACTAATTATAGATTAATGTTGCAAGGTCTGATGTGAATGACATATATAAAGATATATAAAAAATTAGGGTATGTGGGAAAATTTATAAATTTCTAAACATAAACCCATGGTAGAAAAATCATCTAGTATCTTCTCATTACATGACAATTAGTAGAATAAAATGGTGGATCAAATAAAAACCATGGAAATAGGGCATACTATATCACATAACAAAAAACCCAATGATATGAATAAAATTGATGAAATATGAAATATTAACATAAAACATACTGATATGCCTCAAATGACATGAATGACTCATGCATATTAGTCTGAATTGTCACACCTGGGTTTTTTGAATTCACATTTGTTCAAGTTCAGGTTGGGTTCTTCATTATTTTAATTGGATCAATGTATGACCATTATGAATTTTGAGGTAGTTAATTTTTATATACTTATCCTAGTGATTTTCCATGAATTCTACATCAAATTTTCAATATAAAATTAGAAAAATTGGTCAACCAACCCTACCACACGGTTGGAGCATAGTTGGAATAAACTATGTGCACTGCCCATGTAAATGTGTGATAGGGTTGGGTTTCACCTAGAATTATTGGAATGAAATCTACATGCTAAGTCATACGATCTATATAGTGGTCGCACGGTCTCTGCTTGGTTTAAAAAACCATGCAGACTAACTGTGTGGTCATCCCAGCTCATTAAATATGTTTTTCCTCATTTATCTCTCTAATAGTTTACCCCCTTTACCCTATATTCATAGAACCTATCATCCATCCATGACGTAGGCGTGCCTCCCTCCATTCTCCCTTCTTCTTGGGATTCTATTTTTGGTAGTTTTTTACTCTGATTCTTTAATAATTCTCCATGTATGAACCTTCTCACTTTTTATCTTCCTATAATATAGGGTCTGATTTATATTTTTTTGGGATAAAATTATAAAATATGTGGGGTTTCAATTTTAGGGTTTTTTTGGTTTATGAGAGGTCAATTTTGATTTCTTATGTTTGATCTCACCATCTTAGATTTTGTTGAGGAGCACATCCAGTTTCACACCAATTTTCAATGTTTCTCCAAATTAGGTTGGTGGTTCAATGACCAAACACTATTAGAAGAATTTAATATGTTAGTTTTAATTTATATATATGTTCTATGCTTTACTTTTGGGATGAGAAAGAATATTTTTAAGGTATTTTACATGGTTATGTGATGGGAAATTATTTTATAAATGAAAATTGTAGGTTTTATCTATATTAAATAGTGTGGAATTTCATGGGAATGTTTTGTGGGTTCCTTGAATTGAGAGAAACATGTTTTTTAAAGATCATGTTTGAGAAAGGGTTTGGGTTTTAGTTTTCAAAAGGAAATGTAATAATTTATCATGTTTGGTTTGTTTTTAATTTTTAAATATGAGTTATTAATTGTTTAAATAATGAATGGAATGTCTTTGAAATGATTATGGATTGTGTTTGATTTTAAAATGGTTATTGGACCATGAAATTTATAGAATTATTGTTTGTACTCTTTTTAACGGGAATTTTCGGAATGTTCAAGTGATGATAGATGGATTTAAAAAAGAGTTTTTGGTGTGATTAAAATGGAAAATGATTTGTGTTGTGAATAATAGGGATTAACATGAAATGACTTATATTGGTGTGTGAAATTGGTGATATGTGAATATGAAATTGTGCATAAGGTAATACTAGTTGTATAGGAGTGCAGTCTAAAACTAGTGCACTAGTGATATGAAAATATCTCTCTTGGTTTCACATGGCTGGATTAGTGATTGAAACACTAACTAAAATAAGATTATGATTGATCGCCAATAGAACATTGGATGTCTCTCTATTCTGTTAGATCATGCATAAGGATGCTAAAAGTTATAGTTACCATGTTTCACTATGGTATGAGGTTCTAGTGTCTTTGTTGATTGATATTAACCTTTGGTATTTACCCCTATCGATACACTTATATGATGTGGTTCCATCCATTGGTACACGATGGGCCACGTATGTGTGTGTCTATTTTTTTAAAATTATCTTATCATTTTAAGAAATTTGGTGTGAAATTTATTTAAATGGAAGTCTTAATTTTTGAAAATTTTACTAATAAATATTTTCCCTCTAATTTAATAAAATAAATTTATATAAAGAATAATTTTAGTTAATATTTTAAACATTATGGAATGGAATCACATTATTTGGGTGGAATTCTACAGTACTTAGATCACTAACTACATATATCCTTGCGTGAATGTTGACTTTATATTATTGTCTCATGAAAATGAAAGGTGAATCATGTTATTAGTGGTGGATTGAGGATGTTTCTCCTCTTATTTCATGGAGTTATTGGATGAAAATATATTTCTGTTTTCATTGTTTTACATTAGATATTTTTTAATTTGCTAAAATTTTAAATTTGAGGTTTTTATGCCATTTTTGGTTTTATATTTTCAATATTGGTTAGTTTATCTTGTTTGATGGTTTCCGATATGAAAATTAGTAAAATGATTCCAAAATCCTTTTTTTGACACCAGAGAAATTCATTGCGGCCCATAGGGATCAAGAATACCTTTTGGGCCATTCTATAAACCGGGTTGGGTGTCAGATCATATGACAACATATATTGGTTCATGATAAAAATGTATCGGTGTCTATTATTCCATTTTGGTTAATGTTGTTTGGATTAATGATTGGGTAGATGATTGATATGATTGTTATGTTTTTTTATGAGTAGGTTCCATGGCTAGCACACCTTGTGAAGGGACTCATGTCACCCGGGGAAGTTGGTTTGTATTTGAGTCATTTTGTTATTATGGTTCTTTATTGTTTGGGTAAATGAATTGGGAGTTGGTCCAAAGGATTACTTGAGCTCATAGGACCTAAAAATCCATGTGGAGTTAGAGAAATTTTGTGAGAACATTTTCTGTGAGAGTTGTATGATTAGTTTATGGCCATCAACCATATATCCATGTTTAACATATGTAATAGTTTCCTCCTATATTTATTTGTTTCTTTTTATATTTTAATGTTATTTAAACAACACTAATTTCATAATTTGAAAAATATATATTTAAATGTGAAAATGGTTGTTTGCAAAATGGTTGAAATTGGGTTTTCTAAATTGTTTTGAATAAAGCCTTGAAAATATGGATTTATATAATATGGTTTGAGTAAATGGGGATGAGTTTATCGAGATGGGATTTTTATAATAATTTTTTTTGTTTATCATCAATAATTTGTTCAGAAAGAGGGAAATTTAGTAGTGAATCGGTTTTTGAAACTTGTTTTATATAAGAAGACATGATTTTTTAATTAAATTTTTATTGATAAAGTGGGGTTTGATGTCAAGTAGATAATGTTTTGAAAAGGGATTAAAAGTTTTAGAATTGATGTGTAGTGTTTATAAAAGGTATTTAATTAAAATGTGGTGATTTAAGGAAATGTTATGTGTGATTTAAATTGTGTTTTGAGTTTTTTGTCCATTGGTTTTTGAAAAGGGGATTTTTGAGATTTGAAATAGAATTGTAGGTTAAATGTTTTTCCATGGAAATTTTTTACTTCTAGTGTTTCTATGAGTGACCACATGCATAGGATATGTGTATATATTGGACGAGTTCCAATTTAGGCATGGCAAAATATATCTGTGAGACTCCATGGGATAATATTGGTGATAGTGAAACACCCCAATCCAATTTTACATTGAAAAAATATTTTGAAGGAATATGTTTTCTATCTTATTGTATTTTTGGAATACCATTGTGACGAATTTTGAGCCTAATAAACCTATTTGGTTGATTAGTGTTTCAAGATAAGTTCTTTTCAGATATTTAGATATGAGATAATTTTTTGTCAGTTTTAATGTAAAATTTTATAGAAAGCCTTTGAGTATGTTATCTTTTTTGTGTGTTTGGTATTTTATTACGGTCTGTTTCATCTAATGGACTAGTTTGGTTGGGTCCTTGGTTTTTCCCTTGTCGGATTGTATACACCCCAATAATGAGTAAATGCATGATTGATGTGTGGCCACAAGTGATTCGCCACTAAAATACCTTTAAATATTTCAACGTAAGACTTCCTTCTTAGGTTTTAGAATTGAATCGAACTCTTAATTGTTAGTTAATTAGATTATCTCATAGTTAGAGATTAGATTTTATAGGAGTTGAATAACACTTTAGTTTCCTTGATCCATTTGAGTCATCAAAGGTGATGTTTGAAACCTTTAATACTAATGGTCTTATCAGGAAGCAGTGAAGGGTATAGCATACAGAAATGTGGAAGTAGTCTAGAGTTTTAAGTGTTGCCTACTATCTTAAATAGTCTTTGGGTCTTTCATTGGACCTATCGAACAAAAGTTCATGTACGGCAACCTGTGTGGGAATTTTGGTGCTAAGATGTTATTATGTTTGTTTGTAGGGAATCGTGTGCTTCTTGGGTCTCAGTTTACGGTCCCTCTCATTGTAATTTTTCTATCAATTATGGGGTTCATGTTCAGTGGAATCATGCATAGTTTTGTTATTCTTTTAAGGGATATGGGGATTTTTTAAAATCTTTTGGAAAGATGTATTTTAATAGTATTCATTCTTTTTTTTCAGTGAATTTCAATTTTATTTATTTTATATGAGAGTTTCATACATGTGTTATTCCTTAATAAGTACTTTATTTAAGGTGAATGGGATGATGCATGTTCTGTTTCTCAACCCTTATCTTGGTAAGGGTGACATGTTAGAAGAAAATGGGTTCTGGGATGTGTTGTGTTATGTTGGTGATGTCTACATTGTGTCATGGTTTCTTTTGGCACAAGGGGTGTTCTGTTTAGGGGTTATCAATGATTGACTATGAGGAAAGAGAAACTTCAATCATTAGAGATTCAACCATAGTTCCTAGAAGGAACATGGTGTGTAGTTTAAACCATTGATGGGTGTGAATTACCATGGTTTTACATCTATATGAAATTTGGATGATGATGATTGTTTAAGACTCCTTTGTGGATGTTTTATAGTGAATGTTCTTGTTTAGTGGAAATATACAATGGGATTATATTTTATCATCTCAAACTATGTCGGTGAGAATGTCTGTGTGGGTTTTCATGTATTGTCTGCCTCAATATTTAGTTTTGATTTCTATTTATTTTTTGCCTCATCTGAGAATGGTAATTCCCCGTAAGAGTAGTGAACCTTGTAGATTTTTTCATTTTGTTTTGGGTCTGTTTCTCAAGAACCCATGCAGTGGAAGATTGTGTTGTGTGGGATGATCCCAAGTTATTTCTTGTCAGGTTTTATATGTAAGTCTATGCATGTTAGTTAATATAGTTAGTCCTTATTCTAGGGAGACCCACCATGGGTCCTAATGAAAACCCTATGGAATGAATTAATGGTAGGCTCATTTGAATTCATTATTTGTTTCAAGTAAATTGTAGGAATTTCATTTGGTGATGTTTAAGGTGTTTCAACTTGAGATGTAGTTTGATTTTTTTATTACTTTAGGAATATGGCATAAATTTTGTTTGGTATGGTCTGTGGTGTTTTTAATCATGAGGATGGATTATGAGCAGTGAGAGTTTCTTATCCATTAATCATTGAAATATAGGTTCATTTTCTTTTGAGGGTGGGTGTCACAAAGTGGGGAGTCTATATTGTTCTTCCGAGTTTTATTTATAAAACACTTTTTCCAATAGTAGTGTTGTTTTCATCATATAATTTTTCATTCATTAGTAATTTTCTTCTGTTATATAAGAGTACATATTCTTTATTCCAAACCAACATTATGATGGATTTTCATGGGTGGAAAGATTTATCATGGGGAGAATTGTCAGGAACGGGTTTTTCAAATCACCATTTTTCTGGTTCGGGTCAGGTTCTAAGTCATTTTTCTAATGAACAAGGAATGATAGGTTTGAATTTTGTTGTATTTAATTTTTATATCCTTATCTTAGTTAATTCCCATGATTTATCCATTTAATTTAATAAAAATTATAAAAAAAATAGTGGAAAAACCCTAGACAATGATTGGCGTAGTGTTAGCATAAACCGTGAGCCATACCTAGGTAACCATGTCATAGACCTTATTCGTAGCCAGAAGCGATCACACAACTTTCTCAATGTAAGTCTGACTTTGTATATTTCCTTTTCGGTAGGTGTCTTCCTCAACAAAGACAGTCACATGGCCTCCTCATAGTTTGAAAATTTGTGTGTACTAGCCATGCAACCATTATAACTCATTAAAAATGATTTCTCTCTTTTCTCTTCCATAATTTTAACCACCTTTCCCACTGTCTCTTGACATACTAGGCCCTTGAAGCCATATGCATGCCTCCCTATATCATCCCCTCTTCTTATGCTTTGTTATTTGGGAATTTTGGACTCAAATTCTTCAATAATTCTTTATGTAAGTCCCCTATCACTTTTTTCCTCTAATATAGTGGTTTATTTTTATTACATTGGGGTTCCTTCTCTCTAGAGTATGGGGTTCTAATTATAGTGTTTGTTATTATTTATTACAGGTCGATCCTGATGTCTTATGTCTAATCACTCCTTCGTATGGTTTGTTCAAGGTGCGGTTGCGGTTTCACACATATTTCATGAGGTTTCTCAATAAGAGGTTGGTGGTTCCATTCACTAACATTATTAGATGAATTGAATATGATTTAATGAATTATAAAATATGTTATATGGTTTAATTTTGTGGCAAGATAGGTTATTTTATGTGGTTTTACTAGATTATATGATGGGAATGGATTTTAAAAAGAAAAAAGACTAGGTTTTATATATGTTATTTAGTATGGGGTTTCATGATAATGTTTTATGGGTTATTTGGATGGTGTGAAACATGTTTTAAAAGGAACATGATGTTGAAAAGTGTTAGGGTGTATGTTTTTAGAATGAAATGAAATAATTTGGCATGTTTGGCTTGTTTTTTATTTTTAAATTTCATTTATACATTGTTTTAATGATGAAAGGCATGTTTTGGAAATGGAAGTTATTTATGATTGATTTTACAAAGGGGATTTACCAATTTCAATGGTAGATTAACTGTTTGTTATTCTTTTGTTTTAGAAAAGGGGAATTTTTAAAATGTGTAAGTGAATCTAGATGGATTAAAAAATAGATTTTCGTTTGAGAAAAATAAAAAATTGTTTTTTATAGAAAATAGTGATTTCCTTGAAATACATTCTATTGGTTTACTAATGTGGTTATATGTGAAAATGATATTAAGAAAAAGAGAATCATAGTTATCTATGTGGACATACTAGAACTTTTGCACAAGTGATACATAAGTGGATTATCCCAGTTTCAATTAGGTATATTGATGATTTCAACACTAACTAAACTGTGATGATGATTGATCACCACTATAACCTTGAATATTTCTTCTATATAATGCCTTGTGCACTAGGACAATATTTGTTGTTGTTATGTTACCACAATTTAGCGAGGTATGATATTCTAGTGTCTCACTCGAGCTAAATTATCCCTAAGGATTTACCCATTGTAATATACTTATATGATGTGGTTATATTAGTCGAAATACTATATACCATGAGTGTATGTGTGTGGTTTTTTGAATTATTATTTTTCTTTTTATCATGTTGTTATGAAATGGATTTTTATGGAAGTGTTCCATTTAAAAAAAATTAAAATAAATGATTTTACTAGATATTTTTTAAATGAATTTCTGTAAAAGATCATGTTAAATTATCATTTAAATATTGTTGAATGGAATATCTTTATTTGGGTGGCTTCTTTCTAGTATTTAAATCACACCATGTAAACACCCTTGGGTGTATTTTGACTTTCTCTGCTTGAAACATGTAAAATCAATGCGTATCATGTTAGTGGTGGTGGATTAATGATGTTTCTCCTCTAGTTGTATGAAGTCATGGGACTGAATTATATTTCCCTTTTCATTGTAGTCTTTTGGGGTTTTTTTAAATTTTTAAACTTTCAATTTGGAATTTTTTGTTCCATGTTTGGGTGTGTATTTTAATTTATTGGATTTTTTATCTTGTTTGATGTGTTTGTATAAGAAAATGGGTAAAATAATTCTCAAAGCATGTTTTTGATACTTGGTCACTTTTTTCAATCATTTGGTGATTATGAACGCCCTTCGGGTTTTTTCATGGACTGGTTCATGCATCAAATCAGAAGAAAAACTAGATAGGTTCTAGAAAAAAATAAAAAACCTCATCAATGAATATGATTTGAGTTTAAATTAGGGTAAAATTCCATTTTTAATTGAAAATTGAAAGGAATACGAATTTCTCTTTTAATAAAATCAATGGAAGAATAGTATTTTTAAGCATTTAAATTTTTTTCACAATGTATAGAAGCATGTTTTTCCAATCCATGTGGTAAATGGGGACCCATCTCTCTTCAATAACCTTATCACACAATACTGACACATGGTTAGGAACACCATGAGTTGATCATGAATTATTTGTATTGTAAAAATTATTGATGGTTTGTGAGGGTATGTGGAACTAGATAAATAGTTTAACTAAATTGTCTAATCTTGGACAAAGTGTTTACTACCCTGTATGGTTTAATCGAACTGTGTGGGTTCATGGCACAATTTATACTAATTTTACAGCAAATCTACCATTTTCAAAAATACTCCAGTTTCCGATTCCGAACTTAAACTATCCACCCTTTTAAAATAATGGGGCATCATTTGGAACACTCAATTATCCAAAATGAAGGAATTAAACTAAAATTCAAAAGATCCATAACTCAAGAAAAACCCATGATCATATAATGCGTACATATAGACAATTATCTCCATGATTGTATCGTAATTCATTTTTCAAACCCATATTTAATTGATGTATTTAATAGTATAATTTATGTATTAAAATTATAATTATTTTAACTAATATTATTATATAGATGGTGTAGTAAAGTCCAATTTGACCATAGTAAACCAAACTTGGTCATTTGGGACATATAAAACAAATATCCTAAACATATACAAAGTTGGCATTATTAATTTAGTAATTGTTTTTTACATATTATTAACTAAAACAAGGGAATAATAAAATTTAAAATGGTTTATAAACAAGTATAAATTAAACTATGTTTGTAATTCGGGAATATAAACATTGTATTTCAAGAGTCAGACTCATGCTAAGGGACATTATCTCAATATCTTTTGATAGTGTTGTATTTGTATGATATAAACCAATAATATATTATAACCTTTAAATAAAACCCCTTTACAAATTATATAATTAATTTCTCTATTTTCAATATATATATATATATTTGTTTTATTTAATTAATACATGGGTCTTATGATTCAAATTTTCCCCATTTTTTTTGGTGGATTTTTTTGAATATTATTTTATTAATGTTTCCCATAAAAATAAATCATCTTCTATATAAATATTATATAAAATTTATTTAAACTATGTTTTTAATATTATTCTATTTATGTTTTAAGTAATATTTATTCATGTTTAACTATATTATAAAATATTTTAAAAATAATTTTTTTGTGTTTTTTATCAAGGTACATTGGGATATTTAAATATAGAGTATAATTAATTTTTTTAATTATACAGAATGAGAATATTTTCTTAACATCATGAATAATATTTAATTTGTATCTACAATTACATTTTTAAAATATTATTTTAATAGAATAATATTTCCCCTGTATGTGAATATTTTTTATAAAAATAACTGATTTTAAAATAAAATTGATGTTTTCCACATGATATTTTATGATGAAATATGAAACAATTTAGGTTTATTTTATGTTTCGTTGAAATTTTTGTGATGATGGTGGGTTCTGTGATAAAGTAATGATTAATTGTTAGGTTATAACCTCTAATGCATTGTGTATGTAATTCGATGGTATGGTTATTCTATATATGAGATAGAGTTAGTAGATTAGGTTTTTCTAAGAGATAAAATGAATATAAAAATATAGTTATACTGAGATTGACTATAATGCGTAATCAAGGAGTATATTTTGTGGTTACTCTAATGTAATGATGAAAAGTTAATCGAGAATGTATTTAATTTGTATCAATTGTGGTTACTCTAATGATACATCAACTTTCTAACATGTATATTCTATGTTAGCTATGGGTTATTGAATTTTTATATGAGAGAAAGTGTATGCTTTTCATATAGAAATGTTTTATTCCATAATATCAATGATAAATGTGATACAATTATGTAATTTTTTTTATGAATTTCACTCGAGTAATTGAATTATTTATTTTATGACCCATCCCGATATCATAGTGGTCATCCCACATTTTAAAAAATATTCATTCATTTTCTGGAATAATATATATTACGATCATTTCATGGTGATTTTTTTTGTAATTTTCTTGAAACAAAACCATATTTTATATCAAAACAATTTTTAAGGAAAAATTGATACTGTGTATAAATATCCACTTATAATTTATGAGTTTACTATATAAATATCTGTCTAAATTCTCTAAATATATAATCTGAAATAATCCTTATGATTTAAATAAATTTATTTGAAGGTCAATGACACTAATATATGAATAGCTTAAGGCCTTGAACTTAAAATTGGAATCAAGGGATGGTTTGTAAATCTTTGTAGATGAAGATTTCATCATAATAGGTTATATAAGAGTCATTAATTCCATCATATGTATTTCATTTTATGATTTTTAATAAGTTTAATTTCTTATACCTCGATTTTATGAATATTTATTTAAAAAATTTAAGTTGACGAATGAAATTCATGGAGTTATTTACTCTTGAATTAGTTATGGGGAAAAAATTTGCGATGCAGCATGTAATGTATGAGATAACCATTGAGGTTAACCAAATTTATAATAATGAATATAACTTCGTTATATTTGAGGATGTTTCTTATTTTTATTGTAATTTAATTATAATCATATTTAAAAAAAAGAAAAAACAATATGTGAGGAGAAAACCCATACAATCGAAAAATGTCCCCTCGTTTAAACCAATAACATAAGGGTGAAAAGGGTGACTCACCTACCACTGGGCAACACGATGTCCTGTATAGTTTGATGTTTTATTTAGATAATTTTTTATGAAACACATAGTTATTTTGGGAAAATATGTTTCATCATATATGTAACATTTTTATTGGAAATTCATTTTGTGGTTATGTTATTAATGTTATTTTGGAATATCACATAAATTATTAGGTGACATTATTGAATTACTATAAATAGATTATTACAGAATTTATTTGAGGAGTAAAGGTTGAATTAAATTTTGTAATCATTTATGAATTTATTGTGTATTTATAGTGATTTTTGTCATTTATTTAAATGATTAACATAAATGGGAGATTATGTGATTTTGAAAATTAAATTTTTATTATGAGATATTATGGGTGACTGATGTTATTTTGGGAGATAAATGTGAAAATGTTATTAGAAGAAAATGTCATCAACTCTTTCTAATTTTTTGGATTTAGTAATAGTCTTCACTATTTTATGGAATGTTAAATATAGTTATTATTCAAAAAATATATATTGAACTTTCGGTACTGTTATTTAATATTAGTCATTAATGAAAAAACATACATATGAAAATTTATTCATTTTGGGGAATTATCTTATCTTTTACAGGATAACTTTTATTTGGTCAATTTATAAAGACAAAAATAAATTGATTATGATTGTTATGATAATTATTTGACTGATAGAAGTTGATTCTAATGATGTAGGCAAGGAAATTTCATCTTGAATATTAATAATTTATAGAAAAATTAATTTTTTTGTGTATTTTTACTAAACTATTTAATTATAATTATTAAGTAGGTATATTACATTAATTTCTTAGTCAAGAAAATAGTGTAATTCCAAAAATTCTAGAAAATTACATTAAAAACCATAATTCCTTTACATTTCTTATCGAGAAATCAATGGCCTTTTAACCCGTCACTATAAATTAGTCTATAGGAGTTTTATCTTTTCTATATCCATTTTTTCACTTTATTGTTTAGTTATCATACTTGGAAACATTCTATGTCTTATCTATAGTTACCTTCATACATTCCATTCTCTCATTTCAAAAGGATTCTTCATCGATCCATTTGTAAAATGTGGGATTTTTAAAAAGATATTTTGAAAACTTAATCCCTAGTTACCGAGCCTGATTTCCAAATTGTGAGAAAAAAAATTTCCAAGTGGGTGATAAACGAATAAATAATTTTAGTCATTTTTAGTATTTATGAATTATTTATCCATTCACTAAATGTAAAAGGAAATGACTTAATTAAACTATATTTTTATTTGAATTTTTTTTAAAAGTTATAATCAAATTACATATTTCTAATAACATAAACATAAATTACATTGTTAAATTACGAATTTAAAAATTACTATAGTATTAATTGTTGATTTTTTTTGAAAATATTATTTTTTCAAAGAATAGAATTAATTTAAATGTACTTATAAGTTCAATTTTTTTTATTATAGATAAATTTTGATTGATTAATTTTCATTTAAAATGATCCAATTATATTTTTTAAATTTATTTTATGCTTTAATTTTCAAAAAATTAAAATTTATATTTAAAAATTTTATTTTCTCTGAATAAATTCTTATTTTTTGTGAATATCTAGTTTAAATTTTAATTAAATTATAGAAAATTCATATTCTAGATTCTAAAAAATGGATTTCATATTTATAAACATTTGTATGAGATTTAGTAAATATTCCCCATTTATTTTTTGTTAACATGAATAGAAACCATAACAATTTTTATTAACATGAAAAAATGTAATTTAGGTAATTTGGATTAAAAAATGATATTAACTATAAAATCACCCAAAAGCCTACCAAAATATTAATGTAAAAGTATATATTGACCATAATAATTTAATTTTCAATTTAATGATCTTTTGGTTCCACCTAGATGAGATTATGACCTTTATAGTAATTTATATAATAAAATGTCAAACATTTCACCCTCTTGATTTTAATATGTGTACTATTTTTAACATGGTGAGATATAATTTGTATGATAACATATAAATATTAATTTGAAATATAAATGATTTATCTTAATCATTATAATTTATTTTTTAAAAAATATATAATTACATTACATTCATGTACAATGTTGATGCAGTAATTACGTAATTAATGGATAATTCAGATAATTTATAGTAAATAATATAATTTGAGACAATTAATGTGATCAAGGTATTTTATAGATTTAAATTAATGGTTATGGATATATTATATTTTTTTCAATTATTGATGTTGTATTTATATTATTAAGGTCAATGAAATGAATTTTTATAAATATTGAAATTATATAAATTTTATATAAAATGATATTTTATTAAATAATATAAAATTTATAAAAATAATTAATACCATCAAGTTATTAATATACTGTTTTAAGTATTATACATTGTATAATTATTGGTTTTTTTAATTTTAGAGTAACTACATAAACCATCAAAATATAATGATATATATTCTAATAGTATGTGTTAAAGGTGTTACGTAGGGAATAAAACCTAATAAAAGCGTTGAAATATAGCTAAAAAAATTCCATTTTTTAATTTTTTAGCAGATTTGGAAAAATACACACCTTAAATTATAAATAAATCACTTATGATATTCTTTGAATTTTAAATTAATTTATATTAACTTAATATTTTCAAAATTGAAAAGAGTTCCCCTCTCATATCTTATAAAAGGACACCTAATATTCTCTTATCTTCAAACATCAAAACCATTTTGTTCATCCCAGAGATAAGAAAACATATTAATATAATACCTCCAAATATTCATGTATATTTTTAAGACAAATACAAATATCATAGGTCCTAAGGTGTTATGAAAAAAAGGTTTTAAAAAGAAGATGTATGAGTTTTATCTCAATGTTTTAGAATCTTCTTTATTCATTATAACCCCTCAATACATTATCGAACATGAAAAAATTATAAATCTAATATCTTATATATAATTATATGTTATGTTTTCACATTAATGTCCAATTTTCATATCATGTTCCATCGAATGGGAAAGGAAATAATCATTCATGTGTGTGGTAGACTACCTTCTCGTGAAACGATGAAACTCATTATCCATCATCATATCCAAAGAATAGTTATAATTATAGAATTAATGATTATAAATTATATTAATGAAATAAATTTTACTATTGAATAAAAATATATCATTTAAAATCATACTATTCTATTCTATAACAAATGTTAGCATCCCTCATGCATTTGTGTGGACTAATACCTCCACAAAGATATGTGATTCATTTTTCAGCAGTGTATTAAAGTGAATATAAATATATGTTATTGGAATATGTATTATGAAATTAATGATATTATTTTCATTATTGAAGATAAAATAGTTCTTAAAATCTTTTCATATTGTTATATAAAAAGTAGAAATGTTACTCATACATATACATGACATATAGTCTCTACGATTATAACATAGTTTGTTTTTCCTAACCACATGTAATGGTTGAATTAAAAGTAAAATTTATGGATTAAAATTTTAATTATGTCATAAATATTATTTTTAATATGTTTTAGTAATGATCACTTTGACCATAGTCATCATTCTTAAGTCATTTTTGACTTGTGATATGAATATCATCAAAATATCAAAAGTGAGTACAATTAATTCATAAATTGTATATAATATATTATTTTATGAATTAAAGGAATAATAATCTTTAATAAAGGATCACATAAAAGAATAAATTAACCTATTTTTATTAATCATAAATATAAACATCGTTTATAATGAGTCATACTCAATACAATAGACATCATCTCAATATCCTTTCATAGAGGAATATTTTTATGTTATGCATATATCATATTTTATAAGGTTTATATAAAAAACATTTACATATTATATATCATATGTCAATATTTTTATGGTATGTCAAAAATGTGACAAGGTTATTCACTAAAGTGATTTATGATTAATTTTTTTAATATTGTATGGGAAATTCTGTTAAAAATTAAATTATTAGTCTTTACATAGAAACTATATTTTCATCCATGTCAATATATTATATAAATGATTTAAACAATTTTAATGCTATTGTACAATGATATTTATCTTTAAATTCTACCCATGTTTACTTTTAATAAATAATTTATTGAGAACAATCCATTGGTCATTTTCAAAATGAGATACTTTTTCACTATTCTAAAAAAGTATAAAACTAATTTGTTAACATATAATAAATGACATGATTTTACCACCATCATGACTTATATTTTCTTTGAAATATCCTATACATGTGGAGATGTATATTCTAAAATAATTTTTCCCTTTATATGTTCATTGGTTTTCTAAAAATATGTGATTTGAATGTTAAATGGTTATTTGAATTAAAAATGATTTTATGATGAAATCATTCATGGTTTATTATTATGTTATTTTTTATGAGATTTTTTTATTAGTATGGGTGGTTATATGATAAACTAAATGTTAGTGGTTACATTATGACCCCGAATTCATTATTAATGAATTTCGACAGTGTGGTCATTCTGTATGTGTGAATGATTTAACAAATTAGGATTATCTTAAAAGCTAATGGGTATATACTATGGTACTTTTTACAAGATTAACTATTATAGTTAATAAATCTGAATTTGTAATGGTTCCTATATGGTAATGTTTGGAAAAAAATCATGAAGGACTTTTATTAGTAGTAGTGGTGATTACTCTAATGATGAACCATGTTTCCAAAAAGTTTTATATCTGTTTTCTTTGGGGTTTTAATTTTTTCAATTAGATAAATTTTAATGTTTATGTACATAAATTAGTAATTCCATAAGCTAAAAGAATAATTTGGTAAAAGAATGTATATTCTGAATTTTATTTTTTTCACTAGACTAATTTATAAATTTCTTCTATTCCCCTTACTCATATTTTTTTTTCTTGTCCAATGTTTATAAAAAAAATTTCACATTGTTAAAGGAATATCAAGGAAAGTGAATATGTAAATATGAGAATTGGGATGATTATTTCTGAAAAAAAATGGTTTATTAAAAAAAGGTTTTTTTTTCATCGAAAATTAAATAATCATTGATAGTGTACAGTTATAATGTTTCTGTTTAATAAGTTATATTTTTTCACAATTCAAAAATACTCTAATCTGAAAAGACTATATGGATTGTAAGAAAGTTATTTCTAGCTTAAATGAACTATAATATATAATTATTATGATATAATCCTTTCATTCGTGCCTAAATATTTTGATGATAAAATTTATATTAATTTATGAAACTCATAAATAAAGATTCTCACCTTTATTCTTTTACATTCTCTTAAATATTTTCATAGGTAAATAAAGACGTTTTAGAATAATAAAAATTTTATTTTCAACATTAAAGAATTATTTTATTTTTAATAATTTATTTTTTATTTTTTTGGATGATATATTTACATTAAATTATTCTACAATGCTGATACAATTTTTATGTAAGTAGAGAAGAATTTAATGTAAAATATTTGTGAAATAAAAAAAATGATTGAGTTATGATATTCCAATAATTTAGTACTTAATTGAAATTTATAAATAATAATAGATTTTTTAATATTCAATTTACTTTTTTCCTTGATGTCCCTATTTCAAAATTGAAGGAATAGTTAGAATAATGATAGTAATGATATCTATTATTGACTAATACATTATTAAATGATTAAAAAATAAAAAAATCATGAAAATAGACATGTGTAATGAAAAATTATCAAAAATGACTTACATGTTTCATTTTTCTACATTGTAAATCATATATTTTTATTCATCACCATTAGATACTAAAAAATGTTTTTCCATGGTTAATATTTTAAATATTTAATGAGGGGGTGAAAAAAAATTAATGTTTAAAATTGAACATAAATATGTATAAATTATGTTGGTTAAAGTGGTTTCGACGTTATCATGCCAGAAATTTTATCTAATGTCCTATTGTTTAAAATTTAAATAATTATGATATATCTCATATTGGGATCTTATAAAAAATTCCATGTGTGTCCTTTTTTACATTTATAAAATGGTATCACCTCATTACATTTATTCAAAACATTTGAGTAATCTAGTAAGGGAAATCCAAATCCTAATACCATCATATTTTTTGTACATTTATTATGAATCATTTATTCTTCTCATACGATAATCGTATTAGGGATTAAATTATCTGCCAAATGCGGTCTCTTCTTGTAGAATTAGTCATATTTTATGACTCTTTTAATGTGTATTTTTTCATCTACTTCTACTAAATAAATTTAATCCATCCGAATTAATTAATTAAATAAATAAAACATACTGATATTTTATTATTATTAGTGGACAACAATTTTCCACATCATTTCCATAAAATGCAAAATAATATCAATGCTTCAATGTACGTGTGGACTACTGTCACCATTTAGTAATATGATTCATTTTACATATGTGTATATAATGGTTAGTGATTATAATGGATATAAATTTTTTTTATGATATTTATGACATAATTATTCTTCTATATTTATGATATATAATTTACCATATTACCTTCCCACCCATCGGAGAAAAATTATTTCACTCATGCATACTTGTAGACTACAACCTCTACAAAGTAATTCAATTTTGATTTCATTTCATCTTTATAAGTTTTTTTGAAGGATATTTTTAATTAATATATATTATATTAATTATTTATAAATATATTGGAAAAGAGATTTATTATATTCCTTTTTTAATTCAAATCAATCAATAGGCGGGAATATAATCAATGCATATGTATAAACTAGCATCTATATAAAGTAAATTAGTTAATTTTTAATCACCAAATTATATAAATGATAAAAATTGTGTGCATAATGAGTACATATGAAAATTATAAAAAAATAGTTTTGAATATGATCTAAACCTGTGAAATAAGGATGTATTTTAACTACAAAAAAATAAAAAAAATATGAAAAATGAAATAATTAACACTAAATATTTATGATTTTAAAAATGAATTATTAATGAATTAGTACTCAAATGTTATAGGTGGATCATATATGATTCTTAATTTATGTATATAATTATATTATATAATTATAATAACTTTATTCTTTTTAAACTAGTGCTTAATATCCCTTAGTGGAATGTTAAACAAGAGGTAAGGGGTATCATAACTCAATTTATTTTTTGTTATATTACATTATAAATTTTATTTTCATGATAATATTCGGCATGTAATAAACTCTAATTATTATATTTTAAATTTATAAATGTTTTATTTGAATTTACATTTTTCTCTTCAAAACATATCATTGATTAATTCAAACTTTCTTGTTATAATCTTTGTAAAAGTTTTTCATTTCAATTTTAATTCTATGGCATATAGGAAAAAAGCACCACTTATATAATTATTTTTGTGTATAATATTAATATTATAATATGATTTTTCATTAATATATTTGTATTCATAGTATTTATTTATTCGTTTGATGTAATATCATTTATGAGGGTTATGATTTATAAGTTAGCATAATGTAATGGCTTATTTAACAATTAATACATTATTAGAGTTTGTTTATGTTTATGTTTCTGTTGAATAAATTTATTAAATTTATATATTAAAATACATATATTTTCATGTTGTTTCGGTATTTCTATATATGACATTTTATCTACTATTTTCCCATTATAAGTAGACAAATCCATAAAATAATGTTTTAAAAAATGATGATATTGTTTTTTTATTTAAAATGAAATATTTGTTTTCAAAGATTATATTTTCATTGAAATTCATTAAGGATTGTATTACTATTGTATAATGGGAAATTAAATTCAATTAATAACTTTTTACTCTATAAAAATGGTTTAAAATGATTTTTTTCTGAATTTTCGGAAGAGGCAGTTTTTATAAAAGGTGTGGGTGGAATATTTTTTTTAATAGTTAACACACGACCATAATTTCCCTAAATTAAGAATATAATTTTCATTAAATATAAGTTTATAATTTATAATGTTTTTCTAAACCAAAATGACATTCCTTGTATTATATACTTTTTTTGATATAAAATAATGGATTTTAGTATGATTTTTGGATTTTCCACGAGAAATGATATGGTTAAATTTTAAAAGAAAATTCTAAAGAGTTAACATACTTTGACAATGATTATAATTTAATGGAGATATTATCTAATGATACCAGTTACTTTATTTATCGGTATGGATTCTTATCATGTAGATTTATTTACTCACTAGGTAAAATATCAACATTATATTATTGTGCTAAAATATTAATTTTTATTCATATGTATTGAATTGTTAATTATTTATTTCACATGATAAATGAACGTGATGTATTAAGTGATGGTTGGGGACTTTTATATCCCCTCAATTAATCAATTAGTTTAATGAGTCAAAAAATCCTTGGTATCTTTTATATTATATCCATATTATTTATAATGTCTTTTCACAATGGCTTTATGGTATGATTAGGATGTCAAACATTATACCTTCCTTCAATTTGAAATCAGATATTATTATCCATTCCATTATTCATGTAGTTTTTTCATCCATGGTTATATTCCACATGTATGATATTAGTTATATTGAATATTTAGTAATTCACTATATTTATCAAACTATTAAATTTTTTTATATGATATGTAGAATTGTATTGGTGCCCTTTGTGAACACATGATCTAACCATTTATTTTGTTTTATTTTCCCTTGGTTACTATCAATGGATCAATGAATGAATTCATTGATATACTAGAGAAATTATAATGTTCTCATAAGAGTCATATGTTTCTTTTAATAAGTTAAATTTAATTTTAAAATTGTTATATATATATAGTATATAAAAAATAACTAAACAACTCAATCCAACCAAATTATATCTCTTATATCCATTACCAAATATAGTAAAATAACTAGTGACTAGATGTTACTAGCATCGAGATGTTACAATATGTATATCAATTTTTGTGTTAATTCTCACCTAACTCTTCTAAGATTTGAATAATAATGAAAATCATGTTGATCTACCTAACATGGAAAGGATGGAGACACCTGAAATTTATTCTTCTATACAAAAATTCCAAAACATGATTAATTAATATTCAAACCCACATATTTATAATACATATATCAATTCAATTGAAAATATGTTTTCAGTTCAATATTTCTAGGAACATGAGAGGTTTGTTATCCTAGATTATCATTTTTGAGGGTGCGATAGACCAATGGTGAACCCTCATTAAAAATTTAATTGTAAAGAAATATGTATAATCTATAGAATGGGTAGAATTCAAGATGATGTTCATCACCAAGTATTATTTTTCATGTATTTATTTAGATATTGATATTCAATTATTGGTGTTGAAGAAAAAGTAAGTTGAATAAATTTTCACATAAGAAATAAGATTCAAAAGGCTTAAATGATATAATTATTCTTTTATCTATGATGCTAAAAAATAAATTATTTATTTAGTTTTATAAACTGAAAAATAGAAATTATTTATCCATAAGAGACATATGAAGCTATAAATAGATCATTTATTGTGAAATGAATGTTATAGGGAAACTTCATTCTTACATTATTTTATAGAGATATAATGGAAACAATTATATAATAGTTATTTTGATGATAAGTTACATTGAGTAAAAATGATAAAATGACTATATAAATTTTTTTAGCAAGAAAAATGATAGTTTCCTAGGTGGATAAAGAGAAATTATTATATGTGGTAAAAGAGAATACTTATCTCACCACCACTATAGTAATGCGATGTGTCTAAATATCACAATGGAGGAGAAATGCGATGAAACCTATATACCACACACACCCTTATATATATATATATATATATATATATTAATTCATCAAATCAAAGTTTATTGGTAATAATAAAAACCAATTACCTGACCTAAAAGACAAAAAATAAAATAGAATCTAGCAACCATCAAATCTAGGGAAATTATGGGAATCCTAAAAAATAACGATTATTCTCATGGATAGAAATAACAATGTGGAATTATTTATTGTTATAATTAAATTATAGCTTTTAAAATTTCATATTTAAGGTATGTATTCATCCATTACAAATTTTTTTATTTATAAATAAAATATTGTGAATGTATCATTATTATGTCCAGTGAATATGAATCTCCACTAAGGATTATAATATTATTCTACATACTTATCTTATTAACCCTTTCATTCAATAAATTTGATGTGGTACTGAAAATAGATATTATATCATACCATTTAATCTGAATTAATTATAACAATTAATAAATTTCATCAAAAAACCGATGATCATCTACAAATGAAATTGTGGTAATGCTATGTGCTGGAAAATTATTATAATATACGATTAATGATAAATAATCACAAGGGATGATTAACGCAGATGATTAGAGAAGTAATAAATATTAGGAGAAACCTCTTCTTATGTGGAAAAGATATATTCACCATTATTGTGGTGTTTATATCACTTTACAAATTATATATTCTTTCTTGTATTCTTTTGCAGAAATCCACAAATATTTTTTTGAGAAATAATTAAAATTATATAAATAATTTTATTTGTGGGTCGAGTGAATAAAAACCCAGAATATTTTGGAATTTTTTTATTAATTAATACTATAATTTATATATTTATCTAAATAAATAAAAAAATGAAATAATCAATTATATATTATATTAATATTGTTATGAAAAGTAGTTGAATAATAAAATCTTGTAGAAAATAAAAGTAATTAATCATATAAAATTTCATACACATAAAAGTTAAATAATTAATGTAATTAATTATTAAAAAGGATTAATCTTTATAAAATTATTATATCATGAAGTGTTATAAATATTAACCTATTATAATAAATTTAAAATTTTATAATAATATTTTATAATATATTATAAATAATTAAAATTCGATTCTAATATGAAATTATATTTCAAAAACATAGTTGAAAAATTTTCTATAATGAAATCATCTTATTATATTTTTAATAGTCATTTATTTTTTTATGTAAATTTTATAAAATTAAATTCATATTTTAATTCAATATTGCACTAGGATAAATTTTTTATTGAATGAATTTTTTTAATCTTAGTAGTGAAAAAAAATTTATATTAATACTAATGTATTTCTAAATATATCATGATCTGTGTTGGAATAAAATTTAACGAATTTTTCATGACCAAGAATGTATGTATAAAATAAGACGACTTAATTAAATATAATATGATGAATTTATTAATCCTATTATTAACTCTTTGATACTTAAGTATTATTTTTTTAAATAAAATATAATGTTCCATCATTTTCAATAGACATGATAACTAATGGTAGAAATAAATTTTGGGTTTCCTAGTTTTTCATATAATTTTTAATCATAAAATTATTAATGTATTAAAAATATATTTTGTTGATAATTTTATCTTAAAATTATTTTTATGATAATTATATAGTTTTCTTATAAACTTCATTTATGTATATCATGCACTATATTGAAATTAGTTTTATTCTAAATTGATAATAAATTTGATAAAATATATTAAATATGTTGAATTACCAAATAGATATTATTTAATAAGTCCCGTTTTATTTATTTATTCACTAAAATTAAATTAGTTATGTAAAAATTAATAACCATGATATAAATAAATATAATAACAGTGAACTAACTAATGGTAAAAACATAAAACTAAATTAAAAACGTTTTTGAAAATTTATTTTTGAGGAATTATCGGGCATACCCAGTTTCTCACTTAATTGTTTTGCATTATTGCAACCACTTTTCTGGTTAATAACTACTATATATTTTAGATTATTATAAAAATTTGACTATTATCTCTTCTAAAAGGAGAAATCACCCCCACTTCACCTCACACCCCAATAATATTTGATTCTATAAAAGACTACATAAATAACTATCCATGACTAATATATACTTAAAAGATGTTTTGGTATTCTTAATGTACCACCTATAAAATCCAAAAACCATTTTTCATAGAAGGCCTTCCAAGTAATAAGGTAACGTTCTCAATTAATCATTTTTATTCATTTTTAATTTATTAATTCTTCTATATCATCTAAATCTTGTATATCCATCTAAAAATAATTAACTTTTCAATATATGAATACTAGAATTTAAGGTTTTAAATTGTATAACTACATTGTAGCTTCTTCCCCAACTTTGGAGAAAAGAAAAGTGTTGTTTTTGTTATGTGAAAACATCCACCTCTATATGTAGGGTGTTATTTTTTCATAATTGGATTATATAAAAGTATAAATGAGGGGGAGGTTAATATAGTGAATACGTGTTATACCTGAAACATTATCAATATCTTCAAAATACATACTAATATCTACCTTCATTAGGTTTTAGGAAAAATAAGAACGCACCCATAGGTATGTGTAGACAATAACTTCCCTGATGTAATGTATATAATTTCTAATATAAAAATTTATTATTTATCACACAAAATTATAACATAATTATCCACGTTAAAATTTATAAGTTATATCTTTTTTAATGTGTAAATAGGATATTATTTTAAAATGAACATATTCAAACCATAGTCCCACATAGATTATACCTTGTTCATATTTGGGATGGTTTAACCACCTACATCAAAAATTCTATAAATATATATCATTGATTAAAATGAAAGTATTTATATTGTTATTATTAATTATCATCTTTAAAAAGGGTTTTGGATTATAGTTATGAAAAGTTTATATTTAAAACTTTATTATTATTATTATTCCATAATTATATTAGCAGAAAATCACAAAAAAACATCTCTTCACCATCTTAATCATTATAAATCAAAAAAATAAATTTCAAATTAAATAATAAAATTATAAACATTTTAAAACATAAATTCCAATAACAATAATGAACTTTTAATGTTAAAATTTCAATGTATATATATATAAGAACTAATCCTGCCATTGTGAAACCGTTACTTACTAATGAATAGAAACTATTAACTTACCTTGATAAAAGTATAATATAACAAATTAATATATTTATAATAATTAAATAAAGTCAATTTTTTCAAAAATGAAATAATAATCAATTCGGTTCTGAAAAATGTGATAACAATTATTATTATTTTTAAATAAGAGTTTAAACAAGTGATGCAGGTATTTATCATGTTGGTTTTTATTGATTTTTAACGTCAGTTATAAGGAAAATGTATTTTATGATGCATTGTAACGAAAATATTAATGATAGATAAAAAACCAAAGTTTTAAATGAATTATTGTTTTGGGTTATCATGTTTTGTATACTATAATTGACGTGAAAACCGTTATATTAATGGGGTTTCCAAATCAGTTATCATATATTTGATGTAAAAAACCAATTATTCACATCAGTTATTCCATAAATGATGTGTGAAATTGTTGATATTAAGGGTTTTTCATGCATTTGTTTACAATCGATGGTTAAAACTAATTAAAAATATATTTAATTTTTTTAAAAAAAATTGACTTGAAAATCCATTTCAATAAAAATTCATGAAACTCTCTTCTTCACTATAGAAAAGAAATGACATAATAAAATAACTAAAAATATGTGTAGTAGAAGGAGTAGAAAAATAACCATAGAAATACATTTATAATTACAACATTCAATATTATAATATTTAGTACAAAAAAATACAACTGTAACATGTACACTGATTTCCCATCCAAGGACATTTACATTTAAAACATTCAAAGTTTCAATATAGTGTATCAAGAATCTAAAAAACAACCAAACCTGTAGAATGATTTTATAATTAACCATATATATGAGTATTCTCATATAATATATATGGATAAGGATCATGAAAAATACACAAATAAAAAGGAAATCATTTAACACGTATTATGAATAAAATGGAAAAATTTAATGAAATGTTTATAACAAAATATAGCCTACTGAAACTTCATAACCATCCTAGTTTAAATTATTTAATTTATAAATCATGACACATGATATTAAATTTTTTTAAGGAATCGTTGATTATAATAACTAATTTTAAATGAGTTTTCCAAATCATAATAAAAGTATTTACAAATATATCCAAATATATGAATTTTAAATGAAAATTCTCATTCAGTTTTACAAATTTGGTAATGGGTTCCTTTTTATTAATTGTATCTCAAAATTGATTCAATCCCTTGATATAAAAATATAAATATATTAAATTTAATATTCATTATAATTTAAAAAATAATAACAAATTCAATCTTATATATCTAATACATTTTTTAAATTTTGAAGTGCATCGCCATTAATAGAGAATAATTAGTAATGTGTTTTCTTTTTTTGAATATAAAACACTTAAAATCCAATGGTAATTGACATAAAATTATATATATTATTAGTGGTTATTATATTAAAAGATATATAACAATTTGTGAGATATATGTTTCACACTATTTATTATATAGAACCATCATTCAATGAATAGTTGTATCCTTATAAAATTGTTCAACAATATGAATATTTCATTCTTCTTCAATAAATGTTCTTAATAAATGATAAATTTACTGTTTGTTTATAAATCAATATACATTTATCATTTCATTACCATTACACAATTTATATATATACCTAATTCAAAAAAACATATGTAAATTTTATTGAAAAATTATATTTATAGAATGTTTTATATTAAGAAATCCATGAAAAAAATTGTATCGTATTGATTTACAACTCATCCCTAGATAGAATCTCCATGATATAATTTTTCAAAAGAGACACAATCATTGAACTAACAAAAACACAAAAATCAATTGGAATCTCAGAAACACCAAACAATAAAATTGAATATCATTAAAATCTATCAAGACTACTAAAATATATATTTAATGTCATGGAAATTCATATTTTCAATTATCTACATAGTATTTCTTTTCTAGTAATGTATTCCAATAATAGAAAAGATAAATATATAACAGTTAAACTGATAAAACAAATTTAATATAAGAATAACCTCAAATAAAAAATAAATACATATATCTATTATAATATTTCATTGATGTATACATTGTGAAAATAAAAAGTGTAAAATTATTTTTCAAACTATACTCACCTCATCTATTGGTAATGCTATTCGAGATGATATAACTCAATTATAATTTAAAATCAATCCATGACTATATATCTATTATTTTTAATGATGAATGGTATCTTCAATATAAAATATCACCCATATGAGACAATATAATGTTGTATATCATTAACATATAACTCACACCAATGAGGATGTTGTGGAGGATGTGTGTTGGAGTATGGTAAGGAGTGGGATATGTAGACAGAGGTGGAGGAATGTGAGATACAAACAGAGGTGTATGAGTAGTCTAAAACATTCTTTGCATTTTTAAAAACATAGAATGTAATAAAGATCATATTTTTTTCATCCATTGTCCAATTATTTTCCACAACATGAGCCTCCAAAAGTTTTATATTTTTGTAAACATCATCAATTGAAATAGTTTAATAACATCAAAAAAAATTTAACCAACACACCCATTAGGTATCCTCATACTGGACATGGGTGTTAGGGCTTTCCTATTGATAAAAAAAATTATCCATCCTAATATTCACTAAAAAGACCCAATGTGTGCTTTTCCCCATAATATAATCATTTAGGAATTATTTGAAAAATTATGTAATTAATCAAAATATTTAATGAATTGAATTAAAATAAATAAATAAAAAATTTAAACATCACACAATAATCTCATCTACAAAAATCAACTCTTTCGTAAGATATTGTAATGGTTTTATTATATGATCCCTCATCCATTTTTTCTATATAACTGAGTGTATGGAGGGGAAACCTCTATAGAGATTCAAAACTCATATCATAGTTTTTGAAAATTTTCGTCCATCATTTTTTTATTCAATAACATATTCCCGCCCACTGAGATAAATTATCAGAATATACGTTTCTAAATTATATATCTTGAAAATATATCTTTAGTTTCTATAAAATAATAATAATGAAATAATTAATAAATAAAAAATAAAAAATAAACATATAAAAGGTAATTTTTCTCATAATATTAATTCTTCTTGTATTATACATTAATAATATTTATTCCATGTATCTTCCTATATAAATGGATACATTAAACATGGATTATGATGTTTCTTACACCCAAAATTGAAATTTTATGTGATGGTTGAATTGTAATCCCTTCATATCATAGTATCTAATGATAAAAATTTCATCATGCCCCCTTCAATGTCAGTTATAAGATATTTCATATCATAAGAAATGGTCATATGTATATTAAAATAAACATTTCAAAAAAAAATTAAATAATAATAATAAAATCCTACCAAAATGTTCTCCCACAAGTGATATAGTGTCAATTTGTCAACACATCTCCAATCCTGAATCAAAATACATAATTATCTTTTACCTTGAACTGATACAAAACTATTTAATTGTTTTGAATTTAGACCTCTTGGAAAATCATTATCATCAATGGATACTTGTATCCAATGGTCCTGGCTACTGGTAAGTGATAGTTTTTTTAAAATTATTATTGCAATGTTAATGAACCCATGACCTCTTTTTTATGCCATGTGGTAGTATATGTCTCTTGTAAAGAAGGATGAGGCTCAGCAAGAGGATCATGTACACATTCCTCATTATAGTTATGATTAATATCATCTTAGAAGTATGTAGTGTATCAATTATTTGAGGTTTCATTGTACAAAATTATAAATCAACAAACAATTAGTACACATTTATATAAATTCGATTATTTCAATACTAATATAATTTAAAATTACAAAAAAATCAAACTGAAACATTATCTAAATTAATCCAACCTCATTTTTATTCATATTTATTATAGTAATCTAAAATGAAAACAATAGTAATAAGATATGATATGTCATGTGAATGAAAGGGAAAATCAATAAAATAGTGTCCATAGTAAAAATCTCCAAACCAAATAAATAATTTTTTTCCACAAAAATGAATATTTCTTGTCACGAACCAACCCGGAATGACTCTGAACTGGTCACTCAAGCTGGTCCGCGACATGGCCCGAAGGGCGTTCCGAATCCCCATGGGCTGGAAACTAGTGTCGGACATCAAAATTTAACAGGTCGGAATGATTTGGCCAAAAATGAAAACAACCAAGCAGCGGAAAAATAAAAACAACAAAAGCAAATAAATAATTAACAACCAACAATGCTACTAACCTGACCACGTCCAAAACTCCATGTGACACCATGGGTCACTCTCCAATACCATAACCAATTTCGCTCAAGGAGAACACTAAAGCTGGAACATGAAACAGAACTAAAAATAAGAAAACACTATAGGCGTCAGTATTAAAACTCAGTAGGTAGGACCAACTCATTCTATTCCCAATGCACAAACCATTAAACAAAGAATTTATCAATTACAGGTTTGCACTAAATTATATAAAATATGGTTTCCACACACACATTAATTTTTAAAACAATTGACAGTCCATTGACCTTTTTAATTTAGAACAAGTTTAATGATGAAAGAATCATGTGAATTGCATTTTAAAACATTTTGTGAACTATTCAGAAATCCAACCTTTAGTTGTTAGTCAAAAGGAAAATCATACACCACACACACTAAGGGAAATGGGAAAAAGTGTCACACAAGGGTCAGCATCTGAACTCGACCTCTCAATCATCTTCCATATACGAATAAACACTAAAAGAAACATGGGTCGAACCTAGAAGATCGTGAAAAATCCAGACCATTCTATACATCTGACTCATTCGGAAGGCATGCCCTAACTCGATGACATCATAACGCACATACTACTACCCGGCATAGCCCTACATGGCCTAATTGAGGCTCCCAATCCACATAGAAGCAATAACTCAGTATTCCCCTGCTATAGGGCCACTATCGAGTGTGTGGTCTAAATTAGTGCAACAATCGTTCTCAAAAGATTCAATCAGTATGACAGGTTCCCATGTCAACATAAGCAATAAAAAGGGGTGTGTCCACGATGTAATTCAATTAGTCATGATGCACAAACATCACATAAAGCTCGTGAAATCAACACACACCAACAATCACCACTGAGTGGGATTTCCAAAATAAACTATTTTATTAAAGTGCTAAACGGGCCTTCTCCAATTTTAAAGCAAAACATCATTTCTCGAGAAAACCCAAAACCTTTGTTCAGAAGAAATCAATCATCTTTAAAACTAGAAGTACATTTGATATTCCATGAATTATGTTTAAAGGAAAAATGGGAATTCTTTAAATACTGGGTGTCTGCCCGTCAAGAAAATGTTTCAATTTTTCAGTATAAAATAAACGGCTCTTTTCGCACCAAATAATCATATAAAAATGAATTATATCATATTATTTATAATTTATTAAAAATAATAAATCATCAAGAAATCCTTAAATTCTAAATATAATGGTAAGTGCAGTGGTGGACCTACCACGGCTCACTGACCAAACATAATGGCACGTCACGCCTCGCACAGATGCACAAACATGCACATGCTGAAGACCGAAGTACCACGTGTCTTCCTCGCCGACACGCTGCAACAACCGCACAAATAAAACGCATAAACATGGACTCAAAACAATTCGAACAAACAAACAACACAAACACCAATTCGACATGCTTCCAAAACACAACTCGTACCATCTACACTATTTAATGGACTGCTTGCACCATTTATGAAGCACCACTAAGTGACACAAAAAGGGTTTACACCAAGAACATGTATTATTTTATATAAACACGCTACTTTAAAAACAAACACATAATCAACACTTTCAAAAATACCACTTTTGCTCCATCCAAATAATTCAATGAACCACTAAACTGTTTATTAAATCATTTCAAGAAAATCCAAAAAGACTTCACACCAAGATACACATAAAATCCCCCATTTGGAACCAAATATACACCAAGAACTATTTCACACCCAAATCTGCATCACATGAATGACTTGATAATTTATTTAAACAGCTCAAAAAACATTATTAACTAATTTAAAATTAATTTCAATGGTGTGCAACAAGGCGAACACACAAAAATCTGTCCAAAACATCTTTTATGACTCTCTGCACATCGACCCTAAACCAAAACACAAACTGCAAAGTCTGTTCTATGTAAATAAACAATTTAGAATTGTTTTTCTAAAAAAACACACTTATATCATGTTAACGTATCAAATTCAATTAAAAAATAGATTCGCACTAAACAAACCAATGAATAAAAAATGCCATATTAATTTTAGATGATAAATAATTCATCAGATAACGGTTAAGCACGGAACCACCTACCTCAAAAGGAGGAACTCCCAAAAATTGTGTGAATCTCCAATCGCACCTAAAACGCACGACATGTGAACTGAAAATAGACCCTAAACAAGAATTTGAACCAAGTAGTGACCAAACAATGACCCTAAATGAATCATATACCCGTTGGTGAAAAAAAAACGATAAAGAAGGATAAAGAGCATAACCGAATGGGGGGAGGTTGTGTTTCGGAGAGAAGGACTGCCAGAAGGGGGTGTCGGCAAGGCAGGCTGACAAGTCGAGGGTGCACCAGAGGGTGTGGGTAGGAGGCAGACGGGGGCCAGGGGTGAGGTGGATGTCGGCTAGGAGTGTCGTCCCGGGTGTGCTGAGGGGGCGTCGGCGAAGGGGGGTGCGGAACGAGGGCCGGAAGCGGCCTGGTCGGGAGCTGGAGGCGAGCGCAGTAGGGGGCTAGGGGTCTGGTCGGCGGGAAGGTGGCACGGAAGGAGGCCGGAGGCGGCTTGGCCTGGAGTTGGAGGCGAGCGTGGCAGGGGAAAAGTGCGGCGTCGCTGCGCTAGGGGGTCTCGGTGGTGGGAAACCGGGAGGGGCGGATGGTAGGTGGCGGCTTCAGGAGGGAGAGGTCAGCCGGGCGTGATCCTGGGAAAGTGTGGCGAGGCTGGGGTGTGTGGATCGTGCAGAGGGGGAGCGTCGCGGGTAGGGGGAGAAGAAAAAGGGGGCTCAGGATGTGGGTAGAACTAGGGTTAGGGTTTCAAAAAAAACATTCCATTATATTAATAATAATAATATTAGTAATATTAATAACATGAATATTAATAATAATAACAGAATAATGTTAATAATAATAATACAAATAATAATAATAATAATAACAATTATAATGATAATATAAATATAAAATTATTATTATTAAGAACCATTATTTTTAAAACATAAGTTATTTAATTATCAAAATACAAAAACTGGATACCCTCATGATCATCGCATGGATAAAAAACGCGCATGCAAATTGCGCACCTCTACACAGTCTGCTTTGGCATCCGCACAAGAACATGGGGCGATCACACAGTCATTTCTAACCATGCGGTGCTCATGCACGGGTCTGAAGCCATGAAAAAAACAAAATATTAAACGATGAAGATTTTAATAATAATAATAATAATAAAAGAATAAAAATACTAATAATAATAATAATACCATAATATAATAACCATAATAATAATAATAATAATATAAATAGTAATAATAATATAACAATAATAAAAATTAGTAAAAATAGCCATTTAATAATAACGCGATCCAAATCAAATTAAAAGAAATTAATAAAAATTATAATTAAAAAAAAGGAGAGCACTTTCCCAACGCCCGGGCCAACTGCGCAGCGACCGCCTATCGCGCGGTGGCCACGCAAGGGTCCGAAACCCAGAAAAAGCATCAAACGACAAGTATTTTAATCCGGGGCGCAGCCCGGACCGCGGAATGGACACTTGAAACCAAGAAATAATAAAAATAAAATAAATAGAAATGGCGGCTGTGACAATTATCCCCACCACAAACACTTTCTGCCCCCAGAAAGTCACCCAGCAAAACGATAGGCAAAACAAGAATCCATGACCAAATAAAACTAGCAGAAACCATAACATATGAGAATTGGAGAACACAAGAGGGTTATCCCCACCACAAGAACTCAACTAGCGTGTAAATTTAACACCTAAACATACCACCTCTGGAAGGGGGGCGACAGGGGAACTCCCAACCGATCCAGACTAACCTCTATAGCACGAGCAAAACAACACCTCCGCCAAAACTTGGAACTCTCAACTCAGACCAAAGAAATCCAAGCATTAAACCCTGGCATAACCGCAAACCTGGAATCCTCTGCAGGCACATATATCTCCAAACGAACATCGCCAAACCAAGCTTAACCCACGCAAGGTCCAAACATACCTCTAAGAAAAATGCACGATCCTAAACACAGTAATCAGAAAAATAAGACTATTTGTATTACAAAAGAACACGTTAATCCCACCCTAACAACGACACAATTAACAGACAACAACACCAAAACTTTAACAGTATAGGAACAAGAACAGAAGGACTTTAAATGTTTTGCTGGAAACACGGAACACCAAAACCTGAACTGAGGCTTCACACCCCCGATAGCTCTTATCTGTGCTTGAGCTTCACCCCAAGACCTGTGGCCGGGGCACTGATGGCTGAAGCATCTCCTTCCACAAAGTCAGGAACTAGAATCTTCTGGTCATAGTGTATTTCCCAGGCGACGCTTCCTACAAGGCTTCTCTGGATGATCCAGACACCTGCAATGATGGCACATCTTCAGAGGGGTGTGACATAGCGGCTTCATGTTCTTGAACCTGCCACGCTAGTGGCACACCACTGAACGGTCCGATGAACTAGAAGATAGAACCACTTCAGATTACTCTTTAGAAACAAATTCACCTGAACCACTCTGCTCGCCAGGTGGGAGATCTTCACGATCAACTTGATACGGTGGATTGCCAACTATTTGCTGTTCAGAAACCAACTCACCAGAAAACACTTCATGTACCAACTTCTTAAAAGTGATGCTCCTAAAAAGAGAAGACTCGTTCATTGATCTCCGGACGAGGACCCCGGATGAAGGGATAAGTCATTATCCAGTCTTGCGACTCTACCCCTTGAAAAACAGACACAAGATCCTTGAAATGATCAATATACACTTTCACCGTCTGCTAGTCATGTTGAACATGCATGAGCTCTTCCATTTTCTTCGTCTTCACCTCTACAGGTATAAACCATTGAACTAAGACTGTTTTGAAGACATACCACATCATCCGAACTTGCTGAAATGGTGGGGCGAACAACCCTTACTCGTCTAGAGATAGACCTTCGAATAAACCCAGGAAAGTATACACTCTAATAGCTTTGGGAGTTCCCAATACCCTGAAGACATGCTCGAGCTCTTCAAGCCACTCCACTATCTCTAACAGACTCCAATCACCATGAAGGACATTCAACATCCGAGAAAGACCAAAAACCGGTCAAGAATCCTCAAAACACTGGGGACCTTTTTGGGCGGCATTTCTGAACAACAAATATAACACCAAGCCGAATCCAATATCAATCGAAGAAAAACATCAATAAAGCACCCTCATCCAAAAACAACCAGCTCATGAACCCAAACAACCACAAACACAACCCAAATTTTCATGTCCAAAAATCCTGTTTCATTTTAGATTCTAAAACCACCCTTTTTTTCAAAACCGCTTTCTTTCAAGACCACTTTTCAAACCAAAATCACTTTCAAAGACCATTTTCCTCTTTAAAATCCAATTTAGAAAACAAGGTCAAGCCTTTAATTTCAAACACTCCCAGGTAATCCCATGAACCATCACACATGTCGTCATCCACTTTCATGAATATGCACCAACACACACTTTCCACTCATCCTCTCACATGTGCAAACGTTCATAAGAAGTATTGAGATTTCACCCTAAACCATTCTCGACCAATTTCCAAGCAAAAAAAAAGTTTTCCCAAACCAAAATCTTTCAATTTTAAAAATCATTTCATAAATTTCAAGTCATTGAAAAGAAATCAATCCCATTTTCAAAATCCATTTTTCATTTCCAAAAATGCACTTGAACCAACCAGAAAAAAAAACAAAACTCAACATACATCAATCCACCAGAGTGAGGGACTAGTGGTCACACTTAACCTGGTGACCTGGTAGTGGGCCATGCCCCAAGTATGTTTCAACCACTTGGAGGAATTTCAACCGTATAACCGGACTCCATATGGGTCACTACTCCACGTGAGATCACTATCTAACATCGGTTTACCTTTGTTGTCATCCCTCAATCCAAAAAAACCAGAACGAAACAAAGACTCAATATCCAGACTATCCTTGGCGACTCGAGGTGTGTAAAGAGAGAGGGTTTATGATGTTCTTCCCGTACCAACCTATCGAGTCTCGAAACACCTATTATCCATCTACCAGACACACCAAATAACAAGGGCCTCCTTTGATAACATTTTGTCAGGAACCAACCCAGAACGACGCTGAACCGGTCAGCCGATCAGGTCCGCGACATGGCCCGAAGGGCGTTCCCAATCCCTACGGGCTGGAAACTAGTTCCCGACATCAAAATTTAACAGGTGGGAACGATTTGGCCCAAAAGAAAACAACTAAGCAGAGGATAAATAAATAGAACAAAAGAAAATAAATAAAGAACAACCAACAATGCTACTAACCTGACCACGACCAAAACTCGATGTGACCCCGTGTGTCACTCTCCAATACCACAACCAACATCGCTCAAGGTGAACACTGAATCTGGAACCTACAATATAACTAAAAACAAGAAAACACTATAGGAGTGAGTATTAAAACTCCGTAGGTAGGCCCGCCTAATTCTATTCCCAATGCACATACCATTAAATAATGAATTTATCAATTCTAGGTTTGCACTAAATTATATAAAATATGGTTTCCACAGATAATTTAATTTTTAAAACAAGTAACAATCCATTGACCTTTTTAATTTAGAACTTGTTTAATGTTAAAAGAAATATGTGAATTGCATTTTAAAACATTTTGCGATCAATTTAGAAACCCAAAATTTAGTTGTTAGTCAAAAGGAAAATCACAAACAACACACACTAAGGGAAATGGGAAAAGGTGGAACACAAGGGTCAGCATCCGAACTCAACCTCTCAATCGACTACCCCATACAAATAAACACTAAAATAAATATGGGTCAAAACTAGGAGATCGTGAACAATCCAGAACATACTATACATCTGACTCATCCAGAAGGCATGCCCTGACTCGATGACGTCATAACGCCTATACTACTACCCGACATAGCCCTGCATAGACCAACCGAGGGGACCAATCCCAATATCTGCAATAACTCAGTATTCCCCTGCTATGGGGCCACTAGCCAGTGCGTGGTCTAAACTAGTGCAGTAATCGTTCTCAGAATATTCAATCACTATGCCTGGTTCCCATGTCAACACAAGCAATAAAAGGGGTGCGTCCACAACGTAAATCAATCAGTCACGATGCACAAACATCACATAAAGCTCACACAATCAACGCACACCAAGGATCACCCCCGAGTGGGTTTTCCAAAATAATCTATTTTATTAATGTGCCAAACGGGCCTTCACCAATTTTAAAGAAAAACATCATTTCTCGGGAAAACCCAAAACCTTTGTTCATAATAAAGCATTCATCTTTAAAACAAGAAGTAAATTTAATATTCTGTGAATTATGTTTAAAGTCCAAATGGGTATTCTTTCAATACTGGGTGTCCGCCTGTAAAAAAAAATTCAATTATTCGGTATAAAATAAACGACTCTTTTCCTACCAAATAATCATATAAAAATTAATTATATCGTATTATTTATAATTTATTAAAATTAATAAATCATCATGAAATCCATAAATTCTAAATCTATAGGTAAGTGCAGTGGGGGACCTACATTGGCTCACTGTCTAAACATAATGGCACGCCACGCCTCGCCAGACACACAAACATGCGCAAGCTGATGACCGAAGTACCATGGGTCTTCCTCGCCAACACGCTACAACAAATTCACAACTAAAACGCATAAACACAGACTCAAAACAATTCAAAAGAACAAACAACACAAACACCAACTCAACATGCTTCCAAAACACAACTCGCACCATCTACACTTTTTAATTGACTGCTTGGACCATTTATGAAACACCACTAGGTGACGCAAAAAAGGTTTACACCACGTTCATGTCTTATTTTATATAAACACAGTACTTTAAAAACAAATGCATATTCAACACTTTTAAAAATACCACTTTCACGCCATCCAAATAATTCAATAAATCCCTAAACTATTTATTAAATCATTTCATGAAAAACCAAAAAGACTTCACACCTAGATACTCTTAAAATCCCCCTTTTGGAACCAAACGTACACAAATAACTATTTCAAACCCGAATCTGCATAACATGAATGACATGATAATTTATTTAAATAGCTCAAAGAACATTATTAACTAATTAAAATTTATTTCAAGGGTGCGCAACAAGGGGAACATACCAAAACTTGTTCAAAACATCTTTTATGACTCTCTGCACATTGACGCTAAACCAAAACACAAACTGCAAGGTTTGTGCTATGTAAATAAACAATTCAGCATTGTTGTTCCCAAAAAAACACACATATATCATGTAAACGTATCAACTTCAATTAAAAACTAGATTCTCACTAAAAAAACCTTTGAATAAAAAATGCCAAATTATGTTAAGAAGAGAAATAATTCATCAGATAACAGTTAAGCGCGGAACCACTGACCCCAAAAGGAGGAACTCCTGAAAATTGTGTGAATCTCCAGTCACACCTAAAACGCACCACATGTGAACTGAAAATAGACCCTAAACAATAATTCAAACCAAGTAGTGACTACACAATGACTCCAAAAGAATCATATACCCATCGGAAGAAAAAAAAGTAAAAATAAGGATAAGGAACTTAACTGACTGGGGGAGGTTGTGTGTCGGAGAGAAGGTCAGCCAGAAGGGGGTGTCGGCAAGGCGGGCTAACGAGGCGAGGGTGCACCAGAGGGTTGGAGGAGGCCTGGTCGGGAGCTAGAGGCGAGAGAAGCAGGGGGCTAGGGGTATGTTCGGCAGGCAGGTGGCGTGGAAAGAGGCCAGAGGTGGCCTGGCCGGGAGCTGGAGGCGAGGGCAGCCAGGGCGAAGTGCGGCGTCGCTGTGCCAGGGGGGCTCGGCGGTGGGAAACCGGGAGGGGAGAAAGGTAGATGGTGGGTTCCGGAGGGCATGGTTGGCCGAGAGGGATCCTGGGTAGGCGTGGAGAGGCTGGGGTGTGTGGATCGCGCAGAGGGGGAGCACCGCGGGTAGGGGGAGTGGAAAATGTGGGGCACCGGATGTGGGTAGAACTAGGTTTAGGGTTTCAAAATAAAACATTCCATTATATTAATAATAATAATATTAGAAATATTAATAACATGAATATTAATTATAATAACATAGTAATGTTAAAAATAATAATACTAATAATACTAATAAGAATGACAATGATAATGATAATAGAAATATAATATTATTATTATTAACAGCCATTATTTTTAAATCATAAGTTTTTTAATTATCAAAATACATAAACTAGATACCCGCACGCTCATCGCATGGATAAAAAAAATGCGCACACAAATTGCGCACCTCTACGCAGTCAGCATGGGCACCCGCACAAGCGCATGGGGCGACCACACAGTCATTGCTAACCACGCGGTGCCCTTGAATGAGTCTGAAACCATAAAAAAAACTAAATATTAAACAATGAATATTTTAATAATAATAATAATAAAAGAATAACAATATTAATAATAATAATAATACCATAAAATAATTCCTATAATAATAATAATAATATAAATAGTAATAATAATATAACAATAATAAAAATTAATAAAAATAACCATTTAATAATAACGTGATCCAAAACAAATTTAAATAATAATAATAAAAATTATATATAAAAAAAGGAGAGCACTTGCCCAATGCCCAGGCAACTGCGCAGCGACCACCAACCGCGCGGCGGCCGCGAACGGGACCGAAACCCAGAAGAAGCATCAAACGACAAATATTTTAATCTGGGGCGCAGCCCGGACCACGGCGCGCACAATCGGAACGAAGAAATAATAGAAATAAAATAAATAGAAACAGCGGTTGTGACATTTCATCAATGTACAATGATAAAATATTTTTTGTTTTTATTTAACTTATTATTTTAAAAAAAAAATTAAAAATTCTATTAATAGTAATTTTCATATGCGTAAACATTGTAAAATAAATAAAACTAAACAAATATAAACAATGAATATAACTTAATATTAATAATAAGTGTGTTAATAATGAATATACAATTTAAATTTATAACATTTTATGAAATTATAAAAATTAAACCTCAATAAACACATGTTACCTATAATATAAGGAATGTACATATGCATTGTTTTCTTAAATTCTATTGACAACATAATTCCATATGGAAGAAGTGATGATTACATTGTGCTCATCAATATTATTTGTTCATCAATCCATGGAAGTAGGGATATCAAATATATAACATTATTTATCATGTTTATCATCACTAACATGCTATTTTTTCATTTTAAAATAGTTTATCACTTCATATCAGATTGTTCAATAACATTGATTTTTTTTCATCTGATTCTGTTATAAATGGATCATCTATGTATTCCAATCAATTCAAATACACAACTGTCATACAAAATTTTTCATGTACGACAATGTTTTTACCAATAAACTATTTTATTTTACACACTATAACATGAAATTTAATGTAATTGACCTCCCATATTTCATTCAATTACTCCAAAATATGAAATTGATGTAGAAATTTGGTTATTATATTTTGCACTAAAAAATGAATTTCTTATATGAACAAAAATAAACAACTATTATGAACTACACATTAGTTGTACAAATATTTTATATGAAATGTGTAGCCATTAATTACAAACATGTACCATGTTATGAAATTTAACTTTTGACCAACCCCTAATTATCTCAATGTTTATAAGTCATCTAATCTAAAATGTGGGGTCTCTTTAAACCATGGAAAGATGTTTTGATACACTCATTCAAAATTGACATATCTTTAATCTTTGTATAATATTGATTCAACCAAATAATATTCATTAGTTTATATGGATGATCATAATTTATTTTATTCAGGATGTATAAATATACCTTTATTATATGTTCACCTATCAGTGAGTTGACTTTCTAGCCATCGATCCCATTTCCCCTGTAATTAACATATCCATAGAATAGTGTAGGCAAACCAATGTTCTTCAATATAGAAAAGTAACTAGTAAAATTCTATGTAACATCATCTGAAATATACTTATCAATATTGGGGACTTCAGGTCAATATCAATTTGAAACATATCCATTCAATATCGTCATATACATTTCAAAAGGGCATATCCTATGTAGATATACATTACTGAGAAGGCTTTTTCTTGCACTAAATGAACTATTAAATACACCATAATATCAAAAAGGATGGGGGAAAATACACTTCCAATTATAAAAGTATAAAAATTGCTTCATTTTCCAAATTTTTCAAAAAATTCAAATCAATAACATTATTACCAATTTAATTTAAAAAATAACACACCATTATAATAGTAACAATTTCATAGATGCCAAATATTTCATGAAATGCTACTGGTTTGAGCTCATGAATAATGACGTGAGAATCATGATATTTCAAACTTGTCAACTTCAAATCCATTAAAGATACATATTTTTTTTTCATTTGAAGAATTACACTATGGAACATTGATTTCTTGAAGACACTCAAAAAGATAATTTTCTCCCTTTAGTAAAATTTATAACATTTTGAGGGAAGTAATGTTTTCCTCCCATATGAAGTGAGAGATAATCCAAACATATTACCATTGAGAGTAAGTCCAATCACACATTAAACTCATCATTAGTCTTTCTTTTAATATCTATAAATTTTCTAATAAATCTGTTAAATATATTGTACTTCATTTGAGTGAAATAAATGTTATATTTAAAATCATCATATCTCAATTATGATAACTCAAAAAATATAGGTTGTTTCATACAAATATTACATTCATTTCCATATTTCTATATCTTTCCAAATTTCATATCATGGTTTTTCACCGTCTCAATATACTGATCATTGGATAAATTTATTTAAGAAATATCAAATTATTATGATATATTTAATAATTGTTTTTTAATATTTGATAATGTGATAAACAAAAAATATTTGATGACATTTTTATACTATTTTCCTTCCATCATAAATTTATTAATATGTGGTCGGTTGTTTTCAAATTATACAATATTTATGACCATTAACACTGTATGTAGAAAATTTTCCATATATTAGAAAGTCATTTATATTGAACATAATCATTTTTTGAAGGTGAAAATATTTCTTTGAAAAAGAATCATACACCCTAATACTATCATCACATAACAGTTTAAAATAATCAATTAACGGTGAAAAGAAAACTTCAATACCATTTCTGGGATATTTTGGTCTAAATATCATTAAACTCAACAAGAAAATTTTGTACTTAATAAAAAATATAGGGGATAACTTTTAAAAATCCAATAAACTAATCAAAGAACTATTCATGTTACTATGGATTCAAAATGGATTCAATATATCCATGTAGAGTCCATGTAAGATGTTTCTATCACCATCTATGAATGTAGGAAAGTCTAGATAATTTTTCATCTATTGTGGACAATCAGGTAAATGTCACAATTTTCAAACACATATCAGATCATCTACATTTCATCATATACATTTATCATTATTTTAATTTGGAAATAAATGTTTCAAATGAGTATTTATTAGCAGACACCAAAATACACTTGTATGGGTCATTATGAATGCTAAATCAGTATGTATGTTTTCTTTTAACTTATACAATGACATCCAACATGTAAGAAATTTTGACAGAAATTCAAATTCTTTCCCATTTATCACACATTCATTCTAGAAGGCACATTCTTTTTTGGTAACCTATTCTCATAGGTAATAATATTTTCTTCTCTCTAAAATGTGAAATTGGAATATAATTTTCTTTAGGTAGAGTATATTTAAACAATTGTATAAAATCAAAAAAAACTATTTTCATTCTAACCATATTTCAACTTCAATATTATAAATTGTAACACCGATGATAAAACCATATATTTTGTACAACACGGATATAATGGGTTGTCAACATCACTATATAAATTCTTTATTGTTAATTCATTCTGAGTTGCCTCTTTTTTAATATCATGAATCATTTATTAAATTTGATCATAGATATCATTTTATAAAGAATAATCATCAATAGATCCATAATTCTATAATGTTTTAAAATGGAAAATCGAAAGGTTGTAACTTAGAATACAACTCTGCAAAATTAAATGATCATAGATCTATCTACTGTTAAATTTCATCATATTTATATATTTTAGACATGGATATAATTTTTTTGGAACATTTATTTTATAAAAATACAAAAAATACACACCTTACTCATAATCATCACTTATTTATATTTTAATAATAACACATTGACTCATTATTATCTATACCTAATATCAAAAACAAATATTCTATCAAGAGAATATAATGGTGAAAAAGAGAGAAAAAATATTTAATCCAAAATAGTTTTGAATTATTTTCAAGGATTTATTAATTCGAAAGTAACAAAACATTGAAATTTTAATATATATATATATATATATATATATATATTTAAAAATAATAATTTTAAAATTGAGATAATAATGGAAATTAATTTTAAATATAATTGGTAAATCATAAAAATAAATGCATAGAAGTAAATTATATAAAAATAGATAGTATGATTATTCTCTCATTTTCATTAACTTCTTGAATGTAATTATATAAAAAATGATATTTGATATTATTGATCATAATACAAATCAAGTGGACATTTTCTATTTTTTTGGAATCTTTGTCATCATTTTTTTAATGAAAAACAAGAATATTTTTAGAACAAACATTAAGTCATGATATAATATAATCATATAGTAGAGTTTAAATAACAAAATGATAAATTTTTTATGATGTACATTTAAAAAAATCTTTAATATTATATATTATAACTACCAAGTGCATTTTTACAATTTTGAAAATACATTTAGAGGAACAAATTGATATTTTCCATTGCATATTCACCAATAATGTCAACATTATAAAGATGATAACTCATAAAATGGGGAAATATATTTAATATATTAATTTTGAGGATAAAATATGATCACATTAGATGAATAGTATTGATATGCATATTTAGTACTTATAGGACACTACATATTGAACTATATCAATATTTCAATATTTGTATAAATTATATTTTTCGATTACTATGAAAATTATAAATGAGAAATGCTAATTGAAATTTATCTATTTACATGAAATTGTATTCATAAATAAAGATTGATTCATAAACATTATCCAAGTAACTGGCATTCAAATATTCAATTATTAAATTTAGGATGTCATGTGGTATAAAATATAATGAAACAATTATATATTACCCTATAACAATAAAATATAATGAAATACACATTTTTCAATTCAATAAACCGATAACTAAGGTATACAAAGATGAAAATATTATATTTTCCATGAAAAGATCTATCTAAAGATGGTAATGTAATTTTTGAGAAAGTGTAATTGAAAATAGGAGTGTTAGGGATTCTATGTCATTGAATGACTGAAATCAAGGATCGATGTGTAAGGATTTCTTGATAGTTGAGAGATGAGAAGATCAAATGTACTAAGGGAAATTGATGAAGTATGAAGGTAATATTCCTTCAATGAAGGCCATATGATCGATGAAATTAGGTCAGGGGTTCCACCTATAAGAGTGATGAGTTTTATCTTCTTAAATTAAATAACAATGAAATGATTCAAAACATAAATTCCTAAAATTTTAGAAGATAAATGTAATCGGTAATTTTGAAATTAATGTAATTGAGTAATTTTTATTGAAATAAAACATTGTTTATCTAGTATCCAATACAAAAAATCAGATTTAACACATTGGTTATCATATAACGGACATGATAAAGAAATGATATTTGATTTATCACATCTCTTATAATATATAACTCATGTGTTAAAGATGAGTACTTATTTTTTTCATGTCGGTTAATGAATAAATGATGTGACAACACAAGATACATTGTTTTTTCATGTCGGTTATAAATATCCTATTTGAAAAAGCCAATGCGATAAATAGAATTCATACTATTTTTGGAATTGTTTGACAAATATAAATTTAATGTAAAGGGTTTTTCATGAATAAATTTTGTTTGTTTGAGTCATAAGGATTAGTTTTTACTATGTTTAATATAAGATTGTTTTATTCTATTAAATAAGAGTATTATTTTTATTTTATTCTCTATATGTAATGGAAATGTTTTTGAACTTATTTCTTCATAAAATATGATGATGTTAAGAATATTTTTGATTCCATCCAAAAAAGGTGTTTTCCCTCCATTTCCTTATTCAATATTCCCAATAATTTTATCCCATTATTCAATGATATCCATAATTTTAATTTTTATAATATAAAAAATTATTTTTTTTTGATTTCTAGGAACTAATTTTCAACCCCTTCTATAATATTTTTTCAATAAAGGTACTTTCAGAATATAAAAATAAATTCTCCTATAAATTTTTTGTTCTTACTTCCAACTATAAATTTAGCATAGAAAACAATTATATCTTTTTTAAAGATAAATTATTTAGATTTTTTATTTTAAATTTTTTATTATTTTCATTTCACTCCCTTGATATTTATTTATTCAACTTAATCATAATTTCATCTATTTATCAATTTCAGAAGAAATATTTTGATAAATAACTTTTCATGTTCTCACTTTTATTTTCAACATCAATCTTCTAACTCCCATGGAGTAATATTTTATGATTTTCCTGTTAATTTAAAATATGAAATAATCATTTGGGTGAATTCAATGCATGTATTAAGAAATCAAGTAACTAATTTAATTTTAGGAGACATTTTTTAGAAATTATTATGAAACGTATTTTCCTTACATGAGTTTTTTTTGTGATCATGGATGACTGATTCCATGTGGAACACATATGTATGGATGCATTATATGTGGGGTCCTATATCATTTCCCAATGTGTATTTAAATTTAATATCTAATAATACATGTTTTCCTGGTTTATTTATCTTTTCCTACCAATCATGAGTGTATATAGTGACTTAAGAAGGTATGGATGCCATTAGTTACTGATGAAGGTGATGATACCCTTTAATTTTGTCTCCATTAATTTTCATTATTATTATATAATTCAAGGGATTGTAACAATTCATTTGAATATTCCTAGGATTATTATCCATGTATGAGGACAAGTATATCATCATTCCTCACTATTTTGGCATGATAAATGAATCTTCAGTTAATATTACTTATCCTTCAATCATGAAACACATTAATTTATTATTGTTACATATACCTTTTAATATGTTCTTTCTCCCCTTATCACTATTTATCATATCATTATGATCTATGTATTGATTAAAAGTTGACAGGTTTTCCATTATTAAGAATTTTAACACAATCATTATATTTACAATCTGATATTCTTGATGATGTTTTAACTTATGTGAAGTTGATAAGAGAGTCTATCGTATATAAATTAATGAGAAATTATCACATGTTTTGTAATATAATTTTCTTATATATGTTGCTATAAAAGGTACTAAACAATTAATTCTTGGGACTATGTGATACATAATGTTTGAATTATAGATATTGTGTAAAATGAAGATATGTTTATTCTAGGACTTATCATATGGTATTGAGGCTAGTTGTGAAAATTATGTGTCCTCAACACCAAACGATGGAGAATGGGTATGGGGAAAACATATAGAAAAACAATGTAAAATAATATCTAACTATGTATTTAATCCTAAATATAAAAAGGTTTTCAATACTCGATATATCAAAGGGCTTCTCGTGGACTACTGATAGAAGGACCCACATATTCAACCCATCAGGAAACTCCTCCTAAAATGAGGAAATGATACCCATTACTTGTAGATGTGGTTTTCATCTATATTATTTATAAAAAAATGTCAAGAAGACTTCCCCAAAAGGTTTGAGTGATTGATGTTCACCGTTTTCAAAAACCCTCTATTTTATTATAGTCTAGATTGTTATTTGATAGTAGTTTCCAACACCTATATGTACTATACATGGTGATTTCCTCATGCTAGTATTGACCCAAATGAGGGAATATGATTAATAGAATCTAATGGAGACCTATAGTACTCACACTAAAATTGGCCCATATCCATCTGTTGAATGAGTAATCTCATATCTCTGACCATCATGAACAAAAACATGATATTAACTTTCAAAATGTGGATTATGTAGGAGTAGATAGATGGATCTTCCATCCTTAACTACTACCACAACATTGGTCATCCACTAAATAACTTCTCTTCTGAAATCACTTCTTATAATTCTACTACATTCAATAGTTAGATCCCAAACTAAAGGGTCACCTCATAAAAAAATAGTGCATCTAAAACATCATTTAATGACATTAAAAAAACACAATCCTTATTATAATTTAGAGTGCCTCCATCATGTATCCTACACCGATAAATTGTCTTAATGTACTCTGATATTGACTATTTTACATAAAATATTAAATAGATATTGTAAACTAATCCTCTGGATTATCATCAAAACTTTTTATTGAAAAAAATCACTTCCCTACACATCCATATAAAACTTCACAGTTTCAATGGTATGTGATGCATGTATAAACCTAATCACTACACCATATTAAGGATTCAAAATCTCCCTATTCCACTCAATCCCAAAATAAAATTCCAACAGAAACCACTATATATAGGTAACGTCATGAGTTAGAGAAAATTTCATCTACAAATTGAAAACATTTGTCATTTTGGATTATTTGTATATTAATCCGAATCAGGAGGGTAAAATCCTATGCCAAATTGAATCATGAGTTTTAGACTTCATCCGAACCTATATCTCACAAGGATGAATAAAACCTCACAAAATCCTCATGATACAATAATATAATGAACACAAAATGCCTCATATATGGGTATTCTAGTAATAATATGTGATAACCATAAACCTATCGATAAGAGATATCCAAAATAAGCATAGCAGGGAAAGTGAAACTACCTATATTCATTGGGTAGGGGAATCTCTCAACAATGTCCCAATAAAAAACATATTCTCACACTATCTTGAATAATGAGATAAATATAATGACATTGGATAATCATGAACCTTTCTACATAAAAAATATAGACATCAGTAGGTATAAATCTTCAAAGAATAGGGTAAACCCCCACAGAATACAGGATTTATGGATGAGATAAAACATGTAGAACATGAATTATCCTAATTGATCACCAAATGAATAATTTACAAACTATCTTATACATCACATAATTGAAAATGTTATTCGTTTTGAAAAAATAGGAGATATATTCCTGGTGAATGTATATATGTCCCATTACACATAATATATCGCTTGTCTGATTACATAACTCCAGACCCCATAAACATCACTACCATAAATCCCAAAAATAGTCCTAACATGGCTAATGAATCTATGCATTATCCCTATGATAGAATTAATTTCTTCTAGACAAATATTACCCAACCCACAAATTCTCCACCCATCCTAGTGGGAAACCTAGAGTGATACCCAACTACTACCTCTAAATGGATATTCTGATGAAACTAAAAAAACCAAGAACATCACCCAATGAGTGAGGATAGTCTTATATAAAACTACAATAGACACATATATCTAATATAGAAAATATCTAAATATGCCAACATAATATATATAAATGTTCAACTAAAATCAAGATAATTCATATATGATAACAAAAGAACCTATAAATTCCATAATGTAATAGAGGAATGTAATAAAAAAATTTAACCTCAGTAAGAAAGTTATCTACGCAATACATGCACAAGGAATACAAAATTTGCATCAGTCAACACCTCTATCATGAATAATACTGCACTAAATTATTCAATAGGAACACAAATAATATTCGTAAAATAAGGAAATATATATTTATTCTACCAATAAAATTTATAGATATATAAACTATCTACATAAAAATTAAATGTTTTGGAATAAGTCCGTAAAATTGGTGAGTTTTAATATACTCTACAGGATGATAGAAAAATGAGAATGAGTGAATAGGTAAATATGTTTTTTCAACTCCATGAATGAAAGGTACCTATGAGTAATTGACGTTTATAAAAACACTCTGTTAGCTCAAAAAAATTATATTGAAGAGAAATTACAATAATTATAGAAGATAAAAAAATATATGTTACTTAAGAATAGAAGTATTATTGATATAGAGTAGTTCTAATCACCATATCTCCATTACAAAAAATATCTTTCGCAAGAGCATGTAGAGGGTCTATGAATCCTAAATAGTCAATAAAACGTTAAATTATTATCAAACCACAAAATAATGTGAAGTTCCCAGATCAGTGTGAATCACTGAGAGGGGGAGGGGGTGAATTAGTCATCCTTTAAAACTCTTTACTAATTGATTCTTTATCAATTAAACCTCTATGGCTTTTTAAGGCCTCGATCCACTCTTCTTGTATCTCTCAGCCTTTCCTCGAATGATGCAGTAAATGTAAAGGCACAGGACACAAGGATTTACAAGGTTCGGCACCAAAGGCCTACGTCCTTGCCATGTTGGTTATACGCCCCAACATGGTTTCTCCATTATAATCAGTTAGTATTACCATGGTCGATACAGAGTCCCACTGTATCTCTCCTGAGTCCCACAGGAGGGTCTTTATACTGCGTCTCACAGTGTTACCAGAGTCCCACTGGCCTGCTCCAGAATCCCACTGAAGACTTCTTCCACCCTGAGTCTCACAGGGGGCTTCTCCTGGCTCCTCGAATCACATGAGTAACTCTTCATCACTTTAAGCTTCTTCAAGTATCTTCAGCAGCCTGGGATAAAGACTGATGGCCTTGCTCTATACCTCTGCTCACTTGTGATGAACAGGTCTTCTCGTCTTGCTCAGGATTTATCTCATTCTTCTAAGGATGACATGGCCTCTCTCTTCAAGAATCTTCAACAGCCTCTGAAAAGGTCTGTTGGTCTTTCTTAGCACTTCTGATCACTTCTGTTGATCAGGCTCTTCTCAATTACTGAAAACTCAGACAACTGATATCTCTAACTTCAGTCTGGCTTCAGTCTGACATCAAAACAACTTCATGCACTAAGTGCATGGCATCTCTGCATCCTCATGCACTGACAGCATGGCTTCTCAATATTCTTCAAGTTATTCTGGTCTTGGACAACTCAGATGCACACCACTGATTTAAGCTTTATTCACGTGTGCATGTGCATGCATGCAAGCATGCACTTCCCTTCTTCTCCTCTTGGTGCAATAAACCCACAAAGGGTGTAATCCTTTTTATCACACACATCCTCACTTCCTTCACACACTTTGTTCTTTTTGTTTACACACACTTAATGTGTGTTATACTTTAGTGTGAGTATCCTTCTTTTCTTCTATGTGTGTTCACTCCACTTAGTTCACACACTAGGTTCGGCCAACTTGTCTTGCAAGCACTTAACCTGTAGGGTATAGTGGCCTTCCTCCTCTCCTTGCACACACACGGCCAAGTGTGCTCTTCCTCTTCACTTAGCAAACACAAATACCCACGGACATTTCCTCCTTTTCTCACACACACACAAATGAGGTGTGGTATTCACATGGTGCATGCATAAGGCATTAAGCCTTTGCCTTCCTCCTTCCCAATCACCCACAACCCTTAGGGTGTGGTCTTCTCAACTCGAGCCCCTGCCTTAGTGAAGGCGCGCAAGGGGTGCAGCCACTCTTGTCTTCAAATGTTGCGCAAGGTCACAAGGGTGTAAGGGCGTGCAAGGCTCTTGGGTGGCTTCTGCCGCGCAGGGTTCAAAGACCACAAGCGCACAGGGTGCAACACCACTGTGGGCGCACAAGTGGAAGGGCACAAGCGGAAATGCAAACACCTCCTGCCGCGTAAGTCCGCAGGCAGAGAAAGATGCAACCACGGGCGCGCAAGAATGCGGCCACGGGTTCTTCCTGTCGTTCAAGGGAGGCGCGCAGGGGACTCCTTCGGGACCTCGGGTGGTCCCGAGAACTTCAACCGCACAAGTGGGTTGTGCGTGGCTTCTTCTTCGCGAGGCACATAGTGCTTCTCACGGGACTCCTCAAATATTCAACAAAGGATCAGCAACAGCTTCAAGTGCCTCAGGTGCTCCTTTGATAGGCATAGGAATTCCTCGGCTCATCCGCGTGATACAATAATTGAATCCCCGAAGTTTTTGGGTTTTTCAAGATTTTGAAAATCTTGATATCTTCCTCTGTTTTACACGCGGGTACTTTTCTTTTTGTTTTTCTCCTCCACGTGCATGCGACTTAGAACGCATGCACGACCTTCGTCTCTTCTATCCCATGCAAAACACGAACTCACCAAAACCTCGGAAACTTCGTTTTGCCTCGGCCTTATTCGAAATCTCCCAAACATTTCATGCATGCCTATTTTCTTTCATGATCATGTTCGTTACGTCGAGACGAACCCAATGGATCCTTCAGCTCGAACAATGGTGGCCGGGAACTCGAAATCCAGTGCTCGGAGGCCCACTGGTTCAGCGGGGACGTCGCAGGTGCCTCAGTCTAGCTCGAGGAAGAAGACGACTCACAGGCCGTTGGATCAGATCTTTGGACGGCCGCGATCAGAAGATCTCGCGCGGGATTGATCGTGCGGTCGAGATCTGGCGCGCGATCAATCAAGCGGCCAGGATTCGCTCCTGGTGAAAATTGCGCGTCCCACATCGAAACGGCCCGCGATTTCCACGCAGTTTATCAAACATCCACTCCCTTCCAATGCTCAGTTGCACTTCTCCCCTCTCGGTGCCGCCCCGCACCGAGTTCTCTTAGCGGGCGCGCTCTTGCGCCCACCCCTTCCACTCGGGTGCGCCTCTGGCGCCCACTATGCATCCTCGAGCGCGCATCCTGGCGCCCATGCTGCGCAGGCTTGACCCCCCTGCGTGGCTTCTGCCGCCTTGGGTTTGCCCCACGGGTTCCCCCTTGGGCGTGGCGCCTTAGGCCCACATGTGCCTTGGGGTTGAACCCTCAAGGTGTCCATGTCTGGCCAATTTTTTGGCTAAGTAATGGTTAGGACATTGTGTAAAAACAATGTTAACCAAATTTAGTATGCCAAGCCACAAATCTTCTTCTTCTCATCTCCATTTTTCATCTTCTTAATAATTCCTCCATTCTTTCACTAGAATTCATCAATTCCTTCGAAGGAATTACCGAAGGGTCTTTCTTCAACCGATGCTCCTGAATCAAACATATTCATCAAAGTTCTTTATTGATCTAATTAGAGATCAAGTTGGATCTTCTTCATATTCACATGCACTAAGTGATAGTGCATGGACTACTTTAGCTCACTTCATCCACTTAGATATTGTGGATGGATCATCTTCAACTCCTCATGCATTGTCAATACAATGCATGGTCTTCTAACATTGTGGTGACATTGTATCCTCTTGATACAAGTTCTTGGAACTTATGATTATCTCTACAATCGTCTGATTTAATGATGATGTTCCATCATAATCCATTCTTCAAGTGGTGTAACTTAGTATCATCTTGATACAAGTATTGAAACATTAAGATCAGTTCTTCAATCGTCTGATATCCATAGAGAATGTTTCAACCACAACATCCTATGTCACTTAGTTAATCTCCTAAGTGACATGCATCTTAGTACCATGGCCATTCTCCTTTCCTCACCAACACTATCACATCATTTTTCATTCACATATTGAAACTCCTTGACATCCATCCATTCATTCCTTGACAACAACATACCTCATTGACAACAAATGCAACACTGTGCACTTCAATCTCCCCCTTTTTATTTGTTGTCAATACACTTATTCAGCACATATGAATGGGTCAATATGTGTGCCAATATTTTCTCCCCCTTATTGGCAACCAAATGCAAAGGTGTGGTGTGGTTCCTTTTCAAAATATCACTTCCTCCCTTTGAAAAGTATTTTCTTGAAAAACACTGAGAGAGGGATGATGTCACATGTTTTCTTTAGCAAAGAACCTTTAGTAGATCAACTCTAAGTCTACTTGGGAAAACCCGGTGTAGAAAACAAGAGTGATATGACCAAGGAATTCAAAGCTGTCCATAATTCTCTACACATGTGAGATCATGCTTAGGGGTTTGAAATTTTTCAGATATAACAATGAATTTGCTAAATCCTGCAAAACTTCACCAAACTCATTAGAAAGTTCAGGTGCAAAGATAAAGCTCCCCCTTTTATCCATTTGTCTTCAATCCATACTTCCCCTTAATTGACATGATAAACTCAATTAAGAAACAACGAATGAAAGTATGATTGGAATACCTTCACTTTTCTCAAGATGGTATTAATCTCAGAATCCCATCTTCTTCAGATTGGCTCCCCCTCAAGGGGTGCACTCCATTCTGGCCAAACAACTCTCTAGATGAGAATGATCATCATCTTCAATTCCCTGAAATGTTAGCACATGTAAATACAAGTTGTTAGGGAATAAGATAGAACCTCCTTGGTTCATCAATGTGTACAACAAGGTTGAGAAGATTCTCTCAACCGAGATGTCCCATTTTCACCATTCTTCACACTTGCACATTTGATCTTCAATGATGTTTGTGCGGGTGTGGATCTCAACACCTCTTTAACTTCTTTGTGTGTGACTCCTCTATTTCTAGGTGCCTTCTGAGCACTAGAGTCTCCTGGTGCAATCTTCATTATTTTGAAGAATCCCTTCTGAGCTGGAATGAATATCATGCATTTATCACTAGTATGTCCAGCTTGATTGCACCTCACACACAGAACTAGATCTTCATGTGAAATGTTCTGCTTCCCTTTTGCCTTAGCTACTACCAGTGCTTCATCTTCAGCTTTTTGTAGTTCTCTGGCAAGTTGCAACTGATTAGGCCATATGACTAGTAAGTCACTTGGAAGTGTGGCCTCAGTTCTGGATATTCCACATGGTTCTTTTGATGCTATTAAGCTACCTTTCTTAGGCAACTTATTTTCAATCAATCCCTTCTGCTTCTTCTGGATTGATTGTCTGTTTGAGTCCAGTCTGCCTCTATTGAATTTCATGGATTGTTTACAATGATCCATGATATGTCCTTTCTTTCCACAGTAGAAGCATGTTTTCTTCTTGGTGGTCCTTCTGGATGCATCACCCTTCTTGGATTTCAAATCCAAGGTCTTCTCTTCCTTTTTCATAATCTTCTGGGGAACATATTCCACTTTCTTATGCTTGCTTCCCAAGGATTCTTTCTAAGCCAGGTTCTGTGATCTTTTCTTCTGTTTAGCTCAGGATATAGTTGGAGATTGACATGTATTTTTTGACCACTTTTGCAATCATCCCAGATGATGTCAAGTAATCCAAATCTATTTGCAGTAAACAGGTTTCTCTGGACCAGTGGATGCTGCTTCTTTTCTTCTGGCTTGCTCCCCCAAGGCATGGGCTTCCTCTGTGCTTTGGCATTCAGTGGATTGTACCAATAATCCTTTGCACAATGCCCATACTTGTTACAACACCAACATTTACCCACAAATCTTGAATTTTTGATACCTTCTGATTGTAGGGTACTTGTCTTGAATTGTTGTGCTGCTTCAGGAGAGCTTTCTTTCTTCATTGTCTTCATCCATACTTGTTTGGAATTATTCTTCCATCCTGTACTATTTGTGGAAACACAATTAGAAGCATAAGTACAAGATGGTATGGATGGTACCTTCTTTGTAGAAGATGTTGCCCTTTCATTAAAGGATGTCTTTCTTTTAGAATCATCCTTCTCAAAGCATACTTGAGTAGCAACATTTCTTCTTTCAGCTGACTGGGAGGATTCAGCTTTGGGTGATTGCAGATTCTTCAATATCACCTCTAATTCAAAGCATTTCATGTTGAGGGAGTTCTTCTCATCCTCAAACAATCTTAGCCTACCTTCCCAATTCTGTTTCAGCTGTTCCATCTGGTCATCATGCACCTTATTCAATTCTAGAAATGAATTGTCAAGCTCCTTCACCATTTTGACTTTGTCTTCGAGTTGAGCATCTCTGTCATTCATTGACACTTTGTGCCTCTTTTCCAGTGCATGGTAAACATCTTTGATTATTACTTTATAGAATTCTTTCTCAGAAAGGCTTCTCTACAATTCTTCAGCAGTGTATTCATATCTTTCATTGCAAAGAGAAACGGTTTCATCTTTAGCCTTCACCAGCTTTCTGAGAGTGTTGGTTATGCAAACACTTTTAGCCAATCGGAATTCCAGAGAATTGGCTTCATCTTCTAGCTGTAATTTTTCTTCTTGAAGATCAGGGATTCCTGTAGCTATACACATTGTCACTTCCTTGGGGACTGTCTTCTGAAGATATTTGATTGCATTTAGAAGATCATTGTTCCTTCCATCTTCATCACAGCTAGAGCAGGCTTCATCAGAAGAATGATAAAAGGAATTGTCATCTGATGTGACTTTCACATTTCTTTCCATAGAAGGAGTTTCTCTGATTGCAAAAACCTTCTTCTTCATCTTCTTTTCCTGTTTCTTAATTCTGTTTTTCAGAGTCTTGGCAGATATCTTCATTTGAGGCTGTTCTTTCATTTCCTCAAATTTGCACCCCATATAGACTCTCTTGGATCTTTTAGAGGTAACCTTCGCTCTGATACCAATTGAAGTGCCCAGATCAGTGTGAATCACTGAGAGGGGGAGGGGGTGAATCAGTGATCCTTTAAAACTTTTTACTAATTAATTCTTTATCAATTAAACCTCTATGGCTTGTTAAGGCCTCGATCCACTCTTCTTGTATCTCTCAGCCTTTCCTCGAATGATGCAGTAAATGTAAAGGCACGTGACACAAGGATTTACAAGGTTCGGCACCAAAGGCCTACGTCATTGCCATGTTGGTTATACGCCCCAACATGGTTTCTCCATTATAATCGGTTAGTATTACAATGGTCGATACAGAGTCCCGCTGTATCTCTCCTGAGTCCCACAGGAGGGTCTTTATACTGCGTCTCACAGTGTTACCAGAGTCCCACTGGCCTGCTCCAGAATCCCACTGAAGACTTCTTCCACCCTGAGTCTCACGGGGGGCTTCTCCTGGCTCCTCGAATCACACAAGTAGCTCTTCTTCACTTTAAGCTTCTTCAAGTATCTTCAGCAGCCTGGGATAAAGACTGCTGGCCTTGCTCTGTACCTCTGCTCACTTGTGATGAACATGTCTTCTCGTCTTGCTCAGGATTTATCTCCTTCTTCTAAGGATGACCTGGCCTCTCTCTTCAAGAATCTTCAACAGCCTCTGAAAAGGTTTGTTGGTCTTGCTTTGCACATCTGATCACTTCTATTGATCAGGCTCTTCTCAATTACTGAAAACTCAGACAACTGATATCTCTAACTTCAGTCTGGCTTCAGTCTGACATCAAAACAACTTCATGCACTGAGTGCATGGCATCTCTGCATCCTCATGCACTGACAGCATGGCTTCTCAATATTCTTCAAGATCTTCTGGTCTTGGACAACTCAGATGCACACCACTAATTTAAGCTTTATTCAAGTGTGCACGTGCATGCATGAAAGCATGAACTTCCCTTCTTCTCCTCTTGGTGCAATAAACCCAGAAAGGGTGTAATCCTTTTTAGCACACACCTCCTCACTTCCTTCACACACTTTGTTCTTTTTGTTTACACACACTTAATGTGTGTTATACTTTAGTGTGAGTATCCTTCTTTTCTTCTAAGTGTGTTCACTCCACTTAGCGCACACACTAGGTTCGGCCAACTTGTCTTGCAAGCACTTAACCCGTAGGGTATAGTGGCCTTACTCCTCTCCTTGCACACACATGACCAAGTGTGCTCTTACTCTTCACATAGCACACACAAATACCCACAGCCTTTTCATCCTTTTGGAACACACACACAAATGAGGTGTGGTATTCACATGGTGCATGCACAAGGCATTAAGCCTCAACCTTCCTCCTTTCCAAGCACCCACAACCCGTAGGGTGTGGTCTTCTCAACACGAGCCCCTGCCTTAGTGAAGGCACGCAAGGGGTGCAGCCACTCTTGTCTTCAAATGTCGTGCAAGGTCACAAGGGTGTAAGGGAGCGCAAGGCTCTTGGGTGGCTTCTGCCGCGTAGGGTTCAAAGACCACAAGCGCACAGGGTGAAACACCACTGTGGGCGCACAAGTGGAAGGGCACAAGCGGCCATGAAAACACCTCCTGCCGCGTAAGTCCACAGGCAGAGAGGGATGCAACCACGGGCGCGCAAGAATGCGGCCACAGGTTTTTGCTATCGTGCAAGGGAGGCGCACAGGGGACTCCTTCGGGACCTCGGGTGGTCCCGAGAACTTCAACCTCACAAGTGGGTTGTGCGGGGCTTCTTCTTCGCGAGGCATAGAGTGCTTCTCACGGGACTCCTCAAATATTCAAAAAAGGATCAGCAACAGCTTCAAGCGCCTCGGGTGCTCCTTTTATAGGCAGAGGAATTCCTCGGCTCATCTGCGTGATACAATTTTTGAATCCCCGAAGTTTTCGGGTATTTCAAGATTTTGAAAATCTTGATATCTTCCTCTGTTTCACACGCGGGTACTTTTCTTTTTGTTTTTCTCCTCCACGTGCATGCGACTTAGAACGCATGCACGACCTTTGTCTCTTCTATCCCATGCAAAACACGAACTCACCGAAACCTCGACAACTTCGTTTTTCCTCGGCCTTGTTCGATATCTCCCAAACATTACATGAATGCCTATTTTCTTGCATGATCGTGTTCGTTACGTCGAGACGAACCCAATGGATCCTTCAGCTCGAACAACTGTGGCCGGGAACTCGAAATCCAGTGCTCGGAGGCCCACTGGTTCAGCGGGGACATCGCGGGTGCCTCGGTCATGCTCGAGGAAGGAGACGACTCGCAGGACGTTGGATCAGATCTTTGGACGGCCGCGATCAGAAGATCTCGCGCGGGATTGATCGTGCGGTCGAGATCTGGCGCGCGATCAATCGAGCGGCCAGGATTCGCTCCCGATGAAAATTGCGCGTCCCACATCGAAACGGCCCGCGATTTCCATGCGGTTTATCAAACATCCGCTCCCTTCCAATGCTCAGTTGCACTTCTCCCCTCTCGGTTCCTCCCCGCACCGAGTTCTCTTAGCGGGCGCGCTCTTGCGCCCACCCCTGCCACTCGGGCGCGCCACTGGCGCCCACTATGCATCCTCGAGCGCGCATCCTGGCGCCAATGCTGCGCAAGCTTGACTCCCCTGCGTGGCTTCTGCCGCCTTGGGTTTGCCCCACGGGTTACCCCTTGGGCGTGGTGCCTTAGGCCCACATGTGCCTTGGGTTTGAACCCCCAAGGTGTCCTTGGCTGGCCAATTTTTTCGCTAAGTAATGGTTAGGACTTTGTGTAAAAACAATGTTAACCAAATGTAGTATGTCAAGCCACAAATCTTCTTCTTCTCATCTATATTCTTCTCCTTCTTAAGAATTCCTCCATTCTTTCAATAGACTTCATCAATTCCTTCGAAGGAATTCCCGAAGGGTCTTTCTTCAACCTTTGCTCCTGAATCAAACATATTCAGCAAAGTTCTTTATTGATCTAATTAGAGATCAAGTTGGAACTTCTTCATATTCACATGCACTAAGTGATAGTGCATGGACTTCTTTAGCTCACTTCATCCACTTAGAGATTGTGGATGGACCATCTTCAACTCCTCATGCATTGTCAATACAATGCATGGTCTTCTAACATTGTGGTGACATTGTATCCTCTTGATACAAGTTCTTGGAACTTAAGATTATCTCTACAATCGTCTGATTTAATGATGATGTTCCATCATCATCCATTCATCAAGTGGTGTAACTTAGTATCATCTTGATACAAGTATTGAAACATTAAGATCAGTTCTTCAATCGTCTGATATCCATAGAGAATGTTTCAACCACAACATCCTATGTCACATAGTGAATCTCCTAAGTGACATGCATCTTAGTACCATGACCATTATCCTTTCCTCACCAACACCATCACATCATTTGTCATTCACATATTGAAACTCCTTGACATCCATCCATTCATTCCATGACAACAACATACCTCATTGAAAACAAATGCAACACAGTGCACTTCATAATGTCTTGTTGGAATCCCCAAGGGTTTTGAGGAAAGACAAGTCTCATGAAATTTTATACACCCAATATACAAAATAGTCGTAACACCTCAAGAGAACAAAATGGGAGTATACTCACCTTTTATACATTCTCACCAGTAAGTGTAATTTTGTTACATCCCATCAGTACCGTATCATTAAAAAATATATAATATCCAAAATTGCATAATAACTCATTATCTTTCTAATGAAATGATAGAGGATCATTACCCAATGATTCAGAGTAAAATGATAGCTTCATTTGAGGTTGCAAGTCTCTTATGGTCTCTTTAAATGGGTAAAATTTCACTTCCATAGATATAGAATCCCATTAAAATTTTCATGGGATAAATACCAAATATATTTTATAACATCACTATAGGATAAAAAAGTAATCCTTATATAGTTGAAATACTAAATCTAGTGGAAGATCACAGACTCAAACAAGTGAAACAACAAACCTACTAGTGGATTGTTTGTGACAACTAATCCTAAGAAAATATCAAACAATTTGTAGGGTTTTAATTTATATAGAACTACTGAAATCTCAAAATGAACTCTAATATGATTATGTAGTTGATTATGGTTTCTTTACTATGTTAAATATTTATGTATTCATATGTAGGGAACCATTAACATTGTACACAGATAGGGTTTATGGTTTTATATCCAAAAATAGGTGGAAGATCACATGAACCAAAAACCCATAATTGAATAATAAACCCAATTAAATTAATATCAAGATACCTATAATATTTACCATAAATATTCTTGAATACTATGTTGGGAATTCATATTGTGATTGAAGCAATAATAAATATTAAACCACAATGGTTTGATCCTAAAAAATTCCCTTATGAGTGTAATTAAAATAAAACTATTCACTGATATAAATATTAGTAAAATATATTAAAAATTAATAAATAGAAAATAAAATCATTGGCGTACACACAAAACATAATAATCAAAAAGAGGTTATAAAAATAAAACTAAATATATTGTGAGGATCAAAAACTGAATATTCCTAGATTTACCTATTTCATGAGAGCTATGTATTCTTGTAATGGTGGAGGAATAAAAATACTTCTCTTCATCCCATCTGGGTTGGGGTTTTGGTAATTTTTAAAAACTCCCAACCAATTTCAATTTTAGAGTTATTGCCTAAGCACATTCCATGGGAAGTGGATTTTTATATAATGTCATGTCCTAATAACATATTATGGAACATGATAATGGGTATAAAATTTCATTTTTTTGTTATTTAATCCTTAATTTATTTTAGTTGTTAAATCTATGAACTCATAATTGTTTAAAAAAGAGGTGAATATATGAACATAACACTACATGAATTTTTACCAACTATTGGCTTTGTTTCCATGGAAAAAAATTCTAACAAAAATAATTATCTTACATATTTTTATAAAATTATCCACCATTATTTATTAAAAATATCATAATAAAAATCCATATAATTAATCAATTATTAATCAGATATACTAGAATATTCCAACATTGATATATATTATAAAATAAATTTCAATTCAAACATTCATTACATAAACATTCATATCACCCTTTAAAGTAAAACATGAATGAAAATATCATGTTAATCATTACATAGGTCGAATAACATTATTATTTCAATAATATTTTAGTGAAAAACATTACCACATCCAATATCCATGTAAGGGATCATCAATGGTTTGTTTATTCTTAGAAATTCATGTCCCCTACTATAACAATCTATAGAAAAATAAAAATAATAAATTAATAAATGGGGAATTTGGTGTCACATCGTCTATATCATATACATACAAAATAAATTATGTTTATGATTTTAAAAATCAATAAGGTCATGGTTAAAACAATTATTATATATATTTTCAAAAAAATTAAGCCTATTAAACAAATATTTTTATTTATAAAAATCATAATTTTGTGTTAATATTTACATGAAATTTAAATTTAACAATAAAAAAATTATAAGATAGTATTTAACATAATTTTGAAATTATGTTTCTAGTGAATTTTTTTTGTTCAGTGGCTTTGTATTAAAATAAAGAAAATGTTTCTATAATTTAGGATGAAAAAATTTTATTCAAAATAAATTCTTTTTAGTTAAAACATACAATTCTCATAAGATATTATTTATCATTTTTTGGAACTTTTCTTTTTCAATAAATTTAATTAATATTAAAATATTCTTTGCAAAAGGGAATACAACTTTTGGACTATCATGATGGGAAATAATGGACTTAAAAATACAAGTTTACATTCTTATGTTGAATCATATTTAATAAAACAACTTATTTTTAGAGACAATTACATTACATTTCACTTATGACTAACCTAGATATCACCTTTCCAGCAATGAAACTCTAAATAATTTTTATTATAAAACTATTTAATTATAACTCTTATCGGTTTAAGTAGAAGGAAATGAATTGGATAGAAATATTAGTTAGATTACATGAATATATGTTTTAAAAATAAATAGGTCTCATAATATACATTATTCTAATGTTACCCCACTAAGGATATTTTTCTCGCATTATTTTGTTTATCTGGGATAATTAGTAAACCAGGAAATCAAATGTAAATATAAATATCTATAAAAAATATTTCAACAGTTAAAAATATAAAAATTATTCACATAGTAAAATTCATGATATTTTATTTCTAAATAAATACTATTTTTTAACTTGTTAAAAAACATAAAGAAACACGGGGATAAGATACTGCATATTCAAATTTCATGATCCTTTTATAGAAAAAATAATCATTAATTATTTGTTAAATTGTTTATAATTTTATAAAAAAATTCACTAACATGCACATTATGTTTTAAAATAATGCTAAGTCAATGGAAAAAATTTATATTAAACTGGAATTTGTAGAAGGATGAATATACTTTAAGTAATTTGAAAAAACTAGTTTCATGTAATTACTTATTTGCAAATAAGAAATAACCACATTAATATATTCATTGAACCCAAATTTGAAATGTAAATTGAATAATTTAATTATTCATTCCATATACTAAGGAGGTTTCAATTACACGTCTTTTTGATTCAAAAAAAATATATTCATTTAATACTTTGGGTTTATACTTTTAAAAAACATATTTTTTCATTAGTATGTAATCATGATTGTATAATGATATCAAGGATTGTAAGAAAGGAGTTTTATATGTGTTGTAGCTAGTTACCATGAGATTATCCTTTTTGAATCCCTGGTTAGTATCTAATGGAACTAATAAATCCTGCATATTCATAAAAATATATCCTATAATTAATTATAATAAATCAATGAAGAAACTAATTAAACAATATAATACACATATTCCAAAACTCACTATGTCCCAGATAAATTTCAAAAAATAATTTTTCATACACAAATTTATGGATAGACAGATTATAATGGACCGACATATCCCTAGAATAAGTTCTGAAAACCAAGAAATCCCTAATTATATCATTATAAAATTTTATTTTACCACAATATATAAAAACACAATGTAAATAATAAATTTTGTTTTCTATAAACCAATTGAGATGAAATTAATTCATTATATTGGATTCAACCATATCATTGGTGAAATATTAATCCATGGGGTTCATTGATTGCATGGAAATTAATGAATAGTGCTAAGGAATGGAGAAAAAATAATTTGAATTTCATTATTTCTATTTATAATAACTTAACACAATGGAATAACTTTGTAATAATAGATAAATTAGTGTGAGATGATGAGGAAAACACGATTCATTCATGGTGACAATTTAAGAATAAGTAGTATTAAATTTTGGTGGGAGAAAGAGAAGAAAATAAAATGTTTTAAAATGAAAAGGGAAGCTTTCCTAGAGAAAATTCACATGTTAATTAATGGGAACCCACTAAAAGTCAACACATTAACCAATTAAGCTCCCATGGAACCCCCTATTGAACTCCCTCTATTATGTAATAATTTTAAATGACTAGTAACTAAATGTGATATAATTTATTATTAATGTAAGTGGAACCACATAGTAGGGACTCGATCCCGGAAACACAATATTTATCATTAAACCACCTACAGAAATACATAAAATATGATAATAAAAATTCCATTATTATGACTACATCCAAAAATTAAAAACATGCCTATCATATCAAACAAATATTAAAATTTTCATAAAATTTGAAAACTGGTTTTATAATAAAAATATAATGGTCAGCATCAGGGATTTTCAAAACACCCCACTGTAGCATTTTACATCCCTAAAAGACATTAAATCCATTAAAAAACCATAAACACCATGTAACAAAACCCAATATATTTACTCTACAATATAACCTAATGGAATCATACATATCAATTGGTATTTATTAAACAATGAACATATCCGTAATCATTATTCAATTATAACACCAAAAGGGTATACTAAAATACTTTAATAAATAAAAATTACAATTCCATGAATTCTACCACAAACGAAAAACTCATATTAAAAAGAATATGTACCCTTTGAACATTTATCAATTGTGCTCCCCATTAATTTTCTTATCCATGAAATACACTTAACCATTCACCATCAATTTCAATTTATGCTTTTTGTTAATTTAATAGAATTCAAATCCCTTTTTAGAATTAGTCTTCTGATATTTACCCTGGGAAAATACATTTCAATTAATATGAAAATTCACAACAATTATTTCAAAAATCCATTTATTTATTTATCTCAATATATATATATTTTTTGAATAGTAGTGGATCGATTTTTAAAAAGAATCAAAATTTCAATTTATAGAATATATCTCCTACTAAATCATCATTATATCAAAATGAGAAACATATAACATGAAATCCTACATTACTATCATAGAATATTAAAATGAAATCTAAACAATAATGTTTCAAGTGAAAATACAAATAAATGGTTTATCAAATCAAGGATCATTCATATCAAATGAAAATAATAACAATATATATAAACCAAATACTAATATGTTGTCATAATCAGGTACTGTTAATAATAACATGTTCATTCTCATATAACATGCTTATCCAAAATTAAACCGAGTGGGGAAAAGTATATTTACATGAATTAACCCAAGTTACCCCAAACCTAGTCACCTGAGTCATACCATTGAATGTTCCAAAAATGTTCTAAATACCCATTTTATAGAAACCGGTGATAGGGTATTGACAAATACATAATGTGATACATTTCAGAAAATAAAAATATTAAATTCAACATGAAATTCTACTATAATTATGATTTGACGAAAATATACATTAGAATGTCATGCGAATCAATTATAAAATTTCAATTTTAAGCTAAAACCAAATTTTTCATAACCACAAATTAATATCAAATGAACTAAAAATAAAAATTTCAAGAATAAGAACCATAAAGAAACATTGTCTGATAGGGATGATACATATATGATGAGGAAAAATATATAACCACAAAAAATTAAAAGGTAATATCCACATGAATTATCATCATAATCAAACATCCCTAAACGATCCACCCCATGAGAATTCTATAAAGTACGTCCCTACAATACTTGAAGATTCTAATGATCTTATGCATGAACCTAATCTTGTAAAATCCATTCAGTTTAGACACACTAAGCCGTTTTAGTAGGTTGTATGTATTACAGTCTGGTAGGATACCATGAATGAGGTTGTGCATTCACATTAATTAAATATACTATAAAAACTTATTTATATTATGTTACATAAAAATTATATTTCTATTATTGTATGAAATAAGGTATGTTATACATTTCCAATTTCTTTTCAATCCCAATTAAAAATTTGTAAAAGTATAATTTTTTATTATATGAATTTAATTTAAAACAAACTTTTGAAAAATAATTTTAAATTCAACGTTATAATGAATAAAAAATAAAGAACATAAATCAACAGAAAATACATAATCTAGGAAAATAAATAAAATAAATAAATACAGATTTTATATTTAAAAAACATGTCATGATATAATAATATTTTCAAACTAAGGGAATATAAATGTAAATGGATAGTGGATAGAAGAATAGTTCAAAAAATATAAAAGAAGGATTGTAAATTTGTTCAATAAGAAGTGATAATAGTTGATTTAAAGTGAGAACCAATTGTAATATATAGAATAAAATATAAAATAGCTAATATAATGTCATGGAAAAATCCTATGCTCTCGGTGAGGTGATCCAAGATATCCTTCAGTTGAACTACATGTTAGCATATCAATTAAACCCCATAAAATAAAAACTCATTTTTATCTTCCCATACACACTAGAGGCACTCTAATAATATGAATAATAATACAAAACTATGGGATACTAGTAAATGGATTAAAATATCTAGCATAAAAACCCACCTCCAAATATATCACTACTATTCGTAGGATATCTATAAATATAGAAATAATTTGTGTGAAACTTTATCAATTATTAATCACATATCAATATTAAAGCACATAAAATTGTATAAAAATATCATATCCTCATCCCACATACATACACCCTATAATACAAGGATCAAAGGTATAATTTATAAGGGAATCAGAATAACAACAATTCTCATGCTCATATATACAATAACATTTTTATCTTCCATAATGTGTGAATCTCATTTTATGAAATTATTTTTTGAAAAGTACCTACTGGGTATTGAGATTTAATCTAATAATACCATTTTTTATATTTCCATTAAAACCCATTTACATCCAATACCACCTATAATTCTCATTCAAATGGTACGAAATTGGCCTTCAAACACTTTTTTACAAAATTACCCTTAAAATATATTTTGATCCCAGTAGAAAATGATGTGTTTTTAAACATCAATTGTGTCATATGAAATGATAACTTAATTTAAAAACTTCACTTATATAATACCCCCAGAATTGAAATGCCTAAATCTATTAATAAGAGCTCATTTAATGAAACTGACAAGAACCCATATATGGAAATTCCTAAAATCAACATTAATTAAAATATGAAGTTAAATTAATATTAAATCATTTCTGAATATTAAATAATTACTAGAATAAAATATTTCATTACAATATATCATTTTATAATTTATCAGATCATTAACATATGTAATTTTCTATATTAAACCCCATTGTAAAAATGTCTATATAGGCTCCTAAGCAATTCAACATTATATTTATAAAACAAAATCAATCAACTTATAATGATAAAAAAGATAAATTTAATAGATAATAATTTTGAACACTTAAAGCATCACGTGGTTTTAAATGAAAAGTAATACCACCTGAAAACTTTGTTTAATCAGTTAAAATCACAATTACATTTTTAATCCCCCATTGGGGAAATGTATATTTATCATTTAATCAAAAGAAAATCAATCTTCTACAACTAAACAAAATTCAATTTAATTATATCACAATAAAATACATAAAGTCTATCAAAACATAAGACACAACATAAAATCAGTGATATGGATCCAATGTCACAAATGATTTATCCTTATCATAAGTATTAACATAGATACAGATGAAATAAGTTTGTATAATTGATAAATTATAAAAATAGTTATAGATACTATGGGGAGGTCTGAAATAGTTTGAGATAAGTAGTTACAATAGTGTTTACATGGCTTCCAAATCCCTATCTAATGGTTTTATTTTTTAACCACCTACCATTTTATCTATAAAAACATTTTACACTATTAAATTTTACTTTTTTCAAATTTCTTTTACCCTTACCCCTTATACATAGTATTAGTGTAGGATACCCTACAAAATATAATATTCAATTCACCCTTCCCACATAAAATACCCACAACCCACAACCCACCTTCATGTTTTTATGTTATTATTAAAAATTTTAATTATTTTTTAATATTAGATATTAACTTAATAATAATAAAAGTTGAAATAATATTAATATCATCTAATCACTATTTAAAATGAATTAAAATTAATTATTAAGACCACATATATATATTCATATATTTATATAAGAATTTTATTTTTATTCTCAATTTTCATACTATATAAATAATAATATCACATTATTATTTTATGAGATTGAAAAAATATTAAAAAAATAATAATTTCATTACCATTCTAAAAAATAATATTTTATTAATTTTTTTGGAAAACGATTTTCTTGGAGTTTCAATGACCCATGGAAATATCATTTATTACAACCTCCCCACTATAATAACATTCCATCTTTACAATGTGATATGAAAATCATATGATATAATCAACTTATAAAACATGAAACAACTTCACATACTCAAAAGTCCACAATAAAAATTATATGACCATTACTAAAACATCATTCCAATTTGTGATTCTCTAAACTAGTAATTTTATTCTTTTAATATATAATAAAATATTATTATATTTTTTTTAATATGAAGATACTCAATTAATGAAAAAAAAATTCATAAGAAATTATTTTAAATAAGTAAATACTTTAGATACAAGCATGTCACGTGAAACAACTCACTCATGTAAACAAAAATTAATATTACCACACTATATATTTTCAAAATAAATGAAAAATATCAGATCAAATAATCTAATTCAAATCCTTAGAAATAAAATAGTATTCTTTATTTTATAACAAATCATGCTATAACCATGAAACACTTATTAATGCCAAAATATATAAAATCTTCCATATAATACAAAAAGTAATTTTCTCCAAAAATAAAAAATAATTCATTTTCTAATAATTTGAAATCCATTTATATTAAATAAATAATTAATTTTTTTTCATATTGTAATTTAATCTCTATTAGAAAAATAATTATTTCAAATAAATATATCTTTTAAAATTTGACTTTATCATATAAACATATGTTCATTTTATTTATTCGATGAAACCATGAATAAAGAGATAACAAAATAAAAATAATTCAATAAAAATACATGTATATTGTAAAAATTAGGCTACCATTATTTAAAAAATATATGTCCATAAAATAAATAAAAATTTAAGTTCCAAATTGGTTTCCACTAATGTAATACATTTAGGCCAATAATTGAACCTTATTTGGTGAAAATCAAATCCATTTAAATCCAACATATTTTCATGGTCTCTCACCAAAACCAATAATATCATATTTTAAGAAGAATATGCAATTAAATTAATTTCTAGTAATTACTAGTTCATGATAAAATCATATATCATAATAATAAAAAATCACATATTCAAATATATTTTACAAGAGGTTAATTGTTTTTTCACAGGTAGGATTCAATCATTACATCGAATCTATTTTCATGACATCTAATATGATAATCTCCCCATTTAAAATCCCACAAAATAATATTCCTTAATTTTTTAAATAATTAAATGAAATATGAACATTAATTTAAATCCATAGAAAACACCATTTTTCTTCCTTATTGAATCTAAAAAATAGATTAATTAATTTTAATAGAAAAAATACCAAAATATTTTGAAAACATATTTCAATATTTTAATTTCACGATGAAACCATTTTAGGATTTCATCCGAAAGGAGTTTATAGAAATTATTATAAAATTATTTGATATAACAAAAAAATATAATATCTACGAATAAGTCTAAACATAATATAAAAAGAATTCATGGATCATATCCCATTTCATATAAAATATATAAAAACTAATATAATCCATCATAAATGTAACATCATATTATGGGATTCTAGGTACTATTTGAGAAACATTAATATATTTATTTTTTGAGTCTTCTCTCAGGTTGTATCAGGCAAATTTTGGAAACATTTTGATGATTATGGGTTGTGAATAGATGAAAAACTATTGGCCTGAAATAAGAACTCCTCATGTGAAAAACTTGAAACCATTGAATGTGATGGTTTTCACAGTTGGTTCATGGTTTGACAAGCCATTTCCCGCTTAGTACAAACTACGAATCATGGATAGTGGGTCCAGAGGGGGCACACATTTAGTATGTGTGGATTTTCTAACAGCATGACCCTACCCACATAGGCATGAACATGAGATATTTTTATTCCAAAAAATTGTTTAAATTTTCATAAACAGCCATTTTAACCCCTAGTTGACACTGTCACAAGTTAATTTTTTTTATGAGATTTACATGATTGGAAGAACTCATTTTGGTTTCTCCCAACAAATTTCTGGGTGGATCGAAGTGTGGAGGATCTTGTATAATCCCTCCATAGTATGTGAATATCCTTACATATGTTCAATCAAACTATCTTGTTCTATCATCCTTATGGAGTGTTTTATGATCATTTTTTCGATGGATAAAAACATAGTTTATATCAATATTGATTATTAGTATGATCTCTAGATCTCTATTATCTTATTTCTTCATTAGAAAATATTATTGTGGGTATTTTGCTTCATGATTTCATGATTAATTGTAGTTGGTTCGGTTTTAGATTTTCAAAATATGTAATCTGTGATTTATTTATTATTTAAATATCTTTCAATTAATTTATGAGTAACCTAATTGATAAAATTTGGAATTTTCATTAAAACTTTCATTGAATTTATGGAAAAACAACAAATTCATGTGGCACTAGTATTTGTTTCATATTTTGGGATTGAAAAAATTTATTTAAAAAATTTATAATATATTTTACTAAATTCTTATAATCTAATTATAAATGCACCTGATTGGTTTTTTTATTGAAAATTATTTAATTTATGAAAAAAAATTGTTTTAAATGTGTATGTGAATTTTAAGAAAGAATATTGGGAAATTCAGTTGGGAATGATGAATGATTTTAAATGAAATTATTTTCCCTTTTTCAATTGATTGATTGAGTACATGTGAGTTTGGATAGTTTATATGTTATTTGGTAATATCATACTAGGTTCATTATTCAATCTTAGCGGATTGATGATGACAACTCAAAAAAAAATCTAGTTTGAATTGACTAATCCCAAATTTGTTATTGATGAGTGTTGTTTGGCTTGATCCTGGGGGATATGTGTATACAAATTGACGTGATCAATGAAATGATAATGTGATGATCCTATAACGGGAAACTATATTACAACAAGGAAGAATGGAATGGTTCTTATTGTTATTATTTTGATATATATATATATTCCATTTATTATGAAATTGATTTAGTAATTTCAGTTGATTTATATTAACTTCATTGTATATATTTTATATTTATATCATGTTTGAATTTATTTATATAATTATGAAAGGATAACATATTTTTCTAAAATATTTGGAACATTGTTATTCTCTAGCCTCTATAATATAAATCGAAATTATGATTTTTTATTAGTATGATGTCTTTTTATTTGTAACCATGTGAGACCAACATATGATTTATAAATAACATAATATCATTTCCATCAATAGTTTATGGATTTCCTTCTACCATGTCATATAAAAGAGAGATGTCCTTTAATAGGAGGTGTATGATCTTCTTCCACTAGGATTGGAGATACATTGAGACTGAAATTATGAATTTATCATCTTATATTATGAGTAATTTGATGATATACCCTTTTGATACTTGATATAACTATTCAGTATCTTGTAAATTAAACTTTTTGTTGTGTTAAACAATATGAATTGTATCATATCCTCTATTATTTCATGGAAAACTGATTCCATTTTTCATATTTTATAAAGTTATGTTCTGGTCTAAATCTCATGGGAATAGGGAACAACCTTTGGTCTTTGTAAGAGAAATCATAGTTATCAATGAACCAGGGTATCTTGGAATGTTTGTGAAAATGTTGTACCAAAAGATTCGGTGGACCAACATTCCATGACGTCTGTATGTAGTTTGAAATACATACGGGGACTTAAGTTGTAGTTATGTTGGGGTTCCTAGGAAGAATAACGACTCCATGACGCCATGTGAATATTCCCCAGAAGGGTGATGCTGGTGAACTATAACGAGAAGATCCTCTCATGGACTAAAACCTAATATTCATTATTGTGTGCATTATCTATGAACTTGGATAGAAAGCTGCACCCATTCCCATTCAAGACCCCAATGTGGATACTTAGTGGAATGAATCTAATAATTTTTATCAGGAGATCCATTACCATAAATCACATTATTTACTCGGATCTAATATTAATCAATAAGATAAATATTTTTATAGAAGGAGAAAGCTTCTCTTTGATTTTTCAGAAAATATTAAATCTATTAAAGTTTAGGGAGCCACAATTAGGCAGGAAGGACCTCGAAAAAATGTGGGATTTAATGGATATGGAGAAGAAACATGAATTATTTGAGTGGAATTAATTCAAGGTAATTTTAATTGACTAGTTGTATCTAGATTTTACACTGATGGATATGTCTATAGAGTTTTTTAGGCTCGATCCGGAAGTCATGACCATGACAGAATATGTAAACGGATTTTCCAAGATTGTGCAACACTCACATGATATTATGTCAAATGATAACATGAATACATGATAGGTCTATATAGGCCTTCTATTTGATATTCAATATCATGTTTTCTTGATGATTATATCCAGTTATATTAACATTAATGATAAGGTGTTAATGGTTGAATTTTATATGGATAGAAAGTCATGTATTTCATGATTTACTTTTTCTCCTTGTGTATGATCATCCAGTTCCTTAAAAAGATAATGAATACATGATAATTATCATCTTTGATCACGAGAGTAGTGTTCTTCCATCCCTCCTGCAGTGCTTAGAATATACTCATTGACTTTCTTCCAGTGTGAAAATCATGGGGGTTCAAAACAGTTTAGCACCAAGATAACAAAGATTTGTAGGTCTTATTGATGTTTAAGACACTTGTAGAATTTATATTATATCACTTCTATGCCTTGTAGTGGAATTGTATCATCACCAACAATAATTACTATGGTTATTTAAGATTCATCAAAAATAAAGGGGTTCTATCCACAAGCATCCAAAACAATGAATCATCACACAGTGGTACAGACTACAATGAAATTAGATACAATTTTAGTGACAATGAGAGGTACCATAAATATAGATTTCTATTTAATGACTACATTATTTTTTACTAGTTCATCTCATTCATTTATATCGAATCACATTGAAATCCATTCAAAAATTTATATGGATATTTTATATTATGTGATGGATATAACTAATCCCATGAGAATGAAGATAGATAATGGACTCTCTTTTATTACTTGTGTTTTAAATCTATCAAATATTGAGATTAAATTATATTTTATGGTTCTCAACATGAATCCTCTTGAACTTATGTTTAGTATGGATTGGATTATTTCTAATAAATATTAAATTAATTTTTTTTATGGGACTCCTTTACTTTTGCAGAAAACGGTGTTGTATGTTTCAAGGAGAATGAGATTGGAGATTGAGTAGATTTAGACATTCTTATAAGGATTATGGTAATATAATACCTGTGTTTTTTTATCTAGAGTGAGAATCATTATGTTGTGATCTCTTTCAAGTATTCGTTATGTTTCCCAATGTTTTTCCTTCTGATCTCTCAAATTTTTTAACTAGTATGAGCATTAGTGTTTTATATTTATTTAGTTCTTGGAAATCAACCTGTGATTATTCCATAAGATTCCTAGAAACATATGAAATTATATAATTGAATACTTGGTTGGTTGATTTTTTGGAGAAAGTATTTGTACGCCTAATCGTGTCACATTGGGCAGTGCCTATATTATTTTCAAATAATGATTATGGAAAAATTATTATATGTGTTGATACTTAGAAACTCAATTTAGAGTTGGTAAAAAAATTATCTATTTCAATAATTTGAGGATTGGATGGAACTATTGAAAGGGGAGAACTGGTTCTCAACATTGGATTTTAAGTCTAGTTACTTCCAGTTGTGAATAAAATAATCCACCATTTAGAGAACAAAATTATATAGTATGTATTTCAATTTTGATTTAATTTTATTTACATTTTCTTTAACATATTGTCATTATGTCTTTATTTATTCTTAGAATATGAAATTCCATGAGTATATTAATAGTTTTATGGTGTTTTTGTGGATGACATCTAGTTTAAGTGTATTTTTATGGAGGGTCATGTGTGTCATGTGGGATTAATTTTGTAATTATTTAAAAATAACTGAATTTATGAAAAGATATCGAATTGTGATATATATAGATTAAGATGTTAGGTTCTTGGGACACATGTTTCAGAACATGGTATTTTAGATGACCCTAAAAAGGTGAAAGCGATTATGGAATTTTAGTAATAATAGAATTGTTTCATGGTTTCTTAGTTTTATCGGGGTATTATCTATAATTTGTAAATGATTTAACAAAGACCGATTATATAATTATTACTCTAAATCGAAAGGGTATTATTTTTTATTAGGATGATAAATTTTATAGTTATTTTTTGAGATAAATTCTATTTTTCAATATTGTATCTTGTTAACGCTTCAAGAGGTAGGGTAGATTTACAGGGTATTTTTTTGGTACATCATGTCTAGGAATGAGATTTTTTCTCATAAAGGGTGATCACGTGGTATGATTTGGATCCTTGCATGTTATTCCACATGCGAATAACTATATGAATCGTGAATTTAAACCCATTACTATGAAGCATGCACATAAGAGTTGGTGTAATTAACATTTTGGAGAAATGATCACAATTTTTACTACCATATGTGATGGAGTTTTATATATTGTCAAAATGATTTGAATATATGCCAGAGGGGTTTTGTAGATTTCTTTTAATATTTTTAATTTAACTTTGGATTTACCCCGGTGAAATTTAATATCATTCAGGATGCATTGAGTATAAAACATCTAACACAAGCCATAAAAAAATCATAAAAAATGTGGAACATGATGAATCTATTTGCACAGTTTCCATTAAATGTGTAAAAAATAATGATAAAGGTTATCATGGAAAGTGTTTAGTTTACCCCACACTTCAATATATGATTCTACATGAATAATACATTGAGGATTAATATCGTTTCATTAATATATCTCTTTATGGTGGGGATACCAAAGTAGAGTTGTCATTCTCTATAGAGGGTTTCATATCATTCAAAAAATTATATGGTTTCTCTTTTACCTATGAGGATAAATCTTATGTTTTTTTCATAACTCATAGTGGGATATACACCTATGGACTATTAATATGTTATATGACATGAAACTATGATTTTTTTGTCCATGTATACAATGAAGCTTCTATATCATTATTTTCCAATTCCATTCTAGCCAATAGGCCATGGAAGAGAATAAAAATCCTTTGAAATGGCATCATCCATTTTAGTTTCTACTTGGAATTTGGATATGATATATATGGAATTTTCATTTTGATTTCATAAATCCCCATGAAGGAAGAATGCAATTTGGATTATGATTAATAGGTCAACCAAACCGGCTCACTTAATACCCATTAATGATAAAACCAAAGGTGATGAGTTGTTAAATCTATTTGTGAAATTGATGTTTTCTTTTCAGGGGGTATGTGATAGAGATACATATTATTACATCTCACTTTTAAGTAGGCCTTGATGTGTATTTTAAATCATAAGATCATTTTTGTATGACATTCCATCAACAGATGGATGGCCACACAAACAGAGCTCTACAGATTCTTGATGATATTCTTCATCAATATATCCTCGATTTTGTTGGTTATTGAAATGACTATATTGGAGTTGTTCATTTTCTATTAAAAAATAGTTACCAGTCCATGATCACAATGGATCCTTCTAAGGCCATGTATGTATATCCTTGTATTTTTTTTTGTGAATAGATTTTTGAGAAACCACATTAGTTGGATTGATCATGGTCTAGAATACATCATCAAATATTTAATGGATTTTTCAGTTAATGTTGATAGAACAGAGATGAGATAAGTCTTATATTAACCATCATTATAGACTATTGGAGTATTCTGTTTGTGACCTGGTGTTTTGGAATGTTTCTCCTTATTTAGTTCATTGTTGACTTGGAAGGCAACGAAAGCCTTCTTCCCAGTTTTTGAGAAATTAAGATGTTTTTTAAGAATTTTTGTAAAGAGTCAAACCATTTATAACATTCTCCAAAAATGATTTTGATACAATTTTTTTAAAATATATCATCTTTATATGTATCTTTTGGACCCATCTCGTGTCTTGAGTAGTGAGTGGCACACCCCTAACCATTAATTTTCCTTGATTTTTTTGTTTTCTGGTTATTTTCAATGGGTTGTGGGTCTAATCCATGGTTAAATTTTTTGATTTTTTGTAGTTTCTGAGTAATTTTTCCCCTTATTCATGGATCCCATGAATGATAAGGGGGTGAACCGTGAGGAATAATAAGGTTTATGGAGTTTCCAGTTCAATTTAATCTTTCAAAAATTTACTATAATTGATTGAGATCTATTTTTTCAAAATCATTTGAGGCCATGTAGAAACTGAAAATCCATTTTTTTTGTTAGGTACAAGGTGCACAAATTGAACATGGTTAGAGGAAACCATACGAAATGGGTGAAGAAGGGCTCTGTAATTTGATATATCCATTTTGAACATTTGGTTCATGGTTTCCTAAATAATATATCCATCAAGTGCATATACACCTTATATCCAATAGAGATGAAATGATTGGTTCCTAGTCACACCCAAACATTTGAAGTAATTTTATTTTATCAATTCAATTAATGTGAAGTGGTGCGGGCTGAGCCTGATAAAACAATTCTGCATGTTTTCTGATAAGTGATTACTTTGACCTTAACAACATCAAATGCATGGATAGAGCGTGGTCGAAGCCACACAACATCGCTCAAGTCACCGTGTGGCCTACCTGATGTTTAAGGAGAATAAATAAAATGAATGGAATAATGAAATGATGATAAAGTGAAAGATGATGAAAATAAATAAAATAAAACAAAGTCTAATGAATTATTTTAATAATAAAAATGGTTAATTTTATTAATAATAATAATAATAATAATAATAATATCATAATCATTAATTATGTTTATATTATGACTAAATTATGGTTTTAAAAGAAAAATTGGCAAAATGGAAAGCCTATCCCCCACCCCCAACCTGACAGGATTTCCCCTTCCCGATAACCATCATCGCGACACCATTCCCACACCCAGGTTCTTTCCCATCCAAACATGAGGCATACTCCATTGTTTTAGAAAGCATGACCTATATGTTAAATATGTGATTTGTGACATGTACCCAGTGAAGAGGCTCATGCTTTGTTTTGTGACATATAAAGGGAAATGCACTCTAAGAGGGAGATCAGTAGTGAGAGGTTATATGTGTTTTTGGGTAATCAAAATGAGAATTTATTATTTTATTTCATTATAAAAACACAATACCACTTGAAATGGAGCACATGGGAATCTTTGTTATCAAGGTGGGTGGACAATGAATAGTATTCATGATGGTATGATAGAGGTTTATCCCAGTTTTATCTTGTAGTATTAATGAAATAACACTGAATAAATAAAATAAAGAATAATTTGAGACCACTAGGTTATGGGGTTGTTCCTTATTAGTAGCTCGTGCATTAGAATTTGGTTTATTGTGGTTTCTATATCACATTTCACTGATGTATGAGGATCCTAGGTCCCCAACTAACATTAGATTCATTGTGATTTCCCATAGTTCTTGGGATATGATCTTTAATTCAGTTGTTTCATGCCTATTCACTCTTTACTAAATTCCATATTTTTAATCTAAATTAGTGTCCTTTTATTTTGAAATTTTAATGCTTGTTTGGAACCAATTATTAAAACAAAGTGGAAGATAAATGGTTTTCATGAATATGAAAAAAATTTACATGATCGTGAAAAGAAAGAAAAAAATAATTTTATTACCTCTTCTTTTCTAACTGGCACATTTTGGGACTTTTTTAAAATCTAAGGGCATAAGAATTTGTTGTAATGAGGCATTCCTATAGAGAATCTTAGTTCTCATGCCTAATTGTTTTTTCTAGTTTTAGGTTTATCAATTTGTGGATTTCTATTGCAGTGATTGAGTTTTTTTATGTTCAATGGTTACTGACAACATCACTTGAGGTATGTTTCTCTTATTCGATTATTTTTATTTCCACTTCTATTAATCTTTATGTTTTGATCAGTTATTATTCAGTTATCTATCATTTTTAGGTGCCAAAACATTCCCAGCTTACTTATTTTGATGCCCGACAGTAGTTGTGAACATATGAGGATCGGGAATTCCCTTCGGGCCATGTCGTGGACTGGGTCAGGAGCTGGGGTAGATGGAAACCTGACACAGTTCGTGAAAAAATGGAATCAAAGGAGGTTCTCTCAGTTGGGTCTAGTTCATTATGGAAGATTCTGGGTAGATATGAGCTAGGATTTGTGGAACATGATGTTCTATTTATTAGTTGGGTTCCATGATAACACACCTCGTAGAGGTACTCAAATCACAAGGAGAGTTGGGTTCCATCTGAGTTCATGGTCCCTTGTGGATACTTGTTATTTGGGAAATGAAAAGGGAGTTGTGGCATTAGTCTCAGTGAGATTGTTGGGCCTAGCATGCCATGTGGATTTGGGGTCATTGTCCTGGAATAATCTACATTTCGGTGGAGTGATTGGCATATTCCTGCAAGCCTCGTGTAGTTGTTCCACGTAGTTTTCCTAATAATGTTCCAACCTTTCCATTAACAGTCCTTAGGTAATAAATAAGATTTAATAACCATGTTTTATTGGAAAATAATTTATTTAGTCTGTGTGTAGCCTATTTGGGAAACTTATGTTCCTCTAATACCAACTTCATGTTTTCTTGCTTAGGGCCGCACCATTTTAAATGAACCGTGCACCCTATATTGTATTCTTCCCTTTTGAGTTTTTCGATTCTGATGCTCGGGAAAATTTAACGACCACCCAAGAAACCTTCAATGCCTTCAAACATGTCTAAAAACAACACATTAATGTGATCTATATCATGTAATTATGTTTTTATGCTTAGTGTATAGAATTTACCATCCATTGAACATGAAAATTAACATTTCCATTGAATTTTACCTTTTCTCAAAATATAAATCATTTCAAATTTCCCAAACTAAATCTTCTCAACCCCAATATTCCTCTAGGTAAAATGAAATAATCTCTTAACCTATACAGGGCGTTAATTCCTCTTCAAATAATCGTATTGAATTTCCAAATACCCAGTGCATATAAAAGAATAACCTTTAGAACATGGAACTTATTCCACAATGACATGAGCCAACACTCATTTTCCAAATAAAACCCAATAATGGTGATTACATGAGCCTCTATAGCTATAGATATGATAATTTTATCGTCTCATTATACATATAGCCAATGGTAATCCCCCTATTAGGCCTCAACCAATGAAAAGGTCCAATTCAAAACAAAGACACCTTCACCAATGAAATTGACATCAAAGCACACCCTAAGAATTATAACGATGCTCCTGATATGTTTTACTCAACTGGGTGAACCAAATTACTTCTGGGTTTATATCTACTACTTCATAAAAATTGAAAAATTTAATCCCAATCAGCCAAACTGACATTGGTCGTGCAATATTTCCTCGAAAGGAACTACAAACACAAAAAAGTAAACCCTCTATAACATGGATATGTGTTATCAAATAAATCCTTTTAACATCCCACATAGAACAAGAATGATAACAATTTTTTCCAACTCTAGGTAACCTTTCTCAAAATGCTCATCTTAGAAGGCAAGTTCATTTCTAACAGAACTGTGACACCTTCTTCCAAGGCAGCTCGCATTCACCAACAAATCATCCACCGATGTTTATACCTAATGTATAGTGACTCTCTTAGATCTATCCATCACCAAACTATTTATTAATTCTATCCTTAGCATGAACAAGTGTTATAACAAAATCCAATCCACTATAATAGTAATAATTTAACAACTCTAAGATTCATAACTAGTTTAGGATAACCCCATAATCAATGGGCTGGAGTCCAAGTAAATAACCCATGGTAGTTTTTAATACATTCTTACATTGGATACATCGATACAATTCCATTAAATACATGTAAGATCATTTAATGAGCCAAGGGTGACATCCACTTGGCAGTCATACCAATGGATGAATGGATGGTGGCCAAGAGTCTTTATTGGGTGTTCTTATAGATGATCCTATAAATCATTTAGGATTAACCAATCTTTGATAAGAACCACACATCTAATAAAAAACATGAATAAAGGTAACTTATCAATCCCAATAGCATTAAAAATTTAATGTGGCATTAGATTTATAGTCTTTTAGAAATCCTTATATGAATTCACATTAGGATACATGGTGATCTTTAATAATAAGTGAAAACTAAAAGAAAATAAAAAAAGAAAAATAGAACTACAACTAGGAGACATCTTGAAAGAGATTTATTTCCAACTGTCAATGAGTCATAAACCAAACAAGTATGCCTTTACCACTTGAGACATGATCTGAACATTCAATATTTAACGAGCAAAGCCATCCAAAACCAATGGGGTTTTAAAGGATTCATAAACAACCAACCACATTAATTTTTTGGCTGTGGAGAATGTACTAACATAACTAAAAATAGTAAATCCTCAAATGTATGCAAGAATGACCAAACATGTCTAAATGGTCCTCATTAGTTGTTGTGCATCTATTTAGAAGGGCACATTTTCAATAGAACTGATGTGATGATCCCCACCATAGGATGATCATAGCCACTAAAAGATAAATACCTCAGCCTCTCACAAGCGCAATATATCAAAACGTATTAATAAGTTTGTTTCTCTACTCCAATTAATGACCACCACATCACAATGAATGAGTTTTTGGAAAGAAAACCAAAACCATCCTGACAGGAATGTCATAACAACCAATCCTTTGGAATTCATCCTGATCATTGGGATGAAATGATCTCTTTTAAAAAAATAGGTCACTCTAAAATCGATATGTCCTGAGAATTTACTTATCAGCACAAGGCTCAATGATCTCCACAAACTCAATTAGTTTTTAAATGAATCGAAACTCAATGGGAACTATGTAAATTAACACATACTAGCCTAATATTATAGAGGTAGACTGAAACATACATAATAATCACTATAGGAAATCTACCCTATGCATTCATGTAATAGTTGGTATCCACAGAAAACATTTTCAAAGTCATTATTTCTCATACAACATTAAAAAATATTGATGATGTGTTGAGTCACCAATAGAAAATGAAGTGGTTCACAAGACCCAAAATACAGCCAACCATTCCATTGGCATGTCTACCCTACAGAAACTGAGCGTTATTTTATTCTCACACATGTAAATTGGGTTTATGATAGAACGAACACATGTCTGAAAAAGTGTTGAATTTAGATTCTACAAGTCATACTGAGGACAAAAGATCATGAATGGTACTATAAATCATAAAATTCATGGTGTTAATATAGAATTTATTCTCTACAGGTTCTGACTTCCATGGTCTAGCCACACATGAAAGCATACATGTCGACTCCATCACTTGGTCAAGCTAAATAGAATGTCACTAGGCATATGCCTATTATTTTTATCCATTTCTAAGAAGAGTAATGCTTTGGAAAATGGTCACATTTCCATTTAGTGTAATATTCAAGAGATATTTATTCTACCTTTACATGAGGGTGTAAACTAAGGAAACCACTTCAAGATCAATATCTAATTCCATTACATTAATTAAATATCAATCCATGAACATTTAAAATATATAATCCAAAACATCATAACGTAAAAGGAAACAGTTTTGAAACATCTATTTTAAACACTAAAATTTTTGAACATCCATTCATAGTTAAAAAATTGATGAATAATATTACAATTAAGTTATAAAATATAAGGTGAACTATAATGGTATCGTTAAGATAACATGGGTTCTTCCAAATGAACCCTTATAAGTGTTTCTAAATATTAATTGTTTTTAACACTCATAGTTGGTTATCATATAATAATCATGCCATAATTGACATACATGGGTCTAGTTATGAATTTAATAGGTTAATCACTTGATCATAATGCCCATTTGATAGAGTAAAAATACATTATAGAGAAATCCAATTAATTTTATATTAATGTTAAACAACATTTAAATTTATTTCAGTTTCAAAATAAAACATGGTTATATAAAATGGTTCAGTTACATGGGTGTCCAAATTGTAATATAAAAAGTTTGCATACACATTACAGTTTTTCATCTGACTCCCATTCATCGAAATGAACTCACACTAAAAAATATTATATACCATAAATTTATGAAATATTCATTAATTATAAACAATGGTAATGGATGGATTGAGTATATGGGTAAACATTTCCAATTACAAGGATCCCAAACAAAAAAAATATATCTCCTTCTTGATCAAACCCCAAATATTTATCCCATGAAATAATTTATATATCAAAACTAATATTTCATTATATGGAGTAAACACATGATGCTTTTTAATAAGAACAGAATCAAAATACAAGAAAAACTTGATAAATAAATAGGAAGCATTAGGTATATTCTACTATGTATTTTATTTAATAAAAAAATGCTAAATATTACCTAAAAAGGTATTTACTAGGCTTGAACTAACAATCAAGGAACAAAATCAAATAAGGAACAATCCTATAAATGAAACTACATGGAATGGCTCATGAATAGCATGTGAACCTCAGTGTCGCTAATGTGTTGCATGAAATGATTCATCATTTCCAAAGCAATACATGGGTGAAATACAAAAATCTCATAAATCTATACATTTTGTAAACTACACCATTCACTCAAGGTGAAATCAACATCAATTATTGTAACATCCCAAGTAAATAAAGAATAATACATTTTCATATTTATTTTCATATTAGTGAATTAAATATTAATTTTACTTTAAAGGGGATGCTATCTTTAATGGCATACCTGATAGGAAACAACGGGTTGCGTTGAAATCTTATGTTGCACACAATGCTGGGTCATATTGAAAAATAATAATATAATATTATTTCAAATGGTAGTTAACACCTAGTTGTTGTATTGGTATGAATGGATATAACTAAAAACAATATTAATATACATGTTCGTTAAATGGTTATACATTTATTAAATTTATTTTAGAGTCTTAAAATATGAAATAATCAAATTTTAAGCATTAATACTCTAATATTCTTTAAAAGTTCGATTTACCACCTTTTGATGGAGAACCCCCTTTAAATGTAGTTTCGGTCACTTTTATATGTTCTTTTTGACAAAATAAAATTTTTCTTTACAATCGAGACATCAAAATTTACTTTGGAATTTTTATTTATTTTTCTGAAAAAATTCATTTTTTAGGAATAGTGAAAAATAATGTATTTTAATTCAAAACTGCCTTTTAATATAATATATTTATATGGATAGGTTATTTTTATAATTGGTTTAAAATTATAATTAGATTATATTTTTTCAATTTAATCCAATGTTAGTTATTGGATGTAATTTCTCTTATAAATTGGACATAAACAAGTAGCAATCCATTGCTAGCTATTATTTCTTAAAAACAAGCTATTTGTTATGAAGATGAGAATTAATTTTTATTTAGTTAATTAAACAAATATGTTTTAAATTTGGTAAAATTGACATCATTTTTGAATTCAGAATATCAAATATAGCTTAGTATTAATTTTTTGTATTTTTCTGAAAAACATCAAATTTTGATGAATAGTGAAAAAACTTAGTAGTAGATAAAAACCCGACTACTTAATTTAAATGGACTTTTACCACATCTGTAAATTTAATTTGGAAAATAAGACATTCATGGTTGTTATTATTATGTAAAATTCCGTTCGATAAGATTAAAATAATTTTTGATGAATACTAAATTTTGACTTTAATTTAACGTGGTTAAATGTGAATAGGGTAATTTGAGGAAAAAATAATATTATAATAATATTAAATTACCCTAACATGTGTCCGAATCATATTTATTGATACATTTCAAACCATGGGTATCCCAGGATCGATTTTGGGACCCCATGGAGCCACATAAGAGTGATAATAACACTTTATATTAATTAATTTAATGTAATGACAAAAATCACATAAACAAATATCTTTTAGTAAATAAATTCTTACATGGGGTTATAAAAGTTATTTATTTGACTATAAAAATTCATTTTAATGATGAAATTATTTCAAAAATCATGGTATTTTTTAGTAATTTTTAGTCATCAAATAAATTAAATTATTTATGACACAATAAAGATGGAGTGTTTACTTCATTAATAAATAATTTAAATAAGTAAGATTATAAAGATTAATAAAATATCCAAAATCATTCCAATTATTATTAAATGATTTTATTTAGAAAAAGAGTCATCTTATCGTAGAAATTAATTTGTTTTGGACTTTTGGAAATCGAAAATCATTATATAATAAAATAATATTATCAATCCTTCATAAAGAGCTTCTCCCCCTTATAAAAAGCCCTCACCTCTAACCCATTACTCACACCTCTCAAGATACATGGCTTATCCGACCCCTACCCAAATAAGATCTCAAAATCCCTCTCTTCCACCTAGAAGCATCACATTTTGCAGAAGGCACATCATGAAATCCTTTTGTTTCAAACAAAAAGGAGTTACCCAAATTAAAGGTAATGTCTTCTCTTAAATTCTTTTATATTACTTTATTTCTCTATCCCCTATATACTTTTTATTCCTTTATTTCATAACCACTCTATTATAATCAATATAATAGTTTTTTTATGAGAATAATTTGAAGTACAATTTCACACACCTCCATCTAATGGGTAAAGAACATTCCGTTTCTGTGGACGGCGACCTACTTGCTAATGAAACGATGATTGTTCCAACTTATCCTACCACCTCATATAGTGGACATTAAGATTAGAGTGTATTTATATTTGATATATATTATATTTAGTTTTTCTCATGGATTCGTTATTTTTCATGTGTATCATACCTTTATGTTATCCATAATAAGTAAATATGATAATTTCATTTGAGGAAGTGCGGACTGCCGCCCCATCAAAGTGATATAAATCATTCATGTCATAAATAGGGCATCTAACGAATGGAGTTACTGAAATTATATATGATACAATACAATAATTATAATATACATATGTATCATTATGTTTTCATTCCATTAAATATGAAATAGAAATGAAAGTATCGTTCATGTGTACATATGGCTTACCGTCTCCATGAACATTGCATTTCATTTCATATCTCCAACTATTATATATTATTATAAATACATATATACACTGGATATATATGATATATATGATATCAAAGTCATTAATATAATTCTCTAGATAATGGTATTTTTACCTCATAAACAACTTGTAATTATAAGACGTTCATTTTTTACTCAAGTACCAAATATAGTCAAAACGAACATAATTAAAAAAAATGATTACATAATGTTTATAACATGTTAATAAGTAATATAAAAGGAATAATAAAACAGAAAAAGGTTCTTAAGAAATTAGAAATTAACTTTGGTTTATTATTCAAGAGACTAAATGATGAACATGTCAAGTCAGATAGGATTTTAGGGACTTCATCTCAATCTCCTTTCATTGAGGCATAATTTGTTTTATACACAAATTTCTTTTATATGATGTACATACATCATAGAATTATCATCTCATTCAAAGGGAATCTTTTTCTACGAGGCATTTCACTGAACGACAAAAAAGAATGTTTCTTTTTAACGTAAGTGGTGACAACGAACTTTTCTACAGCCGTGAGTATTATTTGATCTACGGCTTCATTAACTAGACGTAATATTTTTAAAAGGAAAATAAATACCATATACCCTTTCTATGTATTTTGGTATTGAAAATGGTTTTGATATTGAATTTTTTATGAAAATATATTGAAATGATATATTGTGATTGAAATGTTAAAATTTTATCTTTCCATTATATATTTTTTGTTATGTATATGTTATGGTTATTGGGAATTGTTTACATATATGGGTAGTTTCGTGATAATCCTAGGGTGTGTGAGCCTGAGATAGCTCTCCAATTAAATGTGTAACGTGTCATGGGTAAACATGAATGTTTCTTCAAAGAGATTTATGGAATAAACTGTGATGGGTATTCCAAATGTAACTCCCTATGTAGCTATGAAAGCTTCAACGTAAGTATGTTATGGATTCCAGAAGTTACCTTTATGATATTTGATTACTATGTGTTATTCATAATTCTTTTTATTTCATGAAGTATGTTAAAGAGATTATGTTACGTATGTATTAATAAACTTACTTTTTCATTCTTTGTTTTATAACCCTTACTGACCTTTTTATGCTCATCCAATGTTTTGAAATGTTTTTCAAATTACATAAAGATGAATATGGTCATGGATGGGATTAAGGAAACATCATGTTGTCTAAAACATGGAACTAAACATGGACCTTTTTTCAAGTGTTTTAATATTATGAAAAAAATTAAAACTGAGTAGAAGATTCTACTTTGTAATTTTTGAGATGTAATGTAATAGTTATGGATTAATTCTATAAAAATATAAACTAGAAAAGATTCTCAATGTGAATTATTAATTTATTTCATGATTATGTAATGTTTGTAGGATAGGTCATTATAGTTGGTAATAAATGTCGGTTTAGACAACATTAGGAGTTATAATATAGTTAAATTAATTTCCATAAATTAATTTATGGTAAGATAGAAATGATATAGAATTTACAGATTACCATGTTGCTTCACATAAGATATTTATATGTTCAGAATGGTTTTCCGTAGAGAAAATTAGGGTAGTTATGGTGGGATGACATCAGGAGGAAGAAAACATTCCATATCAGCAACTTGAGATGGTTGGAATCAGAACTAAATAGTTTGTTGTAGTGATGGCACAATTGACTTCAGATATAAATGGTTGTGGTATCCATGCATGAGATCATTCAGATCAACCACAGAGGAACATGACTGTAGTGGATCATTTCATGAGGAAACATACCCCATCATTTGGAGGTTTATATTACCTTATTCTAGCTTAAGGGTGGATTAAATAATTAGATAAGATTTTTGATGTCATGGGGTGTTTAGTACATCAAACGGTTAGTCTAGTTATTTACTGTTTGGAAGCTGAATCTGATCAGTGGTGGTCGACGGTGAAAAATATTAGTGAGAGTGAAGAGATTAATGCTCTATATTGGGATGAATTCAAAGGTATGATTCTTGATAAATAATTTCCTATGGTGGATCATCTTAAGATGGAAAAACAATTCCTATAATTGAGTCAAGAGGATGAATCAATGGCTGCTTAAGAAGCAAAATTCACTCAATTGGAAAAGTATGCTTTAAATTTCATGTGATATATTAATAGTAAAATCAACCATTTTTTTCCAGTATTTAACAAAAAATATATATGGGGTTTAGAATTAGGGGTGTTAAAAAGTTATGAAAAACTTGTTCGGTGTGCGGAGAAGGTGAAAATGGAGTTTTAAAATGATTGGGTGTTCTTTGAAAAAATACATAATAAGAGGTTGTGTTGGCAGGAGAAAGGGAAGAACTCTTCAGAAAATTCTGATGGTAAGAGACCTAAGTTTACAGATTGCAAAAATTATGGTAACAATAATGATAGGGAAGCTCATTAAAAATCTATAATTGTCACTAATGTTGTAAAATGGGACATAAAGCTCGTAATTGCACTAAAAAAGATCATGTTAATGGTAAGACAAAATATAATTTACCGTTAGAAAAATATTTTATGTGAAATGAAGTAGGCCATTGTAAAAATTAGTGTCCAATTAAGAACTCTACTAAGGATAAGAAGCTAGAATACATGAAGAAAGGGGTGGTGAAATCATTTGCAACTTCTTCAGTAGATGTTGGTACATAAAATGAAGTAGTATCAAGTATACCATTTCTTTTTTTAGATTATGCCAATGTGTTGTTCGATTTAGGTTCTACACAGTCATTCATTTGTGAGAAGTTTCTATTAAATTGGGAATTCCATCTCAATATATTAATCTTAAACATATGGAAAAAACACTAGGGGGAAATGTTGAGACAAAAAGTAATTATAGGAACCTTCATATCCTTGTGTGCGAAAAGAATATACCTGCAGAACATTCTTTTCTACCTTTAATAGAGTTTGATGTTTTTTTGGTATGGATTGGCTTTCTGTTTATCATGCTATGATTGATTTTAGAGCTTAATAGGTTTCTTTTCAGAAAGATTTTTTGTATGTTTATAGGAATGAAACCTTATATGTTATATCATATCAGGAAGGTGAGAAACTAGTAAATGATAAAATTGAATGTCTCATAGCACATATTGATGAAAATAAAGGAACTATTCATAGTAATAATGTTCTAGTGGTAAATCAATACCTTGATGTTTTTCTTGGTGAGTTTACTAGAATTATAATTAATCGGGAAGTTGAATTTACCATTTACTTAGTTAATCAGGCTAAGACAATTTAAAACCCCCTTATCATATGGCTCAAATTTAACATTTATAATTAAAGAAGCAATTGTAGGAGTTATTAGACAATGGTTTCATTCGACCTAGAACATCACCGTGCGGTGCCCCATTCTTGTTTGTTAAAAAGAAAGATGGTTCAATGTGACTTTTAAATGATTATAGAGCATTGAATAATATCACTATTAAGAACATGTATCTTTTTCCGCATATCAATGATTTTTTTGATTATCTCCAGAAAGCTCAGTATTTTTAGATGATTGATTTGATGTCAGGGTACCATTAGATGGAAGTAATGGAAGTAGACATTCCGAAGAACAAATATCATACTAGATATGGCCGTTATGAATTTTTAGTTAAGCCTTTTGGGTTAACCAATGCACCTGTTATATTTCTCGGATCTTATGAATAGAAATTTTCTTTGAGTTCATCGATATGTTTGTGGTTGTGTTCATGAATGATATTTTGGTTTATTCTTAAATAGAATAAGAATATGAAAGTAATATAAGGGTTTTCTTGATTATATTAAGACAAAATAAACTATTTGAAAAATTCACCAAGCGTGAGTTTTGGATGCAAAAAATTTCATTGCTTGGTCACATTGTATTAAAAAATGGCATAATTGTTGATCCTTCTAAAACAAATGTTATTGAAGGATGGCCAACACAAACAAATATAACTGAAATCCATAATTTTATTGGGTTGGAAGGTTATTATCAGAGGTTTGATGTAAATTTTTAATGGTTATCTATCCTACTTACTATGTTAACTTGAAAAGTAGTTATGTTTATTTGGACAAAAGAATGTGATGATTGTTTTCATGAATTGAAAAGAAGATTGGTGAATGCTCTTATTTTGGAATTACCTTCCATAAATTGTGAGTTTTTTATCTACAATAAAGCCTTATTTAAGGGCTTGGCTATGTCCTTATGCAGAATTATCAAGTAATTACTTATTCTTCATGTCAGATGATACCTCTTGAGCTAAATTACCCTACACATGATTTGAAAAATAGCTATAGTTGTTTTTTTAATAAAATTTTTTAGGAATCACATGAATGGAGTAAAATGTGAAATATATACTGATCACAGATGTATGAAATATATATGTACTTAGAAACAATTGAACATGAGACATAGGATATGGATAAAATTAATCATGGATTATGATTGATCAATTCATTTCCATCCAAGAAAGGAAAATAAATTGGATAATGATTTGTGTCTAAAAATTAATTCTTTTTTAACCTTGTAAAATTTGGAAAATGATACTTTGGTCAAATACTTGATGAACTTTGGAACAGAAGTTTATGGTATAGGAAATTCCTTTTTTCTTAGTTTAGGTGTTAGTGAAATCATCCCTATCAAATTGAATTAAGCAAGGGCATAAAGAAGACAGTGAGTTGCAGAAAAAGGTAGAGTTTGTTCCGATATGTATGTTACTTGAAATTATCATTGATAATGATTGTGTTTTGATATTTGAAAATTGATTATGTTAGCCTTTGATTCAAAATGGAAGAATGAGTTTTTGTGTGAAGCTCATAGATCCTTGTTTTCAGTTCATCCTGGTAGTATTAAGATTTATAGAGATCTTCGACAGTATTACTGGTGGGATGGAATGAAAAAAATTATAGTTTATTTTACATTGAAATGATTTACATGTCAATAGGTTAAAGTGGAGTGGTAGTTACCGAATGGGATGCTTCAATATTTACCGGCCCAACGTGGAAATGGAAAAATATATAAATGGAATTCAATGTGGGATTACCGAATAAATCTTGAGGTAATACTAAAATCTGGTTTATTATTGACCGGTTAACTAAATATGCTAATTTTATTCATATTCGAGGTACATTGTCTCTAGATGAACTTTCTCTATTGTATGTTAAAGAGATAGTTAGGTTTCATGGAGTTCCCCTCTTAATTATATCTAATCATGATCCTAGGTTTAATTCTATATTTTAGAAAGGCCTTTAGAAGTCATTGGGCACCAAATTAAATGGTAGCAAAGCGTTTTATCCTCAATTAGATGGGCATTTAGAATAAAACAATTAGATCATGGAGGATATGTTACTTTCTCATCCACTGGATTACCAGTGATGTTCGGACTAATATCTTTAATTTTTTTATTTTTCATATAATAATAGTTTTCATTCCACTATAAATATGGCTCCATTTGAGGCATTATATGGGAAGCGGTGTCAAACATAAACCTTTTTGGATGAAGTAGGTGAAAGGATGTTGATGGGACTAGAATTAGTAGAAGAGATGGTAGAAAAAGTTTAGATGATTTAGAAGCACATGAGAATAGTTCAAAGCCGGTAGAAAATTTAAGCAGAAAACTAGAAGAAAGATCATTCATTTGAGGTAGGTGGTCATGTATTTCTCAATGTTTCTCTAAGTAAATGTGTGATTCATTTTGTTAATAAGGGAATGCTGAGTTCAAGTTTCATTGGTTCTTGTGAAATCTTTGACAATGTTGAATTAGTTGCGTGTAGAGTGGATTTGCATCCATATTTATCCTTGGTACACAATGTTTTTCACGATTGAATGTTGAGAAATTATATTCTAGATCTATCCCATGTTTTGATCCTAGATATAGTTCAGTTGGAAGAGAATCTCCCTTATAAAAAAAACCAGTCTAGATTTTTGACCAAAGAGAGAAAGTGTTGTGAAATAAGGTAATAATCAGGTAAAGGTTTTGTTGAATAACCATATGGTTGAAAAGGAATCATGGGAATCTGAAAATGTTGTGAGGTATAAATAACCCCACTTATTTGATTAGTGAATAAAATTGTGAGGATGTAATTTCCAAAAGGGGCGAAGGATGTAACATCCTAGGTAAAAAAAAGTAATTTTCATATTTTTGATTTTAATATTAATTTTAAATTAAGTGGGATTATATGTTAGATGGTGTACCCGATATGAAAAAATCGATTTCTTTGAAACCTTATGTTGCACAGAATACTGAGTCATATTAAATTATAATAATATAATATTATTTTAAATGGTGATTAATGCCTAGCCATTGTGTTTGTGGGATGAATAGAACAAACTAAAATATGAATATACATGTTTGTTAAATGTTTTTACATTTATCCAATAAATTTAAGAGGATTAAAATTAGAAATAATCCAATTTTAAGAAAAAATACACTAATATTATTTAAAATGTCAACTTACCACCTTTTTATGGAGAACTCTCTTCAAATATAGATTTGGAATTTTTTATATGTTATTTTTTAGAAAATAAAAATATTCTTTAGTATCAGGACATCATAATTTACTTTGGTTAATTTTTGTGTATTTTTCTGATAAAAATCATGTTTTAATAAATAGTGAAGAATACTGTATTTTAATTCAAAATTGCATTTGAATCTTATTTATTTATATGTTTAGAGTATCAATTTAATTGGTTATAGTGTATAATTATATTAAAATTTTACCATATAATCCAATGTTGGTCATTGGATGTAATTTCACATTGAAATTGGACCTAACAAAGTGTCAATCTTTTTAAAGTTATTATTTCCCAAAAACACGTATTTTTTTACAATAGGAATTAATTTGAAATTAATTAATTCAACTTATATGTTTTTAATTTGTTAAAATAGAATTTTTTTTTAATTAAGAATATAAAATATAGATTAGGATGAATTTATGGTATTTTTCCAAAAAACATCAATTTTTGATGAATTGTGAAAACACTGAGTAGTTGTTAAAAAATTGACTTCTCCATTTAAATGACATTTTACCGCTTCTGTGAATTGATTTTTAAAAATCTTACATACGTGGTTTTTATTTGTAAGTATAACTTGGTTTGATAAAATTAAAATAATTTTTTGGTGAATAGTATATTTTGACATTTATTTAACGCGGTTAATGGTAAATCGGGTAATTCAAGGAAAATATAATATTATAACTATTTTAAATTACCCTAAAATTTGTCTTAATCCTATGGTTTGAAACATTTTCCGACCATAGGAATCCTTGGTTAGATTTTGGGACCCCATTGAGCCACATAAGAGTGATAATCAAACATTATATTAATTAATTTAAAGTAATGAAAAAAATGACATAAACAGATATCTGTTTATAAATCATTTCATACTTGAAGTTATATAAGTTATCTATTCTAATATAAATATTAATTTTAAAGATAAAAATATTTCCTACATCATGGTAATTTTTTTATAATTTTTTGGCATCAAATAAATAAAATTATTAATGACACAATAATGATGCATTGTTTACCTCATTAATAAATAATTCTAATAAATAAGATTATAAAAAATAAAAAATCTAAATTTTTTGAAATTATTATTTAATGATTTTATTTTGAACAATAGTCATCTTATCCTCTACTTTAATATGTTTTGAAAATATAAAAACTAAAAATTATTATATAATAAAACAATATTTTCAAACATTCCTAAAGAGCCCCTCCTCTCCCTGATAAAAAGCCCTCAAATCTACCCCATTACTCACACCTCTCAAGCACCTTTTCTCATCAAAACCCGACCCAAATAAACTCTCAATATTCCTATATTTCACATATAATCCTCACCTTAGGGATAAGGCACTTCAATAAATCCTTTTGGTTCAAACCAAAGGGACTTACCAGAATTAAATGTAATATCTTATCTTAAATTATTTTCTATTATTTTACTTTTCCAACCACTAAACTCTTTTTATTAATTTTTTTATAAAACAAATTATAACAAATATACTAGGTTTTTTATGAGAATGATTCTAACTACAGTAACATGCACCTCCATCTAATGGGTATAAAAAATTTAGTTTCTGTTGATGTTGAACTACTGCCTCACGAAAGGATGATTGTTCAAACATATTCTACCACCTCTAATGGTGGCCATTAAGATGGAAATATTTTTATATCTGATATAAATTATATTTATATTGTCTATATGATTATTTATTTTTTATTTATATCATAATTTTATGTTTTCCCTAATTGGTAAATATAATAATTTAAGTTGAGGAAGTGCATACTATCTCACCTTCAAAGTGATATGACTTGTTCATGAAATACATGGGATGTATAAAGGATGGATTTATTTCAATTATATATTGTATTATACTGGAATTTAAATATACATATTTATCATTAAGTTTTTATTCCATTAAATATGATATAGAAATAAAAATAGCGTTCATGCGTACGTACGATTAACCATCTCAGGGAATGGTGCATTTCATTTATTATCTCTAAATGTTATGTACTATTATAAATCCATATATATAATGAAGATATATTTTATATATTATATATAAATCATTATTATTACTCTGTAGATAATTGAATTTTGACCGCGTGAACAACTTCTAATTACTAGAATTTCATTTTTGACTAAAGTAGAAAATATCGAAAAAACAACCAGTATTAACTTAAATGATTACATAATGTTTATATCAAAGTTAATAAGTAATATAAAAGGAATAATAAACTTGAAAAAGGTTATTAAGAAATTATAAATTAACTTTATATTATCATTTAGGAGATTAAAGAACTAACGAGTCAAGTCAGACATGAGGTAAGGGACTTCGTCGAAATCAAATTTCATTGAAGCATATTTTCTTTTATACATGACATTGTTTTATACTGTGTATAAAAACCCTTGAATTTTTATTTCATTACATATGAATATTTTTCTATGAGTCTTTTTATTAAAATTCTAAAAATAATTTTTCTTTTTAACGTAATTGGTGACAAAGACCTTTTCCTCCATCGCAATTATTATTTGATAATTGAATTCCTTAACAAGCTATAATGTTTTTAAAAGAAAAACAAATACCATATAACCTTTTTATGTGTTTAGGTTCTGAAATTTTTTCTGATATTGGATTTGTTATTTCAATATATTGAAATGATATATTGTGATTAGAATGTGGAAATGTTATCTTTCCTTTATGATTGATTTATGTGTTATGATTAAGTTATGTTTGTTGGAAATTGGTTATGTATACGAGTGGTTCCATGGTAAACCTAGGGAGGGTGAGCTCGAGATAGCTCTCCAATACATTGGGTAACATGACAGAAGTAAACATGAATGTTTCTACTAAGAGATTTAGGGAATATACTATGATGGGTATTCAAAATGTAACTCCCTACGTAGCAGGGAAGGCTAAAACATAAGTATGTTATGGTTGCCCCAAGTTACCTTTATGATATGTGATTAATATGTGTTATTCATTAATTTTATGATTTTATGTATTAGGTTAAAGAGATTATGTTAAGTATGAATTGATGAAATAATGTTTTATTTTTTTTGTTTTATAACCCTTATTGAGATTTTTATGCTCATCCCATGTTTTGAAATGTTATTCACATGAATTAATGATGAATAGGGTCATGGATGAGATACAAGAAATGTCATGATATCTAAAACATGAAACTAGACATGGATCTTTTTTTAGGTTTTTTATTTTATGAAAAAATGGAATCTTAGTAGAAGTGTCTACTTTGTAATTATTGATATGTAATATAATAGTTATGTCCTAATTCTCTACAACTCTAAACCGGAAAGAACATAAATTTCAATTATTCATTTAATTCATGATTATGTAATGTTATAAGGCTCTGTCTTTAAAATTATAATAGAAAATGAATGAATTATAATCCCAATCCTGGCCACATGGACTTTTCCCTATACATGGTTTGATCACTCCTAGGCATGACTATTTATGAAGCATGAACATATTCCATATATCATGTCTGCTAATTCAAAACAATAATATTAGAAAATAAAAAAACTATAATACTACTTTGTAATGTCCCATCCATACTTGACACTACGATGGAGGCTAGACACGTCAGTCACATTGCCTAAAACGTGCCTCAACAAATGCCAGAGGTTACTGACTAGTATCGAGGGTCTATATATATGTCAATGAAGAGACTATACACTCATATTAGACTAGAACTATAGTGTATCAAAAATAAATAATATAAAATATAGGAATCAATAACAAAATAGGGAAAACACAACAAAAGAATAAATAATATGACTGAACAAACTTGGACAACGACAATTTAGAAATAGACATGTTCTTGTCGTGATGATGATAAATATTCTAAAATAGAAGAAATAAAGTAACAAAGATGATATAGTACAGTAATAAAATATATAAATGAAATTAAATCTCCAAATTAGACCTTCATGATCATCTCAAGATGCTACTTGGCCAAGTGCTGCTAAATCCTATATATAGGAAAAACAACATAAGTAAAAATACATGGGCCTGCGAACATAATTTCAACTCAGGTACCACTTTTCAATAGTGTCCTAATTAGGGGTGAAATATAAATCCCAGTAGGTTATGAATGACAATATCTACAACTTAATCAATTTCAAGAAAAATAAATAAAATAGTGTGAGGTAATATTAATAAAAAATAATACAAAAAAATCACTACACATTGGTTCTTATAGGAAACCTGACAGCTCAACCTACTTCAAATAATGGATGAAAATAGGTTTTTAACAAGTAACTATATATATATTATTAATTATACATATAGTTTAGTTTTATGTTTCATCCATATATATTAACCATGAACGTATTGATGTAATTGGATATATAATTAGACCTGTAGGTGGAGGCTGAACCAAGCATAACTCAGTCATCCATAATAGTATTAACATTCATATATGCTCAATCAAAAGGTAAAATTACCTATATTCAAATAATGTGTGGTGTTTCTTGAATGACACTCGGGATGGAGAGTGATACATCATATCTTCGCTTTAAACTAGGTGTATGGAACTTTATCCCAATGTCATAATAATGTCAATCGAGTGAGACGTCCTGAATAAACACCTATTGTAAAGGAGTATGACATTCCTGCATGATAAAAATACCCCTTACTATCATCCCATAACCCTTTAGTGCATAATCATATAATAATAATAATATGTTCTATGAGGAATTGACTCTCAGGTCATACATTTACCAAGACAATTATAAACAAAAATGTTTCATTTATAACAATTCATATTAACAATATAGTTATGCATTAAATTATCAGGGTTTCCTATCCAGATATTTATAATTAATTCTAGTCATACTGTTTAATTTGATTCACATGAGTCTTTTTTAGTTAAATAAAAACATGTTGTGTGGTCATACCAATGAATTCAATTTAATTTCAATAAATTCATTTATTACATTAATGGAGATAAATATTTCATGAAAAATCAGTTACATTTAATAAATTCCATTTAACTCACTCATGGAAGGTAATGCTTCATGTGAAGGAATCAAATTTATTTAAACAAAAAAACATCATGAGTAAATTACTCAATTAATATCATTCCATTGAATTAAAAAACATGGAAATCGTTTATCTTGGTTCAAGGAAGAATATTAAAGATTCCATAACTAACAGGAAAATTTCCTACATTGGAAAATTCCATTTAAATATTAAAAAAATCTAATGTTCTACAAATGACATATATATTGTATTGACAACAATTCATAGATAAACATTAATGAAAAAATCCATGAATGTTTTACAACATAAACCGTTACTTTATAATTTTAATGACATGGCACTTCAATTGAGGAGTTTTATTATAAAAACATCATATTGTTTATAAATAAATCATTTATAACAATTCATCATAAACAATTTACATTACATCACAATTCACATTAAATAACCTTTTTAGAAACTAACAATAAAATCCAATAAATTACGTAATGTTCAACATGGAACATATAAGGTGGTGAAATCGCTTAGATAATTACATAAAAGGGGATATTAAATTTATATCGTATTTAAAATGCATAAGATGTGTTCCATGCAACTAATAATTTAATTCTAGAAGAGAAATATAAGTTGGAACACCAAATGGGTTTCTGTAATTGAGATTTTCACCAACAATTAATATATGAATGATTGATGGAAGTAATACTATTTGGGTATATCAATTTATTTTTATGAAAATATTTCTATTGAAATAAGTGAAAAAGGATAGTACGCAATATAAGGCCCCATCCTTAAACCTTACATAATCTTGAGTTATTACAAGATTACACATTGAGTATCTTTTCAGGTTTAATGTTTTTGAGAATTAGATCATGAAACATGAATTACATTCCACATTTAAACAAAGTGGTTACATGAAGGCAGTATTCATTCTTCCCATCAACGGAAACATATTTAAAATAAAACATGGATTCTTTCTTGACACATCCTTGACACTATCATCACATCATGTACCGTTCCCTTGACCTATAAAAAACATTTCAAAAACTTGGGATGAGCATAAAAATCTCAGTAAGGGATATAAAAACATGGAAAGGAAACATGAGTACATGTATACATAAGAATGAAATCATAATTTACCCATAAAACATAAGCACTTTAACATACCTCATAAAATCAGGAATAAATCATAGAAATCGTAAGACACAAAAGGTAACTTGAGGCATTCATAACATTCTTACGTAGGGAGTAACCCTCTTGGTTACATTTGGAATACCCACCACAGTATATTCCTTAAATCTCTTCGGAGAAACCTTAACGTTTCACTCCTTCGCGTTACCCAATGCATTGGAGAGCTATATTGGGCTCACCCGCCCTTAGTCTATCACAGAACCACCTGTCTTCATAATAATTCCCAAGAACCTCAACATAATCATATCACATAAAACATGCATAAAGAAAACATAACATTCCCACCTTCCAATCACAAGATATCAATACCACACATTGATATAAAAATATTATGAAAACCATTTTCAATACCAAAATAAAAGAAATGTAAAACATGGTATTTATTTGTCTTTTAAAAAAAGTATGGCCTGTAGAGGAAGCCGAAACTCAAATAATGGTCACGACGTCGGAGAAGTCATTGTCGCCTCATACGTACGACAAAAACAGTCCCTTTTGTCATTTAGTAAATAATTCATATAAAAAAGATTCCTTTTGGATAAACGTAAAAGTCAAAGGGGTTTATACACCGTATAAAATAAGGTTGTGTATAAAACAGAATATGCCTCAATGAAAGGAGATTGAGACGAAGTCCCATACAAAGACGATATCCTTGGTTTAAGGACAAATCAATTACATAATTATGTGTGACAAATGAATACACCAAATATAAGTGGATATTAAGTGTAAAATAATCAAAGGTCATTCACACATATTCAAAGGATGACATATTCAATAACTATATGTTGAACCCAAAGAAATCAAAATTGGGTTAAGAAGTTCCCTTGAAAGCCTAACGACGTCACATCAAAAAAAGGGTATCTCATCACTTGGACATAAAATTTACCTCAATAAGGATATATGAGAACATATCCTAACATAACAATATGTAAATTATAATACCCAACAAATGAAGTCTTTTAAAAATAGGAGGGTGAAAGGTTCCCTTACCGACATGGGTATCTTTCGAAACATAAGCCCCGTGAAAGAAGGACAATAAAAAATTGATGTAAATACTCATAAATGAAAGAATATTACACAATGAGTAAAATAATGGTCAGTACATACACCACTCAAAGGAAATTGTGGAAAATGTAGCATAAATCTCACAGGAATAATACTGAGATGAAAAATCCCTTACGAAAACTCGGCAGCCTAACGGCACCACATAAAACTTCCAAAAAATGGATTGATGTTATCAAATAGGGTATCTCATCACATTAAAATAAAATGTACAGAAAGAGGAATATAAAATAACATCCCCCATCATAAAAAATAGGAGCTTAAAAGAAGTGACGAAAAGGAGAGTACTTAAAGAGAAAGAGAGAGGTTAGATATCTTACGAAAATTCGGCAGCCTAACGGCGCCACTCAAAAGTTCCAAAATGGATTGATGAGATAAAATAGGGTATCTCATCACATTAAAATAAAATTTAAAGCAATAGTAATATAAAAGAACATCCCCCATCATAAAAAAGTGGTGCTTAGAAGAAATGACATAAAAGAGTGTACTTAAAAATAAAGAGAGGAGTAGGATCCCTTACCTCAAGTCCAACTTGTCTTGTTCGTTTCATTATATTTTTGAATAATAAACTTTGGTCAATTAATAATTGCCTAAGTACCTACTTTAGATATTATTATTCAGTTCATATCACATATTATAATGTTATAATAATTGTTTAATAATTTTAGTTCAAATCAGACGTTTTTGCCGATGTTTGGTACATGAGTCAAAAATGAACATGTTTGAAAAAAGATTGCCCATGTAGTTATAAGTAAATAATTTCCAGAACAGTATTAATGATTAAAATATCATATATATACAGTAAATATTCATTTTATATGATTCCATATCATTTGGAGATAAAAAAACGAAAATCACCGTTCATGGAGACGGTGGGCCGTACGTACGCATGAACACTACTTTCATTTTTTTGTCATATTAATGGAATTAAAACAAAATGAGAGAGATATATATATGTTATAATTCCAGAATGATATCCATAATTTAGATGTAACATATTACATATATATCCATTATATATATGTACTTATAATATTACATAACATTTTGAGATAAGAAATGAAATATGCCATTCATGGAGACTGTAAGCCGTACGTACGCACGAACGCTACTTCCATTTCTATTTCATATTTAATGGAATTAAAACATAATGATACATAATATAATTTTAATTCCAGTATGGTATCATATATAATATCATTAAATATATCCTTTATACGTACCACATATGGTATTAACGAATCAAATCACTTTGAGGGGGCGGTAGTCCGCACTTCCTTAAATGAAGATATCGCGTTTACCCATAATGGAAAGCATAAAGGTACACCATAAATGAAAAATACAGAAGCTTAAGTAAAACATAAACATATTAGATATCATATATAAATATAGTTTCATCTTAATGGCCTCCTTTTAAGGAGTTAGAAGAATGTTGAACAATCATCGTTTCGGGAGGCAGAAATTCGCCATCCACGGAAACAGTATGTTCTTTAACCATTAGATGTAGGTGTCTGTAAGTGTAGCTCTAATAATTCTTATAAAAACATCCTAGTATATTTAATATACTGTATTAGTTAAAAAATAAATAAATAAAAAGAGTTTAGGTGGTTGGAGAATCAAAATAAAACAAAAGGTCACAAGTGAAGACATTACCTTAAAATCGGGTAACTCCCTTTGGTTTGAGCACAAAGTCTTCCTTGGGAAGACTTATGCCCAAAGTGAGGCTTCAAGGAGTAATAGAAGGAATTTTAGAGACAAAATGGTCTGGGTTTGGCCGAGAAAAAGGCATTGGGAGTGTGGGTAAAAAGGTAGAGGTGGGGGCCTTTTATAAGAGGAGAGGAGGCGCACTCTTGTAATGTTACAAAATGTTACTTTATTTTCAAAATATTTTCGGATTTTAAAGGTCCCACATTGATTTATTTAGAGGATAAGGTGATAAGGGTTCTAAATACACTCATCCAATAGACTTTGGACATGTTTCGGTCTTAGATATTACATTATCATTCTATTTTATTTAAATCGTTAAATAATGAGGTCATCGGTGCATTATCATGATGTCATATATAATTTAATTTATTTAATGTATAAAAATTATAAAAAAAATACTATGATGTAGGAAATCTTATTAGATTTCCAATGAATATTTATAGTCAAACATATTACTTTTATAACCCCATGTAAAAATTGTTTTTGTAAAACATTTCATGTTTGTGTCATTTTTACTTTAACATTAAATAAAAAGATATTTATGTCATTTCCCAACCAAAGTGGCTCCATGGGGTCCCCAAGTTGACCCATGGATTTTCTTGGTCTTCCATGACACATCCAATGAGGGTAGGAAATGTTTTTAGGTCATTTAATTTTATTAAAACATTATTCTTACCATAAAATACACTAATTGCCTCTAATCGCGATTAAAAACTTAATAAGTTACTATTCACCAAAAAATTATTTTTATCCCATTGAACCACATTTTACTTCTTAATGACAACCATGTATGTCGGATTTTTGAAATTCAAAACACAAAGATGGAAAAATTTCATTTAAACAGAAAAAAATCAGTTTTTATAAGTACCACTTAGTGGTTTCACTATTCATCAAAAATTGAAGTTATTCAGAAAAATCCCAAAAATTCACCCTAAGAAATATTTGATATTCTGAATTAAAAAATGAAGTTTATTTTACAAAATTCAAAACAAATAAGTCACATTAATTAATTTAATAATTAATTCCCGCTGTCAAAGCAAATAGCTTGTTTTTATGAAACAATTAGTATCAAAAGATTGACACTAGTTTAAGCCTGATTTCAAAGTGAAATTAATTCCAACGACCACTATTGGATTTAATGGTAAAAATATAATCTAATTTCACTTTAAAACCAATTAAAAAGTTATTATAATAATATAAATAAATTATATTAAAAAGTTGTTTTGAATTAAAATACAACATTTTACAATATTCATTAAAAAATGAACTTTATTGGAAAGATACCAAAAATTTACACAAAGTAAATTTTGATGTCCCAATTCTTAAGAAGAGTTTTATTCGGTCCAATAGAATCTATAAGAGTGAACAAAACTATATTTAATGATAGTTCGCCATCAAAAGGTGATAAGTGAACCTTTAGTGAAAACTAGGGCACATACGCCTAAAATTGAATTCTTACCATATTTTAAGCCTTTATATTTTATTGGATAAATGTAAAAACATTTAAAAACATATATAATCATATATTAGTTATTTCTATCCATTCCCGCCAATAAAATGGCTACATGTTAACTACCATTTAAAATAATATTATTTTATTATTAGAGTGCAACGTAAGATTCCCAAGAAACTCGTTGTTGCGTGTTGGGTACGCCATCGAGCATAGCATCCCCTTTAAAGTCATATTAATATTTTATTCAAAAATATGGATAAATATGAAAATTTCATATTCTTTATTTACCTTTGGTGTTACATCCTTCATCCCTTTTGGGAATTGAGTCCTTGCAATTTTTAAAATTGAGTTTGGAAACATCCTTGAATGTCCCACATCGGAACAAGAGTCGGTAAAACAATCACTTTAAAATAAAGGAAGATAAGTACAGAGGTCACCCGAGTTAACCCATACTAGGATTCCATGTATAAAAACATTTACATGGAAGAAAAATCAAAGAGTGATGTTCATGAGGGAGAGTGATAGTAAACATGTCTAGGAGAAAGTTAACCATAAGAAAATCACAAACCTGTGATGGGTTAAATGGTATTGGATTCCCCAGTAGGAAAAATTAATAGACAACATTTTTGTTTTAAGTTACTTTTTACTGAGGAATTTATTCATAAGGAATCATAATCACTTATCATGTTGACTTTCATCTTTTACTATATTCCTTAATCAAACTCTTATTTTTTTTCCAAAAGACGAGTATTTAGGGAGACTTGTTCGCATTAAGAGTACTATAATCAACTTCTAGAGAGTCACCTAATCCAGAAAAGAGAACTATACAAATCCCATGTCTTTAGACTTTAACCAAATCCCAAAACCAAAAAGGTTAGTACAAGATCAGATAATCCAGAAAAGGACAACCCTTTATAAAAAGAAAATCTATTCTTAATCTCTAAAATTTGTCCAACAAAACCCAAAGTTCAACGAGGACCATTCTATAATCAATTTGTCCATAAAATTCTTCAAAGTAAACCAAACTAAGATTGAAATCCAAATATTTGAAAGATTTAGTCACATAGTCTTCCAAGTTAAATCGTAACATTTATCTCCAAATAACATCAGTTGCTCCTAAAGTCTCGTATTGAAAAGTAATTAACCTAATCACATATCCTCCATGATAGGTTAATCATTTGAATAAATAACCCAAAATCAACTTACTCTTAATTCATAAAATCATATAACTAAAAAGAGTCAGTCAATCTAACCAGGGACTTCATGTAGTCCAGTGGTAGGTGATAAATACCAGTCGCACTTTGGTTGTGGGTTCGATTCCCGCGACTTTGTCTGACACGACGGGTAGTCACATGGTCGGCGTGTTGCCCTTTTTCCAAAACTATATAATTATCAAATCATTCCCGTAAAGGGATAAAATCATCAAAAATAACCATAACATAATTTAACCTCAATTTTATCTCATGCCTTTCACTTCAATCATAATATATAGTAACCCATAATTACCTCAAAAGAAAGGATCATATAAACCCAAATGGTTCTTTATAACTATGTCCACAAAAGAAAAGATAACTATTCCATGAATAAAATTTGCATATATTAAACATCAGGGTTACACATAATATAAAAAGTCTTATAATGTAACCACATCATCAAAAGAGACGTAATACTCTTAAGAATTTCACCATAACTCTTGAAGCCCTTATATGTTGACATCTTACTCATTCAACATTCTTCATGATCCATTAACCATCCCTTTCTAACAAATTCCGAAATACCTCTTTCCTACAAACAAAATCATGAATCATATCCTATGATTCCAAAATAGGAAAAAAATAGTCATGAAATAATACATACCTTTGATTGGTCGTTGTCAGTTTCTTCATCCTCAATCGGAATGGCATTAGGTATTGGTAAACGAACATTTGTACGCTCTTGGTGATCCCATTCACGAAACATCTTCATAGGACATGTGTTTGCATAATGACCATGCACACCACATTTAAAACAATCAATTGATCCCTCATAAACAACTTCTTTCCCTTTCCTTGAGTAAACTGGATGCTTCCTTTTTCCATGGAAGGTTCTTTCTTTATGACCTTCATTTCCACATCTATAGCATATTTCTGTCCCTTTGAAACATTTTCCTAGGTGTTTCTTTCCACATCATTGACACATAGGTTTTTGAACACACTTACCTTTATGATTATTAAATGTACTTCCGTAGGGATTTTGTTCTCGCATATATGATTCCTTAGAGAAATCACCAAGGTTTAGGTGGTCAATAATGACTCCAGATAGTTGGTTGAGGATAATCCCAAGAGTTCTCATTGTAGCTCTCATATCATTCAGTTGCTTGCTCAAAAAACTATCACAGTTTCCTTCACATCCACAGTTACTTTGGTGCCTGCGAGATCCATCCATTTACTAAAACCAAAAATGTCAGTGTGAGTATATCAACAAAACCATCATTTAATAATGTGGAAGATAAACACTAATATATACTTACTCATTCACTTTATCTAAAAATAGGACTCTTTCTGAAATCTTAACCAATATGGTAATGTCACTTATGCTTAAAGAATACCCTAACCTCTAAAGTTATCTAAACCGACCTCTAATACCAACTATAAGGCCCCAGCCTTAAACCTTACTTAATCTTGAGTTATTACAAGATTACACATTGAGGATATTTTCAGGTTTAGAGTTCTAGAGAATTAGATCATAAAACTTGCATTACATTCCACATTTAAATAAAGTGGTTACATAAAGACAGTATTCATTCTTCCCATAAATGGAAACATATTTAAAATAAAACATGGATTCTTTCTTGACACTTCCATGACACTATCATCACATCATGTACCCTTCCTTTGACCTGTAAAAAACATTTCAAAAACTTGGGATGAGCATAAAAATCTCAGTAAGGGATATAAAAATATGGAAAGGAAACATGAGTATATGTATATATAAGAATGAAATCATACTTTACCCATAAAACATAAGCACTTTAACATACCTCATAAAATCATGAATAAATCATAGAAATCATAAGAGATAAAAGGTAACTTGAGGCATTCATAACATTCTTACGTAGGGAGTAACCCTCTTGGTTACGTTTGGAATACCCACCACAGTATATTCCCTAAATCTCTTTGGAGAAACCATAACGTTTCACTCTTTCGCGTTACCCAATGCATTGGGGAGCTATATCGGGCTCACCTGCCCTTAGTCTATCACGGAACCACCTGTCTTCATAATGATGCCCATGAACCTCAACATAATCGTATCACATAAAACATACATAAAGGAAACATAACATTTCCACCTTTCAATCACAAGATATCAATACCACACATTGATATAAAAATATTATGAAAACCATTTTCAATACCAAAATAAAAGAAAAGTAAAACATTATATTTATTTTTCTTTTAAAAAAATGTATGACTTGTAGAGGAAGCCGAAACTCAAATAATGGTCACGGCGTCGGAGAAGTCGTTGTCACCGCATAAGTACGACAAAAACATTCCCTTTTGTCGTTTAGTAAATGCTTCGTATAAAAAAGATTCATTTTGGATAAATGTAAAAGTCAAAGGGGTTTATACACCGTATAAAAGAAGGTTGTGTATAAAACAAAATATGCCCCAATGAAAGGGGATTGAGATGAAGTCCCATATAAAGACGGTATCCTTGTTTTAAGGACAAATCTATTACATAATTATGTGTGACAAACGAATACACCAAATATAAGTGGATATTAAATGTAAAATAATCAAAGGTCATTCACACATATTCAAAGGATGACATATTCAATAACTATATGTTGAACCCAAAGAAATCGAAATTGGGGTAAGAAGTTCCCTTGACAGCCTAACAGCATCACGTAAAAAAAAGGGTATCTCATCAATTGGACATAAAATTTACATCAATAAGGATATATGAGAACATATCCCAACATAACAATACATAAATTAAAAGACCCAACAAAAGAAGACTTTTAAAAAGAGGAGGGTGAAAGGTTCCCTTACCGACATGGGTATCTTTCGAAACATACGCCCCGTGAAAGATGGACAATACAACATTGATGTAAATACTCAGAAATGAAAGAATATTACACAATGAGTAAAATAATGGTCAGTACATACACCAATCAAAAAAATTGTGGCAAATGTAGCATAAATCTCACAGGAATAAAAGTGAGATGAAAAATCCCTTATGAAAACTCGGCAGCCTAACGGCGCCACTTAAAACTTCCAAAAATGGATTGATGAGATCAAATAGGGTATCTCATCAAATTAAAATAAAATGAAAAGAATTAGGAATATAAAATAACATCCCCCATAATAAAAAAGATGAGCTTAAAAGATGTGACGTAAAGGAGAGTACTTAAAGAGAAAGAGAGAGGTTAGATCTTTTACGAAAATTCGGCAGCCTAACGGCGCCACTCAAAACTTCCAAAATGGATTGATGAGATCAAATAGGGTATATAATCACATTAAAATAAAATTTACAGAAATATTAATATAAAATAACATCCCCCATAATAAAAAAGAGGAGCTTAGAATAAACGACATAAAAGAGTGTACTTAAAAAGAAAGAGAGGAGTAGGATCCTTTACCTGAAGTCCTACTTGTCTTGTTCGTTTATTTATATTCCTGAATAATAAACTTTGGTCAATTAATAATTGCCTATGTAACTCCTTTTTATATTATTCTTCAGTTCATATCACATATTATAATGTTATAATAATTTTTTAATAATGTTAGTTCAAATCAGACGTTTTTGCCGATGTTTGGTACATGAGTCAAAAATGAACTTGTTTGAAAAACGATTGCCCATGTAGTTATAAGTAAATAATTTCCACAATAGTATTAATGATTAAAATATCATATATATACAGTAAATATTCATTTTATACTATTCCATATCATTTGGATATAAAAAAACGAAATGCACCGTTCATGGAGACGGTAGGCCGTACGTACGCATGAACGCTACATTCATTTTTTTGTCATATTAATGGAATTAAAACAAACTGAGAGAGATATATATATGTTATAATTCCAGAATTATATCCATAATTTAGATGTAATATATTACATATATATCCATTATATATATGTACTTAAAATATTACATAACATTTTGAGATAAGAAATGAAATATACCGTTCATGGAGACGGTAATCCGTACGTACGCATGAACGCTACTTTCATTTCTATTTCATCTTTAATGGAATTAAAACATAATGATACATAATAGTAATTTAATTCCAGTATGGTATCATATATAATATCATTAAATATATCCTTTATACGTACCACATATGGTATTAACGAATCAAATCACTTTGAGGGGGCGGTAGTCCGCACTTCCTTAAATGAAGATATCGCGTTTACCCATAATGGAAACCATAAAGGAACACCATAAATGAAAAATACATAATCATAAGTAAAACATAAACATATTAGATATCATATATAAATATAGTGTCATCTTAATGGCCACCTTTGAAGGTGTTAGAAAAATGTTGAACAATCATCGTTTCGGGAGGCAGAAATTCGCCATCCACGGAAACAGTATGTTCTTTAACCATTAGATGTAGGTGTGTGAATGTGTAGCTAGAATCCTACTTATAAAAACATCCTAGTATATTGAATATACTTGATTTGTTACAAAATAAATGAATAAAAAGAGTTTAGGGGGTTGGAGAAGCAAAATAAAACAAAAGGACACAAGTCAAGACATTACTTTAAAATCGGGTAACTCCCTTTGGTTTGAGCTCAAAGGCTTCCATCAGACGACTTCTGCCCAAAGTGAGGCTTCAAGGAGTAATATAGGGAAGTGGAGAGACAAAATGGGTAGGGGTTGGCCGAGGAAAAGGCTTTGGGAGTGTGGGTAAGGAGGTAGAGGTGGGGGCCTTTTATAAGAGGAGAGGAGGGGCACTCTTGTAAAGTTACAAAATGTTACTTTATTTTCAAAAGAGTTTCGGATTTTAAAGGTCCCACATTGATTTATTTCAAGGATAAGGTTATAAGGGTTCTAAATCCACTCATCCAATAGGTTTTGGACATGTTTAGGTCTTAGATATTACATTATCTTTCACTTTTATTTAAATCGTTAAATAATGAAGTCATCGCTGCATCATCATGATGTCATAAATAATTTAATTTATTTAATGTCTAAAAATTATAAAAAAATACTATGATGTAGGAAATATTTTTATATTTCCAATGTCTATTTATAGTCAAAAATATTACTTGTATAACCCCCATGTAAAAATTGTTTTAGTAAAACATTCTTTGTTTGTGTTATTTTTACTTTAACATTAAATAAAAAAATATTTATGTAATTTCCCAACCAATGTGGCTCCATGGGGTCCCGAAGTTGACCCATGGATTGTATTGGTCGGCCATGACACATAAAATGAGGGTAGGACATGTGTCTAGGTCATTTAATTTTATTAAAACATTATTCTTACCATAAACTACACTACCAGGAAAGTTCAGTCAGAGGAATAACCTCTGACCATTTATTAAAAGAAATAAAAAGTGCAGTAAATAAGGAGATGGATGAGGGCCAACATCTTTCCCAAACCCAATGAGAAGTCCCCACCAAACATAGCCAATTACAAACCAAACCATTACACCCAAAACCAAAGACCCATACTGCTGATTCAACACTTCAACCAGTTCATCATCTTCATCAAACAAAAACATCAAAACTTCCAGATTTCAACAGCATATCTTCACTGCAATTACTGCAACCGCGACTTCATTCCAGAGATCTTCCTGAAAACAAATCGAGGCGTCTCGGGCAGAACGTCACCTCGAGCCATACCCCTGCAGCGTTCATCGCCGCCGCAGCCAAAGACGTCGGGGAAAACCCTCAACCAGCACCGTCAAGACTTCAACAACGCAACAACACCGCCACCGATTTCATTGAGGGAGGAACCCTCAGCACAACTCATCGTCATTCCGGAAAATCACCAAAAAAACAGCAGGACCATCAGAAATCAAACCACCGCCGAAACCGAAGACACTGCCGGTTCCATTGCGGCTTCAAATTCTCATTCACCCAGATTCACCAAAGCCCTGAACAATTCCAGAAGAAACTCGTCCACACAGCCGCTGCAACACCGACGATGACACCGGACCAAAACCAGAACACCTTGGTAGCCCAGAAAAAGCATCCGCATAAAACAAATCAAGAAAAACTCGTATTCAAGCACCATAATCCATCACGAACAGCAAAACCAGAACCAAAAAACTGAAAGACAACAACAAATCACAGAATCCCGAAGACAGCCGCAAGACCTTGCCGAAAACCAGAACGATATCCCATCGCCTCCTTCACCTACTTACCCGAAGACCACCTCGAACCACCGTGTACGCTACCAGCCGACACAGAATCACGCGCCGACCCAATGCCAGGAGAAGATGGAACAACAGCCGCCGGATTCACCGCGCCGCCAGATGATACCCTACCCAGCGAAAGTGTCATGCCGACCGCATCCTCGAAGACAACTCCGTCTCTGAGATCACCGACACGATGGTGCCGAGAAGGAGTGGCAAGAAGGCGATTCAAAGCAGATCCGAGGCAGAGCGAGGAGAGGCGGCGAAGGGGAAACCCTAACGAAAAAGCACCCCTTACGGGCTCATCAAAAACCACATCCCACTCTCTCTATCATACCATAAACTACACTAATTACCTCTAATCGTGATTAAAAACTTAATAAGTTACTATTCACCAAAAAAAAATTTAATCCCATTTAACCACATTTTATTTCATAATGACAACCATTTATGTCGGATTTTTGAAATTAAAAACACAAAGATGGCAAAATTTCATTTAAATGGAAAAAAATCAGTTTTTATAAGTACCACTTAGTGGTTTCACTATTCATAAAAATTGAAGTTTTTCAGAGAAATCCCATAAATTAACCCTAAGCTATATTTGATATTCTGAATTCAAAAATGAAGTCTATTTTACAAAATTCAAAACATATAAGTCACATTAATTAATTTAATAATTAATTCCCGTTGTCAGAGCAAATAGCGTGTTTTTATGAAACAATAAGTATCAAAAGATTGACAGTAGTTTAAGTCTGATTTCAAAGTGAAATTAATTTCAAAGACCACTATTGGATTTAATGGGAAAAATATATTCTAATTTCACTTTAAAACCAATTCAAAAGATAATCTAATCATATAAATAAATTATATTAAAAAGAGGTTTTCAATTAAAATACAACATTTTACACTATTCATTAAAAAAATGAACTTTATTAGTAAGATACCGAAAATTTACAAAAAGTAAATTTTGATGTCCCAATTATTAAGAAGAGTTTTATTTGTTACAAAAAAATGTATAAGAGTGAACAAAACTATATTTAATGACGGTTCGCCATCAAAAGGCGATAAGTGAACCTTTAGTGAAAACTAGGGCATATACGCCTAAAATTAAATTCTTTCCATATTTTAAGCCTTTATATTTTATTGGATAAATGTAAAAACATTTAAAAACATATATAATCATATTTTAGTTATTTATATCCATTCCCGCCAATACAACGGCTACATGTTAACTACCATTTAAAATAATATTATTTTATTATTAGAGTGCAATGTAAAATTCCCAAGAAACTCGTTGTTGCGTGTTGGGTACGCCATCGAGCATAGCATCCCCTTTAAAGTCATATTAATATTTTATTCACAAATATAGATAAATATGAAAATTTCATATTCTTTATTTACCTAGGGTTTTACACGCAATTGAACAACCCTATTTATAAAATGATGAAAACATTAGGGGAAAATCAATAGAAATCTTACATCATGATTATGATTATTTACTCATCCAATATATAGAGTTATGATTTTATCAGGTTTTGATAAAAAAAAGAAATAGATAGTTTCTTTAATAATGTGGAAAATGAGATCTCAAAAAAATAGTGCATCCAAGACCAAAAAAACAAGGATTGTCACAAAATAAATTTAGATGTTACATATGTTGATCAATATAGAAAGAAAGTTCTTGTGTTAGATTATGGGAAAAGAGTTATCATGAATCCTAGATTATGCATTAGAGGAGAAAGCCACGTTGCAAGGAGATCCTCATGAGAAAACTAGAGGAGGAACAAAAGATGAAATGTGTCTTGAAGCTAATTAATGTATTTTTTATCATTTCACCACTAAAGACTGGGCCATAGGGATTGGCCTCACTTTTTGGTAAAACTGTGTGTTAGTTGTGCGACACCCACTGACCATGTTACCCCCATCGAACAATTGTGCCACATGACATTCCGAACTGTGTGCATGAATTGTGTTGAGGTACTACCTATGTAGAACTAACCATCTATTCCATGGGATCTATTTGGGAAAACTCTGTGCAACTCGTGCGAGAAAAATATGCTCCAATAATACAAGCCACATGGTTGGTTGTTGAGGGCTGCATTGTTTCATACAAACTGTATTCCAAATCTAGTCCACCTTCATTTGGAGTTTTTGCATTATATCACTCCTGAAACTCAATAGATCACCCGATAAACCTTTTTGTCCTTCACCCAAATCTATGAAACACATTAATGTGTACTAACTATCATAATTATGTTTCACTACTTTATTAAAAAAATGAACAATCATAAAATTAAAAAATTCTAATTCAATTGGAATATTATCCTAGCTCAAAATTAAAGGCATTACAACATAAATGATGAATAAACATGATAATTTTTTCATTATTAATAAACAATTACCTCTGTGACCTTGGTGACACTGATAATCCTTTTTAAAATAATGACAAGAACTTCCTCCAAACACCATACATAGACATAACTGATTATGAATTGAAATAATTTATTAAAAATTAAAATATATTATTAAATTTTATAGTATTAAAATCAGAAAATATTCATAGGATAAAAACGAATTGATATAATATTTTTAAAAATGAGTTAATGGTCATAAAAATGAACGTTTGGAGTAGAGGTAAGTGTCTCTCAACAAAATATTATTTATATATAAAATATTCCATATTCACAATATATTTGAATTGTGTGGGATATATTTTTTTAAATTAATGTATATTAGTATTATTTTCATTAGAATTATTGGGATTTTAGAAAACATGTAGTTATCTCTTTAAATGGGTTTTAAACCGTTGAATACAAAATCCATAAAATATTTCATCTCATTACATGTTCATTAATGTATATTTTATTGTAATTCACCTAATATCTTTTTATGATGTATAATAGTCTATTTGACTTGTCATATAATGAAAATAATTAACTTCGTGATATTTAATTTTAATTTGATGTAATTATTTGATGGGTCATACATTTGAAGAATTAGTAAATATGAATAATATTTATGTTATAATTTGGTTTATTTAACGATTTTTTAAGGATATTTTAGAGAAAATAATGTGATATTACATTCATTAAACAAATAAATTTTATTCTGTTCTAGTTATAAATGTGGTCAACAATTTAAATTTATATTGCCCCCATTATTTATTGATGAAACAAAAATAATTTTTATTTTATGTTATACCTATATATGTAGTTCATCAATTTATGTTGATATTATTATCCTCCCAATCCATAATTCCTAAATTGTTTGAACAGAAATTACTGAAACATTATCTAAAAGAAACAATTTACAATTTCATTCACCTTCAATTACATGTTTTATAAAGAAATTTACTAAAATTTTCCAAATTGTTAACATTAGTTCCTTTTATAAATTTTTTAAAGAATGTTTTTTTATTACACATATGAGAAGAATGTATTTTCTCATTGTAATGTCCTTTCTTATCTATGTAGATTATTTGAAATTATTCCATGCCTTACCTAATGGATTTTTTTAGAAAATATGTTAAATGTATAGATTTAAAAGTTAATTTAAAAATGAAATTGTTATTTCCTAGAAAACAATTATGAATATTTATAAGTATTTCCATTCATAAAAAACAACAACCCTTTATCTTACTTATACTCTAATGAGAATATTTTTTCATGAAAAAATCTACATTGTTTTTATTGATGGATTGATATTTTTTCAAGAATATTGTTATAAACCCCATTCCATTTCCACCAATTAATTATTTTTAAAATATATTTCTATGGAAATAGTTTTAATAATATTTGTTAGTCATTGATAAATTATAAATTTTTGTAATGAATTTATTTTCTAATGGTTAATCATGTATCAATGAGATTGTCATTGAACCAATTTATATTCCCTGGGGAAATTAATTTTAAATTATTTTTTTGGAAACCATTTATTTTACATAGGTTAATCATGTTTTATATATATTTTTATGAAACTACTATTTTTCCACTGGTTATTCTTGTTTTAGAATGATTTCTATGGATCTTGCTTCATTTATAATAGTTATTCACGTGTCAATGAAATTGTTATTAATGTTTCTTCCCCTGTATGGGTGAACCATGTATAAAGAAGATTTTTCTATTCTCATTTACTTTCATGAGATAATCATGAATAAAATATATTGTTATTGAACTCGTTCCTTTTCCCTAGTTTAATCATGATTTAATGTGATTGGTGTGGAACTGATTTCTTTTCCATTGGAAAATCATGTTATAAAATGAATAATTTTTTTTTGAGTTTTATAATGAGATGAATGTTATATATACTTTATTTATTATAAATGTAAATTTTTAGATGATGTGTGTTCCTATATAATGTCGGGTGAGATTGATATAGCATATATGATCGGTGTGCCCAAATTATATCAAGGGGTATTTATTATATGATTGGTACTCCCATATAGAACCCCAATGCATTGGATGATCATAATATTTTCCATTTTTTATGTTGGAATCTTTACATATATTTTTTCTATTCATAAGGGTTCTATAAGTGTTGTAATATTTTGATGCCCATGATACAAAAACTATTTTATTATGCATTATATGGAATATAAATACCTCCATTGTTGAAGATTAATATCACATGGATCATTATTATTCATTATTATAAAATTTCAATTTTAATATATTAAATAATTTTTTCAAGTTTAAGGATCCCATTATTGATGGTTATTAGAAATCTTATGTTATTCTCATGAACATTGATTATTTAACCACAACCTTATGTTCATATTATTTTCAGTAATGAAATTCAATTATTATTGAATCTATTTACCATTACTATGCATTTCATATCACACTAATTATATTTAATTTTCTCCAGGTCATCACGAATGGCATTGAATTAATTATGTATTGAATAGATTCATTTAGTAATTATAATGAATTAATGTGAAATATTATAGCCTTGGATAAGTGGGAGAAATGATTCTTTAATGAAATGATCATTAATTAAGTAAGTGTTTTTCCTACTTCTATAAAATAATAAACCTAAATGTATTTAATTTTGATTTATATGTTCTGGATAGTGAATATTATTGGTATCTAATTTGAAAATGTAAATGTTCACGATTTTAGCATCGAGTCATGGAGTTTGGGATGAAGGATATTATACATTATTTTTCAATAATTTAACAATCTGGTTAAAGGCTATATTATTTCAAATGTGATAAATAATTGATTTCATGGTGTGATATGTTCATTTTGATCCTCTAACTGTAATTTTTAAACATGTTTTAATCATGTTTCATGTCATTTATTCATAATTTGTTTTACATTATAGTTATTTTCATAAATTGGTATCTAATCTTTAACGATGTAATTTTTTTAATGAAACGTTATGTTAAAACCATTATCAAAATTTTGGTTTCGTAAAACTAAATTTATACTTTCATTTATACAATTCAATTTCTATGTAATATAATCTTTTTTAAAATTAAATCATTTAATATAGAGGAAGACTATTTTTGGTGCAAAAAATTGATTTTACAATTATGTGTCTTTAATCTAATTTTGTATTGATTTCAAATTAAATTATTTATTAAAATTTTATATATTGGTTTAAAAACTATATTAAATATGTATTAAAAATAAAATTAATTTATTTTATTACCATAAATTACACTATTTTAAAAAAATATAATTTGAAAATGATATTTTTAACATTATCATGGTAATTATCCTTAATATTAGAAATGATAATTTTTAACTAAAATTTAAATTTAACCTAGTTTATAATGTGTTTATAATTATATATAATATTACAGTTATTTTTATTTAATTCATTTATACATGGGTTTAAAATCTATTTATTATATAAAATAACAAAATTATACTTTTGGAAAAAATATATCTTTTTTTTCTAAGAAATGTTTTTGTGGTTTTTGAACTCAATATAGAAATTGTGAATGGTTCGTTATATATATATATATATATATATATCTGTTTGTGTGTGTATATTTTATAGAAAAATAATTGACACCGTCCTTTATCTCATTATTGGGAAACTATATTTTCATAATAGTGATGATATTTGGAAAATATGTATTATTCACTATTATGATAATAAATTTATTTTAGAGAAAAAGACAAATTCCCCCAGGCTTTGATTTTTTTTATTCTTATTTTGAAAATGAAAAAAACTATCATATATAAATTCTTGAAATTTAGAATTTATTTTTTGAATAATAACAAAGACTTTAAATATTATCATAGAGTTCAAATTATTTGATAATTTTTACAATATAATGATTACCTAGTCTAGTAAGGTCTTGTGTATTACATTCTGTCTACCCCCCAAATATGTCCATTCTATAAAATTTAGATTTTTTAGATCATAAATGATTCTAGGTATTTATACATCATCTCCTCTAATGGTTCATATATTTACTCTTTTATCTTTTTGTTTCTCAAAATTCTTTTTAGTTGTTGAGTGGTCTAATTATATAAAAAATTCTCTCTAATTTCAATAATTCAAATAGGTTCTTAAATATAATATAATTCAAATTAAAATTCACTTATATTAATTAATATTACATGTGTTATGATTTGAATTTATTCTCTCCAAAAAAATCACTGAAAACATATTTAACTTTAGAGAGGTTTATAGCTATAACAACTTGGTAGGCCACCAATCAAATTCATTCTAGAATTTCAAAATGACAGATGTACATATAATTGATTTTTCCATTATTACCATACCATATTTCTATATTCCATTGATATTTATATAAGTAGATATTATACCCCTATTTAAATTTTAGATACTTTCTCTAATTATCATCATAACTCTTCCCTTTTATTTTGAGATCTATTACTGTGATTTAGAACAATTCTCACATTCATTGTTGTCTACATTTCAACATTTGTGACGAATAGATTCCACTCTGTAAAATCATCTAAACATGTTAGATTATTAAATACCTCTTTACATTTCATTATAAAGTGGAATATTTATACACCAATGAAATATATTATTATTTTAATATTCCATGAATGATATATATTGATCAAATGTTCCTTGAAATTCCATATTGAATAACCATGGAATGTATTATAATTTATGAATTTTCTTTTTAGATATTCGATCGATTTTGCGGTGAAAGGTTTTGGATAAATGTACATCTATTTAGAGAGCCTATAATATCCTCTTCCAAAATTTGGATGTGAACTGAGGTTCATAATCAGCTAATATTGACAGAGTTTCATTATGATGTTTTACTAAATTATTTATAAAGAGTCATGAAATATGTTAAAGGGAAAATCCATATTTTATTTTTACAAGTGTCTATACATGTTATGGTGATCAATAATGATCCATTTAGCATTATCAATTTCTTGAGTGTTTGATAATCCAATAGAAATGTTCATTGTTACATTTCATCACTTCTACATTATTATAGAGAGAGGTTTAATGGCTCATTTATTTTTATTTGTTTTAGCCTTTACATACTGATATAAGATTAATTTTGACACATATTCTTCATTTTCCAATTTCATAATATCCAAATATAATTTGTTTCATAATTCCTTATACATATTTTCACAACCCGGGTGTATAGGGAATTTTTAGCGATGTGAATCATATAGTAATTATCATCTCAACTGAGGTTTGAATGAGACATATAGTATCAATAAAAATATAAACACACCATCTTTATAGATAACATATTCTACCATCCCCTCATTAATGAAATTAATTCTTGATTTTATTTCCCCCACTTTATGTATTATTTTTTTCTTTTAATAAAGAAGGTATGAAAATCATTTAGTAAAAGTGTGATGTTTCCCCTTAATCAATGATTTTCATATCCATATTTACTAACCCTATGAATATATATACCATGTTAGGAAACATCTCATTCAAAACTCCACGATAATTCCTATTAAATTCATTATCCACCAAATTATAATTCCTAGAGTGGTTTTGGATCAATAGAATGTAGTATATTAATAGTTAAATCCCCCTCTTTGGTTTTATGTTGATCACCTTATGTCAAAAATATATGTTAAAAACTTTTTTTTACATTTATATGACTTCTCTTAACACATGCACATTTCAATCATATATTCAAGGGAACAATATACTATCTTAATCAAGACCTTGTATTTGATAGCTTTGTTTAGTGATCTTCAGTTTCATTATTGCATATGATGCCTCTCAAAAAATATTCATAATGAATTAACCTAATACATTCATCAATGAATCACATAAAATTGAAGATCATTAATTTACATATAGTGAAGTTAAAATTGGTTTATTTACTGCTCTTCTCTTCAGAACCACAAAAAAACTCATCACAATTCAATAGTACATTTGAATTTTTCACCTCCGCGGGACAACATATGTAATGGGTATTTTAATTATAATTATTTTAACAAATAATTGATAGTAACACAAAAATATAATGAAACTATATATCTATGTTATATTATTTAGTGTGGTTCATTCCATCACTTCCATCATATTTGAAGGATTAATGCATTTTCCATACATAGAGAAAAAATATCCAAATAAAAAGAAAATGGCTTGGAGCCGAAATTCACCCATATTAAATTTCCCGTACAATTCCATTTCTAATAGAGTATCATGTCTGATACATGACTGATTTTGATACTCCCCATAACATTTGGAGTATATCATTATTACATTAATAAATTAAACTATTAAATAATCAACATAATCAATTAATACTACGATCAAAATAATCATAAGTACAGATGATGAATTATCAATTAAAAGTGAATTATTGTAAATTCATAATGATCATACATCATATATAAATCATGATTTTTTATATTATCCTTATTACTCATCATTTGGTGAGAACCATATTGACAATAAATCTATGGAAAAACAAGGGGCTCCTATAATTGTGATAAAACTATTCATCAATGAATGTGGTATGATACTTATTATTATTTTTAATGGAATTTATCTATATTTAATCACCACATAACTTCATACTATTAACCTTCTTATTAAAAAAATTATTAGGGATCCCAAAGGTGAAGCACTAGGGTGGATGAATCAATTATTAGGCAACTCAATATTTTTTTCTTCATCTCAATAAATTATATAGGGTTTATTAAGTATGGAGTCTTAGATATTGTTTTTCATTATTATATGAGTCCATTAAAAGACACTACATTATTATCCTACGAGTATGTAGGTAATTCATCAAGAAACATATAAATGTATTCTTGAAAAATCAAAAGATGTATAATTGTTATGTTGTAATTTTTTGACATATGATGTTTCTTCTATTCATCACCTATTATTTCCTTGAAGTGATACTCTAAAGGATGATCTGTTTCTAACATAGATATAGGGGAATAATGTTTAAATAAAAAAGATACACTCCCCCATTATTAATCATCACGTCATTTCTATAGATTTTTTTTCATTATACATTGAATTATTATACACAAAAATTAATATATCAATGTAAACCTTATGTATTATATTCATGTTTTCCTATATAGTTTTGTTTATATATCCTATTCTAGATAGAATAACATGAACCCATATTAATAATATCACCATTGGCTGTCCGGATTTGAAAATCAATTTTCAAAGTGAAACGTAATGTTGGAACATTTTTAAATAATAATAATGATATAAAAGAGTGAGAAGATAAATTAGTAAATTAATAATTTAGCATAATTCCAATTAAAAACATTATACACATTATCATATATTTAATATCATAATACTAAAATATATTTAATATCATAAGCTTATCGTTTCCTCATTGTTCCCTTTTGAAGTGGATTCCCTGGCTGCATATGAAATTTATTCAAGTAATGACTCATATTATTACCCTTTAAAAACTAGATATTTTTGGAATATTTTTCCACATTCATTAATGAACCGGAGGGACCTTTTTCAATATATTTACTTACTAATATTCCATTTAAAAATGTATAGCTGGTTTTCTTTAAAATATTATCACAAGATGGATTATCCTTATTTAAATTTTTTTCCTTACCATATTTAATTGTCTATGGGGATCTGTAGTGAAATTCATGTCATAGAATCGAATATAAATATATATAATAGAGAATTAAATTTCAATCATGATGGAACATAATACAATTTCATTGTATGATGAATTTTTTTTTGATACTTATTCCCCTTGGTGGATTGACATATTCCCATCAATGAAATAGTCAATACTAATTTATAGTTTACATATATAATCCACTGAATTTAATTGAATTTAATTACTATAAAATTAAAATCATACATAGTAATACTCTATCATTTCATCTTATTTTTAATAAGGAACTTCAAATCCCAATTATCTTGTTTCTCTAAAGGTTTGTATTTCACAATGAATATCACATCTAAAGTCTATCATTCATTGTTTTCTCTATCCTCATCCTCCTATGTATTTTGAATCATTAATCAATATTATTCATCATCAAGCCTTTGATAATAAACCATCCAAAAATATTTCATCCCTTTTATTACTTCCCAAAATTATAAATATCTTCCATAGAGTCCTGATCCATCATTCAAACTCTAATGAATCAGTGGTCCCATTGAATAATGTTGGTTGTTGTTGTGTGAAGTAGTCTAATACTATTTCAACATGTTATGGATTATCTAGTTGCACGATATATGAAAGGATATTAGATATAACCAGATTCAAACACCCAAGTATATCCAAAATCTACTTCGTTCCAATATAATAAATGTTGATTTTTTTTGGAAAAAACCCCACATAGATTACAAGTATTGTAAAAATTTACCTACCTAATATCAGGAACAATCTCTCAAAAATTACATGTGATCAAATATCTCATAACATTATGAATACATTGACATAAATAAATATTTAAGAAATAAAAATTTCTTGGGCATTTTAAAATTTTATCAAAATACTTATGATAACTATGTTAATCTAATGTCAATTTCCTATGGTTCATGTTAAACTTCTTTTAATACATATGGTATCACCTAATGAAATAACCCTATCTTTTTGAATAATATTTCCTTTCCTAAAAAACTTATTTTTTACTATGTAATAATTAATAAAACTATATATGTATAATTAAAATGTTACCATTGAGTTTTAACCCTTATATGATTATTGGTTAATAAGACCATTAGAAAGAGTGATATTTTTAATGATATAATAATTATTTTTAAATAGAAATGATAATGGATAATTACTATAGAAAAAAAACTTAATATAATCATCTAGTTGAATCTGGCCATATGATGCCCATTTTTTTGAGCATGGGAAAAAGGAAGTGTCACTTGAATTTTCACTAAACCAAGCCCAATCCAAGCTTCAACATATCAATCATGAACAAAATCTCTTACAAGGGATGATCAAGTTGATAGAAATGACCACTCATGCGATGTTATCTGGGCTTCCACAAGATTCCATCACCATTGCACATAATAATCTTAGGTCTTATGCAGGTTTTATAAGGGGTTATGTAAAGTGGACTTAGATACTTTTTACAATCCATTGGTATAAATAAAATGGTTGTAATGGTACAATAAACATAATTTTATTTAATTTTAAATGCCAAAATTATTCTTGGATGAATTTTTAGTATTTTTCAAAGAAGATTCATATTATTAGAGAATATTGAAAAAATAGTGTTTGAAAATAGTTATTAGACTTTTAATAATTGATAATATGAATTCATTTTCAAAAAACAGGTAGACATGTTTATGAATTGAATGAAAAATAGAGCTGGATAAGTTCAACATAATTTATGGTGAATAATAACATATGAATGGTAGTATTAACAATATTAATTGTAATAAAAATATTTGACTAGTAACCTCACCTATTAAAGTATAAATATAATTTAGGCATGCAGAAACGTAATGTTATATAATAGTATAAATAAATAACTATTTTAGAAAATATTAATTTAGTATTCTTATTTTTTGAGTAAATATTGATATTATATAAAAATGAAATTTCTCATATTTATAGAGTTATTTTCATATAATTGAGTTCATTATTAAATTAATAACATCAATATTAGGTTAGTATGAATATATTAGATTTTTACAAAATGTTTTCTTTTTCTATAAATAGTAAAAATACATTTTTTGAGTTTTAAGTTAATATAATGGAATCATAATGATATAACATGTAGTTTAAAATTCTGGTCAACACAATTTGATTAAAATATTATATGAGGTTTTCTAAGCGGCCGATACCATGGGAAAATTCCATGGGAAATATTATGGTTTTTCAAAAACCACTAATGATGTGTCCTTTGAAAATAAAAAAAACATCCCATTTTTACTATAAATATCCACCCATTATATTTATTACATTAATTAAAAAATAATTCACCTCAATTCTCATATAGTATTAACTGTCAAGGAGTCCTAAATACCCTATGGTTCCAACCATCGCTTTTTTGGTGTCAATTCTGAAAGGTGGGGAATTCTAAACTTATATTTTCCTTACATGTTCTCTATTATGTGGAATGTCTTTCAAATTTCAATACCATTTTATTGTTTCCATATTATTATATACCTATAATTTATTATGAGACATTTATGATTTTTTGAACCCTACCACATTTCTTTTTAATTTTTTATAAAACCATGGTTCAAGCCCATTATCCAACATAATTTTCATCTCAAAATGTATCTCTATTTTCAGGAAGAAAAAAAATATTTTATTTTCATTATATGAATACCAAAACAGTTTAATTTCTAGGGGTATTTCTCAAGACATACAAAATATGTATTGTATTCGTTAATTGACATACATAAAACCCTCATTCTCTTTCCATGGTTTATAAATGACAAAACGATCATTTTTTAATCACTTTTTAATACACTATGATTTTTATATAAAACCCATTTATTTTATTCTCAATGGGTTATTTATGAAATTTTTGATTATGATATATGTGGATAACATTAAAATTAATACATATTAATGGTGTGCCCTGATAGCGCTCTAATGCATTGGGTAAAGAAATTAATCTCTAGTGATCACAAGTTTTATGAATCCTTGGTGAATAAATATGGAAATTTTTATTCAACCTTGTGGATAGAAGTTGAGGGATATGTTTCTTATTGTCCAAATTAAATGTTGTAGCCAGAGATTCATGTAATGATTTAGGTTATTATTGTTTTGATATGTCTCTTTCTCATGCATTTATGAAATTATTTATGTTCTTATTGAAATATCGCTTATTTCTAATTTTCATACTATTTTTTAATTTCTATTTTATTCTATAACTTTACTATATTATGTGTCATATGTGAATGGGATACCCCATTCTCCTTTTTTTTATTATTTTACAAAACCATGGTTCATATCCATTATGTTGCAGATTTTTTTTTCTCAAAATAGATTTATTTTTATCAATAAATTTTTTTATTTTATTTATTAGAATACCTAGACCTTTTCAATTTATAGATGTATTCACCAAAACATAAAAAATATTTATTTGATTCTGGAATTTCCATACATTTAACCCTAATTCCCTATCTATGGTATATAAAAGACATAATAAACATGTTTTTAACCACATTTTAAAAATCCATGACTTTGATGTGAAACCTATTTCTTTTATTCTTTTTTATTAATTTATGAAATTTATTTATTATGATATATGTGGATCACAAGAAAGTAATGAAATATTAAGAGTGTACCATGTTAGCGCTTATAACATCCCTGACCCATCTTCCACTAAATCGGTATCGCGAGCTGAATTGTCACATGACCTCAAGAACACCTCCACATACAATAGTGGTTTCCAACAACCTATAATGGTATAGATTAGTTACATGGGGAGAATATACCCTCTTTAATAGGGTAATCGTTAGTAGGTTGCAAAATATATATCATAAATAATAAAAAATAACTAATAGCACACATAGGCAGACCTCTCCCAACTAGGTAAAAACCATAAGCAATTGTAATTATGTCTTATCATGCTACAATCAGAAGTGAAAAAAATAAGACAATAGAACCCCCAAAATGGACATGACTCCATTGCGACAACTTCTTCCCCTCATTTCCCATGACAAACTTAACTCCCGAGCATATGAACTTTTCCCTTTTCTAGACATGAAAGAATGACATTGTCCCGATATCCCAATGGATGTCTGCTTAAGGTGTGATTAAAACATAGTTGGACACCACCATCAATGTCTACAAAATATCCAGTCAAACATATTGTGCATTTAGGTACAAATAAATTGAACGGAAAAGAAAGACATATTGGGGGCCACTCATTTACTTTCTATACATTACAATTACTAATAGGATTATTGTGCCTAGTTTATTATCTGAATCATATCTTCATTTAGTTCATCATTAACATGTAATCAATTAGTTATATTGTTACCTTATTTAAACAATATTAATTGAATTTATAATTATTCTTATGTATACATGTTATGACCCTATATCACTAGGTATGAGCATATCATGTATTCACTACTCTTACCTTGGAGCCATAGTTGCGGTATTTTCATAGAATACAACCATGGGGGGCATAGAGCATTAGTCCAAATCCCCAACCCGTGAATTCCACTGTAGGTTAGAGGATCAATCCAACACTACTTGTGGGAGGAGCATCAGTCCTTAATCCCACCACCAAGCCATGTGAACAAGCTTTTTTATAAATTCTACACATTTATCCATATCACAACCAATAAAAACAATAAACATAACAATCCGGATTTATAATAATTAAAATGGGATTCAATGTTATTCCATAACTTGTTCAGAACTCTATTTCACACTACAAAACCCATTAGACAGATTCTCTACCACATGTATCACACCATTTACTATATTCATATATTCAAAATCCATTACTAACCCCATGTTTCAACATTTCTCACACTTCCACCCTCATAGGATTTTCATCATAATTCATTATCCATAAGGAAAAATCATCAATTTAACTAATTTATCCAATTTCTATTACCATACTAAACAATCCCTTATGTTATTACTAATAAAAAACACATGCCAATAATTAATTTTCATAAAAGATGGGTTTTACTGATTTGGAAGGAGGTAAGGAAGAAATGTGATCCCTTAACCAAAAAAAAAGAAGCATGAGGGGGGTTAGCCTTACCTGATTATTCGATTCGCAACTGAAAACACTCCAAATGCCCTATAGATGAGGTAGAATATCCCTTAGAATCTCTTGTAATACTTGGTACATTATTAGTGGTGAAAGGGTGAGATATGATGAAATCTCGAGTTGGGGTTTAAATTTCCGTAATGGAATTTTGGTAAATTTCTATGATTTAATAAGCTATATGGGTTACCCACAAGGTTTTCCAACTCATGAGAGAACTAATAACCCAAAATACCCCTATCACAATGTATCATGGGAATTTCACATGGTTAGATTAACTGTCTAGAAACCATACAAAATATTTAGTCCAGGAATACACGGTTATCTAGGATGATTCACACAGTTTTTCCTAACTGTGTATAAACCAGTCAACATGCCTAAAAACTTATTTTTCCTCCATTACTGTTTCTTGAATACCCAAAACACCCTCAAACCATCACATGATATTTTTAATAAATTAATTTACTAAAAAAAGTACCTAAATTAAAACCTAAACACAAACACACTTTATGAATGATCCCAGATCATACAGCACTCCAATGCACTGGGTAACAAAATTAATCTCTAGAGTTTACAAGGTTTCTGATACCATAGTGAATAACCATGGTAACATTTATGACACCTTGGGGATTTATATTGGTGATATGATTATTAATGTCTAAATTAAATGTTGTATCCACATTTTCATGTTATGATTAATGTTTCTATCATTATGAAATTCTTATTTCTCATGCATTTATGAAATTTAATATGTTCTCACTGATATCTTTGAATATATCATGAAAAATATTTAACTTGTTTTCCCATTACTCATTATTATGATCTCCCATTCCTTAGAAGTTTTTCCTTAGGTTATGTGCTACAATAATTGTATATATCATGAACATTTCAGGACGTATTTAAAGTATATTAAAGAAATGTTTTATCTATTCTAGTATTATGTAACTTATTTCCAAGACACTAAACATTAAAGTTCCTCTGTTTGAAAAATGTTATAAAAATTAATGTATTAAAAATAAATGATTCTATATGTGGTATCAATGGATTGTTTAGTTATTTTTGGAAATTAGTATATGAAAACATTACGATGAACTATATAAAAAAGATTAAATATATAGAAACATCCTCATATTTTAGTGAAATATTATGTAAGTAGTTTCTAAATAAATAAATCCATGTCTTGATACAAATAAGTGGATGTGGATTTGGAATAGATGTATATAGGGGTAAACCCCAAAACACCTCTTTTATATAGAATCGAATGAAAACTAGTGCCTGACAACAGGCTTTGCTGCAATTTTGGTTTGGAACTCCTAGGGAAAATGTTTTAATAATCAGATGATTATTAGGAATCATTATAAAGGATTTGTAAGGAAATGTAATTGTTTTTAAAGAATAATATGTTTCATCATTTTGTATTATGATATAAATATCAATTATATTTAAAGAGTCAAAAATGAAATAGTGTTCTCACAAAGGTTTTATTCTATTAAAAAAATGGAGGGAAATAAGAGGAACCGTAAAAATGGTAACAACAACGAACCATGCACTGATGTCCCTCTAATGGATTCCAGAATGGAATCATTCATGATAATGATGAATCAGATGACTCATGTTATTGGAAATTACTTGAATTCAGAATAGAAACCAATTTCACCATGAAGGGAGTAAATGTATTTTGTATCCATTATATATCAATGACCGAAAATGTTCAGTTGACCTACCAACCCATTGATTACTAAATAGTGAATCAACTCTATTGAAAAGTTCTCTTCTATACATCGATGTAGAGAACAAGAGAATTTAACCTTGGCTATTAACTATTTGGAGGTTAAACCAGATCAAGGGTGGAAACTGAATAAAAAAACGAGTCCAAAATGGAAGATTTAATGTGTGGAGTGGAAAGAGTTCAGGGGGATCTTCTTCATTATGTATTTCCCTTATTTGATGACATCAAAAATGGAGAAGTATGTTATCAGATAATGTAGAAAGAGAATGGATCTGTTTAATGGTATTATATGAACATCATAGTACATTTCTATTATACCTCATTCTTTGTCATGTATAATAATAGGAAGGATGATTGATTCTTTAGTAGACTAAGACATCATCTGTGGAAGAATATAGAAAACCGAAACTATGATAGCTATGGGAAGATAGTACAAGGTTATATGAAATTTGAACTCGAGTTCAGTGAGATGCAGTGGTCTCAAAAATCCAATGAAAATAAAATATCTATAGATCCAATCTTGGGGAGGATATTTGAATTGGGGAAGAGAGGAATGTAATTGCATCTTCCCCCATGTAATAAATATGGGAATAAGCATTCAGATAACTATTTTCTCAATAGAAGTAAATTTTAACAATGTGGAAGAGAAGACTATATCTCTTGAAATTTTTATAGTGAGGTGAAGCATCATCTTCCCAAAACAAAATATAAAAGGATGATGGAACAGTCCCCACCAGAATTCAAATGCTTCATATGTGGAATGCAAGGGAACTTTTCAAACCACTATCCAAATCTGAGGGTAGTGGAGGGTAATAAACATCATTTTTAGCATAGTATAAGGGAGAAAGGTTGTACCTTTTCAATAAAAATAGCTAATGAAGAAGCTCCAAATGATGTGGTGGTAGGTACTATTTTTGTTCCCTCAAATCTAGATATTTATTTGTTTAATTCTTATTCTACACATTCCTTTATTTCCTCTATGTTTAAAAAGGATATAGAATCAATACCAAAACATCTAAAAGTATATATGTAAATCACGACACTAGGAGGAATTGTCCATGCATCACATGTGTTTAGAAACACTAGTATTTACTTTACAGAGCACAATTTTATTAAAAAGCATGATGTCATTCCAATGAATGAATTTGAAATTATACTAGGGATGGGCTGTCTCTCAAATTATAATGATAATATCAACTGAAAAAGTGTGGAAATACCAATAGTCATGAATGGAAAATATAGAGTTATCTTCTAAGAGGTGATATATGGACCTGATCATTATCTAGAAGCACCTTATATAGTCTTCTTTATGCAGATGATCAGTGAAGAAGAAAAAGGAAATACGATTATAAAGATAGAGAATTTCCCCATCATTCATGTATAGAATGCTTTATTTCTTAAAGATTTACCTTGTCATCCCCCAAAAAGATAAATATAGTTCTCCACTGAACTAATGTCTGGTTCTAAGATGATTTCAAAAACCCTATACAGAATGAAGATTATTGAGCTTGAGGAATTAAATAAGAAACTCTGTGATCTTTTGGGTAAGGGTTTTATCCATCCAAGTGTGTTTCCTTGTGGAAAACCTATTCTCAATATGAAGAAGAAGAATTTTTCTATACAGTTATGTATTGATTATAGATAATTGAATGGGATCATAGTAAAAAAATACCATCTTCATTATTTTGTTGTATTTTTTTTATATTATGATATATTATAAAAGTATCCTAGAGAATGGGAATCATTTAAGGGTTATTTTTAAAACTCTATAAAAGGAAATTATTTTTGGAATGTTCAATAAATGTGAATATTGTTTACAAAATCTTTCTTTCTTGGGAACCAATGTATCCAATCATTAAATCTCAGTTGACCCTGCAATGATAATGGTTGTCGAGGAGTGTCCTCATCATAATAATGTAAATGATATTCATAGATTCCTTGGATTAGTAGGATATTATAGGAGGTTTTTGAATAAAATTTCACAAAATTCAAGTCCATTAACCACGTTAACTTGAAAAGGGGTCAAATTCATCTCAAAAAGGCAGTGTGAAGACATATTCCTAGAGCTTATGAAGGTATTGGTTACTATATCCATGTAAACAATTAAATTAATCAGAGAAGGGTACATTATTGTTAGTGATGCTTCTATAAAAGGTCTTCAGTGTGTCATCATTAATAATATGAAGTATATTGGTTATCCATCTCTACAGTTTAAGCATCATGAGGAAATATTTTACTATGCATGATCTGGAATTGGTTAAAGTTGTTTTTACTCTGAAGATATGTAGGCACCATCTATATGGGTAGAAATATGATATAAAATCATACCATAAATCATTTATGTATATTTCCACACAAAATAATTTAACATGAGACATATGAGATATTTGGAACTCCTTAATGATTATGATTGTTCAGTTAATTATCACCCAGGAAGAGAAAACAAAGTCATTGGTGACTTATATAGGAAATACCATATTGTATTGATAATGATTAGGATTCAAGTAGATACCTTTATCATTGACCTAGTAAAATAGTAAATGGCTATTGTAAGGGAAGGTACAACATCAATTAGATAACAAATAGTATCTCAGTTATCGTCACTAGTGAAGATCAATAATGACATTAAAGAATATCTTTTTTTAATATGTTTGAGGGTTCGAAGGATGGGAAGTTACGTGAGATCAATATTGATCAAGAAGGTTTACTAATATATTGTATTGGACTATGTGTTCTATCTATTTCCTAAATAAAGAATGGGATGATGGAGAATCTCATAACTCTACTTTCTCAATACATCATGGAATCACTAAAATGTATAGGCACCTTCATGATCATTATTTGTGGGATAAATTAAAAAGGTTGATTGTGGGCTATAATCTAATGTGATTGGTGTTTCAGCATGTGAAGGTTGAGTGAAAACTTTCTAAAGGGAAATTACAACCACTACCCATACCCGCATGGAACTGGGGCAGTATCACTATAGACATTGTCAATAGTATCCTAAAAACATCCATAGGAAACAATTTGATATGGCTTATTGTAGACCGTATCACCAAGAATTCCAATTTTATCACTATCCAGGAATATTTATCTCTAAATAAACATTACCTTATTTATATATAAGAAGTGATAAGGATTTATGGGGTACTACTCTATTTAATTAGATCATGATCTGAGGTTGACATGAAAATTCTAGAAAATTATTTAACATGCTCTGTATACAGAATTAAATTTTTGTAAGGCCTGTCTCCCTCAAATTTATGGAAAATCTGAATAGACTATTCATACAATTGACGTTATGATGAGAACATGCCCAATGGAATTTAGAAGGGGATGTGGTCAACATCTCTCATTAGTTGAGTTCTCATAAAACAATATCTTCCACCCAAGTATTCAAATTGTACCCTATGAATCTCAATATGGGAAGCAATGTTGACCTCATACTTGTTGGGATGATGCTTGTGAGAGAATGCTTATTGGGTCCGCACTTGTGAAAGTGATGAATGAATAGGTTTATTTCATGAAACAACAGATTATGGATGCTTAGAGCCGGCATAAGATCTATGCTAACACCTATTGATGGAAATTAGAGTTTGATTATGTTGACATGTTCTCTCTTTGAATTTATCCATGGAAGAGAGTCTTGAGGTTTGGGACGAAAGGGAAGCTGAACCCTAGGTTTGATGGACCCTATGAAATTATTTATTACGTAGGAACAATTTCCTATCAGCATGCACTTATTACAAATATATCTCATTTTCATGATGTATTCCATGTATCCTATTTGAGGACATACATACATGGCCCATCAAATGAATTGAACCAAGAGGTGGTATAAATAGAACATGGACTTTCATGTGTGCTTTGGCCGGTGTTTATTGTCGAATGTAGAGAGAAGGTTCAATAGAAAAAAACTACCTATCTTGTTAAAGTGCTATGGAGAAACCATAAATATGAAAAATTCATGTGGGAGACAGAGGGGGAAATGAGATAAAACTACACACACCTTTTTGATTTCAAGAGTACGAGTTGGAATTTCAAGGATGAAATTTCATAAGGAAGATGTGTGTAATGATCCAATATTTTTGAATAATATTTTGTTTCCTAAAAATGTATGTTTTTCTATTTCATAATCAATGAAACTATAGAAGTATTATTGAAATGTATCCATAGTGTTTTGACCTATGTATGACCATTGGTTAATATGACCATTGGAAACAATAATAATTTTTAATATTGTTATAATCGTTTATAAATTTATATTATAATGATTAATTAGTTCCTAATGAATAGTCAGCGGCCTCATCCTATATACTCAAAAATTTCTAATCCCATTTTGTCAGAGCTTCGGATTGAGGTGGCACCACTAGGAATTGCTATGTACCATGCCCAAGCTGAGCTTAAACATGTTATGTTTGAACAGTGTCTCATACAAGTGATGATCATGTGGATATAAATGACCACTCGGGTGATGGTATCTAGGCCGCCCCAAGAGTCTATCATCATTGCACGCCTTACTCATAGTTCCTATGTGGATGTGATTAGGGGTTATGTAATGAGGCCTTATTTATATTGGGTAATTAATTTGTATAAATAAAATTGTAGTTACAATAAAGTAAACATCATTTTTTGGAATTAGAAATGTGAAAATTAAACTATGCTGATTTTTTGTTATTTTTCTAAGAAGTCCCATAATATTGATGAATATTGAAAAAAGAGTATTTAGTATATTTTTAATACTTTTAATGATTGGTCCTGGGAATTTTTTTTTAAATGACAAACATAGTTGTGTTTAGTAAGAAATTTTGATTTTAATAATTTCAATATTATTTTTAGTGAATAGTAACTTATAGATAGTAATATTAACCTTATGATTATTAATTTTACAAGTGGAATAGTAACATCACATAATGAAGTATAAATATAATATAGGCTTAATCAATGTTAATGTGATATATTAGTTTATGTAAATAACTATTTTACAAATTATTAATTTGTTTTTTAGGAAATCGTGATATTAAATAAAAATTAATCTTCTCATATTTAGAAAATTATTTTCATAAAATGGATTTCATTATTTAATTCAGAACATCAGTATTAGGTTAGGGTTAACTTATGAAATTTTTTATAATTTTTTTTTGTATTTTGGTAAATAGTAAAAATAATGTTTTTGATTTTTCGGTGTGTTTAATCATATAGTAATGATGTAATATATAATTTGATATTATCTTACACTCATTTAGATTAAAATATCATATTAAGTGTCCCAATTGGCCAATACCATGATTAAATACTATGAGAAAAACAATTTTTTTCTAATACAACAAATGAGTTGTCCATTGAAATTAATAAAAAAAATCCCTCTCTTTTTCTCAAAACAAAAACCCATTACATAGTTTTAATTTATTCCAAATCCATTGAAATATAATATCTGATTTTAGTAACTCTAAAAAATTCTTCCAATGGTTTTCTAAATTACCCAATGTCCCGACATTAATGTTTTCAGAGTCACTACTCAAGGTAATGTAATTCTCATCTTTTCTTTTCCTTTCATGTTCTCTTTTATGTGGTATATCTTTTAAAATTTCCTACAATGTTATTATTTACATTTATTTTTATAAATACACTATATTATGTGCGTGAAATGAATGGGGGTCCCATTTCAGCTCTATTTTTAATGTTTTATAAATATATGATTCAATCATATTACACTATAGAATTTTATTCTCAAAATCTCTCTCTTTATCTCAAGAAATTCATTATTTTTCAATTTTTGAATATAGAAACCTCCTTAATTTTATTAAATAATCATAGAAACATAAGAAATATTTATTATTCTCTTGAATTTAGATACATAAGAACCTCACTCCCATTTCATGGGTTATAAATTACACGATGACCATATATTTATGCACTTTTTAAAACTCCATAATTTTGATATGATAACCATTTCATTTATTCTATATGATGTATTTATTAATTTTTTTATAATGATATATGTGGATTAGAAGAAAATAAATATATACTATCAGTGTCCCCTGATAGTGCTCTAATGCACTGGGTAAATAATTTAATCTCTAGGGATGAAAGGTTTTACGATAGCTTGGTGAATAACCTTGGTAATTTTTATGACACATTGGGGATTGACATTAGTGATATTGATATTACTATCAAAATTAAAAAAATTAGTCACATTTTCATGATATTGTTAATTTTATTATTTTTATTACTTTCATATTTCTCATGAATTAATAAAATTCCTCATGTTCTTGTTGATATCTCTCAAGATATCATTAAAATTGTTTTCTCTATTTCCCTTACTAGGCATTATGCTATCCTTTTTTTGATGTATTCCCACGGGGTATGAGATATTGTAATTTTAAATAGGATGAAAATTTAATGAATACATTCTAGTGGATTAAAATAATGTATAACGTTTTCATGTATAATTTTACTTATTTCCATGATAATAATAATTAATGATCCTCTATTTGTAAAATGTAATGAAAAGTAATGTAATCAAAAAGAAAGATGTCATACCCCATCCCCAGAAACATGTAGTCCTTGTTTCTGGTATTATATTGTTAAAAATTATTAGTACTCTCATTATAAATTAACAAAGACTTTATATGTATTGCGATACTATATACATACATGATTAACATATTACATTGGATCACCAAAATAGAGCATAAAAACATCTTGATATTATTTCATTACTTATAGAGAATACCTAATTTTTTAGATCATTTATTTGTACCCTATGGAAATATAATCATAATAAGTGTGATCTAAAACACTCATTATGGGAACCAGAAAATTATAAGATATCAAAATAAGCATAAAAATTAAATAACAGTGAATATTTTATAATGTTTCCATATAATCAATATCTTGAAAATACAATATATCATAGATTATAATACCAATTAAAACAATCTCATGGATAACAATATAATTTTTAAGAGATCATATATTATCCAAATAATATCCCAATGGAATTTTTATCCAATTATGAAGTCTTATGCCCAATAAATTTGCATCTAATGATGACTATGTTAATAGTCAACCATCCATTTTGTAGATTATTACCCAAAGGATTATATATATATATATATAATTATATACAATATAGTTTCCAAGAAGTGATCTAATATATAATAGAATACATACTCTCATTCATTACAAAAACTATAGGATTCCAGTATGTAAATGTATTTAATTTGTAACAATTTGGGTAACCCTTTAGTGAATATATTATTAAGGAGTGTTAATGACATAAAATCATATATCTAATGAATTTAATGTTAAATATTATAAAATTACATCCATTGAAATGAATTAATAAAATTAAGGAATCATGTTGTGAATGAATATCATATCATAAAAATGAAAATTTGGACACAAAAACCTTATGAACATATTTTATTTATAAAACCCCTTGTAATAATATGATTTCAATTGAAGTATTAAATTACAATAATAATGTTTGGATAGTGATACAAGTTAATAAAGGTGTAATAAATGCCCCCATTACATTGAAAACATGGTGTATGATTAGAAATATGTTTTAGGGGGTAACGATCTGAGAGGAGAAACACTTATCTTATATTGCCACTTAGTCGAATGCACTTTAAGATCAACTATAAAAAAATTCACATATTATCATTCTATATAAAAACAAAATTCAAATATAAAAACATTTTAAAGGTTCATTTTTATCTATTATCTATATATATTTGTAAGATTATATGTACTTTTTATATCGAGTGTGAGTAAACATTATTATTTTGAAATAGTTTCATAATATTGTTGGTGAAATTCTCTCTTATCCGAATTTTAACCATTACTATATAATTTAAGGTACTATAAAAGATATATTATAATAAATTTTAAGGATTGAATCCCATTCTATTTTTTTTACATATTTTTTATGAAATTGGAATTACTGTCAACATATTATTTTAATTTTAGCGATGAATGCTAATATTTTAATAATAAGTTAAATAAGTAATATTAATAATCATGAAAAATAATAATTAATTACTATATTATTGATAAATTATAATAATATTAATATTTTATTACCCATAATCATTCATGAATGTGTTTTGTTTCATTTTTTGTGTAGGTTGTAAGACCTAACTAAATAGGAACACATGATAATTCGATAGGGTACTATAGTTATTAAATATAAAATTTTCAAAAAAACATTTATTAAATAATAATTATAATATTAGTTATATTTATCATGGTTTCTTAATAGTGATTTTGTTTTGGATATTAAATAAAAATAAATGGGAAAAAATAATGTCACTTCTTGGATCAGATTTTCCTCACTACACACAATCCATGTTCATTTATTTTTATATTTGTATGGGAAAGAATAAATGGTTATTTTAATTAATATAATAACTTTTATGTATAATCATGATACATTGTTACCTATATAACTATGTCTAAAATATATTTGTTTGGGAAAAATATGAAAAGGGAAATGATTATGTAATACTCACATTAGAGTCTAGAAAATTCTCTTGAATGTATCCTTAGAAATAATAGGAACATGAAAAATAATTGAAACTATATTCACATGAAAATAATAGAGTATTATGTTATGATAAAAACTATTGAGTTTCACTAATAAATACATTTTAATAGTTATGGTATAATGTGTTTAAAGTGTCCCTTATTTTAAGTGAAGAAAATGGATCTTTCTTTAACATAAAATATTTTTTAATAGTGGAATGAATGTATTCCAAGTTTAATGGGTTACAATGTAATAAATAATATAATATAATGTGATATATGGTTCGTAAATCCTCATGTACTCCATTGAACATGTGTTTTGAAAAATACCATCTCACTATTTTTAAAATTTTCATTCAAATTTCTTATTTTGTTTACCATTGTAACTAGTTTTATCAATGTAATTTATAGTGTGCAAAAAATATATGAAAACCGTTAATGAAAATTTCCTATGTGCTAGAAAAGAATTAAACTTTATTTAATAAAATTATATATCTAAATAAAAAAAGATTCATTAAAATAATTAAAATATAGAAAGACTATTTGAAAGAAAAATGTTATTTATACCATTAAGTATTATTAATATTTTTTAGATCTGATTACCAATATAAAATGTGATAATAATATTATATGTGGAATTAATTTTTTTTATTAAAATAACTTTTGTGAATTTACTTTTTTTCGGATGAAAATCAGATATTATTAATTAATAAAATCATTTAATATGGAAATTTTAAAATTTTATTGAAATTAACTTTTATCATATAAATTATAATTTGATGCCAAAAAAATAAATTTTCGGTATCAAATAATATGACCATTATCAACTAATATATATATATATATATTTAATATATTTAATTTCTACTAGTGATAAAAAATAATATTTTATAAAAATAAATAAATAAAGTTTCTTTTATAAAATATTTATTTTTATTTGAAAACATTAATGACCAGTTTTATAAAATCAACATTGTGATTTTTATTTTTTATTAATTACTTAGTAAATAAATTACTTATAGAAATTGTTTTTATAAAAATTTAATTTATTATTATGTTAAAATAATTTTGTTCGAGTGATAGAATTAATAATATCAGTATTTTTTCCTTATTCACATAAACAAATTGAAAAATAAAAAATTCATCATAAGTTAATTATTCCCTATTGAATTAAAATATGAAATCCTTTTAAAAATATAAAATATAGAATTTAGATAATTATTTTAAAATCATTAAAAAAGTATCATTGTATTGTTTTGTGGTGTGTAATATGGGATATTTTTAGGATATTATATTTTCTAACTCATATTGGGTGTCATGTATTATATATGAAATATTCTGGAATATTCAAACCATTCAATTGCCATGGGACCTAATAAGATTAAGGTATTTAGTTCTTATGTTTTATCAATTTGACGAACATAGTATATTGGTACATAAAATTACATTACCATATAAAATTTATATAAATCATATGATAACCTAAATATGAAAATTTAATTAAAAATTTAATTTTATTGATCTAATATCCAATATATTATTAAAGTTAATTATTAATGAGATACAATTATGAAAAAATACCATAAAAACATATTTGAAGACTCATTTATCTAATAAAATATTCTTTCAATAGATAAATTCTATTTAAGAAAAATGATATAATTTTATTAAGAACTCTTGTAACTTAAACAATTTTTATGTTACAATCATCTTTATCTTCATTTTTTAACCCAAATGTTGTTTTATATCATTATAATAATTTTATTACTACTTATTTATTCATGTTAAAAATAATGGTGTGAAAATAAATAATAATACACTATCATAGGGTAAACAATAGATTTTATTTATAAATATTTTTTAACATTATACACACACATAAAAACATACACACATCAATAAAAATGTTTTCCTATAAAATATATATATTGAAAAAAACTCTATAATATTTTTTATTCAAATCTATAATATAAATAATAGTCTTACTTAAATAAACAATTTGATCCTAATATGTTCAATCTATTTGATAAAATTATCAAGCACATGAAAAAATTATTATGTAACCATTATCAAAAATTTATTTTGTTATTATCTATAAATTAATTAGCAATCAGATTCAAAATATTAAAATAATACTAAATTTAATATTAATAATCATAAAATTATCCATGTATATAAATAATCATATTATTAATTTTGTGACATTTAGGATGAGTGTCAATAAGGTTATTATTATCCTAGTATGTATAAAATAGTTTTTTAATGATTATCATAATTAGATTTTTGATATTTGGTAATAAATAACATGTATTCAAATTAATTTGAAAATAAATTTAATTATGTCACCCAGTAGAGAATAATTTTGTTAAATAAATCCCACAAAAGTAAAAATATCATCTAATATTTTAGATAAGTTCATCTTGATTACTGAAATACCCCAATACAACTTATTAGCTAAAACTATGGAATGGATTGTTAGAGAAACCAACGTATGAATGAAATCATATTTGAAATACCTAAACCATTATTTTTAAAGGACCTATTTAAATAATCCCTTTATAGATTCCTCATTGATAAAAATGAAATAATCTATATGTTTTTTTACCAATATGGACACATGTAGTTTTTTACAACCCACATGAAAAATCATTGAGAAGACCATTCAACGGTAAAGGTGTGTACAAGGCCACGATATTATAATCTAACGTCATATATTTTACTATATAATAGAATATATGTAGAGATTTATAATGTAGTATAAAAATTTCATGAGTGTTGTTACTATGGTTGAATATGTTAAAGGTAACATAAAACAATGTAATAGTATTTGAAAAACCCAGTTATCTTTTAAATGAAGGGATATATGGTATAAAAATATTCATTAAAAAATTCCCCCAGGTAAATACATTTTTGAAAATTCACTAATATAATTGATATATATACCCATTTAAGAATAATCTTATTGAACTAAATCTATATTTTACTAATGTCTATACTGGTTGTCTTATTTGGGATGCCTCATTATTACATCATCATATATCATCATTGAAAAAAGGTAGATAAAATATTTTGATTAAATTTATTAACATATGATATTTTAAAATAAATGTTATCTAACCAATAATTTGTTATATATATGGGCACTTTTCATTTTACCAGATTCAACAAGTCATATTACTTCAAAAATTTAATAATTTTAAATTTTATTAGTTTTCATTTACCTATAAAAGGATCATTTGAAAGTATATTTATTTATAGATTTATTTGGATTAATAGATCTGTTAATTGGTTAAAAAATATCACATCAATTATTATTTATAATTAATTTATAATTTAAATTTTTGATATCCTATACCTCAATAATATTGAAAAGTCTATGAAAACCATGATGTGTATATTTTTCATAGTGGTAAATATGTTTTCTTACTAATTACCAGATTTTTTTGAAAGTATTCATAATTGCACATCATATAAGAAAATAAATCGACATAACTGCCATTATTCCTCTTAATGGACCAATTAAACCCTATACATGTACATCATTTGGTAAATAATCCTTTTAAATATTTTTTGAGGGATATGAATATCATATCATAGATCAATATATATAATCTAATGTAATAATGAATTTCTCATAGGGGATGCCCTCATCCATTTTGACCATTATATATTCATCATTATGTATATGAAATTCATATCTATTTGATTTATAGAAAAATTTATTTATATTCTTATTTCATGTATATATTAGAATGAATTTTCATTCAAAAAATCATACAAAATTTAAATATCTATATAAGAAATTATGTTTCGATATTGTCTTAAAACATTCTAATGATTTAGTTTTTAAATTATTTTATTAATATAACCTTCTACAAACGTTGTTCTGATAATCCCAAAACATGTATTTATTTTACTAGTGGTTTAATTGATTTAAATTTTCATTAAAGTTATATAATTTAAAAAAATTATTTTATTCATGATATAATGTGACTTAATATAATAAAAAGATCAAGAAATTATGTAATTAATGAAAAATATAAAATAAATACGAGTATTAAATAAAAATATTTAGTCAATGTTTATATTATAAAATAATGAAATGTCATATATTAATAAATATTTTATGATTTCTAACAAGTTAATTTTTGAGGTTATTGTTATGAGTGATAAAATGTTATATAAAAAGTAAATAGTTAATATATCGTTTTATTATATTTCAAAAATGACATCCCCTATCATTCTATAGTGTATATGTAATTTAAAAATAATATTAAAATTCTAGAGATAAAATTATAAATATTTTAACAATAATAATTCAATTGAATTATTAGATCATTTCCTCTTGAGATTAAATGAATTCATATTCAATTTCATTAATTCTATAATAATACAAGTTACCTTTTTATAGTCACTCATAATTTTATTATATTTTTCAACTTTGATATTTTTTATATATTTAATTTAAATCAAAATTCTATGAGGGTATTATGTTTATATGATTTATATTATTAACATTATTATCTTTTGATATAGGAATTAATTATATAAAGACTAGTATCATCAATTGGTATTACAGGTGGCTATTATCTTATTATATTTGACATTATAATATTAGTCATCTATGAAATTGTATAAACAAAAACAAGATTCAAGTATTATAGTGTAGGTATCATACTATAGTACTTATAATAGGTTATTTACTTATTACCCTAAATAATTATATCAATTTTAAATTTCACAATTTAATTTTACATTATATCAACAGTTATATTAGATATTCTTTTGGGTCATATGAATTATTTATCACTTTTAATAATTTTTTTAAGGTTTATTTAAAAAAAATATTTTCAATAAAATCATATTTTTTATTAGTCACATATTTCATAATATTATATTAATTTGAACCTTTATATTTATTATACATTTTTTAATATTTTATTTATTTATTGGGGTCGTTATTGCATAAATTTGTAAATCCAAAAATCACTAAATCTTGTGGATTTCAATTGTGGGATAATTATTATCATCATAGGTACTTTAGAAAACTTATTTCCCAAATCTATCATATCCTAGAGTAAATGTTCTTATAATTATATATATATATTGAAAATTTTGTGTCCCCAATTACAATAATGAACAATTTTTCAATGAAACAAGTAATGTGAACTAGATAGATCATATAAACACATTTATTATTATAACAATAAAAAATTTATTACTTATAAAGATTATAATTTTTTTTATAAGGTTCTAGAATCATTTAATAATTTCTATATTAATATTATCAAGTTAAAATAAAATATAAAAAACTGTAATTTTTTTATATCACAAATCATATATGTGAAAGTATCATCTTGAAAGACTCTCCAGAGTATATAGTAAAAATAAAAACAACTCATTTTAAGGAAAAATATAGAATTAAAAAATTAAAGGAAAAAGTTTTATTATTTCATTAAATATTTTAAGCAGAAACATTATATTCAATCTCTCTCATTTATCAAAAAAATATAAAAACATTCAAAGGTATACAAATTCTGATATAAATATAAATTATGAATTATAAACATGATGAAAATGTTTTTATTATTCCACTAAATTAGTTTTAATATAATCATACAATAGTTAAGGATAAGATATATATCATTAGGATAATGATTTTGTAGTTAACTATTACTTTTTTAGAATATATTATTTGTGTAAATATATATTTTATAAATATTTGAAGAATAATAACAAAAATAATGGTACTATAGTGTAATTTATATCTATCACCACAAAAAATCCATTAAATTTTTTTATCAATCATTGAGTGAAGGTGAATTTTATTTTCCTATTTTAAATATGTGACTAATTTTATAGCATTTTGGATCATGAAATTTTGTCTTCAATTAAGATAAAAATCATAAATATTATGATAAGAATTAAAATTTAAGATAATATATTCTATTAATTTTTTATGGAGGAAGGATACCATACTACATAATTGAATACTATCATGTGAAAAAATGAAAATATTAAAATGTGATTAATTGGTGAAATGGGGAAAAGGTAAAAGAAGTCAAATGAACCTAATATATATGAGACAGTAAAATGATTACATTTTAATTAGATGATGATAAAATCTATAAGACAATTATATTCTATTCATATACATTGATAATCAACTAAAAATGAATTATTGGTAGAGAATGTGTCATATTGAAATCCTAATATTAATATCATGTTGTAAATGATTATTCATATTAGGATACACTATCCCCAGATAAATTTTATTAATATATTTTTGAAATTAATGAAAACTATATGACCTTTTCAAGGTTGTATTTGTTAGATCAGTTTTATTGATATGAAACTAATGAAAAACTATTTAAACATTTATCGAACAGAAATAATATTCTTTTAGTACACATTTCAGATTTAAAAAAGATGTTATTCAATAAAACATTAAAAAAATGGATTCTTGAATACAATATAATATGTTTACAAAAGTTATTAATTTTTTTGATATGATGTTAATTACCAGATGATAATTACAGTATAATTGTGTAATTGGATAAACAAAGACCATGTGACATTATTTCCACTAAAAAACTATTCTATAACATCAATAAATGATCATACCTTCCAGATATGTTTGTTTAAATTTATATATGAATGGTATGTAGTAAGACAAACAATTTTCCCTAAAGAATCATAAATTTTATAAAATTTAAAAACTATTTTCATACAAAAGAAAATTTTTTAAATAAAAAACATCACAAAAAATTCATATATAGCATGATGTGACAATTACTAGTGTAAGCATAATTTGTACATTGATAGTAGTTTTACCCAATAAATGGCCTATTAAAATTGTGACATTCTTAACAGTTATAAGGTGGAAGGGTCATGTGAAATTTAGTGACAACTCAAAACTAAGTGAATTAGGTCATAGTGATTTATCTAACTAAAAGATGTCAATAGATCATAATATTATTAATATTTTTTCTCATAAGTAACCCAAATTTAATTTTTTTTAAATGTGATAACAGGCACTTCATGAAATTTAGAAATAATGAATGTACTACAGATAATTCATATAGATATTAAATATTATCTTCTAACTATAATGTTAATATTTATACCATTACATAATATGCTGTTTCCAAATGAAATAAACAATCTTAAAGAGAATTACAAACTTTTATATTATTTTCAAATACATAGTGATGACATTGTAACAATGAAGATAGATTAAAAACATAACGGGATAACATGTGAGGAATGTACTAAAGTTTATTTTTAGCTTCCCTTTTGATTATAATTCTATAAAAAGGTATTAAAATTATATGGTTATTCAAAAACTAATTACGAAATGATTAACTCCCAAGAATATATATATGGTTCATAGGTATTTATTTATATATAACAAAAATAAGGTTTCTCTATGAAGAAATGTATATTTTTTCTTTTTATTCCTTGTAACCATTAATCTATGGATTTATTATTAAATAAAAACATATAAAACTAGTATTATGGACTAAATGATTAAATATTTTCAATATTACAAGAAATGTAAATAATAAAAAAACTAATTTCATTATTTTAATGATTTTTAAAACATAATTTTTCAACCAATATATATTTAATGATACATATAAAATATAATTTTACTTCCAAGAAAATTTAAATTTGTGTATCCTTTTTTAATAGAGTAATTGAGTCATTTATGTGATATCATAAAAAATTTTGTGAGAATATAAACTTTCAAAATAAATTTTTATGTTTCTTGTAATATTTCATTATATGATATGAATTCTATTTTATGTCACCAAATTTTAAATAAAACTTCATAAGAATAATTTAGGGGATAGAATTACTTGTTTTGGTACTTCAAGTGTAATAAAAATATTCATTGGATAATCAATATAATAGTAAATAAGTTTTTAGATAGATTTTTTCAATGTATATATTGGATTTTTGAATTTTTGTTTTAGTTTGGTTTTTATCTTATTTTTGGATTTAGATTTTATTTTTAGTGATTGATGATTATATATTTAATATTTTTTTGGATTTATTTTGAGGTTTTCTATATGGTTTTAATATTTTTAAAACAATTTTGGTAGTTACATCTTATATTTAGAACTACAAGTGATAATGGGTCATTATCATTAGGGAATCAAGTAGTCTTTATAAATTCAAGAAGGCCTAATGGCATGGTGGTGCCAGTTTTTACCTTATAACCCAAACATAAAATATTCATTGAAATTGTGGTATTTTTTTTCATTTCACATTAATCATGTTTTTTCCTTTGTCCATTATACCTAAAATATCATTCTCCCCACACATAAGTGTGATTATTTGTCGCTTTTCTTCGTATTCATCCACCCTCCTAAAAAATATGGATTCAACGTTGATTCATGTGATTTTATTTCCTAGTAAAAGGTAAACATTCCATCCTCATCCATTATTCACTTATCATATATTCTAAAATTAATTCCATGTATTTGGTTAGGGATCATAAAATTAAGTCCATGATAGCATGTGAAAATTCATCTGATACCATGTGGCTTCCTCTTTATTTTTCCTAAGGTGTTTGTAAAGGATCATTTAAATTCCTTTTATAATTTTATGTAAGTTAAGAGATTAGAGTACAAATAATAGTTAGGATTCAATTATTTTTAATGAAACATATAGATATATATTTTTGGTTTATTTTAGATTTTTTCATTACATTCCTAGGTTAATTTATCGAGTTCTTTTGATAGATATTCTCTATTATATTTTCTTTTTTAGGGTGATTGATTCATTCAATTTTTTCATTTTCTATAATTTTATCAACAGTTTTACATAATCTATTTTATATCCACTAACATTTTATTTTATCTTAAAGTACTTCTAAATTCAAATAATTGATACTGTAGGTGGTATAAACACTTTAATTTAATTGTGAGTTATTCATATGACATGCCTAACTTTTTTATATTTAATTATTAATAAATGTGAATTTATATTTTCTAAATGAAAATGGTTTATTTAAAATCAAATATATGAATAATAATTTAAATGTTTTTAAAGAGTAATCTGTTTACTATTTGGGGAATTTCATTTAGAAATATATATATATTTTTTGAATATTTTTATTCTAGTTTTTATATCATTTATCTCATCAATAGTGGTCGTTATTATTAAATGTTGTCATAAAGTATGTGTTGGGGGCCCCATGTATTAGTAATGTCACATAAACGAATTCTCCCAATGCATTATAAAAATAGGTTGATATTAATATATGGATTAAATTAAAACCATATGTGTCTATTTAGAATAAAATCACATTTTGGATAATAAAAAACAAGTATATAGTCATTGAACATAAAGAAAAATGTGATTTATTACCAATAGTGTAATGGATTTATTATTTTTTATCTGTGTTTTGTAAATGTAACCACTCTTTAAAACAAAAAAATGAAAGAGTTAGAAGTCATATAACCAAAAATTAGATTCAGTTTAGTGATTTTGTTGAGGGGATATAATAAAAGTTTTATATAGTTAAGATGGTGTTAGTTGTCAGGAAAATAAAGATTGTTTATATTATACAGTTCTTTGTAATTTGAAAAAAATCGTTTTTCTAAAATCATAAAATTAAACAGAATCATGTTTAAAGAACCTTGTGTTTTTACAAATTCATCATGAGAAATTATCTTGAATGGATTTTAATCTTCTCAAAATCATATTATTTAAACATGGTTTCAAAACCAAAATTGCATTCATTCTTAATTTTAAATCAATATTTTAAAAATAATTATTAGAAACTTTTTACTAAAAATTATGTTTCGAAATGGATTCCATAATTTCATTGATTATGTGAATTATAGATATTTATGTGACTTATTTGAAACTGGGTACCATATGGGATTATATTCAATATAATCCCTTTAAATAAATCAATTAGTGTACTAAAATCATAATCAAAAATTTAAAATAAAGATCTTTCTATGCTATAATAGAGTGAATATGATTTATTTTTAGAAACATGTACTTTTGATTATTGGTTACATCTTGCGCACATTTCATTTTGAAACACTGTTATTGGAGATACTTAGTGAATGCCTCATTTGTCTTGTTTATACTGTTTCTAAAACTATTCTATTTTCAAATTCTATTAACTAGTTTAGAATTTTGAAGTTATGTATTGATTGTTGGAGTTGTTATAAGCTAGGTTTCATTTGGTCTAATACCAATATACGTAAAAAACTATATGATGTAAATTATTTCTAAGGTATTTTAGTATTTTCCAACATTATTAATTATATTTATTATTATCTTACTGGTATGATATTGTAATATTATGTTTTGAGAATGTACACTATTTATTTGTTGTAAGGAATTCCTTCTTCATTGGAATTTATTGTTTTTATTCCCTATAATTTGGAATATAGAGTTATTCTATTTTATTGTTACATATTGTTTTTGAAAATTTATTATCCAGTTATATACTTGGATGTATAGGATAATTTTCCAACACAGACTATTATATTCCACTTTCACTTATCCCTAATGTGACGATCTCTGGTTCCCTACATCTAATATATACCTTCACATTCCTATGGGCTATGGGTTTTTCCCTGATATCCATTGGGAGGATTTCCCTAAGCATAGATTTTAGGGATGTGATGATGATTTGGTCTACAAAACCCAGCTATGATTTATGGTGTTTGAAGAATGTAGGTAGTACAAGTATGGAACCTCAATATTCAGGGAGTTACTTGGTTTAGTTGTTACAAAATCATCATTTTTCATAATCTTTTATATTTTTTTATAATTTAACACTTGACTAAAATATTTTTTTTTATATTATAATGTAAATTTTTAGTCATATTACAGAATACTCTTATATAATCACTTCACAAGTTCATAAAAAATAGGCAGTGATGTATTATGTATTTAATTAAAACCATGTGTGGACACATTAGAGAACATAAACCATCATATACTAAATTTAAGTCAGATATAGGTTTTCATGTAGTTGTGATGATTCTCTATTTATTGTTCATACATTACATGGGGTGGCTGCGAACCTATGACAATGTTCGAGCTATAGTTGTGATGGTTGGTGCATAATTTTTGAAATATTATATTATTTATATTTCATTCACTACCTAGTTCATACCTGGATTTGAAAAATTTTATATACAATTTATATATTTTGTATTCCATGTAAATTTTATATGTGAATTAATATAGGCATTTTTTGTAATATTATATTATTATTTATTATTTTTTGACTTATTTGGTAAATAGTATAATTTTTGGGCATCCATCTTGTTGCTGAGTCATGTAAGATTTATTATAAAATACATCCTTGAATTATCTCTATAACCAATGTTGGATAATTAATCTAAAAATATATATTGACACCCTGGATGAAAATAAAAATCCATCATAATCCTCATTATTATTTAAGCATAGGATATCAATAAATAACTAGGTACATAGTTAGAATTATTTTTTCGAGTCAGGCTTCCATTAACCAGTCTTGATAATAATGGAACGAAACCTAATAATTTTATATAGATATCATCTGGGAGTGAAAATATATATTGGTAGGTACATTAAATGTTCATGTGTTTTGGTAGGAACTATATTGAAGCATAAAAGACAATGTAATTGAAAATAAATTATTATATTATTTTTACAAACAATATGGAAATGAAAAAAATATAAATTATTTAATCCAAAAAATAAATTTATAATGTCCCTTGAAAAATATATGAGGTGTGTAAAGATACTATCAAGACCAATGAATGAACAAAAATAAAGAAAACAGTAACGAGGCAACACCTTCAAAAACTAGAACAACTATAGAACAAGAAAATGAGATTTCATAAAATCTATTGTAATAGAGTCCAAACTATTAAGGCCATTGTTTATCTTGTGTTTCTGGAGAAATTGAAAACTTATAAACCCTGATATAGATAAAAAAACTAATAAACCCCATAAAAATAAATATATGATTGCTATTAAAATTAGAGGAATCCAACCCATACCCCTGCCTTCAATATCTATAGTATCCATAGAGTAATTATCCAAATATTCAATAAAATTTTAAAATATTCCATGAATCATAAGAACCAAGTAATTTTTTATCGTAATTTATTTCTTGTATGAATTTTTTCCGAAATTGAATTCAATGTACTATCGTAACATAACTTCATTTATTTCATACATGACTATATAGAGGACATCACAATGCATTACAACCTCTTATTCAAATCTAACATAAGAATAATACCAATTTATCATTTTTAGAGACCATCATGATAGAAATAAGGTTATATAGATTTTTTTTATATTAGCATGGATGACTAAATACATTTTATCGACAATTACATGAAGCACTAAATTAATTGATGATAGTGTTAAAATTTTTCTCTCTATGTTGGATATAGTGACCAAACAATTCGTTCATAATTATTATGTCTTTTAAAAAAACATAAATTTGTTACACAAACAGGATCCAAAGTTTAAATGTATTGGAAAATTTTTTACCGCACATAACATTTACAGAATAATGAGTAAATATTATTTAATTTTTTTTTATGTAGATTCTTTTTGTCCCCCGTGTCATTCTTCATACATCTACTCACTTGATTATATAGATCAAAATAAGGGGTGAACTAAAGGTACAATAAGAGGATTAATAAAAGACATGAAATGTGTGTGATATTAAACATCATCATAATATCATATATAAAGGATCATCAATATAATCCTGATGGAAAGCATTAGATAAAGAAATGAAATGTGTCAATGCATAAAAATAATACATCATATCATACTTGTCAACTATGAAAAATATTTTTGAACAATGATAGCACCGTGATCACACATAATATATGTGCATCATCATAAAATCATTATTTTGAAGAATAATCGCATCATAATTATAAATTATTTCAAAAATATGTCATGATATACATTACATTACACAATTCATTAGGGCTCTAAAAACTTTTTGGTGCACCTATCACTTCATAAAATTTTGATAATAATAAAAGAATATTAGAACATATAACATACTTTTACATAAAATAACCCTAGGAAAGGAAGTGGGTTTCTTGAGAATTACATAAATCATATTTTCATGAGTAAAAATTTGGTTTCAAAAAATTAAAATTTAATAACATAATAGGTATAAGAATCGTCAATATTGAATGATAAATAATCAATCTCAAGTTAAGTAATTTTTTTTGAAATAAGAGTTATTTTTAATAAAATCACTGCCTTTCTCCCAAAATCTGATGCGGAAAAATTATTTCCCTTTAAAGATAGGGTAATAATAATACACTATATTTTAGTAATATTAAAATAACATCCATAGAGAAATTAGGCATGAAATTGGAATATAACAAGGAAATAAAATTGGGTTTGATATTCCTTTTACCTTCTGTCTGAGTGATATATTCAATTTAATATTATAGATAATATAATAAGATTCATTAATTAATAATTTCATACCCTCTTATACATATATTTTATTCATTATAATTTTATTATGTTCATTTGTGGGAATTATTTTTTGTTATATATTTCAATTCCATTATTCTGAGAGTTTTCTTTTTCATAGTCTTCATGATCGGATCACTTTTATATTTGTCTGAATGTTCATGTAAAATAAGGATATATCTATATAATTGAAATTATATGTGATTTATAAATATAATGAATACAAAATTATCATTTAGTTTTTTGGTTACTTTTTATAAGGATGAATCATTTGATAAATTGTTAATGAAAATGATGGAGTAAATTTTGGTGGAGTTTACGACTTTTATGAGATTATACAATCATGTTTATATATTTGTTCCATAACATCATATAGCTTGTATAATGTATAATATAATATTTTAAAACCATAATAATATTTTTATGACCATCCTGAAAGGTGGTAGTGAAAAATAAAAATGCATCGTCCATGGTGGTGCTAAATTGACATAAGATTAATGATATTTTCAATTTTAGAATAAAAGTGATATGGAAAATATTTGAAGATAAATTATTCGATTAAAAAAATAAAATTATATTTTATAAATGATACTGATGTTATCATTCAACATATAATAGTATAGGTGATCATTGTATAATAAAAGAAATGAAATTGAAAAAAATAAATTGAAAAGAAAGATGATTTTTCCTCATGATTTTATCCTCCTTGAGAACCTCATAATAAAATATGGTTTCCTCTTTTTATGGGATCAAGGGATCATAGAACCTAGGGGAGTATTGGGAATGGTATTGGGAATATCTTGGACAATATTCATGTTAATGATCGTGTGAGGAGAATAGGTAGTGAATGGAGATATTTATAGAGGAGGAGATGGAGTTTTTCTAATTATTTAATTCATTATTTTATTATTTTGGGTCAAGGATATGAATAATTTTCCCCTTATCAAAAAATATAACAAAATAATTATTTATAGTTTAATATTTTGTTCTTACATCAAACATACATCAATAGTGACAAAAATATTCATATATTTAGCATTTAACGTAAATTATCACATTTTACTGATAAAAATTCATTTTTTTAGAAAAATTAAAAAATAACCATAACCATTTTTTGGGTTTATAATTAAAAAATTTCTATTTAATAAAAATAATTTTCTAAATATGAGGAATTTAGTTTTTATTTAAAACTATAACATATTCTAAAAATACAATTTTTTTTTGTTATAACTGATTTTATGATATTTGAAAAATTAATTACCAGCTGATAAAATTATCATATAATAATAAGACAACAAAATATTAATTTATCCACCTATTTTGGGATCAAAAATATTATTTTATATTATTATATTAGATATAAAATTTTAAATAAGAAATTTTTCATTACAGAAAAACAAACAATTAATCTATCATGTTAAATAAAATCATTTACTTATTTTGTGATATAATTGTTCCTAATTGTCCTTTAAAATATTGATAAATTTTATTTATACATTCATAGTTGAGGTTACTTTTCTTTTGTATAGATTAATATTCATAAGGTTTATATTTTTATTCAAAGTGTAATGATACTATTTCATCTATTTTGGTTAATTAACTTATAGGAATACCCCTTAATCATTCATTCCCCATTTAGAATGTTTTTATCACGTCCCTATGTGATTTTATGTGACTTATAATGCATGTAATTATTATTATATGGGTGTTTCCATTGATATAAGTATATTTTTTACATTATATGTGTTGGAATAATCATTCCATTCTTTGATTAGAAAACCTTCCAAATGGAATATCACATAGTAAAGAAGTATTCAATTCATCTAGAATAGGTAATATAACTAGATCAACACCTAAAAAATTGGTTTCGTTAAATATTTGTATTATTAATTTGATATAGATGATACTAGATTAAATGAAAGAATCTTTTAGATTCAAAATTTTCAATTGGATCTAGAGATTTAGTTAATCTTTATTGATCCATCTGGGATCTCAAGGATTTAATAAATCTACAACCATTTTAGAATCTTCAGTTATCACCTTAGGATTTATTTATTAACTATTTTAGAAATATAAACCAATTCATAAGGGATCAATACACCCAAAATTCACTATTGATCATTACCAACAACGGGTGGCTCACTATTATTTTACTGTTACACAGAATAATATCATGTACAAGAACATTTCCCTAGTATTGTTGGTCACCTAGCATCGTATTAGATAACATTTCAAATGATGAATCCAATGAATTTTTTGTAAAAAACAGCCACATTATTCGAAGAATCACATTTTTTTCTTAATTAGGACCCACATAACATATTAGATTATTTTATTTGATTATAAATTTTTCTTTAAACCAACCGCTTTACCATGAGATAAGATCATATTATAGTTAATTAGTGAGTTAAAAAACAATTTTTAATGAGGATATAATATTATCTTCTTATCACACTCACCTGACCTCCAAAAACCATGAAATATATATATTGTCATCTTCATCACATAAGGCGGTTTAATTGGTAAATACATTTTATCTATGTTTATAAGGGTAATTAAGTAATTTAATATATGATTTTGTTCATCGTTATTATAGTATTTACCTTGCTTGTGGCCAATGGATACCAAAATTCATTGAATTTGGCATCAAAACGTCAATATTGGGATCCAATGTCTCGTCATTATAAAATGAGAGTATTGTGACATGTCAAGTTCTATTTTCCATGTAAATAGTTTTAAATAGTTGTCATTAATGATCTTGATATCATATTAACTTGGTAAGGTAAAATATTGATTTTTATTTGGTGAATATAAATACATTGCGGACCTAAGAGCCCTGTGATCACTGGATTTGATAAAAATGTGAATCATTTAGTATATTTTGGAAATAAATATATAGAATGAATGTGAAAAGAATATTTTAAAATTAATATAAAACGTGTGAACGTACTCTATATTGTTGAATTCTATATTTGTTAAATTGATAATTGGTTGTCCATCTAAAAAAGATATTAGAATTATCCAATGTTAAATATTATATATATGATTTATCATATAAAAAGGAATGAACATGGGAAAAGATGATAAAATAAGTTAAAACCTAGAAGTATTAGATTTATCTTCAGAAAAACTATCTTCCACCTCCCTTTAAGGAATGTTGGTAGGACTCTTAAAAGCTCTCTCCTTATATGGGTTATGTAATGATGTTGGTTTCCTATGGAAGAGGAATTTATTTATATTTCATGAATAATTACTTAAGTATTTTATTAATAAAAAATAAGCTATAAAAATAGATATTTCTTTATTTATATTATGATAAATATTTTGTTTATATGAATTAAAATTTTACAATAATGAATGATTATTTTTGGTTAATTTTATATTTTCTATCAAAATTAATTAATGATTATTTAAAACAAACCATTTTTTTTTCAATTTTATTATATCACTGAGCATGCCAATTACATCAAATTTATGTTTATATTCCATATATTATACTATTATTCCAGGTAATAATATTTTTTAATCATGAAATATGTTTTATTTTTTGATAATTTTTTTTGTTATTAATCATGATAGTTAATATTATTTTATTGATTAATTTACATAATTGTTCCTGAAATATAGATCAAAATAATTATTTTCATTCCTTTTTTACCCCATCTAAATATAAAATGTATCTTAAATTGTGAGATATTTTTAGTTTAATATTAGTTTCATCACATATAGAAAACAATATAATAACAGTAATCTTCACGAAATTAAAATAATAACTAAATATAAATCTTCATAAAAGGGAAAAATATTAGTGATGACACCACTTGGACTACAATTATTCTATAGGGAAAATTATTATAATAATTGAGAAACCCTAGGAAAACAAAAAATAGAACCGGGGTTAGTGAAAATCATCAAGTAGGCATGAAATATGTCTGATAAACTAAGGATAATAAACATGTACAAAACCACATGTATATAGACACGTTATTATAATAATGTGATATAGATAATAAAAAAATTCTATATAATAATTCCTGAGATGAGTGATACCAATCAATTTATTATGAAAACCGAAATACCATAATATGATGATTAAGAAATTAAGGCCAACATCCTAAATATTAAAAAAATATAGGATTATTAAAAAAGAAGTAGACACTTGACACCGAACTCCCATCATAAACATTGTCTAACACCCATAGCCTCCAAGGACCACTAAGATCCTACTCAACCAATACCATTTAAACCAATATCCTTACTAAATTGTATGCTATATATATAATATAAGGGATGAGTGATAAATATTCCATGTAAGGGTGATTATACACATAATCATTAGAATAATATGAAAAAAGATACAAAAGAATGATTTTAGGAAGAATCATTATAACACCCAAAAGGAAAAAAATTACCCAAATATGTTTTACATATAAAGAATTGGGGATGTACGTTAGTCTATCTATTTAAAACCCATTTAGTCAATAATTAATCACCATGAAAAACTAAATAAATTGAAATATCATGATTTCCAAATTCCACGTGACAAATAAAAATTTATTCATGGGGTCCCACAACTCCCCAAGGTATGAACATATTATTTGAGTGGAATTTAACCAAATAGAGGTCCCATGCATCATTTGTCCAGGAAAATTGAATAAAGGAGTACCTATATCAATATATATATTACTTATCGCTTGTTAGAAGTGATTTATATAACATTGTCAATTATTTGGGGGGGGGGGGTCTGAAACCTCATCGTTCATTGCGGTTATTGATCCTATTAAAAACATCTAAGACATTTAACTTGAATATATGTGGATTAAAAAATAAAAACTATATTGTGGACCTATGACATATCTCCCAAACATAGAAAGGATTGCATATATATCATCAAAAAATTATAATGAATATTTTTTCTATGAATGATTTCCTTAATAATTAAATTTTTAAATGAAAAAAAATATTTTATTGTAAATGTTATTAAAAATGAATTAATATAAATCCATAGAACAAATAATGTATCCACTTCATATTTTTTATATGAAAATAATTTAATAAAAATTTGATTTATTATTTCTCTATTAAGTTTCCAAAAATTATTTTTTAAAAAAATTCATCCTTAACAATTCTTAATTTTCATTATAGTTCATTTTTTCTATACACAGTTACAATCATATTTTCTTTTAATTGTTATATAAAACTAAAATTTCATATTTATTATGATAAGTAACATTTTAAACAATAAAATAACATTATTAAATATTTTTTTATATGAATTTGTAATAATTTATATATTTTATTTCCATATTATTCACAAAAATTTTATTATTTATTTAAAATAGACTATTTAAAACTGTAAAATATTTTTTCTACAATGTATTTTAATCCAATCAACTTTGTATTTATTAACTAAAATTATTTTTATGATTGTATATATAAAAGGATGAATTGAACATAATTAGAAGTAGATTATCAAAAATCCTAGACAATTTTCAACAAATATAACTATTTTTCAAACATGTAAAATTTTATTAATAGTTAAGGACATAAAAGTAACCTATCATAACAAAAGAAGTATTTTTTTCTAAATAAATTTTTATCAATGTAATATATGTATGACTTTAGAAGACTAATTTATAAATTTAGGTAATAGTATTTCCTGAAAAATAAACTTCATATTTTGAATTATCATGTTTAAAATAGCTTTTGGAGAAATATTTTTGGATATTTATAAATATTTTAATATATTTTTAAAATTTAAACATATAGTATTAACATATAACGTGACATTTGGGACATCATCATGATAAAAATAAAAATAATATTACAAAAATGTTTTAATCATATAAATCGATCTAATAAGTACAATATTTAATTTAATGATTTTTTGAGAAACATATAAAACTATGTTTGAGTTGTTAATGCCTAAGTAATATTTTATTCACATACATTTTTTTTATTCATTAAATTTAATGAAGTGGATTAATGATTACAATTTGATTTTGATGGTTCTAATGTCAATAAACCATGATCTATTTAATAATTAGTAAAAAATTATTTGAAATCTTCACAATTCAATTTTCTATTAAAAAATGATAAAATAATAAAGTATTATATTCAATAATACTTCTTTAACATAATGATATAAACAGAAATCCTCCTCCCATTGTTGATCACTCTAAAAATTCATTACATAACAATAGATCTACCAAAATACCACTCTATACATCTATCCCCTCATCCATATGTCTATCTTATGAAATAAAACCCTCAATTGATGGTTTTTTTCACATTTTAATAGACACGACTCATAGACAATGTAAGGGTTTCAGATTCACATACCATTAACATTCATTTGAGAATCATTTTCCATGATAAATTTTTAAAAATTATTTTATAATCTATCATCCATATATATCCATTAAATTTTCATGGATTTGATCCATTCTCAGGACAGTCTTCTGATTTCATCAAATAAAACCATTTGCATAACCCATAACTATGTCAAATGAATTTTTTTCAGAATTATATAATATTCAAATATTTCATGATATTACATTCAATTAGAAACCATGAATCATAAATTTAATATACTAAAATTATATCTGTTTCTTATTATAATTATTATTTTTAACTATAACTGGTATAATATCACAAATTTCTTATAAAAAATACATTTATAAAGGTATTAATATATAGAATTTTTTTAAAAAAAACAAGACCTTTTAATTCAATTACTCTATGAAACATTTCATTAAAAAAAATTATTAGTAGTCTGATTAATTTTTTTAAAAATATGAATCATTATGATTTTCCCTTTTTAATATAATTTTCAAGAACATTACTCCTGAGAGTGGTTCTATGCTACCTAAGTGAAGGATGAACATTTATTAACATTTTCCCCTTTTAATTTCATAAAATTTTAATTTTATATAATAATATAAAATTAATATTCATTTATTTTAATCTATATGATTTTGGAATTGAAAAATATTCATCAAAAATCAAATTAAATATAAATAGTCTATATCATTTTCAATAAACAAAAATAGTTATAAAAATCATTAGATTGTAAAAAATTAATGGAATATTGAACTTTTTATATTCATTAATGATATAAAAAATAAACCAGGACTCATATAGAGTTTATGGATCCATTATATAAGGAATGATTACCATTATAATAATACTGCAATGGTTTTTGGAGATAATTAACTGAGATTCCTAAATACAATCGAATTAAATTATGCTAATTTGTTAAATATATTTTATATACAAATTTTTGTATTAAAATAAATAAATATTATCTAATTGGTATTAAATGTTTCACCCATTTGATATAATATTTAATGATGATCCCTTTACTATTGGTATTAAATGTTTCATTGATGTTCCATATTTAATAGAAGTTTGATTAAAAAGATACTTAAGTTGTATGGTTTTATTTACTTGTATTATTCTTGATATTCAAAATAACTCTTTTCTGACTGAAATCCATTTTTATAACTGCCTAAATTATTTTTTGTTACCATATTTATGATGAATTGATGATAATCATTCCACTATTAATGTTTTATGTTATATTTAGTAATTTTTTGAATGGGAATCTTTCTTTTCAATATTTTTTTTGTTATTATAATCTTGTTAATTATTCGTCCCTCTCATAGACATATTTTTACAATTCATGTTCATTATTCAATGTACATGTTGTGTGATGTAAATTAAATCAATATATGATTTTTTCACCATTTCTATTTCCCTAATTTTTCATCCGTTAAAAATAAAAACATTTTCCTCCAATTTATTTCCTTTTTTAAAAACCTTGTATTTTTATTCTATTTTATGGGTATTCAACTATTTTCCCATATATTTGTTGATTGAGAAATTATTAACTAATCCATATATCATTGCATGTTTTATAACAGATCATGGAGATTTGGGATGAGGAATAATAATTGGTATTAGGGAATACATTAATTATTATTTGTTAATAAGGATTTAAAAAAATTATGAATACATTCCTACACTGATGAACATTTAATAGAGTACAAGGATATGTATAACCAGTTTAACCATATAGTTTTAACAATTTCTAGACAATTATTATGGTTAATATTAAAACCCCCATAGAGTTAATATAAATTATGTTCTTAGGGATAGTGTTATGGATAAAATAAATTATAAAAAACATTAATTGTCACCTACCAATATATAAATTGTAGATGTTGAAATTTCATTAATGGGATTGATTATAAATTCCCAGATATTTAATGAATACTGGTTTATATAATTTTTCCACTATTTTTAAATTTAAAATCATAAAATCATATATTTCAATTATGTTTTATACGATATGAAGAATTAATTTGTACATATATTAATCACTAATATTGGTTCCTTTACGAAATTTTTTCAGTATAAGGTAATTTTTGTAAAATGGATTTTCAAAATGTCTATTTTGTTTTTAATATTTTTATTATAAAATATTACATGTGCATGAATTAATAGATAATATTATTTTTTTATTTAGTTCCTAAATCGTTGTTATCAAATTTTATGTAAATGTATTATTAATTAATATTTTCAATTTAATATTTTAAATAACATGTTTTATAATAAAATAAATTTTTAGAATATTTGTTTCATATATTGAAATATAATTATACATATTTATTATGTTATATTATAAAATATATTTTTTTTGTAATGTAGTTTGTATAAAATTGAAATGGGTATTTATATAATATTTTAATGATAGTATATACTAATTTTTATTCTAGAACAAATATTTAAATTATTTATTTAGATTCTAAATCCCACATAATTGTAAATGTAATTTTATTATATGTAAATATTTTACCCATGAGAATTTGTTATTATTAATAATAAAATAATTTATATATAATACAAAACATAATTTTGACCAATTAGGACAATGTAATCTATTTTTTTCTAAATATGTTGTTTTTCCATTTAATATTTTCTTATTTATGATTTAAATTTTGAAAATTTTGAGACTAAATTTGATGAAAAATCATTCATTTTTTTAATTATAGAATCTAAAATAGAATAATCTATATTATATTCATTTTTATGAAAAATATTTTTTTTGTTACTAAAAGAATTTTTTTACATTTATTATTTCACATAAAACATAGTCTTGATTTAACTATGAAAAAGAATGATATAAAAAATTAACACAATAATTATTTATGGAATAATAATTTTAATTTAAACCTACTATGTTGAATTTATAAACATATATTTAATGGTTTGAACCCTAAGTAATATTTTATTCAAATAAACAACTATTTTTTATTCATTTAATTTAATGAAGGGGTTTAATGATTCAATTATTTTTATCATTTTTAAAAAATAAAATAACATTATTTATTTTAATAATAATCCAAAAAACATAATGTGGTCATCCCTATTCAATTTTATTTGGCCTAATGTATTAAATTATCAGAAACATTATTCCAAAAAAAACCTCCCATAGACTATATACAATAAGATCCGTCTCCCATTCTAATTAACTCTAAATGAATTTATATTAAAATTTCTATTTCAAAATGATGATATATATAAATCCTTCAACACACACATTAGCCTCTATTCTTGAAAAAATCCTCTTTCTAAGGTTTTATGCTCAAAAAAATAGAGGTGACTCAAGAGTAATGTTGGGGTTCATATTCCATAAAGAACAACATTTTTTAGATGCATTTAACATGATATGATTAAAAAAATAAAATTCTTACATCTGTATTTATCCATTTTACTATCTTAATTTTTTTTAGATATTCCACTAATTAAATCTCAATATACCTTTTTCTTTATCTTTTATAATGTCCAAATAATAGATTTCGTAACTCTAACTTTATCATTTCGTCTATAGTGATAGTTTGATATAAAATCAATAAGAAATAAATTTAAAATATTTAAATGAATTATTTTACATGTTATTTTATTTATTTTTTACTCATAGTGATAATATTTTACCTAATTAATCTAATAAAAACCATTTTATAAGTTATTATAACATTGAAAATAGAGTAATTAAAAACATGGTATATTCATTTCCATTCTACTATAAAAATTTTATAGAAAGAAATTAATATTTTGATGTTACCCTAAAATAGTATAATTTTAATTATATAATTCTTTATAAAGATCATGAATTTATTTTGTTATCCCTTCTTTTCAACCTTTTTAAAAAACATATGTCAATATGAATGTTTTACACTACCAAAGTGGGTGATGTTGTTTTTCATAATCTATATTCATACATGTATACTATTGAAAAATTAATTTCATTTTTCAATATAATATTAATATTAGTTTAGTTATATGAATATTTTTCTAAAATGAAAAAATATTTATTCAAAAAATAATATTTAACATTTTTAGTCATAGAAATTTATTAATGTAAAAAAATTGTCTTCATAATAATGTAACATTAGATTTCAAATAATTAAAAGAAAATTAAACATCATTGATTCTATATGTAATTTAATAAGATATAAAATGACTCTTATGTATCTTATTGAACTACTTTTAGATGTTCATTAAAAATTAAAATAATAGCATCATGGGTTTAATGACTACTAATTGAGTACATGGTAAAGATTGATATGAAAATAATAATTTATTAAATAAATGATACATTATAATAAATAAATTAAAATGAATAAAATAATCAAATGAAGAAACATTTTATTAAAAAGGTAATTAACTATTACAGTTTGGTTTCTATACAACATAAAAACGGAGACCTGATTCAAGGTAAAGTGAATTTTATCTGAATTTTCCATTATTTGAGACGTATTTTTTAATTTCAAACTGATTTACATATATAAGTATTTTATAATGATCCATATTAATAATATATCAATATTATTTCATCATTAAATATATTTAATCTTTCATTAATGTGTTATCTTTAATTGGGTTGACTTTATTATGATATCAAATAGATTAGTGTTTATTATCATGTATTACTCATTTATTATTAATATACAAATTTTTATTTAAATTCATGTTTATAAATGATTGTAATATTATATTACTATAATATTTTAGGAATTTATTATCTCTTGTGCTCTAATAAATTTTCCCAATATGTTACATTTTTTGTATGATGGGATTTTGTTTTCATCTTGTATATTGTTCTTATATTCATTACCACAGTACATCTCCATCTTGTCCTTATTTTTATCTTTCACATCCACCAATATATATAGATTTTTTTGGTAAATAAAATATTTAAAATCAACATAATATCTCAAATCCTTTTCCCAACATTTTCGTCACCTATATATACAAATAATGATTCATTAAATGCACTTTCTTCTGCGAATACCATTGTATGTCTTTCCTGTAAGAAGGGTGTTCACCTAGTTACCCAAAATATTATTGATGGGGGAAATTATTAAATAGATTGTATTCCATTTTTTTATAAAGTGTAAATTCCTAATAGTCAGATAAATTTATTTGATAGTATATACCAATTTTTTATCTTTAATTTAATGCCAATTTAATTTATATGAATTTATATTATTAGGATTATTAATATATATTTTCTCTTATTTTTAACACACACACACACACACATATATATATTTAAATATTTATTTACATGTAATAAAGTAGTTCATGGGAAAATAATAATATATCCCTGTATAACATTGATTAGGGTTTTATATCTTAGACTATTTCAAGTATAGAACCATGTATAAAATGAATCTTCCTTGGGACACTTTCCAATATGTCAAGTAGTTTTGGAAATGATAACAACTTGTACTAATAATATCAGGGTTTAAGTTTTTTCCACATTCCAATGATGTTATTATCTTATGGTATCATTTTCATTGTGTTGTTATTCTTGGTGATTGAATATGATAATTATCCTCTATGATAACATTTTTTTTCTTTTTACCTCATACGTTATAAATTATTCATTAATTATCTCATTTGTATTTTGATCGAATGGTTTATGATATTTTTCTCATTGAAATTGTTTTACCCCATAAAAATAAATTGATCACACCCTTTTTTGTTTTCCCCATTTACCAATGAATCATTATGAATGGATAGTCGATGAAGATTATTATATGTACTAAAACATTATGTTTAAAATAAGTATCAAATGATGATTTTAGATAGATATGTCAACAGTTCACATATACAAAAAAACATTCTATATTGGGTGTTGGTTGTAATTGAATTTTTCATAATACAACCTAAGGCACCATGATCTGAACACCTTAGCTGGACCATGATCTCCATTGTAGGGTTTATCTAATCCCCTTAGGATATATATATATGTTTTAAGGAATCAATATACAACAATATTAAATGAAATTTGTAGAATAATAAAAATAAAGAAATTTATTTCCAATAAAAATACAATATGGACATTATATATATTTGTAGGTCACACCAAAGAAATTATATTTTAAATTGTATTGATTAAAAAAAATTATATGATGGATTAAAATATCATGTATCATTAGATTATTCCTTTAATAGGGAATGTTTTTTGTTCCACATTCCCACATGAAGGAGAAAAGAATATGAGAATCAAGATTTAATCAAGGGAAATGATTTCTTTGAATAAATTAATACTATTAAAAATATTTCCAATAAGATATAAACCATGAAAATTCTATAATATTTATAGTCACATCACATAATAATATATTTCAATAATATATAAAATCCCAAAAAACATAATAAGGATAAACATAATAAATAAAAAAAGGACAAGGAATATGAACATAATAAAATTATTGCAAAATGAATAGAGTAAGATATGATAAAATAAAATAAGGTCGATGAGGTGGATATTTCTCTAGTAATTTTATTTCCTAGAACTAAGCCACTTGATATGACCAGTGGAATTACCTAATTCTCTTTGTATTTATATATATCCATAGGTTGGATGAAATCACTAATTCATCGTATCTGAGCACAAGGGAATAGTTTTCGTAACATGACTTTCAAAATAGACAATGAAAATAAAAAATCAAGCACGAAATAACTGTATGTTGGAAGTCCATAGATAAAAAATTGAAAAAATACATTATCAAACATTCAAGTCAACTAAGTGGAAATATCAATAAATAACAAAAACAAACTATTAAATGATTTTATGATATTGGGAGTGTAGAGACCCATATCTTGACGTACATTGACATTACATTACTTTTGCGGAATACATAGTACATAACAAAAACACACACACACAAGGATCGTAATAGTTTAGTGTCTTTGGAAACTCGGAACGTAATCTTCTAATCGTGGTGAAAGATCTTCAATATCTCCCATAAAGATCTTCCCCTTTTTTTTACCTAGAACCTTTCTTTATATCCTGGGGAAAAGAAAACATAAAAGGGTGAGCTCAAATGCTCAGTAAGGGTAAACAAAAGAAAAATCAATCACATCATATTCATAAGAACATAACTTTTGGAAATCTTAACCTGCAAAAGAGAGCATAATTTCATAACATGGGATAAATCATAGTAGTGAAATGAAATCACAATAATCATAACATAAAACATGAAACTTTGTGGCATTCACACATAATCATATAGAATCATTTCTTGTTAGTCAAGACTCATTGCCAAGACTATCTTAGTGGACAAAGTCCCTTTCTGAATCGAGTAACCCTCGTTTCAGTCCTGTTTCACTGAACCGGTATAACCTACCATTCCAGCCATGTCTATCTCATGAGATATAAAATCTTTACCCAATGCATTGGATGGAGATATAGGTCCCACCCATCTTATAATGAATCCTTTCTTATGTGTGCCACATAATCATAAAACATACATCATCTCATAACACATGTAACAAAAATGGGATTCTTGAAACATCATGACATCATAAATCAATTCATATAAGATAAAGGAATTCATAAAAATAATTCCATCACAACATTATCAAATAAATTTAATAATAGGGATAAAAATAGAACCCTTTATTATCTTAGATGGAAAATAATTTTGATAAAACACTTGAACTCCATTCTTGAGGAAAATATCCTTTCTTCTTCAAAAAACATTTTTCCTTTCATAACATGTCATAATACTTTAAAATAAAAGAAGTTGATTAAAAATAAACTTGAAAACTTGTAAAGGAAGCTTCTTGGAAATAATGTTTTAAAATCCATTCATGCCGTATAAGTTAAAAAAAACATTCTTCGTACTTTTGTCGGAAAAGTCAAAAAGTACCTCGTACGAAAAACGACAAAAGATTCCTTTCATATCTTTTACAAAAAAACTTACCGAAGGGTAAAATTGGATATAAAATATTGTAGAAGGATGGAAATAATATTACATATTGAGGAAACATGGATGTGGATGATAAAATACACCCCAGTAATTACCAATGTAAAAACAATCTCGGATAAAAGTGAGATTGTGATATTTCCCTTACCATAGGTCCGATTTGCTTCGTATGTGTCCGAACCTCCTGTATAATGATTTAAATAATGTCATTGACTTATTACAGAATCATATTCATTGTTATGAAATCATATATGGTTCACTTATGACATTATATTACCCGTTCTTTTGTAAATTCCATGTTAAAGAAGCATTTTGGGTAAAATCGTTTTATTTATCGTAGGTGTTTTGACTTGTTGTTCTTGACATCATTATTACTTATATCATGATTTACTTACTTCCAGAATATAAAATATGATTTATATATCATATATATTCAGTATATATATATATATAATAGATAGATAAATAAAATGAAAAACACCATTCATGGAGACGGTAGTCCGTACGTATGCACGAACGCTGTTTTTCTTTCCTTATTGTCTTGAATGGAAGTAAGTAGATGACATACATATATATATGTATACATAAACCCAGTATAATTATTATGTCATATATTTCATTAGTACTTATTATATATACCTTATAATCATTCATGAATGGTTAATCATTAAGAATGAATCTCATCGCGTCGTGGAGACGGTAGTCCGTACGTACGCACGAGCGATGATTTCATTTCCATAAATATTGAATTGAATTTGAGTGGATTATACAATATATCAGAATCAATATGATGTTTTAATAACTATGTATAGTTATTCTTTACACCATTATACCCATCCATGTAAGGTGGTGGTGGAAAATAGATTACACCACGGCGTGGAGACGGTATTCCGTACGTACGCACACGCGGTGATTTCTTTTTCCGTAGGATGGATAGATGGTGAAATAGGGTTGTTTCATACATATAATAACATATCAGTATATGAGTGATACTGATGTTATTACTTCATAATGAAACAACTTAAGAAGAAGAAGTGGAAGAAGAAATAAAGATGAAATAATTGGTAACGGTAATTACCTCTTCTTTGAAGCGCCTCTTTGAGACCTTCTCTTAGGGCACTAGAATTGGTCTTTGAGGAAGACCAGAACCTCTAGGATTTTGCTAGGGAAGTGGAGAGGAGAAAATGGCAGGGGTTGGACGAGCTTGAGTGCTCAAATTTGTGTGAGGAGGAGGGGGAGGAGATGTCCTTTTATAAGGGAGGAGAGGGGCACCTTAGGAATATCTCAAAATATTATTTTATATTAAAGTCAAAATCGGTTTATAATGGTTCCAAAGGGTCTTATTTCGAAGCTAAAGTGGGGATGGGTCGAAATCCTATCAACCAATAAGATTTAGACAAGTTTAGGGTATTATTTTAACCTTAGCAATTAGATTTAACTCTATGTTAAATAATTTAACTTTTACCGTGTCTTTTTGTTTTCTTTCACTATATGGTTAATACACTTACTATAACGTGCCAAACGAACCCCAAATTGTTTATTATTAATACATATATCCTTATCTAAGTAATTTGGCCTAACCTTAGATTTTTATGAATAAAGTAACAATTAATAATATAATATTTTATTTAAAAACTATTTTGTGTCAATTTTGACACTATTTGATATATGATTTTTGTGAAAGTCATAACAGAATTATATTTTCGAACCAAGTTGATTAAATCAACACTAATATATCCTAGTAACCTAGAAAATTAGTTTAATTCATAAAACGTCTCAAATTACAATCATTTGAGTATTTATAACATCAATTATGTTAATATTTCCTTAAAAGGGTAATTACTTCATCATCGTTGTGTCATAAATAAATTAATTTATTTAAAGTCTAAAAATTATAAATAAAATACCATCATGTATGAAATCTTTTTAGCTTTCTAATGAATATTTACAATCGAATTTATCTTATGTATAACCCCATATTAGAAATGATTTACTTATTAAACTTTGATTTTAACTATTTTAACCCTTCTTTAAATAAATTAATAATAAATGTCCTATTCTAATCCAAGTGGGCCTAAATGGTCATATTTTATTCCTAAGTTTATTTTTGGTCGAATTACACTTGTCCAATAGAATTAGGACATGTGTTAGGGTAATATTAATATCATATTTACCCTTAGTTACCCTATTTACTATTAACCGCGGTAAAAAAAGGAAAAAGTTACTATTCACCAAAAATTATTTTCATCTCATTGAACCACATTTTAGTCCTTGATATTAACCGTGTCTCTCGGATTTTCGAAATTCCATTCACAGAAGCGGCAAAATTAAGTTTTATGAAAAAATCAGTTTGTTAACTACCACTTAGTAGTTTCACTATTCATCAAAAATTGATGTTTTTCAGAACAATGCCATAATTTCATCCTAAGCTATATTTCATATTACGAATTCAAAAATGAAGTCTATTTACCAAATTCATAACATAGAAGTTGCATTAATTAATTTTATAATTAAATCCCGCTGTTAAAACAAATAGCGTGTTTTTATGAAACAATATCTATCAAAAGATTGACACTTGATTATGTCTGGTTTAAATGTGAAATTACAACCAATGAAAAAAATTGTGTTAAATTGTAAAAATATATTCTAAATATACTTTAAAACCACTCAAATTAATAATTTATCACTATTAATTATTTCGATTAAAAAAGTTGTTTTTAATTATAATTTAGTAATTTTCACTATTCATCAGAATATGAAAGTTATCTGAAAAGTACCAAAATTTCACCTTAGGCTAAATTTGATACTCCTAATCCAAAAATGAAGTCCATTTTGAAAAATAGAATTTACAAAATTTCAAAAAGTGGTTATTACTATTCATAACGGCTAGATTTAATAATATTTTAATAGCATGTCGTTGTTTAGTAAAACTCGGTATTGCGTACTACACACGCTATCAAGGAAGGTCGTGATTGCGTGTAATGAAAGGCAAGTCAATGATGCGTGTTGTGAAAGCTCCTATTGGTGTAGCGTACAACACAAGACATTAATAAAATTAAAAAGAATATTTTTCATAAAATCTCGGGCTGTTACATTCTACCCCCCTTAAAATGAATTTTGCCCTCGAAATTCGTCGGGGTTATAAATGGTTTACTATTTGAAAGTTTCTTTGATAGAAACCCACATCGTAAAAAGGAATACCAAAACTTATCTTTAAAAACAAAAGTATGAAATGTAACGGTTACCCAAATAAACTAATCACTGGGTTTCCACATAGGTGAAAATATGGATATGGAAGAGAAATCTAACCATCATGTTCTGATGGAGAGTGGTAGAGAACATGGCTATGAAAAAGCTAGCAATCACAAATCCATAAATTTGTGACGATCTAAGGTACCATCTGATTAATCAGATATAAGAGCACTAGGACAACATTTTTGGTTGTCAAAATCATTTATCTAAAGTTGATAAAATTGGAATTAGAAGAAATACTTTCGTGATTTTGGTATAGTCTCACTATTTGTCGTTCTTTGGACAATTTCTACTTCATCGCCTAAAGAAATGAAGTTGAATTTGTCATTCGTGATGTGTTAACAGATCATGTGATAGAATGATGGGTCATTCCATCTGTCTCAAAAGGTTATAAAAGTTATCAAAAAATACATAAGTCCATCTAAAATGAACTTATACTTCATATATCATACTGCTTAATATAATAAAACTAGTTTCTACTAAACAGGGACTTCCTGTAGGCCAGTGGTAGGCGGTAAAGGCCAGTCGCACTTCGGTTGTGGGTTCGATTCCTACAGCCTTGTCCGACGCGATGGGCTGTCGCCCGTCCTGCAGGTTGTCCTTTTTCTAAAACTATATTACTATAACATCCCATCAATAATATCGAAAATCTTCTATCCTTAAACAATACTAACTTATGTCTAACATAATCCATTCTAATCTTTAGGATTATCCATAATACTGCAGTCCACTCTCATAATATAGTGAAAACGATTACCAGTGATTTAATACCATCGTTGATCCCCATATATCATAAGATATGTCTTGTTGGTCACATTCTAAACATTCAAAGTCCTTAATCATGTATTCTCTTGAATACCCATTGAACCTTAGTGAAAACATTAATGCAGTTAAACGTTAACACTTTCCACATACCAAAATCCTCAAAATTCTTTATAATCAAACCATGGTATCACTTAGTCCTTATATCAATCATGAGCTCATGAATACTATCAAACATTTAATTTTCTCCTTATCCCTTCATTATGCGGATATCATCTACATTCCAAAAATATCTGAATAACCTTTCATGGATACCGGTAACATTAATCATACACTTTCAAAACACAAGGGAAGACAACAGTGTAACAATCCATAGATGTCTCTTTATTCCAAAATTACACATCATAAACATGTAATCATTCCACTACATTCTCAAACCATTGACTGAGCTTCAAAATTTTTTTCATATCACATATCATTTGTAGTCTCTTCATCATCATCCACATAAATACTACCCATATGACCATACTGATTCTCTTCATGAGTCTTTCCTTTAGGGCATTTGTTTGCATAATGCCCATACATTCCACATTTAAAACACTTAACCATTTTTGAGGTCGTAGCAATACCATTATCCTCATCTATGGTGTTAACCGATCCTTTTCCTTTGCACTTACTTGCTTTGTGTCCTTCTTTTCCACACCCAAATCATCTTCCAGTTCCCTTGAAACATTCTCCTTGATGCCTCTTCCGACATGATTTACATAGGGGAAAGTGAACTTTCTTTCCTCTATGATCATCAGGGAACTCCATCTTTCTCTTATTAGTCGAGTCAGGAAACTTACCAAATTTTACTTTATTGATCATGTTGTGAGATTGCTGATTCGGCATAATAATGATGTTTGGACATCCAAATCCCATTTCATTTGGTTGCTCATGAAGAATATCATTCCATTTTCCATCATATCCTCCATTATTGTGAATCATCTTGTTTCCAGCCATTTTCTAAAACCCAAACAGAATAGTGTTAGATGCAAAAATCGTAATAAAGGGGGAGTAACTTAAATATCTATCATCTTTGGTTTAATCTAATATCGTTACCATAGTTCTAGAACTATATCCTATACGTATACTTATCCTTAGGGGCATCCCTAGACATACCTTAGAAATATCTCTAGGGATCTCACTAACGTTTTCGCATCCTAGTTTCCAAAGGTTGACTAAACCTTTCCTCTGATACCAACTGTAGAGACCCATATCTTGACGTACATTGACATTACATTACTTTTGCGGAATACTTAGTACATAACAAAAACACACACACAAGGATCGTAATAGTTTAGTGTCTTTGGAAACTCGGAACGTAATCTTCTAATCGTGGTGAAAGATCTTCAATATCTCCCATAAAGATCTTCCCCTTTTTTTTACCTAGAACCTTTCTTTATATCCTGGGGAAAAGAAAACATAAAAGGGTGAGCTCAAATGCTCAGTAAGGGTAAACAAAAGAAAAATCAATCACATCATATTCATAAGAACATAACTTTTGGAAATCTTAACCTGCAAAAGAGAGCATAATTTCATAACATGGGATAAATCATAGTAGTGAAATGAAATCACAATAATCATAACATAAAACATGAAACTTTGTGGCATTCACACATAATCATAGAGAATCATTTCTTGTTAGTCAAGACTCATTGCCAAGACTATCTTAGTGGACAAAGTCCCTTTCTGAATCGAGTAACCCTCGTTTCAGTCCTGTTTCACTGAACCGGTATAACCTACAATTCCAGCCATGTCTATCTCATGAGATATAAAATCTTTACCCAATGCATTGGAGGGAGATATAGGTCCCACCCATCTTATAATGAATCCTTTCTTATGTGTGCCACATAATCATAAAACATACATCATCGCATAACACATGTAACAAAAATGGGATTCTTGAAAGATCATGACATCATAAATCAATTCATATAAGATAAAGAAATTCATAAAAATAATTCCATCACAACATGATCAAATCAATTTAATAATAGGGATAAAAATAGAACCCTTTATTATCTTAGATGGAAAATAATTTTGATAAAACACTTGAACTCCATTCTTGAGGAAAATATCCTTTCTTCTTCAAAAAACATTTTTCCTTTCATAACATGTCATACTACTTTAAAATAAAAGAAGTTGATTAAAAATAAACTTGAAAACTTGTAAAGGAAGCTTCTTGGAAATAATGTTTTAAAAATCCATTCATGCCGTATAAGTTAAAAAAAACATTCATCGTACTTTTGTCGGAAAAGTCAAAAAGTACCTCGTACGAAAAACGACAAAAGATTCCTTTCATATCTTTTACAAAAAAACATACCGAAGGGTAAAATTGGATATAAAATATTGTAGAAGGATGGAAATAATATTACATATTGAGGAAACATGGATGTGGATGATAAAATACACCACAGTAATTACCAATGTAAAAACAATCTCGGATAAAAGTGAGATTGTGATATTTACCTTACCTTAGGTCCGATTTGCTTCGTATGTGTCCGAACCTCCTGTATAATGATTTAAATAATGTCATTGACTTATTACAGAATCATATTCATTGTTATGATATCATATATGGTTCACTTATGACATTATATTACCCGTTCTTTTGTTAATTCCATGTTAAAGAAGCGTTTTGGGTAAAATCGTTTTATTTATCGTAGGTGTTTTGACTTGTTGTTCTTGACATCATTATTACTTATATCATGATTTACTTACTTCCAGAATATAAAATATGATTTATATATCATATATATTCAGTATATATATATATATAATAGATAGATAAATAAAATGAAAAACACCGTTCATGGAGACGGTAGTCCGTACGTACGCATGAACGCTGTTTTTCTTTCCTTATTGTCTTGAATGGAAGTAAGTAGATGACATACATATATATATGTATAAATAAACCCAGTATAATTATTATGTCATATATTTCATTAGTACTTATTATATATACCTTATAATCATTCATGAATGGTTAATCATTAAGAATGAATCTCATCGCGTCGTGGAGACGGTAGTCCGTACGTACGCACGAGCGATGATATCATTTCCATAAATATTGAATTGAATTGGAGTGGATTATACAATATATAAGAATCAATATGATGTTGTAATAACTATGTATAGTTATTCTTTACACCATTATACCCATCCATGTAAGGTGGTGGTGGAAAATAGATTACACCACGGCGTGGAGACGGTATTCCGTACGTACGCACGCGCGGTGATTTCTTTTTCCGTAGGATGGATAGAGGGTGAAATAGGGTTGTTTCATACTTATAATAACATATAAATATATGATTGATACTGATGTTATTACTTCATAATGAAACAACCTAAGAAGAAGAAGTGGAAGAAGAAATAAAGATGAAAGAATTGGTAACTGTAATTACCTCTTCTTTGAAGCGCCTCTTTGAGACATCCTCTTAGGGCACTAGAATTGGTCTTTGAGGAAGACCAGAACCTCTAGGATGTTGCTAGGGAAGTGGAGAGGAGAAAATGGCAGGGGTTGGCCGAGCTTGGGTGCTCAAATTTGTGCGAGGAGGAGGGGGAGGAGATGTCCTTTTATAAGGGAGGAGAGGGGCACCTTAGGAATATCTCAAAATATTATTTTATATTAAAGTCAAAATCGGTTTATAATGGTTCCAAAGGGTCTTATTTCGAAGCTAAAGTGGGGATGGGTCGAAATAATATCAACCAATAAGATTTAGACAAGTTTAGGATATTATTTTAACCTTATCAATTAGATTTAACTCTAAGTTAAATAATTTAACTTTTACCGTGTCTTTTTGTTTTCTTTCACTATATGGTTAATACACTTACTATAACATGCCAAACGAACCCCAAATTGTTTATTATTAATACATATATCCTTATCTAAGTCATTTGGCCGAACCTTAGATTTTTAGGAAGAAAATAACAATTAATAATATAATATTTGATTTAAAAACTATTTTGTGTCAATTTTGACAGTATTTGATATATGATTTTTGTGAAAGTCATAACAGAATTATATTTTCGAACCAAGTTGATTAAATCAACACTAATATATCATAGTAACCTAGAAAATTAGTGGAATTCATAAAAAGTCTCAAATTACATTCATTTGAGTATTTATAACATCAATTATGTTAATATTTCCTTAAAAGGGTAATTACTACATCATCGTTGTGTCATAAATTAATTAATTTATTTAAAGTATAAAAATTATAAATAAAATACCATAATGTATGAAATCTTTTTAGATTTCTAATGAATATTTACAATCGAATTTATCTTATGTATAACCCCATATTAGAAATGATTTACTTATTAAACTTTGATTTTAACTATTTTAACCCTTCTTTAAATAAATTAATAATAAATGTCCTAATCTAATCCAAGTGGGCCTAAATGGTCATATTTTATTCCTAAGTTTATTTTTGGTCGAATTACACTTGTCCAATAGAATTAGTACATGTGTTAGGGTAATAGTAATATCATATTTACCCTTAGTTACCCTATTTACTATTAACCGCGGTAAAAAAAAGTAAAAAGTTACTATTCACCAAAAATTATTTTCATCTCATTGAACCACATTTTAGTCCTTGATATTAACCGTGTCTCTCGGATTTTCGAAATTCCATTCATAGAAGCGGTAAAATTACGTTTTATGAAAAAATCAGTTTGTTAACTACCACTTAGTAGTTTCACTATTCATCAAAAATTGATGTTTTTCAGAACAATGCCATAATTTCATCCTAAGATATATTTCATATTACGAATTCAAAAATGAAGTCTATTTTACCAAATTAATAACATAGAAGTTGCATTAATTAATTTTATAATTAAATCCCGCTGTTAGAACAAATAGCGTGTTTTTATGAAACAATATCTATCAAAACATTGACACTTGATTATGTCTGGTTTAAATGTGAAATTACAACCAATGACCAACATTTTGTTAAATTGTAAAAATATATTCTAAATATACTTTAAAACCACTCAAATTAATAATTTATCACTATTAATTATTTCGATTAAAAAAGTTGTTTTTAATTATAATTTAGTAATTTTCACTATTCATCAGAATATGAAAGTTATCTGAAAAGTACCAAAATTTCACCTTAGGCTAAATTTGATACTCCGAATCCAAAAATGAAGTCCATTTTGAAAAATAGAATTTACAAAATTTCAAAAAGTGGTTATTACTATTCATAACGGCTAGTTTTAATAATATTTTAATAGCATATCGTTGTTTAGTAAAACTCGGTATTGCGTACTACACACGCTATTAAGGAAGGTCGTGATTGCGTGTAATGAAATGCAAGTCAATGATGCGTGTTGTGAAAGCTCCTTTTGGTGTAGCGTACAACACAATACATTAATAAAATTAAAAAGAATATTTTTCATAAAATCTCGGGCTGTTACAGGGAGTTGGAGAGAGACAATGTGTCTAATAAAAAACATTGAGTCAAAAAATAAATTCTTTACCTATGTGTGACACACAGTACCCATCCGTCAATTATGTAAAAGTAATTCTTGATGTTTCTATAAAAAATGATATTATAGACTAGAACACATTAAAGACCTTATTATGTCCTAAAACATATATATATATATATATATATATATGAATGAGTATAAAATTCCCAATTGTAAGACACACTACACTAAGTGTAAAATCATTTAAAATTAATCTGTTTCAAGATAATTTGAAATAAATTTCATAAAAATTTGTCCATTATATCATTTTTTAAAAGTAGGCCACATGAGTAAAATAGTGGTTTTCATTTCATAAGAAAAAAAACCACATTACCTTGGAGACACAACTTTAATGAAATACATATACATAACATTGAAAATAATAGAAGTTAATAAATTAATTTCAAAACCTTTGATTTTTATTTTCCTTTCAAAACATTCTATAACATGGGTTTTAGATAATATTAAAATAGTGAACTACATGCATGAAATTAAACAAACAATAATTAAATCCATAATAATTAGAAACATTAATAGAGTATAATACAGTTATTATAGATAATGTTAAGAATTTTAATATATGTATGAATAGAAATATAAAAATAATGAATAAAATATAAAATATAAAAATTTAAAAAAATGAATGTAAATTGAATCATGGGAGTGGTTCTTGCGAATCTAAAAATAATATTACCTAGTGAAATGACTTCAAAAATGAGGTAAATACACTAATTAAGTTGGATATTTATAATGTAATATCTTCCCAAAATTGGTACACATTATACTAGAGGAAATAACATTCTCAACATTAAAATTTTATAACCAGGTTCCCAGATTCACATGGACAACTATGTTTTAGTGAGGGAAACAATCATATATGAAATAACATGAAATTACAATATATATAAATACCCCAATTAATATCTTTTTTAGGATATCCTTATTAAAATGTGTTATCTAGGATCTGATAACCCTTAGACATACCAAATCAAGAATAATATTTTCCCAAATTATACACTTTATATTTCTTTCAGAAGGTATAATAATTTATCAATGGAAAAAAATACCATCACGAACACATTAAACACACATGATAAAACACCTCACACAATTTAAATTCAATGATATAACTCAACCTTCTAAATCCAAATCACATAAGCAAACAATGAGTGTCTCAAATAAATTTAGTAATGAAAATAATCATTAATTATCCCACACACATGCATTATATTAATAGAATTTCATTTTCGCATGTTTAAAAACCAGAAACAGACATCCTGGGGAAAAATAATGTATATATTTTAAATCAAGGATTTTATTGTCCATTATAAGTTTATCCAGATAAAAATATACCTGACATGTATGTCCATTACTATCTCATTTAAAATTCCCTAAAATTAAATGTGAACTAACTATCATTATCCAAAACAAGTAAACATATATGCATATTATCGAAAAACATTAAAATAGATGTTAAATATTCCATGAAATCATGGTTTCTAATGCAATGTGTAATTTTTTTAAAAACTTCTTCAAACAAGGATTAGATTATAGAATCCTAACAATACTAGAATAGGATGACCAAAAAAATATCATCCCTACTATAGAACTAAAACCCACATTTTTTAAACCATGATTATCCCAAGATAAGATAAAATGATAAAAACAAGAAGTGTGCAAAATGTGAAGAAAAAAATCCACTTACCTTAATGAGATCCATCAGAATGAAAGAAATAGGGCATGAAATCCATGATAAAAAGAATGGAAACTCACCTAATTATCCTCTATGATGTAAAATTTGAGATAGAAGGAGTTGAGATTAAAAAGAGATTAAATAATTATTAGGTAGATAGGTATGATAAAAATATCCAAAACATGGGCACGTATCACAGTTTAGATGCATCGTTTAAAATTCATTTTGTTGACCGTGTACTCCTCATATGATTGAATTGGGAACATCCATGGTCGTGCTACCAAATTTGAGAAACCATGCACCAACTATTCAATATGAATCTACTAAGAACTATTGTCCCTCTACATAATTATCATGGGGTTAGTACTACCCATTCGTCTACAATTCACCATACACTATAAATTTAATATCAATATATCTAATTAAATTTGACACATAATTATAGGAGTAAGGTAAAAATTACAAAGTATTTAAAATAATAAGGATATGGATGGTTTAGTTTTGACAATTATTTTAACTATTATTCTTTTTATCCCCTGAAATTTACCATGTTAGAGAACAAACATAGTTATCTAGGAGTGTATATTAGGTGAAAAGCATATGGATGAACCCAAAATGAAACTAATGAAACTGTCTAGAACCCATATTAATGTGATATATATTATACATAGTTTAGTGGAACCTATATATTCCTATAAATTAAATCAAAAAAATAGGAAAAGTCTTCCAAAAAATAGACATAAATGAATTCTATATCCAAATTTAAACCCACAATAAAAAGTGAAGTGATAGAAATGACCAATAAAATTAGATTTTAGAATGATACTTCATCCCCCAAAAATTTTAATTCCTCAAATATATGAGGTCAGTATAATTATATCATTCTCTAAGGTAAACACTAAAATGAAAACATTACTATGAGTCATGGTAGTTGAGCTAATGTATTCAATTAGATACAAAATGATAATTTCCTTGAACATTTTGTCTTGGTCCCTAAAAAAATTATAGAGTATTCTTAAAAAAACAAAAAATAAATAAATAAATGTAAAATAGGATGTGAAAATGGTGGTAAGGAGATAATAAATAGGAATAGCTTCAAAAAACTCACTTATACAACAATCAAATCCAGAAAAAAATATTAAAAAAATAATTCATTCAATACAAATAAACTTTCTCCATCCTTACCAAATACACCAATATGAAAGTAGAGAACATAAAATAATTTTTCCTGCCCATACAAGAGTATAAATATAATTTTAATTCATTTGAATGAGGAACCTGAATATGAGAAATATATTTTGTCTCAACTACCATCTTGGGATAGACCATGGAATTCAACCCCACTTCCATCGATTAATAGAATACATCACCAAACAAATCCAGGAAAGGTGAGAAGACTATATGTAAGGTTTACTATGTTTCTAATCATTCCTAAATGAAACCCATTATGATTCATTAACCAATAACATAAAAAATAATCCACTAACCTACTTACAAATATAATCAATATAATAAATCTTATTCAAGTATTAACTACAATACAGTTTTCAAAATCAACTCTTTACATAGAATTTGAGAATTGCCATTAATTAATGTATTAGACCCTCTAAATTTTTTGGAAGAAACAATTAGTGAAATATTTCAAATCAAAAACATCCCTTAATCCACATAGTATTTATATAGTGTAATAATTGATAACAAAGTTACATGATAAAAAAATAAAGAATTAACCCATATTTTATTCATACAAAATTTGGATAACTATATGAAGAAATTTATACCTAATGAAGAAAACCATAATAACAACTCAAAATCTAGAAATAAAAAACAAAAAAAGATCTATCACCTTAAATTTATTTCAAAAATATATTATTTTCACACAATTTTTTTAATTCTGAATATCATCTCGAAATTCATTTCCACAGAGGACCAAAAATAATTAAACCATATTTACATTACAAGGATACAACCTAATTGAAAACATAATCATTTAATATTATATTTGACTTCTAATTAACAAAACTAATAATTAACCAATATTTTATTTAAATTAATTTAACAAATTTAGGTTTTAAGTATCACATACTGGTTATAAAAAAATATATTTTCTGGAAATTAACATAAAATTTCATAATTTCCTCACTGAAAAAATTTTGAAATGCTGAAAAATATCGTCATTGAAATTTTTATTAGAAATATTATTTGTAAATTTTAAAATCTATATAAAATAATATGATTATTTTATTTAAAATATATTGAAACTGATTTACCAATCAAAAATAACTAACTCATTTCAAACTGAATTGTTGAAAAAAAGTATTACCTTTATGAAATAATAATTTTATATCAAACAATTTTTCATTGAAATTTATTAATATTATTTAGTGAAATCACATCCAAATATTGTAAATCTCTCTTTAATTAAAAAAAATTACTAAAATTTATACTCTAAATCCATATAGATGAAAAACGTATCAAATTAAAATTTTATGGGGTTTTAGTGGTTGTTCATTTTTCTAATGCATGGTAACAAAGACCATGATTTAACCAAGAATATCCCATTAGAAGGAAAGATATACACCGATTTAGGGTATCCACATGGATTTCCAACCCATGAATGCTAACCATGTTCATTATTTTATCCTTTATTTTGAATCATTAAATAATGAGAACCATTAAATTTTATATATAACACCAATATCTCTCAAAACATCATGCAAAAAAATAATGAACTTACAAATATAAAAAACAAGATGAGGATCAAAAATCATAAATCAACATTGACCACATATGATAACTGGATTTTTTCAGTGAGAAAGAGTGTGATAGACTCTTACCACTCTTACCTCTTGATATTAAAATATCCTAGATCCAACCTACTAGGTTTACATAGATTTAAAAGGACATATCATGAACCGATAAATTTTTAATGGACATTGGTTTGGTACCATTATTTCTTGAACAATCCTCACCTATTCCATCCTATAACTTGTACTGAGGTGCATAGAAAATTTATATAGGCTAGAAACACGAACCATAGAATCATGTATATGAATGGATGATTATTTTTTCACATTAAGAATATAGAAATAATATAAGCAACAAACAATGATTATGGAATGGCTATTTCCTAAATTCAGAATCCATGAAAATAACAATGAAACAAACTTGTGATAACCCACAATAAATATCAATAAAATATAAACAATATAAAAGAGATAAATAAACCACCACAACATCCCAAGATATGTTAAACCATAGAGGGAAAAAACAATAACACAACCAAAAGAAAAAAAATAACATAAAAATTCAAATTATAATATTCATGAGACCCATAGTCACCATCTCACCACAATGTCATCCCCAATAAAAAAGAATATAATGGAAATTTTCCCATATATATTCACTACTATGGAACCTAATATGAACATGAAATTTTAAAATACATATATATATATATATCATTTTGTGTGTGATAGAGTTAATAATATTAATAGTTTGAATCCTCCCCACACATCGTGTGTTCCATTTAAAGGTATATACATTCTAATATTTCTTCAAATAATATTAACTAAAACAATAACTTTTTTTAAATTGTTTAAACTAATTTAAAATACTAAAATCAATGATTATTATTCAAAAAAAAATTAAATCTTATTTATCATGGTGAAACCTTTTATGAAAATGCATGAATAACCTTGAAAACCCATGAAGATGAAAAACATCATTAAAAAATATATTTACTAGATTAAATTGAATGAATTATATGACATGATTTTCAGAAAATATAAATATAGTGAAATTAATATATGATATAAAATGACAAACAAAATTAGTTACAATAAATATATAGAGAAAATATAAACTTGTAGTGGTTGATAAGAGGAATGGACTAAAATTAAATTAAAATATAAATATCACAATATTGGATAAACAATTAGTTAAAATTTTACACAATATAAAAATAAAGCACTATATGTAAATAACATCATTATAGAATACATGGGGAAACTAAATCCTTGATTAAATAAGGAAATATCTTCAAAATATGAGAAGTGGGATTCATATAATAAATTATATGGATAAAAGTGGTGAAGTATATATAAAATCATTTATTATGATGTACAACTGTAGTAGTGTAAATATCTTATTACATTTAATGATTTCTATTCCAGGTTACTTGTTATCTATGACCAACCTAATAGAGGTCTAAATGTGGTTCTCTAGTTAACATGAAGTTAGAAAAACATATAAATACCGTATTTCTATATATATATTCTGATAACTATTATATATAGATTGAATATTATCTGTAATTCATCATACAAGACCCCAATAAAGAATATTTTGTTTTCCAAAAATAAACATTATTCAGATATTTGAAATGATTATTCTTAATTAGAATGTATAAATGTACTCAGGAACACATTTAACACCACTTATGAAAAAACAACACTCCATCTAAATCCAAATTTTTAACTACAACTTATAAAATAAAGTATTATTAAAGTAAGAAAAGTATCTCAAATAACCCAATGAGTCTTGAAATTTATTTTTCACAAATAAAAATAATTTTAATTATGGAATTTTTTATTTTTGTTTAGTGATGGAATCTCCTCTAATTGGATATAGAATTATTATAAAAGATAAACCAAAAAATTATCCTAACATAATACATGTGACCACTTTGATGAAAAGATTTTTATTATAATTGAATATAAAAAAATAGTTTAATTCCATTAAATATGATGTTAAATAGAAGCATTTATCATAAACTAATATAAATACATACTAAGTGTTTAGAAACATTAAAATAATATGTTAATAATTCTAGTAAATCGTGGTTCTAAATAGACAGAAAAAAATGGAGTTAATATATATCATACCAGGGGAAGATTATTTAATTATTTATAATATGGTAGGAGGAACTCTCAAAAACTATCCACATCAGACAAGGGTAAAATAATAAAAAATGAGAGAGGTAATGGAGTGAAAAGATCCACTAACGAAAAAGAAATATATTAAAAAAATTATATATGGACATGAATCTATGGATAAATGAATAAGTGCTTAACAAGGGATTCCTTCCACAATAACCTATTATTGAGGGGGCTATATGTTCAAAATATATTTATAATTTGGGAGTTATGGATTGAGAAAATAAAAAATAATAAAACCATGGAAATCCTAACAATTCTTCCACTCTTCTTAGAAAAATGAGTACAAATATTAATCCAAAAAGAAAACATCACAAGAAATTCCACAGAGGTAATATAAAAATCATCATCTAAATCGGGAATCACAAAGAAAAATAGATAGCTTATTCTAATGGTTTAACATCAAGGTTACCGGGATAGGGATGACTAGTCATAATGCCAGATCATCCAATCCATAGTTACTATACTGCTGACCCATATAGGTCATTGTATGCAGACCTATATTGGTCACTAGATGCTGACCCGTATTGGTCGCTGGTGCTGACCCGTATTGGTTGCTAGTGCTGACCAGTATTGGTCGATGGTGATGACCAGTATTGGCCTCTATTGCTGACCCGTATTGGTCGCTGGTGCTAACCCATATTGGTCCCTGCTATTGAATCATATTGGTCATTGGTCCTGACCCATATTGGTCACTAGTGTTGTCCAGTATTGGTCGCTGTGATGACTACTATTGGTCACTGGTATAGAGGTTGGGATGATTTGTTGTACTGCAAGATCATCCCACATTAGAGTTTCTAATGCTAACCCATATTGGTTGCTCTTCTTCTTCATGACACAGCTATCCACTGGATTCCCACACGAAGCACACTTGATATCCAGATGATTCTGCTCCTCAATCCATCATTCATATTTAAACTGGTATGAAGTCCCACAAAAATCATACCCAAGGGATTGTCATGTCATAAGGGTCCCAATGTGAAAGATGATGTGTCAATCGGACGCCCGATCTATGGGATATGGGCACTATTGTAAAAAGGGATGTGTTAGATTAATGTATGATCTCACCCATGTCTCACGTAGAATTATGTCAAAAATCTCTTAGAGTTTCTACAATGGACTGCATTGTCACAAGTGCCCTTGTGCCACAGACTACGTGTCGATCAGATCCATTGTCTGTTAGTTACACCCTTTTCCGTGAAACAAGGGTGATCACACCTCAATCTATCCCAGCTCAGGCGGGCCAGCAGGAATATGCCAATGGGGCCTCTTCCCAAAATTGGTCTCAACCCCACTGATGGCACGAAAAACAGACACCATGTTTGTTAGTTACGGGTGTTTCATTATTAGGGGGCAGGTAGGATCTATGCCTAGTCTGACTCGGTCAGGCCGGCCTGATGCAATGAGTCCTGGGGTCTACCTGCCCTTTCCTAGGTCAGGATCATTAATGTTCTGCCCTGTTAATTGTGTACGGCTAGTCAGGGTTGGCCGAGCAGTTCGCGGGCACGTGTCGCGGTTGGCCCGGCACGCCGGGTGGGGCTCGACACACCGACACTGGCCCACCGGGTCGCGGGTTAACCCCGGCCTTCTGGGTGGGTCCAGCTTTTTTGTATGAACCTCATCCATCCCGGTCTGCCTAAAGTTAGACCGCTTCACCCATATGGCACCACAGATGAGGGATCGTTTCATCCGGCGCAACGCGGCATAGTGTGGGGATGTGCCACCCCCTCGTTCTGTGGCCCACTGGCCATGGCAGCAGCCATTGGGGGTGCCTATAGGCGCCACCCTACTCATGCGTAGCTGGCTCAGGACAACCACCTCTAGCCACCATGACACACATTGACGATCCTCCTTCCAATGCCCGCGGATGGTGTCTGCAGGTCATATCCGTCCCATGCCGGCTGCCGTTGACATGGTGCGCTGATGGTTGTTTCCGTAGCCACTAGAATTTTTCCGTTGTTTCATGGCCCTAAAACACCTTATTCCTTATTTCATTGTTCTTCCATGAAGAATGAAACAATGACATGTTTAGAAGAGGGTTCATGCCTTTTTGGTTTCAGCCTACTCCCTCTGCGTTAGCGTTTTAATCATGAGATTAAAATTAATAATAACAAAAGGAAGAATAATCATTGAGTATATGATATCTAAACAACCACCCACATGATTTGATGAGAATTGGATCAACCCATTAGTTGGTTGGTCTACGTTCGTTATGTTTTTCAATAACAAGAATTAAGGAAACATCAAAGCACATAGACCCCTACCTTTTATGATGTTCGTTGCCTCACATTCATCCTCGAGAGTTTACGTTGTCGAGGATGCTTCCCGGTTCCAACCTTCGAAAGACATTCTTCATCATCCATAATTCTTCGTTGGGTTGGAAGTATATAAGATCTTCTCCCTAGAATCCTCGAAATACTTCCTGCTCATTTTTTCTGAGATGTTGAACTATTTATAAAACCACGCTGTAGTGTTTCCATAATGATGTGACATTAGGTAGTTACACTGTTTCATTTATGAAACAACGTCTATATTATTCACCAATAAACTCACTGTAACATTGTTGAATACAAGACATTCATGTGTCATTAACGTTCCCCGTCGCCCCATCATTACTTCCCCACAGTTCCATCATCATCCACACAATGGTGTGAAAATAATAAAATAACTATTTAAAATTATTTTATTATTTTTCTTGAAAAGTCCAAAAATTAACATTTCTTATCGGCCCTTTTTGATCGATGTTAGGTTATTTCTAGGAAAATCAGGGCCTTCCAGATTTAATGGTTCCCTAGTATTATTAATATAAGCAACGGTTCAAATTATATGAAATTCCGCCTGCATGTTTACTGAACATACCTTAAAAAAGATAAAAAAAAATCATTCAGGTAACAATGATCCTTGGAATCAAACATCGTAAATTTTTACAAACTTGTTAAAAAACCAAATAAATTTTTAAAAAAATTACATGGAATTTTTGGGTCTTTACATTCTCTCCACCTGAGAGATTTACCTCCCCTAAATCTAAACAAGGCTACACAAACAAAGAGGTGTACTGGGCATGCATATGAGCCTCTTTCTCTCATATTATCTCCTATATATTCTCGTCCTTCCAATGATCTCTCACCAGAGGAATTGACCACCCACAAAGGACCCACTCCTGTCAATCCTCTATCTCCACCTCGGAATTCTGAAAATGTTTCCCTGTCATCAATATCCAACTCTCCATGGTAAATGACATGTGATGGTTCATGCATGTATCTCCTAAGATGGGATACGTGGAAGACATCGGGCACCCTCTCCAACTACAGTGGAAGTGCCAAGAGGTACACCATCTCTCCAATCCTCTAATGTATCGGTAATTGTATAATAAACCTCGGTGACAATTTTACGCCTCTTCTATATCGTTATAGTCCATGTTGAGGGGAGACTCATAAGAATACGTGTTCCCCCTTTTAGAACTCATGTTGTATCTGTCACCTATGAGCACAAGAATAGTTCTGGCTCTGTGTAGTCTTTGTCCTCTCTCGGATGACCTACACCTTCTCAGTGGTATCCTGTACCATCTTTTGGCCCACCAGTGCTGGATATCAGGGATTTGTCCAGCATAAGGGCAATCTACATGGTCATCTGTACAATTCCTCAAAAGGGGTCATATCAATGGTGGAGTGATAACTTTGGTGGTACACAAACTCCAGCAAGGGTAGGCGGTCCTCCCAACCATGAACAAAATTTAAGAAACATGCACAAAACATGTTCTCCTTGGTCTGGTTGGTCCCCTCAGTCTGACCATCTGTCTGCAGGTGAAATGTGGTGCTCAAGCGAAGCTGAGTCCCAAAAGCCTCCTAAAATTCTTTCCAAAACCGGGATGTGAATCATGTGTCACATTATAAGACTACTGTGAAAGGCACCCAAGGAAGTCGCATGATCTAATGAACATAGAGACATCCCAATCTCTCTAACAAACCCTTATCTCGAATATCAAAGAAGTGGGATGACTTCGTGAGTTAGTTAATGATCACCTAGATGGTATCATTCCCTATCGATGTACATTATAATACCATCATGAAGTCAATCAATATCCCATCCCACTTCCACTCTAGTATCTCAAGGTGTTGGGTCAAGTCTCTTGGTACCTAGTGCTCGGTCTTCACTTGCTGGAAAGTGAGGCATCTAGAAACAATCTTTTGTACAACTTTGTTCATCCCCATCCACCAGTACAGATGCCAGAGGTAGTCATATGTCTTCATCATGCCTAGATATACTTCCAAGGGGGATGTATGGAACTCCCTCAGCACCTACTCTCTTATTTCCACTGGTAAAACTGTACGTCTTCTGAAAAGGATATAGTCGAACACACCTTTAGAATATCCGTCAGATGTATGGCCTGAGGATATGTGAGCATGTGTATTCTCAAAGATGTTATCTCCACGTTGTTCCACCCTGACTCACTGAAGGATTAGAGGAGAAACTACCATTGACTGGATGTAGACTATCTCATCTCTATCCACATAGGATATCTGAAGCGATGAAAAATCCTCTGAATACTCATTCTGTAGTTGTGAAGTCGATTTATGGCTAAGTGGATATGCCACTAAATTCCCTTTCTAAAGGGTATAGACTATCTCATATTCATAGTCATAGAGGATCTCTAAACAACATAGTTGACTCATATTTTGAACTTTCTGTGTGAATATATATCTGAGAAATTTTTTGTCTTAGTAAATAATGAACTACTCTACCATCATGTGGTGTCGCCACATCTTCAGTGTGAATACTACTATTTTCAACTATAAGTCTTTACTCACATAATTTGGAACATGATGCCCCAGCAGTAATAATTCATAAGAAATCATGGCATCATCCTGTATTAGGATGCAACCGAGTCCTATCCTTGATGCATCACAGTAAACCTCGTAGTTAGTGCCCTCATCTAGAAACCTCAGGATGTGAGTGCTGGTCAAGCTCTATCTCAGCTGTTGAAAGCTCTGTTGGAATGTCTCTATCCATAGAATGGATTTTCCATTATTTTTCAAGGCAGTCATATGTGTTTCTACTCTGGGAAAATCCGGTCTGAATCTCCAATAGTATCACGTTAATCCATGGAAGCTCGTCCCCTTAGTAACACTCCTGGGTGGCTCCCAAGAATGTACTACCTCGATCTTGACAGGATCCATGACAACTCCAGCCTCCGAGATGACGTGTCCAAGGTGTTGGATCTACTATATCCAGAACTAACATGTCGAGTGTTTCCCATATAACTGGTGCTCCAAGAGTGTGTCTAGAACTATACATGTGTTTATAGTGTGATCTTCCTTGGATGCTGAGTACCCCAAGATGTTTTTAATGAAGACCACCACAATGAAATCAAGGTATGGCTGAAAGATCCTGTACATAAGCCCTATGAACAATATAGGGGAATTAGTTGTGTCAAATGACATCACGAGGTATTCTTAATGTCCATACCAACATCTAAAGGTAGTATATGGGATGTCCTATTACCGCACATGAAGATAGTGATATCCTGATCCGAGTTCTATCTTCGAGAACCACTTATATCCTTTCAAGTGATCAAACAGATCATCAATCCTCAGCATAGAATACTTGTTCTTCTTGGTCACCTGGTTTAGGCACCATAAGTCCACGCATAGCCTCAAACATTGGTCTACCTTCTTGGAAAACAACACCAGGGATTCCCATGGAGAAACAATAGGCCTTAAGAATCCCTTCCTCTAAAAATACTCCAAATTTACCCTCATCCTTAGAGCTCTTCCGGGGCCATATGATATGTTGGTTCCGATATCGGTGTTGTTACTGGGTATAATTCAATGCAGAATTCTACCTCCATGGGAGGTGGTTTTCATGGGAATTCTTCTGGAAAGAGGTCCCCATACTAGTCCACCACTACCGGGAATTGTGGAATCATCTCACCGACCGTGTCGAAGGTCATTCAAGCTAGTTGATATGCTTTCTACTGCACACTCCTCAGTGTAATTCTATCTTGTACCACTCTATTTTCCTTCTCACCGAAAACAGAAAACTGGCCTCTATCTCTACACATTCATTTAACTATATCTATCAAGAAGTCAATCAATGTGTGAACTGCTGATAGCCATTCCATTCCATGAATGAGGTCATAGGGCTTCAATGCCGCTACTAGAATATCCCATCTAAAAATCTCTCCTTCGAGAGTAAGATCACACTGTCGGCACAAGTGTGTGACCACTGAATCTAATCTCGTAGGAGTATCCAAACACAAAGGTTGAGCTAAATGATCAGTTGGAAACTCAGAGTCCCGAACTATGTCTGTGGAAAGGAAATAACTACAAGCACCTGTGTTGATAATCACTGCAGCTAAAGTAGAGAACTTACATATCATACCTTGTATTATCTCATGGACGTCAGATTTGTGATCCTCTACTGCTAGATATAGGGAATGTCCCCTTCCACCTACTCCCTAAGCTCATGGTGATCCACTAGGGGGTGGTGGTGGTAGTTCCTAGTGAACCCGACCACCTCCTCCCACACATCCTGCTCACCTGCCTCATCTGCCGCCTAGTTGATGCTAATGCTCCTACCGCTACCGTTGCCTCACTGGACACTCCATCATGTGCAAATCATCCATGCAGGGAGTCAAATAGTTATATGTTTTGGGAAACTGTCCCAAATAGGAAAAACATATCATGCCTCACAGGTGGATCCCCCGACCTCTTGAGCCTCGAACCTCTGACCCAACATCCTAGTGTTGTTCTCCGAAATGTCTAGCCCTCATGGGATTCTGCATCGTAGCTCTAATCACCTGTCAGAGCCCCTTCTCAATGGTACGGGCCATAATGTAAGGGTATCATATCATGTGGGTGGAGTATCGGGGGAGGTCAATAAATATCACTGAGTATTGAGCCATAGTCTGGATGCCCTATAGTAGATGCAGCAGCTCCTGAATATGAACTGAGCATAGTGTCATTAGCATGAACTCCATCCTGAAAAGGCTCCTAATGTCAGTCCAGCTGAGGGTCTTATCTTCATTCACCTGGAGCATCGTGCTCCAAAATAGTTCTATGGATACCTAAATAAATCTATAAGAAAACATTTCCATCTCCTAGGAGGGTATCTCTAAAAAAAGAATGACATGTAAAACCACCTTAAGAGAGTCCTCTTCTGCCTGGGGTTCTGTATCGCCTCCAAACATCAGAGGCCTCTATCTCTAAGACTCATTAAATATGCTCAGATGGGGTGCTTGATCCAATGGCAGCATCTACAACTCAATTAGTGTTGGTGTTGCAATCACATCACTAGAAGGTTCAATCATTGTGAGTGGTCCCTGTACCGACACCTCGTCACTCGGTGGGCCATTGTCACGATCATTAGCTGGAATCCCGGTTAGATATCTTCGTGGAGGCATCATATAATATATTTATGTTCCATGGTCAATAAGTTATACCTGGTGTGTGGAATCAAGAAAAATCAATAAATCTTTTCTAAAAACTAGCAACTGGTGTTTTCAGGAACCAAGTCAGAAAACAGAATTTTTGGTCCTAGTGAATGAATACAGCTGTCACCACCCCGACACTAGATTCTCTATAATAAAAACTGAACTCAAGACAATTTACACCATTGCCTCATAAAAAGTAGACTCTTATTTATTTTGGTAGAACTGATGGGCCTTTGATACCACTTTTTCACGACCCATCCCACGGGGCCCAGACGTGACTACTCCAAGCCCATCTTCCATAGGCTATGGGTTGGCGACTAGGTCGCGGGTTCGACATGTTGGTCCGGCCAACGTCCATCCCGATCAGCCTGAAGGTGGGCCGCCTCACCCAGCTAGCCCTGCATATGTGGTGTCATTTCATCCGTTCTGATGTGATATGATGCCGAGCATTCCGCCCCTCTTACCGCGGCACGTTGGTCGCAGATGCTATTGCCATCAGTGCTGGCAGGCACCGCCCTTCTACCACACAACCGGATCATTCCGGCTACCATTGGAAACTATGGCACGGGACGGCACACCTCCTACCACCACCCGCGACTAATTGTCTTGGATATCCTCATTCCAGGGGCATCATGGTGCACCATTAGTATTTTACGCGACCACCAGAATGCCCCTATCGTTTCGTGATGCTCAAATGACTTGCCACCGCATTCGTTGTTCCACTACGAAGAATGCACCAAGGACAAGTTTAGTGGATGGTCCAGGCCTTGTTGGTTTCGGCCTGTTCCCATAGAATTATCATTTTAAACATGATATAATAATTAATAACAACAATAATAATTATAATACCAATGTTTAAGATCACACAACAACCATCCGCATGATTTGATGAGACTTGGCTCAACCCGTTAGACAGTTGGTCCACGTTTGTTATATTTTTAAATTACAGGAAGAGAGGGAACATTGAACCACATACACACCTTACTTTTTTGACATTCGTTTCGGCACATACTTCCCCTTAGGTTTACAGCATCGATGACATTTCTTGGTTTCGACCTTCGAAAGGTGTTCTTCATCGTTCTATGTTCTTCACTGGGGTAGAAGTGCATCAGAAATTTTCTCGATAATCATCTGTATCCTTATTCCTCATTTTTACTTACATGCCCCACTATTTATAAAACAATGTTAAAATGTTTCCATAATGATTTGACGTTTCTTCGTTACGCTGTTTTGCACCATTAAACTCATTTTTACATTCCTGAATATTGGTCATCAATGTCTTTCATTAATGTGCCCTATCACTGCATCGTCACTACCCCGCAGTGTCATTGTTTTCCACACAACTAAGATAATAGAATAAAATTATTTTCTTAAATAAATATTATAATTGTTTCCCTAAAAGTCAAAAAATTAACTTTTCTGCTCGGCCCTCACCGGCTGATGTTAAGTCATTTCTATGCGAATCTCGTCATTCCAGATTAATCGATATCCATGGATATTTAATCCAAGCACCAGTTCAAAAGATAAAAAATTTCCCCAGTGTAGATACTAAAGGTACCTTAAAAATGATAAAAAAAATTATTCAAGGCACACCGGGTCTCTGAATCACTTGCCTTAAATTTTTAATGACTCATAAAAATCCCAATTTATTTTAAAAAATTACATGGAATTTTACCGTCTTTACATGAACCCTAATTTCTTGATATAAGATCCTTCATTATTAATAAATTATTTGAGACTCTTTATAAGAAATTTTCATTAATGGTTCTCTTTGAAATTGGATAATCTCATCGACATATAGGAATTTTGAGATATATACCAAAATAAACTCTTGAATATGAATGAAATTGGCCAAAATGGTTAGTCATTCATAGATCACCAAAATAGAACCATCACCATTCATAAAATTTTGAATTGTTATCTTGAATTATATTAATACTTCATCCATTTACCTCTCTAAAACTATGAGAGAATTATCCATCCCCACTGAAGATCTATGATATAGTATAACCTATTGGTAGGAAAAACACTGAAATGCAAACTTAGAAACACTATGCTATATATATGTCCGCAAATGATAACTCTGAAAATCATGGTACATCATTTTCAAACCTATAGGAACTATCAATAAGAATGAGGGGAATTTCCTTGGATACTCACACAATGTAACTAGATCATCTATCCAATCCCAATAGAGGTTATTGTTCTCCCAATAATTTTATAATCTATATGGTTCCTCAACTAATGATATCTAGTATTGTAGTACCTCATAGTAAATGTCCCATATTTGTACCTACATCACACTAAGAAGAAACAGTGGGGACACTACAATCATCTAATTTTTAGAAACATCTCCCATATTTACAAAGAAAAATATTTTTGGGGATATCTTATTAGATTCATTATCCATTGATAGAGAACATTAGTTATTTATATGGAAATCCACCACCACATTATCATTTTATATTGATTAGAAATTCCCAAAATCATATTAATATAGGTACTCAAACTAAAACCTCTACATGAAGTAATGTGATCGTTGATTAATGATTTTTCTAATACATACGTGTTGAATATAATGTATAAACCATTGAACAAGAAGGTAATTTCTCATGGTACTCAAGGAGACAACAATATCTTAAAGAAACACCACACAATTTTAATATACATCTCTCTTTTAAATAAATACAATGTGTTTTATATATTTATACCCATATAACAATCAACAAAAAACACACTAAAACATATTATAAATATATTATAAAGGAAATTATATTCATAATATAACTACTATAAATTAAAATAAACTAAAAATTAAAATTTATTATATATAAGTTATATATATTTAATATGATTTAATTTTTAACTGATTTCCAATTCTCAAATAACACCCTAATGAATTAATAAATAAAAAATGACCAATTAAAAATGATTATTACAATATTATATAATATTTAATTAAATAAATTATCTAATATTAAATTTTGTATCAAATAATATTATGAATAAATAAAGTTTGACATTTTTATATTTCAATAAAATAATGGTTTAGTCATATTTTTAATTTTCATTTAATCTATTTTTGAATTTTAATTTAAAAAATAATATCACTATTGAATTCCTTAATTTAATATTTTTTTGAGGATAAACAGTTTTCTTCTTTATACCAAATTAATATTTAGTTGAGTACTAAAAAATATTTTTTTTAATAAAACCATATTATTTTATTCTTATATGAAGAAGTAACTTATAATAGAAATACTCAAATAAAATTTTCCATAAAAAAAAATTTAGAATTAGTGGAAATACATTTTCAAAAAACTATTATGAATTTAAAAATTATATATTTAACACCATGAATATTATTTTCTGAAAAATATTTTTTTTTAATTTAATAAAATATTAATATGGTAAATAATGGTTTTAATTTTATTTTAATAAAAATTATCTTCATAATCTATATTATTTCATTGAAATAATTTAAATTTTATAAAAATTATAAAATCTAGTTTTTTTAAATAAAAATAAATTTTTTTAAATTTTTTTTCATGTTATATGAATTTACTTTAAAACTAATGATCTGCACTGTTAGAAATTTAATGTCTTGAAATTATTTTAAACTTTTTATTCATAATTTTTAGATTAGATTATAATATAAATTTTATTTTTTGACCTTTAAAAATAATTACAATGTTTTGAAATATCAATAAAACTGATAAATGTATAAATATTGAAGAAGCTATTTACTGTGAAGAAAAAATCCAAAAAATATTAGAACAATATTTCAAATGGATGGTTGAGGGTTGGATTAACCATACATTATGTAATATTACAATTTTTGGATTATGATCATTTTACCCTTGAATAGTAACATCACAATATGGAAAATGTTAAGGGTGCTTCCAAAATTATTCTCATTTTCAAATATAATTGGGAAACCTTCTTTAACATCAACTTATTCTTTTACCATATTTTTAATTCCTAAAAATCATCCATTTTTTATCTCCAAGAAAACTATATAACATACCTAATCCTCTAGTAACCATTACTTATCTTAATACCTCCATTTCATGGAGATTTCTAATATTAAACTCAATATCTCGACATATGTATTACCTTCTTATTCATCATTTTTTGTTAACATTAATAAACAAAAACTTTCTAACAACATTAATATAAGAAAATTAGTCTAATTAAAATATCACTATTTAATTATGATAAATTAAAAACATTTATTTATTTATTTTAATTTACTATGAAAATTAGGGGAACATCAATACTTTCTACATTCAGGAAAAAGATTCCATGAATTGATATCTTCCATTTTTTCAAAATCAACTATCATGGCTAGTTATAATTATTGACTTCTTGAATAAATATTAAATAAATATTATTTTTATGTGTTTTAAATAGAAAATTATTATTTACATTCAATCCCACTAATTCATTGATCATCCAAGAAACATAGTGAAGTATATCTCTTTACTGCAACATCATGAAATGATGTGTATTGTATATGTTAATCAATTAAAATGGGTGGACAATAAATTTTAATTATAGAAATAATATTATATTTATAAAATTATTGTGTTTTTTAACTTATAATTAATATACTTCCTTCATCACCTCTTGTGTTATGTGAAATTATATCACTAATCATGTATTTGGTAGACTACTACCTCAATAGAGTAACAAATCACAATTTTCATATAATTTCATTAATATTTAGAAAAAATATGATTCAATACCATACATATATATATATCTATATAAGATAAATTTTATTCTTCAGTAATGATATTATTATAAATACTCAATCTCTAGTATCCCAGAACCATTTGATGCATGCATGGCCTTGCTGAGTGTCATTCTTGATGTTATTCGTAGTTATCTTCTTCAAATTCTTGGAGAACAATTACTGAATAGGTGATTTTAGACACTCATCTAGGGCATGCATACAACAAATGGTAAAAAGGAAAGAATTAGAAGTCATAAAGAGATGATGCTGAAATATTAAGATATATATAATCAAATGATCTTGAAACTCATTCAAGTATATCATAAAATGTAGAATTATCAGATTTTCATCATTGACTAAATTGAAAATTAGGGAATTAAAAAGTTGGATATTTGAAACATACTATTGAGGCCTTATAAAAGACATCCTTAAATATTGGTAAGGCTATACACCATGAAAATTGAAAATAAATTGATAGGGTCACATCTATGACCTTAGAAAAACCCAATATAGTTTGTCTCCTGAATACAGAAGATGAATTCTGAGCCTATAGTTGGAACCAATGATAATATAACATGTCAAATTCATTCTTCATATGAATAAAAATACAATTTAATTAACACGAAGTAAAAAAATATATAACTATCCATATTGGAAGATCTATGCATAGAGTATATGAATACATTCCCTACTAAAATTACTTATAAACCATATAAATAGATATGGTTAGTTGTATAATTATAATACAACCTCAAAATAAGATTTAATAATTGATGTTGACCAAGATGAAAAAAATATTAATATTACAGAAATATTTCATTGTTAAATTACAATTTTTATATAGAAATAATTTTATAATCTAAAAATTTGATAAAAAATTTTATTGAAAAAATTTTATTTGAAAATAATCCTTAAAACATAAAAATTAATATTCAATGCACTAAGATGTATTAATTCTGGGTATTGTTTTTGGGAGTTATATTTTTAATAAATATTCATTTCACACTTTTTAAAAATTTGCAAAAATTACCATGTTCAAAAATCAAAATGATGATTTATTAAAAATTATAAAAATGGTAAAAATGAATTTAATAAATAATTATATAATATTAAATAAATATTCAATATATTTCATGAATATTTGTATATAGAAGTGAGATATTTTAAAATATAGATAAAATTAAAATCATCTTTTCAAATAAAACAGTTCCTCCATCGTTTTTGTGTTCCAAATAAAGTGAAATGTTAATTTTAGTTGAAAAATTATTTAATAAGAAGAGTATAAGAAAATATATTGGTTTTTTTATAGATTTTTAAAAAATACTCTTAAGTGATACATAAACACAAACAATCCAAAATAATGATGAGATTCTTAAATAAACACTTACCACTTTGGAATATTCTGAATCATGATCTCTATTAAAGAAATAACCAGAAAATAAACATTAAATACCATGAATATAGATAAAATATTAATATATAAGATTAAATGGGGTACTATATACACCACATAAATTAAATTAGTGGTAGACATGGTATATTTCTCCTAGATGTAAAAGTGAGACGAGAAATGCATACCTCATTTATGACTTCTTTATTTATGTTCAAACATATTTAATAATCAATATAAACTTATAAATATATTAAAGAACCATATTTATTTATATTTTAGAATATATGAATTTTTATTACTTTTTTTCATTCATTTATTAATAAATATTTTTTTTAAATACTGGTTTGGGTGATAACTATAAGATTTTCATTTATGTTTTGGATTAATTATTTTTTTCCTTATACATTGATCATGGTTTTATTAAAATCAAAAATATTATCATGATATAAAAATAATTTATATCCATTTTTATAGGAAAAATTTATTGATATAAAAAATAATTTCACCGTTCATGGAGACTGTATGTCATATGTATGCATGAAAATTGTATTCATTTTTCAACTGATAGAGAGAAATAATGTTTGAAAGTAATTATAATTTCTATAATGATTATTATATCCTAGTAATAATATATAATTACTAAATATATAATTATTAACAATAATGAAAAATGGAGATGATAAAAAATATGGTCACTTTTTGTATGTGGTAGTCCAATCATAAACATAAAACACATTGTTGTACTACAAGTGATATAAAGGTTAGAAGGGAGATGAGTTATTATGCTAAATATATTATTTTATGATAAATACCATATTTTTCTATGAGGTAAAAAAACAATTACAAATAATATGATCAATTTATATGATTACAACACATTTGAAAGATATCCTTTAAATATCAACTAAATGGTATTAGGGTTAGTATTTTGGGATGAAAAGACCCTTGGGAATCTCTCTATGGTTTTTTATAAGTGATTTCGTTGGTGTTTTTTGGGATCGAAGTCTCATTGTGGTGTAAATAATTGAGAGCGGTAGTTTTCTATCACAATTTGGGTGAGGTTAAATTTCGGAATTGCATAAAAGATTAAATTATAATGATGTCAATCATATGTAAATTAATTCAAATGTATTTTCATTAGAACTTATTTTTGGTTTTGGTTCAAATATAATCACCAAATAAATTTTTTTGTTATTTTTTAAATCCTAGATTTAGTTTATTTACTTCGTTAACCTAATTTTATAGTGACATCATATACATATTTGTCATACTTAGAGGGATATCATTTTATATCAATTGTATTTATTTAGTAATAAATGTAAAATAAATGATATTTGAAACCATATCTTACCCCTTGTCATCTTTCATAATTTCAATGGTCTTTAAAAACATTAATAAAATAGTATTCTGATAAGTTCTCAGTACTTTCAATTTTGACATTATTCATTTAATTTAAATTCCAATACATATAAATCAATGTTTTTTGAATATAAATAATTCATCGATCATTAATTTAATCTATTAATAATAATATTTCAGGTAACACTATAAATCACAGAAATTATAAAACTTTTAATATTATTGATATCATTTATTTTTTCTGTATAAATTCAATTAATACTGAATTAATATTTCTATAGAATATAATATAAATATATAATAACTAAAAAATATAAATAAATTATTATTAATGAAATATTTTTATTATTCCAAATATTTAAATTTATATTAGTTCATGAATTTCTTTATTATATATGTGGACACATAATATATATTTAAAATTAAGAGGGTGAATTTTTTTATCTTTCTATTATTTAAATATTATGTTAGTTTCTTCTTGGAAAATCATCCATAAAACATATATATTTAGATATTATCAAGAAAAGGGTCTGATTTTTATCATATAATATTAATTAATATGAAATATGATGACCTTATCACATATTTTTAACCTAGATTAACTTGATTTATATTGTACCATGGTTATAAATTTTACCATTGTTAATATTCACATTTATCAAACTTAAAAGGTACGTATTTACCAAAAGATCGATGTATTATTCCAAATTTGAAAAACATTTTAATATGATTCAATTCCCATAATTTGAGGAAATGTAACCAATAAAAATCACGTAAAATGTGATTTTTTCAGAAATATTAAATTTTGGTAAAAAATATTTTTTATTAAATTATATCATGAAATTGATTACAATGAACACAATTATATTTAAAATAATATAATAGTTATAATATTAGTTTTAGAAAAATTTAAAACCAAAAATTATCTTTTAGTATTTTTGAATAAAATATACCGTTTTGAATACAAATCAATATTATTTAGTTTTTAGTCTAAAATCAATCTTATAAGAAAAATAAGATAATTTCAGAATTAGATATATTTTTTTGTTCATTTTAAAAATGATATAATTTTTATGAAGATGAATTTATATAATTTGTAAGACATAATTACAATATATTATCACCCATAGAAATAAAAAAAATTATGAAGAAAACATATTTCATAGGAATAAAATAATATTAATAAAAATTGTGTAAATATTTTAATAAAATCAATCAATTTTTTTATCAAGTATTCAATTAAGATATAATTCATATTTGATTTAATAAATTTCATACACTCCCCCCAATTCAATTGCTAGGATATAACAATAATATTTAAATAATAATATATCATGGCATTTTAAGATTGGTGTTTCATGAAATATATACTCTCGATACTAATTTTATTTCATTTTAATCTCAAATTTTCTAATTACCTCTTCAAAAAATACTATTCATGAAATTTAATCATTTTTTCATTGACTTGTGCTTGATATATGGTAATTCCTTTGATAAAATACCACATTTTAAAAATGTTTAATAAATCTACCTCTCAAATATATTTATAGAGAAATATGAATGTCATCTTGAGCAACATATATATGTGGTTTCAAATAAGAGAATATTATTAGGATGTGAAAATATCGACATAAATGATAAATGTAACGTTGAAGGATTATTAGAGTGTAATATAGAGGATAATAATAATATAGTTAACAATCCCAGAGTTGTAAAACTACAATGGGTTACAATATGAATGATTTATCTATAAGAAAAGTAAATTGATATATTTTTAACTTCCAAATTAATTTACTAAAATTTAGGGATTATTTTTCGATCTAGATAAAAAATAAAGAATATATAATGATATGATTTCCTTCCATGTGATAAGCTCAACATCATCATTTTGTTATTATTAGATTGATTTCTATTTCATCCATTATTCTAGAGAATGTATATTCTAGATTATTTTTATGCACAAATTACTAAAATAATTATATATCTCATTTGAGATCATAAATTCATTCCTTTGGCCTCTAAACATTTATAAAATCCAAAAAAAAGTCACAGGTTCTCAAATATTAATATTCATAACAAAACATCAAAAAATAATACCAAAATATCAACATAATTTATTCCTTAAGTAGTATACTTTAAATATCCTCCAAAATATGTCTGGCCAAAACCCAAAATGAAATGTTTTGGGAATAAGGTCACTAAATTTCTAAAATAAACTTATAATAATTCCCAAATAATGATACTTTTAATATCATATATAATTACCTTGATCACATGGCAACAGCTTGAATAAAAAAACCTTAATGAAAATATGCATACTCCAAATAATTAAAAATATCATTATTTCTTAAATTAATATTATATTATTTAATATAAATAAGAAAATTCTATAAATGCAATCAAGAATTACATTTTCACTGAATTAGAAATCATTTTCTATTTAATAATGTTATACCATTTTATTCTCAATATCAAAATAATTCTTATCCCAACTAAACATTGTTAACTAATCATTATGAACATATTTAAGTTTTGGCATTCCATTATTCATTTATTCTTTGAAAATATCAACTACCACCAGTCACTTTTCATAGTAATCAATTACATTCAACATATGCTTCCAAATCCATTAAAAACCATTCTCATTCTATATTTTTACGATTCATGATTTTTATAACTATAATATCATTTATTGAGTGCTTTTACAACATAATTAATAAATCTAACGACATAATCACTTTATCTATTCCACTTAAGCTGTAGTAATATTTTTTTATTAACCTTGATCCCTTATTTTCATCAGAGGTACATTACTTGGACACTTGGGTCATTAATTTTATTAGTTCCCCATATCCTTAATGATTAAAGACTAATTTTTTTGGGTTTATTTCACACCATTTCATTTTAATTTTTAATTTATTTTTTAGGAATACATAATGAAAAATCTCATTTCCATAAATAATGAACCATTGTGTTTCCATCCATATTTATCAAATGTTAGAATACCATTCTTTCTCTTCATCCCCATATCCATTTTTATCACTTCGAAAATATTTATCTATTTTCTTAATTAATTACATATGGGTGGAAAAATTATTTCTTTATCCTGATAGTACATAATTTTCTATCCTCATGTGATTATAGTGTTTGTGATTCTAGTTCCATTATATGTATTGAATTTCAAACATCAATGAAATGATCATTATTTCACAATGTATTATGTAAATACTCAATAATATGATATACTAGTTTTGTTTTGTTATCTTCTTACATAATAAATTTTTATTCTTCCATTTTTTCTAGAAGACAATATATTCCTTTCAATATCAACTCATTTTTATAAGGTTTATATTTTTCCATGAATAGTTCCATAAACTAATTTCATTTCATTATCGGTATTTCGTACTCATATTTAGTATTTGGAATAAAATATGACCACTATTCCATGTCCCTTGATCTGTAATAAACTTCCTTGAAAACCATATTTGTTAAATTAAATCCCAAAGTGAAAAATATCATTTTTAATGTACTTATTCATTTATCATCTACAAAGAAATTCATGGTTCAATTTAATGATAGAGGTTTTTGATGAAAAAATGTTAGAACATTATTACACAACATTATAAATTAGATGGTATCTCTACATGGGAAAAGTTATTAGTCATTAACTAATTTATCTTATCAAATGTAGTTATAATTTTTTCATTTTCAACAATGTTTTCAACTTTAACTTCTTTATCTTTCCCATTATAGGAATCCTAATAATGATTAAATTCCTTGACATCGATTTTATTCCATATGTACGGAGATATTTTGAAATAATGGAATAATGTTTATTTGATTACATCATTATCAATCATAATGTATAATTTAGTAACTTGTGATATATATAACATAGATTGAAAAATATGTGAATTCTCAATTATAGAATAATAAATGATGATTCATTAGGAATGTTATGAAAGTACCTCTTATGTTTACATTCTATAATCGACATTTTTCTAAATATAGTTCCCTTGTTTTTAGTAAAAATATATTAATTCTATATTTAATTTCCCAAACTAAAGTAACAGGATGCAAGTAATTACTTTATTACATTGGAACTATATAAAAGTAATTGCTTCTCAATGGAACCAATAGTTTAGTAGTGTTGAAGAATAAAATAAAAAATCATTTTTATATTACATTTATTTATATAATTAATACTATAAAACAAGTATTTCACCCTCAAATTTAATCATAACACTCTTATTAGTATTCTGAGTAAATGAAAAAAATAAACAGGGGAGTTCAATTTTTCAATCTTGATATTAATATAGTGAAATATATTAATTCATAAATAATACCGAATGAATAAATAAAGGTAAAAAAATTATGTATAAATAATACGATGAACTATATAATAATATATATATAATGGAAAAAATCAAATAATCACATGGATGTCAACTAGTGAATTCATAATGACTGAATTCATAATGTAAGATCTATTAAATGTACCATATATTCCTTATCCATGAAATTTGAAAACATAATTGTGATGTTATTCAAAGATAACTCTAAATAAATTGGTAATTCCTAAGAAAAAATTACAATATAGTTTCTCCCATGAGACCTACAAATTTTTCAAGGATATATAACCATCCTATTTAATCAGATACTAAGTCCAATTTTTTCTATATATGAATAAACAATAAAACATAATCAATATTACTAAAAAATTAAATAACTATTTCTATTAGAAAAACTAAGCATACAAAATATCAATACATTCCCCAATAGAAATGATTATAAATCATCTAAATAAATATTTTCATCTTTTTTTATTTTATATATTCTCATCATAAAGTTAATCAATGGGTGTTGAAATCGATTAAAATAATTTAAATAGATTACTTGAATAATGTTTTTGAAATATAATTATTTTTATTCCAAATTAATTTTTAATTAAATATAAATACCTCACACTTAATGATGAAATATCATTATTTAAATAAAAATTAAAACTATAAATTAATCTTCAAATAATTGAGTGTTCATGGTGGTGGGAAAATATATTATTGTTGTTATGTTAAAAATTGAATATCATTCGCACTTTTGAAAAAATGATGGAATGTACCACATTCAGAAAATAAAAAAAGATTAATCTTAAACAATTTTTAAAAATGTAAATCATGGTTAAATGAATTTAAACAACCATTGTAGAATAATAAATATAATCATGACAAATTTTTTTGAAAACATAAACATTGAAGTGAGTGGATATTTGAATGAAGATAGAAATAATGTCATCTTTTCTTAAATCAACTGTCTATTATTTTTAAATGAAAAATATGGGGAAATTGTTAAGTCAAAAAAATAGATCATGAATCATCATATTAAAAGAAAATATATTGGGTCGATGATATGAATATAGAAAAATTCCATAAAGGGATACTTAAAGAGAAAAAAACCCAAATAATTATGAAATTATGAGATAAAATCTTACGTATTTAGTAAATATTTAATTATTATAACCATAAAATATAGAAATTAAAATGAAAAATTAAAAAAATTATATAGATGCAATAATGATATATCATATCAAATTAGAATGTATATACACCAAACAAAATAGATTTGTGTTGCATATAGTATCTGTCTCATAGAATTAAAATTTATTGTGATATTTTTTATAAAATAAAACTAATTATAATAATCATTTACTTTAAATTTATATTCATCATATACATTTCATGGTTATTTTTTAAATTTATAGAATGACAAATGCCATACAATATTCATTGAAATGGTAGGTTGTGCTTGGGCATGAATGATATTTTCTTATTTACTATAGTTAAAATGAAAGAATGGTAAATAATAGTTACCAATTAGAAAAAAATTATTATTTCATATACATTATATATATTCAACATTTCCATGTTTATTAACATCCCACTACAACATTAGTGGAAAAATAAATCACAGTGCTTTGTGGAGGTGGTAGTCAACACGAATGCATGAGCGGCCTTATTATATTAAAATGAAGGTTATGTTAAGTAGTCAATTGAGAAATTATAATATCATGGGTGTAATTAACTGATAATTATTATATTGAAAAATTAAACCTATATTAATAACCATCCATGAAATATTGTGGTGGAAAATTAATTTTATCATCGCTGATGATATTAACCCATTCAAAAGAATGAAAATTCACCTATAGAATGTCTCTATAGATGTCGAAAATGGATTTCTTCCTTGTTTAGTTTCTATATGAAGATAACCATTATTTAAACAAGTGATTAAGGATTTTTCTTTTTATAATTGTGATGAGCGGCCCTTTTTGAATTTATTAATAGATTAAATTATAATAAACCCATTCTGAATCCAAATGTATCCAATTTTATAGGGATTTAAAAGTAGTATAGTATAAGATTCATATATCATTAACCAATAGAAAATGGACATGTTTTTTCCTTTTTCAAAACATATATTTTCATTTTAGCCCGTATTTAACCAATTTTATCATTAAGCATGGTAACATTTTTTTTCAACCAAAAATTGTTTTAATATTTAGTATAATATATCAATTTTTTAAAAAATTAAAAATTAATGATATTTCCCACAATATCTTACCCTGTTATCAAATTTCAAGATTTTTATTATTTTTAAATAATTTAGCAAACAATATTTTGATTAATTATCAATAATTTCATTTTTACGAATATCATTTAATTTGAAATCATATACACCATGAATATATTTTATTTTAAATAATATTCATTTAAGTATCACTAATAATTCGTACTCATCATAAAAACTTTTCTATATCAATAAATGACTCAAATTATATGACTTTTAATATTTTTAAATTCATTTTATTTTACCATTAAATTAATTTAATAATTATTGTATTAGTATTTCACAAACATTTATGATAATTTTATAATCACTACAAAATGGAAATATATTTTCCACCTATAAGATAATTTCACAAATCGAAAATTAACATTTATATTGATTGATTACTATGTTTTTCCTTATATGGATAAGTAATTTATATTTAAAACTAAGAAGGTGACATTTGGTGTAACATACCAAGTAAGTAATGAATAATAGATATTTTTATATATGTCTATTAACGAATTAGATAGTGTTTTAGAGGCTTAAAATAGCAATAAATCCAATCTTATGCATGAAATGTACTAATATTTTTAAAAGATTGATTTACTGCCATTTGATGGAAAACCATTTTTGAATCTATATTTTGAAAATTTTATAAGATATTATGTTCAAAATAAACTTATTCTTTATGATTGGGACATCAAAATTCAATTTTTTTGAATTTTTGGTATTTTTCTGACAATGTTCATTTTTTAATGAATAGTGAAAAATACTGCATTTTACATCAAAACTGCTTCTTAATCTAATTTATTTATGTGATTAGATTATCTTTTGAATTGGTTTTAAAGTGAAACCATAAAATATTTTTACCGTTTGATTCAATGGTGGACGTTGGAATTAATTTCACTTTGAAATTCGACATAAACAAATATCAATCTTTTGATATATATTGTTTCTTAAAAACGCGCTATTTGTTTTGACAGCGGGAGTTAATTATTAAATTAATTAATTCTACTTATTTATTATAATTAGGTAATATAAACATCATTTTTTAATTCGGAGTATCAAATAAACCTTAGGGTGAATTTTTGGTAATTTTCTGAAAAACTCCAATTTTTGATAAATAGTGAAAACACTAAGTGGTAATCAAGAAAACTGATTTTTCAGTTAAATGAAAGTCTACCACTACTGTGTATTGAATATTGAAAATCCAACATACATGGTTGTCATTAGTATGTAAAATGTGGTTCAATGGGATGAAAATAATTTTTTGGTGAATAGTAACATTTTTTTTTATTAATCGCGATTAGACGTAATTAGTGTAATTTAATGTAAAAATGATATTATAAAAATATGGAAACACCATGACACTTGTCCTACCCCTATTGGATGAGTCATACCCGACCAAGACAACCCATGGGTCGATTTAGGGGACCCTATGGAGCCTCTTGGGTGAGATAATGACTTTGATGCCTTTTTTTAAAATAAAGGTGAAAATGACACTAACATAAATTGTTTTACTAAAACAATTTTTAAAAGGGGTTATACTAATCATAATTTTGACTATAAATAATCCTTGGAAAGATAAAATTGTTAACTAAATCAGGATATTTTTTTATAATTTTTAGACATTAAATAAATTAATTTAATTATGACATCATGATGATGCAACGATGAACTCATTAATGAACAGTTTAAATAAAATGAAACGATAATATAAAATATAAGACCTAAACTTGTCCAAAAACTATTTGTATGGAAATATTTCGAAGCCTTATCATCTTATCTTATAAATATATCAATGTGGGACCTTATAAATTCGAAACACCTATGAAAATAAAATTAATAGTTTCATGATTTCCAAAAGCACCCCTCCTCTCCTCTTATAAAAGGCCCCCACCTCTACCTCATTTCACACACTCCTCAAGCGTTTGGCTCGGAAATCCCCTTCCCATTTACTCTCTCCACATCCCTCTCCTCATCCTAGAGGATTCACTTTGGGCATAATCCATTCAAAGGAAGCCTTTAGGCTCAAATCAAAAGGAGTTACACTTTTAAAGGTAATTCATTCTCTCATGTTCATTTGTTTTATTTTGCTTCTCCAACCCCCTAAACACTTTTTATTTACATCTTTTGTAACAAAACCAGTATATTCAATATACTATGATTTTGTTATAAGATTTATTCGAGCTACACTCTCACACAACTACATCAAATGGTTAAAGAACATACGGTTTCCGTGGATGGCGGAATTCTGCCTCCCGAAACGATGATTGTTCAATACTCATATAACACCTTCATAGGTGGCCATTATGATGTCACTCTTTTTATATATGATATATAATATTTTTATTCTTTCCTTAAGATTTTGTGTTTTTAATTGATGGAATACCATTATTGTTTCCATTATGGGTAAACACGATTTCTTCATTTTAGGAAGTGCGGACTACCGCCCCCTAATAGTGATTTGATTCGTTAATACCATATGTGGGATGTGTAAAGGATAAATTTAATGATATTATAAATGTTATTATACTGGAATTATAATATACTCTTATATCATTATGACTCCATTCCAGAAAATACGAAATAGAAATGGAAGTAGCGTTCATGCGTACGTACGGCTTACTGTCTCCATGAACGGTGCATTTCATTTCTTACCTCTAAATGTGATGTAATATTATAAATACATATATATGCTGAATATATATGATATATATGTTATCCAAATCATTAATATAATTCTGGATATAACGAACCTTTGACCAAATTAACAACATGTAAGTGTAAGAAGTCTATTTTTGACCTAAGAACCAAATACTGACAAAATGAACATTATTAACTTAAATGATTACTTGATGTTCATAACATGGTATAAAAGGAATAATGAATTTTAAAAATGTTCTCAAGCAAGTAGATATTAACTCAAGTTTATTATTCATGAGATTAAAGAACGACCGAGTCAAGTCGGACCCGAGGTATGGCACTTCGTCTCAATCTCCTTTCATTGAGACATATTTTGTTTTATACACAACCTTCTTTTATACAGTGTATAAACCCGTTTGACTTTTACGTTTATTCAAAAGGAATCTTCTTATACGAAGCGTTTACTAAATGAAAAAAGGGAATGTTTTTGTCATACGTATGCGGCGAAAACGACTTCTCCGCCGCCGCGACCGTTATTTGAGTTTCAGCTTCCTCTATAAGCCATACTTTTTTTAAAAAGAAAAAAATAAATACCATGTTTTACTTTTCCTTTATTTTGGTATTGAAAATGGTTTTCATAATGTTTTTATATCAATGTGTTGTATTGATATCTTGTGATTGAAATGTGGAAATGTTATGTTTTCTTTATGCATGTTTTATGTGATATGATTTTGTTGAGGTTCTTGGGCATGATTATGAAGACGGGTGGTTCCGTGATAAAATAAGGGCGGGTGAGCCCGATATAGCTCTCCAATGCATTGGGTAACGCAAAGGAGTGAAACAATAAGGTTTCTCCGAAGAGATTTAGGGAATATACTGTGATGGGTATTCCAAACGTAACCAAGAGGGTTACTCCCTACGTAAGGATGTTATGAATGCCTCAAGTTACCTTTATGTCTTATGATTTCTATGATTTATTCATGTTTTGGTGACGTATGTTAAAGTGCTTATGTTTTATGGGTAAAGTATGATCTCATTCTTATGTATATATGTACCTATGTTTCCTTTCCATATTTTTATATCCCTTACTGAGCTTTTTATGCTCATCCCAAGTTTTTTTGAAATGTTTTTCCAGGTCAAGGGAAAGGTACATGATATGATGATAGTGTCAAGGAAGTGTCAAGAAAGAATCCATGTTTTATTTTAAATATGTTTCCATTGATGGGAATGAATAATACTATCTTTATGTAACCACTTTTTTTATATGTGGAATGTAATGCAAGTTTTATGATCTAATTCTCTAAAAATCTAAAGCCGAAAATATCCTCAAGGTGTAATTTTGTAATAACTCAAGATTAAGTAAGGTTTAAGGATGGGGCCTTATAGTTGGTATCAAAGGTCGGTTTAGATAACATTAGGAGTTAGAATTCTATTAAATGATTATCCAAAAATATTTTTTGAAATTTTATAAAATTTAAAGATTACCATGTTGCTTCGCCTAAGATATTTCAGTTTAAAGAATGGTTTTCCATATAGGAAACAAAGAAGATTTTCTAGGAAGGCATACAGAGTATAATGACCTTTCGAATCAGTAACCAGAGATGGTCGGAATCATAATTGAGATGTTTACTGCACTGACGGCTCAGTTGAATCAGGTGGTAAATGGTTTTCGTGTTTATTGATTATATTTTGGTGTTTTCTAAGAGTAAAGAGGAGCATGAAAGACATTTAAGGGTTATCTTGCAAACCCTAAAAGAAATGAAACTGTATTGAAAATTCAGCAAGTGTGAGTTTTGGTTGCAACAAATTTCTTTCCTTGGACACATTGTTTCTAAAGATGGGATAACTGTTGATCCTTCAAAAACAAAAGTTGTGAAAGACTGGCCAAGACCCACAAATGTAACTAAGATTCGTAGGATCCTTGGTTTGGCAGGCTATCACCGAAGGTTTTTTAGAAATTTTTCACGGTTATCTAGTCCAATGACTAAGCAAACTCGGAAGGGTGTTAAGTTTATCTGGACAAAAGAATGTGATGATTGTTTTTAAGAATTGAAAAGAAGATTGGTGAATGCTCCAGTTTTGGCACTACCTTCCAGGAATGGTGAGTTTGTTATATACAGTGATGCTTCATTGAAAGGACTTGGTTGCGTCCTAACGCAGAATGATCAGGTAATTGCTTATGCTTCACGACAGATGAAAACTCATGAGGTAAATTACCCTACACATGATTTGGAATTAGCAGCTGTTGTTTTTGATTTAAAAATTTGGAGGCATCATTTGTATGGAGTAAAGTGTGAAATATATACCGATCACAAAAGTTTAAAGTATATATTCACTCAGAAAGAGTTGAACATGGGACAAAAGAGATGGCTAGAATTAATCAAGGATTATGATTGTACAATTCATTATCATACGGGAAAAGAAAATAAAGTGGCTGATGCTTTGAGTCGAAAAAGTAATGCTTCATTAGAAATGTTGTGTTTGGAACATGATCCTTTGGTTAATGATTTAAAGAACTTTGGCATAGAAGTTGTTGGTACAGGAAGTTCTTCTGTTTTGTTTCAGGTATCAGTGAGACCATCTCTATCAAATAGAATCAAGCAAGCACAGAAGCAAGACAGTGAGCTGCAGAAAAAGGTAGAGCTATTTCAGAAAGGTAAGTTTCCTGAATTCAACATTGATAATGATTGCATTTTGAGATTTGGGAAGAGTTTGTGTGTGCCTTGTGATTCACAGTTGAAGAGAGAGTTGTTATGTGAAGCTCATAGTTCTCCGTTTTCAGTTCATCCGGGCAGTACTAAGATGTATAGAGATCTGCGGGAGTATTACTGGTGGGATCGAATGAAAAGAGATATTGCGGATTTTACTATGAATTGTTTGACTTGTCAGCAGGTTAAAGTAGAGCGGCAGTTACCGAAAGGGATGTTTCAGCCTTTACCAGTTCCAGAGTGGAAATGGGAGAATATATCCATGGACTTTATTGTGGGATTACCGAAGACATCTCGAGGTAATAATGCAATCTGGGTTATTGTTGATCGCTTGACCAAGTCTGCTCATTTCCTTGCTATAGGAGATACTTTTTCCCTAGATCAACTTTCCCGTTTGTTTCTTAAAGAGGTAGTCAGGTTACATAGAGTTCCTCTCTCCATTGTATCTAACTGTGATCCCAGGTTCACTTCTATCTTTTGGAAAGGCCTTCAGAAGTTGTTGGGTACTGAATTAAATTATAATACATCTTTTCATCCTCAATCACAAGGGCAGTCAGAACGAACAATTCAGACCTTAGAGGATATTCTACGAGCGTGTTCGATGGATTATCAGGGATGTTGGGACCAACATCTTTCTTTGGTTGAATTTTCATATAATAACAATTTTCATTCTAGTATACAGATGGCACCATTTCAGGCATTATATGAGAGGCAGTGTCGAACTCCATCTTTCTGGGATGAAGTGGGTGAAAGGAAGTTGATGGGACCAGAATTGGTAAAAGAGATGGCAGAAAAAGTTCAGCTGATTCAGAAGCACATGAGAATAGCTCAGAGTAGGCAGAAGAGTTATGTAGACAACAGGAGGAAGGATCTAACTTTTGAGGTAGGTGATCATTTTTTTCTCAAAGTATCTCCATGGAAAAGTGTGATGCGATTTGGTAAGAAAGGAAAGCTGAGTCCAAGGATTATTGGACAATATAAAATTCTGGAGAGAGTTGGATCAGTTTCATACCGGGTGGCTTTACCTTCGAGTTTATCTCAGGTACACAATGTTTTTCACGTTTTGATGTTGAGAAAGTATATGCCAGATCCATCTCATGTTTTGAGTCCAGAGGTAGTTCAGCTGGAAGAGAACCTATCTTATGAGGAACAACCGGTCCATATTCTTGACCATAGGGAGCATGTGTTACGAAATAAGTTGATTCATGAGGTAAAGGTTTTATAGAAAAACCATATGGTTGAAGAGGCAACATGAGAATCTGAAAATGCAATGAGGGATAAGTACCCCCATTTATTTGATAAGTAAATAAATTGTGGGGACGCAATTTTCTAAAGGGGGGAAGGATGTAACATCCCAAGTAAGTAATGAATAATATATATTTTTATATATGTCTATTAATGAATTAGATATTGTTTTAGAGGCTTAAAATGAAAATAAATCCAATCTTAAGCATAGAATACACTAATATTTTTAAAAGACTATTTTACTGCCTTTTGATGGAAAACCATTTTTGAATCTATCTTTTGACAATTTTATAAGCTATGTTTGTCAAAATAAACTTATTCTTTATGATTGGGACATCAAAATTTACTTTGTGTGAATTTTTGGTATTTTTCTGACAATGTTCATTTTTTAATGAATAGTGAAAAATACTGCATTTTACATCAAAACGGCTTCTTAATCTAATTTATTTATATGATTAGATTATATTTTGAATTTTTTTTAAAGTGAAACCATAAAATATTTTTACCATTTGATTCAATGGTGGACTTTGGAATTTATTTCACTTTGAAATTCGACATAAACAAATATCAATCTTTTGATATATATTGTTCCTTAAAAACATGCTATTTGTTTTGACAGCGGGAGTTAATTATTAAATTAATTAATTCTACTTATATTATATTAATTATTTAATATAAACATCATTTTTGAATTTGGAGTATCAAATATAGCTTAGGGTGAATTTTTGGTAATTTTCTGAAAAACTCAAATTTTTGATGAATAGTGAAACCACTAAGTGGTAATCAAGCAAACTGATTTTTCTGTTAAATGAAAGTTTACCACTAATGTGTATTGAATTTTGAAAATCCAACATACATGGTTGTCATTAGTATGTAAAATGTGATTCAATGGGATGAAAATAATTTTTTGGTGAATAGTAACTTTTTTTCATTAATCGCGATTAGAGGTAATTAGTGTAATTTAAAGTAAAATGATATTATAAAAATATGGAAACACCATGACACTTGTCCTACCCCTATTGGATGAGTCATGGCCGACCAAGACAACCTATGGGTCGATTTAGGGGACCCTATGGAGCCTCTTGGGTGAGATAATGACTTTAATGCATTTTTTTTAAAATAAAGGTGAAAATGACACTAACATAAATTGTTTTACAAAAACAATTTTTAGAAGGGGTTATACTAATAATAATTTTGTCTATAAAAACTCTTTGGAAAGATAAAAATATTTCCTACATCAGGATAGTTTTTTTATAATTTTTAGACATTAAATAAATTAATTTAATTGTGACATCATGATGATGCAACAATGACCTCATTAATGAACAATATAAATAAAATGAAACGATAATATAAAATCTAATACCTACACTTGTCCAAAAACTATTGGATGGGAATATTTCGAAGCATTATCATCTTATCTTCGATATATATCAATGTGGGACATTAGAAATTCGAAACACCGTGGAAAATAAAATAATAGTTTCATGATTTCCAAAAGTGCCCCTCCTCTCCTCTTATAAAAGGCCTCCACCTCTACCTCATTTCACACAGTCCTCAAGCCTTTGCCTCAGCCATCCCCTGCCCATTTACTCTCTCCACATGCCTCTCCTCATCCTAGAGGATTCCCATTGGGCAGAATCCTTTCAAAGGAATCCTTTAGGCTCAAATCAAAAGGAGTTACACTTTTAAAGGTAATTCATTCTCTCATGTTCATTTGTTTTATTTTGCTTCTCCAACCCCCTAAACTCTTTTTAGTTACTTCTTTTGTAACAACACCAGTATCTTCAATATAATAGGATTTTGTTATAAGATTTATTCGAGCTACACTCTCACACAACTACATCAAATGGTTAAAGAACATACGGTTTCCGTGGATGGCGAAATTCTACCTCCCGAAACGATGATTGTTCAATACTCATTTAACACCTTCAAAGGTGGCCATTATGATGTCAATATTTTTAAATATGATATATAATATGTTTATTATTTCCTTAAGCTTCTGTGTTTTTCATTTATGGCATACCATTATTGTTTCCATTATGGGTAAACACGATATCTTCATTTTAGGAAGTGCGGACTACCGCCCCCTGAAAGTGATTTGATTCGTTAATACCATATGAGGGATGTGTAAAGGATAAAGTTAATGATATTATAAATGTTATTATACTGGAATTAGAATATACTCTTCTATAATTATGACTCCATTCCAGAAAATACGAAATAGAAATGGAAGTAGCTTTCATGCGTACGTACGACTTACCGTCTCCATGAACGGTGCATTTCATTTCTTACCTCTAAATGTGATGTAATATTATAAATACATGTATATGTTGAATATACATGATATATATGTTATCCAAATCATTAATATCATGCTAGATATAATGAACCATTGACCAAAATAACAACATGTAAGTGTAAGAAGTCTATTTTTGACTTAAGAACCAAATACCAACAAAATGATCATTATTAACTTAAATGATTACATGATGTTCATAAAATGGTATAAAAGGAATAATGAACTTGAAAAAGGTTCTTAAGAAAGTAGAGATTATCTAAAGTTTATTATTCAGGAGATTAAAGAATGACCGAGTCAAGTCGGACCTGAGGTATGGGACTTCGTCTCAATCTCCTTTCATTGAGACATATTTTGTTTTATACACAACCTTATTTTATACGGTGTATAAACCCCTTTGACTTTTACGTTTATTCAAAAGGAATATTTTTATACAAAGTGTTTACTAAATGAAAAAAGGGAATGTTTTTGTCATACGTATGCAGCAACAACGAATTCTCCGCCGCCGTGACTTTTATTTGAGTTTCGACTTCCTCTACAAGCCATACTTTTTTAAAAAAGAAAAAAAATAAATACCATGTTTTACTTTTCTTTTATTTTGGTATTGAAAATGGTTTTCATAATGTTTTTATATCAATGTGTTTTATTGATATCTTGTGATTGAAAGGTGGAAATGTTATATTTCATTTATGCATGTTTTATGTGATACGATTTTGTTGAGGTTCTTGGGTAGTATTATGAAGACGGGTGGTTCCGTGATAAACTAAGGGCGGGTGAGCCCGATATAGCTCTCCATTGCATTGGGTAACGCGAAGGAGTGAAACATTAAGGTTTTCTGAAGAGATTTAGGGAATATACTGTGATTGGTATTCCAAACGTAACCAAGTGGGTTACTCCCTACGTAAGGATGTTATGAATGACTCAAGTTACCTTTATGTCTTATGATGTCAATGATTTATTCATTTTTTGATGAGGTATGTTAAAGTGCTTATGTTTTATGGGTAAAGTATGATCTCATTCTTATGTATATATGTACCGATGTTTCCTTTCTATATTTTTATATCCCTTACTGATCTTTTTATGCTCATCCCAAGTTCTTTTGAAATGTTAATCACAGGTCAAGGGAAAGGTACATGATATGATGATAGTGTCAAGGAAGTGTCAAGAAAGAATCCATGTTTTATTTTAAATATGTTTCCATTGATGGGAATGAAGAATACTATCTTTATGTAACCACTTTGTTTATATGAGGAATGTAATTCATGTTTTATGATCTAATTCTCTAAAACTCTAAACCTGAAAAGATCCTCAAGGTGTAATCTTGTAATAACTCAAGATTAAGTAAGGTTTAAGGTCGGGGCCTTATATTTGGTAATATTGATTGATTTAATTATTATATTGGATATTTTTTGAGATATCATTCTGTTAAATATATTAATTTATAGCGTATGATGATAATTTTTGAATTAACAACATCCAATTATAATTAAGATGAAATATTATACTTTACCCAATATTAACCATATTTACACCTTATTTGTGTGAAATATTTTATCATAGTTACTTCTCATGCTGACTAAAAATTATTGTGTCAAAATTTTCAAATTTTAACATTATCATTAAAAATATTTTATCCATTTTTCATGATTATATTTATATATTTTTAAGTAATTAAATTAAAAATAGATTCATAATAGTCAATAAATTTTTTTTTCCAAAATAAATTTTTTTATATGTATAAATTTTTTTCAATCTAAATTAAATCTGATAATTGATTACAATTAACATAATTGGATTAGTTAGAATGAAATATAACTAATTTTACATCAAAATAATTTTATATATAAATGAATATTTTCAATTTTTTTATAAGAAAATATATTTTCTAATAACAGTAGTATATTTTACATTATAATGTAAAAAATAAACTTTTCATTAAAATATTATAATTTCAACCACAACATAATATTATATGATTATTTCAAAAAACTTATAGTTTTTATTAAATATAATTTATATAATTTAAAGAAATTAATTATAATACATTCTCATAGTAAATAATTAAAAGTATTTATGAATAAAAATTATTTCTAAAGAATAAAATATCATTATATAAAATTGAGAACTTATTTCAACTGCATTAATTAATCTATATTTATAAATTTAGTTATTTATATATATATTACATAATTTGGTTAATAATATTCTCAATTCAATTGGATATTTTATAATGGTTTTATTTCAATAATAATATTTTATGGTTTGGTTAAGCTTATTGTTTCATGTTTTGTATGCTATTGGACCAAATATATTTTTATAAAAATTTAACAGTGTCACAATCATATCAAAATAATCTATTTTTATTATCCAAAACTTTTTAAAATGTATCTTACTCATTCTAAAGTATTCATATACTGTTATTTTTATGTCCTGTTTGAGGCATGTGTTGGGTGTGTTTGGGTGAGTTTTGGGAAACAAATATGGTTTTGGGGTAGTGCACAATTGGTGCATAGTTTTCCCAAACAATAAACACACACCTAGAAACTATGATCCATGGGAATGAGTGAGGTCCCACAGTTGTAACATGTTTCTAACAAACCATTATCCCATCTATGAAAAATTGTGCACCCTATACAGTATGGGATAACATTTTGGGAGCATGGGTTGTCTAACTATATGAAGCATCCAAAAAACTATGTGTGTGTAATTTAAAAGCCAAGAAAATCTACTGAATATTTTTCAAAGTACCATTTTATATTTCTAAAAACCCACACTCTACCTATCGTGTTTTCCATTTCTCATTTAGTTTCCCTATAGTATTCTCATAATCCTTGTACACCTTTAATTTTGAATCAATGAAATGTTAGAAAAAATCAACCCCTTTCATGTCTATGATTTCATAAATTTTTAATTCCATCCCTCTACCATCATCCAATTACATATAAAAAGATGAATTAATATATTTATAATAGAGCATATCATGGTTTTAATGGAGCTTATTTATTTGGATCCTAATACTATTTTTTGATTTGAAATATCCTTCTCCTTTGTGAATCTAGTAAGTCTACATAAAATTAGGGATTATAGTTTTTTAGAGTTTGTAAAAAAATCATATTGTAGTTAGTATAATTTATAATTTCTATTTCCTTTATCATGATATCATGTTTATATTTGTATAATTTTGTTTCCATTTTTTATTTTTTTAAACTATAAAACAGATTTGATTCCCTTTTTATTGTGAGACGCACCATGGATCCCATTAAACACAATAGATATAATGAGACTAAGGATTATTGATTCCCATGGGAAATTCTTATATCAGTGGAGTAATGATACATTGAAAGAAAAAAATGTGAATAATGGTTATATATAATTGAACTAAATCATTGTCTCATTGTTAGATAATGGGATTTAAAGCATTGACTGGCTCAACCATAAAGGATTAAAGAGATGATTAATTATTGATCCTAAATGGATTAATAGGGGAATATGTCAACTTGTTACATTTGATAAATATATTGAATGATGGTTGTGTTAATAAATTAAATGGTTCTCTGTGTTTTGAGTGATTGATAAGAAGGTCACTAATGTTAAAAAATGATATTTATCTTTATGTAAAAATGAAAAATGAGTTATTTTTAAGGGAATAATGATCCAATTACACATGGGGTGTTTGAATGATGCTCTAAGACCATAGTGTATAATTATATTTTAATACTAAAAATGAGTTTTGGGAGACATAATAATATATCTAGTAACCACGAGGTGATATACTGATAACTAATCCCCCCCAATGAAAGAATTTTAATTGATAGTGGATGATTCTCCAAGGATCTATGATAATGGTACCCAGATGAACAATCCAGGTCACCAAATGAAAATGGAACCAAAATGAATAATAAATCCCATTAACGGAGTAGAATTTATAATTAATAAGATGTATGGTTCATAGACTATAATGGGCCAATGAAGGAATAAATTTGTTGACTGATAGATAATAGACGTGAAACTTGTTAATTTTTTCCATTTTATTGTATTTATTTATAGAAATTAACTATATTTTATATAATTAATATTTCATGAGGCATCAATGGTTTTGTCATACTAGGTTGTACTCACACACTAACTGAGACTCTTCATTGGTATCCGAATAGAAGTCATGCTTGCATGAAAAGATTTTTGAAAAAAACTAATGTTAGATGGATGATTTGGGATTTAGGATGGGGCATGGAGGAAGGAAATGGACATGAATTTGGGAGCCACATAAATTTTTTTAGGTTGTATTTATTTTGTTGTATCATTAAAATCCTAAAAATTATATTGAATAATGTATTTATATCATTGTTTTATAGTCATTTTCCATGTTCTGTATTTAATCATGTTTTGTGGGGTTGATTAAGTATTATTATCATATCTTGGATATATTTTATATTGATTTTCACAATTTTGATGATTTGATAAAGAGTTTATAGTATATCATTGTTATATATTATTTAATAACTACCGGTTAGTAACTTATTTCATATGCGGAGGTGCACGTAAGGTCTTGTGGTGAACAAACATGAGGTACTGATATGTGGAAACCAAGTCATGGTGTTATAAGGTGATATTATAGGGTGTGTTCATTTCAATTATATAATTATTTTATAACGTTATATTGGATACTAGGATAAGTCAACACTATAAATAATCTCTTTCATGGTAGTAACTAACACATGTGTGGAGTAAACACTAGTTACTAAGGAATAATCATTTTCATGATGTTTTTTGTTATAAGTGAGTTTTTTTCAAAATGTATAATTCAATTTTAGTGTGATGTTATTAATTTTATGTTATTTTCCTCATGGCCCTATATGTCATGTTAGTTTTTTATAGATGAATCATTTTAGGCCCTCAATAATTTATACATAATGCATTATTTTGAGAAATCATGGAAAATAGCATATGAGAAAGTTGTGGGTAAAAAAATGATTATCCAAACATTAATGATTGAAAATTTTAATAGATCGTAATAAGTAATTAAAATTTTTAAGTGATGATAAATGTGGTAATTTTATATTATAATTAAATGGTTTTCTAATAAGAAAATTTTAAAATACAGAGTTTTTAAACTGTGGTTGACATGGCCCATGTTAGGGATGGGTATGGATTGTTCTTTTACTGTTGGTTTGATAGTAAGTTTGTGTATGTGAGATGACATATTATAGACTTACATGAATATATCTTGTTAGAATTATTTAAATATATGTTATATGTCTAGATATGTTTTCTAGTAATTATCGAGACATGAAATTACGATGAAGATTGTTTTTTTCATTTCTGAAGAAAATTGATGGAAATGTACCAATATTAGTGACAAAAGAATCTATGATTGATATAGGTGATGGGTCAGAAGAGATATTCTATTAGAAATTTTTCACATTAGGTAGTTCATGGTATGATACAAACATAAGTCTATGTAGAATATATTCGATATCACTAAGGAATTCTAGCTGCAGTACCCACGAATGTTCACCGCAGAGGGTGGACTGGAGGTAGTTGAGTTTTGTTATTATATACAGACCATCTTATATCATTTATAGACATATTTGGATAAATTAATCAAATTAAATGCCTATATTTTGTAGGTATTAGTCATTCATTGATGGTATATTTAATAATGTGTTATGAAATTCGAGAGAATGGAATATGAGTAATTTCATGATAAATTTACTGATAACTTTTATTTAGAGATGTTCAGCATGAAGAGGTAAAAATAGTTTATGATGTTGACCTAGGGAATCATGTTAGTGATGGAATATTCTAGTTTCATAACTTACCTACAATTATTTTTCCCGGACTTGTAGGTGGTGAGGTAACTAAGGAGATATGTTTTTAGGATGGAAAAAAATATTAGAATATATCACAGGATAATAACATCCTTTTGAAGATGTTTTCTAAGGTAGTGAATTTAGATCTCAGTTCTACGTAGAACCTAAAATAGGCTTTTAATGGATGACATTTTTTCCATTGGATGACTAAACTGTATAAATTTTGAGGCTGGGAAGCATTATATTTTTAATATTAACTATGTAAGGGGATAACATAGTATCCTAGGAGAAGGATTACTTACACAGATATGTAATCAAGTGTTCTTAATTAATTTTGGATAGATAGATGACATAAATATCCAATTTCCCCAACCACTAGTAGAGTATCAAGTTTTCTGTAGTATGGGTCATTTATAGAAGAACATCAGGAATCCCCAACCAATGGGGGATGATGTAGATGGCTATAATGAACTAGAGCACTAGATGTGGGTCTTTCTAGCATTATTGGTCAGGTAGTTAGAGTTCTAATATCTATTGGGGTCGAGCAGGAGGACATGGTACATCATATAATGTGTTCATATATAAGTAAAGTGGTGAAAAACAGGGGACCCCTAACGGAGCATTGGGTAGAGGGGCTGCTCTGTTTCATGCAGTTCAATCTATAAAGTTGAATATACAGGTTGTCCCATTGATATTCTGAGGTAAAATGATTATGTTATATACACATTATAGTGATTTATTTGATTAACCAACACTGCATTCTTTAATATATGCACTACTTAGAATGGACTGATTAAAAAGGTAGAGTTTGTTAATTGAGATAATATGAGAGACACATTGTTGTGTGAAAATTCAATTGTAATAAGTCTATGTGACGGATATTCCATTTTCACCATGAAATTGTTTGCAAAACTAAATGTATTCAAATTGTGGGTACCTAAATTCATGTGTTCTCCACTACTATCACTTCTTGGGTTTCACTTTGGTAGAAATATAGAGGGGTGAGACTTCTACAATTATATGGTATAACCTCTAACTTTCTTCTTCCTTTCCTTATGTTTCTTCCTCTCTAAAATGATGTATACATTTGAGGTATCTGATGATGGGAGTATGGTGGATCTTGGAACATAATGTGGTTGTTTTTTTATGGTTCCATTAATTTTGGATGGTCTTTTGATGGATTTTAGGTATCCATTTCATTAGTGTTCCTCTTCCCATAGTCCTCACATGATTCCCTCCCTTCCTCTTTTTGTGAGTCTATTTTTCTTAATGATGTAGGCATTTTGTGTGGGTTCCTCCTCAGCTTATATCTTCCTAGTTTCATGCCATTTTTCTAGTATGATCAGCTTGGATCCCCACATAAATGTTTTTTATTTGTTGTGGTAGTTGGTTTATCCTTCCCATGGTGGCATTAGATCAGCTTCGTGCATCTTGGAGCATTTTCCTCATCATGTTGTTTCATTATTGTAACTTTAGTGTTAGAGAGAACCTCGTGGGATCATTACATCGATGCTTTCTTCTGATGACGATTATAGTGGTGAGGATATATGTTTGATAGGAGGGTGTTTGTATATCCCACATGGTCCCCTTCTACCTTTACCATGCCTAGGACCTCATTCCCACCCCTCTTCTCATGGTCAGTAGGGTTCGATGGATCCTCAGATAATTGGGCAGTATCATTCGGGTGGGCTTTAGTTTTCTAGGGAATAATCCCCTCATGAGTAAATGAGGATTATGGGGTTTTGGTGTTCATATAGGCTAGAATAAATTATTTTTGGAGGTGACAACATTTGTGATGTGTTTTAGATGTGCATTGGTGATGGTTTTTAGTAGAAGTCATTGTCCACAGACTTTCAGAACTCATGCAGCAGCATGGGCTCGACACTGTTTGGCACCCACTTTTGTTTTCATAATTTTATGACTATGATAAATGTATTTTTTTCTAGTTTGAATATTCTATATGATCATTGTGTTCCTCGGTTCTTGGAATTATGAAACCAGACCTAGTATAATGGGTTTCTCCAGATGACATTTGGAGTGGGTAGTTTTCACGATACCATTACTATCCAGATTAGGATGTCTGAGAGGGAATAAAAATTTTTATATGTACCAAGCCCATCCATCCATGTACGGAATATATAGATGATCAATGATGAAAATTTTGATGAATTGAATAATGTTATTGATTTTTGGTAGGTGATTTTCGTTGTAAACATTATCTAGTTTTTTATGGCTTTGGGTTTTTGGACCATTGGGTAATTATTTTTTACAATATGTCGTTGATGTCATGTGGGCTTCACCCTCTAACATTAATAGGGGGTTTATGATAAAAAAATTTATTTTTCAATCATTACGGAATGTTCACATTAGGTTACAGATTATCATTTCCTTTGGAAACATTACATATGTTACATTCTAGGTTTTGACTTGATTTTAGATATGGATTGGAGAGCATAGTACTAAGCCCACATATTTTGATACAATAAGAGAATAAAATTTCAATCTATTTCGGTTTACTATTATTTTCAACATAGATAATAAGATATCCTAGAAGTCCATGCCAAAACATTTCATTAGAAACATGATGATCTCACCAAACAGGTTTCAATTATTATTTTTGACGATGGGTGGTGTGATACATTATTTCATTCCAAGAAATGTTGTTTGATTTAAAAGTTTTTTTCCAAAACACATATCTCATTTACCACCTGAGAGATATTTTGAAATTATAATTTATAAAATTTCAATATATGATCTTGTTTCCATTATTATTACAAATAATAAACAAAAATCACTTCATGGGATTCAAATTCAGCAAGAATAATTTGTTGATAAGGAATTTATCCATATGTGTATGTATCCATAAGTTTCTCTAGTTTTTTTCTAAGAAATAATGTGAAACATTAAATTTATTTTTCAAAATAAAAATTCAAAAATATATGGAATTTAATAACCATTATCTTATACTTCATATTGATGATCTCTTTGTCTTTCTATGAGGTGCATGTGTGATCTCAAAAAAAATTCAAGTCATTATATCATTAGTTGACATTGAGACATTTAGATATAATATCGACTTCTTTGTATCTTAGATATGGCTTATAAGTGATCATAATGATTCTATTTTTTCTAGAAAATGCTTCAAATGTGCATACAGATATAAAGAAAAAAATCATTCAACTATACCAAAATCATATTGTTTTTTCAATGAATTAAATCGTGGTGAAATAAAATAAAAGTGATGATCATTCTCAACATCTTGAAATAATTTATAGTAAAATGAGAGAAAAAATTATATAAATCCTAGAACATAAGTGTCAATTTAGGATGAAGAATTTATATTTCATGGGCCACATATTCTATAGGAATGAGATATTAGAGAACATAGGGAATTATTATATAGTTGTTTATAAGGAGCATCCCATTACTCTTATATATAATTCTTTTGTGGTTTAGTGGGCTATTATCAGAGATTATTTTTATAATTTTCTATTTTGGAAGTTCCTCTTTAAATTTATGAATGTGAAGGACTTCATGATTGAATGGTCGAGATCATATGCAGATTATTTCAAGGATTTAATTATGATATTGACCACTTCACAAATTTTGATGCAACCACTGTTGAGTGTTGACTATACATTGTTATAAAATGTGTGTATAATTGTCCATGGGGAAATATTGATGTAGAGTGGTCGAGTTACACCATATGGATCATGATAACTGGTTCCACATGAACATATTTCTCCTACAAATTATCTCATGTTTTCCATAGTGGTTTTTGATATAAATTCTTAGTGGTAATACCTATAATGAAAAAGGATTACTAGTGTATACCAACCATTAAATTGCAATGTACATCTATTGATAATGATATTTAAAAATCTGATAGTGGAAATGTGTTTATTGTATGAATTTTTTTACATTGAGATAGAATATTTGAATGGGAAGGTAAATAGTGTTGATGTTTCATTGACATGCAATAAAAATATTTAGTCATTACATGAGTCATTATATGAGTGGAAGATGCTGAAGTTTCTAGATAGTGTGAAAAATATATGTTCTAAAGGGATAAAAAGAGACTAAAATCATGTCTTTCTCATTTAATTCTGCACATTGAGGCATATCCAAGAAAGGGAATACTAGAATATAATGTGTTCAGCCTTAAGGGATTTCTTTGAAGGTTGGATGCCACATTTTGATTAGACTACACATGAATATTATGTAATCTCTGTCTAGAGATTTTTTGTTTTGACTATGTGTATACGAGAAGATTGTTTTCATGAATTTACTGAATCAAAGTGGGATGTAAACCAAGGATTGACCAAATGGTATGATGACCAAACTATGATATATTTTTTAAAGGGAATGAAGAAAGTTATTATAGGATTTATAGAATAATTCTACACTACTATGTAGGTTATGGGTGAGAATTGGAATCATAGTGGTATGTTATATCTATTTCCCATTTTGGAATGGAATTGGAATTAAATTACCATATATTTTTTATAGTTATTCTATGGACACCAGAAAATAATGATAAAATATGGGTGACTGTCGACTGGTTGAAAAAAGTGACCAATTGAATTCTAATAAAGGATTATTATGAGGTTGATCAGTTGGATGACTTATCTATTCATGATGTATTCCTTTTTCATGGGGTTACACATAGTACGGATTAAGATCATTATTTGTATTGAAAATTTTTCTCAGAGAAAGGATTTAATAAGTATTTGGGTACTATGGTTTTTTATGTAAAAATTTTCACCCAAAGACATATGGGAAATTGATGTGGACTATTTAGATGTTAGTTGAAATGGTTTGGTCATACTTCATATACTAGGGATGATCTCATGATAATAACATATTTATTTTTTTGGTCTCCTATAAAATTATCTATCATTTCAATATTTATATGTAATTATATGAGGATCTTTATGCTTGAAATTGTAGATCAACTTTGTGTTGGATGGATGTAGGTGACTCAGAGTTGTTGGTGCCGAGTCTCGTGAAGGATAAATTGTAATAAGTTCATTTCATTTTGAAATATGTGGATATGTTATAGATTATATATTAGTATTATAATGAATGATGATATCTTCCCATTTAGTATATAGTGGGTGATCGGATTTTCATTATAGATTCAATATGATTTGGTCACATTATGTTTCAAAAGAAACAAAAGTTGGTGCCCATTTTTTTGTATTGTCTGAGATTCTGGAGAGTATCATACCCGTGAAATGTAGATTATCTGTTCCACATAAGTATATTTCAATTAATTATTTTTTTCACGTGGATCAAAATTATCATTATCACCTTGGACCTTTTAATGTGATTGACATAGATGATGATGAGCTTGAGGTTGATGCGCCCTTTGGGAAGAATCTACTTTGTGTTATCAATCGTAGAGAAAATGCTTTTTATGGAACTAATGTGATCGTATTCTGAGTCCCTATGGAAACATGGTCATGTTCAGAAGGAAACATGTTAGATAGAAATTGATATATAGTCCAAGTGGTCCAAACAATTAACTTTGTATTTTTAATGATGCATTAGATTACGGCTTAAAGATGATATTTTATAGGGTATGTAGATTGTAATATCCTTACCGTTTAAAAACATATCATACACATTATAGGTTTATACTTTCTACTTTTTTTATCTATTTTTTGTTAAGGCTTGTATTGGTTGTGTTTGAGATGGATTTTGAAGCATTTTGAGGGTTTCTAGGAAGTCCATAGTGGGCACACAGTTTTCTCAAACCATGTGTTGACCCCTAAAACCCACGAACCATGGGATATATGGGAATAAAAATGTTATAATAGGATTATAAAAATTCGCCCACACATTAGAAACTATGAATAATATATAAGATGGGCACAAAGTTTAGTGACACGGTTTGTCTAAAATGGAAACATGTTCAAGAAATTGTGTGAGCAGAATTTTTGTGCACCAATAAATTAATTAAAAATTTGAAAACCCACAATATTTATCTAAAATAAAAATAACTTTACCAAGAATGATTTAATTTTCTCTTAGTGTCTTGATATATGATTCTTAAGATCCTCAAACTAAAAACATTTTGAATCAAATAACCGGTGGAAGAAATCAACACCTCTCTGATATGTGATCTCTTACTTGATTAGGTTTCTCTATAGCCTATCATCATATTCCTTTGATGATAGATCAATTTATTAATTGTTCTTGGAATATGGGTATGTTTTAATTGATATTTTTTCTTTGGATCTAGATCATAGGTTTTTTATTTGAGTCCTCCATCACTATTGTGAATCTATATGTTCTTATAAGGCCCCAGCCTTAAACCTTACTTAATATTGTGTTATTACAAGATTACACATTGAGGATATTTTCAGGTTTAGAGTTTTAGAGAATTAGATCATAAAATATGCATTTCATTCCACATTTAAACAAAGTGGTTACATAAAAGATAGTATTAATTTTTCCCATCAACGGATACATATTAAAAATAAATCATGGATTCTTTGTTGACACATTCATGACATTATTATCATATCATGTACCATTCCCTTAACCTGTGAAAAACATTTCAAAAACATTGGATGAGCATAAAAAGATCAGTAAGGGATATAAAAATATTGAAAGGAAACATGAGTACATATATACACAAGAATGAAATAATATTTTACCCATAAAACATAAGCACTTTGACATACCTCATCAAATCATGAATAAATCATAGAAATCATAAGACATAAAGGTAACTTGAGGAATTCATAACATTCTTACATAGGGAGTAACCCTCTTGGTTAAGTTTGGAATACCCCTCATAGTATATTCCCTAAAACTCTTTGAAGAGACCTTAACATTTAACTCCTTCGCGTTACCCAATGCATTGGAGATCTTTATCGGGCTCACCCGCTATTTTTATATCACGGAACCACCCGTCTTCATAACAATGCCCAAGAACCATAACATAATCATATCACATAAAACCTGCATAAAGGAAACATAAAATTTCCACCTTTCAATCACAAGATATCTATACAACACATTGATATAAAAACATTATGAAAACCATTTTCAATACCAAAATAAATTAAAATTAAAACATGGTATTTATTTTTCATTCAAAAAAAAGTTATGGCTTGTAGAGGAAGCTGAAACTCAAATAATGGTCACGACGGCGAAGAAGTCATTGTCGTAGCATACGTACGAGAAAGAAAACATTCCCTTTTTTCGTTTGGTAAACATTTCGTATAAAAATATTCCTTTGGTGCAATTGTAAAATTCAAAGGGGTTTATACACCATATAAAAGAATGTTGTGTATAAAACAAAATATTCCTAAATGAAAGGAGATTGAGACGGATTCCCTTACCTCATGTCCGACTTGACTCGATTGCTCTTTAACCTCCTAAATAATAAACTTGAGTTAATTTATTCATGATTAAGAATATTTTTCAGGTTCATTATACCTTTTATATCACTTATTACCATGTCATGAATACTATGTAATTTTTAGGATAATAATGGTCGTTTTTTCGACCCTGGGCAATTGAGTCAAAAATAAACTTCTTGTAATTACAAGTTGTTCATGGGGTAAAATATCTATTATATTCAGAATTATATTAATTATGTAGATATCATATATATCATATATATCCATTATATACATGCATTTATAATATTACATAACATTTAGAGGTATGAAATGAAATACACTGTTCATGGAGACGGTAAGCCGTACGTATGCATGAACACTACTTCCATTTCTATTTCATATTTAATGGAATTAAAAAATAATGATACATAATAGTATTATAATTCCATTATGGTATCATATATAATATAATTAAATATATCCTTTATACATATGGTATTAACGGATCAAATCACTTTGAAGGGGCGGTAGTCTGCACTTCCTAAAATGAAGTTATCACATTTACCCATAATGGAAACCATAAAGGTATGAAATAAATGAAAAATACAGAAGTATAAGGAAAACATAAAGATATTATATATCATATATAAATATAGTGGCATCTTAATGGCCACCTTTGAAGGTGTTATAAGAATATTGAATAATCATTGTTTCATGAGGCAGAAATTTTCCATCCACAAAAACAGTATGTTCTTTAACCATTAGATGTAGGTGTCTGTAAGTTTATCTCAAATACTTCTTATAAAAAAATCCTAGTATATGGAATATATTGGTCCTTTTACAAAAGAAATGAATAAAAATATTTTAGGGGGTTGGAGAAGCAAAATTAAACAAAAGAGCATTAGAGGAGACTTTACCTTTGAATCGGGTAACTCCCTTTGGTTTGAACCAAAATGGTTTCTTGAAGAGCTTCCTGCCTAAGGCAAGGCTTCTAGGATGAGGAGAGGGATGTGGAGAGACAAATTTATCAGTTATTGGCCCATCCAATGCCTTGAGAGGTGTGGGTAAGGAGGAAGCGGTGGGGGCCTTTTATAAGAGGAGAGGAGGGGAACTCTTAGAAAGGTATAAAATGTTACTTTATTTTCAAATGAGTTTCGGATTTAAAAGGTCCCACATTTATTTATTTTGAGGATAATGTGATAAGGGTTCGAAATATACTCATCCAATAGGTTTTTTACATGTGTAGGTCTTAAGTTTTACATTATCTTTTCATTTTATTTAAATACTTTATTAATGAGGTAATCACTGCATCACCATGAAGTCATAAATAATTTAATTTATTTAATGTCTAAAAATTACAAAAGAAAATAATATGATGTAGGAAATATTTTTATCTTTCCAATGATTATTTATAGTAAAAAATCTGACCTGTATAACCCCATATAAAAGTTGTTTTAGTAAAACAATACATGTTTTTGTTATTTTTACTTTTACTTTAAATAAAAGGCACTAATGTCCTTATCTTACCAATGTGGATCCATGGGGTCCCGAAAATCGACCCATTGGATGTATTGTTTGGACATGACACATCCAATAAGGGTAGGATATGTGTCATGGTCATTTCATATTATTAAAACATTACACTAATTACCTCTAATCGCGAATAAAAACATAAGAGTTACTATTCACCAAAAAAATTATTTTAATCCCATTGAACAAAATTTTACTTCCTAATGACAACCATGTATGTTGGATTTTTTATATTAAAAACAAAGAGGTGGTAAATTTTCATTTAAACAAAAAATTAGTGTTTTTAAGTACCACGTAGTGGTTTCAATATTCATCAAAAATTGATGTTTTTCAGAAAAATAGCAAAACATCACCCTAAGATATATTTTATATTCCGAATTCAAAAATGATGTCTATTTTAAAAAATTCAAAACATATAAGTTACAATAATTAATTTAATAATTAATTTCCACTGTCAGAACAAATAACATGTTTTCATGAAATAATATATATCAAAAGATTGACACTAGTTTAAGTCCAATTTCAAATTGAAATTAATAACAATGACCACTATTGGATTAAATAGTAAAAATATATTCTAGTTTAAGTTTAAAACCAATTCAAAAAATAATCTAATCCTAATAATAAGTTAAATTAAAAAGGGTTTTTGAAATAAAAAACAACATTTTTCACTATTCATTATAAAAATGAACATTATCATAAAAATACCAAAAATTTATCCAAAGTAAATTTCAATGTCCCAATCATAAAGAATAAGTTTATTTTGACAAATAGAGTATATTACAGTGTCAAAAGTTTTATTTAAAAAAGGTTTTCCACCAAAAGGCAGTAAATCAATATTTTAAAAATATTAATGTATTCCATGCTTAAGATTGGATTTATTCTCGTTTTAAGCCTCTAAAACAATATAAAATTCGTAAATAGACATAGATAACTCTATCTATTATTCATTACTTACTTGGGATATTATATTCTTCCACCCTTTAGAAAATTGCATCCCCTCAATTTATTTACTTCTCGAATAAGTGGGGGTATTTATCCCTCATAGAATGTTCAGATTCCCACGTTGCCTCTTCAACCATATGGTATTCCACAAAACCTTTACCTGATGAATCAACTTATTCTACAACACTTGTTCCCTATGGTGGAAAATCTGGATGGGTAGTTCCTCATAAGATAGATTCTCTTCCAGCTGAACTACCTCTTGACTCAAAACATGAGATGGATCTGGTATATACTTTCTCAACATCGAAACATGAAAAACATTGTGTACCTGAGATAAACTCGGAGGTAAAGCCACTCGGTATGCAACTGATCCAACTTTCTCCAAAATTTCATATGGTTCAATAAACCTTGGACTCAAATTTTTTTTCCTACCAAATCACATCACACTTTTCCATGGTGAGACTTTGAGAAAGACATGATCACCTACCTCAAAAGAGAGATCCTTCCTCCTGTTGTCTACATAAATTTTCTGCCTACTCTGAGCTGTTCTCATGTGTCTCTGTATCAGCTATACTTTTTCTGCCAACTCTTCTACCAATTATGGTCCCATCAACATCATTTCACCCAATTCATCCCAGAAAGCTAGAGTTCGACACCGCTTCCCATATAACACCTCAAATGGTGTCATCTATATACTTTAATGAAAACTGTTATTATAATAAAACTCAACCAAAGAAATATGTTGGTCCCAACTTCCCTGATAATCCATCGAACAATAACGTAGCATATATTCCAAAGTATGAATTGTTCATTATGACTGCCCATCTGATTGAGGATGAAAAGCTGTACTAAAATTTAATTCAGTACCCAATGTCTTCTGAAGGCCTTTCCAAAAGTTAGAAGTGAACCTGGGATCATGGTCAGATACAATGGGCAGAGGAACTCCATGAAACCTGACTATCTCTTTAAGATACAATCGAGAATGTTGATCTAGAGAGATTGTATCTCGAATAGGAAGGAAATGAGTAGATTAATCAAGCGATCCACAATAACCCAGATTACATTATTACCTCGAGGTGTCTTCAGTAATCCCATAACAAAGTCCATGGATATATTTTCCCATTTCCACTCTGGCACTGGTAAAGGCTGAAGCATCCCTTTTGGTAACTGTCACTCTGCATTAACCTGCTAACAAGTCAAACACTTCATAGTAAAATCAGCAATATCCCTTTTTATTCCGTCCCACCAGAAATACTCCCGCAGATCTCTGTACATCTTAGTAATGGCTGCATGAACTGAAAACAGAGAACTATGAGCTTCACATAACAACGCTTTCTTCCACTGTGAATCACAAGGTACACAAAATCTCTTCCCAAATCTCAAAACACATTCATTATCATTGTTGAATTCATGAAACTTACCCTTCTGAGCCAGCTCTACCTTTTTCTGCAACTCACTGTCTTGCTTCTGTGCTTTCTTGATTCTCTCTGATAGAGAAGATTTCACTGATACCTGAAACAAAACAGAAGGACATCCTGCACCAACAACTTTTATTACAAAGTTCATCAAATCCTTAACCAAAGGATCACGTTCCAAACACAACATTGTTAATGAAGCATTACTTTTTTGACTCAAAGCATCCACCACTTTATTTGCTTTTCCCGGATGTTAATGAATTATACAATCACAATCCTTGATTAATTATATCCATCTTCTCTATCTCATGTTCAATTATTTCTGAGTGAATATATACTTTAAACTTTTGTGATCGGTATATATTTCACATTTTACTCCATATAAATGATGCCTCCAAATTTTTAAAGCGAAAACAACAGCAGCTAATTCCAAATCATGTGTATGGTAATTTACCTCATGAGTTTTCAACTTACGTGAAGTATAAGCAATTACCTGATCATTCTGTATTAGGACACAACCAAGTCCTTTCAATGAAGCATCACTGTAGATAACAAACTCACCATTCTTGGAAGGTGGTGCCAAAACTGGAGCATTAACCAATCTTCTTTTCAATTCCTGAAAAAAAATCATCACATTCTTTTCTCTAGATAAACTTAACACCCTTCCGAGTTAGCTGGGTCATTGGACTAGATAATCGTGAAAAATTTATAACAAACCTTTGGTAATAGCCTGACAATCCAAGGAAGCTACGAATCTCAGTTACATTTGTGGTTCTTGGCCATTCTTCAACAACCTTTGTTTTTTCATGATCAACAGTTATCCCATCTTTAGAAACAATGTGACCAAGGAAAGAAATATGTTGCAACCAAAACTCACACATTCTGAATTTCCCATACAATTTATTTTCTTTTAAGGTTTGAAAAATAACCTTTAAATGTATTTTATGGTCCTCTTTACTTTTAGAAAACACCAAAATATCATCAAAAAAACAACCAATATTTGTCACCTGAGTCAACTGAGCCATCACTGCAACAAACTGTTTAGTTCTGATTTTGACCATCTCTGGATACTGATTTGAAAGTTCATTTCCCTCTGTAAGCCTTCCCAGAAAATATGTTCTGTTTCCTCTATGAAAAACCCTTCTTAACACAGAAATATCTTAGGAGAAGCAACATCGTAATATTTAAATGCTATATCATTTCAATTTTACCATAAAAAAATATTTTTGGTTAATCATTTAATAGAATTCTAACTCCTAAAGTTATCTAAACCGACCTCTGATACCAACTATAAGGCCCCAGCCTTAAACCTTACTTAATATTGAGTTATTATAAGACTACACATTGGGGATCTTTTCAGGTTTAGAGTGTTAGAGAATGAGATCATAAAACATGCATTTCATTCCACATTTAAACAAAGTGGTTACATAAAAGATATTATTCATTTTACCCATCAACAAAAACATATTCAAAATAAAACATGGATTATTTCTTGAAACTTCCTTGACATTATCATCATATCATTTACCATTCCCTTAACCTGTTGAAAACATTTCAAAAACATGGGATGAGCATAAAAAGTTTAGTATGGGATATAAAAATATGGAAAGGAAACATGAGTACATATATACATAAGAATGAAATCATACTTTACCCATAAAACATAAGCACATTAACATACCTCATAAATTCATGAATAAATCATAGAAATCAGAAGACATAAAGGTAACTTGAGGCATTCATAACATTCTTACGTAGGGAGTAACCCTCTTGGTTACATTTGGAATACCCATCACATTATATTCCCTAAATCTGTTCAGAGAAACCATAACGTTTAACTCCTTCACGTTACCCAATGCATTAGAGAGCTATATCAGGCTCACCTGTCCTTAGATTATCACGGAACCACCCGTCTTCAGAACAATTCCCAAGAACCATAACATAATCGTATCACATAAAACATGCATAAAGGAAACATAACATTTCCACCATTCAATCACAAGATATCATTACAACACATTGATAAAAAATCATTATAAAAACCATTTTCAATACCAAAATAATAGAAAAGCAAAACATGGTATTTATTTTTCATTCAATAAATGTTATGGCTTGTAGTGGAAGCCGAAACTCATATAATGGTCACGACGGCAGAGAAGTCATTGTCGCCGCATACGTACGACAAAAAAACCATTCCCTTTTGTCGTTTTGTAAACGCTTCATATAAAAAGATTCCTTTTAAATAATTGTAAAATTCAAACTTGTTTATACACCATATAAAATAATGTTGTCTATAAAACAAAATATGCCTCAATGAAAGGAGATTCAGACGAATTCCCTTACCTCGTGTCCGACTTGACTCGATCATTCTTTAACCTCCTGAATAATAAACTTGAGTTAATTTTTAATTTCTTAAGAACCTTTTTCAAGTTAATTATTCATTTTATATCACTTATTACCATGTCATGAACAATATGTAATTTTGAGGATAATAATGGTCGTTTTGTCGACCCTGGGCACTTGAGTCAAAAATTAACTTCTTGTAATTACAAGTTGTTCATGGGTTAAAATATCCATTATATCCAGAATTATATTCATTATGTAGATATCATATATATCATAAATATCCATTATATACATTCATTTATATTATTAAATAACATTTAGAGGTAAGAAATGAAATGTACCGTTTATGGAGACGGTAAGCGGTACGTACACATGAACGCCATTTCCATTTATATTTCACATTTAATGGAATCAAAACATAATGATACATATTAGTATTATAATTATAGTATGGTATCATATATAGTATCATTTAATCTATCCTTTATATGTACCACATATGGTATCAACGAATCAAATAACATTGAGGGGGCGGTAGTCCGCACTTCCTAAAAAAGAGATATCGCGTTTTCCCATAATGGAAACCATAAAGGTATGACATAAATGAAAAATACAGAAGAATAAGGAAAAAATAAACATATTATATATCGTATATAAATATAGTGACATATTAATGGCCACCATTGAAGGTGTTATAAGAATATTGAACAATCATCGTTTCGTGATGCAGAAATTTGCCATCCACGGAAACTGTATGTTTATTAACCATTAGATGTAGGTGTTTTTAAGTGTAGATAGAATAAATATTATAAAAACATCCTAGCATATGGAATATAATTTTGTTGTTACAAAAGAAATGAATAAAAAGATTTTAGGGGATTGGAGAAGCAAAATAATACAAAAGAGCATTAGAGGAGACTTTACCTTTAAATCGCGTAACTCCCTTTGGTTTGAACCAAAATGGATTCCAGAAGAGCTTCCTACTTAAGGTAAGGGTTCTAGGATGAGGAGAGGGATGAGGAGAGTCAAAATGATCAGAACATGGCCGAGAAAAAGGCTTGAGAGGTGTGGGTAAGGATGTAGAGTTGTGGGATTTTTATAAGAGGAGAGGAGGGGCACTCTTGGAAAGGTATAAAATGTTACTTTATTTTCAAATGAGTTTTGGATTTTAAATGTCCCACATTGATTTATTTAGAAGATAAGGTGATAAGGGTTCTAAATATACTCATACAATATGTTTTTGACATGTGTAGGTCTTAGATTTTACATTATCTTTTCATTTTATTTAAATCCTTTTTTAATGAGGTAATCGCTGCATCATCATGATGTCAAAAATAATTTAATTTATATAATTTCAAAAAATTAAAAAAAAATACTGTGATGTTGGAAATCATTTTATATTTCCAATGATTATTTATAGTTAATAATATGACTTGTATAACCCCATGTAATAATTGTTTTAGTAAAACAATACATGTTTGTGTCATTTTTACTTTTACTTTAAATAAAAGGCATTAATTTCCTTATCTTCCCGAAGTGGCTCCATGGGGTCCCAAAAATCGACCCATGGGTTGTCTTGGTCGGCCATGAAACATCCAATAAGGGTAGTACATGTGTGAAGGTCATTTAATATTATTAAAACATTACACTAATTACATCTAACCGCGATTCAAAACATAAAAGTTACTATTCACCAAAAAAATTAACTTAATCCCACTGAACCAAATTTTACATCTTAATGACAACCATGTATGTCGGATTTTTGAAATTCAAAAAAAAGTGGTGGTAAAATATTATTTAAATGAAAAATCAGTTTTTTAAGTACCACTTAGTGGTTTCACTACTCATCAAAAATTGATGTTTTTCAGAAAAATACCAAAACATCACCCTAAGATATATTTGATATTCGAAATTCAAAAATGATGTATATTTTAAAAAATTCAAAACATATAAGTTACAATAATTAATTTATTTATTAATTCCCGCTGTCAGAACAAATAGCGTGTTTTTATGAAACAATATATATCAAAAGATTGACACTAGTTTAATTCTAATTTCAAAGTGAAATTAATTCCAATGACCACTATTGGATGAAATGAAAAAAAAATATTCTAATTTCACTTTAAAAACAATTCAAAAGATAATCTAATGATACAAATAATTTAGATTAAAAATGTGTTTTGAAATAAAATACAATATTTTTCACTATTCATTAAAAAATGAACATTATCAGAAAAATAACAGAAATTAATCCAAATAAATTTTTATGTCTCAATTATAAAGAATAATTTCATTTTGAAAAATAGAGCTTATATCATTTTCAAATGATTGATTTTAAAAAGGTTTTCCACCAAAAGGCAGAAAAAAATATTTTAAAAATTTTAATGAATTCTATGCTTAAGATTGGATTTATTCTCGTTTTAAGCCTCTAAAACACTATCTAATTTATAAATAGACATAGATAAATATATAAATTATTCATTACTTAGTTGGGATGTTACATTTCTACCCCTAATTAAGGAAAAAGGATGGGAGAGCGTTTTTCAATGATCCTAAGGTAGGTGGTCAAAATTATAATTCCAATATTATTGATCATTACATCTTGTTTATATTTTTATATTTTTATTTCTATGATGCTTAATTGAATTTAAATTAGGAAAATGGTTTGACTCCATGTAATTTTTGGACCCTTTATTGATCATATTGGCTCCATTGACAATTATAATACTGGGCATGATGAACATCTTGGAGTATGCCAATATATATGAAAACATGATTCATTAAATGTAAAAATTCGGAATAATGGGAATACATAATAGACTAAAATAATGTTTGAATAGTTGTATAATGTTATTTAAAGGGGTTATTGACAAAACCTCGAAGGGTTATTAAGATGAGTATTGACTGATAAAAATGAATTAATGGGGGAATTTCTCATGTTATTACTAGTGATAAAATTAATAAACAAAGGTTGTGTTTAATTAATGAAATGGTCAACTATTTTGTGAAACAATGTTAAAAAAGAAACACATTTTGAACCTTGATATGTATATTTATGTAATTGTGAACAATGAGTTGTGGGTAAGGGATTGATTCTCTATATACCCATTGGGTAAATGAATTATGAACTAATACCCCAATTTATATTATTATGTGGATGTGGAAAATGAGATTCGGGTGAAAGGATGATGCTCCTAGTAACCATGGGTCTTAGATTGATTCTCTAGGACCCAATAAAATTATATAAATTAATTATAGATAGATTCCCAAAAATTAATGAAAATGTTAACCAGATTAATTCTTTTGTGTATTGCAGGAAATTGGAATGAAATTTAATAATGAAATCTCATGAAAATAGAATTATGTAAAATCCAAATTGATTATAGTTTATACTCTAACATGGGATGAATCTAGTTTCATTTGTTTGACTAAAGGATAATCAATGTGAAACATGTTTAAATTTATCATTGGATATTTATTCATCATAAAACATCAAACAATATGGTAGATCATATATTGATTTAGATTCTTTTGGTGGTAGACAACTGATTTTTACTAAATCCCTACTTAGGAAGCATGATTGGTGATAGAATGAACATCATGTTATTAGGACATGTTATGGGAAAGATCCCTATGTAATATGATTGAGTTTTTATTTTAGATTTTGTATGGAGGAGTGATCTATACATGTTTTAAATACCCACACAAGAGTTGTATATTTTTTTTTCTCTTGTATTTTCATTAACTACATCACATTGGTTTTAATTGAAATCATTATTTTATAGTATTATGGCCATTTTCAATGTGTTAGATTTCATCATGTTTTGTTGGTTTGATAATTGATTACAATATAATCATGGTTTTATTACATATTGATTTATATTGTTCTTATCCACCGATAATGAGTGAATAGTCCCCCCAAGTTACATATTAGACCCAAAATTCTATTCATAAGCCTCTAGAATAAGAGGATGTACCAAATGGTAATGCAAAAAAAGGCCCAGGGAACTAGTTTTTGGAACCTAAGTCATGGAGTTAAACCATTATTATAATATTTAGAATCCATTAATTATAGTGTGTTCATGTTTGGGTCAATTAAACAACCTACAAGAACAATGATTTAAAATAACATCACAGATGAATATGATAAATCAATTAATGAAAATATATGGTATTTATAATTTAATAGTGATTTTTTTTGTTCTAGAATGAAAACATTATTTTTATATTAATTACTAAAGATACTATCATTTATTTGTTATTGATATTAATGTAATTCCCTTTACCAGTTTGGTTTTTGAGAATCACAAATAAAAATTCCATATAATGAAATTATACCTTTATAAAAAACCGAGAAACATCAATTCAATTACCCTTTTGAAATTTTAATGGCGTCTTTTAGTACAATAATTAACAACACTACCAATATTACAAAACTATATAAATTGTTCAAGATAACTGACATCTAAAAATAGAAAATATGTAATATCTACATAATATAAATGTAGATGATAATTATAAATGAAGTTTTTTACAAAGTTGTAGATTTTATTAATTTTTATGTAATTATTTGTTATGATATTAATTATTTTAATGCAGGATATTCAATTGCATTATTGGAATTCCCAAATTATGGTAAGAGATTCTTGGTCTCAATTCGTACTCTTTGGTGCACATTTAATTTTTTTATCACATTTTCCTTTATACCGAGAACTATTATTTTTAAAAAAATTATAGAATAATTATATATATATATATATATTATAACTCATGGGATATATGAAGCCATATTGACTTCCATTATTTATTCATATTTCCATTGAAATGTTACCCAGACGGAAAGTGTTCGTTATCTCCAACTCTATTATTTTACATATGTTAGTATTATGGATCAAAATATAATTATATGGTGTGTATGATATATATTTGATTCCTTAAAATGATATATATTTCAATCATGAAATTATTAAAAAAATTTAAATATCTTTTTCATTCAAGTTATTTTTTATTTCAATGAAACTTAAGAAGTAATGTTTCACTTCTTACCCACATTTTAATATTGATATGTTTCAAATTTGATGAATGGTTTGTGAAATTAACATATTATTTCACTAAAATTTTATAATAATTTTTATTATTATATATTTATCCATAAAGTGATTTATTTTCTCATTGTGTTGATTCAATTTGAATACTCTATATTCTTCTCATTCGATGTGTTTCTAACCAATGTAATTTGAAATTATTAAAAAGGTTTTTTGTCTTTTCAATATAAAAGTTTGTATCTTCCACCCTATGTATTGTCTATTAAAAAAAGCCTTTTTAAAAGACTTTATTATTGATGATTTATAAAATATATTTTTTTAATATGCTTAAATTTTTTATTTTAACAATTTCTGAAAATGGAATTTCAAAAGAAAATAATTCTTTTTTCATAGATTATTTTATATAAAAATATTAATAGTAAATTGATATTAGTTTTCCTTCAAAAAAATAGATTTCTCATTATTTTCAATCTTTTTTCCCATTTTTTTAAAAAGTATATTATTTTTTAGTTATACAATGTTTTGAATTAAAATATAAAATCAATGGAAAATTTTAATTTTCATAAATTTTATCAATATAAATTTATAATAATCTTATAATTTTTTTCCACATAGTGGGTGATTCTTTACATATATATTCCATAATGAGAAAAATTAAATCCTTATATGATAAATTTTTCATCACATTAATTATCATTCGCAATCATAATTATTTTATAATATTAATTTCTCTATATATTTAATTTTCTAATGTGAATAACCTATTTTTTATTCCATTAATTGAAGAATGCTCAGAAATATACATATACAATAATTGATTTTGGAAATTAGAGAAAAAAAAATAAAACTATTATCAATATGGGTAAATACCATATCTAATATTATCATTCTTGAATGTTATTCACCAATAAAGTTATTGGATATCATTGTATGCCCATTTATTTTCCATAGGTATATTTTTTTGTGATTATTGATGTAATTAGTAGTGTTTTACTTAAGTGATTTCTTTTCAAAAGGATGTCAAAATCATTTTCATTCATTGGGTTATATATTATCTGATGATGAAAATTTTATTTAGATAATATATGTATTGACGATGAAGGGTGGGTTTTATATATTTCACCATCATATTGGTTTAATTTTATATCTAATGAGTATTAAATAATAAAAATTCTGATTTATCTCACGGTGAAGGGTAAAAATATGTTTTCATGTCATGACAAAGTGTTCATGAGATAATTTTTCCAATTTAAAGGCTAAATTGGATGATTGGACAAAGATAATGGTGTAAAATGGAGGATTTATCTAAATCACAAGGGTTCATGGGATAATTTTCCCTAGAAAAATAAGGTACATAAGTGGTTACCCTAATCCTTCTTGTTGATTTATGTCGTTGTGGGTTTCCTTGACATATAGTTTAAATGATTTTGCATATTCTACACTCTAATGTCATAATATTGTTCATATAATTATTCTTATTGACTCATGTTTGTGTTATCATGATTCCACACACATTTAACAGGGTATATGTCTCTGCATTTGAGATTAAATTACGTTATATATTTAATTATGCAAAATTATTATTGTTATGAGTTCTTTTTTAAAGGAAAATTTCTCATTCCCATGTTTGATATTATTCTTATTATGTAACACCTTATGAAATGTTGTTATATTTTCCCTTATAGATATTTTTTTCTCATCCCTTTCAATTATTTTCTATTAACCATATAATGAATATATGTGAGGCATATATAATTTCTCGAATTCCTCACACAATGGTACCCCTAAAAGGACTCCAATGATAGAAGGGATTTGGAGAAATCCTCATGCCCACCAATAATAGACCTCGGGTTGGAAACAAGCAGTGATGAAATAATAAGAGTATATAAGGGAGGTGTTGACCTCTAGTAAAAAAATATTTAAGTCATAGGAATTAAAGGAACACCAATAAATTGTTATATATATATATATATGAATATAATAAATCCCAAATTGATAATTATAATATCATTCAAAACTAATTCATAAATAATGGATAACTAAAAATACCCAATGTATGGTTAATGTGGCATTTACCATAATGCTGAAAGTGTTCATAAAAAACCAAAGGCTAGTAATATCCATCCTGATCTCCAACATTATCCTATATAAAATAAAAATATATTATATATACATTTGGTGAGCATAAAAATATACTCACTAGGGTCCTATATAATGTGTCTCGTGTAATATATATAGATTACTTGCTAAAGCCAGTTGAACAATAAGTGAAACTAACTAATCATCAAAACAATTAATTTGTTTTCATAACCTCACAATGGATATCTACGCTATGTATATCATACAAGAGATCATATGTTATTTTAATAAAACAACAATGGTACACCGTTACCACTTCCCACCCCCACTAGTTTTACACTCTTCCCACTATCTTATGTCATGTTCCATCTCCCAATAAAAGAAATCTTGCCTGAAAAATTATGGCTATGTATCACAACATCTATATATTTTATCGAATAATCATATCATGATGGAAAAATTGAACAAAATGACACAAATCTAACACCATTACCTGACCACCTGGCTTGGGATGGACCACCCCTGACATATCTTTATATTTATCCATTTATTTTACAGGATCCACCACAGTTTTTGTGAGGTGTATCATACATCAGATACTATACCTTAAGACATCACAACCCATACATTGTGTATGATAACTCATTTAATCACAATAGATACATGGTATACCTATAAAAATACATTAGATACTATATCTATAAATACATGTGTGGGAAATAACTTTAAGAAATTACATACATCTACACACGTATCTTAAAAAATATAACCACCATGCATACCACCCCATACAACTACTCAGAGAAGGTAGAGTAGTTAGATGGGGTTGTAAGTTATCCATCCTATCCCAAAAAATATTGGTGAAAACATTATCATAGAGCCTACTAGATATTACTAACTCTAAAAAACAACATAGGGGAAGAGTATGAAATAAAAAATAGTAAAGGAAATTATATACCTCAAACCCACACTTTTTGTAAAAGCTAGTTTTTGGTTCATCTCTAGATATCATCACTTAAACCCCCATCTGCCACTTTTAGGGACTAAATATCTAGTAAGAATACATAAATTTAAGAAGAATTGTAATAAATTACATTTTATTAATTTTGAACATTTTACATTATGTTAATTAATTCATTAACTATTACTCATCCATATTTAAAATTATAATTTAATTAAGCCTCATGGTTTGGTTCATGAACTGTAGGGAAAAAACAACAGAGTCCATGATTTTTGAAGTCCATTTAAACTATTTTAAATCCAACACCAACCTCATTAATGAGGTAAATTAATAAACGACCTTATCCTTCAATAATTCCATATACTCTATGAAACATCATACGCTTCCATAAATGTGAGATGAAAGAAAGTACATCTATTTTTTCAAGCCATTAAGAATGGATTGAAGATTAAAACGAACTCTTCACTAAGCATTTAATGATATTTTTCAGGTGAATATAACATCATTTATAAAATCAATGACTAATTCCACTATTTAATTGTGTTATTATCTTCAGTCTTATCTAAAACACCCAAAAACATATCACTAAGCATATCATCATTAGAAAAATAAATGGATTTCATAATATTGGGACACCCCACCCATATTAGAACATCCCTACTTGGATAACATCACATATCATAGAAAGTATAGAATCCAAAAAAAGAAAATGAATATAATAGAACACATGGTCAATAAGAAAACTTATACCTAAAAAATGAAATTAGCCTTTATATGGAAACCAGATTACTCAACCCAAAACACAAGTCAATGAGGATTAATATTAAAATATATTCTATCAACATAATATATTTATCAAATAATTTGTATTTTACAGTTTGAAATAATTTATTCAAAATAACACGTTTTATCTAGGTAAACCTAATCCAATATCCATTAAAATATTTTTAAATAAATAAATGATACTCTTTAAAAGATTATATATTAAACAATATTTAATGATTAGAAATACATTTAATATATCATTAACAATTAATATCAGAAAAATAATTCCATATTAATTTTTTTATGTAATTTTTTTTAAAACAGGAAAAAATATAGAAATAAACATGACTTTATTATCAATTGGATTACCCTCAAATTACAAGAAACACCGGATTTATTTGACTTTCCTCTTCATTAATTCATAATCAAATCAAAAAAATTAACCAAATATTTTTTATATACCATCATCCTTAATTTCTACATGTTGAACCATAAATAAAATAATGTTAAAATATTATAGTATATATAGAACATTATATAGTAATATATGTCGAAAATCATTTTCATTGTAGAAAATATCATTACATGATCGAAAAATGAAAAAAAATCATCAATTAATCAAGATTAATTGTTAAAACATGGTCAATTTATAGTTTCACAAAAATAAATAATATAATAAATGAATACCCAACCTTAAATACCCTGCATTCTTGAAATGGAAATAGGACCTGAACTCGGATCTCAAATCCCCTCTCCCATATAAAAAATATAATCCACTAAGGATATTGTTTCCTTAATTACATAAAATATGAAAAATAAACATTTATTAGAATGGTGGACAAAAAAATTAAAAATCATGATAATAAGGATTATAATGAAATGAGATCGAAAAGGGGAAAAACCAAAATAAATGATGAAGAACCTACCCCAGATAACCATGGATTTATCATAGGAATTTGGGGATTATTTCCATATAAATGGTGTTAAAAGGCCTAAAAACAACTCTATTGTTCTTAGGGAATAATTTAATGTAATTGGATAAAATTGGGGTCATGGTCTGTGAGGTATTTTTTGGAATATTGATAAAAATAAGACTATGAAGAATCATGATAGGCCACAACACAACACTATTGATAATAAAAAGGATTTTATGCAATGGAATATGTTCATGTTCCATGTCAACTATTTTACAATGTTTTGATATCCAGCTACATGCCACATCGACCCTTCAACCAGATGAATAAACCAATTTACACCACCATGAATTTTAGCTACATCCATTTAACAATGTAATAGATTCCCCATAATTTGGGAAATCCCCCTATGAATCTTTTCATTATAGTTGAATCCCCCTATACTACATTTTCAAATCTTATATCACACTATAATACTATATAGTGCATAACTCACAAAACTACTCATATCCCTCTTAAATAATATGGAATCATTTTTGGTTGGTTCAAAAACCCAAAAACCAGAAAGGAAAATTTATTATAGGAAATGTTACCACAAATATAATATCTCTAAATAAAATCCCATAATCCATATTTATAAACAAACTATTATGAGAAGAATGAAAATATTTCATCTGGATAGCCTCCCCATGAGATACCTCTTGGGAATATCACAATCAGAGGAGCACATCCACCATAAATAGTGTAAATTGGCACCCATCCAAACAACCAAAATAACCATTCACCTAAAATATTTACCTTAGGAGATACTTCTCCAATTATGGTGATTCTGAAATAAGGATAATGAGAGAAACAATATATCATAAACTATAATAAGTTAACCATCCATAAAATGAACAACATGAAAAGTAAAAGAGAGAGATAAATATAACTCAGTGTACTAAGATTGTATCTAAAACAATTGTCCCTAGGTTATGTCCTCTACAACATATTAATCCTAAAAGTTATGAACAATGGAAATATAATGCCACCGTAATAACTTATCATGGTCATCTTCAACATCTATAGGTCCCACCATGATGATCCCATCATAATTGAAATAAATATCCCCCCAATCAATGTCATTAGAATATTCATGAAGATTGTGAGAAATATACTGCATGTATAAAGTATAATGTATCCATATTATCTTTGGTATATGATATTCCACAGCTCTTACATGAGACAACACCTCAAAAGATCTAACAAAATGGGGAGTCATCTAAATCCCACGGCCAAACCATCACTGCCAGGATGAGGAGTTTCATTTAGGAACTCATAAAATCTAATGTCCAACACAAGAGGTCTCTTTATATGATTTCTGTAAATATACTAGAAATCCTACATTTATTTCATCATTTCATAAATCACCTGAACTATCTATATTGTGATATAATCTTATTCTGGACCGAGAATGGATGACTCTCCAATACGAATCCATGATAATGGTGATTTGAAAGGTTAACAATACAAATATTAAAATATTTTGATACTAATGACATAGTGAAAAGTATTATTATATGAAAACCCATCCAAATGTTTGTACATCATCCACAAACCTCCAAAATATTGTTCATAAGAACACCACATGTATTTTAGAGTCTAGATAGTCAACACTTTATGTATAACCATATAAATATTAAAATAATTTGTAATGAATAAGTGAAATCCAAATTTTCAAAATTGAACTCTCCACATATTCAAGGTAAAATAAGTATCATGATCATATATGATAATCCATGAGACTTCATGGAGTATCACAGCCTTTCCAAGATAATGAATTGAAAACCCCTCGACTAAAATCAACTCCCTAATCTCTATAATGTGGGTTGATTTGTTCCCATGTCCCACAATCATCCATATAACAAAAAAGCCTCCCTGGGATCAAGGTATATTGAAACTGATGTCCATCGTGATTTCCTCCCAATTCCAATAGGGAATGTCTAATGGTTGGATCAAGACACTAGGAATATAGTTCTTAACATTCACATGAAATAAGCCCAATCATTTAGGCATAGTATTTGACACTACAGGCTTCAACCTTAAAAACCATAAATGAACTCTCAGATCTTAGAACATCATTTCAATGCCAGCATGCACCATCAAGGGTGATCTATTTCCCTCATAGAGAGTGAAATCACAGATCACTGAATATATTAAAATCCTCCCATATAACAACACATAGTGTTGTTCATCATTAGACTAACCATTATATATATTTCCAAAGGAAAATCATTCACTCCATATGTCTAACTCTAATTCCCCCTGTTGGTACTCTTCCACAAACTACACCAAATATGACTGCAACTTCATCTAAAAAGGTTACCAACTGTCTCCATCCTCTCTAAAATCATGATTCACCATTAACATTTCTTCAATAAAAATCAAGGAACCACCGAATTCATATATAGAAAAACTATTCTACTTTATAATCAGTGAATCCTCCACAACATTTACCTTAACCAGATTATATGAAATAACAATGTCATTATCATTATAAAAATTTCACAACTTTAAATGATTCAAGTTAACTTTTTGTAGGGAGAAGATCCACATCAGGTTCTTATTATTGGTAAAAATCATAAAGTTCTCTACAATAAGGTAATTTCATAACAATTTATTTTATATGATGATTTATATTAACTAAATATCAAGGGTGGAATATTTATAGTAATTAGTACATAACTTCTATGATTCATAGTAGAAAATTAATAACTAATACCATAGAACACAACCCAATCAATGATTTGGAGCATTATATAAAACCTCATACAAAATATCTGTCTGTTGGTAGAAAACAGATCATATTATTAAAAACCTATCCCTATGTAATGGAATTCTTCCAAACACATGTCATTCCATAATAAAATTGGATAATTTTTCATTAATTCTATCAGAGTTTTCAAAAGAAAAAAATCAGTTACAAACCATATATAAGAGCTTGCAAGACAATGGGAACACTACAGCTCTACAATGGTCTTGGGGATACGCATGAGCATAAAAAAATATAAATTCAAAGAATCCACAACTAATCATATTGTGGTGAGGAAAATATCTAATAGATAAGCATAATGAGAATAGAACTCACACTTTGATTACATCTTGAACAACGGTTAATGATTAAGAGCTCCCAAAATGAAATTTTGATGCTTTTCATGACCCACCATAGCCATGGAATATACAAGGATTTCATCAATGAAGATCAACCAAATATAATTCAACAGCTCTATGAGCAATATTTAAATTATACCCATGAACATATTTGGATTTATCCTCTTTCCAAATGTGTAAAGACCAAGAAAGTCCATGTAAATTTTTGAAATTAAAATCGAATTATTACAACTCATGGAAAATTGACAACACAATATTCTGAAGCCCGGAGAGACCAGAATGAATTTTTGAACTTTTTTATGGTATGTTTAGTAAATGTATGAGTGGTAATTTCTATATTCTAAACTGGTTCTTGGATTAAAAAAACTGAGGGCATTGTAGATTTCACAGCACTGTGATTCTCTTTAGGGAAGCATAACTTTTTTTAGAAAAAAGTCGGACAAACGTTTTCAATTTTGGAATTTTCAATAAATTAATAAAACAATTAAAGGTTCTTTATTTTTCTTTTTGTAACCATTTATAAATGGTGGTGGGACCTTAGTGCAACAACGTACTATTAATGATAGGATTTTTATATCTTTAACCTCTCATTTGATTGGCTTTCTAACAAATTTTTTTGCGTCTTTAATTAACTCATTAATTACAGTTAATTAATGAGACATAATATTAAACACAATGTGGGAGATTATCTTTCTATTTAATCAAATAATGGTCCAGGGTTTTGGAATTGCTACGAGGGGAGTCTTAGATGAACCACCGATGAATTTCTTCTCCAATGAAGAACTGTGATCGAGCAACGGTTGTTGGAGTAATCAATGGGCAAAGACGAACACCAATGAACACCTTTGAACCAAGACCATTATTCCACATCTATAATTCCTTCCAATTAATTCAAGGTAGGGGTTTGTCTTGAATTATTTATAAGAGATTTATGTTTTATCAACTCTTGAAGATGTCAAACCATTTCCTTGTTATAACGCTAACACGGAGGGTGCGGGCTGAACCAAACAAGGCTTGAACCCTCCGCTACCATTTAATTGATTTCATTCTTCATGGGAAATTGAACAATACATCGGAAATGAAAAACCGAGGAAAACACATTGTATGATATGTCCTTGAAGGCCAGTATGCACAGTCAGAAAGAAAATCGAAACACTGGGGCTTCACCGATGGCCTGCGGAAGCACAGCCGGTGCGGCGACACCGACGGCAGGCGGTAGTGGCCGGCTCTCGTCGACCGTGAGAAGGAGGCGACACATAAAGGGGAACCCAGCCATCCTCAACTGAGTTAAAGATAGTGTTGCTCTATGGAGGAGGGATGTGGCTCCAATGCGTAGAGGAGGGCGGACCTATGCCCCACAGGACCAGGAGAAGACGGGTCCACATAGACTAACCAAGTGGTGTTGCGCCAGCAGGAACTACTGATGGAAACATGGAATAGAAGAGATGTTTGGGATGGGATAAAATCCCCATGCCTAGCAGGTGGGCCACACCCAGCCAGCGAGCCATGCCAAGCCAGTGGGTTGGGTTGGTCCAGTGGCTCAGGATGGTCTCACAGCCTCACGGGCCGAGATCATGGCCAGTGGGCCGATCCCACAGCCCTGCGGGCTGAGCCCACATCCCCACACATTCGAGCTGGGCCCATCCAAACTGGTTCGAGTAAATCCCAATTGTTCTGTCTCGGGCCGGCCCGACCACGTCATACCAGACTCATTCCCACTTACGGACCAGTTTCTATTGAAGGGCTATATCATCTAAACTGGGCATTCATTTGATGAACCGTCTAGGTGGTGACTGCTTTGGATGGTATCTCCTAGTACAAGCATCGAGGGATTATGATGTCATCCTGGGTATGGATTTGTTATCCACATTACATGTTCAGATTAATTGTTTTAGGCACAATGTGTGGTGTGACCCTGAGGATGGGACTAGGTTTTCATTCACTAGTGAGAAGGGAAACATTGCTGCTAAGCATAGACATTCTCAGAGGAGGGTGCAACCGATCACTCATAAGTTTTCTAGCCTTACCGTCAGAGTAGTTGACGTTAGAAGTCCATGTTATTCTATGGTGGTGGACTAGTATGTGGATTTCATTCTTGATGATGTTCAATCACTACCTCTTCATTAATATGTAGACTTCGACATCGACTTTTACCCCATGAGGTCACCGAAATCTACAACATCATATAAAATGGCTTCCACATAGATTCTTGAGTTTAATTTATAGCTGGAGGAAATTCAAGGTAATTGGTTCATAAGGCCTAGTGTTTCTCCATGGAGTGCCCTGATTTTGTTCTCCTATAAGGAAGTTAGGAGTTCGAGGCATTGTGTGGACTATCGGCGCTTGAATCAGGGGACCGTGAAGAACAATTATCAACACCCGAGGATTGATAATCTCTTAAATCAGCAGAAGGGAGCTCAGTTGCTTTCAAAGATAGACCTTAGATCAGACTATCATCATCTTAGGGTACGATATGAGGATGTACCGAAGACAACTTTTAGATGCCGGTGTAGACACTATAAGTTATTAGTGATGCATTTCTCCATGACCAATGCTCTACAAGTGTTCAAGGGGATAATGAACAGGATATTTCAGCCTTACCTCGGTCTCATCATGGTGGTTTTCATTAAAGACATCTTGATGTACTCGGTGTCGAAGTAGGAGCACACTATGCATCCATAGATAGTCCTGGATACACTTCGAGAGGACCAAATTTATTGAAATCTTTTGATGTTAGTTTTCTGGATACAAGATGTATACATTCTAGGACACATTATCTTGTAGGCAGGATTTGCAGTGGATCCAGCGAAGATACATGCAGTGCTTTCTTGGGACCCCCAGGAGTGTCACCGTGGTGGGGAGATTTCTTAGGTTGTATGGGTACTACCAGATATTCGTATCAAACCATTTTAGAGTAGAAACACCGTTGTCATCTTTGAAAAATAAGTGACAAACTTTCTTGTGCATACAAATATTCCAGTAGTGCTTTCAGAAGATGAGGCAGATATTGATGACTGCCCCCATCTAGAGGCTACGAGAAGAGGGTTTTGGGTATGAAGTCTTCTCTGACGCATCAGGGACCAGACTGGGATGTGTCCAAATAAAAGATCAAGTAATTATCACCAACAACTCAATATTACTGAGGCATCATGAGCAGAACTATATTACCCTTGACCTAGAGTTAGCAGCAATTTTATTTTCCTTAAATATGTGACAACACTACTTGTTGGGTGAATGGTTGCCTTCTAATCCTATCACAAGTGTCTCAGGTATACCTTCTCATAGAGGGACCTGATGCTGAGAAAATAGTAATGGTTGGAGTTCCTCCAAGATAATGACTTTGAGATAGTCTACAATCCTGGGAAGTAGAACATGGTGGAAGATGCACTCAGCAGGATGTATGGGTTATAGTTGTTGAGTGAAGTGATAGTGTAGCTAGTCGCGTTATAGTTGTCCATGGTGGATAGAAAAGGAGCAGAATACCTTCAGTCCATGACATTCACTACACCACTCATTCAGCGAGTACAGATGGTGTTGATTGGGGAGGTTGACTATGAGGCCTGGCGTTATCATATATCCTCATGACGAACTCCTGAAGAATTTTATGAAGGTGGTGAGCCCGTCATCATTTTCAGATGACATACCGTGGTACCCGTGATGTTGTGAGAGGATGTGTTGAGGGTGTTTCACACATCCACTCTGGCGGACCATCCTGGGGTGGTGAAGTTGTACCAGGACCACCAGTGTTATTACTGGTGGCTAGGGATGAAGAAAGCAATGGAGGAGTTAGTATAAGGACGCCTCACTTTTCGGTAAGTGAAATATGAGCACAAGGTTCGAGAAGGCTTGACTCATCCACATGCGGTGCCATAGTGGAAGTGGGATGGCATCTCTATAGACTTCGTGGTAGGGATACTATGCACATACAAGGGCCATGATTCTATCTGTGTGATCATTGACCAACTCCCCAACTCATCCCACTTCCTACCCATCTAAGAGTAGTGATCATTAGAAGGATTTGGACACCTCTATGTACTGGAAATTTAACGGCTTCATGGGGTGGAATCGATGATCATTTTATATCATAACGATTGATTAACATTTTGTTTTTGGATGGGATTATAGGAGACATTTGTGACTCAACATCACTTGCACACAACATTTCATCCTCATATAGATGGTCAGATGAGGTGGACAATACATATTATTTATGACATGCTTCGTGCTTGCGTCCTTGATTTTGGTCATAGTTGGGAGGACCACCTGACCATGGTGTTGTTCTCATACAACAATAGTTATTACTCAAAAATTAGGATGGAACTGTATGAGGCCTTGTACAGGTGACTGTACAGGTCACCTCTATGCTAGACCGACTAAGCGAAGTAAGCGCCTATGGGTCCAGAGTAAGTGCGAGCTACCACTATGAAGGTGATGATCATTAAAGAGTGGATGAAGATTAAAAAGATCCATCAAAAGTATTATACAGATAAGACATATATTCCCTTGGAGTTATAAGAGGGAGACCATGTTGTCCTATATGTCTCACCCGGATGAGGATTGGAAATAATTTCCTTAGGCGAAAGCTCTCTCTGAAATTCATTAGACCTTTCCAGATCCTCAGTAGAGTAGGCCAAGTGACATACCACCTAGATCATCCCCCATAGATGCATGGGGAGAATAAATTTTTTTAATTGTTGCATCTGACGAGGTAAGTGCATTATTTATCACATGTTATTGACTGGGGTGAGATGAATATTAACATTTGGGCGACATTCGTGGTGTTCCTGGTGGAGATAGATGATCGAACGGAGTAGTTCCTTCTTGGATGTTCGTTCTTTCTGGTGCAAGTTCGGTGGCAGCATAAGAACCTCAAAGAAATAACATGGGAGAAGGAGGCTCAGATATGTGCTCAGTACCCACATTTATTTTCATATCTTTTGTGTTAGCTAATGTGGTTGAAAATCCATAATGTGGGGAGAATGTAATGTCGTATAAATTCCATGAATTTTTTTAATTAAATGGAATTATAACAAGTCGATGAATGATGGTGGCACTTTATTCTGAGGATCAGAGAGCCTGAAATAAATTATTTAATGATTTTTAACGGTAGGTTCAGTAAAAGTGTGAGTGGCAATTTCTATCTTTTGAATCGGTGCTCAAATTAATAATACGAGGGCACCATCGAATTCACATCACCATGATTTGTTTTAGGAAATATTAAATTTGTTCTGAAAATGTCGGATAAAGAAGTTGTTTTTTGGACTTCACAAAAAAATAATAAAAAATGTAATGGTTATTTTATTTTTATTCTTCCAAACATTGAGCAATGGTGGTGGGTCCATAGTGCAATGTCAGACTATTAATGAGAGACTTTTAGTGTCTTAAAACTATCATTTCATTGGTTATGTAACAACAATGTTTTTGTATTTAATTAACTAATTAATTACTGTTAATTAATGATCCATAATTTTGATCACAATGTGAGAGATTATCCTAATATTTTTACAATGCATGGGTATGGATTTTGGGAGATCTATGAGGGGAGGCTCTTATTAAATGCTAGTGAAATTCTGCTGCAATAAATAATGGTTATTGAGAGATGGTCGTTGGAGGAATCAACGTGCGACGAAAAAACATCAAAAACTCCTTTGGACACTGAACCTTCTTTCTCATCTGCAGAGCCTTCCAATGAATTCAAGGGAGGGGTTTGTCATGAATTATTTCTAACAGTTTTGTGTTTCATCTACTCTTGATGATGTTGAACCCTTACATTGTTTCAACGATAACATGGAAGATGTGGGCCTAACAGATCAATGACTATAACCTCCACCAACATTTCATTGATTGAGTTCTTCACTGGTGATCGACCAATATGTCGGAAAGGTGAAACTGAGGGCTGTAGAGTGTAGGAAACGTCCCAGAAATCTCATAGGTGCAGTTGGACCGAAAATCAAATGACTAAGGCTTCACTGGTGTCCTGTGGAAGCACTTTAGGTGTGGTGGACTTGGAGATCGGTGGCGATGATCGGCCCTCATCAGTTGAAATAATGGGGTAGTGCCTAAAGGAACCATGGATGATGAAGGGAGAAACCATCCATCGCTGGCTTCGTTGATGATAGCGGCGTGCCGCAACAGTGCGCTATGGTGGAGGGTTGTGGCTATGAGATATGACGGGGGTAGGAATCGTGCCCCATGGTTCCCATAGAAGACTGGTTCACACAGACTGGCCATCTGGTGTGGTTCTAGTGGGAGCCACTAATGGATGAGCCTGAATGGCCGAGCTGTTTCGGTGGGGACCCGACCCCTTTGTCTAGCATGCAGACTGTGCCCAGCCAGCTGGCTGGGTTGGTCCAGAAGCCCCTTCCCCACCAGGGGGGCGTGCTGGTCCCCTAGCCCAGCCCCTTCAGGCTGGGCCTAGCGAGCCGAATTGGGTCGGTCCTATCAAGTCGTACCAGAACCAGACTCACTTACAGACCAATTTCGTGTAATGGGCTATGTCTCCTCATCCAGACGTCTGTTTGGTGAACTGTCTATGGTGACAAAACCCTTAGAACGTGTTGGTCTTTTTAGGACAATGTACTTGTTTGTTTGAGAATGATGGAGTATGACTGGGTTGAATCATACTCAAATCCAATAGGTCCTCAACAATAAAACACATATAACAGACAGACCAGGCATCCGATTGACGCATCGTCTTTTGTTTTGGAAGCCTTATGAAATGGAGGTTCATCAGGTTAGTTCTTAATGGGAATTCATGGAGGTTGAAATACAAACACTGACATGAAGAGTGGATCCTACGAAGTCATGGGTTCCAAGATTAGAAATCCATTGGCTACCTGTGAAGAGAAGAATGAATAACAATCCTCTGTGAGTTTGCACATAGTGATCATCTGTGGGTCTACACCTAGAGATCCTCCATGGGTCTGTACCTAGAAATCCTTTACTGGTATTTACCTATTGATCCTCCCTGGTTATACCCCTTGCGATCCTTTTTATATTTTCACCTAGAGATCCTCTATAGTTCTCCACCTATAGATCCTCTATGGGTCTTCACCTAGAGATCCCCTATGGGTCTCTACCTAGTGATCCTCCATCGATCAGCACCTAGAAATCCTCTGTGGGTCAGCATTGAGCGAGCCTCTGTGGGTCAACACCCAACAAATATCCTTCATTCAGTTGATCAAATGTGTCATTACACTATGAAATATGGTAGTGGATAACCACTATCACTGTTTGAAGTGATGATAATTAAAAAAAATTATATGTCATTATAATTCTTTAAAACAGAACAAGTAACCCCATTCTTAATCACTCAACCAAAAAACAATTCTACAACATATGATTGATCAATAGTTTAAGATATCACATTTTAAAATTGTTTTATCCTATATGGAGACAATGATATTGGAGACGTTCCCACCAGTATATCGATTCCAAACTCAATCTCCCATCGAAGGGGTAGTTTAACAATACCATCGATAAAAACTTTTTGGTATTATCTTACAATCCTTGTAAAAACCATCATATGTACCTCCAATAAAGGTAGTCTGAGATCGAGAATCAAGGAATACATAGAAGAAACATGTATATGACTAATATATGGGTCTTTATTACTATTGAACACTATAGAATCTTTTTCAATATCATAGAACACAACCTTCCTTGTAGATCAATGCATGAAATACTAAATATAATAAAATAGATCTTTAATGATCCAAACATTTGAATAACATGTTGTTTTTTGAAAATGAATGTTTTACTATGTCAGAATAAATAATAAATATAAATGAAATGTGAGCATCAAATTTTTATATTTATATGCCCACTAGAAACAATAATAAATTTTTTAAATTATAATTATTGATTATAAATAGAATATATAATGGATTATTTATGCAGAAAGTAGAATCGGTTGCCCCATTCAGTAGACATGGGTCATACAAAACCCTTTTGTCGAAGCTTGGGAAGGATGTAGCATCACTAGGCTTCGCTCTTAACCAAATTGAAGCATAGATTCAACATTTTATGTTTGAACAAAATTAATTAGAAGATAACTTCACGTTAGTAGATATTACCACTCACATGATGTTATCTAAGCCTCCCCAAGAGTCTATCACCATCTCACAACGTACCATTAGGACGTATTCTGGTGTTTTAATGGTTTATGTTTCAAGGCCTTGGATATATAAAATGATATTCGTTTGTTTAAATAAAATTTTTATTTCATCATTTATATTTTCAAAATAGTATTCCATATAGAATATATGTTTAATAGAGAAAATTTTGATAATTTGAATTTATAAGTAAAGGAACTGTAATTTTAATTGATTTCTCACACATAGGGAATTATTATTGAAATATAAATATCATTTTTTTCAAATGAAAAAATTAATCTAGCTTGAATTTTTAGTATTTTTCTAAGAAGACCAAATTTTTTTATGAATACTAATTTTGGATGAATAATACTTGATAAATAGTTTTTTTGATGAATGTTATTTGAGGAATACTATTAATTTGGTGAGTAGTTAAAATTTATTTTTAATGAATTATTAACCAATTGATTCAGAGAAATGATTTTAGAAAAATTGGATTTCACATTTGAGGCTAGTACGATATTTAAAGTCTAATAAGTTCAACATAATTTTTTAGTGAATAGTAACCTTGCCCCTTTGGAATAGTAATTTTATCCTTATGAATAATAGTTTGACCAACTGAAATGTAACATCACAAAAGAATTATAAATATATTTTAGTCATCTAAAATGGTTATGTGATATAATTATATAATATTATATGAAAATATATGTTTTAGAAATTATAAGTTAATTATAGAAAATGGTTTTTATTTTTTAATTCTACACGTTGAAAATTATTAATGGTGAATTATTGGTATTATTTTGAAATAGTTTATTTTTGATTGAATATTAAATATATATTTTTGAGTTTTCGGTATATTTAATGACATCATAACTATTTCATAAAGATATAATGAGTAATATAAGATGTTGGTAGAATAATTTGGAGTAAAAAAGTGTATGTGTTTTCCCATGGGGCCAATACCATGGGAAAATACCATCATCGAGCCCATGATTTTGAAAAATCCTCTAATGAAGTTTCCTTTAAAATAAATTAAAAACTACTACTCTTTTACTACAAATACCAACCCATTACATCATTTAAATTCATTCCAAATTCAACCTATAAAAATGAATGCTAGTTAAACCTCTGAATGAGTACTCATAATGTTTCCTCAAGTCCTCAAGGTTCTGATCTTAGTGTTTTAGATGAGACTCTTCAAGGTAAGAGAATTCCCAAATTTTTCTTTCATGTTCTCTTTTATGTGTTATAACATTAAATTTTCAATACGATGACATTATTTCAGATTTATCCTGTATTTATTATGTATTATAAGTCTTTTATTAATGTATGACCCATGTATCCTCTCTATTTAATGTTTTGTAAAACAATTTTTCATACCCATTATGCTGCAAAATTTTTGTCTCAAAATCTCACTCTTTTTTTCATGAAATTGTTTTACATTATTTACGCGAGTAACCAAACATATTTCATTTCCAAATGTATTGATAAATAAATTAATATTATTTATTTTCTTCTATAATTGACATAAATAAAACCCGCATTCCCATTCCTAGGAGTAATAAATGACATAATGACCATGTTTTTATGCACATTTTAAAACCCCTTGATATTAATATGAATAAAATTTATTTTATTGTCTAGGGGTTACTTATGAATTGATTTTTTATTATCTATATATCTCACATGAAAATAAATACATATAATGGTGTTCCCTGATAGTTCTCTTATTCATTTGCTAAAAAAATTATTCCTTAGAGATGACACGTTTTATGATAGAATGGTGAATAACCTTGGTAATTTTAATGAAAAATTGGGGATAAACCTTGGTGATATTCTTATTAATGCCTAAATTAAATTTCACAGTAACATATTGAAGTAATTATTCAATATATAATTATTATTATATGCCACTTTATCATTATATTATGACATTTCTAATGTTCTAATTCATAATGCTCAAGTTCCCATTTAAACTATTTTACTTGTTTTCCATAACCGAGAATTCTTATCACCCTTTCCATTGATGTATATCCCTAGGTTTTGAGATACAATAATTTTACCTAGGATGAACTTACTATTAAGCATTTAAAGTGTAATATAATTTTGTTTTATGTTAACATGTATTATGTACCTTATTTCCAAGAATGTAATCCTTAATTATCATATGTTCCTAAAACATATTGAAATGTAATGTAAAAAATATGTGGGATTATGTAGTTAATATCAATGGATTGTTTAGTTATATATAGATATTTCAATATGAAAACTTTTGGAGGAACCTTGTAGAAAATTTCAATTCTAAGTAAACATCCTGGTATTTTGGTTAAATATTAACTATGTGGTTTCTAAACAAATAATCCTCTCTCTAGATTTGAATAGGTGGATGTGAATCTGGCATAGATTTATCTTAGGGTAAAACCCAAAAGCACTATACTGATCTACAATCAAAGGAGAACTGGTTCATGACAATGATCCCTAATGTACCCCTGGTTTTACATCCCTAAGAGATATTTTTGGTTAATCAATATATTATTACGAACCATTATGAAGGATTTATTGAAAAAGTAATTTTTTATCATGAATATTGTATTTAAGCATGATTTTTTAAATCATAAAAATCATTAAGAGTTATAAGATTATTTAATAAAATAAGTTTCTCATTAAGGTTGTCTTCTTTAAGAAAATGGTAGGAAATAGGAGGAACCGTGCAAATGGTGACCATAATGATCGATGCAATGTGAACCCTCTGATGTATTTTAGGATGGAAGATTTCATAGTAATGATGAATCAAATGACTCATGTTATGGGAATTATCATGAATTAAGCTGAGATGCCTATTTCACCAAGAAGGGAACATCATTTAGTTGAGTCCTTTATGCATCAATGAGAACCCACGTTCCTTGGATATATCAACGCATTGATTGTTGATTAGTGGCTAACCTATGTAGAGAATATATTTAATCTACTTCGTATTTATGATCCAGAGAAAGTCTTTGTGGATGTATAATTCATATAGGGAGAAGCTGATCAGTTGTGGGAATTGATAAAAACGTGGGTACAAGAGGTGATATTGAAGCTAGTGAGTCGGTTGAGTTTAGAGCGTTCTTTATCAATAAGTATTTCCCTCATTCAATGACATAGAAAATGGAGAATAAATTTATCAAGCTGAAGAAAATGATAAAGAATAAGTTAGAATCTATGAGATGAAATTCACAAGGCTTTCAAATTACACCTCTATATTTTTCATGGATCCTAATGGTATGGTTGATAGATTATTCAGTGGCCTGAGATCTCACCAACAAAATAATTTATCAACCCAAGACTATGGAAACATTGAAAAGATCATGTAATGTGATATGAAAGTCGAACATGAGTTCAGCGAGATGCAATGGTCCTATAATTCCAATGAAAAGAATTATTCAATGGATCCAAAATTAGAGATGAAAATAGGTCAGGGAAGAGGTGGAAAGATTATGAAATTTCCCATGTTTATTAAATGTGGGAAGAGGCATTTAGAGAAGTGGTTGCTAAGTAGAAGGAAGTGTTACTAGTGTAGAAGAGATGGATACATCATGTAGAATTGTCGTAGTGAGGTGAATCCTAAACCTCCCAACAATAATAACGATGTAATGATGATACATGAATCACCTATAGTACAATGATTCATGTGCTGAAAACTTATGAACATTTCTAATCACTTTTTGAATCTGAGGCTATTGGAAGGGAATCACCATTACATCAGCGTAAGTCAAGGGAGAAAGGTAATGATTTTGCTATCAAAACATATATTGATGAATCCACAACTGATTTGATGCAAGATACTCTTGTCTATATCTCAAAGCTAGATAATACTTTAGACAATTCTAGTTTTATGCGTTCTTTTATTTCCATCATGTTTTCAAATAATGCAAATTCAATTCCTGAACTGCTAAAACTAGAGTTATAAGTAAAGACGCTTGATTGGATTATCCAAGCATCAATATTTTTGAGAAAATCATTTATTTACTTTATCAAGAACAATTTTATTACAAATCTAGTAGGGATTCCCATGTTGGAATTCAACATTATACTTGGGATGGACAAGCTCTCAAATTATAATGCTAAGATCAAATTTAGAATCCAGGAAACCTGAGTTGAATGGAATGAAAAACCTATATTTATCCTCTAATAAGAGATATCTTGAAATGATCTTTGTTAATAAGCACTAACTATTACATTCTTTTTGGAGTATATTGGTGAAGAGGAAGAAGATAATGAAAGTATATAGATAGGGAATGTCCCCATAATTTAAGAATACAATGACGTATTTCCATAGGAGTTACATGGACCTCTACCAAAAAGATTGGTAGAGTTATCCGTTGAACTCAATCCTGGTTCCAAGATGATTTCCAAAATCCCATATAGAATGGGGAATGTTGAGATGGAGGAATTAAAGAATAAAATTCAATATCAAAAGGATAATGGGTTTATCTACAAATATGTGTCTCATTGGGGAGCACATGTTCTATTTGTAAAGATGACAGATGGATCAATGTGGTTATGCATTGATTATAGAGAACTTATTGAGATCACAGTAATGGACAAGTACCATTTTCAAGGAATTGATGATCTATTTGACCATCTTCATGGGGATCTGTTCCTCTCCAAGATTAATCTTCGATCCAGTTATCATCAGTTTTAGGTGAAGAAAGAATATATTCTAAAAACTACCTTTCGATCATGACATGAGAATTAAGAGTTTATTATTATGCCCTTTGGATTGATAAATCCACCATCTATATTTATGGATTTGATTAATAGAGTCTTTAAAGGCAAACTTGATAAATTTGAAGTAGTTTTAATTGATGATATAATGATATATTTCAAATGTCGGGTGGAAAATTATGGTCATCTAAGTCTAATTTTTCGAACTCTATAGAAGGATAGGTTTATTGGAATGATTAGTATGTTATAGTTTTGGCTACATCATGTTACTTTTTTGGGGAATAATATTATAAGTGAAGGAATAATGGTTGACCCTACAAAGTAAAAGATTATAAAGGAGTGTCCTCATGACAAAAATGTAACTGAGATTAATAGTTTTCATGGTTTAGTTTGATATTATACGAGGTTTGTGAAAAAAAATTCATGCCTATATAATCCATTAAACATGTTAGCTCAAAAAAATGTCATGTTCATCTAGACAAAGGTGTGCGAAGAAACCTTACAAGAGATGAAGAATAATTTTTTTACTAAACCTGTGTTATCTCTACCCTCAATCATAGAAAGATTCATTATTTTTAGTGATGAGCCATCAAAATTTCTTGGTAATGTCCTCATGGAATATGACGATGTTATTTCATATGAATCTCTACAGTTGAAGCCTAATGATCTGAATTATCCAACTCTTGATTTTTAGTTACCTTGGTTGTTTTTTAATAATTATATGAAGGCACTATCATTAAGGGTATAAATTTTATATATACAAATACCATCAATATTTGGAGTATATTTTCAAACATAAGGAATTGAAAATGAGACAAAGGAGGTGGTTGTAACTTCATAATGAGTGTGATTTTCAATTCATTATCATCCTGTATGAGTATTTCTAATACATTAACTTATAAGGACCATGTTGTTTTGGAAATGATGGGGATTCAAAGTGATCCCTTGAACAGAGGCCTAGTGAAACTAAAAACAAAAATCATAAGGGATGGGATATCATCAAATATATCCCAGATGATTTCTTTGCATTCATTACTATATAAGATCAAAAAATATAAAAACGAGGATCCTATGGTACATATGTTGTTTGAGACTATGAAGTATGGGATGTCTCTTGAGTCCAATATTGATCAAGAAGGTGTTTTAAATTGTTTTTAGAAAAATCTAGTGACAAGAAAGAAGTAATATTATGATCATATTGAGGTATTGTTCCATCATATCATCAATAGTGTGAATAAATAATTTTATTACCCAGAATGATCATACTCAGGTTCATATGGAAAAAGAGCTTACCCTGTATAATAGTTTACTGAATGACTGTAAAGAGGATGTCCCTAACTAGATCAATAGTATTAATGAAAAATCATACTCATAATGAGAATAAAATATAGAAGATAGAATGAATGGAATGTAAAAATAAATTCAAATTAAAATATGATGATTCTAACGCTCTTCACAAATTTATTTAATGTCATAAAGGAATTCCTGATACACAAAAATGTTTGTGAATGAAGGTAGTTACTAAAGATGAACAGTATTTTTTTCAAACATTCTCAACATGTGGGTCTTGAGTTTAATCTCTTTGTTTAATTTTTAAGTAAATCATCTGGTGATTCAAAAGAATGAAATGGAGGAGATGATATGTTTTTCTTGTTTTCAAAGAGAATAAGTGAATGCATAAATGTGGTTTGAAAGTAGATATTAAAAAATCATTCATCAAGAGGGGAATTGAAATTCAAAAGAATTATCATATTCCATAAACCAGATTGGTATCGATTTCATCATAAGATGTATTTCAATTGGTACATATTGTTTTGTTCAGGAAATATGATTTAAAAAATCAAACCAATTAATTGAAATCAAAAAGGAAATTGAAATTAATGTCTAAATAATCAGTAAATATTTTAAATGAATTGATTATATTTGAGATGAGTTGATGATGTAAAAATTCAACAATGATTTTAGAGGAAGTTGAGATTAATGTGAATTTTATTATGCTAGAAATGTTTTGGGATTCTGGAAAAATCATCTCATGGGTCACTTATAAAAGGAATATAATGTAAACAGTACTTTAAATATTACTAAATATCTTTTCATTAGAGAAAATCTACGAGTTTTAGAGAAAATAAAAATTTTCCATTTACATTTTTTTAAAAAACATTTGATAGAATTAAGTGAAATAAATGAGACAAGATCACAATGTTTTTTTAGTAGTCATCGTACTTAGTGTTTATCGAACTAGGTAGATTAAATTATTCATATTTCAATCATATTCTACTAATCATCATTTCGGGAGGGATTAATAGGATCATAATTTGTATACTGGGTTTTCCAAACTGAGGAAAATAGAGAATTGAAGTGGTACTGATTCATATCCTTCGTATTCTTCCAAAGACAAATGTTTTATCCAAGTAAAAATTATACAAAGGTAAATCATAAAGAAATTATCGCACTCAGAATAATCAGACTGGGAAAATCAGGCTTCTGAAATTGGAACAAGTTATCACAACAACAGTCCCAGAACTTCTTAGCTTCTTCTAGGTAAGAAAGTCAAGATTTATTTTTTAAATTGAACACATTTTTGGAATTAAAATGATAATTGGTAACATGAGTTGTTAAAAAAATATTTTCTTTCCCTATTTGTGATATAAGGTTGAACACACACTATTGGAATTGTTTTTATTATGCTATAGGAGTGAAAGGGTATATCCGACTCATTGTAATCTAGGGATTATTTTCTAGTGGATTTTGTGGTATTGGATTACTTCTAAACCATAGCAAGGAAATAGATATTCTTATTGAATAATGATCGTTGTAAATACTTGTGTTCCTTTGGATGTGTGGTGGAATTATTTTCTATTGGGAATTGAATCAATTACAGAAGGAAAACGTTGTATCAAGGAAACCTAAAAGAAAATGTACCACACATTCACAATTCCCCTCTCAGTTATACAATCAACCTGACCATGAACTTTTACTTCATTCCCTTATGAGTCCCATATTTGACAAGGGAAGCATCAAACCCTTATCTGTCTCAAATGAACCGAGAAAATCACTAACCATGTATAAAGAAAACACATGTCTAAAATTTTCCATAAAATATTTATTTTATTGAAAAAAACTATATAATTTTTTTCCAGGAATCAAAACCAACCAAAATTTTAAATTCATCATTTTAAAATTATGAATGAAATTGCACGTTCCTAAAACAATCAATTTCTAATATTTTCGAAACCCTCATTAAAGATGCTTTCCATTAAAAATTTCACATTAATTTCACAATTACAGTAAATAAATTCACTATATTTGAAATAAATCCTTCAATTTCAAATAAATAAAAGAATATAGTGATGAAAACTACCTCAAAAACATTAGAGAAAAAAATAATAGAAAAAATCACAAAACTATTATTTCTTCTCTTAAAAAACATCATTTAATCTAGTTCTCTATCATCCAAACAATAGAAGATGATCTTGATTGGTAAAAAAAAGAATGGATTTATCCTAAAATATTTTTTATAGGGTTCTAAATAGGTAAAATGAAAAGAAATGTGGAACAAAACATAGACTATCACATACCATCAAATTCTTCCTCCAACACAGAATGATTTCAACTCTGAATCACTCCTAGATCAAGAGGAATGGTCTCTATATATGATGTGGCTCCTTTTTAATGCTCTTTGCGACATCCTTTTTTTATATTTTTCTTTAATTTTATATATCAAACCATTGTTTTTTGTGTAATATTTATCAGTTGTTGTATATTGTAAATTATATTATGAATAAATGTTTTTATGTATTAAAAGTGTGTTTTTGTTGTTTATTTTTTATTATTTGTCAATAAAAAAATTAGGTTGTTATTTTAATTTTGTTTAGTTAATTCATTATGTTGTTAGTTTTCAATATTTTTTAATTAAATTAATTAAATTAAATAATTCTTAATTGTTTAAATTGTAAATAAACAACTCATTTCAGGTTTTTGTCTTTTAATAATTTATTTATTATTTACATTTTAATCTTATATAGTTATTATTTTTATTAATTCTATAAATAATTTTTTAATTAATTTAATCAAGTGACTTTAAATACATTATGTTGTTTTTATGTTAATTTATTTATAATTTTTAATATAAATAAATTAATTATTTTAAACAATGTATAAGTAATTTTAGTATTTAACTCTGTTTTATTTTTTTATTATTTAACTAAATTTAATTGATTTATTTGTTTCACAGGAATTACTGTCACATGGTCCTACTGTTGTTGTTCCACCAACTCGATGTGTCACTATTTTCCACAAGTCACATTGTCACCGATTCACCCCAAACCATCATTTCATCCCCTCACGGTGGCACCATTCCTCTTGACTGTCCCACCATTCTACCCACATGGTATCACTGCCTCACGATGCCATCTTTTCTCACGTTTTCACTATGACACCCCTGTGCATCCTCAGCCACCGTTTCACCACCAAATGGTGGAACAACTTCCATCTCACCCATCCACCTTCTCTAGCCTACATCTCCACTCCTCCTACCACACTCCTTCCATAGAAAACACTACACACTGTCACCATAATAGAATCACCAAAAATCAGAAAAAAAAATCCCCACAAATATATCAATGAAATCGATACACATCAAAGAAAAAACAAATCGCACAACAAAAAAAAACTATTCAGTGACACTTTAAAGTAGATTTTTTTTCAAACAGATGAAATCCAAATATCAGAGAAGAAAGATCCAATTTATTGATTCATTACGCTGCAGCCACTAGGACCTTGCCACGACCTGCCCTGATCAAACCACCAGCCCGAATCCACTTGAAACCCTAACTTTTTCCAATTCCCCCTACTAGAAAACCTGAAAAACCACCTCTCTTAATCCCCTATCTGAACCAGGCCAGAGCTGAGCCACCGTGACCCTACCGCCGTAGCCACGAGCCTGCATCTGCCCTGCACCACCCTTCCTGCTTCGTGTCGCCTCGAACAAGAAACTATGTCGGAAAACCCTAACTTCCACCCCCATTATTCTTTCCCTCATACCTAAATCCTCCACACTTCTCTTACAGCATACATTAACCCCCACTCGTCATCGTGACCCTCACATCACCCTCCACCTACCTCCCTAGCCACCACCCGCACCACCGCTGCGTCCTCTGTCCGAGCCGCCTCATGTCGTTGCGCCATCTTCTCTCCCTCATCCTCCTCCTGCATCGGCTGAACTCGAAGAACCCTTCCCCCGTTTTTTCTTAATCTTATTCTTTGTTCATTTTATTTTGTTTTATATAATAATCATTAAATTTATAATACAACATATAATATACATTACATACAATAAAAATATTCATATATATATATAATAGTAATTATTTTAGTATTATAATAAGGAAATACTAATAAATAAATAAAATAGTTATTAAAAAATATATATTAATAATCATATTAGGTGTTATAAAAAATATAGATATGTATTAATAATAATTTTTTTCGTGATATATGGTATATATTGTAGTTTCCTTTTTTAAGACACATGCGTTTTTTGGTGTTTCATACAGGGGGAGTTGCACGTATAGGTAGAGTCAGTGGTGGTATAAGAGAAAAATTGTTCATGAGAACAACAAAAGAATATTCACAAGGTAGTTGTAGGGGAATTATTTTCACTCATAGGGAATTCACTCGGGAGCCGGTGACAAGCATGATGAAAGCGCGCCTCATGGATCTACATTCAGTTAGGTCGTTAATTGCGTTTTTCTGTTTTCATCTATGAATAATAGGACCCTCGACTCCTCTCTTCCCAAAGGAAGAAAGGGCTAGAATAGGGCCAGGGGATGGAAACATTCCAAAGTGGGGGGAGGATAATCCATCACCATTCACCATCCATTCCATTAATATCTCATGGAATGGGACCTTTTTTGACTTGGAGATGGGGAATGTTCCTCTATTCTCTGCCTCTCCTCCGCTGGACTGTTTTTGGTGTTTTATGTTCAGTCTGTAAATACTCTTGTTGTGTTGAATGTTTAGTTAATTGAATTGTGTAGTTTGTATTAATTTTTTTGTCTATCTTTTCCTGCCCTGATATTTAATCTCCAGAAATGGTGATCTAACATTAGGGGTTAGATCCAGGTTATGAAACCTGACATGATCTGGATAACCACACATTAATGCGATCATGTTCTTTTTCTTCGCCTTGGTAGATCAGGACTGTGAGTTAGATTGGGTGAGAGTGAGATTTTGCACAGGACGATCGGCTAATTTCATGCTTCATTTCTTCTACCCTTACTGTCTTGATTTCTCAAAATGAGAATCAATATTTGTTGTTCAATTTGATGACCTCAGCAGGATCATTTCACCAAGTGAAAATCATTGGTTGGAGTGATCTTGCTGAGTGAATCACTTGTAGTTCGGAGGAATTCTTGAGTAGGGAAGAAATTCTATGTTTGAGTGTTTAATTTCTAGGTGATATTGGTGTGTGATATGAGACATTGATAATTCACTGATAAAAGTTGAGAATTTTTGATAAATTTCTTATGGTGATCTAGGATAGGAAGTAGAGGCTGAATTATCTTGGGTATGCACTTGTTCACACTAACATTTGTCTTCTGTGTCTTGGTGTCAATTGTTTGTTCTGTGCCTTTTCTTGTGTCTGCACCTGCTTTTTTTATTGGTTTTTTCATGTGTCTCTATATTTTTTTACTTTTCCATCACTATTTATCTCTCTATTGTGCTCTTCAGCACTAATTAGTGATATCATAGGAGTTGTGTTTTTCTGCTATCAAAATATCTAAAAATTCAAAAATATTTTTTAAATGACCACTTAGTCACTTGACACTACTTCTTTGAGAGAAACCTCGAGGTTAACCACTGTGTAATATCTTGAGACTTTATAAATGCAAACTTTATTGTCCTCATGACAAGGACACATGTCAATTTTTGGCACCGTTTTAGGGAAAGCAATGACTCTCTTAGTGTTTTTATAATTTTTTTTATTTTGTAACAAAGAAAAACAAATATAAAACATATAAAAATAATAATAAAAACAGCACATGCACTGTGAAGAGCTCTAACGATTCTGATATAGTGTCACTATTCGACCCGTTTCAAGAACATGAGTAGGCTGTTGCTTAATTTTAAAGTTGGATGCATGATTGAAAACATTGAGACCTTACTGATGAGGAGAAAATTTATTCTCATGAGATCATGCAATTGATGAAACAAGCCATGGATATGGTCAAAGGCTACCAAGAAGATAGTTTAGTACCCCCAACTCCCATTGAAGTCCAAAATTCTAGAAAACTGTTGAGAATGCAATAGAAAAGAAACAGAAGAAGAAAAAAAGGTGGAGTTTCCCAGCTTCGATATGCACTTTCCACTGGAGTCAAGTTAGAAATCCAGAACTAATTTTCGAGGATTTTTTCAAGGGATGTCTGGAGATGGAACTTACAAAGACTCACAAAGCTGGGCATTTCATTGATGATCATTTTCCCTAATTTCCATTATAATTATTTTTCTTTATATAACTATTCTAATTATTTTTCAATTCTTCATCAAGTAGATACAATTCATGAAATTATATCATTCTATTTAAGAAGACTCACCAAGTGATGTGGTGTGTTTTGAAGAGAGGTTGGAGAAGGTTGACTAACATTATCTTTCCCTTGAACCACTACAAGGATCACTATTCCATCACTAGGAGAAACAAACAATACTGCTAAATTGAGCTGACAATTTTATGGAAGAAGCATTATTTTTTTCAACTTGAATTACATCATAACTGATTTTAATTATGTTGCTCTATGTGCAGGTATTGAAGTTTCATCTCAATTTTGTGATTTCATAGAGAGTGAGGAAGTTGAGGTTGCATCTGCTGAAAAGTTAATGGAACTTCCAATTCCGGATGACACTTCTAGTTTATGAGTTATTTTGGAAGGGTAATTTTTGGAGCTGTGCACAAGTTTACAAGTGGATTATGACACATTAATTGCTTTCCAAAAAGAAATGTTATTTTAGAATGATCCTGAATACAAGTCACACCAATGATTTCCAACATTAATACTTGTTCACCCTCAACCTCAAGATGCAAAAGATGGACATTACCCTTTTTTGTGTTCCCCTCCATCATTCAACATGAAGTACACCACTAAAAAGGAGGGAAATTTTATTGAAGTTTCCCATGGCGTACTCTAAGATGGAAAATCACTGAAGTTGGAAGGAATCACAACTGGTGGTTGTTGAACAAAAATCCAAATCCCCCATTAGCTGTGGTTGATCCAAGGACTGTCCAGCTATGGACAGTCAAACTATAGCACCCCCTGGGGGGGGGTTATCCTAGTATTATCACTTTTCATTTCCTGCTTTATTTTAATTTTTCTTTTTGATTTAATTTGAGTGGTGTCTTTTTAGGAAAACAAATAGGCTGCAGATTCCACGTGGAAATCATTCAAGTATCAGGGGTCCACCTCACTTGATTAAAGGATAAAACTCCCTAACATGCACATTGTAGCTGATTTTTATTTCATTTTAAAATATTGAATACAAATGTTAAATTGTTTCATCATGTTTGTGCCAAAATAGAGTAGACGGAGTTCATGCACAAGGAAAATAAAGAGAGAAATTTAAAAAATGAATTTTGTCTTCCATTTTGGGAAGTAATGTTTTAATTCTATAAGCAGTTTCACTCTACTCATTCATTTCTGGTGTTGCTATGAATTAGGTGTGGGGGAGTCCCCTGATTTTATGTGAAAAGAAAATTTTGTTTCTTGATTGGGTGTTTGCATGTTCATATATACTTAGTTAATAAAACTATTTTTGAGTTGATTTGGGAAACATTCTTTCACCCAAACCTTTCAATTTCATTATGTTGTTGTTGTAAATCACTACTAATCATGCTACTATTTGAAAGAAAATGAAAAAATCTGTTGTCTTATCATTACAAAATTAAAAGAATAAACATTTTACGAATAGAAATGAACTTGTTTTTGGTGATGGTTGGTGGGTTTGTGTTCTTCTGTTTGTCTTTGTTTGAATTTTTCTTTTCTTTCTCTTCTTGTGTGGAAAATAAAAATTTTAAACCTCATTTCTACACTTCCATATCATATTTATGCTAAACTATCTTTCAACTGTGAACATCAAATGTCATCCACATTATAATTCAACATTGGGAACAATGTTGGGTTTTATGTGTGGGGGATAGAGGTCATATTAGTGTCATTTTAAATTCCCCCTTCTTGAACATGAGTTTCAACCTGAGTTTGTGGTTGTTTAAAAAATGGTCAAATTTTTTCAAAATTGTAATAATTCATTCAAACAAATTCTCATTATTTCATTACATGATGGCCATTTCTGGTTCACTGGTACTTTAATTGTGTCATGTTAGTGGATGACTGCTCACGGGATAATGAGAGTAACATTTAGTCAGAAACATTTAAGTATAAGTGATTATTGAGTGGCATTGTTCACTTTCTCTATGAACCATTATGTTTAGGAACTGAGGATTGGAGAGTGATTGGTTTTGTGGAATCCATATCATTAATTAGAGTAACTATAATTTCTCGCTGGAACCTATGAGACTCACATTTTTATTAAATTATATTCAATAAAATTAAGAAGTCAACTCGATTGATTATTAATTATATCCTTTGTAACTACAGTAAAATGGGTAAATGGGACACCACGGTGAGTATATGAGATAGGGTTCATTTGATGCATTTCTGTGAATAAATAACTCCAATTACAACCTTAATAAGTTCTATGCACAGTGCTATGCACATGGAATATGGATGGGAAAAATTAAAATAATGTGCCCTTGTCAAAAATGATCTCATTAAGGTGAATGGAATTTTAACCCCAACTGAAAAAGGAGAAATTGACATGATTAATGGACATTTGAGTTGAATTAGTAAAGTGATAAAATTAATGGATTATAATTTTTTGTAACTTGGGAGAAGGTGAGAATGAAAGGTTCACCTGGTATAGTTTTGAGTTCAACTTCCTCTAACTTTTCATAGCTCTTTGAATTAGAACATGAATTGGAAGGTGATGTGTGACAATTAATGAGTACATATATGAGGCATGTCATACATGACAGTGTATGAATTTGTGAGCCTTTCATCTCCTAGTGAGTATTTGAAACTATGTAGGACACTATTTTTGAACACCTTTGAATATCATGACTCATTGTTTGGTCCTGCTCCTTATAGTATTAAAGTTTAATCATTCAATTTTTTTAATTAAAATTCACAAATCATCCTTCTGTTTTAAAGTTAAAGGCATATAATTGTTTGGGGACAAACAAATTTTTATGTGTGGGTGTGTTTGATGTGGCTCATTTTTAATACTCTTCGCCACATCCTTTTTTAAATTTTTGTTTACTTTTTTATATCTAACCATTGTTTGTTGTGTAATATTTATAATTTTTTTGTATTTTGTAAATTAATTTAAGAAAAAATGTTTCTATGTATTAACAGTGTGTTTTTGTTATTTACTTTTTATTATTTTTCAATAAATTTTTTTTTTATTTTAATTTCATTTAATTAATTATTTATGTTAGTTGTTTTCAATAATTTTAAATTCATTAATTAAATTCATTAATTATATATTCATTAAATTGTAAATACATAACTCATTTTAGTTTTTAGTCTTTTAGTAATTTAATTATTTTTGAAAATTTAATTCTATTCAGTTAATATTTTTATTAATTCATTAATTAATTGGTTAATTAATTTAAGAAAGTGAATTTAAATACATTTAGCTGTTTTTATGTTAATTTGTTTATAATTTTTAATACAAATAAATTCGTTCTTAAAAATAAAGAATAATTAATTTTAGTATTTTAATGTATTTTGTTTATTTTGTTTTTAAATCTTTAACTTAATTTAATTGATTTACTTGTTTCACTGGTATTATGGTCGCACGGTCCCACTTTTTCTATTTCACTAACTTGATGTGTCGCCGTTTTCCACCAGTAACGTTGTCACTATTTCACCCCCTACCACCATTTCATCACTCGATCTGTGCCACCATTTCTTCCCCTCACGGTTGGACCATTCCTCTTGACTGTCCCACAATTACACTTTAACGGTATCACTGCCTCACAGTTCCACCTTTTCTCACATTCTCACGGTGACACCGATGTGCATCCCATGCCACCGTCTCACTAACAAATGGTGGCACCACTTCCATCACACCCATCCACCTTCACCAGCCTGTGTCTCCACTCCTACTACCACATCCCTACCTCCTCTCATAGAAATAATGGGACACCGTCACCACAAAAGAATCCCTGAAAATTGAAAAAAATCCCCACAAAGAATCAACATAATCGATTTATAGCAAAGAAACAACAAATCGCACAACAAAAAAATTGTTCAGTGGAACTGAAATGTAGAAAAAAATTCACAAACTGATGAAATAAAAATATTGAAGAAGTTAAAGATCCAATTTGTTGCTTCGTGCTACCGTAGCCACTAGTACCTAGCCACGACCTACCCTAATAGAACGACCATCCTGCATCCACATGAAATACAAACATGCGCCCTCACCCCCTAGTGGAAAACCCGTACAACCATTGCTCTTAATCCCCTGTATGAATCAAGCTAGAGATGAGCCACCGCGACCCTGCCGCCAGAGGCGCGAGCCTGCATCTGCCCCGCAACACTCGTCCTTCTTTGTGTCACCTCAAACCAGCAACCATGACGCACAACCCTAAATGCCTCCCCATTCTTCTCTCCCTATAACCCAAATCCTTCACCCTTATTTTATCACATATATTCACCCCCACTCAGTCTCTTGACCCTTGCTTCACCCACCACCTGCCTCTCTAGCCGCCACCTGCAGCACCACTGCATCCCCTATCCGAGACACCTCATGCCACTATGAACTCTTCTCTCCCTAATCCTCCTCCTGCATCTGCTGAACTCGAAGAACCCGTCCCCCTTTTTTTCTTTTTCTTTGATTCTTTTATTTTTTTTTATATGAATCATTACATATATAAAATAATATATAATATACAAAACATATAATAAAAAGATTCATATATATATATAGTAATTATTTTTTTATAATTATTAAATATTAATAAATAAATATAATAGTTTCTAAAATATATATATTAATAATAATATTAGGTGTTAAAAAAAATATAGATATGTATTAAGAATTATTTTTATGACGTGATATATGGAATATATGATAGTTTATTTTTTATGACGCACATGTGTTTTTTGGTGCTTCATACAGGGGTAGGTTCTCATATAGGTGGATATAGTGGTGGAATAAGGTAAAAATTGTTCATGAGAATAGAGCGAGAATATTCGTAAGGCATTTTTAGGGGAATTATTTTCACTCACATGGTATTCACGTGGGAGTTGGTGAAAAGAATGTTGAAAGTGTTCCACATGGATCTGTTTTTTGATAGGTTGTTAATTGTATTTTTCTTTTTTTCATCTCTGAATAAGAGTACCCTTGACTCCTCTCTTCCCAGATGTATCCAACTCCAGAATTGGGTTTGGGGGGGGGGCACAACTCCATAGTTGGGGGAGGAGACTCCAGCACTATTCACCATCCATTCCATCTATATATCACGGGCTAAGACCATTATCAACATAGATATGAGACCTGCTCCTCTATTCTTCGCCTCTCCTCCGCTGCTCTATTTTTGGTGTTTTATGTTATATTTTTAATTACTCTCATAGTTTTTCATGTTTAGTTAATTGATTGTGATTTTTGTTTAATTTGTCTAGTGTCGTTTGTTTTATGTCGTAATCTTCAATCTCCAGAAATGGAGATCTAACTTGCGGGGTTAAATCTAGGTTAAAAAACCCAACATGATCTAAAGATCCACACATTAATGCGATCAGGTTATTTTTATTCTCCATGGTAGATCATGACTGCGATTTAGATTAGCCCAGAGTGAGATCTTTCACCAGACAATCAGCTACATTCATTATTAATTTATTCTCCCCTTCATGTATTGATTTCTCGAACTGAGAATCAATATTGGTTGTGAAATTTGACAAACTCAGCAAAATCATTTTGCTGATTGATAATATTTGGATGGAATGGTTTTGCTGAGTGAATCACTTTTATTTTAGAGGAATTCTTGAGAAGGGAATAAATTCTATGTTTTAGTGTTTAATTTCAAGGTGAGAATGTTGTGTGATCCGAGATATAGATCATACATAGAGGGAAGTTGATAATTGTTGATCAATTTATTAAGTTGATCTAGGATAGGGAGTAGAGGGTGAATTGACCTAGGTTTGGCCTTGCTCACGCAGAATTCTGTCTTCTTTTTCTTGGTGTTAATTGTTTGATTTGTGCCTTTTATTGTGTTTGTTCCTGCTAACTTTTCATGGTTTTGTCTTGTGTCTATATATTTTGCACTTTTCCATCACCTTTTCTCTCTCTATTTTGCTCTTCAGAACTGATTAGAGATTTCTTAGGAGTTTTGTTTCTCTGATTTCAATATATTTAAAAAGTCAAAAAGATTTTCAGAACAACCATATAGTCACTTGACACTGCTTCCTTGGGAGAGACCCTGAGGTTAGCCACTCTGAAATATATTGGGTCTTTATAAATGTAAACTTGATTATCTTCATGATACTGAATATATTAACATAAAAAATAATTAAACAAAATAAAAATAACAAATTAAATTTATTTTTGAAAAATAAAAAAAAATAAACAACACAATATTACATTTAAGACATAAACAGATTTTCTCATAATGTAATTTACAAAATAAAACAATTTATTAAAGAAAAAATTTCTCATTAAGGGTTTAAAACACAAGAGATCCAAAATATCTGGATTTAATTTTCCATGATTCATTGTTACAGAAATTTTTATTGGAAAATTGTGCACTGATCGTGCACTTGAAAATTTATTTAAACTCTCCATGTAGGGTTGGATCACATGTTTAGTGTAACAATTTGACAAACATGATATTTTCCTATGTCAATCATTAAATGGTGTCTCCTAGGTGACTGCATACTTTTCCCAACACATGTGCCTAATAGTGCTCCTATATAATTCCCACTATTTCGAATGAATCGTTTCCAGGGAGGTTTTTCATGGTTACTAACAACTATGATCAAATAGTGAACATCTAGACAATCCCAAAAAACAAATTTAATATCCTTTTAAACCACCCAAAATATAAACTAATAACATTATATACATAAAATACATAAAAAAAATATCAAATACCTAAATCCATGGGTGCTACAACCATATTTCCCTTTATCTCATTATAGGATAAGCTCCAAAAATAATGAAATGTATCACAAAAATTGGTTTGAGGAAGGGTCTGTAGTGTGACCCCCTTCTATTAGGATATTTTACATCTATTTCCAACATGTTTCATTATATTCCAAAGGGATAAGAATGTAGTGTTTTTTTAATCCTACCTACAAATACCCCATGGATCCCTTGACTCCACATTTCTCTCATATCAATATCTCTAACCCAACCATCCTAGAGTTCTTTTCAAATGTATTTGAATCCACATCATATAGAGATTATTTCACAACATCCTAACTTTGATCCATGGTGATATTAGGTATATTCTTCCTCTTTTCATATGAATTCCCCTCTACTCAATCATGTTTTCATCCTATCCATCTGCCCATTCATTTTCATTTTATATTCATCATTGTAATGAATTTTTCATTTTCGTTTTCTATTATGTTCATGGAATGATATTCTTGGGGGATCAACGTTTCTTCTTGATAGATTTGAATAATGATCATAGTTGGTTCTATGTTTATGGTTCAAGAGTATAAGATCATTGAGGTGGATGATTTATTTAATATCATATTTATTTATGTGAAATCACAAATATACAATGGTTTATCCATTTTTGATAATGGTAGAATTGATAAAATTAATAATAAAAAAGATTAATGAATGTAATTTGTTTGTTCTAATTGATTTCATGTTAATTATTTTCAATTTTCTAATAGATTGACTCTTAATTTCCCAGATAGACAGAAATATATACTATTCCTTTTCTCTATGTTTTTATATATGTTTTAAAATTTTGAAATAGGTAAAATTTCTAAATAACCTTAATCTAGTTATAATTCTTCTTTTCATTGGAATAATAGAAGTTGATTGTTAAATATATGTAATTTTTCCTATTATTTGATTGTAATGAATTTGATGAAAAATAAAAATTTATGTGAATATGTTATTCTGTTTCTTAATATGATTTGTTAATGAACTCAAATATAGGAGAATTTTAATTACATAATTGATTTAAGGTATTTAAAATGAAAATAGTTGTTCTTTTTTTATTGTTATTGATTTAAAATGATAGAGACCATGGTTGTTATATTATAATTGCATTTTATAACATATTCTTTAGGTTTCCATAGATAAAACCTATAAAAATAAATCAATTAATTCAACATGGAAATAAACTAGTGGTTTTATTAATATATTTTTATTTAGTTGAGAGGGCCTATTTTCTATTTATGAACATGTGACTTGAGTTTAGATTCAGGTGATCCATTTTTCATATAATGTAAATATGCTAGTCTTGATGCCAAAGCTCCATATTAACCTTGTTTATTGTTTTCAGTTTTCTAAGTTTCATTGAATGTGATTATTCATATGAAATGTTATGTAAACCTTCCATAAATGATGGGATATGGGAAGTGACGCCTGATTTTGAGATAGAATTTTATTCTTATGATAATGAGATGCTTGGTAATATGTCTGAGGGTGTTAGGGTGGAAATAGATATGATGGTAGATGATAAAGATGTGATAACCTATAAATGTGATAAAATCTAGGATTCAAACATGAAAACATTATTTAATGGTTGGATGGTATTAATACATGTATATCTATATATCATTCCCCATTTCATGAGGTAGTTAGATGTTTATTGTTTTATATCAATTTAGAGGTTTCTCATGATGTTTTCTAGATTACCTAGAGTTATGTATTGTTTATAACATTTACTAAATTATTTATCCCATGGGTTTGGTTTTTCTAGAATGAAAACATTTGAAACGATCTTCAGAAATTGTGGAATTTGATGGATTATGCATGGATGGTATGGATGTCAGAATAAATTTTATTAAATTTTTAATATAAAACAATTTTGAATAATGGTTAAAATATTAATAAACCAATGGTTAAATGTTTAAAAAATAAATATTATATTTAATGTAAGACATATTAAATTTAACCTTTTTATAGGATATCTAATCCCAAGTAGTGAACAATGGGTTTCCGAGTAACACTAGTGAATGTAGATCCACGTAATAGTTTACACCATAGTGTGGTTGTGAGATAAATTTTGAATGGAATGTTTTATAAATTCATACAATACACCACTAATTATTTTTTGGGATATTGAGACACAATGGACTCTAGAAGGGTGTTTTCCCCAACATCTTTCTGGAGAATATGGATGGATGACTACCCCTATAGCCTCTATATCTTCTCTTGGTAGTATTATGTACAAGAATTCAAGGAGTATGTGTTTTTCTATATATATGTCGGTAGTTATTAGTAATGGATTTCGGTTATATACAACACATTTATCACTGAGTATTGACCAAAAAGGATTATTATAATTATAAAATGTATCATGTATGATTTCATTAGGTAACTCACAATCAGTATGGATACCATGGATTGAATTATAATACCGGACCTATGATACACAACATAAAGGTTGTAGTTACTTTCAAAAAATACATAGATACTATGAATATTCGAAAAGAGATTACGAAATGATGTGATGAAGAAGATGCATTTTTTGTTACATATCCTATGTTTTTTCAGGTTGGGTTTCTTTTGGAGAGTGGTGACTCAGGATGTAAGAAATATTGGATGAGTGGAAAACAGAAAGGGAAGCTATTACTGGTTACCCTAGTATTATAATTACTATAATAAATGATCCCATTTATGTGATAAATTTTCATATAGGTCAATACTAAGGCTTGGAACATAATATAGTTGTTTATGAGATGAGTCAGTTTCACATGGTGTTCACCTGAATAATGAACTATGTCATTATATTTTTAATTGAAGGGTCTATTGAGGATAATAATTGGAATATATAAATTCAAAATCCATGTATATATATTATAGAATTTTTTTATCATGAAAATGATGGAGATCAGGAAGAATATTATTTTCTTGTGGATTTTTAGAAGATAGATAAGATTCATGGTCACTGCCTCATTTTCTTTTTTTGGTGTATTTTTTGTTCACCATTCCAATTGTTTCGGTTTTTTTTGAAATTATATGTATGAAAATTTAATTTCTTTTATCTATATCTATGAATAATATGATTTTGTTATTATTTCATATTGCTCTCTATCACGTGTTTCTCTACATGGGTGATTCCTCTCATATTTATGTTTATTATAACATTTATTTCAGTGACACATCCCATGGCATATTGGAGGAGGACATTGAATTGTCAATATATCACATTTATAATATATGGGATAGGAGGGTTACCATTGGTTGTAGGGGGTTATGAAATATAAATTCTAGAATGGATCCTATAAGAGATCACTGATTGAGAGATAATGATAGAATAAGATTTATATATGTCAAATATCCCAAACACTAAACCTAATTATCCTAATTTTTTCTAGCTATTTGTGATATGTATTTTTTAAATCAATAAATTTATTTATTTTTTATGTTATTATTAACAAATGAAAAAATTGTATAAGTGGAGGGTTATGTTATTTTGGAGATTAGTTCAGTTATTTTAATGATTAGTTTGTTTACTTTAGAGGTTATTTTAGATTTTTTGGGAATTAGTTTTGAAATATTTTTTAAATCCATATTGATAATTATAATGGATTAGTATATGAATAGTATAACATGATGATGATTTATTAAAATATAGAATCAAATGGTTTTCATAGAAATTATGTCCCTTCATGGATACTACAAGTGGATATATTCTATAGAACATATGTACCTAGGGGAAATAACACTGAAGAGGGAGTGTAGGTTATTAACTAAATCATTACAAGGTTCAAGAAAAATAGATATAACCTCAAACCTAGTTTGAAACTCCTAGGTTATATTATTTGCTTAATCCATATTCTATTTATAAACTATTATGTATTATTAAAATATCTAACATGTTTTGTGTATGAACAAAGTATGATGATAACCAAGTATAATATACGTTGCATTACATATATTAATATGTTAGTGCGTGTGTATATAATTTATGTTTTATTTCAGGTAGGATTGTACTTATTAATCTATACAATTAATAATTTATCATTTCCAATAGTCCCATATACAATGTAATGCTATAAACCTTGTAGAATTTGGTCAATAACTGTTGTACAAGAATATATTGATATTTTCCCACTATAATACACAATGGAATAATAAATTGATTATAAATAATCCTGAAATTTGTACCTATTTAATAGAAAATAAAAAAAACAATTTGGATCATTCAAATTAGTTATGGATTGTGTTTTGTGATATTGTGTCTCACATGTGCAAACAATAAATTTACAAAAAATCTATTTTATATGTTTTATGAATTTATTTTCAAATAAATATTTTAAATAGTTAAAAAAATTATTTTAAAAAATTATTTCAAAATTTGAAATCATATGTTTGAAATCAAGTTAATTAATATATTTGAATTTTGTTACCTAAAATTATTTCTTAATGTTAAAAAATATATTACACTAATAAAAGAACAAAAATGTAAAATACAATTTTAATGAGATGAAATGACCCAAAAATGTTTTAAACCAACTTAAAAAACATTTGTTTGAGTCTTGATTCAACCAAATCACATGTATAATTCCTCTTTCGTCTCTTTCTGAATATTTTAACATTGAATAGTTATTTTTATTATTGATAATACAACAGATGTTAGAAAAATTAAACTCATCTTCTCTTATAAAATATGAACATTGCACAACATCCTGATATAGCTTTACCTTAATGATTCATCCAAAATGTTTTATACTACTTCCTTCTATAACACACTCAAGAATATTTAATCCTCTAGTCACCATTATTTTTCCAAAAGCCATCATTTCGAATGGTATTTCTTAGATAAAACATATGCTTTCAACATAAGTCTTACAAATTTATTAATAATTTATTCTAGAACATCCTCTACCGAAAAAATTTACCACATTAATATTATGAAATAGTTTTAATTAATATACCATTATTTTATTATAATAATTTATCAACCAATATTTACATATTTCCAACCACAATGAAAAACAATAAAAAGATGATAGTGCCTATATAGAGAGCGCCACCTCCATGAATCACTCTCTTATTATTTTATAACCTTATTTCCTGGATGAATTAATTTTGTATTTTATGAATAAATATGGTATATAAAATATATTTATTATTCTAAAACAAAAAATTAATATTTTCATATGACACCATCAATTTATTTAAAAATCAAAGCATCACTAAGCGTACATGAGCACTACCAACTATATGAACATATTGTATTATTTTTCATAAAAATTAAACAATTATTTTACTAAAAGATGAATTAATAAATTATTATTATATTTATATAATGTTTAATATTTTTAAATTTCTCTTCATACACTACCATCATCTTTTCTTATTTTCTATAAAATGTTAATTTTAAACATGTTTTGTGTGAACTACCACCTCGATTAAGTGACAAATATTGGTACTCATAGAATTTTTTATTCTATGTAAAACTCACGTAGAGTAAAATAAAATACCATTTATGTATATATATAATAACTTTATATAATTTTAGAAATAATATTCTTCCAAAAAAATTGACTTTAAAAATAATAATCATCCATTATTTTTGGTATGTCACTGATTAGGTCAATCATACAACCAACTTGAACAATGATAGAAAATAATAGATTGGATGACTATGAGAACACATTTAATAATAATATCTTATAAAAAATGGTAAATACAAATTTATTTTTTTCTATATTGGAAAAATTAATATTGAACTCATTAATTATGATAATATCACATAATTGATAATTATCACTTAAACATTCGTGTCACCAATTTAGTCTACAAGAGCCATGAAAAAACAATTCATATATTGAAATTAATACTATATAAAAAATACATGAATAAAAATTTTCATTAAAATTATGATCTTTGAATGATTAAATTTTTAATTATTATTAATAGAAATATTAGTATTATGATACTAGTTTATAATGATCAGGATAACTCACAAACGGTATTGAAAATAGATAATAACCAACTGATATACATGTAAGGAATAATTATAAATGAAATTAATATATGGTTATAGATATGAATAATTTTTTTAAATATGTTATTATGTTAATTATTTTTGTTATATATGAGATTCATAAACCATAATGGATGTTAGGAATTATAGTAATAAATTCATGGTATCAACAATTACTCTTTAGGACATGTTGTAATAAATAAACAATTTTTTTTTTATTTTATATAAAATTTATATAATTTAAATCAAATTGAAATAATTTTAATAAATTTATTCTAGTTAATTTAATATTAAAATGAAATATTTTTCAATTCTTCATTTGGATTATGATTCATTTGTTACCTAGGACTTATGGGTTTTTGTCTCAGTTATCATTTTTCAGATATGATAGTATTATAATCATAATTTTATATATATGGTGTATATTTTTATTATTTTATTCATTATAAAAATAGTATATCATTGATCATGTTATTATATCTATAATTTAATGGTCTATATCATTTAGTAGGGTTTAATTTAAATGTTACTTATGTTGTAATACCCCATTAACCACTATCATTTTAAAATTAAGATATCTCAAACATGTTAACCAATATGGTGAGTTTGTATAGTTTTTATTTATGATATAAAAATTAATCCTTTTCCCATCAATTATTCCCTATTGAGAATATTTCATATTTATATTATTTTACATTTTATTTTCTATAATTTTTGTAAGCGATTTGGTTTTTGGTCATGTTTTTCAGAATATTATAAATGTTTTTCATCTATTCAAAATCAATGGTTTTAACATACAACTCACACATTATATATGAAAAATATATTTCATTTTATGAATTATTTATTAAAGATTAATCAAAATGTAATTTTTAAAAATATAGTAAAATGATTCTTCAAAAACAAATTCAAGATAATTTATGAAATGAAATTGGTGTCACTGTCTCATGGACATTATTAATACAAAATAAAAATGATACTTCATTTTGAAATGTATTCAAAGGATATAATTTCTAATAATCAGGAATAATAAATATATTTTTATTAAATAATTTTTTTACTCGATTCTATGAGATTTATTAAATGTTCTCTGATTTAAAAGCGGTCATTTTCATCATGATTTTCAACTTAGTATTCTAATATACTTCTAAATTTTTTCTTCATATATAGAATGATTCATTGCATATTTTTGGAATGATAAGAAATGATAAATTTTTCCAAGGAAAATAATTTATCACATCATTTTTATTTCTAAATCAACATTAGTTATTAACCATAATATTTCCTTATAGTTTTTTTATAATGAATACCCAATTTTTTAATTAAAGGGTTTTCACCAAGAAAAATTTACACTAATTGATTTGTGAAACTATTGACATAATCATATATCATTTATATATACAATTTAAATAAAATATTTTATAATATTTTAATTTAATGGTATTTACCTATGAATAGGTGCAATATCCTTTAAAAACAACTATTTTCTAAGGATATATGATGTAATGACTATTCAAGTTGTTAGTAGTTATTTCCAAATGATGTTCCATTAGAAAAGGATATGAGACCCATTTTATTTCCTTAAGTTTTTAATCATATGATTATTAATTATTTTACGTGGTAGAAATATGTATGGATGATGATGGGTGTGGTTATATATCACCCTATAAAGCATTAATGTATTTTTTTATAACATGATCTAAAAAGGGTATACATGAGGATTTATATCATGTCCCCAAAGGGAACACAAGGGGATTTTTTCAAAGAAAAATTTTATATGGGATGATTTATAAATAGTAAAATGGAATATGATATGATTTATCCTAAGACAAGTTTGTACATGAGGTTATTTATCCTAAATAGAAATGGTACATGGTAGGATTATCTAAAACTGAATATGGTACAGGGGCCATCAAAGCATATCTAAAATATGATGAATGTAATGGTGTGTGGTCTTGAAAAATGGTTTCTATGCTTATGTTAATACTAAAATTTTAGTTCATAGTATTTATACTATTTTTATTCTCCTAAAATCATAAAAAATATATCTACATTCCATACACTTTTTTCTATGGTTTATGTTACATTATTTGAGTATTAATGTCCTTATTTCAATATTTTTGGAAATATAGTATCATTCCATGTACTATAAAACAATAGCATTCCCCCATTCCCATGTTTTCTAATATTCTTATTATCTAACCCTCAATGAAATGTAGATTTTCCCATACCGATTGTTTGATCTCACCATATTATTATATTATTCATTCCCCTAGTTGTAAATGCATGAAAATTTTGGAATGTCTAGAGGGAAGTCAATATGACTCATATTATGGAGAAAGTATTGTAGGTTAACAAATTTATATTTCCAATCTCTAAAATTTTAAAACTATCTGTCCTACATTTATTCAACGAATTTTGAGATATATTATCTGAATTTTGAAATTAATTATTTATATATGTTATGTTTATCGTGAGTTATTATAATTCAAGATCAAAATTCATAGAAATTTTATTATACTCATGTGGTATTAGATACATAAACACTTAAAAATCACTTCTATCCTCAACATTATCATGAAACTACACCCAATCACAGAGGCATCATGGGACACTACGTAAATGAATCATTTATTTCATAACAACCCAGAAAGTAAAGGTCATATACATCTAATTCATCTCATTTTATGTCCAATTACATTTTTCAGACCAAGAAAATGTATTCCCCTTTAGGTAATTGATTTCATGGGAGATGTGCTCCCAGATAATTAATATTATAATTATCCCAGATACCTGGGGAAGTAAAACCCCTTAAAAATTTTCTAGGGAGGCTCTAAAACAAGGGAATCCTATTTTTTTATGTTTATAGGTATTGCTGAATATTATTAGACCATCCCAATAAAGTGGATATATTGTATCCAAAAAAATCTCTCTATGATTTTTTCTTAGAGATGGTTCCAAAATGTAAATTCTAGGAAAATACACATATGTAAAAAAAATCATCCTATGAAACTGAATATAACTACTTTCCCATTAATGATGAATATTTGGTAATTATCCAATAAATTATAAAATTACCACTTCTTAAGGGTCAAGAACATTATTGGGACATTCATAAAGCCAAGGGGAATCCACAAAAATATTATAATACTCACAGTGAAATTAAAATGATGTAACTAAGATATCATCATTCATATACCATAGATATGGGTACACATACATAAAGTAAATCTTCAAGAATTTTTTAACTGGTTTTGGATTGTAAAATAGGCCACATGTCTATAATAAAGGGTAATTTTTCATTATTTCCATTTTATTAAGGAGAAAATATTAAATAAAAATGATCTACAGAAATACAACACTAGAGATTCCAATGATGGAAATATAGGTCTAATATGTACTTTCCACATCGGATCCTTCAAATCCACCTTCAACTTCCAAAGATTTTATAGGCCCATAAAATAAACATAATAATATATTAATATGGTAACATGGATTATATTGATAATGAATTTGATCACATAGTGAGAGTGAAATCGCAGAACATACTCAACGAATACCTTAATATAATCTTATAATATAACCACACGTTTATCATTAGAAGCAAGCATTATGCATAATTCCCAAATATCTATCTAAATTTTGATAAACTAGAAACTCCAATGAATAATAAATTCTCTCATAGACATAAATCCAAATAGAATAATAAGTTTATCCACTGATCCTTCGTCTCAATAGAACAATATTATCAAATAATAAATGTCAATTAATGACCTAAATGAGGATAAAAATCAATGAATGTGATGGTTCTTTATGGCTTGACGTTAGTAAATATAAGGTTCCACAAAACCACTATTTAATAATTAAAAAATAATGTAGTCAACAATTTTGGTTGAGTTTGTGAAAAATAATAGAAGTAGCTTGATGCCTCATATGTCGAGTAAGGGACTCTACTAAAATTCAAAACATTAAATGATCTGCTGAAAAAATAAAATTAATAGATAACATTAGTTTCAATGGGTGTAGGTTTTAGAGTGAATATAAATCAGATTATTCAATAGGACATGTCACATAAATCATGTATATATCACTATGTAGGATACATATTAATGTATTCTTACAAATAGGCTCTCTATACATGGCATGGAATATTTGGAGGTATTGTTATTTGAAATGGATTATAAAATCATTTAGCATTATCCCTCCCCTCCCATAGTGCACTAAAATATATGTGATCAGAGAAATATCCCATAAGAAAACTATATCAATTAATGGGAACCCATGAATCACATTACTACCTCTATCTCTATGGTTAGACTACTATACCACCTTGATTAACCATTGTTTCATAATGTTTTCGTTAGTTTAAATGATTTTAGAATCTTACTTTATAGACATATCATTTCTTTTCTCAAATTGATTGAATCCCATTTAAAATTCCCCTACCACTAAAACATTTAATTTTGAACACTCATGCATATCCCAATGGAAACATGACATCCATTTCAATGGTTAGGAAATGGTATCTAATGACTCTACTTTGCAAAAACCTATACATTCCTTGATCACTTGTTACCCCACCAGTAAGAAGCATTTAATCTCTATACCCTCATTAATAATTGGGAAAACATGGGTATATATTGAGGCATACTAATGGCTCAAACATATTTTTTGAATCCATGGACAACCATTCATATGATATGAATCCATTATCTATAATATAGATAGAGTACTTAATAAATAAAATAAACCTTCATTCATACTCAATAACCAACATACAACACTATTTCGGGTGAAATAGCTCATAAGTGTCCACCATCCTCAATGTAATATGGTAAATCATCCCATCAAAGAGGGTGTCAAACATTGACCATGGAATATTAATATTTTTTTTATTTTTATATGATCAAAGTAGAACTCATACCCACTATACAAAAGAGAACAATTGAATCTAGGACAACATTCAAATCCATAATTTTTTCAAAATTTAAGAACACCCCAGTCCCTGCCAAATGGTAGACATCTACAACCTAGGGACAACGAACCCCATAAAAATATAGATGTATATATAACTAATATTCATGGAGAGATCTCTTGATAGGAATTTCATTATCTACCCATATTTTAATATTCCATTAATTTTAATATAGAGGATCTAATACCATATGTCTAAGTAAAGGGGAATTTGTGACTCTGAAAGTAAATGATATGCACATTGCACTCTCGATGAGTAAATCACATGATATACTCCTTTAACTCAATAATGATCCCTAATTTTCTCAATGATATAAGCTTGAAATTCAATTATAATATTGTCACATTGCTACATTCAGGAAATAAATTATTTTCGAAAAAAATTTTATTAAATAATAGATGGTTGACTATGGTTATTATGATTCCCCAGAAATATTTATATGTGTAATAATAACAGTTCATTAGTTACTAGAATTATTATTAGTTTATTTTGTCTATTATTGGTTCCATATAAAAAATGGTTTCAGAATTAAATAAGGAATATTTTATTAAATAGAAACACTGAAACATTACATTGTAATAAGTAAAAAATACCATGAATATCCTAGAATACATACTACAAGGCCTATCAGAATCACTACAAGACCACCAAACACAACAACTAGACCATGTAAGTAGTGAACATCCTTCGAGTATGTCACAATGAAAAACATTATGGAATGTACTATGGAATAAGTGCTATGTATAATAGGATTTTTGAGAACCATCCTCTTAGAACAAGAAATGACCATGATCCTTAGAATACAAATAAATTGTATTTATATGGCTAAGTAGCCGCTGGGATCTTAAGGTGACCAATGGTCCTGTTAAAGATCATAAAATTTTATAACTAATTTTTATTTCGACTATTTTATGTATTTTTATTATTTATTCCTTTTAATAATTTAAATATTTTTAAAATTCATTAAATATTTTAAAGATATATCTTTGGTTAAATAATTACGTGGTTTTAATTAATGTTTTATTTCATATATAGATTTTGAAATTATAAATGAACAAAAACTTTTGAGAAAATTAATATTTAGATTTAGAATGTTTTTGTATAATTAAAATAATATATACATTATTTTATCATATTTATTTGTATCTAATAAATTTTTTAATAAAATAATTGGGTGAGTACCCCACCCAACTGAGGGCTGCCTTGATGAAAATGCCTTGAAGGTCTGAGTGGGCATCTAAAATAGGTAACTAAAGATAGGACATAATCGGTTGCATGCATAGTGCATGCTGAGCACGTGCAAGAACTGTGTATTGGTCATTGTCATGTGCAAGTAGGGGGTAATCCAGGTCATGCAACGGCGTGTGTGAGGGGGGGTCAAGTCCCACAAGTGGAGGTCCCATGTATAAGGACCCTGTTGTGTGTGTTTTTTGTCATCAAAGTGAGAGATGAATTATTGAGTGTTAATAGGAAGTCCAGAGACTCACCCCGTTTCGATGTGGCCCAAAAAAATTACCAAGGGATGTAATACAGGACATTCGATCTTACCGTGTGAGATCCACACCATATGAACTAGTACAACATTTGAACCCCATCGCTAGGGTTTCATTGCCGCGATTTTATGATTCATTAGATCATGACGCGTTAGATCTCAACCACGCAATCCTTTTAAAACTCTAGAATCCCCCACAACTATTTGATAAAAGGTACTATAAAATCACATCTGTTCATTTCTTAAAAATAATGGAGCCATTGTTACCACCCAATTGGTCTATGGAAGTTATAGTCATCCATAATTTTTATTCTTCTTCACTTCTTTTTTTCCCCACGCCACACCAGTTGACATAAAAATCTTATCCTCTATTTATTCTTCATCCCGTGAGTCCTCCCATCACTCTCCTCATACCCGACCACTTTTTTCCACTAGTCCAGCATGTTTTCATTAATATAATTAGAACCCAAATAATTACCCATATATGTATTCCATAAAATATATATGTAATAAAACAATCGATTTATTTAGGTCTTACATTGATTATGGTTTCTTTTCTTGTCCGTAATAGTTAGATTCGAGTTGATTCATGTTTCGTATTTTATATTTTATTTTTAAATCATTGTATATAAAATAATATATATTCAACTTATTTATACCCTTGTTTTCATACTTAAAACTATGTATTTTATCCTCCCCAACGTTTCATCATCTTCACCTCGGTTCAACCACACCATTTATATCTGGTAAGGGTTAATTTAACCTCATTTTTTATATAAAAAACCCTTATTTACATTTTTGTATATATGTTTATATGTATATATATATTAATCCCAATATAATGTATGTTTTAATATAATTTATATTAGATATCTAATATTTTTATGGAAGTATATAATGCTTATAAAGAGTTATTAAACTTCAATTCAGTTATGAAAATGTCGTATATTCACTTTTTGTATATACGGTTTCACACACATTCAAATACTAATCTGTTTTAGGTATTTGATGTGAGGATTATAAGTATTTTACTGATTTTTGTTTTCATATATTACTTATAAAGGATTATAAAAAATTGTTTTTGATTTTTCTAAACTGACATATTTGTATATACAGTTTTATATATATGTAGTTTTTAATTCTATTCTGATTTAGGATTTCATAAAAATGATATTAATGGTTAAATTTTGATTTTCAAATATATGATACTTGTAATAATTTACCAAAAATTATTGTAGTTATGAAAATATTACATATAAACATTATGCATATACAATTTTATACAACTTTCAATCCTAAACTACATTACATTTTCTAAATGTTGATTAATATAATTTAATTGACGTTCATGATGCATAAATCACATGAAATGTTATTTCATATGTTGTTTTGGAATGTTCAAATCTCATATATTAATATTTTTTTATACAGCTTGGTATAAATTGAACACTCAAATTATGTTAGGGATAAACAATTATTTGAAAAAGGGTGTTTCCCTACCCACATATTTTACATGAGGAATCTTTAGATTCTCTAAGTTTATGATAAAACAATGTTTATATAGGTGTGTGTGTGTGTGTTTAAAAGATTATATATATATGTTAAAATTGTTTTTAGTTAAAGAAGTTTTAATGGTGTTAGCTTTGAAATAATTTTATGACTTGGATGTTGTACAAATGACTGGATCAATGATTAAAATTACGATTTGGAATATATTCATATGTGTAAACATATATATACTCACCTTTTTACATTTTTTACATTTTTAATTAAATCCAAGAAATTAATGTTTTAAATTACTTATCATAATTGTATGTGTGATCAAGGATAACAGTTCATAATTAAAAATAATAGGAAAACCTTGTTTTTTTATTGTGTGTGCAGAATATTTAAACGACATCATCACATTTTTATTAAAATTAACATTACATACATGCATCTTAATTTATAATATGTTAATTAAAGGTTGGAACTATCTTTTTTTTAATGAATATATACATGTACATGCATAATTAATTACGGTGAACTGTGTTTAATTAGATAATACCTCAATATCTCACATGGACTGAATGTTTTATATTTATAAATAGTATGTTTTAATTCATGTTGAATCAGACACAGTGAATAATATTAATTACTAAATATTATGATTTATTTAGTGTGAATCTCTCATTAATCAGTGTATTGTTAAAAAATGAATGAAATGTATATTGAAATACAAAACATTTATTTTTCATTTAAAATGTTACCTTCATGAAACTGGTGTTTCTAATTTAAGGTTTGTTATTTTATGTGATGATCTAAAAGAATCTATTTTTTTATCTACACAAATTATCATCACATGTACAAAAGCATGTTTGTTTTTTCATTCATTTCGTTGATAAATTTGATATAGCTATATCCTAAAGTATAACAGCCAAGCCATGGAATTTTTTTATATAATTTACAGTTATTTCATAGCTCACAATATTTATGAATATAGACAATAATAGAAAAAATTATCTCCTAATAACTTATAGATTAATAATTTTAATATTCAAAGTGGTATGGGACACTTTGAATAAGAAACAATTTAACTACTCCAAGTGGTGTGGGACTATTTGAATAAAAAACATAATTTTATTTTTCAATGTGGTAAGGGACACTTTGAATAAGATTCAGTTTAATTATTCAAAGTGGTATCAAAACCTTGTAATAAGAGATAGTTTAATTATTCAATATGGTATTGGACACTTTAAATAAAATACTTATCAGACATATGATGAATGTATAATTTTTTTATGTGATGGGTGAGGCCTGTTATTGCATCTTGATGCATTATAATGTTTCATGGGACAAAATTGGTCCTGGGCCAAGGAATTGAAAAAATGATTATGTATAGTACTGCCAAGAGACACTGACATAATTTTATGATGGTTCTACATTATTCATTCTCTCTTTAAATAACTAGTATTTCACTAAAAATGTGATTATTCGACTTGTATAATATCTAGGGTTAATAATATTTTATGTATGATTATGGTAACAAATTCACATGGAATAATTATGTATGTACTTAACATATCATTCTAAATAATTTTTAGCATCTATTTTCAGAAAATTAACATAGAAGTTATAAATTCATCTTTCTTTCATGAATTTCATTTTATGTGATCAGTGATTTACGATCTTTATTTATTGTGAAATTTTATTCAATTATTATTTCATGTTCTAATTCATACTTTCACTCTTGCATGCCACAATTAATTTAGTTTATTCAACTCCTAACATAAATTCACCATTTCATAAATTTTTGTACAACTATTCATATTATGAAATGTGTTTAATTTTTATCCTTGTAATAAATATATAAATTATTGTGTTTGAAATTTCCCTAAAAATTATTAATAGTAACCTTTGAAAAATGATGACGAAATACTAAAAAATATGTTGTTTTCTTTTGAGAAAATGACTTATAGGGATTTTTTTGAAAATGAATTTTTTGATTTTTTTTAAAATTTATTACTCAAAATTCTAAATTCACAACTTACATTTTCAATTTTTTATTGTATTAGAATATTTTTTATCTTTGAGTTAATATATGTGGTGGAAATAATATGGAGTTCATATCTATGGTTTTGATGAAATGTATCAGTTGTGTCTTGTTTTCCAGAAATTACACTGAGAATACCCTCAGTGATGAGAGGTGAGGTGTAATTTTATCTAAATAAAATTTTAAAAAAATTAAAATCCTTGTTTTAGGCACAATCTCTAAGCTTCTAGGGCCTAGGTATTTCATTTGGTATCAATGGAATGGTATATGTAATTTTTTAAAAGTAGAACAAATCTAAAAATTTAAAAATGCTTTACTGAGTAGAAAATTTTCATAAAATTTTCAAAGGTAAGGTAGAGACTCAGAAACTAATCTCTTATCCCTTCCACATGAGGTAATAGAAATGATAATGTTAAAGTCGTGTTCATATGTATTCGAGCCTTTAGGAAACATATGTTTTTCTTTCAAACAACTTTATCATGTGTCCATCACCCCTAGTGTACCTAAAATCATTCGGGTGTTTGGTTTTTTTACTTCCTCTTCATGCATGCACAACATTAATCCTATGTTTGATGTGGAAATTATGTTGAGGGTCTTATGAGATGTATTAAATTGTTTTAAAGGTATATATATGAGTATTTTTCAGGAAGCTACTAATATAGGTGACCTCCTTGGAGCTTATCAATTTCAACAGCTAAAATTCTATTTTAATGGAAGGATTTATGATTTCAATAATTTTGAAAACAAGGAGGTATAGTTTGTCTAAAGTAATCATGTTATATCATATATATTAGATATTTTTAATCTCTTGTTACTTTCACCTGAGGTCCAATCCTTGGATACATGAGTTTGGCACTAGATGCTCGTGGTGAATTTGGACCAAAGAAATTGATGAAATAAGAACTACATTATAAACCATGACAACAGAGAATCACCAACTCATATGGTACTATTGAAGGTATATGTTAATTTTTTTCCCACTTGTTTTTTGTTAATTAATAATACATATGATGTTTATGTAGGGACATCGAGGTGGATATCAAAAGGTCTTGGCCAATGATTTCTCATGGGTAAGATTGAATTGCGAGGATGAAATTATTTTAAGGGGGTATACCGTGACGCCCCAAAAATATTAACTTTTTAATAATAATATTTTTTTTAAATATTTTAATTATTGTTTTTTTGTTGAATATTGGTCATATCTAAAACAAATTCATACAAAAAGAAATAATTTGCATTTTATTCAATAGAAACAATGATAAATTAAATTTCAATAATGTTGAAAGACAATAAATATCCTATAATACCTACTACAAGGCCTATCAAGATCAGCATAAGACCACCAAGAAAAACATGGATAAGTAATTTGTGAACATCCTTCGAGTCTGTCACAATGAAAACCCTTGTGGCATGTACTATAGAAAAAGTGCTAAGCTTCAAGGGAATGTAGAGTATCATCCTCTTAGAACATGAAATGTCCTTGATCCTCAAAACACCTTGAATAGATATTTATATTGATATGTAGTTGTTGTGGTCTTAAAGTGACTATTGTTCCTATTAATAGTCATATAATTTTAAATAAATTTAATATTTTGACTATTTTATGTATTATAAGTATTATGTATTTTATGAATTTCAATTTTTTTAAAATTCATTATATATTTTAATGTAATATATTTGGTAAAATAATGACATGGTTTTAATTGAATTTTTATTTCATAGTTAAATTGTGAAATTATAAATGCATAAAAACTTAAGAAAATAGTAATACTTTTAATTAGAATGTTTTTCTATTACAAAATTAGTACAAGATCTGTTTTCTTAATTAATTCTATTTAATATATTTTTTTATATAGAAAATTGGGTGAGTACCCCACCAAATTGATGGAGGAATTAGAGGCCAAGCCCTCAAGGTCTGAGGGGGCATCTCACATAGGTTACCAAATTCGGGCCTAAGTCGAGCACTTGCATAGGGCATGCTGGGCACATGTAAGACCTGTGTATAGAGTCTGGTCAGGCGCAACTAGGGGGAGCCAGGTCGCGCACCAGCATGAGTGATGGAGGCCCATAGCCCGTGGGTGGGGGTCCTATGTATTTGGACCCCACTGTGTGTTTTAGTTTCATTAGAGTGAGGGCAGAGACATCGAGTATTATAAGGCTGTCTACAGACTCTCCATGTTTCATGGTTGGACAACAATTTTTTCAGGATATGTAATATGGGTCATTCGATATCGTCGTGCGAGATCCTGACTGTCTAAACCAATCCAACCCTCTATCCCTATCATCACAGATTCATTACAATGAATTTATGATTTTTAGGTCATTATGCATTAGATATGGACTACACAACCCTTTTAGAACTCACAAATCCACCACATTTGTATGTCCAAAGCCATGATATAATCTCATCTGGTCATTTTTTTTAAACAAACAGAGCCACCGTATCCATACGATTGGAATGAGGAAATCATAGTCATACATCATGTTTCTTCTTCTTCAATTCTTCTTATTCTTTCTCACACCCTATTAGTTGACACCACACTCATTTCAACTGTTTCTTCCTCATCTGATGAGTCCTCCCATTACATTCCTCAGACCAAGACAATTTTTTCCCAAGTACACCATCAGAGCATTAATTTAATTCAAACCCGAACTGTTATCCATAAAACTATTCAATAATATATATATATATATATATATAATAAAACAACCAATTTATTTATGGTTTACCTTGATTATTATTATTTTTCTATTCGATAAAATCTACATTCGAGGTGATTCTGGTTTCGTAGTTTATATTTCATACCTAATCTATAGTATACAAATATATATATATATATATATTGTGCTTATATAAACCATCGTTTAAACACATAACCCTATGGGTTTTCTCCTCCCCAACCATCCATCTACTTCTTCATGGTTCAACCTCACCATTGAAGTCATGTGATGGTTAATTTAACCTCATTTTTATATGAAAAACCCTTATATAAATTTTGTGTGTATACAGTTATATATATATGTATATTTTTAATAATAATATTATCTATGTTTTAATATTATTGATATAAGAGATTAACTAATGTTCTGATGTATATAATTCATGTATGGAGTTATTGAACTTCACTTTAATTTTAAAAATATCATATATACACTTTCTGTATATTTGGTTTTACACACTTTCAAATCCTAATATGTTTTAGGTATTTCAAGTAATTATTATCACTATTTTAGTGATATTTTTATGCATACCTTACAGATAATGGTATACTAAGAGTTGTTTTTAATTTTCTATACTCAAACATATATATATATACTGTTATATATATATATATATGTAGTTTTTAATCTTAATCTGATTTAGGTTTTCGTAAAAATGATAATAATGGTTTACTTATGTTTTTAAAGTATTTGATAATTGTAAGAATTGATAAATATTTTTTTAGTTATGAAAATCCTACATATTCAATTTATATATATACAGTTTTATAAAACATTCAATTCTAATCTACTTTAGGTTTTCTAGATGTTGATTACCGGTATTTAACTGATGTTTATAATTTGTATAACACTTTATTTGTTTTTCTAAGGGATGTTTTTGGAATTTTATAAACCCAAATATTTATATTTGTATATATTGTTTGGTATAAATATCTCACTCAACTCCTTTTAAGGATAAATAGTTATTTTAAAAATTGTGTTTTTCTACCCACATATTTTAGATGAAGTTTATTTTGATACTCTTTGTTTATGAATAACCAATAATATATATATATATTTGTGTGTGTGTATATAAGTGTGTAAAATTTCATAATTATATTTCAATATTGTTTTCAGTTAATGTTATTTTAATAGAATTATATTTGTTATGATGTTATGTTTTTGAATTTGTACAAATGATTGGATCAAAAATAAAAATTACGATTTGGCAAAAATACATATGTATAAACATATTTATACTCACATTTTTTACATGTTTTAAATTTTTATGTCAATCCATGAATTTAATGTTTTCCATAACATGGCCTAATTTTATGTGTCATCTTGGATAGTAGTTCATGATATAAAACACTGATAAACCTTGTTTTTTTATTGTGTGTACAAATTTCTTAAAAGGGGTCATCACTTTTTTATTACAATTAACATTACATGAATGCCTCTTAATTTATAATTTTAGGATAAACAGTTAGAACTATCTTTTGTTTAATTCAAATATATATAAAAGCATAAATACTTATGTTTGGTTGCGATTAATTTTTTATTCATCATTATATCAAAATAAATGGATGTTTTACATTTATAAATAATATGTTATATTTCATGAAGAATCAATCACAATGAATAATATTAATTACTAAAGTTTCTGTCTCAATTAAATTAAAACTCCCATATCTCAATGTATGGTTTAACCATGAATGATAAGTATCTTAAAATAAAAACACATATTTTTACTGAAAATTGTTACCTTCATGAAATAAGGGTTTTGAATTTAGGAGTTGTTATTTTATGTGACAAACCAAAAATATATATTAATTTATTTTCACAAGTTATTAACACAAGTAATAAATTGTGTTTGTTTGTGCATGTATGTCATTGATACATTTAAAATTGTCGTAGCCTAATGTATAACATCCAAAACATGAAATTTTTATATTATAATTTACATTTATTTCATGACGCACTTAATTTATGAATATGGTTAGTAAATTCTAAAAAATTTATCTCCTATTACAACTTATGGATTAGAAATTTAATTATTAAAATTATTAAAGGAAACATTGAATAAGAGGTAATTTAATTATTCAAATATGGTATGGGGCACACTAAAGAAATACATAATTTAATTATTCGAAGTCATAAGTGACACTTTAAATAAGATAATATTTAATTATTCAATGTGGTATGTGACTCATTGAATAGGTAAAAATTTAATTATTCAAGGTAGTATGTGAAACTTTTAATAAATGACCTATCATACATATTAGTAAGTATAATGTGAAAAACATGGTCATGGCAAGAGGCCTTAAAAAAAATTATTTATGTTCTTGGGAAGAGGCCTTGGTAGAATGTTATGATTGTTGTACATTATGAATTTCCTCATTATGTGACTAGTATTTAACCTAACATTTGATTATTCAACTGTTAGAGTATCCTTGGTTAATAATAGTTTATATATTATTATGGTAAAAATTCATATTGAATAATTATTTATGTACATAGAAAATCATTATAAAAACAGTTTAACATCTATGTTCACAATTATAATAAACAAGTTAGAAATTTATCCGGGATTCATTTAGTGAATTTTATGTGATAATTTATTTATGATCATTATTCTTGTGAAATTCTAAGTAAGTATTATTTCATGTGCTAATGTATACATGCACCCTTTCATGCCACCCTAAATTTAGTCTGTTCAACAGCAGGCTTAAATATAGAATTCCACGAATTTTTATAAAAGTATTCATATTCTGAAATGTGTTTTATCAGTTGATTTTAAATAAATATATCAATTCTTGTGTATGATATTTCCCTATAAAAAATTAATAGTAACCATAAAAAAATGATTATTACATACTATAAGAAATTTTGTTTTCTTTTATGAAAATGTTTTATGGGGATGTTTTTAAATATGATTTTATTTATTATTTTTATAACTCCATACTAAGCATTTTAAATTATCATCCTAAATTTTCGATTTCTTTTTATAGTATTATTTTATTTCCATATTTTAGATTCTATTTGGTGGATATGATATAGATTTTATCTCATAGATTTGGGATGAAATGTATTAGTTTTATCTGGTTTTAAAATACCTAGATTGAGAAGATTCTCTGTGATGTGATGTGATGTTTTATTTTTCCGTCATATTTATTATAAAAAAACTACACACCATGTTTTACGAACTGGATCTAGAATTTTATGGTCATGGAGTTACAGTTATTCATGCATATCTCGGGGATTTGATATGATATAGGCACATTAATAGAAAAATAACGACAATATGATGTATGTTCAATCTTATTCATACTATATAGGTGTATTCCTATGGATTTGATTCAACTATAAGGTTATAAATGTCCATGTGGGTGGATCAATCAGCTACAACATGAAAAAAAAGTTTACCATATTGAATGCTATACTAATGGGAGGCTGAAACCATCTCCCAAAGATCCTAAAAAACACACACAATACTTATTTCCAAACACTTCAATAAATATATAACCATTTAGATAACTCTAACATTTCTCTACTAACAAATACAATTTATGTTCATGTTTTATGATATGTTTATGACCATTTTCAAATCATTAATATGCCACTTGCACATGGATAACACTATGTAGGCATATCACATCATATATAAGTCTTTTTCCTAATTTAAATACAAAAAAACTTATTGAATTAGGATTTAATAATAATTAAATGTAGAAAATAAAAAAATAATACAACATATATATGAATGAATTTTATTCTAATGATCCACATACCAAGATAAAAAATACTATAATGTAAATGAGAAAATAAAATCCCAACATACATCAACAAAATCATCCATGAGAAATTAGGAAGGGAGAAATTTTTTTTACGCATAGTTTACAACATGAATACTGGAAAGAACTCTTTACCTCTTAGAATGACTTATCTTATACTATAGTGACACCATGTCCATCATGATAGCAACCAAACATCCCATTGACAACATATGAAATCACATGAGTAGTAAAATTACCATATAAGACTTTATATAAATAACCTATTATAATTCCCAAAAAACCATATAAAGATATCATGAGGATTAGTCAGATTACAAACAAAAAATACAATAAATAACCTTGTGCAATATATTTATAGAGCCTAAAATTTAAGATTTTATTACTCTACACGTTCATTAGAAAAGTTAAATAACCATAAAAACCTTATAAACTGATATATCCCACATTTCCAAACCCATATAAATTATACAAAACAATAGGGGAAGAACCTATAATCAAATAGTTTTTTGAGTGTTATCTTAGTGAGTACAAGATATAATGGATGAACGTCATCTCATTTAGAAAATTTCATTTAATAGGGGATTTCTAAATAAATAGATAGTGTAGTCATTCATATTAAGAATATGAGTTCTTTAATCTATCTATTGTTTAATGGAAAAACCTTTTTCAAAACATGGTGTTGTTGAACCTATACTCGAACATATATGATGAATTCTCCAGGACATGGGTGATTAAAATAATATATAAGTACATGAGGGCACATTCCCTATTATATATATGTATAATATGGAGTAATGATCCACATGTATTCTCCTATTAAATCTATCAAACATAATAATTGTGCTTATACATAAAAATATTTCTAAAATCCGAATATCCACATATATTTCCACTATTGATGATATCTATTGTATGATGGTGTCCTATAAGGAATAATTACAATAATATACAACTCACATTACCAAATTCAGGTCCCATGAAAATATTATGGGAAATTCATTAAGGGTGAACTGTACATGGTATGTGATCTAGATGATATTTTGTTTAATCCCAACACATTGGCAATGAAATGTAAATCTACTATCACATTGTGTGGGTGTTGAATGGTATGAATTACCTAAAATCATATCTGGTGTGTGGAATGTTATGGATGATTGGAAATGCACCACCTCATACCTAAGTCTTATGGCTGAGTTACGCATTTGGAAACTAGACCACACAAAATATAGGGAAAGGTGGAAAACTTTGTATGGACATATGATCACACAAGCCATTGTTACCACAATGTTCATAGTGTATGTGACTAAATAACACAATGTATTATATTTGTCATGGTCAGGAATCCCAAGTAGCCACTATATTATGATAAAAAAACATTTGTTTTTATGAAACATTCTATATAATCTCTTATTTTACATGAATTAACCATTTCGACACAAAAAAATTCACTTATAACATGAAATCCTCCAATAATATGGAGTTTTTCATCCTAGATGTGGTTTTTGATCATCGATTCTATTTAAAGATCCATATAAATATTTCTACAGGAACTATTATTCCAAAATTCTCTATAGGAATGCATGAAATCCATTTTCATGTTCCCATCCATTCGTTGGGATAATAGATCTCAAGTTGATGCACCTTTGGTGATCAGCACCACCATCCAATCATCCACTTACATCACACTGTTGATATACTCCACCACTTTTAGCACCATATTTTCTAAAAATACACTATATATATTATTTTTCCCACAATTATTGGATTACGTATTTTTTTTCAAACCACTACCATTTAAAAAGACTCAATATAAATATAAAAAGTTGAAGGGGGACAATAATATAGATAAGTAATGGTTTTCTAGTTGTACTAATTTCAAACAACCATTTAATATTTATGAATGTGCATTTAAATGAAGAATGAGGAATGTATTAGTTACTGTGGAAAATATTATAGAAACAATAAATGTTTTCATATTTAAAATTTCATCCATAAACCAAGAAAAATAATTCAATCATATAATTTTTATATTAAAAATTAAAAATAGAAATAATTATCCCTAAAATAATTAGATTATTTACATTTTATTGAATCTGTGACTATATTTTATTCATTGATAATGTCGTCGAAGAACAAATTCCACAAATATCTAATTAATACAATACATATATGTCTCACATTAGTTTTTATGTAAACTATACCTAATTAGATACTTGACGGAATATTATATTATGAAAATTTTGGTTTTTTAAAGTTAAATAAAGTGTTTCTAATCAAGAAAACTCAGACCCATGAACAGGAACCAAAATTATATCTCTTAAATGAAAAATCATCATTCAGTAGTCAATATATGATGATACTTTTCCATTGATAAAAATCCATTTTAAATAAAATATTAATTTGTTGTAAATAGAAATAACTGAGGAAATATATAATATATTATGTTTCAAATAATATATTTGGCCTTCTGCATAATGAATTATAGTTAACCATCATAATGAATGACTAAAAACTATTATTTAAAATATAATAAATGGCCAAATATATAAATCATGGTATCTTTTAGAGTTTTTTCTGGAAAGGTGGTAGATTTCTATTAAAACTAAAATTTCTTATTGTACACTGATGAAAAAGAAATCTCAATGTGCAGAAGATGTAATTTCTATGTTGGGAGATGATCTATTATAGTTAAAGAAGAAAATTATTATTATTTTAATTATTGTTATAATTAATTGGGATTTTAAAAGTAAATAAAAAAATTATAATATATTGAATAATAATTGTGAAGTGATTTTAAAATATTACTTAATTATGATTTAAGAATGAAATGGAACCCAATGTTTTATAAATAATTATTTAGAGGAAATTGTGTTAAAAAAAATTAGATGGGATATATTTTCCAAAACAAAAATTTCATTATTGGCTGATTACATGAAGAGTTTTATATTTTGAAATGAGTTGAATATAAACTTTGAAAATAATAATTAGATTTTGTAAAAATTCAGATATTTAAATAATTTGGATAAATTGGTATTGTGTTTCATGTTTATTATAATAAAAACACATTATATGCTAATGGCGGGAAGAACCATAAATCCTTTTCGTGGATAGTGGTCTTTATGGGATCATAATGTTTTTAGTACACCATTTAATATTTAAATATTTATGTTATTATTAATTTGTTTATATTTTAGGATCATGAATTATAAGAACAACGTGTGATTTATATATTCATTATAATTAATATTTTAAATATTAAGAGTTTATGGTTTTTATTGTTTTTCATGGAATTTGATAAGATGAACCAAATGTGAGTAGATATTTGAAATATATTTTGGGCCCTATATTAGTGATCTCATCAGGTTTGGTGATTTGGATTTGGAGTTTGATGGAGTTTGTGAATTTGAAATCATATAAATCTTCTCACAATTATCTCATCAAAATTTTCAGGGATGATAATTCTTTTAGTGGGGAGTTCGAAATGAAATATTTCATAGATGAATCGATTTATAAGAAAATGTTTTTTAGTAGTGATTTTATCAATGTAAATAGTTGACCATTAAAATATGAGTTTCTAGTCGAGGATTCATGTTTACTTTTGGGACTTGGATTTGATTTTGGGTAATCGAGGATATAAACATAAGAATTTTTATCTTTATTATTACAATAAATGGATAGTTTAGATTATTAGAATGTCATATTGTTGGTGACAAAAATAATTTTGGACTATATATGTGAAAACTTACTCAATGATGTCTACATCATAAAAGTTTTTAGAGGTTGTGATGGGATGAGGGTTCCATTAGTTTCCTTGTGTCATATTATTAGTATATGTAAACCCAAACAATTGTGTATTCAATTATTTTATTTTTTATATATTCTAAATAAAACCTTTTATCCAATTTTACCACTATCATCCAATACTCATTCTTAACAATAATATGGGAAATACTTTCTTGTCTTCTCAATGTACTCTCCTTCTCCATTTATCACTTCCTTATTCAATGTAGATTAATTGGAAATTTTCAAAACCAATACAACATAAACAATCCCCCAACATCATCTCACACCATTAATTATATTCTCAAGTGATTTAATATAACATGGAATTTTATTCTTTGATGAATTACAATGGATTATAGTGGAATTAATCTATGATCAATTGAAATCCCCTTGAATTTTCTAGAGATAGTTGTAGTGTTTAATTATCATTATTTTAATATCTTCATTTATCAGGAAATATTGAGGAATGTTTTAATAAAAGGTTTCTATGATTTTTAGGAAAATTATAAGGTTGTTTAATTTTGGTTAATTAGGAATTTGTTTTATTATGATTTTGGGTCTAATCCTACACTTATTTTCCATGGTTTTCTTTGAGGTATTGTCTTCTTTTATTATTGTAAATAGTTTTTTATATTTCGCCATTTATGAAATTCTATCAAATGGTTAGATGGAACTATTTAGTAGACATTGAGATATTATTTGGAAATTATTATAATTTCATGGTTTTTATATGAGGTACAGATCTTTTAGCATTCAATTTTCAATTTTGGTTTAATTTAAATAAATTTGAAAAAATGTTAAAGGAAAGTATACATAGAATCCATAGATTTTTCAGATTCTAGGTATCATGTTTTTAGAGGAAATATATTATACATATGGTTCAAAAATGGTTATAAATAACCACATGGATCAATTATAATTCCTAAAAATAATGGATAGTGGTCTTCAGAAACATTGTGTGGGAGGTGGCCTGAATGTTCAATTTGATGTAAAAAATTTCCAAGGTTCGTCATGGGATGTGCATGGTTTTTCTATCTATACACAATGGTCAACCAAGGGGGTAAAACCATATATAGTACAAGCACGTGGTTAGTGCACAGTTTGGGAAAATGTGTCACCCAACCTTCTTCCATATAAAATAACGGTATAATTACCTTTTCCCTTGACATCTATAAAACATCATCCACATATTCCTTTCTACTACACGAACATAATCTCCCCACATTCAAGACCCTCATTCATCTTCATTCTATAGCTGTTGATACACGTATATAATATGACCTCTAAATCAAACATTTTATATTCTTTTGGACCACCATTAGAGAGATCATCATTAAACAATATGATTTTTTGTGCTTATCTCACCCACACGAATGTTATCTCCATGAAATACAATATACCCAATTAATATGAAATTTTTATATTTTTTCAATTTATTCCATTCAAGATTGAATATGAAGTTGATATCTGATCAAGATTCACACACCTCAAAAATATATGTGGTCTATAATTTATCAACAAGGTCTCATTTTATATATTAATGATGTGATGCTATAATTTCATACATTACACGTCTTTCATAAAATAAAAATTGGTCTTAATTAATTTTATTGAAATGATTGAAATGGGGCATAAGCTCATGTTATTTTCAAAGGACATTATATTAGAATAGTGCAACCCCAATATGGTTTTCATATATAATTATTTTTGACTCTTAAATGATAATGTGATCAACCACCATTCAATATCAGGTCATCTAGAAAATAAAATTGGGATTTATTGGTTAAATTAAAATACTGAGAATGGTATAACGATGTAAAACTCCATTTTTATAAATTGTGTCATATGCACATGGATTATCTTATTGAATTATTTACATGAAGGATAATTAATTTTATATATATCACATGATTAATAGAAATTATGACATGGATAAGGATTTTATTTCATAACATACTTCTGACTCCAATGACGTGTGATGATGGGAATTTTATCTCATATAATTATTGAATATTGGTCATGATGTTTCACATTACCAGTTTAGTTTTTGGACAAGAATTCATTCTTTTATAATTTGGTTGATGGATATGATGATAGATTTATATGAGATCAAATAAAGGTTCTAGTTCTCTAATTTATAGCCAGATACATATATGATTTTCATTTATGAAACACACTGTGATTTTGTGAAATATTTTATTCCATTAAATATAACTATCTCAATATTATAAATTATAAGATATAATGAGATTTATTTTCCCTTTTAGAAAAACCGGTTAATAATTTGTTAGATAAAAAACAATATTTTCCTAGTGTTACATGAAACATAGGTTTTTGTTAACATTATGAGAATCACCGATTTTAAACGAAATGTGACATACTATTTAATTTTATTTAATTAATATGATAGTTATCATATAGTTGTTGTATGATATGGTATAAAAGGGATTACATAAATTTTAAAAATATGTGGTTTACACACGTATATAAAATGAGTTCTTTCGATACCAATAAATTATAGATGAAAATAAGAACCACTTGATATAAGGGGAAGTATTTTTTAGAAAATTATTTTATACATAAAAATGTGTGTTTCATAAATAAACTAAAAAATATTTTTTTAGTGATTTTAATGAAATTTTTATACATTTTATTCATAATTGTTTTTAATTTTCATCTTATTTTTCAATAAAGGGGATAAAAAATATAATTTTACGCCTTCAAAGTATATCATTATAAAAATATGTTTTGGCGCCATTTTCACAAATATTATAAAGAGAATTATTTAAAATTTTAGAAATTTTATTTGATTAAATATTCTTTAATTTTAAATTATTATTTAAAACTATATTTTGAGTGAATTTTTATAAATATCTTCAAAAGATAGATTATTCAAAGAATAGTGAAAATACTATTTTTTATGAATAATTTTTTTTAAAAAAATATTTAGAAAAAAAAATTAAATTTAGGATGGATTTTGAATTAATATTTTTTCAATTATATATATATTAATTTAGTTTCGGTCATTTTAATAAATAAAATAATTAATTATGATATAAAATATTTTTAAGGTTATAAAATATTTTTATTTGGAAAAACCCATTTTTGTCACCTTAGGGGGGTTATTTCTAAATTTTATTATGGAACATAATAAAGTAAAATTTGGAAAAATGGAATCAATATTTGAAATAATCACAATTTATATTATCTAATTAAATATAATTAAATTTTTATCATATTTTTTGGTAAAAATAGAAAAACATATTTACCACGGTGAAGGTAAAAATGGTTTAATTGGGGAATGTTATATACTAAATCTATAAGGGTTAAAAATAAAAATAAAATAAAAAAAATTATTTTATCGCCATATTTAGTCCTTATATAATTTAGGGTGTATAATTTCTCATTTGAGAGCCTCATGGCCTGTGAAAAATGAGCATACACGCTTTTCTTAAGTAGATGGCATAGTTTTAAACAAGTGTTTTATTTTAGGTATTCTTATAACTCCTTAAATACAAATAAATCTATGAAAATATGATAACCTCAATACCATAAATTTAATGATATGTGGTTTTTTCCAATACCTAAAACAATATTACCTTCTATAAAATGGGATATAAATTCTTCATTCATGTGTATAAAGGGCTACAACATCGCAAATTGAAGTTAATTTTTTTTCATCAACCAAATATAATATATAGATATAATTATGTATTCAATGGTTAAAAATTTTATTTATGATATTATTATACCTATGTGATTAAAATACCTAATCTGCATTTTTAACAGCAAACTTGTTGAGAAAATAAAAACGTCACTCATGTGTACATTGGAAAACAACACTACAAACTAATGTGATATATTTTTTATTTTAAATTTACATGGTTGGTAACATGTATTTTTGTAATTTATGAAAAATTATTTTTCTTACTGAATTTTTATATCACTGATAACTTCTTTCTTTTCATTCTATGGGATATATGATAATGTTGTTTGTGTGTATAAAAGACTACTTCTATGCGATGTGATATTTTGGTTTTTTATGATTTAAATGAATGTTAATAATGATAAGTTTAAATAAGAATACAATATATATATATATGTGTGAAAAATAATTATTTTCTAATGGAAATATTTTATTTAAAATTCTTTCATTGAACCCATTATGAAAATCTAAACAATGTTTAGGCACATGTATGGCCCACCGTCTTTATGAGCAATATATTTCATTTTTTATCTCAAAATTTTATAGATTGTTGTAAATATCAATATTCAGAATATATATGATATTTAAATCGTGGTTATAAATCTATATATTTTGGAACCAAGATAAATTTTGGAGGACTAAAAAATACAAATATACACAGAAAACAAAACAATTATTACCTAAAATGAGATTTAAGAAGGAATATTTGACAAATGGGTAATAAAATGTCCTGAATAAATAATATATTTATTTATTTATATAAGTAAGGTTCAATAATATATTTATAAAAAAAATATATTTATTATATTATAGGTTCATACATGAACAATAAATATCAAAACTTATGATAAGGGATTTCTGTATAACATTTTCTTTTTTTGAAACACATGCCATATTCACTATGTGTTAATTTTATATTCTTTGTAAACAACATATAAATTTCGTTTAGAATTTTCATTCTTTAAATTGTGGATATTTGTATATCCATTTTAGGGCCTCTCTATCATGAGGATTATGGTTATGAAGTTCCCAATACAAAATGGGATTTTTGTCTAAATTATCGTTAGGGGAGAAATAGGATATGTTATGTACATATCTTCTTATATGAGTTGTATATACATATCCATTGACATGAGATATAATAAATAAACTTATTTAAATGATATTGAAATTTTAATTTTAAATTATTCATTAATGGGTCCAATGATTTTAGTGATACCAAAGTGATAATGGGTTGATGTTCCAAGGTCATTGTTTATCATGATTGTTTACTATTAAGGTTTTGATGACTAAATATTATGATCATATTATCAAAAATATTCTTAATTTTGTTCTCTTATATTAATTTCCCTAAAATACATTTATCTATTAATTTTTGAATAATTATGTAATCAAGGGTTCAACATATTATATTTATTTTAAACAATTATTATTTTTCTATTCTTGTTAAAACCCATTTTCATCCATATCATTATTTTCAAAAAAAATTAAATTTATTATAATTCCTCAATATATTTATTAAAGTTAATTTTTACAGTCATTATGCTTTTACAAAAAAAATAAAATAAATATTTATTCGAATTAAAAAAATTCATTTTCATATTTTACAAAAAATATTAACAGAATATTTTTTTAGATACCCAACATGAAGACTATTTCATCTAACCATGGCAACTCAGTGATTTCATGAATCTATTATAGGATATCATGGTTATTTTAATATAATATGTTTTCCAAAATATTTGAGAAATGTTTATATAATAAATTTTTTATTTAAAAATTAAGAGGAATTTTCCTCATAAAATAGTTTTAATATTTGTTAAATAGTACTTTGTAATTTTAAATGTATGTTTAACCCAAGGATTTATGTTTTTAAGTATTATAATGTATCTTTAAATTTATAAAGGCTATTTTTTATTGGAAAAGTCCATGTTATTTTTAATTAAAAATCATTTTATATATATTATAACACCCATTGATGTTAATTATAATTTACTAGGGATGTAATCAATGTTTACGATTATTATTCAATACATTAATGGTATAAATTTATTATGGAAATATGTTTAAGAGTCTTATTTCTATTCCATGGATTATTCTATGAAGAAATGGTTGTAAAATCAATTTTTTCACTAGTAATGCTATCTTAAACTGCTAAAATTATATTTAAAACAAATTCTCTTAGAACATATTATGATGAGATGTTAACTAAACCCCATTGTTTTAATGATTTATTATATAAGGAATGTTTTTTTACCCTGTGGTGAACTGTTTTATGTGTTATGTGATGGGTATACTGATATAACATATTTTATAGGTGAGGCCTCATAAAACACCAATTCATTAGTAATGATTAATTCTATATGATATGAATGGGTATATAGGAGGTTTCCCCAATCCCAGAAGAGGTTATATTTAATGTTATCCCAAGACCAAAATAAATAACATAAGAGGTATTACTAATAATAAAATAGGTACATGTGCGGTCATCTTATTCCTAACATGTTATGAATATCTTGGAGGGTATCTTTAATATAAGGTTTTTTATGCTTACCACTTTCTTTATATATATATATTTTATGAAACTTTTATGCTCTCATGGCTCATGTTCATTAAAACTATTATTATCCATTACTTAAGAACTAAATAAACTTATATCATGAAACATGTTTTTGATCTATCACATTAAAGGGGTGGGTTTGAAATGTTATTATCATGTTTCTATACCCATATACCCATGTATTATTAATATATCTATTATTTACCCATACTAATTATCTAAAGTCACCCATTGTTATATATTCATTACCACTTTATAATGTTAAAATTTACATAGGGTATTTATATTAAGATTCATAAATAAGAAGAAATTTTATAGAGAAAATGATGATCCTTCATAAAATAAAAAGAACATGAATCAAGTCTCTCTACACTCAATACCAATATGGGCCATAAATGTGTGTATTTGAAAATTATTAATTATTAATCTAAAATTAGTTAATGTTTATGGATGGAACATTTGGGTATCTACAGTTGGTATAAAAAAATATTTGGTTATCCTTTGTAAACTAGGATGAGAAAAAATTCAATGTGATCCCAAGGAATATTTCTATGGGCATGATTAGGAATAATTTAATGGTAATCTTATGGATGATTAAATGTATAAAAAAATTTATCGTAAAAATGGTAAATTATTGACTTAGTGGTTTCAATAAAATTACCTCCAAATATGAATACTTCTAGTGCACATTTCATTAGAACAAATTTTTCTAGTAGAAATATAATTGAAATGAAGATATTATATGGAAATTAAAATACTCTTAATGAACCATCATGAATGATTTTAATAGAGGATTTATATGAATGAACGAAGATAAATATATGGTTAATATATAAAAAAGAGGTTTTTTAATGTATACATCATATAATTGAGTTTTTATTTTTATGTGGTTTCAATCTATGAATATGTTTACCCACTCTTTGAATTATTTAATTATACATTGGTGAGAAAATGGATTTGTTAGATAAAAAATTAATGCGATAGACAATATTTTTATGATAAACTAAATGGAGTGATGACTTGAGTGAAAGATAATAGTATTTTTTTCAATCTTTTATCATGATATATGATTAACCACATTCACCATAACTGACTATAGGACTCACCAATGAAGATAATGACAATGTATTTTTATATTTAAGGCTATGGAGACCATGGAAAATTGCTTATTTGATTTTCTATATGTTAATAATATGGAATGAATAACCCAAGTGAATGTATCGAAGGGACGAGAAGATGAATAATGGGATGATTTGAAGGGAATAATGAAATTAATTTTTTATCAAAAATAAAATGTTTTAATTAACTCAATGGATATATTCATTCATATTATAATGGTATTATAAATTGTTGAGGATTTTTAATGTGGAAAGTCTTATAATAAAAAAATCAATGTCTTAGGGGGAAGGATCACGAATAAAATTAGCTAGGGGGTAGGAGAAATGGTTATAATTATGATGATTAAGAGACTAGAAATGAACTATAAATGAAATTTTATTATATATATTATTTCAAATATTAAAAGTCAAAATTCATTTTTAAATTGAGGTAGACAAAATATAAAAAATTATTTATATTTCATATTGTAGGAAATATTTATTGAGTAATAATACGATGAATCCTTGTTAATAGTTTTAGAATAATTTTAAATAATTTAAATGTTCGTGAATGAGAATTGATGAAATATTTTATATAAATTATGAAATATATATATATATATATTACTATAAATTTTTTATTAGGTATTTCCAATATTATTTTTAATGATATTAATGACCTAGGAATGTTTATTAATTGACATGTTATATTTTATCTTAAACACAGGATTGAAGAATGATAACCCTTAATATGCCACATTTGTTGAGATGATGATGTCCAGATAAAAGGATTATGTATGTAAATGAAGTAATTTTTTTTTGTATTGATGACAATAGAAATAATTATTGATTTTTTAAATATTTTTATGTTATCATTGATATTTTTTCTATCAATATTGGAAATATTTTATTATATTTAATAATATGAAGATGTATTCATGGAATAAAATATTTTTTATTTTCTCATTAATGTTTTTTTGTAATTTTTTTATTTCCATGTTTAATGAATAATATATAACTATGGAAGTTAAATATTTATTCTATGACATTCATTTGATATTTTATGATATTTTTGGGATTAATGTTTAGTTTATTTTTAAAAATTTTGTGACCTTCATTATAAATTTTGACTTGTGTAAGGGTTATAAGAATAACCATTTAGGGAATGGTTTGTGTTTAACATTTTATGATGTTTTAATAGAAAATTTATTACTTCACCATATAAAGATTCTTATATATTGGATAACCTATGATAACAATTTTAGATTTGATAATAACTAGATATTGAAGTAATGAATTATCATTTTTTATGGATCATAGTATATATTAGTGTTGTAGAAAAGAAAAAATACATCTATTAGAGTAGTAGAAGATGATGAAATGGATTAAAGAACATCTAATGAATTAGAATGTTCTTATAAAAAAATTATTAAATCTTATAAGTGTATATTATCATGAAAATTTTCCACTTTTTAGAAAAGTATCCTAAAGGAAAATGTTAAAAATTTACCTTCATTTATTTTGGATTAATGATATTTCCCCTATAATGGTTTTATGTAATATTGGTAATTAAAATTCTCATCACCAAATTCTCTATCAATACCAATCATTATTTGGGTGTTTTTTCTCTCTTCTATTTCTCTGTACCCACTTCCCACTTATGTTATGATAATTGGAAACCTAGTATGTGTTCTTCAAGTTGAACATTTCAAATAAAATTATCTCTTTCTAAAAAGTATTTTTATTATCCTACTTATTCCGCAGGTTTACCATAATTTAATTTCAATATGATCAGCCCTTTTTATCTAATTTCTACATTATATTATAAGGATATAATTTATTTAATGGTGTATAATATTACACCCAATGATTTTGTGATATGTAATTTTCAAATGACATTATTATTTTGGATATTTCATTTTATATGCAATATTGAGTTTAGATTTAATTGAATGAAAAAAAATTAGATTGTATTATTTTCAAGGATGGGCTTGTATTTTGTTACACACAACTCGGATTTTAGTATACGTTTCACACAACACTATGTTCAAAAAAATGTTGAAAACATTTAAACTATTATTAATTAATATGATAGTTATCCAATTTCCATTGGAATAGAATGAATGAATCGTATTAACTAAATTATAAAAATTTATGGTTTAAACATGTTTGAATCAGTAATTATTTGGTAATTAGTTCATTAGAAATTAATATAATAACCACTTGAAAGAAAAATTATTATTCTGAGGAAATTTTTTTAAGCATATAAATTTGTGTTTCCAAAATAAATTAAATAAATTTCCTTTTTTTAATTATTTAAACCAAATTAATATAAAATATATTCAATAAATAGTTTAACATTCATCTTATTATTTTTCTTGAGAAGTGATAATAATAAATCAAATTTAACACTTAAAATGTTTTTTTAAAGCTGTTCGTCACATTTTGTTCATTAATATTAACAGTATTTCCTTTAATTTTAGAAAATTTGATTCAACTAATATAATTAATTTTGTATTCATAATGTTAATATTATTATGGATTAAATGTTTGAAATTTTTTTGGAAAAGTAAATCATTCGACTAAAAGTGTAAAATATGAGTTTTTATTAAGAATTGATAACTCATATAAAGAATTGAAAAAAATTAATATAGTATTAAAATAAAAATTAGTTAAATTATAATTCTATTAATACAATTTATTTCATTTTATAAATTTCATATTTAATCTGTATATAAAATCATTTTTAACATTTGATACTTTTCTCTTTAGATAATTTCAGTTTCATCATATATACAGGATTAATTATAAATTATATTCTTCTAATTTCGAGAGTTGAATTTGAAAATTTATATTTAATATTAGAAATAATAATAATTTATATCATATAATAAGTCTAAATTTTTTAAAAAATAATTAATAATCAAAAGAGTTGAAATTATTTACCACTGTTAACGTAAACATGGGTTTATCAGGGGTTAAACTAGAAAGATAAGGATTAATAATTTCCCAAAACAAATCCAAAAACAATTTTATAATCTTATATATAATTATGTGTTTATATATTAATAATATAAAATATTTTAGTGTTATTAAAATTTATAATCATGGACACACCATATTTATTTCTAATATTCAATGTTTTCCACTCACCTCACATATAAAAAGAAACCCCTTATAATTTATATTTCTCAATTATGAAAAACATTGGTTCAGCCAATACATATTCAAATAATATTTTTAATTCCCTAGTATCATCTTTGGAATATTTTTTTACTTATAAATACATCATATGAAACATTCTTTTGTAAATAAAAAATGGATGTCTGTAGAAGAGGTAACATCCCCAAATGAGATTTTTATATTATTTCTTCATATACATCAATAAATACTTATTAAAACAGAGATATATAATAACCTAATTTTATTAAATATTATTAGATTTTTTATGTGTTTTTCTTGAAAAAAATCTGTATACCCTTTCATTAAAGGTGATATAAAATTATCATTTATTTGTATGACAGACTACTACCTCACGAAATGATCTTACTATTTTTCCATCACCAACTCTTACAAATAGATATTAGGATATATTGAATGTTTATATATTATATTTATGATATTATTATACTTTTAGAATTATAGTACCATATATACCATTTTACCTAAAAACACACTTGGAATGGAATAATATTGTTCATATTTACTACAAACAATAATATCACAAACCAATGTCACGTGATTTTAATTAATTATTTAAGTATATAAAAATAATTCTGGGTTAAAGGAATATAAATTTTATTTTTAACATAATTATACATTTTTTATTTTGAAATCACATATAACATCTTACTTTCCTTTCCTTGGGGTGTATGATAACATTATTCATGTGTACTATAGACAACCATTAATACTTTGTTTTTAATTTTAATATAGTATTTACCATTAATTATATTGATCTATTTTTGAAAATCGAAACAAAATTATGTTTTTGTATAGTCTTTTGTCTTCATGAATGGTTTATTTTATGTTCAATATCTTTATTTTATGAATTATGATCAATAAATAATATGAAAACCCTTTTCTTTGTTAAAACTTATATCATGATTTATTACATAAATTTTCACATAATATAACCCACAATTTAGATAAGTATAGTTTATTTTTGTAGTTAGGTACATTACGTAACAACATTTAATAGGGCATACTTCACCATTATTGAAAAAATCATTAAATTCTCATAATATTGCATCGCACATAAAACGAAATGGGATAACAATGGGACATATATAAGAAAGGGTTAAGCTGTAGAGACCAGTAATGAAATAACCATTTAATAACATGGTCAATATATTAAATATATGAAAATATGAATTTCAATGGGAAATAATAGGGGTGAAAATCTTAAATAGAAACAAAGATGAATGATATCACATGATAACATAAAAGAAAATGGTAAATATGAAAAAACAATAAAAATTATTAACCAAAAAATAATAAAATAATGAATTATATTATAACATAGGAATGTAAAAAATTCCCATGATTAATTAGGTTCACTCCTTAATGGTTTTATGGATTTATCATGAGACTAAACCATTACCCAACACATTATAAAACTATATAATTTTTGGAACACCACCCAATTTTATATCATGTATATACATAACTGTGTCCAAGGGACTATTATACATATAATCATTTTTCATAATTTTTAATTACACAATTAATGAGAGTTTAAAGAATAAATTAAATTACTTAATAAAATGAGTAGTTGTATTTTTAGGTGAATACTCTTATGTTTAATTAGTGATCATATTCTGAATAAAAAGTTTTCAGAGGGAAAAAGTGCAATGAAATTTTAACAGCATAACAAATGTACATAATGATTAATGAAATGGTTTAATGAGAGGGAATGGGGAATATTATAATATTTATTAAAATTTTAATTTATTAGGTAAATTTAATAACATACGTAAAAAATTTATAATTCTAAATTATAGATATAAAATGAGGAAGATTATTTAATTAGGAGGAGATGTAATGAATCTCTTACTAAATTTTAGCATAGTAAAATATTTAGAAAATGATATAATTCACGGGGATAAATGATATATAATAATTTGGTACTTTATTGGATAATGTAAGGACCTTTATAAATTCATGTAATCATAAGAAATTTAGAATCTAAATTTTATACACAAAGAACATGTTTGAATGAAAAATAAGGGAGAGAGGACCCATACCATGAGAGTGTGATGACAAGAGCTTGGGAAGAAATTTTTCAGAGCTTGGGAACACTAGGAGGACACTATATAGAATTAGTTTTGTTAGGATTGTTTATCATAGTTTTTTAGTGATGTGGAATGGGATAATGGGTGGGTTTATATAGGAAAATAGTTGGGACTTCTTCATTATTTATAGAACATATTATTTATATTCTATATAATTAAATAATCAAAACCATAAGAGATCACAAGGTTTCTTCTCATGGATTTATACATACAGAATTTTATATAAGTATTTTATATTTAAAATTTCTTCAATTATTAAAATATTACACATGGATATGTGAATTTTATTCATGTTCATAAAGAAATGAATTTAAAACCATAAAACATGATATAGGGTTTGTTGTATTCATAAAGGCTTTATAAAAATATTCTAATAACCCAAATATCACATTAGTTTTAGTCAATAACATATATTTAGTCATGGATACCATTATAATCAAATATTAAATAACTTTTGTGTCATTATGACATCAAAATATGCAATGTATATTTATATCATATTTAATTTTTACTTGAAAATTTCACACTCAGAATAAATTTTGAAAAACCCACTATTATATAATTTTGAAATTATGATTCGAATAATAATATTTATTTTTTCCAAATATTTTTGTAAATTATTTAATTATTACTCTTAAAACATTATAATAAATTTATTGATAAATATATGAATTTCTTATTGAAACAGTTTTTGAACACTTAAGAAATTATATTTCCCTTCAAAAAACAGATATTATCATTTATATTAAAAAATAATTATTTAATAATATTATTTTTTTAAATTTTAATTTATTTAAATAATTCATTAAATACACAAATGGAATGTCTTATTTAGAAATACAATTTTCCCAAAATACAGAAAGTTATTTATTGAACTCTAATAAAAATCACTATGAATATAACAATAATAAGATATAAATATAAATACTATTATATTTGAAATAAAACATAAATTTTAATAGTAGTATGGTATTAAAACATATCCATTTTTAACCATAGAAAACTCAAAGATGGTTTGGTGTTTAGTGGTTTGTCAATCATACTTTGACCTGGAATACTGCCTCATTTCATAGAACTTTTCTACTATAATCTATGTCTTTCATTAGCTTCTCCTCAGATAAATTTCTATCATCCAACATTAGAACCATTCGATTTATTATATATGAGGGGTCTAGTATTTATATTTTCAAGATTTACACTTGGAAAAAAAATCATTTATTGATATAGGTTAGGTGGGTTTTCTAGTCGATTGGTCACCCCTCTGACGTGATATAGGATTTCAAAGGGTCCAATTTATCTTCGCATAAGATTTCCATACTTCCCAAATATCTTGAAATTCTTCCATGATGATTTGAGGGACAATACCTTTACTCAAACCTCAATCTTCATGATTCATAGATGATTGCAAGAGTAAATCTTTTGTTGACTCTTAGTAGCTCAAATTCACTGCTAAATGCTCTTTAGCATTTCTATAATTTCCTAACCCATTTTAAGACACGCTAGTTAGAGCATAAAAACTTCATCACGACATGAATATGATTAAAACCTATTCCCATTAAAGTCCTATTAGGGAGACCATGTGGTTCTTGATTTTTAACTATTATTATAAGATAAATTAACCAGATAGAGACTCTATTCAAATACTACTTTTAATTACATTGGCCATGCTCCAAAAATTTCCGTAAATGACTAGATAGTATTCATTGGTTGGTCATCAATTTTAGAGAGACAATTTGGGATGAATTTAAAATAAATATTTATATATTGATTGTTACTCCTCCATCACATAGATGTAAATTTTATATCCTAATAAGATAAGTTCAACAGTGGTGTTCCATTCAGCCTCACCACATCTCTAATGTATATATGGAATCAATTAACAATAGATAATTCCTCTCAAATTCCAATGAAGTAATCTCTCTTCTTAAGATGATCCACCACAACCAATATTAAATTTTTTTCTCATGATGTATTCAAAACACAAGTAAATAATTACATAGTTATGTTTTCCAATTTCTATGTAAGAATGGGTAATGGTTTCATTATCCCCATGGAAGTTTTTCTTTCTACATTCAAAAGCTATCATAGAAGATAATTTGAAGTATATTCTGTGATATCCTTCTCTATATTGTCCTACAAATAGTGTTTTTGGAGATACTGATTCATCTTTTTCTCCCTTGATTAATAGTTATGTTCTATTTATGTGAATAACCCAACATATAATTTGTTAAATTTTAATATTATTGTACATACAGTCATGGAAAAAAATCATACAATGAAATATTTATTAATTTTTAACTCTATTATTTTCATTTTTTAAAGCTTCAACTACATATGAATTTCCACATCATCACTTTGAGTATTCTTTATATTCACTATAATGGATGATTGAGAAATAAATTATGAAATAATTGATTATGTTCATTCATTTATTATTACCATTTCTATACTTTTTTATTATAAAAATTAGGTTCCTTCTAAATTTTCTTCAATGGCATATTTTTTGGATCCTCTCTACTTAGTGAAACTTGAAAAAACAATCTTACCCTTGATGACTGTGAATTGAGAAGTCATAAACATTCATCCACTCTAACTATATTTTCTAGTTTACATTCATCTCATTCATTGTGAGTATAATCTTGAGGATATTATAATACATATATATTTTTCACTTTTCCCCCAAAAAAATTATGATGCCATATTTTCAATTTAAATATCACTTCAATGAACTCTAGATCATGCATTGGGTAGTTTTTTTCACGAACATTATAATTTTTTGAGGTATATGCTATCAATTTTTCATTATTAATTAGTACACAATGACATGACATTATTTAGAGCAACATTGTATGGCTCAAAATATTCCCCACATATGGGTAGAATAAATACATGTGCATCGATAAGACACTTTTTCAACTCCATGATTCTATCTTCACATTCATTTTTCCAATAAAAATACTCCCTTTATTGTTAGTATGGTTAGAGTGTTTTAAAATCCTATGTAACATCCAAAAAATTATCGATAATATATATTAAGTCTAAGGAAACTATATATTTCCTTTAGAGTGGTTAGTATACTCCATATTTCAATTTCTTCATTCCTTTTAGGTTCTACAGATATCTCATAACATGTGACTATATTCCCCAACAACATGAATTCATTTAACCATATATCAAATTTTTTATTTTTTTCATAATTCTCTCACGTTCATATATTCTTTTGAATAATTCCCAAATGCTCCCCATGATCATCATTTTTTTGGAATATTTTAGAATGTCATCAAAATAGAATACCACACATTTTTTGAGGAAATTTATAAATACTATATTCATTATACCCATGAATAATTCAGAGAATTAGTGAGTCCAAATGGAATTATTATAAACTCAATGTTATCATACCTTATATGGAAATTTTTCTTGGGTATATCCTCATTATTTACCAATATTTGATCATACCCAAACCAAAGATCCACCAATAAAGAGTATCATTCTCCATGTAACAGATCAAAAAATTTATTAAACCATAAACGAGGATACATTTTATTTATAAAGATCTTGTTGGTATAATGATAATCAATTCAAGGGAACATTCACACATCTTTCTTCATGAGGAATAGATTTAGTACACCCCATGGAGAAGAACATGTGGATATGAAAACTTAATCTAGATTATCTAGTTTTTGTTTCATCATCTACACAACTTCCACAAATTCCATTTTATATAGACTCTCTCATATTGAAAAATCCTCAGGAATAAACTGAATTGAAAAATCAAACTCCCATATAAGGGTGGGGGGACCCAACAATTCTTTGGGAAACACATAAGTGTATTCCCTTGGAATTGGAATGTCATCAGTTATATTATTTTTATTATATTCAATCAACTAATTAAGATTATCTTGATCATAATTAATTAATATCAAAAAAACATGATGTTGTTTCTAAACAGATTTATCTTTATAATTGTAGTTGTATAAAATTAGTGGATAATTCATGATTCATAGAGACATTTAATTCTCAAAAAAAATGTTGTCTTTATATATGTAATTCCAATACAAACCCTTAATTTTGTCAAATTAAACATAGTGGAGTATAAAAAGTTTTCTTTTGCAGTTCAACACAAAAATGTTGACATGTGAGGAGTTTTATACACGGTATACATATATTATTTATGATGGTTTTTGAATTATTCTACTAAACATAAATGATATGAAGGAATGTATAGAACTATAATAAAAAAGAATGTTCACTATTATTGAATGAATAAATATCATATCTATCACCACATGATTTTTAGGATCCACCTCAATGGTTGTAATGGAACAGGATTGACCTTGCTGACATGGAGGTTTTTTGCACAGATTTTTTCTGATAACACGTTCATAGTGAATTGGATTGCCTTGATCCCTTATTCCATGAATTTGAAATAGTTCACAAAATTATGAGGGTTTTCTCTATAATTTCTCTCTTACATTACTTTGGTTGGTTTCTCCATTCATAAATCAATAACATTGTTACCATCCTTCCCTCACCTAAAGCATTTCCTCTTGTCATTTAGCATTTTATTGGTTGATTCTTTATATACATTTAAAAATTGGGATGTTGGAATTTATTACCACCATTATATTTCTCCATCAAATCATAAGAATTAAAATACACATTATCCTTATTATCCATTTTTATACCCTTTGAGATTCTCTAATCAACAATTCATCTTTGAGTTAATATCCTACAATTTCCACACTACTTTCAATGAATTAGGAGGCCATGGATTATCCTTGACCTAGATTAGAACACAAAATAAGAATTCAGAATTTCATTCAAGGTTAATAAAAAATATATATAAAAAAAATGAAGACATGTAATTATTTCATAATAAGCCTTGATGTATTTATCACATTTTCATTAAATAAATCCAATCTCATTAGATTTAATTTTAAAATTTTGAGAAAACTGTGTGTCTAAAATAATTTTTCTGAATTATTTCCTCCATATTGAATTAATATATTAAGATAGCATTATATTTATGAACCATGAACATCACTAGTCATATTCTACCTATATATGATAAAAAACTACTATAAAAAATATTGCTCAAAACATTGATCAATGAAGAAGATATTATCTACAAAGTTGATCCATTTTTTAATGATTGATAGATCAGAATTTAGGATATCTCAAAGGGCTTTTTCACATAAATTTTTTCATTTCAACTTTTTCTTTAATAAGGGTAGTTTTTAATTCATATTATTTAATGAGTCTATTAAAAACATAAATCAACTGGGAGAGTATAACTACAATGATCATGATTACTTCTCTCATTGAGTTGGGAACATGGTTTGGCCTTTTATCACTTTTATATTAAAATTGGTTATTTAATCAGTCTCTCCTATTTCTGACCATTGGACAGAATAAATGGAAAATTGTGGATGATTAATTTTAAACTATTACACACATATTCGAGAATTCATTAATACTAAGTGGGTAATTTATAAATTAAATTTAATTTCTCAATATATGTATTAATGGGAATCGATCTATATTATCCATGACCTATTTTCTAACATAGATTCTCATGTTATTTTTCCCATAATATTTGGTTTTAATGATAATTTAAATTTACCAAAGAATACGCCCTTATGTTTTTCAAAACATATGTTTAATAAGTCCTTTTTTGTAGCACCCATTCTCAATAGAGTCTAAATCAATATAGTATTTTTGTGTGTTAACCCTAGGTACATCTATACCAGATCCACATCAATTTATAGTATCCATATACATATTTATTTTAATAGAAACAAAATAATATATAATTTATCAACTTTTTTGTATGTATTATTATGTATAACATTATTTATAATTATTTTAATAGATTTTTTGATTCCCAAACTCAAAAATATTTAATATTTCCTATAATGCATAAAATGAAAAACAATGTATTTATTGCACATTAATTCATTATTTACTACACAGAGGTACACACAATAAAACATAGAATATAGATAAGTGTAGTGTATTTGAGTAATTATTTACATAAAATAATTTTTTAAAAAAATATTTAAATCACATCCATTTAGATCTTAAAATGAACATAATATTCCAACACACATAACATTACATGGGATAAGAAGGGGTTAAAATCATAAAAATGAAAAAATAGGTATGATATTGCATGATAACATAAAAGAAAAATCTGAAAGTGGAAACAACATTAATCGTTACATCATAAACATAAGTCATGGATAACCATGAAGACAGAATATCACGGTGTAAAATACCTTAAGATGTATTTGTTTCACTCCCTAATCGTTTTAATGAATTATTATGAGACTACAACATTACCCAATTCACTGGAGCTCTATATAATCCTTAACTAACCAGTCACATTCATATAATGTACATGCATAATTATGACACATAGATCATTCAACAAAAAAATCCATCACAAATAATTCCACAATCATGGATATTGAATTAATTGCAGGTAATTCCCATATAAAAAGAGTATTGTTGTATCTATTTGAATACCCATGAGTGGAAATTGTGATGGTATTCTAAATAAAATGGGTTGTTTGGTAAAAACTATAGTTAATTATTTGTGGCATAATTCTTTTACATAAAAATTTATAAATTATTTTCATGATGGTTAATCAGGCATAACAACATTTTCACATCAAATTTATAGTTATTGGGACATAGAAAAACATATATCCACATTAGGAATTTGAATTAGAAATAAAAAACTAAGAGTATGCTGGAATAAACAGGAGAATGAAATGACCACTTACTAAATATATATATACAAATGACATAATAAATTATCTAATGAGAGTGAATAAATGATATTGAATTTTAAAAAAAATAAATTGGACATTAGAGGTATCTTTATAAAGGTATTAAAACATAATAAATATAAAAAAATTTCTATATACAATGAATGTTATGTAATTGAAAATAACGGATCAAGGTCCCTTACATTGACAGTGTGATTAAAGAATCAAGGGAGGAGGTTCTTCAGAACAAATATTAAATTTGGGGGGGGGGGAATATAGAGAGACGTGGGATGAAAAAAGACATGGTAAATGGTTTTTTAGTGAATTGTAAATGGATCTTTACTAGGATTATAAAGGAAAACAGTGGGGAGATATTTATTATTTCTTAAACATTGGTTTAGGACTCTATATATTAAAGCAATAAAAAAATAAAAACTAAAATAGTTTATCCATTATTTTATTCCAAAGTATAGTTGATTTAAATTTTATAAAAAAAAATTATGCTAACTTTTGAAGACATTACCCTTGGTGATGTGGATGTTAATCATGTTCATAATGAAATGATTTTAAAACCCTCAAATATAATATAGGTTTGGGAAGCTTCATAAAATATTTATGAAATTAATAAAATATATTCAATAGAAAAATATTTTAAAGGAAAAACATTAATTTAGACATTTATAACATTTATATAATTCATTACATCAAATTTCAGTTATTATGATATCATAATAAACAATGTATATTTATATAGTATTTAATTTTTACCTATAAGTTCAAATATCTTAGAAAATTATAAAAAATTAACTACTAGGTAATTATGAAGATGTAATTCCAAAAATATATTCCTTTTACCTTAATAATTTTATTAATATTTTTATGTTCACATTTAATATAATATTAAGAATTTATTATGACATGATGAATTTTTTTACAATAACATTCTGAAGCTATTATAATATTTAGTAATGAATTCAGAAAAATTATTTTATAATTTTTATTTAATAATAATTATTTAATAAAACTAGTTTATTAAAATATAAATTATTTAACAAATATATTAATTCATCAAAATAAATGTCTTATTTAATCTTTTAGATTACCCAAAAATAAAATTTATGTTTCATTGAACCAGAATCAAAATCATTAATAATATAATAATAATACAATGTAAATATAATATGTATTAAATTACAAATTAAATATAGTTATTAATAGTATTAGGGTCTTAAAACACAAACCATTATTGAACAAAAAAATTATCCAAGTTTAAGGTGTGCAATGGTGATATTTTCATGTGCTAGTTTGTTGTACATGGTTTTAGTCATGATATCTATAAGATTCAACATTACTCAAAAAAAATTTTCTCAATAACTTTATGTTTTATATTTGATTTGGAATGATCACAGAAAAATACTAGGAATAACATCTCCCTTGGAAACTCATATAAATTTTAATCATAAGATATGATCCTACTGATCAAGGTTATCACTTCCTCTGTATTTGTTAATAAGATTTATCAAAACACTATATTTAAAGTAATCATATGATCACTATTCTATGGATATATTATCAATATCTGTGTATCATAATATTATTTTAAATTTTATTGGATATAATTTAACAAAATACGTGCATGTATATTCTATAACCCTAATACATAATTGATAATTTAATTCAACAACAAATGGGATTTTGTTTTTAAATAGACTGGTCATTAAACATATATACTAAAAAATGAATTATTATTTTATGGGTTAAATTTTATAGATTATGGAACCATTATCAATGTTATAGGATCAAACACAATAAATTAGAACATATATTAAAAACAAATAAGTTATTACCAGAAACATGATTTTAAGAGGTAATCATTGATAAACTGGTAATAAATTATCATATTTAAAAAATATAATTTATAAAAAATATAATCAAGGATGATATATATGTATATATATTAGAAAATATTTATTACCTAAGATGATTTAATGTGTACGAAATCAGCAGAGACTTATGTTAATGAATTTTCGTCTCATTTTTTCAGTTAAGCACGTTCCATATTCATTATAGATTTGTTTTATATAGTGTATATAATTCCTATACATGCAATTTTATAATCCTTATAATTTTATTAATATGTATTTAAATATCAATTTTTTTCTCTCTATTTTATTGTTTTTATGGTTCGAACATTAGAAAAGATACATGGGATTTATGTTTTAATTTTCTCTCATTGCAGCATAGGTTATGTTAAGCATCATCCATATACAATATGGTTTATAAACAAACCAATTGGATTTTTTAGAATGAATATAATTTTATTAATATTTAAAATTTACATTATTCATTGTTGGGACCTATTATTCAAAAGTAAAATTTTGGTAAAGGGTTGATGTTATAATATCAGTGTTTATCCATAATTTTTATGATAATGAATTCAATAATCAAATATTATGATTTATTTTTCATCAAAAAACTGATTTTTATTCACATATAATTATTTCATGAGAATACATGCTTCCATATATTAATTTCAGTTATTATTATAAATATTTTAGAAGATTTGTTTTAATGAACACTGTTATTTTTTATCTATTTCAATGAAAAATATTTTTTATCTATATCTATGAATTAAAAAAAATTCTAAAATATTATAAAATTCTACCATGGATTTATTAAATTTATTTTTATACATTTTTATTTTTTAAATAAATATAAAAAAATAATCATTTTTCCATATTTAAAAAATCCAATTTTGATCTTACTAATAATATTAATGGAATCATTGTTTTAAATCACATTGAATGAAAAATATTAATCTCTATCAGGACTACTAAATTATTTATATCATTGATTAAATATTTATAATGTTATTTTTTTATGAAAATATTCCTCTTATACTTTTAAGAAATTCTATATTTTAAATATATGATTTCAAAATGACAAAGTGTTTTTATCAAGTGATGTATTAAATTATGTTTAAAGATTAATTTATGAGTTTCAATGGATGTTTTAAAAGAAAGTTATTATAAAAATGTGTTATGTTTTAAAAGGATTTCTTCAATGTGGACATGTGATTTTCTAGATGATATGTTGCACATGATTTCATTATCAAAATATTTTTCCTTCTCAGATGAAATTATATGATGTCACTTATTCATTAATGGGGTTATATTCTATAGATATTTTTTTTTAATTTCTATATATAATTACTGTATTAGATGAAAATATGTTTATGTAAACCATTTCTCTCCCATAGGTTATACCATGATAATATTCATATTAAACCTTATTCTTATCTTGGGGGATATAATAAGATGAAATGATGAAATTATTATGAAATATGGGTCTTTTCTATAGGTTATGTTATATGGAAATGTTTTTGAAACCACTTTATTTTCATTTGTTATGATATGAATATTATTTTATGATCATATTGATAATATATTTATAGATTATATGATCGGTGAGCATGATATATCTTATACGACAGGTTCACCCAGACAGTGCTCCAATGCATTGGGTAATGATAAATATTTTATGAACTCAAATGGTATACGAGAGGTTATCTGATAAATAAAGTATGGTACATTGAAGGTAATTCAAATCCTAAAACTAGCTACAACAGAGGATATATGATGCTTAATATATGTACAGTAGTGGTTATCCCAAATATAACATGTTATGAATGTCTTAGTGGGTAACCTTTTCATATATTTTTCAATGCTTATGTAGTTTTTATAAATTTATATTTTATTCGATTATTATTATATCATTGATCATGTTCTTTGATTAAATTATAATTAATATCTTATGAACCACCTTATTTATGAAATGACCGCATTTACGATATATGATATAAAGGGTTTGGTATTCAAATGTTATTCTCTGGATCTGATACAATTATGTTATTGATATATTGATATCTCCCTTTATTACAAATAATGAGATTCTAGGATCACACTTTCCAATGTTTCATTTTCACATGTAATGATGATCAATTCTAAGTATTTTTGGTATATGAATAGTACCAAATGAGAAGATCGTTTTGGAATATATTTAATATATTTCATGAAATAAGTATATATTGAATCTATATTCCGAATACAATAAATTTATAAGGTCTATAAGTTTTTATTTTTAAAATGTATTGAATATTCATCTAAGGATATGTAATATTTATATATGAGATGTTTCAATCACAATAATGGATTCTTTGGGTATAACCCTGGTCCATGCTACTACCAAAAAATTCTATATATATTTTTTATGTGTTTAGAAATATATATATATCTATATACATATATATATATACATACATATATAATTATATATTTTTATATTTATACTTATATATATAGTGAAACAAGTTAAGAGGTATCCCAGCTATGGATAAAGAAAATATTGTTTGGATGGTGTCCTTTAGGAACCCAAGATGATTGGTTATACTTGACATTACTTCTATTATGTTGTTATATCTGGACATTATCTTTTTATATGAACTACATCGATTATACTATACATCATTAGTGGTGACCTATTGAAAATATCCCGCTCTCTATTTGGAAATATAATTGGTACCCCAAAAGATTTCATTTTTGATGGAAGCGAGAAATAAAACATTTTGGTTATAAAAAAATGATTTTATGCACTAGGATGGCGTACTAGTGTAGTGGATAAAGATTATTCTCATGATGATATTAGAGATTCCACGGTTTTTTGTTTGTTTTCTATAGAATAATATATATGACTGTTAATTTATAACCCTTTAATTATTATTTATGTTTAGTTTTTAGAACATGATCATAATTATCACTATTTAGATGATTTACCTATTATTCTCATGATTCAAATTAATATTACCCTGCTTCAACAAATTTTATCCACAATTTACCACTTCGATTCACTTTTACTGGAGGTAATAGTCTCTCGATGGACACACCTATAGAACTCACTTCTAGTTGTAAGCCTTCAACTTATAGGGAGGTGTGATTGAGACATAGTGGACTACTTGGTTAAGATAGTTTTGAGTGAACAAAGATCCAAGATGCTAGAAATTGGTATTAGATAAAGTTTTCCTTATTTTTCTAATATTTAAGAATGCATATATGAGAGATTATGATGTGTTTGAAATTCACCATGATCATATCTATAAGAGTATCTAACTAATGTACTAGAAAGGAAATGTTTCCAAAGATGGGAATTATTATACAATATTTTATTTTTGTAGTTATAGATATTTCACTATTGATTGATGTAGATTTTATGATGTGACATTTTTGGATTCTCATTTACCCTTTTCCATTTATGGAAATGAATTAATTTAAATTAATTATCATAGGTTCATAGAGATTTACATTTCATCCATTAATAGATTCTATATAGGTGTATCTTTTTCCCTTTCATTTACTGTATTTCTGTCAATTTTTATGTTTACTGATATTTATATTCAAAATGAACTAATGATTCATTAAGGGAGATGAATATTTTGTTGTTTAATGTGTATACATCTATATAAATATTATTTTTCCATATATCATAATGGTTTAACTTTAACTAACCAATAATGGGATATTTGATTCATTGACCACTGGACACATCTGATTAAACCTTATTTGATAAAATTAACTAGTTTCTATCATTAATTTATAAATGTATGTGCCTCTATAAATTAGGAATGATGATTCAATTAATATAACCATTATATAGGTTGGTGGTCATTATATAAAGAAGAAAATTATAACTTTTAATTATTATTAATATGTAACATAGTTATGGTATACACATATAATTGCTCTATAATAAATATATAAACCTATATGTAAGAAAATCGATAATCGTAATTTTAAAATCATAAATAATTGTAAATATTTGATAGGGATACCAACTAAGATGTAATATTTGTGATCCCTCATACCTTGAAATTTTCATTCACTATACCATTAAATTAATCTTATGATATGAGACCTTGATCATGACTCGATGATATAAGTAGAAGGTACAATGTTTGTCGTGTGACTATAATGGCCTTATTGAACCACATAGACAATTAATTATATTCAGAAATGGGGTGTTGACCTTTTCTATGATGGTTTTGTACCTATCTTATTCTTTTACCTTGGGAGATTTTTGTTATTAATTATATTCTAAGGATACTATTTGGAAACTGATGAAATATTCCACTATGATAACTTCTGGTTGAGCACCAGGAATGGAGGAAATGACCATTAATTAGAGGTTTTGGGACCTGATCTAGAAATATTACCATATATCATTCCACCAATAGAACATTCTATCATACCTATATTGGAAACAGATTTATAGTTCCAAGGTAGTTTCATGTGGTTTATTCTATATATTATGCTAGGTCTATGAGATGCCTTTCATTGGGAAATGTAATTTGTGAGATCCATAAGAATGGTCAACTTACATTATTAGGGTTTGGTGGTCCAGAGCTATTATGTCTATGATGGATGCCAAAAATATCTATATTTATGACGTTGGAGTTGCCTTTGGAAAGGAGGGTCAAAATAACATTCAATATTCTATGTTATTCCACCAAGAGCAAGTGAGACATTTTCACCTCTTTTGGTACACATTAGGATATGGTTTAAAAGAATTTAATGTCTATATATGATTAATTATTCCCATTGTTAATGATATATGAGAAAGATAAAAAAATTATACATTGTAATGGCCTGAAACAATCTAGTCCAATCCTTTGTGAAAATCTAGTGTTTGAGGTGTTATGGTGGTTAAGGTGACTTATCCCCAACACTTTTCCATGTTTCCAATTCTCCGAACAGCTCAATCTTTGAGACCAATGAGAACAGTTCCAAAGGTGAGACTGATGTGAACAGTGCCATCGTTGAGACCGATGGGAACAGTTCCATCAGTAAGACCAATGGGAACAGTTCCAGCGGTGAGACTGATGGGAAAAGGTCCACCGGTGAGACCAAAGAGAACACTACCATTGGTGAGGTCGATGTTTACAGTTCCATCGGTGAGAATGATGTGAAAAGTTCCATCAGTGAGCCGGCTATGAAGAGTTCCATCAGTGAGATTAATGTGAATAGTTCCACCGGTGAGACCATTGTGAAGAGTTCCATCGGTGAGACCGATGTGAACTGTACCATCGGTGAGACCGATATGAACAGTTCTATCAGTGAGAAAGATATGTATAACACCACCGATTTCAGTGAGTCATTCATTGAATAGTACCATTAGTATTGGTTAGTAATTATGTGAACATTACCATTAGTATCGACAAGTAATTCTGTGAACAGTAAAATTGGAATCAGTGAGTCATTATGTAAACATTTCCATTGGTATTGGTGAGTCCTTCTGTGAAGAGTACTATCGACATCATTGAGTCAATCTTTTAATAGTACCATCGACATCGGTGAGTCGTTATGTGAAAAGTACCATCGGCATCGGTGAGGCATTATGCGAACAATACGATCAGCAATGATGAGTCATTTTGTGAACATTGTTTCCAGGATCGGTTGGTTTATAGTATTTCTAGGATCATGTACAATGTTTTCGGGATCAGTAGGTGTACAAACATTCTAGGATCAGTATGTGTACATTGTTTCCAAGATCGTGAACAATATTTCCATATTTCTACAGTTGTTTCTCTTTTAAATTTTCATTGATGTAAAATGGATCGAGGACTTGTTTTAAGGGATTTAAGGCCGAATCAAATCCCATAACTCCTTTAATAATTTTCCAAATTCTTATAATTCTTTATATGGTAAAACCATGTAGTTTAATGTGATCCCCTTTTAATGGAAAATATAGCTTATCTTAAATCGCTACTCTATTAAATCATCCAAAGGTATTAGATATCATCATCTCTTGTTCTTCCTCCTTGTTCTATCTTTTACAGGACCCTCTAACCTTTACTTCATCCCATAGGAGCAGTGTGATAGAATGTTAACCCTTAGATTGTTTCCAATTGATGTTTCTTCCTACTATATATGCACCCCCTAATTTTGATGCAACGAAGCAGTATCGATCAATCTTCGATTTAAGGTATGATCAATCATCAATATTTTGGGTTCATATCATTTTGTTTCTCCTTTCCCTTTTATAGAATTTTATCTCTATGTTCCTAATGTACTTTTTGTGGGTGTTGACTGGTGTGGTGGTGTCTCTGCATCCTCGTATGGATGCAATTGTCTTCGGAGGAGGTGACCGTGATCCATTGTGTAGATCGTTCTCTTATAAAGAGCATGAAGAACCATTTAAGGTAGTGGATTTTTTTCTTCTCTATTATTTTATGTGAAATTGTTTAGTTAGCATGTTTTATCCTACAAGATCACAATGTAATTAACATAATAAATATTTTAACTGGTTAAATAAATTCATATTGATCATATGCTATTTCCTCTAGTTTTTCTACATAGTGTGATTTCTGTGACTTTTTTGTTTTCTTTCTGTTCTTCATGGAAATTGGTAACGAACGTAAAATGGGATTAATTGTAAATTAATTTTCAAAGATAAAGAGGCATGTAAATGAATCTGTTTCATCTTATTGTAATTTTATGTTAATCAACGTGATGTAGTAAGAATGTTTACTCATTTTTTGATAGCATAATATTTAGGTTTCTAAAAGATGAAACCTACGAATAATAAATCTCTTAATTCATGTTTGAGTAATGAAATGGTTGTTTGATAGAAGATAATTCCTTTGGGGGTTTTGATTTTCCCTCTTTCTTGTTTAAGGTCTAAGTGCCCAATTTATATGATGTTCTTTTCCTACTACTTGTGTTATAATGTGCACCTGAAAGGCTGTTGTAATATATGTGGCAGTGAGGCCAATTGGTTGTGATAGCAGTTGACTCCTAGAGTGGAAAGGTGAATCAGTTTGTGCATGAGGGTGTCATGGAGTAAACTGGAGATGATAGTACAGTTTGGATGTGAATGTTTAGATGTTTTTTGTTTCATGTTCTTTTTTTATCTTCATTACTTTTCCCACCGCTCAAGGAAGATAGTCTTGAATACCCTTCGTCCAAAAGGGGGAATGATGTGTGGGTCATGAAACATACTTTCAGTGTTTGTATTTTTAAGTGAGGATGGTTCTACGCTCATTCTATAGTTGGAAAACACTCAACGTGTAATTCATCCAATCACCGTGTTGATCCCACCTGTGTTTTGTATCTTAGATGGTTTTTCTACAGTGTATGGGAATATTAAAATGTAATGATGTTGTTAATAAATAATTGAATAAATTAATTTAACATATGGGGTTGGAGCTTTCTATGACGCAATGTTGAGGTTGTAATTTAAAGGACCAGTGGACTTTAGGTGTGATGCTAATAAAATATAATTTGGAAATTGTTAATAGATAATTAATTCTTTAAGAATTGTAGAACATAAAGTGAAACTGATAAAAAGGGAATGAATTGATTTAATCATGATCATTAAAAGGATGTGTGCTTATTTGATACCTAGTCTTAGAAGTGGCAGTCGGGAGTCTGAGGAACATTTGCTGCAGTTGAGTCTAAGTCTAGGTTATGCTCATTGTGTGGTTGTGAGCTATAGTATATTTTATAGTATTGTGTTTCTATATGCTATAACACCCTGTTAGTTAGGCAAACTGACACCTCAAGGATTCTGATCCCTAGGGGGTGTTTCCCCAATATTTCGGTGGGGGGGATGGATGGATGACTACCCCTTTGGACCCACTATCTTCTCTTGGTAGTTACGTATACTGGTAGTCATAGTGGTTAGTTTCCCCCATATTTGTGTGTAGAGTTTTGTAATGTCTTGTGGTTATTCATAGACATATATTATGGATATAGTTTCTTATGGTGGTGTAACGTGTATAAGAGGATATGGTTTGAGGATCCTTACATAGTGTGGGGGTTATCATGTATAGAGGTATAATTCTTAACGTATGATACACGTTATTCGAGCTGTGGTGGATCTCTAAAAATACCTTGTTACTTTTCTTACGTGGATGTAGTGGTTTTGTTACATGAGGTGCATTTTGTGGTGCTTTGTTTAGGTGTTTGTAGGTAAACCTTTTTGGAGAGAGATGGATTATGACGTGCGATGTTGGGGAAAAGTAGCAAACCAGTGGGGAAGTATTAGCATGTAACCCTTGTTATTCTTTATTATATAATATACTCTTATATGTGATACATGATGAGAGTTGAAATGTTGAGGCAGGTAACATAGTATACTGTTTTAGGTGACAACATATTTTACCTCTTTTTTTATTATGCTTTAGCATTATTTCTTTACATTTACAATGGAGGTTCCGGGGATAATCCTATCGTGTTTACTGTTATACTCACCCTATGTATATATATAAACTATTTTTCAGATCACTTGGAGAAGGTTAGAGATTAATTTGGTTTCTACATGTTTGGGGTTGCAGGAGCTGTTTGTGATTGTGGTGACTATTTATTTTAGTTTCCATTGGTATTTTAAAATATACCCCTTCAGTTGTTGTAGTATTGAATGAAATTAAATATGTGTACATGGGATTTCATTTATATTGTTTTCTGAGTTGGATTTGGTTGGTGTATGTCTTATCTCTCTCTATTTCTCATGTGTTATTTTAGATAGTAATGACTCTCATTTGTGTTTCTACTATACCCTTGGCTCTAGTCTCCATCCTGGGGCCTACTAGAGGTGGGACTCATGGGTCAGTATCTCACATCTCACATTTCCAGCCCAGGAGGGGTACACCTTGAGGGGAGGGGGTCGTGAAAAATTTGTATCAGAGGTCTGATTGAGGGATGGGATGAAGATTTGAGTTAGGCATAGGTGAGGTTTCATGGGTTGGTTGGGAAACAGTGTTAGTCAAGTTTAAAAAGTGATGTATACAGTGTATAATGGATACGAATTAGGAATTTAGGTACCCATTTGATCTGATACGTGTACCTTTATGTTTACAATGGCTAAAAATGAGGTGATACTAGTTTTAGGGTAGATACCTAGAAAGGATCATGCATCATTTTTCATTGTGCATGTATTTGAATGGGTAGACCCTGGTATTGGTTAACCTAATATTTAAAAAAGAAAACAATTAATTACTTAATGTTTAGTCTTAATTTTTTCAGGATTAGGAGCTCAAATAATGTTTTATTTACAGGTATGGCTCACGGTCGATGTCCTTGTCAGGTTTGTGCAGATGATGTTTAGTAGGCTATTCTAGAAAATGGCTGCAAGGTAGAGGTTGATGACGATGAAAAATGGAGGATGACACTTTGTGAGTTTCAGTACTAGATTCGGAAGAAGTATGAGGGATCCATTTCATATACATTCACAGAAGACTAATTGGAGGATGTTGAGATAAGATTCAATTCGATCTTTTCTCGAAAGGATAACTGTGTGTCATTGGTTGTGATGATACTATGTGGGGCAGAAAGGCAGTTTTGGTTCTTGTTCCTCGAGGATCGCAAAGAGTCAGTGATCTCAGGGGAGGAGTTCTGAGACATGTTTAGAGTTAAGTTTCTTTCTTCGACAGTGAAGGTGTCTAGTCACCAGGATTTTATTACCATTCTATAGGGGAGATCCAGTGTGCGAGAGTCTTGAATTTGTTTCATGAATATTTTACGATATTCTTCAGACCTGTCGCCAAACGAGGTGGCCCGGAAGAGGAATTTCAAGGAGTATTTTCATCTAGAGATCTAACTCTAAGTCACCCCGTTTATGCGGAAAAAATATCTTTAGGTGATGGAGAGGGAAGAGATCATCGAGAGGAAATTAGATATACCTAGATTGTCATGATAGGGGAGTCTGCATGATTCATCGTGAATCAAAATAGTGGTCAGGGGTTCTTGGTTTTCAGGACAGAAGTGTTTCTGTTCGGCAGGGGATAGGTCCCAACCATCAGCATCACATTTCTCCGAGTGAGGCGGCTCTCAGGAATATTCACAGGGATCATGCTCGTGTTTTTATTTTTTTGGATGAGGTCATAAGCCAGTAGAGTTTCTGACTATTCAGAGTAGTCATCATTCCCTAGGTGTTCCGCTCTAGGTTCCTCCGTTAAGGCAGTTCTAGCCAAGGTAGCAGCATCTGGTTGTACCAGTTTTGGATCCGTAGAGGGTATTTGGGGCTAGAAGAGGATAGCCACGTGATGCTCCCCATCCTTAGAGATCAATGAACGACCATGATTGTGGTTGTCATCAGCTTCAGAGGGGTTGTGGTGGAGGATGTGGTTAGCCTCATGCTATAGCATTTCCAGCACCAAGCAAGCTAGACGTCCTTTGAGGTACCATTTTCTTATTTTCTACTTTAGTGTATTCCTTTTTTGATTCAAAAGAGACACACTTTTCTATATTACCTACTGATGTCCATGATTTAGTACTTGAGGTAAAGTGGCTTTCAGTTATTTTGGCATTGACTATGCCAGATAGAGGTCGAGATGACTTATTTGAAGTATGTAGAGACTATGAGCTAGTGTTTGGGAAACACTACTCTTGGGGATATTATATATGTTTATGAATTCCACAATATGATTTCATACTCATCATGGATTGGTTATATTCAGTGTAGGATATCGTGGACTGCTTCAGGAGGCATGTTGTATTAATTGATGTGGATAGAGTGCCAGTGGTGTTTGTTGGTGAGCGAGACCCTCAGATGGGTCGGAGTCATGTTTCATATTTTTCAACCTTGAAGGATGAGAGGATTGTTATTTCTTCAATGGTTATGAAGTTGGAATTTACTAGGGTCATAGAAGTGTATAGTAATGTTTTTCCAGAGGAGGTTGTAGCCTTACCCCCTCGACGAGAGATTGAGTTTGGGATCAAGCTACAACCAGGAGTGTCTTATATCTCTATGTATTCATATAGGAATACAACTTCTATGTTACAAGATCTACAAATATAGCTTGATGGTCTGATAAAGTGCAGTTTTGTTCGTCCGAGTGTGTCACCATGGGGTGCACCAGTTTTGTTCAAGAATAAGGCTGATGAAAGTTTGTAGTTTTGTATCGATTATCCGCTCTTAAACAAATTGATAGTAAAGAATTGAAATCATCTTCTACTGATTGATGATTTATTCAATCAACTGAAGGTAGAAATTGGGTTCTCAAAGATTGACTTGCGGTCAGGATATCATGAAATACATTTGAAGGATGATATTATCATGATGGAAACATCTAATTGTCGTCATGGGCATTATTAATTTGTTGTAATTCCGTTCGGTGTGACGAATGCTCCAACAATGATCAAAGGATTGATGAATGTGGTGTTCTGTGAGTTCCTATATAAGTTCGTGGTGGTTATCATAAACAACATCCTTGTGTACTCCATGTATGAGGAGGAGCATGCATAGCATCTATCGACCATTTTGGGAGTTCTTCATCAACATCAGCTATTTGAGAAGTTGTCTAAGTGTGAGTTCTGGGATCGAGAAGGCTTTTTTTGGGCATGTTGTGTCCAATCATGGTGTAGTTGTGGATCCATCGAATATATAAGTAGTTGTGTCTTGGGAAACCCCCATGATTGTTGAAATGGTGCAATTTTTTCTTGGTCTTGTAGGCTACTACAGGAGGTTCATAGCTGATTTCTCATGGGTTGTGACTCCTATGATAGCGTTGATTAGGAAAGATCAGGCGTTCATGTGGACTGATCAGTGTTAGGAAGCTTTTGAGTTTTTGTAGGAGAAGTTATTAGGTGCTCCATTTCATTGTCTACCAGCTGAGGGAGTTCAGTTTGATGTTTTCTATGATGGTTAACATTTAAGGTATGCTATGTTCAAATGCAGCAGAGATCAGTTGTCTCTTATGTGTCTTGGCGGTTACATCCCCATGAATCTAACAATACCACCCATGATCTCGATTTGGAAGTTGTGGAGTTTTCTCTGATGTTGTGGAGATATTACCTCATTGGTGACAAATTTTTGGTTTTCACTGATCATAAGAGCATGAGGTATGTTTTCATCCAGTGTGACTTAGACTAGAAACAACATCGGTGGAAGGAGTTATTATAGGAATACAACATTGAAATACTGTATACCATTGGAAAGTGGAATGTTGTAACTAATGCGCCAAGCAGGAAGTCACTTAATGATGTACTGCGTGAATCTGGTTATTCGTGGAGTGTTATAAAAGAATTTTCGGCATTAAATCTCATTATGGGGGAATTTGGGGGAAGAGGATGTATTTTTTTATGATGTTGTAGTCATCTTTAGTGTAGTAGGTGTAAGATTCCCAATTGAATGATCATAAGGTAGAGGTCTGTAGAGACTGATTTTTTTATGGAGTGACCCCCAATGGTCTATATAAGGATGAAAAACACTTAGTCTTGTATCAGGGAAGTCTGTTTGTTCTTTTTTCTATGCACAATATAGTTCTCTAAGACTTCCATAGTTCGCCATTAGCAATGCATCCTAGCATGAAAAAGTTGTAAGAAGACATGAGGAGTCAGTTTTTGTGGCCTGCGTTTAAGCATGTAGTTGCAGAGTTTGTGTCTCAATTATTGGTTTTCTAAAAGTTCAAGAATGAGAACCATGTCCCCAATGGTTTTCTCCAGTCATTACATATTCTTCAATGGAAGTGGGAGTACATCTCAATGGAAATTGTTACTAGTTTACCTCATGCTTCGGGAGAACATGATTCTAATTTGGGTGGTAGTGGATCATTTAAAAAAATCATCCCACCTTATAGAAATCAAGGATTCGATCTTAGTGGATGTTTTATCATTGCATTATCTCGAGAAGGCAGTGAGACTCCATGGAGTTATGAAAATGATCATTTCTGATCAACAACCTTATCTTACCTATAGGGCATGGAGGGGTCTGCAACATGCTTTTAGTTCTCATCTTTTACTTAACATTGCTTTTCATCTACAGATGGATGTCCAGACAGAGCGGACTATCCAAACTCTTGAAGACATGTTATGCTCTTGTGTCATGGATTTTGGAGGTTTGTAGATGAGGCACTCACCCTTGTTGGAGTTCTCTTACATCAACAGTTTTCACTAAACCATCGGTATGGCTCCATTTGAAGCCTTATATGGCCGACCGTTCCATTCTCCATTATGCTGGACAAGGGTCAGAGAGTTAGAAATTTGCGGACCTAAACTACTTTATAATAAAATAGAGATGTTTCATGTGATTCATGAGAGGATGGAGACATTTCAAGATCACCCAAAATCATATTCTGATCAAAGGAGGATACCTATGGAGTTTGATTTTGGGGATCACGTGTTTATGAAGGTGACTCTCTATCGTGGGCAGTAAAAGTTTGGTCATGGGAGTAATATTTCTCCCTAGTTTGTGGGGCCTTTAAAGGTGTTGGCTCAAGTTGGTGCCTTGGCATATCATGTATAATTTCCCCTACAGATGAGCTTGATACCTAATGTTTTTTTATGTACCACAGCTCTATAGTTATCTTCATGACGACTCACACGTCATCGATTAGAGTGAGATCGATGTTGAAGATGATGAAACATTTGAGGAGTGGCATGTATAAATCCACGAGTTCAAAGATAAGGTGTTGTGGGGGCATTCTATCCTCTTGTTTCGTGATTTATGGAGACATGGTGTCATTGGGGAGTGTAATTGGGAATGTTAGTCATAGATACATGCTCAGTACTGTGAGTTGATTAATGTTTAACTATTTTCATGTTAATTTTTTTTTACTTTGTGGTTGTAGACCATTCATGTTTATGAGATGTAATTCATGGTTTCTTCTTATGGTTTGCTCTCTTTTGAGAGGTATCTAGACGAGTGGTTTTTTGGAACATGTTTTTGTTTCCCTTTAGGTAGGTTATGAATTCTCGAGGATGAGAATGTTTTGAGAGGTATCTGATGTAATATCATAGACATCTCTAATCCATTCCTCTACGAACATCTAGTGTTTCAGGTGTTCTGGTGGTCAAAGTGACTTTTCCCCATCCCTTTTCCAAATTTCCAATTCTATGAAAAATTCCATCTGGGAGACCAATTGGAATAGTTCCATCGGTGAGACCGATGAGAATACTTCAATTGGTGAGACCGATGAGAATACTTCAATCGTTGAGACTGATGGAAAGATTTCCATTTGTGTGACCGATGGGAACAGTTCCATCAATGAGACCGATGCAAACAGTTCCATCTGTGAGACCGATGGGAACAAATCCATCGATGAGATAGATGCAGACAATTCCATCAGTCAGACCGATGTGAATAGTAACATCGGTATCAATGAGTCATTCTATGAACAATATCATCAGTGTCCATGAGTCATTCTGTGAACAGTACCATCAGTGTCGGTGATTCATTCTATGAAGAGTACCATTGGCGTGGGTGAGTCATTCTGGGAATAGTACCATTTGTATCGGTGAGTGATTCTATAAAGAGTTCTATTGGGATCAGTGTGCCATTCTGTGAACAGTACCATCTACATCAGTGAACCATTCTATGAACAGTAATATCAAAATTGGTGATTCATTTTGTTAACAGTACCATCAGCATCGGTGATTCGTTCTGTGAAAAGTACCATAGCCATTAGTGAGTCATTCTATGAAAAGTGTTTCTAGGATCATTAGGTGTACATTGTTTCTAGGATCATGAACAGTGTTTTCAACTTCCTCAAGTTCACCCCTTTCATGTTTTAATTGATGAAAAAATGATTCAAGGCCTTGTTTTAAGGTATTTATGGCCAAATTAAATCCTATTACTCATACATTAATTTTATTATAGCCTAGGATTTCTTTACATGGTCCAACCATGTGGTTTAATGCATCCCACATTTAATTGATAATCTAGTGCATCTTAAATTTATACTCTGTTAAATCTTCTAAAGGGATGAGATATCTTCCTCCCATTTTCTCCCTCTTTATTCTACCTTTTGAGATATTCTCGAACCTTTCCTTCTTCCAACAAGAAGAGTGTGATCGAACCTTAATCTTCATATCTTTTCCCCATGAATTTTTGTCTTGCTAAATACGCACCACCTGTTATTGATAATACCAAGCAGTATCGATCAATCATCGATATAACGTTTGATTTATCATCATTATTTTGGGTTCATCTTTTTCTGTTACTCCTTTACCTTTTATGGAATGCTATCTTCATGTTCCTAATGGAATTTTTATGGTAGTTGACTGATGTGGTGGTGTCTCTGTATCCTTAGTAGTATGTAGTTGTCACGGGAGGAGGTGATCGTGATCTGTTGTGTGGATCATTCTCATAAAAAGAGCATAAAGAACCATTTGAGGTATGTGATTCTATGCTTCTCTATTATTTTACGTGAAGCTATAGAGTTGTCATGTACTATCACACTGGATCACGATGTAATTGACATAATAAATATTTGAATCAGTTTTATAAATTGATACCGATCATATGTTAGTTCCTATTGTTTTTATAGATTGTGTGATATCTATTCATGCATTGTTTAGATTTTCCTTCTTGATAGAAATTGGAATATAATATAAAATGGATTTAGTTGCAAATTAATTGTCAAATATAAAGATAAATGTAAATGAATTTGTTTCTTCTTGTTGGAAATTGATGTTAATCAAATTGATGTAGTAAGCATGTTTAATCAATTTCTGATAGCTTACAATTTAGGTTTCCCGAATTTGGAACCTATGAATAATAAACCGATTAATTCAAGATAGAATAAAGAACTGGTTGGTTGATAAAAGATAATTCCTTGTAGGGTTATGAGTTACCCTCTTGCTTGTTTATGGGCAAAGACCCAAATTGATGTGATTTTTATTTTCCTATTTCTTGTGATTTGATGTGAGCCTAGAAGGCTGTTGTGATATGTGGGGTAGGGAGGCCTATTGGTTGTTGCGGTAGTTGACATCTAGAGTGGCGAGATGCTATGGTTTATGTATGTCGGTGTCTGGGAGGACACTAGAGATGATGGAATGGGTTGGATGTGAATGTTTGGATGCTTGAGGTTTCATATTTTCTATTTATCTACTTTAATTTCCTAACTACACATTGTATATTGTCTTGATTACCCTTCTTTTAAAAGGGGAGAAGGTTCACATGGAATTCCACATTTTTATGTGTTTAGATTCTCTATAGAGGATGTGTCTGCACTCTTTCTCTAGTTGGAAAACACTCGATGGGTAGATCGTCTACTCACTGTGTTGAGCGCCCTTATATTTAGTATCTTATAATTTTTTATAGAATTCCTAGGAATATGATAAAGTATTATTCATGTTAATAAATTATTTAATATATGATGTTAACCCATGGGGTTGGAGCTTGTTGAGACGCAATGTTGAGGTTACAATTTAAAGGACCATTGGACATTGGGTGTGATTCTATTGAAGTATATTTTGGAAATTATTAATTGTTAATTAATGAAAATAAATTGAAACTTATATAACTTGTCACGACCCATCCCCCATGGCTCGTAATGTGACTACCCCATGCCCTCCTTCCATAGGACAAGGGATAGCGACTAGCACCAAAGGCGTAATTCACTAAAACTGTGAAGGCATTGCCTTTATAAATCGTAAATACACACAAACAGAGTACAAGAGGAAGTAAACAATAAGTAAAAGATGTATAAAAAGTGAACTGAATGTAAAGGGGTCGGGAAATACAAGCCCAACAGTAATGTACAAGGAAAGGAAAAATAGGTACAACTAAAAAAACAAACAGTTGGGAGGTGTCTAGTAGCTCCTGGATCGTCCACCACAGATCCGACATGAAGGGTAGGTACATATAGCCTCTTCAATGCTCCACATCTTTTTGTCTCTTCTAGGTACTGACTCGTCGTGAGGTCCACCTCTGGGTACTGTCTAGTACTCTTACACTCTACCACGATCAGCACTATTCGTCGTCTGCATCCAACACAACGAGGTGTGGGCATAGCCAATGTAGGGGTGAGTATAACAATACTCAGTAGGGACCCCGAGACCCTCATGGTCTCACAAAATCCAACAATGATAAACTGAAAATCATGAAATCAACATATAACCATTACTAACGTATATTCCCATACATATACCTACGTTTTCAAGTAACCCATCTCAATCATGTGGAAAACACAAATGTCATTGACTCAGATCAAACCAAGATTTCTCATTATCGAAACCAAGGTAGCTGGAGAGCTCATCCTCTGTAGATTGTAGTGGGCCTATCGCGACACCAAGACACTTCTCAGAAACCTTAGACTGCTGAGGTACTTTTCCTGTCGAGTACCACAGGTCTTCTGGCAACTACTAGGCGCTCCGTCCGTTGTGGGTATACCGCCAAATACCGGGCGCTCCCCCTAATAGACTACAATCGTACTCCTCCTGTAGAGTATTGTGGGTCATATACCAAATATCAGGTGCTCCGTCCACCATGGGTCTGCCGCCAAATACCAGGCGCTTCACACGGGGCTAGTCGAATCGGTCCAGCAGTCGTCAAGTATGTCAGTTACTTGGTCTCCGCACTCTGTACGCTCGTCTCTGCGAGGATACACTCCATGAGCTACTGGTCGATACAACAAGTGTCACTAAGTATCACGTGGATGTATCTCAAAGGACCTCCACGTCATAGGGGTCTCAACACTACAGGCATCACGTCAATCGGATGCATGGTCTGTGAGTTATGGGAATTTCCGTCCGAGGGGCCCAGTTGGTTTTTAGGTTCCAACCAACCATAACATACTCCAATACTGTTCAAAACTCAAGTGGGATATTCCATACAAATTTCCTCAGTCTAAGTTTTCTGTCACCGTAGAAGGTTAATCGATCGGATTCCCGTAGCCCAAGTTATGGGCATAAAGGTGTTTTCAGGTCTGACGAGTTCACATTGGGGTCCGACATGGTCTGTGGGTCCGACCCGACCTGATGGTGGCCCAGAACGAAGGAGGTCTGGCCTGAAAGAGGTAGCCTGACCCATGGGTTCTGCCCAGCCCGAAGGCGCAGCCCGGCCTGAAGGCGCGACCCAGATGGCTAGCCGCGTGGCCCGGCCGGCAGGCCGTGTGGCCCGGCCAGTCGGCCATGCATGGGAAGGGGTGGTGTCGTTCCACCTATTTCTCATTCTGAACCGGCGCTAGGTGCCAGTTCGGTTTTCCGCCGCTGGACTCTAGGGGTCCTGCCTTTTCCGGTTGGCCGAGCGGCCAGCCAGTTCCCGCAGCACCAACGCGGCGCGACGGCGCCCCGCCCCTCCACCGTGGCCCGCGTTGGCCGCTGTTCTACATCCTCGGGGCGGTGTGATGGCACTGCACCCCACTATTGCAGCCCGCCCTGGATGTGGTTCCACTCCACCGGCACAGTGCGACGACATCGTCCTTCCTCCGCTGCGGCCCTCGGTTCCTCCACGCGGCATGCTGATGTCGTACCTTTACGGTGACCTGGTGGCCTTGCGCCACAGGTTTCATTGTGGCTGGCCCGATGCTATTCGCCGTTGTTCTGCTTCCATCTTCCTCAAACGTAAATAGAAAAGGGAGAGGTCCAGGACATGTTCTTGTGGCCCATGCCTTCCATGTTATTGTGATAACAGGTGGAAAATTATAATCCAAGATCGAACGACAAAAGAATAGAAATGAGAATAGAACTTAAATCCCCTACTTTCTTGACTATTGTTCATTGACGAGGTCATGGGAAAAAGGAGGCATAATTTTGTTGACGTTGGGAAGCATCTAGGGGAGAAGACCGAGGAAGAAGCGCCGTTGGCATTCTTCGCGATCAGCTCCTTATCGTTAGGTTCGGTCGAAGAAGGAAGAAGATGTTCATTGACGTTATTCATGTTCTTCACATTCTTTATTGGAAGAATTGTTCTTTATTGAGGTATTTTTCCAATAATCTCATAGGAAGATAAAATTTAACCCCAAATAAAATAATATTCTACATATTATTTTATGTGTTGGCACGTAATTCAAATGGTGAATTAATAACCCGACTCCACCCAATTAAATTTCCAACCATCAAAATGGGTTAAGCCAACCCATTATTTAATTTTTGGCAAAAGAATTCAAAATGATTTGAATTAAATGAATCCATTCACTTAATTAATTGGTGGAGAGTTGGCAATTAAATGGTGGGGATGTTCAAGGGTATCACACTTAATTGGGGGGTTTAGAGGAGGTTTAAAGCTCATGTGGGCCCCTCCTAATAATCGTCCCAATGAAGGTAATGTGCTGGTGGGCCCCACCACCATAACCTCTCATTAGAGGCTATGGTGTGGTGGACCCCACCACTAACCTCCCCAGGGAGGTTTTAACCGCCATAGAATAATAAAAAAAGTTAAGGCATATTTTTATTTAATTTAACTAAAATCTCAAAATCTAACTTCTATTCTTGTCAGAATGCAACTATGGTGAAGGACTCACTAAGAAATCACCAACATTGTGAGTTCAACGGTGCCCTCAAATATCAATTATGATCAACGGTTCAAAAGATATTAAATTTTGAATTTACGTTTATGGAACATAATCGAACAAAACATTACAAATTGATCTCGGGAACACCGGGCCTCAGAATAAAACACCGTCAGATACTTTGGACTCTTAAAATTCCCATTTATTTTAAAAACAATCACTGGAATTATGGGTCTTTACATTCTTCCCACCTTAGGGAATCATGTCCCCGTAAAATACAACTCGAACTAAAGGAACAAATGGGGGTACTGAGAATGCATCTGGGCCTCCCGCTCCCATGTTCTCTCTTAGAGGTTTCCGTGATGTTGCAAACACACACCAAAGGTATCAACCATCCACATAGGACCAGATCCTGTTGATCCACAATCTCCATTGGAACCTCCATGAATGTCGCCCCGTAATCGATGTCTAGCTCTCCATGATCGATATTGTGAGAAGAGTCATTCACGTATCTCCTCAGCTAAGATATATGGAAGACGTCGTGCACCCAATGAAACTGAGGTGGAAGATCCAAGGGGTATGCCACCTCGCCTACTCTACCAAAGACCTGGAATGTTCTGTTGAACCTCAGAGATAGCTTGCTGCCTCGGCTAAATCTCTGCAATCCTCGTCGAGGTGAGACCCGTATAAAGACGTGGTCACTATCCTCAAACTCCAGAGGTCTCCGTCCACTATCAGAATATGACTTATGTCTTCTCTATGTAGTCTTCATCCACTCCTGGATGATCTGCGCCTTCTCTGTGGTAGCCAATACCATCTCTGGTCCAAGTAGTGCTGACTCCCCTGGGTCTATCTAGTACAGTGGCGACCTGCAGGGTCAATTATAAAAGAACTCAAAAGGAGCCATCCCTATGGTGGAATGATAGTTGTCATTGTAGGATAACTCCACCTAAGTTAAGTGGTCCTCTCATCTATGAAAAAAGTCGAGGACACAAGCACGGAGCATGTACACGAGGGTCTGAATGCTCCTCTTGTTCTGACCATCAGTCTGAGGATGGAAGGCAGCACTCAAGCGATGCTATGTCCAAAAAGACTCCTGCAACCCCTTACATAGCTAGTATGTAAACCTTGTGTCATGGTCGGAGACAATATAAGAAGGTACTCCCTGAAAATGCACTATCGTCTGCACATAGAGGTGTCTCGTGCTCTCAACTGATCCCCGATCTCGGATTGGTAGGATGTAAGCTGACTTGGTGAGTCAGTCATTGTTCACCCATATTGAATCATGACTCCTAGATGTATGTGGAAGACCCGTCACGAAGTCCATGGATATCCCATCACACTTCCACTCTGGGACCTCTAACAGATGTACCAAACCTACTGGAACCTGGTGCTCTGCCTTCACTTGATGACAAGTGAGGCACCATGAGACAAACACTGCTATCGGCTTCATCATACCCGGCTACCAATGCTATCGTCGAAGGTCCTGGTAAATCTTCTCCACTTTTGGATGTACCACTAGAGGGGAAGTGTGAAACTCCCTCAACACATCCTCTTGAAGTGAAATGGGTACCATGGTATGTCCTCTGAAGAGGATGACGTGCTCCCCACCTTCATAAAATCCATCAGGTGATTGCCATGTGTATATCTAAGCATGTCATGTCTCGCAGTCAGCGTCCCCATGCTGTGCCTCCCTAACTCGTTGAAGAATTGGGGGTGTGACTGTAAGATATAGTAGATAGTTTGTTGCATCCTTATCCACAAATAATATCAGTAAGGCAGCTAGATACTCTATCGCCTCTTCTAGCAGGTGAATACTAGTCCTCCTGCTGAGCACATCTGCAACAACATTCCCCTCCCTAGGAGTATAGACTAACTCGAAGTCATAGTCCTGGAGTAACTCATGCCATCATCGTTGTCTCAGGTTATAGTCCTTCTGGATATACTTGAGACTCTTGTGATCATATTACACGGTATCACATTCCCCAATCAGATATTGACTCCACATATTCTCGATGAAGACCACTACTACTAACTCCAGTTTATGGGTAGCATAGTTCTGCTCATGTTTTCTCAACTACCAAGAACCATACACGATAACTGCTTACTCCTGCATCAGGACACACCTGAGTTTGGTCCATGATGCATCACAGTAGACTACTTACCCTATGACTTCCTCTAGAAGCCTCAATATGGGGGCACTAATCAGCCTCCACCTCATCTCTTGAATGCTCTGCTAGCATCTCTCTGACCACACAAAGGCTTTCCATTTCATTGTCAAGGTAGATAGTGGTTCTGTGACTCTGGAGAATTCTGGAATGAATCTTCGATAGTATCCTGCCAATCTCAAGAGACTCCCAACCTCCATCACACTCCTGGGTGGCTCCCATGAAAGAAATTTCTTATTCTTTGTTGGATCCACTCCAACTCTGGCCTCCGATATGATGTGTCCTACGAAGTGACCTTCTCGAATTCAAAACCAGCACTTCGAGAGCTTACCATAAAGTCGGTGCTCTCGGAGTGTGTCCAGTACTACCTGCATATGGTAGGAATGCTCCTCCTCAGTAGTCGAGTAAATCATAATGTCGTCGATGAAGACTATGACAAATAGATTGTGGTAAGGATGAATGATCTAGTTCAAGAGACTCGTGAACACTGCTAGAGTGTTTGTTACGCCAAAGGGCATAACCAAGAACTTGTAATGGACATACTGACACCGGAAGGCCATCTTCTGCACATCCTCATCCCAAACTATGAGTTGGTGTGTAATGACACGTAAATTTCAAGGAAATTTTTTCTTAATTTTCTTTGGAATTCTATAAGTACGCAGTTTCTGACGGCGTCTGATTCTGAGGCCCGGTGTGCACGAAATCAATTTCTGAAGTTTAGCTCAGGTACGTTCAGTGAACGAATGAGGGGGTTTTCTAACTTTTGAACCGGTGCTCAGAATCGAAATCTAAGGGTAATGTTGAAACCGTAACGCCGGTAATTGCTTTATAAGACCCTTTATGGAGTTTCATTTGCTCGGGAGGTGTTGTTAAATAATTGGGTTCACTGAAGAGTGAAATAAATTTGCACCACAATTTTATTTCTAATCTAAATAGTTATAACCTATGTGTGGAAATTGAGGTGGGACCCACTAAATCCTAACTCCTCTTGATAGGATATTAGTGAGGTGGGCCCCAGATGATCCCCACCTTTTCAAATTCCTCTTACCTCTCTTAATGTTGGAAAACCCCCCATTAATTTGTAACTCACCCACTCTCCCTCTTTAATACATGTCCACCCCTCAAGTTTATGATGAACCTTCCCTCCCTCTCTTTAATTAAATTCCAACTTGTTTAATTAATGAGGATCCTTCCTCCTTTTTTTAATGTTCCACCGTAGTGGATTAATTGGGTGGGACCCTATGTCATAAATCCCCCATTTATGACTTGCGTGCCAACGACCAACCCATCACTCCTATTTAATGGAGGCTAGGGGGAGGAGTTATGGACAGCTTCTTCAAGCGGCGGAACGCTAGCAGTGAAGCACGACGCCCATAACATAGATAGTTTCCTCTTCCTCTAACAAAGAATGAAGAACGACGATGCCACCCTCGGCTTCATCCTTCCCAACGTTGATGGAACAACTCCCGTCTACCGTGACGCAGTCTACCACGCTGCCGTCTACCACGACGTCGTCTACCACGATGCCGTCTACCACGAAACCATCTACCGTGATGCCAACGAATGCCTTCTTCGAGGTAGGGGTTTGGTTTTGTGTTCGTGAATATTCTTTTTCCATCCAAAGATAAATTCTGTAGCTTCTTGTTATCGAATTAATGGGAGGGGGCCGGACCACATGAACAAGGCCGACCCTCCTCCCCCTTTCTTCTTGTACTCGTTGCGGCTCGAACGAAGGTAGAGCAGTACAATGGCACCGCGCAGGAATGAGGATGAACACGACGAAAGTTTGCGGCACTGTCGCGCCCAGCCGACTTAGCCTTAGGAAGCCGCGGCCAAGGATGGGCCGCAGCGGAGGAGCGCGACGCCGTCGCGCCGTTTCGGAGCATCACGAAGGGCCGCGACATAGGGGTGCGGCACCATCGCGCCATGCCGGTCGGAGAAGGCTGTGGCAGTGCAGGAAGGGGGGCCGGAACCACCGGCTGCCAACAACGGGCCGCAGCGGAGGAGCGCGGCGCCATCACGCTGCGCCAGAGCATCACGAAGGGCCGCGGCCAGGGTGGGCCACGACAGAGGGGTGCGGTGCTGTCATGCTGCGGCGGTGCAGGGAGGAGCGGTTGAAACCGCCAGCCACAGGCGCTTCGGAGGGGCGGGACCGTGGGGTCCCTCGGTGGTGGCACCGGCCGACCGGCTGGGCCGACCGTTCGGAGGAGGCTGGGAGTCATAACCCCTGGCGGCAGGCAGGCGGCCCCACCCCATGGGGGGCCATTTCTTCAATCAAGGGGGGGGGGGGGGGCTGCGCCCCCTCCATTTCCCGCTCAGCCGAAATGGCCGAGCTGACTGGCCACATGGGTCATGCCAGCACCAGGCCGACCGGCCGCGCCGAACCAGACCGCCCGCGCAGGTCTGGGTCACGCCGGCTGGGCCGGGCCGTGCCAGTCGAGCCGGGCCATTCCCTTGTGGGCCGAACCCGGACCCGGGTCGGGTCGACCCGGTTCGGGCCGAGCCATGGGGTCTTGGGCCGTGTCGGTGCAGGCCCAAAACCCCGTAAAATCGGACAACTTCATTCAAATGCTCGTAACATGGGATACAGACCTCTGATCGATGAACCGTCAGTTGTGATGCGATCCTTGGATCGATACGGTCGTTCCGGTGTATTAAACTCAAGGTTTCAAAGATCTTTGTGTATAGCCTGGTTGGTTCGAACACGAAACCAACCGGGCCTTCGGAGCAGAAACGCTTATAACTTGAGCTCCGGACATTCGATTAACGTGCCGTGGACTTTTATTGATTCCTCTTAGTGAGACGGTTCTTTTGGCTTACTCAAATCGAGGTTTGGATGAAGTTGGAGTACGGTCGGGTTGTTTTTGGAATAAAAACCAACCGGGCCCCTGGGATGAAATAGCCAATAACTCTCAGACCGGGCGTCCGATTGACGTACCGTCTGTCGCGTTGAGTTCCTATTGGTAAGAAGGATCTTTGGGATATATCAACTCCAGAATTCATGTCATTTGATATATCAACCCCCCTTGGATCGTGGAGTGGACTCTCCCGGAACAAGCGTGTTGTGTGCGGGAACCCTAGAGCTGGTTGCGACTGTAATGACTTCCGTACTGGAATCCTCCGTAGGTTCAACGGTGAAGACTTCCACACTAGAATCCTCCATGGGTTCGACGGTGGAGGCTTCTGTACTGGAATCCTCTGTGGGTTTGACGGCGAAGACTTTTGTACTGGAATCCTCCCTGGGTTCGACAACGATAAAAACTGTACTGGAATCCTCCGTGGGTTCGACGAAGATAAAAACCGTACTGGAATCCTCCGTGGGTTCAGCGGTGACGGCTTATGTACTTTTATCTATGTGGGTTCGACAGCATTGAACTCTGTTGTAGTATCCTTCATGGTTCCGATAGAGTAGCTGGAACAGTATCCCATGTGGGTGTGACAGCTTAGCTGGTTTAGTATCATACATGGGTCCCATCTAGATGAATCAGTAACTACATATGATCATCTCTTTTTATTTACAAATGATGTATACCTGTGTGAGTTGAGTTTTGACTTTCAATCGTTATCATTGATTTCATTGACTTTATTTCTTGTGTGGACTGGTTTGCACTTTCCTGTGTGTACTGGGATGTGCTTTCCTGTGTGGACTGGGTTGTTCTTTCCTATGTGGACTGGGTTGTACATTCTTGTGTGGATTGAGTTATGCTTTCCTGTGTTGACTGGGTTTCACTTGGGCTCATGAGTTGGACGATAACTTGAATTGATGACTTATTTATATGTATGGGAATATAACTAAGTGGAGACCGCTGATACTTCGTGTATTGTATCTTATATATGGTTTATCCTTTGTGGATTTCGGGAGACCTTCGGGGATCTCGGGGTCCCTACTGAGTAGCGTATACTCACCCATGCATGGGATATGCCCGCACTACATTGTGTTGGTTTCAGACGACGGACAACGCTGATCGTGGTTGAGGCTTGAGGAGCGGGACTGTACTTGGAGGTGGACTTCACGATGAGTCAGTACCTGGAGGTGGACCTCACGACAAGTCAGTACCTGGAAGAGGACCTCAAGACGAGTCCATACCTGGAGGTGGACTTCATGAAGAGACTGTACACGGAGGTGACAGACGGACGTGGAGAGCTGAGGTGGCTATCTGTACCCACCCTTCATGTGGGATTTCTAGTGGAAGGATTGGAATCACTGCTTTACTTATCAGTTGTTGTACTCCATTTTCAGTTGTACTTTACTTTCAGTTGGGTTTGTATTCTGGCTCATTTACTTTCCAGAACTCACTTTTGTACTCAGGTTACATAGTGTTTACTCATCTTGCGTACTTTGTGGTGTTTGTTTACTTTGTAAAGGAAATGCCTTCCATTTTTTCAGGTTTTATGCCTTTGGTGCTTATCGCCAACCCTTATCATATGGAAGGCGGGATTCGGTAGTCATGGCATGGGCCCCGAGGATGTGTCGTGAAATGGTGATAGCCTGATCTGAGGTATATCTTTGAGAACCATCATGCTCCCTTGAAATGATAAAAGAGTCGTCAATCCTTGGGAGTGGGTACTTATTCTTCACAGTCACCTAGTTCACGAGACGGTAGTCGACACAGAGCATCAAGATCTCTTCCTCCTTCTTAGTGAATAGAGTCGGGGCTACCCAGGGAGAAACACTAGGTTGGATGAATCCCATTCCCACCAAGTCCTCATGCTGTACTCTCGGCTCGCTATGCTTAGTGGGTTCCATCCGATATGATGGTGTAAATATTGGTGTTGTCCTGGGGTACATATCAATGTAGAAGTCCACCTCTCTACGAGGAGGAAATCATGTAACATCTTCAGGAAAAACATCTGCATACTGGATTACCACTATAGGATATGTCAGACTCTCCCCATCTACTGCTCCGAGGGTAAGGCAAGCCAACTGGTGAGTGATCTGCTGCACCCTCTTCTGTGTATGTCTGTCCTGTGCCGCAATGGTTCCCTTCTCTCCAGTGAAGGTGAACCTAGTCCCATCTGTGCGGACACACCGTACTTTGCACCTAATATAGTTGATCTAATAATGTACTGTAGATAACCAGTCCATACCCAAGATGATGTCGTAAGGACTCAATGCCACCAGTGCGAGATCACATCCAAAGCTCTCGTCTCCTAGAGTAAGCTCGCACTTCTGGCACTAGTGCGTACAGATCGAATCAACTCTCGTAGGAGTCTCTAGCCATAAGGATCATACCAATGGCTCCTTTAGAATCTCCGAGCTCCGAAAAAAGGAAGTGGAAATGAAAGAGTAACTGGAACACGGGTCTATAAGAACTGCACCTAAGGTGGAATAGATACAGATCATACCTTGAATAATCCCCAGAGCACCATGATTGTAGGCCTCAACTGCCTGAAACCGTTCTCTACCCTGTCCGCCCACTCCCTATGGTCAGGGTGGACCTCTTGGTGGTGGTGGCGGTAGCTCCTCATAACATCATCCACCGCCAGCTGCACGACCAGCTCCTCTGCCATGTCCACCTGTGCCCTGCGGACCGCCTCGATCGAACCACTACCCATGCCTAGGAAGTCCCTCAACTGACTGCTGATTATCAGAGCGGCGGGTCGGACAGTGACGATCAATGTGACCAAGCCCACCGTAGGAGGAACATTATCCACTCCTGGAATGACTGGCTCTGTCTCCACTATGGGTGCCCAACACAACCAATCCTGAGTCGTGAGGTCGACCACCTATGGGTATGGTCCTCTTCGACCTCTGCGTCATCTATCTACATCCAGCTGCAGAAGAATCTGCTGCACGTTGACTAGTTGTGGGTCTCGCTGTCGGTGAATACTCAACAAGGAAACTCTCCACTAGGAGGGATCGCTCCAACACCCACATCTGCATCGAGATGCTTGGGTGATAACTGAAGCTATGATCTCTCGGCTGAGTCCCTACTCAAAGGTTCGGGCCCTGAAGAATGGGTCACGTACCATATCAATGGAGTAGCGTGAGAGGTCGGTGAACCTCGCTGAGTACTGTTCTACACTCATACTGCCTTGATGAAGATGTAGTAGCTCCTGTATCCACACCTCTCAAAGGATGGCTGGTAAAAACTCCACTCTGAACATGCCCTCTATGTCTGCCCATAGAAGTGATGCCTCATCATGCATCTGGAGCATCAGGATCCACCATCTTCCTTCTTCTGCCTAAAAGTCGCTGGCATCAAGGATCACCATGAATTCTACAGGTTTCCCTACTAGCTTGAAGACTCTCAACATAGCCTCCAGCTAATCCTCAGCTGCCAGTGGGTCCGCTTATCCCCGGAACCTGGGTGGCCTCTGGAATTGGAACTCATGCAGCTCGCTCAAGAAGTGTGAACTCTCTCCTACTTGCGATGGTGGAATCGGTGGCCCAATGGGAAGTATTACCACTGGTGCCTCCGCCGATGAATCAACTGGAAGAGGGCGCAGTACTGAGGCCTTGTCGCTCGGTGGGCTGTCAGTACGTACAACTCTCGGGGCTCTAGCTAGTCACCTACGGGGTGGCATTCTGAAAGAAACAGATGTGACATGGTCAAAAGACTATACATGGTGTGATGACTTGGTTGGAGTTGACTTAAATAAATATTTTGAAAACACACACATAATATGTGTTTTCATGTACTAAGTTGAAAATTAGTAGTTAGGGTCCTAGTGTATGGATACGTCAGCCGCCGCACCAACAATGGACTCCCTGAACTAAAAACCACACTCGATACCCTTTACACTATTACTTCATTGAAAAGTAATATCAGAGTCCTATGTTATGTGGTATGACCCCTTCTTCTGATACAAATTTGTCACAAACCTTTCCCCAGGGCCCATATCATGACTACCCTAAACCCGCCTTCCATAGGCCAGGGGCCGGCGACTAGTACCAAAGGCGTAATTCCCTAGAAATGGGAAGTCATTGCCAATATAAATTGTAAATGCACACAACCAGAGAACAAACTGAAGAAAAATCTAAGTGAAAGTTGTATAAAAGTGTACTAAAAGTAATGGGGGCCGGAACTAAAAGCCCAACAGTAAAGTCCATTGAAAGGACAAACATGTACAACTAAAAAGAAAAACTGATGGGAGGTGTCTAGTAGCTCTTTGATCATCCACCATGGATCCTACCAGGAGGGTAGGTACAGATAGTCTCCCCAGTGCTCCATGTCCATCCGTATCCTCCGGGTACCGACTCGTCTTGAGGTCCAACTCCGGGTACTATCTAGTCCTCGTACACTCCACCTCGGTCAGCGCTGTATATTGTCTGAATCCAACACAACGAGGTGCGGGCATAGCCCGTGCATTGGTGGGTATAATGATACTCAATAGGGACCCCAAGACCCTCAAGGCCTCACAAAATCCAACAAGGATAAACCACAAGGCATGAAATCAACGGATAACCATTACTTAGGTATATGACCATACACATACCTAAGTTATCAAGTAACCCATCTCAATCATGAGGAAAACACAATGTTCATTGACTCATCTAAACCCATGATTTTTCATTATCGAAACCATGACTACTAGAGAAATCCTCCTCTATCGAGAACAGTGGGCCTGTCGTGACACCAAGGTGATTCTCACTAACCTTTGACTACTGAGTTACTCCTCCTGTTGAGTACCACGGGTCTGCTGCCATCTACCTGGCACTCCGCCCGTTGTGGTTATGCCCTTAAATACCGGGCACTCCCCCTAATTGCCTACAGATTTACTCCACCTATTGAGTATTGTGGGTCTGCTTCGAACTACCAGGTGCTCCATCCTCCATGTGTCTACTGCCAAATACAAGGAGCTCCCCACTGGGCTAGTCGAATCACTCCGAACCGAATCAGTCAACCAGTAGTCAGGTCTATTAGCTACTAGGTTTCTACATTTTTTACGCTTATCTCTGGGAGGATCTTCTCCACGATCAACTGAATGATACTCCAAGTGTCAAAAGTCTCACATGAAAGTATTTCAAATAACCACCTCATCATAGGAGTTTCAAGCAACAGACAACGTGTCAATCGAACGCCCGATCTGTGAGTTATTGACATTTCCATCCTAGGGGCCCGGTTGGTTTTTAGGTTCAAACCAACACGACCATAATCCAACTATATCCAAAACACAAGTTGGATATGAAAAAGGAATAATTTCACTCTACATATTCTGTCGCCACAGACGGTTCGTTGATCAGATGCATGTAGCCCAGGTTATAGGCGTAAAGTTGTTTTTGGGTCTGACGGGTATGGACTTAGGACCGACCCGGTCCACCAGTCTGACCCAGCCTGAAGGCGGCCCAGCCTGAAAGCAGCAGCCCGGACTATGGTCGCGACAGGTCATGAAGGAATAGACTGGACCGAAGGTGCGGCCCAGCCGGCCGACCGCGTGCCCATCTGGCTGGCCTCGAGGCCTAGCTCACTGGCCACGCGGCCCGCCAGCCCACACGTGGGAAGGGGGTGTTGTTCCCCCTCTTTCCCATTCGAAATGGGCGATAGGTGCTGGTTAGTTTTTCCCACATTGGACCCGAGGGGTCCCACCTTGTCCAACTGGCTGAGTGGCCAAGATGGTTCCCGCACCACCAGCAAAGTGCGACGGTGCCGCGCCCCTCCACCGCGACCTGCCCTGGCCACGATTCTGCATCACCGGCATAGTGCGATGGTGTTGCACCCCTCTGCCACGGCCCACCCTGGCCGGGGTTCCCCTCCTTGAGAATGACGCGACGGCATTATGATTCCTCTATTGCATCCTGGCCTCACCGCGACCCTCGGTACCTCCGCACAGTATGATGATGTTGCACCTTTCCGGTGACCTGGAGGCCTTGCACTGATGGTTTCATCACGGTCGGCCCGACCCCAGACATATTTGTTATTCGGCCCCCATCGTTAAAAAAGTAAATAACAAAGGGAGAGGATCGGGCCGTGTTTGTGCGACTAGAGCCTTCTTAATTATTGTGATGAAAAATAGAAAATAAAAAATAAATATTGAATGATGAAGAATAGAAAGGAGAATCAAACATAAATCCCCTACTTTTTTTACGATTTTTCATTGACGAAGTCTCGGGAAAAAGTCGGAGTCGTTTCGTTGACATCTGGAAGCATCTAGGGTAGAAGACTAAGGAAGAAGCATCATTGGAATTCTTCATGGTTTGGTCTTTCACCTTAAGTTTGGTCGAAGAAATAATAAGAAGTTCGTCGGTGTTCGTCACATTCTTCATGTTCTTCATTGGAAAGATTTTTCTCCGTTGAGAGATTTTTCCAGCAATCTCACAGGATGTGAAAAGATAACACCCATTAAAAAAATAGTCTTCCTATTATTTTATGTGTTTGTACATAATTTAAAAGGGTGAATTAATAACCCGGCTCGTCCCAATTAAATTTCCAACCAATAAAATGGGTTATGCCAACCTAGTATTTAATTGTTGGAAAAAGAATTAGAAAATATTTGAATTAAATGAATCCATTAACTTAATTAATGGATGGAGAGTTGGAAATTAAATGTTGGGGAATTTCCAGGGTTTCACACTTAATTGGGGTGTTTAAAGGAGGTTTAAAGCTCATGTGGGCCCCAGATAATAATCCTCTTAAGGGAGGTTATGTGGGGCTGGGCCCCACCACCATAACCCCTCATGGAAGGATATGGTGTGGTGTCCCCCAAAACTAAGCTCCCCTTGGAGGGTTTAACGACCATAGAACAAAAAATAAATTATAACACTTATTTTTATTCAATTTAACTAAAACATCAAAATCCAACTTCTATTCTCGTCAGAACGCAACTACGGTGAAGGTCTCACTAAGAAATCATCGATGTTGCAAGTTCGACGGTGCCCTTAGATTTAAATTCCGAGCACTGGTTCAAATGTTATAATATTCTGAACGTACGTTTACTGAACGTACCTGAACAAAACTTCAGAAATTGATCCTGGGCACACCGGTACTCAGAATCAAGCGCCATAAGAAACTACAGACTCGTACTATTACCATGTATTTTAAAAAAATCCCATGGGAATTACTGGTTTTTTTAAAAATGGAACGAATTAATGTAATCAATCTCTTCAAACTGTTGTGTGATAATAGGATACCAAGTCTAAGATGTGGCGGCTGAGAGTCAGAGAGATGTTAGCTGTAGTTGTGTCTAAGACTATGTTATTCCCATAGTGTGATTATGATCTATAGTATATCTTGTACTTTTTGTGTTTTGATACGCTACTCCACCCAGTCAGTTAGGGAAACTAACACCCGAGGGTATCTAATCCCTAGGGGGTGTTTTTTCCCAATATTCCAGTTGGAGTGTGGATGTATGAATTCCCCCTGTGGCCCCACACCCATTTCCATGGTAATTACATGTGCTGGTAGGAACAACATTTAGTTTTCCTTATATACATGTGTATAGGGATGTAATTTATTATGGTTATTCTAAGACATATATTCTTCATATAGTTTCATATGGACTACTATAGGTGTAATGTGTATTGGCGGTGATGGCATGAGGATCCTTACTTGGTGTGTGTGATGTTATGGCTTGAGGTATAATGTCGGATGTATGATACACATTATGCGACCTGTGGTGGCTCTAGAAAAATACAAGGTTACTTTTCTTAAATGGATCTAGTTGTTTTTTTGCTCATGGATCATGTTTTGGAGCTTTGCACAGGTGTGTGCAGTCAAGCAATTTTTTGAGAGAGATGGCGTAGGATATGTGATGTTGGGGAAAAGCAGCAAACCAGTGGGGAAGTAGTAGTTGGGTACCCTTTTTTATTCTTTATTATATTATATATTATTCTATGTGATACTTTGTCAGAGTATCCATGGTGAGGCTAAGAACATATTATACCTATTTAGGTGATGATTACATTTCACACGTTCTCTACTGTGCTTTATCATTATTTTTATACTTTTTTGCAAGAGGCTCCAGGGAGGATCCTCCTGAGTATATTGTTCTACTCATACTATGTATATATATAAACTGTTTTAAGGTCACTTGGAGTATGTTAGAGATCAATCTGGTTTCTACATTCTTGGGTTTTCATGAGTTGTTCGTGTGGAAGGTCGCTGCTGTTTTGACATTCCATCGGTATTTTCAGTTTTTCCATTTTTAGTTGAAGTAGGTTTGCATGACATTACATGTTCCGTTGGGATTTCATTTATATTGCAGTATGAGTTGGATTTGGTTGGTGTTTGTCTAATCTCTCTCTTTCGCATGTGTTCTCTAAAAGGGTAATTCCTCCCATTGGTTTGTTTAATATATCCTCAGTGCTAGTCTCCAATTTGGGGCCTACTGAAGGTAGAACTCGGGGATCATTATCTCTCTTCTCACATTATCAGCCCAAGAGGGGTACACCTTGCGGGGAAGGGGTTGTGACATGCACCTTCCCCAAGGTTCATTTTTTTGTGATGGTGTATTCTAATCATTTAATATATCTCAATATTTTCACACATACATTCAAAAAAATATGGGATTATGATTGATAGATGGGTTTAGGATGGTTTTATAAATTCTGTCCATTATTAGGTAAATTTATTTTGCTTTATTACCATTTTATAGATAGTGTATCATTCCCACATCATAGATCATTACTTGAGGGAATCTGGTAGTGTGTCCATGTTCGATTATCCACAATGATAGGGATATGCTTTATCCTGTGACCAGAAGTTGGACATTGAGATTTATCAAGGTTGTAGTTCTAGTAAGATGGAATATACTGAATCTAACATTATATTTCACCGTTATTGGACTCGTAGTCGTACAAAGCCCCCCCCCCCCCAGTGAAATTGGGTCCATGTTGAAAGTTGATCCTATAGAATAATGTTCCAAGTACTATGTTTTCAAAGAACCTTACCCTTAGTATATAGGGAGACCAGGTATCCATTGACTCTGTATTTGGGTGCAAGAAAAACATAATTGTGTCAGATTGTATTTTTGAAAACATATGTTCAACCAAGCTAGGGACGTGGACATAGACATGTGTTAAAGTCTTATGGGATACATCACCAACAATGTAGGCCCACTCAGGGTATCCCAGTTCTAGCACAGTGTCATGGAACTAGAAAACTTCAAGTTGTACTACCTATACTATTAGATTAGACCATTTGTCCTTATACAGTATGAGGTAATATTTTATCAACCTATAATTTACTGTCTATACATTCTGATAGTGTAGATTTACAGTATATTATCTATATGAATAATTTGAAATGTTTTGGCCTTGAAATTGAGTAATTTTTTGGTATATTAACTATAGATAACCCATTGGGAATGAGATGGGAGTGTATATGTCACTGCAAGGAATCACCTCTCAATGATGGAATATTTTATTTCTTTTGGGACCTCCTTGACCCCGACATTACATGTTTCGATGACATTATTGATATGGAATACTTTGATATTAATCAATACAATATTTATCGATACCAATGAGAGGTGTCATTCTCATTTTTAAATTACAATAACTATGTTCATAAGGGGGAAATGGATGTATAGGAATTCTAAGATGGACCTGAATATCATTGGTTATTTAGATTGATATCCCAGATTACCAGTATCTTTATGAGTGATTTGGGAGTTAAAAAGAATGATTTACCTTTAATTGATGATCATTTCAAAGATGTTTTCTTCAAATAAATATTTTTAAAACCTCATAATAGATAAATATATTTCACAATTTTGGTAGTTCAACATGAATCATTAGTATTTATTCCTCATTACCAGATGGATGCTATAGATAATTCAGATTTGAATATATATTTGTATGAATCAGAAGATAGGGGTTTTATATTACATAGTATTTATACATCGGTTTCACCACATCAAATCTATAAAAAGGAATACAAAAACATTATGTTTGGTGTCAATTAATGTAATCTATATCATCTTACTGTAATGAATCGGTATCCCCAACCCAAAAATATGAACACCTAGAACAAATAAGATGATACAGGGTATTCATTAATATTGTTATATGGTCTGGATATCATCAGATACGATTCACACATTCAAATATACAACGCATGATATTTCATAGAAGAAATGTCCATTACGAGTACTGGGTAATGTTTTTAATTCATATAAAACACAACTGTGGTTTTTATGGACTTAATGAACTAGTTCTTCCCACTATACATAGATTCATTTGCGGTTTCATTCAGGAAAGAGATATTGGTGTATTCTCACACTATACATGATTGTCTAACGCATCTTGAGATCATAATAAATAAAATAAGACAACATAATATATTTGAAATGATCAAAAAACAAACTTTTGAACAATAAATTTCACTTAATAAGTCATATTATCTTATATATGGTTGTATTTATTAACAACGAGAAGGTCCGAGCAGTGTTATCATTGGAACATCCCAAAAACACCTCTCAGATATAGAGTTTTTAGGTTTGGGTATATATTATTAACTATTTAAATAGTATTTCAAAATCCTTGTATCACCTCTTATGATATTCACAATAATTAGTGTGAAAGTTTCTTGTTCTAATGAATATAAGGAAAACTTGGAACAGTTTAAATGCAAGGAGACTTGAGTTCCAATTATGATTCTTCCAAATCCAAGAGAAATGGGTATAATAAATTAGAATTCATCAGGGATTAATTAGTGATCCATTATTCTAAATGGATATATATTTGTATGTTATAGGTATTTTTTATGCCCCATGGGAATATCTACACGATACTGATTCATAACCTTGATTAGGTAATTATGGTTCAAGCCATACAATGTTGGAAGAATTATTTATTGGTAGAATGGTTATATATTTATATTTACCTTCAATGTAAAGAAATAAATTTCCATTCCATATGATGTGAATCTAATACAATATAAATGGGATGAATATCTATAGTAATCAAAAATCGATATTTCTTATACACTAGGGAAGGTAATTGTAGTGGTTTTCACAATAGAATAGATAAATAAGAAACATGTCATTCTGAATGCTAGTAGTATAGAGACCCATGATATTTATACATATATTATACATCATGTAGATCACTATTAATTATGTTAGAAAAACACATGTCTATATATCATAATGGTCTAGTGACTTTGGATAATAGGTAAATATTCTTAATAATTAGTGAAATAACAAAAATATTTCCCAAAAAAAATATTCCCATTTATATTTATTCATATAAAAATCCTACTAAAAAATTTTCTTCATAATATATGAAATGAATCAAAATAAGGGTGAACTCATAGGATCAATAATGTTAGAAAATGGAAAATACATAAATAAAATGTTAGCATAAGGGTATGCTAATGAGAAAATAAAATATGAAAGCCATAAACTTTATATCAAAGATCAAAATCCTGAATCCTGGATTAAATATTACTAGTTCATAAGTTTCAAATAATATGAAAATAAAAGAACACGAGCCATGTGAGGATAACATTCACATAAGACATAATATTTCAGAATATAAATAAGTATGGAAAATAATTTTCATGGTAGTGAGGGGTTTTTGAAAATGATATCATAGGGGAATGAGTTCACTCCCCAAACAAACATAGCAGTCATGTTTCACTCCCAATACAATAATTATAGAATAATTCCCTTACTATACTGAGATATTCCCCCATTCAATCATGTATATCTTATCAGATATGAATGTTTAACAAATACAACGGAGGGTCATATAGGCTCCACCAGTAAGATAATGAAACTAATAGACATGTGTTCAATAAGATCATAAAAATTAAAAATATAAAAACCCATGAATTTCATTGGGGTTAATAAACATTTCATCCCATAATAACATATAGAATATATACGAGTTTTATAATCATTTCAATCCAGCCGATCCTATCGAAATTTTAGATGGTTTCATAAAATTTCTATCGTGGTATAAATTGTGGAAAATAAGTAGGTATCATAAACCTCATTTCGTCAAAAGCCATTATGATAAATAATACGAATGGTATCAGAGGTTCATATCCCACGAAAATCATACATTACATAAAATGATGTCATCTAATATATGGATTGTTTTTAAGGATAAAAAATATGTAATTTTTCTTCCGGAAATAAAATTTTCTTCAAAAATCAAAATTTTAAACTAATAATTATTAAAGTGTTATGAAAATTCATCTATTTGAAAATAAACATGAAAAAATATAATTAAATAATAATAAATAATTAAAAGTCCTTTCTTGAGGGAAATAACATTTCTACATTGGAAAACTCTATTTAATACCTAATACATTTTTAAAATCAAATTTTAAAATAACTATAAATACATATAATTAAATAATTAAAAACAAATTATTTTAGAAAATATCCTACATGATTTGAAAAAAGGTTTTAATGAAATCAATTATTTTTATTATCCTTCTATTTTAAAATAATCCTCATAAATTATAATGGATCCATTGAAATCCTTAAAAACATTTTATATGGGAAATATAATTTTCACTATGAAATGAATTTTTTTTAAAATATAAATAATTTCAAAAATAATTTCATTTAGAGATATTTCTTAATATGTATAATGAAATATATTAAAAATTACATAATAGTTTTAAATTATGTACATGTATTACATGATAAAATAAATATACATTCACATTATTAGTAAAAGAATATTATAAATTCTTTAAAACATGACATGAAGATTAAAGTGACTTTTAAAAAAAAATTCAAACAAATGAAAATATATATTTTATAACCCATTTGAAAAAATTTGTAACAAAATTTGAAAACTTGTTATAAAACATTGTTTTGGTAGAAAATTTGATTTGGACTAAAAACGGAAATAAAGACAAATTTTCTTAAATATATATATTTTTTGATCTCATGAATGCATAAAAAGAGTAAAATTAAGTTAATGAATGGATTATCATGATATAACCATAGAATAAGAAAATAATTGTTTTTATATGTAGTTATATAGTAATATATAACCATTGAATGAATAATAATAATCCATCTCGATAAAGGTTGAGATTACAATATAAAAATCATACTAGTTTGGTAAAATTGAATTGTAAACCCCATAAAATAATAACATTAAATGAAACATATAATATCATGAATAAATGATATCATTGACATAAATTGTAAAAAGTCATTATATACACAAAATATATGAATATAGGTTTAGAAAAAACAATTGTCCCAATGATAGAAAATTGAGACAAAAAACTCTTATATCTTTGGTGACTTATGAACCAAAACCCCATGAGAGTGAGATCCTAAAATAGATATGTGACTCCCAATAATTTTCTACAGAATAATAATAAAATATATTTTACAAAGATATATAAAACCTATAAAAACTGGTTGTAAATAATTATACGCCTCCCAAAAATAAGAGATAGATAACATATCCCAAAACATAAGTGTCAACATCATCCCTGAAGATTCAAACATCTTGTATAACAAATATAATTTTTTTATAATAATAAGATCGAACAAAAAATATAAATATATATATCTCCTTATGTATATTATACCATATATTATTTTTAGGAATTTTTATAACATTTTTATTAACAACAAAAATTTTAATGTAATATTTTAGTAAATAAAATCATTTTTCATTATTTTAATTTTTTATTTCTTGTCCCCTAAATTGATCATGGTTTAATAAACACAAAAATAAATCATTAATAAATTATAATCTTTATAAATAAGTTATACGAATAATTCTATTCTTGAAAGATAGTATTGATAAATTATGTATTTTATGATCACTAAAATGGCGGGTTATATGTACACATAATGGACAATTTAAATTTTTCTAAGATCATTATTGAAATTCTATAAGAAATATTTTATCAATAAAAATTTATATAAATATTATAAAAAATTTATTACTTATTTAAATATACTTATACATATAATCCCTATGATGTGATAATGAAAATAGATAGTCACATCGCTTTTTGATTGTGGTAGTCAACATGTTCATGAATGACGTTATGATAATTCAATAAGTCAAATTATTAATAAATTAATGGTATATTATATTTTAAAAATAATAAATATTTCTTATATATAATTATAATATCATCTACATGACATATATTCATAATATTTATCCTTATTAACTTCCACGCAAGGCGCTAGTGAAAAATGAATCACATCACATTGTGAGGTTGTTGTCTATTATAAACATGTGAAACATTATCACATCCACACTGGAATAGAATGTAAAAAAACTTAAATTTGATATAATGACTCCAAAGGTGTGATAAAAGAATAAATAATATATATATATATGAACGCACATTGGATCAATCATCACATCAAGACATGAGAGTTGGTAATGGAAAAATGAATGACCTCGGTTCACAAGTTGGTAGTATGTTATTCAAAAAAATATTGTTTTTATAATATTTTATGAAGTGGGGTTATTTTTAAATCATTTAATTTCCAAAAAAAATAATTATATAATATAAAATAATATTATCATATCTGAATATTTAAGAGTAATTGAAATTTATTGGGAATGTAATAAAATAAAAAATTCCCATTGAATATTTTTACCCCATATTTGTGTAACATCATTAAGGTTTTTGCCAATGCCTTACCCGGTTGGATTTCATCCAAAAATATGTGTATTACAGTGATATTAGATAATTTTTTAACTTATTCACGCATTTTCTGGTTGAACCAATAAGGTTTATAGTGTGAACATGGTAGTAGAGGAGTCTACATTTATAAATATGGTGAGCAGTACAATTGTTATTATTTGCAATGAAAACATGTTATCAGGTTTTGGTCATTTTAAAAGGATCACAAATAGTTTATAATCAATACTTACCTAATATAGTGTCAATATATCTCTATAATATAGATTTTAGACAATTTTTGAAACCACTTATTTTCATCTTTTTAGATCGACACCACTATAAACTATATTCTACCATCACCACAATAATGAATTATTACTATTTTCTATATTTTTGGGGCTAAAAATTAATTTTAACTTATGAGATAAAATAAATTATTCAGATTCCTAATATGGAATAAATTTTTAGAAAATTTCATTAACATATGTGGGAGAATTTAACTTAAACATAATTATGCATACGCAATGAGAAAACATATTTTCCAGAAGAAAATGTTCAATAGTTTATAATGGATTTAGATAAAGATTTAATATGAAAATAATTCCACCGACCATAATGAGATTAATATATAAATAATTATTGAATTTTTAAATGAACATAAACTTAAAATATATCTTAACATTATAAATAATTAAAACAAAATTGTAGTTTTACATTTAAATTAAATATTTACACTTTTCATCAATAATTTAATGTTTTATGAAATTTATCAAAAATTAACCCTAAGATAACAATGAAATGATAATTTCATAAATTAAAATTATTTTTTATAAAAATATTTTTTATCGAAAAAACTAAAATAATTTTACGAAAAGGGAAAAATTTATTTTTTAAATATGACAGTGTTGATTATAAAATACTTTTAATTATTTCTTATTTCTAAAAAACACCATAAATAAATGAAAAAAAAATTGAACATAAAATAAATAACTTTGATTAATATAATTAATAAAATTTAAATTATTTAATTTAGTGACATAAAACACATTAGTGTTCATAAAAATAGTTTCCAAACAATGTTTTCATTATTTTAAAATAGATTTTACTTTCATTTATAATGAATTTTTTTCCAAAGAGTTCTTTTCATATACATTATAACAATATATATTTTGAAAATTTTGAAAATACTAATTATACCCTCTATTAAATGGGTTATTAGATAACTATAAATTTAAATAATAATATTTTAATTTTAAGCCATGTTTGTTTTAATGCAGTTTTGTGTGTAACATATGATAAAATAAGTGTTAAAACAATAAAATCTAAAGATGGTGATCCATGTTACATAAGACGAAATTATTTTTTCAGAATTAAAATTATTTAAAAGGATAACATTTATTTTTAAAACTGTCTTATAAAATTTTATGGATTTACCAGATGTTAGTGGTTATCATCGCTCTGTTTTATGATTTGTATATGGAAGTGTAAGAGTATAACATGAAGCCACTTTTAGTATCCATTGTAGTGAAATATTCAATTTTGGAGTGAATATGGATGAGAAAATTTTTTGATCGTGAAGTCTCTGTCTTAAGGGATAGAGTATTAGGTTTGGAATAACCTCTTGGTTCAGTCATGGATGAGGGTTAGACATAGTATATTCATGTTCATGTCTAAGTTTTTTGGAGACACACACAAGGAATTTATTTATTAGTCTCATGACATTAAATAGTAGTTAAATATTTGGACTACTAATATGTTCCAGGATGTATGTTTCTAGTATTGGGGGCCATGTAAAAAGTGGAAGTTTACCAGATTTATTACATGGTGCTGCACATTTTCTGTATGTGAAAGATGTGCACAATTAGCATGCTATAATTTTACAACAAATTTCATTTATACATATTAATTTTAATAAAATAAATATTTATATTATGATATGGTTTTTAGATCGCCATTATGTATTGATGATGTGTGTTTAGTCATTGATAGGCTGACAATGGCTTCCTAATGTTTGCTAATTGCATAGTCCTTCTCACTATATGAATAGGGAAGGCTATACGTAGGGATATTATATGAATTCATGGTGTTAACTAATATAATATATAAATAAGGATGCTTGGTTTAAATTTTTTCCCTAGAATGGGTTAAAGAGGGCTCTTCATACACAAGTATTTCTGAGTATATCATGTAGACCATAGATCTAGGAGAAATCTTTGTAGAAATCCGACCCTAGTAAGCCCAGAGATATTGTATAGTACCAATAAATTGGAAAGATTCAAAGTAATGAAATCATATATTACTGAAGAGTTTAGTGGTCATGGTATACCGGATTCATACATGAGTCTATTATTTAAGATGAATACACTAATTACAACCTTTTTTAGGATACCATTATTTCCACCTATCATATGCATTATTATTATTTTATTACACGTATTGTATTATTGGGAAAGGAAAAAAACATGGTTGAACTAAAATTATTTGTATGATTTACATACAGAGGAATCAATAATTAATCTTTGAGAACAATACATAGGGAACAGAAAAAAGGTGAACACACATTCCAAGTAAACAATCTACATAGACTGAGTGTGTAAAAAATACATATAAGTAAATAATATAACACAAATGCCATATAAATAACTAGATAAGCAATAAACAACAAGATAAGGTAAATAAATGAACAAAAATTTCATTAAATCAATGTTATCAGAATGAAATGAATCCATATATTTTTTAAAAGTTAAAATATAGAGGATAATAATGGCTATAAACTGAATAAAAGAAATTCTAAATTACCATACATCAAGTTTCCTAGGAACCTGATACCACTAAAATTAAGATATTTACTTAATAAAATTTAATACATATTAGGTATAATCTTATTATCTGAGGCTAGAAAACTAATTGCTCCCTTGATACAATCAATGAATTGGGGGGTATTTCAATAACCGGACCCAACCCATGTCATGCATGTCCAAAAAATTCATCACATATTGAATAAATAATTTAACTAAAAAATAATGTTAGTTATCAAATATCTATATTGAGTTTGCGACAAGGATCAATCAATACTTCCATAGTTAATAAAATATTATTCAATGTAAAAAATGTACATATAAATTATATACATTTTATGAAATAGATATACCCATGATAAATTATATATATATTTATGAGAAATTGAATGTATAATAATCATTGAGAATTAAATATTTAAAGGGAACTAGAAAATGAATCATGTTAGTGGATTTAAATATTATTATTTTTAAATTATATAAAAACCATCCATAGGAAAAATATGTATTGTATTAACAAAAAATATCCCATTTGGTGTATAGGAGAATGTTTTTTCAATGATTAATTTAAATACCAAAACAATAACCTTAAAATTTCATAAAAACAAAATCATATTCATTAGGAATTGTTTTTTAAAATCCATCTCATTTTAATAATAAACTTTTAAACATATTTTATTAAGATTTCATTGATAAATTCCAAAATACGATAAAATTAAATTATGGACGGTAATTCTGTACATGTCGTACAAGGTAAAAATAACATTCCTTTTTCATGGTAAAAATGATAGAAAATATCCATATGTTTATAGATAAATAAAAATAACATTGAAAATATTTTTACAAGAAAAAGGTGTAATTTTATTAATTGTTTATTTTGGAAAGGTTAATAAATTGACAACATTTTCAAAAAATATGGTTTGTAGAGAAATTTTTTTTTCGACTGAATAGATAATGTAACTCATATTTTCTTAAAACATTTTAAAAAAATATGAGTACGAATGATTAGGATAATGGTACTATTTATTTAATAAGGTCATAAATTAATATATTATATGTAATTAAAAGGTGTTATCTGAATATTTGCATATACATACCAATAATGTATTTTCAAGTATAAGAAATCTTGATTATAATGAGATCATGGAAAAAACCATTAAAATTATCATAGTATTGATGTAAAAATTAATTGATTAATTTATTATGTGTATCAAATGTAAATTCACATATAATAAGTGAAAAGAAATTTATTTATATTCTATGTCATTGTACATATAATCATATAATATTAATGAAATTGAGAATGTAATATAACAAAATGAAAAAGAAATTTAGTGATGTTATTTCATTACAACATGGTAACCTTAAATTAAAATCCCCTGAGATTAAATAATAAAAGTTGAAACTAAAAATACCATTAATAGTAAATTATTTATGATATTAAATTTAAAAGAGGCAGTATATACAACATATAAAATAAAGTAGGTACATAATATTACAATATGCTTTAACAATAATAAATTCAGATTAAATCCCTTAATACTTGCTAACAATCAAGTAAAAATATATTATTTGAAATAATTAAAGTTAATATATAAAATACCATGAAATATTAATTATTAATGAAATTTATTATTATTTTGGAAATTTTTACACCATATATATTAAATTAGGTTCACAACAATAAAGTCTTGCATAGAGAATTGAAATCGAGATGAAGTCCTACACATTATTCTTACTTTTAGTTAAACATGATATAACATATTTTATGGTGGATTAATACATGTTAAAAACTTATTCCATCATGATATTAATATTTATTAGATAACATATGATCCTTTTATAACATAGTATTTGTATTATCATAATAATCCCACATTATTTTCATTGTTCAGTTGATAATTTCCTTGTTTTTCGAGTATGTTTTGACTTGGTATTTATTTGATCCTCCTACGAAGATCTGGATTTCATAATCAATATATTATAAACAATTATTTAAATATAAAATATATTTACCACATATTTATTTATATTAATCCATAAAATTGGGATATAAGAAATAGAATACACCATTTATGGGGAAGGTATGCCATATGTATGCATGAACAATACTTCCATTTTCTTTTCATATTAAAAGATTATAAATTAAAATTTATAAATTTATATTATATTGAAATTATAAAAAATATATCATATAATTCATATATTATTATTCAAAACATCTTTATTAAATTCCATGTATAATGTGAACAGATCACATCATTTTGGGGACGAGTTAGTCCATACATCTATAAATGATGTTATCATATTCTAAAAAATTGAAAAGAATAAAGGTATGGGTTATAATAGAATGAATGATGAAAAAATAAATTATAAATATCATATATATCATATATATTCTCTAAATTCATCATTATTACAATCATAAAATGGTGGTAATGGAATAACAAACAACATCGGTTTGTGAGGCGGTAGTTCAACGTACACATAGACGGTGATTCTGTATCAAATTTTGTAGAAGTGTGTAAAGGTGTATGTAGTAAAATAGAATAAAAATATTTCAATTTATATAGGATAAAATTATTAGTATATAATCATGAAATAAAAAAACTGTGGGGAGGAGAAGTAAATGAAACAAAACTGATTGTTGAAAACATTACCTCTTATTTGTGTAACTCCTTTGGGTTTATAAAAAGAAATTATTTGTATAGAATTCAATACAATTAAATTATTTTAGGATGAGGGGATAGATTTTATTAGATAATTTTTGAATTATTTTTACGATCAAAATGGATTTATAGTTTTAAATAAATAGTAGGGGTAAACACCTTTTACAGTGGAGGAGGAGTTCCATTATTTTAAATTTTGGAAAGACGAAATTTCATACACATTTTTTAATGTTTAGTGCATCCAATAATGATCTATATTTTATCCATTAGAGTATATTGTTGAAATATAACTATAAAATATGTTTTTTACATGTGACTAGGTCAGTTTTTTATTAATGTTGATATATTAGTCCCTTGTTAAGCTAGTTTTTTCTTAACCTATATAATTAATTTTAATTTCATTAAATAGAATTTTTTGTAAAATATAATTTTTAAATAATTATACATTATATATTATTATTATACAAAAAATGGAATCCATTTTACTAATCCAAAACTCATAACTGGATGAAATTAATTTAAAATTAATCCCACAGATGAGAAGACAATGTGTTTTTTTAATGAAAAATATTCAAATGTGTAAAATGTATTTATATAAAACTTCATTATGAAACTGATTCCAATTAAATTAACGAGATTAATTGATTTATTATTTAAAAATTAAAACATAAACCCATTTTAACATATAATTTAATATTATTAATTAACTAGATGAAAAGTCTGTTTTCATTTGGAATTGAATATTTTTTAGTATTTAAAAAAATGATTCCTCACATAAAAATATCAAAATTTAACCCTAGGAATTGTTTGAAATTATTATTTAATAAATGAATCTAATTTAATCATATAAAATATATTTTGTTTCCAAAATATATTTTTAGCATATGTTCAACTGTAAATAGGAGAAAACCATCTTTATAAAAATATAGCATTTATGAATAAAATCAGTCTTGTTCATATCTTATGACTATAAAATATATTATATGAATGTGAAAATATTTTATCTATTTTATAAAATTTAAATTTATTTAATATCACTAATAAAATATAAATTATTTTATTTTATTAAGATGAAATGACTTCAGGATCATAATAAGAGTTATTTATTAAAACCCTTCTATTATATTAAATTTGTTTTTATTTTCATTTCTAATAAATTAATTACCAATGAATTATTTTTATATTTCTGTGACATTATATTTTAATATTCATGTTAATCCTCTTCATAGGCTCTATTTTAATGGCTGGTTTGTATCATATTATATTAAACAAAAATATTAATATTATGAGCTAAAACTTAGTCTGGCATATAAGAGATGCTATCGAAGAAAGTCTTTGTTACTTGTATCACAGTAAAACAAATTATTGAATTTAATGGAAACTATAAAGTATATAGAAATTATTTTAAAATTATTAATATAATTTAAATTATTATGAAATTTTAGTCCCTTATACACTTGTTGTGTGTTATATATGTTATCGAATATAATGTTCTCGCATAAGAATGTTGGAATGTTACATTCTATTTTTCTTATTTAAATTACACAATACAAATATAAACATGATCTCAGTAATCTAGGGATTGATATTTTAATATTCCCTTGTCAAAAAAACCCACATCATAAAATAGTTTTCAAAAATATCTTTTTAATAAGATAGAATTATATGTAATAAAGTAACATTGAATAACATATAACGACTTTTCTACATAGAGAACAATAATGAAGAGTGAAAATAATGTCTTTGAAGAAAATATAAAATAATTATAGGGAGGGATTGTTTTCATTGATTATAAATTGTAAAATGATTAACAGAATGTTGATGGCCTCAAAGTCATAGATCTATGATGATTTGAAAGACCATATATTTAACAAAAATAAATGCATTTGATATAAAAATTATTGTTTTAAGACAATGTTTCTAATGTTAATTATTTATTTTATTGTCTAATAATATAAGAAAATATACATACATGATATGTATCAATTTTATAATAAAAATTTCATCTTGTGGATTTGATTTTATAAAATTTTAATTTGTCCCATTCTCCATGAAATGGATATGCAAATATGATTTTTTTTCTGATGTATAAAATTTTTCTTTTAATAGATATTAGTATACATGAATTGGTTAAAATTGTTTTATTCTTTCCCTAAATATTTTTTTAAAACCAAATTATTAAATAAGTTAATATATAAACTATAAAAGTAATACATATCGGTTACTAAGTATAAGTCATTCATTAAAAATAATGACATATTTACATGTGCATTATGTAGGTAAATGGTTGGGGCGAATAGTTTACCATACTTAAGTCATGGTTTTAAGCCCCGCCACCATATCGAGTTTTATGGGTTATCCCCCACCATACAAGTAATTTTTTGTAGTCATATAAATATATGTTCCACAATAAATATGATGGAAAACTATGAAACATAGTCATTAAATATCATTTTAACTATGGTTTTCAATACAACATAAATTCACAAATATATTGTCCATTTATTTTCACATAATCACTTCCTTGTTCTATATTTATTCTTATTATAGATGGAATTTACACATGTAATTCCCAGGTTCCCCACATTTAAGGCAAAGAACTATAAATGGTTCATTAGGATGAGTTTTATTTCCTTCAATTATACTCTTAAATTTTACACGTCAATTATATTCATTATGTATTTATATTACACACATAATGAATTTCATCATTCCATTGAGACACATTCATGGGTGTGTCCTTCCACATTTATTGCTTGATGAAAATTAGGAACATTTTCTCCATGGATTCCACCCCATGAGATTTTTTTAATCTAAATCATTCCATTATTTTGTGATTTCACGAGTGGGATAACATATATGTTGTTAATATTATTCCTAGAAAACTAATTGGGCATAAACAAGATATATTTCACTATTATCAAAATCTCATTAGGATTCTAATTATGCCCATATTGTCCTTCATGTTTAATGTAAACATTATTACATTGGGTTCCAACCATTTTCTAAAATCAATAATCCTAGTGTGGGAAAATAAATCTTGAAAATTTATCTTTTTATTGAATTCATTTAGGATTAACCTTGTTCATTCTTTTTCATGATTTATTAAAACCATTCAAAATAGTTTTTAATGAAAATTTGAATTATCATAATCATATACCTTGATAATCTCTAACCAGGTGGGAATTAGGGCCCATTTTTGTGATCTGTGTAACACTCCATTCAATCCTAATGCATCCTATTTAGAGTTATTACCGCTAAGTGCATCTGTGAACGATCCACATCCACTTTTAGTATCCATACAATGATGTATTAAAAGGAAATTAACATGGTCTATATATAACAAATACATTATTATGTTATTCTATACATATCGTCAAATTATAACATAGATTTCTTTTTTGATATATATGTTTTCTTAAATATAGTTCCTCGAGTTTCAACTAAACTTCCATTGACAATAACTGTTTGGACCCATCCCTAGTAAGCTCGAAGCCTGTGTGTAATACCATTAAATTTTCCGGATTATATATAATCAAATCCTAATATACTAAAGGCTTTACTATCATTGGTTAACTAGATACATACATTAGACATTCATTAAAAATGAATAATATAATAACTTCATATTAGTTTTGGGATAACTTTATCTTTAGGTAGAATATCATTGCATATAATTCATAGTCAAATCATTTATTCAACAAAATCAATAATATGGGAACGAAATGAATCCACTAATTTTTTCATAGTGAAAATATGATGGATATGAACAATTGAATACTGAATAAAGGTAGTCCTTTTTTACTAGATCATATTTTTTATAGTCACATGATACCTTTACCACAAATATATATCGAGAAAATATTTTTAAAGCATAATTATTTAAAATCCATTAGCTTTGGCTAGCTAACTATTTCATCTCATGATACTATAGATGCATCAAGGGGATTAGGTTAAATTTTTTCCAACTAATGTATTACATGTCCAATGAATTTTTTAAATATCCAATAAATCATTTTATTTATAAATAATGTTCCTAAATAAATATTTTTTTTGAGTTGGAGATATTGATCTACTAGTATTTCATTAGTTAATCAAATAACATTCAATATAAATAGAATACATTGAAATGGTATAATTTTTCACAAATAAACATATACATGATAAATAAAATGTATATTTTGTGGAAATTAAATGTCTTCTAATTATAGATAATTTAATATTTCATGGGGACTAAAAACATAAATGTAGTGAGTTTCAATACTATCCTTGGTCAATTAAATCATAAACCATCCAACACAATTAAAAATATTGTAATAATAAAAATAATCCCATTTTTTTTAGGGAAAATAAATTATGTCATTGATGTGTAGAAATATCGTAAAATGATGAGTAAAAAATAATTGAGGAAAATATAATTTTTAAATTGGAAAAAATTTTCGAAGTCCATATTATTTTAAATTCACATTTAAGAACATTTACATTAACATATATTTTAAAATTTTAAATGTAATTATCAAATAAATGATATTGGGTAATTTAATACAAGTCATACAATGTCAAAAGAACATTTTTTTGTTAAAAAAGATATAAAAGTTCCTTATACAAGAAATATAAAATACGATAACATTGAACATATATATAAATAGATTTTGAATAACAATATGATATTAAATTTAAATATATACTGAAATATTATCATGAAAATTATTTATGAAATAATTCCAATAATACGAAATATCAAATTAAATGAGATCTTTTACTAAACCCTTAAAATTATCATAATGTTGAATTGAGAGTTCAATAATTAAATTGATGAAGTGAGAATAAATAAACTAATTAATTATTTTTTATAAACTATAAATTAAAATATATTAGTTTTAAATATAACAATATCGATTAAAAAAATTATATACACAATCATATAATATTACTAACAAATTAGAGGTAATATAACACAACAAAAAAGAATTTCGATATGAGGTAACATTATGTTCAAATCCTCTAGGATTAAATAATTCAAATTTAAAATCATAATAAAATTTAAAATGATGTATTCATTATATTAAATTTTATATATGTTTTATATACAATATTTAAAGGAAACTAGGGGCATAACATTACAATATGCCTTAATGAATGGAATATGAGATGGAATCCCTTCTTACTTGGTAACATTCATTTAAAACAACATAAGAGGAAATAATTCATGTTGAAACATAAAATACAATTAAATATTATTGATTCATGTTATTATATATCAATTTTTAATTATTTACAACATTTTTATGAAATTATGGGCCCAACAATAATGTACTCCTCAAATAATGCAACGTGAGATGATGTTTGTATTATACAGATCCTTTTGTTTGAACGATATTTAACCACATATATAGTTGTTTAAAATATGTTACTGATTTATATTAAGACCATATTATAATATATTATATCATATATTATCCTTTTACAATATATTAATACATGTTTGTTAATAATCATTAATTATTTTCATCATGTCGGGTGTTAATTACCTAGTTTTTATTATTATGTTTTGACATGACAATTTTATGATACTCTTATATAGATAATTATTTAAAAATTTCTAGAATTTTTAAAATTATTTAAATATCATATATATTCATTTAATATGTTTTTATTATAATATATAAAATTTGGTGATAGGAAATGGAATGCAGCACTTATGGAGATGGTTGGACATGTGTATGCATGAACAATGCATCCATTTTCTTTTTGTATTAAAATCCATTATAGTAGATGATATATTTGTATTAAATAATTCATAATAATATATACATCAAACAAATATCATATTTTTATTAAAAATTCCTGAATACATTCCATGTATAGTGTTAAACATTGAAGATCAGGTAGTCCATACGTGCACAAATGATGTTATTGTATACCCAAAAATGGAATGCATTATGGTATGTTTTAAAAAATAATTTTACAAATAAAAATAAATAATAAATTATATATATATTTGAAGTATAAACTATAAATTCATCATTATTCCCATCCTTGAACGTGGTAATTGAAAATCGAAAAACATTTTTCTCTAAGGCGGTAGTCCAGCACACACACAATCAATGATTTAATATACCATTTGATGGAATTATGTGAATATTTATGTCATTCCATTACATTAAAAAACCCAATTTCTATTTATTATCGATATTTAATTATATAATTATAACATAAAAATAAATTAAGGGGTGGATAAAAAAATGAAAAAACTGGTCATCGAAGAATGTCACCTCTTAGTCGGGTAACTTATTTTGGATTATACCAGAATACTCCAATTGTATGATTTATAAAATACCTTGTGTCTTATAGGGTGAGGGTATGGATTTTGGTAGATTATTTTTTAATGGTTTTGATCAAAAAAATTCATATTGGGGACTAAGTGGGAGTGGAGAGTGATTTTTATAGTGGATAATTAGAATTCTTGTAAATTTTTAAAAGAATGAATTCCATCGAGGTTTTTGCATGCCAGTGAGATACAATAATGAATGAAAATAGATACATGGAATTATATGAATTAAATTTTATCATAAAAGTTGTTATTACGAATTTTCATGGTCATTATGAAATTTAAGATTAAGTTTATTCTATTATTAAGCTACCTTTTATCTAAATTGATGTATATAATATTAATTTATTTCACTATAATTATTTTTTCTTAAAACTAAGAAATAATTTTTGAAATTAGAAATTATTTATAATAGAAATATTCAATATGTTTTTCAAAATTTTACTCACAAAAAAGGAAGAAATTTATTTAAAAATAATCTAGTAGACTGAACGATAAACAGGGTTTTGAATGTGTTAATGTTCAAATGATTTAAATGTTTTTATAATAACATTTAATGTTAAATTGATTATAATGAACTAAATTGGTTTTATTTATGGATAATTAAACTAAATTTAATTTCAATCCATTTTATAATATTATTTAACTATTTTAATTATTTAGATGAAATGTCAATTTATATTTAAATTCAATATTTTTTCAGTATTCATCAAAAAATGATCCTTCATAGAAAAATAAAAAAAATCATCATATTTCATTTTTTAAATTACTCATTAGAAAATTATGTTTAATTTTTCTTATAAAATTTATCATATTTTCTAAATTTAGTTGGAAATATTTTCTTCATCAAAATGATGAAAAACAACTATTATAAAAATATACCTTATATATGAAGAAATAGGATTGATCTTAAATTATGTCTATTAAATATGTTGGATTAATGTAAAAAATATAATATGAAATATATAACTTGAATATTTCATTTGTATCATTCACTAATATTAACTAACTTAATTTATTAATAAAAAATTAATTTAGGAGCTTAAAAATAGTATTATTAGAAAAAAAAATTGTCTAATATTCAATTGGATTTATAATCACATATAATAAATTGATTACCATTAAATTAATTTTACATTTGTATAAAAAATATATTTTCATAATTTAGTTTTTCATATTAATGTTCTCCAATTTAAAATCTATTTTTTATCTTATTACATTAAAATATAATATTAGTAATATTCAATAAAACATTTTCATATTTGTAATTAATTCTATCAAAGAAAGTCATTGTTGCATGTATTGAAATGTAAATAATTTTGGAGTTAATTTAATTATATAAAATATTTTTTTTAATTATTGAACATATATTAATGTCCGGGGTTGTCATATCTACTTCTATACTTGTTGGCTCAGGTCAAACATTCTTTTAAATACAATGTTCTTAAATATGAATTTTAGGTCTTCATAGTCTATGCGTACAATATTGGTGTTAGAAGAAATGATCTAATCATGTGTCCATGATTTCTTAGGATCTAATCAGTGACACATACATTTCATACATTTCAATAATAATAATAATTTTGATGTTATTATACTGATTTCTCGATTAGATGCCTTACAGGGTAGGATTCTCTATTCTCCCGTGTGATTGTTTGATATAGGTGAGTCAACACTACTAGTTCCGCATATCATACTGGAGAAATGTCAGTTTGAAAAACATATTAGGAAAATTTTGGTATTAGGTCATTATTTTATGAAGACTTATACCAATCATCACCACCAGGCTCTATAGTTCAAGGGGTACATCATGTATTTTTCAGAGTATTTCATAGATTCATTTATAGACTGATTAGAAGACAAGGGAATGTATAGATTAGTTATGTTTGTAATTTTAGAATATTATAGAGAATGATTCGAGTATCATATCGGTTATATTTAACTTATGGATACAAATTCGTGCATGATGTCTTCCACATATCTCATCTTTACATTTATCGTACATACTCGTCTCATAGTTTTGATCTTAGGGGTGTTGAATTCTATGATTTGGATTCATTTGAGGAAAATTCACTTCATATTATTGAAGAAAGTGTGAAGTATTTTCACTTTATTTACGATCCATTAGTTTTGGTGATAATAAATCACATAAATGTAATGTATGAGAACTAATATAGATGGACAGTCATACATGATCAATGGTCAGACATTTTACCATATGTGGATCATTCTCTCTTAAGGAAACATGGGGATGAGTCTTCATTAGCGGGGAAAATTGTGACATCCAGGTTTATATATAAGGTACGGATAATTTTTTTTTTGTATTATAAAATAAAATCATAATAGGGTTTGGTCGGTTTTAAAAGATTGAGGGACTTTTGTGGAGAACAGATCTCTGGTTTTTAGAGGAAACAGATGAGGTGCATGGTTGGTTCCTGCTAAGATAAAACTATACAGATCAACCATGTAGCCTAATAATGAAGTTTCATGGTTTTGAAAAACCATTTTATATGATACACATGAATGTATTGGGTTCTATATAAAATTTCATGGGTTCCACATGAGTTATACACTATTTGCCTAACCATATTACTAGACCATAAAATATAGTGATATTATAGAAAGTGCTATTGAATAGTTGGTCCATGGTTTTTCCAAATATGTGAGAAAACATTTAACACTTTATAATAATGTGAAATATATATTTTCCATGTCCTTTGTTAATATATAATCACCTTATTCTATTCCTATCTATAAAAATTCGATCTCTATGCTCAAAATTCTACACAATCGTCCATACATATTATTTGAGGATCCTCCTTCATAATACCTCTAAATTGAATGAAATCTATCAAATTTGGTCACCAAAAATAATCTACTCATTCATCTCTATTATTTTATTCTTTTTTATACTCCACATAAATGATATATCTCAGAGTGATAATATTTCCATTTTTCATGGAGGTCTTCTATTTTTACTTATTTCATCCATTCAAGCTTGAGTACACAACAGATACCATATATGAATTCATATACTTTTATAATTTATGTGGTCTATAATTTTTAAATGACGTATCATTTTTATATATCATGTTCTTTGATGCAACAATGATGGATATTTAATGTATTTTTTTATAAATATTAATTTTTCTTAACAAAATTGTTATCAATCTGATAAATTCATCACAAATTCGTAAGAAATTCATTTCAACTAGATACATCCCTTTAGGTGTGGTATTGAAATGACTTTGAACATGTAAATTCAATCATGAAAAAACCACATGCTTAATGGGCTTGTATGGTCAATCAAATTGGGATTCCATGATTAAATTAATTAAATGAAGATGGTATGACCATGTAACATTGTCATTTTATAAATTATGGACTATGACCTTGGATTATTTCAAATAAATATATTCATAATGCAAGTTTATTATCATTACTCACCGATTCGGGATTTCTATTGAGAAATGATTAATTATTTCATTGGATAAAACGCTTCACACAATGTTGATGTGTGATGATGGGAAAGATGATTCACACTATTAATGAATTTTGGAAATGATGTTTCATTTTACCTAATGGATTATGGAAATCATGTTTCATTCCACTCATAACCTTGATGGATATTGTGACATTAGTATCTATGGTTGAATACTTGGTTTGCTGACCATATCTATTATATTAGATAATTCTTATAATTCATGGGTTCCATGTGTATATCCCGAGTCCTTTGTAGTACAACATATCTATATAAATTTATATATATGTATACACACACAGTATATATATATATATATATTAATTATTTATTTATTATTTTTATACATATACTTATATATATATGGTGATGCATGTTTAGAGGTTTCCCAACATAGGACAAAATAGATATAGTCTAGCGGGTGTCCTCATGGAACCTGATAGGACCATTTAATAGTTTATATTTCTACTATAAATTATTATACATGAAGAAATTCATCCTATATACACTGGATGGATCTTTCTATAAGTCCTTGGTGGTGGCCTACTAAGTATATCTCTCACATTAATCAGCCTGCAGATTGTTACCTGAATAGACCACTTGGTTGCGTGTAGGAAAAACAAAAGAATTCATATTAGGATACATTAATATTTTCACAATCATGGAAAACGAGAGAATAAGATCGAGTGAATGCTAGTCATGGTATTGACGATAACTTTATAACTTTTTTATCTTTTTGAATATCATGGTTTATACTCTTATATATTTATATCTTGTGTATTTCTATTTTTATAGTATCATGAGATGAAAATCATTTTTTATATAACACTGATGATTTTTAAATATATTATTTATTTCCACTTCATTAATTATATTTTTATTATACAATAGTTATTGATTTTATTAGAAAAATATCATTATGCTCTACTCATACCAGAGGGAATAGTCTTACTATAAACACACCTTAGGAAATCTCTACTTGTTGGTAGCCTTTGGAACATGAGGAGATGTGCATAAGGCCATGTTTCAAACCATGTTTTTTTATTAGGTGTGAACCAAAAATGGGATGTTATATGAATGGTATTATTAAATCTCTTATAGATTTATAGTAGGTATTTTTATTACACCGATTGATTCTTGGTTCATTTCAATGTGATATATTATTTATAAAATATATATTTTCATTGGTTTTCATATGTGTTTCCATTAGGTTTTTTATTTAATTAATATTTCTTCATGATGTTATTATTATTTTCTCATTCAAGATAACCAAGTTATTTTTTAGAGTAGGCAATATTTTATTGAAATAATAGAAATATAGAGTGTTATAGAATCATTTCACTATGGGGTAACGAGGTGTGGTCTTATAGTAGAGAAATGAGGATAAATTATTTAAAACGGAGTTGAGAAGCTAATGTTTTACATCGTTAAAGTAATTTTTGTGATTTGAATAAAAAATTACTCATATAAATGAATAAATACATAATTTCACTGCTTTTGTATGAGAATATAAGGGGATAACAGGTTTAAAATACTAGATAATAAGGATTCATTTCATTGAAAATAAGTTGTGCCTTGAAAATTCATGACGTTATAAAAAAGGGGAATTTTTTACCTTTGGAAAATAAATATTGTGAATTCTCATTCCACCATGTGAATATTTTTTTCATTAAAATAATTTGTATATAGAGGTGTTGGATTTTATTTTTGTTATTAAATTAAAATTTAGGATGGAAGATGAAAAACTGAAGGAATAATATAATGAAAAAATATACATCAACCGTACTAACAATCATGAAACAGATGAAAAATGTATCCCCAACCGATAAGGGGAAGTGGATAATAAGGAGTATCCAATTCAATAATTCATTCAAAAATTTTAAACATATTACAAGATGATGGAATAATTGGTGGAGAATGAGAAATACAAAATCTTGTGATATTTTTATTTCCTTTGTTGTTTCTTAAATACTATGTTTAATATATTCTCCACCAAAAGTACCATTATATTGAAACCATTTGAAGAGGAAGGGATGAGATAACCTAGATACATAACATATCTTGATGTGGGTAAATATATGATGGTAATATCTATATCATATTCATTTTTTCTAACAAATATAAATGGTAAAGCTTCAAATAATAAATAATTGCTAAAAGACGAAACTTAGATTTTATAATTACATTACAGAACATAGATTTCTTATACTATATTATTTTATAAACACTCTATTTTGTTGATTACATTATATTTTTAATAAAAATTGACTTGAAACATATACATTCATGTGTTTTCTTTTTATTTTTTTTTATATCATGGGAAAAATCCAAATATAAGAAAAAATAGAAATAACAATAGAAACACATAATGTAATGTGATTACTATGGTTACTTTTATATAGTTTTTATATCCCTAGTTCGTTATGATACCTAATTTTGAAAAACAAATTGTTTGAAGAACAAAAATGAATTAGCAAACTCAATTAATAATTGAATTGTTTTCCTTATAAATAATAATCTATGATATATAATCAAATATGATAAATATTTTAACAAGTTAGAAAATACTATTTATTAGGACCGCACATGATGAAATATTGGTATACATTTTAGATGTTTCATTATTGCATCAATTTGTAGTATCTAAAAAGTGATTGATGATATGATGAAATTCTATATATTGATTCCAAGAGTATTCCATTGATGAAACGAACTGTATATGTTCATTCCATGACTTCATCGGCTTATTTTTTATTTCAATTCCTGAGAGGATTCTTGTAACAATAGAAAATTCTATAAATAAAATTCACTTTTTCGTTTAATTATAGGTATTTTTATGTATTATGATCATTGAAAAAACATACACTTATATTGTTTCTTTATATCATATCTTATTTAAAGGGGTATTATGTATAATAAAAATTTATAATATAGACGCTGAGTAGGGATCAGATGATTGGCATAAATATAGGGTTTGGAAACATCCAATTAACACATATATTGGAAATGATGGCCTTGATATATAGGATCATACCTTATGAATCCCATTTATTAGAGACTTTACATGGATAAAACATCAAATTAATTTTCCCTAGACCAAGTCTATGTTGATATCCAATAACTAAATCACAAGATAAATCATTTATGAGATAAGTTCAAGCTCATCAAGATCATGACCCAAACCAAGTATGTCGAACCACCCTATTAAAATTTTACCATATCTCACATAACCCTTAAGAAGTTATCAATTTTTATTATCGGATATATATCAAAACCCTAATCATATGAATATGAATATTTCATAGAATAATGAATCAATTTTCCTCTTCTAATTATTAAATAATATGTTTTTTTAATGGATCTAAGGAATTAATTTTTAACAAATTTCTGATAATACCCCATTAAAGGGTTGAATGCAACCTTTAATTGGCATGTAGTCTTAGTGACACTATACTGCACCTGAAATCCATAGATCAATTCATCCCAAACAAACTACTAAAAAAATCCCCTCCAAAACATATATCATGATTTTAGCTCTCCACCTTCACAAGGCTACTTAGATATCATTCATGTCCAGTAATGCACATGCCATATACCAATGGAATGGTATACCCTCCCATTCATACAATTCCAGTTAGCTCTTCTCTAGTGAATGCACATACTTTGAATTCTCATCTAGAGCCTTGTTCCTCTAAAATATGTCTAGTTGCAACTATATTTTATGTGGTCTAATGGCCTTGAGGTGCCCTGAAATTCATGAGCTGGCTTGAATGCCTGGAGGTTTCTTGAAATGATTAATGGCTTGAAGTCCTTGGGTGGGTGGAAGGGATTGAAGGACTCGATGACCAAACCATTGGAAGGGAGGAATAGTTCTGGATGTTATTCAATAAATGTATATTCTATATTAAAAGTAAAAATTCATATACATAGAAAATTATTTTAATAAATTTAATATTGTTTTTTCAATCGACACATCAAAATTATCCAATGGTTATTTTTTAAACCTTTATTAGACAGTGGAATTTTCGGGTGAATAATAAATGAAACATAAATATAATATTTTCATTGTAACATAATAACAACCAAAAAGTGATGTTATAAGTTATGTAGAAGGTAAATAGAAAAAAATTTATTTTTCCGCTGAAATAACCTGTTTTTGGGGTTATTTTATTAATTTTATAAATCCAATAGGATTACTCTAAAACATATATTATATATTAAAAATTAAAAATATTTTCTCTATAATAATGAATAACTTCTATATACTCAAGTGTAATATTCTATTTTTTCAGACCATGGAATTATAAAATAATTTAAAACACTCTTCCTTGAAAGGAGAAATGTTAAAAAACCATGGAATGGTTTGGGGTTTTGATAATATCATAATATTGATTCCAAAACCAATTAGTAGAAAATAATAAATAAGTACACTCTATTTTCCCCTAAAAAACCACTGAACATCCAATGTCAATTCACTAAGAAATATTTGTTCACATCCTTACAATATAATACCTTATAAAGAGTCCCCCAAATATTCCCCCATTCTCTCATGAATGTCTTTTCAATATTCTAAAATCACCATTTCAATATAAACTATCTGCTCATATCCAATTTATTCAACAATCAGTGGTATCCTAATCTATTTATCTATAACTATTTTTTAAGTTATTATATACCCCCATACTTCACATATTCTATATTATTGATGAGATCCCACATTAATTATAATTGAGCCCCCATGAACATTTATGATCCCCATTATGTTGTCTAAATTTCACTATGAATTTCCTTGCCAAAGAATTGTACCATGAATAATTACATAGATTTATTATCATGGTTGTTCAGTTTATGCACAAATACATCCATGATTTGGTACTTAAATGTGACTAATCCGCACTCAATTTTCATGGTAATATATGTGATGAAATATTTTATTATGTTATATTAAAATTGTGGAAACCTTATTCATGTACATGATATAATTATGATGACTACACACATGTTGTGATCAAATTCATTGGGAAATGTTTTAGTCTCTTGTGATGCCATGTATAGTGTTTGAGATGTTATCATGTGAAAAACTAGTTATTTTTCATAGAGGTTACTATGACAATGATTTCATGTTTAATATTTGTTTTCACATTCCAAGTGGTATATTTATGTTAACATGTTATATCATACCATATTTTTCATATTTTTGATTCAATTAATTTGTTTGTTCTATTGATATGAATATTCTAAAAAATGTAATATATTTATAATTTTTTGCTCATATTCTTCCATTAATATTCATTATATATCACCCCTTTCTTATGTTATTATACAGGTTATCCCATTTATTTTTAATAATTATAGAATCATATGAGCATGTTATGGATGCTTTTATTAATGATGTTGTATAACCAGTTTAATGTTTTCATGTAATGTACCTAATTACCAACGAAACTATACTTATCGATCTTATTGGTTGTATTATGTGTAATATTATGTAATAATCTATCTGTAAAAAACACATGGGATTTCATAGTTGTTATCAAATTATAGTTTAGTTTTGTTAGGTTTGGAATAGAAAATTGGAGAAAAATCGTTATGGATAAGACTAAGAATATGAATACATCCTTAAATTTTTATAAATATTAGAGTAATTGGTTTCTATGAGAATGTATATTTATCTAGATACTAAAAGTGGATGATGCAATGGATCATTTATGCCTAGGGGGAATCCCATAAACACAACATTGAGATATACTTGATCAATAACTGTTTCTTGAAAACGGGTCTTGATCCCCAGCCGGTTTAACACTACCAAGGTATGTTGTTTGGTAAATTCTAGATATTATTAAGAAATATTATTATGGGATCAAAAAATGACATAAGATTTTATGATAGGAAATATATCATGTAATTCATATTTTGAATCAAAAAAACTAATATGTCAATATTTAAATTTAATTTAAATGTTATACCATTAATGTTATTGGATTTCTGTTTATGTGTCTAGTATATTAAAAAAAATCATCCAAAAATGTTCTTTTTATTCTATCCAATGTCCTAAAATTAGAGGAACCATGTAAACAACCAATGTGAAGGGAAATGTGATGACAAAAAAACAATATCCCCATCCCAATGGGAGAAGGAATCATTATTCTTGTGATAATACTCTCTCATTTAACTCAAATTATGAATTTAATCCTAAATCATGAGAAATCCAAAATCCCCCTAAAAAAGTGAAAGCTACAAATGAGACCATTATGACACAAAATCCTATGAATTTAAATGGATTATTATATCCTTTAAGAATTGAGCCATGGATCCACTCCATTGAAAATATCCTTTTCAATTATAAATTTTTTAATTAAGATGAGGTTGTAAAATATTTTTATCATATTGAGAAAGAAATTTATCATTGGTGGTATATGATCAAGAATACTAATCTAGATTTATATAATGAAGAGAGGGGGAAAATAAATTACTAAAAATGCTCTTAGATAAATATTTTCCCCGCACACTAAAAATTAAAATAGAATGTACATTTCTCCCTCGAGAAAAATATTATCATTATATTAAGGAGTAAGAGGAAATCTTATCAATTTTCACACGATATGCCTCCTGAAATTTTATTATAACTATGTATGATGTGGACCACTGATTTTGAGGGATAAAACCAAGCCTTTTAAAGGAAATGAAAATTTGAGACTTTGGTAACTATATGAAAACTATGCTATGTTACCTCAATGATGAAATGGAGATATGAGAATCTCATGGGTATCATGGTGATATGATGTGGAATGTGAAGTTTAATTCAATTGGTGTGATATATAAAATCTAACGATGGTTGTAAATTTCAATATCCCACATCTCAAAATTATGGGAAGAAGGAACCTAGATAACTCTATAGTGGGTGAGGAAATAGATTAGCTAAAGGAAAGAAGGGTACATGGCTTTGATTATGACTAGAGAAAGAAAAACTAAAATATAAGATGTGAATGCTCTTTCCTACCCTCAGACATTTCTTCAATGTTTCATCCATGAGGAATAACGTTACTATTAGAACCACTTTCCAAAGAAAAGGGTTTTTAATAAAAATAAAGGACAAAATCCTTTAGGGTAGAAATTAAATGTATATGTCATCCCAATAAATAAGGTTCATCCTGAAAATGATGTGGTGACATGTGCACTACTTATTAATTCAATAATAGTGAACATTATTTTTTAATAATAGTTTTATGAATTCAATCATATCAGACATGTTTCTTATAACTATTTATAAACCTCAACAAATAATAGAATTAGAAATGTATTTAAAATTGTAACTATAGAAATTGTTGAATCACAAATATAAAAATCCACCATAGTAAACATTAACCAGGTGAACATCATAGCTATCCTTATTATACACTCTTTGATGGAATTTTTTCCAATTATGGGAATGAATTTTATTTCCTTATATATAACCCAAAAAATAAAAATAAAATTAAATCAATCATTGTATCCTGATTAGTCTCATAATTTGATAACATTTTAAGGAGAACGACTACTCTTCATTAGTACAAAAATCTCAAACATGTATAATATTTCCCAATGAGAAATTTTATCTTGATCAAATAATTGATTCTAATGAAAAGATCATCCATGAAGGCATTCCCATTATGAGGGAATACAGTAACACCGCAAACACAAAATCGTGAAGACGACACATCATTTTACTATAATATAATTATTACAAGGAATCAAATACCAAAGGGGAGATCAGTTTAAAAGTATTGAAGAAATTGATTCATAATTTTATCCCTAATTAAATTGGTAAAACCATAAAAATAATAAAATAAAATAATTTTTATCCAAGATATTTTTCAGACATTTCATCATCATAACCTATAAGAAATTTAAAAATTAAATGGGTGTGATGAAGTTATTAGTTTGGTTAAGTAAAGTTGAATCAATAATGACTTAATGAAAATACATCAACATGGAAAGGTAAAAATATAAGAACAGATTCCATTTAAATCACTAGATAAGGCATAACTAAAAGGAATAATAACTAACTAAAATACATTCCATTACATTAATAAACTGATATTAAAACGAATCTCACAATATTTCAATGAAAAACATAATGGATAATAATAATAATTATTTAATTCTCAATAAATTCAATGAATAATTTTTGGGCATCATATATCTAGAACATACACCCCTACCACCAAGCTCTTTCACAAGATGGTTAATGTATTTGGGTACACACTCATCAATTAGGTTTGGAAACGAAATTGAATCGTTTTTCATCAAAAAAATTCATATCATGAGATAATCGTGAATCATAGGTATTTTATTAAAACATACCCAACCAAATTGTAATTTCATTAAACTTTATGTAACTAGTAGGGATTTCATTAATCTATCCCTAACCTATGTCTTTCCTTTCGAAATAATTCCTCTTATATCGAATAATCTAATAATTTAATATAAAATATGGCTTACCATAACTATCCATATTGAATAAATAATATATATTTATCAATAATTCATTAGTAGAATATATGTAAAAATTAGGGTTGTTTATTTTAATGTATATAAATACCACGGAATGATGAATAAAATTATTTTGGCTGAAAATAATCTTTAAACATTCCCAAGTGTCCCACACCACTATGAATCATTTGAATCATAATCCCAATGGTGGAGTAACATTCAATGAAACATATAATGTCATTAGAATAAATTGATTCGTTATAAAATATGTGAAAGTCAAATTTATACACCATATAAAGAAAAAAAGTTTCATAACAAAAATTAAGACTCAAGGGAATATAAATTGATATGATATCTTGACCAACATTGTAATAATTTATTTAATTGGATATATATTTATAAAAGGAAATATTTTCATCGGAATAAAAGTTTTGAAGACTAAAAGAAGATTAAAAATATTATGGCATCATGGAGGTGAGAAATTTCATTAATTCAATAGAATCTAAACAAAATTCTTTTTTTACTTTTATAATAACGAAAATAAAATAACTTTTTTGGAATAAAATAAAAAAAATATTTTAAAAAAAATTAAATATTAAAAAAGGTTAGAAATTATTGTAAAAATTAACTACAGAAAATAAAAAATATTTATTTTCTAAACTATTTACCTCGAAGATAAATATTAACTAGTTGAGAGTTGAAAAAAAACAATCCCAAATAACAATGAGATTGTTATATAACTCTTCACCACATTATAATCTGTAGAATCACATGACTATGATAGAAGGAAAATTATTTGGATTTTAAAAACAATTAAATTTAGAATAATTCTCATAAAAAACATTCATGGTTGTTATATATAACTCAAAAAATAAATATGTAGTGTATATGGAAGGTGTCCCATAGAAATAAAAGTGAGACAAACACCCCTTACCTCACAATTCCATTTTCGTTTTATGTGAATTAAAATATTATATAATGATTTGAATAATGTAATTAATTTTTATCGTAGAATTATTCATGTGATATCATATCATATCTTTATATACTATTTATCACCCATTTATTAATAATCCTTCACTATTGTGTCTATTTCAGGTGTTAATTTCCTTGTTTCTTGAGTTTGTTTGAACTTGTAATTTTCTGTTAAATTTATATAATTCATTATATTATCATCTATAAAATTTGAAACCTTATTTTAAATATCATATATATTATTTAAATATATATTTATTAATATCCATAAAATTTTGATACAGGATATGAAATGCTCATTTCATAGAGACGATAGGTCATACGTACTCAAGAACGCTACATTCATTTCATTACATTATTAATAGAATTAAAAATAATTTTTTAATAAGTATATTGTAATTCCATTTTCATATATATTTCATATATTTTACATATGTTTATTAAAACATTCCTCTATATGTTCCACATATAGTGTGAATGAATCACATCCCTTTATGTATGTGCTAGTCAACAAATCCACAAACGAGGTTAACATATTTATAAAAAAGGAAATCATGAAGGTATGCATTATATAAAAATTGTAAAATTCATATGAATAAATAAATATCATATACATGATATAGAAACAACATTTCCATCATAATGTCCAATCATAAAAAGTTTTAATGGAAGAATGATTGAAAATATTTTGCAATGTGGTAGTTCTCTGTACATGAATGGTAAATTTGTTACCCATTTTATGGAAGTGTGTGTTGGTATAGGTTGAAAAATAAGAACAAATATCTATATACTGAGGAAACTAGTGTTTTAATATAATAATGGAATAATAATAATTGAATGGTTTGTGAAAGAAATAAAAAGAAAGTGATGGTTGAAGAACATTACATTATTTTTAGGAAACTGCAATTAGTGTATACCAAAATACATCATTGGCATGATTTATTCCCCATGTAATGCTTATATAATGAAGGGATTGATGTTTTGATATTATTGGATAATGTTTTTGATGATCTAGATAAATAATTTTTTTGAAGAAGTGAGGGAGGAGGTTCTTTTTTATAAATGAGTTTAGGGGGACTCTTGGAAACTCTCAAAATATTATATTAATATAAATTTATTATCAATTCAAATTGGAACCAAAAATACATTTTTCGAATATAATATGATTACTCATTGAAATAAAAATATAATATAACTTTCACACTTTTTTTGTAATATCATTACCATTTTCTTTTCTATTTAATCATTAGTCAAACCTTTTTACACTTACAATGACAACTATGTCTTTTTACTTATTATTGGTTAATATATTAATTGAAAAATGAATAATAATAATAATAATAACTTTTTCATGAATTATAATTTTAACATTATGAAAATGATTTTTCCTATTTTTATATTTTTATGAATTTAATATCATTTTATACAATATTATGTATTTTAATGTATTATTAATGCTTATTTTGATAGTTTTAAATTATAATTGCTATAAAAAATATCAATAACAAATATATATACTAAAAAAACATTATTACATCCCAAATATTTCCAGGTCATATTTAAAATTCATATATGACCTTAATTATGTCCAATTATTTTTATTTTAATATTTTTAAAAATATTTATTTGATATTTCCCTTAATTAAACAATTAATTCCTAATAAAAATGAAAGGATTTAATTTAACTATTTTCCCTAAAAATTTTAAAATAAATTATCAAGATGAAAAAAATTGATATGCAGTAATTATTTATAGTATCATATATCTCTTAAATAACCATATATTAAAAATTTAATACTTTTTAAAAACATGAGTGTGACATATTGGACTTCCCTTATAATAAAATTCTAAAAAATGCATAATTTTGTCCACATGGATCCAAAAATCCATTAATTAAACATAAAGACACTTTTTGATGAAATTAACTCATCTAATAAAATTTTTACATTTTTAAGTTTATTTTTATAATATTTATAATATTATTTTATCACTATTTACTTGTTTTACCCTTAATTGTGGTCATTAATAAAAAAATAAAATTCATAAATCCCAAAAATAAAGATACGTGTTTAAATTATTTGGAACCATTTATTCCAATTATAGTATCCATTTTATATAATTATAAACATAGAAAAATTAAAAATTGATTTAAATTTAATTTTTTTGAAGGGAAGTTAATATTGATTTTAATATGAAATCACCTAACAGATTGAAAGGTTTTAATTACAAAAATCAATGTGAAATTTATTCAAATGACCTCTTTTAAATTAAATGATTATATAATTATATAATTATAATTTATGACCCATTAAAATTATAATTTAACACTATAAATAATTTATGATAACTCAGGTAAAATGAAATATTTTTTCATTATTCATCAAAACGAGAATCATATCACAAAAATAAAAAAAATATTAATTTTTTCCTATATCATCGAAGAATATTATTTTGTAAAATATAATTTATAAAAGTGTCAAAATATATATATTTAATAAATTACCCACCTAGTGGAAATAAATCGGATTTTATAAAAATATAGATTTTTAATGGGTAAATTTTGATTTATTCTTATTTTAAGTCCACAAAATCATGTGAATGAATTTCAAAACTATTGATTAAATATATAATATATAAATTTCATAATATTGTTAATACAATTCATTCCCACAAATGCAATGGAAATGTTATATATTATTGTATTAGATAATAATATTTTAATAATATATTGTTGTTTAGTAAAACATGTCCTTACATGCAATTCCTGAAAACAAATTATTCTCTATAGCATAAATATAACAATATTTTCCACATAAATAAAGAAATAAAAAAATAAAACTAATTCTGAAATGAAATTACTGTAAAGTTTTGGGGTGTTACATTCTTCCCAACTAAATTAAATTGATTCTATGTAATTTACATTTCATAACAATATTATTAGGTTTGATATTTGAAAGCAAATATTTGTTGATAATATCACATCATAAATAGGATTAATATTTCATATTATTAGTAAGTGGGAAATTCAAATGTGATGGTCACCACAAAAATACACATTCAAATAGAGTAATAGTAGCAAAAATATGGATATGGAAGAGAAATCCACAATTTTCTTCTAATGGAGAATGATAGATAATGAGATCATCAAAAATACTACCATCATAAGATCATACATATGTAAGGGGTTAAAGAGGAAATTTATTTCTCATTAATAAACATAACCATAAAAATTATTAAAAAAATTCCTACAGTTGCGGAATTCATTTACATTATAGAGTATGAAAAAAAGGAAAAATTCTTATTAGACAAATAGAGTTTCATACTTTAGTAAATTTTCACCATGAAGTTATCTTTTTATCCAAATGATGGGTATTTAAAATGATTTTTTTATTCTTGATTAATTTTATACAGTTTTTATGGATTAAAATCAACAAAAGTATAACTATCTATTACACATATATTTCTAAATTTTACAAAAAACGGTAAGGATATTTTATGATAATTCCCCAAAATAATAATACTTTATATGATGAAGTAAAAATTAATCTACTAAATTCAATAATAATACCAAAATTTTAATATAGGATATCAAAAAATAACAATACTTCCACAAATATATTATACTTTATTATTAAAACCCAAAAAAGGGATTTATTGGATCATGTATTATTCAAAATGACATTACTCACTATTATTATATTATAAATAAAATTTATCTTCACAAATAACAAAATCTCCAAAATATGCTAACCATTTACAAAAATTACATTAATCACCATTAATTTATAATAAAATAATATATTATTACAAAATATATTTCAACTATTACTTCTAAAATAAAATCCAATAATATTATATTTAACTTAATCATATAGGGTCAAACAATAGTTAATGTCTATAAAATTAATATGATAAACATAATCATAAAATTATTTTCCAATAACAAGGTAATATATATGATAAACCAAATTTCCCTAAAAAAAAAATAACCCTTATTTAATATATAGTTTAAAAAAATTTCTTGCTATAAAGGACTTCACATAGGCTAGTTGTAGGATATATAACCTTATCCCCTTTTGGTTGTGGGTTCAGACCCGACATCATTGCTAGATGTGATGGGTATTCACTCACTGTGAGTGTTGTCCTTTTAAAAAAACTGTATCAAAATTATCCAAAAAATGAAATAAAATCGTAAAAAATAATCTACTTTTTCTCAAAAATAATTAAATGTTTTAACTATAAAGGTTATCTCATATGTTTAATTTGTTATTCTCAATAATATAAACAACCAATACTAATTTAACTTAAAAAATTATATAATCCCTAATGATTATTGTTACCATTAAACATATTTCCATAAAATTAAAAGGTATTATTTATTGAATATCTTTTTTATTCATAACTTGTGTTATTTAATGTATATTTTCTTAATTATAATTCCCATGGCTTCTAATAAACTTCAGTTGTTACCAAATTTAAAGACCTGACCATCGAATTTTGTTTCCAGTGCATTATTTTCTTACATTGGAAGGATTTCATGTAATAAAATCCTAATGTATTGATTTTTTTACTAGTCCATATGCACTATATACATAAATGGCTCAACTGTTACATTGATAAAAATAAAACATAACATATTCAAATAATTTTCATCACTAAACTCAATCAAAAACAACATCTGCATGAATTGGATAAAATAGAACAAATAAAATATTGAAATCATCATATCCGTAAGGGTAAGTAAACATAAAGAAATATTGAATTAATTAAAATAAATAAACATGTCAAGGTAAATATGTAATAACACACTCTGTTTAAATATCTGCATAAGGCAAAACAAATATAAACTAGTAAATAACTGAAACACATTTCATTAATAAATAAAAATTGAACCAAATGTATCAATATATATTAAAAAACCCCATAGATTATAATAATAATTGAAATCTCAATAAAGGTAATGCAATATTATTTGATGTCATGTATATGAAATATGAACCACTACCATAAAGAACTTTCAAAAGATATATTATGTATGTTAATATAAAACTAAATTTTCATATTAGAAAAAAAATAAAAGGGTTTTTCTCCAAATGTTTTTATTTTTTGATATAATCAATACTTCATGGAGGCTTCATTAAATTGTCCCCAATCATTATTTCTGTCATTAACCAGTCCCTGATGAAGTTTTCTTTCCTTCACTGGTCCCCAACCCGTGTCTTTCCTATCCAATGTATTCCTTATGTATCAAATAATCAATTTAATTTGAAACAATGTGACATACCATTAAATAAAAATATTGAATAAATAATATTTATGATTAAATTTTTCATTATAAGATGAAAATTTATCACAATGGTTGATGATGTTGAGGAATGAAAATACTATCAAAAGATTATTTAAGACATTCTTGAAGAAAATAATATTTAAGCATTCCAATGTGACCCATAACATATTGATACATTTAAATCACAATACCAATGAAGGAATAACATTTAACTAAAATTATAATATCATTAAAATAATTTTATTCATTATATATTATGTGGAAGGGTAGTATAGACATCATATAATATATATTAGGTTAGTAACAACAAATAAGTCTCAATTGAATGTAAATTGAGATGAAATCATTTACTACTTTTTAATAATATTTTATAAAGGATGCATATTTATAAAAAAAATTATCTGAAAATAAAATTTTAAAATTTTCAAGGAGATTTTAAAAAATAGGCCTTCATTATTATGGGAATTTCATTTCATGATTTATATGTTGAAAATACAATCCTTTTACTTTGGTAAGAAATGTACTAAAATATGTTGTTTTAGAAAATTATTGGAATATTACATTTAAATAGTTTTAAAAAATGTCAAAGAAAGTGTCAAAATAAATTATAACAATCATTGGAGAATAGTAAAATACTTTTTCATTTTTCTAGAAAACACTTATCATGGAAGAGAAATATTACCCAATGGAGACTTAAAAAAAAACAATCCCATATAATGATGAGATTGTGTGCTAACTCTTTTTCACATTATAATCAATATAATGAAATTCCTATTATAGAAATAATATTATTTGTATGTTAAAATTACATTAAATTTATAATAATACTCCTAAAAGTCATTTAGGTGTGGTATATACCAAAAAAATTATTAATGTATATTATACATATATAATAAAAATAAAAGTGAGACAAAGATCTCTTACCTCAAACATCATTTTTAGTTGTATTTACATTAAACTACTAAATAATGGTAAAAAAATATGATAAATTTATATCATAACCTTAATCATATGATATCTTTTATGATCTTATTATTTTATTTTATCACCTATATTTTTATAATTAGTCATCATTTTCACTATTTTGGGTGTTAATTACATTGTTTCTAATGTATTTTTTCACTTATTATTTTTTGTCACAATTACATAGATCATTATTTCATTAAAAGTAGAATTCAAACCATTATGTAAATATATTATATATTAATTATATTATATTAATAATAAACCCATAAATTTTTGGATATGAAATGAAATTCATTGTTCATGTAGATGGTAGGTTATACGTTGGCATGAAAACTACAATAATTTCATCACCATATTAAAATAAACAAAAGTAAATGAAGTATGTTTATATTAGGATTATAGTATGACATATATATGTCATATATATTAAATATTTTTTTCACAATCTATATTTATATTATCCACTTTTAGTGTGACCGAATCATATCATTTTGAGGAGGCAGTATTCCACACTTCCATAAACAAGGATATCATATTTTCCCAAAATAGAAATTATAAAGGTATATATTATAGACAAAATCATAATGTATTATGAAAACATATATTTTCTATATATCATATAAAAACATAGTTTAAATCACAATTACCCACCATGAGAGGTGGTAATTAAAATTGATTGATATTTTTCATTAAGAGGTTGTTCACCATACAGAAATTGTAAATTTTTTACCCATTTTATGAAAGTTTTTGTTTGTGTAGGTTGACCCCTTTACATAAAACAATCAAAGTATATTTATTAAATTTGTCACAAAATATAATCATTTAATAATTTTAATTTTAATTATATGAGAAATAAGTAAAACGAAGTTGATCATTGAAGAATGTTACCTCGTTTTCATGTAACTCCATCTAGTTTATTCTGAAATACTTATGATGTGGAATTGTTCCAAAATGGGGGATTCAATAATTAAGGGAGGGAATTTGGGAAATTATTTTTCAAGGGATTTTATGAACTATATGGATTAATGTGGTGTGTGGAAGTGAGGTTGGAGATTCCTTTTTATAATTAAGGTGAAAAAGACTTTTGGGAACTGTCACAATATAGAATTTATGTAAATTAATTATCAATTACAAATAGATCCAAAGTGATTTATTTTAGAGATAAGAGGATTCTGAATATAAATCATCTCGTAAAATAATTTAATAACATTTTTGGACACATTATTAACCTTTATATTGGAATTAATTCTTAGTTATACCCTTATATTCTTACCGTGAAAACATGTATTTTTACTCATTATGGGTTAATATAGATACCATAAAATTCCCAAATAACCATGAATGAGTCATGGATGACATTTTCGTACCCATAAAATTAATTTGTATGATCATTATATTTTTATGAAGATAATATTATTTAATAAAGCATTAAAGTATTATTAATGTCAACTTTGACACTATTCATTTCATTCATTTTAAAATAATGTTAATTAAGATGATAATTTTAAACAAAAAATTTTCATAAATTCTATATATATTTAGGTCATATATAAAATCATTTTATGAAATTAGTTATCTTAAAATATAAAATTTTTAAAAATTTAATAACATTTATTTTATATGTCAATTAATTAAACCATTACTACACCATCATTGTGAAAGCATTTAAATTGAATATTTATCCCTTGAAAATTAGAAATAAGTTATCATAATTAAGAAAAACATTCCATATTTCTAATTAATATGTATAGTATATGATATAATTTTTATAATGATATATAAAAAATGTAAAACTTTTTTAATTCATGAGTGTTATATATTGGACATCCATGTGAATAAAATACTAAAAATGATCAAAGTCGTAAAACATGCTAAAAAGGCCATAAAATCGGCCCAAGATTGATTTCTATCAAACAAACATCTTTTAAAAATATTATTATATTTTTTAGTGTTTTCTTATAATACTTATAATATTATTTTTACAATTATGTTCTTGATTTATACATTTATATTGTAATAAAAAAATACAAAAGATACTATCCATATTGCCCCAAAATAAAAGGAATATATTTAAATAATTATCACCTAATAATTAAAAATATGGAATCAATTTTTCATAATTCCATACATATAAGATTCATTAATTAAAATAAAATTAATCATGTTGACAGAATGAGAAAACCGGTTTTTAAAGTTAAAATATTTAAAATATTAAAATGATTTTATATCCAAATTGAATATAAAATTTACTCCAGTGACCAATATTACATTAAAGGGTTAAATATTAATTTAATAATTCTTTAAATCTATTGAAAATACAATTAAACCTAATAAATTATTTAGAATAGTTTAATTAAAATGAAAAAATTTATCCTTATTCATCAAAACATGAAACGTATCAAAAAATAAAAAAAATTAAATGAATGTAAATTTTTATATTCATATATAAATGAAGAATTTTATTTTTTCATATATAATTTATGAAAATATAAAAAACTATAATTATAAAAAGTTCATCATCAGAAGGTGGTAAAACTATATGTATAAAAATATCAAATTTTAATTCATAATTATATATTTATTTTTATCTTATTCCTATAAAATCATTTGGTTAAATTTTTTAAAAAAAATTAAATACATAATATATAAATCTCTTTATTGGGTTTTACAATTTATTCCCTACAATTTAACTTCTAGGATTTATCTCATTATATTAGAAAATAATATTTTAATATTATATTGTTTTTGGTAAAACACGACCTTTCATGTAATGAAACCCAACTAATTGTTGTGTATAGTGAAAACATAACATGGTGTTATGTATAAAGACATCTACCAAGAAACTAAAAAATATTAAAAATGATAATATTGTAATGTATTGTGGTGTTTAAAATACAATGATGTTCTTCCATTATAATTTATGTGTCTTCCTTTTAGTTGAGAGGATAAAGTTTCAATTTATCTTATTCGTGGGATGTTTCCATTATCCACATCTCTATATGGAGTGGATGTTCTATATCATTAGTATCTTTATAAAATACTATAATATATTCTAGATAAATGGTTTATATGTCCATGTGCTTCAACTTGAGTGTACATGTCCTCTTTATCATGAAGTAAGATGGGTCAATGTAAATTTTCATTGATTATTGTGAACATTATAATAAAAAAAGGAACCTTTTAAATGGATTGATAAACTATTTTCTCATATACATAGATCCCAATAATTCACCAAGGTGTATCTTTGGTCATGAAATTATCATTTAATGGTGAGAATGAGGATATCTATGAGATTGCTTTCCATACAAGGTAAATACACTATGAGTTCTATTTAATTCCATTCAGACTCGCTAATAGACTAGAAAAAAACATATACATTATGAATAGTGACATTAGATATTACATCAAAAAATTTGTTTTAGAAATTATAGATGATATTATAATTTACTACAATTATATAGAGGGGCATAAAGTTAATTTTAAAACTAGGCTAAAAACCATTAGATGGGATATTCTTTATGAAATTTATAAAAAATGAGAGTTCTCATTGAATGAAGTCTCATTCATGCTATATATTATCACATGTAATTGGATATTTATGGACCCTTTAAATAGGAATGAAACTTTATTCTAGGTGAGGTCAACATATATGAGAAAAATTATATATTTCCTAAGATTATCTTGGTATCATCATTTATTTTTGATAAATTTCTCTTAATTTTAAAACCCTCTACCAAAACAATATCATAAGGGAGTATTTTTTTTTGAATAATAGATTTTTTGGAGAGAATCATGTAGTTGGAAAATTGGATAATAACTGAATGTGTACTTATACTATCCACATTTGGGGACCTTTTCATGGTATACAATGATGCTTTGAATACGGGATTAGGGTGCAGTGACTCCAGTTTTGGCCTTGTCAGACTTTGGAATATTCCTATGAATAATTCCAGTGCTAGGCAGAAAGACGATGTGCGATTTCAAGGCCTAGTGTTCCCAAAATTAATTTTAAAAAAGTATTAAGTTTTATTTATACTATGCATGAGGTGGGAACGAGTAATCTCTTAAACAATAGCTCAGATCCGAAATTTGAGGTCACGGTTGTGTCCGGAGCATGCCGTTTACCCTAGGTAGGGTGTAAACATTAGGGGCACGTGCTTGCTGGGAGAAAAGCCATCAGGGGTGTTTTTCTAAATAAATGGAAAAGTTTATTTATGAGTGTCGGCTCAAATAACCCTTGAATGGAATCTCAGATCACAAATCTGAGACCGCCGATGAGTTCGTATCATTGTGTTTACCTTAGGGTTGACCATAGTTGAGAAGGTGTGAGAGAATCATATTTCGAGTCTGCTAGCAGTTTTCTATAAAAAGGATATTAAGTAAATGAGCATCGTAAGATTATTTACCCTCTCAGATGGCGTAGGTCTGGCCGATTGCGATTCGATGTCCAAACGTTATCGGATCGCGACGAAACATCAGACTATGATTGATCAGGGTGCAGAAAACGCAACAGCGGATACAGATTTGAGGTAGGATTTATATTTTAGATTATGTATCCCTCTGATTTCTTATTTTATCTTTGGAAAATATTTATGTTTTTTCTCATTGTTATGGATTCTTTAACAATGGTCAAACAAGTAAAGGTCATTGTCTGATTAGTCTTCCAATTTCATGTTCTTCGTGTTCTTTGGGTTCTTCATCCATCAACTTTTCTCCTCACCAAATTGTCAATGAATAGAGGTTCAAGGAATATGTTTTTGATTATATAATCCCTAAGAGTCCAATTTAATACTTGGGATCACATTTTGGGCACCGGAGGAAGCGCAACGATGAGCAGAAGAATTGGTAACTTTTCGTGACCATGAAATGACGACGGATCATTGAGAGGAGGCAAGCACTGTAAAGGTATCATCCCAAGGATTCAAAATATGGACTCATATTGTGTTTTAGACCACTGGAGTGACCATGGTGCTTCGTGGATGATTTATGGTGGATTTCTGGTGGCTTTTACGGTGGTCCGAAAGCTTCGGTGGTTTCCGGTAGGGCGGCGGCGGTCCGATAGGCACTCTGACGATGGTCAGGCCAGACTGGTCTGGAGGCAATTAAACCCTTGTATCTTTCAAATGGGGTTTCTGATTTATGTGCCATCTATTGCCACATGACCATTTTCTTTGAGGAAGATCATTTCAGCATACTTTGAGTCATTTCATGTCGGGATCAATTCTCGGGGGCACAAAACGTCCATTTTTAATAAAAATAATATATTCATTATTATTCGGGAAAATTGTATCGAACTGTACCTATGCATATGATGCCTGATTGACGCGCCATCAATGTTGTTGTGACAATGTAGTTGAGGCGGAGATTTCAACGCAGATTTTGGGTTCTTAAACTGATATAGTGGTTCGGGACCTACAAGGCCTGTTTTGGGCGTTTACGGAGAAACGTTACTTTTTCACCTGATGTTCATTTTTTGGATGAACGAGTAGTCGATCTCATGTGTTTTTTCCAGGGGATCGCAAGAGTTCATTCCATTGGATGAGTATCGAGATCGACATATGGGCCCCATCGAATCTTGCTATGGTGAATTGTAACTTTTTCATCTGTTGTCCATTACCGGCGAGTAAATAGCCTATCTTGTGTGTTTTTCCACGTATATCATGGTGGTGGCCTCAGTATATACCTAGGAGGTGCGTAGTGTGGTGATGTCGCGGGTAACTCGTGTTAGCATTTTTTGGACCACTATTGGATGAGGGTACTCCCTTGGTTCGTTCTTTTAAGGGTTCATGTGTAATTACATCCTTAGTATTGGTTTGTAATCCCCTCAATATGGTGTTTTCCTGATAGAGTTGTGGCATCCCTTCCGTGGGTCTGTAGTGGGATCCCCTAGCTTCACTTCCTGGGATAGAGTTCTTGGTATCGCTATTACCGCTCATCCACAGGCGGTGATCCCCTATCTAGTAGGATAATCCTATAGGATTTGAGGCATCATCGGTTATATGATCCCCTACATAGTCGGCCATGCATATTAGGGTTGTGGCATCCTCGGTTATACGATCCCCAACTTAGCATGTGGTTTATAATAGGGTTCTGGTTTTGTCGGGAATACAATCCCCTACTCGGCACATGGTTTTTTGTAGGTTTTTGGAATCATGGGTTACACGATCCCATACTCAGCATGTGGATTTCAGTCTGGTTGGTGCATCTTCATTATGATCCCCTACATCCCGAATTATACCATATGGGGTTTTTGGTATCATCATGACCATCTTCACAAGGGGAACCATCCTCTATCAGATTGATTTGAAATGTATAATGTAAGATTGGGTTCTGGTATCCCCCAATGGATCCTGGGACTGATCCCCTATCTGTGATATCTTTGAGATACCAGAGTGGGTTCTTGTATCCCCTAGCAGACCCTAGAAGGGATCCCCTATCTGAGAAGTTTAGTGTTTCTACTGTTTCAGCATGATGATCTAAGTGATGATATCTAACAAGTGTGATCTCTCGGTTGGGTGTCTGAGATGTTGGTGTGAGACCGGGTGGAGTGTATCTCTCGGACGAGTGTCATCTCGGATGATAGAGCTCATGGACTGTGTTATCCTAGTTATGTACCTGTCACAGGTTATGAGGTTGGAACCTCATGAGGCTTGGTGCGTGAAATGACTATATATGGTTGTTCAAGGTATATGTATGGGAATAGACCAGATAATATGTTCATGGTGTATGTATGGGCACACACCTAAGCTAATTTGACTATTCATGTAAACGGAGGATTGTCTCAAGATGGATTTTTTCTCTCATTTAGGTTCCCTCGGGCTGGGATGAACTGATTATTGTCTTTTAGTTGCTCCCTTTTATTTTGTTTTTTTTGGTGTGCCTATGTAGTATTTTATATACTCACCCCTGCACGGGCTTTGCCTGTAAATTTCTGTGTCTTGAGCAGACCACAGGCCTTTCGACGGAGTTCTAGGGGGACCTGAAGCAGGCTGATCATAGTGAGCGAGACTGGCCAGGGTGTTTATCGGAGCTGCGTTGAGGAGCTTACCGGTGTTTTTTTTGGTATATTTTTCACTCCTTTTGAGCATGTTGGACACTTTTGTAGTTTTCCTTTGGTGGACCATGTTCTTCCCTTTTGTACTTATTTTGAACTCTGGTTTGGGATATATGTATTCATGCATTTCCTTTTCAGTTTATATATATATCTTCAATGTTTCATGGAGGTGTTTGTTGGTGCATGTGTACTGGTATTTTAGGATAATGCCTCCCATATGTGTGGTAGCCTAATCGGAGCTAGTCTCTATCCCCTGGCCTATTGGAGGTAGGCTTTGGGGGTTATGGCCCAAGCCTTATTGGGTCAGGTCATTACAAAGTGGAATCAGAGGAGGTTCCACCTTTTGGATCTGAGAGCATAGCTGGTATAGCTGTGAGCGTGGTTTGGGTTGCACAGTGGTAGTTTTATGATAATTTGAGTTCAGATTTCATGCCAGGGACTCCCGTGTTGGTATGATGGCTGAAATATAGATTCACTAGGACTCTGGTAATCTGTCTTTCGTCTCAGGAAATTTGGACACTAGACGTATGGACAAAATGGAACATGCATCATCTAGGACTGGGTTTTGGGTTTCCTTTGTTATTCTTGAGTCATCTCCCCAGATATACTCATTAACCATGGTGTGTATTTATTGTATTTCCGGATGACTCCACGATGACAGCTAGCACGAGTTTTTCAATGATATTTAGTGATGATCCTTCTCGTGTATAGGATGTGGACCAGGGCGCAAGTTCTGAGGCTGGACCTCCAGGTGGTCCGCTAGTTGAGCCACCACCTATTGAGAAGATGGTTGTACCAGTAGTGCAAGACAAGGTTGCACGCTTGCTGAGTGTGTTGTACGAGTTCCAAAGGCAGTGACCTTTGAGGTTTTGGGGTGATCCAGACCCTTAGGAAAATTATTACTAACTCGAAGCAGTCACATGAGTTTTCCGACATGTGAGGACACCTCCAGAGGAGATGATGGTCCTAGCGGCGAGCCTTCTGCGTGGTTCATCTAGGCGATGGTGGAGTTTGGTGATGCAGACCCATGATGATGAAAGGTTCATGTTGAACAAGTATGAGAGACTCTTCATAGAATATTTCTATCCAGTGACGTTGAGTTCAGTGCAGATTCAGGAGCTTATATAGCTTCAATAGGGGGGGCATGACTATGTTAGAGTACTCATCCAGGTTTATAGACCTATTGCGCTACTCCCTAGATATGTTTCGAGACCTATTCTTAAGGTATTAGACCATCAAGCCGGGGCTACATAGGGACATCTGATTAGGTGTGTTTTCCTTGTTCCTACCCATTAATACTTGTGTACTGGAGAGAGCCTTGGTGGTGGAGAGATTTCTAGCTGTTCAAATTCAGCCTGTAAGAGATGGGCACGTGGTAGCAAAGACATCAACATCTGGTATCCAGTGGCAGGCGCAAGGGTCAGGATGTGGCTGACTTTTCAGAAGGTGACCCTAGGATGGAGGAACTGAGGATCAGGGCTCCCAGTGCTCGCATGAAAGTTTTTCTCAGCCGTAAAAGAGGTGGTGTTACGCTTGCGACGGTTGTGGAAATCATGCTAGATATTGTCTGAAATCTCTTGATACTGAGAGGGATCCGGTCGACAGGCCACCATGGTAGCATCAATGTCTTAAATTTAGAGATCTTTAGGGTGGAAGATGTGGAAACAGAGCTGGTGCAGCAGTGAGGGGTGGTAGGTAGTATCAGATACCACCACCACCCCCCAAGTGGTCCACTTCGATCTCAGGGAGCTGGAGGGTGAGGCCGAACACAACTGCAGGCCTTAGAGGTTATTGACCCAGAGGATATGCGTATGGATAGTGGTACAACTTGTGTTCTTTCTACTTTCTGATGCAGTTTTATTAGAAACTATTTATTGGTACTCTTTCATTTTTGTTTATTTCTCGAGTTTTATTTCAGACGTTGGTAAGACCCTGTGTGGTTGTTGTTTGGAGTACTTCAAATTCATGAGGAAGATGGATCCTTTCCCCAACAAGACATGTTTTTGTGACGCGATTAAAACTCTGCGGGTGAGTCAGTGCCCCCCGAAGAGGATAGTATTTGGGTGTGGTGGACGAGTCCCTCTGACTTATGCATTCAGATAGTGGTATGTGTTGGCGAAATCACTAGAATGGGAGAGCCAGTTGAAATTTCGGTTTCTTTCCTTATGGTTATGACATTATAGGGACAAAAATTTCTATGTTGGGGAGGATGTAGCAACTTAGGTTATGGCCCTGCCATACATTCGAATATTCTTATGAATAATTCCCTAGTTATGTGCAAAGACGGCATGCAATTCCGAAGCCCGGTGTGCCCAGAAATAATTGTAGAAAAATATTATGTTTTTTATACTATCCATGAGGCGGGAACAAGTTATCTCTTAAATGGTATCTCAGATCAGAAATTTGAGGACACAGTTGTGTCTGAAGCGTGTCGTTTACCCAAGGCGGGGTGTAAGCTTTGCGGGCTCAAGCCTACTATAGGAAAATCCACAGGGGGTGTTTTCCTAAATAAATGGAAATGTTAATTTACCAGAGTTAGCTCAAATAACTCTTGAAAAGAATCTCAGATCATAAATTCGAGATCTCCATTGATTTAGTAGCATGGTGTTTACCTTAGGGGTGACATTAGTTGAGAGGGTGCGTGAGATTTGGATTTCGCGTCTGCCGATAGTTTTCTATAAATATAGAGTTAAAGAAAGGGGCAGGGTTAGCTCTTTTCCCCTCTCAGATGAAGCAGGTCTATTTAACAGTGATTTAAAGTCCAAACATTATAGGATCGCGATGAAACATCAGATGCTGATAGATCAGGGCTCAATGAACGCGACAGCGTATCTGGATTCGAGGTAGGATTGCTATTTTGGATTTTGTAGCCCTCTAATTACTTATTTCATCGTTGTAAAACCATTCTGTTTGTTCTAAATATTATTGAATTATTTAATGACTATCAAACGAACAATGGCCATTGTCTGTTTAATTTTCCAATAGCCTGTTCTTTGTGTTTTTCGCTTTCTTTGTCTGTCATCTCTTCGCCTCGCTAAATCATCAACGAATCGAGGATAAATGCATAATTTTGTGAATTTATCAAACCAAGGAGTCTTGATCTGTGGTCAGGTTAATGTTTTGGGAGCCATAGGAAGTGCATCAGAGATCGGAAGCGGCAGCTATTTTTCGTGATGCTGAAACGACGACGGATCGTCAAGCAGAGTCAAGTGCTGTAAAGGTGTCATCCCATGGATTCCCGATCTTGTCTCAGATTGTGTTTTGGACCACCGGAGTTACCGTGGTAGTCCGCAAACATTTTCTAGAGGATTTCTCGTTTCTTCGGCGATGGTATGGCCACTCCGGTGGTGGTTCGGCGTGGTAGTTTCTGGCACGGTGGCGGCGGTACGACATGTGCTCCGATGATGGTCAGACCAGACTTATCCGAATGCATTTAAACCCTTGTATCATTCAAATCAGGTGTCTGATTTACATTCCGTCTATTGCCATGCGACCCTTGCGTTTAAGATGATCTTTTGAGCATACTTTGACAACATTTTTTGTCAGGATATATTCTTGGGGGCAAGAAATGTCCGTTTTTAATAATAAGAATATAATTCTTATTATTTGGGAAAATTGTATCGAACCGTACATCTGCATACAACGCCTAAATGACGTGCCATCAGGGGCTTTATGAACTTTTAGTTGAGGCAAAAATTTCAAGGCCTATTATGGATACTAAAAAAAATAGTGGCAAGGGACGCATGAGGCTGATTTTGTGCATTTTTGGAGAAACATGGCTTTTTCGTCTGATGTCCGTTTTAGATGAACGAGTAGTCAATATCGTGTGTTTTTACGAGGGGATAGCAACAATGCAGTCCTTTTAATGAGTTTCAAGATCAGGGAGTGGGCCCCACCTAGGCTTTTTATGGTGAAAAGTATCTTTTTCCTCAGTTTTCCGTTTAGGGTGAGTAAATAGCATATCATGCGTGTTTTTCTGCATAGATCGTGGTGGTGGCTTTCGTATAGACCTATGAGGTGCGTAGTGTGGAGATGTTGTGAGACAACCGAGTTAGCAATTTTTGCACTAGTATTGGTTGAGTGTACCCCATTGGTTCATTCCTATGAGGGTCCGTGTGGCATTAAAACCTTAGTATAGGTTTGTGAGCCCCACAATATGGTGTTTTCAAGAGAGAGTTGCGGCATCCCTCTAGTGGTTCCAGAGTGGGATCCTCTGTCTTCGCTTCTCGGGATCAGTTTCCTCGTATCGTTGTTACCACTTAACCATGGGTGGAGATCCCCTATCTAGTATGTTAATTCCATATGGTGTGAGACATCATTGATAATATGATCTCATACATAGTGGGCCATGCATACTAGGGTTGTGGCATCGTCTGTTATACAATCCCTTACTCAGCAGGTGGTTTATAGTAGGGTTATGGTATCGTTGGGTAAACTATCCCCTACTCAGGACATTGTTTCTGTATGGTTGTGGAATCATTGGTCACACAATCCCCTTCTCATTGCACAATTTTTGGTAGGGTTGGTGCTTCGTTGGTTTGATCCCCCACATCATGAGTTAAACCGGATGGTGTTTTCGGCATCGTCCTAGCTATTTTCACACTAGTGAAGATTCTCTAGCTAAGTGTTGTGAACTATAGAATGTCAGATCGGGCTCTGGTATCTCGCAGCGAATCATGGGAGTGATCCCCTGTCTATGAGATCATTGAGAAATTGGAGTGGATTCTTTTATCCTCTAGCAGACCATAAGCATGATCCCTGATCTGAGAAGTTTAGTGTTTTTCTTTTTTCAGCGTGATATTCTCAGTGAAGATATCTGATGAGTGTGATCTCTCAGTTTAACTTCTGTAATGTTGGTGAGAGACCCAATGAAGTGTATCTCTCAGACGAGTGTCATCACGGATGACAGAGCTCATGGATTGTGTTCTCCTAGTTATGTACCTGTCATAGGTTATGAAGTCAGAACCTCATGATGCTTGGTGCGTGAAATGGGTATATTTGGTTGTTGAGGGTATATGTATGGGAATATACCTGAGTGGATGTTTATGGTGTATGTATAGGCATAAACCTGAGATGAGTTTACTAGCCGTGTTAGCCAAGGGTGTTCTTGAGATGGAGTTTCTCATTCGTTTGGGTTCCCTCCGGCTAGGGTGAGCTGACTTCTTTCTTTCAATTTCTCCATTTTATTTTGGGGTTTTATGGGGTTCCTACTAAGTATTTTATATACTCAACCCTACATGGGAATTTCTCGCATATGTTTCTGTCTTGTACAGACCACGGGCCTTTCGATGGAGTTCTAGGAGGACACAAAGTAGCTGGAGCTTACTGAGAAAGACTGACCGGGGGTTTTACCGGAGATGTGCTGAGGAGCTTACCGATGGGAGTTTTTGTCAGAGTTTTCCCTCTTTCTGAGTAGGTTGGATGCTTTTGTAGTTTTTTTTGTTGGGATATGTTTTTCACTTTTGTACTTATGTTACACTCTGGTTTGGGATAGATGTATGCTTGCATTTCTATTTCAGTTTATATATACACACATATATATATCTGTGTTGTTTCAAGGAGGTGTATGTCAGTGTGTGTTTACAGGTACCTTAGGATAATTCATCACATTTGTGTGGTAGCCTTATCAGCGCTAGTCACCTTCCCCTGGACTATTAGAGGCAGTCTTGGAGAGTTACATCTCGAAACCCATTAGGTCGGGTCGTGATAGTGTTAATGTAGAATGAAAAAGTAATATCATATGACTGCATGAAATTGAATGATCATGAATATAACTACCTAATTCCATCTTGAAATTTGAATGCAATGATTCTATAAGTGAAAAAATGGTGGCATTGTATCTTTGGGTACATGTCTGAAATATATATGGACAACCAGTGACTCAAGTATATATTATCACATAATGTGATGAATATGTTCCATTGAAGGTGGTTACAGTTGATTAATGAATATCACTTCTCAATCCACTACTATAGTGAGTAATAAATTATAGAGTAAGATGTTCTTGGTAGAAAGCATCTAGAAATTATATCAATTATTACAAGAGATAATGATTACATAATTATAAACAAGAAATTGTTGGGAATTGAAAACATAATGGGACATCATAATAAATAATTTTCTAAATTATTTCCCAACCATACCTCTAGGAAAATATAAATGACCCATAAAAAGTCAATATGAAAAATCAAAAGAAGAAAAATTTTATATGAAAGGAAAAATACAAAGAGATAAAAAATAGTGAATAATGAGTTTGAATTATGGGGTCAAGAATATGTGTATTATAAGCGTCTGAGTTAAAGAAGGAGCTTTAAGATAGTGCACATAGGTCAACCTTCTCCATCCATCTTGAAGGTACATAGATCTATCTACATCTATGAGACCACTAGTGGTGGGAAATTATGAATAATTTTATAATATAATATATATCAAGATGTTATTTATCTCGTCATGTGACGATGAAAGGATAAAATACAAGTGGATGAAGAAACTATTTCTCACACATACATCGAATTGAGAAAACACAACCCTTGAATTTTTCATTTGTTTCCCAAATATATCATGATGAAATAATTATAATGGGGTGTAGTGAACCTTCATACAGTAAGTGATAACTTTACAACAATTTGAGATACATATCAAATAATTAACAAGAACAGATATTAGTGAAGTGATGAGGCCGCATGGAACACCAATATCAATTTTATCTTATCGGGATGAAATATTACCCTTCATATTCTATAAGCATCTCCAACATGATATAAATAATTAGTTAAACATCAAAATATATAATCTCCATCAAAATATTGTCTAATCTGAGATGACTATATGGAAACTTATAGAAATGTTGGAACCATGCTGAATTGTATTCAAAGGGGGATGGGATCAACATATTACTCTTGTAGAGTTCTCAAATAATAATATATTCGACTAAAGAATACAATGGCTTCCTATGAAGACTATTATAGGAGGAGGTGAAAACCCCATACATTATGGGAATAAGTTGGAGAATGTAAACTACTAGGTTTGGAAATTCTTGAGGGAATAGTGGAAAAGGTCAATACCATTTAGTAGCACAGTAAAGATGATCAAAGTAAATAGAATATATAATGTGAAAATCATTGATGATATATAGATTTTTAGTTTTGAGATACAGACTCCTTCATATATCTCCATGGAATAAATTCATGACATCTGGGAATAATGGAATTATTAGTCCAATATAAGTAGGTGCCTTTGAGATCCCATATTTCATTAAAGTTGGGTCCTATCAACTAGCACTGCCAACTAACCTATCTCAGTTACATAATTTCTTATATTTATCCCTATTGAAAATTTTCACTCCAAAACTCTCAGAAATCCTGAATCTAGTTGGGGGTATCATTGGATTATGATCATTAACATGAGGAGAAGTAGGTGAATATAATTGATTATAGAGAAATTGTTACACCAAATAAGATAAATCACATGTTCCATGTTATTTATGGAAACTAAAAGTTTGAAGACATATCATGGTAATGGTAAGGGGAGATGAAATAGAATCAAACTCATTGGTTTTAGTTTGTGTAATGACAATTTAAAAGTAAATGATAATGAAGTGAGTAATATTGTAACAACTTAGACAATTTTAAATAAAATTATTTGTCTAATTAAATATATATTATGTGTAATGATTATTTAGAAAACTATCACATATTTTGTTTTATTATATCCAATTAGATTTAAAATACTATAATTAATCATTCCCATTGATATTATAGCTATTAAGTAGTGATAATATGAAAAGTATAAATATAGGGTTTTAAAATTCCCGTTTTACCTAGATAAATGATGCGATTACATTGAAAATAGGATCATACAATATGAATCCCATTTATTATATCTTATGAGGGAGATAGAAACTTTGGGATTTTCCCTAAACCATTCCCAAACTAAGATCCAACAACTAGTGTGTGATTGAAATCATTTATAGAATTAGTTCATCCTCTTCGAAAACATGACCCATACCATGTACGCCAAAGCACACTAATAAAATATCCCCACTACCAACCATTCCATTAAATCATTTTCTTTAGTAATGAAAAGATATTTATCAATACCCTAGTAATATTAAAAATTATATTTTATAGAATAAAAAATATATTTTCTTCTTGTTATTTTTACTTTATAAATTATTTTTATTTTTATACAATAACACACAGATCATATTTTTCGAAAACATACAATTTTAATTAATACATTTATATTAATGAATAAATTTATTTTAAGAATAAATGATTTTTAATAAAATATTATTATTACATAATGTTTATTATATTAAATTGGCTATATGATTTTGATGATGTTGAAACAAATTTTTATAAGAGCTCGAAAACATTAATTATAATTATACAACATATCTAAATATATGTCAATTATATTTTAAAAGTGAAAATTGAAATATTTATAAAATTATTTTTATAAAATAAATTTTATATTTTGAATCATCAAGGAAAAATTATTTAATAGTTAATTTTTCATAATTTCATAATAGAGACGAATTTGTGGAGAAAAATTAAAAATGGTACAAGTATAAGGTGTGTATTTTGATATCTCAATGACACAAAAGTAATTTTATAAAATCTAATAATGGTATCAAAAACCAAATTTATGTTTTACATTTAAATTAATTTGTTTTTATGTTGATTATTAATTTTTAAATCCTTTATTAATCCTCCAAAACCTATATTATATTTTTAGTTTTTAAAATCATTTCTTTAAGAACATGTCTCATTTTCACATAACAAAAGTCAATATTTTAAAATTACCAGACACTAAACTTATAAAATACTGAAAAAAATCATTATTATCTGAAACCCTGGTTAAAAACCATATAAATGATTGTGGTTTTTATTAGTATATTATATAGATTAAAAAACCCTTCATTAAAAAAATTAGAACGAACTCCAATATCTTTTTCTATATATACAGATATAATATCCCATTATTATTTCCTGAAGAAACATTATATCATGTCCTTTCTATCCCATAATCAATATAGAGTCCTCCTAGGGTTCCCTCAATCACTTAAGAAGCTCCTCCCATTATTTTGAATTACCCACTCAATGTAAGGGATTATCCCTTTCTCATATTTATTCAAACATCTTCATTATTTTATTCCTTTTACCGATAATTTCAAATATTGGGATATGTTCTTCTATATCCCCCCATAATTCCCTTAACATAAATAAATGATTAATGGACAATTTAAATCTTATTAATTCTTCCAATTATCATTTATATACAGCCGTTATGATGGGAAAATTTAACTTTTATTTTCAATGACAAATAATTGTGTGGTAAATTCTTATACCCACATCATATCAAGTATGTTCAATTTTACACAAATAATAATACATTATTTGGTACTTACATTTATGTAATTCACACTCTATAATAACAGGATTTAATGTGATTAAATATATTAATAATTTGTATGATCTTTGAGTCACACTTACACATGTACATGTTATGATTATGATTGAATCACCGAGATTGCACTCCAAGGAATATGGTAATGTTTTAGTCTCAAGACAAGACATGTATTGTGCATATGAGGCTATCCAAAGAAAATATTGTTTTTTTCTCTTCATGGTTACATTAAATTTTACTTATGAGTTCATGTTTATATTTATTGCCACATTAAAATGATACATTTATGTTATCATACTATTTTATGAAACAATGTTATTTTTTATGATTCTCACACCTTTTAGGTCCCATTGGTATGCCTATTTTCTAACATGTTATACCTTTTTCATGTTATAATTTTTTTATTCTATTACAACCCTTCATATCTCATCCATTTTTATGAATGCACCTTGGTTATCACATTAATTTTTTAAATTATGGAATAATATGATTATGCTATTGTTCTTTCCATATTGATGATATATCCCATGTTTTAATCAGTTATATAATAATCCTAATTACAAAATATGTTGTACTTCTTGATATTATGGGTTGTATAATTTTTATTATCATGTAATAAATCATGAATTAATGTGTAATAAATATGATGGAGATCATCATTCAAATTCGAATATTTCTTATTCTATTTGGAGTAATTTTATTAAGTAAAAAATGGGACATGTAAACATCATAGAAATTGAATTTATATATTGTGAATGTTTCAATTTATCAAAATTAATATTTAAAATGATTGAGTCATTTTATCGAAGAGACCTATTATAATGAGACCATCCTACACATTGATCCTAGAAGGTCCATAGAATAAATTTATTACCTTATTAGGGAAGTTCCATGTTAAAATGATACATCATCATTTTTTAAACTACACATTTTGATTTATATGAAATTCAATTGAATGAAGGTGTTGAAGGGATTATTATGTTAGAGATGAAATTTTTTTCATGAGAGTAATATTTAGAGAGTTTCCATGAAAATTTAGAGAAAATTTCTGAATTTGTTCATTGTGTATCAATTGTTTTCATCTATTTTTCTAAAAAATTTAAAAAAAAGTTCAAAAATTGAAGAAAATAAATGAATTTTTTAAAAAAATAATGAAAAGCAAGATTGTTTCATAGGGAGTTTGAAAATCATCATTACTAGACTGATGAATCATAAAACACATCACAAAATAGGTTGTGCATGTGAGACAAAGGTGAAGAATATATTTTATGAAAAACAATATGAAATGAAAAAACCAAAACAAACGACGAGGTAATTTATTCATTATTCGTGTATCCTTTAAGTTCCTTTACACTGTTCTTTGGTGGGGTGTGATAGATTTCATTATACTTTTTATGAATATTTTTTTGATCTTTTATTTTAAATATTAAATATTATATTTGATATTTTAACCTCATTTTGGACGATATATGTTTTCAACAACAAATTTTCCAACCTTTAACCTTATAATAAATTCATCCTTATTAAAATTCATCGTGATAAATTGTTGCATTCATCATTATTTGGTGGTTGATGTAGGTTCAATGTAGCCCTATTTTTAAGAAATTTTACATGTGTTATTATAGATAATATAACTAACTTTTTTCCTTGAATAATGTTTGGAAAAATTAACTATGAGGTAAACTATAAATTTCATGTATACGAATGAATGTTAAACAATTGTAAGTGAAAAGGGTAAATTTCATTAATAAAAAATTAAAAATTAAACCTGATTTTTATGTTATTTATTTTTTATAATTTATTTATTTAAATGTTTACATATAAAATTGTATTATGATAATCATTATTTATAAATATAAATGATGATGTATGGAAGCTTTTTGTATCGATGTTGAGATTTTTTTCATGGGTGAGAAAATGATTAAGTGTGGGGAAATTTTGTACATATATTTTCTATCAAAATTTTCATTATTTATCATATAACTTTCCATTGGGTATTTATTTATTAAATAGGGATTAATGCCTTATTTTTTATTTATTATATATATTTTATAGACATGAAATATTTTTAAATTATGGACATTTTGGATGAAAATATTGAATTCTTAAAGGACACTAACACATCGCACCCCTATGCGGAGTATCATAGTGTGGCACAATAGAATTTATAAATATGATGATCAAAGAGAGATGAAAATATCGTGATTAATTTCATGAAATTTACATTCACCTCAATAACATATCATTCACATGGTAAAAGAATCAGTAAAAGAGTTCACTACTTGTGTAGTAGGGTTGAAGTAGAGAATTGGTTGAGAATTCTAGAAAGAAGAACTCACAATGTAACATATTTGTCAAATTACGAAAGATCACGAAGTAAAATAACTACTAATTTTTTACCAGTAGAAAATTTATGTTGTGGATTTTCATTTCACCACATTAATATGGAATTCATTGTGTAAATTTTAGGCATAAACTCTTACAAAATTAAAATATTTTTTTTTTCATTTTCTAGATTTTTTATGGGGATTTGTCTAAAATATATATAATGAATAAGAGAATCATATAAATGTAGTTCTATGTAAATGAAAATATTGAATTAAAAAGAAAGGATTTTGAACACTAAGATGCTATTAATATTGTTCTGACTTTGTTAAAATTTGTTGATCTTTATTTTTTCCTCAACATTCTTATTTTCAAAATTTATATAATTTTAAATAATCATAAATTTAATTCTAGTATATTTTTTCAATTTAATTCCCATTCATTATTATAAAATATCTCCACTATGGTTTTTGGTTTATTTATCTTCTAGGATCTCTTGATAATGATTGGTTAATCCCAGTAGGAAAAAGATGAATCAGTTAAAGGGTATTCATATCAAAAAAATACCATTGCTCATAAGATATATTAATTCAAAAGTATTGTGTTATAAAAACAATTTTAGTATATTAATAATTGTCTCATTCAATTAATACATTAAATTTTTAATGAATAGAATAATTATTAAGGTAATTAATTCTTGAAAATTGTATTCAATTATTCTTCAACTTTGGAAAGATGATCACAATATGATTTTGTTATTTTAATTTTTCAGAGAATCATAACGGTAGATGGTAAAAAATATTGAGGGGGTTTTACCCTTTCTCTTAGTGAAAAAATATTAATGTAGATATTTTATATTTATTTATTGGAATGTGAATTAGAATAAATTGATTTAGTAAAAAAACCAATGTAAATTGATTACCCTCTCTTAAGTATTTTCTTGCTACATAGTTTTTCATTTCAAATTAAGTTAATATATTAGTAAATTTATTTTAATTAGATGACACCAAATACAGTCACAAGTTTTCATTATATTCATTATACTTTGTGGGATTGACCTAACACATCCATTATTCTAATCAAATATTGATAGGGTTTCCTTATAAAAAAAATTAAAAATATTTTTTCCTCTGGGAATTCATGATCCCCTTGTAAAAATTATATATTTCATAAATTTCTCATATTTTATAAAAATATAGTTATAAATATCCACGTATATTTTTTAATAGAAAATGGTTCCTTCCAATTAATAAATTTTTATAACAATGTATGTATTTTATGAGTTCATATGATACCATGTAGGGAAATAAAATCCACTGTATTTATTTTTAGAAACATACAATTCGAATTAATTTTAAGGTGATACATTGCATTTATTTTTCTTCATTATTAAATGTTATTGTCATGTGTCTGTTGGGTGATCAATGGTTGATTTATGTCATGGAATAAAATTATGTCAAAGATCATCATAGTTTAATTGATATTAAAATTTGAAAACAATAGAAAACATTTTTGTGTCTTGGGAGTCACATAATCATAATGAATGATATAAATGATTCAATGGGAATGAAAAAAGGTAAGGTGTTATTTTGTCTTTCTCTTAAAATAAATTTAATCTTTTTGATTGCTTAAGATAAATGAGATTCTAAGTCTAAATGAACTATAATATTTTATATCATTATATCTAAACTCATAAATTAGTGGAATGAAAAAGAATAATCACATTTAAAAAATAAATAATGGTTTTAGAATAGGAAAATTTATTGATAAAAAATTACACAATATTTTGTAAAGGCATTATATGGTTTAAAAATAATTTTCCATAAAAAATTGTGTGTTTTTATTATTATGACTAAAAATAAATAAATTTCAACCAATTTTTGAAAATTATTTTCAAATATTATATTTTAAAATTGAAAACATCAAAATTAACATGTTATGATATTTTGGAATTTTTTATAAATGGTTGTATTTTTAGTGAATAGTGATTTTTTTTCAAAATATTAATTCCATTTAATTAAATAATGTATCATAATTGTACCATTATATTTTAGTTTTAGAAATAAAGTGACAAATGATCCCTTATATTTAGAACAATTTAATTAATTCTTTTGAATAATCTTTCTTCATTATTTTGATATAATTTATTCTTTATGTTTTATAGAACATTTTTCAAAAATATATTTTATATTTTGTTTCAAAAATTTATATTAGTATTTATTTAATCATCTTCAGGATATTAAATATAGAAAATTTTAAAAAATATTTTGAATTAAGTGGTTCAAAGTAGGTAAATATGACTCCATTATTTTCATCAATTATAAATAGTAACAATGATAAATATTAATAACCCTGATAATGGTAAATTTGGTAATAGAATGTTAAATACATGATCTATGGTATTAAAATAAATCAAACTAAATCTTTTATTTCAATGGATGGAAGAAATTAGACGATAGGAATAAAAAATTTAAATCTATGGTTTTACGGCTCATACATTATCAATGATTTTATTCCAGAATAATTGTGCCTTATATTATATAAAACTATAATCATATAACACATAGAAAAATGAATAAAAAATTTTATTAAATAATTAAAACAATAAATTAGTCTATTACTACACCCATGAAGTTTCTAATTATTAATTTTTTTTAAAAATATAAAATGAAAAAGGTATAATTGGAGAATTTAGAATATTTTAATCATCATGGATCATCACCCCATGAAAAAAACTATAGAAAAGAAATAAAATATTAGTAAAAAATAAATTTTTTAAATGAAATATTATGAACATTAATATGAATTTTAATGAAAATTGTATGAATAAAAGAAAAATTATTTAATAGATGTAACATGAAAAATTAGAATAGTAACAGGGAATTTTTTACTAGTAACCCAACCATTTGATTAATAATATGAACATTGGTGTTTATGAACAATGGGAATTGTAACATTTGTTAATAACCTTACCACTAGATTTACTATTTTAAAAATGTATGAAATAAAAAATTATTGTATCTGAAATGACATATATTTTCCTCAATCAACATAGTCATGGTATTCATAGAATATTAATTAGAACTTCTAAGAGATGTAGTGTTACAGAAATTCGCCCATAACCAAAACAAATAAAATAATCAAAATTTTAGGATTGAAATAAATAGACTACAAGAGAAGTTCAAACCAGTGAAGATCATCGAAATGAAAATTTCAGTTGGGAAACCCCTTGAAATTACCATAATAACACGCAATACCATTAGGGTGTTTTTTGGGTGCTAAGGGGTTTTTTGTAAAGACCAAATTATCTTAAATGATTAATGTATGTTATTGGAATTAAATTTTTATTACTTGAAAAACATTACTATTAGTATTTTATTTTATAAAACATTTTTCAGAATAATATTAATTTTATAGATTGATTTTTGAATACAAATTAAATTATATTTTTAGTAATTATATATAGTTTTATAAAAAAATAATGTATTCAATATGATGATTATTTTCAATAAATATTCTTTTAAAATAGTTTATATTTAAATAAAAATTATTATAATATTTTACAATTACCTTTGATATTATTATACGGGTCGAAGATTTTTATATGTCATAAACAATGTTAATTTTCAATAAAAAATGGGTTTTTATTTTAAAGCTAAAATTATTTTATTTATAAAATTATAATGATGAAAAATATTATATTTTAATTTAAAAAGTCAAAATATGTTAGGGTGAATTTATGAGAATTTTATAAAATAATTAAATTTATAGTGACTATTAACAATACAGTTTTATTTTATGAGCATGACTTATGAAAACATATATAAATATAGGATGAAAATGTTTATGGAATAAAATACATGACATATAATTTATAATAATGTATTTTAATGTTTTTAAACCAACTTTGAAACATTAAAATATCTTTATAAATTTTAAAATATATATTATGATTTGAAAAATTATAATTTATTCAAAAGAAACATTTACTTGTCCAATGCAATATTAAAATATGGTTTTTGTAATAAATAGTTATAGTACTATAAAACATGAGTAAAATACCTAAACCCATGAGTAAAATTCACAGGGAAGACAACGGTTTGGTTTTTTCCACATTCTATACATCCAAGACATATATTTGGAAAATATTAAACAATTAATCTTATTTTCATTGAAATACCCACTCATCCCCAATTCGCGTCCACTCCAAATAAATAATCCAGGAATTTATTTTCATTTTAACTACGTATGATCTACTAAAATGTGGTCGTAAGTCATCAATTTGTCATCCTCATTTTTTATCAATCAACTATTCATTGTAAGGGAATTCTCCAGTTCCTCTCTTTCATTCAAGTACCACTTTGGGGAATGTATTATAAATTTTTTATTACAATATATTCAGACCAATTTTTATTTTCTAAATACTCCCAAAATTGTGATTATTAAATGGGATACACTATCTCACCCCACTTTCCAATTTATTTATTCCTCATTTTATACTATCATTCTCATGAATTCAATTCTTGAATTTCACTCCATCATATAAAAAAATATTATTTTATGAATACCTAAACCATTTATTTATCAAATTTTATTCACATATATATAAATATAAATAAAAAATAATTTGTTATTTTATTTTATTAAAATCTATATTCCTATTATATAGTTTAAAAATGATGGAACGATCAAGTATTTCAATGCTTATGTATGTAGTAATTTTATGTGAAAACACACTTTTCTTATAACCTGTTATTCTTGAATTGATTTATTTTGAACATTAAAGATCACATGAAAAATAGCATGTTTACGGTGTGTTATAAATTATCACTAATGGATTAGGAAAATAATTACCATACAAATATGACAATTTTTAGGATACCTTAGTGAATAACTACTTTAATTATGATTTACAACACATTAATGATTAAACATTATGTTACACCTATGGATGTGTAATTTTAATTTTTTTAAAACCATTTGTAATGGTATGATTCATGATAATTCGATTATGATATTCCTTTTGTTTTCATTTTCAATGTTACCCCTCATGGTCACCATAATAAATATCTCTTTTTCATTCCCTTATTGGGATTTATTCTCACATTATTGTTTTGAGGTATGTCCCTCATATATGAGATGTATGAAAAGTAATATAAAAAGAACCTGTTAATAATCCTTTTAATTGGATGAGAAGATTTATAATTTTATTCATTTAATATTTTTCTAATTTCCATGAAACTAAATTTTAAAATATATTTTGGGTTATTATGTTTTTTACCATGAAAATATATTTTTATTTACTAAAATTCTAGATGTCTTAATTTTTATCAAATCACGTATTAGTTATTTGTGGAAATTAGTACTAGAAAAAATAGTATGAACCACAATGAAATTTATTAATATAAGAAAATATCTTATAATTTTGATTATTTATTAACAACTTGTTCCAAATATATTTAATCTCTATCTAGAAACTAATAGTGAATGTGTTTTTTGTATAGTAACACATATGTTTAATATCCATTAACAGTGTATGTTGGGATTTGACTCGATACTCATCTAGTGCATGATAGTGAGCCTTATCATACACAAGGTTTGATTGCCTTGAGTGATATGTTTATTTAACCTAATTATTTTTAGAAAAATATATAAAGGAAATATAGAAATTTTATTATTATGAGAAAAAAACCATTAATTATTTTTTTAAGATATAAAACCCCTTTTGATTTACCGAAATACTAAAATTAAAAACTTTTGTAGTAATATTTTTCTCATTCTGAAAAATGGTGGGAAATTGGGGGAATATTGTAAGTAATGTGTGATATGGATAATTTAATGATTTACTTCCTAACATGATGTAGGATGGTATAGAAAACATCATGAGGATGATTAATCGACTACATCTAGTTATGAATAATAACACGAATCTAGTAGACTTCCTAGATTAACATTCAATGGACCAAAATATAGATGAGTCCTTTATTGATCGTAAATCACCTTCTTTAGTATATCTATTGATCCATTAATTTATATTGAATTTATTACAACACCTGAAATATTATTTTTGGAACACCATTATTTATATTTTGAAAATTTGTTTTCTGAAGTATACCACTAATATAGAGAAGCTGTTTAGTGGTAGATAATTATTAAAAAAACTAATAGATAGGATTGATGGAATGGAGTGGGAATACATAAGAACAATAATTTTCAATAATTATATTCCACATTATATGATAAAAAATGGGGAATGAATTTAGAGATTTGATGATGAGAGAAATTGAAGTGGTGGGAAAATAAAAAATGAACATTATAAGACATTCTCGATACACTTAAAGAAATGTTATGGATCTTTAGGGAGATAATTATTTGTACGTATGTGAAATAATCCCACATATGTAATGGAATATAGAATACTAGGACAATATTATCCATTAATATATAATGTGTAGTGCAATGTTGGTTGAAATGGAGTTTGGAGAGACACAATGGTCACATATTCTAAATTAAAATAATTGTTACATTCTATATATATAAAGAAGATAAAATTTTCATATTTTTTAAAAACATTAAACGAAATATTAATTTTCCTTTAAAGGGGATGCTATGTTCGTTGGTGTACATGAAACAAAACAACACGTTTCTTTGAAATATTATGTTGAACACAATGCTGAGCATACTAAAAAATAATAATATAATATTATTTTTAATGGTAGTTAACACATAGCTGTTGTATTGGGATGAATGGATATAACTAACTAAATCATGACTATACTTGTTTTTTATGTGTTTTTACATTTATCGAATAATTTTTAGAGGCATAAAATAAAAATGAATCCAAATTTAATCCTAAATACTCTAATATACATTAATAAGTCAATTTACCACCTTTTGATGGAGAACCCTCATTAAATCTTGTTTTGGTCACTTTTATAAGTTCTATTTGACCAAATATTATTATTCTTTAGAATCATGACATCAAAATTTAATTTGGATTAATTTTTTTATTTTTATGATAATATAGATTTTTTTATTATTAATGATAAATAATGTATTTTAATTGAAAACTACCTTTTAATATAATTTATTTGTATAGTTATTTAATCTTTATAAATTTTTATAATGTGCAATTATATTATATTTTTTCCATTTAATCATATTTTGGTCATTCTAATTAATTTCACTTTGAAATTGGATATAAACTAGTATCAATATTTTGATATTTATTATTTCTTAACAACAAGCTTTTTGTTTTGACAACGAGAATTAATTTTATAATATTTCCTACCAATTATGAGTTTTCAATATGAAAAAATGGATTCAATATGTGGAATCAGGAGTTCCAAATTATGTAAATAGGTAAATTTTGTTTTGAGACATTATGAATTTTTACTTTAGTAAAAATTTTATTTACCATTGTTAAAGGTTGAATCTGGTTAATATGTGTAAAAAATATTATTATAGTAATATAAAATAACCCTAACATGTATTCTAATACTATTGGTTGACAAATATCCGACCATGGGCATCCTTGGGTCGATTTTGGGACCCCTTAGAGCCACATGGGAGTGACAATGACACTTTAAATTAATTAATTTAAAGTAAAGACATAAATGACAAAAACGTATATCTCTTAGTAAATAAATTTTTACATAGTATTATATAGGTTTTGTATTAGAAAATATGTATTCAATGAAAATATAAAAATATTTTCTACATCATGGTATTTGTTTAATAATTTTTAGACATCAAATAAAAAAATTAGTTATGACGCAATAATGATTCACGGTTTACGTCATTAATGAATAATCTTAAGAAATAAGATTATAATGATTAAAACAGTATCCAAAACATGCCCATTTTATATTGGATGATTTTATATCAAGTATGATTCTTCTTATCAGCGACTTTAATATTTTTTATCCCTTTATCAACAACAAATAATTATATAATAATATAATATTTTTAAACATTCATGAAGAGCCCCTTCTCCCCCTTATAAAAAGCACTCACTTATAACCCATTACACACACTTCTCAAGATCCTTGGCTTGTACATCCTCTACCTAATCAACCTCCCTACATCCGCCTCCTTCACTTAGAAGCCTTCCCATAGGCAGAAGTCAACTCAAGCAAACCTTTTGATTCAAACCAAAGGAAGATACCTAATTTAAAAGTAACATCTTTTCTTAAGTTATTTTGTTATATTTTAATTCCCAAACACCATAAAATATTTTTATTCCTTTATTTTATAACAACACCAGTATATTAAATATACTAGGCTGTTGTTATGAGAATTATTTGAACTACACATACACACACCTCCATCTAATGGGTAATGCACATGATGTTTCTGTGGACGGAAAAATACTACCACACGATACGTTGATTTTTTAATATTCACGTACCTTCTCTCATGGAGGACATTATGATGACACTATATTTAAATATGATATATATTATGTTTATGTTTTCTCTATTCTTCTATAAATTTTATTTACAAACATACCATTATGCTTTCCAATATATGTAAATACGATAATTTCAATTAAGGATGTGCGGACTACCGCCCCCTCAAGGTGATATGATTTGTTCATTACATACATGGAATTTATAAAGAACGACATGAATGAAATTATGTAATATATATATCATGTTATATTATACTATAATTATAATAAATCTATGTATTATTATGTTTTCATTCCATTAAATATGAAATATAAATGAAACTAGTGTTCATGTGTACGCAGGACTTAACGTCTCCTTGAATGGTGCATTTCATTTCTTATATCCAAATATTATGTAATATTATGAATACATAAATATAATGGATATATATGATATCTAAATCATGAATATCATTATAGATATATTGGATGTAAAGACCCAAACTTTTTGAATTGTATTTTTATTTATTCTTGAACTATTTAATAGAGATGTTAACGGTTAATGCAGAAAGAAGAGTCGATGGCTTCATCTAGTAGACTCGAACCTTATAAATCCCACTTATCAGAGCTTGGTAAGGAGGTATAATATTTGGGCTTCACTTTAGACCAAGTCCATGCCGAACTCCAGCGTGTCAAGCTTGAACGGAACTGCCTACGGGAGAAGTTCAAGTTATTGGAGATTACTACTAGGGAAATGTTATCTGAGCCTCCCTCAGATTCTCTCACCATAACACACCTTACGCTTAGGTCATATGCTGGTTTTATAAGGGGATATATAACGAGAACATAACATCCTTGTGTAATCCTTGGATTTAAATAAAAATTGGGATTTCTTCTTATGATTAAGTCTGTGAATTTTCAAATGTCCGGATAAAAATAATATGCATATTTTTGATGAATTCTAGGAAAAGGATATGTGAAAATATTTATTTAAACCTTAAATAATTAATTATGTGTAATTATTTTCAAAAAATTCTCTTCTACAAGTATGTTTAGTATGAAATCTAGAGTCTAATAAGATCAACTTAGTTTTTGATGAATAATAAATTATGAATAGTGATTTTATGCTTATGATTAGTAATGTGACCAAATGGATTATTAATCTCACTTAAAGAAAGTATTAATATAATCTGGGGACCTTGATTAAGGAATATGATTCCATTAATAGGTAAATAACTATTTCAGAAATTATTATTCAGGTATTAGTTTTTTCGGTTGAATATTGTTTTTTAATTATATATTAAATTAAAATTATTTAGAAAAATATTTTTATATAATGGATTTTTTTGAACTCAATGCATCGATATTATGTTAAGGTAATTTTTGGGGATTTTTCTGATAAAAATGAATTTTCGGTGAATAGTGTATTTATTTAAAAATTAAATAAAAATTATTTAGAAAATTATTTTTATAAAATGGAGTTCATTTTTGAAATTGGAGCATCGATAATTCGTTAAGGTGAAATTTTGGTGTTTTTCTGAGAAAGTTGAATTTTTGATTAATAGTGAAAATGCAGTTTTTAAGTTATTGGTGTTTAATGACATCATTAAATGATGTATTATGTATGTAATCAATATGGTCGACATATTAATAGTAATATAATGTGTGAGGTGTCCCAAGAGGCCAATACCATGGGCAAATACCATGGGCAAGCCCATTGTTTTTCCAATACCTCCAATGAGGTGTCCCTTGGCCATTAATGCCTTGTCCCCTCACTTTACCTATAAATACCCACCCTTTTCTCCTTTAGTTTTCACTCACAACTCTCCCTCAACTAAGATATGTTCTCATTACCTCTCAAAGGGTCCTCTCAAGGTGCCCCCAAGCCCCCAAGGTCTCATCCTTTGAGTTTTAAGTGTTACGTTTTAAGGTAAGGGATCATACCCCTCTCTATCTTTCCGAGTACTCTTTTTTATGTCATTTATTTTATGCTAAAATTTCTTATGTTGAAGGATATTCTTTTATATTCATCCTATTATCCTTTTCATGTTCATATAATGAGAGTCCCACTCTTTCTCTCAGAAATTCATTTTAGGAATGTTTATGTGGCACCATTAGGCTGCCAAATTTTTAATGGATTCTTTCACCCTTCTCGTATTCAAGATCTATTTTCTTGTCAGTCTTTCATGTTCCTTTTATTATGTTTTGGTATGATCTCTATATATATCATACTGATCTTTTATGTTCATATTATGATAGAGCCTATTTTATCTTGTCAATTCAGTTTTTTTTTATGTTTTAAGTTACATCGTTAGGCTACCGAATGTTCATAAGAGAAATCTTATTTTCTTTCCTTAAATTTTTTTTCATTTCATTTGTTATATCTTTCAAATTTCATTACCACATTCTTATATTGATTATATTCTGTCCCTCAACTATTTTATGTATCATTTATGAGTGGGTGACCCAATCCCCCTCTCTTTTCAATGTTTTCTAAAACCCTGAAACATAGCTGTTATACTGGAGAATTTTCGTCTCAAAATATCTTTCTCTTTTTCTCAAATTCTATTATTTTGTTAAGTAAATCCTCATAGCTCTTTCATCTATATGGTTATTAACATATATATATATATATATATATATCAAAATGTGCTATTTTAAATTCTAGGATTTACCTACATGAAACCTGCTTTCCTTTTTCATGGGTTTAATGTGACATAAAGATCACTTCTTTAAAGCAGTTTTTTTAAAATATAATGACTATGAAATGAAACCCATTCCTTTTATTCTATATGGGTTGTTTAGGAAATTATTGACGATGATATATGTGGCTCACATGATAATAAATGCAAATGTAATGGTGTTCCCTGATATAAGTCCAATGCATTGGATAAAGACTAAATCTCTAGAGATGAACATTTTTAACGACGCCTTGGTGAATAACCTTGGTAAATTTTAATGACACCTTGGGGATGGAAAATGGTGAAATGGAAAAGATTTTCATTGTTAAATATTGTAGCCACATCTTCAAGTTATGAAATACTTTATTTTTATTATGATATGCCTCGTTATTTCTTTCTCATTCCTTAATGTTATTTTTCATTACTTTATTGATCTATCTCAAGTTAAAATGTAAAATGTTCCCCTTGTTTTCCTTACTGGGCCTTCTGCTCACCCTTTCTTTTGATGTATGTCCCCAGGTTGTGAGAAGGAGTAATGAACCAAGGATGAAAATAAGGAGAAGCCTTTCAATTGTTTAAGAAGAATGATTTATGTTTTCATGTTTTATGTTCCTGGATTCCAAGACACTAAACCTTAAAGATCCTCAGTTTTGTACAATGTAATGAAAAGTTATGTTATAAAAAGGTCGGATGTTATAGTTGGTATCAAAGGATGGTTTAGTTATTTGTGGAAATTAGGCTATGAAAACGTTAGGAATAACCCTATAGAAAAGTTTTAATATAGTAAATTTTCCTTGAATTTTTTTGAGTATTGAGTTAGTGGTTTATCAAATAAATACATCCCTATCTGGATACGAGCTGGTAGAGGTGGCTCTGGCAAAGATGTACATAGAGGTAAATCCTGAAAACACTTCTTTGAGCTAGACTCGAATGGGAACTAGTGCGTGATAATGGGCCTTGATGCACTCTTGGTTACGACACTCCCGGGGGTTACGTTTGGTTAATCACAAGCTTTTTATGAATAATTATGAAGGAATTATAGAGAAATATTATTGTTTGAGAATGATGTTTTAAGATGTAGAATTATCTATAGATAAAAGATTCATAAATAATACAAGATTCTCACTAAGATTTTATTATTTTATAAAATGGCGGCCAATAGGAGGAACTGTTCCAATGGTGACCGCAATGGACCATCCGCTGACGGCCCTCCGGTGGAAGCCGGAATAGAAACATTCATGCCAATGATGAACCAATTGACTCATGTTATGATTAATAACTTAAATCAAGCTGAGAGGAAGATCTCACGACGAAGGGAACAACATTCTGTGGAGTCCTTCATGCGTCAATAACCACCAAAATTCAGTGGATCTACTGACCTGCTGGTTGCAGAACAGTGGATAAGCTCCATTGAAATGATCTTTTCTGTACTTCATTGTTCGGAACAAGAAAAATTCACCCTTGCTGTTTACTGCCTAGAGGGGGAATCTGATCACTGGTGGTCACTGATCAAAAACACGAAGCCAAGAGGATAAATGGAAGCCTTAGAGTGGGAAGATTTCAAGGGAATATTATTCAATAAGTATTACCCTCGTTTTATGAGAACGAGAATGGAGAACGAATTTCTCGAGCTGAAGCATAAGGAGAATGAATCTGTTTTAATCTACAAGATGAACTTCACAAGGCTTTTTCTTTATACCTCAAGCTTTTTCATGGACCCTAATGGAAAAGTTGATAGATTTTCTGGTGGATTATAACCTCATCTGCAGAAGAATCTAGCCAACCCAGACAATGATAGCTACGAAGAAATAGTTCGAAGTGCTATAAAAGCTGAATTGGAGTGTGGTGACGCACAATGGTCTAACAAATCTATTGAGAAGAGGAGAACTCTAGAACCAAGATTGGGAAGAAGCTTTGATCTGGGAAGAGGTTGAATGTAAATGCAACTTTCCACATGCAATAAATGTGGGAAGAAGCATCCCTGGAACTGCTTGATCGGAAGTGGAAAGTGCTACAAATGTGGAAAAAGAGGCCATATTTCTCAGAATTGTCGTAGTGATTTGAAGCCTCAACTCCCCAAAACTAATGATAGAGGAAATATGGTTCTGTCCCTACCCGAAGTCCAATGCTTCATGTGTGGAAAACTTGGAAACTATGCTAATCACTGTCCAAATCTTAGGGCAGTGGAGGGGAATCACCATCAACCTCAGAAAAGGCTAGGGGAGCAAGGTTGTGCTTTTTCTTTCACAAAAACAGAATTTTATGCTCCGAATAACATGGTATAAGGTACTATTGTTGTCCTCTCAAAACTAGAAAGTACTTTGTTTGATTCTGGTTCTACGATTTCCTTTATTTCTTCCAAGTTTGAAAAGAATATTGAATCAATCCCTAAACTGCTAGAAGTAGATTTTTCAGTCAAGACTCCAAGTGGGATTATCTATGCATTAATAGTGTTTAGAGACTCTAGTGTTTACATTAGTGAGCACATTCATATCAAAAATATAGTAGTCATTCCCATGTTGGAATTTGATGTTATACTAGGGATGGACTGGCTCTCAAAGTATAATGCTAAGATCAAATCCAAAAGTAAGGAAATCTTAGTAGTATTTAATGAAACACCTACAAATATCTTCCAAGGAGAGATATCCCGACCTAATCCTTGTCTAGAGGAACCTCCTATAACCTTATTTATGGAGTTAATCAGCGAGGATGAAGAAGTAAAAGGGAAGATACAAATAGAAGATGTTCTGATTGTTCAAGAATACATGGACGTATTTCCTGAGGAGTTACCTGGACCTCCCCCAGAAAGATAGGTAGAGTTATCTATTTAACTCGTACCTGGATCTCAAATGATATCAACAACCGCATATAGAAATGAAAATTTAGAGCTAGAGGAGTTAAAGTAACAACTCCAAGACTTGTTGGAGAAAGGGTTTATCCGAAAGAGTGTGTCTCCTTGGGGAGCACCAGTTCTCTTTGTGAAGAAGAAGGATGGATCAATGCGGCTATGCATTGATTATAGAGAACTGGATGGTATCACAGTGAAGAAAAAATACCCTCTTCTAATAATTGATGATTTATTTGACCAACTTTATGGGGCTCAATTATTCTCCAAGATTGATCTTCGATCTGGTTATCATCAACTGAGGGTGAAGAAGGGATATATTCCAAAGACCGCCTTCCAATCAAGATATGGGCATTATGAGTTTACTGTTATGCCCTTCGTCTTAACCAATGCTCCTGCTATTTTCATATATTGGATGAATAGAGTCCTTAAGGAATACCTTGATAACAGTGTGGTAGTTTTTATTGATGATATTATGATATATTCAAAAAGTCATGACGATCATGAAGATCATCTGAGGGTCATTTTGAAAACTCTGCAGAAGGAGAGGCTCTTTGGAATGATCAGAAAGTGTGAGTTTTGGTTACAAAAAGTGGATTTCTTGGGGCACATAGTAACCAATGAAGGAATCTTGGTTGACCTTGAAAAGACAATGGTTGTGGAGGAGTGTCCTCAACCCACAATAGTAACTGAGATTAGTAGTTTCCTTAGTTTAGTAGGACATTATAGGAGGTTTTTGAAAAACTTTTCACAGCTTTCTGATCCAATAACCATGTTGACTTGAAAAGGGGTTAAATTCATATGGACAAAGGAATGTGAGGAAAGTTTCCAGGAGCTAAAGAAGAGATTGGTTACTTCACCTGTGTTGACACTACCCTCTATCAGATAAGGATTCGTTATTTTTAGTGATGCATATCCAAAAGGGCTTGGGTGCGTCCTCATGAAAAATGAAAAGGTTATTGCTTATGCATCTCGACAGTTGAAGATTCATGAGTAGAATTATCCTATGCATGATCTAGAGATAGCGACAGTTGTTTTTGCTCTAAAGATATGGAGGCACTGTCTTTGTGGAGAGAAATGTGATATATACACTGATCACCAAAGTTTAAAGTATATTTTCACGCATATAGAATTGAACATGAGTCAAAAGAGATGGTTGGATCTTATTAAAGACTATGATTGTTCAATTTATTATCACCCTGGAAGAGCAAACAAAGCCGTGGATGCATTAAGCAGGAAAGACCCCGTGGTTCTGGCAACAATGAGGATCATACGAGATCCCTTGATTAAGGATCTAGTGAAGCTGGACATGGGAATTGAAAGGGAAGGGACATCATCAACCCTATCCCAAATGATCTCTCAACCTTCATTACTAGAGAGGATCAAGAAGGCTAAAAATAAGATCTTTTGCTAAAGGAGAAGTTTGAGGCTGTAAATGATGGGAAGTTTCCAGATTTCAATATTGATCAAGAAGGTGTACTGAAATTTCGTACAAGACTACGTGTTCCATCTATTCCGGATATAATGAAAGAACATATGGATGAAGCTCATAGCTCTACCTTCTCTATACATCCGGGAAGCACTAAAATGTATAGAGACCTTTATGATCATTATTGGTGGGATAACCTGAAGAGGGAGATTGTTGATTACACTATAAGGTGCTTGGTGTATCTACAAGTAAAGGAAAAATGACAACTTCCTAAGGGTGTATTACAACCACTACCCATACCAGCATTAAAGTGGGACAATATCACTATGGACTTTGTCACTGGTCTCCCAAAAACATCAAATGTAAACAATGCGATATGGGTTAATGTGGAACGTCTCACCAAGACTGCCCATTTTATCTCCATACGGGAAGATTTCTCTTCGGATCAACTAGCAAAGATATACGTGAAGAAGTGGTAAGGTTGGATGGGGTACCACTATCCCTCGAATCTGATCAAGATCCAAGATTCACATAATAATTCTGGAGAAGTCTTCAACATGATCTAAATAATGAATTGAGTTTTAGTACATCCTATCATCCTCAAACTGATGGACAATCTGAAAGGACTATTCATACACTTAAGGACATGCTGAGATTATTCCTAGTGTAATTTAAAGGTTGATGGGATCTACACCTCCCATTAGTTGAGTTCTCATACAACAACAGCTTCCATTCAAGTATTCAAATGGCACCCTATGAAGCTATGTATGGAAAGCGATGTAGAACTCCTACTTGTTGGGATGAAGCTGGCGAGAGAAAGCTTCTTGGGCCTGATCTTGTGCAAGAGATAACAGTAAAGGTTCATGCCATCCAACAACAATTAAAGGCTACTTAGTGTCAGCAGAAGAGCTATACTGACAATTGTAGAAGGGACTTGGAATTTTGTGTTGGCAAAAAGGTCTTCCTTCTAATTTCTCCATGGAAGAGAGTCATGCGGTTTGGAAAGAAAGGGAAGCTCAGACCTAGGTACATTGGCCCCTATGAAATCCTTGATCTCATTGGAGTAGTGGCCTATAGTCTAGCACTTCCACCGAACCTAACTCAAGTTCATGATGTCTTCAATATATCAATCTTGAGGAAGTACAAACCCGACTCTTCGCATATACTGAACCCAGAGGTGGTACTACTGGAACATGACCTCTCTTATGAGAAGCAGCCAGTGGAAATATTAAACTGTAGAGACAAGGATATACACAACAAGACTACCCACCTTTTGAAAAGTGTAGTGGAGGAATTATAATTATAAAGAAGCGACGTGGGAAGGAGGTAGCATATTTGTTCTTCACATTAGACCAAGCCCAAGCCGAACTCCAGCGTTTCATGCTTGAACAGAACCGCCTACAAGAGAAGTTCAAGATATTGTAGATTACTACTAGGGAAATTTTATCTGAGCCTCCCTCAGATTATCTCACCATAGCACACCTTACACCTTGGTCATATTCAGGTGTTATAAGAGGATGTGTAACAAGACCAAAACATCCTTGTGTAATCCTTTGATTTAAATAAAAATTTTGATTTCTTCTTATGATGAAGTTTGTGAATTTTCAAATGTCTCAATAAATATCGTATGCATATTTTTGATTAATTATAGGAAAAAGATATTTGAAAATATTTATGTAAACCTTAAATAATTAATTATGTGTAATGATTTTCAAAAAATGGTCTTCTACAAGTATTTTCAGTACGAAATTTTGAGTCTAATAATATCAACATAATTTTTGATGAATAGTAAATTATGAATAGTGATATTATGCTTAGTATTATTAATGTGTCTTAATGGATTAGTAATCTCACTTTAAAAAATTATTAATATAATCTAGGAACCTTAATTAAGTAATGTGATTCCATAAAATAGGTAAATAACTATTTCGAAAATTATTATAGTATTAGTTTTTTCAGGTGAATAGTGTTTTTTTAGTTAAAAATTAAATTAAAAATATTTAGAAAATTATTTATATAAATTGGATTTCATTTTTGAACTCAGTGCATCGATATTATGTTAAGGTAATTTTTGGGGATTTATTTGAAAAAAATGAATTTTCATTGAATAGTGTATTTATTTAAAAATTAAATTAAAAATATTTAGAAAATTATTTTTATAAAATGGGCCTCATTTCTGAAATTAGAGCATTGATATTTGGTTAAGGTGAAATTTTGGGATTTTTCTAAAGAAGTTGAATTTGTGATGAATAGTGAAAATACAGTTTTTAAGTTACGGGTGTTTAATGACATCATTAAAAGATGAATTAAGTATGTAATCAATATGGTCGACTTATGAATAGTAATATAAGGTATTAGGTGTCCTATGTGGCCAGTAACATGGTCAAATACCATGGGAAAGCCCATGGTATTTCCAATACCACCAATGAGGTGTCCCTTGGCCATTAATGCCTTGTCCCCTCAATTTCCCTATGAATACCCACCCTTTACTCCTTTATTTTTCACTCCCAACTCTCCCACAACAAATCTCTAGTCTCATTACCTCCCAAAGGGTCCTCCCAATGTTCCCCTAAGCCCTCAAGGTCTCATCCATTTAGTTTTAAAAGTTACGTTTTATGGTAAGGGATCCTACCTCTCTCTTTCATTCAGAGTACTCTCTTTTATGACATTTATTTTATGCTCCATGTTCTTATGTTGAAATATGTTCTTTTATATACATTCTACTGTACTTTTAATGTTTATATAATGAGAGCCCCCCCTCTTTCTCTCATAGTTTCATTTTATGAATGTTTAAGTGGTGCTATTAGGCGGCCGAATTTTTAAGGGATTCTTTCACCCTTCTTATTTTCAAGATCTATTTTCTTATCAAGTCTTTCATGTTCCTTTTCTTATGTTTGGGTATGATCTCTATATCTATCATACATATATTTTATTTTCATATGATTAGAGAACCTATTTGATCTCATCAATTCATTTTTTTATGTTTTAAGTGACGTCGTTAGGCTGCCAAATTTTCATAAAAGTAATCTTATTTTTTTCCTTCAAAGTTTTTTATATCATATGGTATGTCATTATGATTTCATTACCATGTTCTTATATTCATTATATTCTGTCCCTCTACTGGTTTATGGATCATTTATGAGTGGGTGACCCATGTCCCCTCCCTTTTCAATGTTTTTTAAAACCCCGAAACATAGCCGTTATGCTGTAGAATTTTCATCTCAAAATGCCTTTCTCTTTTTCTAAAATTATATTATTTTATTAAGTGAATACTCAATGATATTTCTCCTATATGGGTATTCAAATATATATCTAAATGATTTATTTTAAATTCTGGGATTTACATACATGAAACCCTCTTTCATTTTTCTTGTGTTTAAAGTGACAGAAAGATCACGTCTTTAAAGTAGTTTTATTAAAATGTTGTGACTATGAAATGAAACCAATTTCTTTTAGGCTATATGGGGTGTTTATGAAATGATCGACGATGATATATGTGGCTCACATGATAATAAAGGAAAATTTATGGGTGGGATCTGATAGCACTCCAATTCATTGGGTAAAGACTTAATCTCTATAGATGACCATTTTTAATGACGCCTTGGTGAATAACCATGGTAATTTTTAATGACACCTTGTAGATGGACCTTGGTGAAATAGAAATGAATGTCTAGGTTATATTTTGTATCAACATTTTGAAGTTATGAAATACGTTTTTTTATTATGATATGCCTCATGATTTATTTCTCATGGCTTAATGTTTTTTTCATGACATTATTGATCTATATGAAATTCACATGTTAAAGGTTTCCCCTTGTTTCCCTTACTAGGCCTTCTTCTCACCCTTTATTTTGATTTATGTCCCTAGGTTATGTGATGCAGTAATGAACCTACGATAAAAATAAGGTGAATCCATTCAAGTTTTTAAGAATTTTTTTTATGTTTTCATGTTTTATTTTCATAGTTTCCAAGACACTAAACCTTAAAGATCCATGGTTTTGTAAAATGTAATGAAAGATTATTTTATAAAAAGGCGGTATGTTATAATGGACTGTTGACCACATGAACAACTTGTAATTATATGAAGTTCATTTTTGGCTCAAGTACTAAATATCAAAAAATAACCATTATTAACATAAATGATCGAATAATAATTATAACATGGTAAAAAGTGATATGAAATGAATAATAAACTTAAAAAAAAGTTCATACGAAAATATAAAATAATTTTATCTAATTATTTTTGAAATTAAAGAAATAATGGGTCATGTCGGACACGAGGTAAGGGGTTTCTTATCTCACTTTTAATTCCATGAGATTTACATTGTTCACTACTTATTTATTTGATGTGTTTTTTTATGTACCACCATTTGATATATATTATCATGATTCTATTTATATTAATGGTATTATATAATTCATTTGGATGTTATTAACTTTTGGTCTTACTTCACGATTTATTACAACGAGGTAAGGGGATTCTTTTCTAACATTTAATTCCATGGGATTTCCATTGTTTGCCACTTATTTATTTCATGTGGTATATTGTGTACTGCCATTTGATATATATTATCATGATTCTCTTTATATTCATGGTATTATGTTATTCATTTGATGTTTATTAAATTTTGGTCTTACAACTTGATTGATTACAGCATGGTATGAGGTTTCTTATCTCACTTGTAATGCTGTGAAATTTCCATTTTCGCAACTTATTTATTGCATGTGGTGTTTTGTGTAATGATATTTGATATATATTATAATGATTATATTTATATATATGTTATTCTGTGATTCATTTGGTAGTTATTATCTTTTGATCTTACGACTCAATTGATTACAACGTGGTAAGGTATTTTCATCTCACTTTTTATTACCGTGAGATTCATTCTATATTTTCCACTATTTCATTTTGTGTGGGGTATATACTGCCCATGATTGAATTAATTTTTGTAATATACTTCAATTTATAGGGATTTAGATCTTCATTTTATTATCCTTCTTTCAGAGATTTTATGTTTCATAAGTTACCAAATCGGTGAAAGAACTTTCACCGACCTCTTTTTAAAAGATTATTTTTGTTATGTATTCAAAATTTACATCTTTTTATATTTGGATAAGATCATATATATCATAATTTATATTAATTTTATATCCATCTGATGATACACATTTTTCTCTCCAATCAACTCATTTTCTATATTTTAAAGTGACGTCGTTAGGATGTCGAATTTCTGTAAGAGAACATCTTAACCCAATTTCAATTCTTTGGGTTAAACTTCTACTTCATGATTATTTCATGATATGAATATGTGTGATTGAACACTAATTTTTTTACAGTTAGATTCCAATTATATTGAGTGAATTATTATTTTTCACACATAATTATGTCATTAATTTGTCTTTAATGTAAGGATATGATCATTGCATGGATGTTGTCTCAATTTACATTCCATTGAATCTTATTTGTTGCACCCCAGTTCAATTTTATATACTGTATATACTCCCCTTTGACATATTATATCATGAATATCATTATTCTCATGGTATTATATGCTTTCATTAATGTTATTCCTCAATTATTTGTATTTAAGCGTCTCTAATTTGGTTAGTAACTCATTAACTGAAATATCGTTTAAAATGATTTAATGATTTATTCTTAAAATTATATCTCATTAATTTCACTCTTTTAAAAATTATTTTAAGGATTTATTTATATGGACGTGATGTTTTTGAAATTAAAATTTCATTCAAAAGATTCAAATTGGAATGGGACACTATGATTCAAAAATATATTTATTAAATGTTACAAATTATTTTGAAAATGGTTTGATAAATCATTGTTTATTTTAATATCTTGATATGATATATTGTGATTGAAATGTGGAAATGGTGTCTTTCCTTTATGATTATGTTATGTGTTTTGATTATGTTTTGAGTTATGATTATGTTATCATTATTGGTCATTGTTTAAGTATATGGGTGGTTCTGTAATAATCCTTGGGCAGGTGAGTCTGAGAAAGCTTTCTAAAGCATTGGGTAACATGACGGAGGTAAATGTGAATGTTTCTACTATGATATTTAGGGCATATATTGTTATGGGTATTTCAACGTAACTCTAATTGGATTTGTGACAATACATTATAAGTATGATATGGATGTAATATGTTACCATTATGATTTATGATTTCTGTGTTTTATTCATAAATCATATGATTTCATAAGATATGTTATGATAGAAAAGTATGGTTTATTTTATTTGTATTTATTAATAGGATAATGTTTTCATTCCAGGTTTTATAACCCATACTGTTATTTTTATGCCCATCCAATTTTTTTGAAATATTTTCCAAAGGACTTAAAGATGAATTGGGTCAAGGATTATGACACATAAAAGTCATGTTGTCTAAAACTTTTATTTAGTAGTGTCTACATTTAATTATCATGTTTATATATAATAGTTATGTACTAATTATATAAATCTATAAACCTGAAGATATCATCAATGTGAATTATTGATTTATCTCAAGATTAAGTATTGTTTATGGTCGGGTCCTTATAGTTGGTATCAAAGGTCGGTTTAGACAACATTAGGAATTAAGTGTTTTTGTTAAATACATGGTTAGTCCCTAGGTCTATTATTTCAGTTAAATCCTTGTTTTATAAAATTTTTAGATCAAATAATTTTAGTTATAAATTGAAGGAGTGGTATCTAAAACAACATTCATATCTCTTCCTGATGACATGCTTGCAATAATTATTGCAAAGTCATGTTCAGATGATTGTGAAACCTTTTCTAGCATACAACTGACTTTCAAGTTGTTTTTTGAGATATCAAACACCTCCAATATACCTCGATATCATCATGGATCATGGTATGTATTTAATCAAATATTTATTTCTCTATATTCTCATATTTTCAAGAACGGTCAATAATATCAAGAAATTTTTAAATGTTTTACCTTATCATAAGATTTTGATGCATATTATGATTTTGAAAAAATGAGCTGAAGAAGGAGACCGCTACACAACCTATTTATATTTTCATTTATAGTATAGTCTCTCATCACATACTTATGGTATTTTAAAAGGATAAAGGATTGAAATATTCAACTCATACTTAGTCCGATTGTTTTATAAAAATCATGTTTTATCAGATGTTTTGAAATTATATTTCATAAAAAAAATTTTTCCAAAACTTTTTTTTCTACCAAAATCCATATGACCGAACGTGAAAAATGTGTAGTTGGATAAAGGAAAAAAAAGATTTTGAAGGATCTATAAATCATTTTTTCAATTCTTGGACCTTCTACCTCTGTGAACATGATGAAGATGAAACCGTATGTACAACATGATCGTGGTATGATGTTTGTTCTGTTGGGAATAGATTTATTTTATCATATGGAAATGAAACAATGAAAATATATAAGATATTTAGGTCTTAATGTGTTGGTATGAAAATGAAATTTATAATAAATCCTTAAGTTTAAAACACGTTATGGTTATTTTTGAGTTTTATAAAAAGGACAACCCATAAGATGGGTGACAACCCGTCACGTCCGGAAAGACTGCAGGAATAAATCCCACAACTAAAGTGTGATAAGGGCGCATCGCCTACCACTGTCCTATGTGAAGTCCCTACTTAGTGTAACTTATTAATTTAAGTAAAATGATTTTATGGATCACGAATAAGTTGAATTTGGGAACATATGTGTTACCAAATGGATATCATTAATATAAGAAAATTATTTCGTTATTAAGTGATATTGATTATTTTAAAAGATGTTTTTTCTTTTGGAATCATTATATGATTAAGGGAAATAGAATAATAAGGGATCTCATTTGTTGAATAATGGTTGAAATTTTATTTTGGATGAATCTATGTTTTTACTGTTGGCATAATGTGATTTGGGTTATTTATCGAAATGAATAACATATCATAGAGATTATGTGATTTGGTTAATTACACATCATTATGAGACTTTATGAGTAGTCAATGTTTTTGGAGGTAAATGTTAGGATATACTGTTGAATACAATGTGATTTAATCATTATGAGTTTTGGGTTTCAATCATATTTTTTTGTAATTTGAATAATTTTATGGACAGTTGTTTTTTGAATGGTATTTGTTGAACATTGGGTATTTTTTGACTAATTTTTGAGATTATGAGTATATTTTCTTTTTGTAAAAGATTAACCTTTTGGGGGATTATCAGATGTTGTACTAGCAATTTTGGTTTTGGTTGATTTCTAAAGATAGGGGAAATATATAGATCATCTTTTGTATATTTTGTGATACACTAGAAGTTGATTCTAGCACTTTAAGTGTGACCAAGTCATCTTGATTACTTACCATTTGGAAAAAAATGAGTTTGTGGTAGAATTTAATTAAAACATGACACTTTACATGACAATTAAGTATATTCCCTTAAGATCTTAGTCTAGTTATTAATAAAATTCTTCAAAACTAGGAAAATGATTTTGAAGAAAAAATTATATAATCTCTCTTTATTCATCATACTTTTACCCAACCACAAATTTTTGGTATTTTTGTGGTTATCATTTTGTGATCAAGTTATCTATAACTCTTTATTAATCTATGATATTTAGATTCTCTTCCATATCCATGTTTTTAGGGAATCGTAGTATCTGTTGTCTCAGGTGACCTTTGTATTTTTCTTTCTTTCTTTTAAAGTGATATTTTTATTGACTATTTTCCAAATGTGAGACTTTCAATGATGTTTGAAGCAAAATTTTAAAATTGTGAGGACACAATTCCTAAAAGGGGGAAGGATATAACATCCTAGGTAAATAAAGAATATAACAGTTTCATATTAATTAAAATTTGTAAATTAAATATTAATTTAACTATATGAAAGATTCTATGTTAGATGGAATAACTGATACACAACAACATGTTTATTTGAAATCATATATTGCACACAATGATGGGTCATACTGAAAAATTAAAATATAATATTATTTTAAATGGTATTTATAGCCTAGAAGATGTATTGGTAGGAATGGAAAAAACTATCTAAAATATGAATATATATGTTTGTTAAAGGTTTTTACATTTATCCAATAAATTTTAGTTGCATAAAATAATAAAGAATCTGATTTTAAGAAAAAATACTCTAATATTCATTAAGAGGCTGATTTACCCCCTTTTGATAGAGAACCCACATTAAATCTAGTTTTTTCCACATTAATATGTTATATTTGACAAATTAATATTTTTTAGAATAGGTACATAAAAATTTACATTGGATAATTTTTTATTTTTCTGATAATGTTCATTTTTTATGAATAGTGAAAAATAATGTCTTCTAATTCGAAACTGCAATTTAGTATAATTTATTTATATGGTTATATTATCTTTATAAATGGTTTTAAATTGTAATTATATTATATTATTACCATTTAGTTAAATTTTATTTATTTTAATTAATTTTACTTTGAAATTTGACATAAACTACTGTCAATGTTTTGATAGTTATTATTTCTTAAAAACAAGCTTTTTATTTTGACAACAAGAATTATTTTTAAATTAATTTCTGCAACTTTTATGATTTGAATTTAGAAAAATGGTTTCCATATTTGGAATCAGGATGTCCAAATAGTGTAAATAGTTAACATTTATCATTAGACATTATGGATATTTAGTTCAATAACAATCTTATTTATCATGGTTAAAGGTTAAATATTGTAAATAAGGGTAATAAAATATTATCATAGTAATATAAAATCACCCGAACATGTGATCTAATCCTACTGGTTGATACATATCCGAAAATTTTCATCGTTGGGTCGATTTTGGGACCCCATTAAGCCACTTGGGAGTGATAATAATATTTATATTAACTAATTTAATGTAAAGGAAAAAATGACATAAACATATATATTTTAGTAAATCATTTTTACATAGGCTTATATTAGTTATATCTTTGACTATAAATATTCATTGGAATTATAAAAATATTTCCAACTTCAGGGTATTTTTTTATAATTTTTAGACATAAAATAATTAAAATTAGTTATGACTCAATAATGATGCAGTGATTACCACATTAATGAATGATATAAATAAATATGATTATAATGATAAAAACAATATCCAAAACATGTAAAATTTTTATTGGGTGAGTTTATTTCGAGCATGATTAATCTTATATTCTACTTTAATAAGTTTTTGTCTTTTATAAACTGAAAATCATTATATAATAAAATAATATTTTTAAACATTCATAAAGAGACCCTTCGCCCCCTTATAAAAATATCTCACTTATAACCCATTCATAACACATCTCTCACACCTTGTATTGTCCATCATCTACCCCATTAGTCTCCCTACATCCCTCTCCACCTCCTAGAATCCTTCCCCTAGGCATAATAAAATTCAAGAAAACCTATTGGTTCAAACTAAAGGGAGATGCCTAATTTAAAGGTAACATATTCTCTTATGTTCTTTTGTTTTATTGTACTTCTCCAACCCCATACAATCTTTTTATTTTGTTATTTTATAACAACTAAATTATCCTCAATATACTAGGTCTTTTTTATGAGACATATTCGATGTACACTTACAAACACCTCCATCTAATGGTTAATGAAAATATGGTGTCTGTGGATGATGAACTACTGCCTCATAAAATGATGATTGTTCAATCTTCCCCTACCACCACTCATGGTGGCCATACTTATGGATCTATATTTATATATGATATATATGATGATTATGGTTTTTCAATTATTATTTAATTTTTATCTAAAACATACCTTTATTCTTTTCAATATGTGAAATTATGATAATTTCATTTGAGGATGGGCGGACTACCACCCCCTCATGGTGATATGATTCGTTCGAGATATACATGGAATGTATAAAGGATGGAGGTAATGAAATTTTGTAACATATTTATCATATGATATTATAATATAATTATAATATATCTATGTATCATTATGTTTTCATTCCATTAAATATGATATAGAAATGAATGTAGCATTCATGCGTATGTACGGCTTACCGTCTCCATGAATGGTGCATTTCATTTCTTATCTCTAAATGTAATGTAAAATTATAAATACACAAATATGCTGGATATATGTGATATATATGATATCTAAATTATGACTATCATTCCACAAATAATATAATTTTGACCACATGAACAATTTTTAATTATAAAAAATTCTTATTTAACTCAAGTACCAAATATCGGCAAAACGACCATTATTAACTTAAATGATTGAATAATGTTTATAACGTGGTAATAGGTGATATAAAAAGAAAAATAATCTTCAAAATGGTTCTTATACAATTAGAAATTAATTTTAGATTATTATTCACGAGATTAAAGAAAAAACTGGTCAAGTCAGACACCAGGTAAGGGGTTTCCAATATCACATTTAATTCCCTGAGATTTACATTATTCACCACTTATTTATTTCATGTGGTGTATTGTGTAATAAAATTATATATATATTATCATGATTCTATTTATATTCATGGTATTCTGTGATTTAGTTTGTGGTTATTAACTTTTGGTCATACAACTTGATTGATTACAACAAGTTAAGGTGTTTCTTATCTCACTTTTAATTCGATGAGATTACCATTATTCACCACTTATTTATTTCATGTGGTGTATTGCATACTTCAATTTGATATATATTATCCTTATTTTATTTTAATTCATGGTATTATGTGTTTTATTTGTTGGTTTTTAACTTTTGGTCTTATGACTTGATTCATTACTACGTGGTAAGGGGTTTCTTATCACACTTTTAATTCCATGAGATTTCTTTTGTTCATTACTTATTTATTCCATTTGGTTAATTGTGTACTTACATTTGATATATATTATCATGATTATATTTATATTCATGGTATTATTTTATTCATTTGATGGTTAATAAATTTATTCTTACGACTCGATTGATTACAACGTGGTAAGGAGGTTTTATCTCACTTTTTATTCCATTGAGATTCATGCAATATTTTCCACTATTTTCATTAATGGGGTGTATGTAATGACCATGATTATATTAATTGTGTAATATACTTAAATTTATGGGTATTTCCATATTCATTGTATTATCCTTCTTTCTTGGAGTTTATGTTTCACATGTTACCAAATCGGTAAGGGAACCTTTCACCCTCCTCTTTTTAAAAGACTTATTTTTGTTAGGTCTTTTAATATATATATTATTATGTTGGGATATGATCTTCTATATATTCATTTCTGTTAATTTTTTGTCCATGTGATGAGATCTATTTTTCTCTCTCATCAACTCATTTTTTGAATTTTACTGTGACATCATTAGGTTGTCGAATTTCTGTAAGAGAACTTCTTAACCCAATTTTTATTCATTGGGATAAACTTATACAACATAATTATGTCATGATAAAAATATGTTTGAATGAACTAGGATTTTCTTACAAATAATATCCAATTATATTGGGTGTATTCTTATTTCTCACACATAATTTCTTCATTGATTCTTCCTTAATCTAAGAATTTTATCTTTACAATGGACTTTGTCTCAATTTACATTCCATTGAATCATATTTTTTATTCACCAATTCAATTTTATATGATATATATACTACCCTTTGACATATTATATCATGAATAAAATTAGTCTCACGGTATTATAATATTTGATTAATGTTATTCCTTAATTATTTTTATTTAAGCGTCTCTCATTTGGTTACGAACTCTTCAACTGAAATATCATTTGAAATGTTTTAAATATTTATTCTTCTATTTATTTCTAATTAATGACCATGTTTTAAAAATGGTTTTAAGGATTTTTTTATATATACATGAATGTTTTGAAATTTAAATTTCATTGAAAAGTTTCAAAGTGGTATGGGAAACATTGATTCAAAAATCACTTTAATAATGTTTTAAATTATTTTGAAAATTGTTAGATAAAGCATTGTTTATTTCAATATCATGATATGATATATTTTTATTAGAATGTGGAAATGTTATCATTCATTTATGCTTGTGTTATGTGTTATGATTATGTTATACATATTGGGAATTGTAAACATATACAAGTGGTTATGTGATAAACCTAGGGAGGGTGAGCCCCAGAAAGCTCTTTAATGCATTGGGTAACGTGATAGAGGTAAACGTGAATATTTCTCCTAAGTGATTTAGGGAATATACTGGGATGGGTATTCCGACATAACTCCCAACATAGCTTTTATAGCTACAATGTATGTATGATATGGATATCATATGTTATCTTTATGATTTATGATTTCTATGTGTTGTTCATAAATATTTTGATTTCAAAGGTATGTCATAATTGAAAAGTATGGTTTCATTATTTTGTATTTATTGATGGGATAATGTTTCCATTATTTATTTTATAACCCTTACCAAGATTTTTATTCTCAACCCATGTTTTTGAAATATTTTCCAAATGACATAAAGATGAATAGGTTCAAGGATGGGATCAAGGATAAGTCATGATATCTAAAACATGGAACTAGACATGTTTTTTATGATTTTTTATTTTATGAAAAAATGGATATTGAGTAGTAGTGTCTACATGTTATTTTCATGTTGATATATAATAGTTTAACTAAAGGAAAATAACCTATTAGAAGCGATTTTTTTTGCATATAGCGGTTGTTTTAGGAAACCGCTGCTAAATTACATGTCGGGAAACTATTAGTGGTGATTATATCAGTTTCATGGTGGTTTAAGGGAATCGTCGTAGTTTCCTCATTTCATGGGGGTTCTGGTTTTTTAGCGGTGGTTTTTCGGCAAGTGGAACTATTTTATATGCAGTGGTTGTGACCTCCGCAAATAAACCCCCCCCCCTCTCCGGAAAAGCACCGCTAAAATAATCACAATCGCTTCGGAATACAAGTGGATGGTGGGATACTATAGAGGTGGCTTAAACAACCGCTAAATAATAGTAGCAGCAGATTAAACCGCCGCTAAATAATATTAGTTGTAGTTATAACTGTTTCTACAAGAAAAATATCTATATTTAGCAGAGGTTTAAACTGACTCTAAAATATGATCCGGGAAAAAAGTGCATCTATGCATCCCATGAACCAATGCTCTGAAAAGAAAACCAATCCAGGAATATGAATTGTATAACAGAATACATACTAGTCAATATGAAAAGAGATGCTTAACTAAGCACAATAAAATTCATCATTTAGTAAAGGAATGCAGATAAAGATATCACATGTCCATTATACCTTTAAACAGAATTATAAACAAGCATGTATATCATATATCATGAAAACAATGCCTTGGCTAGGTTCAACCTATTCCATCCATACCATTTCCAACTCTGACATAACAATTTATATAAATATACATCCTGCTATTAATATATGATGAATTGTGTATGATATTCATAATTTATGGCCATTCTCTCATATAATTATTCTTATCTTATGATTTCTTATTATTATCAATTGATATCTCTCGCATTTACCCTTAATGAACATCTGATTTGACACATTATTTTGGTTCCCTAACCACATGGTTATAGAGAACTACTACCCAACCTGTGAATTAGGATGACATGATCAATTAATTAAATGTTCACATAAATATAATTTGAATTTTTTCCAATAGGAATTCTTTGAAAATAAATGCATACAATAAACAACTTATATTCTATAAAAGTGAATATTAGTAATGCATAGTGGAAAAATGGTGCATACTATAGTCATGTCACAATTACTTTTGATATAAGTGAAAATTATTAATGTATACTATAAATTAAGAACATATATGAATATTTATATTGAAAATAATAAAATTAGTAATATATATAGTGAATAAAAATATATTCCATGTATAAGATGAAAGCACATCTTTAGAAATATAAATGAAAAATTCACAAAGAGAAACTACAATCATATACTCATGTATTCACTTATGTTACGAAGTTAATTTTGTGTGATTGTATCATCATTAATTATTCAACATCATCTTTCCTCTACTTCTATTATGATAACATTGGAAAAGAATAGTTTTGTTACTCTACAATAGGGATTCCCATGATGGGGTTATGATTTTATGAGCCTTGTTGGCATGTAAATTTTTCCAATGACTTCATTATGATCCAGATATAATAAAGTAATTTAGTCTATCATCACACCCAACCCATTATTCCCATGTCCATATCATCTTTCTCATACATCTTATTCACCCTTGTGAATTGAAAATAGACCCTATGGTTTTGTGAATGACACCCTTTGGCGATAACAGTCAATATAAGAATAGCAGGGGAACAACCATTCCATCCCAAGAATTATGTCAAACCCATCATCTTGAGGAAAACAAGGTCACATACGAGCTAACACCCACTTATATCAAGTTCCACTCCATACACTAACATAAATTCTCTAATGAAATCCACAAAAAATATTTGAGTTTCATCACTTCATAAGGAAAATGAATGTCGTGCCCAAGGATTTCCACAAAATGCACAAATATGATTGAATGTGAAATACCTATGTCAAATAAATTAGATACTAAACTGGAATATACCAAAAATGAACCTATCACTATAGAAGGTCCAACACACTATTCCTCACATATTGGTCCAACTTTATACAATTATACTGATCTGTGGCCCTAATATATAGCCTTGATACCCTGAGCATCTCCTCTATTATAGGGATGTAAGTCTTGTGTCTGGATTCTTTGACCATGACCACCTCTCCAGACTGATCGATTGGCCAAACAATACCTCCCTTTATAATATAAAGCTGATTTCCCCACTCATAAATGTGGAATTATTGCAGACACCCATTCACTGTATACCATAGGAAAAGATCTACAAATATAATGTAGATGGCTCATCCTACTGCAACCTCGACAGTCAACATGATTACTATTACACAGTCTCCCCATATATCCCTGCCTCCCACACCAATGATAGAAAATATAATTACCAACACCAATGCTCTAGAAATTATTCCCTTTAATGATAGGTCAAAAAGTGTCACTTACATCAACCAAAACACATTTTTATTGGGTAAACAAAATGAACTACCCAACTTATTGCCCAAACCAAACTCAAGTTATGTTATATAATAAGAACCTGATTTATTTTTGATATGGTAGACAACCAAAATACATTCACCAACGACCAGACAACATGATTGTTCCCGAACACAAATCATATCACCCTAGATGGATCATCTATAAGACAAATATGCACAAAACCTAAATTCTTGTAAAGTGATTCAAACACTCCATAAGAAACATAAAACCATACTACAAATTCAAAAAATCTTTGTCCCTTTCAGTCCTAAAATTATATGCGAAAGAATACTCATAAAAAATGAATGATGAAAAATTAATCATCACAATAATGAATTGACATATATGTTGCATACCACACTCTATAAATCAAGACATGATAGAAAACATTATAAATCAATATAATGCATAAAAGGAAACCTGAGAAATCAAGAAAATGTTAGGTCATGAAAATGTTTGGTGGAAACTATGTGCCACACATGATACATATACAAACCAAATGTTAACATATTTGTCCAACACATAAATAATACAACTACTCATGGTGCAATGATAAACACGTATCATCACCCTCTCCACCTACATCTCCACTTCCTGATATCACCTATAAAAACATTATATTGAAAATTTAATACTGGTATATATTTATATTTAAACATAAAACCATTAAAATATTTAAAACTAAATGTTTTTTATTTTTTGTGATTTATCGGATTACCACTAGTCGATGCACTACCACCGGGGGCATATCTAGTCATATGATGAAATATATCACTCATCTATTTTTGTAATGTGGATATCTGAGCCCCCTGGTCTTGAACTATGGTTCATAGAGAAGAAATCTACTTCTGAGCATCTTCATGTATGGAATGACTATAACCAAGAGTAGATGCAGCTAGAATCCCTAGTGGCCTTCCAAAGACCTTAGATGATACGGGCCTGAAACGAATCCCTTGCACTCTACCATGATGCCCTTTCCCAATGACTTTAGCAACCAGTATCCTGGGAGACTGAGTAGGACTGCCTAAGAATGATATCCCATAGTTCATTAAATTTTTACCTATAAATCAAATATCAATATATATTAACATTGTAAAAACTAATAAGTTGTTATAAAAAAAACTTGACTTCTTACCCCAACTTATTTCGGAGGCTCATTAACAAAACTTCCATATGATTTTTTGTGAACATATAAAGAAAATTTAGTTCGGGATGCTTTGTGCCCTAAACTCTGTGACTGGATTGAGAAAAGATAAATCAACAATTTATTATATTAAATAGATAATTTTTTATTATAAATATTTAAACTAATGAATATATTTCTAGAGTCGTTCGACTTCTAGAAAAGCTTTTTGACGGCGTAGTGTGAGGGATGACTTGCTTGGCCCGGTTTGATGCATTTTATTTTGAGAGATCCTGAAATAAATAAAATGCAATTTAATAGTAATGTATTCAATGTAATCACCTCTTTATATACATGTATAAATTTAAAATGAGGATAATATAGTAATATATATTTCTATACCATCCACTTCTCATTATGTTGTATGTAGAGAAAAACATTCCACTATTCTTTCGGTACCCCACTGGGTAGCTTCTCATACATTTGTTGCACAATCAATGAAGCATCATTGACATCACACCACAATCTCCACTTGAATTCTTTCCTTTTCTTACCAAAATTTTTCAACGTCCACTTTCGTGCTATCACATCAGTAATTGTAAAGTGGAAGAATATCTCTATACAGAAATTTATTTTGAACATATTAGAAACATGACATTAAAATAAACCATAATGTATAAAAATTACCTTTATTTGGGAATCAAAAACATAATTTTTACAACATAAAGGCATATGTATACAATATTAATAAGAAATAGGCATGGAAATGGGCTCTGCTGCCAGTTGGCCTAGAATCTGCCCATGTAACCCTGTGGAATAATCAATAGGGACCTCAAATAAATCAAATGGCACGACTATCTTCTCACCATTCATATTCAAATCATCTGAAATTTTTATGTTTTTTTCCACGGTTGAATTTTATTTCATCTTCAATGAGAAAACAATTAGTATAAAAAAATGCAATAAATTTATTTATATTAAAATTTGTACCTAGGATAGTAACCCTACAGTATGCCCGTGAAGAACTGGAAGAGGAATGATGATTCCCCACTTATGAAGCTTCTGAAGGGATATTCGATGACTTAGCCTCTAATGGGACACCCACAGAGGGTGTGAGAGATGGTTTCGGGGGATATTGTGCAGTGGTGTAGGTAGTTGGTGGATTAGATACTATGGGGAGGGAGACTGATGGATCGTCGTCTGTCATAGTAGTACATGAAATAGTGTACCGCTTCCTCCTTGGAATTCCTATCAGTTAATCAAATAAAATTAAGTACATAATATATATTTCAAAATAAATATACAGAAAAAAATTTAAAATTGATACTAGATGCCCAGTACTAAAAAACAAAAAATATATAATGATGATAATGAATGACTACACAAATGAAATAAGTGGTTTCTGGATGAATAAATTACTACACATACAATCATTTTACCTTGAAATCATATTGGTTTCTTACTCAATTAACTCATCCAATTCATTCAACCTTGCTAGACTAATATTTCCAATATCACGATGGAAAAAAAATTCTGCTTCTTGTTGTTTGTGAGATTCAATTTCAGAGGTAAAATCTTCGACTTCATCACCCATATCATACAAATATATTTGTATTAAATAGGAAACTACACTCCACCCTCCATCCAAAAAATCTTTCACATAATATAACATTTTTTCCTTTGATCATAAAATATATTGATCCTGTAGTTCACGATCACCAGCATCCATCAAGTGAGAGAAGTTCACAAGAGCTAATTGCAAGGAATAACTTTTAATACATCTGATAATATCGACCCAATCATATTTGAATAAAACAATAAAAAATAACCATGGTAGTTTTATTCAATAATATCAAGAATCATTCTATAGTATCCCACTTTAGAAAATGTAAATATACCACTATAATTTGTTTTCAAACCCACTTTCTGATCAACTGTATGAAATCTAAATGCATTCAAATTGTAAGCGTTTACCTTTTTAACTTGTTTTATAGGACCTTTAGTAAGAAACTTCAAATCATATGAAAAATCTGATCGACTATCGGTATTCATGACCTAAAAAATGAAATATATTTAATTTTATTTACAAAATGTATTTATCAGACCAATATTCATATTTATTGAAATATTTATGAACGTACATGTCGTGCAAACCATTGTACAAGATATTTTGTCACATCATTCATTATATCTTTCTCATTTCATGTTCGGACTCTCATTCTTATTTTTTTTTGTATCCCCAACTCTTCAATAAATGGATTTACAATTTCACTATTTAGCAGCACATATCTATGTTCCTGTAATAATTCAAATTCTGTCAGTGTCACTTTTGAGAACCCCCCAACTGATCGGATAATAGATGGAAATATTTATGATTTATGATTTATTTTATATTAATTTGATGTATCGTCTACATTTCTAACTTTATTAAATCTTGTCTCAATATCATCAAAGTATCTGAAACAAAAAGTTAGACACACCTTAGCCAAAAAGCCTACAGTAGTAGATCCTTATGGTTAAACTTTATTTCTCACATATGCTTTCAAATGACCAAGATATCTGTGAAATAAAATAATAATAATTGTGAAATTATTTAAATGCCAATTTTTTTTACTTAACTAAAAAATATATAAATAAAATACCTCTCAATTGGATACATCCATCGATAATGAACGAGGCCTACTAATTTAGCATCCTCAACCAAATGCACAGTTAAATGCATCATGACATTAAAAAAATATGGGAAAGATTATCTATATTGCACAAAGGGTAAATATAAACCTCCCCTGGAGGTTTTAAAGCTGAAATGGATATAGATATTTCTCACATAATTGCCTTTAAAATGTTCAGAATTGGTGTACAACAGCATTAAATTTTTCAGGTAATAATGTATGCAATTCCAATGGTAGTATGTATTGTAAAAAAATATGTGGATCGTGACTTTTCAATCTATGTATCATACGATTAATCAAGTCAACACACCAAGAGATGTTAATCGGATACCAATCAGATACCTTTACATTATATAAAATTCGAAGGAATGTATCTTTATCCCTATTTTTCATTGAAAAAATTGTCAGATCATACTTTTCATTCCCATAAAGGTAGAGATCATGTTTTATGTTCATTACTTGTATGTCTTTGAAATATTTGAGATAATCCTTTGAATTTCCTTGCCCATTATGTAATTTGAAAATCAAATTGTCACAGACATTATTCTCAATATGAATCACATAAAGATTATGCCGCAACAAATTAAATTCCCAAAATAGAATGTTTGAAGAATATACCTTTTTTCTTCCATTATTGCGTTCTGATTTCACTTGATGATGCACTTCAGACCTATTTTCCTCTATCATTCAAATGATGAACATTCCCTAATTATCTTTCAACATTTTCAAGTTGTGTCAATATTTTAGAACTTGTTAACAACATTGGTGGTGGTTTACGATCAATGAAACCATTAAATTTTGATCTGTTTAGAAGAAATATATAAGATGTATGATGAAATCTTTGAGGGAACATGAAGCACCATTTTCTACTATGAAGTATCCATTTGGGCTCAAAATCAAAGTTAAAAATGGGACAAGCCAAACCCATGTAAGTGTTCCAACCAGAATAATTACCAAGCCTAGGGTAGTCACTGATAGTCCACATTAAAGAAACATTCATTTTGAACATTGTTTTAGAGGATGCATCAAATTTCTTAACACCGTAGCTACATTAATCCTGTAATTCTTCAATAAAAGGATTCAAGTATACATCAATATAATTTCCATGGTTTTTTTTCTCGGAATAATAATAAAAATGATAAAAGATGTTTGTTTCATACACATCAATAGAGGTATATTGTAAGGGATCAACACAACTGGCCAAATGATACAACTGGTACTCAATGTCCCAAATGGGTTGAATCCATCAGCATCCAATCCCAATCAAACATTCCTAGGATTAGATGAGAAATTTGGATGTAATGAATCAAATGTATTACACTATTTTGATTCTCGTGGATGTCTCATTAACCCATCATTGTTATATATATAGAATTCCACATCAAGTGTTTGGTGGTTTTCGATGACATGAACAATCATTGCAATCGAGGCTTCAAAGGAAAGTAATGCCAAACCATTGCAGGTTTGTTCATTTTCTTCTTCTCCATGAATTTATATTGATTCAGACATCCAACATCACCCATTAACTACCATCTAGAGGAAGAATATTTTTTTTCAATTCTTTCCACTTTAATCATATCCCCAATAAAGCATACAATCATTGAAACACGCATGTATTTTTTTCTATAATTCAGAACAAGCCTATTAATTTTTTTTTATATCATAAAACTAATCTTGGATTTTTGCTTCCGCAAATGCATCATGACTCAATTAAAATATCATGGACATTCCCTTATTTGTAATACCACATAGACATTTGATATGGTAAAACTTTAGCAGAAAAGAATGCTTTGAATATTTCAAACACCCATTATACAATTCTTGAGTTCTATCGTCAACTAAATCATGAAACTCATTTTCCTCGGTGAAGTTTTCTCTTAAATTTGTCTCCAAAAATTCAAGAATAGGATCCGATGATATGTTACAATCTTGATCAGGTTGTGTTACAGTCTCAAAAACTTCACTTTCCATGTTGCAATTTTTAGCACCCTCATCTAGTTTTATAGTTATGTTTTGATGTTAATAGTGGTGTCTTGCAGTGCTGAATTCATCATTTTTGAGGTTTTTCATTTCATTTTAAATTTTCGATGAAGTTGGGACCTCATTCTGTGGATTAACATCAGTGCTCAATCTTTCTGTAACATTCGATTCTGAATTCCAAATCCAACAGAAATATTGACCACAAAATTTCTTCAGTATTAAATGTTCATAAACTTCATCTTTCTTCAACCATCTTCGTAAATTTACATTTTTGACATGAACATCTTATTCTCCCTTAAACTGATCGATTAAAAATTGAAAAATATAAAATCTCATTCAAACCCTTAACATACGGAGGTGTGTTCCTTGATAATGTGATCCAGCTTTTATCCATGTATATCAAAATGTGCCAACACAATATTTAAAAAAATTAAAACACCCAGTTACTACTAAATAGAGAGACAGATTCATATATTCGATAGTGTAAGATTAACGAAACATAATATAATATTGATGATCGATTGATCATAATGTTGGTATAATATAATTGTACTTATTTGAGGAGAATATTCTCAACATTATGTGCTATGGTGTAGTGAAATCCATACGTTTTTGATGTGCTAAAATGAGGAACTGCACATGTTAGAACTATATTAGATCTTATATTCTTGGAATTAAGTATTTTAAGGTAATTATTGGGCCTATAATGTTTGACACGTGCTTCCAAATAGTCTTGGTGTGTATTTTGTTCCAGTAGAGTAGGCCTGGCATGAACTCGTGTATGCATGGATGTACTTTTGTGTTGCCTATGCACTTTTGATTGAGGTTTCTTGGTATCCATTTAAATATTTACTACACTAGTAGAGACTAAATTCAATGCATGATCATATGTATCATGATTGATCACCATTAAAAAATTTGACATAGGAAAGAGATATTACTATGCACTCATTTTTTATATTCAATAAAAATTCTTATTTAATCAATTTAGTTCGTTAGATAAAGTTGGATTTTTTATTTTCCATTAAAATTATTATATTTATATCAAATTCTACTCTTATCATTAATCAAATCATCCCATAGTTTCCATTATCCCCTAAACCAACATTAATAATCATCCCATGAGATCAATGTCAATTACATTATCAATTTCATAACCATTGTATTCATTGATCAGTCATATGCTACCACAATGTGATACACTAAATAGGGCATATAGAAACTACATCAAGTAGTTGGGAACCAAAACAATCATCCATTTGATAACAATAAATCAAATCATTTGAATATAAATAATAAATATGGGAATACCCATATCTAAAATGAAACATAAACAACCCATCAAAAAGATTCACATAATAACCCAATGAAAATGATAACACTACTCTCAACATAAGGCATCTATTCCTTTTATCCATATGAAAATAAATGGAAAAAATAGATCACATATCTTAACATACATTATCCCCATATTTCTTCCATCAAAATCCCAAACATCAATCTTAAAATGCCTATACCACCCTAGAGAACACATATATAGAATCAAAAGTATTTTTATCATCGGAAAGGCAAGGGGAAACTACGTCCAAAAAAAATGATATAATCCTTTAGAAATCAAGAATAGACTCACCGAGACCCAAATAATTATTTCTATAACCAACCTGATCATTACCAATATGAATTAGTAGATTCATTATGCATAGGTGTCAACACTATAAAACCTATACTCACCCGATTTCAAAGCCAATAACAAAACATAAATATATTCAAGAAATATTTCAAATTCAATAGTTTGGATCGATGAATGGTAACCAATATCTCATGCCACTTTCAATAATCAATTAATTATTACCCAATTTATTTTCATATAAATTTCAACAATATAAACCACTATAAACAACATTAAAAATCATATAAAGTAGATTACACACTATTTTGAAAATTATAAGAGGCGTTATGAACAATGAATAAATAAATATGGCCACAACATCCATTCAAATTAATTATTGATTCTAGTTAATTTATATATTATGATAATTCCACTATAAACCCAATGAAGTTATATGATGATACCATAACAAGACCACATAAAATGAAGAAGTAAAAAAATCCCCTACCTAGTGAAATTAAACATTCTTTGATAAATAATGGAATAAAAGGTCTAGATATTTAATAACCTCTCCCAAATGAAACTCTTGATCCCTATAAACATACCCCATGGATCCACTATCAAAGACAAATAGAAACCCCATGATAATTTAAGGAAATAAATTTTCATAACTTTTAAATAGAGAAGATGAATTAGAATAACTAACATGTGAAGAAGAAACAAACCACAAATCACTAACTGGTCGTGAAGTCACCAGTAGAAGGGGGTCGCGTGGTCGCGGGGAGGGGGGGTTGCGAGGTTGGGGGGGTCATGGATCGTGGGGGGTTGTAGGGGAGATGGAGTCACTAGGAGAAGGGTGGTCGTGAGGAGAAGGGTGGTCGTGAGGAGAAGGGTGGTCGCAGGGGATCACTGATGGGGTCACCAGTGGGGGTCGCTGGGAGAAGGGGGTTCGCGGGGGTCTTCGAGAGAAGGGGGTCGTGAGGTCGTGGGGGGGGGGGGGGGGGTCAGGGTCGGGGGGAAGGGTTGGGAGTGTAAAAAAATATATGGGTTTGCCGCAGTTTATTATAAACCACTGAAAAACCATTTTAAAAAAAGGGTTAGCGGCGGTTTAGTGAACTGCCGCTACAAAATCGCCACTAAAGTATATTTATGTTGTACTTTAATGGCATAATTTTCTAAAACACTAAACCTGAGATGATCCTCAATGTGAATTATTAATTGAACTCAAGATTATGTAATGTTTAAGGATGGGTCCTCATAATTATATATTAAAATATCCATCCATAATGAATATTTTTGTCACTAAAGTGGAGGAATGAAACTGTAATTACCCACACACATCAAATGTGGGAAGAAACATTGATGAATATTAATTATTGGGAGATTAAAATGGGGTATGTGAACAATAGATGTCAGTATAACTTGAAATTTGTATAGTGAGGTGATTATTCAAAATATCAATAGAAAATCAAGGTATTGAGGTCAAATAACTTCCTAATTTTCAATGAGTAAATTGTGTAAATGATGGTAACATTGAAATTAATAAAAAAAATCAAAAGGGAATGGAGGGAAACCACCTTAAAGAATAACATATTATATTGAATCAGTGTCATGCGTTAGCATTCATAGTTGGTTAAGTAGAGGTTCTTGATGGTGAGGTGAAAATTACATAATTTATTATAAAATATATAGAATGAAAATTGTTTGAATATCATTATAAGAATTGACATGTTTCAAACATATTTGAAAACAATGTAAAATCAATCCCCAAACTAATAGTAGTATATTTATCAATTCCAATTACTGGAGGAATTATCTTAGAATAAAAGGTGTACACAAACTCTAGTATCATATTTTGTGTTTACAATCCTATTGAAATTATAGTGGTCATACCCATGGTTAAATTTGAAAGTATACTAGTTGTTGAATGAATCATATCATATAATGTTATTATCATCTATTTAATCCCAAAAATCATTTTGGAATGGAATGGAAAACCTACAGTTAATTTTAATGGAAATATATTCCATCATAAAAAATGTATTGAAGAAACATTTATATCCATATTTTTGGAAATTATTGGGGGATAATGAAAAGAAATAATCTATCCTATGACAAAAATATCACCAATTTTCAAAAATACACTGATGTTTTTTACAAAGTGTTACATTGACCTCATATAGTATGATATTTAAATTTATCTATTGAACTTATAATGTGATCGATGATAGTATGAATTACACTATGAATTGATTATAGAAAACTTAATGGTATCAAAATGAAAAAAAAGAATCTCCCAATGAGGGATGGGTTTTTGACCTTCTTCATTGGCCTTAATTATTTTTCATGATTGAACTAGAATCAGGGTATCGTTAGTTAAGGGTGATGAAAAATGATATCACAAAGACATAATGTTGATCAATATATTGGAGTTATGATTTAATTATGATCATAGACATCACTGATTACCACACTTTTTTTATTTATTTTATGAATTGATTATTTCATTATTACAATTATTAATTAGTGTATGTATTCATTAATTATACTTTTATATTTTCAAATCATAATGTTGATATTAAGGATCATCTATGGGTCATATTAATGGTTATGAGAAAGGATAAATTGTTTGGTAAATTAAATCAATTTATGTTTTGGTTATAATAATTTATAATCATTGGATCGATCAAGACAAATAAAAAATCATAGTTGATACTACCATGAAAAAGGCCATGGAGAATTGCCCACATCTAACTACAGTAAAATATGTTAATAGTTTCCTTGGTCCAGTATGATTATTTAGATTTTTTTTAAAAAAAATCATGGATTTATATTCCACTAACCATTTTGTTTAGAAATGAAGTTATTCTTATACAGACAACAAACTTTAAAGAAAGTTTTCATAAACACATGAAGTATTTAGTTAGTACAGCTATGATATCATTACCCATTAATGAGGAAGATTTTTTTTCTATATTAATGATTACATAAATTTTGATGTATTTGTACTCATCAAAAATGAATATTGATAACTTATGAATCACATAACTTAAATACATATGAATAAAACTGTCTTACTCAAGACATGGGTTAGTTTTAGTCATCATATCTATGAATATATGAAGACACTATCATTATGTTGAAATTTGATATATATACACAAAACACCAAAATGTGAAGTATATATTAACATGGAATGATAAATAATTAAATTAAAAATATTATTAGACCTAATCATGGACTATGATGACTTGATTAATTTTTATCCTAGAAAAGTAAAATCAGTTTGTAATTGCTCTTAGACGAAAGAAACTTGTTGTATTATCCAAGATTATAATAGATAAAAAACTAACTTTTATTTATATGGATTGTATGACTCTAGAAATCATAAATGCATGGGATGCATAAAACCATTACAAAATGATTTACCAACCATCAATCCAATATTTGATCAAGGATGAGAAAAGTGATGAAATCGATATCCAAATGATGGTGAATGTAGAAAATAATGGGATGATTTATGAATTATGTATCAATTAATGTGGAGTTATTGGGTTTAGAATTAAATATTTTGTTACTCCTTAAAATAATATAAATAATCAGTAATTGTATAATGAATATAACATATAATTATCCAACTTTCCTAGAAGTATGAAGATATATTATGATATTTTAGAGAACTTATAGTTGGAAAAAATGAATAAAGAGATCAATGATTACAAATTAATGTGATTAGTATGTATTCTGTTAAATTGGAGTGACATAATTCGAACGGGATGATGGAACCATTTACCATACCACATGAAAATAGGATAACATCGCCATGGAATTTTCTATTGTTCTTAAAAAGACATCTAGAAGAAAAAAACGTGATATTGTGTTTGGTGGATCAAATCTCAAGGAAAACCATCTTCATCATTATTCGGGGATATTTCTTTCATGAATGAATTGTTATGATATACATAATAATGTCAAGATTCATGTGGAACTAAATTAAACTAATGGTGATTGTGATCCAAGGTTTACATCTATATTCTATAGAGTTCATCGATCATATTTGGATACTAAATAGAATTATAGTAGGGAATATTACCCCCAAACTGAGGGTTAATTTTAACGGACCATTAAAACACATGAACCCAAAATGACAACATATTCAATAAAATTTTAAGGTAGATGGAATCAACAACTCTAATTATTTCTATTATCATTTAACAATAACGTTCACTCTGGTCTTTAAATGGATCTATATGAAGTAAAATACATGAAGATATGTAGAAATAATTATTATGGGGTTTAAGATAGTAAAAAATATAGATGTGAAACCAATCATGTGATAGGAATGAAAAAATGATCAAGCCACTGTAAAACCAATAAATTCATCTCATAGTCTATGAATGACTTATGTTGAACATCATTGAATGAATTTAGGGGTTTATTTTAGAGAAAATGTTTTAATTTTAATATCACACTTGAATATTTTCATGAGTTTTTACAATGAAATGAATAATTAAAAATAGTTTCATTGGCCTATTTGATATCCATTAAGGAATAAGATTAGTATCATATTTGTTATAAAATCCAAAATATATCCCCCATCATTATGATGAGTTACATAAGTAAATCATGAGAATTTGTATACATGCTTTCTCACCGGTACTAAATCTAGAGTATGTACAACTAGATTATGACCTATATTATGGGGAGAAACTAATGAATATAATGGGATTTATTGAAAAAGTTCACTTGATAAATACAACTCACCTTGTCAATGTGATGTGGATGAACCATAAATAATATGTGGAAATATGGTAACTATTTTAAATAATGAAATGTTAGTAACATTATATATTTTCAATTGAAAATATGTGTTGAAATTTCAGGGATGTAATTTCATAAATGGGGGAGAATGTAAGGACATAAAAATCATTTGTGACTTCTATTTCATTTTTATAAGTGACTTATTATATATAAAATTATGTTCATACAATACATATCTTAACGAGAAACATTATTTTTCAATAATTACTAACATTAAATATGTTAAAAAGTAAATCTATGAATATTCTAAACATTACAATGAGACAAAAAAATATTGACTATGAAATATCACATCATTCAAATCTGCTAGGAGAGTCACCCCCTTAAAAATACTATAGAAAATAAATATAACATTAGTAAGACAATTGAAATTATTGAAAATGGAGAATATATAATTTTGAGTGTATTTTTAGTGAAAAATGTTTTAATTTATGATTATTTATTTATTGAAGTTAACACGACATATGAGATCCCACCTATTTGTGACATAATTTTAATTACAATTAATGATATGTGAACCTTTTGAAGTTGATTTTCTCGGAACTAAGCTATGTAATATAGAAATAATTAAAAATTTAATATAATCCACTTGAAAGGATTATTAATAGGTGTATCATATGTATAATTAATTCATATCACAACCTAGGGAAATACATTAATGATATGGTTTGGCATGTGGCCTAGTAATGGAGAAATAAAGGGAAATAATTTACCTGTTATTTTAAGGAATATCAATATGAACATGATGAATAAAATATAGCTTAAAAATATATCATGAGTGGAAAAATATTAAGAATAAGAACGTGAATCATAACATTTAAATGTGTTTAAAACATTTATCTTAGAAATTCATAATCACATTACATGGTTAATTCATCATGGTGTTATAAATGATAATTACAATGGTTATTCACCAATGTATCCTAAAACATATCATCTCTAGAGAATAATTTTTCTACTAAATGTATGGGAGCTATATGAGGGCATTCTATTCACATTTCTTAATTAATCTATGTTTCATAGATCATAACAAAACATTATTTAAATAACCTGTAGACTATAAAAATGATTCTTTCATATCAGAATCACAACAATTCAAAAAGTCCATAAACATATTATCATTACATCATTTAAAAACCATGTGATGTTTATTTGGGTTTCATATTGGTTAATCATGTAATCAAATAATGAATTTTTACACTTTGGTGAATACACATGGTAAAAATATAGTCATGGTTATTCACCCAAATAATGTAAAATAGAATATCGTAAGGAGAATATTGAAATTTTTGAGAGGTAAAATCGGCAACATAATGATTATAAAAAGTTGTTTTAGAAAAGGTTAATGAGAAGGGAAAAGGGACTCCCATTGAAAAAATTAATTTTTATATAAGAGCAAGAATAAAATTTTAGTATGTGATAGTATTAATAAATGTTACCTGATATATATAATAATAGGTTCTTGAATTGAAGTGAATGTAAAGATAATTCCAAAATTTTGGACAGTTACTCCTAAAACATGAGGACTGGGAAATGGGGGGGGGGGGTTTAATGACGCATTGGGTGACTCCATGGGAGGTAAACCTACTAGATATTCATGAATAATTGATTATTAATGCATGTAAATAGATAAATTCATAGTTTTTTATAAAAAATTTTAAAGGGATCACTATGGGAAAAAGGATTTTTGTGACAGGTACTTTGCGACGTGAATAAATCCCGTTGCAAACTGTCCGTCAAAGTGGTTATTTCCGATGGGGGCGTCAGCCCGTCACTAAGTGTTAGGCGCGGTTTGGCATGGTTTGCCCACCAAACCGCTGGAAGGGTGTTTGCGATGGCGAGAAACCCCCTACATAAATACCCAGAGGTGGTAAATACGATTTATGATTGGAAATTTCCCCGTAATAAATAGTTCGTCCCCGGGTAACTTTTTGGGATGGGACACATCCCAAATACCAATCGGCGGTAAACACTATTTGTGATGGGATTTTTCCCCGTAATTTTTTTTGTTGGAAAGACACTATTTCTGATGGGTCTGGTCGCCAATACACTTTTAACTACCAACCGTCAGATGGTATTTATGACGTGTCCCGTCACAAAACCCGGCGGCGGCAAATACTATTTGCGACGAGATGATTCCCCGTCACAAATAGTGTGTTGGCAAGTGACTATTTATGACGAGTCCTGTCGCAAATACCATTTTAACCTCCGATAGTAATTAATGCATCTGAAGGTATTTTTGAAGCGTCCTATCGCAGATAGTAGCATTTGCAATAGGGCTCCCGTCATAAATAGTACAGTCCCAACTAATCAAACCTACATATACCCTCAATCCATTCTTTTTTTAATTATATATCATAATTCCTACTTTCTCTTTCTCTCTCTCTAAACTCTAATATAGTTGTGAATTTTTCTATGAGATTAATTTATTTTACGAAAATGTTCTGATATAGTCTCCATCTATAAGAGATAAATTTTAGAAGTATTTATGTTTTATTTAGTTGTATATTTTTTAAATTTTTATTATTAAATCTAGTTATTGATAATTAGTTATAATTAAATTAGATTTTGATTTTTTTTTCATTAGTATTTAATTGTAATACTAAATTTAAATTATTAGTACTAATTATTAATAATTAGTAGTAATTTGGAATTATTAAAGATAATTAGTAATGATTATAATTAATTAGCGGTAATTAGAAATTAGTAGCTGTAATTTGTAGTAATTAATAATAATTAACGCTAATAATTAATAATTAGCGGTAATTAGTAATAATTTTGAATAAATAGTAATAAATAGTAATAAATAGCAATAAATAGTAATAAATACTAATAAATTGTAATAATTATTAAAAAATAGTTAAAAATACTAATAATTATTAATAAATACAAATTATTAGTAATAGATACTAATAATTAGTAATAAATACTAACAATTAGTAATAAATATAAATAATTAGTAACAAATACTAATAATATTTTTTAAACACAAATAATTAATAATAAAGACTAATTATTAGTAACAAATACTAATAATTATTAACAATTAGTAATAAATATTAACAAATAATAATAAATAATAACAAATTGTAATAAGTATTAAAAATTAGTTATAATTAATAGCAATTAGTAATAAATATTAACAATTAGTAATAAATATTAATAATTAGTAAAAATTAGAACCAATTAGTAAAAATTAGTAACAATTAGAAAGAATTAGTAACAATGAGTAAAAATTAGTAACCATTAGTAATAATTAGTAACAATTAGTAACAATCAGTAGCAATTAGAAAGAATTAGTACAAATTGGTAATATAATTAACAATTAGTAATAATAGTACTAAATAGTAATTAATAGATATTAAATTTTATAATTAGTAATAAATATTAATAATTAGTAATTAATAGTAATAAATATTAATAAATAGTAAAAAGTGGTAATAAATAGTAATAAGTGGTAATAATTAGTAATATGTTCCAATATTTAGTAATAATTGGTAATAATTTGCAATAATCGACAATAAATTGTAATAAATAGTAATAAACTGTAATTAATATTAATAAATAGTAAAATGGTAATAAATAGTAATAAAAAGTAAAATAGTAATAAATATTAATAAATAGTTATAAATTGTAATAAATTGTAATAATTTGAAGTAATTAGCAATAATTAAAAATAAATAGAAATAAACATGAATAATTAACAATAATTAGAAATAATCAACAATATTTTTAATAATTAGCAATAATTGTAAATAAATAGGAATAATTATCAATAAGTAGCAATAAATCACAATAATTAGCAATAATTACTTATAATTAGTAATAGTTAGCAACAAATAGAAATAAATAGTAATAATTTGCCATAATTAGAAATAAATTGCTATGAATAGAAATAAATATCAATAATTAGTAATAATTAGAAATAATTAGCAATAAGTTATAATATTTTGCAATAAATAGTAATAAATTGCAATATATATCAATAAATAGCAATAACTAACAATAATTATCAATAAAAATGAATAAATAGAAAAAATATCTATATTTAGGAATAATTAAAAATAATTAACAATAATTAGGAATAAATAGAAATAATTATGAATAATTATGAATAATTTGAAATAATTAGCAATAATTAGCAATAATTAGGTATAAATAAAGAAAATTTGTAATAATTAGTAAGGATTAGGAATATTTAGCAATAATTAAGAATAATTAGAATTAATTAGCAATAAGAAGAATAAAATAGAAAAAAAATCCGCAAAAAATATCCTAAAATAACAAAATTAGCTAAATTAGAAATTATTAGCAATAATTAGCAATAATTATAAATAATTTGAAATAATTAGAAATAATTAGCTTTAAATTGAAATAATTGGAAATAAATTGTAAGAATTAGGAATAAATTGTAATAATTGGAATAAATTGTAATAATTAGGAATAAATTGAAATAATTACGAATAAATTACAATAATTAGAAATATATTAGATCTAAATTAGAAATAATTAATAATAAATTAAGAATAAATTAAGAATAAATTGTAAGAACGTTTCACAATTTCCAGTGGATTGGCGGAACTCTTTTTTCTTGATGATTATTTTCATTTTAAATCTCACTAAATCAAAACATTATGAAAAATGGTATTCTATGTATGCATATCCAATTTTATAGGCATGATATTGGCTATGAATTCGTAGGATCATATTTGACATAATTTTTTTAGACAGTGATAGTTGGAAGATCATGATTCATTGATGAAAAGGTGGGTCTTTTATCTGATGGCTCATTTACCTGCATATTTCTCACACTAAAATCACTATGAAGAATCTGGTTGGATGTACCCTTATAAAATTTTTATGCACGAGTATGGAAATGCGTACCTCTGAGCAGATTCTTCATTGTGATTTTTGTGTGATAATGTTACAAGTAAATGAGCTATCAAACAAAATAGCAGCATGAGAAGATGGAGAACTTGCGCCATCTAACTCATAATATAGGGATGGAGTTTCTTCCACCATCTTCTTTATCACATCTAGAAGACTATCCCCCTAGTGATTTTTTGTTATGTTAAAAAAAATTGAATTCAAGATTTGTTATAATATGAACTATTTACAGTTTTTGTCTTTTATATTGGTGTAAATATTTTATAATTTAATTTAATTAAATGTATTTTATTTTTTAAATTTTAATATTAAAATATTTATTATTAGAATTATATATTTAATTTTTTTTATTTACTAATAATAATAATAATAATTTACATTTATTTATAATTTTTTCGAATATTGATAATTTTAATATTATTTATTTTTTTATTATTTTTATTATTTTAATAATAATTTTTTATTAATTTATCATAATTTTATTAAATATATAATTTTTTTTCAGTATTTGCAATGGGATCTTTTGCGATGGGACCCCATCAGAAATATTAGATATATATTTTTAAAAAAGTATTTGTGATGGGACAGTTGAAAAAGGTTTTGATATATATAACATATATAAATGAAGATCTATTTAGAATGGGAAAAAATGGGCCCTCCCAAAAACATTTTGCGACGGGGCCGTCACAACATGTTTTTTGTATATAATGTGTACAATTTGAGAGATATTGCTCATGTTTCCATCGAAAAAAATACTTATTTCCATATCATTTTCTACAACAGACTATTTTTGTTAGGACCCTATCACAAAATCACATTTGTGATGGGATCCTGTCACCATATAACTTATATTTCAGTAGTGGTTTCTGTAATAAATTCTAAATATAGGCCTTGGAAATATAATTTTTCTATAATGAAACCCATGGTATGTACCATGGTTATTCTGATGATATTAGAAATTAGAGACATATTTTAAATTATATCAAGCCACATTAAATGATCATAATATTATATTACTAATTTTGGGAATAAATTATAATGTTTCAAGAAAAATAATTTGAAGCCAAATTTTCTATTTTATACAATCAAAAAAATCATAGGTTTGGAAATTGATTAATATATATCAAAGTACATTACATTAATAAAATATCATAATTTATGTCGCAGATTTTGGTAATTAATTATTGCAACATTCAGACATAATTATTATGACATTAATCATACGAAAATCCTCAAACTATATTGTTTTCTATTCACTGAAAATTAATCTATTTTAGAAAATTCTCAAAAATTCACCCTTACTGAATTTCAATATGCTGATTTCAAAATTTATTTTTGTTTTATCATCATATTTATCTATTAATTAATGTAATAAATTTTCACAGTAAAAATTATTTTTTATTTAAACAAATATTGGGTTCAAAAAGCATAGTGCAATTTCTGACACATAAATATTTTCAAAAACATAATTAAATTATTTTAAAATTTATATTTAAATAATACAGTTTTATATAATAGTTAAATAAAAAATATTATTAATAATACCTAATTTTTCTTAAAATAAAATTTACATCCTTTTTGAAATGTACAATTTGTGTTTGAAAAATAAACTTATCAGATTATCACACAATTAAAACTATATTTTATATAAAAACTATAATTCTTAAAATGGAATTGATAGAATAAAAATTTTATTTATACAAAATGTATATACTATATATTACTAAATCTGAGACACATAACCCCTTATTTAACCCACATACAACCTTAGACTGAGGAGTGCGTTGGGTGTTGTTTCAGGGGGTTCCTTGAATAACATCGATTGACTAGAAATCTCAACTAACTTGAACTTTTACTGTAGAGGATTTAATTCGAGATTTTCTTATTTAATCTCATCTTGGTATCAATCAATGGTAAACCATAGTGATGATACCTCCTTCCGATGTTCTGACATATGGCCTTCAAATAGAATGACTCTACTAGTTATTTTCATTAGTTGTTCTTTCACCATAAATTATAGGTTTCAATTACTACTAATATAAGAAAGTAATTTTAGTGGTAAAATATTTCCAATAGTGTAGTTTCTTTTGAAAATTTTTACTAATGGTCATATAGTGGTCAACACTTGATGGTTAGATTTCCTTTTATTCATAATAAATAACACTTCAATAATAAAAAGATATGGTTTTTATTTGTATGATATTATTTGATAGACATTTTAGGTAGAAAATATAATTTAAATGGTCTATTTTATTACATTATACCCTCCTTAGGAAATTTCCTCCCCAAAATCTCAACTTTTTTACCTTGTTTGAAATGGTTGGGTACTTCTACCTCACTATCTCCTATTGTCCCCACATTGCTTCTTCAAATTTATGGTTCCACAATAACACTTCGATTAGGTGGTTAGTCTTGCTTCATATAACATTGTCTTAGTAGTCCATGATCTTATCTAGCTACAACTCATCCGATAGCTCATGATCCAGTTGTACAGCCTCTCGAATCATTACATATGATGGATGAGGCATTTACATCATCAAGGGAGATACATGGAAAAAATCATTTACTTAAGCTATATATGGTTGAAGTGAATACAAATGGTCTACTTATCTAATGCGATCAAGGTTTTTATATTGTCCTATGTTCATAGGGATGATCATTCCTTTATTCCCCAACTGAATGTCTCTATTCCACAGTGTTATTCAAGTGAAAAATCAATCACCAACATCAGAATCCATGTCACTTCGATGGTTGTCAGAATATATTTTCTACAGACTCTGATAATCATTTTTTTGTTTCGGGATAGCATAAACCTTTTATGTCATCTCTTACACTATATCAGGCTCAATCATCATTCTATAACCATCTTCATCTTAACGTGTAAGAGTTAAATATGATGTCACATATATAGTTTTATTAGATCCACATGAATACCTGAGTGGAATATATTACTGTATGATAACTCAACTAATGGTAGGTGTTGATACCATCCACCGTTAAATTCTATTGAGCATGCTCTCCGCAAGAACTCAAGTGTATGAGTAGTATTTTCTATTAGCCATCAGTATTAGGGTGATAAGCTTTACTAAATTTCATTTCATTATTGTTAACATGTTGAATACTTCTTTATAATTTTTTATGATCCATGTGTAACTATCAGAAACTATATAATGTGGAACCCCTTAAACCTCACTACATACATTATGTAAATATTTTCATCTTGTTCAAGAGATAAATCTTCTTGAATAGTGATGAAATGGTTAACCTTCTTAAATCGGCCAACTATAACCCATATCACATAATTTCATTTGGATGTTCATGAGATACCAGTCAAATTGTACGTTGTGATAATGCACCACATCCATGTTGGTATTGTTAGTGGTTTCAATACCCTATTAGGATGTTTTTGCTCAGCCTTTACATTCTAAAATTCTATGCTCCATGTTGTGTAGTTAGAAATCATTGTTTTCATGTTATCCCATCAATACTTTTCGCGATGGTCCTCATAAATGTTAGTGCTTCCAGGATGTATAATTAATGTATATATTTGAGCTCTATCGATCAGTCGTTTTATTTTTGGAATACATTGTACATATAGCCTTGTACTAAATTTCAGTACAATTTCATGATCAATATTGAACTCAAGAAACATCCCATTTCTAATATCCATTGTCCTATTTTATTAAATAAGATATAACCTTTGATATTTCTTGATTTTCCAATGGAATGATTGATGTAAAAAAATTTGGATATGATTTATGATGTACATTCACTCATGATTTGGATTTCCAACCTTACAAGGTCCTTAATTAAAGGATCTACATGAACCCTCATCATTTCAATAACAACTAGTTATTTCTTACATAATTCATATGTGATACTTTTTTATCTCCTATGATAATATTTTGTTGAAAAATCATTGTCATTGAAAAGTTACAACCATCTCCTTTGTCAAAATTTCAATTGTTTTTATAAAAATATAATTCAAAAATTGGTGGTCCATGAATATATAAAACTTCTCCCCTTAAATATTCTACCATTGTATCATTAGAGACATATAACTCTTTCTAGATCTAGTTCATGTATAGGATAATTTTACTCATTAGTATTTAAATGTAGATATTCTTAAAAATCCACCTTTTCATTCTTCATGAAGATACACCCACAAACTTCTAGAGATGAATCACTAAAAATAAAAAAAATCCTTCTTTGATAGAGGATAGAGTTAACACAATTTCAAAAACTAATCTTTTCTTCACATGTTTTAAACATTACTCACATTGATTTTTATAGATGAACTTATCCACCTTTTGAGTTAAAATTGTTAATGGAATAGTAAGTCATGAAATGTTTTAAAAACCCTCCAATGATATTATATTATGTATAGGAAACTACCAATATTAGTTACTATTATAGGATAAAGAAACTCTTCCACCAAATTTATCTTCGATGGGTCAACTAAGATTTCTTCTTTTCTTAAAATGTTCCTATGTAAATAATAATGCTGTAACTAAAATTAAATTTTTTTGAATTTCCCAAATAGAATCTCATTATATATAGTATTCAATATAACAAAGATATGATCCTATTTCTCCTTACACATTCTAGAATATATCATAAAACCATCAATAAAAAAATGGAAAAAATTATCAAGGTAGTCTATAAATACTCTCTTCTAGAAATCCTTATGTATAATTAGAGCTTTAGTTATGAAAAAGGGAATAACAACAAAGTCATAATGAAAAAATCTTAATCAAAAGGATACCTTTTAAATATCATCTTTCCTCACCCTCAATTGATGTAAAATCATAGTCATTGAAAAAATCCCTTTTAAATAACATCATTCCCTTTTAAATATAATATTTCCTCACCGTAAATTGTTCAAATAAATCATCAATCATTTATAGAGGGTACATATTATTCACTGTGATCATATTAAGTTATCTATTGATAAATTTATAGCCTCACTTATTTATCCTTATTCATAACAAATAGAAAATTTTATCCCCAAGAGACACATTTTTTTAGATAAACCACTTCTTAAATATATTGAAGTGGTTTCATTAGTCACACAGTCTTAACATTTTTAATTCTATATGGGGTCTTTATTAAAGGGTTTTATCTATGTAGGAGTTAAAAGGAAATCACTACCTCTATTTATAAGGGAGTCCAAGTTACTCCTTAACAAATAAGTCAATATATTCCTGAATGATGGGGAAATTTTCTATTATTATACTTTCATTAAATTTTTTCTCTTCACTGATCATCACTTCCAAGAAGTCTAGAAGATGTTATTGTAGAAAAAGATCAGGCTGGGTTATCTCTCCATTGAAAACAAATATATTTTTTCCATTAAATACTACTAATATTTCTTTTCTACTATAGTTGATCATAGAATTTTACATTTAGTTCTTTTACATCCCTAATATAGTGTTGAATTCCAGAATGGGAAGGACTACAATCTTAGTTATGATATTATGCATCCCAAAGTCAATACTTTAGTTTCCATATACTATTGATTCATAGATAATACCTCCATGAGTCCTGACTAAATACTCTACTTATATCAATTTAGTGGTTAATAAAATATTATATTATGAAATGGATTAAATAAAGGAATTCATAGAACCAAAATAAAAAATTACTTGCTATCTTTCATATGACAATGATAGAACCTACTGTCATCTAATTTGAAACTTCTATTTAATCCATTATGCTAGAAATTTTTTTACCTTTCTATCATGGCCTATTATGATGTTGATGGTGATTCTTATCCATTATCATCTTATTTAGAGATTGATTAGAGAAGTTACCAAACAATCCACACATGATGCATTAGAAATCACAATAAGCCTACACTATCATCCCTATATCATTAGTGTTGATATGTTTAGGCTTCTCCTTTCAACAATAGTTTCGATATAATTGGAAACACCTTCCACACATGAAATATTTCCCATTTGATTTTCAATTTATGATGTTTCCAACTAATAAATTCTATTTCATGATTAATTTCTTACCTACATTTGTTTCAAAATATATCTTATTTTCATTTTATATATATGACTACTACAAGTCTCTATACACCATTTCAACATTAATCACACTTCCCACTATATTCTCATAGATTTCACAGTCTGGGTTAGCCATAATCCTTCATATATGGGGTCTTATTCCACCATTGAATATATAAACATTTCCATTAGGATCCACAAAAAAGATTGGTGTGTAAAGAGAATGTCTTGTAAATTTCATCCAATAGCTTTTGAGAAATTCATGTTCTCTATCCTCTCCTCTAAGAATTTATTATCTATTTTTTCACATAATAAAATGGAAATATTCATTAAAAAAGGATCACATGATCTTTTCCTATTCAATAGTTTAAATCTAACATCATGGATTGTTGTTTTTAATTTGTTTTAACCACTAATTAGCTTCCCTATCTATGAGATATACATCAATGGTGAAATTCACTTATTAAAAAAATAGAGTACATAATATAACTTTTCTATATTGATTATCCTTTGATAAGAAATCAATGGGTTGGTAGATTCGCTGATATGTTGTGGTCATTGAAACATAAAGGACTCATATAAAAGTAGATCCCCACCAGGTGATCCTGTTATCCTAGATTGATTAATGAAATTGGTAACAAATATAGTTATTTTATTCATTATTATCATGATGATTTCTGTTCCAGTATTTATAAGAGTGTCATCAATAAAGGGTGCATGGTGCCCATCATTTATGTGTTGCCTACTATTTCCCTCATTTTTTTAAAAGTTGAAAAAATAGTGATAAAAGGTTTCTTTAAATTATTATACAATTTTATTGTGGTTTTATGTCTTTCAAATCATTCTTAGATATGTTATTATTTAGGTAAAATTACATTTTCTATATATCCATTAAAATGTTTCATAAAAAGCATTTGATTAACTAAAAATATCCCCTAGGGGTATCAAAATAAGAGTACGGTTAGGCCCATTTTCCTACACTAGTTCCCATTTGAGTATTGATTAATGTGGTGTTTTCATGTATTACCCCTTGATATATCTATGCCAGAGCTGCATACAACTTTTCTTATATAGATTTGGATTTATTTAATCGATAACTAATTACATAATATATCCCAAAACACTATGATGGTTTCGTATTTTTCATATTTTCTATACGATTATTCCTAAATATTTCAAATCATAATTTCCAAAAATAACTAAACTATCCTTTGATAGAAACTATCTAATCCAAAAGTTTTATTACATAATTTTTTAAAACATTATACATATAAATGATCTTTTAATGTTTAGTTTCGTGGAAATAAGGTTCATAATAATTAAAATCATAAAACATTAATATAATCTAGTTGAATGGATTATCCAATGTTTCATCTAATTACATTTAATTCATCTCATAACATGGGTAAATTCCTCAAATTAAAGGCCTGCTTATGAGTCTTAATAATGTAAAAATAAGGAAAAAAGTATATCTATGATCTTAAGGAATATTAATATGAACACATGAAAAACAATATATCATGAAGAAGGGAGCATGATGTATAACATATATACAATAAGATCATGAATCCTAACATGTAAATGTGTATATAAAAGTTAAAAAAGACATTCATAATCATACCCGAAAGGTTATTCATGAAAAAATCCTAAAGACAGATTACCAATTTTATTCACCAAGGTATTGTTAAAAATGTTATATAAAAAAATTAAATTCTTTACACAATGTATTGGAGAATCATCATGGAACACCATTCATATGTATTAAATGAATGTGAGCCTCTATTATCATAACAAAAAATTTCATAAATAAGCCATAGAGAATAAAAATGGGTTTCATATCAAAATCATGAAATTTCAAAAAGTGCATACAAAAATTGTAATTATATCATTATAAACCCATAGAATGGGAATAAGGATTCATATATATTAATACTATAATCAAATAAATTATTATTATGCTTATGTGATTAAACTTGTAAAATATTGTGTCATGGGTATTCATAAGAAAAATATAACTAAGAATTTCTTGAGGAGAAGGGGGAAATTTTGATATGTAAAATATGCAATAGAAAAGGTATAAATAGTAGTTTTAGAAATGTGAAATGATAAAGGAAAATGGACTAGTATTAATAATAAATATCATAGATGTTTGGGTATAAATAAAATATTAATAAAAGTGTGATATAATAAAAATTAAAATACATTTACAAAAATAGGTTACTGAATTGAAGATAAGGGGAGAATAATTCCATTACATTGGATAGATACTCCATAAACATTATGAATGGGACCATAAGGGATTGATGACACATTAGTGTGGGCTCCATCAGATTTAATACAACCAGATCTTCAAAAATATTTAATTGGGAATAAATGTAAATTTATAAATGTGTGGGGATCATAGATTAAGATTGTGGATTGTTTAGTAATTACCATATACAGTCCTCAGAAATATAGGCTATAAAAAATGTGATATTGTGGGCATGCCTATGGTGTTTCCCCATGTATTTGGATATTTGGGACTTATTTTTTTATTGATACCCCTAATAACCAATCATCTTATTATATTAAATCTTTTGGTATGGAAAATAATGTTTTAGAAAACATAAAATTTTCTAATATATGTATTTAATTATCGACATTGGAAAGAAATTTATAAGTTTTTATATTGATTAAAATTTATAAAAATAAATGATATTAATAAAATTAAATATTTTAATTAATGTATTGTGGTTACGTATTTATTATGATATTACTACGTTATTAAACATAGTAGAAACCTCAAACATTATTTTTACTGGTCGCTGAAAAATAATGTTTTTTAGAATATCCTTATAAATTCACCCTAACGTTATTTCTATATTCTAATTTAAAAAATGATTTTTATATTTTTATAATAAAAATTTATATATGACAATATGTTCTCTTACATATAAAAATTATTTATTATAAAAATAGAAGGATTAACATGCATAGTAAACATTATGACCCATCAAAATTATCAATGAAAAAATAAAATTATATTACCATTTATAATTAAACAAGGGTGTTCTAATAGTAATATTAATTACAATAAATATTATTCACGATACCGTAGTTTATTAAAATTCATATATTTCCTTTCTAAAAATAAAATTTTTATCCAGAAATTTGATTTATAAAATTACATCTCAATTAAACTTATATTTTATTAAGAAACAAATTATTGAAAATGTAATTGATGGAATAATAATTATATTTATACAATTTAATTACTCTGTATGTGACTATGTCTTGGAAACAAAACCCCTTAATACACCTATATATTCTATACATGTATTATGTCCAATAATGGTTGTTTAATGTGGTCCCTCAACAAACATCGACCAAGTGGTAATATCTTATAACATTAACTTATCCTGAATATTATTTCATTAAAGTTTCATATGCATAATATCATCTTGGGCTTGGTTAAGGTTCATATCTAGTGATGATATCTCTATCCCATGTAATGTTAGATAGGCTTCAAACGACAGGACTCTAATATTTAAAGAAATTGATTCTATTTTCTGTATCAATTACCCTTTTCCAATACAAATTATAAGAACCTATTTATAATGGTTAAATTATTACCAATATTATAGATTCAAATGGTCATACTGACCAATGATCATATTTAACCAATAGTCAAATAAAAGATGAATCATGATGTCCACATTTCCATTTATACTTTATAAATACATCTTCATTATTAAGAAGATATGGTTTTGTTGTGTATAATATAATTTAAAAAACATTTTTAGGAATAAATATTAATTTAGTGATAATATGTCATTAAATGCCTATTTAAAATAATACTACTGTATGTAATAGTAACCTCCCCATTTTTATAGTAATCTGACTATTGGTCAATGAAACCATTAGATAAAAAATTAATAAAATATATACACTTTTATAATCATCTAATTTATTTTATATATTTTTTTTATTTTGGTAAAATATAAATTTAAAATCATATTTATTTAGGTATAAATGACAATATAATTATACAATATCCTAAAAAATTTTAATATAAGTCAGCAATTTGACAATGAAGATAAAATATTTGGTTCTAAATTATTATGTTTTTTATTTTAATTTTTTTTAAATAAATGATTATAATAAAAATAAATTAATTTTTTAAATCCAAATGTCCAAAAAAGGACAGCGTGTTTTTTAGAAAGTTTTCAATAATACGTAATTTTTCAGTGAACAATAAAAATACTGTTTGTGTTACAGTATGTTTTAGTACTTCATATATATGTAATAATTATTTTATAATTAACCAAACTATTTACAGGAACTAATATATGTTATATTATTTATTTTATGCATTTTTAGGGATATAAATCAATTACATTACCAAAAAACAACATTTCAATGTATAAAATAGAATTTATTATTGTATAAAACTATGTTTTGTGAGAAAATCACTTTTTTGTCAAAATAAATTTTAAAATACGTATTTGAGATATGTTAGATTAAAATAAAGTAAGTAATGACTTAAATATATGAATCATAGGAGATATCATTAGTGAAGATAATAGTTTTTCACATTCCATAAAATAGAATCCAGGAACAATATTTTGATATTATTATACAATTCAGCATATTTTACTATAAATTACATCCCATTCTCCATTCCACAAAACTCCAAATCCGAAAATACATGATATAATGGTCAATTTTCTACAATAAAGAGTCACTCAATTGATTTTTTATGTCCTCATGGTTCCATCCTCTTCCATCCAATGTTATCATTTTTATTAGGTATACTTTTATGGAAAAAGTGTGAAACCATAAAGTACAAACAAGGGCATCAAACATTATATATAGATGATATGTTTAAAGAAACATTATTTATTAATCATGGTAATTGTGATTTATGACGCCGTTGTGATAAAACATTATGATATTCGTAAGAATGAATCCTTTTTGTGTTGTTTCTACATTTCTAAGATGTGATTCAAGATCATTATGTTATTATATTTCTTATGTTCTTAGGATCATTGATATTCATCATGGTCAAATGATAAATATTCATTTTCTAATCCCTAGAATGACATTATTCTCACCCATTTATTTTGATTCATGTAATTATGATATGAGATGTAGTAATAATAACATTGGAAAAACCTCTGAAGAATCATTTTAATATGATTAGAAAAAATATTATGTTATTTATGAATTAAGATTTTAATTTCCAATAAAAATAAATCATGAGGATGTTCTGTGTTGTTTTGTTGTTTATCATGTAATTTATGTATTTGGTATTAATAAATAAGGATTCCATATATGTAATTTTGGTGTTATTTTCCCATGGCAATGAAATTTATATTATTTTTATTCCTGAAAATTAAAAAATGTCACTCTCTTGATTTTATCATATCTTAAAAATTTACATAATGATATAAAATTAAATTTTCACTTATAATTTTAAATTTTACATATAAATTAATTAATTTTGTCATATTAATTTATTTTTAATTTTTATTAATGAAATATTTACATTAAATTCATACACATTACTGAAACATTTCTTCTGTGATCATTATAAATATTATGTAATAGTTTTAAAAAATATAAAACTAATATTTTTTTGTTGATTTATAGTCCCTTGTTAATATTATATTTTGTTATAATATATTGGATTTGATTGGAAGAGTGTTATTTGAATTACATTTCAATATTCATCTCTTTAATGTGGTATCAAGAATTACCTTCATGATATTTTATGACAATTAATATTATATTAAATTATTTTAAAAAATAAAAAAATGTCAAGAGGAAGTATAGGGTGATTATTGGAATAAAATATCACCCTTTTTCTATTTCTAATATAATTATTTACTTATAAGTATAAATATAGAGTCTCATATTTAAAAATGTGTTTTCAACTTTTATGGTTAAAATATATTGATGAAGGGGTTAAACCAAAAAATTTAGTTAAATTTACACCAATACCTATTTAAATATCAGTAGATGAGGTTATTTCATCATTAACATATTTTTATTTGAATGTATGGAAATTTGGAAGCACTTGACTAGATGATGACTTAATTATATTGTAATATTTATAATTGTTCAAAATTATTCCCTTATCTCCCTTATAAAATTATACTCATTATATATTTTATTTACAACCCATTGACCCATATATGTACACCATTTACTAACCAATTATATTATCAACATCCAATACATGAAATATTGGTTTTTTCATCTTGAAATACTATTCCACGGGCCATTAAAAAGGGATTTGGTGGAGGCCAAATGAAAAAAGGGTATCATACAATAGAAAGGCTTTAAATTTATTTGTAATTCAATATCTTATAAATATTTTAAATTGTTCATAAAATAATAAATTCAGTATCATAAATTTAATTAATTGTTATTATTATTATCAAACTATAGTTATCCACCCACTATTTCTTAAAATGGGAAGTAAAATAATGACATGTGCATACATTTAGACTACCACCTTTACATAGAGATATATATCATTTTTGATCACCATTATTCATTAATGGTTATAATGATGGGTTTAGAGATAATATTTTATGTCTAAAAAATAATTATTCTTATTTAAATATAATAACATATATTCATTTTTACCAGTATATCCATTAAAAAATGATTACATCGATCGTGCATGCATATCAAATACCACACCTAAGAAGCAATGCGATTCATTTTTCATTTCATATTTACATGTATGGTAATAAAGATATATTTAATTAACATATATTTTTTATCTGATATAAATATTTTTCAAAAAATGTTAACTATTATTTCCTTTTGAGTCATTACATATGTGAACAAGTGAAAACTGAGTTCACGCGTATGTACGTCCTACCGTCACTCTGAGTGGAGCAATTCATTTATATATCTATATCATTTTTAAAGACTATAAATATCAATATATAATAAATTTATATAAAACATACATAATAATTATCATTTTAGAGATGATGGATCCATGACTAGTGTAAAATGACTTATACTATTGAACCAAAATTATGATGACAACATAAAAGGGTTAACAACAGGAAAAAATGATTTTAATAAATTATTTTCAATGAATGGGTGTTAAAATTTTAAGAGTGGATCCTATATAATATTTTTATAAATTTAGTGAATATAATTAATAATTATAATAAATTTATTTTTAATATATGTGATTTTAATATGTTTTTAGAATAATTTGAAGTCGAGGTAAGAGATTTATCTTCGAATATTACAGTAATCTAGATAATTTATGCCATAATTCACATTGAAGGAAATTATATGATACTTAATCAATAAATGCATTTATGTTTCATAAAATATGTTTATTTCAAAATAATACACGCATTCCTTTCGTTTTTATCAATTCAAGCACTAAATACACTAAAATAATGTTTTTAATGAAAAACATCATTATTTTTATCTTTGGAAAAAATTAGCTATTCCATATCAATTTTTAGTAAACATGATAAAAAGAATTGTTAATTATTATTATGTGATTATTTTAAGTCAATTTCCCATGATTTGATTATCTTACAAAAGTTTTAATAGAATCATCTTGTTATTTTCAAAATGAGGTACATTTTTATTTTTTAAAAAAATATGAGAGGTATATTTGTTTTAACATACATTACATAAACGTAATTTACCATTATCATTACCTATAAATTCATTAAATATTACGTGAAATTCATATAGTAATATTATATAATAATAACTAGTATTTAAGGTGTTATAAATTTATTTATTTTTTTAGATTTAAAAATGAAAGTGGTATATTCCTCAAGAAATATTTTATTGATATTATAATGCTTTTTTCACCTATAATAGAATCCCTAGATATTAATTTATATTTATATAGTAATTTATCCAATGAGGAAAAATTTATTCATTCATATAATGGATAATATTTATGAGGATGATATAATGATGAAACTCATCACTTTTTCTATTGGTTAAGTTATGGTGAATATTTTTATGATCTCGTGCAATATATAAAAAGAAATTAATGATTATTTAATGCATGGGACTAAAATTATATATCTCTACAATACATTGGGAAAGGATTAAATGACCATGAGAACAAGGGATACTAGGGGGTTATACCAAATCAGAAATAGGGTACGTAAGAGGATATCTGAATACCTAAAGAGGGATCATGGTGGTGATCCCAATCCTGAACTAGGTATATTAGAGGTTATCCTAATCCTATTGAGTTATCAATGTCTTGATAGGTTTTTTTGACATATTATTTTTATGATTTGTATTTTTACACATTATATTCCTCTATTTTGCTAAATGTTTTTATGGAAATTATATTTTCTATTTTCACATGTTCTTTGAACCCTTTATGATTCAATTCATATAATCAAGAGTGTTATGTGTGATGTTATATTGATTTGTCCTACTTGTTATGTTATATGAGGGATATCATGCATTTATTTTATCCACTAGTTGTTTATATAACCAAATTTACAAAGACACTAAATATTTATTATTATAGAACATATCCTAATTTTTGTAATATTCTTCTAATAAGAGGTAATATTAATTTATGGAATGCATTTTTCTCTATAGATTGATTCAGAGTGTGGTTTAGTTACCTTCCAAAATTATATAATATGAGCATAAATTATTGTAATGTTACATTATATTATAATAAATCTTTAATCAAGTAAAATTTTAATATTATAATTATATTTAATATTATTTATATCAATTTAGAACTTACATAGGAAAAATAATCATAGAATTACATTTTAAAACTTTATGTTAGAAATAATTTTTTCCAAAACATAAATAAATCGAATTTATCAACTCCACCTATTAGTTTTAATAATGTATAATAATATGTCTTATTAAAAATTTATTAACTATATGTTAATTGAATTTAGTAAAAGATACAAAATATTTTGAATCCGTATACCTAATATTCTGTAATATGGAAAAAATAATTTAATTCATGTTGATTAGTAAAAATAATAAATTTTAATTATTATCATGAAGGTTAAAATGTGTTTTGTGCATTACATGATCTTGTGTTACCAACAATTCTCTAGAAACGTAGAATTTTAAATTTTGAATTTAGATTTCATATTTAGAAAATTTTGATACAAAATATTTATACAACAACTTTTTTGGCTTAATGTATTATTTTCTTATGTATAAAACTTGTTAACATTTGGAAAACTAATATTATAATGGTAAGAAAAACTAGATTATAGGTGAATAAGATGTTGAATTTTTTAAGTTATTTGTTTGTATGTTGACCATAAAATCCCACCACACAATTATTTTCAATTTTTTTGGAACATGGGGTGACTTTTAATTCCCATTATTGAATGGTTTTTGGTATTTAAACAATTTCTATCCTACAAAATTATAAAATCCTACTCCTTCCCCTCACTAATTCATACATTTAAAGAAATTTTACTTGATAAAAAAATAATATAATATCTAAAAGTCATCTATAGTTATATTATAGAGATTTTGGACATTCCAAAATACCAACCCCAGGGTCCCTAATAAGGGTACCAAATGAGGTTTCTCTAAGAGAATGTAATCATCTTAATAAATCTCTACCTTATTATTTCCACTTTTGAATACATAAATTTGGTCATTTAAACATAAAATAAATAAAATAACTATAATATATATATATATATTATTGTAATAATATTTCTCCTTCTCCTTCTTAATAAATTGTGTCATAAATCCATCGATTGTGTGTACGGAAGACTATAACCTCCTAGAACCAATGTGATTTTTCCCTTCACCAACTCAAATGTATGGTAATAATTATGTGAACAGTTAACATATAATATAATTATTACCTAATATTATGTATTTAAAATGAATATATCATCCACTTTCTGACACATTCACCCATTAAGGGAATGATATCATTTCTTGTTATGTATGAACGAAAAACTGTCTCCACGATGCGATGGACTAATTTTATATCTCTAACATTTATGATTAGTTATAAAAAACATATATTAATTAAATATGTTATTTTGATCGTTAATATTATCCCTTATATAGTTTATCCATATCTTATTCTCAAAAATTGGATCATTCATGTCCAAACAGAAATGAGAAAAAATAAACTAACAACCAAAAAATAGTAATAAATGCAAATTGTTATTTAATGGGTGGTAAAATGTAATAATAAGATCATATATTATCAAATAAATATAAATAAGTTTCATTTATAAGTTAATAAAATTCAAGAAAACATTATACATGAGGTTAAAAATGGTCAACTCATGGGAAGAATAGGTTGACGGAATGTCTCTCAATTTCCTTCCATTGAGGAATATCTGAATGTTATAAACATTTTAATTTTAAATGTGGTATATGTTTCCCATATTACAATTTATATCATGAATACTTTATATAAAATATTAATTTATTTTTCAATTTTAATTATTTCATCCAATGGTTTTTGAAAAGAATGTTTTCATGTGGAAGGTTATTTCGTCCCAATTTCTATTTCATTGAGACATGTTTGTCAATGTATACCTATTCACTTTTACATGCTATATATACTTCCCATTTTATGAATTTTAAAAGAACTAATATTTATTCATTATTTTTAATATATCAATTCATGTTTATTATATAAAGGGGATTTAATTTAATATTACTGAATTTTTTAGATTCCAATTTACAATCTCACTATTTTTAGAATCGGATTCAATTTTATAGAAGGATTTTTATAATTTATCCTTCAAAAACTCCAATTAATTTATTATCCATAGGATATTTAATAATTTTACAGATACTCTTAAAAATATTAATATATTTGTATCTTTTTTGAAGTAGATAAATGTTTATAGGAAAATTTAATTTTTTATATGTAAATAAGATATACTTTTAATCCATGTCCATACTGAAAAAAATTATTTTACAAAATTAATATTATTTAGTTGAATGATTTATCAATAATTTTTTAGGTTTTACATGAATATTAAAAAGGGTTTTAATGGAGTGTTTCTATTATTTTTTTAATTTATTTTTCTAAAAAACATTCAAATGGAATTTTATTAATTTATATAGTGATAACAAACATCTCCACAAATATATCCATTTTATGAAACATATCATATTGAATAGAATTTTAATGCTTTAAAAAAATATCTTATGAGAGATTACTTTAATATTTCACTAAAATCCCATTTATACTTTAAAAATATATAAATTAATCTCAAAAATATATAATATCTCTCATTGATTATGTGGTTGTTATATTTCTCTTGAAACATTCCCTATATTTTGATCCTTAGAAACTAATTTTCCATATATCTACATACTATTTTTCATGGAAATTATTATTCGATAAATATTTTACTACTTCATCATTTTGTGTTTTTGATTGAATATAATTTAGTTCATAAGGGAAACAATGGTAAATGCATATTTTTTCACAATATTAATATTTATTAACAAGAAATATTTTTTATGAATTAAATAAAACATCTGAAATATGAAAATTAATTTTGAGATAAATTGACCTTGGTGTCCTAAAATTATAATGTCCCATTATACATCAGTAGGTTGCGTGAGACAAATATTTTTGAATAAATTAATATTCATTTATCATTAGTTTTAAAATATATTGGTTTAATGTCATGAACATATAATAATCATATTTTATGAGATCATGATATCAAATATTAAGAATTGAAATTATTGGGAATTTATTTATTATTATCCATGATATTATTTCATTTATATTGTTCATGACTACATTTTTTGAGCAATTTATTGATAAAATGTAATTTTTAATCAATAATATAATGTTACATATTGATTTTACATTATGTAATCGTGATAGTTAATTTAAATATGATATGTAATATGTGTTTAGTTTGATACTTTTCTATATTAGTTATTCCTTATTCATACTCGATAGCTTCCCATATACATTACCCATTCTGTGCGATTGAGCTCACAGTAATTTTTTCCCTTTCCCCATATATAAATATTTATCCATTGAATGAGATTCAAGTTTCAGATCATTTAATTTTTTGTGTTTTATATTGTTTTAACCATTTAAAATAAATATCATGATTCAATGTAGTTCTCAAGTACTAGTAAATTAATTGATACTTTGGTATTTTATCCCTTGTATTTATTCTATTGTAATAAATGAACCACCAGCTATAGGATAATGGGGTTTTTGTAAATAAAGTAGTTATCATAGTAATTTTCATAGAATCATTGATAACTATAATAAATATTTCATTGATTAGATTAAATAACTCTATGATAGTATTTAAATATATATTTATAATAACATCATAATGTTTTGTTAAGGAATTAATTTTTTATCATAGAAATATATCCTAATTTGGATAATACATGTTGATGTTGTTCATGTATGATTAAACCTAAGCATAATAACTATATTGTGGGTTCATTGGAATTTGAACCATTTATCACATGTTGTGAGGAAATATTACTATTTGTTATCCTTTTTGAAACATGTGGGGGATATTATTAGGGTAATTCAAATTTTCATTACAGACTATTTTGGATAATTTGAAAAAATAGATAAACTCAAAGAAATCTTGTTTTTTATTCAATGATTAAAAGTGAATAAATATTTAATTTATTCAAAGTGTTAAATAATATTTATAATTATAAATTATTTTTTAAATTAATAATGATATGAACTACTTCAAAATATGTTCATGTATAAATATTGAACATAGAATAATGAAAAGTAACAAAAGTCATAGTATGTTTTGAGATTTCCCAATTAAGAAATACAATATAGATGGTATTAGAACTATGTATATCTTATATATTTTAATACAGGTAACATATAATATGACGAAAATAAATTCTCTAATAGAAAATCTATTTGTTCAATAGTGTGATTGTTCTATATTAGGTCACTTTGTGTGACAGAATCCCTCATCATTTTGTGTGACTAGTAATACTATGGTTTCTAGAAAATTGATGTAGCCCCATGAAATATATTACTAGTCTTTTGATGAATTGTAAAGGAAGTTTTTACACTAGTATTATGTTAAATGAATGTTTATTTCGATCAATTTATATCATTAATCTAAAATACAATAGTGGAAGATAACATATGACACTGGAAACAAGGAGATTTTATGGAAACATTATTAAAAAATAATTCCATCATGGAAATTGATTGAAATGAATAAAATGTTATTAATATTAAAAAATGATGAGTAATGTGTTATGGAGTATGATCCCATCATTAAAATGTTATCATAAAATTTAATATATTACATTCACAATTCAAAATGAAGTATTGGGCTTTTATTTAAAAGTATAAAGGCAATTCCTTAAAGGTCACTGGTTTCTAAAACATTTTCAACATTTGATGAAATAGTTTTATGCACCATAAAATTAGAGAACGAATTCTATAGATCATATATATTCAATGGAAATCAAGAGAAATTAATTTCATCATATATTTATGAATAATGGAATGCTTCAAATAATAATATAAAGGTCTATAAATTTCAATCATGTTATAATTTCTAAAGTAAACATTATTTAAATTTCTCAAAGTGAATGGGAGTTTCTTATGATTGTAGATGAAGGATTATTTAAAACAGGACTAGGGGGAATTAAACAGATCTTTATTATCAAACACATAAAAAATTAATTAAACAACGAATTATTCAAACCATTGTACCAATAGTACTGTGAAATTCTTCATAAGAGGTCGATCGTAGAACTCCATGACTAATAGATAACTATAGTTGAGGTGGATGATTCAAATTATGTGATGGTAATTATTTTAATAATAACATCGATTTTAGACAATTATTAACTTGATTTTGGATCTTCACATATTATTATATATTCAAATTTATCCAAGGGAACTATATACTTCTCATGCACCTTATGAATGGAATTTTCATTCATCACTCATAGTGGATGATTCATTTCAACAAGGATGTGTTATTGATTCCACATTATGACTCAAAAACATTCCCTATTTTTAGAGTCCATTATGATACCAATGGTTTAAATTGGAATTATCGCAGGTATGGAATAGATTTCGAAAAATAAAGAAAAAAAATTATTTTTAGGGGAATGGAATTGTGATTAAATATGTAAAATATAATTCCAAATCATTATAGAGGAGGAATTATTATATGTCTTATGTATTGATGCTCCCTTAGTCGGTCATTAGGATAATATTATTAGGGAATAAATAAAAACATAATTCTTGTATGGGTAATGTAATATTAATATTTAACATATAATTATTATATACTATAAATTGATTAATTTCTTGAGGAATTACCTAGACATCCACCAGAGCATGTGGTTATGTTTTCTATTACATTTATTCTTCATAAAAGAAGTATATCAATAAATACCTAAATAATAGACACTATAGAATTAGTGGTCTTGAAGAAACAACTTGCAGAGGGTTGTGATATGAGATTTATTCCACTATGGGTATCACCAGTTGGATTGCATGTTCTCTTAATTAATATGATATAAGGATATATGATTCTTCACATTGATTATAGGGAAATCAATTCCATTATGATAATGAAAAATTATCCTCTACCTAATATCGATGAATTCTTCAATCAATATCACAGAGCTCAAATTTCATTAATAATTTACCTTAATTATGAGTATAATGATGTATGAGTAAATAATAAGGAACCATTCAATATAGAATTAAGAGTAAGGTCTAGAAATTACATGTTTATAGTCATTCTATCTGTATTGACTAATAAAATGTCTTTTTTATGGATCTAATGAATCAATTATTCAAGATATATCTTAATTAGTTTCTTATGTCATTAATTTATAATATGTTGGTGTATTCTAAAATATATGAGGACCCTGAGAATCACTTCTTTATTATTATTGAGTCTTGTAATTGAAATGCGTATAATAGTAAAAGTAGCAAGTGAAATTTGTAGCCCTTGTATTTCTATTTTTGTGGCAATATTATCTCCATGGATGGAATCATATAATATCTTGCTATGAAAAGTTTATTCCAATAATAGTATATATCAATTAACATTATCATAGTGTGTAGTTGTCTTATATTTCTGTGTTAATATAAGTAATTTTTTAAAAAATCAACTTTATAAAACGTTATCGAAGAATAAACATAAAAAAGTTATGTTTTTTTTAAAATGAATGAATGTCAAGAATGTATTGAATACATAAATAGATGATTGGTCACTACCCAAAATTTAACACTCTAATTAATGACATATGGTAATTTGATATATAGTGATGTATCATAGAATGGAATCAGGGTTTTCCACATTAAAAATGACAAGGTTATTTTATATTCATCACAGGGGTTAAATACTCATGAACAACACTATCGGTAAACTAATCACAAGTCACTTACTACAATCATTGCATTGAAGACATTGAATCATTTCCTATATGGGTAAATAAGTGATATATATATATAATATAAAATTGTGAAAATTTAATTTCACATTGATCTCAACACGAGGTAATGACGATGGATTGTTTTATTCAAGGATTGTGATTTCTCATTACACTACCACCTAGGGAATGAAAATAAGGTAGTGGATTCATTGTTCAAGAAGGACCATAGTTTTTTTGACTCAAATGGTAATTGATAGGGATACTATGTTCATGGATTAATTTAATATTGTTATAAATCATTTTTTAATGTGAGACATCACTTTTTTTGAATGATCATGGAACCATATATAAATGAATTGAAAAAATGATTTCAATATGATGATTGGAATTTTAGATGATAATTAATGCTGTGAATGATTAGAAATAAATAGAATTTTTATTACAATATAATTTCATAATATTGTAATAGAGATTATATGTTTTATCTCTACCTAATTCAGAAAAAATAATTTTAGGATGATGATAAATGAGTTAATTTTTTCACACACTATTATAGAAAAAATATTTAGAGGTATTTGTGGGGACATATTTTGTAGTTTAACATGAAAGGATTAATATATGAATATGTATTAATAAAATTATATTTTCAATATGTGGTGGTAAAGCATGTACATTTTAGTAGATTCAAGAAACATATTCCCATTTCTATTTTGAAATGAGATGAAATTAATATGGAATTTCTACAAGGCTACCGAAGACACCAATAATGAATAATTCAATTTGGTTTTTTATTGATATCGTAACATTATATCAGAATTACTTCACTATATGTGCTGAATTAAATCATGATAAACTTATAAAGATATATAATAATGATGTTCTAATACATAATGAAGAACCAGTTTAAATTGTTCTAGACCATGATCCCTATTTAAACTCAATATTATGGAATTCTCTTTATAAGGATCTTAATAATCAGACAATTTGAGAACCTTGGGACATCCTCAAACTGATGAAAAAATTGAAAGGATTATTTCAACAATTTAAAACAAGTTGAGGTCATGATAAATTTATGTTAAAAGTTTGATGGATAATTATTAAATACTTGTAGTGTTTTATAGTAAAAATTGTTTTCATGTATTCAAATACAGTCTTATAAAGAAATATATAGAAAGAGGTGTCATACTCAATCATTTTTTTATGATGATGATGAAAGGAAAAATGTATGACTTTATTTTATTAAGGAGAAAATGAAAAAATTAAAGAATAATTAGGCTTATATTAAGGTAGATCAATTTAGTAAAAATATATATAATAAAAATCAAAGGAATGGTTTGGAATTTCAGGTGGTACATTATTTATTTCCTAATGTACCTTCAATAAAGGGTGTTACAAGGTATAATTTCAAGGAAAACTGATCACAAAGAACATCTAATCATTTAAAATTATAGAATTAATTAGAGTAGTGTATTGTTGATTATAAATTACACCAAGACTCTCTAAATAAAATGATTTGTTCCATATATATCAAACATGTAAGTACATTCTAGATCCAATTATTGTGCACACCTTTGATGAAATAGAATTGGAACATGATATATCATACTATGGAGAGACAAATTAGATTTTTTATATTAGAAATAAATTGAAGAGGAATGAGAAAACATAAGTTTTAAAGGTACTTTAGGGAAATCATAAAATTGAGGATAAAATTTTGTAACCATAGGATTTTATGTAGAACAATAAACATTATATTATTATACGGTAACATCCATGAATGTTTTTAATATTAAATTATTGTATTTTGTAACAATGTAATGATAAACCATCAATTATATTATATCAAAATTATATTTTAATGGTCATATAAAAAATTAAATAGTCTAATATTACTTTATCATTTGAATGGGTGAATATATATTTTGAACATACTTAGTCAAAATAATCCTAAGATAATTTTTTTAAATATTCCCATTGAAATAAGTTTTTCGGGAAAATAAAAAATTTAGTTTTTAAATAATCCCCATTTTATCTACAATAGTGTTTAATAATTTGTATGTTTAAAAAAAATTAACTATAAATATTATATCAATAAATATATGATAATTTAGATGTGAAAAATATATTATTCTGAAAAATGATTTATTATTAAAAGGGTATTTGATTAAAGATGAACAATGTCTATCCAGTTGATATAATTAAGATATTATTTAATTAATTATTATTTAAATTAAATTTAAAGACAATATACCCAACTATAAAAATTAAAATCCATCAAAAAATTATTACGAGTAATATTTTTTATATACGATCATCATATACATTGATAATGCATTTATTGAAAAAGATTTTTTCGACATGATTTACTAGTTTTTTAAAATAAATAATACAACATATTATATTGAAATTAAATTAAATTAATTCCATATTTTTAATTATTTTAATTAGTAAAATATAATAATTTCAACTTTTTTTGTTTATAATGAATTGTAAAAATTATAAAAATATTTTACAAAGTTAGGGGTAAAATAATGTTTTTTGTATAATAAAATATTGATTTAAAATTTATTCTACACACAAATATAACTAATATTTGATAAATTAGATTTACTATTTAGAATATTTTTTTGGAAATTATCAAATATGGAATATTTGAAATAATTAATAAATTACTTATTACATAGTTTAAAAAACAATTTATTGTGGTAAAAATATGTTAAAATAAATTAATCATTGATTATAAGGGATTAACATATACAAATAATGAATGGTGGGGTCTTCCATTGAAATAACCTCCAAACACCCCATTATTTATCAATTTTTGGGAACTTTAGATGATATTTTGTCTCATTTTTAAATAGTTTTGATTATTAAAAAATAAACTCTAAAAATAAACAGGCACTCCCTCTCATCATATGTTTACGCCTCTCCAAGAATTTCTTATGAAAAAAAATACCCAAATATTTCCCAAAAATACATTGAAAAAATAATGAGCAATTCATCTTACAAAAATACTAACCATTACAACATTAGGAAGATATCTACAATAGGTATCTCTATGGGAATGTAATTGTTTTAGTGATGCCCTATAAATTTCTTCATTATTTTTCCATATTCAACTATATTTCTTCAATTTCAATATTAAAAAAATTGTATTATCCATATACTAAGATTTTATTATATTATACAAATAATATTAATTAGTATCCTTATCAAAAAAAATGGGAATCAAATCCCTCACTCATATATACAGAGTAATACCTCCTAGAAAACTGATGTAATTTCATTTCTCTCACCGAATCACATAAAAATTCACAATGACGGAAATAATGAATATATATGATATATATTATGTGATTTCAGTTTATAAAATTAATATATCAACCACTTACACATGATTACTCCCATAAAGTGAATGATATCATCACTCATGTGTGCACACGGACTGTCATCTCAACGAAGTGATGTAATTGATTTTCTATGTCCAAAATTCAAGGATAGTACTCAAAAATATAGATAATTAGAAAAAAATTATATTTCAATAATTAATAAAAATTATTATATTTCATATATATATCCAACTATAATGAACTAGGATTTTCATACAATAATATTATATCGTTTTTATGAACATTAATTATCATTACACTAACACACATCATAGGATCATAAACATATAACGCCATGGGAAATATAGGAACTGAATAACTACTTTATAGGTGAAATAAAAAAATATACCACTTTGTTCAAAATTAACAAAAATGTTATAATTTAAATAAATCATAATATCTTTATTCATAGCCTTTGGAAAATATAAATAGTAGAGGGTGATCTCATATACACAATAAAAGTAAAAAAGTGATATATGTAACTGTAACATGAAAAAACATTTGAAAAACATAACTTACATATATAAGATCATAATAATGGGTAATAAAATTAATATGGTTTTTTCATCATACAAGAAAAATACATGAATCAAATAATATGACCCATTATATCATAAAAATGAAATAATAAATTGAATTTTAGCATAATCATAAAAATTAAAATTCATTTCCATAGTATTCAAGGATCATTTTTAATTATATTCTTGTAGAATTGGTTTAATCCCATAATCATTGTAGTAGTCAATTTTCACTACCATGAATATCATCGTGAACAAATTCCCTTACTGAACTACGTTCAGTCCCAATTCTAGCCCAGTTAATCTTATGATAATTCAATATATACACATTTCATTTTAGAGTGATATAGGTCCCACCAAAAAATAATTAAAAAATGAAAATGTGTGCCAAAAGATCATAAAACATTAATCATACAGAATCTATAACAAAGTATGTTTCAAAAGAATTAAATCATATCATAACTAATCAAATTAAAATGGGTTTCAGAAAGCTTTCATCATAACATTACCCATAAAAATGAAATAGGTTCATAAATATCTATTCATAATAATCATAGAACATCCTCAGAAATAATAAGGTTGTTAAAACTGGAATATATCCTTAATAAAACAAAATATTATCCAAATGATTGTGTCATCCATGAGTTGATATTCCTTAAAAAAAATTTCACTTTACTTAGGAAAATAACCATCCTATTTTGAATAAAAATATAAATGTAAAAACAACAAATATATTTGAGAAAAAAATCATTGTAAATATTATCATAAATTTTTAATTGAATATCTAAAAAATTGAGTGATCATGACCATAGAAAATTCTATTAATTATGTATACATTAAAAATAACAATTCTTGTCACATTTTTAGTAAATGTCAAATTAACTTATTTTATAAAAATATAGGAACATCTAATTTATTATTATAATTAAATTTCTCAATAAATTGTTTTAAAATATCTTAGGTATTTGTGAAAACATTTGAAAATATTTTTTTTAAAACATAAATATTGATGGAAAGATCTTTTTTATCAAAAAGAGATAAATAAATAAGATTTTTCATAATAACATTATTTTGTTCTCCTCATCATATAAAGAGAATAAAATGATTAAAAAGAATTTATTCCAATTAAATAATGATATTATAAGAAATTTCATTAGGTTTTTCAAGGATGGGTCATTGAATTTCATAATGTAAAAGATAATTATAAAAAATCACAAAATATAATGAGATTTTATGAAAAAAGTCATCACCACATTAGAATCATATAAATCACAACAACAAAAAAATATTAAAATAATTTAATTATATAAATAACATAAAAAGAGTTATATAGATGAAATAACAATTCATTGGGAATTATATACACCTCATCAAAGAATATAAGCCATAAACATATTGTATATTCCAAAGAAGGTAATTTGAGATAGAAATATCTTACGTTATGCATAAAAATTAATCATAGTCATTTTAATGAAATCTATAATAAAAAAAGATTAATTATAAAAAACTAAATAACCATAATCATATTTATAATAATATATATTATTTACTTATGACATTTTATTAACCATTTTTAATGATTCTTTTTATAAATCATGTTTTGAGTAATAATAACTTCATTATTCAATTATAGTTTTGTTTTTTATTTATGATAATTTTTATCTTATCATAGTTCCATCATATAAATAATTAAATAAATTATATTAATATAATATATAATCATTATATATATATTAAATTAATACATAATATTTTGTGATATAAAATCAAATACACAGTTTCTAGAGATGATATGCTGTATATATGTATGAATAATTTTTTGATCTTCCAATAGCTTAAATAAATGAAATATAAATAATATATTCATTCGTGAATAATTATTATTTCATATCTATCATATATATTTTTGAAAATCGTCTTTATTACATTATAAGAAATCATTTAGTGAAAAATGGATAACATCTCTTCATGTTGCGGTGGTATGTAGTACGTAAAAACTGCATAATTATATTCTTTATTGAATGTAATTTAGGAAGGGTTATATGATATTATAATTGAATAATAAATATTATTTAATGAATATCATATTAAAAAATTTTATACATCTTCATATTTTGAAGTGATAACTAGTGATAGGAAGTGAATTTCATTAAATCGTGTGGTGGTAGTGTGACATACATAGGATCAATTATATCATTTCCCATTTGGTGGAGGACGATATAGTTTTAAGTAATTATAAAAATATAAAATTATAAAATTATATTTAAGATAATATATTTATTATATCATCAATGTTTAATTTTATTTTAAGGGGGTTGAGGATGAAATGAAAATAAAATTCCCAGTAAAGAAAATTAACACTTCTTTGGAAATCATCGTTTGGTTTTCACCAAAACCATTCTTAGGATATATTTGGGATAAATAACTAGCTAATAACAATATTTAATTTAATTATGGATGTTATTTGGTTATTTATTTCAAGAAACAATGTTTTTTCAAATTGTGGAATATATTGGAGATGTTTTAGCATTTTATAAAAAAGGGTGACAAAACACATGGAATGTTTGAAAAGAAACAGTTACGCCAACATATTTATCATTACTCAAGGAAAAAAATTGACCATATTCTCAACCAAGAATATATATGGTCTAAATATGTTCTTAAATTAGTATTTATAATGGTTCTTTGTGATATTTATGTCTTAAATTTTATTTCTAAACTCCCATAAATCCCATTTTACATTAACCACAATAATTAATTTTTAATATTTTAACTATTCATTGTGATAAAAATTTATATTGATATTATTATATAATATTAATTATAATTTTTATAATTTTTAATTCATTTTTCTAAATTCAATTCATATAAGTGGTAAAATTTAATTTAAAATCAAAATTGCAGTTGCAAATTTAAAAATGATTTCCCAAAGACAACAATTTAGAATGTTTTGTCATCACAATGACACATAAAATTTTTTAAAATCAGAAATATTTCTTCCATTATAATTGTAGTTACCTAAATTTACTTTAAAAAAAATTATAATAATTACAATATATATTCTTTTAATAAATTTGATTTTTTGATAAAACACTGTATTTTTTACTATTCAATGAAAAATAGTATATTTAAAAAAAAATAAACTCAAATATAATATTGAAATTTTGGTTCAAAAAATGATGTTAATTTTTTGAAATTAATTTTCTACATGTTTCAAATATAACATTTTTCTTTTTAACCAAAAATAATAAAAAAATAATTTTTTGGTTAGATGTATTTTGGAATATATGATAACATTTCCTAAAATTAAATATCCTTTTATCATTATGATTTATTTATATGAAACTATTAAATTTGATATTTACCATTGGTTATTAATATTCAGACAACCATGTTTAAATGATAGGTCATTTAAACCATGTTAAATAGTAATATAAATAATATATTATGGATCATTAGAAATTGGTATAGCATGTATTGTAGGATAGCAATGAAAATAAATTTACTCAAGAAATATATATATCATAAAATCTAAAGATATTACATTATATCCCCATTAAATATTAATTTCACAAAAAAAATCGAAAAATTGTTTTAAAAAACATGTTATGACCCCCTCCCACCAAAGATGCCCCTTCTGAGCTGGGAGTGGTGAAAGGGAGATAATGACCCCCGAGTCCCGCCTCCATTAGGCCCCAGAGTGGCGACTAGCTCAAAAGGTAAGAGTTTTCACAAATATGTGAGGCATTACCATTTTTATTATTTAAGATCGAGAAATAGGATGAGTCAAACACCAAAATAAAAGGAACAAGTAAATGAAAATAAACCCAATCCAATCCCATATGCATGTTTATAAAATTATGAAACAAAGTACAAGTACAAGAAAACTGAAAAGTGCAATACAAAAAGAAACAAGAGTAGAACAACTACAACAACTCCAATATTCCCGACTAGTAGGGTCCTGCACGGCCCTGGTAGTCCACCTGGAAACCTGAAAGTAAATGTATGGTGTGCATAAAAGTGTACTCATTAGAGAAACCTAAATCTCTCGTGCACAGGTGGGGATACATCCTAATGTCCCGTGAGAACAACTGAATAAACTGAAACCTAGCACGGAATTCTATCCACCCAACCTCACCTACCACGCTCACCAAAAACACAAAACAAAATGTAGTAGTATATAAGAACAATAGTATTGGGTACCCCGAACCATTTCCCCCCACTAGTTAGCTACTCTTTTTAATGGAGAACGTCCTAACACTACCACACTCATCCTGACTGCACACACCTGGGCCTCAAAAGACTCACATACTGCCTGCACACACTTGGGCCTCACAAACCACTTATCCCACCAGCACACACATGGGCCTCACAAACCACAATCACATCCTCACCTGAACACACCTTGGCCTCATCCTGAAAATTCATGGGAATAGTAAACCTACCCGAAGTGTCTTGGGATAAAATCACACCAATAAAAACCTACACGAAGAGTCGTAGGTGTAAGGTCACCTCAAGCCATCACAACCTATGGAAGAAGGAGCAGGAAGGAGCTGTTAACTAAGGTGAAAACACCCTCTCCCATGAAATGGGAGTGTTCGGCACTAGGTTCACAACATCGGTGGGTGAGACAAAACACAAAGACACAGATACATATATGTCTTCCAAACACACTGCCCATCCTATGGCCTCTAAACAGTGAAACTGGGCACATGCCTCAGCACTGCTACTACGAAGAATGAATACAACAAACAAACCCAAACCCATTTAGGTTTTCTTGTTTTAATAGTATTATTTTATTAGTTCCATAACTACTGGGCAATTATCAAACAAGATCAATCATTTCATAGAAAAACCATGCCAACCAAAAATCAAGTTAGATAGAACTCAAGCAACACAAAAGAAACCTTTTTATCATCAATAAATCTCCATTGATTGTTCCTGTTTTTAATTCATTATCATTCCCCACCATTCATTTATCATCTTTCCACATTCTTTTAATATCAAAACCCGTTACTACAACCCTGATGCCACTATAACCACATCTCCCCAACCATATCACAAAACAAGGCTTGTTCCACATCATTTCCCCTTTAATATCATTTACCACAACCCCGCTTCCCATACTATTTGTAATAACCTAGGATTCACCCCCGCTTTTCACACACCATGTTAACAAACTACCACCCACATGTTCATTATTCCATTTTGTTCAACCGGGGCGATCACACAACGGTTCCAGATATTCATTTAATCAGCCAACTTTAAGTGATTAACCAATTTCCATATTCCACAATGTTTCCATCCATAAACAATCTAGAAAGGTAGGGAAACATTTAATTGCACATGCAAAGGCCTCCAACAACAGTTATTTTCAGTAGACATAAACCTATTCAATTCACATCATAACAATAGGATAAAAAATGGTAAATATAATAACTTCATCATCCCCATTCTTTAAGCTAGTTATTATCTTTATTAAACTGGTTCAACTATGTCTCGTGAAAGCAATAGGACACCCATCCCGCATGATGCTCAAATTAGAGAGATCAATATAAAACCCATACCTCAACAGGTTCTGATCACAACGCTCCCCCGAATCAACATTAGAAGGAGTCCGCCTCTTCTGCCAAAACCCGGAAAAATCCTCCTCAAGTAGAAGCTGGGATTGAAAGGATGATGGGAAAACAACATATCCAAGCTCATAAGTTCCGTCTCATCATTATGATCTCGTGGCCGCTGACGGATCGTAAATCGGAGCTCCATCGAAGAAGTTTTAGAAGAAAGAAGATTTGGAGTCTCTCGGTAGGGCTCTGCTCGATGGAAAGGGGAGGAGAGGAATGATTTGAAAAGGAGAAGATACCCTCTACTTTTATAGGCGAGAACAAATAAAGTACATAACATGTACTTCCAAGTACACGGCGTGTACTCGATTGTTCCACACGGTCGCCATGTGGCTTCCTACATGGAATTCAATGCGTCAGATGGCCGTTGACTGGTCAACACATGGTTTGAGGGTAACACATACGTGGGGAGAAACTACATGGAGTTTATAATGGGATACATGTCTTGTAATTATTTTTTTCATGCGACAAGGACACGGATTCAACACGGCACATGGTTGTTGACAGGTCAATACACGATTTGCGGTTAATGCGTATGTGGGGAGAAACTACACGACGTCTAGGATGTGCTATATGGTGTGTATTTAATTATTTCATGCGGCAAGGACACAACATCAACATGGGTTACAATCGGCAAGGTGGTACACAACTTGTACTCACACTACATGGAGTGTAGTCACAAAATTATGAAAATTGTGGAAAAAGACCATCCTACCCTTCAGAACACTTCATGACCTTCTTTTTGACAAAGGAATGGGCCGGAGAGATCCAAGCCATTACACTAGATACCTCTTATAACATTATCATTCCTGAGAATTCAAAACCAACCTAGAGGAACCCAAAAAGATACATATTAGGGCTCTAGTTATAACAGGAACCCAAACAACAACCCTATTCATAGGTGTTCGGAATTCCTTCTCCTATATCGAGATATTATCCGCTTTTGGTGGCACTGACTCACCTGCACAGATTTAATCGCACCCGCATTAATGATTCTTGATTAATAATTGGGTCTTTCCACTTCCATATATTAGAATTTTTTTCCAACTTACACTACCCCCAACACCGTACAACCAACACACGGCCCGAACACATGGCTTGGGGAATTCCTTCTCCCAAGTCGAGATATTATCTGCTTTAGGCGGCATTGACTCGCCTACACGTGTTCAATCGCATCTACATTAATGTTTCTCAATTAAGGTTCAGGTTTTTCCCTTTCCCCACATATCCAGAAATGTTACAAACATCCAGAGAACAAGGAAACAAAATGTCTCACAACCGACAAGACAAGCCTTCCATCTATCAAAGGTAAAGAGTATAACATAAAAACAAATTTCAGAATAACAATGAAAATCACAAGTCAAAATAACTCTGGGTACTAAATGTGCATCTGAGCCTCCTACTCCCAAGTTCTCTCCTCGAGGCCTCCATGCCTCCATAACACACGAACCAAGGGGATGGTTCATCCATGGAGAACCTTCTCTTCACAATCCTCGATTATGACTGGTCGTTCCTTGTTGGTCACGTCATCTCCCGTATCAAACTCTCCCTAGTCGATAATGTGAGAGTCATCGTGTAAGTGCCGACGAAGCTCGGAGATGTGGAAGACATCATGAACCTTCTCCAACTGAGTTGGTAGGGATATCTGATAGGCCATCTCGCAGACTCACCTCAGCACCTCTAAAGTTCCGATGAAGCTAGGGGAGAGCTTACTCCCCTTACCAAACCTCCAGTGCCCTTGTCGAGGGCTAACCTTCAAGAACACATGATCTCTCACCTAGAAATCCAAGGGCCTCCTACGATGATCAGTATAAGTCTTCTATCAGTACTAAGCCACTTTCATCCCCTCATGCACAAGATCATCTTTCTTTGTGGTGCTCTGTACTACCTCTAGCCCAAGAGAACCTGTCTCACCAACCTCTTCCCAAAAAATGGGTGAACGACATGGTCTCTGATACAAAGCCTCAAATGGGTCCATGACAATAGTAGAGTGGAAGCTGTTGGTGTATGAAAACTCTACTAAAGGAAAGTGTCGCACCCATGATCCTCCAAAATCCAGAATGCTTGCTCGCAGCAAGCCCACCAACGTCTGGATAGTCCGCTCTGTCTGCCCATCGGTCTGGGGGTGGGAAGCAGTGCTAAGGTGTAGCTAGGTGCCAAAAGCATTTTGTTACCCCCTCCAGACTTGTGAGGTAAACCGAGTATCCCGACCTGAGATGATAGTCTTAATAACTCCATCAAAATGCACCACCTTGTCTACGTACCTCTGTGCTAAGGTACTCACCAGGACACACTCCGTAATTACTAAGAAGTGATCTGATTTCATCAGTCGATCCACCACTACCCAGATATTATCATAACCACCCTGAGCTCTGGGTAGTCCTGTGATGAAGTCCATTGATATGTCATCCCACTTCCACTTAGGGACATCTAAAGGATGCAACAAACCACTGTGAACACGTTGTTCAACCTTTACTTACTGACACACTAGGCACTTAGCCACAAAGTCTGCCACTTCCTTTTTCACCCCGGGCCACCAAAACTATTCCCTCAGGCCTCAGTACATTTTTTAAAGTCCCGGATATACCACCAATGCTAAGCTATGGAACACATGGAGAACTACCTCACACATCGCCTCTGGAACAAACAACCTTCTAGGAAAAAGCATCTGATGTCGGTTGTCCTTTGACTATCCTTCTAGAGCATTTCCCTGATCAATATGATCCCTCATTACTTCCGCCTCAGAGTCTCCTCACTGAGACTCTTCCACCTGTTGCAATAAGGATTACTACACCGTCATCTAAAACAAACATCCTCGAACACTGTCTAGCCTTTCATCCAAGTGCAAGGGAGCCAACTCTCCCACCGCTTTCCATGCATCAGTGGATTCCCAAACCACTTCATTATGTGACTTACTGATCAGGGCATCAGCCACAACATTTCCCTTACCTTCAGTGTAAGAGATCTTGAAGTCATAGTCTTAGAGATACTTGACCCATCTTTGCTGCCGTAAGTTCTGGTCACGATGGTAGAAGATATAACGTAAGCTCTCGTGATCTGAGAAGACCACAAAGTGCTCCCCAAAGAGGTAATGTCACCACATCATCAGTGTGAACACTACTAATTCAATATCTAGGTCATGGGTGGCATAGTTAGACTTGTGAGGGATCAAATTACAAGACCCACAATAGATCAAACCCTTCTTCTGAATCAGTACGCACCACAAACCATGGCCAGAAGAATCACAAAACACCTGATACAAATACCCTTCCTCTGGAAACCTGAGTACTAGAGCACTGACCAACGTATCATTCAGGTAGTCGAAAGATTTTTGGCACTTCTTTCTTCATAAGAAGACCCGGTCCTTCCTAGTCAAAGATTTTAATGGAGCAGCAACTCGAGATAAGTCCAAAACGAACCTCTGATAATAACCTTCCAACCCCAGAAAACTACAAACTTCTGCCATGGTCTTGGGTGCCACCCAAGAAACAAATTCCTCCACCATCGAAGGGTCCACTGACACTCCATGCTGATTCACTACGTGTGAATGTAAGTGTACTTCTTGTGTCAAGGACTTACACTTAGACAATTTCCCATAAAGCTGGTGGTCTCGAAGGATTCCCAAGACTTCCATGAGATGCTCAACGTGCTCCTCATCTAATCATGAGTGGATCAGGATGTCATCAATAAACACAATGATGAACCGGTCCAGAAACTCTCGAAAGACATGGTTCATAAGTCCCATAAACATAGTTGGTGCATTCGTAACTCCAAATGGCATCACGACAAACATGAAGTGCCCATACCTTCACATGAATGTGTCTTCAAGATGTCACTGTCCTTTTCCCTTAGTTGATGATATCTAGATTGTAGATCAATCTTTGAAAACCAACCTGCTCTCTTAATCTTGTCGAATATATCATCTATCCTTGGAAGGGGGTAACTGTTCTTGACCGTTACCAGATTCAACCTTTGGTAGTCTATGCATAGCCTGAGACCACCATCTACCTTCTTCACATACAAAATTGGAGCACCCCATGGTGACATGCTGGGTCGAACAAAACCCTTCTCCATCAGATCGCCAATATGAATCTGCAACTCCCGAAACTCCGATGGTTCCACCCGATAAGGGTCCATCGAAATCAGATGGGCACCAGGATGTAGGACTATCCTGAACTCAACGTCACATGGGGGGGGAGTTAAGTCCCAACCTCCCCAAGAAAAACATCAAGGAACTCCCCAAAAACCTCTGGAACATCCATCATCTTTTTATCAGCTGAAACCACTGATAAGCCGCCTAAAAATGAATGTAGAGGCTTCACATGCTGGCTTCCCACCTAATAGCTCCTCTTTCCAATAAAATCCACACGCTACCCATCCACATCGGAGAACACGACTCTTCTTCGGAAGCAGTCGATAGAGGCACTAACAGAAAACAACCAGTCAATGCCTAGGATGACATCATATGGCTGCATCTGTAGAAAAAGAAGATCCTCACTAGATCTATGTGGTCCCAACGTCATCCCACATCCCCGAAAAACACAAGATACACTTTTCTGACCTCTAACTGGTGTACTCAGAACCAGTGGTACAGAAATACTCTCTACTTCTGGACCCAAAGCATGGGCCAGACCGGGTGCAACAAAGGAGTGTGAAGCTCCCGAATCAAACAATGCATAAATGAGAGTGATAAATAAAAAAAATCGTACCTCGCACCACCTCTGGTCCTATCGTAGCTGCCAACGCTGCTACGTGAAACTGTCCATGCCCAGCTCTTATGCCTCTATGATGTCGACAACCTCCCTGACCACGCCCTGGTCGAGGTCCTTGAGGAGCACCCTAATGTCATCCTCCACCTTCAAAGTCTACCCTTATAGGAGCAGGGTCATGTTGCTGCTGGAATGATCTCACCGACAACTGGTGCTGAGGAGGCGGGCGCTGAACCTGCCCACCTCCACCGTATTGAGTTCGGGTCAGGAACCGACTATGAATGTGCCCGAGAACTCCGCCAGATAAATACTTCGTTCTTGGGCTTGTAAAAAAAAGACGAGGACCTGAAGATATGAACCGGAACTCTTGGGGACTTATCCCTACTGGCCTGAATCTGGAAGGCCCTGTCGTAGGAGACCTGCTACTGACTACCATCCCCTTCGAGGAACCCGGCTGGATCCCCTCTCGTGGTGCACCGCCCTGTGAGTGCATCCTCTCTACAACCTCTACCTTCTTCTATACTGCCATGCACGTCAGAAGGGTGAAGGGGGTGACAACAGACTGGAGAGAAGGACAATGCGCCTCCTCCAAATGTCTCGCTCGAGACTCTTCATCTAGAAAGAGATCTGAAGCAAAGTATAGGAGACCCTTGAACATGATCTCCAATTCTCGTACTGACATACTCCCCTATTGGTGGGAGAGTAAATCTTACTTCTTCTCTACCTTGATCATGGAAGAAAGGAATTACTCTCGGAATTCCTTCTCAAAGTCAGCCCATAGAACCTCTGCCTTTGACTTCTCCTCAAGGTAGAGCATCCACCACTGACATTCCACACCTCTCAGCTGACTGACTACTAGGGGATCACATTACACCATCGGAGCACAGATCAAAGTAAAATCGATCCCTACCTCTTCAATCCATCCCTATATCTCCATATCTGATGTACTACCCTCGTACTTCTTGAGGGTTTGTCGCTGGAAAGAACGAAGAGTATTTTTCCACTGATCATCTTCCTCCTCTCGGTCAATCCTCACCTGATTGAACCCCTGAATCTACTGGGCCTCGACTGTCTGAGTCACCCAGGGACAACGTCCTGGTTCCATAGATGTATGGTAAAAAAAGATTTCCTAACCCCAAGTAGCAAGGAAAATTACTCAGGGATTCATTTTATCACTTTATTTCAATTTATTTCCCAGAACACCCAAATGAAGTAAAACACAAACATTATGATGCATGTATCTTCCCTAGGGTCTCTACCCTGCAATCAATGTAGTCTCACTTGGTCGTTTGGTAGGCTTAGAGTCCTAGCATCAGATCACGGGGGGACCCAAAATCACGTGTCCTAGCTGGTCTTCCCTGGCCTATGTCACGCACCAAGATCACCTAACACTGTTTCCCTACCATCCCAGGCCATCTTTTCTTCGTCCAAATCTAGACTCCATCATATCTCTCAACCATCGCCTTTGATACCATTTTTTCATGACCCCCTCACAACAATGATGCCCCTTCTGAGCTAGCAATGGTGAAAAGGAAGTTAATGACCCCCGATTCCCGCCTCCAGTAGGCCCTGAAGTGGCGACTAGCACCAAGGGTATGAGTTTTCACAAATATGGGAGGCATTACACTTTTTATTATTTAATATCAGGAAATAGGGTGAGTCAAACACCAAAAGTAAAGGAACAAGTAAATGAAAATAAACCCAATCCAATCCCATATGCATGTTTAAACAATTATGAATCAATGTACAAGTACAAGAAAACTCAAAAGTTCCACACCAAAAGAAACAAGAGTACAGAAATGGAAAAAACTCCAGCTGTCACGACTAGTAGGGTCCCGCACGACCCTGGTAGTCCTCCTGGAAACCTGAAAGTAAACGTAGGGTGAGAATAAAAGTATACTCAGTAGAGAAACCTAAATTTCACATGCACAGGTGGGGAGACATCCTAATGTCCCGTGAGAACTACAGAGGAAACCAAAACCTTGCAAGGAATTTTATCCACCCAACATCACCATCCACGTGCACCAATAACATAAAACAACAGGTAGTAGTATATAATAAATATAGTATTGGGTACCCCTCACCTTTTCCCCCCACTAGTTAGCTACTTTTCCTAACAGCGAACGTCTTGACACTACCACACTCTTCATACCCGCACCCCCCTGGGCCTCAAAAATTACACATCCCACCCGCACACACCTAGGCCTCACAAACCACTTATACTGCCCACACACACCGGGGCCTCAAAAATCACAATCACATCCCTGCATGAACACACCTGGGCCTCATCCTGAATATTCTTGGGAATTGTAATCCTGCCCGAAGAGTCTTGGGCTAAAATCACACAAATAGAAACATACCCAAAGAGTCTTAGGTGTAAGGTCGCCTCAAGCCATCACATCCTATGGAAGAAGGTGCAGGAAAGAGCGAGTAACTTAGGGGAAAACACCCTATCCCATAAAATGGGAGTGTTCGGCACTAGGATCTCAACATGTGTGGGGTGCGAAAAAAAGATACAGATACATATATGTATACAAAACACACAACCCAAAATATGGCTTCTAAACCGAGAAATTGAGTACGTGCCTCGACACTGCTACTACAGAGCATGCATACAACAAACAATCCCAACCCCATTTAGGTTTTCATGTTTCAACAATATTATTTTATTAGTTCCTTAACTACTGGGGAATTATCAAACCAGATCAAGCATTTCGTAGAAAACCCCTGCCAACCACAAATCAAGTTAGATAGAACACAAGAAACACAAAACCAACCTTTTTTATCATCAATCAATCCCCATTGATTTTTCCCATGTTTAATTCAATATCGTTCCTCACAGTTCATTTATCAACATTCCACTATCTTTTAATTTCACAACCAATTACTGTAGTCCAACTGCCACTATAACCACATCTCCACAACCGTATCACAAAACAAGGCTCATGCCACATCATTTCCCCTTTAATATGATTTACCGTAGCCCCTCTTCCCATCAATTTCTTAATAACACAGGATTCACCCCCTCTTTTCACATACCATGAAAACAAACCAAACCCCACTTGTTCATTATTCCATTTTTTTCAACCGGGGTGATCACATAAGGGTTCCATATATTCATTTAATCACCCAAATTTAAGTGATCAACCAATTTCCATATTCCAAAAAGCTTCCATCCGTAAACGATCTAGAATGATAGGGAAAAATTTAATTGTAGAAGGTAAGGCCCCCAATGACCGTGACATTCAGTAGGAATAAGCCTATTCAATTCACAACATAACAATAGAATAAACATTGTTAAACATAATGACTTCCACATCCACGTTCTTTAAGCCAGTTATTATCTTCATTAAACACGTTCAACAATGTATCGTGAAATCAAGAGGACACCCATCCCTCATGATGCACAAATTAGTGATACGAAGGTAAAATCCCTACTTTGACAGGTTCTGATCACAACGCTCCCCCGAATCAACTTTAGAAGACGTCTGTCGGCGTCCGTCGCTTCTGTCAAAACCCGACAAAAACCTCGGTTGGAATATGGGAAGGAATGGTCGAAGGAAAAACAATATATCCAAGATAATAATTTTATTATCGTCCTTAGAATCTTGTGGCCGCTGACAGATCATAAATCAGAGCTCGGACAAAGAAGTTATGGAAGAAATGAGCTTTGGAGTCTCTCGGGAGGGCTCTGCTCGAAGGAAAGGGGAGGAGAGGAATGATCTAAAAAGGAGGAGAGGCCCCGTCCTTTTAAAGGGGAGAAAAACTAATGTACATGGAGTGTACTTCCCAGTACATGGTGGGTACTTTGTCATTCCACACGGTCTCCATGTGGCTTCCAACATGACATTCAACCTGACACATGACCGTTGACTGCTCAACACATGGTTTGAGGGTAACACGTGTGCGGGGAGACAATACACGGTGTGTACGATGGGCTACATGGCGTGTAATTATTTATTTCTCGTGGCAAGGACATGGCTTCAGCACGGCACACGGCTGTTGACAGGTCAACACAGGGTTTGAGGGTAACGCGTACGCGGGGAGAAACAATACGGCGTGTACTTATTTATTTCATGGGGTAAGGACACAACTTCAACATGGGGTATACTTGCAAGGTGGTACACGACGTGTACTCACACTACATGGCGTATTGTCACAAAATTCTGAAAAGTGTGGGAAAAGTCCATCCTACCCTCCAGAACACTTCATGGCCTTCTTTTCGACAAAGGAATGGGTCGGAGAGGTCCGGACCATTACAAAACTGAAGATACTTCTTCCTCATTACCACCTCATGTTCCAATGTAGATTCTTGAAACTTGTGATTTTACTACAGAATCCTTACCAAATGATTCTCTTGATCATTAAGGTAAACCATAGATCCCGAATAGACACAATGGAAGGTGGTAGTCCATGAAACCCTAAATCATTATTAATTATTATCCAATATATATTATACAAATATATATTATATTTTTAAGGGAAAGAGTGTTCAAAATATTTATAACAACCAACTATAAACAATATGGAATTATGCAATTTAAACATTTTTTGGAGTCTAATGATAATACATTGGGAGATGTTTTCCCATTTTAATCTTTCTAAGGGTAATTGATATAGCACCCCCGTATACTTTTGTCTCTATGACATAACAATATAAAATACCATGAATCTATATACAAAATAAACGATATATCTCTTCATTCCATCTAACTATATAAAATCATTCAAATATCAATAAATCATCATAAATCTATGATGAATAAAGAATAACGAACTATGATCTTCCTATAAAAACTAATTAAAATCTATAATGGGTTGAAAACATATATAGTTATTAGAAAATATCACTCCATCATAATAATGGTAAAAAAATAAGAACATTTGTCACCATTATTTACAGCTCTATATCATCTTTTTTTTCCTATTGAATCTATATTTAGACTAATGGTTGAAGATTAATTTTAAGAAAACATGATTTTTTACATCCATTATCATTTCATTACCCATACATCTCAAATATTGAAATATTTGATCTTTGGGAATACTCAATATGGATAATAAATCATAATCCTTTTGAATTAAAACATCAACCACTGTGTTCTCTTCCCCAGTTTGGTAATGTATTGAGTTATCATAATCATTCATCATCTCTAACTATCTCTATATTTTATTTTCAAATTTTTCTATATTAATATATATATATTGAACATTTATGATTAGAATATATATAACACAATTTCCTATATAATAATTCCTATTTATAATTAAAGTAAAAAAAGTAAGGTAGCTATCTTTAAATTATGAGTCAGACAATTTTTCTCATGAACAATCAACGATTGCGAGGTATATGACATAATAATATTATTATTCATAAGAAATTATCCCAATAACTTCTCATATTAATTCATAGTGATTAAAAAATCTTATATACTATATGGTAATGTAATAATAGTCGTTATGACAAATCTGCTCTTCAATTGATTGAAATTTCCCTTTAATTTATCTATCAAAATTAACCTATCTCCCTTCAGAGTTAGAATAGTCAGTTTATTTAATATTCATGATAAATTATTCACACAACATTGATAATATCCATCGAAACCAAAAATACATTTGAAATTAGTCACTGTGTTTGGTCTAAGACATCATTCAATAGCTTCCATTTTTTTAGATGCATCAATATACCATTTTTTGAGATTACCTGATGAAAAAATGAAAAAATGGCTAAAAATTACATTTTGTAAATTTTTCAAAATATTAGCCTTCTTAAGGATATTTAGTACAAGGTTCAAGTAATTTCAATGATAGGTATTTCTCATTGAAATGATTATAATTTATTCTATATATTTAAAAATAAATTTATCATGATAGTATGTAATAATTCTATTCATTAAATATATGATTATAAGGGGATAATTAGCAAGACCAAAATAATCAGTATATAGTAATAGTTTACATACCATTTATGTAATGTTTTACTAGGTATATCCCCATTCATGAAACCTTTTTGATGATATCAATAATAAAATTCATTATAATAAATGAATGTTTCTCTGCAAAGTTGACAAAAAATGTTATCTACATGTGGTAGATAATAAATTTTCATGATTGTGACTTCTTAGATACCTATAATCAGTAAAACTTCACATCATTCCCTATTTAATTTTAAAAAATAGAATGGGTGAGCACCATGGGGACACAAATGGATGATTGAATCCCACAAAAATATTATATTACATATTCTTCCTCAATACCTTTAACTCTATCTATGAGATTGTATAGTGAGTTTTTGAAATAGGTGTTGAATCTGGTATGAGTTCTTTTAAAAATACAAAATCATGATATAGTTTTAGCCTAGAAAAATATTCTTGAAATAATTCAACAAAATATTGTAAAATATTGATATCCTCAATGTTTATTTTATCCCTAAAAATAAAAAAATACCATGTAAAAATAAGAATCAAAACATATATAATGGGTATGATTTAAATTTGATTTTTATATTCATCATCACAATTATAGATTATCATAGGTTGGGTTTAATTATAAAAATCATTCCTCATCCATTTAAATTTTATATTAGATATTTGTAGATAAATCCCATCTATTCACAAGATAATATAAAATTAAACCAAATGAATAATGACAATTTTTTCAAGAAGCAAATTAACACAAACATCAACTAGAGATGAATTATTTACATAATATTTGAAAATTATATCATTGGGGATTTGGACTACTTAATTTAGATATAACAATGTGAGTCTAATAATGATTACCTTAGAATATTATTTAGTTATAATAAATTTTGTATATCTAGAGTCAAGTAATACATTAATAGTTCTAAATTGGATTGTAATTGTACATGTGAAAAGGTCGTTATCAGCCCCCGAATAAAAAAAGTAACCTAAATAGATTTACTCATTTCTATCATCTTAAAAATTTTCTAACTTCATCATCATAATTATAATTTAGATTTTGGAATTGGTTATCATAGTTCACATACACCTTGCAATTGAAACACTACATTGTGGGTGGTTCATTATTTTGAACATTCCTTATATTAGACTCATTAATTAACTTTTCGATTCAATTTATCATTTTATTACCCAATATACATCCCTTAAACACATAATAAATTTAATATTCCCTTTAATATAGTTTTCTATTTGTATCCTACAACACAAATATCTTGAAGGAAATATCATCATATTATGTCCATGGATTATAGTGTTTCCCCTGAACAATATCACCCTTTACTAATTAAAAAAATATGATCCATGGAAACTAATTATATATTTACACCATGAGATATCATTGAATGAATTATTCATAGACACTAAAATCCCATAAGGATATTTTACTTTAAGATGTGATTTTAATCTTTTTATTAATCATGGATTGTAATTGTAGAAGTGCACCACACACGTCTTTTAAAATTCTCCCCATAATAGCTAATGAATTCATTATCCTTAGGCTTCTACTCATGGAAATATATATCTATTTATATATTAATCAAACAATGTAAGTAAAAATATAAAAATAATATCTTAAACTCATCCCACTCTATGGATTCAATTTCATCTTGTTTCCATGTATTCACCAAGATATTACAGCATTAATTCACTTCACCTTTCAAATGATAAACAACCAAAATCTATTTTTCATTTTTTGAATATTATAAATTGGTAAATATCATTTTAGTGTTACTGATCTGTTGAACATAATCTAGTCGATTATCATTATCACAAAATTTTGATGGACATTTCCTCGGGAAGGACATAACAAAATGTTGTTCCTTCTTTTTCACATTTTTATGGTAATGAGTATTCATAGATTAATAATGTTGTGTGAGTATAATAATGATTTTTTTAATTATAACTCCAATAAAATTTTATTTATCATGATAATAATCATTTAATATTCTATTTAAATAACATTTAATAAATTCCTTTTGGTATTCATTCATAAAATACTAAAATTCCTAGTGTGATCAATAATTATCAGAGTGAAAAAATAATTATTTCTGAAAAAAAATTTATAGTTTATCTAAATCAAGGATCCTTTTTTATATCCATTAAACGTAATATTTCAGCTGGGATATTTATGGTAATAATATATTAAAATCCATCAATATGGATTATAAAATAACATTAAATTAACAAATGTATTCCCCAAGGAAATTAAAATTCAGGTTGTAATAAGAACTTTTTTTATATACCAGGTAACACTAAATCCAAACCTAAAAAACAATTTTTAGTGTTCTTACCTCTATGATAATATATTATAGAACAAAAAACACTTTTACTATCTAGATATGGGTTTATTTCCAATACATTATGATGTTACCCTATACATTGCCCTATCATATGGGTTGTATATTAAATTTCTCAATATATATTTAAAATGTTAACTAAACCAGTCCTATTATAACAACTATAATTATAAAATATTTTCATCCATATATATTAGATATTTTTTTATGAAAATTTATTAAAATATCACAAACACATGCTTGATAATCTAAATAGAATATTTTGTTTCGGAACATGAAAACATAAAAAATTCATATATGTACTTCATCATCTCACACTATATTCTTAATAACTATTACCATTTTTATAAAAGTCAAACATAATAAATCTAATTATAAGTTAAGGAGAAGAAACTTGAGAGTTTTTTATATCATATCTTCATTAATCCTAAATAAGGGAGATATGAAAACATAACTTGAGAATAAGAGTGTGATAAAATTAGAATAACATTATAAAACTATAATCTTCATATCAATATCATAAACATGGGTTATAAAATAATTAATGGTTGTTCATAAGACATGAATCATAAGGTAATCAAGGGAAGAATCTACAAGAGGCTATCAGTGTCCTAATATATTAAATTGTTTCATACACATTAGCATAGATAATAATTTACATATTTGAAAAATAATTTATCTACCTCTATCACATATTAATGGGTGAACATACCAACGAAAAATAGTAGTAAGAGTTCAATATCAAGAATATCATAGTGCATAATGTCCCTTAAAGATATAGGTTCACCCCAAATTTTATTCTGGTTTATATCATGAAATTTAAATATTTATTAATTGAATTAGAAGAAGATATATATGTACAACCTCAAAAAACCCTAATATGGGAGGGGTGAATCATGATGTCATATTTTTTTAAAGAGTTTTATCTTTTTGCCATGTTTAGAGAAAATTTTTAATCATGTATGATGAAATTTTGCAGTAATTAAACAATCACATGTAGAGAGATAAAAAATAAATTTTACATGGTTTACTATGGATGGCTAGTCCCAAAACCATACACCGAAAATTTCCTTATGGTATGAAAATTCACTAATCTTCACTTTTTTGGAATATATAACTTCAAACATAGACACTATGTGACTAGTATACTACATTTCTAAAATTTTAGGGATAACACACTACATACCTCAGAAAAAATCCATCATCTAATCCTAGATCAATACACTCGTTGAATCCTAACATAGTTTATCAAACTATAGGTCCCCTTATTTTTTTGCATTTAATTATTTTTCCCTAGTTATCAAAATAAAATGGTTTCACCATATTCCTAAACTAATGTGCTTAAAAGGATTGATAATAAAAATAGGTTATTTGGAAACTTATGAGTTGTGAAAATTAATTACTTACATGAAAAACCTATACATGAATGAAAATTTTGGATCTATAAAAAATATGACTTCTGTAAAACACTAATAATTCAAAAAATTGGACAATGAATTTCACATGGTCTTCATAGACACAAGAAATACCCTTTATATATTTTTTACTTTACAAACAATATTCTTCATATTTCTCTTTCTCACAGTAGAGAAACCATATCATCATAGGAAATGTTACTTCGAATGAATGGGTTACCTTTGTATTTATACAAACAATCTATATTCTGTGCCATTTTCTTTTATTCCTTTAGCTCATTGTACATGTTTCCTCTACTACTGAAATACTTTTATTGATGTCACAATTTTCTCATAGACTCCTTGTGTTCCATCCACTATGTATGTGACTTCCTATATGAGATAACTCTATCTTTCAGGTAATTTTAGATATTATACGTGACTCTTTACATTAATTTACTTTCAAGAGACGATCATGAAGGGTTACATATGTGAAAAAATTTGATTCATCGTCATCCCTTTATGAAACTTCCTTTTAATGAAACAACTTTCTCCATCCTAAAAATTTTGGCCAGAACATTTGAAAAACTCCTTGAATCAATAAAACCATATAAAATAACCCATGTGGACATTAATAAACCATGTATGGTAAAATATTCGATCAAACCATTGTGTATTGAAAAAAAACAAGATTCCATTTCCAACATTCAACTGTAATATGATTTGGTTCCAAAAATCTCCCCCATTGTGTTTGTTGGAAATATGCTAGATTAATTCAATAAAGCACTACTCTTGAAAAAAAATATAAAATGTAAGAGATATCTCATCCAACAATATAGGTCTATGTGATAAAATAATGTTTTCTGAAACAATATGTGAATCTTTAATTGGGTTCTCAAGTTTTTGAATGCTTAAAGGTAGCCAATTTGAGCTTCGAGAAAAATGAATTCTTTCCTCAAACAGATAAATCTCATCATGTTAATTAATTATTGTAAATTTTGTTTCATAATAAAAACTAATTCTTATCTTGTCATATAATAATATCCTGGTTTTTCAAAATTTTACATCAAAATATCCAATAAAATAATAAAAACATTAAAAGGTTGAATTTCTTCATTATCCTCTTTATAAATAAACTAAAAAAATTATTTTTACATGACGAACTCAAAAGAGACTCCCTTATATTATATCTCCCCCATAACATATATTAAATACACAAAATTATTTAAATAGTTACCACAAATAGGGATAGGTGACGAATAGTAACCTCATCATGCTTTGGGAGGTGGCTGATCACTGAGGTAAAACCGATGATTCTCAAACACATGTGTCATATGTGGATTACAGAGAATATCATCTATGTGGTAATCAGTTCCAAATTTCCCTATTTTAATATCTATTTTATCCATTTTATTCTCCCTTTGATGAAGTGATATATAATCTCAACTTGTTTTGTACGTGTATGGTGAACTATATTCTTTGTATGGTTGGATGTGCTCTGGTAGTAACTATGAATCACCATCATCTATTTCATCTAATCACTAATAAAACACAGTTTTATATACATCAAAAATTGCAAAGAGAAAGTTTTTTTAGAAGACATACAGTAAAAAGTTTTCATAAAAAGAGAATTTGTTTCTGGTTTATATCTCAGCCACCCCAAACAATTTTATTCCTATGAAGAAAATACTACCACTAATGGAGTTTTGATCCACCAATTCCCTATAACAATAAACAATAATAAATTCTAATAATTCATTATATATTTTTTAAAAAAAATTACATGTCAAGATCTTGTGTTTCATAAATATACCTCAATATTTATTTAAATACTGGAAAATTATCTTCCATTGGATTTAATTGAAAACAATCTTCAAAGCATGTCACAATAAAGATATTTGGAAGTGTTGTAGTCATGTATAAAAAGTTTCTAATGACTCCACTATATATGGTGGGATCTATAGATGTCATATCATCATGCTTTCCAAGTATTTCCATTATCAAAATAGTAGTCAATGTTGGTTTAGAGTCATTCACATTGAATTTATTAAGAATTTATCTAGTATATTGTGCCACAAAATGAAGGTATAATACTTATTTAGAACATTATATATCCCAAAAAGGTATGTGTGTTCCCCATTAATAGACATTTAAAAATCCTATTTCATGTTATTAGAAAATTCATCCACTGATACCTACATGCTTTTTCCATATGTAATATCATCCACGTACAAAAGGACCAAAATTGATCTTCCTATGAAAAATTTTCATAGAGATAATTAAATAAACTTCCTATTTTAAATTAAAATATTTTAGATACCCATAAAATCAAGAATACCAAGATTGTAGTTCCCTATTTGGTCATGGAGTCCTTAATTCCTTCGGGCCACACATTCCTTTGGGTCAGTAAGTCCTCGAGGCCACCTCACAGCCCTTGGGCCACCTCAAGGCATTTTGGCATCGTGATGTGAAGACACAAAAACTAGGAATATTCTATAAGGAACAAGATCCACAAGAGGTTCATAGAATGGATCATTCACCAGATTAGAGATACCATATTTGGAAGAATGAGATGGTATGCCATTACTATTAGTATTAGGCTTCTCCATCTCTAAACATGATAGATAGTCGAACAACCAATCCTTGATGGTGAGTTAATCATGATTCATAAACTGGGAGGGATAGTTCCAAGTATTCGTAGTCTAGAATGAATTCCTCTAGACCATCATGTCATGTAATGACACAAAATCCTCCGACCAATTTAAGGGTTCCCCTTTAACCCTAAAAAGGGGGGAATAACAAAAAAATGACTAAAAAATTAAGGACTTCAATCCATTCAGGAGGTAGTGTATGTTTATACCATAAAGAGAGTTCTTTAATATATAAACCATTTCCTCCTCATATAAAATCAATTATTCCACAATTTTATCGATATATAATTATTCAAGACATCCAATTATGAGTTCTGTTTTGTCATCAATATGATAAAATTTGAATCCAAATCAGATTACCCTAGCAAGGAAATGTCTAATTGATTTATGTACATATCTATAGGTAATCATTTTTAAACATAAATGACGTAAATATTTTTATAGCCATTATAAACTATGCATTACAGTTTTTTGATCACATTTCAATGTTAATATATTTTCCTTTTAAATATCCACATTTTTCAAATTTCACAGTGATTTTTGGGACTCCTAAAATGATCTTATATATGGTTTTTTTCAATCTGATCTTTTTATTCATTCATGTATTTAGCCCAATACTTTTCCTTTTCTACATCAACAAAAAATGGTGTATCCAAAATTGTTAGGATGGAATAATGAGCTTCATTACTCATTGTCCTTGCCTCTGTGGGGTTTTTACACTCTCTAATGACCTCAGATTGATCAATTTATGATCTATTATTTTCATTGGGAGGTTTTGATGACGTTTCTTCAACCATGTATTCCTCTTTTAATTATTATTTTTTATCATCATCATTTTGTGACACAAAACTGTTTGGCAAGACTTTCCTTTTTTAACTCAAATCAATCAATTTTACACTACCTTATTAATCTTCTATCATATCATCATTTAATATCATCATGGTATTTATGGTTTTATCATCAATTATCATGACATAACATCATTTAAAAATTCATCCCAGATGATTATTGTATCACATTAGTCTTTATACATAATTGAATATCTTGGTAATATTTTCTCCTCTATAGAATCACCACACATTCTTAATTTTTTTTTCATAGATTCAGATAAAAAACATTCATCCAAAAACATGAATATACTTCAGAGGGATGTTTCCTTTATACCAAAATTCATATAGTGTCTATTTTTCTCCCAAAAAAAAAATCCCAATTTGATTTTGTGTGTATATAGATACATGAAAAACCTATTTTCTGTAATGGTAAGAAATATGACTCTCAATCTGCAAAGTTCAAGACATATTTTTCATCTATCATTTTCTATTTTAAAAGACACCATTTTTCATTGAATTATCACTAAGTAAACCTCGTTTTATATTACATGTTTTTGAGGTAATATTCAATTTTAGTGGATATGTATTGTACTAAATTTTTAGATAATATAATTTTGATTATGTGCCTTATTTCATGGTTAGTAATTCGAAATTTACATTTAAAAAAATAAATAACATTTTGTTTACTCCTTATAATAATTACAAATTCAATTCTTCTATTATCATCAACAAAAGGAATGATGTACTTCTCTTTATATGTGGAAGCCTAATTTATAGGACCACATACTTAATTGTGGATTGGATCATAAATATTCAAATCCAGTTTTTTATTTGGATGATAAAAACTCCTAAAAATCATTCCTAAAATGCATGAATCACATTTCTATTAACAATTATGCATCAGATTTGGAATGCTGAAAACTATCTTGATCATAGATATATATTCCAAGATTTTTTTATTAATATTACCCATACCTTGGTGCCATATGTTTATTTTTTCATTATCTATTATGTAAAAAAAATTTATCATTACTTCCAACTTGGTAAAAATGTTCATCAGTTAAAAATTCGTTCACGAGATAATTAAATGATATTCCATTGATAGTAAACCCCTTTTTATTGAAATTGTCTTTCAGTCCTGAGATACAAAGTTTAATAACACTAACAATATTTTAATAAAAACCCATCTAAATAGTGAACATTTCTTTTCCTTATTCCATCAATTTGAAGTTCTATATGTTCAATTATATTGAATATTAAAGCACATTTATTACCTAATATAACCATTACAACATCCTTCTTCTTAAAATTTGAAAAAAAATATGAATTTTGAATCATGTGGGATAAGAATGTACTATTCAATATCTTGAGGATACTATTCGTTATTTCTTTGTTGTCTATTTCTATAAGGATAGATTTATCGATTTTCTTGTTCTCATTCAATGAGATACTTGATTGAGTGAAATAGAAAGACATCCATTCCAATCCATTTTCAATATGTAAGAATTAATTATATTAATAATCTTCTTCCAAATTTGAATAACTATTTTCAATAAAAATTATTAATTTTTTATGGTAATTAAATTTTATCATAGAATTACAGTAATTGATCCCACCATTCTTATTCATGTAATGATCAACATTATATCCATAGTTATAATAGTAAAAAAAATATAGAGTCTATTTACTCTTTATAATGAATGATACGTTCTCATTCTCCTTTTTTGACTTCCATGTGCTTTCCCATTTTTAAAACACATTTCTTATTCATTGTAGGACATGGTATGTCCCATAAAGATAAAAAAATAGATACTCCAAATGATGAAAAATATTCTGAATTCCATTCCTCCACATGTACCATTCTCTTGTAATTATTATTAACTTGTGACAATTTTTTGTTTCAAGAGGATTATTTTTATCCCTCTGTTCTATTTGAATCAATGTTATGATTTTCTTGACTACAATTACCTTTTTGATATTTTCAACTTTATGCTTCCCTTTCTTGGATCATTCAATTTTTGACAATTGATGTTTCTACATCAGATACATTTTCTATTTTACCCATACCTATAGATACCTAATCATTAAAGGCCTTATCTACTCCTTTAGAACCCCGCTTATATCATTCTAACATCTCACCATAAAATAATATTTTAACATTTAATTTAATATTTATTTCCATTGATTTTGATTCATTTTAATGTTTACCCATTAGTGTCCCCACTGAATCTTCATGACCTCCAAATATCATAGTAGTTACCTCCATTTAGAATTAAAAATCATAGATTATTATTTCCTTCACTTCAATCCTATAACGAAATTACAAAAAATCACATGAGCATTGAAGTGTTATTTAATTTTATTTTTCCCTGTATCAATTCGATCAATTTCTTCTTCAAACTGGTCAACAAAATCTGATGAATCTTCTATAATGGATCTCATATTTACGTTTCTCTTCAGTTGAATAATATTTTTATCTATAGAACCATAGAGTTCATCTTTTTGATCAAAAACAACAACTATGTGATTATATTTATATAATGAAGGTTCTGCCTCTTAATCTATGGCCTTGACATATTCTTTGGTTTCAGATTTAAACATGGGTTCTACATCTTCCAAATAATCATAATCATATTATTATTTATTATAGATGAAACTCATTCAATTTAATTTCATTCCTAATTTTATGTCTCTTGGGCATGATTCCTTATTTAAAATCATCAACATTGTACTTCCATGTGCACCGGGAGGTAATTTTCCAAACAATAAAACATTGAGAACATGCCCAATGATGATTCCATATAATCATCCATTTCCCAAAATTGAATTTCGTGGAAAAAAAATGAAATAAGTTCATCTTCCTCATTATCTTTATCTATATTATCTATGAAAATATAATTTTTTCCTATGTATTTGAATTCCATTTTCTTGCTCGATTTCTCTAATTTTGAGGTTTTATATTCATTTCATATGACAACATACTTCATAGAATGTCATCAAGAGACTGCATTTTCAATCCCCATTCCTCAAGGGAATACAATTATAGATTTTAAAGAAGGTGGTACAATTCTCAAGAATTTATTAACATAATAAATATCATTAATTTATTCAGTAAGTCCAATGATTTCTAAAATAACATCAATAATTTGATTAAAAAATATCTCCATTTTCATCACGATGCAATTTTAGAAAATGTTAACATATTAAAAAAATTATATTTTAGAATCATTCACATTTTTATCACCTTGATATATATTATTTATATTATCACATATAAAATTGTTTTTTTCTGAATCAAATCAACATCAAATTTAATTTTACAGATAGATTTGTAGTTGGGGAATTCTGTTCTTTGGAATCTACATCGTTCATTTTCCTTTATTTTCTAGTCACATAAAAAATTTCACATTAGTCACATAAATAAACTTTGTATAATAAAAAATAACATACATTCCACGGGATCATACATGAGATCTTATATAATTCTTCCAAATAAACATGAGTTATCCATAAATTAGGGGTAATCGCCTAATAATCCCTAAATTTTCTATGGAAATGAAATACGATAGATTTAACACCAACATTTTATACGTTCTTGTACCACATCTATGGAATTAGAAAACCCTAAGAGAGGAGGTGTAATTCATGGTGTGATATTTTTATTTTAAAGTGAATGAACTTGTTCCATGATGGGAGAAACATGTTAAATTGTTCTGATGAAATCATGTATCAATTAATCATTCACATGCAAAGAGAAAACACAACAGATCTACTCGGTTCACCACTAAGGGATATTCCAAGGAGCAATGATAGACAATGATTCATTCATAATAAATTACACTAATGTTCACTATTTATAGAATAAATTAGTTCATACACAGTTACTGTATGCCATGAAAAGTAGTATTACATGATTTGAGGTAGATGACATTACCTCATTTAGACCACTTGCATCGACTCCCTGGGCTCAGTACTTTTAGTAAAGCCTTCCTAAATTCAAAAACATGAATTTCACATCAATATTTTGTACATTTTATTATTTTTCCCAAATTATAATGAGACATGGATTGTACCATTGTCCTGAGATGACGAACATGAATGCGCCGATCAAATAAATCATATGTTCAAAAACCATCCTTTCATGTATCTAAAGAACTTATGCACAACACTTGTATCGTGTGAATCATTTTGATCTATCACGCAAGATTTCAATCAATAACCCCTTATGTTTCATGAAATCAACCCATTAATTTTACATGGTCTTTATATAAACATGTAATGCTTTTAATGCATTCTTTTCTATGAAAAACTATTATTCTTGAAACCCTTTCACATGGATGAGACACCACCTATTCATATGAAAATATATGTTGAATGAATGGGGTGGCAGTTTATTTATAGAAATTACCAACCTTGTGTTAAATTTATTTGTTCACACTGCACTATGCACCCATGTTAGTTCTGGTGTTCAAATCCGAATTTTCAAATCACCGTTAGCATATAAGTTCCTTATTCATATCCTATTTTTTTCCTAACAGTCAATGTCATGTAACTATGACATTCACACAATATTAGATATGGAATGCTACTATTTTCATTACTCAATAAATAAAGTTTTCAAGGAAACTCCATAATCAAACAAGTGTTTTTTGATGACAAAAACAATCTATACATGGTTTCCCAATTTCAGTAGCACCAAAATAGGATTCAAAAATATATCCCACCCACCACATAATAAAAAGCATACAAATGTGTGCCATAATATATTAAATATTTAACATATCAGAACCCATGAAAATAAATGGGTTTTATAATAATTACATCATATCATAACCCATGATGATTAAACAGGTTTCATATATATTTCATCATAACTTTACCCCTAGAAAATATAGTGGATTTCAAAATCACATCATCATAATCATGAAATATCCTAATAGATAATAATGATGTCAAAACAAAATCATATACTCAGTAAATAATAAGGAACGCAAAAGGATGATGTAATTGATAAATATAAATCCCATAAAATCAATAAAACATTCTTTAGTAAAATGAATTTACTAATTAGTAAACACTTCATTAATATTTGAAATCATCCCCAATATTTAATAAAAAATGTTCTATGATGATAATTTTGTGAATTTGTTATGGAATCTTTAAAACATTTAGATGTTTTTATAAAATTATATGAAATTAAATATAAAAATAGAAAGTTAGGTGGCCTGTAATTTACTATATTTTCAAAATTTCACAATTTATTGAATGAAAACTTGTAACTCAACAATAGTTATCCATTAATTTATAGAAACATTTTCAAATACAATTTAAAATATATTAATTCAATATAAACAACAATTCATAATTTTAACCTTTATGTAGTTGTGAAATTTTACTATTATAATCATTTTAGAGAGATTGTTAGTAGTCTATTACACTTATTATAAATTTATATATAAATCATTGTTTTTATGTTTATTTGTTGGTGGAAAAAATATGTTCTCATGAAATCTCATTTATAAATTAGAAAATAAATTTTCAAGTATTTAATACGTACATTAGATGTTTGTCTCTTGCATTATTATGATGGTTATTTGAATACAAATATTTAATTAGATAAAGAGTTTTTAAATATAAATTACATAGAATTATTTCCACTTATACTTGTCACATTAATTGAGTGACTTGTGTCTTGGTTATGTATAACCAAATTAAGTATCACTCACCACTATTGAATATATATTTATATAATTAAAAATTAATTATTTCTTATTCATAGTAATTAAATAAATACTCAAAAACAATGTATTTAGATTTAAATATTTTTCAAACATGTGTGCTATTATTAGTTCCATTTTATTGTCTAAAAATAAAACACACTACTCATGGTCAAAACAAATTTATGTGAATAAATAAATCATATATAATATAAAAAATTATTTACTATTGTTTTATTTTTAAATATTTATCATCTAATTGGTAAATTCATAGAACCCTTAAAATTTTAATTGTAATGTCATATTAGTGATAATTTAGAAGTATGGAACAAAACGTACTAATTCCCAATAAATGATATCCACAAAAATTATAAAAACCACCAATTAAGGTGTGACAATATTTATATGGGAAATAATATTTAAATTATGAATGAACTAAAATATACTTTAATAACTACTATACATATTGATAGCAAACAATGCTTTGTAGAAATTTATAATGTATAAATAATAAATTTTTTATAGAGATCAATTCTATCAAAATGGTGATAAATTATAACTAATATACTTATACAACATCATTAATTGATATATTGAAGTCATATTTTATTAAAAATTATTTATTATAATAATAATATCTATGAAGAAAATAAAGAATAAAAATTTATTTTTCTAAAATCTGCTATTCTTTTTATTTTATATCATTAATCATTTGTAATTTATATGCACTGATTGATTTAACACTCCACCTAAATAAAATAATTTTTACTTGATTGGTATGACCATTAATTAGCATCAAGATAAATTGATGAGGGGGAAGAAGCATTCCAATAAAATGATTTCAACACTAATCATTCCACATAATTTCTCAATAATACTATAAAATTATCTTAATATATTATCTTTATTTCTCTATCTCTATCTAACTCTTCATACCATTTTCGTTAGTATATATGAGGAATTAAACATTATAATTCATTCACAAAATTAAATATAGTGATTTTAATTCTAAATGGATGATTATAGATACATGACATGAATAATATAATTCCATTTTCAAAAATAATAATATAATTTCTTGTTTAGTAAAAAATGAGAATGGTGAGGAAACAATTATATGCCCCCATACAAAGAAAAGATGAAATCTCATCATGATATTGATATATTCAAATGATGAATTATATATTCACTAATATCATCAATATCAATTTCCAAAGGCTAAATTTATCGAATGGAACTATTCATATGGAAATTAGTGTCTCCCAAACTAGGGTGTGATTCATATAGTTTGTGACAATATTCAAATACAATATTGATCATTTCTAAATTATTCCAATATGAAATGTCTATTTTTAATCTATAATTGAACCACGAGTATTTACAATATTATTTTAAAATACATGAAATTTTTTAATTGGGGGAAGAATATCTTTGTTCCATACAATAGAGACATCAATTTTGTAAAATACCAAAAAATTAATTTTTGACCTCTTTATGGGAATTTATATGTTTAGTGTATTATTTTATATTTGGGAGTATAATAAAGATAAATATTTTGGGAATATAATATAAATAATTTTATTTATAAAATAAAAAATTTAAATATTATTTGTGATTTAATTATTTATAAATATCTATAAATCATGGATATTTGTCTATATGTTTGATTCTGTTGGTCAAATTCTATATATCCTAAAAACAAATCAAGCCTATGATCAAATTAATTAGTCTTATTTTTATCAACTAATAAATATTATAGAATTTTTTTATTAAAGAGTTATAATGTTCATTTGAGAATATGATTTTCTGGAAGTTAGTAATTAATCAAGAAATATAATAAGTTTCATTTAAATGAAATATAAAACATCAAATGCTCTAAAAAATTCCTAAATGAAATCGAAAGTATAAATAATATTATCATAATCTTCTATCTATGAAAATAAAATTGAAATAAATATTACATAGAAAAGTATATTTTATCCTCATTCGTTCCAAGAAAATATATTTAAAAATTGGATTTCATTCATTGTGTTTTTTTAACAAATTAACCTACTTAGTATTATAAATATTGATAAAGAATTTATGTGATATACAATAAATAAATTGATAAAGGACATATTCCAAAGAAGAATTAATGGATGAATAATTAAAATATTTAAATTAGATAAAAAATGTAGACAAATAATAATTTAATGATATATTAAGGCCATAAAAAATTGTAATTTTATTCCCACATATTCACCTTATAAAAAATGACATCATCCAACCCTTTCGTCCTCCGATCCCACAATAACATTATCTACCTAAAACCTTTTTCCATAATGTTTGGTTCCATATACCCAAATTAAAATTATAAATTTTATTTAAAATTTAATGTATATAATTTAATATTTACATCTAATATTTCTAAAATGATAGTATTATTATTTATAAATATAAAATAGAGTTTAATTTCCTAATTTTTTTATCATAATTGAATGTTATAGTAGTTTCCCTAATTAATGTGAATATGTAGCTACCATGATAGTAAGCATAAATATAAGTATAATGGTTTGGATAACATATTCTAATAGGACACATATTGTGTCCAACTATCAGGTGATGGGGTTTCATAATTGTGGAGACAAATCATGTTGTATCCACATGATGATCACATTTATGTGATATTGAAAATATTGAGTTGGCATTACAAACATCGCATGATTAAATTTTCAATACATATTATTATACATGAGAATCTGTAATTGAATCTCAAAAATTATATCATTATAACTGTGTATTATGAATCATAAAATTTTTTTATAATGAAAACCAAGATATTTTATGTTTCTTGAAGGTTTGATTGGGTATTCTATGACATAGTTAGTATTTAATTAATTTAATAACTAAAAAAGGATTCATAAATTCCCACTACTATAAGATTATATATTGGGGCCATTGACATGGATAATATTATCTACCAGAAATCCCTATCTATATGAGTTGTATGAATTTTCATTATGTATAGTGAAATATAAAGATATAAAATGTATGAGGACAATGAAAAAAATATGTATATTTTTCAGATATATTACATGAAATAGAAACTAGTTTAAAATATTCCTGTTTTTAATAATTTTTTATTCCAATAATATATTTTTATTTATTGATGATCCATTCTTTATTAATAGATACTACTATTGGTCTGTGATTTAGACTCACAATTGTCAATATATGTTCTATATGGGTCGAAAACATAGTATATAATGAATAACCATTTATTTTTATGTATATTTATTTTGAATGATACTTTCCCCATGGGAACAAGATAATTATTTTTTGAGATTGAAATAATTTAAAAAATAAATAATATAAATTTAAATTTATTAAAATATACAATATTATTATTTTAATTTATTTATCATGTTTTTTGAAATTGATAAATGTATAAATAAATAAATATAATGTAATAAGGAAATGATCTTCATGTGTTCAATATTAGATAAATAAATACAAAAAAATACAAGATCATTTAATGGATTAAATTTTCTAAAATTAAAATATTAACAATTATTAATGATTGATCGATTCCCAATAATAGTTAGGAAAATTCAAATAAATCTTAACAAAAATATGGTTTTTAATAAGTTACATTAATTAATGAAATAATAAAATTTCCATACAAATTAATTTTATTCTTCAAATTCAATACTAATGCGAGTGGAATCAAATAAAGCTCATATTTTTCATTATCTCATAATTTAGAATGAATAAATGAGTAACAGAATATATAATGATTTATTTACATTCATGATCATGTCCATAGTTTTAATCTGATATAACATGTTTCTAAATCCATAAAATATTTCATGGTATTCTATACATTTTTATAATCAATCCTCTATATCATATAATAAATTAATTGATGTTTTAATGGGGTTTAGTATGATTTTACGGGCATTGATTAGTCTACAATGAGTCAATAATGATATGATCATGATGAATAATCCATGTAACTGTACTTTTTTGTTTTTTAAATTTATTTTAATGGTCTTAATGATGATGTCAGGGTTCCCATATAACTACTCTATATTTTAAAAAATTACAATGTCGCAACAAATTAAAAATATTGACATTGTATTATTCTCCTAGACTCATTTTCTTTTAATTTATTCTCTTCAAAACCTTCATTTTATTGTTATAAATTTATATCGAAATATTATTTTTCTATAATATCAATGGATATGGATGTGTTATATTAAAAACAATATGATTATTTATCTTCAAAATATGTTGAGCTTTAGTATAATTCCTTTCATCATATAATTTAAAGTATCACATTAATAAGATTGAATTCCCCTTATTACCTCTACCTATACCTCTATATAAAAATCACATTATATTAAACTTTATGTCGAACATATATAGGTAGAAAATATGAATATTATGGTGCTGTGATCTTGCATTTTTATGGATATAATAATAAATTTTTTCATGAAATTTAATATCTTTATTATAATAGTTTCCAATAATGATATTTTAGCTTCTAAATTTATTGTCGTATTTAAGGTGAAAAACAATTCTAATTCATTAGATAACATAATAATTAAGTATCTTTTACCTAGGAACAATGATTTTGAGGAATTTATTACATCAAAAATAGATGATCGTTAAATGAAATGTGAGATTATCAATTGTATTGTAGTGATGAAATAGAGGGGTGATTAATGAAATTAAAAAATATTTTATTTTGCATCATTTAATAAAGATGGAAAATTATGACTTATAATATATTCTTTATATTAATATTTTTTAGGTAAATTATTTATTTTTCTTACAAAATTAAATATTATTAAACTCATACCATTTACTATCATATTTAATAATTCCACTTGCAATTCAGATCGATGTTGTTTTACCTTTTTATATTCACAATCGGGGTAATTTTTATGATATTTTATATATTTATATATCTATATGGGATTCATATGCTAGGAAAAATATAAAGGGGAGTTAATTTTAATAAATTTTTTTCATAAGTAATAAATATACTAAATAAAATGTACTATTCAACCTTGTGTTTTTTTATAATTTACAATGTTCTCTAAAATTACCTAATAGCGTTATTTTTTATTAATATTTTTCAATATTTTAAAATAATTTCCACAAATAATTATTAAATACCTTATTTTTTATGTTGAAATTATTCATTATATATACATAAAAAACAAACATTTTTTATATGACTTAATTTAACATTTATTTTTATCAATAAAATGTTGTGGTTGTGGGGTAATTTTTCCACTGAATCCCATAGAATTAGTTTTATAATAAAGAAAACATTGACACACAGAATTATATATATATATATATATATATATATTAATAATAGTTTTATATATGGGTTTCAGTAAAATTACATAGATTATGATATATAAATAATTTAGAAGTATTGAGATTTAGTGTACAAAAATGATGAAATTTCCATCTATTGTGTGGCATTTATAATGAACACATTATAATGACCTAAACCACCAGGGCCTTATTTTACAGTGGAAGGTCTACACATTTAAATCCTAATAAAACTCCCAATAGGCCATAGGAATATGAAAAATAAAAATAAAGAATAAATTTAATGGGATACTTTCTTGTTGTAAATGTACACATGAACCCATGAATCTCCCTAAAACTGTGTAGAGGAATAAAAAATGATTACAATATATAGATTTATAACATGCATATAAAAAATTCTATGTAATACATTAACGCATGATAAAGTAAAAATAATGAATAATAGAGAAAAATTCATTCACAACCAAATATTATGTCCTAACTGAAAAACGATAAGAAATAATAAACAGTGAGATAGATGGGATCTTGATCCCAAAGGTAGAACACCATTAATGGTTAACGAACCAATGAATCACTATGTTCCACCAAATTCAATATCTATCCATCCATAATCGACATAACAAACAACATAATTCAAGAAATCCTATGCACGGGTGTGTATATACATACCCTATAGATCACCTCAAAAACTGAAAGGGAGAGATATTAAGATACAATGATAGTCATCTCAACAAAAATAAAGGACTAGAAAAAACCCTATAGAAACAAACACATACCCATAGATATATATACATGATCATAAAGAAAAATATATAATAGAGGAAGTGGATTTCTATATCATATCCCATACATAGTCCATGAGTCATCCTGCTACTCTAATTTTCCATCAATAATGTACAACAACAAAAAAATCCTCACAAAAATACACTTGGTGGGGACTGAACCTCTCTACAAATATCCATAATCGTTTGAGAATTAACACATGTAGAGGATTGGTATGCTAAAAAGTTTAAATTATTTTATAGTACCATAATGTAGATATATGACCTACTCTTAGTATGTAAGAAAACTATGTTAGTCTAATTGATGAGTATTGATAAACCGAGCCTTAGTTTGGTAGTGCAATATCAATACTAGAAACACTATATTGATGTCACCCAGATTACTATCATTATAAAGTGTTTCCTTAAAAGAACTACACTTAAAGTATCTCCAATTATATGATTTATTCCATAGCATATTCAACTGTTGGGGGTTCAACATGGAGAAAACATAGGATTGGATACTAGTTGGCTAAAATCTAATATCAAATAATTGTTAGACGAGAGGATGATGTTTTTTTATAGGTAAACACAATTTAAGGGGTCCACACTATTTTAAGACCCACTCCATTGCCTATTTGTTTTCTCTTTTTGACATGTTCTATAAGGCAATTCAACGTAAATAGTGTTTATATGTGGAATTCATTATGTCTCTATCACTTAGGGCCTGATTGTGCATGGATAGCTATGCCCACATATCTAGTCATGTACCTATCCTTGACTGGGAACCGACCATGGCTATGTACTCTCATGGTACATGTCATGTCCTCCCACACAGGGTACTAAGCATTTTCTATAATGAAAAAAACTACACCATCTGGAGAAGCTCACATAGAGAGTGAGAGTGATTATAGAACACGTTTCCGAAAGATTTTTTCTGAAATGTCTACTGCTGCACCTAGTGGGGGCTACTCATCACATGTCCTTTCCAGATACACGGAGTGATGTTCGGTCTTTCATTAAAATATTCAATTATCCAAGAGTTTTTTTTTATTTTTTACCATTTTTATAAATATTTCTTATTGACCACTTAAAATCAAATAAAAAACCATACTGTCATCATTTCTCAGAAACTGATGGCATGAATATGGATTCTGACGATCTATTATAAGTAACACACACCCCCCAAAACGTTCTACTAGTTGTTGCTATTCGATAATCTTGAATCCATGATATATTACCTAAAATCTATCCCTATGAATCAATTAAATACTATTCTATTCATTTTTATCCAACCCTCCATCATTATATGGGTTAATCCCACTTGTAATCTCCCCAGAAATGTCTAACAGTGACACCATGGTCCAATAAAAAAAATGGAATGCTTGGGGGAAAGGATCAAAAAAAATGTGAAAATGTAAATGGAATGAATACAAGGTTGAAACACATAAATCTAAAATTTCTAGGTTTAATATAATGTTATATCATGAATAATTAATATTAAACAAATAAATTGGCTCATGTGAAGGTCACATGTTCTTAGATCAAAAAAATATATTCATGATCGTACTTTTAAGAAATAAAGCTAAAATACACAATTGATGAGTACTATCTCAATTTCTAATAGGATATTGGAGAAAAATGTATTTTAAAATGATGGATATGCCTTACTACTTTCAATTCTTCATAATCCACAATAGATGTGATCAATCGATGCCCCCTATATTGATCCACCATTGAAAAATTTTAGAGGATCCTCTAAAATATACTTGGGTAATATATGAAAACCATATAGAATTATTATAACCGGATATATAAATCAGATATTTTATTTTTTGATATTAAATATATTAATAAGATAATATAGTTAATTAATTCACTTAAGGTGCCTATAAATGGTTGTCTCACCGAACTTCCCAATGACATCATACTTTAAGTCACAGCTATGGTAAAACATGAGTTTCTGATTCGAATATTGCCTCATATTTTTGATATGATTATACATTCAAAAGTTATTAAAATATTTCTAAAAAACTATCTCTAGATGATAATAATATATTATATATTACTATAATATAAATTCTAGCCTCAGTAAGCCTCAAAATCTCATGTAATTTTAGTGCTTGGATCGAATAATATTTCAAAATATTTTTTATGATCTCACAATAGAAAGGATAGTGTCACTAATTTATCCCATATTTCATGTTTCTTAATCAATATTGAATATCTAAAATGAAAAGGTAGGGATACTAAGACCAAATACTTCTCTCCCACTCTTTAGAGGTCTCTAGCACACTCCCTTACTTCAAAAACACAAGAACCAATGAAATGTACTGCCATAATAGTATCTGGTCTTTCTGATCATTGAATGTGACCAAATATACTAATATGGAGGATCCATCATTAATTTCCATCATCCCCTAGTCACTTATGTGCATAATATCATATATGTGTCTCCTAGATATGACATATGAAAGATATCCTACCCCCACACCAATTGTGGGGTAAGGCTAGGTGGTAAGAATCCTTTAAAACCAAATTCATAATCTTGATCAACCTAATGAACCTTTAGGGTATATTTGATTCTAAACATATCATTCAAAATCCTCATCTTGGTGAGACTCTTATAAAACATTATTACCATTATCAAACTCTAAAGTCTTATGATTTCTAGATGTACAAGATTTCTTTTCACTCTAAGATATCCTCATCCACATGTGGATCACCGTTACCTTCTTTACTGGCACCTAAATCTTCTCTTCCCTTAACAAAGATGTCACTCTAATATCAATATATCACAAGGGTGACTATCATGGTCTCCCTTATAGTTCCATGAAATGTGTCATTCCGATAGAAGTGTGATGAATGCTATTATATGATGCCCCACTAACAGTATGTGATTCTCCTAACTATCGAGGAAATCAGACACACTGGCCATTTGTATATCCTCAAACACCTAGATAGTCTTATATATCGTCCCATATTTCATTGCGTTAAACATTATACATATACTCAAATTTTTCCTAAATTCATCTTTCATGTCTCTCCACTGTTATTATTTCAAGAGTGCTTTACTATCAAAGAATAACTCCATTGGTACCCCATAGAGTCGAATGATCTCTCGCGCATAAAATTTATCCAACCACTCTACTGAACTCTCCTACATGATATCAAGGATATGGTTATAATTAGTAAGTTATTCAATAATCACCATAATAAGATCATTTATTCTCATATTCCACAAAAAAAATCAAAAGTCATTGTATATAGTTTCTGATTTCAATTTACAGAACTCTAAAGTCATTTTCAATGCTAAAGGAACCTGGTTCTCAGACATCACTTGATGAAATATGATACACTAAGAGATGAAATCAGTTGTTATTTTTCATATACGATCCCACCAAAACTATCAGTGAATGTCCATGAACACAATTTTCACACTGGGATTTACAACTAAAGAATAATTATCAAAGGAACTTATATCCTCCTCTCAACCAGAAACTGAAACAATTTATTTTCCTTGATAAAAGATTAATTTCTTTCCTTCTTCGAAGATTCCATTTTCCCCATGGTGATATCTGTTCAAGAAGAACCTTATAGTTGATATATCACAGTAGGTCCTCTATCAAACAATTGACAATAAAAGGAGGTACCAATATCTACTGAAACTGGATTTCACTGCTATCATCCACCTAGGTAAGCTACAATGAATCCAATTTCTCATAAAAATCCTCTATGATGTGTAAATATAACTTCTAATATAGTGAACCAGCCACCAAATTTCTTTTCCCATGAGTATACCTGACCTGAATGGCCCAAAGGACTTAATTTTTATTGATTTTTGATAACCCCCCTTTCAAGGGATGAGGGGGAACCCTTACAAGGCCCGTAGGCTCAAAGATTACATGACCTGTAGGCTAAGCAGATTAAATGACCTGAAGATATAAGCTAGTATCTGATGGGATTAATAAATAACAACTTACTTTCTATGTATATTTTGTATCCACGTCATCATATTGAAGACCAGCACTACCAACTTTAGGCCATGAGAAGGACAGTTCTACTAATGGAGTGTTAATAATCTATACCCATATGTGATAACTACCTTCATCTTCATAAACCCATATTATATCACATCTTCCAAGTCATATCAATAAGAAAAATATTCTCTTCCCTACTATATATTTCTTAATATAGTATCACTACTTAACATCATTTACATATTTTTGAAGGATTCCAAACACTTCATATTCTAGATAAATTGATTCTCATTCAACATCAAAGTGGTAAATTGGGATGTAATTATAGAAAAGTATGGAATAAAACTCTTATAATATATTTCCATTCCATGAAAACTCCATACATCCGATATTCTCTTGGATGGATCTTATGAAATAATTTCATAAATATTTTCCAGTTTCAAAACTAAATTGTTATTAGAACAGAAATTCCCAAAAAATTAAACAATGAAAATAAAAAAAATGAAATTTCAACATCATAAAATAATGAAATTTCTTATGTAGTAATTCTAGGAAAATAATATAATTCTCTACATACCACCCCCTTATGACAATGATTAAATAAGTATGTCATCAATAAAGACAACTAGAAATTAGTCAATTTATGGTTGGAAGATCTTGTTCATTAAAGGCATAAACTATGTGGAATAATTCATTACACCGTAACACATCCCTTATAATGTATTTTTTTCAATACAAATATTAAAATCACATCTTTTTATTATTAGTTTAATGAAACATCAATGGGTGGTCCCCATTCATGAGACATATCTTAAAGAAACATCATGATTCTCAGAGCTGATCCATGAGGTATTCAATCCATTTTAGGGGTTACATGTACTTTATTGTTACCTAGCTCAGAAGAGAATAATGAAAAAAATCCCAATCACATGTTCACATTTTTCATGAAATAAACATAATATTCAAATTGTGACACACATCATCTAATGAATTTCTTATCCATAATTTCCTATAACTATCCCCTCATTCACTACAGCCTAACAAGGCCCACCTTATAATCCAATGTTGATATCGGCATGGTATGAGGGAGTATGTTGTTGAAGAAGTCTATCTTTGATCATGGATGTTGTCATAGAACATCATTATGGATTTTTTTAATATATTACTCCACTACATTCTGAATATATATAATTGAATATAATTTTTCTCTACTAACTAATCACTCCTATGGATTATTGATGGATTCTAACCACATATAGGAATGTCTCACTCAGTCATTCATGAAGTTTCTCTATTTAACAAATGATAATATCATCCCATACATGTTTTTGAATTTAATTCATCTTCTATGAAAGTCAATATTGGAAAAAACTAGGGATAACCAATCCATATACATGATTAAGTCATATGGTTTCATCATGATGATGATAAGATACCATGAGAAACTCTCTCTACTAAGTGAATGATCATACTACTAAAATACAAGAGATTTTGAAGAATTTATCTTGATAGGAACCTCTGATAATATTTACTAGACAAACGTATCAACTATAAGCTTTATATATCATAGAAAGATTAAGGAGATGATGGAACGAGTTTCACAACTGTCTAATTATACTGAGGACGGAATATAATAATCATATTTCATACAATAGATCATCTCATGTGTAGCCTTTTCATAACCTTACATGCTTTGAAACCTCCCAGGGATCTGAAATTGAGCTCTATATGAATTATATTATACTACTAATGGTGGTGTTGGTGATTGAATCACATAGTGTTATCATACACTAACTTCTCTTCCATTTATAGAATCTCAAAATCCTATCCCAGCACCGCCTCCGTAAGGGCCACATTGGCCTGGTTTAGGATATCCCTAATCATTTTGATGACTCTACAATAGGGGTCCATCTACTGTCATCCTATCCTTCTCAATAGGAAAGGTCAAACAATCATGATCTATGTCACCTCTCCCATAACATGTATAGTGTCACCCCTTATAGGATGAAAGGAACCCATTTATGATCCATTGGGTGGATACACATGTGACTAAGTTTGTGAAAGATGATCTATCATATAGAATCCATTGAAGTCTTAGAACATATAGAAAAGGAATATGACATATAACATGTGATTCCTACTTCTATAATTGGGCACTATAAGATACTCTTACATGAATCTATCCCGAATAGATCTTCCTCCTACCCTCCGGAAACTTTTGAGAGACATAAGGATGAAATACTAGGAGAAGTATCTATATGAGAAACATAAAGAAACATCATTACATGAAGGAATATATTTCATAACCTATAAATAGATTATCCCATAAATTCATTTAACCTCGTGGCATAATCAACAAGTAACATATCACCCTTCCGTAGCTCGAGAATATCAGGGATCTCAAATGATCTCAATTATGAACGGTGATACTCCCCATAAAATAAAATTGAGAATTTAGACCATGAGAGTGTCATCTCTTGAAGGGTTTATCTTACTAGACTCCACCAATTTCCAACTACCACATGGAAAATAATGGACACTAGAAAACAATATGATTTTTCAAGGTGTGAACCATTTTGACGAATCAACCTCTAAATCAAGACAATCTGCATCTCCTTGTGGATAAAACTCACTATTGAACCTCAATGGTCTCTGATGCTATAATATGAACAATTCCATCATCATGTGGGGATAATTGACTTAACTAGATGGTATTGTAATCAATTAATAAACTAGGCATACTCCTATATTCCATTATACCATAAAAAATTGTGATATGGCCCTTAAACTGATGTCTCACAATTCATCTAACTTTAATCACGATTTAGAAAGGGTACCCTTTTTGGATATCTTAGAAGATTTATCTTAAATGACATAATGTCATACAATGGATATAAGAGAATATATATGTGGGAATATTTTAATGATATAATTTAAAATTAATCAATACTATTTGACTCATATAACGTTGATCTAGGAAACCAATTTCATTGAAAGTCGAGTCAAAATGAATATAGCCAATTTACTATTGCATGGATAAACTATGAACTATAGACACATTAGGTTCTCTAGCTTGAATGATACATATGAGGATATTTTACACTATTTCCCTACATCCCAGCCAATCCACATAAGGTAAAACTATGAACTTCATCTCATGAAATTAATATCTGTCATACCACTCCATGATGGGCCAAACCTACAATCCCAACAAGATGGTGGTTGGTCAATCCATCAAAACCCCAATCACACCTCCAGCATGCCATGAAATAGAATTAGTAATCACAACTGAATAATTACAATGGAAGGAATTTTACTAATGTACCCATACACACAGACCCAACCATCTCAATGAAATAATGAGATGTAATAAGAAATGATTATAACATCTAGTGTGAAGCCATGAATTCACTAATGTATAGGTAATAAATTCAATTTTTGTAAAATAAAATAATAATATAAATGAGGAAGATAATACCAACTATGAAATAAGGTCTCATGCTAACAAAAATAAGAAAATAAGAAATATAAGAGATCAAATATCATGATCTCCAAGATAAACCCCCGTACGGGAGATGTGCACTCAAGTATCAACATGCATTATCAAATTTACATCTCATATATTTGTTATATTAATAAGGAACAAACCATGATGGATGGTCCCATGTTGGGGTGAATATATACATACATAGTTGAATTCCCCAAAAAACGAAAGGGTGGACATAAATAAGGAATGATAATCCTCTCAAACAAATGAAAGTGAAAAAAACCTAATTGAAATATATATATATATATCCTCATAATGAAACCTTGATAAGGGTGAAAGGGGATATCTATATCATAGCCCATACATAGTCGACAAGTTAGCATACATATTTAATAGTTCACGATCGATTACAAACATCAATAAAACCCTCAACATAATTTGTGTGTTCTGGAATGTCCCACACAAATACACTAAACAATAAATTGATCCATTAAAACTATGGATGACCCAGATGCTACCAAATCTCAGATTTGGGGGAGATACACTATGTATATTGGGGACATATTATTATTGTTGGGGAGTATGATATCTATCTGAATAAATACATTGGGAATTGACATTCCTAGTATGATGTGGTAATGTCAACCCTAGAAACACTCCAATGGTCATACCCTAATAAATAAAATCATCCAGATATGCATAAGGAATCAAACTTTCTGGAATAACTCAAATAATGTCATGTATTCCTCAATAACATTACCACATTTTTCTATATGAAAAAATTACACATGATATTATACTTATCGGATATGATCGGATTCCAAATAGAAATGATATTAGAGAATGATATTATGGAGGGATTAATATTGAATGTAAGGGGTCTATATGTTTTTTGAACCTTCCTCACCACCTATATTTGTTCTCATATATAAAGGGTGTGGAATCTATGACACTATACACTCTGTGTATATGTGTAAAATTTCAGGTCGTGTCTGTTTAAGGGCTTTTCATGCTTATGTACTATAGGCCGTGCTCATATTTCTAGACATGCCTTGGTAACATCCTATTCCTCTATGATCTGGGGGTAAATGGTGTTTCCACTCTCATTTGATATACGTTTTTTTATTTATAGGGATGATTAGACAGCTAGGGATGGTCATATGATTGGTAAGACCACATGGTGTGTGATCCTTACCATTTATAGAAACAGAATAATTTTAGCACGGGGAAATCATTACGCATGTTGTTATATGAAGCATGGTCTGAATTTAAGTTTTATCAAAAAGTATTTATTTTTAATGTATTTTCTAGATGTTCCCCCATTATGGTGGATCTAACATTTAGATCACAAAAAATCAAATGAAATATTCTTTGTTAATATTTTTACTAGAATCTGATGGCTATAAAATAGAATCTAATAATCGGGTCGAATTCCTTCATGCCTAATGTTAATGTTTTAACAACATATTCCATTTTAGGATCTCAAATACATGAATTATCACCCACAATCTATCATGGTTTTTTAAAAAAAATAGAAATATGTTCACCATTTTCTATATCACCATTAATAGAAAAAAATCAATAGTGCATGTACCCACCAATAAAAAGTAAAATTGAGACCCCATTGGACAAAAGTGATTAATGGGAAATAGGTAAGGGAATGAAATAAAAAAAAAGGTAAAAATGTCAATTTTCATGAGTTCTTGGTAGAACATTATAAATTTGGTATATCCTGAGTTAATATAGCTTGGAATGTCAAGAAAAATTTATATATGAAAAATAAATGGGACAATGTGGTTGGAGAATGAAGGCATATCAAAATTTGATAAAAACTCACATGATTAGTCATTTGATAAAAATGGAGAAAATACATAATAGATGAGTAGTACCTCAGTTTTTTATCGATTATTAGTGATGAATGAATACAGTAATTAAGGCCATGTCCCACTATATTCCAATCCTCTCGATCAACTAGGATTTGATCAACCACCTTCCACTGATCACAATCTTCTGACAAAGAACATCATGATATCCTCTCAAACATCACATGGATATGCGAGTTACCCTATTGACATGACATAAAATTACTATTATATTTGATATAATGTTATTGGGTATTAAATGAATTAATTTAATTAATAAATTAAATATTTCACTTAACTTAACTATTAATGACTTCCTCATTTGAACATTTGGAGATGACCAACGTTCTGTTTCATTTATGTTAAACATCAAGTTATAAATTTAAATATGGTCTTTAATCACTGATTTGAGGCTATTTAGTAATATATTAAATTATTTATAACAAACTATGGCCCATTGGTTATAATATATTTTATATTGTTATGTTATTAATTCTAGGTTCACTAGGTGTAAAAATTACATTCCCTCTTAATGAATGGCTCTGAAAGTTTCCCTTAGAATATTTCATGGTCTTACTATGAATAAATAGGGTCATTTCACACATTCCATCATCAATATGAAGTAAAATAATGACATTGATTTCATATACCCTCTGAAAATATTAAAATCTCATATCATAAATAATTGTCGTTTGTGTTTCATTATCTTTCATGAATGATATATAATCTAAGAATTACATCATTCTAAAATTTTAAATATAAAATCCATCTTCATAATTTATGAATGAATAATGAAACATTTGTTTTCAAAATAATATTCTTCTACCAAAGCCAATATGATAAAAATATAACAATTAATATATTAAAAAAATTAGATAAATTTAGCATACAATTTGATTATTAGAATTGTTAATTTTTTTGGTAATGTATATAAAAGGCATAAAACTAATAGATATATTTTTATCAAAAAGAGATTAATTGATTCCATTAAATTCATAGAGCTCAAAATTTCGACTCTATTGATCAAAATAACTAAATATCTGACTTATTTTCCAAAAAATATTGATAGGTTTAATTCATAGTCACTAACTAAAAAATCAATTAGATCACACTATCTTGATTTTAATGATATTATAATACTCACTACTTCATCCAATTAAATAACAAGCTACATTAAATGTTTCAATAATTTTTTCCTTATTCTTATTCTTTTTTTAATTTATTTTATTGTACTTGTTAACAAAGAAATGAAATGATGTTCTTAATATATATCCTAATACATTTTTAATATATTTTTATTTATTATATATATCATTGAATAAGGAATAACATTATATGTGGGTAAAAATATGGATAGTATCTTGTCGAACCTGATCTGATTTTATGTTCCTCATGGAACGTAATTTTAAAATCAATGTAGTTTTTATTATAAAAACCTGATTATCCTATAATATAATTTTTTTTTGGATTGTTTATTTCATATACCGACCCCCCTATAAATTTTTTCATCCCATGTCTACAATAATATTAAATTAATAGTTGAAAATTTTAATCAATTTTTCTTGAATTTTTTTTTGATTTTCCTTTAAAGCATGAATTTTATATAAAACTTTCTTAATCAATCCATTTACTTCATATGTACTTTTATAGGTAAAAATTAATTTTTCATATATTTGAAACATATAAATTATAAATATATTATTAAACAATTTATAATATTTTTTATGGGTATTCTTACTTTACTATTAAGAATCCTCAGGTCACTATTCGACATGACAACATCATTATTATTATAAAAATAATTTTTTCCTATAATTTTTTCTGAAATGAACTCGACCAAAATAAAATTACATGCGAAGCCAAAAAACATTATTATTAATTGGGTAATACAAATTCACCATTGATAAAATAATTAATGTATTTGTTATATTTTTTCCCTTAACATCATGGAATTCATGAATTATATACTTCATATAAAAATTTATGAATTTAGGTTTGTGAATCATAGAAATAAATATACAATTTAATGTATTATTCATAACCTCTAATGAAATGTAATTCGGTGTTATGTTTATTTTTATAGAGAATATTCCTAAAATTTTGGATTAATGAACCCAAATCACAATAAAAAAGGTGTGTTTAATAAAAGTTATTCCCCCTATTTAGAAATAACTCTCTAGTTTTGTGTCATATTTTTTGAGATTATTTATATAAAATCAATATTAATTTATAATTGCTTAATCCCAGAGATAAAATATTCACATATCTGAAATAATAAATAGTAATTGATACCCTCTAAGGTTGAGTATATATTTCATTCCTAATCTATCGAACATTAAAATGAGATTGTGTACATTTTCCAAAGAATTAACACACCAAAAAGCTTCTGAAAAATATATTATGTTAACTTAACTATTTATTAAATACCAAAAATTATAGGTTCTCAAATTTAAAAAAAGATCGAATGAAATATGTTCAACAAGTTCTTCCACCTATATTATTTTTCAGAATAATAATTATATTCAGTATTCCATTCAAATAAGTTGCACTTCGGTTGAATGATTTAAAATTAAAAAAGATTATGTTTACACTGGGATATAATATCTGAAAATAATTATCATTAAATATCCAATGAAAATTTTCAAATGAAATTATTAATATCATTGTGCTTGTCCAAGTTAAAATTCAATTTATACACAATTTTTTATAATCTATAAAATATAGTATATTCCTCATACATATATTAATATAATAAATTCAAGCTGAATATATAACCATAATTTTAATTATTACTTAATAAAAAAAGTCATGAATAACATGAAATTTAAATAAACTTATCCTGAATAAAGGACATGTAATATTTATTATCTAACAATAGAAAAAATTTGGTTTAAATTGATATCTAATAAATCCTCAAAAGCAGGGTTTTAAATTTTTTAATGTCATGTTCGGAAAAAAAAAATCAATGATCTCATTAAAAATATATTTTTAGAATCCCTATAATGGTATTATGTACATAAAATATTTTATTTCCTTGAATTATTATTTTATATGTGTACCTAAAAAATATCAATTCCATTTATAGAATCCCTTTGTGAATTTTTTCTGTTAGGAAATAAAAATATATTGGAAATCCCATTATTATTACCTCTATAATATAGGTGTTAAAAACAATACTCATTAGAGATATGTCAATATGATTTTTGTAAAAATGATTTTTTATACATGGACCATCACCAATGTTTCATTAAACTGTTTTCTTTTACCTCCTAATATACATTTCTTGACTATTTATTTGTAAATTTACTTCATATGTTTGAACACATCAGAAAAAGATGTGATCTGGGATACAAAACTCATTATGATCCAAATGGTTTTGTACAAAAATTCACATATATAATATTATCAATTCCCAACTTGAATTTTATAAAACCAATTATAATTTTTAGACGTTTTGTGCCATCATTGAGTTATTGATGGTAAACATGATGAATGAGAATATGTTTCTAGGAACACAAGAAATTTCTAATGATAAAATATTTGTTTCATCATTGTATTTAATGAAAAATAAATATAAAAATCCATATAAATTCTTATATGTATTATTGATTCTAACAAAAACATCAATGAATGTACTTGATTTAATTAACATAGAAATTTAAATAAATTAACTCTTAATTTGGGAAGAATTAAATATAGTCCTATAAATAATATGTTTGAATAACTATATAAGTTATTTAAAACATTATAATAAAAATTTATTAAATTATTTTATAAAATTTTCATAAATGAAAAAATAATGTGATATGTAGGACCTCAATAATGGTTTTAAGATCATTATGTTTCTTTTAGCAACATTATCTCAAAAAAACATATTTTGACATCATATGTATCTTGTTAATTTTAAAGTTATTTTTTATAGTCTACTATATTTAATGTTTAAAATTGATTAAATATATATATTTAAAGGATATAATTCATGTACAATTAATTTATGAACACGTTTTGTACAAAAAACTAGGGTAATAGTTCTTCCAAATAAAACAGTTTTGGTGAATTCAATTCATAGTTGATAGAGAATAGATTTATTAATTATATTATGAGGTGTCAAGTATGTTTATATAATGACTATTATGTATTCAACTACTATAAAGTCTTATATCAGATCAATCGAATGTAACATATGTGTTGGAAATTAAGGACCATATAAGAAACTCTTCAAATTCTAGTGGAGGCAGAATAACATAGGTGAATTGAAATTTTTATGGGGAGAAAATTACATCAAATGTAAAGAGATTGATCATTTTTTATTTTATGGAATAATTGAATTGTACCATCCATATAACAGACATAACGAAAATGATGTAAATATAAATAAGAGTCCATTTTGGGTCACATAATGTTACATAATATGTTATAAAAAATATAGTAAGAAGAAGAAAATAAAATAGAGTAGTTTTCTTAATATTATAAAAAGACAAAAAAAGTTTCTCCAAAACAGTATAACCATAGAATATTATTCATTTCACGAACATATTCAATCCATTAATATAAATTTTGAATAATTATCAATTTTCTCAGTCACAATAACCAAAACATGTTGAATGTCATCCCTATGATCGAAAGCGGTGAGATGTCACCCACCAATATATCACTTGGTGGTAATCCTCCAAGTGTCTTTCAAGTCAGAACAAAGCACAATGTCTACATAAACATTGCCTTATACAATTAAAATCATGAAAACACACCATTAATTTTACATTAGACATCTAATTTATCCTAAATTATATTTCATTATGTCCTTAAATAATGAAAATCAAAACTACAAAACAACCATGTGACTTTCTAATGGTCATTCAAAAACGTATTATATAGTGTTTTCTTAGGAAAACAATCATTCTTCTATGAAAAAAAGTTTAGTGAATTAGTCAAACACATTTTGATAAATAATCCATTATATTATTATAATGATATCTTAAATGAATTAATTTAGTAGTGTTTCTACTCGATAAATTTATTCAATAGATTATGTGAATCCTTTTAAAGACCCCAATCACCTTCACATTCCAATAAAATTGGAATGTGGTAAAACCTCACATAAATTTGGTATTTTTGGGAATAATAAAACATAGATGATAACAAAAAATCTAAAATCATTCAGTATTTATTTATATCAATTTGAATAATGTCTAATAAAAAAAATATTACCCAATATATTCGAGTAAAAAATCCTTGGTTTGGGGTTTCATTCAAGAGGGAAGTAATATATATAGAATGGACATGAAGAGTATATTTCTGACATTTGATATTGAAATTTATCTACATGACCTATCATTAAAATTGGATGATGTGTATCTATGATTTCTGAATGCCACCCATGGGAAACCTATAAATATATATATATCCTTATCCAATAGAAAAAGAATCGTACTTTTAAAGGGAGAGATTTTACATGAAAATAGTAAATTTGGTTATATTTAATTCTCCCCAAAAATATTGGGAATAATGGATATGAAACCATACATTGTCCTTTTGGTTAGAAACTATCTATAAATTTTTATGTCACATTTTTAGCCTCATGTTTTTTCAAAACCATGTGCCAACTGTGCCCTACCAGGTGACTTACAAAATATTATATAGTTTATTCAATACATGAGCACAATTGTTTCTATAAATTATCAGTATATCAACATCTCTAATAGATACCAAAACATTTTGAATCATTCAAAATAAATTCATGTTTTAATATGACCATTACTTAACATTATTTATGTATCAATATATAGAATTACCTTAAACATTGGGGTATTTAATCCACAATCTATAATAAAAATACATATATTTTTTACATGATTCATGGAATTAATATATAATATATAATAATTAATTTTTATAAAAATATTCAAATAAATGAAATAGTTATATATTATAATGTACTTATATTGAATAATTATAAATGTTTAAACTATATTTTATTTGCTCAAACTCAAATAGTTTTTCATACAAAATAAGCAACCACCAAAACAAGTTAGAAACAAACAACATGTAAATATATAATCAATAATTCCTCATTGTATTAAATATAATTTTTAACCCATATACATGAAAAAGATTACATACAAAGGTAGGGTGACCCTAATAACATTGACAGAATTACTATATTATCAGTTTATAGAATGTTATTGTGATCGGATAGATGTGATAAAAATATATCGAGGTAATGAATATAGTTTCCGTGAAATAGATGCACCTTAAAACATATCACAATATTCAAACCTAAATTATTCAATTCATCATGTGATAAACAGGACACCATGAAATATGACCAGACCATCTTTGGCAAATTCTAGTTGAATAAATCATCTCTTGAACCAATATATCTCCAAATAAGATTTATATCATCTTAATAAATGTGAAATCACACATTAAATACCATATTAGGTTCTATATTAAGTTCTAATATATACCATATAACTAATTTTTGGTCATATATCAAGCCACACCCCATGGTGAGTTCTCGACCACAACTTCTCACTCAATGTTTGTCATATATGACATCCTCACCACAAACTATAGACACATAATAGATACTCATATCAAATCAGGACCCCCATCCCAACACCTAGTGTGAGGTACCACATAAAATTATTTCCATTGCCTTCTCAGATAAGGTAGAGTCCCATTACACAACATAAAAATTTCCCAATCACTCAAGGTAGGGTTTTATATCATATCGTGACCACTACATTATTACTCAAGGAAGTGTATCATACAACATCTCCAGTAAAACTCACACATACCCAAGATGGGTTCATAACCATACATTGTAGATAATCACATATCAAGATACAGGAGGAGTTAATATGTAGTGTAAACAAGCTTACACTAGAAGAAGAGTGAATCCCAAGAATTAAAGACCTAGGATACATACATTTGTATAATATTAAAAAAAATCACGGTTAATCAAAATAACCATGTTCAAACACCTAGAACATTTAAATTTAATGTAATTATTACCCAAACCCATGGGTTAATCCACTAAAACTCTTATGGATCAACATAAAAATATCAACATAGTCCCTATCTAACCATGATGTCACCACTAAATCAGGCCAATAAATTATGAGTGGTTTCACATATCCCAATACATTTCACCCACCTCTACCATCAATATAGAAAATGTAACCAATATAGACGCACTCAAGAACTTTGATACCTACCACAATAGATGAACTCGAAAATTTATGCACCCACATGTAAAAATATCCATAAAACAATATTTAAATTAAACTAAATGTTTATAGAATAATGTAAAATCATTTATAATCTTCCAAAAACACTAAAACAATATAAAATAATTAAAAAAATTACAACACATGTTTAATATTTCAAAAACATGGTGCTAATGATGTGAGGTCGAACAAACCAAAAAAAATCATCCTAGACCATACCTTATTTCTCCTAAAAATGTATTCGAATCACCTATGAATATAATTTAAAATAAGAATATATTACGTATTAATCACTCTAATACAATGGAAAAATCTATAGGGTATCATTATTTAGAAAACAATAATTTTTAACAAATATAATTTTTTAACAATCACTTGAAATAATCATTTAATATTGAAATATCATTTACCTGAAACACAGTATCAAAACATGTTTAAAGGGAAACCTTTTTTATTGAGAATATAACTCATTATTGATGAATATCCATAAATCATTAAACCAAGGTGTCACCAATTTTTTTTAACAATATATATAGTCATTATTAACTATTACACTTAAAGAATCACACTATAATTTATTAGAAATTATCATACAGGTCATGAGTCAGGATAATAATAATAATAATAATAATAGTGATAGATGAAGAACATAAAATTACAAAATTAATAGTATAATCCATTATTTGAATTATAACAAAATCATTCAGAGTTATAAATAAACCATTCATCTACAAAATATGTATAATCATCATTTAATGAGGTGAAATTCAATAATTTAAAAAATAAATCTAATTTATGGATAAATCAAAAATACCTAGAAATAGTATGTGAATCTGATAAGAAATACCCTATGGTGTTTTTTAATAACATATGTTCACTCCTTGAAATGAAAGGCATAAATAATAGATATCAATTAGGGGTGTACATTTAGAGGTAAGAATAGAGAAATGAGTGGGAGATCTAGAGATTTTCACTATTATTTGGATTAAAATACTCAAAATTCACTTTTATATTAAATTTGACATGTTTTTTAATATTTAATATAAATTGGGGAAAATTTTCAATGCACAATTTTTGGAACCCACTGACACCCATATATATTAACCCTTGTATATGGGCTAACACTTACATAGTATTATATGTGACCCTAATGTATCAAAACCCATGAACATGTTTTATTATTATTTCAAAATTACCTGACTCGTAAATTTTGGATGGCCCTTATGTAATGTGAAATTTACCAATCATCATCAATGTGTATCCACTCATAGAAATTATTTCTAACCCTTGTTCATGGGGATAATTTTATGTAATAACTAGATCCACCTTTATTAATATTAAGTAACCCATTTACATCAAGCATACCATATAAAAATTTATGGGACACTTATGTATGATTCATTTTTGGCCCTTACATATCATAAAAATAAACCATATTCTCAAATTATATTGAAAGCCATTATGCATGATGGGTACCCATATGTATTAGAACATACATAGATAATATTACTATCCTCTAATAGTTTATCACATATAAGTAAATTTTAAATAATATGTAAATGAAACAAACTAGTTAAAAATTTATCAAATTCCACCTTAGATTTCACCAATGTATCTAGAATTTTAAATAAAAAACCTTTTGGAAAATTCACTATTATCATTTATTACATCTTTTGTGTCATGATTCTCCTTGGATATAGTGTTATATTCCCCTGAAACCAAACTCATTCGACATCTATTTCATATTTTTCACCCATGTGTGTTGATATTGTATTATACTAGAGTACAATTTCATTGCTGCCCCTGAATAATAAAATTAGAACTACAAAACCTATTAGATCATGAAAATAATTTAAAAACATATCAAAAAATTCTTCATGTTTTAGAATTTATATCCAAAATATAATTCATAGAATATCCCCTGCTCTAGAATGAAAATTTAAATGTCCCCCTTAAAATAAGTATAACTAAATTATAATTTCACTAAAAACTCATCACTATTAATATTTTAATTCAAAGTTTGTATTCATGAACATCCCTAGATATCAAACCCCTCAAATAGGATTCGATTCCACTCCTCTATCATAATTTTGATCTGAAATGAGGGGGTCTCAACTACCCATGCACTAAAATCAGATACCCCAATATTTATCTGAAAATACCAATTTCATAACCAAATAAAATCATGTGTATCCTATAGACTACTACCAATGCGGTTTGTACCACACTTCATAAACTTACCCAGATAACTAGTATGTACTTATCTATCCAAATTTAACCAAGAAATATCAACATCAACAATCGACTCATCTTTAAATCTCTCAATCAGGATGCTTTAATTGTCCTATGAATCATATAATTATAAAAAATTTAAAAAGGAAGTTAACACATATCTGTTTTTGTATTTCATTGATTTTATAATCTTCAATACAAAATATTCATTAAATTATATAAAAAATTATGGATGTGTCTCCAATCCAGCTCACTCTTGGATTACACCAAATTCCATCATGAGATCGATGCAGCCACATAATATCCACCTGATACCTTATCCAAATCATTAATTATTTATTTTCTATTAGAATAAATATATTAGTTATATCCTCTAGGTGTATTCCATGTGTTTTCTACACCTTCCACAAATAGATTTTACCACATCCATGACCCCTTTAGAATGACTATCGTACACTAGTGATAGATTCTATGTTCCCAACCATTATACAATCCTTATCTTTTCCCAGCTGAACCATAAATCAACATATCCACTACAAAGAATACTCTCCATTATCAAATATAATGATTTTATAGGACCAAGAATCTCATACATGATCACGAACAAAAAAATATATAATTACCATTAACTATTGGATATTACTATAAAATATTTGTCTTTAAGTAATTTTTTTTCTTCAAGAGCTTACATTTCATAAAGATAAGAGTTTAAACGAGTCATATTCTATTATTATGTCCTAGTTATCATCTAACAAATAGATTTGGATGTATAAATATTGATAAAAAAATTTCAAAAAATATATTTCCTATTAATTATAATATAAATTCATTCTTTATAAAATGAATACAATTTAAAACAAAAATTATTTCTAATTAAACGTGCTGTTTTTTAAAAGACTATTTTATGAGGATAATTATGTTTATATAAATATATTAATTAAATATTATTTAATTATTTTAATTAAATTTATATATTATTTAAATGATCAAAATTTTATCAATATTCAAAAAATACTTTTTATGCTTATGATATGATTATATCAATTTTTCTACATAAAATGTATTTTAATAAAAAACAAGTTTCATCACATTATTCACACTAACATTAAAATTAATTATGACCATTATTAGTTTTTGAATTAGATAAAATGAAATAAATTTCTTAAAATAGGACAATAAAATTTGTTAATTAATACACTTTTATTTTTAATCAATATGAATAGCAACTTTTTTAAAAGTTAGTACCTTAATAAGGGATAAAATAGGTTAATATGGATTAAAATTAAGGGATAAGGGAATTCTATTTAATCTAATTTCTTATTGGATAAATTTAATTCTATGATAAAGACCTATGGTGTTTAAGTGATTTATTGAATGGTCATTTTTTTATTAAATTATATATATATTATTAAAATCAATAAAAGTGAGAAAATGTCTCAAACATATTTTTTATATGTACAGTATTTTAAATATTGGGTTAACCCTAAGATAAGATAAACTATAAATCTTATTTTTCAATATAACATATTTATAATCAGAATTTTAATAATTTAATAATTTTTATAAAAAATATATTTACCCTATATCCTTAGACAATGTTGATGCATTATTTAGGAAATTGAAATAGAAATCAAATAATGTATAAAAAAATATTAAAAGAAAAATATTTTATGATATTTAGGTGATTCATGTAGTTTATAGATTCACATGAAATTTATGGGATTTAATTAAACAGTTTTTTCAAATTTTAAAAGAATTATTTATGTCTTGTAATGTCAAAATAGTAAATAAATTCAAAATTGACAGTAATGACATCCTAAGGGAATAATATTTTATTAAAAACAAAAAAATCTTATAAATATTTCAAAATACAAATTGATTATGATATGTCCTATAATTTTTTTCATTTACCATTTATGAACCAATTAATATAATATAAGAAAAAATTAGTTCCTTTTAATGTTAAAATCATTGTGATTGTAGAAAAATTAAAATAGGTTAACGAAGGGTTATTCAAAATGGCAAGGCTTTAAATAAGACAAAAAACAGAATAAATTATTTTTAATGATTATATAACAACCTTTTATTATATTATAATCTAATTAATGATCATTTTTAGGTATTTTGATACCAATTTAATTTATTATAATTTAATCTTTTGAGAACTATTACATGTCCCTTCACCACAATTTTAAAGGGTAACCTTATCCATTAATTAATTACCTCACATGGATCCTTCTTGCTCGACCATACCATCAAAATTTATTTTATAAACCTTTTTATTCACATTGTGGAGGTTATGGTCTTCCCAAAAGACCTAACCAAGTTCCCTTTAGAGGATATCCAAAGGAGTCATTTTGGAGAAAATGTTATCACTCAAACGCGTCAATTTATTTTCTACACTTTCATACCACTTATATGTCAATACTTTTTGTCTTCAAATAAATAATTTAGTATCCTAAATATAATAATATTGTATAATTATTATTAAAACAATATTATACACTTTCAATACCACGAAATAAGAAGTGAAATCATCACTCATGCACACGTGTGGCTTACTATCTCAACAAAACAATACTATTTATTTTTTATAACCATCATTTATGGATGTTTATTATTATTATTTTATGAAATATATATGATATATATGATATATTTTTTTTATTTAAATAATTATTATTATTCATCACTATTTCATTAAAGAAAATGAAAAATTAAAACATCATCCATGTGTATCTACGACCCATCATATCCATGAATATTGTAATTAATTTTTCTATTTAAAATTCAAATAAATGATTATAAATATTTATATTATTTGTATATATTATTTTTATGACATTATTTTAATGCAATAAATTATTTTTCAATGATATAAGTCTAATGACCAAGAATTATGAACTGAAACATGTTTAAAAAACAAAGTTGTTATCACCCAGAATAGTGATTTAAAGAAATATTATTAATAAACGGGTGATAATAAGATATAAATAAATAATTAATGGTATATTAAAATTATTTTAACTGGAAAAAATTATAATAAATCCATATTTTTTATACATGATGTTTGAACATGAATATACTGAATTAGTGGATTTTCATTATATCATGAAACCTTATTTTCATAGAGATCACTCTATTATATTTAAATTTTATTTTCCAATAACTTTTTTTTATTTTAAAATAGTTTGACACTTTTTTCCCATTCAAAAATGATATTTTCCCCAATATATTTTTCAAGGGATATATAGAATTAATTTCCCATCTATGACATTATTATTATATATTACTTATTTTTTATGGGTGATATGGTCCAAGGATAAAATAGTTTATCTTTATCTAGAATTTTTATTTATATGATGGTTTGATGTTTTTGAATCCAATTAAATTTTCCTATGTTTTTTCACTTCAAAAATGCTTTTAAAACCCATTTCATTACATGGGATAAAATATTACGATTGATTTATTTTCTTATTGATAAAATATGTATTGTTTTCAATATGTGATGGGTGATACATATATCATCCTCAAATTAATTGATTTAAAATTTATCTCCAAATATATAGAATGTACATGAATAAAGAATGAACCTATTTTAGGAAGATTTGGATTTAATGGCGGTGAACCCAGTTCTATAATACATGAATAGAATAGTGAGTGAACATAGTTCAATAAAATAAAAATGTATTCTATGATGGTTGTCACGAACCGTACCCCAAGGCCCATGTTGTGACTACCCCAAGACCACCTCTGATAGGCCAAGGGATGTCCACTAGCACTGAGTCGGCATATCCTACAAATGGGAGGCATTTTTCTAAGAACCTGACATACGATTCCAAGTGAAATTCATAAGGCTAGAGTGTGGAAAAACTATGTAAATAAAAAGCATGCATACCTATAAAACCCAAAAAATAGAGTAATATAGAATGTAAAGCATTAATGTACCACCAGTTCAGAATACAAGGCCACTCAAATAAAGACAACATCAAAGCCCACCCTGCAAACAAGGGTACTAAAGATGTTGTAGAAAGCTACCGAAAACACCTTAGATCATCTGATCTCACAATGAACTTCTTGGTCTTGTTCCGAGCCCCGATCCATCAAAGACTCCACCAAATCCTTAGTCTTCTGCATAAGAAACAACAAGTACAGGTAAAGCCCATGCATGGGTGAGTAAAACAATAATCAATAGGGGACCCCGAAAACCACAATGAAAAATAATAGAAAAAACACCACCAACATTGTACATTCATATAAAAATATGTATATACCATCAACACATTTAACAAAAACATCTAGGTATACTTCTAAAGGATTCCAAGACGCAACACCTCTTCCACTTCCAGCCATAAGGTTCCCTACATTACATTATCAATTTTGGGAGATTCCACTCATCAAGCTATCTAATTATAACCATGTATGTAAATTATACAAAAATTATATGAGAGAACATCTAGTCTCGATACATCAAAAAGTTTCCCTGAGACTTATACTTTCACATAGAAAATATTTCATGATATCACAGTCAATCCTTCTTCACAAGATTCTTCTCAAGCCAAGGACATCGCAAGAGGACAAACTGAATGAGACATCAATTCATCAGATAATTATGTTAGGAGGTCCTGTTTCATTGGGCCCCTCTCAAAGATAATGCAATGACAACTACCCAAAGTAGAATACTTCATTCGTAACATTAGACATCATTCACTACTGAGGGACTCATCCTCATGGGGTCACTGAAGTATTTTGGGCCACTACGTTCTTCCCATCTACTCATCTTCTAGGACACTTTTGTCTAAACGGCTAGTAATCTGATGGGCTAGAAAGGTCTGCATGGCTGCTCATCTTCCGGGCCGCACATGTTTGAATGTCTTCTCATAGGTCGGTCCATACAGGTCCGCATGACAATTAATATTCTGGTTCACACAAGTTCGTATGATTACTCATCTCTTCAGACACACAAGTCCCCACAGTAGCTCATATATTGGACCAATTAGGTCTGCTTGGATACTCATCTTCAGGGCCACAATGGTCCGCTCGACACTTCCTTTTTGTTATAGCCAGTTAGAGGAATGCTACTTGTTGTGTGCTTGATTATGGAATAATAAAATCATCAATCCATCAGTCAAATGTCAAACTCATTTTAAACTTAATTATATTATTTCAAAATTTACTTCTCATACCAGGGGTCCCAACACTATAAACGGGTCATCGATCAGACATATGGTGTGCCTATTATGACCATCTTATCGAAAAGGTGACAGTTAGGGCAGGATCTGGTCCGACCTAGTCGTAACGTCCAAACCAGACCCATGGTTGGAACCTACCCAGATCTGACCCAATCCATGGGTGCCTACCTAGATAGGCTGTGCCGCGGGTATGGCCCATAATGGTTAGGTCGTGGGTTTGACCCATTGAAGTACTGGGGTTTGGGCCATAGGGGCGCCCAAGGTAGCGAATCTTCTCTAACTTGTCTCACTGCTACAGGAATGTTCAACCACCACTAGGAATAGCTACAGGTGCGTACCCTTGATGTCAAATAGATGATATCTATCTGGCTGCCCCCTCGCATGTGGTCCTACAGACCACGTGCTATCACTGAAATGCAGCCCGACCACAGGACCCCCAGCCTGATGTGGCACCCTGCTGGTACTGTGGTTCCCTGCATTCAGGGCCCACTTGCCATTTCTTCCTCCAACACTTCGGTATGCTGCCTCCCTCAAGAAGCCACTTCTGCGAGCCACCATGTAGTCCATCAAGTCATTGGTTTCATCCACGGGCCAATAAACATTTTCTAGTGGGCTGTACTTCAATCCATATGGTCCGCTACAATCCTCGAGTTTCCATCTTAATTTCCAAGTGTCTGAAGTAATTTTGACATTGATATAGGTGTCATACCGCATTTGATACGTCCCCTTAATAATTTTACATGACCATAGGGGTCTGTCGGAAAATAATTCACATGGAGGACCAGATCACAAGATACACCAACAACGATGTATGTTGCCCTTGTTCATTTTCCCTTCATTCTTCTTGTTAGGAAATGGAAATATATATAATGATCCAAAGTTATATACCCTCTCTTTAATCCCAACATGAAATATTGGAAATCCCTGATGAAAAAATGTAGATCAAGATGTTTTTGGGTTCATCTGTATTCTATGTTTAGAAATAAATAAAGGTGCATCCAATTCATAATGGAAAACCCCATACCTATAGTTAGATCGCTTTCAAACATAGATTGAAGTCATGTTTCCACTTAAATCCTTGTTCGATAATTTTTTTTCAATTATTACCCGCTTGATCAATCACTGACTTATGATCTTTCATCGCTGGCAAGAGAGCCTCTTACCCCTTAGGGAAAATCTAGAGATCTAGAGAAATTCTCCAGCGTAATGAATTCCATTGCTATACCCAGACACCGATCAATGGGGGAAACACATTAACACATTCACACATTTTGGAGTTACTATTTCTCATTGAAATAGCATTGCCATGATACATTATTTATTAAAGGATAACGGGTCACACTATCACAACATCGTAGTGTCGCAATGGTATGAAAAATTAAAAAGAAATAAAATAAACATATTTTAGTTAATTTTAATCTCCATTAAAATGTATAATAATTAACATTTAACCTCATCCCATGTTGTTCAGGGTTAAGACATTCTTAAGTAGACAACATCATTACTAAATCGATGGTGGGTTCAGATTTTTAATCCATGTTACCGTTTGTGAGTTATAAGGATTTGAATATAAAATAATTATTTTTAAATTATCTTATTTACAGTTACGTCTCAAAATCAAACATTCACAGTCGCCCCACACTGGCTATTGTTATGATCCACCTAAGAGAATCACACCCTCATGAGCTCAATGGTACACTAAAATTTCCAATATATGTTATTGTTTATGAGTAATAATTATTTAAAAATAAAATAATCTTTATTCTATTATTTTATTTACGGTCAAAAACTACTTTCGACTATTGGCCCACACTGCATAATGTTTGGCTCTGCCTAAGGAAATATCATACTCAAGAGCTCAATGGTGGCCTTAGATTTTGAATCTCAGTCACCTTTTGTTTGTTATAATGATTTTATCAATAAAATTATTTTATTTTATTATTTTATATACCATTATTCCTTTTTTTTTCTCAGTGGAGGCTCACACCAACTAAACATAAGTTGTTCCAAGGGTAAACCCACCATCTTGAATGTAGCGGTGCCCTCAGATTAATTATCTTATCACATCTTTAATATTAATTGCACTTTTTCAGGAAAAACACCCACGTATTTTATATAAAACTTACGAATTTTCAACAGGCCATTCTAGGTACACGGAGCCTCAGAGTCACACACTGTCTTAGCGCCTGGATCAGAATAATCCCCTATAATTATGACAAATACATGGAATTCCGAGACATTATATTACCCTCACTATTTGAGCTTTATGTCCTCATAATCCAAAATAATGCATAATCGAACAAATGGGGGGGGGGGGGGTACTGAGCATATATATGCACCTCCCGCTCCCACGTGCTCTCTTAGAGATTCATGTGCTACCACCAAACGATCACTAGAGGAATCGATCACCCATGGGGGTCATATTTTATCAATCCTACATCTCTAAAGGAAGAATAAAAAAGTCACCACATCTTTAACATCTTACTCTCCCATGTCTAATCTCTAGCACTTAGATGCATCTTGAGCCCTCTACTAAACATTTCTATAGGGTAGTTAAGAAGTGGGTAGACTTAGAGAGTAAGTCAATGATCACCAATAAGGTTTCATGTCTCTAATAAATATGTGGTAAACCCCTCATAAAGTCCGTAAATATTATATCTTAATTCCTTCCTAGTACCCTTATAAAAATAATGATAACCCATGAAACTTATTCATATTATAATTCAGATTATTATCTAAACAGGTAAGCCCAACTTCAATCCCTTATGTCATCATTGGTGTCAGCCATGACACCCACATACATACCCTGATGCATCTCTCCACTCATGGTGTCACTGATACAATTATTCATCATCTGAAAAGAACAAAGTGCTCCCCAAAATTCTAATGTTCATCAGAGGTATTCCATATGTATAACTGAGAACGTAAAGGCTAAGCATCTGTTTCACAATGTTGTGCCTCCCTATATTATTTAAGAGGTGAAAGGTAAAAACATGTAGTTAGTGTTATCATGCATCATCTCCATCCAAAAATGATAACTATAACAAGGACAACATCTCTATTTAATAATTCAACAACTATGAACTGGGTCTCTTATTTAGAGAATCAGCCAGCATTTTTTCTTTACCCAGAGTGTAGAATACTTCAAAGTCGTAGTCCTAGAGGATTCCCAACCATTGTCTCTATCTCTACCGATGAAAAGCCTATGGGAACCTTTCCGTCCATGCAGAAGGCTTCCACTTTCAACTCATTGATGCGTTCATCATCCCTTTGGTAGTGGGTACCCGTTCTCCACACCACATTGTAAATGTATCAGAAATACCAACATAACCTTGAACACTGGGCATCACTAAGTCCTTCCTCTTAAAGTCCCACACCAACCCCCTTATCTTGTGAAGCTATGAGAAGTCCATATAATATACTAATGATTATATTGGTTCCATCATGGGGAGTAGAATGATTCATAACTATACCTCCCTATGTGGAGGTAATCCTAGAAACATTTTATAGAAATACATCCCCTTGGTTCGACACTACTATAGGGAACTGAAATCTCAAAACATCCACCAACATGTGGGTAAGGCTAGCTGACTCAGGTGTGATCGGTTTTATCCTCCAATGCATGAGTTTTTACCATGATGAAAGTGTCTCCTTATTCTCCAACCAAGGAAACCCCAATTCCAATGCTGTGGATATACCAAATTCTTTTACATAATAAAATTATATCTGAGCATGAAATGTGGATTTCCAGTCCATACCCAAGAAAACTATGTAAGGCCTCGACACTTCCCCCATGATGTTCAAACTGAAACTCTCACCTCATGGGTCAGTTCACACCATCAACATAAGTGTGGTTATCGAGTCTCCTCACATAGGTATCTCTAGAAATTAGTGTCAAGTCAATGGTTTAACCAGAAACTATAGGTGTTGAACATGTTTTAGGACATGAAGGAATAATTAACAGATGTTTCTATTAATACAACTATTATGAGTAGACACAGAACATACCTCAATCATTCCCAGAGCCCTTGGGTCATATTCCTTGAAAACATATAGCTACCCCATTCCCCTTTAATCTAGATTCCTGATCTTCTTTTTGACCATATTGGTGTGTTTTTTGTGCAATGTTGAAATGTATACCACTTACTACTTCTCTCCCTGCACCTATACCACATATTCCTTCCAATAAATTTATATTTTCTTATCATTGTCCCTACCCCGATGTCCTATCCACTATTTCATTGTTAGTGTGATGGAATGGACAATCCCTACTGAGCTGTCCCCTGTAATATTTTGAAAAATATTGACTCTTTTAAGGCTGACTATACTCACCCTATGAGCCTTGATTTGTATATCCCCTCTCTTAGGACCACTTATCAGAACGACTCACATGTCCAAGCCTATGAGGCTTATTTATACTTCCAACATTCCAACTACTGACATCCACTTCCTATATCTAGTCATCCAAAGGACATCCAACCAGAAAGGTTCTATCTAGCACTCTATCATTACAATGAATTCCCAGAGGAATAATACAGGATCAGATGTCCCTAAACACATTTATCTTGGAGGTCTGAGCCCTGAAGCACTGGTCTTATTGTATTCATCTAGTACCTGGAAAGGTCGGTACACCTTGATATATACTAATCTACCGACTTGTTATCAAGATGAATCTATAATAGTTCTTGGTAATGCATATACCTAATCTTTTATGGAAAGTGATCCTTCTTTGAGAATGGTTCACACACTCTATCCCCAGAAAATTCACCTAACAGTAAGAATGAGTAATTTAAACCCGAACATTAACTTGTTGAGCCACATAGAAGGCTCACTACCAGGACTGACTTCTAATGTAATAGAGCACTTAATAGATGAAAAAATTAGTCACCACTTGATGCCAGTCCTTAGCTGTATGTGAGTAAGGCATACCTCAGAACCTGAGGTGTCTTTGTTGGTTAAACTCATTAGGATCTCTCAACCTGCTCATCTCATCCGCTTTTACTACGAAAACCATGTAGTACTCCATAGGTGGTTCTATAGCTGGTACACCACCCTATGGTGCTGCTTCTATAATGAAACCCTATACCCATATTGTAACCCTGTAGATCATCCTTGTGATCACTCAATGGAATCATGACTAGATATCTATGTAGAAGAACATGGAATAAAAAAAAGATTTCCACAATCAATAGAGTATACAAGGTGAGTTGACTAATGAAGGACATGGAAAACTCAACCCATTCCAATAAATTCCAATACCATCAATTTTTCATGTAATTATTATTTTAATGTACCAGGTCGAAAATAATCATTCAGGGTCCTGGTGTATGGATACATCATCTTCAACATAAACACTGGATTCCCTGGCTTAAATGACAAACTTAATATAATTAACACTGTTTCCCCACACAAAAATCATAGACTCCGGGTTCTTAAGGTAGAACCGACTTCCTCTGGTACCACTCTATCACAACCCATCCCTCAGAGCATGTGTTGTTACTACCCCAATCAAGCCTTCAACAGGCCTAGGGTTGACGACTAACGCCGAGTAAGCTTATCCCACATATGGGAAGCATTTTCCTAAGAACCTGTACACTTGTACCCAACTAAATGCCATAGGTTTGGAGAGTAAAATCACCAAGTAAATAAAAATCATGCATACCACTACAACCCAACAACGGAGTACTCGAGAAATTAAAGTAGTAAAGTACAACCGAGCTAAAATACAAGCCCACTAAAATAAATTTAACTACAAATCCCTACCCAAAAACAAAAGTGATTGTTGAAAGATGCCGAAAAAACCTCAAATAATTCAATCTGTAAAGGCACTTCCTGCTATGCGTCCTCATCATGCTCTTTCTACGACTCCACCAAATAATTTGTTGTCTGAATAAGACACAAAATATGTCTGAAAATCTCATGAAAGGGTGAGTAAAACAATACATAGTAGGGGACCCTAATGGATAAATATGCAAAAACGGAATGGAACCCCCCCCCCCCCCATGAAGGTACAATCAACTCGACACAGATATATGTCACCAACATAGATAACAAGAAAATATAGGTATACACATAAAAGATTCCAAGATAAAACATTTGTTCCAGTTCCATCCATATGGTTCCATGCACAGGAGGCACGATTTTGGGAGATCCCACACTATGAACTATCTGATAGTAACTAGGTATAGAATGTATACCAAAAGTATCTGAGAGAGATTCATGTATCAATACATCATTATGTTTCCCTGATACGTCTAGTCTAACTATGACAAGAAGTCTTGATATCATAGTTAATCCTTCATCACATGATTCTTCTTAAGGTACGATCATCATTGGAGGACACACTTCATGATCCATCAAGTTATCAGAGACCTACTCAATGATGTCCCACTTTATTAGGATGCACCCAATGAGAACACACTGATAACTACACAATGTACAGTACTACAATCATAACACTAATCAACTTGTACTATAGGTGGACTCATACCTCATGATTCACTGATGTCTGTCGGTCCACTGAGTTCCGCTCATCTATCAGGCCACTGAGGTTAGCTCTCCTAATCGTCTCTAAGGCCACATCGGTCTGCATGGAAATTCATCTATCGGACCACACCAGTTCACATGACCACTTGTCTATCGGGCCATATAGGTCTTCATGTCTACCCATCTACTAGGGCCTATAGGTCTTCATGACTATTCATTTACCAATCCACAATGTTCCGCATGGATACTCTTCTATCGGGGAACTGTGTTCCGCTTGACACTTCTTTCTTGCCGCAGCCAGTCACATGATTCTCGCTTGTAGCACACTTGATTCTGAGAGAATCTACACTTCAAACCATTTATCATATCTCAACCTCCACATAAATTCAATTGGAGTATTCAAAAAGTTTTCTTGTCATGAGGGTCCCAAAGCCACAAAAGGCTCATTGATTAGATGTGCGGTTTTCATGTTATGACCATTTTATTGAAAGGGGAATGGTTAGATCCCAGTCCTATCCAACCAGATCAGACCGACCTGGCCCACCCCTGCCTATGGTGAACTGACATGAACCATATCTAAACCTGTCTACTAGACACTGCCTAGACTAGTTGGGATGCTAGGCCAAGGGTTCGTCCAGCTAGGTCGCGGGTCTAGCCCCCTAGATAACTAGGTCAACTGGGGTAGCCTATCTTCTCCATCCCAAACAACCCTCATACTGTTTTAAGTTGTTCATCCACCTCCCCCACACACGGTCCCACAGACCGTGTGCTGACAAGGACTCATGGGCCGACTGTGTGTCCTCTTTCCTGATGAGGCACTGCAGTTCTACACCGCGAAAGCCCAATGGTCTCATCCTCCACCATCACTAGGGTACGCCTCCTCATACACGTGGCCACCACCGAGTGCCATTTTCAGCTCTAGTGATTCGTTAGTCTCTTTTACGAGCCACCAAACATTCATTGGTGCTACGTTTTATCATCCGGAGGGTATGATACTATACATTAGTTGTCGTCTTCACTACCATGTTTCAAAAGTCATATCACATTCGATCGGGGGGTCCAGCCACGTTTAGCATCTTTTATAAAGAGTCTGACATGACCATAGGGGGTCTGTCGGTAAAGAATTCATGGTGAAGAGAAGATAAAGAGAAAATCCCACAAAGATGAACATTGGCATTGTTGGTTGTCCCTTCGTTCATCTTGTTAGAAAAAGAGACCATATCGAATGATCAAACGTTATATCCCCATGTATTTAATCCATGCATTAAAAATCAAAAATCATATAAGAACAAAAAATCTATGGATCAACCAGTTGGGGGTTGATCTTTGTTCATTTTTTAGAAATAAATAACTTGGAATACAATTAATATAGAATAAAACTCTTACCTCAAGATGGATTTGTTGAAGATTTATATTGAAGTTACATCGCTACTTTTATCCGTGTTCCACCAGTGTTTGTCGATATTCACTGCTTTATCAAACCCCAACTTCCAATAATTAATCGTTAGTTAGAGATACCCCACCCCATTGACTAAGAAAAACATCAGAGTTCCTGGGAAATTATCCAACATTATGAATTATAATGCTAGACCTTTTCCTCGATTAATGGAAGTAACGTGTTAACACGTTAATGTGTTTTAGCATTAATGTTTCATTTTAAAACAATTTTGCCAAGAAAATTAATTTATGAAAGGAGAAAATGCCACTCCATCACTACAACTCAGCATATCCATGCTACAAATAATTAAAAAATTAATTATAAACTTTTTTAGTTTATTTTATTCTCATTTAAAAACCCAAAAAATTACATTTTCCATCGACTTCCACCAGTAGAGGTTCATTCCTTCCTAAGGATACATCTTATTTTGAACTCAACCATGTTCTCATATTTTTAATCTTATTTAATGTTTTAGAGTTATGAGGATTCAAAAATAAAATATTTTTTATTTAAACATTTTTATTTATGGTTACGTCCCAAAAACCTACTATCATAGTCGGCCCACACAGGCTGATGATAGGCTTCGCCTAAGGGAAGAAAACCCTCACAGGTTCAACGTTACTCTCAAATTTACAATCCAAGTTACAATTAATGTGTAACACCCTTACCCCAGTTAACCAGAGTTGGAGGATTATTACATAACATTGGCATGATCCCAAAAGATCAAGTCTTGAAAGGCTGATTAGTTTAGTAGCCTTGGAATAAATAGATATATTCATTATGTTTACATTACATCATAAAGTGAAAACTACTACAAAAACATCTTTTCTTCATATCCCCTCATATTATCCCTGAAGGTCATTCATAAATTACTTCTTCACATCCTGGGAAAAATAAAACATTGAAAGGGGTGTGCACATATGCTTAGTAAGGATAACAATATAGCGGAAACATTCATAAATAAGAATAAACATTTAAGGAAATGTATAGCTAAAACAAAATCCCTTTAAACATGGACTTCATCATAATATGGAAAAGATAAATGAAAATAATTCCATTTCACTTATTCACATGTTTATTATACTAGTTGAATAATCACATGCAATATCAATAACCTCTTTCATAATGATGGAATGCATTATGCCAGACTATCATAACCAAATAGCCAAGGCCTCGTGCCAAGACTACAAATAAGATTTTTTCAAGGCCTCATGCCAAGACACTAGTTTGTCTCATGAGACATACTGATGCATCGAGGAGTTATAGCAGGCTCCACCCGTCACTTATTATGTCCAATGCATTCCTCATACGAACAGGTTTCAATATAACATAAACATTCTTATTAAAAATAGCATACGAAATGTCAATACATTCACCATAAACCATGAATGGTATAAAAATATCACATCCACAATCAAAATTATCACAAAACCTTAAATACTATATGGAATTTTTGTATCATAATAAATCAACTTCAAAAAAGCTTAAAATCTATCAAAGGATGTTGACATAGATGAAATCAAAACTATTTGAGGGAAATATCAATTTTTTGAAATCATTTAAAAGTCACATAATTATAAAATAAAACATATACTTTGAAAATATCCTTATAAGCTTGTAAGGGATGATTATAAGATTGTATAATGGCAGAAAATTTCTGCACACGCCGTATAAGTTAAAAAGAGACATTCTTACCTTAATTCTTTTGAAAAGGTAAAAAAGGACATTGTTTGGAATATGATGAAAATATTCCTTTATAAATCTATTATAAAAACTCAAACAAGTGTATAAATGACTTTAACCCATATTTTGTAAAATAGAAATAATGTTTTCAAATATGATTTTAAGAAACATGGATGTGGATGATAAAGAGGTCCCAGTAGATAATTACGTATAAACAACCTCGGAAAATGAAGAGATTGTGAAATAACCCATAAATTGTACTTTTCCTTAGTCGATGGTATGTTAAACTTCCGTATAATATTTTAAACATTGTTATTAATTTATAAAATAACCATATATATAATTATGATATCATATATGGTCTTCTAATAATGCTTTGTTAATAATACTTTAGTATTATCGTCATTCTGGGTGTTAACTTACTCGTTTTCTTTTATATGTTTTATTACATAAGTCATGATTATTATGGATAGGTAGTATATTATTCATATCCAGAATGATATCAAATCCTTAAATATTATATTTATTTATCAAATGAGAATTATAATTGAATGGATACGATGGGGAATGAATCTCATCGCATTCGTGGAGACGGTAGTCCGTACGTACGCATGAGCGACAATATCACTCTTTTGATATTAAAATAATATATAATTGGATAGTATATAATATATACAGAATTATTATCATGTTACGTTTATTATTTACATGAATTACACATCATTATTATACCCATCCAAATAATAATGTTTTGAATAACAATTACACCACGATGTCGTAATGCCCCGACCCTAATTACCTAGAGTCGGTGCATTATTACATAACATTGGCATGATCACGAGAAAGATCAAGTCTCTAAAGACCGATTATTTTAGTAGCCTTGGAATAACTAGACACATCCATAAATTTTACATTACATCATAAAAAAATATCTTGTCTTCATATCCCCTCATACTATCCCTGTAGGTCATTCATAAATTACTTCTTCATAATCCTGGGAAAAAAATAAAACATTGAAAGGGGTGAGCTCAGATGCTCAGTAAGGATAACATTATAGCAGAAGCTTTCATAAATAAGCATAAACACTTAAGGCAATTTATAACTAAAACAAAAGCCTTTTAAACTTGAACGTCAGCATAAAATGGCAAAGGTAAGATGAAATAATGCCATTTACTTACTCCAATGGATATTCTACTAGTCGAATGATCACATGCAATATCAATAACCACTTTCATAATGATGGAATGTATAATGCCATACTATCATAACCACATAGCCAAGGCCTCGTGCCAAGACTACAAATAAGATTTTGCCAAGGCCTTGTGCCAAGACACTAGTTTGTCTCATGAGACCTACCGATGCATCGAGGAGCTATAGCGGGCTCCACCCGTCACTTATTAAGTCCAATGCATTCCTCGTATGAATATGTTTAAACATAACATAAACATTCGTATTAAAAATAGCATACGAAATGTCAATACTTTTACCACAAACCATGAATGGTATAAAAAAAGCACATCCACAGTCAAACATAACTCATTCGATACAATATGGAAGATTGTATTGTATCACATTAACATCAATCAAGAATAATGAAGGATGTTGACATAGATTAAAATAATCATCAAAACTATTTGAGAGAAATATCCCCCTTTTTTGAAAACATTTAAAAGTCACACTATTTGTAAAGAAGCTATTTTAAAGTAGATTTTTGAATCAAAGTGTCCCATACCACTTTGAAACTTTTTAAAAGGAGTTTTAATTTTAAAACTTTAATGTCCATATAAATAAATCCTTAAAACCATTTTTAAAACATGGACATTAATGAGAAAGATATAGAAGAATAAGTCTTTAAAACATTTTAAAATGGTATTTTGGTTAGAGATTCTAACCAAAAGAGAGACACTTGAATACAAATATTTGAGGTAATCAAAAATTTGTAATATCATGAGAATAAAGGGATTCATGATATACTATGTCAAAGTACATTATATACACCACATAAAAGTGATTTGGTGTATATCAACAAAGATGTCTCAGTGGAATGTAAATTGAGATGAAATCTCTCATAAAGGCTGTATCCTTAGGTTAAGGATAAATCAACGACATAATTATGTGTGAAAAAATATAAATACACTAAATATGATCGAATATTCAGTGTAAAACAATCAAAGGATATTCACACATATTCTTGAGGAAACAACACCAACGAATTGGATGTTTAACTCAATAAATGGTGAAAGAGTTAAAATTACTCTTATCAAATTCATATTAATGACATGAGAATTATCAATGGAGTGATTATGTGTATCAAAAGTATATCCATAGGAAGGGGAGTGGAAATTATGACATAATCAAATGAATAGTGATTCCACACATAATCTTGGAGTAATATAATCAATGAAATATGCGTAAAGCCGAATGAGTGGAAATTGAAATCTCAAATTCCCTTATCGATTTGGTAACTTAAGAAACAAACAACCATGAAATAAGGATCATACCATGACTATGTAAATACCCATAAATTAAAGTATATTACACAATGAATACAATCATGGGCAGTACACATACACCACATGTAATAATTAAGTGGTGAACAATGGAATTCTCACGAAATTAAGAGCGAGATAAGAAACTCCTTAACACGTTAATCAACTGAGTCGTATGGACAAAATTTAATAACCACCAAATGATTTATATAATAACATGAATAAAAAGATAATCATGATAATATATATCAAATTCGAGTACACAATACACCACTTTCAATAATTTAGTGGCGAACAATGGAAATCTCACGGAATTGAAAGTGAGATAAGAAAATCTATTACCTGTAATTTTTCCTTGGTCGATGGTAGGTTTACCTCCTGTATAATGGTGAAATAATTGTTATTTAATAATAAAAGAATCATTTACTTTAATATGATATCATATATGATCTTTTAACATTGATTTGTTAATAATATCTTAGAATTATCGTTATTTCGGGTGTTAACGGGTTCATTTTACTTTATATTCTTTGTTATGTGAGCCATATTCGTTATTAATGGGATGTATATTATTCATATCCATAATGATATCAAGTCCTTAGATACTATTTTTAAATCATAAAATTATAATTATACTTGAATGGATATGACGGACAATGAATATCATCGCGTTCGTGGAGACGGTAGTCCGTACATACGCACGAGCGACAATATCATTCTTTTGATATTAAAATAATATATAATTGGATTTTATATCATATATACAGAATAATTATCATGTTATATTTATTATTTACATGAGTTACACATCATTATTATACCCATCCAAATAATAATATATTGAATAACAATTACACCACGACGTGGAGACGGTATGTCGTACGTACGCACGTATGGTGACATGTTATTCAAAGGATGGATAGAATACTGAATATGGTTGTAACATATTTATAATAACATAAGATTATATATATGATACTGTAGTTATTGTTTTATAATGGTAATAACAAAGAAAGAGGAAGTGGAAGAAGAAAGGAACATAAAAAGGGGTGGTGAAAACATTACCTCTTCTTCGGGTTCTTCCTTTTGATTTGATCAAAAGGGCTCCTTAAGTTGGATTTCTGATCAAAATAAGGCCTCTAGGTTGTATTGAGGGAAGTTGGGAGAGTATTTGGGCAGAGTTTGGCCGATCCAAAAGGATTTTATGGTGTGAAGAAATGAGAAGGAGGAGTCCCTTTTTATAAGAGGGGTGAGGGGCACCTTTGGAAAATCTAGAAATATTAATTTATAATAAAATCATATTCAGTCTCTAATGGCTCCAAAGTTGACTATTCAAAGGTTAAGGTGGGGATAGGTCTAAAACCACTCAACCAAAAGAATTTAAACAGGTTTGGTTACTTATATTAACCTTATCATTAAGTATTCACTCTAAGTTAATTAGTTTCACTTTTACAATGTCTCTTTGTATTTTTATATAATATGGTTAATAAACTTACTATATACATCCAAGAGACCCCCAAGTGGTCCATTAATGATGAACCTATCATGATATAAGTAGTTTGGCCGAAACTTAGATTTTTAGGAATTTAATATCAATTAATAATATAATATTTGTTTTAAGAACTCTTTTATGTCAATTTTTACACTATTCAATAGTTGATTTTTGTGAAACTCATAACAGATTGATTATTTCTAAAAAAGTCAATTAAATCATTTATAATATATCATAGTATCCTAGAAAATTAGTTTAATTCATTAAAAGTTTCATATTATATTTATTTGGGTATTTATAATATCAATTATTTTAATGTTTCACTATTATAGTAATTACTACATCATTATTGTGTCATAAATAAAATAAATTATTTAATGTCTAAAAATTATAAATAAAATATAATTATGTAGGAAATATTTTTATATTTCTAATTATTATTTATAATCTAAAATCCAACATATATAACCCTATGTAAAAATTGTTTTTCTAAAAGATATATGCTTGTGTCATTTCTGTATTCATTTTAACTTAATTAAAATAAAGTGTCATTATCACTTACAAGTGGATCCATGGGGTCCCAAAATCGACCCAAATATGCCCATGGTCGACCATGTATCAACCAATAGGGTTAAGACACGTTTTAGGGTAATTTAGTATTATTATAATATTATTTTTTAACCCTTATTTACCGGATTTACCCTTAACCGTGGTAAATAAAATATTTACCGCAGTAATTATTCAAAATGTCTAAAAATAAAAGTTACCTATTTACACAATTTGAACATCCTGATTCCAAATATGGAATCCATTTTCCTAAATTCAAAACACAGAAGTGGCAGAAATTAATTTTAAATTAATTCCCGCTGTCAAAACAAAAAGCGTGTTTTTAAGAGATAATAACTATCAAAAGATTGACACTTGTTTATGTTCGGTTTAATTGTAAAATTATGTCCAATGACCAACATTATATTAAATGGTAAAAATATATTCTAAATATACTTTAAAACTACTATAATTCATAATTTATCACTATTAATTATTTTGATTAAAAAAGTTGTTTTTAATTAAAATTTAGTAATTTTCACTATTCATCAAAATATGAAATTTATCTGAATAGCACCAAAATTTCACCTTAGGCTAAATTAGATATTCCAAATCCAAAAATGAAGTCCATTTTGAAATATAAAAAATATATATAATTTTAAAAAGTAGGTATTACTATTCATAACAGCTAGTTTGATCGGTTGTGGTGAGTGTTAAAACTCGAAGTTGCGTACAACACACGCTACTGTTTTATTCAAAGGAAAGCATACCGTGGAAGCTTGGGATGTTTCATTTAAATTTTTTTGATGTCTCCATTTAGTCAAAAAGTTTAAAATATTGTATTTAAAAAGTTTTCACTATTAAAAGTTGATAAAAGTGCAATACTGAAAATGAATCTGTTCTTGCATTATGACTAAGAAAGTCATAATATGGATTCTAAAATTATAAGGATTAAATAAAGTTTAAAATTTAGTTAATACTATTCATGACCTCTTTTAATGGCTTTATTTTGTAAGTCAAGGTGTAATTGAACTTGGTGTTGCGTGTAGTGCAAGTTATTGAATTATTTTGAAGAAATAACACACTATGAAATCTTGGGGTGTTACATTCTCCCCTCCTTCAATAAATTGCGTCCTTGCAATTTGAAATTGTTCTTCAAAAATAAAAGGTTGAAAATAGAAAATATATTTGTGGGAAAACCCACATCGGAAATTGGGTTACTAAAATTTAGTCTTAATATGAGGAAAAGAGAAATGAAAGGGTCCCCATCGAATTATGATCTCGATTAGGAAAACATTGGTGGTAATTAGAGACATATAATTGGAGGAAAAACGTAAATATTTTTAGGTAGTGATTGAGGTCATCAATCACAAACAAGTATAAAATTGAGGTCCTTAAACTCATCAATCTATGATGATTTGAAATACCATCGGTCCAACAAAACATAGGGTATTGGGATAACACATTTTTGACGTTTCAAAATATCTTAGTTGAAATCCCACATCGAAAAATGAATTAATGAGGCCTCTATTTAAAATAAAGAGTGGAAAGTATGAAGACTACCGAAAATAACACATACTAGGGTTCCATGTAGGAAAATATGGATATGGAAGGGAAATCTAACCATTAATTATCTGATGGAGAGTGGTAGAGAACATGGCTATGAAAAGGCCAACAATCCCAAAGCCATAAATTAGTGATGATTTAAGGTACCATCTAGGACAACATTTTTTTTAAAGTTACATTACATAAGGAAGAGGAATTCATTTATGATATTGACTAAGAACATTATGAGATAGACTAACATTTTAAGTATATTTTCATTCTTTAATAAATTTCCACCACTAACTCAATTTTTTTTAAACGATAAGTATTCAAGAAGAGTTGGTCACACTGGAAGAGCTAGAATAAACTTCTATAGAATCACATGATCCATGCAGGATAAACCATATATTTATATTGTCTTTGAAGATTAATCAAAACCAAAATGGTTAGTGAATGATCTAATGATCCCCCAAAAGGATATTCATTGAGATAAATATGTACTAATCTTAATTTCTAAAATTAAACCAACAATACCCCAAACATAAATAGATACCATTCAATAACCAATTGTCTTTAAAATCCTTTAATATAATCCAAACTAATATTGAAACCCAAAACGTAGAAGAATTTGATTATGTAGTCTCCCATGTTACATTGTATCTCCAAATGACATCAAATACTCTTAAAGTCACATAATTAAAAGTAATTAACATCATCACATATTCTCTGTTATAGGTTAATCATTTCCATAAATAACCCAAATCACTATAAATCAACAATAAAAACGTAGATAAAAATCCTCCATTACTCTACAAATGAAACCTCATTGTATTCTATTTTCCTTGGGCATATAGTGTTCCTAACAAAACTAACATCTTCCAAAATAACATTTATCACTTAATCACCAAATCATTTTCCTATACCAAGGGTATTCATTTGATAAGACATAAGAACCCAAATCATCTTATTATTGATCAATAAAATCATTTAACAAAAGAAAATAGTCACACTAACTAGGGACTTCACGTAGTCCAGTGGTAGGCGATGAATCCCAATCGCACTTTGGTTGTGGGTTCGATTCCCACAGCTTTGTCCGAGGCGACGGGTTGTCACACGGTCTACGTGTTGTCATTTTTCAAAAACTATATTTTATAATATTACAAAAATGAGATAAATTCCTCAAAATAACATAATTTAACCACAAATTTTATATCATACTTTTCATTTTCATCCCAAATTATAATAACTTATCATTTTCTCAAACCCCAATGATCATATAAAACCAAATGGTTATTTATACCTATATCCACAAGAGAAGAGACAGTTCTTCCTCAAATATCATTCTCACATGGAAAACAGCGGGGTTACAAATACAAGAGAAAATTATTCCAAAGTAAACCCATCAACAAGGAGTGCTAATACTTTTTAAAATTATCTCCAACCATTTATTTCCACATAGCTTCTTCTTTGACCAAGAAAATATTCTATAGAATAGGACATTCACTCGGGTAATGGCTAGGTCCCCTACATTTACGGAAAATGACTGTAAATGGACTCTTGGGAACATTTTTATCTTCTTCCATAGTACTCTTCTTTTTTCTTCGGGAATTCCTCACTTTATGTCCTTCCTTCCCGCACGTAAAACATTTTGTTGTCCCATTGAGACACTTTCTTGGGTGTCTCTTTCCACATTTCCTGCATGATGAAAATTGAGGTTTCTTTTCTCCATGGTCTCCATTGCTGGAGATCTTATCATTTGTCACCTTTCTCTTCCTTGTTGAGTCTGGGAGTTGGTTAATATATATGTTATTGATCATATTTTTGGAAAACTGATTTGGCATAAAGACGATATCTTTTACGCCTATCAACATTCCATTTTGTTGCTCATTGCCACCACCGTTCCCACCTTGTACATCATTCTCAAAGTCACTATGACTTCCTTGGAATCCAGCCATTGACTAAAACCGGAAAGCATTGTGTGAGTAATAGTAGTTGTAAAATCATTTAGAGATTAAAATGTCACCATATTCTCAATTTGAAACATATTAGGATTAACCAAGGTCATTTACTCTCATCTTATGTATATTTTACTTAAATAGGTTTGTAAAGAAAATGTAAATTATCCTAAGCATATCCCCCGGGAGTGTCGTAACCATTAGTGTAGCAAGACCCGTTGTCGTGCAACAGTTCCCGTTCGAGTCAAGCTCAAAGCGGTGTTTTCGGGTTTTACTCCTAGGTACATCTGTGCTAGAGCCGCCTCTACCTGCTCGTATCCAGACAGGGATGTATTGCTCGGAAAACTCACAAAATCTCCACAATACCAAAATTCTAGGAAGTTCTTTTATACTAATCCTCAAAGTTCATCTTAGGTCTATGTGCTCTAATCAGAGTTTATCTAAATCTAGCTTCCAAGGTTTGTACTAAACTTCCTATGATACCAACTGTAATGCCCCGACCCTAATTACCTAGAGTCGGTGCATTATTACATAACATTGGCATGATCACGAGAAAGATCAAGTCTCGAAAGACCGATTATTTTAGTAGCCTTGGAATAACTAGACACATCCAAATATTTTACATTACATCATAAAAAAATATCTTGTCTTCATATCCCCTCATACTATCCCTGTAGGTCATTCATAAATTACTTCTTCATAATCCTGGGAAAAAAATAAAACATTGAAAGGGGTGAGCTCAGATGCTCAGTAAGGATAACATTATAGCAGAAGCTTTCATAAATAAGCATAAACACTTAAGGAAATTTATAACTAAAACAAAAGCCTTTTAAACTTGAACTTCAGCATAAAATGGCAAAGGTAAAATGAAATAATGCCATTTACTTACTCACATGGATATTCTACTAGTCGAATGATCACATGAAATATCAATAACCACTTTCATAATTATGGAATGCATAATGCCAGACTATCATAACCACATAGCCAAGGCCTCGTGCCAAGACTACAAATAAGATTTTTCCAAGGCCTTGTGCCAAGACACTAGTTTGTCTCATGAGACCTACCGATGCATCGAGGAGCTATAGAGGGCTCCACCCGTCACTTATTAAGTCCAATGCATTCCTCATATGAACATGTTTAAACATAACATAAACTTTCGTATTAAAAATAGCATACGAAATGTCAATTCTTTTACCACAAACCATGAATGGTATAAAAACAGCACATCCACAGTCAAACATAACTCATTCGATACAATATGTAAGATTGTATTGTATCACATTAACTTCAATCAAGAATAATGAAGGATGTTGACATAGATGAAAATAATCATCAGAACTATTTGAGATAAATATCCCCCTTTTTTTTAAAACATTTAAAAGTCACACTATTTGTAAAGAAGCCATTTAAAAGTAGATTTTTGAATCAAAGTGTCCCATACCACTTTGAAACTTTTTAAAAGTAGTTTTAATTTGAAATCTTTAATGTCCATATAAATAAATCCTTAAAACCATTTTTAAAACATGGACATTAATGAGCAAGATATAGAAGTATAAGTCTTTAAAACATTTTAAAATGGTATTTTGGTTAAAGATTCTAACCAAAAGAGAGACACTTGAATACAAATATTTGAGGTAATCAAAAAATTTTAATATCCTGAGAATAAAGGGATTCATGATATACTATGTCAAAGTACATTATATACACCACATAAAAGTGATTTGGTGTATATCAACAAAGATGTCTCAGTTGAATGTAAATTGAGATGAAATCTCTCATAAAGGCCGTATCCTTAGGTTAAGGATAAATCAACGACATAATTATGTGTGAAAAAATATAAATACACTAAATATGATTGAATATTCAGTGTAAAACAATCAAAGGATATTCACACATATTCTTGTAGAAACAACACCAACGAATTGGATGTTTAACTCAACAAATGGTGAAAGAGTTAAAATTACTCTTATCAAATTCATATTAATGACATGAGAATTATCAATGGAGTGATTATGTCTAACAAAACTATATCCACAGGAAGGGGAGTGGAAATTATGACGTAATCAAATGAATAGTGATTCCACACATAATCTTGGAGTAATATAATCAATGAAATATGCGTAAAGCCGAATGAGTGGAAATTGAAATCTCAAATTCCCTTATCGATTTGGTAACTTAAGAAAAAAACAACCATGAAATAAGGATCATAACATGACTATGTAAATACCCATAAATTAAAGTATATTACACAATGAATACAATCATGGGCAGTACACATACACCACATGTAATAATTAAGTGGTGAACAATGGAATTCTCACGAAATTAAGAGCGAGATAAGAAACTCCTTACCACGTTAATCAACTAAGTCGTATGGCCAAAAGTTAATAACCACCAAATGATTTACAGAATAACATGAATATAAAGATAATCATGATAATATATATCAAATGTCAGTACACAATACACCACTTTCAATAATTTAGTGGTGAATAATGGAAATCTCACGGAATTGAAAGTGAGATAAGAAAATCCCTTACTTGTACTTTTTCCTTGGTCGATGGTAGGTTTACCTCCTTTATAATGGTGAAATAATTGTTATTGAATAATAAAAGAATCATTTACATTAATATGATATCATATATGATCTTTTAACATTGATTTGTTAATAATATCTTAGAATTATCGTTATTTCGGGTGTTAACGGGTTCATTTTACTTTATATTCTTTGTTATGTGAGCCATATTAGTTATTAATGGGATGTATATTATTCATATCCAGAATTATATAAAGTCCTTAGATATTATTTTTCAATCATCAAATTATAATTATACTTGAATGGATATGATGGACAATGAATCTCATCGCGTTCGTGGAGACGGTAGTCCGTACATACGCACGAGCGACAATATCATTCTTTTGATATTAAAATAATATATAATTGGATTTTATATCATATATACAGAATCATTATCATGTTATATTTATTATTTACATTAGTTACACATCATTATTATACCCATCCAAATAATAATATATTGAATAACAATTACACCACGACGTGGAGACGGTAAGCCGTACGTATGCACGTATAGTGACATGTTATTCAAAGGATGGATAGAATACTGAATATGGTTGTAACATATTTATAATAACATAACAGTATATATATTATACTGGAGTTATTGTTTTATAATGGTAATAACAAAGAAAGGGGAAGTGGAAGAAGAAAGGAACTTAAAAAGGGGTGGTGAAAACATTACCTCTTCTTCGGGTTCTTCCTTTTGATTTGATCAAATGGGCTCCTTATGTTGGATTTCTGATCAATGTAAGGCATCTAGGTTGTAGTGAGGGAAGTTGGGAGAGTATTTGGGTAGAGTTTGTCCGATCCAAAAGTATTTTAAGGTGTGAAGCAATGAGAAAGAGGAGTGACTTTTTATAAGAGGGGTGAGGGGCACCTTTGGAAAAGCTAGAAATATTAATTTATAATAAATTCATATTAAGTTTCTAATGGCTAAAAAGTTGACTATTCAAAGGTTAAGGTGGGGATAGGTCGAACACCACTCAACCAATAGAATTTAGACAGGTTTGGGTACTTATATTAACCTTATCTTTAAGTATTAACTCTAAGTTAATTAGTTTCACTTTTACAAATGTCTCTTTGTATTTTTATATAATATGGTTAATAAACTTACTATATACATCCAGGAGACCCCCAAGTGGTCCATTAATGATTAAACTATCATGATATAAGTCTCTTGGCCGAACCTTACATTTTTAGGAATTTAATATCAATTAATAATATAATATTCTTTTTAAGAACTCTTTTATGTCAATTTTGACACTATTCAATAGTTGATTTTTGTGAAACTCATAACAGATTTATTATGTCAAAAAAAGTCAATTAAATCAATTATAATATATCATATTATCCTAGAAAATTAGTTTAATTCATTATAAGTTTTATATTATATTTATTTGGCTATTTATAATATCAATTATTTTAATTTTTCACTATTATAGTAATTACTGCATCATCATTGTGTCATAAATAAAATAAATTATTTAATGTCTAAAAATTATAAATAAAATATAATTATGTAGGAAATCTTTTTATCTTTCTAATTAATATTTATAATATAAAATCCAACATATATAACCCTATGTAAAAAGTGTTTTTCTAAAAGATATATGCTTGTGTCATTTTTTTATTCATTTTATCCTAATTAAAATAAAGTGTCATTATCACTTACAAGTGGATTCATGGGGTCCCAAAATCGACCCAAAGATGCCCATGGTCGACCATGTATCAACCAATATGGTTAAGACACGTTTTAAGGGATTTAGTATTATTATAATATTATTTTTTAACCTTTATTTACCGGATTTACCCTTAACCATGGTAAATAAAATATTTACCGCAGTAATTATTCAAAATGTCTAAAAATTAAAGTTACCTATTTACACAATTTGAACATCCTGATTCCAAATATGGAATCCATTTTCCTAAATTCAAAACACAGAAGTGGCAGAAATTAATTTAAAATTAATTCCCGCTGTCAAAACAAAAAGCGTGTTTTTAAGAGATAATAACTATCAAAAGATTGACACTTGTTTATGTTCTGTTTAATTGTAAAATTATGTCCAATGACCAACATTATATAAAATGGTAAAAATATATTCTACATATACTTTAAAACTACTAAAATTCATAATTTATCACTATTAATTATTTTGATTAAAAACGTTGTTTTTAATTAAAAATTAGTAATTTTCACTATTCATCAAAATATGAAAGTTATCCGAAAAGAACAAAATTTTCACCTTAGGTTAAATTAGATATTCCGAATCCAAAAATGAAGTCCATTTTGAAATATAAAATATATATATAATTTTAAAAAGTAGGTATTACTATTCATAACGGCTAGTTTGATCGGTTGTGGTGTGTGTTAAAACTCGAAGTTGCGTACAACACACACTACTATTTTATTCAAAGGAAAGCATACCGTGGAAGCTTGGGATGTTTCATTTAATTTTTTTTGATGTCTCCATTTAGTCAAAAAGTTTAAAATTTTGTATTTAAAATGTTTTCACTATTAAAAGTTGATAAAAGTGCAATACTGAAAATGAATATGTTCTTGCATTATGACTAAGAAACTCATAATATGGATTCTAAAATTATAAGGATTATATAAAGTTTAAAATTTAGTTAATACTATTCATGACCTCTTTTAATGGCTTTTTTTTGTAAGTCAAGGTGTAATTGAACTCGGTGTTGCGTGTAGTGAAAGTTATTGAATTATTTTGAAGAAATAACACACTATGAAATCTTGGGGTGTTACAGACGTGGAGAAGGTAAGCCATACGTACGCACGTATAGTGACATGTCATTCAAAGGATGGATAGAATACCGAATATGGTTGAACCATGTTTCTAATAACATCACATTATATATAAGATACTGGATTTATTATTTTATAATGGGAATAACAATGACAGAATTAGATGAAGAAGAAAGGAACTTGAAAGAGGGTGGTGAAAACATTACCTCTTCTTCGGGTTCTTCCTTTTGATTTAATAAAAAGGGAACCTTAGGTTGGATTTCTGATAAAAATAAGGCGTTTTGGTCAAATTGAGGGAAGTTGAGAGAGTATTTGGGCAGGGTTTTGCCGAACTAAAAGGCTTTGAATGTGTGAAAAAATTGTATAGAAGTGGTGTCCATTTATAAGGGGGAGGAGGGGCACCTTAGGAAAATCTTGAAATATTATTTTATAATAAATTCATATTTGTTTTATAAAGTATCCAATGTGGATTATTTATAGTTTTAGGTTGGTATAGGTCGAAAATAACTCAACCAATATATTTTATACAGGTTTTGGTAATTATATTAAACTTATAATTTAGTTTTAACTCTTAGTTAATTAGATTCACATTTACCATGTCACTTTGTATTTTTATATTATATATTTAATAAACATACTATATACCTCCGAGTGACCCCCAAGTGGTCCATTAATGATACACCTATCATAATATAATTCTCTTGGTCGAACCTTAGATTTTTAGGAATTGAGTATCAATTAATAATATAATATTTGTTTTAAAAACTCTTTTATGTCAATTTTGACAGTATTCAATAATTGATTTTTGTTAAATTCTTATCTACTTTATTAATTCAAAACAAATTCATTTAAGAAATACTATAATGTCATATGAACCAATAAAATTCACGAATTTCATCAAAACGTTCAAATTATATTTATTTTAGCCTTTATAATAACAATTATTTTATTCTTTCGTTAATAAAGAAAATACTCCATCATTGTTGTGTCATAAAGAATATTAATTATTAAATGTCTAAATATAAAAAATAAAATACCATTATGTAGAAAAATATTTTCATATTTCTAATGAATATATATAGTTGAAAATATAACATATATAACCCTATGTAAAAATTGTTTTGCTAAAAGATATATGCTTATGTCATTTTTGTATTTACTTTAACTTAATTAATATAAAGTGTCCCTATCACCTACAAGTGGGTCCATGGGGTCTCAAAATCGACCCAAAGATGATCATGGTCAGACATGTATCAGCCAATATGGTTAGGACAATTTTTAGGGTAATTTATTATTATTATAATATTATTTTTTACCGTTATTTACTGGATTTACCCTTTAACCATTGTAAATAAAATATTTACCAAAGTAATTATTCAAAATGTCTAAAAATGAAAGTTAACTATTCAAACAATTTGGACATAATGATTCCAAATATGGAATCCATTTTTCCAAATTCATAACAATGAAGTGTCAGAAATTAATTTAAAATTTATTTCTTTTGTTAAAACAGAAAGCGTGTTTTTAAAACAAAATAACTATCAAAAGATTGACACTTGTTTATGTCCAGTTTAATTGTGAAATTATGTATGATGGCCAAAATTGTATTAAATGGTAGAAATATATTCTAAATATACTTTTAAAACACTCAAATTCTTAATTTATCACTATTAATTATTTCAATTTAAAAAGATGTTTTCAATTTTTTTTTGTAATTTTCACTATTCATCAAAATATAAAAGTTATCTGAAAAGTACCCAAATTTCATCCTAGGATAATTTTGATATTCCAATACAAAAATGAAGTCCATTTTGAGAGATAAAAATTATAATATTTCAAAAAGTGTGTATTACTAATCATAATGGCTAGTTTGATTGGTTGTGGCGTGTGTTAGAACTCGAAGTTGTGTACAACACACACTACAATATTATTCAAACAGAAGCATAACGTGGAAGCCTGCGGTGTTCCATTCTCCCATCCATCAAATAATATCATCCTCGAAATTTCTAGAATACTACAGCATGATAATACATGACTGATTCTTTATCATAAGTTCCTCGAGTTCCCACATTGCCTCTTTAATTTTATGGCTTCTCCATAGAACTTTTACCAGACAAGTCGTCCATTTTCTCAACAGATGTTCTCTCGTATCAAGAATCTTGACAGGAACTTCACAATAAGAGAGATCAGGTTCAGTAATAATTATTCATAGGTGAGTACATGCTTTGGGTCAGGCATGTATTTTCTCAACAGTGATAACTGGAACACATCGTGATCTTTGGAGATAGTTGGCGGGATTTCCAAACGGTAAGCTACAACCCCAATTCGTTAAATTTTTTTGAAAGGACGGATGTACCTGGGGCTCAATTTACCTTTCTTTCCAAAACATATAACTTGATTCCAAGGAGATACCTTTAAGAAAACATGATCTCTAGCCTGAAATTCTAAATCCTTTCTTCAGTTGTCAGCATATCTCTCCTACATACTTTTAGCTTCTTTGATGTGGTTTTTGATTACCTTCACGTTTTGCATCATTTCCTCCACCAGTTTTGGGCCTACATGTTTTCTTTCGCCAAGGTCATCCCAACAAGTTGGTGTGCAATATCTCTTTCTGTATAACGCTTCATATGGTGCCATCCGAATACTTGAATGGAATCTATTTTTATAGGAAAATTCTACCAGAAGTAAATATTGATCCCACATACCCTGAAAGTCAAGTGATCAAGATATCGACATGTATTAAGAGGTTTGAATAGTCTGTTCCGATTGTCCATCTGTTTGAGGGTGGTAAGTTGCGCTCAAATGAAGTTCAGTATCCAAGGCCTTCTAAAGGCTCTTCCAGAATCTCAAAGTAAAACAAGGATCTTGATCTGAAACAATCGATAGGGGTACTCGATGAATTCTCACAACATCATCAATATATTGCCTTTCTAGATGTTCAAGTGGTAAATCTTACCTTATAGCAAGAAAATGTGCTGACTTGGTAAGACGATCAATAAAGACCCATATTGCATCGTTCCTTCTAGGAGCCTTTTGTAGTCACATGAAAAAGTCCATAGTGATATTATCCCATTTCCACTTAAGTATGTGAATAGGTTGCATGACAACACAAGGTTGTTGCCTTCTATCTGTCACTTGTTGACAAACCATACATCTTGACACAAAATCAGCAACCTCCCTCTTCATGTTGTCCCATCAAAAATTTTACTTTATATCTCTATACATTTTGGTGCTCCCATGGTGTATAGAGAAATTGGAACTATGAGCATCATTGAAATATTCCCTTTCTAAATCCGGTATATCAGGAACACAAAGTCTCTTCCTGAATTTCAAAATTCCTTCTTCAAACACAAAGACTCTCAATCTCCCAGCATTCACAGCTTTAATCTTTTTTTGAAATTCTTCATCATCTGTCTAAGAACTGTTAATCCTTTCAAAAAAGATGGTTTGTCAAATATTTGAAAAAGCACTGATGTTTCACCGTCCAAGGTTATTCCCATGTCCATCTTCACTAGATCTATAAAAATTGGACCCCTTTCAATTCTCATATTGTTCAAAACTCCATGATCATTTCATCCCAAAGCATTTGACACCTTATTTTGTCTTCCCCATGTGGTAGTGTATCGTACAATCATAATCCTTGAGTAATTCAAGCCATCTCCTTTGCCTCATGTTGATTTTTTTGTGAGAAAATATACTTCAAACTCTTATGATCAGTATAAATATCAAATTTTTCACCATTGAGGTAGTGTCTTCATATCTTCAAAGAAAAGATCATAGTTTCTAACTTGAGATCATGAGTAGGATAAATTTTCTCATAAAATTTCAACTTTTGTGATTCATAGGTAATAACCATATGATTCTGCATAAGGACACAACCATGTCCTTTCTTCGATGCATCACTATAAATAATGAACCCATAATTCCTTGATGGTAGATTCAATATAAGAGCATTGACTAATATTCTCTTTAGTTCATCAAAAAATTCTTCACAATCTTTTGTCCAAAAAAATTTAAACACTTTACGTGTGATATTTGTTAATGGGTTAGACAATCGGGCAAAATTCTGGACGAAATGTCAATAATAACCTACTAATCCAATAAAACTGCGTACCTCAGTTATAATGGTAGGTGATAAATATTCTTGGATTGCCTTGGTCTTAGAAGAGTCAACAGAGATTCTATCATTAGGGACAATATGGCCATGAAATGAAATCTCTTGAAACAAGAATTCACACTTGTTAAACTTCCCATATGATTCATGTATTCTCGAAGTCTTTAGGATAATACACAAGTGATTTTCACGATCTTTATAGATTTTGGAGTATACCAAGATATCATCAATAAATACCACCACAAAATCATCTAGATATTCCTTGGAAACTCTATTCATTAGATCCATGAATATAGAGGGTGCATTAGTCATCCCAAAAGGCATTACTATAAACTCGTAATGCCTGTACCTGGTTCGAAATGTTGTCTTCAGATTGTCTCCCTTCATCACACACAACTGATGGTATCTCGAATGAAGGTCAATCATTGAAACATATTGAGCTCCATGAAGTTGGTCAAATAAATAATCCATGCGAGGTAGGGGATACTTGTTCTTTATTGTTATAGCATTGATCACCCTGTAGTTGATACATAACCTCATAGACCCATCTTTATTTTTAACAAAAAGAAGAAGGGCTCCCCATAGAGAATCACTAGGGAAAATAATTCCCTCATTACTTAATTCCCATAGTTGTTTCATTAGTTCAACTAATTCCACAGTGGACATTCTATAAGGTGTGTTTTATATTGGCCTTGATCCAAGAATTAAACCAATGTAAAAATCAACTTCTCAATTTGGAGGATGTCCAGTTTAATCTTTCGGAAACACATCTACATATTCTCTAACAATAGGTACATATTCTATTTGAACATTCATTTCCTCACCCAGAGTTATTTCATTATCTTCCTCCCCTATAATTGATTTTAGTTGAGCTATTGGGGGTGGATCTAGATAAGAACTATGTGGCGATAATTCTACTCTAAAAATAATGTGTTCTTTATCATCATCATAAAAAATACTAACCTACTTCTTCTTACACTAAATCATCGCATCATGGTCTGAAAGCCAATCCATACTAAGGATTATATCAAACTCAATCATAGGTATGACAATGAGATCAGCAGATAAAGAACATTTATGTGCTCTAATGGGGACTGATTCACAAAACGTTGTTGCAATGATACTTCCATTTGCAGTTTTAACTGACAACTCCTTTGTTAAATCAAATTGGAAATATATAATTTTCTTAGAAAACTGGGAAGATATGAAATAGTGTGATGATCCAGAATCAAATAAAGCATTTGATAACCTTGAGGAAACCATTAAATTACCTTCCACCACGTCTTTCGGAGCTTCTATGTCAGCAGTAGTGATAACATAATCTTGGCCTTGATACCTTGGCCTTTTCTGAGGCAAGTTCCCCTGATTCATAGGACATTCATTTGAATAATTTCCCATCACTCTACAATTATGGAAATCCACATTGATAGGAACTCTCTTTCCCTTGTAATCACGACCTTGGTGGCTTTTTCACCACACTTGTAACAGACTTCCATTCCTTTTAAGCAAGTACTGGGGTGTTTCTTCCAATATTTACTGTAGGATGGATTTTCAATGTTTCCCTTCTTCCACTTATTTCTATTTCTAGATTTATTAGAAGATCTCTTCTTCTCTTTCTTTTCTTTAAAGTCATAAGACTTAATGAATTCCTTCTCTGTTTAGATAGAACATAAGACAATGTCTTCGTACGACGAGAAGGATTATATGACTAATGATCAATGATAAAATGGTTTTAACTCATCAAGGAAACAATCAATATTACTTCTTGGGTTATGTATATAATCTCCAGCATACCTTTCTATCCTTGTAAATTTATCCTCATATTTTGTGACATTCTCATCCTCCTTTTGCCTCAGACTCCGAAATTACATTTCCATATCTACTCGATGGTCACGAGGAAAGTATTTTTCTAATAACAGTTCATTGAACTCCCTCCATTCAAAATTTTATACTTCATCATCTTCCTTCATGTTTTGAATCAATGACCACCCTTGATCAGCATCTCCAGTGAGGTGATAAACTTCCGTGATAACTTTTTCCCTTTCACTACTCCCCAAAGCCTGAAATATTTCCTCTAGGGAACTTATCCATTACTTAGCTACTAATTGATTTGTACTTCCATTGAATGTTGGTGGTTGTTGCCTCATGAAGCGATATAACATTGATCCCCCATCCTGATGCTGTGGATCAGGGTGCTCCATATGGGTCAGGTTATTATTCATAACCTGATTGATTTGTCCTAGAATGGTGATAAGCTGATCAGCACCAGTTACATCACTAGCTCCTCAATAATTATCTTGAGCAGGAGAGAAATGTCTACATGGAGTGCGTGCGTTGATACAGTTTCCATTTCTTCAACTAGGTTCCATTTCTAAACAATGGAATAAACTAGATAATTTTATGAATCAAAATACATAATTCCATACTTGTGAAACACTTAACATAAATTGAACTATTTAAGGATATAATCCATAATCATAAAAAAAATTATTTGAGGAAGTATATACTCCTAATCCCTTCATAATGGTTTGTAATGAAAATGAGAATTATCCTAATCATATCCCATAGGAGTGTTGTAACCAAGAGTGCATCAAGGCCCATTTTCATGCACCAGTTCCCATTCGATTCTAGCTCAAAACGGTATTTTCAGGTTTTACCACTAGGTACATCTGTGCCAGAGACGCCTCTACATGCTCATATCCAGAAAGGGATGTATTGGTCAGAAAATTCCCAAAATCTCTACAATACCAAAATTCTAGGATGTTCTTCTATAATAATCCTCAAAGTCCATCTTAGGTCTATGTTATCTAATCAGTTTATATCTAAATCTAGCTTCCAAATATTGTACTAAATATCCACTGATACCAACTGTAACACCCCGACCACAGTTACCCATAGTTGGTGCATTATTACATAACATTAGCATGATCACAAATGATCATGTCTCGAAAGACCGATTAGTTTAGTATCTTTGAAATAACTAGATACATTCATAAAGATTACATTACATCATAATGTGAAAACTACTACAACATCATCTTGTCTTCATATCCCCTCATATTATCCCTGTAGGTTATTCGTAAATTACTTATTCACATCATGGAAAAAATAAATCATTTAACGGGGTGAGCTTAGATGCTCAGTAAGGATAACAATATAGCAGAAACATTCATAACTAAGTATAAACATTTAGGGCAATGTATAACTAAAATAAAAGCCTTTTAAACTTGGACTTGAACATAATATGGAAAAGATAAAATGAAATAATTCCATTTACATATTCACATGGATATTCTACTAGTTGAATAATCACATGAAATATCAATAACCACTTTCATAATGATGTAATGCATAATGGCAGACTATCATAACCACGCAGCCAATGCCTCGTGCCAAGACTATAAATAAGATTTTTTCAAGGCCTCATGCCAAGACACTAGTTTGTCTCATGAGACCTACCGATGCATCAAGGAGCTATATCAGGCTCCACCCGTCACTTATTAAGTCCAATGCATTCCTCATATGAATAGGTTTCAACATAACATAAACATTCATATTAAAAGTAGCATACAAAATGTCAATAATTTCACCATAAAGCATGCATGGTATAAAAATAACACATCCACAGTCAAACATATCACAAAACCTTAAATAAAATATTTAATATTGTATCATAACAAATCAACTTCAAATAAGCTTACAATCCATCAAAGGATGTTGACATAGATGAAATCAAAACTATTTGTGAGGAATATCTATTTTCTCAAATCATTTAAAAGTCACATAATTATAAAATAAAAAATTTACTTTGAAAATATCCTTATATGATTGTAAGGGAAGCTTGTATGATTTTATAACAGCGGAAAATAGCTGCACCTACTGTATAAGTTAAAAAAAGACATTCTTACCTTAATTCTGTCGAAAAGGTTAAATAGGACCTTGTTTGGAAAACGACGAAAAGATTCCTTTACAAACCTCTTATAAAAAGTCGAACATGGGTATAAATGAATTTAACCCATATTTTTTAAATTAGCAAGAATGTTTTGAAATACATTTTTAAGAAACATGGATGTGGATATTAAAGAGGTCCCAATAGATAATTACGTATAAACAACCTCAGATAATGAAGAGATTGTGAAATAACCCTTACCTTGTACTTTTCCTTAGTTGATGGTTTGTTAACCTCATATATAATAGTTAAAACATTGTTAGTAAATTATACAGGAACCATATACATAATTATGATATCATATATGATCTTCTAATAATCATTTGTCAATAATACTTTAGTATTATCGTCGTTTCAAGTGTTAACATACTTGTTTTCTTTTATATGTTTTCTTACAGAAGTTGTGTTTGTTATGGATAAGTTGTATATTATTCATATCTAGAATTATATCAATTCCTTAAACATTATTTTTAATCATCAAATGAGAATTACACTTGAATGGATACGATGGGGAATGAATCTCATCACGTTCGTGGAGAGGGTAGTCCGTACGTACAAACAAGCGACAATATCACTCTTTTGATATTAAAATAATATATAATTAAAGAGTATATCATATATATAGAATAATTATAATGTTATATGTATTATTTACATGAAATAAAAATCATTATTATACCTATCCAAATAATAATGTTTTGTATAACAATTACATCATGACGCGGAGACGGTAAGCTGTACGTACGCATATATGGTGACATGTCATTAAAAATGTGGATAGAAAACTTAATATGGTTGTACCAGGTTTATAATAACATAAAAGTATATATAAGATACTGGAGTTATTATTTTATAATGGTAATAACAAAGAAATAAGATGTTTAAGAAGAAAGGAACTTGAAAGAAGGTGGTGAAAACATTACCTCTTCTTCGGGTTCTTCCTTTTGATTTGATCAAATGGGCTCCTTAGGTTGGCTTTCTGATCAAAATAAGGCCTTTAAGTAGAAGTTATGGAAGAGTAGAGAGTATTTGGGTAGGGTTTGGCCGATCCAAAAGGCTTTGAATGTGTGAATAATTGGTTAGAAGTGGTGTCCTTTTATAAGGGGGAGGAGGGGAACCTTAGGAAAATCTAGAAATATTTTTTTATAATAAATTAATATTCGGTTTCTAATGGCTCCAAAGTGGATTATTTAAAGTTTAATGTGGGTATAGGTCGAATACCACTCAAAAAATATATTTATACTGGTTTTGGTCATTAAATTAACCTTATCTTTCAGTTTTAACTCTTAGTTATTTAGATTGACATTTACCATGTCACTTTGAATTTTTATATAATATAGTTATTAAATATACTATATACCTCCAAGAGACAACCAAGTGTTTCATTAATGATAAAAATATCATGATATTTGTCTCTTGGCTGAACCTTATATTTTTAGGAATTGAATATCAATTCATAATATAATATTTGTTTTAAAAACTCTTTTATGTCAATTCTGACACTATTCAATAATTAATTTTTTTTAAAATTTATAACAACATTATTAATTAGAACCATATTCATTTAAGAAATAATATAATGTCATATTAACTAATAGAATTCATGTATTTCATCGAAAAATTCAAATTATATTTATTTTAACATTTATAATACCAATTATTTGATTCTTTCACTAATAAGGAAAATACTACATCATATTGTCTCATAAATAATATTAATTATTAAATGTTTAAAAATTAAAAATAAAATACCATTATATAGGAAATATTTTTAGTTGTCTAATGAATATTTATAGTCTAAAATATAACATATATAACCCTATGTAAACTTTGTTTTTTTAAATGATATATGCTTATGTCATTTTTTGTATTTACTTTAACCTAATTAATATAAAGTGTCCCTATCACCTACATGAGGCTCCATGGGGTCCTAAAATCGACCCAAAGATTCCCATGGTCTGACATGTATCCACCAATAAGTTTAGGACACGTTTCAGGGTAATTTATTGTTATTATACTTTTATTTTTTACCATTTGTTTCCGGATTTACCCTATTACAATGATAAATAAAATTTTAACCGAAGTAATTATTCAAAATGTCTAAAAATGAAAGTTATCTATTTACACAATTTGGATATCCTGATTCCAAATATGAAATCAATTTTTCCAAATTCAAAACACAGAAGTGGCAGAAATTAATTTAAAATTAATTTCCGTTGTTAAAACAAAAAGAGTGTTTTTAAAAGATAATAACTATAAAAAGATTGACACTTGTTTATGTCCGGTTTAATTGTTAAATTATGTACAATTAAAAAAATTGTATTAAATTTAAAAAATATATTCTATATATAATTTAAAACCACTCATATTCATAATTTATCAATATTAATTATTTCGATAAAAAAATTGTTTTAATAAAAATTTAGTAAATTCCAATATTCATCAAAATATAAAAGTTATCTGAAAAGTACCAAAATTTCTTCCAAGGATAATTTCGATATTCTGAATCCAAAAATGAAGTCCATTTTAAGAGATAATATTTATAATATTTCATAAATTATGTATTACGATACATAATGGCTAGTTTGATTGGTTACGACGTGTGTTAGAACTCGAAGTTGCGTACAACACACACTACTGTATTATTCAAAGAGAAGTGTACCGTGGAAGCTTGGGGTGTTACATTATGAGTTATAATGATTTGAAAAAAAATCAATTATTTTATTTATGAAAAAAAATAAAATCCATTGTTGGCCCACGCCAGCCACTATTATGATTTGCCTATGAAAAGAACACCCTCCCAAGCTCAACTATGGTAACATATTTTTAATCTGACTCACAGTTCATAAGTTTTAAGAATTTGAAAAATAAAATGATTTTATTTAATTATTTTAATTACAGTTATTCCATTTTCATGTTTCTCACTAGAGTCCAATGTCAACATAACTTATGTCACACCTAGTGTAAACCCACAATCATGAACACAATTGTTCCCTTGGATTAATAATCTAGTAACCCGTTTATGAGTTATTTACATTTTCTGGAAAACCACTCATGTGTTTTATTTAAAACATTACATTATTTTGGGGGACCTTATAGGCCCACTGGGTCTAGGAATCACATATTGTCTCAGTACCTGGTCTTGGAATAATCCCATATAATTTAAAAATGATTGCATTGAATTTTGGGGCATTATAGTGGTCTTTCTAGGTAGAATTTACTACTAATGAAATGATTTTCTATTGTAATTTGTATTCCAAATATTCCATTTCATATTCCATTTTTCCTCAATCATGGATCATGTTTTATTATAATTAATGTCTAATGAACATCTAGGATATTTTATTTTACTAAAGATTATAATATTTTATATTTAGGGTATAATTTTCAAATTTTATGGTCATTACCGTATTTCATTATGATCATGTTATGGTTGGTATCTCTTAAGTATTCCATTATTTATCGTCTAATCTCACCTAGTTATTATGATTTTCCCTAGGTTTTTAAAAGTTAATTTAGTATGATATGTCTAAAATAGTTCGAGTCGAGAACAAATAAGTGAGAGTTAATGTTGATGTTTTATTAACCATATTTTCATGTTTCCATGTTTCAAAAGAAACTGAACCCATTTTGTTCAAATAAATATTTATATATTTATATGTAATAAATATGTATGAAAATATTGGGTTGTTTTAATTCGTCTCAGAAAATGGTTCAATTAATCATAGAAAACTGGGATGATAAAACACTTGTATGAACCCTGATGATAAGTCTATTTATAAAGTAAAATCCTATAAATTTAGTGAAACTCATGAATGTCCTAGAACTAAACCTATGTTTTGAAATATTGGAATTTTATAAGTACTTTCCCGTGATAATATGGATTCCAACAATGATTAGTATTTATCACACTATGATTTTTGTTTTATTCAATGGATGGGATTCAAAGGAACCATGATATTGGTGAATAATTTTTTCAATGTAATGAGTTTCCTTTTAAGAAATTCAATGTTATGTGATATGGATTGGAAAATATTTTTTCAATTCTCATACAAAATTCTCTTTCTATGAATAATATTGGTTTAATAAATGAAAAAAGATGGGAAAATTCTATTTATTTATTCATGAGGTAGTTTCATCCTTCGTTAAGTAGATAGTTTGACCCACTACTGTCTATGAATTGAAATACTACCCCTAAAAGTATATTTTTGTTTTTTCTATGTTCCAAACAAGTGAAACTGAAAAATATTGTCTATATTTTGGAAGGTGAAGAAGATAAATGGTTGAATCTCATGAAGAATAATTGACAATGAGATGAAATTTACTCCATGGAGAGGGAATAGTTCATGGACTTATTTTCCGATAGTCATTTTCATTATTTTATTTATAACAAAATTTAAATGTAAATACTTGAATTAATGAAAAAATATGATGACATTATTTACAATATAAAAAAATCAATAATTGCGAGGTATGATTTAGGTATTGTCATCAAACATAATATTAGGGTTGATTGATTATTGAATGTCTTAAAACAAATTCAAGAAAAGTAATTATCCATAGGAGACATTATTATATTTGAAGAAATATTTATTTGTTTCATCATGGTTGAGGTAGATATTGATGTTCTGCTTCAATCTCATGGGTCTGATAAGAAGATAATGAATAATGTCATCGTAAAATTTAAATACCCTAGAGGAAAAAGGCAATATATTTTTTCTCTAATTATGTGAAGAAACCTAGATGAAATTTTCTTTAAGGGATCTATTAGATGCTTCAAGAATTTGAATAAAGGTAATTAGAAAATTTAATGGTGAGAAAAAATTAGCTAATGACATGAATATTGAGATGTATTCATATAATTAACCCCCAAACATCAATGATTCATGAATATTGAAGGTGGTACTTAAACTAATTGGTTACCAAATACAATGGTTAATAACAATGATTGATGTTAGTAATATCTAATTTCCAAATTCAATGGGAAATATAATTTTTTCACATTTCACAATGTGGTGTATGAAAACAATGCGGTGAATAGTACACATATCATCCACTCTAAAATAGATAGTGTCATATTTGAATCTAGAACATTCCATTCTTATATTTATAAGGAATTTTATAGGGGTATCATTATATCATCTCAATAATTCAATGTTGATTTAGATGAGAAAAAAACTATTGGAATAATGGTTACATCTTATATTTATAATTCTTATCTGGTTGAAGTCTGTGGAAACTTTATCCCTTTAATTCTTCATATCCTTACTTTATTTTAATTTTATTTTATTCTTATCATGTTTTCTATTTCTCTATATGGAGATGAAATTAATTACATTGATAGGGAATTCCAATTTTATATTCTAAATGAACCTGAGATCTTTTATTGAAGAAATGATGAATATCAAATAATAATGCAAATTACCTCTATCTTGTTGGTATTAATTCCAATAAATAATTATTATTTATCTTCAACGAATGTTGAGAAGATCAATATTATAGATACACCTATCATATATGAGTTTGTTAATTTATCTTTGGATTATTACTCTAGTATTTCACCATATCATAATGTTGAATTTCTATTTTAACTTATACATGATTATATACCTATTTCAAAGAATCCTTATTGAATGGACCCAATTGTGTTTTATAAATTGAAGATGAACAGTGTGAAAATAATTAAAAATAAGTTCATACACCCTAGTTCGTTAACTTAGGTGAACCTATACTCTTTTTTTAATGAATAATTGATCAATGGGAATTTGAAATGATTATTGAGAACATAAATAGATTAGTATTAAGAGCACATATCATCTTCCCCATATTGAATAATTATTTTGTCTACAACATAAAGCTGTATAAATTTTACATAACCGATATTTATTTAAAATATCATCAATTATCATTCGAGAAGTGAGATATACCCAAAACAAAATTTCATATGAGGTATGGACACTTTGAATTTATTTTTATGCCTTTTAGAGTTACTAATTTTCCTAATATCGCAAGAATTAAGTGAATAGTGTCTTTAGATATTATCTTGATTTGTTTTTTATAGTATTTATCGATGATATTGTATTATATTCAAATAAAAAGAATGAATTTGAAGATCACCTAAGGATTGGAATGATGAATTTAATAAAGGAGATTATTTATTAAAAATATAAAAATTATGACTATTGGATTTGGAATATTTAATTTTTGCGTCATATAAACTCACATGAGGGAATGTTAGTAGATTCTTCAAATGAAAAATATTTTATGAAATGATAGTGGCCAAACATAATAATAGAAATATATAATTTTCTTTGTATGGATGGATATCATTGATGTTTTTTGAAATATTTTTCATTATTGTCTAATTTTATCACCATTTTTACTTCTCATGGAGTTATGTTAATATAGATAGAGTAATGTGAAAAAAAATTCAACGAGCTAAAAAGATGGCTGGTCAGTTCACCTATGCTCAAACTACCCTAGAGAGGAGAACGGTTTATCATTTATAGTAATGTATTAATGAAGGGATATGGATGATTTTTCATGATATATGAGAATTTTTTAGAATATGATCCATCAGAATTGATGGTTCTTCAGAAAAATTAACCAAATCATTATTTGGAGTTAGGGGTGTAAATATTATCATTAAATATATTGAGGAAATATTATTATAGGGAAAAATGAGATACAAATATGAAAAAAAGATCAAAGTATATATTCACATAACAAGAGTCTAATGTGTATCGAAGATGATAAATGTAGTTGATTAATTATTAAGACTACTAAATAAATTACCATAAATGTAAATTAAAATAGATGGAGGATTATTGTGTTAGAAGGATGATTCTAGCCTATCTATGATAAATATCAAAAAATAAAAAATATTTATGGATTTTCATGTATGGACCTAGAAATCATAAATGATGGGGAGAATACTTATCTAAATGAAATGCGTTTTCATACAACATTCCATGTGTCCATTATAGAGTCACATAAAGATTATATAGATCTATAAAAATATGGTGATAAATTTTCCTCAGTTCATTTTTTAATGTTATTGAATAATAAGTTTCATGTACAGTGTTTTAGTTTCTTATATACCAGATTTCATGGTGGAACTATATGATGCCTGTCATTGTTCTTCATTCTTTATTAATCATAGATGTAACAAAATGTATAGTTACATAAAATTGTATTTATAGTAGGATGGATGGAAAATATATATTATTTTTATTATTTATTGAGGCTTGTTATGTCTTCATGTAAAGGTTGAGAGACAAAACTATTGTGAATTTTTCAATTATTACACATACTAGAATAGAAATGAAAAAAAAACCACATATTTTTTCATTAAATATACCTGAACATATGAAGGTATTAATTATCTAAGGATTTTTGTCGTTCAGCTTACCAATTTCACACACATTATTTCTAACGGGGATTATTTCTCTCTAGATAAAGATGCCAAAATATGTATTAATGATTCAGTAAGATTGCATGGAAAAATATTTTCAATTGAATCTAAGTGTGATCTAAGGAATACCCTAATGATCATGGGAATTTTTTAGTGGGACATAGATATAGAGTAATGTTTCAATACTCATTTTTATGCTCAGATCGATGTAATGTCTGAGAGAACCATTCAAATTATAGAACACATATTGAGGGATTTATTTGTGGATAATGATGGTAGTCTGTTTCATCAATTACATTTTCTTGAATTATCTTATAACAATAGCTTTCAATTTATCATTAAAAATGATTATGATAAATCCCCATATAGTTATAAGTTTAGATATCCAACATAATTAAATGAAGTTGCAAAAATAAATCTATTACGACATGCTCTAGTGGAGTAAATGGAATGTATGGTTATATCTATTAAATAGCTCTTAAATGTATTTCAAAGTCAATAAAAATTTATGTTGACAATCAATGGAGATACCTAGTGTTTCAGATTGGTTATGAGGTATTTCTAGTTTTATATACCTTTAAGGGACTAATAATATATTGAATGAAGGGAAATATAACAACATAGTAAATTATTCCATTTTAAATTCATTATTTTGTTGGGAAGGTTGATTATCAATTAGAACTTCCAATGAATCGATATCAATCTATTGATGAGTTCCATGTATACCTCATGGATAATTACATAACTAATCATTCACATGTACTAAATTCGGGGATCGTACTAGTTGAAAAGGATCATTCTTTTAAGGAATAATATTTATATATTTTAGATCATATGGATAATGTTCTACAAAATATGTCAACATGAGTAGTTAATGTTTTGTGGTTAAACCACCAACTCAATAAATCTACATGGGAACCTATGTATGTGCCAAAGGATAAGTGTCCTTATTTTATTATTTTAATGAATAATTTTGCGGGTAAAATTTACATTAATGAGGGTATAATGTAACACATTGATATTTAAAAAAAATTTAACTATAAGTAATTATATTTCTTCAATAGCTTGTGTTGTATGCAACAACTAGTTGAAATTAAATGTGTTACCTTAATATATAACTCTTATTCTTGAGAAATTATATTGATATTTATTAATAGTAATAAATAAATTTTAAAAAATTCATGGTTTATAAATTTTAAAATAAATTCATTATCCATAATATTATTATCTTTTATAAAAAAAGCATTTTAAAATAAATGTTATGTTTTCTAAAATGAATTATCTAGGAAATGAATTTTATATAAATATATTAATCTAATATTTTTGTTTAATTTGAATTACATTTATATATTATTTATCTAATCTATTATTTTTAACATTCAACAAATATTTATCTAATATTGGATGAGAATAAATCAACTTTTATGCGTAAAAATGTAATTTTTTTTAAAAAACATCGGTTTGACTGTTATTTAATACATACATTATTATTAATTCTATCCATATAAAATAATTTAACTGGATATAATTATTTAAAAATTTAGAATAATTAGGTTCATATTTGGTAATTATCAACTTTTATTTGTCATCAATATGAAATGTAATTATGGTAAATGTTATTACCTCGAAAAAGGGAAAAATAGGTTAAAAATGATTTAAAATAAGTGATGAGGACATAAAATTTCATATTATTGATTATCAAATGAATTAAATTCAATCCTTAACACATAAGGTTATAATGTTACATATTTAATGGACACTTTTCCAAAAAAACACATAAATAGTGTTCCAATCAAGGAATGTTAAAAATGTACAAATCGTATTTTTAATAAGTTTAATATTTTTAATATATGGAGAACCATAATACACCCAAAAATATAAATATTTTTTTGAAATATTTTATATTTATCTTTATCATGTTACTTTATTTATAATTTTTTAAAATAAACTAATTACCCAAAATTCATACCTAATGTCGGTTCATTAATTATGAAATTAAGAGAAAAATAAAATAAAATATATTGAAAATCATAAAAGTATAATAATATATGAAATTTATGGTTTTCTACGAATTACATAAATACATTGACATATTATGTATTTAATAATGTATTTTATTGCAATTTTACATGTTTTCTAGTTATTTTTAAAAGGGAATATATATTGAATAGAATGACAATTGAAAACAATAATATTTTATGGAGTCAATATTTAATTAAATTCTTCAAAATTAATAATATTATTTTAAATTTTTTTAAGTGGTATTTTATTTCATTTTTTTAACATTTATGGTCTAATTTACTTCGTATGGTTAAATATTACAATAAATTAACATCTTAAAATTTGTTATTGTTATAAAATTAAAATAGTTTAACAAAGTATTAATAAAATGGAAAAGGATTAAAATAATACTAAAATAGGCCTAAAGTATATTTTTTAATGATATTATGAACATATAATAACTTATCTTATAATCAATTTCATTTTTGTGGTATTTGGACAGAAATTAACTTTATTATAATTTAACATTTTTAGAAATTCGAAATGTTCTAATCACCTCAATTTTAAAATGGAACCTCCTACCTCACTACTTTACTTCACATTGAGCCTTAGTTCTTGACCATACCAAACAAATTTAACATTTTAGCTTCCCAAATAATCAATTGAGATGTATAATTCTTCCCAAAAGTCAAAATCTAGATCACATCATAGTAAATCAAAATGATATGATTCAATGAAGATGTAGTCTCTCTAACCAATATCAATATTTTTCTACTCGTAATTACCTCTTATAAATCATAGAAATTTTCCATAAAATACAACCTTTTTTATATTAAATATACTACAATGTAATTATTATTATTAAATAATCATTATACATCCTCATTCCCATCAAAAAAGAAGTTAAATTATCAATCATGTGTACATACTCTGTACCATCTGCACATAACGATACAAATAATTTTTCATCTCCATATTATACGGATTTGTATTATAATGGAATTGATTAAAATATATTTAATACTTATGATTTTTGAAATATTAATTACTATATAACTTTTATTAATTCAATAAATCAAAATATTGAAACAACATTCAAGTCTACTTACAACCTACTGTCTCCAGATAAAGTTCAATTTATTTTTCTCTTTCTAATTATTACGAATGATTATAAATATGTACAAAAATATTATATATTATTTGTATAAAATGATTAATTTAAAGTTAAATATTATACCAATTTTAATTTGTGTGTCCCAACACTACGGAATAAAAACATGATTAAAAACTGAAGCATTTATCACCCAGAACAGTTGTTTTAAAAAAATTAATAAATGTGTGATAAGATGTTACAAATAAATAAAAAATTATATGTTATATTTAATGTTATGGAATAAATTTATAATAAAAGAATAACTGTTATATAATTTTATTACCATAATGAATGAAAATTAAGACTTGAGGTAATAGATTATTGCACAATCTAATTATTATTGAAGAATTTTTATATTTAAGACACCATTGGAGAATAATTCAAATAAATTTCCTTATTTTGTAAAAATGTATTAAACAATACTTTGAATAATATCCTATATTTTTAATGCCATTTTTACACAGATGTGACATTTTACTAAATGGTTTGAATTGAATCATTGTATAATTTTCCAAATAAAGAACATTGTGGTATTACTAACAAAAAACGAAGGGTTATTTATTATTCTATATAGAGAGAGTGTATTTTATTGTTTTCATGATTTTTTAAGGTATTAAAACATTCATTACATTATAACATGGTTGTTTCCAATTTTTTCTTTAATAATTTATTGGAATTTAAATAATTCACAAATTGAGAGGAAATTCTTTTCACGAATTATTACAAGTGATCCTTAAAAATATTTTTGCATCTAAGACATTATTATTTTACATTACTTATTATTTAATAGGGATATTATCCAATTATACCATGATTAACATTTAGATGGATGGTTTTTTTATCATTCCCTGATGTTTATGAATCCCATTGTTATTCCCTGGGTAATGCAATGTTGATATGTCATTAAAACACATTTATTTTCATCAGTTTTGATATAATGAATGCTTTATGTTGTTGAGGAAAACATATGTACGTTTTCAATTATGTTATAGGGGTGCCTATATCTTCCACCAATTCATAAGTTAAAAGTTTATATCTCACTAGATAAAATTTTATATAATGGGGAATGAAATTTATTTAGTAAGAAAGTGTTGGAATGGGTAGTGGACCCGATTCACTAAGACAAGGATAGAATTAGGATTGAAACTAACTCAATATAGGACCTATTCACTATTATAGTCTATAGAATTTATCCTTGACTTCTAATGAAATTAATTTATAAACATATGTGTATACTAATAATTCCATCTCCTATACATTTTTTTGTTCTCTAATCACTCATGTTCTTTTATGATTAATGTCTTATAAAATTATATGATTAATTATATAACTAGATATTATGGTCTCTGTTATAAATGGATTTATTTTATAATTTCAATTTCTCGTTATTATACCCTTATGCTCGGGTTATTATTGATATCTTCCTTGGTTACCCTTACTAAAAATTGTATCTCACCCTATTGAAATGATTCATTTCACAATAATATGATGAAAGATATTGAGTATGATATATCAAAAAGGGATCTAGTTATGAAAAAATAAGTGGGAGAGGATGTAAATGTTTTATTAAATATTTTTATTTTGTTTCCATCTTTCAAAACACAATATTCTGATTGGTTCTTATGTAGTTTTGTAATGAATATTCATCTATTTAGAATTAATAACTATGTAAGAAAATCTTGGACTATTATATTACCCATTATAGGCTTACAAAAATATGGCTTCATGATATTTAACAAAACTCTCCTGTATGATGGGTTACACCAAAAAACATACAATTTTGTGCTCATATCTTTATGTATTCATGTACACTACAACACAATCAAAAAAATTCCACCTCACACATTAGATATTTCTCTAAAAATTCTTTCTAACTCCCAATATACTGATCCAAGGATCAGTGATCCTATAATTAAACCTCACACATAGCCTTTAAAATATTATTCTTGATATCATCCTAATAATTTGGTAACACCCTCTTACATTGTCTAGTGAAAAAACAACCTCATGTATTCATGAATCAGATGACATCAACTCTCAGATCAACCCCCAGAAAATATTTCCTTAAAACTCTTTCATTTTATTCTCATTAATCAAAATTCATCTGTAATGATTCTTTTCTATACATACATGGTACAATAATCAATAAAGAAATTAAATCAATAAGTTAACTCCTGGTCGAAATGTGAAAACCTATGAATCCTAGTTTTTATAATAACTTATTTCTAATTAAACACTTCAAAACAAATTTTAAATCCCGAAAAACTAACCTAATAGTTTGTTGTTTGGGGTATGATAAATATAAAATAGGGGGAAAATTTTCGTTTAAAATAAATATAATAATTAATTAATAAAATTGGGTAAATGATTTTTAAATTATGTTTTAAGAGACCATAGATATCCTTACCTATTTTTTCGAATGTTTAACATATTATTCATTAGAATTTTATATAGAGAATATATAAAACACCATTTCATAAATAAACTAGTAAGAAAATACAATTTTAATATTCCAAATATTATTCCTGGTTACAGATATCCTAATGGACAAGACCTCTTTGGTCCATTCCATTGCTAAAATATGGTGTTTGAGGTGTTTTGGGTGGTTAATGTGACTAATCATCAACACTATTTAAAACGTACAGTTCGTTGAACAGTGTTTCCAATTTTTTGAACAATATTATCAGAGAGTCATCAATCGGTGAGTAATATATTCCATTGATTCAACTTTCGGCCAGTCATCTGTCGGTGAGTCATCTGTCGGTCAGTCATTTGTCAGTGATATATTTCTCGGTGATTAATTTATTGGTGAGTGATATTTTTGTGATTCACCTATTGTTGAGTTATCTCTCAGTGATTCATCTATCGGTTAGTCATCTGTCGGTGAGACATTTGTGAACAGTGTTTCCAGTTGCCTATAGTTTCGCCCCATTTACACTTTCATTCATGTAAAATGCATTTAAAGCCTTATTTTAAGGCATTTAAGACTGATTCCAAGATCTTAACTAATATATTTATTTTCCTAAGGCTTGGGATGCATATTCGTGGTCAAACCATGCGGTTTAATGTGATCTGAGTTTAAGGGAATATCTAGTATATCTTCAATCAGAGCACCATTATATATTCTAATGGGATGAGATATCTTCTTCCATTGTTATTCTATATTTTTCTCTGGTGTGAGAGGCTCATTACTTACTTTCTTACCATAGGATTGGTGTTATCTAACCATAATACTTGGATCATTTCTCCTTGATGTTTCTTCGTTCTAAATGTTCACCCCCAGTTTTGGTGAAAGCAGCAAGTGTTGATCTGTCATCGAAAGAAGGTACGATCTCCCTCCATTCATGTATTTTCCACGATCCCTATTCTCCCATTTATCCTTAAACTGTTTGGTCATGTGATCTCCATGGTTCTGATGTAGTTTTCATGGGTGTCGATTGGTAAGATCATGTTGCGCTCTCCTCAAGTGGATGCAGTTGTCGTGGGGGAGGCAATCATAATTTGTTGTGTGGATAGTTCTCGTATAAAGAACATCAAGAACCATTTGAGTTAGAGACTTCTTGGATTCTCTATTCTATGATCTGAAACTACATAGTTAACATGATTCGTCCCATTATATCACAATGAAATTAATGTAGTGAATTTTTAAACCAAACAAAAAAATTTGGAACCGATCGTTTGTTATTGCCTCTTGTTTTTATAGAGAGTGTGATATCTATGATTTACATTTTTAACATGTCATTCTTGATGTAAATTGTTAATGAATGTAAACTGGGATTAATTATTATTATTTTTTAATGATAAATAGGCATGTGAATTAATCTAATTTTAGTTGTTTTAATTTGATGTTAATCAAACTGATGTAGTAAGAATGTTTAGTTTCCTCAGATAGCTTACATTTTAGGTTTCCCGTAGTAGGAACCTAAAAATAATAAATAGGTTAATTCCAGATGGATTAAATAACTATAATCTTTATAAAAAGATAATTATAATTAATGTTATGAGTTACCCTTTTGCTTGTAAGGCTGAGTGCCATGTGCTTTGGAGCCATGAGTGCTCATTATGTTTGAAGTTTGGATACCTTGATTAATTTCCAAAATCCAAATTGATATGACGTTTTTTTCTTCTACATGTGTTGTGATGTGATCTAAGATGTATGTCTTTATATGTTGGGGTAGGGAGGCCCATTGGTTGTGGAAGCAATTGATGCCTAGGATGGCGAGATGCATTTTTTTATGCATGTTGGTGTCAGGAAGAACACTGGAGATGATGAAACTGGTTGTATGTGACTGATTGGATGTTTTCTAAATCTAGTTGGTTGTTTATCTACTTTACATTCCCATGTTCTCAAGGAATCCAGTATTTCTTACCCACCTTCTAAAAGAGGTGAAGACGCGCGAGGTATGCCACATTCTATCCGGGTTTAGCATCTCGAGTGAGGAAGGGTCTACGCTCCTTCTATAGGTGTAAAAGACATTATGTGTAGTTCATATACTCACTGAGTTAATCTCCCTCTTGGTAAGTAGCTTATAATGTTTTTCTAGAATGCCACAGAATTTGGGAAAGTAAAATTCAATAAATAGATTATTGATTAAATGATGTCAATACATGGCGTTGGATCTTTATGGGATTTAATACTGAGGTGGAAATTTAAAGGAACGGTGGATATTTGGTTGTGAACATAATGAAATATAATGTGGAATTGTTAATGGATAATTAATGTATAAAGAATTAATTGACATATAGTTAAACTTATAAAAGGAAGAAAGTAATATAATGTAACCTTTTAAATGGTTGTGTGCTAATAGGAAACCTAATCTCAGTAGTGGAAATCGTGAGTTAAGAGACATTTGCTGTAGTTGATCCTAAGAATAGGTTATTCCCTAGTGTGGTTCTAAGCTGGAGTGTTTTATGTACTTTTTTTGTTTCTAGAAAAATCCACATGTGTTTCTTTTGGGAGACTGACATGTTGTGGATTCTGATCCCGAGGAAGGGTGTTATCCCCAACATTCTGGTGGGAGGATGGATGGCTATGTACCCCCTTTAGCCCAGTTCTCTTCTCTTGATAGTTACATATGCTGGTAGGAAACTTGTTTAGTTATCCCAATATATGTGTGTAGATATTTGTAATGGATTGTGGGTATTCACACTCATATATCTTGGATATAGTTTTCCATGGACTACTATAGGTGTAACATGTATAGGTTATGATGGCTTGAGGATCGTTACTCGATGAATGGACTATAATGGCTTGAGGTTTAATACCCGACATACGATACATGTTATGTGAGCTGTGGTGGCTCCATGAAAATACCTGGTTAAATATGACATGTGGACATGGTGGTTTTGTTGCATGAGGTTCATGTTGTGGTGCTACACCAAGGTATATTCGAGATAGCTGTTTTGGAGAGAGATTTCTATGAACATTCGATGTTCTGGAAAAGAGGAAAACCAATGAGGGAAGTGGAACCGGGGTACCCTTGATATTTTTTTATATTTTATAATATTTTATACAATACTTAGTGAGAGTAGCCATAGTGAGGAAGGGAACTTAGTGTACTCATTTAGATGAGGAGTTAGTTTAACTTTTTGCTCAATGTGCTTTATCATGTTTTCTTTACTTTTGCACATGAGGCTCTAGGGATGATCCAACTGAGTATATTGTAATACTCAACATATGTATACATATAAATTATTTCTCAGGTCACATTGATAAGGTTGGAGATCATGATGGGTACTACTATCTTGGGGATGTAGAAGCTATCCGAGCTTCATGGTTGTTTTTTTTTAATTTCATTTGGTACTTGTAGTTTTCACTTTCAGTGATAATAGTCATTTCTTGTCAATATATATGTGAAGTTGGGTTTTATTTTATATTTTAGTCTATGTTAGAGTGGGTCGGTGCATGTCTTATATCTTTCCTTCTAATGTGTTCTTCTAGAGGGAAATGAATCTCATTTTTTTGTTTATTATACCTTTTGTGGTAGTCTCTAACCTAGGGCCTACTGAAGGTAGGACATGGGGGAAACTATCTACCTTGTCACATTTCCAGCCTTGGAGTGGAAAACCTTATGGGGAGGTGGTCATGACAGAGTGGTGTTAGAGGTCTAGTTGAGGGATAAGATAGAGTTTTGTGTTAGGTACAACTTAGCTTGAATGGGTTGGTTGGGAAATTGTGTCAGTCAATTTTATTAAGTGATACAAAAACTATATTCTAGTTCAGAAATAAGTGTTTGATGTCTCCTAAAACTATATTCCCAGACCTTTAATGTTTATAGTGGATACTAAATGAGGCGATACTGGTTGCAGGGGTAGAGACGCAAGAAATGATCATGCATCATTCTTCTTTTGTTCTTGAGTTTCAATGGGTGGACCTTGGAAAATTATAATATAAAATTAATAAAAGAATAAATTAATTAATTAATTTGGGTCTCTCATAATACAGGTATAGGAGCTCTAATTGTTTTTTATTTTGTAGGAATGGCTCTAAGTCAATGTCCCTATCAGGTTTGTGCAGAAGATGTACAGTTGGTTGGGACAGTTGATCACCTCATGGTAGAGGTTGATGATGACAACAAATAGAAGAAGACACTCCATGTGTTTCAGCACCAGAGTCTATATATTTATGAGGGATCTGTTTTAGATGCATTTATGGGAGGCTAGTTGGAGGAGGTTGAGATATCCTTCAGTTCGATCCAAGATCTGAAGTAGCACTGAGTTTCATTGGTTTTGAAGATGTTTTGTGGGGTAGTGAGGAAGTGGTGGTTCTTGTTACTCAGGGATTGTGTGGAGTTGCCGATCTCATGTGATGAGTTCCAAGACATGTTCTGAGTTGAGTTATTTATTTGAATGTGAAGGATTCTTGTCACAACAGCTACATACCCTTCGACTGTGGAGCTCTAGTGTCCTAGAGTTTTGAATCCATTTTGAGAACATTTTACGATATGATTCAGACCTATTGCCAGATGAATAGTCCAGGGTGAGGAATTTTGAGGAGGCTGTGCATGCAGAGATCCATCACTTGGTCACTGCATTTATACTGAAAAATTATCTTGAAGTGTTGGAGAGGGTAGAGGTCATCGAGAGGAAATTATCCAAAACAGGATACTCATGATATGAGAGTCATCATGATTACTTATATAGAATATATGTGTTCTGGGGTTATCGGTTTTTAGGGAAGAAGTGTTTTCATTCGACTGAGGGTAGGTCCAAGCCCTCAGCATCTTGTTTACCCCTGGGTTGGAGGCTCGCAGGTATATACCAAGGGTTCAAGTGCTTGATTTTATTTTAGAGGTCATTTTCATCAGCAGCGAGAGTGCCTGAACTTTTAGAGTGGTCATCGTACACTAGGTTTTCTTCTCCAAGTTCCTCTATCGAAGTAGTTATATTCGAGGTAGCAGTAGCAGGTTACACCAACTTTGGATTGGTAGATAGTATATGGTGCGAGTAGATGACAACATTGTGATTCTCCATGTCATCATAGAGCAATGCATGTCCATGGTGGTGGTATTTATTAGTGTCAGATAGGTCATGGAGAAGGTCTTGGTAATGTTCATGCATTAGTGTTTCCAGCACTGGGTGAACCAGACACCGTTCAAGGTATCCTTTGAATTTTTTCTACATGGTTGTATACTTTGATTCATTAGATAAACACTCCTTTTTTCCAACTTACCGTGTCCATTATTTGGGACTTGATATAGAGGGGCTTCTAGAGCCCTTGGTGTTGACCATGCCAGTTGGTGGTCGAGCAGACTTGTTTAATGTCTGTAAAGATAATGATATTTTGCTGGGGTAGAACAACTCTTGGGGATATTTTCTATGTTTATGGATACAACCATGAAATGTCATCATAGGCAAGGATTGGTTTTATTCGGTGTAGTCTATCATAGATTACTTCTGATGGTAGGTGGTGTTCATTGATGCTGATGGAGAGCATGTGGTGTTTGTTGGTGAGTGAGACCCTCATACGGGTCAGAGTCATGTTCCATACTTATCATCCTTGTTGGATTATCCAATACTGATTTATTCAGAGGTTTAGTAGTTGGAGTTTCTTAGTTCCGTAGAAGAGTACTCTGATGTCTTTACAATAGAGGTTGTATCATTACCCCATCGACGAGAGATTGAGTTATGTATCAAGCCAAAAAAATAGGGTCTCTCTTATCTCTATGTATCCATATTAGATGTCCCCTTTTGAGTTACGGGAGCTACGTATATAGCTCAATAGTCTATTAGAGTGATGTTTTGTTCAACCAAGTGTGTCACTTTAGGGTGAACCAGTTTTGTTCATGATGAAGGCTCTTAGTAATTTGCAGTTGTATATCAATTATTATCGCTTAAACAATGTGAATGTTAATAATTGTTATCCAATTTTTTTGATTAATGATTTATTTGATCAGTTAAACGTTTAAAGTAGGTTTGTAAAGATTGATTTGCGGTTAGGATATAATTAGATCCGTGTGAAGGATGAGGATATCCCGAAGACTACTTTCTATTGTCATTATGAGAAAAACATGTTTTTTGTAACAGTGGTTGGTGTGGGGAGTGATCCGGTTGTTTTCATGGGATGATGACTGATATGTTCCATAGTTCCTAGATAAATTCATGGTGTTTTACATTGACAACATCAATCTATACTTCGCTTCTAAGGCGGATCATGTAGAATATCTACACACTGTTTTGGGAGTTCTTCGTCAACATCAGCTGTTTTGAAAGTTGTCGAAGTGTGAGATTTGGTCTCAATATGTTCATTTATTGGGGAAGGTTTTATCTTAATAGGGAGTATATGTGGATCCGTCGATGAAAGAATTAGTTGTATATAAGGTGGCCCCCAAGAGATTAGAAGGGGTGTGAAGATTCATTGGTCTTTCCGGCTACTAAAAGAGGTTCATAGCCAATTTTTCTCGATTTTTGAATCCTTTGAAAGAATTGAACATGATGGATAAGGCATTCACGTGGTGTGATCTATGTCAAACAAGATTTTTGTATCTAGAGGAGATATTTGTAAGTGATCCAATTCTTTTTCTTCAATGAGGGGGAGTTTAATTTGATGTTTTCTGTGATTCTTCCCATAAAAGTTTTGGTTTTGTTCTGATGCAATAGATATCGGTTCATTTCTTATGGGTGTAGTTAGTTGCATCCCCATGAACAGAACTATACTACGCATGATTTTGAGTTGGTCGTCGTGGTGTCTTCTTTGATTTTTTAGAGACATAACCTCGTTACTGAGTGCATTGTGGTTTTCACCTATCATAAGAGGGTGAGGTATGATTTCTTCTAGAAGGAAATGAACTTGTGGTAGTGTTGGAGAATGGAGATTATACCAGAAGAAGACATTGATATTTTTTATACACCTAGAAAATAGAATGTTGTAGTTGATGGATTGAGTAGGAAGTAACCTAGTAATGCAGTTAATGAATCTGGTGATTCTTGGACAATAGTGGAAGACCTTCCAACATTGCATCTCGATTTGGGATATGTTGGGGGTAGAGGTTGTCTTTTCTAGATGATAGTATATACATCTCTGGTACATTAGGTGGATGAGTCCTAGTTGGGAGAAATGTAGGTGGAGGTCTGGAGAGACCAAGTTGTTTGTTGTGAGGCCCTTGATGATTGGTCTGATAATGAACAACATCGAGTGTTATACAGGGGAATGATTTTTTTTCATTTGTCTATGTGTGAGATGGTTCCCATATAGTTCCATAGTTTCCTTTAACGGTACATCATGGTGTGAAAAAGATGTACTGAGCCTTGAGGATTCAGTTTTGGTGGCAAGGGATGAAGTGTGCAGTTGCAGTGATTGTGCCTCGATGTTTGGTCTTCCAATAGATGAAAGTTGAGCATCGTGTCCCTAGTGGTTTTCTCAACCATTATATGATCCTTATTAGAATTGGGATGGCATATTAGTGGACTTTGTTACTGGTTTACCTCGAGAATAGGGAGGTCATGACACTTTTTTGGTGCTAGTGTTTCATTTAAAAAAATCATCCCACCTTATAGGGAACATGGAGTCATGATCAGTGGATGTTTTGTCAACACAGTATCTGGATGAGGTGTAGAGACTTCATGTAGTTTAGAGAATGATAATTTCTTATCAAGATCATTGTTTTACCTCATGGGTGTGGAGAGGTATCCATAATTATTTGGGTTCTCTTCAATTCTTTAGACCAAATTTTAATACCTAGAGGGGTTGTCAGAGAGAGTATACCATCTAGACCCTTGAAGATATGGTGTGCTCCTGTTTTTGGGATTTTGGAGGTTTGTGGATGAGGTAATTACCCTTGGTGGAGTTTTCTTACAACAATAGTTTTCACTCAACCATTGGAATGGAACCATTTAAATCCTTGTATGGCCAAACGTTTTTTTCTCTGTTGTGCTTGACCGCGGATGGAGACTCAGCAATTCTCAGACCAGAACATTGCATAATATGACCGAGATGGTTCATATTACTCATGAGAGGATTATGGTGGCACATGATCATTATAAATCATCTTTCAATCTAAGGAGGATACCTTTGGAGTTGGGTGTTGGGGATCACATGTTTTCAAATGTGAATCCCTATTGTGGGTATTGAAGGATTGGACATGAGAGTAAGATTTCCCCTATGTTTGTTGGGCCTTTTGAGGTGTTGGATCATGTTAGAGCTGGGGCATATCATATAACACTTACCCTATAAATAATGTTGATATGTGATGTTTTTCATGTGTCACAGCTCCATCATTATCTTTATGATGACTCTCACATTATAGATTAGGGTGATATCTATATTAATGATGATGAGACCTTAGAGGAGTTTCCTATAGAGATACATGACTATAATGATAAGGCATTGTGTGGTCATGTTATACCCATGGTTTGTGCCTTTTGTCAACACAGTGGCATGGAGGAGTTTACAAGGTAACATGAGACACAGATACGTTCTTAGTACCACGAGTTTTTTAATTTTAAAATATTTTCATGTATTTATTATTCACTTAGTGGGTATAGATATTTCATGTATATGATGTGCCTTTATTCTGTTGTTTTTTGGGTCATCTCTATTTGGAGAGGTATATTGATGGGTGTTCATTCATACACCATTAATATTTCTTTATATGGTGGTTTTTAATTCATGAGGAATATAATTTTTTGAGAGGTATCAGATGTAATAGAACATACCTCACTCATCCATTCCCTTGATGAAATCTGGCGTTTGAGGTGTTTTGGGAGTTCAAAGTGACTTATTCCATATACATTTCAAAATTCCCAGTTCTGTGAAAAAAATTACCTGTTTTGTAAACAGTGTTGTCGGTGAGTCATTTGTCATTAAGTCGTTTTTCGGGGATACTTTTGTGAATAGTGTTTCCAGATTCCTAAAATTTTCCCCATTTGACGCATTATTTGAGGTAAAATGCATTAAAATCATTATTTTAAGGCATTTATGTCCAATACAATGTCCACAACTCCTATATTAATTTTACATAGGCTCAGGATGACTTTACTTTGTCAAACTGAATGGTTTAATGTGATCACATTCTAATGGTAAACCCAGTGTTTCTTAAGCTGCTACTCCATTAAATTTTTTAAATGGATGTGATATCTTCCTCCCATGTTCTACATTATTGTTCCGTAGTTCGTGACACTCTGAATATTCATTCTTCCCATAGGAGCAGTGTGAAATGACCTTAATCCTTAGATCATTTCAACTTGACGTTTTTCCTACTTCATCAACACCCCATATTTTGGTGCAAGTAGAATGTGTCAATCTGTCATCAATAGAAGGAATGATATTCCACCGTTCATATGTATTATTCGATACTTATTCTCCCATTTTTCCTTTTCATGTTATGGAATTTGATTTCCATGAATAAAATAGTGTTTTCATGGGTGTTAGTTGATGTGGTCATGCCTCAACATCCTCAGGTGGATGCAGATGTTGCGGGGGAGGAAATCGTCATTTGTTGTGTGGATTGTTCTCATATAAAGAACATCAAGAACCTTTTGAGGATGGGGATTCATGGATTGACTATTATTTTACATGAAACTATAGTGTTTTCCTGATTTATCCCCCATGATGACAATCAAATTAACATAACAAATATTTAAAATGAACAAATAAATGGTTATCGATCATATGTTATTGCCTCTTGTTTTTTAAAATATTGTGATATCTATGATGGCCTTTTTATCATGTTGTCCGTGATAGAAATTAGTAATGAATGTAAAATAGGTTTAATTGACATTAGTTTTTCAAGGTAACGAGCAATATAAATGAATTTGGTTGTTTTTGTTGTAATTTTATGTTAATAAAAATGATGCAGTATACATGTTTAATTATTTATGATAGCTTACAATTTAGGTTTCCTGTAGTTGAAACCCAAAAATAATAAATGAGTTTACTAAATATGGATAAAAAATAATTTTTTTATAAAAATATAATTCTTGGTAACGTTATTAGTTACCATATTTTTTTAAGACCAAGTGCCTTGTGCTTTGTATCAATGAGTTCTCATTACATTTGAAGGTTGAATGCCTTGTTTAAAGGAAAATATCCTAGATGATATGATGTTTGTTTCATTTTTTTGTGTTGTGATGTGAGAATAGGTGGACGTTGTGATAGTTTGGGGAAAGTATCCCCATTGGTTATGGAAGAAGATGACATGTAGGGTGGTGAGATGCATAAGTTTATGCATGCGATGGTTGGGGAAGACACCAGAGATGATGGAAGGGCCTGTATGTGATTGAATTGATTGTTTTTTAATCATGTTGGTTTTATATATTCATTACCTTCATCAATACTCACGTAATATAGTCCTTCTTACCATCCTTCCAAAAAAGGGTAAAGACATGCAGGGTACACCATGTTCTTTCCGTGTTTAGCTTCTCGAGGGAGCATGGGTCAACACTCTTGCAATAGGTGGCATGGTCATGATATTTAGTTCATCTACTCACCTAGTTAAGCCTCCTTGTGTTTAGTAGCATGGAATATTTTTCTAGAACTATTGGGAATAGGTGAAATTAATAATTCTTATAATAAATTATTGAATTAATGATGTTAACCCATAGGGATGGAGCTTCCTAGGAAGCAAAGCTGAAGCTAACATTCAATGCAACAGTGTACATTGGTTGTGATGATAAAGAAATATAGTGCGAATTGATTATGATTAATTAATGTTAAAATAATCAATTAAGGTAAAGTAAAAATGATAAAAATGGAAAAATTAATCTAATATATCTCTTTAAATGGCTGTGTGTTTATAGAATTTTTAGTCACAGTTATGGCTTCTCGGAGTCAAGATAAGATAGCTACAGTTGATTCTAAGACTAGGTTGTGACCATAGTGTGGTTGTGAGAAATAGTTTATCATTTACAGTTTGTGTTTCTATGTTCTTCCCCACCTTTTTGGTTAGGGCTACTAACACCCTGTGGATTCAGATCGATATGTGGGGTGTTTTCCCCAACATTCCAATGGGAGGATGGACGGCTGACAACCCCCTTGGGCTCAGCTCTCTTCCCTTGGTAGTTACTTGTGATGGTAGGCACAACTATTAGTTTTTATTATATATGTGTTTGGAGGGCTTCAATTGCTTGGGGTTATTCAAACACATATACTATGGATATAGATTAATATGGACTACTATTGGTCTAATGTGTATGGGATGCGAAGGCTAGAGGATCCTTACTCAGTGTGTGGGCTATAGGGCTTGAGGCTAAATACTTGATGTATGATACACATTATAAGAGATATGGTAGCTCTCGCAAACTACCTAGTTACATAGGTAATGTGGACATCATGGTTTTTCTTCACATGGTGCAAGTTTTGGTGCAATGCCCAGGTGTCTATGGGAAAGCATTTTTGGAGAGAGATTGATTAGGATGTGCGGCATTGGGGTAAAGCAGCAAACTAGTGCGGAAGTGGTAGCGGGGTACCCTTGATAATACTTATTATATTATATACTATTTTATGTGATGCGTGGTGAGAGTATCCATGGAAATTCTGGGAACGTAGTATACCTATTTAGACAATGAGTTAGTTTCATTCATTGTTTACTATGATTTAGCATGCTTTCTTTACTTTTTCATGAGAGACTGTGTACAGGATCCTACTGAGTATAATATTATACTACACTTACATGTATATATAAAATATTTTTGAGGTCACATATGGAAAGTTGGTGATCAGGCCGGTTGTAGCTATCTTGGGGTTGTACAGCTTTTTGGGCATCATGGTCGTTGTTGTTTTTTACTTTCCTTTGGTACATATAATTTTCCCATTTAGCTGTAGTAGTTCTTGTATTAAATTAAATATTTTTACATGAGTTTTCATTTATATTTCATTCTAAATTAGTGTTGGTTGTTTTTTGTCTTATCTCTCTATTTTTCATGTTTTCTCTTAGAGGGTAATGCATCTCATTTTTGGGTTTTATATAACCTTAGTGCTAGTCTCCAACCCAGGGCGTACAAGAGGTGGGAATCTTGGGTCACTAGCTCCCTTATCAAATTTATATCTTAAGAGGGGATTAACTAGTTTAGAGGGGGTTGTGACATATATAATCCTCAATGAAATTGACATTTCTTTCTATTGAGTGGTTTTTTCATGAAACCTCATTCCCTAAATTTTTTAGTTTTGAGCACTAATATTTAAATAAAAAAATGTAGTGGATTTTTAGAAACAATACTATTAATGATATTTCACTATAACTCAATATATAATAAATAATAGTATGTTTGATAAAGAATAATTTAAAATTTGTATGAATTATTTATAAAGAAGGAACGCTTTTAGTTGTAACTGAGAGCACAAGATGTACCAAGATTTTTTTGAGAACGTATATACTTATATTTGAGAATTGTTTTGAGGTGCATTGAAATTCATCCAAGGTGTATATTTATAGGCTCCAAGGTCATTAATAAACTTTTAAGAATCAATATAAGGTAATTATGTTTGTAGAATAGAAACTTATTGATAATTTTACCATAAGTTGTTCTTCTTTATAATACATTCCTTGACCCAACCCATTATCCATTAACTTCCACCGATTATAATTCATCAATTTTTATATCTAAATACAATCATATTGAAAATATATTACACTGTTTAGTTGATAGGACAGGTAGTACTGGTGCTATCATATATTTCCATGGAGATCCTGGTGGACCTATACATGCACTCCATTGGATCTCTTATAGGTTCATTACTTCTAACAGGTCACCACCTACCCGTTAAAATACCACTATATGGACCATACTGAGATACTAAGATATATTTTCACATAGTCTCCTTCAACCCCTCTGAAGACATCAGTATGAAAAATTATAACGTGTGGTGATAATCATGAAAAATTATAACATTTTTATGTTAAAAACGATTGTAGATAAAAATGAATACTATAATATAATAAAAAAACATTATATTTATGATAATAAATTCGAATATTATTTTCTAAATGAAACAAAATGAATCTTTTGAAATAAATTATTATGTAATAAAAAAATGAAAAAATTTCTCACAATTATAATTATTAAAACTAGTCATAAGATATTTAAATAATTATTGACTCATTTTAGAAATTAATTTTTGAAACATTAGTTTTATAATAATACTCTCAGTTTCTCACTTTTTTATTAAAATATTATTCACAGTGAAATTGTAAATTGTTTTAAAAAGAGTGTATCACTTTTTTGAATTATAAAAAAAATTCACCAATCCTCTCCTAAATAAAAAAACAAACCTTCACCAAATTAAACCCCTTTTTGATATTAAAAATTAAAATTTAAAATAGTTAGAGAAAAAAATTAACAGATGTGAATAATATTCAAGAGATGGAAATTATTTTTTTAATGAAATGAAGTTGTAACCATTCAATATTGATCTTGACAAAGAAAAAATTTAATAAAAAATAGTCTTTGAATCATGATTTTTTTTAAATAGATAAAACTGATTTAAAATTTTTTAATATTTCAACTTATTGATTGATGTAAAAAATAATTTTCAAAGAAAAATAGTATGAGTGATAAACATTAAAATAAAACATTGAAATGTTAGTAATTAATTATCATTAGAATTTTTAAAAATATCTCCATTGAATATTTCATTTTTGATTAAATTATCTCCAATTAAATTAATATTTTATATAATTTTTAATCAATTGAATATTTTACATCAAATATTAGAAAACATAAAAAACATGAAAATACAAAATATTAATAACAAAATATATTAAAATCAAGAAATAATATGAAAATTAATTAACTGAAATATAAACATTTAATTAACAATTTTAAATATGTATTAGGTTTGATTAGTTTAATTTTTATATCAATATGGTAATAAATATGATAATACTACATGGGATTATAAACCAAGGAGTTTATTAAAGGCCCACTACTCATGCCTTGGGTGACAATAAGATCAAAAACCCAAACATTCCATTTCAAGATAACATCCTTTAGGTTTATTTATTCCCAAATCAAATCCACTTGTTTGTATCCATATTGTAATGTTTATCTCTTAATATTAAACACGCATAACATTTCAAAAAGTATGTAACTGATTAAAATTAATATAAATATATAGTGAAAATTATATTCAAAACATTTATAAAACATTTTACTCTATCAATTTGTAAATTTTTATGCATATCAATGTTAAGAAAGGTTAATCATTATCTTGTCACCCAAAAAAAAGCACTGATAAAGAAAATATAATCAAGAACATGGATTTTCGTGAATATATTAGATATTTAATTGATGTACCAAACAAAATAAAGAACTATATTACCTTTATGTAGGTTATATCCAATAAATTTGTATCTTATATCAATGTCCTTAGTGTGAGAATGTGGGATTTTAGTTTTAGTTTTTTGAATTAAACTATTTTTTTCACACATGATAGAGAAATAATCGTACTTAAGCCCATAGTATATGATTTAATTTTTAATCCATATGATATGGTTCAAACCACTCCCAGCAGCTATATATTCACCTTTGGTTATAGAAATATATATATAGATTTTCATACTATTAATCCAAGAGATAATAGATTTTAAAATTATGTGTAAGGTCAAAATATTAATTGTCTAACCTAGTATTAATCCTCCAATTTAAAAAATAAAAAACATGTGATTTCCAAATAATTATCTTTTTGATAAAATAATCTGTGGTTCGTAGTTTTAATTAAATTTCACCAGACTATTTACTGAAATTTCAAACTATATTCCTTTAAATTTTGTTTAAAATGAGAAAAAAGGTAAATACAGGTCAACATGCCCAAAATAAAAATTTTAAGGGGAAAAATAAATCCAATAAGAATTATATACTATTTTATTTCAACCAGATCACCTTATTTATCAATCATTAAATTAAATTTCATACTCATTGGTTTACATATATCCTTTTCATGATTTATTCCAAAAAACATCAAAATATAATTTATGTATTTACATTTACTTAGAAATTTTACATAAATATTTTTTAGAAAATTTAATTAGAAGGAAAATATTGACTTATCACATATAAAATGTTTCAAAATTTAATTCATTAAATCATAAAATTCCATAAAAATTTAAAATTTATTTAATATAAAAATTACATCATAAATGTAAATTTCAAAAATATTTAATAATTTAAAACATTTCTATAAAAATAATATTCATCTACTTCAATTATTTAGTCATTTTTTAAATTTAATTTTTCCAACATTACATTCCAAGTTGGATAGTCTTGATCTAATCCACTGGGAGCATTGTTTGGCCTTAAAATGTGACTGAAAAAATATTAAATTTTATAACAAGTTTGTCATTAAAAAATACATTTTCATAAATTAATCCATTTAGAAAATAACTTTTTATATTTATTTTGAGAAGGATAAAATCAATGAGAGTAATTATTACAAAAATATTATTATGGAATCCATCCAAGAAATAGGTCAAAATAATTAAAAATAATGAATAAATTATTCTTGATTATACCATTTTAGGAATAAGTCGAACCATTTTATAAGTGATATAACTTTTGTAATCCAACATAATTAGAATTACATACTTGGTTAAAATAATGGCGTGACCAATAGTTCGTCCATTATAGCAAAAAATATATAAATTGAAATTTCTTCTACTCCTCATGCATGTAATGTATCAAATTTCAATTATTAATTGTGTCATGATGTAGTTGAGGTTTAAATGGAGTGAAAAATGATTGATGTAAAACATCATTTATGACCAAACATATATTATAGGTTTTGGATTTTAATTCACATATAATGATACATGAGGGATTATATTTATATTGAATCATTCTTTGGGTAAATTAGCTTATGGGGTGTGTTTTTAGATTTAATTTGTTTAGATGATTAACTTTTAGGTAATCCCAAAATATCTTGGTAAACACTAAAATAAATTTGTAAATAATATATTGAATGATTCCAATATAAAATAATATGAAATGACTCATATAGGGGTTTAATATTTATAATGATAATTATTTATCATTTAATTGAGTTGCAATGACTAATAATGAAAAATTCATCATATTTGGGGTCAAACATAAAAATGTTTTTCAAAAAAAACATCATATTTGATATAATGTATGAAAATTTTAATCATGATTATAAGAGAATATATCAAAGTGATAAATTAAGATACATTTCTCTATAAATAAATTCTATTTCATTAATATTTTGTGATTTAATAAACACCGTGTTAAAACAAATAAATTACCTTATTAAAATATTCTTATTTAAACATGACTATTATGAAAATGCCAATAATTTGGAATGTTAGAATAATAATAACATAATTAAGAAAATTTTATAATTAAAAATTGAATAAAATAAATAAAATTGTTATCTATTAATTAGAAATAAAATTTTAATAATTTTATTTTAAACAAAAAGTTTTTTGAAAAAATTTACACTCATAAAATACAATTTCCTCAATATTAGTGCATATATTTTATAATTAATTGATAATAGTTTTTTACATATATTTTAAAAAATAATTATTTTTAAATTATCCTAAACAAATTATTTTAACCATATATTTTATAAATTTAATAAAATGTATCATTTTTCATTGAATAGTGAAACTATATTATTCTTACTAAGAACTGTATTTTCATCAATGTTAATTAAAAAGATAAACTATATGTTAAATTATATTAAAAGTAAAACGAGTTCAATTATATAAAAATATAGCTAATATAAGTAACTTTAATAAATATAATTCATAATTTTGAAATTAAATTCTTATATACTTATTGGAATTTAGACTTCAAAAAACACGCCTTTTCATCACGGCTGCTTGTATAACATTAAATTGACTTCAGAGACATATATGAATTTATTTTTTCAAAATGGATTAAAAATTAAGAATTGGAAGAATTTTTATTAACTAATAATGGAATAATATTTTTTTCCAAAATGAGTATTGAAGATATTACAAAAATAAATTACTGCAGTTAAGATATAAATGGATTTGTTATGGTGAAAAATTAAGAAGATATTGATTAAAATGACCAATAAACTTATCAAAATCATATTTTCTATAAATATTTCCACATTATCCACTACAAATATATAAAATATTTTTACCTTTTTTTTAATTATGAATGGATCTATCAACTTTTATTTTTTTAGGAAATTTCCAAATATTTTCTAGGAGGGTTCCCTTTCCCCACATTTAAAAGGAAACTCCCACCATTCGCATATTGAAAACCCTTAAGCCATTTTTCAAGATTGGTATATGAAATTCCCTCTCCCATAAATTCTATAAATATTATATAGAAAATATTCATCCAAAAATACCATCCCTAGGTTCCAAAATAGGATATCCAAAGGATTTTTCTTTTAAATAAGTTAATTATCTTTACAAACGTCATTTATTTTCTTTTGTCCTTTTACACGGTTAATTATGTCATAATACTTAAATCATAAAAAAAATAAAATATACAATAAAAATATATTCAATTATATTTATGAAATAATATTTATCAATTTCCAATTTCATCAAATGGGAAATTAAATCATCGATCGTGCGTCTGATGAACTACCACCTTGCGAACCGATGTAGTTTGTTCTCCATCACCACAATTAATGGCCAGTTATAATGATTGACTTACAAAATGTTTATTATATTTATCATAATATTAAAATTAAATATTTTTAATATAAAATATAAATTTTTTACTTTCCATTCTATTTCATATATGATAAGTTTGCTTTGTGTACGACGGATTAACACAACACAATGTGATGTGATTATTTTTACTTACCTTCCACATGGAATGTAATATGGTTAGAATGAATAAATTTATGTGATATATATTATATTGTATTTATTATAGAAAACTAAAATATTGACCTTTTTCATATCATATTAATTGTTAAGGGAACGATTTCATCAATTGTTTGTGCGTGCAACCTGTAGTCTTTACTAAGCGATATTATTCAATTTCCATTTACAAGATTCATAAATGGATCTAAAAATATATTCACATAGTAAATTTGATATTTATAAAATTTTATAATTATAATATATATATATAATATATATATATATATATCCTATTCAAAATAATCATAACATTCATGAAAAATAGGCATGAGAAAACAGGAAAATTGACAAAGAGACATTTAAAATAATCTAATATTATTAAAACATTTGTTGAAAAATGCTATAACAAGATCATATATAATATTAAAAATATTAGTGTGGCTTTTTTATAAATTAATAATATTATTTAAACAATAATACATTATGTACTAAGCCTTATGATAGAAATAGGAACTAGTGTTTGGGTTTCATGTGTCACTTTTACTTCTAAGACACATATTCAATAATCATAAATTATTTATATTATGTGTTGTACATACCATCATGTTTTAATGTTATATATCAAATTTATTTATACATACTTTATTTAAATTTTCATTTGATTTTAATTCGTTCTTGGGGATTATGATTTAGATATTGCCTAAGTTGTAGGGGTTTATTTCTTACTCAAATCATTTTAGTGCATTGTATTTATGTATGTATTATTTGGGTTAATTAATTAATATTTATATATTTAAATAAATATATTTTATTCTAATATGGTTTTCAAGATCCTTAGTAGGTAATAATACCATTTTACACCATTTTTAACTTAATATGATTTTGAATTTTCTTAATAAAATCAAACATTATGTCTCCCTTCAATCAGAAATACTATTACATAAAACCCATTCTATAAATGGATTTCTAAAAAAATTAAAAAAAATTAATTGATTTATTAATGAAATTTTCACCCATTATTAATTTTTTACATGATTTTATTGTAATAATCATGTTATTTTTTTTAAAAAAATCTTTTTGTATGTTTTTGATAATTTAATAGGATTCGTTTTTTATTGTTTATGGAATGAATAGATTTTTATGCATTTGTATCACCTAAATGTTTCAAAAAATATTTTATGAGATATAATATCATTTTTCCTAAAATTATTTTAAAAATAATTAGATCATTTTGTGAAAAATTGTTTTGAATTTGAAAATGTTATTTTACTCAATTTTTTTCAATGATAGTTTTACAGTTCTTAAATAAATCACTAAAATCAACACTTTGTTGTACATATGATCTAATGGGGGATATTTTCTATTGATATAAAACTTATCCATTATTTGGATGTTTTTTTTATTTTTTTGAGTTAGTATATATAATTTTATTACCATTCAACATATTACTCAGGATGGTTTAGGATTATGTTTATTTATTGGGGAAGTATTAACATTATAGAGTTATAATTTTTCAATAATAATATTTAAGATAATTATGTTTCACCCTATAAATTTGAAAAATTAATTGGCATTGTATGTGACTATAGGGGCCCAATATGGCCCCGTCATGAATCTATAGGTCTCATGAAAAAAAATATATTGGGTTCTAGAAAATGCCTTACCCATATTTTTAGATTTCATGGTACATGACAACGATAATATTTTCTAGATATATGTAATTATCGATTCCATAATTATAATTTTATTTTCTGATAATACATTTGATTTTTTTATTATTTATAATATCCATGTTTATTATTCAATATCATGTGATTATTTATGCAGGATTATTTGATCATCATTATTCATACTATATTAATATCAAGTTATAAAATAAATTTAATGTTGATTAGTTATTCAACATGTCATGTTTATTATTTATTATTTATTAATATATTTCCTTATATTATTAATATTTAAAACATATCCAACATATTTATTATGTTTTAACCACTATGGATACTAAAAAATGTATTTGGATTGATATGTATGGAAGAGCTATGTTCAATAATGAATTTACTAGATAAAACACTTTGTTTATTTTATGTTGTCAATTTTATTGTAAATTTAATATATGTATCAATTTTGACATGATAAATACTCTATTAATCCATTAAGAATTTGACTCATAATATATTATTTCATTTAAATAATATAGAAACTCAATATGAGCTACTGGGGTTTGGGTTTCAAGAGATGGTATTGACGGAGGATTAGTTGAATAATTGGTAACTAGGTTAGGAAAAATCATATATCAGAGAATATAACCGTATGATATACTTTTAGTATATGTATATAACAACACCAAAATTTTTTGGAAAGGAAGATATTATAATTTTTTCCTAGAAATATATATATGTGGGGAAACTATTAGTGGATGTGATTCTAGAATAGATTTCCCAAGATTTAATAATGCTAAAAATGTCACATCGTTCATGACCTAGTCGTCACCATGTGCTCAAAAACAGGCCATATTATACACCTAGTTTAAAACTCCCAAGGTGTATTCTAAGGATAATTTACATTTTATTTTAAAACCATTATAAAGTATTTGAATTTATTTTATGATTTGAAAACATTCCAAAAAAGCATGTTTATGATTATGAGATTATCCATGAATAAATTCGGCAATTTCTGTTACATATTTCAATAGTGTTGGAATTATACATTATGTTTGATAATTTTTTGATATAATATAATGTATTACATTTTTTTGTAATGGTCCTAAATTACTGGAATAGAAACTGTATCAATAAATATTTTCCAAATACTAGGAGTGATCATTTATTTGATCAGGTTAATCCAATAGTTCAAAGAGGACTAGTCCCCAAAAAATTAAAATTAGTTGAAGAAATTGTCTCATTTGATACCCATATACAAATAGAATACAATATGAATTTTTTTAGAAGGTAATATAGAGAAGAATAGTATCATTTAGAAAAAAATGAATAAGGGTAATGAGGGAATGATGTTTTTTCTGATTTGTGATACTAGGGTAAAAAAATTGTTACCTTCATAAATATAAATTAAACATTCATCATGTGAGTAGAAAAATTCCATCAATGTAATTAAGGAATGTTTTATGGAGAAGGCAGAAAATTATATGGAATTAACTATATAGGGATTGGGAATGATTTCAACCAATTTCCCATGAATAAAAGGAATATACATTAGAAGACATTGTGGGATCGTTGTCATGCATTTTCAATCACTAAAGAGAAAGTGGAATAATTAATATATGTTTGGTTTGACTAAATAAATATGTTATATAAGTATTTTAATAAATTATATTTTGATTATAAGATTTATTAAACGTGTAAGGATGGTATTGTTATAGTATTCTTTTATGGATAAGAAATTTTGTTGAATCATTTGAAGAATATTTCTTCAATATAATGCTTAAATTATTTAAAACATGTGATTAAGGGAGGGAAAAAATAATATATTCCCAATATTCGGAGAATAATTACAATGAGGTTTTTATGATGGTATTGGAAATTGTTAACATTAAAATTATATTCTTTGTGGAGGTAATTATAGGCTATTAAAAATTGATAAAATTATATGAATTATATATATATAATTTTCGAAAAATTAAAACATGAATATCGGGTGGAATCCCATCACATCCGAAATGTCCATTATCCATGAACCCAAAATCAGAGGATTACAAGGGTGTAGTTCCCACCACTGACGTACATGAAGTCATGGTTTACCGGTTATTGTTTTTTGTTAGGAAATTTTATTGATAAATTTTAATGTTGAACCAGTGGTTTTAATAAATAAATTTAAAGATTAATGTACTATATTATATAACATATGATAACCATTTTGAGGATTTAAAATATTAATACACATGAAGAAATTATCACCACTATTTTATTGATCTTACAATCCAATATAAGATAGTTTTTTTTATTCGAGAATGATGAATTTATCTGGGATATTCAATCCATATATTAATAAATAATGTTTAGAATAATCAATGAAAGAATAAAATTGAGAAATTATACTTATTAAATACAAATATATCACCATATATATTTTCATATATTCTCATTCTAGGTAGTATAGTAATTTTTCAACCAAATGAAAAGAATATTGGAAAAACATTTAATCCTAATACATTCATTAATGTTAACCAGGTAGTCTTTTAAATCATCACATATTTTTGGATTTGACATCATTTTTATTACATTAATCATTCAATTTCTTATGATCAATGACCTATACCAATTATATAATTATTTAGGTTTTTATTCATTCTCCATATCTTATCACGTCACCAATTTTCTCTAATATTGAATCTGAGTAATATTTTATTCTATATGACATTTGTTCCTTACATTATCTCTAATTAATAGGATGTTTTATTAACCCATTTTACGTTGTAGAATTTTGATGAATTTATTTTCAAATGTAAAATTATTTATTATATAGATCATAATTTTGTTGTGTGGGTGGATGATATTTAGGGGGGAGACCGTGACACACTATGATATATAAAATAGGATCATGTCATTCAATAATGTGTATTCCACAAAAAACAAGCTTATAATAGAATATAATATACCAACATTTTACAATGCATTTATTTTTAAATAAATTAAATCTCTTTGATTTTTTGGGATGAACAATAATCCTGGTTTATACAAATCATGGGACTCTATTAAAATATTATATTTTCTACATGAACATTTAATCCTAGAATTAATATTTGTAGGTTTAAATAATTATAACTAAATTATTAAAATTTTCTGTATTACACATGTATAAAATAAAATCAATTATTATATATTTATTTTAAATAATATATGAATGTTTTAAAAGTAAAATATATATCTGACAGAAAACAATAATTATTCTAAAAGGATATTTATTCATGATTTTCCCACACCACTTATAATTATTTTTTATGAATTTAAAATAAATTAATTTAAAAAAATATATATTTTTGAATTATAATATCAAAATTTTCTAATAGTGATTTTTTTATTTTTGGAACTATTTCATTTTTTGATGAATTGTAAAAAATACAGATTTCTACTAAAAATAGAATTTTCTTCTAAATTATTAACAATGTTAAATTACTTTTAAAATTGGGTTTAATATAAAATTTTTTAAATTATATTACAATTTTACTAATTTAGGTTAGTGGAAGAATATTTCATTGTGAATTAGGATATTAAAAATTTCTATATATATTATGATTATTTTCTCTTCGAAAACTAGTATTTTAGTCACATTTGTGGGTATATTTTTAAATTGATTTCTTGCATTTCATTCAATAAAATTTTGAAAAATAAGTTTAATGTTTGGAATCAAAAAAATTTCCATGCTCTAATATAGTGACATTATTTTTATAAAAAAATAATTTTGAAAATAATAAAAAATTAATTAATATTGTTATGGTTAAAATGGGACTAATGCAGGAGAAAAATAAGAATATAAGGATTAAAATAACATTCCATCAAATAAATATATTACTGAATGGCAATATTTAAAAATTATCTTATCCAATAACTAGGTCCAATGGTTATTTTTATGCTTTTTAGATTAATGGAATTATCATTTTGAATTCTTTTATCTAATTTCCATGACAATTTTCAGAGGGTTCCCTTACTCCACTTAGAAAAGGGTCCTCCATCCCACTACTTATTCACACCACTATATCCAATTTCATTGACTAAAACATATGAAAATATCTCCAAATAATCTTTCATCATATTCTATACCTTTTGGTACACCCAAAAGTCCATCCATAAAGTACTAATGAGGATTTCTAAATGAGGTTTCTCTTAATGATTGATATTATCTTAACAAAGATCATTCATTTTAATTCTCCTTTTCCAATTAAATTATGTAATAAAAATTAATATAAAGTAAAATTAGTATCGCACAAAATCTTACATGTTATTATGTTTATGGAATATTTTTTTCATTATCTAGTTCTATAAAAATATAATCAAAATCATCAATAATGTGTACATAGGACTACCACTTCGCAAACTATCGTATTTCATCTGAAATTGCCACATTTAAAGTAATTATATAATGACGTATTTAAAAAATTATGATTACATTTATGAAATTATTATGTGTATATAATTTTTATATTATGTATACCTTTTTTTGTTCCATTCAATTTCAAATAAGATAATGTTGCTTTTGTGTATAGTGAACTACCACCTCGCTAATCTATGTGAATCATTTTTCATATCTATTTTAAATGGAATGTAATAAGATTAAAATTAATTAATATATATATATATATATATATATATATATATGAATCTCTTTTATTTTGGAATATTAATATATTACCCACTTCTTTACCATTTCAATTGTAAAGTGAATGATATCGTCACTCATGAGTACGTACGACCAGCAGTCTCCACGAAGCAATGGGATTCATTTTCAATGTCCAAACTTCATAAATAGTTTTAAAATTGAATATATATTGTACATTTCATATTTTTATTTTTTTAATTATATTTATATAACATGTGAACAAGAACTAGAACATTCATGATAAAAAACTCTTTACAAAACATGGCAATTAACACCCAAAAAAGAAATAATGAATCATTATTAAAAAACAATTGGTAAATTTATATAAGGAGATAAAATATAATATTATAAATAATATTTTTGTTATAATATAAATAAATTATTTTCGTAAAAGAATTATTAATTATGTACATACATGTATAATGGAAAGCAAGCTTGAGATATGGATTTCTCATCTCACTTTTACTTCCCTGAGACATATAACACAATTAACTTGTATTTAATTTTTCTAGTGTATATAATTAAAAGATTTATTTTATTCCTTGAATTTAATAATATTAATGTTATTTAATGTTTCATTGGATGTTATATCCATTTTGAGGATTCTGATTCGAAATCAACTATATTGGTAAATGATTATTTCACAATCTTATCATTATTCGATATTGTTTTAATATTAGTCTCACTTGGATGAATTAATTGATAATTATATCTTAAAATAAATAATTTTTTATATACACTAGTTATTTATGATCCTTTTAAATTAATAATATTATTCATTCTCCCATTGATCCTTAAAACGTTAAGAAAATGATATTATGGGAATCCAATATTATTTCATTGTTTGGGCTGAAATATTTTTTCTTCGAAGAAATTGTTTTTCTATGAAATGTTTTCAAAAACATTTTTAAATTTTTCAAAAAGATTTATTATTTATATTTTTACTCCGTTTTAATTTATGAAAAATTTTATCAAAGGAAACTTCAAAACTCTTTAAAAAAATTGTATGCTATTCTTTAACCAACTATGCGAAAGGTAATTTTTTTACATTTATGTCATGAAAAAAATTTCTTTCATCATGAATAATTATTATTTTAAAACATATTTTATAATACATATATTTTTATAATTAAATAAAAATATTTTAAAAATATTTTATCACCTTTTTCTATTAAATTTTCTCCAATGTGAAGAGGATATTTTTCCCAAAAATCTTTTCAAATATGCCTTTATGCTATTTATTTTCATCATTATAATTACCAATTACCTTTATGTTTGGTATGTTAACATATTTTATTTGTTTTACTGTTTTTTTTCTATTTTTTCAAAAATGAAATTTGGAGGATAGCGGTAATAGTGGGTTTTAGGATTTTTTGGAATTTAAAAAAAAAACATAAAGTTTCTATATCATGCTGGGCCCTTACATTCCTTGTACGTGATGTAAAATCCTTCTAATGGATACTAGGTAGAAGCTATGAACTAGGTACATAGTGTGAATGGTTTACTAACCATGAATGTTACACATTCCATGCATGTATAATAATATGGTTTTTAATGAAAATATAATTGAGTATTCAAAATATAACGACCCTAAGGATAAAAAAATCTGCAAATGGGTGAGATGTATTGTAATTGGCATAGTGTAAATTTTTAAGCCACCATACGAGTGATAAGTTGCATTTATTCTTTGTGATTCTTCCCTCATTTTACATAGATATCCTTAGGAAATTTTAAACAAATCCATCCCATAAATATTGATTTGTTTAGTGATATATTTCCATTGAGATTGGATTTCTCGTCTCTTTGTTTGAATTTTATATGGTACTTCATTGGTTTTTGATATGGGTACAGTTTGGATGATGTTTTCTAGTCGGATTATGTTTTATATATATCCATTTTAGTGTCTTGTTTTTCTTTATCATCCTAAGTATGATCATGTAGTTTCAAATACCCATTTTCATTGGTGTCTAGGTTACATATGCCATTGAGGAAGGTTGATATATTCAAGTATTATAATTTCTTGAATTTATAATTGTTCTTATTGATTCATGGATTTATAAAATAGAATTTAAAGCGTGGAAATTAAAAATAGCATGGGTTCATGAATTAAAATAGGTTTTTATTAGAAAAAACATCATTAATTTTGACAAAAATATATTTTCAAACCCTAACAAATATTATCATAGATTTGAATTTATTTCATAGAAAAAAAATCTTGGTTTATAGAACAGAAATTGACAGTCATTTTCAAGTAATAACCATGCATAAAATCAAGAAACAGTAATGTATTCCCTTATTGTGTGTGACACCACTAGGTGCTACAGTTTTTATATCAACGAACTATGATCAGAATTTATAATAATAGAACCAATCCTTATAAATTTTAGTAAAAGTACTTTCTAGTATGTATTTTCCCATAGGATAGAGTTTTAATGGAATTTTCATAGATAGTAATGGTAGTTTATTCCATGGATGATTATTTCATGGATGTTGGATAACAAATATTTTTTTATTTTTGAATGCTGACTTACTTTGTTATAAGAATTAAATGTTTCTGTATATGAAAAAAATGACATGAAATTTTTAAAATGGAATGACTATTTGGGAAAAGTTTTCAAATATTTTTATTTATAAAAATACTTGTAAAACTATTTTTATTTAAAGCTAGATCATGTGTGTTGTTGGTATTATAACTGTTTTTAATTCATTGTTGGTTTCATACTGGGATTTGTTTCTCAAACCATACATTATTATTTTTGAAGCTATAAACCATTCTTTGTACAACACATGTAATGGGAAGGGATTTCAATGGAATTATATCTTCACTTTAAGACATTTTTCCCATTGTGAATGGATTGGAAGTGGAGGTTGGTCACACGTAGATAGTTAATCTTTATTTGGCATAATTCCTATTTTAAAAAGTTTGGATTAGATGTATCTACAATTTTTTAAATCTTAATCTATTTTATTTCTAGTTTTATTATATTATTGATTTTTTTTGTTTATTATAACTGACCCTGTAATGGTATGACATTGGTTATTAGTTTGATTGACCATGGATTGCTAGTTATAATATATAATTAGAGGATTTAGTCATCTTAATGTTTGGGAACACTACTTTAGTTTGTTTTTTTGTTGGGTATATAAGTGTAAAATTATTAGAATTTGGAAAGTATGTACAAAAATGGGGAATATCCAGCTCACTCCCTTGAAATAATATAAGTTTCCATGGGTCGTAAGAAAATAATTAAAATATATGAGACCCAGTATTTTAGTCGATTTGAATGAATTTTATAGGAAATTTATTTAAATTGACATATCTTCTATGTTTATGGATATGGTTTGTGTAACGTTCTCATAATATTCTATGTGTTATATTTATTTAGATGTACTTATTCTATTCAAATTATGTTTCCTTTTATAGTTTAATTTATAATTTCTATAAATTCATATTGTTTAAAGTGTTTTTTGGATTCTAGATGTTTGTTTAGTGGTTTTGGAGGATTATTATGACTCATTATTTTTTTATCATGTGTTTAATAGACAATGTATCCTAGAAGTTGTCTTAATATTCTTTATGGGTAATCAACATGGAAGGTTCTATTGGTTAATCTTCCATAGGACCATTGAAGATGTTATCTTCAAAATTTAGACTCTGGATTTAGTGGGTGTTGTGAACCCAAGATGAGTAGTTGATCATGGCTTGAAATTTACCATGTAGAAACTTCATTTATTCCATGTTGACAGAGGAAACCCTGAATCAAAGGAGTTCCTTGAATAGATTGTGTGGATCTTCTTCTTTTGGAAGACACCTAAATATTCTCAAGTGGATATTTTTACTTATATGATCATCATAATGGAAGGAATGTGTATGAAATATATAGGGAAAGATATGATGAATAATGGTATTACCTAGGTTTCATTCAACAAAATATTTAATGTGTAGTTTTATCCTAATAAATCTCATGTAAAAAATACCAGGGTGTTTCTAAGCTTTTACAAAGGGGAGAATACCAAACATTATTACTCCACCAATTTATATGAGTTAATGATTCTAGAACTTGAGCATGTCACTAATGATTTACTAATGGATAAGAGATTTGATATGTGGATGTGTTCTAATATTTGATCAATGATAAAACTTATGTGACATACAACCTTTTTATTGGTAGTGGATAAGGAGACATCAGTTGATAAAGAAATATCTATGAGATCATGTTTGGGTGGAGGTTCAGTTAGTGCAGCGATCAACCAATGTGGTTACTTTAGTTTGAAATGGAAACATACAAGTGGAATGTTTTTTACATAACCTATTTGAGGGCATTATTCAGGGAATAAAGAGGTTATTTTCTACCAGTATGGGAGAGGTCTTCAAACAAGGAATATTTATATAGTGGCTCCTATGAATTGACATCTTTTTGGGATATCTATCTATCTAATATATTTCTATGAAAATATTTACCAAGGATGTATGGTGGGATCCTAATTCACCCATGGATTTCAGGTTAAACTTGATTCTGATAAAGGTGTTGGTTTTCATTATCATGCCAAGGTGCATTTCCATGTTTCTAAGTTAATATGTATTTAAATAATAGAGTGTGTTATAGAGTAATATGATTTACAAGAAACTAATGTTAGATTTGTGGTGATTATTTCTTCCTCTTTCGTGTTAGAATTTTGTTGATACAAGAGACAGAAAATATTTAATATAATGCATTTTTTAGTGTAGGATATGAATTATAATCATTTTTATTTCTTGTTGGATTTTTTTACTACTTTAAGAATGAGGTATGAACTAGGTATCAAGTTCCCAATGTGTCAGGTGGTGATAACTGACTTTGATGTGGTTTCAGAATTCATTGTTCATTATAATAAAATCATTTACCAAATTATAGACATGTATTAGATGATTGGATGGAAGGCCCATATAGTCTATTATCTCTATTATCTATAGTTATTACCTACTAATTGGATCTCCCCTATTTTCTAGGGTGAGTGGGACTCTCGAACCAGAAGGGTGGGGCTTGTTTTTTTAATGGTAGTATAATCTCATGATCGTTATTATAAATGTATCTTGATGATATAGACCCTAGATTAGACAGTCACATACCTTATGTTTTGCATCCATACCCTGATGCCTTTCAATATGTTTTTTAACACTATAAGGATAAGTGAGGTTTACTCCTAAAATGATCATTGGAGTGATCTCTATTTCAGTTCCAGTCTATCGGATGGTACCTCCTGAGTTGGTGAAACATATGATCCATCTTTAGGAAGTGGAAGCAAAATGACTTATTCATCCTATAATGTCATCATGGGCTTCATGTGTATTCTTTTCATTGATGTCATACTAATGTGTTAGGATTTTTATTGACTATCAAATGTTGAATCATGTGATTGTTAAGAAAAATTATCATTTAAATAAAATTGATGACAACATTCATCAGAAAATAGGGGTGCATTGGTTTTCTATGACCGACCTATGGTCAGGGTACCATCCTTAGATAGAACAAGAGGAGTACATTCCCATTATAATTTTTTTAGTCGATATCATAATTTTCAGTTTATAGTTTTTCATTTGGATTCACTAATGATCATATAGTTTAAATGTCTTTAATGAAGGATATCGTTATTTAGTTCATGGAATAATTTGTTGTTGTGTCTGAGGATGATATCTCGGTGTACTCAAGGTTAGAGGAGGAACATGTGGACAATTTTGATGTCAGTATTATTACTATAAAATAACATCATATGTATGGTATCCTTTCCAAGTGTGAGTTTTGGATCTGAGATGTAATGTTAAATGGGAATGTGATATTTGAGATGGGATTATGAGTTGATCCTGAAAATGTGTGGGATTTTATATACTATTAAAATCATATAAAATTTTTTGATATCTAAATATTATTTGAGTTCAATGGTTATTATAGATTTTTTTTGAGACTTATCTCAAATTTTGTGTTACTGAGGATATCTTTGACCTATAATGGTGTATTTTTTGAGTGGTTGACAAATTATTGGGATATTTGTGGAGATAATAGTGATGTTTACATTAGACCCAATAATGATTCTCCCAATACCATGTTTAGGTTATTATATATTCTATGATTACAAATTTATAAATTTTGTTTTTGTCTTCATGCAAAGGAAACATGTGGTGGCTTATGGGACACAACAGTTACACCATCACAAGAATAACTACAATACCCATGTTCTTGAAGTGGATGTGGTTATACACACACTCAATATGTGTAAAATCTATATGTTTGTGGATTTATTCACAATATATTTTAATAATAAATTATTGAATTCTATTTTCACTCAGTGGGATATGAACTTCCAATAGTGACACTGGGTTGAGAATCCTTAGACCATTGATTCCTATATCATATATATCTATAGGAATTAAAATTTGGTTACATATGTTATTAGATGAAGAGTACTAATCCTAGAAGTGATTAAATCAATTGTAGATTACTTTCAAGAAATATTTATTGTCAATATTTTTATAAGAATAATGGAGGTTGGTGCACCTTTTTTCTTGTAATTGATAAAGGGTGACTCATCTATTGACGAACAAGTATAAAATCTGCAGTCTATAGTCATTTAGAGCATACACCCATGAGAAATTCTAAATGGTGAGGAGTCCTCGAGTGGGTGGTCACAATCTCTTAGTGGAGCATTGTGATTTCACAGTAGGTTGGTAATTCAAATTTCTCTGAGAAAAGAGTAGTTAGATAGTGTAAATTGTTCTGTTTGGTTATACACGCTTGGTATACAATGATTTACAATGATTCAAGACAACATTATTAGTAACTGGGGAATGGTTAGTGATTTATAGATTTTGTATCTCTGTATCTCACTATCCAAATAGATATTGAGGAACACTAGAGTCCTAGAGTTTTGTTGTGGAAATTATCGATTCCAATAGGGAAGATGAATAAATATCCAAGTATTTAATTATTGGTTTATAGAGGACTCATAGTGGGATAGATGTGATTTAGGTGACTATCAAAAAACTCTATAAATTAGTGCATTTCATTATAATAAATTAAATGATGATGGTAGAAAATATTGGGGACTTATATGTATTAATGATTGTGAGACTTCGTAGGGAACCTTATATTGTCTTGATATTAGATTGACTCAAGGTTCACATCTAGATTCTAGAATGTTCTGCGTGGGGGAAATGGTTTCCAATAGAAATTGTGCGTCGATTGTCATCTGAAGATAGATTAATAGATAGTGTATGTTAACCAGTTTTTGAGGGATATGGTCTATGATTGACATATTAATTTTGAAGTGTCTTAGTAAATAGATTTATATTTTGTTGATTATTATAATAAAAATACTTATTAAGAAAGAACCAGGATGGGACCCTTTAATGAAATGAATTTCAATCTATATTGATCTCACATAAGGGAGGAATATTTGTGAGAGTGTTCCATGGTTATGAATATTTTGGATTATGAGACGATGAAGCTGGGTCATTTTAACAAGAGGTGTTTGATCATGGAAAAAATTTATCACACATATTATATGGACCTTCATCATCAGAAAATATAGTTTTTTGTTGGTGTTCAGATTTTTTCTCAATGTTTCACCTGGCCTGGGACATTATTTGTTAGTTAGAAAGGGAATGTCGGAACCATGGTTTGTGGGGCCCTTTGAGATTGTTTAGCGATATGGTATGGTGGCATATCTTCTATTCATCCATTCTACTATTACTTTTATACATGATGTTCTTCATGTTTCCTAATTGATGATGTATTTACCATATCCTTCCATGTAAGTATATTGGAGGATGCACATGAGCCTTAGCCCAATTGGTAAGGACTCTGTAAGTGCATCTGAATGACCAGGGATCAAATCCAGGTGGAGGAATAATTTCCAGGGTACTGTAGAAATATTGTAGCAATACTATAGTAGGAACTGTGCAGTATTGTAGCAGGTACTGTAGCAGGAATTGTAGGAGGCATTGTTTGGCATTGTAGCAGCTGGGAATATGCCCTTGTTTGGGCCTTCAGGCCACCTATTTGGTCACTAAGTCTTGTAAGGCCTTCGACCCACCTAGGACTTTGGGTTAGAGAGGCCTTTCGGCCACGTAAAGGCCTTCGGGCCACCATAGTGCAGATACAAACCAGAAAACCTACAAGGAACAAGCTCTATAAGGAGGATGAGAATGGATCTTTCACCACAACAGAAGTTAAACGGATTAGAATGTAGATACCCGTATCTTGATGTACATTGACATTACATTACTTTTGCGGAATACTTAGTACATAAAAAAAACACACACACAAGGATCGTAATAGTTTAGTGTCTTTGGAAACTCGGAACGTAATCTTCTAATCGTGGTGAAAGATCTTCAATATCTCCCATAAAGATCTTCCCATTTTGTTACCTAAAACCTTTCTTTATATACTAGGGAAAAGAAAACATAAAAGGGTGAGCTCAAATGCTCAGTAAGGGTAAACAAAAGAAAAATCAATCACATCATATTCATAAGAACATAACTTTTGGAAATCTTAACCTGCAAAAGAGAGAATAATTTCATAACATGGGATAAATCATAGTAGTGAAATGTAATCACAATAATCATAACTTAAAACATGAAACTTTGTGGCATTCACACATATTCATATAGAATCATTTCTTGTTAGACAAGACTCATTTCCAAGACTATCTTAGTGGACAAAGTCCCTTTCTGAATCGAGTAACCCTCGTTTCAGTCCTGTTTCACTGAACCGGTATAACCTTCCATTACAGCCATGTCTATCTCATGAGATATAAAATCTTTACCCAATGCATTATAGGGAGATATAGGTCCCACCCATCTTATAATGAATCCTTTCTTATGTGTGCCACATAATCATAAACCATACATCATAGCGTAACCCATGTAATAAAAATGGGATTCTTGAACAACATGACATCATAAAACAATTCATATAAGATAAAGGAATTCGTAAAAATATTTCAATCACAATATAATCAAACCAATGTAATAATAGAGATAAAAACAGAACCCTTTTATTATCTTAGATGGGAAATAATTTTGATAAAATACTTGAACTCCATTCTTGAGGAAAATATCCTTTCTACTTCAAATACATTTTTCCTTTCATAACATTTCATACGACTTTAAAATAAAAGAAGTTGATTAAAAATAAACTTGAAAACTTGTAAAGGAAGTTTCTTGGAAATAATGTTTTAAAAATCCATTCACTCCGTATAAGTTAAAAAAAACATTCTTCGTACTTTTGTCGGAGAAGTCAAAAAGTACCTCGTACGAAAAACGACAAAACATTCCTTTCATACATATTACTAAAAACTCACCGAAGGGTAAAAATGGATTTAAACAATTTTAGGTGGATGGAAATAATATTAAATATTGAGGAAACATGGACTTGGATGATAAAATACACCCCAGTAAATGCTTACGAATAAACAATCTTGGATAAAAATGAGATTGTGATATTTCCCTTACCTTATGTCCGACTTGCTTTGTAAGTGTCCTAACCTCCTGTATAATGATTTAAATAATGTTATTTACTTGTTCCAGAATCATATTCATTGTTATTATATCATATATGGTCCACTTATGACTTTATATTACCCATTCTTTTGTAAATTCATGTTAAAGTAGCATTTTGGGTAAAATCGTCTCACTTGTCGTTCGTGTTTTTAGCTTGTAATTATTCATATGATTACTTAGATCATGATTACTTAATTCCAGAATATAAAACATGATTTATATATATATATTCAGAATATACATATATAATAAATTAGTAAATGGAAAGAAATACACCATTCATGGAGACGGCAGTCCGTACGTACGCATGAACGTTGTTTTCGTTTCCTTATTGAATTGAATGGAATTAAGTAGATGACATACATATAAATATAAATAATTCCAGTATCATTATTAGGTCATATATTTCATTAGTACTTATTATATATACTTTATAATCATTCATGAATGGCTAATCATTGAGAATGAATCTCATCGCGTCGTGGAGACGGTAGTCCGTACGTACGCACGAGCGATGATGTCGTTCCCATGGTCGTGGAGTTGTGTTGAAGTGTAAGTATACTATTTCAGTATCAATATCACTTTATAATAATCATATATAGTTACTCATCACACCTTTATACCCATCCTTGTAAGGTGATGGTGGAAAATAGATTACACCACGGCGTGGAGACGGTATTCCGTACGTACGCAGGCGCGGTGATTTCCTTTTTCCGTAGGATGGATAGAAGGTTAATTAGAGTTGTTTCATATTTATAATAACATATCAGTAAATAAGAAATACTGATGTTATTACTTTATCATGAAACAACTAAAGAAGAAGAAGTTGAAGAAGAAAGAAATTGAAAAGATCGGTAATGGATATTACCTCTTCTTTGGAACACTTCTTTGAATCCTCCAATTAGGGAACTAAGATTGGTCTTTTAAGAAGACCAGGACCTCTAGGATTATTCTAGGGAAGTTGAGAGGAGAAAATGGTAGGGGTTGTCCGAGCTTGAGTGCTCAAATTGGTGTGAGGATGAGGGGGAGGAGGTGCCCTTTTATAAGGGAGGAGAAGGGCACCTTAGAAATATCTCAAAATATTATTTTATATTAAAGTCAAAATCGGTTTATAATGGTTCCAAAGGGTCTTATTTCGAAGCTAAAGTGGGTATGGGTCGGAATACTATCAACCAATAGGATTTAGACAAGTTTAGGTTATTATTTTAACCTTATCAATTAGATTTAACTCTAAGTTAAATAATTTAACTTTTACCGTGTCTTTTTGTTTTCTTACACTATATGGTTAATACACTTACTATAAATGCCAAAATAACCCCAAATTATTTATTATTAATATATATATCCTTATCTAAGTCATTTGGCCGAACCTTAGATTTTTAGGAATAAAATAACAATTAATAATATAATATTTGATTTAAAAACTATTTTGTGTCAATTTTGACACTATTTGATATATGATTTTTGTGAAAGTCATAACAGAATTATATGTTCTAATAAAGTTGATTAAATCAACACTAATATATCAAAGTAACCTAGAAAATTAGTGGAATTCATAAAAAGTCTTAAATTACATTTATTTTGGTATTTATAATATTAATTATGTCAATATTTCATTAATAATATAATTACTGCATCATCTTTGTGTCATAATAAATGATAATTATTTAATCCCTAAAAATTATAAATAAATTTATATGATGTGGATAATTTCATTAGCTTTCTGGAGACTATTCATGTTTGATGTTTCATGAAGTTTATCACTAAATTAAAATTAATATACTTATAAGATTTAAGAGAGTGACATGTTGTCACTTTCTTTGGTTTTAATAATAATTAAGTTATTTTCATGGAAAAATGTCCATTAAATTATTCTAATACGACCCTTAGGTGATATGGGTCGACTTTGAGTCATCCAATAGGATTTTGACATTTTTTAGGGTAATTTTAAAATATTATATTTACCCTTAATTACCCGATTTACCTTTAACTATGGTAAATAAAATTTACCGTAGTTACTATTCATAATTCCCAAAAATAAAAAGTAGCTTATTAACATAATTTGGACCCACTGAATCCAAATATGGAATCCATTTTTCCAAATTCAATACACAAAAGATGCAGAAATTAAATTAAAATTAATCCCGTTGTCGAAAGAAAACGGGTTTTTCTTTAAAACATTGCAAAAGATTGAATTGATTTAACCTACGAATTCAAGGTAAAATCAATGATAATGACACACATTATATTAAATGGTAAAAATATATTCTATTTATACTTTAAAACCATTCAATATTATAATTTAAACACAGAAGATATTATGATGAAAAAAGTTGTTTTTAATTAAAATATAGCGTGTTTTTACTATTCATTAAAATATGAAAGTTATCGGAAAAATATCAAAACTTTATCTAATGTAAATTTTTATATCCTGATTCAAAATAAGAATATTATTTTGTCAAATTGAACATATAAACATGTCAGAAACTATATTTAATGTGGGTGCCCCATCAAAAGGCGGTAAAACTGCATTTTTTGAAAAATACTTATTTTACCTGAAAAATTTATTTTGTTCTTATACCATGTTCTAGAAATGTGTAAGATGAATAATAATGTTATAAAATTCAAAATTTAGTTAATACTATTCATAACGGCTAGTTCATGACAATATTATAATAATATAACATTGTTTATTAAAACCCGGTATTGCGTACAACACACGCTATCGAGGAAGGTCGCGATTGCGTGTAATGCAAGCCAAGTCAGGGTTGCGTGTTGTGAAATAATCCTTCGATGTTTCGTATAACATAATCCAACCATATTTAATTTATACATTTAATATATATATATATATACTCAATGTTGCGTGGAATAACTATTATCAAAATTTTGTGTAACACGGTCCAAGAATAGTGTTGCGTATACTGCAAGCTAATACGGTGTTGCGTATAGCGCAAGGTAATCTTGTTATAGAATACAACATAATACATTAATGAAATTAAAATAATATTTTTCATAAATCTCGGGGTGTTACATTCTACCCCCCTTAAAATGAATTTCGCCCTCGAAATTTGTCGGGGTTATAAATGGTTTACTATTCGAATGTTTCTTTAATAGAAACCCACATCGTAAAAAGGAATACCGAAACCAATCTTTAAAAACAAAGGTATGAAACGTAACGGTTACCCAAATAAACTAATCAATGGGTTTCCACATAGGTGAAAATATGGATATGGAAGAGAAATCTAACCATCATGTTCTGATGGAGAGTGGTAGAGAACATTTCTATGGAAAAGCCAGCAATCACAAAGCCATGAATTTGTGACGATCTAAGGTACCATCCGATTCATCAGGTATAAGATCACTAGGACAACATTTTTGGTTTTCAAGATCATTTCCCTAAAGTTGATGAAATTGGAATTAGAAGAAATACTTTTGTGATTTTGGTATAGTCTCACCGTTTGTCGTTCTTTGGACAATTTCAACTTTATCTCTTAATGAAATGAATTTGAATTTGTCTTTCGTGATGTGTTAGCAGATCATGTGATGGAATGATGGGTCATTCCTTCTGTCTTAAACAGAAGGTTAGAAAATTTATCAAAAAATACAGAAGTCCATCTATAGTGAGATTAATAATATATGGTTCCTAAAATGAACTTATACTTCACATATCATACTGATTAATATAATAAAAATAGTTTCTACTAAAAAGGGACTTCCTATAGGTTAGTGGTAGGCGATAAAGGCCAGTCGCACTTCGGTTGTGGGTTCGATTCTTACAGCCTTGTCCAAAGCGATGGGCTGTCGCCCATCCTGCAGGTTTTCCTTTTTCTAAAACTACATTACTATAACATCCCATCAATAATATCAGAAAAAAACTTCTATCCTTTAAACAATACTCACTTATGTCCAACATAATCCATTTCAATCTTTAGGCTTATCCATAATACTGCAGTCCACTCTCATAACATAGTGAAAACGATTACTAGAGATTTAATACCATCGTTGATCCCCATATATCATAAGATATGTTTTGTTGGTCACATTCCAAACATTCAAAGTCCTTAATCATGTATTCTCTTTAATACCCATTGAACCTTAGTGAAAACATGAATGCAGTTAAAAGTTAACACTTTCCACATACCAAAATCCTCAAAATTCTATGTACTCAAACCATGATATAACCTTCTCCTTATATCAGTCATGAGCTCATGAATACTATCAAACAATTAATTTTCTCCTTATCCCTTCATTATGCGCATATCATCTACATTCTAAAAATATCTGAATAACCTTTCATGGATACTGGTAACATTAATCAGACAACAATGTAACAATCCTTACATGTCTCTTTAATCCATAGTACCATGAGATTACTTATACAACATTACACATGATAAACATGTAATCATTCCACTACATTCTTAAACCGTTGACCGAGCTTCAACAATTATTTCATCTCACATATCATTTGTAGTCTCTTCATCATCATCCACATAAATACTTCCCATATGACCATACTGATTATCTTCATGAGACTTTCCCTTAGGGAATTGGTTTGCATAATGCCCGCACATTCCACCTTTAAAACATTTAACCATTGTTGATGTCGTAGCAATACCATTATCCTCATCCATGTTGTTAACTGAACCTTTTCCTTTGCATTTACTTGCTTTGTGTCCTTCTTTTCCACACCCAAAGAATCTTCCAGTTCCTTTGAAACATTCTCCTTGATGCCTCTTCCCACATGATTTACATAGGGGAAATTGAACTTTCTTTCCTCTATGATCATCATGAAACTCCATCTTTCTCTTATTAGCTGAGTCAGGAAACTTACCAAATTTTACATTATTGATCATATTATGAGATTGCTGATTCGGCATAATAATGATTTTTGGACTTCCAAATCCCATTTCATTATGAAGAATATCATTCCATTGTCCATCATATCCTCCATTATCGTGAATCATCTTGTTTCCAGCCATTTTCTAAAACCCAACAAAAAATAGTGTTAGAGGCAAAAATCATGCTAGGGAAAACAACCTAATAAAGGGGGAGTGTCATCAATATCTAACATCTTAGGTTTAATTCTATGATCGTTAGCGTAATTATAGTACTATAATATATACGTATACTTAACCTTAGGTACATCCCTAGACATACCTTAGAAATATCTCTAGGGATCTCACTAACGTTTTCGCATCCTAGTTTCCAAAGGTTGACTAAACCTTTCCTCTAATACCAACTGTAGAGACCCATATCTTGATGTACTTTGACATTACATTACATTTGCGGAATACTTAGTACATAACAAAAACACACACACAAGGATCGTAATAGTTTAGTGTCTTTGGAAACTCGGAACGTAATCTTCTAATCGTGGTGAAAGATCTTCAATATCTCCCATAAATATCTTCCCTTTTTTTACCTAAAACCTTTCTTTATATCCTGGGGAAAAGAAAACATAAAAGGGTGAGCTCAAATGCTCAGTAAGGGTAAACAAAAGAAAAATCAATTCCATCATATTCATAAGAACATAACTTTTGGAAATCATAACCTGAAAAAGAGAGCATAATTTCATAACATGGGATAAATCATAATAGTGAAATGTAATCACAATAATCATAACTTAAAACATGAAACTTTGTGGCATTCACACATATTCATAGAGAATCATTTCTTGTTAGTCAAGACTCATTGCCAATACTATCTTAGTGGACAAAGTCCCTTTCTGAATCGAGTAACCCTCGTTTCAGTCCTGTTTCACTTAACCGGTATAACCTACCATTCCAGCCATGTCTATCTCATGAGATATAAAATCTTTACCCAATGCATTGGAGGGAGATATAGCTCCCACCCATCTTATAATGAATCCTTTCTTATGTGTGCCACATAATGATAAACCATACATCATAGCGTAACCCATGTAATAAAAATGGGATTCTTGAACAACATGACATCATAAAACAATTCATATAAGATAAAGGAATTCATAAAAATATTTCCATCACAACATAATCAAACCAATGTAATAATAGGGATAAAAACAGAACCCTTTTATTATCTTATATGGAAAATAATTTTGATAAAATACTTGAACTCTATTCTTTAGGAAAATATCCTTTCTACTTAAAAAACATGTTTCCTTTCATAACATGTCATACGACATTAAAATAAAAGAAGTTGATTAAAAATAAACTTGAAAACTTTTAAAGGAAGTTTCATGGAAATAATGTTTTAAAAATCCATTCATGCCGTATAAGTTAAAAAAAACATTCTTCGTACTTTTGTCGGAAAAGTCAAAAAGTACCTCGTACGAAAAACGACAAAAGATTCCTTTCATACATATTACTAAAAACTCACCGAAGGGTAAAAATGGATTTAAAAAATTGTATGTGGATGGAAATAATATTACATATTGAGGAAACATGGATTTGGATGATAAAATACACCCCAGTAAATGCTTACGAATAAACAATCTCGGATAAAAATGAGATTGTGATATTTCCCTTACCTTATGTCTGACTTGCTTTGTAAGTGTCCGAACCTCCTGTATAATGATTTAAATCATTTTATTGACTTATTCCAGAATCATATTCATTGTTATTATATCATATATAGTCCACTTATGACTTTATATTACCAATTCTTTTGTAAATTCATGTTAAAGTAGCGTTTTGGGTAAAATCGTCTCATTTGTCGTTCGTGTTTTTAGCTTGTAATTATTCATATGATTACTTAGATCATGATTACTTAATTACAGAATATAAAACATGATTTATATATATATATTCAGAATATACATATATAATAAATTAGTAAATGTAAAGAAATACACCGTTCATGGAGACGGTAGTCCGTACGTACGCATGAACGTTGTTTTCGTTTCCTTATTGAATTGAATGTAATTAAGTAGATGACATACATATAAATATAAATAATTCCAGTATCATTATTAGGTCATATATTTCATTAGTACTTATTATATATACTTTATAATCATTCATGAATGGCTAATCATTGAGAATGAATCTCATCGCATCGTGGGGACGGTAGTCCGTACGTACGCACGAGCGAAGATATCGTTCCCATGGTCGTGGAGTTGTGTTGAAGTGTAAGTATACTATTTCAGTATCAATATCACTTTATAATAATCATATATAGTTACTCATCACACCTTTATACCCATCCTTGTAAGGTGATGGTGGAAAATAGATTACACTACGGCGTGGAGACGGTATTCCGTACGTACGCACGCGCGGTGATTTCCTTTTTCCGTAGGATGGATAGAAGGTTAATTAGAGTTGTTTAATATTTATAATAACATATCAGTATATAATAAATACTGATGTTATTACTTTATCATGAAAAAACTAAAGAAGAAGAAGTTGTAGAAGAATGAATTTGAAAAGATCGGTAATGGATATTACCTCTTCTTTGGAACGCTTCTTTGAATCCTCCACTTAGGGAACTAAGATTGGTCTTTGAAGAAGACCAGGACCTCTAGGATTATTCTAGGGAAGTTGAGAGGAGAAAATGTCAGGTTTTGGCCAAGCTTGAGTGCTCAAATTGGTGTGAGGAGAAGGGGGAGGAGGTGCCCTTTTATAAGGGAGGAGAGGGGCACCTTAGGAATATCTCGAAATATTATTTTATATTAAAGTCAAAATCGGTTTATAATGGATCCAAAGGGTCTTATTTCGAAGCTAAAGTGGGTATGGGTCGAAATACTATCATCCAATAGGATTTAGACAAGTTTGGGTTATTATTGTAACCTTATCAATTAGATTTAACTCTAAGTTAAATAATTTAACTTTTACCGTGTCTTTTTGTTTTCTTACACTATATGGTTAATACACTTACTATAACATGCCAAAAGAACCCCAAATTATTTATTATTAATATATATATCCTTATCTAAGTCATTTGGCCGAACCTTAGATTTTTAGGAATAAAATAAAAATTAATAATATAATATTTGATTTAAAAACTATTTTGTGTCAATTTTGACACTATTTGATATATGATTTTTGTGAAAGTCATAAAAGAATTATATGTTCGAATCAAGTTGATTAAATAGACACTAATATATCATAGTAACCTATAAAATTAGTGGAATTCACAAGAAGTCTTAAATTGCATTTATTTTGGTATTTATAATATTAATTATGTCAATATTTCATTAATAAGAGAATTACTGCATCATCTTTGTGTCATAATAAATGATAATTATTTAATCCCTAAAAATTCTAAATAAATTTATATGATGTAGATAATTTCATTATATTTCTGTAGACTATTCATGTTCGAATTTTCATGAAGTTTATCACTAAATTAAAATTAATATACTTATAAGATTTAAGAGAGTGACATGTTGTCACTTTCTTCGGTTTTAATAATAATTAAGTTATTTTCATGGACAAATGTCCATTAAATGATTCTAATCCGACCCTTAGGTGATATGGGTCGACTTTTAGTCATCCAATAGGATTTTGACATTTGTTAGGGTAATTTTAAAATATTATATTTACCCTTAATTACCCGATTTACCTTTAACTATGGTAAATAAAATTTACAGTAGTTACTATTCATAATTCTCAAAAATAAAAAGTATCTTATTAACATAATTTGGACCCACTGATTCCAAATATGGAATCCATTTTTCCAAATTCAATACACAAAAGATGCAGAAATTAAATTAAAATTAATCCCATTGTCGAAAGAAAACGGGTTTTTATTTAAAACATTGCAAAAGATTGAATTGATTTAACCTACGAATTCCAGGTAAAATCAATGCTAATGACATACATTATATTAAATGGTAAAAATATATTCTATTTATACTTTAAAACCATTCAATATTATAATTTAACCACATAAGATATTACGATGAAAAAAGTTGTTTTTAATTAAAATATAGCGTGTTTTTACTATTCATTAAAATATGAATGTTATCGGAAAAATATAAAAACTTTATCTAATGTAAATTTTTATATCCTGATTCAAAAAAAGAATATTATTTTGTCAAATTAAACATATAAACATGTCAGAAACTATATTTAAAGTGGGTGCGCCATCAAAAGGCGGTAAAACTGCATTTTTTGAAAAATACTTATTTTACCCGAAAAATTTATTTTGTTCTTATACCATGTTCTAGAAATGTGTATGATGAATAATAATGTTATAAAATTCAAAATTTAGTTAATACTATTCACAACGGCTAGTTCATGACAATATTATAATAATATAACATTGTTTATTAAAACCCGGTATTGCGTACAACACACGCTATCGAGGAAGGTCGTGATTGCGTGTAATGCAAGCCAAGTCAGGGTTGCGTGTTGTGAAAGAATCCTTCGTTGTTTCGTATAATAGAATCCAACCATATTTAATTTATACATTTAATATATATATATATATATATATATATATACTCAATGTTGCGTGGAATAACTATTATCAAAATTGTGTGTAACACGGTCCAAGAATAGTGTTGCGTATACTGCAAGCTAATACGGTGATCCGTATAGCGCAAGGTAATCTTGGTATAGAATACAACATAAGACATTAATGAAATTAAAATAATATTTTTCATAAAATCTCAGGGTGTTACATACAAGAATGAGAGGGTATGGAACCTGCCATCGGGACGAGCCTATGTATGCTCGGGAATGCCTAGGCGAACAGCCATGCGAAGGTAGAGAGCTGATTTCACGATGAAGATTCTAGGGAGGAGCAGTTCCATGTAGTCAGTCTAGGTTGTATGTAATGGTTGAAGCTTACAAGAAATGAATTTTTCTAAGGCCTATGGGCCATGTAATATATACGCCTATGGGCCTTGTAAGGGTTCCACCTCACCCCTTGAAAGGTGGATCATCAAAAGTCAATAAAAAAATGAAGGCCTTCATGTTATTGGAGGATATGGGAGGATACTTATCGTATGCCTAGAAAATGGTTTAGAAGCTAGTTCAGATTATAGATCCCCATCATTCGGTAAAATGTAATAAAAATATTAGACTAGTCTTGGTATGATTGTAGTGTCGACAATATCTCTATGTGATACAGTGGAGGGAGTTAATTATAAGGATGAATTGGCCTTCCCTTTCTTAGGATCCATGATCTTGATCATATTATATGGGAAGAAAGCTTTTATGGTGGTGATACTTTAATGTACCCTTACCATTCTATCAGTTATGTTCAAAACATTTCTATTGGTATCATTTCATTGTTGGGTGGGGTTTTCAGACCATGAAACTGGGAGGATACCTAAAATGGTGAAATATGGAATTTGTTTAAATTTTGAACAAATAATCCAATTGATTCTTCTTCTTGCTGGTAAATTCCACAATGTGTATGCGATGTAAAAATCATTTAATGGAATCTACAAAGATTCCATGATCATGGAAAAAAATTTGAATGTTCTACTAATTGTGTTATTGTTTAAAGACACGTATGTATAAAAATACATTTATAATAAAAAGGATAGTTATTTTTCATCTCATATAGTTCTAGTGGATTACATGATGTGTTAATGGGTTATATTCTGCGTGAATGTTCTAAAATTTGTTTTTATTCAACAGTACATGTGATATTTTTCATTCATATTCATTAAATGATCACTACCTCTAAATATAGAGGTCCCTTTGAGTTTTTTCTTTATTAATCATCTGATCGATTCTTTTAGAGATTGATCACCATTGTGATTGGATTCATCCACTCTAGGTAAGAGCTCCTTTTAGTTATTTTCTAGTTTTGGTTGCTTCTATAGTTCCACTATGTATTACTAATAAAATTATTTTTTTCTATTGATCAATTTTAGTCTCCTATCATTCCATATACTCCAAAGGTAGATAATGTGTTTTCTAATACCAATATAAAAAGGTGGTTATGTTTTGAATGTCATTTAGTGAGGTGGATCAATTAAAGTGTTATAATATCTTGGAAAACAATTTTTTATTATATGTACATTAAATTTGAAATTTAATTTAATATTTTGAAATTATATTGGAAATGGGTTCATGGTTTATTGTGTCTCTATATGAAAACACAATTTCCATGATTTGGAGAAAATGGATTTTTGAACCTGATAGAAGATTTCATTGGATTTTTAATGGATTTAAAAAAATGAGGTCATGGTTTTTGAAACAGAAATTGAAAAACAATATAGAGCAGGGAGAATGAGTATATTGAGGAAGAGACACTTATATCCTTAGTGTTTGTGACACCACAAGGAGGTTACCATTTGTATATCTATGAACTGTGGAATGAGTAAAAATTAGTTGGATCCAGCCTTTTTCCTTTTGATGATCATACGGGTCTAGTATGTATTTTTCAATATACCATATCATATCTATAAGGTTTATTATAATATTTTGGTTTCTGTTGCATGATAATATTTTTTATAGATGTTAGATCCCATTTCTTTTTATGTCCCATTCTGTTTACCTATATCAGTTTATGATTCACATGATTTTGGAGTTGAAAAATAATTAATGAAATATTTTGAAAAGCAATGTACTATCTGAGAAATGTTTTAAAAATTATTTATTTATTCAAATTATTTTAAAATAAATTTAAATTATTTTAAAATAAATTTAAATTATTTTAAAATAACTTTCTTTTAAAGATAATTTTTTTTCATTCTTGATATTATATCTTCGATATATTAATTGGTGGTTTTCTAATAGGTTATACTGCTCACACCATACATCTATATTTTGGTGGTTGAATAAATTGTTTCATAGCACATCGATAAAATAAAATGGAATTATATAGAGTGTTGGATTCTCTAGAAGTCACTATTCTGAGATTGTATGGTTTGGATGTGATGGTTTTCAATGTGGAGACTTTTTATTCGAGACTTTTCATACATCTGGGTATAGCTCGTTTGGATTAATTGTATCTGAAATTGTTCCCTCTTTATGATCTAGTTTTATGTATTATTTTTCTTATATTTCAGACATGATTTATATTCAATTCCTATACCACACATCATATAAGGATAACCTAGGTGACTGGTTTGGTTAACCAAACTATTGATGTAAACAATTTTTCGGTACTTTTTATCCAATGGGGATATGTTTTACTGATATCTTACTTATTCATTCTTTTTATGTTTTAGGAAGACTTTGACTGGGTGTGTACAATTTTATTACCATTCACCATATTCTTCTAGATGGTTTATAATTGCTTTTATTTATTTTTGTATGAACCCGGTTCTTATTCTTGAGGTACAGATTTTTTTCCTTCTTCCTTCAGTATTTCTGTGAAAATAAGGAAAATGGGGAAAATATCACATTTTGTGGGTACACACCATGTACTTTTCCACACACCCAGAACTTTGGCCCTGTGGGATGAGTACACAGGGCGTGTAGGCCTGTTGGCAATGAATGGTGTAAAAACTAACTACATGCCGTCTACATAGTATTTACACACCGTGTAGTTATTTGGTAGGTGAATAGTAAGGCAGTGGAATCAGCCGCCAGTGGAGCAACAGGACATGTCATGTACTCAGGAATAATCTCCATTTACTCATGTCGACAGATGACCAGTTCGGCGGTGAGAAGTTGTTTCTAGAGGAAGAGTTAAAAACTGAAAAGTGCAAGCCATGTAATTGAGAGTACATACTGCGTAGTTTGTTTTTTCGCTTAAAATGGGAAGTGGCCTCCTCTTTTGACAAAGGAAGCATAGAACACTTTTAGAGCATTGGGAGGGGAAGCCGTAACTTGGAAGAGTTACCAAACGAGCTTCAGGACTCCAATTCCTTCACCGATGATAACGTTAGGAACGGGCGGGTATGCCCTTTCCTCTTTGTGTATGTTTCCTTCCAATAATTTCCCGAGGGGATGTTATTTGAGTATGAATGTGTAGTCATTGATCCCAGATCTATGTCATTCTTGGAAATTTTATGATGATCTGTTCGCATATATATATCTTTGGAGATTGATGTAGGTGGTCTAATGTTTAATTCCAACTTTTTATGTTGTTTTTGTGTACTGTTGTTCCACTTTGCCCATGTTTGGGGTGTCATATGGATGATTCCTTGAATAATTAAATGCCTATAATTGCATAGGTAATTTAATGAATATATATAAATTGTTTTATGGGATCATTGCTTAGATCCAGGACCACACCGTGGGTGAGTTCCCTTGTTTATCCTTTTGGCCAGCATACCCGTGGGTATGCTATGATTATAGCATGCTTTGAGTTTTCTTGAGTGGAAATGTATATAAATTACATTCTTATTTGATAGGCTGGGCCAGGTGACTTTCTTATCCTAAGGGAGGTGTTTTTTTTATCCTGAGGGTAAGATTCAATTCAGCCTAAGGGAATGTGTTTTATTTAGCATGAGGGCATGGTTTCATATGCCGGAGGGCAGTTGATTCTGTGCCTGAGGGAATTATCTCGTATGCCTGAGAGCAATTTTTGTAATGCCTGAGGGAAATCACCTAGGGGTTTGGATTCTGATTAGACTGAGGGCATGGTTCTGATTACCTAAGCGTAAGGTTTTTCATGTCTGAGGACACTTTTTTTACTTTTCATATTCACTATGGTGATTTCACATGTTATACCTACCAAGCTAAAGCACATGCATGGTATTGTTTTACCTTGTACATGTTAGAGAGCTAGTTATCGTTTTGTTGTGGCACTGTATAATAGATTTTCGGATGAGGCTGGGTCTTGGATACTTACAATTCAATTATATTCAATTGTTGAATAATAAATAAATGGAAATGTAATTGGTATAAATGTTAACATTTTAGTACTTCCTAGTTTACTACATTTAATTACTGCACACTGCAGTTGCAAATTTTTACTGATAGTTGGGCACGTGCCTTTAGTGGTTGCCTACTGGGATTTATTTATCACACCCTATTTGGGTCATGTTTTGACCCCAAACAGATTATATTACTGTAGGTGTAGATAAGGGAAAGGGTATATATACATGTACATAATGTTGTAGAAGAGTAGGAGAGAATGGTACTGAGCTTAGGCTTGCGATTCTGCTGAGCTCCTACTGCACTATTTTATTTTTCTTGATGTATTTTTTCTTTGTATTGTGTTTTTTTGTTGCTATGTATCCTTTTTTGGATGCTTTATAAGACTTAGGGACACATTGCATCATTATATATGACTGTTGGTCTTTTCTTAATTTCAGTACTGTGTCCATTTCAGCATTGTTATTATTTACTTCATCCACTTTTTTATGCTTTTCTTTTGTTCCATTGCGTTAGACTTTGACAAATGCGGGCATTGTTTCCCCACTATTAGACCTAGTCCCTTGCGGCTAGTCGGCAGTCTCTGGCATTTGGGTAAATGCACTTGAGGTCATGTGACCAACCGGGTTCGGGGCACCCGTTGAGTGGCACTCGGATCCAAGACATTAGAAAGTGGTATCAAAGGCTCTTTTTCTTTTCTTTGAGTTATTTTTTTAATTGGCGGTGATGTAGAAAGATATATTGTTAAGGGTTTTGGTAATAACTGTGCCTGAGAGCTACCCTATGTATAGGTAAAGGCAAGACTTCCTCGAACTAAATTGTGATTTTCTGTTATGATTATTACAATTGATTTGATATTCAACATTGGGTGAAACACTTGTTGTGTACTGTTTATATTTTTATTAATGGGTTATATTTAGTTGCGACCCGATGAGATGAGGGTATGTCATCTCATGCATCATTTAGGAATGTGTTAGAATCACATTCCATGCATAGATTCCACTCCATATAGGTGAATTAGAAATTTCATGTTGTTTTCATAGATGTTGTGCTAGAAAAGGCTTGTTGTAGTGATAGATGCCTTGATGAAATACATGTTATTTGATATGGTATTGTTATGTGTGGTTCTGGGAATGAACACCAAACATTGGTTTTTGAGGATTATAGGACCTCATCAACTGGAATTTGGTGGATCATTGACTTGGTTACCTTATTATAACATGTATAATATTCCAAGGATTGATTCGTGGGGAGTATGGGCCCTCAAGGATCATAATATGGCACTTAGGTATTGGTTATAGGGTTTTTCTGGGCTCCGGAGTAGTTTCTAAGGATTACTATCTGGAAAACCCAGAATACACACCGTGTAGTTTTGATTACATGCCGTTTAATCTTTTTTTTAGGGAAGAAATGGGAAAAAAAATTAATTACACACCGTGTATTTTCAGATCATGTTAGAGGACGTGTAGGCAAAAACACGAGTTGGGAAAAATATAATGGTACATGCCATGTACCGGTGGTACATGTTGTTTCATGTGGACCATGTGTATGATCGTGTAACTAAAAACACGAATGGATAAAATCTTCACTTATACATGCCGTGTCAATGAAAAACATGCCATGTAGTTTAACCTGGCGAACCTGCCGTGTAACTGAAAAACACGGGTTGATGTTACTTGTTCTAAAATATGATGTGCACCTAAAGGACATGTCGTGTAGTCTTGACCATTATGAGTATGTGTCTCAAGTACCGACATCCCGGAGGCATGCCCAAGATTATTAACCCAGCACCATGTGCCTCCTGAAACCTCATATCTCAAGTACCGACGTCCCGAAGGCATGCCCAAGAATTAACTCAGAGGAACAACGATGTATACCCTCAAATTACGGCGAGCCTCAGCCCCCAACCTGATAGTCTCAATGTATCCCCTAAAATATCCTCACCTCCCACATGGCTTTCTATGGAAAGCACCCCCAAACAAAATACCTAACTGCAACTACGAGGGCCTCTAACCACAGAAGTGGTCAAAACCACCTCATCATAGAGTATCTCTGTGTGCACACTACTCAAAGTCCTGGGTGAGCAGTAATCACCAAAATAGAACCTAATCCACTAACACATATGACACCTCGTGTCCCTGCGACCATGCCGCTCAAGTCTGATGGCATCACCATCCTAGTAATCCGGGCCATACCCAACCTGACAGTCGTACTGCCTCAAGCCAACGTCCATGATGCCCAATCCCATTGTCAGAAACCACCCAAAGTAAAGCTTACCAACCCCAACCTGTGATCTGCATCACTCCTAATTATCCGGGCCATGCCCATTACCACCCAAAGGGGCTAGCAGATGCAATTCATAAATTGAATATATAACATATTTAAACCGAAAATATAAACTGAAAAATAAAACTGAACTGTTGAATTTCACTATGCATGTTTCGGTCCCATACTAGCATTGAGGTCTTAAATGCCTCTAAAAATTTATAACAGGCTTTAATAAATAAATCTCAATAGTTTAAAACATTAATACTTCAACTAAAACCATTTTGGCATTTCCTGGCCAAAATTCCCCGATTAGCAATGACCCCACACCTGGCCCTGCTCACGCAAATTGGTAACATGGCAAACCCAAAGGCATCCCATATGTCAAACAAGAAATTCAAAATGAAACAGCAGATAAAATGGGTCCCACTCAAAATACCCAAAAAGGCGTTGAAGGCCGTGTCACCCAAACAACCAAAAAAAACACAAAAAGAGGTATGCACAACATACTTGAGACTCGTACGATGCTACACCTATGGTAATATCCACCAATTCGGTCTAAAACGCTGTAAATCTATAAAATATTCTAAACCGCTCAAACCCCTGTAACTCATTCTATAACGAAAATCTAAAAAAACAACCAAAGAGGAATCGAGGCCTCACCGAGGGGGTTCCAATGCATCAATCAGAGTTTGAATCGAGTCTTGGATGGATGATTGGGAGAAGGAAAGAGATATAGCTGGCATGGTTCGCCACGCCATATGAGATATTGGGTTTCTTCCTCAATACGGGGCTATTGCCCATTTTAACGAAAAAAATAAAGTACACGATGAGTACTTCATGACTACACAGAGTGAATATATCATTTAAATGTTCATTTGGTGGCTGGGATTCCCCTGACCTGCCGACCTGATTACACGGCGTGTACCTATGGGTACACGTCATGTACGTGGTTTTTCCCTTCTCTTCCTTGACGACATACCCACACGCCATATATAACCCACATACACGGCTAATAACACGGCGTGTACCTGGTTCTACCCGGCCAATAGGCCTACATTCCATGTATAGAAACCACACGGTCGGGGTTACACGACATGTTTAAAACTACACGCCGTGTAGGACGAAACTTCTACACGCTCATCACACGGTATGTACTCGAAAAGCACACGACCGGTCACTCGCTTAACATATACACGATGTGTACTTAAAGTACATGGCATGTACTCTTGAAATTTCTAGAAATGTCCTATTTTTTCCAGTTTCCTCAGAAAGCAGTCAAAAATTCAAACAGGGTCAGGATTTTGACCCATTCCAAATATCTGGGTTCTTACAAACTGCCCACCTTAACATGGATCATCCCAAAGCTATCTTACGAAACCCAGAGATGGCACCAAAAAAACCACCTTGTTCAACGTAACCCAGAATTCCCCGGTCTCTGAGGTCCTGGCTAAATTCCTCAATGGGGCTCCCCACCTTAGGAATCGCCTAACCCGGTCTCAATACAAGAAAACATAAAACAACAAGGGTTTACAATCCTATTATCCAGACGCATAGTCCTTCCGTGACGCATCATCACCCCTTCACCTCATTAGCGCTCATGTGTCTCTCCCAACACTCAACATAGCATGCACCACATCAGTGTCTTCATCTATGAGGTCCTGGTGCTTAGCACCTTAAGTAACCTGCATCCCCGATGCCCCGATCCCCACGACACCTCATGTAACCCACATACGCGATGACCCGATGCCCAAGGCACATCAAGTGACCTGCATCCTCGATTACCCAATGCCCAAGGAACCTAAAGTAACCCACATCCTCGATGCCCGGATGCTACACATATAATACACACAGAGATATATATAATCAAGCACCCGATATGGTGCCAATCCCACTGACTAGTATCTAGTCATTCCACATAGATCTGGTGCACCACGTGCTCTCAAAACTGTCTTGCCTCTATAGGTCATGCCAAAAAGGAAACATGGGGATCACGAACACAACATTGTATACCTCTAACGGTCATCGACTTGCCATCCTAATCAGCCTATGGTAGCTCCACTATGCGCACCTAGCCTGAAGTACGAGTGCCTGATGCCTGACCCCTCTGCGGTGCTGCTCCAGTCACCGGCCACTGACCCCTCAGTTGGGTCCCACCATCTCTGTCACAACCTTCGCGCGCAACTAAACCTCCACTACCCTCCCCGGGTACCGAAACAGAAGCAACTCTAGATGCTATAGTCTGTCGTGGTCCATGCCTGCCAACTATCTGAGAAGGCTTCCTGAAAAACCTCTCCAAATGCTCATCCTGTCCACCTGAATGATACTCCTTTAGAGGTCTATCACACTGAGTCCAAACATTTCTGAGTTGTCCACACTGAATGAAAATCACTGAATAATTACCACGAGGTGGTCTAGCTGAATCCCTACCCTGAATGCCTTGCTGGAACTCATCCCGTCCTCGCTTCCTGCAGTCGGGACCCTCACCCGAAGCTGTCATCCTGCCCATGCATGATTTCTCTCTCTTGTTGCCCTCGACTATGAGTGCCTGATTGACCACCTCAGAAATGGATCCCAACCTGAATATGTTCACCTGGATCAGAATGGAATGTCGTAAGCCATCCTCGATGTGCCTCACCCTATCCACGTCGTCGCTTACCATACCGGGCTCAAGGCTAGATAAATTTGTGAAAGTAGCTATGTAGTCCATGATGGACATGTCTCCCTACTTAGGACTCAAGAACTCCCAAGCTCTCTCTACCCTCAGTGTCTTAGGTAGAAGTGCTCAAAGAACCTGTCCTTGAATTCTTGCCATGCCAGTCTCTCGTGCCTATGTGCCTGAACCTGTACGTCCCACCAATGCTTCGTCGGTCCTCCCAACATGTACGTCACCAGCTTGACCCTCCGCCCTGGAGGCATTTCGAGCTGCTCGAAGATCATATGCATGCTCTAGATCTAGTTCTCAGCCGCCTGCGGACCACCCTCACCCTGAAAAAGCCACAAGTGCAGTGACTAGAACTCCCACGTATGATACGCCATAGAAGGCTCTGTACCCTGCGGACCTCTATCGATCCCCTACAAGACATGTACCAGGCTATATTGGAGCTGCTCGTCTAGCCAAGGTTTGAATGCTGCCAAACCTAGATGTTGTCCTGCATGCACTGAATCCTGGACCTGCTCCTATCCCCGAGCCTATCCCTGTGGCTCGTGCTCTGCCTGTACCGAATCCGGAACCTAATCTTGTAGCACTGTATCATCTCCATCATGATGCTCCATCGAGCCGTGAAGGAGTAACCTGCTGAATACCATAAATGGTCAGACAACCCATATATATATATATAGAACAATATATTCTATGCAGATAAGGAAAGCAGTAAAAGGAAGTGTATAACTACTACCCTTACTCTCCCCCACCGAAACCCATGCCCTCAGCATATCGACCTTATGGCCTCTTTACTCGCTTTTAACAGAGCCAACTATCAATAGTACCCCAGGACATGCACATCCTGACAAATCACGTTGCCTCAAACTGATGATCAAGTCGCCCAATCCTGACTGTTACACTGCCTCAGCCATAGTACCTGCCATCTCTCATAAGAGTCAGACCCAAATATTTTGACACATGAAATTCTACAGAAATAAACCATGGTATACAAATTGAAATAGCAAGAAATTATATCAGGAATTTCACCAATTTACATTTCAGAGCATATAAATCTTGGTAATTGATATTTCCTTCACATGGCAATATCACTTCACAAAGAATATGTGCAATTATTAAATTTAAATACCCTAAAATGTGCCAATCAAAAGCCAAGAAAAAAGCCTCACCATACCTGGCCATGTTCCAATTCTCCCTTGTTACACCAGGTCAAGGGTCACATATCACAATCAATAACATCACAAATCATGACAGCCGCTAAGGTGGAAATCATATCAACTGTAATCTGAGCAAAAGAAAACAGTAATTCCCACCCCGTGGCAACAAGGTCCATCCCTATTACCTGGGGCTGCAGGCACCCAATCACAAGCAAGAAACCAAATCCCAGTAACAACCTATCTCCAGTCTACCATATCCCAAATAGTAAAACCAAGAGATATAAAAGATAAGTCTCAATCTCATTAGTATCCAACAAAACACTACTACTAATCCCTGTCATGAACTCCTCTGATACCACTTTTTAAAGACCTAGACCCGGCGATCCACCCAAACAGTGCTGAACGGGTCAGGTGTCACTACCATAGTCGCACCTCTCTTGAACTCCAAAGGCTTTTGACTAGTAGTGAGGGTCTAATAGGAATAGTGGGGAGGCTATACCCTATCAGAGAATCACAATAACGGTACTGGTCCAAGTATAATAGTAATGATACATCGGAATAAAAGACTCAGCAGAATCTAACCAGACCCGCAGAGCGGTAGCATAATAAATATAGATAAACAGCGGAAGAAGTAAATATAACAACAGTAGTAGAAATAAACACAACAACATGCTGAGAACATGTAACTACTACTGAAAAGTAAAACATGCATCCAAATAAGTTCATAAACAACTGAATATAAAATAGTCGCCAATGGCTAACCAACAGTAGCTACAACAAGTAACCATGCTGATACAAGTAAATAAAAATAGAGAAAAGTAAACCCTATCTAGGTATGACCTCTAGGTACATACCATCTCCATGAAACAACTAACGCAGACCAGCTCCTAAAGTTGGCCTTTTTCCTACACATAAATCCATAAAGTCTGCACGCATCCCGAAGGGACAATGCATGGTGTGGGACAAATATTAGTAGGATACCACCCAAAGGTGCATACCTAATATGAGTATTTATGAAGTCATGAATTTATAAAGAAAAATAGTAAATGTGAAATGCACAATTAAACGCTAAATCCACTAGTGTTCAGTAGCCACCATGGAGTGTCACCTGCTTCAGCCAACGCCGAAATCTCTGTCGTGTAACCTGGCACCATGTGCTAATTGTCACCGCGTGTCTCAAGTACTGATGTCCCGAAGTCATTCCCAATATTAGAACCCCGGACCCATGTGCCTCTTGACACCTCGTGTCTCAAGTACCGATGTCCCAAAAACACACCCAAGAAGTAACCCGGAGGAATAGCGATGTCTTCCCTCAAATCACGACGAGCCTCATACCACAACTTGATAGTCTCAATGCTATCCTCTAAAGTCTCCTCACCTCCCACGTGGAATTCTACGACAAGAACCCCCAAACAAAATACCTAACCGCAAATATAGGGGCCTCTAACCACACGAGTGGTAAAAACCACCTCATCACTGACTATCTCTATGTGCACACTACTAAAAGTCCTAGGTGAGCAGTAAAAACCAAAATAGCACCTAAAATATCAACACATATGACACCTCATGTCCCTGTGGCCATGCCACTCAAGTACGTTGTCATCGCCATCCAAGTTACCCGGGCCAAGCCTAACCTGACAGTCATACTGCCTCAAGCTGATGTCCCTAACGACCAATCCCATGGTCAAAAACCACCCAAGGTAACCCGGGCAAAACCCATCATGTGATCTGCATCACTCAACATTATCTGGGCCATGCCCAACACCACCCAAAGGGTCCAGCATATGCAATTCAGCAATTTCATATTTAACATATTTAAACCGAAAATATAAACCAGATAACCAAACTAAACAGTTGAATTGCACTATGCAAGGTGATGTCCCATACCAGCACTGAGGTCTTAAATTAGACTAATAATTTATAACAGGATTTAAGAAATTAAACTCAATAGTTTAAACCATTAATATTTCAATTAAAACCATTTTGGCATTTCCTGGCCAAAATGCCCCGATGAGCAACGACCCCTCACCCAGCCCCACTCATGAAAACTAGTAAAAGGGTATACCCAAAGGCATCCCATAAATCCAACAAGAAATTCAATATGAAACAAAAGATAAAATGGGTCCCGCTCAAAATACATGAAAACGCGCTGAAGGTCACGTCACCCAAACAACCACAAATACACAAAAAGAGGTACGCCGCACCTACCTGAGACTCGTACGATGCTACACCTCTAGTAACAGCTTCCAATTCAATCTAAAATGCGGTAAATCTATAAAAGATTCAAATCATCTCAAACCCATATAACTCATTCTAGAACAAAAATCAAACAAAAAAGCCAAAGGGGAATCAATGCCTTACCAAGGGGGTTCCAACACATCAATCAGAGTTCGAATCGGGTCTCAGACGGATGATCATGAGAAGGAAATATATACGGCCGACTTGGTTCGCGAAGCGGGGCGAGATATTGAGGTTCTTCCTCAATACGAGGCTATATTCCATTTTAACAAAAAAAAGATAGTACACATCGTGTACTTCATGACTACACACCGTGTATATATCATTTAACTGTTAATTTGGTGGTTGGGATTCCTCTGATCTGCCGACATGAGTACACGGCGTATACCTATGTGTACACGTCGTGTACATGGTTTTCCCTTCAAATCCTCGCCGACATACCCACACGTCATGTATATCCATCATACACGGCTAGAATACATGGCGTGTCCAAGGGGAACATGGCGTGTACATAGTTATACCTGGCCAACAGGACTACACGCCATGTAAATCCACCACACGGTCGGGGTTACACGACTTGTTTAAAACTAGATGCCGTTTAGGAAGAAACATCTACACAGTCATCACACGGCATGTACTCGGCGAGCACACGGTCGATCACTCGCTAAAAATATACACGGCGTGTACATAAAGTACACGGCGTTTAGTCTGGATATTTCTAGAAACATCCCATTTTCTCCAGTTTCCTCAGAAACTAGTCAAAAAATCAAACAGGGTTGGGATTTGGACGAGTTCAAAAAACCCGGGTTATTAAAAACATCGAGGAGCATGAGTGTTCGCGAATATTGACTTGATATTCAGATATCATCAGTTTTGGGATTGACCATCAGACATACCACTTACAGCTCTTCGTAGCAGATATGGTCTATACGAGTACATGGTCATGTTATTTGAACACACAAACACACTAGTAGTTTTCATGGATTTGATGAATATTGTGTTCAATCCTTATCGGGATTCTTTTGTGGTAGTCTTTGGGTATGATATCTTGGTGTACTCTCAAACTCGACAAGACCATGCTACCCATCTTGATATTTTGTTGAGTACACTAAGAGAGCACCAACTATCTTCTAAGATATCAATGTGACACTTTTGGATGGACTAGATAAACCTACTAGGTCATATTATCACAGAGACATTAGTGGCGGTAGACCCGTAGAAAGTGAGTGTAGTAGTTTCCTAAATGAAGCCTAAGAACATGTTTGAGATACAGAGTTTCTTGGGGCTTCGGGATTACTGTAGTCACTTTATATAAGACTTCTCTGGCATAACAGTTCCATTGATGAGATTGACTAAGAAGGGTGTGATGTTCATTTGGTCAGGAGATTGCGACAAGACCATCCAGCAGTTGAAGGGAAGGCTGACATGAGCACAAGTCCTGATACATCTAGAATAAGGGATGTGCTATACAGTTTACTGTGATACATCAGGTATTGGGTTGGATAATTATTGATGTAGGGTGATCGATTAGTTGCGTACGGGTCTCGACAGTTGAGGCCGCATGAGATGAATTACCTGACACATGATCTCGAGTTGGCTGTAGTTGTTCATGCATTACGCCATTGGAGACATTATCTTTTGGGAGAAAATTTTGTGGTGTATACGGACCAAAATAATCTCAAGTAATTCATTACCCACTGCAACTTGAACTTGAGACAACATAGGTGGGTTGAATACCTTCAGTCCTTTGAATTTGGGCTTGCCTAAACACCTAGTAAGGGTAACGCAGTTACTAATGCACTGAGTAAGAGGACTCAGATACAGGAAGTATATGAGGCCAGTAGTGAGTGGAACATATTGATTTGTTCTCTGAGATGCATTTGAAGGTGCATGATAGTTAGGGGTGATCCTATCTTTCTTCCTTAGCAGTGAGTTCTACCCTCCTGGATATATTGAGGATGAGACAACTATCAGATTGAAAAGACCTAGTTCTATGGGAGTCGGTGGTAAGTAAGGACCCTCCTCCTGGTTGAATGATAGATGATGATGAGGAACTGCATATCCATGGATGAGTGTAGGTTACAGGGGATATACGGGAGGAGTTGATGCGTGAATTTCATGCTTCATCTTAGGATGTGCATACTGAAGTTACCAAAATGCACCGTGACTTGAGACATCAGTATTGGTGGTCTGGTATGAAGTGGGAAGTAGCTAGTTTTGTTATGAGATGTTCCACCTGTCTGAAGATGAAGGAAGAGTATCAGAGGCCAGCCAAACTGTTACAATAGTTACCCAATCCAGAGTTGAAATGGGATTATGTCACGATGGATTTCATGATTGGGTTACCGAGGTCACCTTGAGGCAATGATATCGTGTGGGTTGTTGTGGAAAGACTTACAAAGTTAGCTCACTTTTTTCTGATCAAGGAGCCCTTTGTTTTTGATGAGATCAAGATGTTCTATATCCGATAGGTGGTAAGTCTTCATGGGTTCCCAAATTCTATCGTTTCAGATAGGGACAACTACTTTATGTCTTGTTTATGGAAGAGTTTTCAGTGCGAACTGGGTACATAGGTTCTTCTGAGCACAGCTTACCTCCCGCAAACTGATGGCCAATCAGAGCGTACGATACTTGTTCTTGAGGAAATGTTGTGTGCATGCATCTTGGATTTTGGGGGCTCTTGAAAAAATCACATACTCCTGATTATGTTTTCCTACAATAACAGTTTTTAGGAAACAATTGAGATGGAACCTTACAAGTATTTATATGGTAGGCTATTCCAGTCACCCTTGTGATGGTTAGAGGCAGGTGAGGCAGCTTTACTGGGACCACCTCACGTTCATGAGACTTCAGAGCAGGTCCAGATGATACAAAAGTAAATGTCTACTACACTGTCTTGTCAGAAATCATATGTTGATCGCTGCAGATGACCCTTGGAGTTCATAGTTAGGGATTAGGATTTCTTACATTATTCACCGAGGTTGGGAAATATGTAGATTAGGAGACATGGTAAACATTCACTATGGTATGTGAGTCCTTTTGAGAAATCGGAGAGAGTCGGGATAGTTTCCTATCAGTTGTAGTTACCACAGAGGTATCGGGCTATGCACGATGTCTTCCATGTATCTCAACTATGCCATTATCACTCAGATCTATTCTAGGTATTTCAGCCCGAGACGTTTGAGCTTCAGGCCGATGCATCCTTTGAGGAGCATCTGATTCGTATTGTTGATAGGATCACAAAGTTTCTCTAACCCCAGTCAGTTCCTCTCGTACGGGTGCTACGGCAGCATGGCTGAGTGCATGAAAAAACCTGGGAGTGGGAGACCAATGTACGAGCTCAGTGGCTAGAGTTGTTCTAAACATTATCTTCACCTCCATTGGATGGAAATTCGGGGACGAATTTCTTTAAGTGTGGATTTTTGTAAGAACCCTGTTCTTATTCTTGTGGTACATATTTCTTCTTTTCCTTTTTCATTAAGTGTTTTTGTGAAAATCAGGAAAATGGGGGAAATCCCAAATTTTGTGGGTACACACGGTGTAAATTTCCACATGTCATGTACTTTTCCCGTGTTGGATGAGTGCACAGGGCGTGTAGGCCTGTCGGTGATGAATGGTGCAAAAACTAACTACACACTGTGTACTTAGTATTTACTCACCGTGTAATCAGTTGATAAGTGAATAGTAAAGCGGTGGAAGTAGCCACCAGCGGAGCGATAGTACATGCCATGTACTCAGAAATACACATCGTATACTCGTGTTGACAAATGAGTAGTTCGATGATGAAAAGAGCCCATGAGAAAAACAGTTAAAAAATAAAAAATACAAGCCGTGTAATTGAGAGTACACATCGTGTAGTTTATTTTTTCTATTAAAATGGGCAGTGGGATCCTCTTTTTACAAAAGAAGAATAGAACTTGTTTGAAGCATCTGGAGGGTAGGAAGAAGCTTGGAAGAGTTCATAACTATGCACCGAGACTCTAATTCCATCGCCGACGATCATGTTATGACTGCGCAGGTAAGCCCTTTCCTCTCCTTGTGTGTTTCAATCTAATTATTTTCCGAGGGGTTGTAATTTCATTTTTAACATGTAGTCATTTACCCCAGATCTATGTCGTTCTCGGACGTTTCGGGAGGTTATTTTCGCGTATATCGATCAGTCGAGATCGATGTAGGTGGTCTGATATTTAATTCTAACTTTCAAGTTGTTTTTGTGTACTGTTATGCTATGCACCCATGTTTGGGATGTTGTATGGCTGAGGCCTTGAATAATTAAATTCCTAGAATTCCATAGGTAATTTAATGAATATTTATAAACTTCTACATGGGATCATTTCTTGGATGCAAGGCCACCCCGTGGGTGCATTCCCTTGTTTAGCTATTTGGCCATTATTCCCAATGGTATGCTGTGATAATATCATGAGTTGAGTTTTTTTGAGAGGAAATGTATATAAATTTCGTTATTATGTGTTGGTCTCGACATGATTACTTTCTTCGCCTGAGGGCAGTGCTTTTTTAGCCTGAGGGAAAGGTTCTATTCAGCCTAAGGGCAAGTGTTTCATTTAGCCTGAGGGTAGATCCTTCTGTGCTGGAGGGCATTATATCGTACTCCAGATGGGAATATTCGTTATTCCTAAGTGAAATCACCTGAGGGTTTTGATTATGAGTATCCTAAGGGCATGGTTCTGATTACTTGAAGGTATGGTTTTTCATGTCTTAGGACTCTGTTTACTTTGCATATTCACTATGGTGATTTCACATGTTATACCTACCAAGCTAAATAACCCGCTTGGTATTGTTTTACCTTGTACTTGTTAGCTAGCTGGTTGTAGTTTTGTTGCGGAAATTTATAGGATATTTTCGGCTGAGGCTGGGTCTCAGAAACTTACAATTTAATTATATTGAATTCATAAATAATAATTATAGGAAAATAGAACTCGAAGGAATGTTTACTTTTTAGTACTTCATGGTATACTGCATTTCATCACTACACACTGATGTTGAACATATTTACTGAATGTTGGGCATGAGACTTTTATAGCACCCCAAGCCTTTAACATATATCATTTCATTATTTTATGCATAATTAGTCATCAGACTACAAGCCATGGATTGTTTAGTTTAGTGTCTTGGAAGACTAGGTACATAAACAGAAAACATGGAGGTAAAAGTAACACATCTTTATTTAATCTCTATAATGAGATCCTAACATCCTTTGAGACCTTACAACTGCATAAGGTACCCTGGGGAACACATGAACAATGGGATGAGATAAAAATCCCAGTAAGGTGATGAAAATAATGATATATTTCAAGCATACGAGATAGGAGGCATGACATAATGATCTCAAAAGCATAAAACTTATAAAATCATTTAATATAAGAATGAGATCATATAAACATGGAATAATATAAATGTGAAAGAATCATAAAACATTTCTTTATTATGGGTCATGTTTAACCACCAATCCAGTTTCCCATTTCAGTACGGTTCAAGGCTAACCTCCAATCCAGTTTCCAATTTCAGTACAGGTCAAGGCTAACTGCCAATCCCGTTTCACATCGCATCTCGTGAAACATAAACTTACCCAATGCATTGGAGCACTATCTGGGCACACCCATCTCAAAAATATCATGAATATTATTTCCACATAAATAATCCTCCAACCTAAATAATTATACATAATCAACCATATATAATCATATGGTTACCCATGGAAAGAATTGGGTACCACAATCATGACACAAAACATATCCAATGGGTGTATCACGAAAGTGTCCATGAAAGGAAAGGATTAGAAAATACATGGACATTAATAGGGTAATATAAGCATATAAAATGGTAAGTGTTGTAAAATATAAATTACAACATCTAAAAAATGTATTTTAGTAACATTAGCATTAAAGCATTTTTGTACGGTCTTAAGGAAAACACTCTAGAGATTTTCATATAGAAAGGAGGACATTATTTTATATAAAACCAGAATTTAATCAAGATGTTTTTCATAATAAAAATAATTATTTTATAAATATAATGGTGTTTTAAAACATAGTATAGAGTGCACGTGAAATATTTGTAAAAATTTGGGAAGTCCCCTTAAAACAGGTTTTCTTATCGGAATGTTCTAAGGAGAGAATCTTTCAAAATCATGTATATCCCCAGAAGAATGTGATGAAAGGTTATTGATATAATAATGTTGTAAAACTATATTGAATTCATAAGACTCACATATATTGATAAGATAACACCATTTTTAAGGAAAGATAAGGCAGCCCGAAAGAACAAAGAAGGTTCGGGTAGAATTCGTTATGATTTTATCGGCATGGTGTCAGGTATGACCAAGAGGGATTGAAGATAGAGAAATGGGGTTTTTCATCACATATAAATACATAAAGAAGTACGGGGGAGGTTCTTAAACATACCCCATAATTTTATAGTACACATAAAAAGGCAATGTATAGAGGACAATCTTGATTAAGAGAGAAATGGGAGGATTCCTTACCTCAAATCCAGTGGTGTTCTCCACTTGTTATTAGTGACCTGAATAAACAAATTAAAATTATTAATTCATAAGTAAATAACCTCTTCTATATTTAATTTATTTATTATAACCCTTTTTAGTTCATTCAAAGCCTTTTTGATTAGTTATATGGTTCAATTTCATTGTTCGATCTCATTTGTTTACTTAGCTTTAACGATTTGTTCATTTATATTCAAGTTTGGATTATATGATAGATGAAAGTGGATGTACATAATTGAAGTTATATTATTTATATAATAACCAGGATATTACATGGGTTAAATTTTAATTAGGTTACTTAGTGTGATGTTGAATTATTATATCTATAACCTTAGTGAAAACCATTTTTGTTATTCGATGGGTTTGATTACAAAGAATGTGTTTTGATTTATAACATAATTACATTTATATCAAAAGATTTCAGAACCAAAAATAGGATATATTACACATATAATAATATGGTTCAACGATAACATAAATATTTTCATGACCAGAATAAAAGATAATATATAGAAATTGAAGAGTTGTTGTCCTTGTATGTGATAAATTAGCACATCTCAAACGGTGCTTTCATTTCTTCCAAAGAAAAGGGTGGGGAAAGGGAGAAGATAATGAAATATAACACTACCATGAATAAATGTCTGTACATTTATGTTACTGGATTTATAATACTATTATGGTGAAGGTAGGTGAGGAAAAAAATAAAAACGAAAAGAACATAAAAGAAAAGAAGAAATTTGGGAAGATGAATTTACCTCTTGACATTTCCTCCTTTTAGTACCTTTTAAGGGGTGAGGATTTCATATTTTGAGGAGGATGAATTCTTTTGAAAGTGGGGGAGGACCTTTGGGGGTGATTTGGGAAGAATTTAGAGAATTATTGGATCTTGAGAGGATTTGAGAGAAGAGGGAGTGAAGGGGGGTTTTTTATAGTGGAGAAGTTGAGGGATTTCATGATATTATAATACTTAATTTATTATTTATCCACAAGAGAAAGAATAGTAAGTATTACAAGACCAAAAAAAGTAAATAGGTCATATGAATTAAAACCAAGTGGGATTACATCAGCAGAACATCATCGATGACTCAATTAATCCATTATATAGCATTTATTGTAATTTATCAGAGTTTACTATTCATAAAAAAATCATGTATTTCAAAAAAATCCCAAAAATTAACCCTATAAATTTTTTGATGTGTAGAATCCATAACGAATTCACATTTTCAAAAATAATTTTCTAAATATGATTAGTTTCATATTTATTTAAAATATAAATTTATTATCAAAACCAGTTTTAAAACATTCAGTAACTGATTCTAAAATATTATCATACTTCGAACTTGAATATTATTTTTATACTACCATAGGTGAGGTTAATATTCATTAGGGTATATTAGTATTTATATGGGTATGTTACTATTCATTAATGTAGGTTACTATTCACCAATTGTTTTTTGTTAGACTCAAGAAAACATCTTGAACACAACCGTTTATGCCGGATTTTCGAAATTCCAAACACAGAAGTGAAAAAAATATGTTTAAAGGTTACTTATCAATTATTAGTTCATTATGTATTGCTTTAATGTGATTTTATGACATAAATATAAGAAGGGAATTTCCATTTAAACTCTTTGGGTCGTTACATTCTTTCCCCCTTTTGAAATTTCTCCCTCAAAATTTCGTTTTACATACTAAGACAAAAATAGGTGCAGGTACATTTCCTTCATTGCTTCCTCCAATTCCCATTTTGATTCCTCAAACTTATGGTTCCTCCACAACACATTGACAAGATGGGTTTTTTTGTTACGTAGAATATTATCTCTCCGATGCAGAATCTTTACTGGCTGCTTTTCATAAGAGAGATCATCTTCCAGCTGCCCTACCTCTGGGTTTAGTACATGCGAGGGATCAGGTATTTACTTCCTCAAGAGTGATACATAGAAAACATAATAAACATGAGCCATATTCAGTGGAAGTGCATGCTGATAGGCCATGGCTCTTATGCGGTCAAGGATCTCAAAGAGGCCAATATACCTTGGGCTTAGCTTCCCTTTCTTCCCTAATTGCATGACTCTCTTCCATGGAGATATTTCAAGTATGACTTCATCTCCAACGTCGGACTCCAAGTTCCTTAAATAGTAGTTACCATAGACCTTTTTCCGACTTTTAGTAGATTTGATGTGTTTATGGATGACTTGAACCTTATCTATCATATCTTGAACAAGATAGGGTCCACGTGGCTTTCTTTCTCTATCTTCATCCCAACAGGTTGGAGTTCTACATCAATTTCCATATATATATTCAAATGGAGACATCTGAATACTCGAGTGGAAGCAATTGTTGTATGAGAAATCAACCAATGGGAGATGTTGATCCCATCCACCATTGAATTCTAGAGATTAGGCTCTAAGCATATCTTCAAGCATTAGAATAGTTCATTCATACTAGCCACTATTTTGGGGGTGATAGGCCGTGTTGAAATTTAATTCAGCACTCAAAGAACATTGAAGGCTCCTCCAGAATTTAGATGTGAACCTTAGATCACGGTCAAAGACAATTGAGAGTGGAACACCATATAGTCTCACCACTTCCTCCACATATAACATGGAATGTTGTTCAAGAGAGAAATCTTCCTGAATAGTGAATAAATGGGATATCTTGGTGAGTTAGTCAACCACAATCCATATCGCATTTTTTCCCTTCGCCATCTTCGGGAGACCCATGAAAAAGTCTATACTAACATTTTCCCATTTCTACATGGGTATAAGCAATGGTTGCATCATACCTTTGTACTTTTGTCGCTCAGCTTTAACTTGCTGACATACCAAGCACCTTGATATATATTCTACAATCTCCTTCTTCATGTTATCCCACCAGAAGTGTTCTCATAGATCACGGTACATTTTGGTACTCCCAGGATGGATAGAGAAGGTCGAGCTATGTGCATCATTCAATATATCCTTCTTTATCTCTAGATTGGATGGTAGACAAAATCGTGTCCCAAATATTACAACTACTTCCTCATCAATTTTGAAACTAGAGGATTTCCCATTTTTAATAGCTTCGACCCTTTTATGAATATCCACATATTCTCTATGATCATTCTTTATTTTCACCACAAGGGATGGTTGGGAAATCATTTGATAAAGGATTTATGATGTTCCTCCCTTAATGATTCCCATGTCCATCCTCAGCAAATCTATGAATATTGGATCCTTTTCAATGCTCATTATTGATAAGGATGTAGGATCCTTCCAACTTAGAGCATCCTCCACCTTATTTTACATACCAGGATCGTAGTGGATTTAGTAGTCAGAATCCTTGATAATCTTTAACCATATTTTATGGCTAATATTAATCTCTTTCTGTGTGAATATATATTTGAGACCCTTATGATCGGTATATATCTCACACTTTTCCCTATAGAGATAATGCCACCAGCTTTTCAACGTAATGACCACGGATGCTAACTCCAGATCATCCGTGGGATAGTTTTTCTCATGGATCATCAACTATCGATGTGTAGAATCCAAAAACGAAGTCCATTTTTCAAAAATAATTTTCTAAATATGATTATTTGAATATTTAATTGACATTGCAATTTATTATCAATTCCCGTTTTAAAATATTCATTAACTCATCCAAAAATATAGGTATATCATACTTCAAACATGAATATTATTTTTATACCACCATAGATGAGGTTATTATTCATTAGGGTATATCACAATTCATAAGGGTATGTTACTATTCATTAGGGTAGATTAATATTTACCAAAAATTATTTTTCATTTCTTAGACTCAAAAAACATCTTGAACACAACTATGTATGCAGATTTTCAAATTCCAAAAACAGAAGTGAAAAAATTATTTTTAAAGGTTACTTATCACTTAGTAGTTTGTTATGTTGTGATTTCATGTGATTTAATGACATAAATATAAGAAGGGAATTTACATTGAAAAACATTGGGTCGTTAAACCTTTGGTGGTTGCCTAATAGGATTTATTTCTCACACCATGTTTGGGTCATGTTTTGGTCTCAAATAGATTATATTGATGTAGTGGTAGATAAGGTAAAGAGTCCCTATACAGGTACATGATGTTGCAGAGGAGTAGGAGAGAATGGGACCGAGCATAGGCTTGGGATTCTGCTGAGATCCTTCAGCGCTGTTTTAATTTGATTGTTAAACATTTCCATTGTATTGTATTATTATGGATTTCTTTATATCTTATTTAGGTTGATTTCATAGACTTAGGGACTAATTACATCATTATATACGACTGTTAGTATTTTCATTACTTCTATACTGTGTCAAGCCAACGAGCCCATACCCGAGTGGTAAGGGCTCCTTCTTGGCATCCAAGAGACCCGGGTTCAAAACTAGGTGGAGGTGAATTTTTGGGTATTGTAGAAATACTGTAGTAGTTACTGTTCTATACTGTAGCAGTAGGAATTATTCACCTGATTTGGGCCTTCGAGCCACCGGTTTGGGCCTACGGGTCTCCAGGGCATTCCCGTCATCAAAGGCCTTTGGGCCATAGGGCCTTCAGGTCACATGGATCGTGGAGTAGCCCAGTTCACACAGAACATACCCCAAAAAAGGATCAGAGCAATAGAAGCAGTAGCCACTAGATGTTGAGCTAACCGGATTGGAAGAATGAGAGGGTATGAGAGCCGCCATCGAGACTAGGCACCGTGCAGCTTTGTATAGGGTAATGCTATCCGATTAGCAATTCAAGGTGGGGAGATAAGGATATTAATGATGAAAGACGCTGGGGAGGGGCATTTCTAGTGGTCTAGGTCTACGGGTCATGTAATGGGCATGTTATGCCTCTGGGCCTTCGGGTCATGTATTGCAAGCCATGTCAGGCCTTGTTCCTTGGGCCTACGGGTCGTGTACGGGTTCCCCTTCAACCCTTTAAAGAGGGATTATCTATAATAAAATAAAAATAAGGCCTTCGGGCTATTCGAGTAGTACTGTGTACATTTAAAATTTGGTATTTTTTACTGCATAAAATTTTGTATATTTCTATTTTGTTTTGTTGTGTTACACATTGACAAGTGAGGGCATAGTTTCCCTACTAATAAACATAGGCCCTCGCTGCAAGTCAGTAGCCTCTGGCATTTTGGGAAATGCACTTGAGGTCCTGCGACCAACCTGTTTTGGGGCACCCATTGAGTGGAACCTAGATATGGGATGTAATAATTGAGGTTAGTATTAAAATTTAACATGCAATTTTTTAATTATAATGATTATATTTGTTGTTTACACCCTGTTCATATGATGAATGTATTTGAATTTGGACATGATGGGTAGGATTCTATATAGCTACTCAATACATTGGTATGACTCCTGAGAAAATCTAGTTGAGAGTTTTGAGGTGTCTGTAGGAATTTATTTAGATTTCAAGGAACGATTCTGAGATGGTATCATTAAGATGTTCGGTGTTATGTGTTTCACCCTTAAGAATTTAGTTACTAATATGACATGTTATTATTCAATTTTTTTAATATAACATTATGTTTCAATATTATGTGATTATATATATCGATATATTTTATATTAAATTATTAATACCGTATTATTCTCATGATATCCATTAAATTTCAATGTCTTCCAATTATATTCCATTGCATGTTTATTATTACTTATTTATTCACGTCACCTAATATATTCATACTTTTACTACAAAACTGATCTTAGAACATTCTTATATTTTTTTATCCACAGGATACCCGAGAGTGCTTGGTGATTGATATACAATGATACACTGTATATAATAATTGAGTTCCCGAAGAATTTTTTTTCATTTTATATTTTATATTATAAGTAGAATTTCATATATGTATGAATTTTACCAAGTCTATTAAACTATTAAGTCCATCAAGAAGTTCTTACTTGTACTTAATTCAAATTTAATAATCAATAAATGTTATCTAAGTTCCTAGATTTGGGGTCACTATTGTAATCATTTTCATTACGGATAAATAATTTACACTAAAACACTTTAGAATTACCATATTTATGATGTATCTCTCTGTAAGGTTCATAATGATTTTTTTATGGTCAATCATACAAGAACACATTTAATGATATAAATATAGTCATTCCCAAAATTACACTAAAATTATTGAGGATGTTAAAACACATATAATGAGTTTACTATATCTCATTGTAGGTCATTTTTCAATATTCGATAATCCTATTTTTTGTGGTTTTCATAAAGCGAAGAGGGAATGAGGATAGCCTTTGGAAGGCTAATGTTAATGAAATTATATATTAATTTATCCTCCAAAATAGTCACTAATATTAGAATTTTTCATTAAGACATATAAATTTTTCACATTCTTATAATAATTTATAGAAGTTACAAGGCTAATATTTTGTGAGATAATAGATTAAATGATGTATATGTAGTATAATCATTGATAATTAAAAATTTAAAAGATTTAGATTCTAACATAGAAAATTGAGTTGTTTCAAAATAAAATGGAATACATGTTTTCTAAATTTAGCGGTGGAAAATGGATTTTTACATTTATATGAATATTTATGTTTCTTACTATGTTGAGATTGTCCATGAAAATTAATATTTGGAAGAAATGTAATGAAAATCTGATGTTTGATGGTTAAAATTGAGATTAATATTTTTTTGTACTAAAATTTCCATAACATCAAATGAAAATCCATGTATATGTTTATTTGTCCCATAATAAGTTATAATTTTGTAGTTAAAGTGATTTTATATCTACATTGTATTCTTTTTAAAAATTTGATGTGGTAAATAATTGTAATATTTTTTAATTAAAAAGAACACAAAATTAATATTCAAAGAAAATTTTTTTACCACTATAACATTATGGAATAGTACATAGTAAATCATAATACATGGATTCTACAACTAAAATATCAATCATTAAGTTATAATTTGGGAGATTAATTGTTCCAATATCTATGAATTTTCATTATAAACAATATCCAAATTTGAAATGTCAGCCACTGTATTTTTCATGATGATTGAATTTTTAAAGAAAACCAAACATGGCACTCAAATATCATCAATCCATAATCCAAGAATCATAATTAGTTTTGTTTTTTATAAAAATTTAATACAAATGATTAAGAGGTTTTGCTTTTGGTACCCATATTTTTGGTATATTATTTTAAATAATAATTATTTTATAGTCAGTATGTTTTATAAAAAATGATTTCCTACTATAATATGAATATAGGATAAGAATTAATATTGTGATAATATATCTCTAATTCTTGAAATTATATTAATAAATAAGAGGTCCAAATTTTCTATAATAATTAGATAATTTATTGTTAGAACAAACCTTTACTGTAGTTGTCTTTATATAATTTTAACAATAGTATATTTTTTAGAATAAAAAAAATAGATTTTAATATAATATAATATTGGGAAACATAATTTATATTTTGATATCGGACAACATGGGTGAAATTAGAAAAGTTATTTCTAATACCATTAATTTGAGATAAAATTTCTAAATGACTCATTTTTCATTTAATATTAAAACCAAATCCCTTTTTTCATATTTGATCTATTTCAAAAAAAATTGGACTGGATTATTTTTTAGGGTCATTAAATTTTTATTTACATAATAAAACAATTGATGTTGTTATCTATAAAAATGGGGATGATAATTCCATAGAGAAGAGGTTGAATAAGTTGAAGAAGTATTGTATTGAGTATAATTATTTCAATTAAAATATTCACTTACATTGATTTTCTTTATAAGGTACATTACCCTATCTTTTCTTAATTCAAATAAAAAAATTTAGTTAGTATTATTACACCATGTTTTCACATTATTATAATTCATTCCTCCTTTTTTGTCCTTGACCTTTTTCCTTTCAAGGAAAAATATGACATGATATGGCATTTATTTTTCAACCAAATAATTTTACATATGACTCTTGAATCTCCTTTTATAATCATGGTAGTTGGATATTTTATTAATGAAATTATTCATCTACATGGAATGATGATCATTTTTTATTCTTTTGGACTCATCATTTATAGATATGAATGAAATTTATTTTTTAACATCCTGGAATTCAATAGTTTATTTATTGTTTTATCTCATCATTTATATCTCAAAATTCATGAGATATCTGATGATATATCAAGTGGAATTTACACTATGTCTCTATCTACTTCAGTCAAAATCACTCGAGGTTCCTAATATAATGGTAGAATCCAACGTACTTTATTATATAATGTTTCTATAGAAATAGTATCACCATGATGATTTCAACATCATCCTGTGTTATTAAAATGTGAAAAAAATTAATTAATGGATTTATTAAGGTTCAAATTAAAACATTAAATATCTTGCATATACATATGAAATCAATTAAATTTTAGATTTTCAGTTCCATCATGTGTTACTTATAAGAGTTTCTTGATTTCATGATATGTTTTGAAATAAACATACTAGTTAAATAATTTTCAATTAAGAAATAGTTGGGGGCATTATTATCTTTACCATCAATGTCAAAATATTTAATATCATTAGGTTTCTATTTTAATTATTTTTCATAACTACATGTATAAATACGTACAAAAACATTCCATACTATAAAACCAATAATTTGAAGATAGTTCTATATACATTTCCTCTAATAAATTAATTAGATCCATAAAAATAAGATATATAACCAATATTATTCATTTTAAGAGATCCATGGGTATAAAAACTAGACAGTAGTTAAAAAATAATTCCTCCTGAAAAACCAGTAGTATATTTTGAGAAGTAATTACGATTTGAATAAGAAGGAAACAAGAGAAAAGAAATAAAGTCTAATAAATTCATTGTAAGCATCCACTAATAAAAATGATAGTTTTATTATTATAAAATTGAATGACTTGGAGAATATACTTTTAATAATACAAATAATAAATAATAAAGAACATAAAAAAGTATTTTACCAAATTAAAATATTTAATTAAATATTTGTATTTCTTGATTAAATATAATGATATAAGAGAATATTTGATATTGAAAACAATTGTATTTATAATTAGAATATCAAACAAAAAATTGTCAAGAGTTTTTTAATTTAAATGAAAATGTGATTAATGAATAAAATAAATAAATAACATGACATGATAACAGAGTTCATCTAAATCTAATTAATGATATAGAAATCGCCATTCAAAATTTTTTTGGGGTCTTATGTATTTGTCCAAGTATTTAAAGGTATTAAAGTAACCAAAAAACACTTTTTAATTGTTATTTAAAGAAACAAAAATTAAAATTAAAAATATATTTTTATTTTTCATAATAAGAAACCTAAAAGAAAAATAAATTGGTTAAATTTCTATGGTTTTGGAAAGAACAAAAAAACATCAATTTTAATGGTTTTGCGAATGAATATATAACTATCTAAAAAGAGAGATGGATTAGTATGAAAAATCATGTTCATTCATTGTCTCAATGTCACATTAAATAAGAAATAACTCTATGATAGATAGATAATAATATAGAAAAATGAAGAATACTTGATAATGAACGAAATGTTGTTCTTGTAGTTAAGAGATTACTCATAACAAATAGTAATTTTTGATGATGTAAATTTTTAATTTTGAATTCAATATATACATGTTTCTATCCCTATAAGGGATATTTTTATATAATCTATGGCCTCTATGATTATTCTATAATGCATACAGGTCAAATAATGTATGAAACTAGAATGTTATGTATTTTACAACTATATCAAATTATTCATTAAAATACTTGTTTTAATACCACAACGAAGTGTCCTGATTCCACTTTGTGGCCTTTTTGCTGCTACATCATCACTTGTTCCTCCTTAATACAAATAGTTACTTGATTTTCCCAACTATATTTTTAGATATAGTGGTAGTTGTTCTAAAATTAATGAATTATCATTAGTTAAATGGTGGTCTAATTAAAATCGAATAGTGGATCAATTATATGTTTATTTCTTTCTTTGGTTTCACCATTTTAATGGTGAAACACCATAGATTATATATTTATGAATGATTGAGAAAGATCCACATTTTTGAATTTTAATCCAAATTAATGTCTTCATTCAGCCCAATTTAATATAAAATTTATTGTTAATAAAAAATCGAAAATAAATTCAATGAAATGATTATAAAGCTTTTAAATGGTTTTTGTTCATTAAAAATTATAGATACTGAAAACCAAAATATTATCCATCTACCCCATGGTATACATGTACATTTTATTAAAAAATTACAAAATTATCAAACAATCTAACTATTTTATTTCCTAGGAAAAATCCCCCTTTTCAAGGGCTCCATTAAACCTCACCATCAAATACATTTTCCCCATATATTTTAAAATTTATAAAATCAAATTCCATTTCAAAATCAATATCTTCATAAGTAAATTAATGAAAATTATATCTATAAAACCAATTCATGCAAAACACATCCATAGACATGAAATTTTATAATAAAATATTTCTTTTATTAAAAGCCCTATATTAAAATAATCCTTTCAACATGGATGATAAATAATCCCAATGTAAATTAAAACATTAATCCACACTGATCCATATTAATCTTATAATCATATGAAATTTATTTTAAAACACATAACATATATTATAATTTTCATATATAAATAAGGGATCTTGATGAGTAAATTCAAAAAAATAACCACCTATACACACATGAATGAAGTTCTAATCATACCAATACCATGATGAATAAACAATTTTCCTATTTACATGCTGATTCCTATGAATGTTTATGAGTCTCATCTATCTTTATATCGGATTATGCATACCGTAAATCATTATTCATTGAGATCATATTTCCAATAGTGCATGTCCCCTTGAGACTTTGGTCAAAACTGATACTGTATTAGATATACATGCATCTAGTATACATCTAATGTCCTAAAACATTACTCCACGACCATTTAAAAATTTATCATCCTAAAATATTCTATAATAATATTATTTAATGATCCATAATATTTCTCCCAAGTGATACAGGATCATGGGTGATAAAGTCCTTGAGAACACCTCCTTAAATGCTCGAGGGTTCTGACTAGAGGGGAGGTCTAGATATAATATTAGGGAGACTATAAAAAAATTAATGATCTATTTATATTATTATGTGACCCCCAATAAAATAGTCTCTTTTAATATTATTTAATTTTGGTTAGTTTCATGAATTTTCAATATATCGTTGGTTTATCGGGTGTTTTGTGATTTTTTTGTTATTTTTAGACTATATATTCAATGGTCCATGTTTTTGAGGTTGGGGGTTTCATGGATAACATGAATATATAAATTAATATGTATTAACAAGATTATTGTATCAGGTAAGATCATCAAGTAGAAATATGGGTCTAAATTGGAGTCTCTATAAAGAAACACTTATCCCCTATGGATAGTAATTCTTCCTCACAGAATTGTACTTCAAAAACATTAAATTTTGATTGTTTATTAGGGAAATATCCACTTATAGAATCAAAAACAAGTATTAAACCTCTATTATTTTTCTAGGATTCCCAGTACTGAACATGCCATTTAGGAATGAATAGTTTTTTTTGTCTTCACCTTTGGAGTCTCGTAAAATGATAAAATAAATTTCACTGATATAATATAAAAGTCTCGCAACCTAGATAGGTGTTCTTTAAGTGGTTCATAATTTTGGGTTTTCATAAGGAAGGATTTTCATTGGTTTTCATCATATCCACATGACCAGGATAGATTGGAAGTGGTGATCTAGTGAAAATAAATTCCAAATAAGATCAATATACATATTCGGATAATATGTAATAAATAATAATCTACTAAAGAATACATAAAATTTATTGGTATAAACGTTTTTGTGGTCAAATAGTTATGATGACCCCTAAGAGTAATCCTTGCAACATTTTTAGTTTTTTTGAAGGTGGTTGGGCACATGGGGTTTTGACCACCTTCAATTATCTTACTGGTCTGGTGACTGAGGTCATGATTTTTTATTAATTTTATATCTATTATTTCATGGTGTTGATAGTAAAAACATACAAAGAAATGTGAGAGAGATAATTATGGTGGTGGGGATTTAGTGTTTTTTAATCTTAGAATAATTATTTATTAAAGGGAAATCATGGTTGAGGATGGCTATCCTTGATAGGGGGTAGAGCATATAGTTAGACTTATCATGAATTATTAGAAACTGTTCTGATGTCCCTTCCTTAAAACTACTATTTTCCTCTATACGATCCCTTATTTCCACCCCTAGATCACTCTAGGGATATTGGGTTAGATGGTATCCTCACAGGAACGATCATAAAATAAACATGGATGGATCACGCTCCATGGGTATATGTGTGGTGGTAGAGCGATAAATGATATCAATTGTTTGGTTTTTTCCCTTTATCAACTTCCTTTGATAGCCATGACTCACTTTAGGAGGAGGATGATTCTATGATAATCGGTATGATTTTTTTGTCAGAATAAAATCATCTTTGAAGTGGTTGAAACCGACTCCAAAATTATTTTCAACTCCCTGTTTAAATTTCCTAGCACCCCACATAAATTATCATATTGGATTCATCTGTGAAAAAGGATCATCTACAATTTCGTGAATGATATACATACATGGAATGTAAAAAATAATTTACAAATAATTACTTATATTTATTAACAATCTATGGATAATGTCATATTCCATTCGTAAGTGTAGTATTCATATTAACAATTTCATGGAGGTTCTACACACTTGGAGAAAGGATAATAAATTGGAATATTTCAACGTGACCTATGCGACACAATATTATTTGGTTACATTTTATTTTACATTGGTATCATTTTGTACAATGATATTAAAAATAATCTAAGGGGACTCAATTAGACTAAATTCATGCACCCGTAAATCTTTGATCAGTGGGTTTTGTACTCAAAAATAGACTCATTTTTGTTATAAAATAAAGATAATGATGATATGGTATGAGGATCACAATGTAGCTCTCTTATGTTAATGTTCTCTTGGTTTTGGTCAATGTTTCAATGTGGTGGTTTTTGTTTTGTTATATAGGATTATTCCTATGAAATGTGAACTACATTATGTCTAAGAAAGTTTACCGTAAAAGTTATTAGTGAAACACTACCTTGATGAAGGATCATCTATCTAAAGCATAAGAGGAATGTGTGAGGAGACCCATCAGACATTTTTAGACCCATTTCCCCGTAATATGGATACTACTCTATAAAGAATTTAGATTTAGGTACTCTAGGAAACTGTATAAGGAACCTTGTAATGGATGTCTCTACCATGATTTATTAAATGTTGTGGTTTTATATTTCTCCACAATTATCCTTTAATCAAATTTAGAACCTTTCCACACCTTCCACCAGAATGGCCACTAAAGGTGTAACATGCAGTATCTAGAAACCATGATTTATTATTTAATTTATTTAATTAGAATAAAATTTAACTGATGTCACCATGAATATTTTATTAGTTTATCTTTATTAGAATACTATATATATATATATGATTATAATATTATATTGAAAATATAAAAAACAATTCATAATTAACATTCATCCATCCTTGAGTTCATTCATAATATCCTTCTTCAAATCTATGGGAAAGAAACAAAAAATTATTTTTGATCTCATATTCATATTAAGGGTTTCTTATATTAGAGGTTTTCATTAGTAATTAATTCAAAATTAATATGCAATAGTGAAAAAAATACATTTAATCAAAATTATCTTTCTTATGAACATCAATGTATAATACTCACATATCAATCACATAAATAATGGAAAATTACTTCTAAAAAAATGAAATAAATTATTCATGAAATTAATTAATCATGATGTCACACTATGGGACACTATTTCATCTCCGCTAGTACTGGATCCTTCCTGGATGGGGCTCTTTCTGGAGTGATACCTTCACTGGTAGGAGGTTTCCTGGGTTCCAGGGTTCAAAAGTGAGAATGTATGAAATTCTATTTTCTGATGTCAAATATTAACCAATGTATCATTCATAATAAATGGGTAGGTGGAAAATATTTCTTTATCTCCAATTTCATAACACTTATATTCTCTCATGTTAGATTTTAATGCATTGAGGTGATTCTTGTAACCATCCGCAGCATCCAATTTCACATTTTGGAAATTAATTACCTTTTTATTAGTCAATATTATTCATTACAAAAATTTGTTATATATCGTGAATTATCAATACTGAGTCGTGAATACAGAACATCAATATTTATACATTAAATAACATAAATTACTTAGTATTTTTCCATTAACTAAAACCATACCAAAAAATGATGTATGGTTGAAACATAATCAAACCAATAGAACTGATTCTTAATTCATTAATGATATTATAAATATATATATGAAGGTATAAAATAATTTATTATTAATAATGATGTGTGACGATGTTAATTATCAGTAGAAAATTAATTATACAAAAAGAATGATTAATCCATTATTAGTAAAGGAAGACAACTGATTCATTATAAATGATGGAATTTGTAATAAATTCATGTATTTATAAGATAATTTTGATGAAATAAGTTAAAAATAAATTCCTAGTTTCTTCATGTAAGAAAATAGTTACAATTAAAATTACAAATTATTTTTCATTCCATTAATATAATAATATTCCCTTTGGTGTTCAACCTAGTGGTTACACCGCTTTGTGTCTTGTAGGAGGTCTTAGGATCAAGTCTCTCTGAGTAATTATATATTCAATAGAGTTATTTATTTTTTTATCCCCCACCTATAAGTATTCTTTTTCATTTATAAAATAATATTTTTTTTCAGTTGATATAAATTAAAAAAAATGCCTACTTCATTGCGAAAAATAATTTCATTAAAAAACATTGGAATAATTTAAATGAATATTAACCATATAGAGTACTCATTTTTTAGGAAAACACATTATTATCATGTGTGATAAAATAATTATTTCACTCACATAATCGGTAAAAGGTAGCTCATTCAAGAGATGACATTATGGTTTTTTATTCCATTTTATATAAATCAAAAAATTGATAAAAATGGATTCAAAATATATTTGGATAATTTAAAAAAAATTAATAAATTAATAAAATTATGGATTAGAAAGAGAATAAGATAGATAGAAAATTTATTGAAAATATTTTATTTTTAAAAATACCTTACATATAACATAATTGTGGATTAATAATGGTACCAAAGAATAAATAGATCATAAATTTTTTAAAATAATCATTAAATAAGGAGAATAAAGAATATACGAGGGTTAATATAATTGGACTATATTATTTTCTACAATTAGATTGGAAAATAAATAAAGCTAAAATAAAATAAGAATTTTACAAAAAATCCATTAACTTAGTTCTCTTCATAGTCGTACGTATTTGATCCTACTATGTAATGAGATTAAATGTATTAAATAGTTTATTAAAAAACATTAATCTTTATTCGATTTCTTATGTTCATTTATGATCAAATTATATCCATTCATTGAATATTTCCTCATTATATTTTTAACTTTATGATTGGCTAGACAATATCTCCATAATTAATTTAGTTTATTTTCAAATGTTAATGGTTACACGAAATGGTTCCACCATATCCAAATTATTGATAATTAAATGAATATGTGTTTTATATATATATATTTTTAAAAAATCCTTAATTCATTGCAATAAATAATGAATCACATCGCTTTATATAGGTGGTTATGTACATGTACACATATGAGACGTCATTATTTTTGTACAGATGGAATGGTAAAGAGGTATATGATATCATATAAATAAAGAATAAGAATTATGATATAAAAAATCATATTTATTTCATTAATACCACCTATAAAACCATACTATTAAATTGGTGATGAAAATTAAACTACACCACTACATCTTTACAATATATCATACATACTTATAGGCGATATTTATGTTTTATGTAATGTAGAAGGGTGGTGGAAAATTATTTTTCTATAACCATAATAACATGTAAATATGTTTTTAATTCATTATTTATTATTTTATTATGGAACCCGTATATTTATAGGATTTTAAGAATATATATAGATTGAATGAATCAGGTGTCATGATTACTGCTTCATTAACAGACCCCTTTTGATATATATATTTAGACAAAATATGTTGATCTTTGGGTAATAATAATAGATCATGAATTGAGGGAATGGATAATGGAATGTTTTTTGGAGGATAATTATTGATAAATAATGCGCAATGTTTCTAAATATATGAGGAGAATGTGTGGCCTTTTATATGTAAGGAGGGGAAAACACATGGAATTACATTAATGCTATAATTTATATAATGTAATATTTATTAAAAAGTATATCCAATTTTTCATTTATTTGAATATGATAAGGTTATATTCATATTAAATCAAATTATATATGTTTAATATTCTTATTTTATATTCTTAGATCCTTATCCATTCATATTTAACCATTTTGACCAATTTTCACATAACCAAGGTAAGAAACATTTACAAGTATTACTATTTACTATAATGGGAAATTGTGATGAACATATTAGATAATATTAGTTATGATAATTACAAATATTGAATATTTTTACATAATTTAACACCTAGAAGATGATGAAAATATTTTAAAAATTTTTATCAAAATACGATGAATATTTTTTCTAGAAATGATTATTTTAAAAATAAAAATGATTTTACAATAGAAAAAACTATAATGATCTCTCCAAAGGTATTAATTGTGTTATTTTACATAAAACTAGACTTATATTTTCTTTCAAACAGAATTAAAAATAAAAAATTCTGTCGTTATAAATGAATAATAGAAAAGAAATAAAAATAATTTTTAGTTCAAATAAAATATTTTGTACATTTTCCAAATGATAATAATATATTTATGTGTTAAAAATATTATTTTTTGGTGGATTATATTACATATATAAAATATATGTTATAAAAATATTTGTATGGCCATTATTGTTATTAGTACATTATTATAATTTTATAAATTTGGTAGTTTTATAAAATGGGTATTTCTCACTATTCCCCTATAAATCATAATTTATATTAAAAAATAAAGTAAATTCATCCAATTCTATTTGTGACCAAAAAAATTCATAAAATAAATAATTTCATTAAATTTATTTTATAAATCATGTAAAATTAAACTATAGAATAATATTATGTTTATTATGTTAGTAATTTTTAATAATTAAATGATATATTAAAATAAATTAATCAGTTGTTTTACATTCGTCCCTCCAGAAAAAATTTAATACAAGATATTTCTAGAATGTCACCTGATAAAAATATTTTGATATTTATTCATAATATATTCCTGAGGGTCCTATATTTCCTATTATACAATATGATTCCCCTAAATTGTATTCTCTAGTTGATTCAATAGAATTCACATTCCTTTTTTCTATTGTTAATAATCTAGATAGACTCTTCATAATATGATAAATAATATACCGGTTATATTTCCCTTGAATTGAGAACATTCATTTTCTTTAAAATTGAATTCCACAATAAATAGATGTTAAAGACATTTCGAACATTTGAGATTGTAGGTATAATTTACAATTTGAAAACTACGACTCTAATTTATTACATAATTTTAAATTACCCAGCATACATGGGACACAGACTTCCTTTATTTTTGATCCTAATAACACCATTACATGGCAGAACTTTCAATAAAAAATTATATTTCCTATTAAAAAAAAATACTTCATTTTATAATCCTCATATCACTTTTTCTTTCTTTGAGATACATTGATATTTCTGTGAATTGTTCTCATGTTTATTGTTGTATCATCAATTATTTATTGAAATTAAATCACACTTTTACCATATTCCTCCCAAAAAGTTGTTGTATAATATAAATATTTTTCATGGAATCATATGTTTCAATTTTAATGAACTAATGGGGGATATAATTATATTTAAATTACTCTAAATTTAAATATTGATCCCACATAACATGAAATTCATTTGATAATGACTTAAAAAAATATTATAATGTATGATCATTCTTTTTAGATAATATATCCTGATGATAATGTTTAGAAGTTATCAAATTTAGTATGTAATTTACAAATTTTTTTAACCAACCAAAAATTTGCCTCAAACTCCTTATACATTTTCTTTTCCCAGGTCATGTAAATAAATTTTAACTCCTAGATTCATCTAAAAATTTCATTTTAGCTTAGTCATGGATAGAACACATAATTTCATTCTAAATATCATTATATAATTTCCATTGATATTGTCTAAAAATATCCCATCTTTCATCAAATTTATATTAGAATTAATTTTATTATCATGAAGGTAGGATAATTTTAGTACATCCAATAATAATGGGTTGGATTTGATTTATGAATAAACGTGATCCCCCCTCCATTATTGTTTCTTATATAGAACTTTACTAATGTAATGAATATAATATCATTTTTAACCCTCATTTATTTAAAACTCCATGATCGTTCTTACATAATGATACAACCACCTTATTTTCCATCCCATTGTGGTAGTGTATTCAGAAATCACAATCATTGAGTAACTAAAACCATTTCCCTTTCCATATTTTTGTCTCTTTTAATGAGAAGATGTGTTTTAATAATTTATATCTATATAATGCTAAAAAAAATTTCTTCATAAATGAGATTCTAGAATATCATCAATGAAAATATTAAGGATACCAACTCCAAATGATTGGTGGGATAATTATGTAAATGAAAATTTACAATCATTGATGCATATGAAATGACCCCATAATTATATATATAGACACATCCATTTCCCTCGATTGATGTATCACTATATGTCAGACATATTTTCATTCCCAACGGTAATAATAATACTAATACATTTATCTGTATCCTATTTAATTCATAAAAAATTTACATTATTTTAACTACATGAAATCAACCCCTTTACATTTAATTTTTTTTAATAGGATAGATAATCTAGAAAATCCACTATAAATAATTGGTCTCATCCTTATATTCTAGAGAAACTATTTAACATGGTAATATTCAGGCACATTATATTTTCTACCATTACATTTGATTTTCAAAGACCATGAGATATTCCATACATAGAGAGAAAATTTCAAAGAAAAGAAACGCTCTAATGATATAATTCACATTTGTAAAAATTTCCAAATAAGATATTTTCTCACATTGTCTTAGTCATGACAAAAAAATAAAAGAGAAACTCATAATTTTTTTGTCCCAAGATAGCCATGTTTTAAAAAATAATAATCCCATGATTTAGAAAATTCATTTCGAAAATATTAGTAGATCCGAAAGACAGAGATGCTTATTTTCATGGATATTGGATATATTAACAACCTATTTTACGGCCCTTGTAAATAACTATCTAATGTAAATCACTTATATAACATTTTATAGATATCTCGCATGATATAATCATTTTTATAATCTAGTATTTAAAAGATTATAAGGGGTGATCTCAGATTATTCCTAAGGTAAATAACATATATAAAAGTTTTAGATCAGTAACATGGTGTATTACATGATATGGAATAAAATATCTAAATATGATATAATAATACGGTGGATTATAAACATACTGTGTGATAAATAAAAAAACAATAACTATAATGTTAAGGATTATTTATATTTATATCTCAGATATAAATATATATATCAAAATGGAATAATATGATATCATTAAATAAAAGTGTATAAAGATTTATAATAAAATTTAGTAATGAAATTTTATCATAACATTATAAAAAACGTGAAAATGTTAAGAATTATTGATATAGTATTTTTATCATTTGAACTCAAATACCCACAAACCATTAAAAAAATTAAATTTGATTGGATTTTTTAACACTATAAAAAAACCATTTTTGAACCTAATGAGTTGTAAACCATTTCACACATAAAATTGTGATTAAATAATAACACCATTTCACACAACCTATGTGAACCAACTGAAATCCGAAACTATCTATGGGAAAAAAATATAGTGTAGGATAATTCCATCATAGTAATAATTTTTTAACCTAGTGAATTTATAACATATCCAAATTTTTTTTTCTCATGATATATATTCCACTTCCAAATTCAATTAGGGGATATATATGTCTCACCAATCTCAAAAACCATACAATTTTTCCCACGGAAAAATTAAACATTAATAATTTCATAAATAACACATGAAAAAATTATTAGTTTCATAAAATAATCAAAAACATCATTTAATATAAACATAAAAAATAAAAGGATATAAAAATATCATTTACAGAAAATTATCATATTATAATAAAATATATATTATTATCAATGCAAGCCATGAACCAAGTTTGATTGACATAAAACCCAAAACCTAATCTTGTCTATGGCGTGGAAAAAATGGATTTCCCGTTCATCACAATCTTGCAGCAAGTTCTAGGGTAACAAATTTGAAGCATGGGAATTATTTCACCCATGTAGATATTAATAACCAACCAACCATAAAAATAAACCAAAACTGAACTATTAAAACCAAATATGTAATAAATGTTTTTGTATAACGTTTAAAAAATTTACACAAATACCAAATAGGATACAACAAATGGAACTAGAAAATATTCCAAAAACAAACATGCAATAAGAGGGGAATCATCTATATAAAACAAAAGGTGAAAGTATGGTTTCATCCAATTTCTTGTTGGGTGACACCCTATTATATTTTCCATTTTATAAAAATTATATGAAAAATTAAAATTCATGTTTCATAAAAGAATAATAGGAATATTTATATAGAAAGAATTTTAACGTAAAACATAAATTATTTTCAAATTTCCTACAAATTATATCATATGTCGACGGTGAGTATAATATCAGAAGAGAGAACTATGTCACAGGAAAAACCTATATTAACTAGCAAGTAATTATACTCTATATATATCATATCTTAGTGAAATGTGGAATAACAACCACAATGAATGGAGTTCTTGTGTTGAAGTCAATATGAGGGAACATCTCATGGGCCTAGTACTCTTTAATCATTATTATCATTTAGTTAGTGTTTTATTGCCAATCCAGCATGATGAATTAAGGATGATCCAGTTCTGAGATAACTACTGTACAAGTCCTAGTCCATCAATATAAACACCATATTTTTTCGTTTGTTCTCAATTTTCATTTTACATGTCACATGAAACCAAAAATTCACATAAAAAAAATCCAAAAACTATAAAAACAATTGATAAATCACCACCTTCACAACTAAAGCAAATTATAACTTCAACAAACACTAAAAATAGTCTAAAACAACTTCTACACCACATACAAAACTTCTGAAACTTGTTTCATACAATATAACTCAAATTCAAAATTCACAATAAGGATCCACACTAGAAATACACCCAATTTACTTTAGAAATAAAACTTTCAATCCATAAGAGTATCTAAAACATTCAGAAACACCTATCACACAACACACATAAATCATATAACGCATTTAAACACTTAAGAAAACATTTAAAATTTGGTAAATAATATTTCATAATGTAACCACATAATGTTAGTGATGAATCATCAATACAATGAGGAAACCAACCACCACACACCAAGACAACCCTATAGTGGAATGATAAATCCATTGAAACAAATAATAAACCACAAAATCATGATCTATCCCTAAGTCAGACACCAAACCCATTTTATAAAGGAAAACTAATAAAAGAAGAGAAAGAACCCTATAAATGAGGAAGAAACAACAAAAAGAGGGACATACATGGGGAATCAAAGAGAAACAACCCTAAAGTTTCCAAAAAATACATATCCATGGTTGTTAATGGAGGATGGAGAGGCACATCAGCAATAGAAACATTATTGGGGGAAGAATGATAGATTATTGTAAAAATCAAGGAGAAAGAAGACATTAAAAACCATTTTTTAACGACCTAGGAAGGATTTATGGTCTGGTAGCATGTTTTTTCAAACCAGTGGAAATTAGGTTCCCCTTACTCTACACAAAGGGCATGTCACATGATTAACCCACATGGATTACAAATAGTGCTCTATCATTGATATAAGCATGTATTCAAAACAGCACTTGGTCATATGTTTACCTATGTAAGGGGGAATAGAATTGAAAATCATGTTCCAAACATGAACACCATGCTCTCTGCATTAAAATTTCTCATTGATTTAAAAAACACAAATTAAACCCATAGAGAACAACCTAATAGAAAAATATGTCAAAATGTAATCACAAGTGTGACAATTTTCCAAACCATGGGAACTTTTCATACCTTTACAGTGAACATGATGATTCCTTAGAGAATAAGAATAGATACTCTTGCTCAATCCATGAATTCCACTCCCATGTATCATGCATATCATTACCATGTTTCCATAAAACCCAAGCAAGTAGAATATACATCCCAGTAAGAACTATCTCTTGGGAATCTAAAATTATGATTGGCCACTCAATCACAGATAATCGGGCTCTAACTCAAACACATCCCAATTTGGAACATTATATGTATATGTGTTATACCTATTCAAATAGGATACATAGAAAATATAATGGATATATTTCGATATTCATGGTACGGCTAACATATATTTTATCTTAAAAACATACACTATGAGACTGATGGGTCGAACATACTTCGAAGATGGATTCCCTTCCTTTCCCAAATGGCGATTACCCAAACAAGGTGCCACTGAAGAACACCAATTAATCCACTAAAAAATCAAGATATTAGTTTCTTTTATCAGCATAAAACATATGGAAACTCTAAACTATCAATAATCGATGTATTATATGATGGACCTTCTAATATATCTCTTTCACTATGCTTAGTCCCAACAATGAGGTCTCGCTATCTTCATCCCAACACAAGGGAGATTGATACGGATAACCATAGAGATCTTTAAATTGTTCCACTCAAATCATGGACTAGTGTATTTTGTTATATGAAATCATGAAATCTTCCAAATGTCTATAAAATAATGCATCGGAATCTAAAACACATTCTCGGAGAATCGTTTACAAAATATGATTTTCCCACTCTATCTAACCATTCTTTTGAGGATGAATTCATTGTTCAATTAGACATACGAACCCAATGAATTTTGGAGAGCTTCTTATAAATAAGAGGAAAATGGGGTTCCCTATTAGAAACAATTGCTGATGGAACACTAGGAAGCCTCACAAACTCTTAAATATATTTTCAAAATAACTCATAATCCATTGATTAATCTTCGATTATGATTCAATGAGATAATTTGTTTAGAAAATAGATCACTATCCAAATAGAATTATTTCCCCAGGATGTAATAATTAAGACAATAATAAAATCCATGGAAAACTCATCCCAGTTCTAGTTAAGGATAAGAAGTTACATGATCAAACTATTTGGAGTTTTATGATCCACTTTTACTTTCTGACATGTATAACAAAGTTATACAATATATTATACATAACAACACATACCAAGAAATGAGAAATACAGACACACATCATAGTACATGTAGGTATCACCATGATTAAAAATCCACTAAGAATGATGATTGTTGTACACCCCTAATTTTCTATGAGTTAATAGTTACATAATTCGACCATTGAAGCATAAGATTCCCTCGAGAGACAATAAACAATCACAAGACATATCTACACCATTAATAATTATCATAGAATGTTGACCCAACTCATCAATATAATTATCCTATTGAATGGACTCTAGAATAGATGGACCAAGTGAAAAACTATCTAGGAACACACCTCTATTGTGCTCCCTAGTATCTAGGATCATCTGAGAAAAAATTCCCATCATGTCTACACACCACTAGACTCATTCAATTGTGGAACAAGTACAATTATTTTCATATTGTCTAATAAAACATTACCATTTCTTATGGTAGAAAAAATGTTTAAATCAATAACTATAAGATATTCAAAAAAATGATATTTCTTCAAGTTCAAATACTTTTGGGTGAATATGTATGATAGGATTTTCTAATCTATGTAAACAATAAATATCCCACTAAAAAGATAATGAACATATTCAAGTCATGCAACACCACTACTAGCTCCAGGTCATGGGAAGGGTCGTTATTTTCATGTGGACCAATTTGGCGATATCCATACGCAACCACATGGTCATTTTTTATAAGCAAGTAGCTATGAACCATAAGTGAGTAATTGAAATAAACCATGTACCCCTTCTAATATTTTAAGAATTTATAAATAAGGGTGGTGGTAAATTTTCGCTTATGTTTTATAATGGATCCCTAGCATTCTAGGCACCATTGAATCAGCACCCCCTTCTATGTGATAACCATCAATAACAAATCCATCCTATAGAAATACTTATTAAATTACATGTAATAACCTTCCAGACCCAAAAAGGTACTAATCTAAAAAACATTCTTCTCTTTCTCCCACAACATGATTTCACTTCTCTTCTTTTGTTGAATTGAAACTACATTTTCGGAGATTACATGAACCATAAAAAATACCTCTTTTATCTAGAAGGTTCTTTTAGAAAACATAACATAGAGATGATGATCGTAAAGTGTTCTGATAAAAATCCAAAAAATTATGCTCTTTCTCTACCTTAGATCTATAATAAACAAGGATTTCATCTACAAATACCATGACAGAATAATCGAAATACTAGTGGATCACCCTGTTTATCAACTCCATGAAGTCCATTTCTGTATTCGTCAACCCGAATGGAATGAATATGTAATATAAATGTCCATACAAACATAAAAATTACATTTTTGGAACATTCATCTCTATATCTATGAAATGGTGATAACTATAACACATTTCAATATTAGAAAACCTCATTTTTCTTTTTAACTGATAAAAAAATCATCATTTCATGGAAAAAGTTATTTTTTCTTGATGGTTACCTTGGTAACATTCTTATAATCAATAATGAAAGAATGATCCATTAGCGTTCTTCAGAAACATGAGTGTGCATACCAAGGAGATATTCTCCAGTGAATGAATCCTTTTGATAAAAAACCATCTAGATGTGACTTCAATTCACTCAACTCAATGGGTACCATAAGATACGAGGGACATGATATCAGCTACATTCTCAATGCATAGTTCACAGAGAACTAAACATCCAACATATATTAAAATAATGAAAATTCATCCGGATTTACTTCTAGGAATTCATCTACCATAAATGGAAATCCACCATCTAGAACAATTTCATCGCCCTCATACACAATTTATGAAAACTGAAAAACAAGATTTCCTAATTCTGAATATGGAGGTCTAGAATAACCTAAGAGAGGATTTAATTCAGCATGAAAGTCATTGAAAGAACCATCGGGTGCTGTAAAAATCACTCACAACATATAGTAACCAATGTGTTCTTTAAAGAGAACAATATAGTTTATATCGAGGATTACATCAAAGGCTTCCATTTCTAAAATAAGGAAATCCCATTCTAGCTCGACCTCAGACATGGTGAATACACAAGATGGAAAACAAAAATACTACTATTTCATCTGACCCAATGATGTTACTAACTACATCACACACGAAAAGCGCTCAATTGAAAAACCCAAACATCCACAATACAAGAAAGGATAAATGAAACATATTCAGTGGTGAAAAAAACAACAACAAAGCATGATGAAATAAAAAAAGAGAACATTTGAAATTTTTAGGTCACACATATGACTCCACTGGTGATCAAATCAACACATATAGCCCTCCAATCTCAGTCTGAGCATGGGAATGACCACTGGATTTTGACGCTACCATTAACTAATCCTTTATAAAAGTTGATCCAACCATTTTTCCTCTCCCACCTATCCATGATCCCACTATCTTAGACGGATCTGATTGGGTTGAGATTACCCTAGAAACAACAAATCCTTCATTACTATGATGAGGACATAATATATTACAAAAATGTTTCAATTGTCCAATCACTACCCATATGTGGCTAGGTTTTAGAGGTGATTTCAAAACCGGTCACATGTGTCATGCATTCCCGCACTAGTGGTAGAAAAAATTCCTTGTATCAAAAGCTGCAGAAGCATTCTGATGCGATGGATAGCTTGATCTACCAATTCCCTTGTTCCCTTACTTGTCCCACTTACTCTTATTCTCTAATAAACTACCACATACAATTGCTGATATATCCTAAATTGAACTAGACCATCCCTTAAGTAAGTATCCATCATACAGGTGCATCATCCACTTTGGTATAGTTCTTCATCCTAAACAAAAAAACCTGAGAATATAACTCTGGCTACAAAACCATCTTATACCTCGGAGCCATCATATACTAACTACAAATTATTTCAGGTTCGTATCAAACTAGACCAGTGAAGCAGTTGGCATACTCTATCGTATACATATCACCTATAAAAGATACATAAATTCTCATGATTTGGAATAGTTCAAGACCTGAGGACAATACTAATCATTGAAAACTTCCATGATGTATTTCCAACCCATTAGATTGCTCTTCACAGTTTAGACAACTTAGTCCCACTGCCTCTTACTCAGACCTTCCAACTAGAATGAGACACATTTAATCCTTCCTTTCTTATGATTTTCAATGAACACAAACCTCCATGCCATTCCCTGAATACAATTTTTTCCATCTAAACATTTTTCAATTCCTCAAAAAGAAAATTCCCTCGTTCTTAAGAAACACTTGAGAATTTTCATTTATGGGAATTGGTTCCTATTCTTCAACCAGAGAAATACCAGAGCCTTCCCCTAGTCCTTTGTTGTGAAAATATCAAAACCATAGCTTCCACTAACTATAATAAATTCGTGAGGGAGGACACTCTCCGACCCCTCAACTAGGTTGAAGAGGAAGTATCCCTTGTCGAATTTTCCAACAGGGAGAAATAACCAGAATGAAACCCATCAGTAGTACCATTCAAAAAAAATATAAGCATTAACAAAAATACCAAAATTATATAAATTTCTAAAAATTAATCTCAACAAAATAACACAACTGTTAATCTTTTCCACATCCACCTAGTATCAATATATAGTTTTCAACCTATATGTATCACCTTAAAAAGAAATTAGATAAAATCCCAAAATTCCATCGTGACTTATGATCTATTACTAGATGTGTTGTCTATGGCCCTCAATCATTACCTAAAACTCAAGCCCTAAAAATTATAGTTATATTTTATCTAGACTCATCCCAAAATAACTTAAACCAAATAGAGTAAGACCTACTCTGGTACATTTTCACCATGATCTGAGCTTGAGTACCATCCAACCCGACACCCAAACCAGTACATGGCATAGTCTGAAGGGAATTCATACTCCCAACAAGTTGGAAATACGTTCCAAGGTGTAATCTATGTAACATTAGATTTGTTTAAACCATAAAAATAATCAGTACCAACTAACCATAAAAAATAAACAAAAAGTTAACAAGCACTACAAAATATTGAATAATTTGATTGATTCATGTTTATAGTTGTTAAAGAAATATTATAGATGCTAAAATAATGGGAACAATATAGTATCCAAAAAAACACCATAAAAAAAGAAAATTATTATCCTCAAGGCACCACCACTACACATGGATGGGGAAACCACTAGTATCTACAAACACAATCACCAAATATCATTCCATTACCTATGTCAAAGATAACTAGGTCTACTTACACCTTATGGTGTAATTAGGGTGTTTGAAAAATCCCAGTTCTATGCCACCCAATAAAAAGGTTCCATAATATGAACATTATTAAATAAATTAACCAACATGTTTTATAAAATATAACTATGAATATTTTTGTGATTTCTTTTCAAATAACCACCAATGTATATATTATGCTGACAGTGATTACAATATCAATAAAGACCACTATTCCATCAAAAAACTCTAAATGCACTAACATGAAATGGGACAACGGGTACATCATGTCTAGATGAAAAGTGGTATATCAACCACAAACAATATAATTCTAGTGCACAATCTAGTAATAGGGAACATCAAATGTGCCTAGGGTTATATAATCAGAATTATCATTTCCTTACTATTGTATCATTAATCCTTCTAGATGAATCCTGGATGATCTACTTATAAGTCAACTACCCTAAAATTGCTATTCTTCCTACCTAGATACCCATGCCTCCATTTGTTCTCAGTTTACATTTCACTTAAAACGTTCAAGACCCCCTTCACATAATCATAAGCCAAATAATTTGTAAAATCTTGATAAATCACAAAATTTACTAACAAAACCACTTTTATAACCAATATACATAAAAACCATTCTAAAACTTGTTCCACACCACATGAAAAATTTAGTAAACATGTTTCATAATTTATAATGCACATTCAAAATTCACAACAAGGTTTCACACTTGAAATAAACTAATTGTACTTTAGAAAAAATACTTTCATGCCATACTCATATAAAATACCTTTAAAAACCCCCGATAGAACTAGAAACATAAATCATAGAACACATTTAAACACTCATGAAAGCATATCAAACTATTAAAATAATTTTTATGTATGGAACCACCTTCTTCAAGTAATGAATCTTCTGAAAAATGGTGGAAATAATCAAACAGGCACCATGAAAACCATATAGAGATAAGACCAACAAATAAAATCCAAGATCAGACCTCAATAATCATGATCAACCCCTAAAAATGGTGGTCCAAGGGTTATTATGGAGAAGGAAGAGGTACATGTGGTTGAGTAACTTGATTAGGGGAAGTAATTAGGCTTTAGGGTTAATAACTAAGGAGTGATAAAGCATAAAATGTCGAATATTTAATGACCTAGGTAGGTTTCATGGTTTTCCCACCTGGTTTAGGAAAACTATATGGAAACTATGCACAACATATATTCCAAGAAGGACATGTCACATGTTTATCCCACATGGTTTAAAAACCATGAACTATCCATGATATAATAGAATTTTCTAAAAATTCACATAGATGCATGGTTCCTTGGGAATGGCCACATAATTTGGAAAATTGTGAGCCAACCGTGAGTACAATGTTATTTAAACAAAATTTCTTATTTTTCCCAAAACAATAAATAGAAACCCAAAGGGAAGAATCTATATAGAAACTAAATAAAAAAATAACTCAAAATGAAATCATGAGTGTGAAAAAACATTAGTTGCTGAATGATTATCATTATATGAAAAAATATATTTAAAAATAATAATTTTTTCACAAAACATATGAAAAAATGTTACAAACAAAGAAGTGTAAATTAGTCTTAAGAAAATTTAAGGGGAGGATAATAAATTTTTTAAATCCTTGTTATAAAAGTATCAAAAAATGATTTTTGAATGGGAATAACTTGTCAAATTTTACAAGTGATGATTCTTTAAAAACATTTACTTTTAAAAAGAATAACTAAATATGAGACTTGGGAAGGCATAATGTTTCCAAAGAAAAGATAGTGATATAATTTGAATTAATTTTTTGAAAAATAATCATTAATAATTTGACCACGTTAAAAAAATAAATCATCCTCAGAGAAAAATTTTAATGCATGAGAAAACCATCTATTTTGAAAGAGTGGAATAGTATTTTATACATTTTAAAATAACTTTATTGTAAATATATATCATTAAAAATATCTGGAATCCATTTTTAAAATTTTAATAATGGGTGTTAAATGTATAAACAGTGATAAAAAATTTTAATCTCATTTAATGAAGTGATAATATTTTATTTAAGTAAATGTATTGATATGGAAGAAAAATATATTCGATGTAATGTGATTTATTGTTAATTAACTAAATTTTAATGGAAAAAATAAAAAACATTCTGAAATATTACATTTGTGTGAAAAAATAATTCCCTATAAAAAATGTAATAATATGTCCTGAAATAAATATATGCAAAAATATATCAATAATGAGTAAAAAATAAGAAAATATGAGAGATTATGACCCGAAGAATATATTTGAATAACAAATACGCCTTATATTCTTTGTAACAATGAAATCAAAACACCATGAGAGGTATAAAATTAAAATAGGTCATTAAATATAATTAATTATAATAATATAATTATTATCAATCACCATATATAATTATTTAAACCCTTATAAAGGAAACATGGTGTGAAACGTACATGTGTGTCCAAGGATTCATATTTGAGATAATTAAAAAAAATATTAATTTAGAAAAAATTATAATAAAAACCTCTCAATAGATTGGGATCATGGATTTTAACTTATGCTACCATGAATAAAAATGATATATGATATGAAATATTCAATTTTTATTATATATAAAATTTAATAGAGATTATGTGAATAAAAGAACATGTGTCTCAATGAAGGAGGTTTTAAGATAAATACATATCCTATATTCCAAGCCTGGTTGATGAAAATCTCACATCATTTTAAAAAAGTAGATTTATTAATAAAATATTTCATAAAATTATTAATATATATAAAAAAATTGGTGTAATTTATAAATATTTATTTTGGATATACTAGATAACTATTGATTATTTTACCCATAATATATTTATAACTTTAACCAATTTTTTATTCTATTTAATATTTATATCATTTCCACATAATCTGTTACCCAGAACATCATTAATGTATCATTTTGGATACATATATATATTAATGTTCTTCATAAATATTTTATATCATTCCATAGTTTTATTAGTTATGTTTTGAAAAAATTGATTTGGTATTGGGACATTTTAGTGATTTATGATGATGAAAGAAAATACATTATTAATAAGATAAATATATTATATAATAATATTTAAACAACTTAAAATAATTATTTTATTATATATTTTAATATTATTATATTTCATGTTTCTATGGTTATCCATTATATCATTTTAATTCATCGTTCTTATAGGTGGTTGAGCAGACCGAATCATGAACTCACAATAACAGAATTGGTGATTTTGTTTAAAGAGGTATTTAATTTTCATATTATATCAATATAAAATAATAATAATGATATTATATTGAATTTTTTGGTTTATATATATTTTAACATGTACATATAATATATGTATATCGTAATGAAAATTGAAAAATGTTTCCTTGTGGAGTTGATATTCCACACATACACATGATTGTCATTCCTATTTCTCCTAACATGACATAGTTGAAGTATTATAATAAATTGACATCTCAAAATTATAATAATATTATATATATTTTATTATATTATCATTTCAAAAAATAATAACATAAATTATATTATTTTTTTTGGAAAACATAGGATGTCACTTCATGGTGGCGGTAGTCCACGCAATGCAATAAAGATGCTATTTTTTACTATATGGATGGAAATGAATAAATAAGGGTATATCCTATAATATAAAAATGAAAAAAATATAATAATGATTCATAATTCATCATATTATTGTAGTAATAAATAATTTCTAAAATGAATGATTAATAAGAAGAGGTAAATAATGAGATAATACTTATGTTGGAGACGAGATTTATCCATTGTAAGTCCCCATGATATTGTAGGGAATATGATAATTTGTATTCAATAGGGGATTATGTTTCATGGAAATTGTCTTAGGGGAAAAAATTTATGATTTTTAGGGTGTAATTAAACTTTTAATTGTATCATTGATGAATGGATGCGATATCCGTTTATAAGGGTAAAAAATGTATATTTGGAAATAATAACCTTTTTTCAGTATTTCCCTAACACTATTCAAGGTTAAATGGATAAAAAGTGGGAAAATGTAGAAAATAAGACATGGTGAAGTCCAAATTATGCTCAGATACTTTCTTGAAATAATTTTTTTTATTTTTTTCCATTTTCCATTAGTAAAATAATTTTTTTTTCAATTATACATTATACATGGGTAACAATTTTTTTAATATTAATAGATAATTTTCACAAATAAAATTAAAATAAGTGTCATTAAATATTTTTAATATAATGATATAATATTTTAAAATAAATTTACCTTATAAAATTTTTAAATTTTTAAAATTTAAATTTTTAATTAAACACTAATAGTTTGGTAAAAAAAGTGTTTAAAAAAATGAAATTTACAGTGTTTAAAAGTTTTATATGAAAAAATTAAATCAATTTATAATTTTTATGAAATAAATTTATTGAAAACAATGTAAGTAAAATTTATAAGTATTTTAATGAAGTCTACAACCCATTATCACTTAAAATGTAATTTATTCAAATAGAAGACCAGAAATAATTTTTAATAAACTATGTTTTTTTATTTTTTTCCCAAAAATATTTGCAATGGTATTTATATACATAAATAAAATATTAAAAAGATTAAATTTATTTATTCTATATATATTTTATAAAATAAAATCATTTATAAAAATATAGGATATATTTACATTGTGATAAAATCATAAGTTTTTTAATTTTCTCAAAAACATTATTTTTAACTAAATATCAATATTTACAGAAGAATTTAAACAACTCACACAAAGTAAATTATCATTATAGGAGAGTGATACTGAATATTATTTTCTAAAATTGTAATTTTAATATTTTTAAAAGCGTTTTTGGGAGGAAGGTAAAATCAAAATATATATATTGAATTTTATTATACCACTATTGTGTAAAATTAATGTTATTGACTTACATACTAAATTTTTTCCTTTTAATTTAATTATAATTTACATATATAAATATTTTTATGTGGAAAAAATATTTAAAAACCTCATGAAATTGTCTCTAATTAGATATGATTACCAATATCATAGTGCTAAAGATATAACATTTAATGTTACCTACAAATTTCATGAAAATATATCTCATAACTAGGAATCAAGGGTCATGTTAATGCCTCTATTTACTTATTCGATAATTCAAGTTTAACATTAACTATTACATGGTCACAATTTCATAAAATGTGTTTTCTAATTGTATAAAAAATTGGAGTCAATATAATGATAGAGATTTTATTTAAAAAGAAGGGTAAATGTCTCCAAAGTATTAAATTTATAAAATATTAAAGGTTATTTCCATAAATATAATAATCAAACACCTATTTTATCATTAAATTAATATCACTATGTGTGTTGACTTAATTTTTAAAGAGATGCCACTAGATATAGTATGGTTTATATAATTATAATATATTCTCTAATTAAGGGTCAGGGGTATAGAAAAAAATAATTACAACTATCTTCATTGATGATAGTCAGTGATAATAATTTCCATTATCAAAATGTCATGGAGATTGTAATATTTATTTTCATTTTAATCACTTTAGTTAGCACACCAGTTCAAAAAGTGAAAAAAATACTTCAGATCTAAAACCTATAATATCATGGGGATCTAATGGAAGAACATTATTTTTCTTCATCTTATTTACCAAAGTCTTCCCTATCTTTAGAAACCTTTTTCTATACATCCTCATTTATCATGTATAAATTATATTATAGATTCTTTGAGACATTACCCAGGGTGTCCCTTCCCATATTATTTACTTGTAAGATACTGAATCATTTTTTCATCATCTCAATATCATAATATACTGAAACACCCATCTTTCATTTCATTACAGGTTTCATATGTTCATATAATATCAAATTAGTAATCATAAAATGAGATAGATGTGTCAGCACAACCACATGTTTATTATACCAGATTCAGTAAAATTTTGTTTCCCATTAGTAAACTTATTTTATTTTTTATAACATCCATTATTACTTATATTCTTCCTAATTATATCCATTATTGAATCTAATAACTTTGAATGGAGTGATGAAATATTTAATATAAAACTTAATTATCATAATCATAAAAATAATTTATCCTTAAAAGACCTTTCACATTATCACATTGGCCTATAGTTTTATAATATTTTAATATATAAATGATATTTTATCCTATGTTAATTTACATTATGTTATATGATACTTCTCAATGTAATGCGTCAAAATAATTATAATGTAAATCATTTATAGTGGTTTTTATTGAGCATATGGTAAACCAAAGGATAACTGTTTGGAGTGTCAAAATAGGTTTATAGTGAAGTATAATTCACCTTTAACCATGATATTAGTCGATACATACTCAAAAAACAAATTTCTAGGTTATTAAGAATAGATTCTTATACTCTAAACCGACTTTAATATTTAGTTTCATAATGTGGACATTCTTAATGGAACAGAATCTACTCAGGCATTTACTAATATTTATGGTATCATCCTATAAATAGATTCATATCTTGGTTTATCACAAATGTTCTATAACCACTACACCACTATCAACAAGAATAATATCGAAAAACTACCAAACCCTTCTCTGATACCATCCAAACCGACCTAATCTAATAATTATTAAATAATTAATTAATCTGATGATATAACTTATACAACTCAAAAATAGTCGAAGAACCCATAACCAATAAGGTTTACTATCATATAGATTAGGCACATTAACATTCTAATGTATTAAACCTGTAATCATTTGTCCATAATCTTGTTCCTTTAGACCCATTATCCTTTACATCAAGGTACATGACAATATTTTTAAAATATGTAGTAGAAATATAAGAAATGCATGAGCTTAGATAGCCAGTAAGTGAATGAACTTATGATATGTGTCAGATCATAAACATGATATAAATCATGATAATTCTAAAATATCTTATTAATATATCTTATGTCCTTATATGATAAACATTAATCATGATAAAGAAACATGATATCAAAAATATATTTTTAAGGATGTATAAAATTTATGATATTATAGTGATCCTAGTATTTTAAAAATAACATTACATGATTTTATGGATAATTAAAAATCTGAAAAAATGACATGGATCGTGAAATATATTGTCTTTAATAACTATGTATATAATATTGAAAACATAAAACATTTCATTATTTAATCTTCATTTTCAGATCCTAACTTCGATTGTATTCATACACCAGCATATGATAACAAGGGGATAACATGATCAAAGGGATGAGAAAAAAAACCATGTAAGGTAATGCACATAAGAATAAATATTTATCACACGGGTTAGAAGGCATTACATGATGATATAAAAATCATGGTACATCTGGAATCAGAAAATATAAACAGGGGATCATATAAAAACAGAATCATATTGATGTGGGAGCAATATTAAACATTTTCTTATCAAGATTGAAGGCCCATTGCACATAGAAGATTATAGGTAAATGTTAACCCCCATGACCATTTCATATGGTACCATTGGTCAAGGATAACCTCCAAGACCATTGTTCATGGTTGCACAATTAAAGTCTAATTGCCAAGACTGTTTCACATGGTATCACAAGTCAAAGCTAACTGCTATGAACATTGAACATAACATATCAGGTGACTCAAATTTTATTAATGAATTAGAGTTCCATCTTGGGAACCCATATAAACATTTTCAGGAATATTTTTTTCACATTAATAATTATACATAATCAATCATACATAAACATATGGGTACCCATGGAATGAAATGAGTATCGTAATCATGTCAAAAATCATAATTAATGGGTGTATCATAAATGTGTCCATAAAAGAATTTAATTAAAAAATATGTTGTCATTAATAAGAAAAATTATGTTTATATCATGGTAAGTGATTTCAAAAATAACTGGCTACATGTAAAAGAAGTATTTAAGAAATTTTAGCATTAGAAAATTTTAAAGATAGTTTAAGGAAAATACTAAAGGTCATACAAAATAGAAAAAAGAATTATATTTTAAAAAAATAGAAGTGAACCAATACGTTTTTCATGTATATATGCTGATTTAAAAAAATGGTGGATTAAAACATTTGATAGAGTGCACTTTAAATTGGTTAAAAAATCATGATGTTTTCATGAAACGAGATTGCTTATCAGGAATAATTGGGGAGGGGATAATTTGAAAAGATGTATATACCTAAAAGATAATTATAAATGGAAGATGATTACTGAGTTTGGAAAATGTAAATATCCTTAGTTGATGAACATAAAAAATAATAGATAACTTCATTTGGGTAAAAAGAAAAATATAACATCAAGAATGAACAATGGATGTTCGGGTAGAATCGCTTACCTTAAGTCTGATTGTTTTTTCTACTTGATATTAATGACCTCAATAATCAAATTATATTCATAAAAATTATATAATTTCCTTTACATGTTATTTATTATGTATAACATATATATGTTCATTCATGGCATTTTTGATGGGTTAAGAGGTTCAATTTAATTTTCCATGTCTTTTTGTTTCATGATCAATTTAATTATATACATGAATGAAAAATCATGTATAATGAGGATGGTGGTATAGAGTTGAAGATATATTTTATTATTTAAAATCTATATGTTTAAGAGGTTTTAAAATTAATTTTGTTACTTGGAGTGTTGTTTAATCAATATATAAAACATTAGTGATAACCTTTTTGGTTAATTGGCGGGTTTTGATAACAACGTACACATTTAATTTTATAAATTAAAACCATATAAAAAAAGAATAAAAAACCATATATGATACAAAATAGATATATTATATTCAAGCTCAACCATATGAATGGTTTCATGACAAAAACTAATGCTGGTAGGAGAAATTGAAAACCCATTGTCTATGAATGTGGTAAATTAACATATCTCATATGATGTTTTTACTACTAGAATAAAATAATGATAAAAGAGAGATGATAAAAAATTATTCAATTATAATAATATCATTCTATTATATTTATTGTATTGTATTTTACATAATATTTGGTTGATCATAGGTAATGATACAAAATAAAAAAATTAACTTGAAAATAAAGTGAATGACTTGAAAAGAAAAATTTACCTCTTGAATTAATCTTCTTTGAGAGCCTCTTAATGGGAGATGATTTGGTATTTTGAAGAGACATTGTATTTATGGTCATGGGGGAGATTCATAGGGAGATATTTTAGTAGAATTTTATTCAAGGCATCTACCTTCAGTGGAGTGAAGAGAAGAGGATAGTGTGTATTGTTTTTATAGTGGAGGGGAGGAGGGTTTTCTAAATATTTTAATCATTAGTTTATTATTTTTTTCATAAGAAAAAAAATCATGATGATTATATAAAAAATTAATATGTTCATATGAGTTTGAATCATGGGTTATTACCTCAGCGATGATTCAAGGAATAGATCATTAATCTTATAATGCATATAAACAATAAATTACTATATTTTACTGTTCATCATAAAATTATTGAAGTTTATAAAAATACAAAAAATTCACCCTAAACATTTTTTTATGTATAGAATCCAAAAAAGAAATCCATATTTTAAAAATAATTTCTTAAATATGATAAATTAAAATTTTAACTTAAATCAAAATGTACTTGAAAAAACAGATTTTAAAACTATAACAGATTTTATAATATTTTTATAAATTAAATAATTTCTTTTAAAATAATTATAAAATGAAAATAAATAAAATTGATATTTTATGAACACATTTTATGATAATAAATCTTATTTATAATTAATTAATTTTTTTTAATTAATTTTTTTTGACTTACACAAATAGAAATACATTTACTATGGTCATTTTATCACTTATAAGAAACCTAAATTTTATTTATACATTTTTTGGTGAGGTTAATATTAATTTGAATGATTTACTATTCATAATAATCATAATGATATTCAAAAAATAATGTTACTATTCAAAAGGGTAGGTTAATATTCACTAAAGGAATTATGTTTGAATTATAAAAAATAAAACATCTCACTGATTTCAGCCATGTATGTCACAATTTCGAAATTCATATCACAGAAGTGAAAAAATTATGTTTAATGGTCACATAGTACATAGTAGTAAATTTATTTGTGATATCATTTTATTATACACCATAATTATTCAAAGTGTATTTCCATTGATTAAACATTGGGTAGTTAAATTCTTCCGCCATTATGGAATTTCTCCATTGAAAGATTAGTTTACATTCTAATCCTTAAACAGGTGTGAGTACTTTCCCTTCATTTCTTCAATGAGGTTTTCGGTCTGCCCTTATGGAATTTACTTCATGTATAAAGGGATCATGCATCATAATGGTACATAAATATATTTTTAAAATCATCTATTAATTTTTCAAAAAACACCTCAATAATCTTGTATTATATCGATGGAAGTATCCTTATGTCATTAAAAAATAATTTATTATATATAATTTTGAAAAACCTCCATGAACTTGTTTTTTATAAAAAATTACTGCTGATTCATCTACTTATATTTTAAAATAGGATTATTCTACATATGTTTTTGAATTTACACAAAGAAATAAATATATAATTTGATACATATAAGGTTCTCAGATAAATCTATCTTTTTCTGCATCTAAAATTTCATTTAGTGCTTCATTATTTTTAGAAAAAAGAAAACAATTTGAAATGTCTCTAATTGTACTTCCCACGCTTAGCATGGTATGAATGTTGATAGTTCAATATTATCTTATATATGGTACATGATCCTTGAAATAATCGGGTGTAGCTAGAGGTATTGAATTCCTCATAATGTTTTTTATTAAAACATGGATATATTAAATTTTTCCCAATTCATTTATGAAAAACTTTTGGATAATCTTTCCAAGTAGTTCTTCAGGGGGAGAAATAACAGTTGTTCATTATATTTCTCCATACATTTGTTATATAAGAATAATTAAACACAATTATGGTGCTTGAATAAATAACTAATAAGTATAAAAAGGAAACATTAGACATAAAATGATAAACTCTTATAGTAAATGTATATCATTACTTATGATTCCCTATGAATTAATCTGGGTTATCCGTGATCTATTTCCTAACATATATTCTTATGGGAATTTTTATACCTTAATAACGGTTCATTCTATGCTCGTGAAATTACAAAAACATATCATATATGGTTTTCAATCCTAGAGTGAATCATTTCACATTGTCATGAAGCAGTTCACATTCAAGTCTATCACAATGTGGTGTTTTTGGGTTTTACCCCAGGTTACATTAATTCCAAAGCCAACACTACCCATTTGTTTGTAGAGGGGGACGCATTTTCTTGATAACCCACTTAATCTATAAATACAAAATATTATTGATGTTTTATTATAATTAATCTTACCCCAATGGTATAAATAGAGAATCTAGCCTTTTCAAATAACACTACAGGATTTTATGCATAATTATACATTAGAGTACAAGATCGGGATCGTGAAGTCTAGTGTCTTTAATAACTAGTCACATAAAATTGAAAACAAGAAACTAAATAAAAAATCTAAATTTTAGTCTTAATACATATCTTCAGACTTCCTTTGAACCCTTATATTTTTATATGGTACCACGGGGATCACATGAACAATGGAATGAGATAAAAAACCCAGCAGGGGAATAAACATAAGAATAAACTATTAGAACATGAGTTACAGTGCATCTCATGATGACTTAGAGAAGACTATAACATATTGAATAACAACACATAAAAATGGAATCGTAAAAACATGTAGTCATAATAATGTGCCAGAAATATAAATCCCGACTTTAGTACCGGTCAAGGAAAACTGCGAATATCGTTTCACATTGTATCACAAGTTAATGCTAACATTTAAGACCATCACACATAACATTTCATGTGACTTAAAATTACCCAATGCATTGGAAAACTATTTGGTGAAACCATCTTAACTTTTTGTGAATATTTTTTCCACATAAAGAATTATAAAAAATAAATCTTACATAAACATAAGGGTTACCCCTAGAATGAATTGGGTACCACAATCATGTCATAAATCATAAAAATGGTCATATAATATATGTCCCCACTAAATAAATGAAATATAGACATTAATAAGGTAAAAAAGACTTGTATCATGGTATGATATTTCAATTATAAGTTGGAAAATGTATGAGAAGTATTCAAGAAATAATAGCATAAAATTTTTTTTGATCAGTTTTAAGGAAAATACTATAAACCCATTAAAATAGAAAAGTGAAAAATCATTTATAAAAAAAAAATTTAACAAAGAATGTTTTCACAATAATTGAAATTTTATTATGAATATCATAGAGGCTTAAAATAAAAAGATAGAGTGCACTTTAAATCAGGTAAAATTCGAGAGGTTTCTTTAAAATAGGTTTTCCTATCAAAATGTATTGAGAAGGTAATCAAAAGAAAACATATATATCACCAAAAGCTAATAATTAATGTAACTTGTAACATGAGTTTGGTACATTGAAATAGAATTTATAAAATGATCATAATAAAAATATATAACCTCATTTAGGTAAAATAAACCTTAAAAAACCTGAAGGAATAAAGGAGGTTTGGGATGAATCCCTCAAAGAATATCAGCATGGTATCACGTGTACATAAAATGAATTAATGAGAGAGAATGGGGTTTCTAATAATTTAAAAGTCATTAGGACATAATGGGAAGGTGATTAATCATACCCCATCAATAGTAATTAAACATAAAAGGGTATTACATAGAGGAAGATCTTAAATAAAAGTTAAATGGAGAGGATTCCTTACCTTATATCTGATGGTGATATTTTCATGAATATAAATAACTAAATAATAAAATTAGGTCCATTAATTAATAATTATAGAACCGATTATATATGTAAAAGACTTATTATTTCCCTTTTATGTTAATTCATTACCCTTTTTTGGATGAGTAATGAAGTTAAATTTCATTGTTGATGTCTGTTTGTTTTCATGGTTTTAATGATTAGTTCATGTTTATATAAACATTTATGATGAATGTGGTTGTTAAGAATTGAAGTTATAGGAAATTAGTGAAAATACAATATATTACTGGTTTTCAAATTTAATTTGGTTAAGCAGAGTGATGTAGAATCATTATATAAAACTTTACTGATATCCTTTTGGGTTAACTGGTTGTTTTGGAAACAATGATCATGTTTTGTATTATAAATCAAAACCACACGTAAAAAAAGATTTCATAAATATAAATGAGATATAATATATATATATAATGGTCAATTTAAACTATGAAAATGGTTTTATGACCATTATTGAGGATGGTAACTGAATTTAATAACCCATCGTCCTTATATGTGATAATTTAACCAATCTCTGATTGTGTATTTTCTAATAGAATAAATAAAGAGTGAACGATAGATGATAATAACTTATTACATTATAATAAAAAATTAAAGTACAAGTAAAGTATTTGAGTTTACATAAAATTATTATTAAGAGAGGAAAGGATAGAAATGAAAACAAAGGAACTCGGAAAGAAAAAAGAAAGAAAAGAAAAAGGGATTTTAGCTCATGATTCAATCTTTTTTGAGAGCCTCTTAAATGGAGAATTTTTGGCCTTTTGAGGAGACCAAGTGTTGTTGGAAATAGGGGAGGTTCTTGAGTAATGATTTGCTAATAAAATAGGCATGGAACAAGTCTTGAGAGGAGTGAATAGAATATGTAATGAAGGGTGGTATTTATATTTGAAGAGAGGAGGGTTTTCATACTATTATATTCACTAGTTTATTAATCTCACATAAGAGAATAAATAGTGATGATTCCATGACAAAGAATATTAATAAATTCATATGAGTTCTATATTTTTGTTCTTACATCACATAAAATGTCAGAAATAGTGGATTTAAATTTTAATGTATTCACAAGGTAAATTAATGTATTTTTCTATTCACCAAAAAATAAAGTACTTCATATTAATCCCAGAAATTCATACAAAATATTTTTTGACGTGTAGAATCAAAAAATTCCATCAACTTTTTAAAATTAATATTCTAAATATGATTCTTTTAATATATAATTAAAATCATAATTTATTTTTTAAAAAAGTTTAAATCCATTATTTACGTGTTCCATGATATATGTATATCATAATTTCACATGAATCTTATCTATATACAATCAAAGGTAAGGTTACTAGTAATTAGGTTATGTAATTATTCATAAGGGAATCAATAATATTCATAGGGGTATGTAACTATTCACCAAAAATTAAGATAGTCGTATTGGACTCCAAATAACATAATGATCGAAACTCTCTATGATATATTCTAAAAATTCCAATCACATAAGTAAAAAGTTATGTTTAAAGGTCACAGAGCACGTAGTAGTTCATTGTGTTGGGATTTCATGTCATTATATGACATATTAATAAGAACTAAATTTCTATTAAAACATGGGGTTGTTATATTATCCTTGCCTTATGAAATTTCTCTCTCAATTTTTTTTACATTCTAAGCCATAAATAGGTGAGGTTAATTTTCCATTATTGTCTCCTCTAGTTCCCTTGTTTCATCATCTTACATGTGGTTCCACCTTATTACTTTGACCAGGTGTGTAGTTCTCTTACATAGAAAATTATCACAATGATCTAAGAACTCCATTGGCTGCTTCTCGTATAAAAGATCATTCTCCAACTATATGACCACTAATTAGAGTACATGTGATGGTTCTAGTTTGTACATACTTAAGAGGGATGAATGAAAGGCCTCATATAATTTTTACATGGTTTGTAGATGTTCCAGTCGATAGGCCACATCTCCGACATGATCAAGGATCTCTAAGAAAAAATGTACATACGAGTTAACATTCCTTTCGTCCCAAACCACATGACCTTATTCCATGGATACATGCGTAGAAATACCAATTAATCCATCCTTGAATTCAAGGTGTCATCGACGATTGTCAACATAAATCATCTGTTAAATTTTGAATAACATGATGTGATGTTGAATTTTTTTCACATTTTCTACCATTTCTTATACCATTTCAGGTCCTAGCAGTATACGCTCACCAACATTATCCCAACATGCTAGAGTTCTGCACCTTTTCATATAATGGGATTTATACGTAGCTATTCAAATGCTCATGTGGAAACTGTTATTATTAGAGAATTCAACCAATGGAATATGTGGGTACCATCCTAAATTGAAGTCCATAGAACATGCTTTCAAAATATCTTCCATTGTCTGAATAGTTCACTCAGATTGGCCATTAGTTTGAGAATGACATGTCATACTGAAGTTCAGTTCTGTGCATAGACCCTGTTGGCGAATTTTCCAGAACATCGAGGTGAATCATGGATAACAATATGATACAACAGATAGTGGTAGTCAAAGTATCTATACCAAAAATTTGATATATATCTATGCAAAGTGATCAAACGATAATTCATCTAAAATAAGGATAATGTGAGTTTCCTTTTTATGAAAATCCATAATGACCTATATAGCATTTTTTCTTCTAGACATCCATGGTAGTCTGCTGATAAATTACTTGGTGATGTTATCCCACTTTCATGTTTGTATGGGTAGTTGTTTCATCATTTGATTACACTTTTTCCTTCTAGTCTTCAATTTCTATTATAATAAACATATTTATGTATATTCATCAATCTACTTCTATATATTGTCCCACCAAAATTTCTTTTGGAGATCTTTATACATCTTTCTGCTCCATGGGGGAATATAGAAGGTTGAGATTTGTGTTTCCTTCAGAATATCCTTCTTCTTCTCTAGACAAAATGACACACATATTCATGACCCAAATATTACAACTCCTTCCTCATCAATCATGAACTCTACGGATTTACCATTTCTGATAGCTTCCAAATTTTTTTATCATTTTTATATATTTTCGTTGATCATGAATTATTTTCTGCATAACTGGGGGATGAGAAATCATTTGAGAATTGATTGAGGATTTTTCTCCCTTAATGATTACCATTTCCATCTTCTTAAAATCTATGAAGATAGAATCCCTTTCAATTCTCATCATTGATAATTACAGACAATCCTTTCTAATTAGATCATATGTAACCTTATTTTCTTTACCGTGATGTTAGTGGATTGAATAGTCACAATCCCTGATGAGTTTTATCAATATTCATTGTCTCATATAGAGATATTTTTTATTGAATATATATTTTAGACTCTTTTTTTCACTATATATCTCCCAATTCTACCCCATAGAGATAATGCGACCACATTTTCAATGCAAAGTTCATAGCTGCAAACTCTAAATCATTGATAGGATAGTTTTTCACTTAGATTTTCAATTTCAATGAGGTGTTGGATATCACATTATCATTTTAAATTATCACATAGCCTAATACCTTCTATAGAAGCATCACTGTACATCACAATGAGTTATACAATTGTTGGGAGGTCAGTACTAGTGTAGGGATTAGCCTCCATTTCAACCCCTTATAAAAGTCTTCACATTCTTGAGTCTAGACAAACTTCACCCCATTTCGTGTCATCTTGGTCATTATGTTTTACAATCATGAAATTTTGTTCACAAATTGTCGATAATATCTGGCTAGAAACAGAATTCTACAGTTCTCTATTACAGATGTTGACCTGGGCCGCTCTTCAATATCCATTTTCTGGGAAGGATCAATAGATATCCCATTGATGGTCATAACATGACCCAAAAAATGATACATATTCAATATTGATTTCAAATTTACTATACTTTTCATATATCATCTCACTTATCAATATCTTTAGTACAATATTCAAATGATCCTCATGTTCCTCATTGTTCTTGAAGTATATAAAAATATCGTCTACAAAGACTACCAAAAATTTGTCAAGGTAATATCTAAATAATATATTCATTAAATACATGAAAATTGTTGGATCATTAGTGAGTCCAAATGGAATTACTATGAACACATAGTGTCCATACCTTGTTTGAATGGAATTATTGGGAATATCTTCATTATTCACCATTAATTAGTGATATCCTGCCTGAAGGTCCTCTTTAATGAAATAACTGGTCCCCTGAAGCTGATCGAAAAAATCATTTATCCATGACATGGGATACTTGTTCTTTATCATGATTTTATTTAATTCACGATAAAAAATGAAATGGCCAATTGATTCATCCTTCTTCTTGATTAAGTGGACTGGTGCACCCCATGGTGAAACACTCTGGTGTATAAAACCCTTCTACATATTCTCTTGTAAATGTTTCTCCATCTCCTCTATCTATACAATGGCCATTCTATAAGGTGTATGTAATATATTTAGAGATCCTATAATAAGTATAATTTAGAACTCAACCTCTTTAATATGAGGAATCCCAGAAAAATATTTTGGGAATACATCAGTGTAATCCCTCACGACGGGCATGTATTCATTCATGATTCTCTTATGTTTCCCAATCATTTTATCTACACATTCTTGCCCATAAATATTTAGTATCCACACATAATACAATTATTCTAAAGGAGATTAATCATCCTCTTAAAAAAAATTCGAATCAGTTCATTCTTCAGGATGTGAAGAGTGATCTCCGTTTCAAGAGAGCTGATGTTGGATTTTTATAAAGATAGACAATCCATGACTAAGATAATATCAAACTCCACAAAAGAAGTATGTAATGATTTTCTAGGAGGTTTAGTCTACAAAAATTTACTGGGGAGTTGTTATAAACCTTCGATGAAAAAATTTACCTATTCACTATTCTCACATATAACATATCCTCTAAATTTTGAGGGGAGTTTTTAATAGTTTTTCTACATTCCAATTTTATGAAAGAATGCGTATAACTAGAATTAAATAATATATTTTAAATTTTTTAATGAATAACTAGAGTCCCTATCACCACATAAATGTCTGGATCCTCCTCAGCAGTTGTGATAGTAGAATCCATTCCCTATTTCCTTGGAGTTTGTTGTTGATTTCCAATCCCAACCCTTGGGTTATAGAAATTGACTGCATATTGATCATGCTACTTGTAGTTATAGCACTACACAACAGGCTGAGCATATATCCGATCCTTCCTTTTAACATTTACATTAGCGTAATTTTTTATATCCCTTTAGCAGTTCCTGGAAATATGTCTCATATTTACACATTTTATGAAATTCTTAGTTCCCTTTAGACAGTTAAAAGGATGCATCTTCCCACAAATTTTACAATTAGGGAATTAATTCGACATTACATAATGAATTTTTTTAAGCCACCCATTTTGTTCTCCATTTTTCACTTCTTATCACCAGGCCCATGAGACAACTAAGATTATCCAATCCTTATTTCAACCTTGAGGGCATACTTGACAATCTCCTCATAACTGTCTATGTCCCAAATTACCAACACTTTTCATAGACTCAACTTTAGTCCACTAATGAACCAATCCACCTTACTTTCAGTGTTCATGAAAAAGCCAACGACATACCTTTCAAGCATTGTAATGTTTGCTTCATACGCCCAGATGGAATAATATTCCTTCTACTTGAGTTTGAGGTACTTCTATTCTATATTGAGAAGGATGGTTAGAGGAAAATATTTAATGAAAAAAATCATCTTGAATTCCACCTAATCCATGGATTCAATTTCATCATGGGAATTTGTTTTCTTGATCAGTGTCCACCACTGATCATCTACCCCACCAAAACGATAAACCGCTAGTAAAAAATTTTCTTCTTCTAAGAGCTAGAAGACAGAGAATTTCTTTTCAATTTAGTTAATCTAATGTTCTGTATGGAGGGGATTAGAATATTTTCTAATCATTGGAGGCCTTTTCCACATGAAGTATTCAATGTAAAATTGTTCATTCCTTGGAGGAGAAAGGCTTTCCACATTATTCAATTTATTATTCATAACATGATAAATCTGAGATAGTAATGTCATAGATTATTGACAAATTATTCCCCTTATATCATGAATATCATTATGGAAATAAACATATTCCCACTACAAAATAATTACCTTTTTCCAACAGGGGTATATCTGTTGGTAATAGTGTATTTTTTATTGGTAAAACATTTTACGAACAAAAATTTTCTTGTCACTAAACTGTCGGTAAAAACTCTGTTGCTAAATGTTATTGCGATGAATAAAATAGTTCTGTAACAAATATAATAATACCAACAAATAATATATATAGTTGTCAAAATGTTTAGTAACATATTCATATGAAAAATATTTCTGTTGGTAATAATATTATCATCAGATAATATTGATTTATAAATTATATTTAAATAAAAATTATAAATTTTTATTACTAATAAAATTTCATATTATATTTATTAATTTATCATATATAACACCTGCATAAATTATCAAACCAATGATGATTCTGACACATGAAATCATATAAAAAAAATTAATTATTTTAAATGAAATTTAATAAAAAATGAATCATACATAGTTGAGGTTGATTAATATATAAAAATATCATAAACTCACAAAAACTCAAGATCCATCCACGAAGCCGCACACACTTTCCGACACATACCCCCTCTCCCCAAATGAAAAGGGCATGTCGTCTCTTGAATACAATACTTTAGCACCCATCAGGGTCGAATGGTGGAATAATAGTTACAACTACAAAATGAAAAAAGGGCACACCATCTCGTGAATGCTCTCTTCCAACACCAATTATGGTAATGTAGTAGAAAAATAGTTACTTCCACAAAATGGAAAAAGGGACCTGTCATCTCTGGAATATAATCCTCCAGCACCCATCATGGTAGAGTAATATTTACCTCCACCATATGAAAAAATGAATCTCATCTCTTGAACCTCAAGTCATTGTTATTTCACACCCTTGAGCTCCAAAATCTACATCGCACGCATCCAAAGAGAAAACCCACAAATCATTGCAAAATATCTGCATGAATTAAAACAAAAAAATGTATAAAAAAATAATCTACATAGAATGAGAATTTTTCCAATACTAGTGAGGAACCTCAAGTAGGTTACATTCCACACCCTTCAACCCTAATATCTACACAATAAAACCAAAGAACATACCCACAAATCAACCCAAAATATCCACATGAATTGAAACTAAAATAAAAATCAATGAAAATATAAAAAATTAATCTACATATAATGTAAATATTTTATTTATCATCACTATTGACATATCAATAAATCATGTAACATATGGTACCTATGAGGAACCTCAAGTCAATTCTACGACACACACTTCAGCTCCACAATCCACACCACAAACGACGAAATAGCATACCAAAAAATCCGTGCAAAATATCTGCAAAAATTGAAACCATAATAGAAATAAATGAATGTATAAAAAAATATTTTAAGGTTAATGATATAATTCATGGTTTTGTTAGAAATAAAACAAATACAATGTTAATGAAAATATAATAATACTTCTAAATGGTAGGCATAAATATAATGGGCCAAAAAAATACATACCATGGTGAGAACAAAATCATTCATTCTCAATACAAATTAGACTCATGGATAAAACAAAAGTATTTGTTTTTAATAATTTTAGATCAAACTCAACATCAACCATATGACCAGTTGTAGCCATTTCAATGCAACAAGACAAGCACTTTCAACATCTGCCTTGGAAATGAACTAAAAAACGGAAAAACTGTAGCTACCTTAAGAAATGTTGCTTGTGCAGCTTTCAATCAACCCAGCCCAAAAAAATGGAAACCCACGACATTATTCATTCTAGTGAGTGAAAATATATTTACTTGTACTTCTAAATAAATGACATGATTCATAATATAAATTCATAAATGTAGTTACATTTAATTTCATGATAGAATAAAAATAACTCCAATAAAAAAAAGTATGAATCATTAAATAAAATATTGGATTCTTTATAGAACTAAAATATATACACACACAAAAACACATGCAGAACACACACTTTGAATGTGTGGTTTTGAAATTATAAAAAAATAAACCCTCTCAAAAGGAATTTTACCATTTTATATTTAAAAATTGGAAATACTCAAAATGAGTTTTCCTAAAACATAGTATCATGCCACATTTCATATACTAGAAGAAATCAGATCGCATAAGTGAAATTGATAATAATTTTTTGTGAAATAGGTTTCACAACATTAATTGTTGAGAACCAATAGTAATATAAAAAAAGAATATCATCAATATAAAATTTACTTCCATGTTCTTATTGAATAGACACACAAATATGACATGCTAACGTAGATGACAGCATACAAAGAGTATATACCAAAAGTATAGTAACATATATAATAAAATATTAATATTAAGTTGAAACACATATACAGTGGATTCAACATAATGATAGTGAATAGAAAAAACAATATAGTTAAAAAATCATATTACAGTGAACAAAATAGATTAGAAACACATAAACAGTGATTAAAAAGAATGTTAAAATATGAATGTTACAAATAGTATCAGACATAAAAACATTATTAACATTTATATAACATTATAACATTATAAACGTTATATAATAAGCATGAAAACATTATATAACATTTTGTGTTTCCTAATTGAAAGTGTTTTTCACACTAGTGGATACACGGTATGGGAATGAAAATGTAATTTTTAAATAAGTCTTTTCAGTCTTCATTTTATCAGTCATCCCATTTCTCCTCAGATTTGTGTGGAAGCTGACAATTTGAAGGAGTCTATGGAAGATATTTGGATTGAGATTAAATAGGAGCATCAATTTAAGCAATAGGTTTACTATGAATCTGGGGTCGACTTATTTTCTTAATTTAATCAATTGAGTGATGCCCAAACTCCATGTCTGCATGTTCCTAGGAATTATACTTCCTACGATGTTTACTTTACAGGAAAGTTGGAGAAAAAAGTTCATGCTAATGTTGAGTTTTATCTCAACCCCTCCCGGGATTTTCTGGACGGTGCGAGTTCACTCAGTACTCTCACAAAAGAAGCAATTTTGGCTCTAGAGGAAGGTGATATCATCACCAATAAAAATTCAATATTCAACCCAAGATGATCTTGTCAGGTTCCTATGGCTACAATTCAAATTATTTGAAGTAGGGGATCTTAGTAGATGGGAGGATGGAGAGTGTTTAGCAGCCGAATCCACTTATCTATGGAATATTTTCTAGGTTGAGGCATGATCTCGAACCTACAGTACATGCACAGGTCTTAAATCCTCCAGCAAAGGAAGGCATGTGTTTTTATACCGGATTAGTTGATCAGTCACCTTCAGTCCTAAGAATTGAGCACCCAACCTATGTGGAATTTATTCCTAATAAATCAGATAAACTCTATGTATCAGTTATTAGAGAGGCTTCTATATCACCTTTCGTGACCTCAATTGATGACCAGGCTATGTCTGGTTATCAGGTCTTAGGTAGAGGTTGAAAAATTGGTGAGCGAGATTTTGAAGGGAAGGTATGCAACAATTATCCAATGTAGAAAATCCATCCTAGAATGGAGCTCAGAAACCAGTTTCAGAAGTTATAGGAGGTCAAAAATAGATAATGAGGGGTGGAAAATGGTGCAGCCTAGGAAGAAGAGGAAACAAGTCTTCAAGGATAGGGTGGTAGAAGATTCCTTGTAAAATGAGGAAGTAATCAGCGAAAAGGTACACTTTCACTTAGGATTGAAAAAATGGAAAAAGCCTCAATCGAAGCAGGGGGTCATCCATTGACTTTGCGTAAGAAGTAAAGTCATTGAAAACATTACTCCATCTTTCTTAATACCATGAGGAAAAGGTCAGTAAGCAAAGGAGGTGTGGTATTCATAGCTGAACAACATACGATTCAGGAATCTAAGGGCACAGTGGAAAACACAAAAGCAGTTAAAAGGCTTAGAAAGACCCTGTTGGGTCTGGGGAGAAGTTTTAGCCTGATGACCAAGGGAAAAAAGTCTTCCTAGGAGGTCAGGTCTCCAAGGAACTTTTCCCTCCTCATTTCATTGGAAAAATTATAGAAATGTATGATTGTTTTGTAAAATCTACAAAAGACGAAATTCAAGAGTCTCCATGTTTAAACCTGGACACAACAATGGTGTGGTGAGAGATGTCTAGCTGATCATGCCCTCATGGCCTTAAGAATGACTTGTGTACGTAACGTGAATTCCAGCTGGATGTTAATTTCATAAGCATGAACAAGGTCAGCTTCTCTTTAGTAGATTATATTAAGGACTCTATTTTCATAACATACAACAATAAAGTATAACTTCGACTTCATCCTGATCAAGGCATTAAAGACATGATATGGGAATACTGGGTCAACTCTTTAGATCCTTAAACTTTTTTTTATTGTGTTGTTTTGGTCATGTTTGATTATTGGTGTCTATTTTTCTGATGGTTGTGTTTTAGGGTTTCCCACCTAACCTAGGAAGAGGATTTTCTTAAAATAAAAATATATATTGAGACAAGGAATGATAATTTTTTGTAGTTCAAAAAACCTAGAAAAGTGTGCATAACCATCAAAATAAAAAGAGAAATAATACATGAGTCCAAGATCCCAAAGCATTTAATCCAACCAAGAATGATAAGCACAAATCAAGATAATGATAATAATTTACATCCATTGAATAAAATTATTCAATCAAGAAGATGAAAGTAGATAGTACTAGAAATTGTACATTTCAAAAGCTATTGAATCTCACTTGTAGTTATATTTTTCAATGAATATTATAAAAAATCATATAATACATCATAGTAAAACTGTATAGTTATATGATGGAATATTGGAACTGGACATTACAAAGGCAATTGAATGCATAGTATATCATAGTAGTTGTATCGAAACTACATATTGAACCTGAATATTGTAGTGTTACTGAAATTTCATAGTGGTATTGGAAACTACTCCCGAAAAAGACAACTAAATCCAACTTATAGTGACTTTTTGGAATGTATATTATAGAGAAGCATGCAGATTGAATCCATTATAACACTATATATAAATTCAAAGTTGAATAACATGCATTTTTTTTGAAACTACATAATTATATGTAGATTTTTTATTACATACACTTAATCAGATCATGGAGCATCAGATACAATAAAAGACATAATATTCTGCTATCATTTAATGTTTTCCCTATTGAATAAACATAAGAAATGAAATCTGAATGAATAAATAAGGAACGAATATGGTTTAATGGATGACCATAAGAAAAAGAGAGAGAATCATTACATCTCTTTGACATGGTTCTAGTGAAGTGAGTACATGTGGAAATCCACAGTGGGTTTGAACCGGAGAACTATCCTTTGCTCCTGGTTTCCTACTATATTGACAAACACATTCATCTGAACCAGAAGAGGCTCCCCACTAAATCTTATATGAATCTCGAGTCCAATGACATCTACCACATTGAATGCACTAAAAATTAGCCACTAGTGAATAAATCAATGAAACCCATGCAACAGTTCTCTTTAATCACTATACAATTAAGCAGAATGTGACATCAAGCCATTAAAATCTATGCATGATAGAGACTTGAAGGTGATTCCAATAGAGTCACTAGACTGTAATGACCCTAGGAGGTGAAATAAATGGCAACATGGTGTTGTCTTTTCCCTATAATGAAAAGAATACATTAAAAGGGGGAGAAGGGACCCATCAATGAATTTACACAACTAAGCAGAGATTCATCCCACATTCCCTAACATGAATAACATGATTGAATCAAGCACATTGAGATGAAAATATAAAACAAATAATCAGTCTGGATGATTGATGAGCTTACATTGAATGTAGTGATAGTCCCGACAGAATCCCTATGTACCAACTTCATCAAAACCGACACCTTCCCAAACAAATACTTGTTCATCGATGTGAACCCAACTCCTGAAATTAAAATAATCCACACATAAGAAACCAATCAAAGGAAAGAATCCCATTAAATCCCCATCTGAGAAGAAGTTAATTGAAAATACCATCATCCACTAACATTTAGATCCATGCACAAGGTGAGGAGAGGTTTCTACCATAAAAATATCAAAAAAATGAGTCTGGTAGATTTAATGAGCTTAAAAATTAAGCAGTGATAGTCATTGCAGAATCATACAAACTTCATATGAATTGATGCCTTTGCATAACAATACTTGTTCTTCAATGCGAACCCAACACCTGAAATCAAAATAATACACAGTGCGAGGGAAGGGATGATAGTGAGCGATGGGAAGCGATCCCGGGGATGGCTAGGGTCATGTTAGGGCACTGGGGACAAAGTAGTCGCATGGGGACGCCAGTATTAAATGTCGTGGATGACGACGGTTGAGATTGGGGATGACGTCTTGGAACACCTGGGAGGTGGGTTCGCATGATGATGTAAGGGGAGGCGTCTGAGAAGAGGGAGGGTGATTCATGCACTGATGTTGGAGGGGGATGCTGACTGGGAAGGGGGGGAACATGGAGGTGCTGATGTCAGAGGGGGATGCCAGCTGGGAAGGGGAAGAACAAAGAGGTAGGTTCGGGGTCGGGGGGAATGTTTGCCGGTAGGGAAGCGGGAGAACAGGGAGGTAGGGTTGAGCAGAACAGAAATGTAGTTATAAATTATATATAAATTTATAACATATATCATTATATATATTCCCATATATGCCAAATGATATGTCTGTAATGTGTAATATATATGTATATGTATGTATATATATATATCAATATATTAATTTTATGGTAAAATATTTAAAATTATTAAATTTTTTATTACAATAGATTTTTATAATGGTAATATCTTTGTTGGTAATTATATTTTATAATAACAGATTTATTTATTAGTAAATCAATTATTGGTATTATTATGATATGACAATAGATTTAATAGTTAGTAAAATAATTGTAGGTATTGAACTACTAATTTTAACAGATATATTTGTTGGTAAAAAATTTGTTGGTACCTCTAGTTAATATCAACATAATTTAATAACTGTTGGAATTGATCATTTTTACTGACAAATATATTATCCATCAACAATTTTCTTTTGGTAAATGTCACTTTGTTTTTTGTGACCCTGTCAAATTGATTTTTGGAATGTGTTCTAATATTTCCATCCATTAACTATGAAAAAGAACATATAATTAAAGGGATTGTATACATAGTTATTGAACCAAAAAATTAATCTTTAGAACATAAAAGGACAAACATGTAATGTATAAGTATATCCAAACATATTATTCCTTTGGTTTAAATCTACGTTATCCTCACTCTATTTATTAACCTATATTCATATTGATTTTTTTATTCCCTTACTAATGGTTTGTACTAATATGCTAAATTTACCAAAGAATATCCCCCATAACTGTCAAACCAAGAGTGTTGAATGTCATATTTTCATGTAAAAAGATACCTCAGGTGAGGCCTGAAACACCTTGTTGGTGTTTTCACTCCTAGTTACATCTATTCCATAGCCACAACTACCTGTTTGTATCTATATTGGTATGTATTTTCTTGATAAACCACTTATTCTATACTTAACAAAACATATGGATGTTTTTTATACTTCATATCACCTGTAAGGTTATTACTAAAGTAATTTCTTCCTAATCTACAAAAATAACTAAACCATCCTTGGATATCAACTATAGTGATCGTATCCTTTTCACATAACATTCCATTATTTTAAGAATAATTATCCATTATATTACAACGAATGATTTTCAGGTCTAGTGTCTTTGAATACTAGGTACATAAAACTGAAAATATGAAACTAAATATAACATCTTGTTATTTAGTATTCATATAGATCTAATTAATTCCATTGATCCCTTACATCTCCATAAGGTACCCTAGGATCACATGGAAAAGGGATGAGCAAAAAAGGCAATCAAGGGAATTAACATAAGAATTAATCATTGGAACATGGGTTAGAAGGCATAACATGATGAAATATAGAGGCATGACAAATTTGGAATCGTAATATATAATCATGGAATCCTATAAACATGGGGTCATAATAATGTGGCATCAACAAACAACACAACGTTAGTATGAGTCAAGGCTACCCTCTAAGATCAGTTCACATAGTAGCATAAGCCAATGGTAACGAACAAGACCACCTCACATAACATATCATGATACTAAACATTACCAAATTCATTGAAGTAATATAAGGACCCACCAATCATAACATTTTACAAATATGTATTGCACAAAATGAATATTATATAATCATCTTACATAATCTTGAGGGTTACCTGTGGAAAGAATTGGGCACCACAATCTTGTCATAGAGCATAATAAAATGGTCATATCATAAAAGTGTACAAGAAAAGAAGGAACTATAGATATTTATAAGGTAACATTGTAATGTTTATTGTATGTGATTTCAAGTATATGTGACCACATATAAGAAAATTATTCAATAAAATTTAACATGAAATCATTTTTGAGCGGGTTTAAGGAAAATATTATAGAGGCTTTGAAATTGAAAAGCGAACAATCCTATATAAAAACCCATAATTGAACCAACCAAATTTTGAAAATAAAAAAAAATTAATGAATACAATTGAGGATTAAAATATATTATAGAGGGCACCTGAAATAGTGTATTAAATTGGGAAGTTCCCTTAAAATAAGTTTGCGTATTGGGAAGTATTAAAGAGGGAATCACGTAAACCGTGTATATCTCTGAAAGGCAATGTTGAATGGAATTTTTTAAAAGAATTTGGATAATTCAAATATAATTTATAATATTTACATAAAAATAATAGATAACTAAATTTAGGTAAAATAAACACACAAAAACCTAAAATAATAAAAGAGGTTCGGGTTGAATCCCTCACATAATATCAACTTCTTATCATATGTACTTGAGAAGATTTAATGGGAGATACAGGGTTCTATAATATTTTAAAAATCATGAGGAATGTATTTGGGAGGTGTGTAATCATACCCCATCACTAGGAATTACACATAAAAAGGAATAACATTGAAAAGAATATTTAGTAAAAGTTTGTTGAAGAGGATCCCATACATTAAATCTGATGGTGATATTTTCTAGTACTTAATGACCTGAATAATATAATTAGGTATATTAATTAATAGATTCAGAACCTATTCTATATGTAAAAAAACTTGTATACTTTTTATGTTCATTCATGACCTTTTTTATGGGTTATTTGGTTCAATTTCATTGTTCGGGTCCACTTGTTTTCTTGGTTTTAATGATCAGTTCATGTTTAGATAAACATTTATGATGGAGGTGGATGTCCATAATTGATGTTATATGTAATTATTGAACATAAAAACCATTAATGGTTTTAAATGTAATTTTCTTAATTGGATTGAAGTTGAATCATTAAATAACCCTTTAGTGATAACCTTTCAGGTTAACATGTTTAGTTTTATAAATAATATCCATTTGTAAAAAAGTATTCTAGAACCATATATAAGATATATTATATATATTATGGTATTTTTGATCCTGGAAAAAAATTTCATTTCCAGATTGGTTGATGGTAATGGAAATTGAAAAACTATCATCCTTGAATGTGGTAATTTAACACATCTCAGATGGTGTCTTTACTACTAAAATAAAATAATATGGAATGAGAGATGATAATAACTTATTCCATTATCCTAAAAAAGTCTATTAAATTTAAGGTACTACCGTATTCATAGAATTTGGATGAAGAGGGGTAAGGATATAAAATAAAATAAATGAACATGAAAAGAAAAATAATGAAAAGAAAAGTGGAATTTACCTCTTGACTCTATATTCCTTGAGAGCCTCTTAAGGGGAGATGATTTGGTATTTTGAGGAGACAAAGGGATTTTGGATGTGGGGGAAGAGCATGAAGAATTATATTGGGAGATTTTAGGAAAGGCACAAGGATTGGGAGGAGTAAATATAAGAGGTACAGAATGATGGTATATATAGTGGAGGAAGGGAGAGTTTTCATAATATTATAATCGTTAGCATATTTTTTCCCATAAGACAAAAAATAGTGATTATTCAATGACCATTAATATTAATAAATGCTTGTGTGTTCATTATTTGGGTGCTTACATCACTTATGATGTTCAGAAAAGTGGATTTAAATTATAATTTTATGATTCAGTGAATAAATGTATTTTACTATCCACCAAAAAATCATTTATTTATGAAAAATATAAAAATAACACTAAACATTATTCGAATTGTAGAATGAAAAAATTAAATCCATTTTTTAAAAACCATATCTATATCAGATTAATTTAATATTTTATTAAAAAATAATTTATTTTAAAATAATAGTTTAAAACATTTATTTACATAGTCCAAAACATAAGTACTTCATACTTTCACATGAATCTTATTTATATACAATCATAGGTAAGGTTAAAATTCATTAGGGTGTGTAAATATTAATAATGTAATCATTAATATTCATAAGTGTGTGTTAATATTCAAAAAAATTAATGAAGTCCTATTTGAATCCAAATAAAATACTGATAGCAACCCTGTATGTATTATTCTCAAACATCAAATCATATAAGTGAAAAAAATTATGTTATATGTTCACATAAAATGTATTAGTTCACTGTGTTTTGATTTGATGTGATTATATGACATTATAATATGATGTAAATTTCTATTAAAAACACCGGGTCATTACAGTTCTCCCTATTGTTCTCTATTCCTAATTTGTAAATATAACTAGACTGTCATCTAATACCAAATATAGAGACCCTAACCATTTACACATTACATTACATGGTTTAATATATAATTATAAATATAAAAACAACATAAGGATCAAGAAATCTAGTGTCTTTGAATAATAAGTACATAAAACTAAAAACATAAAACAGTTCTTTAATTAATCTTCCTATTGTGGTCCTAACTTTCATTCTTCTCATATATCGGCATAGGATAACCTAGTCGTAGCATTATAAAATGTATGAGATAAAAGAATAGTAATGGAATTAACATACGAATAAAACTATAAAAAATGTTCTAGAAGGCACGACATAATGATATAAACAACATGTTACATTTGAAATCATAACATATATACATGGGATCCTATAAACATGGAATGACAATAATGTGGCGACAAGATAAAACATGACATTATCATGATTTGAGGCTTGTTGCACATAGAGCATAAAAATATGTGGTTACCCACCAAGACCCTTTCACATGGTTGAACATGTCAAGGATAACCGCCAAGACCATTTCACATGGTAGAATACATCAGGGCTAACCATGTTGCATGTTGCACATAGTATCAATAGTAAAGGCAAACCACCATACCCATTGCACAAAACGTCTCAAGAGATTGAAAATTACCCAAAAAATTGGAGTTATATCTATATGCAACAATCTTAACATGTTCACGAATATGTGTTCCACGTTAATAATTCAACATAATTAATCACCCATTAACATAAGGTTTCCCATAATAATATATCGGTATTATAATCATGTCATAAAGCATAATGAATGGGTGTATCATACAATTTTCCATGAAAGAATGTAGTTAAAACATACATATTAATTCATAAGAAAAAATATACATATTTTATTTTATTTTATTTCCAACATAAATGACACCATGAAAGGATTTTATTTAAGATATTTTAGCATGAAAAATTTTAGTTCTATTTCATGGAAAATACAAAAGAGAATTAAAAATAGAAAAGGGAATAATATTTTATATAAAACCACATTTGAACCATGAATGTTTTTGTAATAAATTAATTATTTTCTAAAAATAATTTTGGCATAAAAGAGTTGTCAGAGTGAAATTGAAATTGGATAAGAATTCAGGATGTTCCATTGAAATGTGATTTTATATCAGTAATAATTGAGGGGTGAATCATTTAAAAAAATGTATACCCCTAAAAGGGAATGATGAATGTACCTAGATACATGATTTTGGATAATTTTTACATATCTTAGATGATTTAAATAAAAATAACATATAAATTCATTTGGGTAAAAAGGTTGATTGATCATCCTGAAAAAATAATGGAGGTTCGAGTAGATTCCCTAACCTTAAGTCTGATGGTGTTCACGACATGAAATTATTGAACTGAATAATAAAATTAACTTTATTAATAATTACACAATTTCATATAAACATAATTGATTTATTATAAAAATTTTATGGTCATTCATGTCCTTTATGATGGGTTAAGACGTTTAATTTCATTATTTAGGTCAATTTTTTTTCACGATCGATTTAGGTGTATACACGAAAAAATAATCATGTAAAATGGGGTTTGTTGAGAAAAATTGGAGTTATATTTAATAATTGAACATTCTAAAGGTTAAAATGTTTTAAATTTATTTTTTTTAACATTATGTGTTGTTTAATCATTATATAAATATTTAGAGATGACCTTTTGGGTTAATTGGCAGTATTTTATCACAACGAACACCATTGTTTTAATAAATCAAAACCATAGGTATACAACTATTCCAGAACAAAATATGATACATAAAACATATATTATAGTCTATTTAAACCATAATAATGGTTTCATCACCGTAATTGAAGATGGTAATAGAAATTGAAAACCCATCGTCCTTCAGTGTGGTATATTAACACATCTTAAATGGTGTTTTTACAACTAGTATTAAAGAAGGGTTAAAGAGGGAAGACAATAAATTATTATATTATCATAAAAAATTACTTTACATGTTATGTACATAATTTTTGTAAAATTTGGATAAAAAAATATGAGGATATATAATAAAAAAAATTAACTTGAAAGGAATGTTAAATAATTGGAAACTGGAATTTATGTAATGAATTAATCTTTCTTCAAAGCCTTTTAATGGGAGAGGATTTGAGATTTTTAGGAGACCAAGGGATTTTGGATGGGGGGAGGGGGAGAATCCTTGGAAGATATTTGAGTAGAATTTAGGTAAGGCACTAGGCATGATGGGAGTAAAGAAAAGAGGGTAGCTTGGGTGGTTTTTATGGTAGATGGGAGGAGGGTTTTCTAAATATTTTAATCATTAGATTGTTTTCTTAAATAAGAAATGAAATAACTATGAATCCGTGTAAAAAATAGTAATAAGTGCATGTGGGTTTGACAAAATGGTGGTTACCTCATAAATGATTCCATGAATTGTGAATTTATCATATAATGTATATATTTGATAAATTTCTGTATTTTACTATTCATAAAAAAATCATGTATTTTAGAAAAATTTTAAAAAATTACCCAAAATAGTTTTTGATGTGTAGATTCCAAAAATGAAATAAATATTACAAAAAAATTCATAATTATGATTAAATAAATTTTTAATTATAATTATAATTTACATGAAAAATATAGATTTTAAAACTATAACTAAGATTATAATGTTTTATGAAACAACATATGGTCTTGTAAAAAAATATTAAAACCAAAAGATATAAAATTGATAAAATATGAAAAAGTATTAGGAAAATAAATTCTATTCTAAATTTATTAAATATTTGTAAATAATTATTTATGGCTTAAAAAAATACCATTACTTTTACGATGGTAATATTATCACATATAATATGCCTAAATTTTATTTATAAATTCATGGGAGAGGTTACTATTCTTCTAGAAGATTTAATATTCTTAAGGCTCATATTAATATTCATAAGGGTAGGTTAAAATTCACAAAGAAATTATGTTTTTCTTATTGAACTCCAAATATCTTACTCACCGCAACTGTGTATGTCATATTTTCAAAAATAAAATCAGATAAGTGGAAATATTAAGTTTAAAGGTCACATGGTATATAGTAGTTAGTTTTTTTGTGATTTCATGTGATTATATGAAACAATTATATGGTTGGAATTTCTATTGATTAATCATTGGGTCATTACAGGCATAGATCAAAACACATATCATAAATTATAAAGAAGTGATCATGAGATAAAACAACAGACATATATAAAAATAGATTGTATTAATTATACAATTTTATAACATGATAATTAACATTAAAATGTCTCACATTCATATATATAGTATTTCGTATCATTGGGAACCCAGAATTATTCCATCCATTTAACATATAAAATATTTTTTAGACAACAAATTCTTCTAACAAGCCATTTCTAAACCTAATTTATTGTTAACCAATTCATATGTAAAGTTTTGATTTTAGAATTATTTCATCAAACTCACCCTTTGTGAATCTAGATACTAGAAAACATATAAAATCCTAAAATTTGGTGTAGAGATTAATGCCAACACACTATCCCTTTTTAATTCATATAGTATACTAATATATTGCAATAAAAATCATATCTCTTATTACTTAATCCATTAACAATTTAATAATATAGAGATATAGGTGAAACTAATATCATAATCTATAACCATGTATTCCACTAGAAAATAAAACATCCAACACCTCATATTGAACCCCTGAATAAATAATTATTTTCTTAAAAAATTCAAAAGAATCACATAACGTGAACATTATAATTCATAGGATATCATAATATCCTTTTCAAAAATAATTCGTTAAATACAAAAATATATATATATATGATGAATAAATTATCATATCATGAATAATAAATGTTGGAGGAATTATAAAAATTGAAATACATAACTCATTCCAAACATTATGAATCATTAATATAAATAAGCAATTGTAAATTAATTTTAAAATAACATTGGAATTTATGTGGATTGAATATCATTTAGTAAACCTTAAGTTAAAAATATTTACATTAAAATGCCTTTAATATGGATTAAGTATTCAAAAAGGAGAAGTGATAATAAATTAGAAACATTTATTTTAAAAAAAAATTACTTTTTCAATTAGGAGATAAAAAAGGAAAATATTTTCAAAGAGGTGAAGCGAAATAAATTGAAATTTTGAAATATAATAAATAATAATTAATTATAGTCTTTTTAAAAATACATAAATTTTATTAATTTAAATTTCGAGTGGATGATAAAATATTTTATTTTGAAGTGATGGAAAACTATTATGATCTTTTTGGCACAATGTTTTAAAAAATGGACATATTTAAAATGATTGTGAAACCTCAACTATATAATGAATACATGTGTATAATAGTATCATTTATTATTAAAAATATTTATGTTTTCATTAGGAATCATGTCAAAATTTATGGATTAAATTTTTTGATATATATATATATAATTTAAAAAATCATATTCTTAAAAAATTACTTTTATTGAATCCGTAATACAATAGAAGAAGGTGAATTTTTCCTGAAACCAGATCACTATATAAAATAAGGAGGATTTATATCATAAAATAATTATATCTTAAAATTTATCAAGATTTATGGTTTATATAAAATTATTAGTTATTATGTTTGAAGGAAGAGAATTGAGTCATGAAAACCTCTTATAGTTTTTTAAAATTTGAATAAAACCCCACCAATGGGTGTAAAATTTAAATTATATAGTTCATATCATTAATATAAAGTTTATCCTGATCTAAAATTTAAATACTGATGCTTTTATTACATGAAAATTAAATTATGTTGGGCTACCTAAATATGTCTCAATGGATTCATCATTGAACCAAAAAACCTATATGGATTAAGAAACAGTTTAACAGGAACATAATTAAAGAGTTATATATTTATAAGGAAGTTAAAGAAATTTCTTTGAATAATAAATTATATTAGATATTTATTCGGAATTATATACACCATTTATAAGAAATTTGTTCAAAAGGAAACATGGGTCTCAATGAATGATGTTTTGAGAAAAACTATTTACTTGTTTCATTTTTCAGTTGAATAAACACTAAACATCAATGATAACATAGATAAAATAATATTATATTTCCAAACTACATTAATATATTTTATGTTTTATGTCTCTTTTTTATAATTATTTATTATTTATATAATTTTTAGTTATATATTTTTTCACCAATCGGGTCTTAATACGATTAACTATTTTTTATATTTAATAATGATAATGTTGATACCAATCCTTTAAAACCATGTTCATAATTAATATATAATGTATTATAATTTTAAAAATATCTCATATTGATTAATAAATCTTTTATATCAGTATATAATTTTTTAGATATGTTTCATAATAATGTAATTGGTGTTAGATTGTTTTAATGATTTTAGCTAATTGATATAACGATACATTAATAATAAGTTAAATAATTAATATAATATTTTGAGATCCATTTTATAATAACGTTTTATTTATTATACTATAATAATATTATTTTTCAGGTTACCATGGTAGTCAATAACTTTATTTTAAATCATCATTAATGTTGGTGGCTAAATTTACACAAAAAAGGGAACATGTTAACACTGTTCATGAGTATGGAGAAAGAGGTGATTTATTCAAACAAAATTTTATTCTAAAAATTAAATTATAATATAATTTTTCTTTTTTATGATGATGATCCATATATTGTTGTTTTTAAATAATTTTTGAGAAATTCATGAAATACTAGGAGATGATACTCTATATGTACGAATGGTTATGATTCCCCTTTCACAATGAATGAAACAGGTTGAATATGGATGTCGTAATGAAGTAATAGAACCAAAATTATATTAGATAATTATTATTTATTTTTCACTACCACAACTAATAATATCTTTTATTGTATGTAATTTAAAACTAATGATGTATCATCACAAAGGCATTAATCCACACAACATAAAGATGATGTTCTTCTATTTTTATATATAGATGAAAGTAAATTACTATTTGTTTGACAATTAATGTAAAAAATTACTACTGACTAAGGATACTCGTGCCATTAAAAAAATTATGCTGATTATATTTTTTTTATTAATAAGACTACTTATAAAATATTAATAAGGAGATAATAATTACGTCTAAGACTTGATTTTTCCTTTGTAAGTCCTTTAAAAATTGATGTAATTGTAATAAAAATGGGAGATCTAGGGAAAACTTTTGCCTAACATGCCTATTATTAGAGTAAAATTTCTGTTTTTCTAGGATTAATGATAATTTAAGGATGATATTTGAGTTGAGGATGGTGTATCCTACTATAAGGGGATAAAGAATCATTTCAAATAATAAACATTTTCTAATATTTCCATGATATTATTATATGGTCAGTGGATCCAAAGTGTTAAATTTAGAGTGCATTGACATATAACATATAAAATAATTAGTAAACATTATTTTATAAATCATTGTAACGTGTTATTAGAAATTTCCCCATTGTAATTCTATATTCACTATATTTACATTTTTCTATGGTAACTATTTTCTAACAATTATAAAAAATTGGGATTACATAAATTAAAATTGGCCTCACTGCATAATTTTTACATTAAAATATAATATATTTTTTCAAATTATGTTTTTAAATGTTTAAATTGATAATTTTGAACTGTACACAATTAATCGTGTTGAACCCATATTTAAAAATGATCTATTTTTAACAGTATATATCTATATATGAGATAATATTATCATTATTACTCAATGTAATAAAATAAATTGTTTAAAGGGGTGTTTAATTAATAATATAGTAATCGAAAACCAAAACTAAATTTCACTACGAAATCAACACATATCATGATAAGAAAAAATCAAGTTTTACTTTGTTAAAAATAATATTTATTTCTAAAACTATTGGACATGATATTTATAAATAATTATGTTAAAATTTAAAATTATATTACATAATTTAATATTTTATGACATAAAATCATTTTATAACATAAAATAAATAATTAATGTAATGGGAAAAAACTGTAGACATGATATTCCCTTTTTAAATGAGTAAATTACCTTTTATGAAATGATTTTATAGAAAATAACATGAAATCCATTGGTTATTTTAGACAGTTATAGGGTCATCCAATTTTGAAACACCATTATGAATGATAATAACTGTTATTATTGTAATTTTAATGAGACATATTAGAAATTTATATTAAATTTTATGATAATGTCCACTCTACACACACAAAGAAAGTTATAGAATCTTCTAGTTGCATCGTACCCTATGACACCCATTTGTTAGAGATTTTAATGGAGATACCAAAGCATGTATTTTACCTTGACCAAGGTGAATAAGAGATTCAATAACTAATTAAGTATTGAAATAATTAAAGAGAGATCTTAAATATTACCATGATCATGATCGAAACCACGCTTTTCGATCCACCCAATTAAAATATCCCGATAATACATCATACCCTTTAGATATTAAATGATGTAATAAAGAGAAATTGATATAGACCCTACAAATATGAAGTTTTATATAATATTTATAATGAAAAAAATATTATATATACCATTCTTAAAGATAATTTTTAAATGAATAAAAAATATTTTTATTAAAAATTATAATTCAATATGATGAAACATAAAACATATTTTAATAAAATATAGTGATTTAATAACATATTTTTAATATAATATAAAAAATAATTTTACGAAGTCAAAAGTAGATGTTATAAGGACCAAAATAAAATTTACTATCAAAACTCAATATATATTAATATATAGAGATATCTGATCAATAATTGTAAATTATCATATTTGAGAAATTGTTTTGGTAAAATAAATAATAATTTTGAATTCCTTACATTTAAATTATCCAATGGAGAATTTTTAATATTATTCTCACACTGTTAAATTTATTGGTAATAATTAAATATGGAATATTTATATGTTATTTATTTTGGAAACATAAAATCCCAGAAGTGTTTTAATATATTTTTAAAATATTATCCAAGAAAAAATTAATGTTTCCCCTTTAAAATAATGGGGTTTTAGATTATTTTAGTATTTTCATAAACCATTAATGAATCATCCAAAGACAATATTATATTTTAATGTTTTAGAATAAATTATTTATAAACTCCATTCACTAGAACATGACAAAGGGTATCATTTTAAGTATTTATAAAATTAAAACTCCTAAAATAATAAACACCACCCCTAATTGGTAGAATGGAAGGTCCAAATAAACCATTTATCAAGATTTCACATTTCTATTACCTCTCTAGGCCCTCAAATGGTTTCTCCATGCTCTTAACAAGTTATTACACATATTTTATATGTTCCCTTTTATTGTAAGGGCTCATCTCCTTATCCTTTATAATCAAGAAACTTCTTAATATAATGCATTTTTATTTACAATTTTTTGATTGGTGATTATATTTTACACATAACTATTAAACTATATATTATGTACAGGTGATGAGATACCCATTTCATTATCATTAAACACTTAATGATTTTTTTAAGCCACCCATTTTGTTCTCCATTTTTTCACTTCTTATCACCAGGCCCATGAGACAACTAAGATTATCCAATCCTTATTTCAACCTTGAGGGCATACTTGACAATCTCCTCATAACTGTCTATGTCCCAAATTACCAACACATTTCATAGACTCAACTTTAGTCCACTAATGAACCAATACACCTTACTTTCAGTGTTCATGAAAAAGCCAACGACATACCTTTCAAGAATTGTAATGTTTTCTTCATACGCCCAGATGGAATAATATTCCTTCTACTTGAGTTTGAGGTACTTCTATTCTATATTGAGAAGGATGGTTAGAGGAAAATATTTAATGAAAAAAATCATCTTGAATTCCACCTAATCCCTAGATTCAATTTCATCATGGGAATTTGTTTTCTTGATCAGTGTCCACCACTGATCATCTGCCCCACCAAAACGATAAACCGCTAGTAAAAAATTTTCTTCTTCTAAGAGCTAGAAGACAGAGAATTTCTTTTCAATTTAGTTAATCTAATGTTCTGTATGGAGGGGATTAGAATATTTTCTAATCATTTGAGGCCTTTTCCACATGAAGTATTCAATGTAAAATTGTTCATTCCTTGGAGGAGAAAGGCTTTCCACATTATTCAATTTATTATTCATAACATGATAAATCTGAGATAGTAATGTCATAGATTATTGACAAATTATTCCCCTTATATCAGGAATATCATTATGGAAATAAACATATTCCCACTACAAAATAATTACCTTTTTCCAACAGGGGTATATCTGTTGGTAATAGTGTATTTTTTATTGGTAAAACATTTTACCAACAAAAATTTTCCTGTCACTAAACTGTCGGTAAAAACTCTGTTGCTAAATGTTATTGTGATGAATAAAATAGTTCTGTAACAAATATAATAATACCAAAAAATAATATATATAGTTGTCAAAATGTTTAGTAACATATTCATATGAAAAATATTTCTGTTGGTAATAATATTATCATCAGATAATATTGATTTATAAATTATATTTAAATAAAAATTATAAATTTTTATTACTAATAAAATTTCATATTATATTTATTAATTTATCATATATAACACCTGCATAAATTATCAAACCAATGATGATTCTGACACATGAAATCATATAAAAAAAATTTAATTATTTTAAATGAAATTTAATAAAAAATGAATCATACATAGTTGAAGTTGATTAATATATAAAAATATCATAAACTCACAAAAACTCAAGATCCATCCACGAAGCCGCACACACTTGCCGACACATACCCCCTCTCCCCAAATGAAAAGGGCATGTCGTCTCTTGAATACAATACATTAGCACCCATCAGGGTCAAATGGTGGAATAATAGTTACAACTACAAAATGAAAAAAGGGCACACCATCTCGTGAATGCTCTCTTCCAACACCAATCATGGTAATGTAGTAGAAAAATAGTTACTTCCACAAAATGGAAAAAGGGACCTGTCATCTCTGGAATATAATCCTCCAGCACCCATCATGGTAGAGTAATATTTACCTCCACCATATGAAAAAATGAATCTCATCTCTTGAACCTCAAGTCATTGTTATTTCACACCCTTGAGCTCCAAAATCTACATCGCACGCATCCAAAGAGAAAACCCACAAATCATTGCAAAATATCTGCATGAATTAAAACCAAAAAATGTATAAAAAAATAATCTACATAGAATGAGAATTTTTCCAATACTAGTGAGGAACCTCAAGTAGGTTACATTCCACACCCTTCAACCCTAATATCTACACAATAAAACCAAAGAACATACCCACAAATCAACCCAAAATATCCACATGAATTGAAACTAAAATAAAAATCAATGAAAATATAAAAAATTAATCTACATATAATGTAAATCTTTTATTTATCATCACTATTGACATATCAATAAATCAAGTAACATATGGTACCTATGAGGAACCTCAAGTCAATTCTACGACACACCCTTCAGCTCCACGATCCACACCACAAACGACGAAATAGCATACCAAAAAATCCGTGCAAAATATCTGCAAAAATTGAAACCATAATAGAAATAAATGAATGTATAAAAAAATATTTTTAAGGTTGATGATATAATTCATGGTTTTGTTAGAAATAAAACAAATCCAATGTTAATGAAAATATAATAATACTTCTAAATGGAAGGCATAAATATAATGGGCCAAAAAAATACATACCATGGTGAGAACAAAATCATTCATTCTCAATCCAAATTAGACTCATGGATAAAACAAAAGTATTTGTTTTTAATAATTTTAGATCAAACTCAACATCAACCATATGACCAGTTGTAGCCATTTCAATGCAACAAGACAAGCACTTTCAACATATGCCTTGGAAATGAACTAAAAAACAGAAAAACTGTAGCTACCTTAAGAAATGTTGCTTGTGCAGCTTTCAATCAACCCAGCCCAAAAAAATGGAAACCCACGACATTATTCATTCTAGTGAGTGAAAATATATTTACTTGTACTTCTAAATAAATGACATGATTCATAATATAAATTCATAAATGTAGTTACATTTAATTTCATGATAGAATAAAAATAACTCCAATAAAAAACGTATGAATCATTAAATAAAATATTGGATTCTTTATAGAACTAAAATATGTACACACACAAAAACACATGCAGATCACACACTTTGAATGTGTGGTTTTGAAATTATAAAAAAATAAACCCTCTCAAAAAGGAATTTTACCATTTTATATTTAAAAATTGGAAATACTCAAAATGAGTTTTCCTAAAACATAGTATCATGCCACATTTCATATACTAGAAGAAATCAGATCGCATAAGTGAAATTGATAATAATTTTTTGTGAAATAGGTTTCACAACATTAATTGTTGAGAACCAATAGTAATATAAAAAAAGAATAGCAACAATAGAAAATTTACTTCCATGTTCTTATTGAATAGACACACAAATATGACATGCTAACATAGATGACAGCATACAAAGAGTATATACCAAAAGTATAGTAACATATATAATAAAATATTAATATTAAGTTGAAACACATATACAGTGGATTCAACATAATGACAGTGAATAGAAAAAACAATATAGTTAAAAAATCATATTACAGTGAACAAAATAGATTAGAAACACATAAACAGTGATTAAAAAGAATGTTAAAATATGAATGTTACAAATAGTATCAGACATAAAAACATTATTAACATTTATATAACATTATAACATTATAAACGTTATATAATAAGCATGAAAACATTATATAACATTTTGTGTTTCCTAATTGAAAGTGTTTTTCACACTAGTGGATACACGGTATGGGAATGAAAATGTAATTTTGAAATAAGTCTTTTCAGTCTTCATTTTATCAGTCATCCGATTTCTCCTCAGATTTGTGTGGAAGCTGACAATTTGAAGGCGTCTATGGAAGATATTTGGATTGAGATTAAATAGGAGCATCAATTTAAGCAATAGGTTTACTATGAATCTGGGGTCGACTTATTTTCTTAATTTAATCAATTGAGTGATTCCCAAACTGCATGTCTGCATGTTCCTAGGAATTATACTTCCTACAATGATTACTTTACAGGAAAGTTGGAGAAGGAAGTTCATGCTAATGTTGAGTTTTATCTCAACCCCTCTCGGGATTTTCTGGACGGTGCGAGTTCACTCAGTACTCTCACAAAAGAAGCAATTTTGGCTCTAGAGGAAGGTGATATCATCACCAATAAAAATTCAATATTCAACCCAAGATGATCTTGTCAGGTTCCTATGGCTACAATTCAAATTATTTGAAGTAGGGGATCTTAGTAGCTGGGAGGATGGAGTGTGTTTAGCAGCCGAATCCACTTATCTATGGAATATTTTCTAGGTTGAGGCATGATCTCGAACCTACAGTACATGCACAGGTCTTAAATCCTCCAGCAAAGGAAGGCATGTGTTTTTATACCGGATTAGTTGATCAGTCACCTTCAGTCCTAAGAATTGAGCACCCAACCTATGTGGAATTTATTCCTAATAAATCAGATAAACTCTATGTATCAGTTATTAGAGAGGCTTCTATATCACCTTTCGTGACCTCAATTGATGACCAGGCTATGTCTGGTTATCAGGTCTTAGGTAGAGGTTGAAAAATTGGTGAGCAAGATTTTGAAGGGAAGGTATGCAACAATTATCCAATGTAGAAAATCCATCCTAGAATGGAGCTCAGAAACCAGTTTCAGAAGTTATAGGAGGTCAAAAATAGATAATGAGGGGTGGAAAATGGTGCAGCCTAGGAAGAAGAGGAAACAAGTCTTCAAGGATAGGTTGGTGGAAGATTCCTTGTAAAATGAGGAAGTAATCAGCGAAAAGGTACACTTTCACTTAGGATTGAAAAAATGGAAAAAGCCTTAATCGAAGCAGGGGGTCATCCATTGACTTTGCGTAATAAGTAAAGGCATTGAAAACATTCCTCCATCTTTCTTAATACCATGAGGAAAAGGTCAGTAAGCAAAGGAGGTCTGGTATTCATAGCTGAACATCATACGATTCAGGAATCTAAGGTCACAGTGGAAAACACAAAAGCAGTTAGCGAGGCTTAGAAAGACCCTGTTGGGTCTGGGGAGAAGTTTTAGCCTGATGACCAAGGAAAAAAAGTCTTCCTAGGAGGTCAGGTCTCCAAGGAACTTTTCCCTCCTCATTTCATTGGAAAAATTATAGAAATGTATGATTGTTTTGTAAAATCTACAAAAGACGAAATTCAAGAGGCTCCATGTTTAAACCTGGACACAACAATGGTGTGGGGAGAGATGTCTAGCTGATCATGCCCTCATGGCCTTAAGAATGACTTGTGTACGTAACGTGAATTCCAGCTGGATGTTAATTTCATAAGCATGAACAAGGTCAGCTTCTCTTTAGTAGATTATATTAAGGACTCTATTTTCATAACATACAACAATAAAGTATAACTTCGACTTCATCCTGATCAAGGCATTAAAGACATGATATGGGAATACTCGGTCAACTCTTTAGATCCTTAAACTTTTTTTTATTGTGTTGTTTTGGTCATGTTTGATTCTTGGTGTCTATTTTTCTGATGGTTGTGTTTTAGGGTTTCCCACCTAACCTAGGAAGAGGATTTTCTTAAAATAAAAATATATATTGAGACAAGGAATGATAATTTTTTGTAGTTCAAAAAACCTAGAAAAGTGTGCATAACCATCAAAATAAAAAGAGAAATAATACATGATTCCAAGATCCCAAAGCATTTAATCCAACCAAGAATGATAAGCACAAATCAAGATAATGATACTAATTTACATCCATTGAATAAAATTATTCAATCAAGAAGATGAAAGTAGATAGTACTAGAAATTTTACATTTCAAAAGCTATTGAATCTCACTTGTAGTTATATTTTTCAATGAATATTATAAAAAATCATATAATACATCATAGTAAAACTGTATAGTTATATGATGGAATATTAGAACTGGACATTACAAAGGCAATTGAATGCATAGTATATCATAGTAGTTGTATCAAAACTACATATTGAACCTGAATATTGTAGTGTTACTGAAATTTCATAGTGGTATTGGAAACTACTCCCGAAAAAGACAACTAAATCCAACTTAGAGTGACTTTTTGGAATGTATATTATAGAGAAGCATGCAGATTGAATCCATTATAACACTATATATAAATTCAAAGTGTAATAACATGCATTTTTGTTGAAACTACATAATTATATGTAGATTTTTTATTACATACACTTAATCAGATCATGGAGCATCAGATACAATAAAAGACATAATATTCTGTTATCATTTAATGTTTTCCCTATTGAATAAACATAAGAAATGAAATCTGAATGAATAAATAAGGAAATAATATGGTTTAATGGATGACCATAATAAAAAGAGAGAGAATCATTACATCTCTTTGACATGGTTCTAGTGAAGTGAGTACATGTGGAAATCCACAGTGGGTTTGAACCAGAGAACTATCCTTTGCTCCTGGTTTCCTACTATATTGACAAACACATTCATCTGAACCAGAAGAGGCTCCCCACTAAATCTTCTATGAAACTCGAGTCCAATGACATCTACCACATTGAATGCACTAAAAATTAGCCACTAGTGAATAAATCAATGAAACCCATGCAACAGTTCTCTTTAATCACTATACAATTAACCAGAAAGTGACATCAAGACATTAAAATCTATGCATGATAGAGACTTGAAGGTGATTCCAATAGAGTCACTAGACTGTAATGACCCTAGGAGGTGAAATAAATGGCAACATGGTGTTGTCTTTTCCCTATAATGAAAAGAATACATTAAAAGGGGGAGAAGGGACCCATCAATGAATTTACACAACTAAGCAGAGATTCATCCCACATTCCCTAACATGAATAACATGATTGAATCAAGCACATTGAGATGAAAATCTAAAACAAATAATCAGTCTGGATGATTGATGAGCTTACATTGAATGTAGTGATAGTCCCGACAGAATCCCTATGTACCAACTTCATCAAAACCGACACCTTCCCAAACAAATACTTGTTCATCGATGTGAACCCAACTCCTGAAATTAAAATAATCCACACATAAGAAACCAATCAAAGGAAAGAATCCCATTAAATCCCCATCTTAGAAGAAGTTAATTGAAAATACCATCATCCACTAACATTTAGATCCAGGCACAAGGTGAGGAGAGGTTTCTACCATAAAAATATCAAAAAAAATGAGTCTGGTAGATTTAATGAGCTTAAAAATTAAGCAGTGATAGTCATTGCAGAATCATACCAACTTCATATGAATTGATGCCTTTGCATAACAATACGTGTTCTTCAATGCGAACCCAACACCTGAAATCAAAATAATACACAGTGCGAGGGAAGGGATGATAGTGAGCGATGGGAAGCGATCCCGGGGATGGCTAGGGTCAAGTTAGGGCACTGGGGACAAAGTAGTCGCACGGGGACGCCAGTATTAAATGTCGTGGATGACGGCGGTTGAGATTGGGGATGACGTCTTGGAACACCTGGGAGGTGGGTTCGCATGATGATGTAAGGGGAGGCGTCTGAGAAGAGGGAGGGTGATTCATGCACTGATGTTGGAGGGGGATGCTGACTGGGAAGGGGGGGAACATGGAGGTGCTGATGTCAGAGGGGGATGCCAGCTGGGAAGGGGAAGAACAAAGAGGTAGGTTCGGGGTCGGGGGGAATGTTTGCCGGCAGGGAAGGGGGAGAACAAGGAGGTAGGGTTGAGCAGAACAGAAATGTAGTTATAAATTATATATAAATTTATAACATATATCATTATATATATTCCCATATATGCCAAATGATATGTCTGTAATGTGTAATATATATGTATATGTATGTATATATACATATATCAATATATTAATTTTATGGTAAAATATTTAAAATTATTAAATTTTTTATTACATTAGATTTTTATAATGGTAATATCTTTGTTGGTAATTATATTTTATAATAACAGATTTATTTATTAGTAAATCAATTATTGGTATTATTATGATATGACAATAGATTTAATAGTTAGTAAAATAATTGTAGGTATTGAACTACTAATTTTAACAGATATATTTGTTGGTAAAAAATTTGTTGGTACCTCTAGTTAATATCAACATAATTTAATAACTGTTGGAATTGATCATTTTTACTGACAAATATATTATCCATCGACAATTTTTTTTTTTGGTAAATGTCACTTTGTTTTTTGTGACCCTGTCAAATTGATTTTTGGAATGTGTTCTACTATTTCCATCCATTAACTATGAAAAAGAACATATAATTAAAGGGATTGTATACATAGTTATTGAACCAAAAAATTAATCTTTAGAACATAAAAGGACAAACATGTAATGTATAAGTATATCCAAACATATTATTCCTTTGGTTTAAATCTATGTTATCCTCACTCTATTTATTAACCTATATTCATATTGATTTTTTTATTCCCTTACTAATGGTTTGTACTAATATGATAAATTTACCAAAGAATATCCCCCATAACTGTCAAACCAAGAGTGTTGAATGTCATATTTTCATGTAACAAGATACCTCAGGTGAGGCCTGAAAAACCTTGTTGGAGTTTTCACTCCTAGTTACATCTATTCCATAGCCACAACTACCTGTTTGTATCTATATTGGTATGTATTTTCTTGATAAACCACTTATTCTATACTTAACCAAACATATGGATGTTTTTTATACTTCATATCACCTGTAAGGTTATTACTAAAGTACTTTCTTCCTAATCTACAAAAATAACTAAACCATCCTTGGATATCAACTATAGTGATCGTATTCTTTTCACATAACATTCCATTATTTTAAGAATAATTATCCATTATATTACAACAAATGATTTTCAGGTCTAGTGTCTTTGAATACTAGGTACATAAAACTGAAAATATGAAACTAAATATAACATCTTGTTATTTAGTCTTCATATAGATCTCATTAATTCCATTGAGCCCTTACATCTCCATAAGGTCCCCTAGGATCACATGGAAAAGGGATGAGCAAAAAAGGCAATCAAGGGAATTAACATAAGAATTAATCATTGGAACATGGGTTAGAAGGCATAACATGATGGAATATAGAGGCATGAAAAATTTGGAATCGTAATATATAATCATGGAATCCTATAAACATGGAGTCATAATAATGTGGCATCAACATACAACACAACGTTAGTATGAGTCAAGGCTACCCTCTAAGATCAGTTCACATAGTAGCATAAGCCAATGGTAACGAACAAGACCACCTCACATAACATATCATGATACTTAACATTACCAAATTCATTGAAGTAATATATGGACCCACCCATCATAACATTTCACAAATATGTATTGCACAAAATGAATATTATATAATCATCTTACATAATCTTGAGGGTTACCTGTGGAAAGAATTGGGCACCACAATCTTGTCATAGAGCATAATAAAATGGTCATATCATAAAAGTGTACAAGAAAAGAAGGAACTATAGAAATTTATAAGGTAACATTGTCGTGTTTATTGTATGTGATTTCAAGTATATGTGACCACATATAAGAAAATTATTCAATAAAATTTAACATGAAATCATTTTTGAGCGGGTTTAAGGAAAATATTATAGAGGCTTTGAAATTGAAAAGGGAACAATCCTATATAAAAACCCATAATTGAACCAACCAAATTTTGAAAATAAAAAGAATAATTTAATGAATACAATTGAGGTTTAAAATATATTATAGAGGGCACCTGAAATAGTGTATTAAATTGGGAAGTTCCCTTAAAATAAGTTTGCTTATTGGGAAGTATTAAAGAGGTAATCACGTAAACCGTGTATATCTCTGAAAGGAAATGTTGAATGGAATTTTTTAAAAGAATTTGGATAATTCAAATATAATTTATAATATTTACATAAAAATAATAGATAACTAAATTTAGGTAAAATAAACACACAAAAACCTAAAATAATAAAAGAGGTTCGGGTTGAATCCCTCACATAATATCATCTTCTTATCATATGTACTTGAGAAGATTTAATGGGAGATACAGGGTTCTATAATATTTTAAAAATCACGAGGAATGTATTTGGGAGGTGTGTAAGCATACCCCATCACTAGGAATTACACATAAAAAGGAATAACATTGAAAAGAATATTTAGTAAAAGTTTGTTGAAGAGGATCCCATACATTAAATCTGATGGTGATATTTTCTAGTACTTAATGACCTGAATAATATAATTAGGTATATTAATTAATAGATTCAGAACCTATTCTATATGTAAAAAAACTTGTATACTTTTTATGTTCATTCATGACCTTTTTTATGGGTTATTTGGTTCAATTTCATTGTTCGGGTCCACTTGTTTTCTTGGTTTTAATGATCAGTTCATGTTTAGATAAACATTTATGATGGAGGTGGATGTCCATAATTGATGTTATATGTAATTATTGAATATAAAAAACATTAATGGTTTTAAATGTAATTTTCTTAATTGGATTGAAGTTGAATCATTAAATAACCCTTTAGTGATAACCTTTCAGGTTAACATGTTTAGTTTTATAAATAATATCCATTTGTAAAAAAGTATTCTAGAACCATATATAAGATATATTATATATATTATGGTATTTTTGATCCTGGAAAAAAATTTCATTTCCAGATTGGTTGATGGTAATGGAAATTGAAAAACTATCATCCTTGAATGTGGTAATTTAACACATCTCAGATGGTGTCTTTACTACTAAAATAAAATAATATGGAATGAGAGATGATAATAACTTATTCCATTATCCTAAAAAAAGTCTATTAAATTTAAGGTACTACCGTATTCATATAATTTGGATGAAGAGGGGTAAGGATATAAAATAAAATAAATGAACATGAAAAGAAAAATAATGAAAAGAAAAGTGGAATTTACCTCTTGACTCTATATTCCTTGAGAGCCTCTTAAGGGGAGATGATTTGGTATTTTGAGGAGACAAAGGGATTTTGGATGTGGGGGAAGAGCATGAAGAATTATATTGGGAGATTTTAGGAAAGGCACAAGGATTGGGAGGAGTAAAGATAAGAGGTACAGAATGATGGTATATATAGTGGAGGAAGGGAGAGTTTTCATAATACTATAATCGTTAACATATTTTTTCCCATAAGACAAAAAATAGTGATTATTCAATGACCATTAATATTAATAAATGCATGTGTGTTCATTATTTGGGTGCTTACATCACTTATGATGTTCAGAAAAGTGGATTTAAATTATAATTTTATGATTCAGTAAATAAATGTATTTTACTATCCACCAAAAAATAATTTATTTATGAAAAATATAAAAATAACCCTAAACATTATTCGAATTGTAGAATGAAAAAATTAAATCCATTTTTTAAAAACCATATCTATATCAGATTAATTTAATATTTTATTAAAAAATAATTTATTTTAAAATAATAGTTTAAAACATTTATTTACATAGTCCAAAACATAAGTACTTCATACTTTCACATGAATCTTATTTATATACAATCATAGGTAAGGTTAAAATTCATTAGGGTGTGTAAATATTAATAATGTAATCATTAATATTCATAAGTGTGTGTTAATATTCAAAAAAATTAATGAAGTCCTATTTGAATCCAAATAAAATACTGATAGCAACCCTGTATGTATTATTCTCAAACATCAAATCATATAAGTGAAAAAAATTATGTTATATGTTCACATAAAATGTATTAGTTCACTGTGTTTTGATTTCATGTGATTATATGACATTATAATATGATGTAAATTTCTATTAAAAACACCGGGTCATTACAGTTCTCCCTATTGTTCTCTATTCCTAATTTGTAAATATAACTAGACTGTCATCTAATACCAAATATAGAGACCCTAACCATTTACACATTACATTACATGGTTTAATGGATAATTATAAATATAAAAACAACATAAGGATCAAGAAATCTAGTGTATTTGAATAATAAGTACATAAAACTAAAAACATAAAACATTTCTTTAATTAATCTTCCTATTGTGGTCCTAACTTTCATTCTTCTCATATATCGGCATAGGATAACCTAGTCGTAGAATTATAAAATGTATGAGATAAAAGAATAGTAATGGAATTAACATACGAATAAAACTATAAAAATGTTCTAGAAGGCACGACATAATGATATAAACAACATGTTACATTTGAAATCATAACATATATACATGGGATCCTATAAACATGGAATGACAATAATGTGGCGACAACATAAAACTTGACATTATCATGATTTGAGGCTTGTTGCACATAGAGCATAAAAATATGTGGTTACCCACCAAGACCCTTTCACATGGTTGAACATGTCAAGGATAACCGCCAAGACCATTTCACATGGTAGAATACATCAGGGCTAACCATGTTGCATGTTGCACATAGTATCAATAGTAAAGGCAAACCACCATACCCATTGCACAAAACGTCTCAAGAGATTGAAAATTACCCAAAAAATTGGAGTTATATCTATATGCAACAATCTTAACATGTTCACGAATATGTGTTCCACGTTAATAATTCAACATAATTAATCACCCATTAACATAAGGTTTCCCATAATAATATATCGGTATTATAATCATGTCATAAAGCATAATGAATGGGTGTATCATACAATTTTCCATGAAAGAATGTATTTAAAACATACATATTAATTCATAAGAAAAAATATACATATTTTATTTTTTTTATTTCCAACATAAATGACACCATGAAAGGATTTTATTTAAGATATTTTAGCATGAAAAATTTTAGTTCTATTTCATGGAAAATACAAAAGAGAATTAAAAATAGAAAAGGGAATAATATTTTATATAAAACCACATTTGAACCATGAATGTTTTTGTAATAAATTAATTATTTTATAAAAATAATTTTGGCATAAAAGAGTTGTCAGAGTGAAATTGAAATTGGATAAGAATTCAGGATGTTCCATTGAAATGTGATTTTATATCAGTAATAATTGAGGGGTGAATCATTTAAAAAAATGTATACCCCTAAAAGGGAATGATGAATGTACCTAGATACATGATTTTGGATAATTTTTACATATTTTAGATGATTTAAATAAAAATAACATATAAATTCATTTGGGTAAAAAGGTTGATAGATCATCCTGAAAAAATAATGGAGGTTCGAGTAGATTCCCTAACCTTAAGTCTGATGGTGTTCACGACATGAAATTATTGAACTGAATAATAAAATTAACTTTATTAATAATTACACAATTTCATATAAACATAATTGATTTATTATAAAAATTTTATGGTCATTCATGTCCTTTATGATGGGTTAAGACGTTTAATTTCATTATTTAGGTCAATTTTTTTTCACGATCGATTTAGGTGTATACACGAAAAAATAATCATGTAAAATGGGGTTTGTTGTGAAAAATTGGAGTTATATTTAATAATTGAACATTCTAAAGGTTAAAATGTTTTAAATTTTTTTTTTTTAACATTATGTGTTGTTTAATCATTATATAAATATTTAGAGATGACCTTTTGGGTTAATTGGCAGTATTTTATCACAACGAACACCATTGTTTTAATAAATCAAAACCATAGGTATACAACTATTCCAGAACAAAATATGATACATAAAACATATATTATAGTATATTTAAACCATAATAATGGTTTCATCACCGTAATTGAAGATGGTAATAGAAATTGAAAACCCATCGTCCTTCAGTGTGGTATATTAACACATCTTAAATGGTGTTTTTACAACTAGTATTAAAGAAGGGTTAAAGAGAGAAGACAATAAATTATTATATTATCATAAAAAATTACTTTACATGTTATGTACATACTTTTTGTAAAATTTGGATAAAAAAATATGAGGATATATAATAAAAACAATTAACTTGAAAGGAATGTTAAATAATTGGAAACTGGAATTTATGTAATGAATTAATCTTTCTTTAAAGCCTTTTAATGGGAGAGGAGTTGAGATTTTTAGGAGACCAAGGGATTTTGGATGGGGGGAGGGGGAGAATCCTTGGAAGATATTTGAGTAGAATTTAGGTAAGGCACTAGGCATGATGGGAGTAAATAAAAGAGGGTAGCTTGGGTGGTTTTTATGGTAGATGGGAGGAGGGTTTTCTAAATATTTTAATCATTAGATTGTTTTCTTAAATAAGAAATGAAATAACTATGAATCCGTGTAAAAAATAGTAATAAGTGCATGTGGGTTTGACAAAATGGTGGTTACCTCATAAATGATTCCATGAATTGTGAATTTATCATATAATGTATATATTTGATAAATTTCTGTATTTTACTATTCATAAAAAATCATGTATTTTAGAAAAATTTTAAAAAATTACCCAAAATAGTTTTTGATGTGTAGATTCCAAAAATGAAATAAATATTACAAAAAATTCATAATTATGATTAAATAAATTTATAATTATAATTATAATTTACATGAAAAATATAGATTTTAAAACTATAACTAAGATTATAATGTTTTAAGAAACAACATATGGTCTTGTAAAAAAATATTAAAACCAAAAGATATAAAATTGATAAAATATGAAAAAGTATTAGGAAAATAAATTCTATTCTAAATTTATTAAATATTTGTAAATAATTATTTATGGCTTAAAAAAATACCATTACTTTTACGATGGTAATATTATCACATATAATATGCCTAAATTTTATTTATAAATTCATGGGAGAGGTTACTATTCGTCTAGAGGATTTAATATTCTTAAGGCTCATATTAATATTCATAAGGGTAGGTTACAATTCACAAAGAAATTATGTTTTTCTTATTGAACTCCAAATATCTTACTCACCGCAACTGTGTATGTCATATTTTCAAAAATAAAATCAGATAAGTGGAAATATTAAGTTTAAATGTCACATGGTATATAGTAGTTAGTTTTTTTGTGATTTCTTGTGATTATATGAAACAATTATATGGTTGGAATTTCTATTGATTAATCATTGGGTCATTACAGGCATAGATCAAAACACATATCATAAATTATAAAGAAGTGATCATGAGATAAAACAACAGACATATATAAAAATAGATTGTATTAATTATACAATTTTATAACATGATAATTAACATTAAAATGTCTCACATTCATATATATAGTATTTCGTATCATTGGGAACCCAGAATTATTCCATCCATTTAACATATAAAATATTTTTTAGACAACAAATTCTTCTAACAAGCCATTTCTAAACCTAATTTATTGTTAACCAATTCATATGTAAAATTTTGATTTTAGAATTATTTCATCAAACTCACCCTTTGTGAATCTAGATACTAGAAAACATATAAAATCCTAAAATTTGGTGTAGAGATTAATGCCAACACACTATCCCTTTTTAATTCATATAGTATACTAATATATTGCAATAAAAATCATATCTCTTATTACTTAATCCATTAACAATTTAATAATATAGAGATATAGGTGAAACTAATATCATAATCTATAACCATGTATTCCACTAGAAAATAAAACATCCAACACCTCATATTGAACCCCTGAATAAATAATTATTTTATTAAAAAATTCAAAAGAATCACATAACGTGAACATTATAATTCATAGGATATCATAATATCCTTTTCAAAAATAATTCGTTAAATACAAATATATATATATATATGATGAATAAATTATCATATCATGAATAATAAATGTTGGAGGAATTATAAAAATTGAAATACATAACTCATTCCAAACATTATGAATCATTAATATAAATAAGCAATTGTAAATTAATTTTAAAATAACATTGGAATTTATGTGGATTGAATATCATTTAGTAAACCTTAAGTTAAAAATATTTACATTAAAATGCCTTTAATATGGATTAAGTATTCAAAAAGGAGAAGTGATAATAAATTAGAAACATTTATTTTAAAAAAAAATTACTTTTTCAATTAGGAGATAAAAAAGTAAAATATTTTCAAAGAGGTGAAGCGAAATAAATTGAAATTTTGAAATATAATAAATAATAATTAATTATAGTCTTTTTAAGAATACATAAATTTTATTAATTTAAATTTCGAGTGGATGATAAAATATTTTATTTTGAAGTGATGGAAAACTATTATGATCTTTTTGGCACAATGTTTTAAAAAATGGACATATTTAAAATGATTGTGAAACCTCAACTATATAATGAATACATGTGTATAATAGTATCATTTATTATTAAAAATATTTATGTTTTCATTAGGAATCATATCAAAATTTATGGATTAAATTTTTTGATATATATATATATAATTTAAAAAATCATATTCTTAAAAAATTACTTTTATTGAATCCGTAATACAATAGAAGAAGGTGAATTTTGCCTGAAACCAGATCACTATATAAAATATGGAGGATTTATATCATAAAATAATTATATCTTAAAATTTATCAAGATTTATGGTTTATATATAATTATTAGTTATTATGTTTGAAGGAAGAGAATTGAGTCATGAAAACCTATTATAGTTTTTTAAAATTTGAATAAAACCCCACCAATGGGTGTAAAATTTAAATTATATAGTTCATATCATTAATATAAAGTTTATCCTGATCTAAAATTTAAATACTGATGCTTTTATTACATGAAAATTAAATTATGTTGGGCTACCTAAATATGTCTCAATGGATTCATCATTGAACCAAAAAACCTATATGGATTAAGAAACAGTTTAACAGGAACATAATTAAAGAGTTATATATTTATAAGGAAGTTAAAGAAATTTCTTTTAATAATAAATTATATTAGATATTTATTCGGAATTATATAAACCATTTATAAGAAATTTGTTCAAAAGGAAACATGGGTCTCAATGAATGATGTTTTGAGAAAAACTATTTACTTGTTTCATTTTTCAGTTGAATAAACACTAAACATCAATAATAACATAGATAAAATAATATTATATTTCCAAACTACATTAATATATTTTATGTTTTATGTCTCTTTTTTATAATTATTTATTATTTATATAATTTTTAGTTATATATTTTTTCACCAATCGGGTCTTAATACGATTAACTATTTTTTATATTTAATAATGATAATGTTGATACCAATCCTTTAAAACCATGTTCATAATTAATATATAATGTATTATAATTTTAAAAATATCTCATATTGATTAATAAATCTTTTATATCAGTATATAATTTTTTAGATATGTTTCATAATAATGTAATTGGTGTTAGATTGTTTTAATGATTTTAGCTAATTGATATAACGATACATTAATAATAAGTTAAATAATTAATATAATATTTTGAGATCCATTTTATAATAACGTTTTATTTATTATACTATAATAATATTATTTTTCAGGTTACCATGGTAGTCAATAACTATATTTTAAATCATCATTAATGTTGGTGGCTAAATTTACACAAAAAAGGGAACATGTTAACACTGTTCATGAGTATGGAGAAAGAGGTGATTTATTCAAACATAATTTTATTCTAAAAATTAAATTATAATATAATTGTTCTTTTTTATGATGATGATCCATATATTGTTTTTTTTAAATCATTTATGAGAAATTCATGAAATACTAGGAGATGATACTCTATATGTACGAATGGTTATGATTCCCATTTCACAATGAATGAAACAGGTTGAATATGGATGTTGTAATGAAGTAATAGAACCAAAATTATATTAGATAATTATTATTTATTTTTCACTACCACAACTAATAATATCTTTTATTGTATGTAATTTAAAACTAATGATGTATCATCACAAAGGCATTAATCCACACAACATAAAGATGATGTTCTTCTATTTTTATATATAGATGAAAGTAAATTACTATTTGTTTGACAATTAATGTAAAAAATTACTACTTACTAAGGATACTCGTGCCATTAAAAAAATTATGCTGATTATATATTTTTTATTAATAAGACTACTTATAAAATATTAATAAGGAGATAATAATTACGTCTAAGACTTGATTTTTCCTTTGTAAGTCCTTTAAAAATTGATGTAATTGTAATAAAAATGGGAGATCTAGGGAAAACTTTTGCCTAACATGCCTATTATTAGAGTAAAATTTCTGTTTTTCTAGGATTAATGATAATTTAAGGATGATATTTTAGTTGAGGATGTTGTATCCTATTATAAGGGGATAAAGAATCATTTCAAATAATAAACATTTTCTAATATTTCCATGATATTATTATATGGTCAGTGGATCCAAAGTGTTAAATTTAGAGTGCATTGACATATAACATATAAAATAATCAGTAAACATTATTTTATAAATCATTGAAACGTGTTATTAGAAATTTCCCCATTGTAATTCTATATTCACTATATTTACATTTTTCTATGGTAACTATTTTCAAACAATTATAAAAAATTGGGATTACATAAATTAAAATTGGCCTCACTGCATAATTTTTACATTAAAATATAATATATTTTTTCAAATTATGTTTTTAAATGTTTAAATTGATAATTTTGAACTGTACACAATTAATCGTGTTGAATCCATATTTAAAAATGTTCTTTTTTTAACAGTATATATTTATATATGAGATAATATTATCATTATTACTCAATGTAATAAAATAAATTGATTAAAGGGGTGTTTAATTAATAATACAGTAATGGAAAACCAAAACTAAATTTCACTACGAAATCAACACATATCATGATAAGAAAAAATCATGTTTTACTTTGTTAAAAATAATATTTATTTCTAAAACTATTGGACATGATATTTATAAATAATTATGTTAAAATTTAAAATTATATTACATAATTTAATATTTTATGACATAAAATCATTTTATAACATAAAATAAATAATTAATGTAATGGGAAAAAACTGTAGACATGATATTCCCTTTTTAAATGAGTAAATTACCTTTTATGAAATGATTTTATAGAAAATAACATGAAATCCATTGGTTATTTTAGACAGTTATAGGGTCATCCAATTTTGAAACACCATTATGAATGATAATAATTGTTAATATTGTAATTTTAATGAGACATATTAGAAATTTATATTAAATTTTATGATAATGTCCACTCTACACACACAAAGAAAGTTATAGAATCTTCTAGTTGCATCGTACCCTATGACACCCATTTGTTAGAGATTTTAATGGAGATACCAAAGCTTGTATTTTACCTTGACCAAGGTGAATAAGAGATTCAATAACTAATTAAGTATTGAAATAATTAAAGAGATATCTTAAATATTACCATGATCATGATCGAAACCACGCTTTTCGATCCACCCAATTAAAATATCCCGATAATACATCATACCCTTTAGATATTAAATGATGTAATAAAGAGAAATTGATATAGACCCTACAAATATGAAGTTTTATATAATATTTATAATGAAAAAATTATTATATATACCATTCTTAAAGATAATTTTTAAATGAATAAAAAATATTTTTATTAAAAATTATAATTCAATATGATGAAACATAAAACATATTTTAATAAAATATAGTGATTTAATAACATATTTTTAATATAATATAAAAAATAATTTTACGAAGTCAAAAGTAGATGTTATAAGGACCAAAATAAAATTTACTATCAAAACTCAATATATATCAATATATAGAGATATCTGATCAATAATTGTAAATTATCATATTTGAGAAATTATTTTGGTAAAATAAATAATAATTTTGAATTCCTTACATTTAAATTATCCAATGGAGAATTTTTAATATTATTCTCACACTGTTAAATTTATTGGTAATAATTAAATATGGAATATTTATATGTTATTTATTTTGGAAACATAAAATCCCAGAAGTGTTTTAATATATTTTTAAAATATTATCCAAGAAAAAATTAATGTTTCCCCTTTAAAATAATGGGGTTTTAGATTATTTTAGTATTTTCATAAACCATTAATGAATCATCCAAAGACAATATTATATTTTAATGTTTTAGAATAAATTATTTATAAACTCCATTCACTAGAACATGACAAAGGGTATCATTTTAAGTATTTATAAAATTAAAACTACTAAAATAATAAACACCACCCCTAATTGGTAGAATGGAAGGTCCAAATAAACCATTTATCAAGATTTCACATTTCTATTACCTCTATAGGCCCTCAAATGGTTTCTCCATGCTCTTAACAAGTTATTACACATATTTTATATGTTCCCTTTTATTGTAAGGGCTCATCTCCTTATCCTTTATAATCAAGAAACTTCTTAATATAATGCATTTTTATTTACAATTTTTTGATTGGTGATTATATTTTACACATAACTATTAAACTATATATTATGTACAGGTGATGAGATACCCATTTCATTATCATTAAACACTTAAATGGATATTTATGTCCCCCTATTCTGCTATTGAAATTTCCCTATGATTTTTCATACCAAAAAATTGTGTGTTTAATACCCCTAAACATTTACACTCAACGGTATTCACCTAGATGTACCTGTCATTCATTTATTTTTGAATTCCATTATTGTAACGTAGACTCCATAGTCATGGGGTTAAAAGTACTTAAAGATATCGTTATGATGTTTGATATATATCCCATAATTATTCCGGTAAAAAATATTTATATGATATGTGAGAAATGAATTATATATCCCCACAATTAATTGTAAAATGTTTTAATCTCAGGATATTAAATTTATTGTGAATGAACAGTTATCCTAAGAACACATTGTTATGTTATCCTGGTTGTGAGACTTGGATTATGTTTATTGTGTCATGTTTTAAGTCATTTAAACATTCTTATAATGCCTTTAAGTTACCTTTTTATTTAATAACACATTGATCAAGATTATTATTGTCACAACTATTTTTATAACATAATATGAATCATGGATCACATGTTCTACATTACCTTATGTGATGCTTTATTAATTCCTTTTCTATTATGTACATATCACTTATTTCTTAGGTGTGTTCATATGTTGTTTTATGATGTTTTAAAACTTCCAATCGATATAAGGTAATGTTTTAGAATTTTTAAATATTGATGTTATACACATTTACCATGATAATGGTATATGTACATAATTTTTTATAAACATATCTTCATGATATTATAAGATTTTATTAAGGGTATCTATCTGAAATTAATTTTTAATTAAGAAGTCATAAAATAAGGAAAGTCATTAATAGTATCACAAAAAGGGTTAGTTATTTTTATGGGTTATGATTAGAAAAATATAGTGAAAACTACAGATATAAAAATAAACATATTAAATATACAAATTGTTTTAATAATGTATAGATTATGTCATTTAAAAAATGATAGTCAATTTAAAAATCTACAAGTTCATGTGGCTCTATAATTTTACCTAGGGGTAATAACACCAAAATGGTGCATTTAGATGAACTCCATCCTCACGCGCTGCATAAAAATGGTCCCCTATGCATACCTAGATTGAAACTATATGGTGATTTGATTTTCTAGAATATCAAGATAATTTTGAAAAATTATTAAGATGGAAACTCCTTAAACATTTTCTATTGAGAAATATATCATGGAAAAATTATACTGAAACATTGAAATTAATAGGTTAAAGAATAATTGATATTTAATATTTACCCCATTAATGGTCATGTTTTTTCATTTTTTCCATTAATAGTTAAAATATTATCACCCCATTTTTTTCTTTTATTTGTAGTCAATGTCCAAAAATATGATGATGATGGTCAACAACCAATTGGTGGTGGAATTTGATGAGTTTACTAATGATATTTCTATAATATTAAGAGAATTAATTTATATCATTGGGAAAATATATTCATAACAAACTCGTGTTTTGAATAGAAATCTAAATAAAATTTGACACGGAAATCCCCCAATGAAATTTAAGGATTCAATTGTGACCTTTATATGATAACGGACTCCAATTATTAGTAGATATTCTTATACCTTAGGGCCAGAATAATTGTCAAATACATTATGAATATCCTTTTCCAACATTATTTCTCTATTTATGATAATATCATATTGGTTTTTTATCTTATGGAAGGAGAAACTAATAATTAGAGGGAATTTATCAATAATATGATTCCAAATGATGTGATTTATTCTATAGGGTAAAAATAATAGTAAAATATATTCATTAATAATTATATTACTAGCACTATATAACTAAAAATGGTGATCTATTTCCATTAAATTATAATAAAAGATGATGATCTCATCACTTTTTATGAAGAAAACATAATAATACAATCACAACATGCCTCTATCATTTTAATTACCCACAAATTTATTTTTTTAACACATGTTTAGTGGGATAAAGAAAAATATAAGAAAATAATTTTCTATTGGAGCCTTTGATATTTGTGAAAAAAAATGTCTAATTTTACCTCAATGATGAAATGGAAATTTGAAAATCTTAAAACTCCCATGGGGATGGACACAATACCTATAGAATGGATATTAGTTCTACATGTGAGTTGTAAAAATCTTAGATATGTTAGAAATTTCATCTATCCAGTTGTCAAAATTGATGGAAGAGGCATCAAAGAAAATTACGGATGGTGAAAAGGAAATTATTGAGATGTCTGATGGTTGTGAACCAAGCTAATTATTACCAATTATGGAAACACACGTATGTGATGGAATAATGAAATGCTCTAGTCAACCCACAAACAAACATCCATAGGATCAACACCAAGTAATAAGGACACAATGAAAATTAATTCACTAGGAAAATGGTTATTGACAATAACTGATAAAAAGAACCTCTATGACCTAGATAGACAGAGAGATAATATTCCACCATAGCTGACAAGATGGATCCGGACATCAATTTGGTGAAATGCAGTCCACTTATTCAATCTTGGATAGTTAAAATTCTATTTTATTCTAGTTCCTGACATTATTTCAAATCAACCATGTTTAATAGAACTTTTGATACAACACATCACAATATTGAAGACATGTTATCAGTAATGAGGGAAAATGGATAAATTATTACATAAAAACCATATAACTCTTCCCCTATGATAATTTAGATGCTTCATTTCCTTAAAGTCCATATGATACTTTCTTTAGTAGAATTTTAAACTATTATGGGAATCAATTGGATTTTATTATATAGACCCAACATAAATTTTGGAGTGAATGTAATCACCCTCTATATCATGATTCCTCTTATGATTCTATAAATTATAAAGGACTAAAATGAATCATATTTTGTATAAACATCTAATGTGTGGGTATTATTTCCTTGAGAGAAAGAAAATTTTCTAATATGATTTATAATTAATAAATTATTATCCATAATGAACATACCATTGTGAGGTTATTCTAGAATTTGTTTCCCAAATAATCGAATGTTCTTCCACCTAAACATGATGTAGAGTTCTCAATTCATCCATTAGTAGAGGACATAAAATATCCAATAAACTATATTGAAAGGTATATGTGGAAAATTATTATTTTAGAAACAATTATATAATAATATAGATAATGGATTTAGAATCATATGTGAATCTTAATGGGGTGAATCAGTCCTATTCATTACAAAGGATGGATCAATGTGCCAACACATTTAATAGAGTGATCTTAACATGATAATGATGTAGAATAAGTATCCAATACCATAGATTGTTGACTTATTTGATCAACTACAAGGATCCTAATAGTTATCAAACGTTAATCATTAGTTTTTATATTTGCAGGTAGTGGAAATGAAGGATCATTTCCCCAAGGAGGCATCTTATAAATGGTATATGAACTATGAGTTTATAGTGAGGTGGATTTATCTCATTAATTATATATAAATATTCAAGTAAATTATAAATATATTATTTACTGATTACATTTAAATTACATTTTTTGTCTTTGTAGATGATATTCACATCAACTAAAAAAGAAATCAGTAACATGACGATCATATTGATGTTATACTAAAGAAATTGTTGAAAGAGAATATGAATTCAATGTACATTAAATGTGAGTTTAATATAGAGAAATTGACCCTCTATGAGACTTTTGTCTCCCCTAGAGGGATATCTATGGGTCCATAAAAAATTGAGGTAGTTAAATGATGTCTCATACCAACATCTATGAGGAACACCATAGTTTCCACTGATTTTATTGGTACTATCATTGTTTTTTTAGAATCATGTCATTATTATCCTTCCCACTAAACAGACATGCTCAGAGGAGATTCATGTTTCACTAAAACAATGCTTACATTACTGACCAGTTGGGATGGATTTTTGATATACAATTACTCATACAAAATTGTATTGGGTTTTGTACTTATACATAATGAAACATTATACCCTATTTCCCCCACCAATTAAAGACCCATGAGAAGAAATATATAGTGCATGATATAGAATTTGAAACAATGATCTTCATTGAGGATTTATAAACATTAGCTCTAAAGATAAATTTCTAACATATATTTAAGGAATATAAAATACTAATTTATTTTTTTCCAAATTTATTCTAAATGTCACTAACAATGGGGGTTTGAGGTGATATATGATTTTTATTGTTCAATACATTTCCATTCAAAGAAGTAAAACAAATTGGAAAAAGAATTTAGTAAAAAGGATCATGTAACCCAATCCATGATGTGGTTTTAAATGGATACAATATTATTATACTTGTAATAGATGAATATGGGAATGATAGATGAAATTCATCCTATCATTCACAAATAACAACACAAGAACATATTATTGACTAGATCAATGTGGAGCATAATGTTGGTGATAATATATTGAATATGGTATAAAATATTCATTATTTAAAAATTCCTAAATATGTATATATAATGTACGTTACATGTATATGTGTCCCATAAAAACCCAAACTGAAGATGAAATGTTTGGATGATTTGTTTACATTAACCATTTTAATGATCCCAACAATCAATGGGGTGTATTATTATTTCAGGAAAAACATTTGGTGGGATAACATGAAGATAGAGATTTAAATTTTTTTAACAAGATTAATGGTATGAAAAGAAGAAATCCTAGAATTATATAATTACATGGTTATGATGCGACAATTACCTATAACATTATTGAAATAGGAAGCATAACCATATATTTATTCATAGGATATTCCAGGAAACCTATTAGAAATAACACAATATGGAGGGTATTTAATTGCATTAACTAGTTAGAAAATTTAATTTATACCAAGTCATATTAACAACATGAACATCTCTCAATGATACACATAACATAACTAGTAAGACTATAAGGAGTTCTACTCTATATTGCATCTAATCAATATCTTAGGTATACAAAGAAGTTTGATATAATATTTTAGAATGAATAGAAAATAATAATGTGGTTTAACCCTAATATTCACCCTCAAAATAGATGGATATTCTAAAAATAACATTCCTACTCTAGATTATATTTTGGGATCATGTCAATGGATTTCCAGGGATGTTGGTATCATCACCTTTTCCTAGTGGAGTTATCATAAAAAATAGTTTCCATGCTTGAATTCAAATGTAACCACATAAGGATTTAAATGGGAAGTGGTATCAGAATCAAACATGATGGGTTAATAGTGAGAGTGGAAGTTGAGGTTATATGATCATATATAGTTGTTGAAAGATAAGGTTGAAACCATTCATCATCATATTTAATCCACAAAATGTTGATATAAAATATATTTCGAGAGTCATAGATCAGACTAGATGATTGTGGTCAAAGATAATGTTTTCAATTTTATATAAAAATGGAATAAATTATTCATGTTTATGAAAAAAAGGAATATTCTAGTCCAAGATATATTGAATTCTCATGAATTTTTTCTTGCATTGTATTATTGAACAATCTACAATAACTCCAATATAATCGATCTCAAGTACATGATGTGTTCCATTAATATCTCTTATGTAAGTATATATAATATTATTCACATGTAATAAATCAAAATCCAGAACATTAAGATAATAATCTTAAATATGAGGACTAACAAGTGATGATCACATATTGTAGTTAAAATGTTCCACAAAATATGATAGCTCACTAGATATAATAATTATAGTGGAACCACATGTTTGATGATGAAATATTAGGAAAATAAGTGATGATTTAAAATTATATACCCACATCTATTTTAATGTATGAATGAAATTTACATCATAAAATTTCTGAATGAGGAATAATTTGACAACCCAAACACTCAAAATGAAATTCATTTTCTGAATATGGAATTTTTTGTATTTTTAAATGATGTTATAAAAAAAATCATTATTTTGGATATTTAAACCATTTTCTAGTATGTTAAATTTAAAATAACATCAACCATCTTTTCCTTTGATAATATAGTTGTTTTATAATGGCTATTGATACTAGTAAATTAATGGTTTTGATAATGCCAATTTGACACAGAAAAGGAGGTGATGGCCTCAACCATTAGGAACATACCTTATGAATCACATTTATTAGATCCTTCTAGGGAGATATCATCACTAATATTTAACATTTACCAATCCCAATATGATATTGAATAACTAAATCATGAGTAAATATTTTTATGAATGTAGTTAAAGCTAATCGAGATCGCGGCCCAAAAATGTTCACTGAACCACCCCATGATAATATCACAATCATAATCCATAACCATAGAGAATTCACTAAAGTAAAAAAGGGAAATGTATCTACAAAAAATAAATATGACTTTTTATATATTCTTTATAATTAAATTAATATTATTTTAATCAATTTTAATATTTATTTTTAAGTAATTAAATAATTAGTTTGATAAAAATTTATTTTTCATATGATGAAAAATATGTGATTTATTGGTAAATATATACATTCAATCAAGATACACATGATGATGAAATTGCGATTTTTCTGAAATAAATAATTTTTCTATGTAACAATTTTATTATGTTTTAATTTTTATAAGTATTAGAAAACAATTATTATTAAAAAACCATTATTTTTTGATAAATGGATTTATTTGATATAAAACGTATAATATTAATATTTTAAGAATTATAAGGGTAAATTAAAATAAATTTTGGATTTTTCATACCAATATTATATAACGGTTTATTTTTCATTATTTTCTATATTAGCATATTTATGGGGTGAAATTTTTATATGGTATAATTATACAATATTTCTTATGACACCATAACAAAAAAGATATCTAATAAGTACTCTAAATATTATACATGACAAAAATTATTTTAAACTTTTATAATAATTTGTTGTTTATTTTAGTTTATAAATTTTATAATTGCTTATTTAATCCTTCAAAACTAATATTATGTTTTATGGTTTAAAATTCACTTCCTTATAAACCTTTATCACTTCCACATCACTATGTGGAATAATTTATGGAGTCAAAGTCATACAAATAGAAAATAAAATAAGACTAACCATTTATGGTAGATATGTTTTTAAAAAAATATTGTAATTTGTTTTTCATATAGAGTCTAAAAACATTTTTTTCATAATTAATTAATAATATCCCTATCTTTTGGTGTAAAAATCAACCCGACATATAAATATAATTCATTAAAACTCATTATAGAACGACTTTACTATACCATTTCACTATGTTTAACCCTCCCTTGGTTCCCGAAGATCTTACGAATCTCCAACCACGATTTTGGAAGCACCCTCTCAATCTAAGGGATCCTCTCTTTGTTCTCATTATTTATGCACATTATTTATATCATGTATTTTGATTCAGAATTTTATTATATTGGGATATGTTTTTTATCATTCGTATAAAAGATATGTTTTTAAATTTTTTTATATATCCATTTAACTCTAATTAAATCATTTCCATGAATATTTATGCACCCTTGTTAAAATGTCAACATTTTATAGAGATATTCCACACCATGATTTTATGTAGCTAATACCCATATCCATTTCTCAAAAACGGTATTAACCTTAAAGAAAACATCATTAAATTATTGGGATTTTCATTTTAGGTCACCCATACTCCTTAATTGTTAGAATTTATGTTATTAAATATATAATTAATTTTTATGATCTATGTGACACACATATTCATTTACAGGATAGGAATATGATATCTGATCCAAGAATTATATATCTCTTAGATGATTTGGGTAGTGATTTCACCTAGTAATATTCATTCTATTTTTCATGAAAGGTTATCCTAAGTAAAATATTTTACATTTTTTATGTTTCTATTATTTTATTATGTTTATGATTTAAGGGTTTATGTTGTTTCCACTTATCTATATTACCTTTTCGTTATCATTTTATATCATGACTCATTGTGTGTGATTGGGATTATCACCATTCATATGAAATATTGATATGCCTCTTGGATCAAATATACATATTTACCTTATGTTATTATTTGTTTATTCCATTACTGTCTTTATCTCTTAACTATTTATTATTCACATCCCCAGATAGTCACTTTTAGTTTTTATAAAGATTCAAGAAATATAATTTAATGTTTTGGAGTTTTTAAATAATTATTTTGTAGCCATTTTTAGATTACTATTCTATGTTTTTAATTTCCAAACAAAACAAGGCCTCATGATATCCTGGGGACGTATTACATGCTTCATTATGAAATAAATCGTGAATTTTTATATGATAATGTATGTGTTGTCATAATTATATACTGATAGAATCATAGAAAATAAAAAATTGTAAAAAACTTATTTTAGATTAAAAATAATTCATTTCACTAAAAAATAAAAACACTTTACATTGAAAATGATTCTGAGATGAGTTATAAAATTTATTTTATTTTATATGATTATCATTTTAAAATTATGATATTCCACTTTTTGGAAGAAGGTATAATATAAAGAAATTGATTTTCATTATAACACTTAATATGTTATATAATTTTAATTATTTATCAGCTAATGGTAATGGATATTAATGGTTTATGATTTTATTGTATATTAATTTTTTTTACAATGTATTCATTACATGTTGTTGTTTTTTTATGTTGGGTGTACGGTGTTGGAAAATTTATAGAAAATTTTATGGAATATAAATCATCCAAAATCCTGTGTCTTTATAATTATAACATTTACATTATATTAAAATATGATAAAGAATTTCTAAAATGAATTTATTAAAATAATTTTTAAATAATATATTTATCATATACATAAAAATATATTTTTTATTATTAAATCAAATGGGAATTTTTGTATAGTCATATCACTTATCAAAAAATCATATAATTATTTTTCTAGTTCCACTATTTATAACATGTTCATCTACTAGGGACACCCTGTTATAGTTGTTGCATCAGGTAAGAGATCATCAAAAACCTAAATTTCACCCTCGGGTGGATTTTTAAGTATTTCTTCAGAAAACACATTATATTATTCCTACGTAATAAAAAATATCTTATATTTTCGGGATACAACTCACATTCATAAGATGAATCATATCCTATTAAAAAATTGGTTTATTAACTAGTTTTTATAATGGTGTATATAAACATAACTCTAATTATATTTTCTATTCATTGAAAATATGTGACTCGTCATCTTCTTTATGATTCATAGTAAAATTATCTTATAAATAATTTCTTTCATTATAATTTGAAATTTAATCCATGCCACAGATTATATCAATGTACAAAATTTTAGTGATAATCATGTTTTGAAATTGGGTATTCTTATGAGTCCAAATGGTAATAGGTAGACATTTCCATATTAATACAATATTTCCACCAAGAGTCTTCATTAATAACGCCCTTTTATAGTGAATGGAAAATATATAATTTCATTTTTAAACAAGGATGATATAAAGTACTTTAAAGATCCAGACTCAAATAAGTCACTACGTAAATTTGATTTTATGATAAAAATACCCCCCACAATAACATTTGTAACATATACCTTAGATTTTATACCCATTTAATATGTCTTATCTCATATTATTATACGAGAGGCTCATTTGATGGTTTAGAAGGTGGTTTGAATAATTCCCCATATCATTAAAAAGGAATCCCTAAAGAGTAGTGGTTTATTTAACATCTATACAGTAATGAGATTTATGACCCCTTACTCTTAAATTTAAAAAAACCTGTTACCATTAAGATTTTACCTATGTGTTTTTTTCATAATTATCAGATGCTGAAAATTCAAACCTCTGTTTATTTTTCATTTAAATATTTCATTTTCTTGGTGTTAAAATTTCTAATTATTTCATGATTTAATTGATATTATAGGACCTACAAAATTTCAATATTTCATGTTGGAAAATCGTATTATATAATCATGTTAGGAATATATTCAAAAAAACATGTTCCCTTTTTATACTCATCTTAAACCCATAACAGTAATCAACAATCAAGCTTTATAGAGGACATTTATAATCCAATGATTTTCTATTTAATCATATATATTGATCATAATACTCTTTAACACATTCATATTATATCTTCTATAATGTGTGGAATATCCACTCCATTTTATCTAATTTTTTCATGGAAATAAATTTTCAAATAATATCTTGTTAAATGATCTTCATTTAATATTTTATATTTGATCAAAATTATCATTTAGATTGATCCATGAACAAAATTCATTATAATATCCTTTCATTAAATATACAATGAGAAAAAACATTATCCATTTCATTACATCACAATGAATAATATATCATTTATACGGACACAATACCCTTTTTCTAATAATAATGGATTAGTAGGTCCAGCAGAATATTGAGGCTTCTATTCAATAAAATGATTGATAAAGGTGAATTTTGTTGCAGAAAAATAGGATTATCTATATAAGATATGTTATGAATAAAATCTTTAGTAATATACACTAAAAGGACCATGAACAGCTTAGTTCCAACACCATCGTTTATGGATTTATTTGAAGAGAAATTTATACATTATATATGGTTTTTGATTTCCTTTCTTCTGATTGTTTCCATATACAATCAATGACAAGCATAGAGTAAGCTCATGATAATCATGAATATTTATATCTAAAATAAATTACCCTTATTATTTTAAAATTTATCAAATACCCAATGTATATATCCTTATTATGATGTTACATATTCTTCATTAAAATCATTTTCTTAATGATCCTATTAAACATTCTCTATTACCAATTGTAACACTAGAACTATAAGAAACCATATCTAGTGTTTAAATTATTAAATTGGTATAATAAAAAAGGGATGTCGCCATGAAGGATTTATTAGAATAATAATTATATAAAAGTAGATATATATATATGATTATATTATTAAATTGTAAATATGAATACTCAACATAAAAAAAATATTGATTCCTTGTATTCAATCACAATATCCATGCTCTCATTATGGGGAAATGAAATCAGAATAAGGGTGAGATCACATTCTTAAAATGTTTTACATAAAACTGAATATTATATAATAATATGTATAGTAATCATTATGATAATGTAGATAATGAATACACATTCCACTGAAATAGAAATTTAGTTTAGTAAACACCCTTACCAAATATCAACATAATTTCACATATTCAATAGATACATAATTCTTACTATAGAAATTTAATTAATATAGAAATTTATTATCATGAAATTTAAAAAAATAAAGAATCTTATTGTAAATATCTTATGAATAAATCCATTATGAATTATAAATTGTTATGTCCAATCCATATACCTATATATTATGATTTTTTTGTCTAATGAGATATATCAATGAGTCAAGGGGAACATTAGATCTGGTTTCCACCTATCACATGAACATCCTATGATTTACTCATATTATCCGTGTCTAATAAAATTTAATCTCAAATTTTTTAATAAGGCCCCAATTATCTACATTGAATTAAGAATAACAAAAATAATAATATTTTTTCAATAATTGTATTTATTATAAATAATAAGTTTCCTTAAACTGAAACAGTATATTGAAATGATACATAGTAGAAGAATAATGAATTTAATAGAAGTTGTTATTAATTAATCAATGATACTAAAAATATGGGCCGAAGGATGAAAAATAATGCATGAGGAATAATAGAGTGTGATAGATAAAAATATAACAAAAAGTGAGTGATATAAAAATTAAGTATAATCCATTATTAGAAATTGCAAATAATCGATTCATTATAGAAATAAGGTGTTTTAATAAAAAATAGTTTCTAAAAAATATTGGAATCATTACATTACATTAAACATTCTCAAAATATCATGTAATAATGGAGATATAAATCAATTTTTAAAATTATTTTCATACTGTTGATAAAAAATATACTTTTATTTTAATATTATTTTAAATATATATTCGTATAATTTCTAAATTTATTAATTAAAAATATATATTGAATAATTTAATGAAAACTTCTTGGAAAAGATTAATAATTAAGGTGTAATAATTCATTTATGCAGTTTATTCTGAAACAAAATATATTTATCACACTTTTGGAAAAAAGTGCATTTTTCAGAAAACTAAATATAACGACCCATACTTTACATACATGGTTAATACTTCAAAATTGAAGCATAATTATTAAAACATATAACAAAACCATGAAAGGACCGTATAGGTATAGTGTCTTTAGAAACTGGGAAACATAAACAACTGGTTCAAAACGCATCTATACTGTCTCCCATTTATTTCATCATATCTATATTCCCTTTTTGGCATACCCTACATAATATGATTCTTCCTGACCTAGGGAACGAAAACATACAAAATGGTGAGCTCAAATGATCAGTAAGGGTAAACAAAGGAAATATCAATCACATCATATTCATTAGAACATAACATTTTGGAAATCATACCCTGCAAAAGAGATCATAATTTCATAACATGGGATAAATCATGGTAGTGAAATGTAATCCCAATAATAATAACATAAAACATGAAACTTTTTGTCATACACACATAATCATAGAGAATAATTTCTTATTATTCAAGACTCATTTCCAAGACTATCTTAGTGCACAAAGTCCATTTCTGAACCGAGTTCGCTCCTCGTTTCAGTCCCTTTTCGCTGAACCGGTTTAACATGTCGTTGCAGCCAAGTCTATCTCATGAGATATAAAATCTTTACCCAATGCATTGGAGGGAGATATAGGTCCCACCCATCACATAATGATAACATTCTTATGTGTGCCACAAAATCATAAACCATACATCATAGCATAACCCATGTAATAAAAATGAGAATCTTAAACATCGTGACATCAAAAAAATTCATATAAGATAAAGGAATTCATAAAAATAATTCCATCACAACATAATCATATCAATGTAATAATAGGGATAAAAACAGAACCCTTTATTATCTTAGATGGAAAATAATTTTGATAAAACACTTGAACTCCATTCATGAGGAAAATATCCTTTCTACTTCATAAACACTTTTCATTTCATAACATTTCATAAAATTATAAAATAAAATTAGTTGATTAAAAATAAACTTGAAATTTTGTAAAGGAAGCTTCTTTTAAATAATGTTTTAAAAATCCATTCATGCCATAAAAACATTCTTCTCGTACTTTTGTCAGAAAAGTCAAAAAGTACCTCGTATGAAAAACGACAAAAGATTCCTTTCATCAATTTTACTAAAAACACACCAAGGGTAAAAATGGATTTAAAAAAATGTAGGTGGATGGAAATAATATTATATATTGAGGAAACATGGATGTGGATGATAAAATACACCCCAGTAAATACCAAAGTATAAACAATCTCGGATAAAAATGAGATTGTGATTTTTCCCTTACCTTAGGTCTGATTTGCTTCGTAAGTGTCCGAACCTCCTGTATAATGATTTAAATAATGTTATTGACTTATTCCAGAATCATAATTATTGTTATTATATCATATATTGTCATATTCTTAGCTTCTTATTAGTAATATTTCATTACTACTTGTTATTCAGGTGTTTATTACTTTTTGTTTTTAAGCGTGTTTTATCGAATAAATTATTATCCTTCTCTTTAGGTTATAGATACCTCATTTACATAATCGTATTAGTGTAATATATATAATATTTATTCATTCAATTCATTTATATAATCATTATGAAATGAAGATCATGTAGAACGAGTCGCATCACATCGTGGAGACGGTATTCTGTACATACACACAAGCGATGATATCGTTCCCATGATCGTGGAATTGTATTGGAGTGTATGTATACTATTTCAGAATCAATATCACTTTGCAATAATCATATATAATTATTATTTACACAATTATACCCATCCAAGTAAGGTGGTGGGGGAAAATATATTACACCACGGCGTGGAGACGGTATTCCGTATGTACGCACGCGCGGTGATTTCGTTTTCCGTAGGATGGATAGATGGTGAAATAGGGTTGTTTCATACATATAATAATATATCAGTATATGAGTTATACTTATGTTATTACTTCATAATGAAACAACTAAAGAAGAAGAAGTGGAAGAAGAAATAAATATGAAAGAATCGGTAACGGGCATTACCTCTTCATTAAAGCGCCTCTTTGAGACCTCCTCTTAAGGCACTAAAATTGGTCTTTGAAGAAGACCAGTACCTATAAGATGTTTCTAGAGAGTTGTGGAAGTGAAATGGGCAGGGATTGGCCGATATTGAAGGCTCAAATTGTTGTGAGGAGGAGATGGAGGAGGTTCCCTTCTATAAGGGAGGAGAGGGGCACCTTTGGAAATATAAGAAATATTAGTTTATATTAAATCCCAAACCCACTTAAAAACTTCCAAAATGACTCATATCCGATGATTTGATGAGATAGGGTTGTAATCTCATCAACCAATAAAATTTAGACATGTTAGGAATTTATTTTAAACATTACCAACTTGATTTAAACTTATTTATCAATTTAATGTTATTTGTGGTAATAATATTCTAAATTTTAAATTATTATAAATAATTACATAAGTGTTTTGGATATTCCATAATTTGACACTTTATGAAATTTTAGACCATAAAAATTTTAATTTATAATTTTTAAATATTTTTGTGATTTTTAAACAATTTTATAATATGTTATTTTTATAAAATAACAATAGTGTCAATTTTGACACTATTCATTTATTTTAATTTAAATAAAATATATACAGAAGATATGTTCAAACTAAAAGTTTTAATAGATATATAAAATTTTATATGTATCTAGAAAATTATTGGATCACGTTAAATGGTTCATATAATATTTAATTTAAAATTTTTAAAACCAATTATTTGATATTTTAATTAATAAAATAATTTCAACATCACTATTGTCTCATAATTAATGATAAATATTTAATCCCTAAAAATTATAAATAAATTCTTATGATGTAGATAATTGTATTAGATTTCTGGATACAATTCATGTTTGACGTTTCATTAAGTTTATCACTAAATTAAAATTATTATACTTATAAGATTTAAGAAAGGGACATGTTGTAACATTCTATGGTTTTAATAATAAATAAATTATTTTCATGGAAAAATGTCCATTAAATGAATCTAATCCGACCCTTAGGTGATATGGGTCGACTTTTAGTCATCCAATAGGATTTTGGGAGGTGTTAGGGTAATTTTATAATATTATATTTACCCTTAATTACACGATTCACTTTTAACTATGGTAAATAAAATTTACCGTAGTTACTATTCATAATGCCCAAAAATAAAAAGTTGCCTATTAACATAATTTGAACCCACTTATTCTGAATATGGAATCCAATTTTCCAAATTCAAAACATATAAGTTTTAGTAATTAATTTAAAATAAATCACGTTGTTAAGAAAATGGGGTTTAGAAGTTAAAACATTACCAAAGATTGAAATGTTTTTACCTATGAATTCAATGTGAAATTAATGCTAATGACATACATTATATTAAATGGTAAAAATATATTCTATTTATACTTTAAAACCATTCAATATTATAATTTATCCATATAAATTATCTCAATGAAAAAAGTTGTTTTTAATTAAAAATTAGCGTATTTTTACTATTCATCAAAATATGAAAGTTATCAGAAAAATATCAAAAATTTATCCAAAGTAAATTTATATATCCTAATTCTAAAGAAGAATTTTATTTTGTCAAATTTAACTTATAAACTTGTCAAAAACTATATTTAATGTGGGTGCTCCATCAAAATGCGGTAAAACTGCATTTTTTTAAAAATAATTCTTTTATCCAAAAAACTAATTTTGTTTTCATACCTCATTCTAGAAAATATATAAGTTGGATTAAAATTTTATGAAATTAAAAATTCAGTTAATACTATTCATAATGGCTAGTTTTAATAATATTTTAATAGCATATCGTTGTTTAGTGAAACTCGGTATTGCCTACGACGCAAGCTATCGAGGAAGGTCGTGGTTACATGTAAAGCATGCCAAGCTAGTGTTGTGTGTAGTGAAAGATTACATTGATGATTTATATAACATAAAAACAAAATATTTCTCATAAAAGTCTCAGGTGTTTTTTTCTACCACCCTTAAAATAAATTTTTCCCTCGAAATTCGTCACTTTGTAACAAACAGATGAGGATACCTCTCCCTCATTGTATCCTCAAGCTCCCATGTAGCTTCTTCTAATTGGTGGTTCCTCCATAAAATTTTCACCAAGCGATTGGTCTTGTTCCATAATACTTTTTCGCTACGATCCAGAATCTCTATCGGTTGTTCTTTATAAGAAAAATATTGTTCCAGAGGTACAACTTCTGAGCTGAGTACATGGGAAGGATCAGATATGTATTTTCTCAGGAGAGATACATGGAACACATCTTCAAATTGAGATAGATTCGGTGGAAGATCCAATCGGTAAGCTACCTTCCCAACACAATCCATAATTTCAAAAAGACCAATATATCTAGGGCTCAACTTTCCCTTCTTTCCAAATCTCATGACACTATTCCAGGGAGATATTCGTAAGAACACTTTATCACCCACTTCAAAATCTAGGTCTTTTCTTTGGTAGTCGGCATAAATTTTCTGTCGACTCTGAGCTGCTCTTATGTGTTGTTGAATATATCTGACCTTTTCTGCCATTTCATCAATGAGATCAGGTCCTAATAGCTTTCTTTCCCCAACTTCATCCCAGAAAGTTGGAGTCCGGCATTTCTTCCCATAGAGAGCATCATAAGGAGCCATCTGAATACTGGAGTGAAAGCTATTATTATAAGAAAATTCCACCGAAGGTAGGTGTTGATCCCAACCACCTTTGAAATCTATAGAGCAAGCTCTCAATATATCCTCTTGAGTTTGAATTGTTCTCTCAGACAAACCGTCTGTCTGAGGATGATAAGCAGTGCTGAAACTCAACTCTGTATCCAGAGTATGTTAGAGACTTCTCCAAAACTTTGAGGTAAACCTCAGATCTCGATCAGATATAATAGAAAGTTGTACTCCATTCAATCTTACCACTTCCATTACATATATCCTGGCAAGTTGATCTAGAGAGAAATAATCTCTAATAGCAATGAAGTGTCCATACTTTGTAAGACGATCAACTATGACCTGGATAGCATTATTGCCTTTGGATGTTTTAGGAAGTCCGGTGACAAAGTCCATAGTGATGTTTTCCCATTTGCATTATGGTATGGGTAATGTTTGTTACATCCCCTTAGACTCCTGTCTCTCAGATTTAACTTGTTGTCAAACCAAGCATCGAGAGACATATTCAGAAACATCTCATTTCATGCCATCCCACCAGAAGTACTCTTTCAGATCCCTATACATCTTCGTGCTTCTCGGATGAATAGAGAATGAAGAACTATGAGCCTCATCCAGTATCTCCTTCTTTAATTCTGGGATGGGAGGAACACAAACCTGATTCCCTAACTTTATTATCCCATCACTATCAGGGTTGAATTCAGGTACATTTCTCACCTTATTTTGTAACTCTACATCTTTTTTCTGTGCCTCTTTAATCTTCACATGTATAGATGGTTTAACATTCATTTGAGAAAGATACGATTTTTCCCCATCCATTATAATTCCAAGATACATCCTTTTTAAATCCATAAATATTGGATCTTTTGTGATCCTTATCATGGATAAGCTAGCATGGTATTGTCGACTTAATGCATTTGCTACTTTGTTTGCTTTCCCTGGGTGGTAATGAATTTAGCAGTCGTAATCCTTAATTAGCTCCAACCATCTTCTTTGGCGCATATTCAGCTCCTTTTGTGTGAAAATATACTTTAAACTTTTATGACTTGTATAAATATCACATCTTTCACCACAAAGGTAATTCCACCAAATCTTTAATGAAAAGATTACTGTAGCTAACTCCAAATCATGTGTTGGGTAATTTTTCTCATGGTTTTTCAACTATCGTGAGGCATAAGATATCACCATATCATTTTGCATGAGAGCACATCCCAGTCCCGTCGTGGATGCATCACTGTAGATAACAAACCTTTCTCCACTACAAGGTAGTGTGAGCACAGGTGCACTGGCTAACCTTCTTTTTAGCTCTTTGAAATTTTCTTCACATTCCTCCATCCAAACAAACATTACTCCTTTTCGAGTCAACTTGGTGAGTGGGTTAGATAACCTTCAAAAATATTTCACAAAACGTCGGTAATATCCAGCCAAACCAAGAAAACATTGGATCTCAGTTACTATTGTTGGTCTCGACCATCTTTCGATAACCTCTGTTTTTGCTGGATCCAAAGATATCCCCTCTTTTGAGATTATGTGACCCAAAAATGCAACTTTTTGAAGCCAAAATTCACACTTGGTAAATTTATAATAAATATTCTCCTTTCTTAGGGTCTTTAATAAAAATCTCAAGTGATATTCATGTTTGTCCTTGATCTTTGAATAGACAAGAATATCATCTATAAATACTACCACAAACTGATCAAGATAGTCTCTATAGACTCTATTCATCAGATCCATGAAGATAGAAGGGGAATTAGTAAGACCAAATGGCATAACTAGAAATCCATAGTGTCCATACCATGTACGGAAAACTGTCTTTGGTATATCCTCCCTTTTGACCCTTAATTGATGATACTCTGAATGAAGATCAATCTTGGAAAAGTATTGAGCTCCGCGTAGTTGGTCAAATAGGTCATCAATGCGTGGGAGAGGATATTTGTTCTTGATAGTGATCTTGTTAATTTCTCGATCATCAATGCAGAGTCTCATTGATCCATCTTTCTTCTTAACAAACAGAACATGTGCTCCCCAAGGTGATGCACTAGGGCGTATGAATCCTTTATCAAGATCTCTTGGAGTTGCTTCTTTAATTCCAACAACTCAATTGGGGCAATTCTTTAAGGTGTCTTTGAAATAGGAAAAGCACCCGGTACGAGTTCTATTGAAAACAAAACTTCAAGATTTAGTGGAAGTCCTGGAAATTCCTCTAGAAAGACATCACCAAACTCTCGTACAATGGGAATATTCATAATCGTAAGTTCCTCACCAACCATTTGAGAAAAATAACCTTCATTTAGTGGAATCAAGACCCATAAGATGGAAGAAATTACCACTGGAAGGTTATGTTCATCCTTGCATCGATAGACGATCATAGATTGATCTGGAATATAAAATGTGACTTCCCTTATTTGGAAATTGATATGAGTTCCATATAAAGAAAGACAATCCATTCCAAGAATCACATCAAATTCCACTACAGGAAGGATCACATGATTTGCAAGAACATCTTTCCCACAAACTTCAATCGGAGAAGAATTGTAAACATTTGATGCGACTGTTGTTCCATTAGGAGTTGTCACAGCTAACTCAACATCTAATTGTTGAGGTAATACGGTGATACCCAGAGAAAATTCTTCAGAAATAAAAGAGGGGGTGGATCCGGAATCAAATAAAACATTTTCTACTTTAGAGTGGATGGTAAGTGTACCTCTCACCACTTCGTTGTTGTACTCCACATCGCCGATAGTAATTGCATTTGACTTTCCTTTGTATTTGGCCTTAAGAGTTTGTTGATGTCGATCATCATCATCAACCCTTGGATTTGGGCATTGATTAGCAAAATTCCCCATCTCCTTGTACTTGAAACATTGAAGGGTAGTAGGTTTATTCTGTGTATCCCTTCCATTGTTTCCCTCATTAGACATCTTCTTCCCATTATTTCGACATTCAATTTCCTGATGACCTTCTTTTCTACACTTATAACATTTGGTTGTCCCCTTAAGAAAATTTCCTCCATGTTTCTTTCCACACTTTGAGCATAAGGGAAAACTCATCTTATTTTTAGTGTGCTATTTATATTTTCCTTTGAATTTCATTTTCCTCTTCTTATCAAACCTATATGACTGATGGGTTACACCAATATCCATCTCAACCTTGAGAGCACATCAAACAATTTCCTCATAGCTACTGAAGTCCCTTATGGATAACGCCGTTAGAATACTTGGTTTTAAGCCACTAAAGAATCGATCGATCTTACTCTCAGGTTGGATTATAATACCAGAAGCATACCTTGAATGTCTTGTAATATTTGCTTCGTAGGTACCAACAGATTCATCATCCTTTTTCTTTAGTTCAAGAAACTCGTTCTCCATATTTGTTCAGAGAATACGAGGGGAGTTCTTATTGAAAAATAAGTTCTTGAACTCGTCTCATTCCATGGAATTAATTTCATCCCTTAGCCTTGTATTCTTAATAATATTTCACCATTAATCAGCATCACCTTCCAAACGATAAACTGCGAAGATGACTTTATCATGTTCAGGACATTGAAGAACTGAGAATATCTTTTCATTGATACTGATCCATTGTTCATCCACTAATGGATCAGAAGACTCGTTGAATAAAGGTGGATGCTACCTCATGAAGGATTCAACAGAATATTTCTCCTTCCTTTACTCGTTTGGAAGTCCTGCATGATTCATAGCTTGAGAAAGTTGTGTTAGCATGGCTACAATATTTTTCATTCCAACTCCCATAACGTTTGGTTTCACAGGGGGATAATCATTGCATTGCCTATCGCATTCCGCATTAATACGGTTCCTTCGGGTTCCAACCATTGACTAAAACTAAGAAGAATAGTGTGAGCAACACTAATTATAACAGGAAAAACACATAATCAAGAATAAAATTTCATACATAAGGTCTTATCATAGGTTGTTCATGGCCATTTCTAAAACACTAAGATTGTGTTCTATGGTTTGACTTATCCTTAGGGTTCTTACTAAGGCTTTCACATCCTAGTTTCCAAAGGATGACTATACCATTCCTCTGATACCAACTATAACGACCCAAACATTACATACATGGTTAATACTTCAAAATTGAATCTTAATTATTACAACATATAACAAAACCATGAATGGACCATATATGTATAGTTTCTTTAGAAACTGGGAAACATAAACAACTGCTTCTTAAAGAATGTAGAGACCCGAAGCCTGACGTACATTGACATTACATTACTTTCCCAGAATACTTAGTACATAACAAAAACACACACAAAATGATTGTAATAGTTTAGTGTCTTTGGAAACTCAGAATATAATCTCCTAATCCTGGTGAAAGATCTTCAACATCTCCCATAAAGATCTTCCTCTCTTTTTTAATACCTAAAACCTTTCTTTATATCCTGGGGAAAAGAAAACATAAAAGGGTGAGCTCAAATGCTCATTAAGGGTAAAAAAAATATCAATCATCTCATATACATAAGCACATAACTTTTGGAAATCTTAACCTGGAAAAGAGATCATAATTTCATAACATGGGATAAATCATGGATGTGAAATGTAATCACAATAATCATAACATAAAACATGAAACTTTGTGGCATACACACATAATCATAGAGAATCATTTCTTGTTAGTCAAGACTCATTTCCAATACTATCTTAGTGGATAAAGTCCCTTTCTGAACCGAGTCACCCTTGTTTCAGTACTGTTTCACTGAACCGGTATAACCTACCATTCCAGCCATGTTTATCTCATGAGATATAAAATCTTTACCCAATTCATTAGAGGGAGATATAGGTCCCACCCATCTCATAATGATACCATTCTTATGTGTGCCACAAAATCTTAAAACATACATCATTGCATAACCCATGTAAATAAAAATGGGAATCTTAAACATTGTGACATCATAAAACAATTCATATAAGATAAAGGAATTCATAAAAAATAATTCCATCACAACATAATAAAATCCAAGTAATAATAAGGATAGAAACAGAACCCTTTATTATCTTAGATGGAAAATAAGTTTGATAAAACACTTGAAATGAATTCTTGAAGAAAATATCCTTTCTTCTTCAAAATCAATTTCTTTTCACAAAACGTCATGCAATTTTAAAAGAAAAAGATTTTTTTGAAAATAGTCATGAAATCTTTTGAAGGAACCTTCATGAAAATAAGGCTTTATAAAACAGTAAAAATCCGTTCGTGTTGTATAAGTTAAAAAAAACATTCTTCGTACTTTTGTCAGAAAAGTCAAAAAAGTACCTCGTACGAAAAACAAAAAAAGATTCCTTTCATATCTTTTACTAAAAACTCACCGAAGGGTAAAATTGGATATAAACTATTGTATAAGGATATAAATATTACATATTGATGAAACATGGATGTGGATGATAAAATACACCCCAGTAAATACCAAAGTATAAACAATCTCAGAAAAAAATGAGATTGTGATATTTCCCTTACCTTATGTCTGATATGCTTGGTACGTATCCGAACCTCCTGTATAATGATTTAAATAATGTAATTAACTTATTACATAATCATATTCATTGTTATGATATCATATATGGTTCACTTATGACTTTATATTACCCGTTCTTTTGTAAATTCCATGTTAAAGAAGCATTTTGGGTAAAATCGGTTCATTTATCGTAGGTGTTTGGACTTGTTGTTATTGACATTATTATTACTTATATCATGATTTACATACTTCTAGAATATAAAACATGATTTATATATCATATATATTCAGTATATAAATATATATAATAGATAGATAAATGAAATGAAACACACCGTTCATGGAGATGGTAGTCCGTACGTACGCATGAACGTTGTTTTCCTTTCCTTATTGTTTTGAATGGAATTAAGTAGATTACATACATATATATACACATAAATCCAGTATCATTATTATGTCATATATTTCATGATTATTTATTATATGTACTTTATAATCATTCATGAATGGTTAAAGTGGAGAATGAATCTCATCGCGTCGTGGAGACGGTAGTCCGTACGTACGCACGAGCGATGATATCATTCTCATGATCGTGGGACTATATTGGAGTTTATGTATACTATTTAAGAATCAATATCACTTTAAAATAATCATATATAGTTATTATTTACACCATTATACCCATCCAAGTAAGGTGGTGGTGGAAAATAGATTTCACCACGGCGTGGAGATGGTATTCCGTATGTACGCACGCGCAGTGATTTCGTTTTTCCGTAGGATGGATAGATGGTGAAATAGGGTATTTTAATACTTATAATAACATATCAGTATATGAGTGATACTGATGTCATTACTTCATAATGAAACAACCTAAGAAGAATAAGTGGAAGAAGAAATAAAGTTGAAAGAATCGGTAACAGAAATTACCTCTTCTTTGAAGCGCCTCTTTGAGATATCCTTTTAGGGCACTAAAATTGGACTTTGAGGAAGACCAGAACCTCTAGGATATTTCTAGGGAAGTGTAGAGGTGAATTTTTCAGGGGCTGGCCGAGCTTGAAGACTCAAAGTGGTGTGAGGAAGAGAGGGAGGAGGTTCCCTTTTATAAGGGAGGAGAGGGGCACCTTTGGAATAACTAAAAATATTATTTTTTTATAAATTCAATTTCGGTTTTAAATAGCTCCAAATTGATTTATTTTTGGCTAAGGTGGGGATCGGTCGAAATACTCTCATCCAATAGTATTTATACAAGTTTAGGTTCCTATTGTAAACTTATCATTTAGATTTAACATTAAGTTAAATAATTTTACTTGTACCGTGTCTTCTTGTGTTCTTACACTATAAGGTTAATAAACATACTATAAGAAGCCAAACAAACCCCAAGTTGTTTATTATTAATATATAAAACCTTATTTAAGTAATTTTGCCTAAAATTATATTTTTAGGAATAAAATAACAATTAATAATATAATATTTGTTTTAAAAACTATTTTATGTCAATTTTGACACTATTTAGTAATTGATTTCTGTGAAAATCATAACAGAATGATAAGTTAGAAAAAAGTTAATTAAATCAATACTAACATGTCATATTAATCGAGAAAATTAGTGTAATTTATAAAAAGTTTCAAATTATATTTATTTGGGTATTTATAACATCAAATATGTCAATATTTCATTAAAAAGATAATTACTGCATCATCGTTGTGTGATAAATAAATTAAATTATTTAATGTCTAAAGATTACAAATAAAATACCATTATGTAGGAAATCTTTTTATATTTCTAATGAATATTTATAGTCGAATTTATCTTATGTATAACCCCATATTAGATATGTTTTAGTAAATAAACTTTGATTTTAAATATATTAATAATAAATATCCTAATCTAATCCAAGTGGGCCTAAATAGTCATATTTTATTCCTAAATTTGTTTTTGGTCGAATTACACTTGTCCAATAGAATTATGACATGTGTTAGGGTAATTATAATATCATTTATACCCTTAATTGCCCTATTTACTTTTAACCGTGGTAAAAAAAAGTAAAACGTTACTATTCAACAAAAATTATTTTCATCTCATTGAACAACATTTTACTTACTGACATCAATCGTGTCTCTCGGATTTTTGAAATTCCACTCACAGAAGCGGTAAAATTAAGTTTTATGAACAATTCCGTTTTTTTAACTACCACTTAGTGGTTTCACTATTCATCAAAAATTGAATGTTTTCAGAAAAATACCAAAAATTATGCCTAAGCTATATTTGATATTATCAACTCAAAAATGATGTATATTTTACCAAATTCAAAACATATCAGTTGCATTAACTAATTTAAAAATTAATTCCCGTCGTCAAAACAAATAGCGTGTTTTTAAGAGATAATAACTATCAAAAGATTGAAACTTGTTTATTACTGGTTTAAATGTGAAATTACATCCAATGACCATCATTGTATTAAATTGTAAAATTATATTCAAAATATACTTTAAAACCACTAAAATTAATAATTTATCACTATTAATTATTTCGTTTGAAAAAGTTGTTTTTAATTAAAATTTAGTAATTTCCACTATTCATCAAAATATGAAAGTTATCCGAAAATTACCAAAATTTCACCCAAAGCTAATTTCGATATTCCGAATCCAAAAATGAAGTCCATCTTGAAAAATAAAATTTACAAAATTTCAAAAAGTGGTTATTAATATTCATAATGGCTAGTTTTAATAGCATATCGTTGTTTAGTGAAACTCGGTATTGCGTCTTACACACGCTATCAAAGAAGGTCGCGATTGCGTGTGATGAAAGGCAAGTCAAGGATGTGTGTTGTGAAAGCTCTTTTTGGTGTAGCGTTCAACACAAGACATTAATGAAATTAAAAAAATATTTTTCATAAAATCTCGGGGTGTTACATTCTACCCCCCTTAAAATGAATTTCGCCCTCGAAATTTGTCGGGGTTATAAATGGTTTACTATTAAAAAGTTTCTTTAATCGTAAAAATTAATACCAAAACCAATCATTAAAAACAAAAGTATGAAATGTAACGGTTACCCAAATAAACTAATCACTGGGTTTCCACATAGGTGAAAATATGGATATGGAAGAGGAATCAAACCATCATGTTCTGATGGAGAGTGGTAGAGAACATGGCTATGGAAAAGCTAGCAATCACAAAGCCATAAATTTGTGATGATATAAGGTACCATCTGATTCATCAGAAATAAGTGCACTAGGACAACATTTTTGGTTTTCAAGATCGTTTCCTTAAAGTTGATGAAATTGAAATTAGAAGAAATACTTCGTGATTTAGGTATAGTCTCACCGTTGGTCGTTCTTTGGACAATTTCCACTTCATCTCTTAAAGAAATGAAGTTGAATTTTTCATTCGTGATGTGTTAGCAGATCATGTGATAGAATGATGGGTCATTCCATCTGTCTCAAACAAAAGGTTAGAAAAGCTATCAAAAAATACATAAGTCCATATATAGTGATATTAATGATATATGGTTCCTAAAATGGACTTATACTTCATATATCATACTGATTAATATAATAAAACTAGTTTCAACTAAACAGGGACTTCATGTAGGCCAGTGGTAGGCGAAAAAGGCCAGTCGCACTTCGGTTGTGGGTTCGATTCCCACGGCCTTGTCCGACACGATGGGCTGTCGCCCGTCCTGTAGGTTGTCCTTTTTCTAAAACTATATTACTATAACATTCCATCAATAATATTGAAAAAAAACTTTTATCCTTAAAAAATACTAACTTATGTCCAACATAATCCATTAGAATCCTTAGGCTTATCGATAATACTTCAGTCCACTCTCATAATATAGTGAAAACGATTACCAGAGATTTAATACCATCTTTGATCCCCATACATCATAAGATATGCCTTGTTGGTCAAATTACAAACATTCAAAGGCCTTAATAATGTATTCTCTTGAATACCCATTGAACCATAGTGAAAACTTGAATGCAATTAAAAGTTAACACTTTTCACATACCAAAATCCTAAAAATTCTATATACTCAAACCATGACATCACTTAGTCCTTATATCAATCATGAGCTCATTAATACTGTTAAAAATTTCATTTTCTCATTTTCCCTTCATTATGCACATATCATCTTATTTCCAAAAATATCTCAATCACTTTGAATACCACATTAGACCAATACATAAATATTCCAAACTCTATGATACAACATTATTTTGGAATCCCATTACATAAACACTTAATCATTCCCCCTCATAGTTGTCATATTCAACATCGCCAATAGTGATAGCATGTGACTTCCCGTTGTCCTTTGCCTTAAGCGGTTTCTCATGTCGATCATCACTAACCCTTGGATTAGGGAATTTATTAGCATAATGCCCCATTTCATTGCACTTGAAGCATTGAAGTGTTGGTGGTGCGTTCTCTACAGTGTTTGCTTTATTCACATCATTAGAAACCCTTTTTCCATTACTTCGACACTCAGCTGCTTGATGACCTTATTTTCCACACTTAAAACAGTTTCTATTCCCTTTATGACAATCTCCACCATGCTTCTTTCCACACATTGTGCATAAGGAAACATCTATCTTCTTTTCCCCATTATTCTAAGATTTCTCCTTAAACTCCATCTTTAGTTTCTTGTCAAAACCATGAGATGGATATGTAACACCAACATACATTTCTACCTTGATAGCACAACACACAATTTCTTCATAGTTATTGAAGTCTCTTATAGCTAATGCCCTTCGAAGACTTAGTTTTAAGCCACTGAAAAATCGATCAACTTTACTTTCAGGTTGGATGATAATGCCAGATGCATACCTTGCAAGTCTTGTAAAATTCACTTCGTATATACCAACAGATTCATCATCCTTCTGCTTCAGCTCAAGAAACTCCTTTTCCATCTTTTTTCGAAGAATACGAGGTAAGTACTTACTGAAAAACAAGTTCTTGAACTCGTCCCATTCCATGGACTCAATTTCATCTCTTGGCCTCATATTCTTGACAAGATTCCACCATTGATCATCTTCACCTTCCAAACGATATACCGCTAAGATGAATTTATCATGTTTAGAACATTGAAGAACTGAAAATATCTTTTCAGTGGTACTGATCCATTGTCCAGCAACAAGTGGATCAGAAGTCCCACTGAAAGAAGGTGTACGTTGCCTAATGAAGGACTTAATAGAATATTGTTCCCTTATCTGCTCATTTGGAAGTCCAGAATGATTCATAGCTTTTGTAAGTATAGCAATAAGATTTTGCACTCCATCTCCCACAACATTTGTTTGTTCAGGAGGGCAATCATTGCATTGTCCATTGCATTGATCAACACGGTTCCTTCGGGTTCCAACCATCGTCTAAAACCCAAAAAGAATAGTGTGAGAGGCAAAAATCATGCTAGGGAAAACAACATAGTAAATGGGGAGTACCCTTAATATCTAACATCTTAGGTTAAATTCTAAGATCGTTACCGTAGTTCTAGGACCATATCATATACGGATACATATCCTTAGGGACATTCCTAGATATACCGTAGAAATATCTCTAGGGATCTCAGTAACGTTTTCGCATTCTAGTATCCAAAAGTTGACTAAACCTTTCCTCTGATACCAACTGTAGAGACCCGAAGCCTAACGTACATTGACATTACATTACTTTTGCGGAATACTTAGTACATAACAAAAACACACACACAAGGATCGTAATAGTTTAGTGTCTTTGGAAACTCAGAATATAATCTTCTAATCCTGGTGAAAGATCTTCAACATCTCGCATAAAGATCTTCCTCTTTTTATTAATACCTAAAACGTTTCTTTATATACTGGGGAAAAGAAAACATAAAATGGTGAGCTCAAATGCTCAGTAAGGGTAAAAAAAATAAATATCAATCACATCATATACATAATCACATAACTTTTGGAAATCTTAACCTGCAAAAGAGATCATAATTTCATAACATGGGATAAATCATGGCAGTGAAATGTAATCACAACAATCATAACATAAAACATGATACTTTGTGGCATACACACATAATCATAGAGAATCATTTCTTGTTAGTGAAGACTCATTGCCAAGACTATCTTAGTGGACAAAGTCCCTTTCTGAACCGAGTCACCCTCGTTTCAGTCCTATTTCACAGAACCGGTATAACCTACCACTCCAGCCATGTCTATCTCATGAGATGTAAAATCTTTACCCAATGCATTTGAGGTAGATATAGGTCCCACCCATCTCATAATGATACCATTATTATGTGTGCCACAAAATCATAAAACATAAATCATTGCATAACCCATGTAAATAAAAATGGGAATCTTAAACATTGTGACATCATAAAACAATTCATATAAGATAAAGTAATTCATAAAAAATATTTCCATCACAACATAATCAAATCCATGTAATAATAGGGATAGAAACAGAACCCTTTATTATCTTAGATGGAAAATAAGTTTGATAAAACACTTGAAATGAATTCTTGAGGAAAATATCCTTTCTTCTTCAAAATCAATTTCTTTTCACAAAACGTCATGCAATTTTAAAAGAAAGAGATTTTATTGAAAATAGTCATGAAATATTTTTAAGGAAGATTCATGAAAATAAGGCTTTATAAAACCGTAAAAATCCATTCGTTCCATATAAGTTAAAAAACATTCTTCGTACTTTTGTTGGAAAAGTCAAAAAAGTACCTCGTACGAAAAACGACAAAAGATTCCTTTCATATCTTTTACTAAAAACTCACTGAAGGGTAAAATTGGATATAAACTATTTTAGAAGGATATAAATATTACATATTGAGGAAACATGGATGTGTATGATAAAATACACCCTAGTAAATACCAAAGTATAAACAATCTCAGATAAAAATGAGATTGTGATCTTTCTCTTACCTTATGTCCGATATGCTGTGTACGTATCCGAACCTCCTGTATAATGATTTAAATAATGTCATTAACTTATTAAAGAATCATATTCATTGTTATGATATCATATATGTTTCACTTATGAATTTATATTACCCGTTCTTTTGTAAATTCCATGTTAAAGAAGCGTTTTGGTTAAAATCGTTTCATTTATCGTAGGTGTTTGGACTTGTTGTTATTGACATTATTATTACTTATATCATGATTTACTTACTTATAGAATATAAAACATGATTTATATATCATATATATTCAGTATATATATATAATAGATAGATAAATGAAATGAAACACACCGTTCATGGAGACAGTAGTCCGTACGTACGCATGAACGTTGTTTTCCTTTCCTTATTGTCTTGAATGGAATTAAGTAGATGAAATACATATATATACAAATAAATCCAGTATCATTATTATGTCATATATTTCAGGATTACTTGTTATATGTACTTCATAATCATTCATGAATGGTTAAAGTGGAGAATGAATTTCATCGCGTCGTGGAGACAGTAGTCCGTACGTACGCACGAGGGATGATATTGTTCTCATGATCGTGGGAATGTATTGGAGTGTATGTATACTATTTAAGAATCAATATCACTTTTAAATAATAATATATAATTTGTATTTACACCATTATACCCATCCAAGTAAGGTGGTGGTGGAAAATAGATTTCACCACGGCGTGGAGACGGTATTCCGTACGTACGCACGCGCGGTGATTTCGTTTCTCCGTAGGATAGATATATGGTGAAATAGAGTTGTTTCATACTTATAATAACATATCAGTATATGAGTGATACTGATGTTATTACTTCATAATGAAACAACCTAATAAGAATAAGTGGAAGAATAAATAAAGTTTAAAGATTCGGTAACGGAAATTACATCTTCTTTGAAGCGCCTCTTTGAGATATCCTTTTAGGGCACTAAAATTGGTCTTTGAGAAGACCATAACCTCTAGGATATTTCTAGGGAAGTGTAGAGGAGAATTTGGCATGGTTTGGCCGAGCATGAAGGCTCAAATTGGTGTGAGGAAGAGAGGGAGGAGATGCCCTTTTATAAGGGAGGAGAGGGGCACCTTTGGAATAACTAAAAATATTATTTTATTATAAAGTCAAGATCGGTTTTAAATAGCTCCAAATTGATTTATTTCGAGGATAAGGTGGGTATGGGTCGAAAGCCTCTCATACAATAGAATTTAGACAAGTTTAGGTTTCTATTTTAACCTTATCATTTAGATTTAACATTAAGTTAAATAATTTTACTTTTACCGTGTCTTCTTGTGTTCTTACACTATAAGGTTACTAAACTTACTATAAGAAGCCAAAAGAACCCCAAGTTGTTCATTATTAATATATATAACCTTATATAAGTCATTTGGCCGATCCTTAGATTTTTATAAATAAAATAACAATTAATAATATAATATTTGTTTTGAAAACTATTTTATGTCAATTTTGACACTATTTAGTAATTGATTTTTGTGAAAATAATGACATAATGATAAGTTCAAAAAAAGTTAATTAAATCAATACTAACATGTCATATTAACCTAGAATATTAGTTGAATTTATTAAAAGTCTCAAAATATATTTATTTGTGTATTTATAACATCAATTATGTCAATATTTCATTAATAAGATAATTACTGCATCATCGTTGTGTCATAAATACGTTAAATTATTTAATGTCTAAAAATTACAAATAAAATACCATTATTTATTAAATCGTTTTACCTTTCTAATGAATATTTATAGTCGAATTTATCTTATGTATAACCCCATATTAAAAATGTTTTAGTAAATAAACATTGATTTTAACTCTTTTAACCCTTCTTTAAATAAATTAATAATAAATATCCTAATCTAATCCATGTGGGCCTAAATGGTCATATTTTATCCCTAAGTTTGTTTTTGGTCTAATTACACTTGTCCAATAGAATTAGTACATGTGTTAGGGTAATAATAATATCATTTCTACCCTTAATTACCCTATTTACTTTTAACCGTGGTAAAAAAAGTAAAATGTTACTATTCACCAAAAATTATTTTCATCTCATTGAACTACATTTTACTTACTGACATCAACCGTGTCTCTCGGATTTTTGAAATTCAACTCACAGAAGTGGTAAAATTAAGTTTTATGAATAATTCAGTTTTTTTTAACTACCAATTAGTGGTTTCACTAATCATCAAAAATTGAAAGTTTTCAGAAAAATATCAAAAATTAGGCCTAAGCTATATTTGATATTATGAACTCAAAAATGATGTCTATTTTACCAAATTCAAAAAATATCAGTTTCATTAACTAATTTAAAAATTAATTCCCGTCGTCAAAACAAATAGATTGTTTTTAAGAGATAATAACTATCAAAAGATTGAAACTTGTTTATAACTGGTTTAAATGTGAAATTACATCCAAGGACCATCATTGTATTAAATTGTAAAAATATATTCTAAATATACTTTAAAACCACTAAAATCAATAATTTATCACTATTAATTATTTCGTTTGAAAAAGTTGTTTTTAATTAAAATTTAGTAATATCCACTGTTCATCAAAATATGAATGTTATCCGAAAATTTCCAAAATTTCACCCTAATCTAATTTCGATATTCCGAATCCAAAAATGAATTCCATTTTGAAAAATAAAATTTACAAAATTTAAAAAAGTGGTTATTACTATTCATAACGGCTAGTTTTAATAGCATGTCGTTGTTTTGTGAAACTCGGTATTGCGTACTACACACACTATCAAAGAAGGTCGCGATTGCGTGTAATGAAAGGCAAGTCAAGGATGTGTGTTGTGAAATCTCCTTTTGGTGTAGCGTTCAACACAAGACATTAATGAAATTAAATAGAATATTTTTCATAAAATCTCGGGGTTTTACAAAGAATCCACACTGTCTCCCATTTATTTCATCAAATCTATAGTCATTTTTTGGCATATCCTATTTAATAAGCTTTTTCCTGACCTGGGGAAAGAAAACGTACAAAAGGTGAGCTCAAATGCTCAGAAAGGGTAAACAAAAGAAATATCAATCACATCATATTCATAAGAACATAACATTTTGGAAATCTTACCCTTCAAGAGAGATCATAATTTCATAACATGGGATAAATCATGGTAGTGAAATGTAATCCCAATAATCATAACATAAAACATGAAACTTTGTGGCATACACACATAATCATAGAGAATAATTTCTTATTAGTCAAGACTCATTTCCAAGAATATCTTAGTGGACAAAGTCCATTTCTGAACCGAGTTCACTCCTCGTTTCAGTCCTGTTTCACTGAATCGGTTTAACCTACCATTCCAGCCATGTCTATCTCATGAGATATAAAATCTTCATCCAATGCATTGGAGGGAGATATTGGTCCCACCCATCTCATAATGATACCATTCTAATGTGTGCGACAAAATCATAAACCATACATCATAGCATAGCACATGTAATAACAATGGGAATCTTAAACATCGTGACATCAAAAACAATTCATATAAGATAAAAGAATTCATAAAAATAATTCCATCACAACATAATCAAATAAATTTAATAATAGGGATAAAAATAGAACTCTTTATTATCTTAGATGGAAAATAATTTTGATAAAACACTTGAACTCCATTCTCGAGGAAAATATTGTTTCTACTTCAAAAACACATTTACATTCTTAACATGTCATACAATTCTAAACTAAAAGAAGTTTATTAAAAATAAACATGAAATTATATAAAGGAAGCTTTGTGGAAATAATGTTTTAAAAATCCATTCATGCCCTAAAAACATTCTTCTCGTACTTTTTTCGGAAATATCAAAAATTACCTCGTACGAAAAACGACAAAAGATTCCTTTCATATCTCTTACTAAAAACACACCAAAGGGAAAAAATTGATTTAAACAATTGTAGGTGGATGGAAATAATATTATATATTGAGGAAACATGGATGTGGATTATAAAATACACCCCAGTAAATACCAAAGTATAAAAAATCTCGGATAAAAATGAGATTGTCATATTTCCCTTACCTTAGGTCTGATTTTTTTTCGTAAGTGTCCGAACCTCCTGTATAATGATTTAAATAATGTTATTGACTTATTCCAGAATCATACATAGTGTTATTATATCATATATGTTCATATTCATAGCTTCTTATTAGTAATATTTCATGACTACTTGTTATTCGGGTGTTTATTACTTTTTGTTATTAAGTGTGTTTTGTCGAATAAATAATTATACTTCTCTTTAGGTTATAGATAACTCATTTACAGAATGGTATTAGTGTAATATATATCATATTAATTAATTCAATTCATCTATATAATCATTATGCAATGAAGATCATGTATAACTAGTCGCATCACATCATGGAGACGGTATTCCGTATGTATGCACGAGCGATGATATCATTCCCATGATCGTGGAATTGTATTGGAGTGTATGTATACTATTTAAGAATCAATATCACTTTACAATAATCATATATAGTTTTTATTTACACCATTATACACATCCAAGTAAGGTGGTGGGGGAAAATAGATTACACCATGGCGCGAAGACGGTATTCCGTACGTATGGACGCGCGATGATTTCATTTTCCGTAGGATGGATAGATGGAGAAATAGGTTTGTTTCATAATTATAATAGCATATCAGTATATGAGTTATACTGATGTTATTACTTCATAATGAAACAACTAAATAAGAAGAAGTTGAAAAAGAAATAAAGATGAAAGAATCGGTAACTGGCATTACCTCTTCTTTGAAGCGCCTCTTTGAGGCCTCCTCTTAGGGCACTACAATTGGTCTTTTAACAATACCAGTACCTATATGATGTTTCTAGGAAATTGGGGAAGTGAAATTGGCAGGTATTGGCCGAGAATGAAGGCTGAAATTGGTGTGAGGAGAAGAGGGAGGATGTGCTCTTTTATAAGGGAGGAGAGGGGCACCTTTGGAAATATAAGAAATATTAGTTTATATTAAATCCGAAACCCACATAAAAACTTCCAAAATGACTCATATCTGAACATTAGATGAGATAGGGTTTTAATATCATCATCCAACAAAATTTAGTCACGTTAGGAATTTATTTTAAACATTATCAACTTGATTTATCCTTATTTGACCATTTAATTTTATTTGTGGTAATAATATTCTAAATTTTAAATTATAATAAATAATTACATAAGTGTTGTTAATTTTCCATAATTTGACCCTTTATGACATTTTAGACCATATAAATTTGAATTTATAATTTTTAAATATTTTTGTGATTTTTAAACAATTTTATAATATGTTATTTTTATAAAATAACAATAGTGTCATTTTTGACACTATTCATTTACTTTAATTTAAATAAAATATATACAGAAGATATGTTCTAACTAAAAGCTTTAAAAGATATATAAATTTTCATATAAATCTGTAAAATTAGTGGAGAACATTAAATAGTTCATATAATATTTAATATAAAACATTTAAAACCATTTATTTGATATTTTAATTAATAAAATAATTTCAACATCACTATTTTATCATAATTAATGATAATTATTTAATCCCTAAAAATTATAAATAATTTTTTATAATGTAGATACTTGTATTAGCTTTCTGGATACTATTCATTTTTTATGTTTCATTAAGTTTATCACTAAATTAAAATTATTATACTTATAAAATTTAAGAAAGTGACATGTTGTAACATTCTTTGGTTTTAATAATAATTAAATTATTTTCATGGAAAAAAGTCCATTAAATGAATCTAAACCGACCATTATGTGATAAGGTTAGACATTTAGTCATCAAATAGGATTTTGGGATGTGTTAGGGTAATTTAATAATCTTATATTTATGCTTAATTACCCGATTTACCTTTAACTATGGTAAATAAAATTTACCGTAGTAACTATTCATAATGCCCAAAAATAAAAAGTAGCCTATTAACATAATTTGGACCCACTGATTCTGAATATGGAATCCATTTTTCCAAATTCAACACATATAAGTTGCAATAATTAATTTAAAATATATCACGTTGTTAAGAAAACTGATTTTAGAAGTTAAAACATTACCAAAGATTTAATTGTTTTTACCTATGAATTCAATGTGATGTTAATGCTAATGACATACATTATATTAAATAGTAAAAATATATTCTATTTATACTTTAAAACCATTCAATATTATAACGTATCCATATAAATTATCTCAATGAAAAAAGTTGTTTTTAAAAAAAATTAGCGTATTTTTACTATTTATCATAATATGAAAGTTATCAGAAAAATATCAAAAATTTATCCAAAGTAAATTTTTATATCTTGATTCTAATGAAGAATTTTATTTTGTCAAATTTAACTTATAAACTTGTCAAAAACTAGATTTAATGTGGGTGTGCCATCAAAAGGCGGTAAAACTGCATTTTTTGAAAAATACTTCTTTTATCCAAAAAACAAATTTTGTTTTCATACCACATTCTAGAAAATGTATAAGTTGTATTAAAATGTTATAAAATTAAAAATTCAGTTAATAATATTCATAATGGCTAGTTTTAATAAAATTTTAATAGCATATCGTTGTTTAGTGAAACTCAGTATTGCGTACGACGCAAGCTATCGAGGAAGGTCGTGGTTGCGTGTAAAGCAAGCCAAGATAGTGTTTTGTGTAGTGAAAGATTCCTTTGATGATTTATATAACATAAAAACAAAATATTTCTCATAAAATTCTCTGGTGTTACACTAAAAGATGATTCCATCTAATAATTTTAACATAAAATAAAATATATGAAAATTTAGATTAATAAATTTTTGGAGAATATTATATAAATCTTGATGTTATTTTAATGAAAATATGGACATTGAATAAATCCTATTAGAGGGAAAACTCTAATATTTGATTTTTTAAGAGTAAGTCCCTTACATGTGACTTACGTGTTGATTTTCCACCAAAAAAGTTAAAAATGAAATAAAATACATATCAACAGAAAAATAAATATATCATAATAAAATATATGGTGCTTGAAATACTTATATGATATAATATTTAATATTTAAATCTGAAAAAAAATGATCTAGAAATATTATTAGATTATAACTTCAATCCCTTACCAAGTTTCTCTTCTCTGTTTAAAAAGTGTTCTAATAATATATAATGAATATAAATTTATTAAATACATTATTAAGATCCTTTTAGTTTTCTTATATAGTATTTTTTTCATTTTTTATCTAATTTGTGTTCATTCATTGAATAGTTCTTTATGATATCGAAAACATTATGCATGTCAAGTTACATTCTATAAAATTACATAGGTATATTTTTCTTGGATAATGGTGTCAATAAATGGTTTAATAATATCTAGAATGTTAATAAACTGATCAATATAATTATTATTCAATATATTCAAATTTTAATCTTCCTTTCATAGTGGTAATAAAATAGAATCACATTTCTTCATAGATGTGGTAGTCTACACAAACCCACAATAAACGTTCTCATTTTATAATTCTTGGAAATATAATATAGTATACTATTTCATACATTTATATAATCATAAATATTTCATTAATTTAATGTATTTTACATTAATTATAGTATTATAAACAACCATGTAAAGATGTAACGAAAAAATTAGACCACAATTTATAGATTTAGGCAGTACATATGCACCAGAAGGGTATACATTTTCCATATGATTAAAAGGAAGTGAAATATTCTTAAAACATAAGAATATTAACATCTCATTATATTGGTGATTTTGGAATCAAGATGCTAGTATATATATAATGGATTCTGAGGATGTATAAGAATATATAACCATTGAAATTGATGGGTAAGACGATTACATCTTCTTCGTGTGACTTTTTGGGACTTAAAATTATTCTTTTAGGGGAATGAATTACGATAATATAAAATGATATCAAATTATTTAAAGTAATATTGGAATGTTTTTGGGTAGGTATATTATGTTCTATATGGGTAATGTTTTTTTTGAATAAGTGAAGAAAAGAGATTCCCTTTTATAATTGAGGAGTGGGACACACATGGAATTTGATTTAATAGTGTTATTATATAATTTAAAATCATAGGGAAGAAAATTGTTATATAATTGAATATTATAAGGTTATAGTCATTATTAGATAAAATAATATTGTATAGTAAATAATGTTTTGTTATCATGTAGCCTTATCACATTATTAACAAACATTTTGACCCATTTTATACTTAACTATTTTGATGAATATTTACAATGGTTACTACTCATAATTTCTAAATATTATGTAAAAATTATTATAAAATATTAATTATTCAGGTTTTATATGTGGAATAATTTTTTATAAAATAAAATCATATATTTTTAGATGTTACTTTTAATATATGATTATTAAATGTGATGATAATATTTTTTTTTAAAATTTATATTTTAATCATAAAAATGATTGTATAAAAAAATAATATATAATGGTGAAATAATATTAGATAAATATAAATGATATTTTTTATCTAAATATAACATAAAATTAAAGTCTACCATTTCAATAATTGATTAAGAGAAAAGAACTAAAAATAATACATATTAGAATAAAACAATAGCTTTTATTTTAAAAATGTTAATCATATATTTCTACCATTAAATTTTATTACAATATAAAATATATTAATTCTTAAATAAATTTGTTTTTTATAAAAAAAGGTTTAAAACATTCATGTTTTTCTAACATATTAATAATTTCAAAAGAGATACAGTATTTTAAAAATTTTATTTTTGACTATTCACATGAAAATAAAAGATTTATCATAATTTTAATAGTAAAATATTAATATAATTTTTTTTATGAATTATATAATGGGATTTAGTTTATCGAAAAAAATGTATACAATTTTGGAGTTTTATTTATTAAATAAATATGTGTTCATTGTTTTATTGTTTCATTAAAAGGAAATAATTAAATAATATAATTAAATCTAGAACATTACATGTCATGGTTTGTATGGATGTATATACCTCCATATTCATGGAATAAATACCCATCATTCAATTATTCCAATTGAATTGGATGGCCTCATTACCCCTTCTCTCTTGTTTATGTTTACTTCTTACATTCACTTCGATTTTACCTTATTTATGAAACACTAACTGTTATGAGGTGTGGAATTTTGGGTTTTGAATTAGTTTAATAATACAGATATATATTAATAGGGCTATTGAGGCCATAATCATTCTCTTATTTTTCATTATCAGTTTAAAAATGATTTATTTCTAACAAGAAATAGGTAATTAATTATATGTAATTCTATTATAATTCATATCTAAAAATGATTGAGTGTTTTTAATATCATTTATGAGAAAATAAATATATATTTGATATCCATATTGTTCTTCCAGTTGGGTTTCACATGTTTTAATTCATAGAAAAAAAATTATTAATACATTTTTTTAAATATTTTGTCTATATTTAATTTTTATGATTTCCATGTTTTTTCAAAAAATTCTAATTGGATTTTGATTTGAAAATAGTATTTTAATGTGCTTATTAGAACACGATGAGATTGAATGATTTTATTTCATAAATTTTATAACATTTATACCAAATGTATGTGTGTTTTAAGATCATGTCATGTGGTTTTATGGATTGTTATCCCTTGAGATGTGTAAATGTGACTCATAGAGAAATGATTTTTTCAAATGGATTTCATTGGATGTTATCCTAGAATTAACATATTATAATACCCTTATGTATTGTTGTGATACACATTGTGGCCCCAAGGGTGATGTTTGATATTTATCTTTTAGCGTAAGATGATTTATTATATATAAAATTAAATTCAATTTTCATTCAACGTGGGAGTTGATGAGATGAGGTTTTATAGAAATTATATAAATATTTTTTATTCATTCCATGCTTCCATGAACTATTTATTTTTTAATTATTTTTATCGATATTATTGTAATCATGGTAACAAAAAATATGGTTTAGATGTCTTCTACACTATATTGGTGAGTAAAAACAAACTAGTTACCTCCTTAAGTAATTATCTATATTTGGCTATTATTATAGTGATCAGTTATCTTGAATAAGAATCTATGATTCTATTGTGGTTTTACATATGGTCTCAATGAGTGATTTAATGATCCACTTTGTATAGAATTCATTATAAGTCCAAGTTATTTTCCCATCATGAATTTTTAAAAATTTGATTGATTTTAAGGGATCCTTTTTCATGACTAATTAGTATCCCCTAGCCATTATTTTCTAAAATGAAACTATCTTATAGTTTTTTCCTTGTATTAAACCCCATTGTTTTCATGTTTCCATTTATACATGATTTAAAATTTGATATAATTTTTTGTTTATTTTGAAATTTCTTCTAATATATAATTATGTTTTATTTTTAAATTGATGGTGTAATTATTTTTATAATATTTCTTGAGAAATGATATTGGGAAAAATTGAAAATGAATTTTTTATGGAATTTTTACATTCCCACCTCTCAATGGGCGAATGAAATGTTAGCATAAATATATTTTTTTATTTTGGGGTTGATAATTTTTATTTTGAACCTAATATTCCACATTTCAAGTGATTCATTTTTATCATTTTTAATTGGGAATAAAATAATTTTTTTTATTATTTTCTTTATTCATGGTCATTTAGTTGTTTATATATATGTTTATAATATTTAAATTATTATCTATCAGTTGTTTTATTAATTTAATACAATAATATATTTTATTGAATAATATAGAGCGTGTTCCTCTGATTCCCTATACACATACTTATGAATTATTTTGTATATAGATACCATTTATTCTCGGATCATATGAATTGATTTTAGTTTTCATGTTCGTCTTCTTCCAATTATGGTTTTGGTTACCGTGAGTGATAGTGGTTCTTGTGGAGAAGTTTATGTGGAATCTAATGTTGCTTAATATTTTTAGTGAGGTTATATTTTTTACTTTGTCTAGTCATTGTATTTATTTATCTTTTGATTTATCATTTCTTGACATGTATATATGGCAGATAAAATATTTAGTTTTACTTTGTTGGTTGTTTATTTATGGTGCATCCTAGGTAAATAAATTAATAATAAATTTTATTTTTAATTAATATTTTATGAATTAAATATTAATTTTACCATAAAGGGGTTGGTATGTACTATGGCGTACCCAATACGCTACAACAAGTTTCTTTGAAATCTTACGTTTCACAATAATAATATAATATTAATATTTTAAATTGTTGTTAATGCCAAGCTTTTTGATTTGGAATAATGAATAGAAATAACAATAATATTATTATACATGTTTTTTAAATGTTTTTATATTTATTCAATAAAATTTATAGGGTCAAAATGTGAATGAATCTAATTTTAATCACAAAAATACTCTAATGTTATTTAAAATGTTGATTTATCATCATTTGATGGAGAACCCTTTTTAAATATAGTTTCTATCACTTTTAATTGTTCTATTTTCGAAAAAAATATTATTCTTTCGAATCAGGTGATCAAAATATAATTTTGATGAATTATTTGTTTTTTCTGATAAAGTACATTTTTTTGTAAATAGTGAAATTACTGTATTTTAATTTAAAACTACCATTTAATCTAATTTATTTATAGGGCTAGATTTTCATTATAATTTGTTTTAAAGTGTAATTATAATATATTTTTACCGTATAATCCAATGTTGGTCATTGGAATTAATTTCACTTGAAATTGTACATAATTAATTTTCAATCATTGGATTGTTATTATTTCTCATAAACATGCCTTTTGTTTTGACTGCAGGAATTTTTTAAATTAATATCTACCAGTTATGTGTTTTTAATTTGGAAAAATGGATTCCATATTTTGAATGAGTAGGTATATATTTATTAAATAGGTATCTTTTATTTTTATCCATTATGAATATTTACTTCAGTAAAGATTTTTTTACCATGGTTAAATAGTAAATATGGTAAATAAGGGTAATCAAGTATTACAATAATAATATAAAATTATCCTAACATGTCTCCAAATACTATTTATTTATACAATACTGACCATGGGAATCCTTGAGTCAATTTTTGGACCTCATGGGGCCACATGGGAGTTATAATGCCAACTTATTTTACTTAACTTAAATTAAAGACAAAAATGACATAAACAAATATCTTATATTAAATTAATTTTTACATAAATTTATATAAGTTATCATTTTGACTATAAATATTATTTGGAAGGTTAAAAATAATTCTTACATCATGGTAATTTTTTTATAGTTTTTAGACATCAAATAAATTAAATTATTTATTGCACAATAACGATGCAGTGTTTACCTCATTAATGAAATATTTAAATAAATAAGATTATAAATATTAAATTAATATCCAAAACCAATCCAATTCTAATTGGATGATTTTATTTCGACCATGATTCATCTTATCTATGACTTTAATAAGCTGTGGACATTTAGAAACCATAAATAATTATGTAATAAAATAATATTTTCACACATCCCTAAAGAGCCCCTCCTCCCTCTTATAAAAAGCCCCAACCTCTAATCCATTACTCACACCTCACAAGACCCTTGGCTCATCCATGACCTACCCAATTAATCTCCCTACATCCCTTTCCTCCTAGAATCCTTAATCTAGGCATAAGTCACATTAACAAACCCTTTTGGATCAAACCAATGGGAGTTACCCTAATTAAAGGTAACGTATTCTCTTAAGTTCTGTTGTTTTATTTCACTTCTACAACTCCCAAAACACTTTTTGTTAACTTATTTTATAATAAATCCAATATTCTAAATATACTAGGATTTTTTTTATGAGATTTATTCCAAATACACTTACACATACCAACATCTAATATGTATAGAACAAAATATTTTTGTGGATGAAAATCTAACACCTCGTGAAATGTTGATTGTATAATTAACTCATACCACCCTCACTGTGTCCATTATTATGGAAATGTATTTATATATGATAGATATTGTTTTTATTTTTTTCTTTATGATTCTTTATTTTTCATTTATAGCATACCTTTATGGTTTCCATTATGGGTAAACTCGATAATTTCATTTGAGGAAGTGCGGACTACCGCCCCTCAAAGTGATATGACTCGTTAATGCCATATGTGGGATGTATAAAGGATGGTGTTAGATATATTATATATAATATTATACTGGAAATATAATATACCTATGTATCATTATATTTTAATTCTATTAAAATAAGAAATATCAATGAAATTAGCATTAATTTGTACGCATGACTTAACGTCTCCATGAACAGTTTATTTTATTTATTATCTCTAAATATTTTGTACAATTATAAATAAATAAATATAATGGGTATATATGATATCTAAATTATGAATATCATTTTTGATATAATGGAAATTTGACCTCATGAACAAATTGTAATTCTAAGAAGTACATGATTGACTCAAGTATCAAATATCGACAAAACGAACATTATTATCATAAATGAATACACAATGTTTATAACATTGTAATAAAAGATATAAAAAGAATAATAAACTTTAAAAATGTTCCTATGAAAGTATAAATTAATTTTATTTTATTATTGAAGAGATTAAAGAAAAAAATGGGTCATATCAGACAAGAGGTAAGAGACTTCATCTCAATCACTTTTTATTGAGGCATATTTTATTTTAATATATTACTTTATTTTATACTCTATATATACACATTTTAATATTCATTTCTTTCAAAGGGAATATTTTTCTACATAGAGACTTACTAAACGACAAAAACAAGAATGTTTCTTTTTAATGTTAGCGGTGACAACGTCATTTTTTACTACCACAGGTATTATATGATATATGGCTTCCTTAACAAGAAATAATTTTTTTTAAAAGAATATAAATACCAAATACTCTTGTATGTATTTTGGTACTGAAATTTTTTTTATAATGGTTTTGTAATTTGAATATTTTTAAATTATATATTGTGATTGTAATGTAGAAATGTTATATTTCCTTTATGTTTTTTATATGCTACGAATATGTTATAGTTATTGGGAATTGTTTATGTATACAGGTGGTTACATGATATAACTAAGGTGGTTGAGCATGATATACCTCTCCAATGCATTGGGTAACATGATAGAGGTAAACATGAATTTTTTTTCTATGTGATTTAGGGAATATACTATGATTGGGATTCCAAATGTAACTCCCAACATAGATGTGATAGCTACATTGTAAGTATGAAATGTATGCCACAAGTTACCTTTATGATTTAATATTTCTATGTGTCATTCATAAATATTACGATTTCATGAGGTATGTTAATGAGATTATTTTATGTATTTAAAAATGTACTAATGTTTTGTTTCTTTGTTTTATAACCCTCACTATGATTTTATATGCTTATCCCATGTTTTGAAATGATTTTCACAGGAATTAAATATGAATAGGGTCAAGGATGGGTTCATGGAAAAGTCATGATGTCTAATACATGGAACTAGACTTCATTCATTTTTTTAACAGTTTTAATTTTTGTGAAAAAAATGGAAACTGAGTAGAAGTGTCTTCTTTGTAATACTTGAGATGTAATTTAATAGTTACAACCTATTTTTATAAAACTCTAATGTTAAAAATATCATCAATTTTAATTATTCATTTAATTCATTATGATGTAATGTTTTACGTCTAGGTCCTTATATTTGCTATCAGAGGTTGGTTTAGAAAACTTTAGAAGTGAGGATATTTTTTAATTAATATCCATAAATTAATTTATTGTAAGATTGATGTGATAGAGCATTTACATATTACCATGTTGCTTCACGTAAGATATTTATATTTTGTAAATGGATTTCTGGATATGAAACAGGGAAACTATGTTAGAACGACATCAGGAGGAAGACAACCGTCAAAATAAGCAACCTGAGATGGTCAAAATCAGAATAGAACAGTTTGTTTCAGTGATGGAATATTTGACTCAAGGTATAAATTTTGGTTGTATCCATGGACGAGATAAGCCAGATCAACCACAGAGGAAGATGTTAGTAGTGGATTATTTCATGAGGAAACATCCTCCATCATTAAGTTGATCATTTGACCCAGTTATATCAAAATGTTGTATTAAAGCATTAGAAAAGTATTTTGATGTTATTTGGTGTTTATAACATAAAAATGATAGTCTCGCTATTTACCGTCTTGAAAGAGAAGCTGATCTGTGGTGGTTGATTGTGAAAAATATCACGGATAGTGAGGAGATTGATCCTATTTATTGGAATAAATTCAAAGTTATTATTGTCGAGAAATATATTCCTATGGTGGTTTATCTTAGGATGGAAAACAATTTCTAGAATTGATTCAGGAGGATGACTTAGTGGTTTCTTATGAAAAAAAATTCACTCAACTGGATGGGTATGATCTAATTTTCATACGATTTCTTGATTGTAAAATCAATCATTCTTACTCAGGATTATGACAATTTATCAAGAGGATTTAGCTTCTATTTGGTTAAAAAGTTTTGAAAAAACTTTTTTGATGTGCAGAGAAGGTGGAAATGGAGTTTTCCGATTATCTGATGTTCATTGACAAACAATAGAATAAGAGGTCAAGGTGGCAAGAGAAAGGTATAAAATATTCAAAAAAGTATGATGGTATGAAATTAAAATTTACAGTTTGTGACAAATATGGTAAAAATCAGGATGTTGAATATCATTGGAGTTCTGGTAAGTGTTACCGATGTGGTGAAATGGGACATAATGATCATAATTTCAAGGAAAAAGATCAGGGAATTGGTAAGACAAAATATTATTTAAAATTAGTAAAATGTTTTAAATGTAATGAAATGGGACCTTATGAAAATGTGTGCCCAATGAAGAACCCAACTGAGGGAAATCCACCAGACTACAAGCAGAAAGGGGTGGTGAAGTCCTTTGCAACTACTTCCACAGATGATGGGCCATCAATTTATGTAGTATCAGGTACACTATTTGTTTGTTCAGATTATGCCAATGTGTTGTTTGATTCGGGGTCTACCAAATCGTCCGTTTCAGAAAATAATTCTAGTAAATTGGGAATTCCATCTCATGATATGAATCCAAATCATTTGTATGATATGGATTCAACAAGTTACCTTTATGATTTATGATGTCAATGTTTTATTCATAAATATTATGATTTCAGGAGGCATGTTAATGTGATTATGTTATGTATGAAATGAAGAACTAATGTTTTTATTCATTGTTTTATAAACCTTACTGAGATTTTTATACTGATCCCATGTTTTGAAATGATGTTCATGGGACAAAAAGATGAATAGTATCAAGGATGGGATTAAGGAAAAGTCATGATGTCTAAAACATGGAACTAGACATGAATCGTTTTTTGAAGATTTTTTATTTTTGTGAAAAAATGGAAACTGAGTAGAAGTGTCTAGTTTTTAATAATTGAGATGTAATGTAATAGTTATGGCCTAATTCTCTAAAACTATAAACCTAAAAATATAATAATTGTTAATTATTCATTTAATTCACGATTATGTAATTTTTTAAGGTTGGGTCCTTATAATTTACATTTATTTTTATTTGGAAATGTCATTTTTATTTTTCTAATTATTTGTTATGTATGGATGTCTAAAAAATATATATATATATCATTCTATAATCGTAGTATCTTTTAAATTTATTTTTGGATATTTTACATGGGTGAACATTTTTACAATCTTTCAATCCATGGGGATCATAAGATAACTTCATGCATATTGAACCTCTAGGTCATTTGACATGTTAAGTCAGTATCTGTTGCTCTATTAAAAATATTATCATTACCTAGATGGGGGGAGGGGGTTATTAAAAAACCTATTATTTATATTTTTTTTATTAATATTGATATTTGAATGATGGAATGTCAGGGGTTTTGGTGGGGAGGGTATTGTTTTTCCATTCTCTCCATTATATGTGAGATACCAGGGGTATTAAAAAAATTTATTTCAATATGATTAGTTTTTGGATTATGTTCTGATTTGGTGGTGATTTAAGACCCATTATATTTGTGTTGGTTTCAATGGGTGTTGTTCAAGGATGGTTTGGATTAGAATATAGATGTAATCATAGACATGATGTTTAAATTCAAGTAATGGAAAACAATATAGTGACTACACCTCTGATATTTGAAATATTTTTGGAACTATATTATAATGGGATCATAGACTATCAATACATTTGGTTATTTGGAAAATATTTCCCCATCATGTTTGGTTCCATCATATACACTTCATTATTCATTAAAGTTATTTATTGATTCCCATTATTGAGAAAAGTACCAAGGTGGCTCTTGAGAAATATTACTGATAATTGAATGCCTCATTTTGTGTGATTTTTGTGAAATTATTATTTTATGAAAATGTTGATTTAATATAAAAATAGTTTTAAATGAAAATATGGTGATTTCATGTCAAATATATGTTCTTTTTTAAAACAATAATTTAGATATGGGAGATTTTATTATAAAATCCAAAAAATAATATCGTTTTAAACCCAATTGATAAAATAATTCTTATTTTTTTTGAATCTTTTTGTGTTTAATTCCAATATGGGTCAATTTTTAAAGGTAAAATTAGAAGGTGTTAATAAATAAATAATTACATATTGATTATGAGAGTAATTATTTTTAAATGTATTATTTTGGATTCCAAAACAATAATTTTGTATTTCATTCAATTTTGAACCATTTATAGTTGTATAAATGGTTAATTAATTTTAAAAATTTTAAAACTAATAATTATTTTGTGTTGCACATTAAATTTTTAATGATATTAATTAATGAAATTATAATTTTTAATTATAAATAAATAAGAGAAAATTATTTCTTATATTTTTTATAAAAAACGAAAGGTTTTTCTAATTTGGCATGTTTATCCAAGATTACTTTTTAATTCAAATGATTTTTGAGAGACATTATGAATGGTTCATTGTTCAAAATTGAATCTATTTAATTTTCCCTTTTACTGACATTGATTTAGATTGATGTGATTTCAGAAACTTGTTTTGGGTTGGTTCCATGTTTATTATTTTTAATATAACACCTACAATATTTTATTAGGTTTTTAAATTTTAATTGTAGAAACATTCTTCTTCATGGATCATACCATATAGTAAATGGAGTCCTTGTTTTAGCATTAGACCAAGGTGGTTTATTGGTAAGTCATTTAACTATCCATGATAATGTTTTTTTCGTGTGTTTATTTTAATACTAATTTTGTTGGACTGTGTAAACTGGGTTATGTGATATTTTGTATACTAGTTAGATTAGGGAGGAACAATATTATAGGGTTTTCCAGTTATGAAATATCTTTGAGAAATTTCACAATGAGATTTGGGAAGTTGTGGAATTTTGGTATAGTTTGTTTGGATTTTTTGTTTCGTTACCTTTAGTTTATCTTATGTGAGCAATGGTTTTCATGTGATGTATATTTTTTGAGAGACATTCATGAGGATAGGTATTATGGATTGAAAATGAGGAACCTTACAATAGTTCATGGGTAACTATATTGTCTTATATAATCCAGTCAGACTATGGGAGCTACAGAGTTATGATTTTCAAATGAGAACATTTTGATCCCATTCTCTATGATCATGAACCAGTGTAACTTTATAATGTTGTTTCATAACCTAAGGTTTCATGAATTTTATTTCTTATTGGGGATTGTATTTAGATTTCTATTTTTTTCATTTTTTGGGATGTGATTTTTTTTCTATCCCATATTCGGTTAAATTCATATGATTTGGTTATTATTTAAATTATTTAATTTAGAATGACCTATTTATTATTAATTTTGTTTATTGGAATTTATGGGCTTTCATTGATGATGTTAAATATCATGGATGTTTTGGGTTTCACTATCCATAGAGAAGAAGTTGTATGACTACAGACAATTTTAATTGAATTATAAATGGAGAAGGGACCTATTCTCAGAATATATATTCAAATATAATCTTGATAGATGGTTTGGGATATATTCTCTTTTATTATTTCTTGATGTAAATTGAATAATCCATCATGTTATCTCGAGGATTAAATTTTAGGGGTAATTCTTTAGGTTCTAATTAATGTTTTCTTCTACATTTACATAATACTTTCTGGGAATAAATAGTGTAATGGTAGGGATATTTTTCACACCCCTCATTTAATGTGTTATTTAGTATTAATTTATTGTACATAATTTTGTGTCTTTAATGTCTTACTAATGTTTTTTATTTGTTTCAAAATTCTGGGGGTGTTATAGATCTCATCTATAAAATGATATTCCATGTGGTTCAGAGAACAAGACATGGTGGTATTCTAATATGGTTATATGAACCATGGTTCATATTAATACAACGTATTTTTTAAGGATTGTGATTTGTTTTAGGGATGTGAATTTTTTCTTAGATAAAGGAAGAATTATTTTTTTATCATTGAAGTGCAACATTGATAACGGTTTATCTGGTAACACCATGAATAGTGTAAAAGGGGAAATGACCTGTCTTCTTTTTTGTGGCCCCATGATCTATAGTCAAGAAACCATATAATTTTACATTAGGTGGGGGGTTCCCCGATTCATGGAATAAGTGACCACTTCATGTTAGTGCTTGCTAATTTGGATTGAAAATTGCATTGTTATAATAGTTTCCCATTATTTATCATATAAGGAATTTATCCCCTATCCTCCTATTCTCCCTATGTTTTATGCTAATATAGATACCAAGGGAGGTATATCACTGCAACTTCTTCAATTATAAGCCCATATTTCCTTCATTCAATGTTTATAAGAAGGGTAGTTTCAATTTTATATGTAATTTCATATCTTTTATTCTTGACCTGTATATTTTATATTTGACATGGAAACATAACACCCATGTGGAATACAATTGTGGCCTATGTGGGTATAATAATGGGGCTTTATAGATCTAGGTTTTATTTTGGTTTTCAATTTAATGATTTTTGTTTCATTATTAAAGGTAACTTTATTTTATTATTTTCCAATTTAAATTGTATGTTACCTCCATTCAACTCTTTTTTAATGTGATAAATTAAATTATTGAAATTCCCCAATAGATATCATGTCAATCTAAATATATAAGTAACTACCCTAAATTTATTTACATTGGGATTCAAGGTTTTTGATAATTTATATAATCTGAATTGTTATGGTTTTGTAAATATGGTTTCTACCATGATATTTTTTTGAAGGAAACAAAATTTATAAAATAATTAGGTGGATTTTGAATGAAAATTATGGATTTTAATGTGGTGTTTTGATCCATTTTAATTTTCAATGATTGGGTTTTATTAAAATAAATATTTATTTAAATGTGGTTTTTAGATTTTGTTATGCGATTTTGTGGGTTTTTTCTATTTTTATTATTTTAATGTGATTGTTATAAAATGTTTACTTCCAAATTTATTTCAAACCATTTTAACAATTAATTACTCAATATGATGTCTTATGGAATATAAAATGGATATTAAAACAAGGTTAGTTCGGAATGATTCTTTTAGAATTTTCTAATTTGATTATTTTATCACTAAGAGACCCAATTATGAGCCTATAATATGTTGTTATGTTGCATAATATTGAACTGAGGTGGTTATTTCAGATTGATCTTATATTATATTATGATTTGGAATGGAGGAAATGACATGGTCTATTTCACAATTTGGTGTAGGGGATGAGATTATTTTACTTCAAATTGTTTCATAATTATCAATTATTTTGATTGTTTTATGCAATTTTTATTAAAACCCACAATAAATTTCTTTTATTGCATTGTATTGAGATATGTATATGGTATGGATTTATAAAATTATATCATGGTGTTGAAAAAACATCTAGATTCATATGAATATTTCCACTTCCTTTGGGTTATTATTATATATCATAAAATGACTGAATGGGATGTCGAGATAGCTGTTTTGTTATGAAATAAGAGAATAGTGAGTTATTCACTACGATAATTCATACAATATTTATATAGATCCTAGGGAGTTATCCCTCGATATTGGTTCCCATTAAATATAATTTTATTTGATATTGTTACACAACATATTTGTATATCTTACACTTTATTTCCTCGAATGAATACATCGTTACGTTATTAATCAGTTATTATTCCCAAATGATGTCTTAGTTACCCTGCCAATTGTATTTAATTTAAAGCTAATTTTTGGTCTACATTTAAAAAATTCTGTTTTTTTGTAATTTTTTATTAATAACCTATAATATTAATTAATTTTTAATTATATTAGTTAGTATTTTTGGAAACTAAAGAAATATTATATGGTTTTTTATCAACTATCTTTTAATCAAAAAATTCAATGGTTTTTTGGTTATTTAAAATTAAAGAATTTTTTTTCATTTTTATTTCAAATGAAATATTTTAAAAAAAAATTCCATGTATTTATAAAGGCTTGTATTTTTTATTAATACAAAATTTATTAAGTATTTTTTCCTGAAATTTTTTATGATATTTTTTAATTTAAAACTTCATTTTTTAATCATAAGTTTATGATTGATTTTATGAGATATTTTGTGTTTTAAATTTCATAGAATCTATGGGTAATCCTAAAAGGAACGTTTTACTAACACCCTACATACATAGTGGTTTATGTGTATATATAAATCTCCCATGTTTTATTTTAGGATCCTAGATCGTAATTGTTGATTATATTTATACCATGGCCTATTGAGGGATATGTTGTTGGGGTGAGTGATCCAAGGATTTGTGGATATTTTTATGTTTCATTATTGTGTTTTTGTATTTGTGGAACTTGATATTATCATCCATTTCATCTAGAAACTATAATTGATTATCAATTTGATGAATATGATTTATATTTTTATCTGGGTTGGTTGTGTTATTTAAATTGAGATGATATGGTTTCTAATTTTTACTGTTCCTCATATTGATTCTCCATTAATATTTATTTGATAATTTTTTAGTTATGGATATCTAATTTAAAAACAGGCCATTGAAGATTCAATGTAGTTTATGATATTATTTAATATAATTATTTAAGGTTTAAATAATTCCCAAGTGAATATAAATGATAAAAAAGAACCATATGATGGACCTTAAGGTCGAGAATGATCTCTAGTCCTAGTTGTGTTGTAGCTCAGGTGACTTGTCTGGTTAGACCAAGTTAATTAATTATAATTCTAGATTCCAATATTAAATTTATGATGATCCATACATAAATGGGACATCCAAAATCCCCTATAGATTTAAATAAGGATTCCAGAACCACACCACGTTTCTTAACTAATATCAACTAATAGCTGCATACAAGTTGATAGATATGAAAAATAACAACTTGACGTTAATCTATATTTATTCTAACCCAGCATACATAGTCATTCCTACCAAATTATAATCCTCCATAATATTCTAGAAAAAATAAACATGTACATATACAAGTGATACCAATTACAAAGAAAACAATTATGGTATACAAATAAAACAATAAAACCCAACATGGGTATTCAGTTATGGATTGATTCTAATATTCTAGAAAAAATTCCCATTTCATCAACATTAAAAATTTTAATATTATAAAATTTATATGAAATGAATAAATTATGGGAGGTAAATTGGGAAACATGTTCCACACACACATAGATACATGAGATAAAATTAATTGAATGAATAAAAATATGGACCTCATGTGTTAACCAATACATTCCGAAACGTCACTCAACATACATCATTAAATTCTAGATGATATTTCATTGGAAACTAATGCATATAAAATCATGAATTATTCCTTATTAATTAATTAATGATCTTATAGTATGTTCCCTATCACATTAAAAAATAATCCCTAGACTACACACTCTCGATTTGGGATGTTTATATAATAAGTCACATACCATGAAGTGTTCCCAAAATCACATTCTCACTCACAGTTTTTCATATATAAAATAAGGGCCACTGCCTTCTGACTCAATGTAGGGTCACATATCACATCATGGAAACCATCATTATTCAAATGGTGAGATTCTATATCACATCTTAAACAATACAGTCTCACTAATGGCAGTGTTAAGTACCATATTTTGATAGCTTCCCTCTATTTATTGGTAGGTTCCTATATAATATTTTTATCACTACCTTAACACTCATTATTGGTTCCCATGTGATAACCTTAATCTACCAATTCCTCATGTTGGATGGGGAGGAAACAACAATTCTCAAAAAATCACAAAAAATGTAGTAATAAAAATGAACAATAACTGTCAAAAATGAAATAGTAATACAAAAGTGAAACTGAATCATATCGATAGTTTTTTCATAACTGATTCTAATTGAATCAAATAGTGAGATAATTTATAACACCATTAATAAAAATCACTTCATGAACCCATGGAAATTCAATGGTTATATAATTATATTTATTATAATTCTTATAAAATTCACAAAATTAATGATAATAAATAATATGGTTCTTACACCGTAAACATAATGAGAATACGCTTTAGTCCTCATTTTCCCCAATCATTCAATGAATGGATTCCAGATAAACACCCTTAATCATATGGAGGTAAAAACATTATACTCACATATCTATGTCATTACAGAAAAATAATTGTTATACACTAAATATTATTATATTTGAAAATGGATCTGATTAGTCATATCTCTTATAGATATTTTACAAGTCCCATTTGTGAGAGGATTCACAATGAACCAATGGGTAATGGATATTACTTTTTATAGAGTAGTTTAATTTTAATTTTCACTAAATGATAAATAATGATCAATTTTTTATGAAATACGTTTTATTAAATAAAACATATAATACAATACAAAAATTATTAACTTTCTAAAACAATAAATCATGTGAATAAAGGTTTAAAATGGTTTTAATGATGTTTATTTGTAAATATTTTATAAACATGTGTATTTTTCAAGAAATAAAGTGTAATTGGAAATGTTCAAGTTTGGTTTGGACTATAATTTTCATAATGGATGGAGATAATAATAATAGATAAAATAGAAAATTAATTTTTTTTATAATATATAATTAATTATCCTTGAAAAAGAAAAAATGATTAATATGTAAAACTTGGAGTGATGAATAGAAATATTCCAATGACATGTAAAACAATTTAATATTTTGGGAAATCATATTTTAAAACCCATACCATAAAAAAGGATATAAAGTTTCCATTTTAAAATTAGTTATGATATATAAAATTGTCACATGTATTAATCCGAAGTTGAGATCATGTAATTAAATGAAAAAATTATGAGGATGAAAAATATGGAAATACAGTAAATATATCATTGAGAATTAATGAGTGGTATTCTTAACATCATTAAACATTTATTTGAGACACTATTAGAAAAATATTATAATTCGAATGGGTAAATGTATCTCACATATATTAATATATAAATTAAAAATATATATGTGAAATGTAATGATAAAAAATGTGGATTAGATGGTTATATCCAAATAGAGAATTTATTAATATACGAAAAATAATTTGAGTTGGGAAACCGATAATATCTTGAGTAAAATTAAAATGAAAATCATTGAATGAAAAATTGATAGAAATTAATCATTTTAATCTATAAAAAAATAAAATTCATTATATAGTATAAAAATAGGGATTATATGTGATATATAAAATTAAATTGGTTCGTAACAAGAAATGTGTATCCGGATATAGTAATTGATTTCAAGATACCCTTTTAGGTATCATAATCATTGAGGATAGAATAATTTCATATTTAATATATATGGTATAAATAAAAAACCATATATAATTATGAGTAATCAAAACATAAATTATTCATTAGGTTGAATAAAGGAAAACATTGGACATTATATTTCAATATTAATGTTTGGAATTCAATTAAAAAATTCTGAAATTATTTTTATGTCCAAGATATTTTTTTTATTCTTATGTATTGAAATAGGTAGGTGTTTCTATAAGATAAAAATGAATCCCTTTTTTTCAATTGTGGTTTGTTTCTCATTATCCTTATAATAAAAGGGTATCCCATATCTTCCATTATCATAATATTGAATCTAATGTTGACTTTTCCAATAACCATTTGTTTAAATTAAATTTACATGAATTGATACATTTTTCTTAGGGATTAAAATTTCCTTGTTTTATTAATATATCATAATGGGTTAAATTTCATATGGGATTTTCCAATCATGGAAATGTCATGGAATATATATCAAAAGTGTTTTTCCATCCAAAATATTAAATGCAGTTTGAAGTGTATTATATGATGTAAATTCATATAAACATATATTATAAAGGATTAATACAATTGGAATAAAATAATAAAACCACTAGATGCTTAATTATTACATTAACATCTTGTTATCATGGTGATGGTTTATTGTTATTATATTTTCTACTAGGTAAAAATCGTTTTTTAAAAAATAAATAAATTTGAAAACAATAATTAAAAATTGGTGATATGTGTTCATTATTCCACCTCATTATTTAAACTCACCTTAGTATTTTTGGATTCCTAAGCTATTAATTGTTACTATATTTATAAATATTCAACATGCATATCATCCCTATTAGAGTCTAGATTTGTGGATTTATTTTAGTAATAACCATCTTTTCCAAATTTAATACATTAATCTATTGATGATACATTAATATGAACCCTATTTTCTTTTATCTTTTACATTGAGATAATTATTTTTTCGTGAGAATTAGTTTCTCGATTCCAACATTTATGATATATAAAACATATCTTATATCTTTTTTGAATATTTCCATGGTGATTATTAATATTTGTATAACATGTATAAATTTTAATGTTCATATCGTTATCCATTTAATCATATGGGAATCCATGGGACTCCATTATTTTATTCCTTGGTATATTAGAATCTAAAATATGTCATTATTTTTAATAATATGTCTTGATAGCTAGTATTGTACAGTGAAAAGGTTCTCAATTCATTTATTATCCCATTTGGTTTGTAAATATAAAAACATCTACATTTTCAGTAGAATAAATTAAAAAACTATTTTCATAATGCTTTAGAAGATACTAAATAAAAATTTAATGTACTACTAACAGATGAATAATTAACACAATAAAATAGATATTATATGATAACTATAAGAAATATTCAACCAAAAAATAAAAAACATTTCATTATCACATTAGTATAAATTTAATCCTAAATAAATCTGAATTTAATATATTATTATTTGTGTCACGACCTGTCGCCCCGGGGCCTGTTTTGTGACTACCCCAAAACCATATTCCATAGGACATTGGTCAGAAACTAGCACCAAAAGTAATATCCAAAAAAGGGAAGGCATTTATTTTAAACCTGTACGCACACATAGACCATACTACAGTAAATAAAAAATAAAACTGGGATACCAACAACAAGTATGTCACACAATGTAGAAACCACACAAGTAATGGTGAAACTGAAATAAAAAATGGGAAGAATACATATCCAAGTGAAAATTAATGTACATTAAAAAGAAAGTACAGACATTGAGGTCTTTTTCTAAGGATCCTACATGAAGGGTAGGTAAGAATCACTATCAAAAGTCACTTAATCATACTACATTTTTGATCCAACCCTGAGCACCACCTGACCTTGGTTCACCATAATGATAGTCAAATTTGTTCATCATCTCTGCAAGACAAAACAGGTGTGGGAAAGACTGTGCCGGGGTTAGAAAAAAAATACTTGGAAGGGACCCCAAAAGAAACATAGGGATCATAAAATTCCAGAATGTAAATCACAAAATAATTCTAAATAATAGTTTCATTAGAGTCGGCTCGACATAGGTAAAACATTAATTGTAGATAGAAAAAACAACAATTGAAAACAATGAACATCAATCACAAAAAAAGTCACATGTCCATATTGAGTCCTTTAGTATTTATAGGAAACATAGACATAATTAAGAGTTTATTAATAAATTATCTCTAACAGTTGAGTCATAGAGTCTTCACGGGTAGCTGAGTCAGAATGTCTCTTTGATATTTGAGTTATGGAGTCTCGCTGGGTTGTTGAGCCATGAAGTCTTGCTGATAGATGAGTCACTATCTCTCACAGATAGCTGAGTCGTAGAGACTTATAGGGTAACTGAGTAATGAGGGCTCACTGATATATGAGTCATGGATTCTCGTTGTGTAGCTGAGTCATGAAGTCTCAATGATAGTTGAGTCAAGAAGTCAGGATGATTGCTAAGTTGTAGAGTCTTGTTGGGTCAACGTCCTTGAAATATTACTTAATGGGCTTAATATGGACCACCTCATCATGTGGATCACAATTCCATAGCTGATGTGTCAATCAAACACATGGTCTAGGAGATATTCTTTTTTTTAACAAGGGGCGGTTGCATCTGGGCCTGATCCGACTGGTTTGGACTGACCCGACCAACCACACCCGGGGTCCCACATGACCCGATCTTGTATGTCTGTCCCATTAGGCCTCACTAGACCCATTTGAAGTTAGTCATGGGTCCAGTCTACTTGGTCACCCAGTGACCAGAATTTATATGGCCCGGTCCACACTTCTGGGCCGATCTATTTTTCTAGTACAAGCCCCCGCATGGCCAAACATGATCATGGAATCCCAGTCAGCTAAAGCAAACCAGCATGAAAATTTAGTCATGGATTCTACTGGCCCAGATCGGCCCATTGGACAAGAAGGTTCCATTCAACATGGACCAGCTCGGCCAGTTTGGTTGGGGCATGCTCGACCGGTGAGCAGGTCGTCCCTCTTACCACCACAAGGCATACAGGGAGCAAGTCGCCCCTCCAACGTGGCACGATGTTAGCTCAGTGTCTAGCTAGCTGATGTGGATAATGATCTGCAGCCTCCCTCTTCTCCATGGTGTGCACCGAGCGGGAAACCTCTGGCTACTAGTCCCACGTGAAGCACCCTAGGTTCACCACATCTTGCCTCTGGGCTCTACCGCAGGCTGCAGCGCCCGTGGTGCCGTGCTGGAAGAACCTTATACGGGCCACTGATTCAAATATGGTGGTCTGATAATATATTCTTTTTCAATTTTGGTCATCTTTGGTCACCACCATCACATAAACAAGATATTATTCACCTTTACTATATTTAAATGATACATCCATGAATAAAACACAAGTAGAGGGGCTCGATCCTTGTTTGTGTAGACCCACTCCCTCCACGAAAGATGTATAAAAAGTTAGGGGTGGCTTGGGATCAAATTTCTATCAAAAATAAGTTAATCCCTCTATATAGGTCCCATGAAGAAAACCCTCCTATATAAATGCACAATCCTCAGATCAACCTGTTCGTAGGTTGATAATTTTTTGTTGCTTTTATAATAATGAACTGAAAAACTCATGCATAATAAAAACCCTTACTTGGATTGAGGATCTTTCAATGAAGAGGGATGAAGCTCTAAGCCTTCATCAATCCTTAATCCATTAGCATTTTTTGTCATTTTTTTTCTCTAAAATACTTCACATTAGAGTTCTTCAATCACGGACTTGATGACGTTTGTCAATGGAATTCGTCATCGTAGAGAGAGAGATAGACAGATGGTGAGTAACCACGTTTGTTAGAGAATTTCCCAGCGTTGTTTCCCAAGTCTGGATCCTTGTTTAATTAAAGGAGAGAAATTCATTTTTCATTTCCAAATTGTCTCATTAGTGAGGTTCATTAATGAATCAGTGTATTCTTTCCACTACACCATATCATTGATTGGTTGTTGTGTTGCAGTGGAAACAGTTTGAGAAAAATAAATATTTATGTTTATTTTATTTGTCACTAAAAGTCCAAAAATTACAATTTCATTACGGACCATTATGGTCCAAGTTTTGTTTTTTCTAGGTGAATCCATGAATTTGAATTTCAATGGTGCCTTATGATTTGTGATCTGAGTTCTAGACTAATAGTTAGAAAAACCCCGCTTGCACGTTTACTTAAATGAATTTAAAAAGATCAAAATTCAGTTTCAGGCTCGTCGGGCCTCAGAATCACATGCTTCCAAAGTTTGTGGTCTCAAAATAAATACATATAATTTAAAAAATATATATGAAATTTATGGCTCATTAAATTCTCCCCAACTCAGGGCTTCACATCTTCTTAATCCAAAAAAAGGATAAATAAAAAAATGGGGTGTACTGAGCACAAATCCCCCCCCCAATGCTTTCACATACTCTCTTGGAAGTTCATGTTCTTACACTGAACGTGCACCAGTGGAATATATTATCCACAAAGGAAATGATCCTATCAATCCTCTATATCCACTGGAAACTCCACAATCATTGACACAATTTCAATGTCCAACTGGGCTCACTCGATGAGGTGTGATGGATTGTGAACGTGCCTCTTCAATTATGACACCTAGAAAACATCATGTACTAGGTATATATATGGGGGAAGATAAAGGCAGCACACCACCATGACAACTCCACTTAGAATTTGAAAGTGTATTATAAAACTCCTAGATAACTAGCCTCTACTGCAAAATCTCTCCAATCCTCGTTGGTTTCAGAATCTATTGAAAACATGGTCTCCTTCCACAAACTCCAAGGGCCTCTATCTCTTATCATCAAAAGATTTATTCCTACTCTATGACGCCCTCATATCCTCCTAGATGATCTGTACCTTCTTAGTGGTTGCCCATACCATCTCCGGACCCATTAGTGCTGACTCTCCAAGGTTTGTCTAGCATAGGGGTGATCCACAAGGCTTATCATACAAGGCCTCAAATGGTGACATGAAAAAGGTGGACTGATATCTGTTCTAGTGCACAAATTCCACCTGTGGTATGTGGTCCTCCAAACTTTGGAATTAATCGATGAAAAAGGCATGAAGCATGTCCTCCATGTTCTAAATGGTTCACTCTATATGACCATATGGCTCGTACTGTTGGGTTGTGGTCAAGCATATGTGATCCAGTCAATGATTACCCAAATAGAATCATGGCCCTAGGATGTTCAAGTTAACTCCATCACAATTCCCATTGAGATACAATACCACTTAAATTATAGTACCTAAAGTCGATGTACCAAGCCTGTTGGGACCTTATGCTTATCCTCACCTGCTGACAAGTGAGGCATCATGAAGTGAACTCTACACTGCTTTCTTCATCCCTTGAAACCAGTATTAATGTCGGAGTTCCTAGTTCATCATCTCAAAACCAGGATTTATCTCCAAAAATAATTTATGGAACTTTTCAACACCTCCTCCCATAACATCACATGTACTATGGTGCATCCTCTGAAAAGGATGATGTGCTCCCCAACTATTGAATACCCATTAGGATCCTGTCCTGATGATATATGAGAACATCAGGCCTCAGAGTCAATATCCAAAAGATTTTCCATCCCGACTCACTCTATTAGTGGAGGAGTGGTAGTCATTGAAATAAGGTAAGTTAATCCATCATCATCCATGAAAGATATTTTCTTCACGTCTAGCTGCTCTGTCGCCTCAATGTAGCTGTAAACTAGACCTCATGCAGAGCCTACCTAACACATGTTCCCATTCTTAGGAGTATAAACTATTTTTAATTCATATTCCAAGAGGAACTCCATAAATCATCACTTTTTCAATATTTTTCATTCTATAAGAAGATATACTTGAGACTCTTATGGTAAGAGTAGACGGTAAACCATTCACCTATAAAGTATTGTCACCACATCTTCAAGGAGGAGACCATTGCTACTTACTATAGGTCATGGTTCTTGTAGTTCTTCTCATGATGCCTCAACTGATGTGATCTCTATGTGATCACTACTCTATCCTACATCAGGACACAGCCCAGTCTGGTCCCTAACGCTTCACAGAATACCTCATACCCAACACCCTCTTCTGAAAGTATGATGATCGGGAAACTCGTTAGTCTCCGACTCAGCTCTAGGAAACTCGGATGCCACTTAATTGTCCACATGAAGTCATTCCCCTTCTATTTCAATGCTGATAAATGTGATTTAACTATGTAAATGTCAGGAACAAACCATCAAAAGTATCCTACCAACCCCAATAAACTATGCACCTCGATAATTCTCTTAGTTGGATCCAAAGCAAAAACATCCTCTATCTTCACTAGATCTACTACAACTCCAGCCTCTGAGATGACGGGTCCCAAAAGTGGACCTCTCGATTCTATAATTGGCACATTGAGAGATTACCCAAAATCTGGTTCTTTCATAGTGTATCTAGGACAATTCATTGGTGTGTAGCATGCTCCGCCTTGGACAGCATGTATACCAAGATGTCTACAATGAATACCACCCAAAAAATATTGAGGTAAGACTCGAAGATACTATTCATAAGACCATGAACAACTATAGGGAATTGATAATGCCGATGGGAATCACAAAGTACTCATAGTGGATACACCAACATCTGAAGGCTTTATTTGCTACATCCCCATCCCATACCCAAAGCTGATGACAACCTGGCTTGATGAATATCATTGAGAACCATCTCACACACTTCAGATGATCAATTAATTTATCTATCCTTGACAGTGGATACATGTTCTTCACAGTCACCTGGCACAAGTGCCGAGTTTCCACGTATAGATGCAATATCACTTATTTCTTCTTGTAAAACAACATTGGGGAAGCCAATGGTGAAATGCTATGTGTTACGAACACCTTCTACTGAATATTCCTCCATTTGTACCATCAATTCATGAGGCTCTGTGGGACCTATCACATATTAATATGTTGATATAAATTTTTTCCCAGAGTATAAATTGATATAGAATCCTACCTCTCTTCTCGGAGGTAGTCGTGGAGCATCCTCAGGAAAGACATCCCCATACTCCTCTACCACTGTATGAAAACTCGGACTCCTCTCATCCACCAAACTCAGGGTTTGGCTAGCCAAATGGTGAGTGATCAGTTGAAACATCCTCTGAGGAAGTCTTTCCAATGTTGGAAAAGATCCCCTCTCAGCAGTTAAGGAAACACAGGTCACATTCTTGTGGAAACACCACACTTTGTGCCTAATATAAGCGATATGAGAATGAACTGTAGATAACTAGTCTATACCAAAAATTATGTTGTAAGGCCTCAACACAACTACAATGAGATATCACCTAAATCTATCGCCTCCAATAAAAGGCTCACACTACCAGAACCAATGTGTAATCATTGAATCCCTTCCTGTTGGATTCTCTAATCGTGTGGATAAAGCCAATGGATCGACCAAAATCTATGATCCTCGAACGAGGTAGTGGCAAGAAAAAAGTTAGTGACACCTGTTTCTATTAGAACAACTGCTAATGTGGAGTTGACACAGATCATACATATAATCATCCCTAGATTACCATGGTCATAGGCCTCCATCACCTGATTCTAGCTCTACCCATATCCATATGCTCCTGGAGCTCATGGTGGATCGTCTAGGGGTGGTGGTGGTTGTAGTACCTCATATCTTCTCCCACCATTTTCCACTATTCATACTCCCCTGTAATGTCCACCTCTTTATGGACCATCCTATTCAAATATATGAATCAACATTGGAAGTCCCTCAACCGCCTACTGATATTCGGAAAGGAGGGTTGGGCAGTATCAAGCTATGTGCCCCTACCCTCCGCATGTGAAGCACAACTTGTTAATCAACTGGTTTTCACTAACTTTGGGGCCTCGTATGACCAATCCATTATCACAAGGTAATCTTTTATATGGTATGGTACTATTGGACCCTTAATCTTATATTGGATGCTCATTACTGAGGACACATCTACTTGTCGTCTGGTGGTCACTCTCATATTTAGCACCTGTTCTGCGATGAATTTCTTTACTAGAAGAGCTCTCTCCGGCACACCAGCCTGCATAGGGATGCTGAGAGAGATCATTGATGCACTGATCTGGCATATAAGACTCTGCTCAATTGTTTGGGCCTTGAAGAAATGGTCTTGACCCATATCAGAAGAGTATCAAGAGATGTCTGCGAACCTCTCAATGTACTTGGGCATGGTAGGGCTACTCCATCCTAAGTGGAAGAGCTCCTATATGTATACTAAGTGCAAGGTCACAAGGAATAAATCCTCCTTGAAAAGTTATTATAGTCTTCATAAGAGAGGGTTACCTATATTTCCATATTTAGTGTCAAGATTTATCATATCATTACAGCAACCTATATAAGGATTGAGACTTGAAGTGTCATCTGGTTTGAAGTTGTCCTAACCTAGAGTAAAACTCTAAGCACCACCTATAACCAATCCACAGGTGCTTGAGGATTTGTATCACTTGAAACCTCAGTGTTCTTTTCCTCTGGAACTCATGTAATTCTCTTAGTCGGTGTTCATCCTATTCCGGTAAGGTTGGTAAAAACTGAAGCTCAATTCGTGGTACTGCCTCTACTACACCGCCTGGGGGTTCCATCTCTGGAACTGGTCCATGTACCTTTTCTTTGGTGCTTAGGGGACTGTCATTTTGATCCTATAATAGGATCTTAGATGGTTTTCAACATGTTGGACTCCTGAGAGAAATCAATTTTTTCTACAGTTAGTTAATTATACCTGTTGATCTAACTCTAACTCAAAGAAATATTTAATAACATTTTAAAGACACAAGCAATCAGTGTTTTCATGTGATTATTCAGAAAGAAAAATTTTGGACCTTGGTTTATGAATACCTCAGCCACTGCACCAATAGTTTACTACCTAAATCTGAAAGTCAAACCCCAAACATTTATCATTGGTTCCCTAAAATAAAACAATATAATCTTGGTCTTTGTGGATGAAATGACCACCTCAAATATCAATATATCATGACCTATCCTCTGGGACCCGTGCCATGACAACCCCAATATCTCCTTCCATACTCCAAGGGCTAGAAATAAACAAAAAACAGCATATCCAAAAAATGGAAGTCATTTATTTTATTCCCATACCAACACACACAACTGATATTGTGGAATGTAAAACTGAAATTGGGAAACCAAAAACAATTATGTCACACCAGGAAGAATCCACACAAGTAATGGTAAAACTGAGACGAAATATGGGCTAGAATTCAAACCCAACTAAAAATGAAACTAAAATAAAAAGGAAGTACAAGATCTGGACTTCGTCTGCCAAGGTTCTAACCTGAAGGGTTGGTATAGCTCACTATCATATGTCGCTGAAGTGATATGTGTCTATCTATCCACCATTGAGATTCACCTGGACCTGGATCACGAAGATCCTAGTCAAAGATGTATGTCATCTACATAGGACACAATAGATGCGGGTGAAGCCCGTGTTGGGATGATCATAATAATACTAAGTGGGGACCCCCAAACAAACCCTTGTGTCACAGAATTTCACAAAGGAAATCACAAAAGTATGTAAAAAGTAGAGTTTCACTAGAATAAGATCGACATATGTATAACATCAAGTGTTGATAGCAAAACCAAATGTTGAAAACAATGAACATGAATCTATGCAAAGGCACTCATCCTCAAAGAGTCCATTAGGATAGCTAGGTCATCTAATCCAAATAAGTATATGATTAATGAAGTATCACTGATATGTGAGTCATAGAGTCTCAATGGAAAGCTGAGTGATGATGTCCCACTGATAGATGAGTCACAGAGCCTCGCTATGTAGCTGAGTCACGAAGTCACTCTGAAAGATGAGTTATGGATTCTCGTTGGGTAGCTGAGTGAGGTAGTCTCACTGATAACTAAGTGAAGAAGTTTCTATAATAGCAACATTCTGATGTCTCAATGGGTCTCTGAGTCAGGATGTATTTATAATAGGTGAGTCATAGTGTCTTGCGGGGTTGATAAATCATGGAGTATCACTGATAGCTGACTCATGAAGTCTCATAGATAGTTCTGTTTTTGGGTCTCACTGAGTAAAAATATATATAATCATACCTATAGGAAATCATAAGTACATCTTGTCACATGCGTCCCAATTCTGTAGATGGCGCTTCAATCAGATGCATGGTCTGTGAGTTATGCATCCTTCTGTAAAAATGGGTCTGTTGCATCCGGGCCCAGTTCGACTGGTTCGGACCGACCCAACTGACCTGAACCAAGGCCCCACATGACCCAATCATCTCATTCTATCCCATTAGGCCTCACTGTATGTAGATGTGGTTGGCCATGGGTCTAGTATACATGGCCACCCAGTGTTTTGAATTTATCTAGCCCGATATGCACTAGCGGGCCGATCTCTTTTCCCAGCTCAGGCCATCATGCAGTCTGGCATTATCCCGTCATCCCAGTATGCTCAAGTGGAAAGACTCAAAAAATTTAGTCAAGCCACTCAAGAGGCCCATTGTTACGGCTCGGGTAAGCTTATTGGGCTGCCTGGTTCGGTGGGTCGGCCAGTTCAGTTGGTCCGATTTAGCTGGGACTGGCTCCGCTTAGCCGGTTGGATGTGGGTGGAATGACAACCGGCAGCCCCCTTAATAGCTAGCGGCCCTTAGGGAGTTGGTTTCTCATCCTATCTGGCACCATTATGGAGTCACGTATAACTGGTCGTGGCCTACCCCTTCAATGTGGTGCGCACCGAGCCCCTCACCTCCGCCGTCATGGTCAGTATTGGTCAACCTCTTTTCCAACACACGGGGCCCAGGGGGAGTTACCTACTGCCTGAGGCTGCCACCGCATGCCACTGGGATTCTAGTGGAACCTTCTGCGGGCCACTAGGTCCCCATAAGAGGTCTTATCATAGATAATCTTGTGCCTTTAGGCCTCTCTGATCACCTACATCACTTCTATAACCTTGTATTCACCTGGCTGCCAGTTTGAGAATGTGGCCACCAAGAACGCATAGGTGAAGGGTAATGTGACTTTTTCATGATGGCCCATTACCTCCGCATTAGATGAATGAAAACCCATGAGATTCATGGGATCACATTTATATCCAAATTAATTCAATCCCACTAATAAAACCTAATAAGAACCCCTTCCCTCAAGAATTCATGATCCGGTGGATCAACCTGTTCATGATATGATCTCTGTTCATCATATTTTTAATAATCGGTAGGAAAATAAAGCACATAGATAACCCCTACATGGATTGATAATTATTCGCTGATGAGGGGTGAAGATCTGATCCATCATGAATCATTGATCTCTTAGGATTCTTCGGTGTTCGTCGTCTCTAAAATCACTCCCACGAGCCTTCGTCGATCCTTGATTCGATGGTGTTTGTCAATGGAGTTCATCTTCAGAGAGAGAGAGAGGATTCAAATTTGTCAGAGAATTTCCCAGAAATTTTTCCAACTCTAGATCCTTGTTTATATAATGGAATAATATTCATTATGTGTCATAATGATATGTATTTAATGAGTTTCATTAATCATTCATCATCACCTCGTCGTTGCACTATAGTGTTGACTGGTCATTGTGTTTCAAGAGAAACAGTTTGTAAAAAATAATCTTTTATTTGTATTGTATTTTTAACGAAATGTCTAAAATTTATAATTTCTGTAAGACCCTTCCTAGTTGATGTAATTTTCTTTTATGGAGAATCCTAGCATTTCGAGTTCAATAGTGCCCTCTTTTTTTGATCTGAACAAATATTTAAAAGTTTTACAAAACTCGCTTGCAGGTTTACTTAAACGAACATAAAAACGTACAAAATTCAGTTCCAGGTTAACCAGGCCTTAGAATCACATGTCTTCAAATCAAGTGGTATCAAACTAATTCAAAAAAATTTAAAAAAATTTATATACCGAATTTCGGGGACATTATAATTTGGGCTTGGTTATCAAATATTCCATAAGAAGATTGATCATAATAAATCCATCATAATTCTTTGTAAATAAAATTTGACTCAGCAAAACAAATTTCTTAAGAGATTATAGAGAGGTGGGTAATCTTATTCCCACACATTGTGCCCCATTTTGATTTTTTATTTGAAAATAAAAATCCATTTTTTAGGTGATTACCCCAAGGTGTATCAATTATAGTGCTTTATCTACAGTCCAGATACATGAAATGTATTTAATTTCTAGGGGAACTATAAAACCTCTAATTTTATAAAACATTTTGATAATATAAAATACATAGATATATACCATAAAAATTTCCCTTGTATTTTCACTACATATATCTTATCTAGCACGTTAAATATTCATTATTATATGAACTATGTATGGTTCTCTCTATATGATACATATAAAGGCAAGCCATAACTTATCAACCATTAAATTATCATCAACTAACATCCTATTCTCCAATGATATCTAAACCCTATTATAATACCTATAATGAATCCCAATATATTTTACCATCTAAATTAGAAACCATAAATTATTTATTTAATTACATTACATTCAATAGAATTTTTAGGATTTTAATAATAGATAATAATGAAAAAAATAACATATATGATACCTTTATAATATACTATTATCCTTACCCACTATTTAATAAGCTATATATGCCATAAAAAGTCTCTAACATCTTCCAAAAATTATCCACATAAGGCAAACTTTTAGATATATCTTCCAATTATTTTTCATCATGTCATTTTGAAATAAAAATATAAGAAATGGTTGGTTCTGAAATACATAGTTAAGGTAAAGATAAGTCATGACCATTAAAGGTGGTAAATGGAAATAAGATGATATTATAGTTATAATCATGGTACATGGGCATAATACAATAAAATCACACCCAATAGAATATTGACCACAAATCATGATCAACATAAAAAATATTTTTATATAATGAGAGATAAAACAATATTGTTTGTAAACATTTTTCAATAAACATGATGCATATGAGAAAAAAATCATGATACCATAAAATTTTGACATATCCATTATCATAGGGAAACATCACAGTTGTCCATAACACACATTAACCCATCTTGTCAAGAATATAAATTTTTCTCATTTTTTGATTGTCTCTTGAGATATAATATTTTAACTAACGGACTAGAGAGTGATATAGGAGCCTAAAATTCATTCATCCATAATTACCTGTGAAAATTTAAATAATTAAATCAACATAACATAAAGGGCCCATGTAAAGAAAATGGGATTTGTACCATTTCAAATGGAATAAAAAAATCATTAAAAATTCCATAAATAATCATTTCTTGATATGCACCTTGAAATTAATTTTTTTAAAGATATTAAGAATCCTTATGGGAATATTCCCCATAAATAAGAATAATGAAGCCTATGGTACAAAAATTGTAAAGTTATATTCCATATCATTTAGTCAACATATTTTCCAATCAATATCTGAATGAAATCTTGGTGAAAATAATTCAATCGAATGATTCTAAAATAGTGTCTCCTCATATAAAAATAATTAATCAATATTTATTTTTATAAACTAAATATATTTATAAAATAAAAAAATTATAATGGATCATTTCATTAATAAATTTATAAATTTATTCATTATTGGAATCATTTGAATATAACTAGTAGAAATATGATGATTTGTTTTATAATAATAGTAGAAATTTACATTAAAATTCATGATGAAAGTAATCTTTTCCAAGAAAATAAATTTTTAGATAAGACTTATTTAATAATTGAAATCTATTTTTCATTATAAAGCTATGAATTAGGGGAAGCAATTTTCATGTTGAAGTTAGATATGTTTTTCGGAAAACGTTTCCAAATGAATTTTCCCATAATTTTCTTTAATGTAATTATACATGAAAATGATTATAGTTTATTTTTGTAATTATTATTAAATAATGTTGCAATGAGAGAATAGATATAATAAGGAATTTAAATTTACATATACTCCAATAATTGATCCAAGAAAAATAAATAATGTATTTATTTGGAAAATATCCAAGGAAGATATAAATTAATTCCAAGAAAAATAAAACCATTTAATATTTTGAAAAAATATTATAGAAATGTCCCATAAAAAATAGGGAATTTAAACTTTAATTTTAAATATATATTGAGAATAATATTAATAACAAGAATTAATAAATATTAGAGTTCCCAGAAATGGAGGAATAATATTTAAGAGTCAAAACATAGAATTCGTAAAAAAATAACTAGTGGGAAGATTGTGATTTATTCTTATTATTGAACCCCAAACATTTACGATATAATTTTGATTAAAGAAATTTATTTTATTTGGTTTCATTATTTATAAAAAACTACATTATTAAAGTAACAAAAATAAACCATTAATTTTTTATTATTTTAAATTAAAATTATTTTTTCTTCTAAATATTTTCTTGGGTTTAATTATATGGATTTTATAGAATGATTTATTTATCAACGAAAAGAGAAGAATATAGATTTTTTAAAATTTATGATTTTATTTATTTACATAAATTAATTATAAAAGAACCATTATATTTTTAATTTGGAACAAAATTTGTATATCTTTTGTTATAATTAAAAAAATATATTTAATTCAATTAAATTAGTCAATTTACATGTTTTTTGTATATGAAATTGATTAATTGAAAATGATATTTTTTTGGAAAATAGTTTCTCAATTCATTTTTGGGTTTATCATGAAATAATTTTTTTAAACATAAAGACATTTATTTTTATAATATTGAATCAATATTTTTAAATAAGAGGTTAATTTTTTTTAAATACAACTCTATTATTATTTTTTTCCTTTATAAATAATGATCTTATAAAAGTGTATCCCCTAGTTAAATGTTAAATTGAGTAATTAAGTTTAAAAATGATACTTTAATTCATTTATAGATTTATTAGAATTCCTATATTATATAATTTTATTATATTTTTCTAACATAATAGTACTATCATTTAATAAATTTTATTTTAGGTCCATTTTACTAACTACATTTATATCATATTGAGTTAGGAAAAATAAAAAAACATTCCACTTTTTCAAAGAAATATATTTTATAAATTCAGATAAGGATAAAAAGAATATTTTAATGAATAATGAAATTAAATTTTCTAATAATGAATCAATTTAAATATAGTAACTTATTTATAATTTTTTGTTATATAATTACTTTAAATGTTTATACAAGGCTAACGTAGTGTTTGTGTTAGAAGTAGATAAATCAATGTAAATATTAAGAAATACATTAAAAGTAATTTTTTTTGGATTAATTAAGGACCAAAATTTTATTAAGTTAAACATAATTTAAAATTTATCATAAATATTATTATATTAAAACTTCATAAATTTACTTACGTAATTAAAGTCAAATATAATGAAAAGTGTCCAAACGACATTATTGATATTTTCATAAAATTTTATTTTATTAAACGATTTAAAATTTATAAATATATTTAAATATGAAAAGTATGATCATAAATGGAATATAATTTTATCTATATTCCTAGAATTAGAATTTTTTTAACTTATAGGTTAGTTTACCACACTTTATTTTTGAAAATGAATTTATTGGGTTATGGTTTATACTAGTTAATTGTGGGGTTATAATAATAGATAAGAATATTATTGGAAATAATATAAGTCTAAATATTATTGGATGGATATATTAAGACATAATACATCCCCTTATTGTAATATTTATAAATTTTGAAGAATTAGTATTGAATATGATGAATTTAAATTTTAATCTTTTAAGAAACTCCTGGTGTGTATGCTCCCTCTATTATATAATGAGGACACTCTCTCTTTTCATTACATGATACTGATATGTATATACTGACCATAACATCTCAAGTTATATAATAAACTACTACATAAATAATTAATATCTTTTGGACATTGAACACAATTAAATGGGTCCTTGTGAAAGGTTGTAAAAGAAGCTTACTAAAGAAGATATAATCCTTATAAAGGACCTAATTCAAATTATTTCTAATTCTAACAAATATAAATATGTGCTATTTATAATAAATAAATAAATTTTGTATCATAAATATAATTACATTTTATTATAACTATGTGACGACCAATAATCCCCCACTTATCCAAAAAATGGGAAATGTAGGTACAACTCATGCATATGTGTGGACTATCGACTCCACATATCGATGTAATTTATATTACATCACCATATTTCATGGATGGTTGTTAGTAATGGATTGATGTTTTTATATTATTTTTACAACATATTTCTACTTCTGTAATTATTATATCATATCTAACTTCTTAACTTAAAATATATTGGAAAAGGATATTGTCTTTTATACATACATGTGGACTACCACCCCCATGATGCCATGTGATCTATTTTTCATTTTTCATTTATAAGGATGGTTAAAATGATATATAAAATGTATATATATCTTATATATGATATAATAATAGTGTTTAATGGTGAATTATTATTTACATTCTTATCAATCCTACTATCAAAAAGTGAAAACATCATTCACGTGAATGTAAAACCTACTTTATCCAGAAATAATGTAATTCAATTTTCATTATCTACATTATATTAATGAATATATATATATATATATTTCTATATATTTAATTATTAAACTTATTTAAATGATGTAACTATAATCAATTAACATGTATTGGAACAACATAACCAAGATTTTAAGAAAACAAAATAAATAACACCTAAAATGACAATTTTAATGAGGAATTATTTATAAATAGGTGTTTTAATGTTATATATGGATAATATATGACATTATAAGTTTATTATTTTTATTTTTAAAACTAAAATAAATTTAAATTTATTATTATAGAGGTTATACCACTTTTAAATAATATCAAACCTGATGTAAGGGATTTCGGCTCAATTATCATTCAGTTCGGACATATTTTTTAATATAGACCTGTTTATTTGTTTGTGGGGAATAGACCACTAATTTTATGTAATTAATAATAATATTTATTTATTTATAATTATTTAAAAATCCAGTAATGATTTTTTCTTCCAAGGGGTTACAATATAAAAGTTACTTAATTGGTATGAATAAATTTAACAAGATCGTTTTTCTATGATTGCATATATTTTTTATTGAAGGAATATTATAATATATACATAATCATTATCAAATATTTTGTAATAATATATATTATTAATTAGTTTAAATTTTCTCATATATATTTTTCTTTTCCCAGAACAATATTCAGTAAATGAATGTTTAACGAAAAAGATGATCATATTTCTCTTTTTGATCTGTTGTATTTTTCTCGCATGACCATATTATTCAAATATTATTTGGAAAATTATGTTAAATTACTAAAATAATTTAAGACATATATTTTATATTATCCTAGTATTTTTACATGGTTTTAATGTAATCTTAATCACCCCTTAAAAATGTCAATTTCAAATTTCCTTAGAGAAAGTGAACACTAAGGTTTCTTTTTAACATATCTGAAGTTAACAGATATTCCATCCTTCATAACCATTTAAATATATTCATATTATTATACATTTTTTCAATGGGTTTTCAATAAAATAAAATTATTTAATTATTTAATTATCATTTTTTTTATTTAAGTTGGTCTTTAAACATTCACTTACATTTGTATATCTATCATTTGAAACTAAATTTATATTAAAGATACTTATTATTTATATCATTGATATTATTTTTTTCCTTAACCATATAAAATTTATATATAATTTGTTTTAGTTTGAATATAATTTTAATTTTTAGGGAAATATTGATCATCTATTTTGTTTACTCAGTAATGATTTTTTTGATAAGGCCTATTATTTTTGATTAAAATTGTTATCAAATATATGTGTAATGAATTGGTTATTATGTGATATGTGGGTCATTAAATTATATAGGTTATAGATAATTTGACATTCCTTAAGAGAAAAAAAATGTTTGATAGATTTATTAAGTTGGGTTTTAATATACCATATTATTGATTAAAAATAATTATATAAGTAAATAATGATAAATATATATTTATTTTTTAGACCATGACATATAACATTACAAATCTCATTCACTTAGAAATAATACATAATAAAAAATGATATTTCAACATAGATATTATATAGAGATGAATTATATTCTCATGTTATGGATTAAATGGAATATATTCCATTTTGTAACTTTATATATTGATTATTCATTATGTACTCATGAAATATTCCATTGTAAATAACCCTTATAGATTATCTGATCTCATTCTTTATCATTTTCACATCCTAATGGATAATAGTAAGGATATTATGAATAATATTAAGCATAAAAAAATGTATCGTATGATATGTATTTTATATTTTCAATTTAAAATTACAACCATTAATAAATTTGGTTCATGAAGACTTATAAACATACATAAATACTAGTATAATGTCCTTAGTATACCATGATAATGAAATAATGTTGAAACTATCTTAGGGATAATTTATTAGGGTATACTAATGTTTTAACCAAATAAATTATTGTGGAATCCAATGTATTTGGTTTAAAAAGAACACGGGGAAAATGATAATTATGTTACTATTTTATAGTATTTGAGAACGTTTACTAGTGTAGGGATATTTATATTTGTGGAACAATAGTTATGATAATTATTGATTAACTTGATATATTTAATTATTTATTGATGAATACAAACATAAAAAATGGAATCAACACCCACCATCAATGTAGATATTTTCACACTAATCTTGAGAATGCATTGCACATTACAAGTGACATGTTAATGGATATATTCTGGAAACATACTCTAGTAATGATATATATGATTTCATATATGGGTAACTAAATATTACAAACAGTAATTCATCAATATTTCTCAAATCATGGGACAAAATCCCAAATTTATTAAGAAAAAAAATAATACCTTGGTATTTGAGAAATTTATTAAGTAACCTGATTTAAAATTCTTGTATTTGGGAAGTATTTAATATGAAAATGTAATTTTTTTCATTATATTGTTGGATAATAGATTTTGATCAATGGTTTTCATATATCCAGAACACTGAAAAGGTATATTAATATGAAATTAAGGTATAATGATCTTTTAATGTGTTATTCTATTAAAAATACCCATATTGAGAATATATAACATAAATAAAACCGAAATTACTCACATTAATTAAAGGAAGAATAATGTGTTGATGAGTATGAAATAAACTTTATAAGATTGGTAAGTAAATTTATAGACAATATATGATATCTGTAAATTAAGAATAATAAATTCCTTGATGTGATTTATCTAAGTCTATGAGGGACACTAGTTTCTCAATTTCTATAATTTGATGATATAGTATCATGTTCTATTAATATAGAAAAATAATTTTATATATACTTTATCAACATGTGAAATCAAGAGATGATGAGATTAGATTGGAATCGATATAAATGAAATAAAAATAACAATAATAAATGGAATGGAAAAATTTCTATCATATTAAAATTAAAGAAGGAAACATTTTATAAAATTTAAGAAGGGATGATAGTTTCATATAATTAATTATGAAGGGATGATAGTTTCATATATTTATCATGTTCTCAACTATAAAGAGATGGGGAATTATTCATTTTAGTGCCCTACGTATCAAGGGAAATTACCACAGAAGATCCCACGAGGGGAAAACCAAGCATGTGGAATTTTTATAGCGTATTTGGATGATCTATGTAATGAACAGAAAGGAATACAAATCTCCACCTCTAGGATCTCAGTTTTTTTAGTTCCTACCATCTATTTAATATCATATAATTTTTTATGGAATTACATCACCGAATTAATGACTTTTTTTGGTAATATTCATCAATAAAATATTTTAATTCATCCTTAAGATGAACTAGATAAAATTTTTATAATAGATTGTCTCTCTTAGTATAGATTTCATAACCATTATTTGAAATGAGAGGCTATATTCGATATTCTGAATAAACCCATTATATTCTATCAATGAAAGGATGAACTTGAAAACCCATAAGAAATAACTTCCATATTATGGGTTTTACTGCTAGTTCATGAGGGATATTAATCATATATGTTTGGGGGAGAAAATAATAAATGAATGTATGCCTATTGTATTAGATTTTTATTTATGTTATTCTATATTAGATTCCTCGTATAACCTTTAACTATGAGGTTGAGTTTTAAATCTATCTCAAACATTGATTTTCACCTATTTCAGAAAGACCATATATAAATTCAAGGATTGAGTTATATAAATTAAAGAAGTATCTCAACTAGAATCTTGATAAGGGTCTCATTTATACAATTTTATTGAGAATGGGGTAAATATATTACATTTATTAAACAGATATATGGGAAAAATTTTCCTCTCATTGATTATTTTGAACATAACAAAATTATATTTAATAATAAGTATCATCTACCATATATCAATGATTTTTTGACCAATTGTATGGATTTCAATATTTTCCCATGATTGCTTTTTTATCTAGATATTATCAATTATTATTAATTAAGGAGGATATTCTTAAGATTTTATTCCATTCCACGTATGGTCTTTTTGAATTTATATTAATTCAATTTTATCATAATAATTGTAAAAACATTATAATTGATTTTATTAATTGACTTTATATATAAAATTTTAACCACATTATTTTAAAATTTATAAAATAAATTGTAATATATTCTAAGAGAAAAGATGATAATACTGTGCATTTTATAATTTTTATGGTGACCATGATGAATGATAATCTATTGCCTAATGTACTATCTATATAATTTCACAAAATACCCATCATATTAAGGTAATATAATTTCAAGTGATGGGATATTTTTGGACTTTAAAATATGTAATTTATTAAACAATATCAAAAGCAAAAATGGTAATTGATATCTAAATTTTTTACTAATTATGTTGACTTATAAGGGATCAATGATCTTCTGGATAAATGATTGTGAAGAGAATTTCAAAAAACACTAAGGAGAAGGTTTCACATTTCACCTATTCTTACAATACCTTATAGTAGAGAAGGGATTGTGTTATATACTGATACATCAAGTAATGTAATTGGATGAATAATCATTAATAATGATAGGGTGATAGTTCATTACATTATCTAAAGTAAAATTCATAATAAAATTTACTCAACTCATGATTTGGAACTGGAATCGATAATTTTTTAGAATTTGATATAGAGGAATAAATTTCATGTTGAAAGGTATGATATATATAATGGTAATAAATTATATATATATATATAAAATTACACAAAAATAATTCAATATTCAAAATATATTATAGTTTTAGTTGATAAAATATAATGAATATTTAATAATTTACCACCGTGGTAAGGAAAACAAGGAGGCCTATTATCTTTGTTTCAAGAAGAATGCTAGTTTTCTTATGGTGAGGGTCATATGAGACCTATTATTTATATATTTATAGAATTTGGTAGTTGAAATCATGATAAATGGTATAAATTTAATATTTCATAGTGTAATGTTTAATTATACATCCATGATAGGATTAACAAGGCATATAATAAATATATAGAATTATAAAAGAAAAGAGTTATTTTTCTATGTTCAACTTTGATTATGTTAGAGTGATATTTTTTAGATTCCAGGATTTTGTTCCATTAATAATATACATGAAGAGGAGTTAATGTTTTAATATCATAATTCAAAATCTTCAATTCATCAAATATTAATGTAGATATATTTAAACCTAAAAGATTATTTCCATTTAGGTAGCATTAAAATAGTAATTAGAAGGTATGTATCCTGATTCCGAGTGTGAACTCAATTTAATGCTATGTGATATAAGTCTATGTTGTTGGTACAACAATTATCCATACTTTAATAGAATGGAAAACATAATCATGAGTTTTATAATGGGACTCCCTAAAAAATCTAAAGGGGATAATACTATTTGGGCTATAGTCAATCACTAAACAAAGTAAATGCATTTTATTTCTACAATATAATATATGTCGAATGATCATATTAGTTGATTATACATTAATAATGTTATGATAATTTAGTGATTCACAACATTAATATTATCTTCTTGGGATATAATTATTACCTTAATGTATTATATAATACTTTAGTATGATCTAATTATATAATTTTGTTTTAGCACATCTTAGTTTGAGTTCAACACTCAAACTCTAAAAGTAATTTCAATATAATTATCAATGTATTTTAAAGAGGATTGTGATCTACACCTCCCATTGGTGAAATTATATTATAAGTTATTACTCAAAAACATTGATGGATCAATATGAATCCCTATATGGAATGATGAGTATAAATCAAAATTTTGGGATAAAGATTGACAAACAAACTACTGGGAACTGATCTATTTTGGGATAAATAGAGAAGGTCAAATACATTCAAAAATACATAAGGGGAGCTATGAGTCATCAAAAATTATATTCTTATAATCATTAATGATATCTATAGTTAGAATTTACTTAAAATTTATTCCAAATAATATCACCCTAGAATAATATTATGGTATTTTTAATGAATTTTATAATGAGATTCTTATATGTCTGACCCATTGAAATTTGGGATCGCTTTAGGGGAGATTATCACTTAGCGGTTGTAATGATTCTTTTTCTAGTTCATGATATGTTCCATGTATCAGTCATTGTGATGTACCTACCAGATCATTCACTAATATTAAAATTAGAAGACATACCACTGGACAATTATTTATCTTATAAGGAATAAATGAGAGAGACTCATGGTCTTATGTAGAATGTTCTATGAAACAAAAATACTACTATTAAAAAAATAATAAGGGGAAACTATAAATTTGAGTAAAATATTTGAGAACTAGGGAATTTGATGACGTTTTTATAAAATATATGAAATTTGAAAATTTAAATTATTATAATTGGTAGAATGTTACCCCCTAGATTTTATAATGTTTTTCCCTTCAATTAATTTTAATTTCCTTGATATCATTCTTTACATGGTACACCAAATTCAAATAAACCATGATGGACAATTAAAACGTTAATATTTTAAAATATTTTAATTTTCATCATTTCATTATTATATTTTGTTGAGTTTTTATATTTTGATATAAATATTAATTATTCAGGGATTTCTAAAAAATATGATTATTTGTAAAACTGGCATTTATTATCATTAAAAAAACTATTTTAAAACATAAAATTAAATTTTAGGTTTTTTATTAATGTTATATAACATCCATTATATTAAAAATTACCTAATTAATTCCTTAAGGATAATAATCAAAAAATATTTTGATATAATGTAATTTTTATGATTAAAGCATATTTTTTTACAAACTATTTCACAATGAATTTTCATGTTTATATTTAAATGTATTTATAAAAATTATATGAATTGTATTTGATAATATGGTTTACATTTTTGTAATAATTAGGTTCAATTTTGTTTTGTCATTATTTTTTTATTCATTAAAAATGCAACTGTGTTAAAATATATCACCTAGGTAAAGGGTAAATATGGTAATCAAAGTAAAAATAACTTGATAATGCATTAAAAATATATCAAACAAATTAGTGGATTTAATTTTATGAGATTAACATAAAAATATTAATCTTGAAATCCAATATGATAAATATTAGTTCTATTTTCATTCAACAATTACATTTTATTATATTTCTTAAAATGAAAAAATACACAATGTCAAACTTTTTCGATGAAATTTCCGTAATATATTTACATAGGGATAAAAATATGTTGTGATTTTATATTAATGGTTGTATTTGTTATTAATGGAACAATTTTTATGATGTTAATATATTTTTAATTTTATTTTCATACATAATTACATTAATAAGTTTTACTATGCTCACACAGTAATTGTGCAAGTAGTGGAAAACTCAATGTAAATAATATTAAAAACAAATAAAACAATTTTAATTTTATATAGTATTGATCTAAAATAATTTTATCGTTACTAATAATTCATTATTTCTTGTTAAAATTAGTTTATTCAATTTCAATATTATTTATGTCATTAATATAAAATTAAATTATCATTGTCAATATGAAATTAATGATATTATAGGAAACAATGTATTTTATTAAATTTTTTAAAAAATGAAAAAAAAATAAATAGTTCATATATGAACATAATGTTTCTAAAATATCATCCATTTTACATATAATGGAAAATTTTGATCTTATATGTAAAAATATAACCCTTTAATATTGAAAAATTAGTTAACGTGGTAAAGGTTAAAACTGCATTAGCAGGTTTTAAATCAAGAGATAAGGTAATTTATTCAAATTAAAATATTATAAATCATATTTTATGACCATACAAAGACCATATAATGTCCCATAACACAATATATATTCATATTTACGCATTTATCTTTGAGTTTTAAATTATCATATTTTAATTATTTATTAAATTCAAAGAGTGTCATTTCCCAGCTTTATACAAGGACACTACTAGTATATATTCATTAAACGAATTGAGTCATAAATGTATATATTAAGTGGACCAATTATATTCAAATCATCCATATCATGGAATTATAGGAATTTTTGTATGTATGATAACTTTCCAGTGATCCTTGATAACTCATCTAAAATAGAATAATCGAATGACAAGTAATCATTCCACAAAGACACTTCCAAGTAATTTCTTCTAATAATCCCTATAAATTTGAGGTTTTAATATTAAAATAATGAACTTGGTGGAATTAATTTAATAAAATATTATTATTATTGTGTATCCATAATTATTCAGCCTTCATTTCATCAAAATAATACTGAAAATATCATTCATCAGTACATGTGTACTTCCACATCCATGTAAAAATTCAATTCATTCTCTATTTCCACAAAAAAGAATGTTATTTATGATTTATTTAATGTTAATATACAATATTTATAATATAATTATGATACTCTGATTATAAAATAATATCTACCGTATTACCTTCTAATCCATTGGAAAATTATAATGACACTCATGTGTATGTGTGCATTACCACCTCTCTGTGATGTGGTGGGATCTTGTCGTTAATTTACTATTCACATGGATAGTAATAAATTTAGTTTTAGTTATAATGTATGATATTTATTTATTTATTATATAGTTATTATTATTTATATTTCAATTATTATTTACCTTTATTATATTTTGTTTATCAAAAAGTAAAAACAATGTTCATGTTTACCTACAGTCTATCATCTCCATGAATAGTTTAATTCATTTTCTTATATCAACCTCATATGGAAAAATAAATATATATATATATATATATATATATATATATATATTGAATATATAATACATTTATATCAATATTAAAATTTTATATACGATACAAAAATAATCCATGTAAAAGATACAGGACTATCGAACCAATATTCTCATAAAAACGAAACTATTGACACCCACATCCGACTATTTTAATAAATAATTATTCAAAAGTTTGTGTTTCAATTTTTTAATTTGACCAAAAATAATATTTTAAGATTTTAAATGAATATATTTTATAATTACGAAAAATTTAAATTTATTATACCGGAGTATAGGTCATATTCAAAGAATGTCTTACCCTAGGTACGAGAATTCTTGTTAATTTCTACCCTATTCAGACATAATTTTTATTACGAACATATTATTATTTTTTGGACCTATATAATTAATATTTTATGTATTCTATATGAATATATATTTACTAATGATTGATAATTTGCATTTAAATTTTACTACTTCAATGGTTCAGAAAAAAACTAACCAATGATGTAATATTTTATTTTAAAATATAATTTTCAAGGGATTGCATCAATTTTTTATTGAAATAATATTATAATATATAATTCCTAAAACCAATATATTTTATATTAATAAAAAAGTTTAATACGTTTCAATTTTTTATTTCTAATATTCCTTTCTATAAATCATTCATCATATAGATAAAGATAAAAAGTGAAGATGATTCTATTTCACTTTTTCAGCAGATATATGTTTCTTCCATGTTTATATTTTTCAAAATCATTGTATGAGAGACTGTTTTAATTACTAAAATTATTGATTAAGTGAAATTTATATAATACATGACTTATTACAAAGGATGAATTTTCAATTTATAATTTTATTTCTAAAAGTTCATTTTTTCATTATTTACAAAATATTTGAATGAATGTTTTTTTACATATTAGAAATTAATGAACATTCCACAACCATAACAATTTTATGATATGTTTCATAATCTAAATGTATTCAATTGTTTAAAAACACAAAATATGGAAACATATTTTAATGCCTTTTTTGAAATTATTTTATTATTTAAAATTATTAATTTATTACAAACTCCAAACTTATAATCAATTGATGGTCATATTTTTTAAATTATTTATTTTACATTCCATAATATTAAATTGAAATAATATCCATATTATGATCATTATTCATTAGAAATTATATTTATTTTAAATATCTATTTTCTTAATAAAATATATATTTATATTATATAATCTATATATTATTTATATATATTGTGTTTTAGTATGAATGTTATTTGATTGACTAGTGACATATTATTGTTCTAAATCATTTACTCAATAAAAAAATTTATTGATAAGTAGTATTATTAGTGAATAAAATTTTTCATTCAATATATGAGGAATAAATTGGTAGTATAGTGATTTGTGGGTCTAAAATTATATACCTATCTATGCATTGAGAGATCTCATGAGAAAACTAGTTTTCTTGACTTATTAAATGGGGGTTGGATTATATCTACTAATCAATTAAAAAGTATGGAAAGAAAAAAAATAGAAAAGATAACATGATGGTTCAGATCATGACATCAAGTATTATGAATTTCATTCATTGAGAATTCAATTATTATTATATATGATATTACTACATTGATATTATCCATGGAATCATTTTTTAATCATGTTTTTGATTAAATGGTATGTGTTTTTAGTTATTTACATTTATATATTATTTATTCCTTATTTACACATGATAACATCTACCATAAATAACTATCACTAAATATATATAATCCCCATTTGTATTTTTTACATTAGATGTCACATGAAGAATGATATTATTAATAACATCATAGATTCTCGACGGTTTAGTATGCTATATATTTTTTATTTCTAATATAATATGAGAATCATGTTTGTATATAGTTCTCCACTAGTAAATTTTTTTTACCTCCATTAAGATTAGAACACATATATTATATGTAACATTAATGAAGAATACACCATCCCTAGGATACTAGATTTGAGGTTATCACAAATACAAAAAGCAAGCTTAAATTTGAAAAAAATCATAAAAAATGTGATTTCAATATAATAACATCCCTATAAATACATGTATATTACCATTGGAAAATTAAATGGATTCTTATAATGGTTCATTATTGAATCATAACCAAATAGAAAAATTAAGAATCAATGAGAAAGAATTTGAGTCAAGAAATCTATCATGGATTTAGAAACATTCAATTTGAAGCACCTATAAATAAAAAAATGATCGAATTTCACATTAAATACCATTAAAAAAAGATAAGTCATGTTATATCATATAAAATTGGTATTATATAGACTATATAAAAGTAAATAGTCATATAATAAGAAGTATGTCTCATTAAATATAAATTGAGACCAAGATACCATTTTTTGTAACACAATAATTTGGAGACATAATCATTTGATAATATGGTTAAAATGAATTATTTTAAAATACATAAAACAATGTAGGAAATAAATATTTATTATTTCTTATTTATAATAAATAAAAACAAAACAATATATTTATATAATGTTTTTTAATCTATTGAAGATTAATTGAGCTTTCATAAATCCTTACAATATTAGAATTATTTTTTGGAATAGAAGAAACCATATAAAAGGTAAAAACTATTTTATTGAAGAATGAAAGGTTACAAAATTCGAAGAATTTATTTTTATCAATAGTCTATTTTCACGTAATAAATGAATTCCTAATTAATATAATTGATGAAAATAAATTAATGAGCAATGATTCATTTATTTGTAAGCTCATCTACCATGTAATTTTTCTAACTGTATTTATGTGGAATAAAAACATTGATGGATGGAAGATCATATATATAGTTAATCCATCATGGTTTTATCTTATATGAGAGATGAATAATACATTTTTTACATGAAAAATAAATTCAGAGATGTAGTCAAGACAGAAGTTGATCTTTCCCCATTTCATCGAAATTTAGCCAAATAATTATACCAATACTTTATGATTCATTATATGTATTGACACTACAAGGACCATAGAATCGTACCAAATCTTAAAATATATAATTTCTTAAAATATAACCATAATAAAAATGTAGATATTTACTTTTGGAGAGCTATCCTTGTTACATTTTACTTAGAATAGGAGTGGAGGGATCCAACATACATATAAGGTTCTATAATGTGAATGATAATTACATGTAATATTAAATAGCATCAGAAATGTAAAATAATATATTGAGTTATAATAATTCCCACCAAGGATTTCAATTTCATGTTGGAGAACTTTACTGATATTTCCTAAGGCCAACTGCATTCGAAAATTATTTCCACAAATAACAATCCAATTTCTATTTGACTAGATCGTGTATATAACTTCTAAAAAAACTCCATAGATGAGATGAATAATATTCTATGAAACAAGCAGGTCAATGAATGAAATAAGGCAAACCCAGATACCTTTTGTAAATGGGATACTAGTTTCAAAAAAATATGAATCATTAGTCCATTGTGCAATGGAAATGATACATATCAAAAATAAGTTATCAATGTACTATATACATCATTTGCAAAGAGCACATTGAAGTCATAGATTAATGACAACTCTATGAAATCATCCTTTGGATTATTGAATTATAATATCTTTCAAATAAGAGATAATTTGGATGGAGATATTAACATATTATTTTTGGAATTTTCTCATCTAGTAAGATACCCTTGAACTCACTAATGATAGAATTTATTTTTTGAGAGATTTCCAAAGAGGATGGTCACCAAACACGGATGTCATCACCATGATTAAAATATTATTCTATAAATAGATCATTAACATGAAAATGAAGATTTTCTAGGGGACACACAATTTGATCCCTGATCAAAATAATAATATCTATTAATGGATCAAGAGAATTTATTACACAAGTGAGATGTGTTACTATCGAGTTCTCTATCCAGAAATTCAAGGTGAATTATTGTATGAAAACTGGTGAAAATTCATTTAAATAGTGGTGAAATTATTTTTGAGAGTAGGAAAATTTTAAGTGTCCTTGTAATTTTAGTTTCCATATTTTAGCCTACTTATGCCCCTCGATTTCAGAAAGCCAAGATCCCTTGATATCTCATTAGAAAACATCTAAATGTAATTTTCATAAAAATCATCATTATATTTAAAAATGAATCTTTATGATAACCCCACCACAATTAATTTGATAACAACATTTCATTCATGATAGATTGTAAAGTCTCCTCTATATGATGATTATACTCCCGAAAATGTTTTTGACAATGGTTTTGATTCTCCCTATAAGAGAATATTACAATTTATAAACCATAAATGAATAAATTATTTTTAAAAAATAACATACTTAACAAGGCTAATTATACCTACCAAAAATAACATGATTCTTTTCTAGAGTTGCAAATAATTTCTAACCTGACTAATAATAATTGATAAATGGATGACATGAGTTTTTCCCTAGATCATTAGTAGTCCGAGCTATTTAAACTGATGAAATTTTCTTTTATTCCCATATCATTGATGAAGTCAACATTTCTAGAGGTATGAATATATTTTAAAATATACAAGAAATCATTATTCAAACTGACCTCCAAACATGATACTTCTCCATAAAGAATAATTTTATCGTTGATTGTTTTATGTTTTTTTTAATACATGAGTTAAAAGTAATATTTTATCATAATAAAGTAAGTGAGTTGGGGAATTTTGACCATTGAAAGTCTGATGGATTTAATTTTTTTAGAACTTTTCATACTGAGAAATGTCAACATAAATAATATTAAAATATTTAATAAATGATGGATGAGATATGTTAACATTTATTACACCTATTGAGAAGTATAAATATATATTAGGAGATCCATTAATTGTGACTGAGATATATACAAATCCAAGATAAGTTCTAACCATTTTGATAAAAATATCATCAATGATAAAATTACGTAAAACCTTCCAAATGAGTCCCAAACCAAAATTATCAATAGTTTTTTAACATCATGAATGATCTTTAATTTCACCCCATTGGTATCTTTCCGAAAGGATTCATTCATTCATATTTAGTAATGATGTAATATTGAATAGTTCTAGCATTTAAAAATATAAATTTGTTTGGAGATTAAATATTCACAAAAATGTTATAAATCATTTTAGCAATAATTTTTATAATAAAACATTATATAGTTTTCATATGGGCCACTGGTATGAAAAGATGAATATCATTTTGGTCCTCCACATTGGGAATTAGTCTAAATAGCTGAACATTAATGTACCTTGTCATATGAACACACTGTAAAAATGAATGTTGTGCCTGTAAAAATCATTGTGAGTAATATACCAATATAATTAAAAGAATGATTTAAGGAATCCATCTGATCCAGGATACACGATTGAAGACTAAAGACCACATCTTTGTTCAATATTTCGAGAAGAATACCAATAAATAATGATTCACCCAAATGAGATAAGTCTTAGGATAACATACATTATATGTTCAATATATATTTTTGGTCCATCTAAGAGGATATTTTAGAAAACTAATTCATTGAAATATAAAACCTATCATTTCTCATAGAACACATCAATATCCCAGATTATGGCAAAAAACCAATAGAGTTTTACAACATATTGAAATGTTTTGAAAACTTGGTATTTGTTTCATGATTATTAATCTATTACACATTATATTATTATTTTTCATAGATACTTTGAGGATTAACTAAGTTTAGAGTTCATTTATAGTCAAATTTTTCTGCTCAATACCATTAAAAATTCATAAGTAGTATCACATAGTTGGATGATATGAAGTAGATATTCAAGATGAGAAATATTTTACTCAAGGTGGATAAATCACTACCAACCCCAAATTTTCAATTTTCACTTTTGAACATGGACCTACCGTACCTAGTCTAAGCCATTATTTAGATATTTTAGTGAATTATGTCTATCTTGGAAAACTTTTTTAACTTAGGATGTAATATCCCTAAATTATTGAATATGATCAAATAAGATGGGTTATTCTCCCTATTTATAGTACTTTTCAAAAAAGGAAGGAAATATGAATTCAGTATTGATAACCTGGAGTAAAAAATGGAGGCCCATACATCAAGGGCTTGGTAATAGTTAAAACCATAGTCGAGTTTACTGCACACCAATTCTTTATGGAAGTTCCTGTAAAAAATATATTTAGAACCTACCATGTTGAAATTATATAGATATCTATTCTCAATACATGTTTGGATATTATTTGTTGATATAATTTAATTTATCATGTCTGACCTCTTATCTAGATTAATAATGGAATTAATGTTCCCAATGATATTCCAAGTTTCATTTATTTTTCTATTTAAATATTGAATATTCAACTATAACTCCATTAAATTAATTGATCCCTTGAATCTATATTTAAATGAGTACAATATTATTCCCATAGAATTTTAAAAAATATATACTATCAGACCTATATAAATTATTGGTGATATACCAACTCTTATTGAGTTATCTAAGTCAAAAATCCATTTGATGTCATTAATATATTGTTTTTTGAATATCATATTGTATTCCATCTTATCAAGCATTGAAATCTTCTCAAAAAATCATTTTCTCTTTTTAGAGACCCAAAAGATAATGATTTTTCTTATTCACAATAAGCCTAACATATATAATTATTTTGGTTCCATCCAGGACATAAAAATTAAATAATGATCCACATTTAAATTTGGACTTAGGAGAAGTGCCCCATTTTCCGTCCTATTAGAGTGTTCATTTCTTGCTAATTATTTATTTAAAATTTATTTTTATCCATATCGTCATGAAATTTCATTATTACACATGAAAGTATTAGATATTACAAGACAAACCATTTCCAAAATTTAATATGAAATATCATAAATATTAGGGTATTTATCATTTGGCATGTAACCCTAGATGATTGCAAGCTCCATGGGGTTACCATTATTTTTTCCCAAATTGGTGGAATATTCAATTCCATCATGTCGTTAATTTTTATAAGTAATTATTTATTCCACACTAGTACTATCAATATAAATATATATACCATTGTTTCATGTATTATAAAAATCCATAATTTATAATCCAATGGTGTTATTATCATATTCATCAAAAGTGTTAATTCTCAAATTTTCAATAGCTTTTGGGTCACAGTTATATTCATAAGGATCATTAATTACCACATATTATCTGTAGATCCAATTATAATGTTAATTTACATTGATATATTATCCAATATAGATTCTTGGATGTCCCTATGAGGTATTATCAAGAATTTCTTCAGTATGTGTAATCAAAAAATTATCAGGATTTCAAGGCATAAAAGGGGGATTTTCAGACTTGATGATATCTTGGGTGTTTTAGAATTTTTGATATTAAATTCAATATATTAAATAATCTCATATTAAGTGTTTTACTATCATCATGGGTAAATAAATAGTTTTTTAATATTATCAGTCTGATATGTATAAACCTTATTCCTATCAAAGGATATGTTCTAATTTTTACCCTGAAGAGTCTCAATTAGAATCATGATGTGTTGATAAAGTTAAAGAAACATTGATTCATATTATGCATACAAGGTTTCATGATATTCTTATCTACCCTATCATGGTCATAATGACTATACATATGTGATGGAGCCTCACCTCCCTCATCCTCACCAATGGTAGGCCAATATTTTCAACAAGTGTTCTTTTGGGGGAAATTGTTTCTTAATCCAAGAAACTCTTATGCATTTAAGATATATTTGTGAATCCTTCATTAATTACAATGTATGATTCAATCCACAATTGAATTAGAAACCAATTATCAATAGGTATGGAACATATAATCATTTGTATATATTTTTGGTTTTTCGTCAATGGAGATATCAATTTGTATATGATTGTATCCTTCAATCGTATCATCTTATAATATGATTCAAGATTATTTGGTTGTAATTAGGAAGAAGCTAGATTTTTAGCCACATTTTGGGGCACTTTGTATAGTATCATCCTTTAGGGAGTTGTCAGATGATTTGGAATCGAAATCAGAACCATGACATGGGCATCTAATGAATCCCTTTGAAATGAATTAAAACACAATTATATCGGTGCTACATAATGGGACATATAATCTCATATATTCATGTGATAAGGCCCTAACCATGTACTTTAATATCATACAACTTGGAAGTGTACGTATAAGTCTCCTTGCCAATGTTTATTGTGGGAATAAAGCTAATGTACCCTAGAGAACCTAGAAGGGACATGGATTCCCATGTTGAATAATTCTCTTCTAAGAATGTGGGCATGTGAGAATAGGGTTGATTGAGGGTGATGTGTTTGGAACTCCATTAAGATTCTTATATAACCTATTTGATCAAGAATAAATGTCCTCATATTTTTTTATAAGGACAGATGACAAGGGAGTCACTTGAATTTGTCTGACAAGGGAGTATGTTCCTTTGAGAGGACTATGATGGGAATTAATATTGGGGAGGGTTACCATGTGGTACATGGTTCTATAAAATGTGACATGAAAAATGGTTATATAGAGGCCTAGTTATAGGATTACACTAGATGAGGATGACCATATTTTGGATTTGGGTGCTCACTCTTCAGGAGGATTTTATAGAAATCAGTTGGAGATTACACTTGGAATGAGTCCCAAAAGTTTGGGGTTCATGTCGATGTCATGACCACCGTCAACCCCTATGATCATGTGAGTCATTATCAGTGTTATAATAAATATGTAATAGAAAAACGGAATCCACAAATTAAAAACATCCATGAGGTTGGATACATGACCTTGAGGACCCATGCATATAGAGGCTCTTCGAAGGATTATGAGAGTATGATCTGAAAAAAAGATTCTATCGGAAAACAAGAATTTGGTTTTATGGGTGTCATGATCATTCATATCCTTTAATACCACGAGCAATGATCAATCATTCAATAATGATGTAAATAAAATTATGTTGATGATCTGGAAATCCACACACTTCCCCTCCACCACTCGTGGAAGAATATGTGGATATGGGAGAAGAAAAAGGGCCTTGGATGAACTCATTCCATCTTTTATTGTGAATCCATGATAGTCATATCTGAATACCCATATGGAAAGTTCCATAAGAGAGTGATGACGGGAAATATTTCCACCACCCCTAGGAAATGAAAAAGGGATTACTCTAGGAAGTATTCCTTGAAAATGGAACCATGGTGGGAGTACAAGAATAAATTCCATGTAAATTGGAAATGAAACAATGATACTTCTGCTCCCTACTTATAACTGAATGCGTTGGGACTTATATATGACTAGGGAGAGACATGGTCTTTAAAAAAACCCAATACTGAGAACTCCCTAACACCTCTTCTAGGGTCAGGGTCCTCATGACTGTAGTAATCCACATCCATGTGCACCGCAATGGCTCTAACCATATTGTAATATAAGTTCAAGAAGCCTATGAACATAGGAATGAATATCCAAATCAGATACAATCATGTGTGAATCATCGCATGGTTTTGAATTTATGATGGTCTTGGTGGAGGATTGAATTCTTTCCCTTTAGGGTGAGGGAGCCCGAAGAGGATAGTCCCCACTATGACTGGATCAGAAGTGGTCCTGGTCAAAGGATTCGGTACCGTAGAGGTTTGGGTGAGCCAAGGGGGTCTTGCACATGTTGGAAATCATGGAATGGGGGCCCTTAATGTAGGTAAAACAATGTGAGTTGATAATAACTTATGTGAAAACTACCCAAGAAAAAAACATATCCAATCCATTGATCTAGCCTTCAATGGTCTCCACGGGTGTTCCCATAAGTGTTTTGTGAAAGTACCTAATTATGGAAAGAGACATAATTCTAGTGTTCATCCACCATCTGGTATATGAATCCTTTTTTAGGTGTTATATGTTTTAAAACATGATTGGAATTTTTTTCTACTTTCCCTCATTAATTAATTCTTCTTCAGGTTTTGGTGGGATACATTAATGTTTTTAGTGGGACTAGGTAATATAATTTGGTGATTAGATTGTCGAGATTTATTTGGGAATTTTGTTCTATAAGTGAAGAGCCTATAGTTCTTATTGATATTAAAATATGGGACCTAATGTGAATTAGATGGATCATGAAGGTGTGACACAACAGATGTTGTGTAGGTCTCTTGTGTAGTCTAATGTAAAAGTCTCTCAAGAAGGCTAATGCGCAGGTCTACCATACTGGATCATGCATAGGTATACCAAATAGTCTAAGGTGAAGGTCTACGTAACTGGATGAGGTGTAGGTATCTTATGTAGGTAGTTGTGTAGGAAATTCATGGAGGTTGATGGGTAGGTCTATCAAGCAGGCTGGTGTAAAGGGCTGTAACATTTGATGGTGTACAGATACCCTAGACGAATGGAATGCGTGTTGACACAAATTACTTTAGAATTTTTTTTCCAAATTATGAGAGACATATGTTTTTATAAGTGAGTTATTCAATTCTATACGACTTATCAAATAAATTATTTCATAAAAATATATTTTTATTGATTTGGGGATTTCAAAAAATGTTCTCTAATGAAATGGGTAACTTTCATTTTTACTCATAGACAACATTTTATCAGGGATCATAGAAATTCATCAACTACTCATAAATGGGGATTCAATCCACATATCCCTCATTTTTTAGAATTATTTTGGAACATCAAAATCCAACCTTATTCTTCTTATAGCTTTTAGACATATCCCTACACAAACTCAAAAAAATGTTCTTGAAGGGTGAGTCACAACCTAAATTCTGCTAAAAAGTGTAGGAATAGAATTTTTATGTGTTAAAAAAATAGAGACTTGAAATATATTTTCTTAAAATTAATAGAATCTAGTTAATAGTTAATTTTATGGAACATTGATGAATTCCAACATTATTTAGTGGGATTTGGTGCTATCTTAAATATGGAAAGATGTTGTAATTTTTTACAAATCAATGGGGCCAAGTGAGCATTGTCCCACTATTACTAGGGTTATATGGAAAAAATACAAACATTATGTCTTTTTTGACATGGATGAAATTTATTTCTATGTAAAATATGAATACATATCCCCGGGGAAATTTATGTTTCATAGACATCTATTTTTAGCTTTTTCAGCCTATTTACTTTTATGACTATTATTATTTCTTTGCTCGATCTTTCCTAGACCACACATAGAGGGGGAATAATGAAATGTGACTCAACAAAAATCCAAAATTCCATTCTTGTGATTCCAATCTAGTTAGTATTGTGTTATTTGTTTTAAATTTTAATGTCGTTTAAATAATACTATTGAAACTGGTGTTTTAGGGAAAACATATTTGATCATAGGTTTTGAAATAATGATCAAAAAATGAATGTTCCCAAAGAATGTTATGAAATTATTTAGATACTCAATAGAGAAATTTTGAGTAATTATTATTTGGTTCTTTAATATAAAACATATTCCGAAATAGAGTAGGTCTCTCATGAGAAAAAAATACCACTTGATGAAAACGTTTTTGTCGGATTTTTTATGCAAAACTTACTATGGTCTATTACTGTATAGTTAATAGAGATATACTTCAGATGAATAACCCATTTTTTCACATAAATTATAAAAATACAACTAGGTCTGATTACAATATTCTTAAGAAAATATGTTATTAAGAATTCTATCATTCTTTTATTGATTGTCAAGTGGATTTTTTGGATAGTCAAATTTACCAAGAACACGGTTGTTGTTTATCCCAAGGGAAAAATTCATTTAATGTTGAGAGAATCATTATTGGGAATGGCCATTAATAGGAAACTAATCCTAGTGGAATTGTTCTTCTATGAAGGATCTTACATTTTATTAAATGGATAATGATAGGGGAAGGTCCACTTATGGAAATGGATGAAGTATCGTGTAGTTTATGGTTTTGATACAAGGAAATTAACAATGTAATTTAACACTTACAATGAAGAAATTGTTGTATTGTTTTAAATATTGTGACTGGTATGTAATTTCAAGCTGTGTAAATTCATACAACAAACAAGATTTTCTATGCAGTTTAATGTCTTAAAACAAGAAAATCATTCTTTGTAGTTTAATTTCATAAAAAAAACACTATATTATTCAATTTTATTTCAATACATACTCCATGTACTTTGTGGGGGATACTATTTATGTTCAAAATCATTACTACGTGGTCAATGAGCCTCCCAATATGGGTAATCTAGCTTGGAATGTACTATCATTTTTATATATGAAGAAGGTGATGCCTTAAGTTGTAATAATTGGAATTCCGAATCAGAATAGTTTTATGTGGAAAAGGTATTGTAGTTATAAAGATGGTATCATATGAGTATTAGGTTACTATATATTTTAAACCACTTCTTTTTGGGATACATTATGGAAAACCAACTTGGCTATGTTACAAAATAGTTTGTAGTGGAATATCATAGTTTATTGACCCATTTTTTGAGATACTTTTTTAAAATCCATATGGAGAATGTTAAAACATAGTTAGTAAAATAATTTCTTAGTAATTACAGCATTCTATTACTAATAGATAAGGGATGTTTTTGGATGTCCATATTTCCTTGGGAAAATGGTCTAGTCTGCGAAGGAATGTACATGAATATTTAAGGCAAATTTTAAGTCAATATTACCCAATAATGAGGGGAAAAGGTTCCCTATTTTAGTATAACCTATGTGTGAGAAATATGATTTTATTAGTTTTAGTTCATTTTACTAGGACCATGTAATTATGAAAATAATTATTTATATGAATCATAGTAGAGAAATACATTCACACATACATTGGATAGAAGGGGGGTATTTTAAAAAATAATCCTAGTGGTTCTCTGATTGGGATAGAGGATATGGGATAAATATGCAAGGGACAATACCAAACTGAATTTGAATCAAGCTTTCCAACATAATTTCATGAAATATTACTAGTAATGTATAGCCTTGTCCCAAAGGAAATGTTACCATTGACTGAAAAACCTGTTTTGGGGGCTAGTTCATGAACATCCAAATGAGTATTGTTTTGAGCTAGTCAAAAAGTGGAATTCTTTTTTTGAGAAGCCCATTTTATGGAATTCATTATACAAATATTTATTGGAAATTTTATAACATAGTCTAGAGAAGGAGTCATTATATATAATAAATTCTATCCTTGGGAGCTAGAGAAATATTACAATTGTCTGAATATATCCAATAGGTGAGTATGTTGTGGGAAGAGAAATTTATAATCACCAATGAATCCTATATACTGATATTTTTCATGAATATAACATTCAAGTTCATAGATCTGGTTCATATATTTAAGGGGGCATCTCTATTTCATTTGTGGACCCCCAAATGAACAGACCAAAATTAAAATATCTTATATGGATAATTATTCATATGTAGAAGTTGGGAATATTTCATTCATCCATGTATTGAAATAATAAATGAGTCCTAGGTGTTAGTACACATCTCATTAGAATTATAATCATTCCAAACATAGACCTAGAGGTACCATTCAATTTAAAGTAATGTAGTTAGGACATTCGTTTTGTAGTTTAATGGAATTCGGTTAGGATGTTGTTGACTAAATGTGATTGGAGATGTAATAGGTTTTATGACATAATAATTACTATTTTTCTTGTTGGACCATTAATCAATAAACACATAATTATTGAATAATGTTCCAGTGAACTGATTAAAATCATTTGTGAAGGAAATCAGGGATTTTATTAAAGCATGCTCATTCATAGGGTGAGACCCTGAATTAAATCCTATATTTTAAATTTGGATAATACATGGGAGATTGGGGGATTTTAGAATTTTTTGTGGACAGTTCCTTGTTTAATGATTCAAACATCTCTACATATCTAATGGGAATGAAAATCAAGACACACATAGTTCATGAGGAAATCATTCTTCTTATTCTCATGTGAAGAAGACATATGTTGTTACATTTATGTTCTTATAGAAATTACCAACATAACGTTAATATGAATTTATATTCCTTTATTATGTATGGATTTTATTGTCAAAATTCATAAGACCATGCAAGCTATTCTTGTTTTTATAAATAAGGAGTGAAAAAATTTATCCCCATGGAATAAAGGAAATTAATGTGAATGTTAGGGGAATTTAGATTATATGGTGTATGGGACAAGTAGTATGATCTAGGAAACACTACATATCTCACTAGGATGAAGATGAATCCCCCACATAGTTCTTAAAATGATAGGTAGATTAATTTCATTTTATGAGGATGAAACTGAACAAACATGTCATCAAATAAATGTTGTGTCTGGTCACAATAATGGAAATACAAGTCTCACTATGTATCTCATTTGAATTAGCATAAAGTGATACATAGTTCTTGAAGAACAATTTATTTTATCATCATCCAGTATATAGGTAGGCTTTCTGATGTGAAAATGAGTATTTTTTGTTGGACACGGAGTTATGAAATGGGCATTACTACCTTACATGTAGTTATAAGAATCTATAGAGACATATTCATTGAAATACTTCCCTCTACAGGTATGACCCATAAATAAAGTTTGGGAGATTCTGTTTGGTTGTGTCTATACAAAGGATTAAATATCCATACATCACAATATAAATTATTATAATTATAATAATGACCCATGTAGTTTGATAAATGATCATATATTTTTTCACTATGAAATGAAGTTGTTGGTAATATAGTTTAACATCTTATAGTAGGGATGTGTCCTATCTAAAATAAATGATATATTATTTCTCAACCATGATATAAAATTTTGGAGTTTGTACATATTTTTTTTAACAATAATCAAGACAGACATCATTCATGAATAAATGTAACAGCCCAAGATTTTATAAAAAATATTCTTTTTAATTTTATTAATGTCTTGTGTTGTACGCTACACTAAAAGGAGCTTGCACAACACGCATCCTTGACTTGCCTTGCATTACACGCAATCGCGACCTTCCTCGATAGCGTGTGTAATAAGCAATACCGAGTTTCACTAAACAACCTTATGCTATTAAAATATTATTAAAACCAGCCGGTATGAATAGTAATAACCACTTTATAAAAATCTGTAAATCTTATTTTTCAAAATGAACTTCATTTTTGGATTCGGAGTATCGAATTTAGCCTAAGGTGAAATTTTGGTACTTTTCGGATAACTTTCATATTCTGATGAATAGTGAAAATTACTAAATTATAATTAAAAACAACTTTTTTAATCGAAATAATTAATAGTGATAAATCATTAATTTTAGTGGTTTTAAAGTATATTTAGAATATATTTTTACAATTTAATACAATGTTGGTCATTGGATGTAGTTTCACATTTAAACTAGACATAAACAAGTGTCAATCTTTTGATAGATATTGTTTCTTAAAAACACGCTATTTGTTTTAACAGCGGGATTTAATTATAAAATTAATTAATGCAACTTTTATGTTATGAATTTGGTAAAATAGAATTCATTTTTGAATTCGGAATATGAAATATAGCTTGGGATGAAATTTTGGCATTGTTCTGAAAAACATCAATTTTTGATGAATAGTGAAACTACTAAGTGGTAGGTTAAAAACTGAATTTTGCATAAAACTTAATTTTACCGCTTCTGTGAATGGAATTTCGAAAATCCGAGAGACACGGTTAATATCAAGGACTAAAATGTGGTTCAATGAGATGAAAATAATTTTTTGGTGAATAGTAACTTTTTAATTTTTTTACCACGGTTAATAGTAAATAAGGTAACTAAGGGTAAATATGATATTAATATTACCCTAACACATGTCATAATTCTATTGGACAAGTGTAATTCGACCAAAAACAAACTTAGGAATAAAATATGACCATTTAGGCCCACTTGGATTAGATTAGGACATTTATTATTAATTTATTTAAAGAAAGGTTAAAATAGTTAAAATCAAAGTTTAATAAGTAAATCATTTTTAATATGGGGTTATACATAAGATAAATTCGATTGTAAATATTCATTAGAAATCTAAAAAGAGTTCCTACATGATGGTATTTTATTTGTAATTTTTAGACATCAAATAATATAATTTATTTATGACACAAAAATGATGCAGTAATTATCTTATTAATGAAATATTGACATAATTGATAATATAAATACCAAAATAAATGTAATTTAAGACTTTTTATGAATTCCACTAATTTTCTAGGTTACTATGATATATTAGTGTTGATTTAATCAACTTGGTTCGAACATATAATTCTGTTATGACTTTCACAAAAATCATATATCAAATAGTGTCAAAATTGACACAAAATAGTTTTTAAATCAAATATTATATTATTAATTGTTATTTTATTCCTAAAAATATATGGTTCGGCCAAATGACTTAGATAAGGATATATATATTAATAATAAACAATTTGGGGTTCGTTTGGCATGTTATAGTAAGTGTATTAACCATATAGTGAAAGAAAACAAAAAGACACGGTAAAAGTTAAATTAATTAACTTAGAGTTAAATCTAATTGATAAGGTTAAAATAATATCTTAAACTTGTCTAAATTCTATTGGTTGATATTAATTCGACCCATCCTTACTTTAGCTTCGAAATAAGACCCTTTGGAACCATTATAAACCGATTTTGACTTTAATATAAAATAATATTTTAAGATATTCCTAAGGTGCCCCTCTCCTCCCCTATAAAAGGACACCTCCTCCCCCTCCTCCTCACACCAATTTGAGCACTCAAGCTCGGCCAAACCCTGCCAATTTCTCCTCTCCACTTCCCTAGAAACATCCTAGAGGTTCTGGTCTTCCTCAAAGACCAATTTTAGTGCCCTAAGAGGAGGTCTCAAAGAGGCACTTCAAAGAAGAGGTAATTACCGTTACCAATTCTTTCATCTTTATTTCTTCTTCCACTTCTTCTTCTTAGGTTGTTTCATTATGAAGTAATAACATCAGTATCACTCATATACTGATATGTTATTATAAGTATGAAACAACCCTATTTCACCATCTATCCATCTTACGGAAAAAGAAATCACCGCGCGTGCGTACGTACGGAATACCGTCTCCACGCCGTGGTGTAATCTATTTTCCACCACCACCTTACATGGATGGGTATAATGGTGTAAATAATAACTATACATAGTTATTACAACATCATATTGATTCTGATATATTGTATAATCCACTCCAATTCAATTCAATATTTATAGAAATGATATCATCGCTCGTGCGTACGTACGGAATACCGTCTCCACGACGCGATGAGATTCATTCTCCATGTTAACCATTTAAGAATGATTATAAAGTATATATAAGAAATAATAATGAAATATATGACATTATAAAGCTACTGGATTTATGTATATATATATACATATGTATTTCATCTACTTACTTCCATTTCAAGACAATAAGGAAAGGAAAACAGCGTTCATGCGTACGTACGGACTACCGTCTCCCTGAACGGTGTTTTTCATTTTATTTATCTACCTATTATATATATATATATACTGAATATATATGATATATAAATCATATTTTATATTCTGGAAGTAAGTAAATCATGATATAAGTAATAATGATGTCAAGAACAACAAGTCAAAACACCTACGATAAATGAAACGATTTTACCCAAAACGCTTCTTTAACATGGAATTTACAAAAGAACGGGTAATATAAAGTCATAAGTGGACCATATATGATATAATAACAATGAATATGATTCTGTAATAAGTCAATAACATGATTTAAATCATTATACATGAGGTTCGGACACTTACAAAGCAAGTCGGACCTATGGTAAGGGAAATATCACAATCTCATTTTTATCCGAGATTGTTTATTCGTAAGTATTTACTAGGGTGTATTTTATCATCCACATCCATGTTCCCTCAATATGTAATATTGTTTCCATCCACTTGAAATAGTTTAAATCCAATTTTACCCTTAGGTGAGTTTTTAGTAAAGAATATGAAAGGAATCTTTTGTCGTTTTTCCGTACGAGGTACTTTTTGACTTTTCCGACAAAAGTACGAAGAATGTTTTTTTTAACTTATACGGCACGAACGGATTTCTACTGTTTTATAAAGCCTTATTTTCATGAAGCTTCCTCTAAAAGATTTCATGACTATTTTCAATAAAATCTCTTTCTTTTAAAATTGCATGATGTTTTGTGAAAAGAAATTGATTTTGAAGAAGAAAGGATATTTTCCTCAAGAATTAAATTCAAGTGTTTTATCAAAATTATTTTCCATCTAAGATAATAAAGGGTTCTGTTTCTATCCATATTTTTACATTTATTTGACTATGTTGAGATGGAATTATGTTTATGAATTCCTTTATCTTATATGAATTGATTTATGATGTCATGATGTTTCAAGAATCCCATTTTTATTACATGGGTTATGCGATGATGTATGATTTATGATTTTGTGGCACACATAAGAAAGGATTCATTAAGAGATGGGTGGGACCTATATCTCCCTCCAATGCATTGGGTAATGATTTTATATCTCATGAGATAGACATGGCTGGAATGGTAGGTTATACCGGTTCAGTGAAACAGGACTGAAACGAGGATTACTCGATTCAGAAAGGGACTTTGTCCACTAAGATAGTCTTGGCAATGAGTCTTGACTAACAAGAAATGATTCTCTATGATTATGTGTGTATGCCACAAAGTTCCATGTTTTATGTTATGATTATTGTGATTACATTTCACTGCCATGATTTATCCCATGTTATGAAATTATGCTCTCTTTTGCAGGTTATGATTTCCAAAATGTTATGTTCTTATGAATATGATGTGATTGATATTTCTTTTGTTTACCCTTACTGAGCATTTGAGCTCACCCTTTTATGTTTTCTTTTCCCCAGGATATAAAGAAAGGTTTTAGGTAAAAAAAAAGGAAGATCTTTATGGGAGATGTTGAAGATCTTTCACCACGATTAGAAGATTATAGTCCGAGTTTCCAAAGACACTAAACTATTACGGTCCTTGTGTGTGTGTTTTTGTAATGTACTAAGTATTCCGCAAAAGTAATGTAAAGTCCATGTACGTCAGGCTTCGGGTCTCTACAGTTGGTATCAGAGGAAAGGTTTAGTCAACCTTTGGAAACTAGGATGCGAAAACGTTAGTGAGATCCCTAGAGATATTTCTAAGGTATGTCTAGGGATGTCTCTAAGGTTAAGTATACGTATAGGTTATAGTAATAGAATTACGCTAACGATCATAGAATTAAACCTAAGATGTTGGATATTGAAGGTACTCCCCCTTTATTATGTTGTTTTCCCTAGCATGATTTTTGCCTCTCACACTATTCTTTATGGGTTTTCGACGATGGCTGGAACCCGAAGGAACCGTGTTGATCAATGCAATGGACAATGCAATGATTGCCCTCCTGAACAAACAAATGTTATGGGAGATGGAGTGCAAAATCTTATTGCTATACTTACACAAGCTATGAATCATTCTGGACTTCCAAATGAGCAGAGAAGGGAACAATATTCTATTGAGTCCTTCATGAGGCAACGTCCACCTTCTTTCAGTGGGTCTACTGATCCATTAGTTGCTGAACAATGGATTAGTACTACTGAAAAGATATTTTCAGTTCTTCAATGTTCTGAACATGATAAAGTCATCTTAGCAGTATATCGTTTGGAAGGTGAAGCTGATCAATGGTGGAATCTTATCAAGAATACGAGGCCAAGAGATGAAATTGAGTCCATGGAATGGGACGAGTTCAAGAACTTGTTTTTCAGTAAGTACTTCCCTCGTATTCTTCGAACAAAGATGGAGAAAGAGTTTCTTGAACTAAAGCAAAGGGATGATGAATCTGTTGGTACCTATGAAGAAAATTTTAGAAGACTTGCAAGGTATGCTTCTGGAATTATCATCCAACCTGAAAGTAATGTTGATCGATTTTTCAGTGGCTTAAAACCAAGTCTTCGAAGGGCATTAGCTATAAGAGACTTCAGTAGCTATGAAGAAATTGTGCGTTGTGCTATCAAGGTAGAAATGGAAGTTGGTGTTACATATCCATCTCATGGTTTTGACAAGAAACGAAAGATGGAGTTCAAGGAGAAATCTCAGAATAATGGTGAAAAGAAGATGAATGTTTCCTTATGCACAAAGTGTGGAAAGAAGCATGGTGGAGATTGTCTAAAAGGGACTAGAAAATGTTTTAAGTGTGGAAAAGAAGGTCATCGAGCAGCTGAGTGTCGAAGTAATGGAAAAAGGGTTTCTAATGATGTGAATAAAGCAAACACTGCAGAGAACGCACCGCCAACACTTCAATGCTTCAAGTGCAAGGAAATGGGGCATTATGCTAATAATTGCCCTAATCCAAGGGTTAGTGATGATCAACATGAGCAACCACTGAAGGCAAAGGACAAAGGGAAATCACATGCGATCACTATTGGCAATGTTGAATATGACAACGATGTGGTGGAATGATTAAGTGTTTATGTAATGGGATTCCAAAATAATGTTGTATCATTGAGTATTGCAATATTTATTGATGTGGTATTCAAAGTGATTGAGATATTTTTTGGAAATATGATGATATGCGCATAATGAAGACGAGAAAATGAAATGTTTAATAGTATTCATGAGCTCATTATTGATATAAGGACTAAGTGATATCATGGTTTGAGTATATAGAATTTTGAGGATTTTGGTATGTGGAAAGTGTTAACTTTTAACTGCACTCATGTTTTCACTAAGGTATTCAATAGAATACACGATTAAGGACTTTGAATGTTTGGAATGTGACCAACAAGACATATCTTATGATATGTGGGGATCAACGACAGTATTAAATCTCTGGTAATCGTTGTCACTATATTATGAGAGTGGACTGCAGTATTATGTATAAGCCTAAAGATTAGACTGGATTATGTTGGACATAAGTTAGTATTGTTTAAGGATAGAAGATTTTCGATATTATTGATGGGATGTTATAGTAACGTAGTTTTAGAAAAAGGGACAACCTGCAGGACGGGCGACAGCCCATCGCTTCGGACAAGGCTGTAGGAATCGAACCCACAACCGAAGTGCGACTGGCCATTATCGCCTACCACTGGCCTACAAGAAGTCCCTGTTTAGTAGAAATTAGTTTTACTATATTAAGCAGTATGATATATGAAGTATAAGTCCATTTTAGGAACTATATATGATTAATCTCACTATAGATCGACTTATGTATATAATTTTTGCTAACCTTTTGTTTGAGACAGATGGAATGACCCGTCATTCTCTCACATGATCTGCTAACACTTCACGAATAACAAATTCAACTTCATTTATTTAAGAGATGAAGTGGAAATTGTTCTAGGCACAAACAATAGTGAGATTGTACCAAAATAAAGAAAGTATTTATTCCAATTCAAATTTTCAACTTTAGGGAAATGATCTTGAAAACCAAAAATGTTGTCCTAATGATCTTATACCTGATGAATCGGATGGTACCTTAGATCGTCACAAATTTATGGATTTGTGATTATTGGATTTTCCATAGCCATGTTCTCTACCACTCTCCATCAGAACATGATGGTTAGATTTCTCTTCCATATCCATATTTTCACCTATGTTCTCCTATGTGGATACCCAGTGATTAGTTAACTTGGGTAACCATTACATTTTATACTTTAGTTTTTAAAGATAAGTTTTGGAATTCCTTTTTACGATGTGGGTTTCTATCAAAGAAACTTTCAAATAGTAAACCATTTATAACCCCGACGAATTTCGAGGGCGAAATTCATTTTAAGGGGGGTAGAATGTAACAGCCCAAGATTTTATAAAAAATATTCTTTTTAATTTTATTAATGTCTTGTGTTGTACGCTACACTAAAAGGAGCTTGCACAACACGCATCCTTGACTTGCCTTGCATTACACGCAATCGCGACCTTCCTCGATAGCGTGTGTAATACGCAATACCGAGTTTCACTAAACAACGATATGCTATTAAAATATTATTAAAACCAGCCGGTATGAATAGTAATAACCACTTTATAAAAATCTGTAAATCTTATTTTTCAAAATGAAATTCATTTTTGGATTCGGAGTATCGAATTTAGCCTAAGGTGAAATTTTGGTACTTTTCGGATAACTTTCATATTCTGATGAATAGTGAAAATTACTAAATTATAATTAAAAACAACTTTTTTAATCGAAATAATTAATAGTGATAAATCATTAATTTGAGTGGTTTTAAAGTATATTTAGAATATATTTTTACAATTTAATACAATGTTGGTCATTGGATGTAGTTTCACATTTAAACTAGACATAAACAAGTGTCAATCTTTTGATAGATATTGTTTCTTAAAAACACGCTATTTGTTTTAACAGCGGGATTTAATAATAAAATTAATTAATGCAACTTTTATGTTATGAATTTGGTAAAATAGAATTCATTTTTGAATTCGGAATATGAAATATAGCTTGTGATGAAATTTTGGCATTGTTCTGAAAAACATCAATTTTTGATGAATAGTGAAACTACTAAGTGGTAGGTTAAAAACTGAATTTTGCATAAAACTTAATTTTACCGCTTCTGTGAATGGAATTTCGAAAATCCGAGAGACACGGTTAATATCAAGGACTAAAATGTGGTTCAATGAGATGAAAATAATTTTTTGGTGAATAGTAACTTTTTACTTTTTTTACCACGGTTAATAGTAAATAAGGTAACTAAGGGTAAATATGATATTAATATTACCCTAACACATGTCCTAATTCTATTGGACAAGTGTAATTCGACCAAAAACAAACTTAGGAATAAAATATGACCATTTAGGCCCACTTGGATTAGATTAGGACATTTATTATTAATTTATTTAAAGAAAGGTTAAAATAGTTAAAATCAAAGTTTAATAAGTAAATCATTTTTAATATGGGGTTATACATAAGATAAATTCGATTGTAAATATTCATTAGAAATCTAAAAAGATTTCCTACATGATGGTATTTTATTTGTAATTTTTAGACATCAAATAATATAATTTATTTATGACACAAAAATGATGCAGTAATTATCTTATTAATGAAATATTGACATAATTGATAATATAAATACCAAAATAAATGTAATTTAAGACTTTTTATGAATTCCACTAATTTTCTAGGTTACTATGATATATTAGTGTTGATTTAATCAACTTGGTTCGAACATATAATTCTGTTATGACTTTCACAAAAATCATATATCAAATAGTGTCAAAATTGACACAAAATAGTTTTTAAATCAAATATTATATTATTAATTGTTATTTTATTCCTAAAAATCTATGGTTCGGCCAAATGACTTAGATAAGGATATATATATTAATAATAAACAATTTGGGGTTCGTTTGGCATGTTATAGTAAGTGTATTAACCATATAGTGAAAGAAAACAAAAAGACACGGTAAAAGTTAAATTAATTAACTTAGAGTTAAATCTAATTGATAAGGTTAAAATAATATCTTAAACTTGTCTAAATTCTATTGGTTGATAGGAATTCGACCCATCCTTACTTTAGCTTCGAAATAAGACCCTTTGAAACCATTATAAACCGATTTTGACTTTAATATAAAATAATATTTTAAGATATTCCTAAGGTGCCCCTCTCCTCCCCTATAAAAGGACACCTCCTCCCCCTCCTCCTCACACCAATTTGAGCACTCAAGCTCGGCCAACCCCTGCCAATTTCTCCTCTCCACTTCCCTAGAAACATCCTAGAGGTTCTGGTCTTCCTCAAAGACCAATTTTAGTGCCCTAAGAGGAGGTCTCAAAGAGGCACTTCAAAGAAGAGGTAATTACCGTTACCAATTCTTTCATCTTTATTTCTTCTTCCACTTCTTCTTCTTAGGTTGTTTCATTATGAAGTAATAACATCAGTATCACTCATATACTGATATGTTATTATAAGTATGAAACAACCCTATTTCACCATCTATCCATCTTACGGAAAAAGAAATCACCGCGCGTGCGTACGTACGGAATACCGTCTCCACGCCGTGGTGTAATCTATTTTCCACCACCACCTTACATGGATGGGTATAATGGTGTAAATAATAACTATACATAGTTATTACAACATCATATTGATTCTGATATATTGTATAATCCACTCCAATTCAATTCAATATTTATAGAAATGATATCATCGCTCGTGCGTACGTACGGAATACCGTCTCCACGACGCGATGAGATTCATTCTCCATGTTAACCATTTAAGAATGATTATAAAGTATATATAAGAAATAATAATGAAATATATGACATTATAAAGCTACTGGATTTATGTATATATATATACATATGTATGTCATCTACTTACTTCCATTTCAAGACAATAAGGAAAGGAAAACAGCGTTCATGCGTACGTACGGACTACCGTCTCCATGAACGGTGTTTTTCATTTTATTTATCTACCTATTATATATATATATATACTGAATATATATGATATATAAATCATATTTTATATTCTGGAAGTAAGTAAATCATGATATAAGTAATAATGATGTCAAGAACAACAAGTCAAAACACCTACGATAAATGAAACGATTTTACCCAAAACGCTTCTTTAACATGGAATTTACAAAAGAACGGGTAATATAAAGTCATAAGTGGACCATATATGATATAATAACAATGAATATGATTCTGTAATAAGTCAATAACATGATTTAAATCATTATACAGGAGGTTCGGACACTTACAAAGCAAGTCGGACCTAAGGTAAGGGAAATATCACAATCTCATTTTTATCCGAGATTGTTTATTCGTAAGTATTTACTGGGGTGTATTTTATCATCCACATCCATGTTCCCTCAATATGTAATATTGTTTCCATCCACTTGAAATAGTTTAAATCCAATTTTACCCTTAGGTGAGTTTTTAGTAAAGAATATGAAAGGAATCTTTTGTCGTTTTTCCGTACGAGGTACTTTTTGACTTTTCCGACAAAAGTACGAAGAATGTTTTTTTTAACTTATACGGCACGAACGGATTTCTACTGTTTTATAAAGCCTTATTTTCATGAAGCTTCCTCTAAAAGATTTCATGACTATTTTCAATAAAATCTCTTTCTTTTAAAATTGCATGATGTTTTGTGAAAAGAAATTGATTTTGAAGAAGAAAGGATATTTTCCTCAAGAATTAAATTCAAGTGTTTTATCAAAATTATTTTCCATCTAAGATAATAAAGGGTTCTGTTTCTATCCATATTTTTACATTTATTTGACTATGTTGAGATGGAATTATGTTTATGAATTCCTTTATCTTATATGAATTGATTTATGATGTCGTGATGTTTCAAGAATCCCATTTTTATTACATGGGTTATGCGATGATGTATGATTTATGATTTTGTGGCACACATAAGAAAGGATTCATTAAGAGATGGGTGGGACCTATATCTCCCTCCAATGCATTGGGTAATGATTTTATATCTCATGAGATAGACATGGCTGGAATGGTAGGTTATACCGGTTCAGTGAAACAGGACTGAAACGAGGATTACTCGATTCAGAAAGGGACTTTGTCCACTAAGATAGTCTTGGCAATGAGTCTTGACTAACAAGAAATGATTCTCTATGATTATGTGTGTATGCCACAAAGTTCCATGTTTTATGTTATGATTATTGTGATTACATTTCACTGCCATGATTTATCCCATGTTATGAAATTATGCTCTCTTTTGCAGGTTATGATTTTTAAAATGTTATGTTCTTATGAATATGATGTGATTGATATTTCTTTTGTTTACCCTTACTGAGCATTTGAGCTCACCCTTTTATGTTTTCTATTCCCCAGGATATAAAGAAAGGTTTTAGGTAAAAAAAAGGAAGATCTTTATGGGAGATGTTGAAGATCTTTCACCACGATTAGAAGATTATAGTCCGAGTTTCCAAAGACACTAAACTATTACGGTCCTTGTGTGTGTGTTTTTGTAATGTACTAAGTATTCCGCAAAAGTAATGTAAAGTCCATGTACGTCAGGCTTCGGGTCTCTACAATAAATATCCCATAATCTAAGTGAAATCACGTGTTCTGTAAATGAACGATTTTTCTGAAATGATGGAATATGAATATGGTGAAACAACATATTAGATCCTCTCACGTAGATCTAGATCAGACAACTAAGAGTGGTGTAATTTTTAAGATAATGGATTTGTTGGATATAGGTTTGAAGATCCTGATGTCACAAAATTTCTCACAGAAATGATAATCAAGAAACACATAGTTCTAGATGAAATATTATACTTTATTATCATGAGATAGACACATCTAGTGTTCCTTTTAATGTCTTTTATATGGGATCTTGTTAACCCCAATGTAAATTTATATTACTTACTTATAGAAGAAATTATTTAACAAATTTCCTATGCACACGTGATCTATTATTTGTTTCAGAACCATGGAGAGGTAGAAGGTTTCTTTCACTACCCAATTGTAAAGTATGTGAAGGGTATGAGAATTTATAATCATTGTTGGCTAGGCAAGGAGGTATGACCCATGATTCACTATGTATCTCCCATGTATGAGAATAAATCAATATAATGTTATCTAAATCTTAGTTTATTTAACATAATGCTATGTGGACACAGATGAATTAACATGAGGGAAAAGACATGTTATGGTTAGGACCAAGGAGGAAAATATTGATGTCACTATGTTTCTCATTGGAATGAGAATCCATCGATAAATCGTTTATTAATAACCATGCATTTTAAAATCACGTATCAAGGTAATATTCTTCCCATTTTAAAAATGTTGTATTATAGATATACCAGAGGATAGGACCTGGGCGTCACTACTTATATTGTTAGAACAACAATCAGACCACACATTGTTGTTAAAAAGGTTTCCTTGGTATTTATGACCCATAAACAAGGATTGTTTGTTTTATTTTTGGTTGAAATTGGACCCCTAATACAATACATGTGTCACTAAGTATCTAATCAGTATGATAATCATTCAACATTTAGATCTTAAAAGTATCATATAATTTATAATTAATAAATGAGGATGATTTATATGTAGTTTAATGTCATGTGGAAAGGATGTGGGTCACCCTAAAATAATGAAATATTATTCCTAGACTATAATATAAGATTTAGATGTCACAGTGAATCTTGTTGTAATAATAATCAAGCCACATGCAGTTATTGAATATTTTTACCCTCATTAATCCAGCGTTGATGTGGGAAAAGAGGGATTTAAGAATTTTTAAAATGATGTTTGGCACCAAAACATGAGGAATAGGTGTCATAATGCATCTCATTGTAATGGGAATTAGGCAATATGTTTTGGAAACGTTCCATAGGAAAAAAAGATTCATACATAGGATAAAATGTAAGGATTTTTTCCTTAATCACAGCTTGACATGGGGTTCGAGGTCCGAGTGTCACTACGTATCTCATTGGAATGAGAATAAATCCACAAATAGTTCATGGAATAATCATGTAGTTTATTACCAATAAATAAGGACATTGCCCATATAGTTTTTTGTCATGCGGTAGGGACATGCTTATATTGGAACTTATACAGATAAATTCGGCCATGTTACACTCTAGGATGGATACAACGTGAGTGGGTAAAATGCACGTGTGATACCTATCCATTGCTACCCATTTTAGACCAAGAGGTGATCTCGAACCAGTAAGTGTTTAGTGTAATGTTATTGGGATTTATAATTTATATGGTTCATGTAATTAATATATATTGTAGCATGTCTCATCACATTATTTTTCATGGGTTTCACAAAATCGAATGATAAGAACATTAACCATGTAGTTTAATTTCATGCTCTTAGGATGAATAGTGTATCAAACTTTTAGGTTAAATGAAATAGACCATATGTCATATAGTTTATCATCGGGTGGAAAAGAAGAAGATGAAACATAGTTTAGTGTCTTTTGGAACCTATATATTGTCATACCTTTTAATATCATGAGACAAAGACCAACTATGTACTTTAACATATTACATCATGGACATGATTCCATGGGACTCCATAAACTATTTCATTAGGAACCATTAATTGTTTGAGGGTGTAATGATATCTCCATCTATTGAGATTATGGAATTATCTCCCTTATAGAGGACCATGTGTTTAGAGTATGGTCCTTCCATCTTTGGATCATGTTTCATAGGATTTTTTCTAGGTATCATTAGATTGATAAAGACACATACTATATCTCATGGAAGTAATCAATATAGATAGAACAATATGTAAAAGTCTCATAATATCTTATTTTGATATACTTTTATGTGATGTAAGGTGCATAACATTTTATCATCGAGCCTCTCTAGTCTATCCAGTCGTTTTTTGGACTGTTCATCTTTGGATTGTGGGTAATAGAAGGCTACATTGAGTAAATTAAACTAATGATTAGTTTCCAAGACTAATTTTTTTCCATATACCATTATGTTCAAGGTTTCTTATATTACAGTAAGGGTCATAATTCAGTAAGACCTTAAGGATTGAAAGATCTTATCAGGCTTTGAATAATTATCATGAACCACCATATCTTAAGTGATTCCTAAAATGGTCTTTTAAATTCATCTATACATCCATTATCCATTTCATGATAGCAAGAAAATTGTTTAGACATGATATGATACTCTTAATACCTATTTTCACCACAACAGGGTAGAAATTATGTGTTTTTCCCTCATTATTGTGTGGTGACAACAAAAAATGGTCATCATTTTTGATTTCATGGAACCGACATAGCTTTTGTCCCCGAATTCTTTAAGATTTACTACCTCAACCCATTCGGAGAAGAAATCCGTAGCAGTTATATGTATGTTAACTTCTCATTTATAAAAATATATTAAGACACCAAAATAATCATTCCCCATAGAGAAATTGGATGAGTCTATTTCATTGTAAGCAGTAACTCTTGCGGTTGATGGTTGATGTTGGAATGTGCAAGGAAGGAATAAAATTTATTGGTTAATTCAGTGCAATCAAATGTCACATAGGGCCATTAGTACCCAAGACATCAGATTTGGATGGAAAGCTTATATCCTGGCTACTATGTGCTGTAGGAATCAGTATAATTCAATGATGATAGAAGTGGTATCTTCTCTATTAATACATATGACAAAGTCTTAATTAAATCCTCATTTATAGAGGACATTATAGTTATCCGAAAATTCATAAAGAGTGTGGCTCTCTTCTTTCAACTATCTCTTCTCCTTCCCCACTATTTTTGATGTATGTAATCCATTTTGGGGGTATTTGAGGAACAAAATCATTTATCTTAATGTAGTACATATGGATCTGGGATAGGAATGACTTCAATGATCTCCTCCACCATGACCTGATCAAAATGTGACAACAATTATTAATGGGAAATTCAAATGAATATTTTCCAGGTTCGTATTTTCTAGATCTATAGTTAAATTTTTTGATGCATCATTTAGGGAGTTCTGTGAACATGGGATGTGAGTCACCTTTTTATTTATGGGTAACACATTCACTATCATTCATATATATTCAAGAACAGGGAGAATCTCTTCTTTTAGGATGGAAAAATCCCCAATAATCTATTTAATTACGAACTTCAAATCACCTCTCATTTCCATGTATTGCACCAATATTTATAGTGATAATTATAGACATTCAATGATTGAATTATAATATAACTCTTTATCCGTACAACTATCCATCAGTAGGATGTAGTAAGGTAAAACTAAATTCACTAGTTAAATGTGTATCATCCCTAACCCAAAATGATTATGGTTAGGGTATTCCATTATACTCCCTGTTGGGATCTTAAATGTGCCATAAATAAATTTTCTCATGATTTGGTGATATCGTGAGTGGAGAATATCACATTATATAAAAATTCAGTATTTAATGACCTTGTTTCTATATGTGTGTGTTCTTCCATGAATTATACCAAGTCATGACCATTAACTACTTTGTGATCCCTGAATTTTATATCAAACTGCTATAGAATATCCACCCATCATGCCAGATATCTAGTCAACATATTATGAATGAGGAAATAAGTGAGAAGGTCATTACAAGATACCAAATAGCTATCATGTTTTTATATATATTTCCTTGGTTTTTAAACCGTGAAGATTAACTCTCGAATTTTATTCTTGTTAGCTAAATAATGAGTCCCAACATTTAGCTGGGTTTAAGAAAGATAATAAATGTTGTTCTCTATCCTAGAATAATTATTTATTACAACAAAGGTGACTGGTGATTTTTTTGGGATGTCACATATAAAATTAGTGTATTTCCTTCAACATGTTTCATTTACAAATGTGTGATCAAAATGTACATCTTGGATATTTTAAATTCATTCAAATAGTCATCGATCTACTAATACGTGATCCACATATTCATTAGTTTCGTTAAGGGAAAACACATTCATATGAGTTTATATATGATGATCCTTTTGTAGGATAATTATATTTGAATTCATCTTAACTATTTAAGGTTTTGAAGAGGTTACATGATAATGATATATTTATTTTTCTCATGTTAATCTATTATGTCACGATGGTGTACAATGATGTAGAGAAAAATCCATGTTGTTAACCCGGATGTAAATTTAAGGTGTTCATCTATATGGTTGGTTTTCACACCTTTTTGAAAATGATGTAAGGGTTTCCTAGGTGGTTCTATATATTTGGTAATTTAACAGTAGGTCATAAACATAACATTTGAAAAATATCTGAACGATGTGTAAGATGATGTATTACAAGGCATGATGTTTGGTCACGACGACATTCTTCATGCCATAAGGAATTACACGATACTAGAATAATACCTACGGGGATCTGAAGTAAATTGTTCATTCATCTTCTAGGGTCAACGAAATTTGATTTTACCCTAAATAGACATCCTTTATAGAGATGTCTTGATGCCCAATCGTTAAATCAATCAGGGGTTCTGTGATTGGAACCTGGTATGCATCTTTCGAAGAATGCTAGTAAAGATCTCTGAAATCTATTCAAAATATTATTTTTTCCTTCTTCTTCATCACAATAATAATTTTTGTGATCCACTTTAAGGACATTACCTCCTCAAAAAATTCAAACATGATTATTTTTCCAACATAAGACTCAATTTTAGAGGTGTGAGATGGGTGTGTCCATATGGATTCTTATTTGTAACCCTAATTGCCTTTCGGAAATCCCAAGTAATAAGTGGACACTTTAGGGTCAGGAACTATAATCTATTTGTAATTATATGTCAACACATTTTCATGTTTCATTAGGAACTAAGTATACATTTTCTTGTTCTTCTAATTTCAAGGTGGGAAAAATAAATGTGGGTTTTGGATGTTCCTATATATCTAGATTTTCACTGTTATTCTTGTCAACAATGGTGGAGACACCTTACTAAAATTCATGAGGGGATTTAATAATATCTTCCTATAATAAATCTTCATCATTATTTACCTCTTTGGACTCTTCTTAAGAATTGCATGATGAGGCAAGTATCATAGAGTTAGGGATGGAGTCAAAATTTGGACACTCGGATGATGGAGCAATATTTTCAGCGTCACTTGGTGGAATGTGGACTTTTTGGGGAACCTAAGTTTATCATGGGGGACTGATAATGAGAATCTCCATTTTCCCCCATTGGAATCACATCTTCTTCCTAACCATCAAACTAAGTAGATATTTGTTGGAGCTCAAGGAATGGAATGAAAACACATTCATCTAATATTATATAACTATATTGAGAGTTTACAACTTATCCTATGTTCTAGGATATAGTTTTTAAGAAACATATCACTGATGTCGTGGAATATATAATTTAATATTTGCCAACCCCTTCAATTTTATAGATGGGAAGCATGCACTCTGCAATAATCTACATGGAAGGATTAGCCTGACTAATATCCTGTCTATTTTTGGTGTTGATCTCAGTGACATTATCAGCCATGAACTATATACCATTATTTGGGTAAAATTAGAAATATATATATTTGGACTCTTTTTATTTGAATCGGGAATCTTCACCTTGTAATGCATTAATTTTTCCATTGATACTATATTTGAAACATTAGTGGTATGCTGAGGGGATTATAGCAATATTTTATAGGAATGGTCTTCCCTATAGAACATTGAAGATCTATCCAGCCTAACATCTATGAATTATGAGTCAGACACAAGATCTAAAAATGAAGTATTATGTTTTATTTCTCCGAGAGTATCTTATTGATTCAAATTTTAACAATGTAACATTTTGGTAGAGAGGTAAAAGTGAGATTCATTGAAAACATGTATACAATATGTTCGGATTTTGATTAGGTTTACCCATGATCCGTTATCAATGAAGTCTCATCTGATATAATTTCCAAGCATCCCAACTGATATATAGAAGGGTAGTACATGACCTTATATGATAGATTTTTCATCCTAGTCTATGAAAGGGATGATTTTTTGGTATTATATAGGATCATTCTCTACATGATACACATCAGTAGTAGAAATCTCATGTTTACATTCATAATGTTCTTGAAAAGGCCTGGATAAGTGATTCTTAGTATACCTTTGATAGAATAAGAGCATCCATGATGAGAAATATTTCTAGAATGATGTCTAGTTTCATCAAGAATACTAATTTGAGTCCAACGTTAGGTGTTTTTGACAAGGGGATTCTATTTTTTATTTAATTTTGGGGTTGAATTTGTTTGATGTACACTGATCAAACATTGTTGTAAGAGTTAAATGTTCTCCTTCTTTTTTTGGATTAGATCATCCAATTCAACCAACATGAAAAGGTTGATTAAGAGATAAAGTATCATCTAGCCGATCATTCATCTTGATCATGTTGGGAAAGATAAATTCATGTGTGGTGGACCGTCCTTAAAACTGATGAGCCCTCTAGAGAACACTCCCATGAGTATCATCCACATAGACATTTTTAGTAGGGGAATGGATAAAGTATTATCTTGTATTATTACCACACATTACCCTATATCCTTGACCTAGACATCTTATTCCCCCAATTCCCCAATTAAGTGTTTGGAACTACAACTCATAATAATTCTCATCATCTGAGAAGGTATTCATTAAGAGAATAATTTTAATGGAACCAAAAATAAAATACTCATCTAATAGGGTTTCCACTTGGTTTGTTGTATCTTACTGAACCATTTGTTGAGGTGGTTCCCATTATTCTAGGAGTATTGGAATGATGTACACTACTATGAATACCAAATATTTCCATGGAAAAAAATTCTTCATCCATTGTTTTATTTTTTATCTTTAGGCTATGTTGTTTTCTCGATGACTATCTTTGGGATCTTAGTGGAGTCAGATGTGTTGTATCGAAAGTGTATAGAGGAAAAATTGGCTACTGGATCTTTGATTGGAGGATAAAATGAGTATTTTTTCTAATAATCAAATAACTGAATTAACTTGAACTATTTCATTTATCTTCTATCCATTCAGTATCCTCCTTTGTTTCAGTAGAAGAAACAAATACTTATGGAGAAAGTGAAATTTTATGCCAAACTTTTCCATATTCCACAATATTTCATAGGATGCATAAGGAACAGATTTTTATGATGTTCCATAATAGTTTATGGAAGGGGTAATAGTTTTGGAGATCTTCATCACAGACTTTACTGGGCTTCCTGGGGCTCAGAAACTTGATCTCACTTTTTTCAAATAATGATATTAAGTAATCTGGGAATCATATATTTTGAAAAGAATAGAAATTATTTTTTATCACCTCAAACTGATTTTTCTTCTGATTATTTTCATCATCCTGGTAATGTTGGAAACATTGATGAATCTAGATAGAAGTAGTAGCATGATATGGTGTATTGTTTGTAGTTGCAGAAGGTACATGGGACAACATAAGTGTATCATGGAAGCCATTACATTCCATGATATCGATTACCGATCTAATGTAATTACATGGGTATTTTCTATTATATCTACAATGGAGCCTTAAACTATTTTAGATGTTGTGGAGATTTCACAAAACCCCTTACATATTTGATCTATAGAAGTCAAATACTTAAATCATTGTCATGATTCTATGTAAATATGGGAAAATAGTCTTCCTGAAGTTTGAGTGGGTTCAAAGTGTTTGTGAGCCATTTATAATGGACAATGAAATTTGAGGCCCTTTCATTCCATTACTATTTATAGTTTGAGAGATCGAGGAATATTTTCTTTAGTAGTGTTGAGTTGAATTAGAAGACATTTTCAAAATGAGGTATTCCCATTCCATTATTTCTCATTTCATAAAGTCAGTGTACCACAATGGTGAGCCTATATAGCGATTCCTCAAAACACCTAAGGCTACCTACCTCTTGTTTTTTTGGAGTCCCCATCATGGGTTAACAATGAGATGAAAAATTATTCATTTGTAGAAAAGGGTATTTTAAGACAATAAAAATTGAAAATTTTGGGTTCTCAATGGTGGGAAAGGCAGGAGTTGGATCTTACCCTTTGGGGTAAGGATTATTTTCCAGTTTTAACGACATCCACAATTCTAACCTAGATTCTAATAGAGGAATTACTATCTCAAGAGTGTTCTTGTGCCCTCATGAAATATCAAGAGACCTAGAGCATCAGCAGGTGTAGAAACTAGCAGGGCAATAGGGGGTGATACCACTCGTATCCATCGTGCGTAACCCATAGTGGAAGGACTATAAGGATGTGCCTAGCCCTCATCTTGTTGTGTAACAAACTGAGGGAATTATTGATCTTATTATGTGGGATCTACGTATATTGGTACTTAGTATCCCACATTAAAGGTTTGCTCCATATCCACGTATGTTCTTGTGAAACCCCATCGTTTCTTGGGTACCCTTGTTGGGGGGTGCATGTTGAGGATCTCTTTGTAGAGTATACCCATAATGAAGGATTATTCAGTGGGTATCTTCATTTAGTATAATCACTTCTTTCTTTTCGTTATATTATTTATCAAATGATTCCTCTAGATAAAGTGGATTATCCTTTTCAAGAAGTATGTGATTACAAACCTAAACCATACCATATTCCTTTATAGATTCTTTTCGATGAAGTAATGATGGATTATTTGATGGAATACCCAGATTTGGTGTAATATTTTGGTTCTCGGAAAACATTACACCTTCAATTGTTTTAGTTTGGATGACATTATGAAGTAGAACGTCATCCACCTAATCCTATAATGAATGGGCCTTAATTTTTTAGGGTTTCCAAGGGTGGTATAAATGGAAATTGTTGACGTGTAATGTATTGTAAGTAATTTATCCACTTCTTTTGGAGATAAACTTCTTCTATTCCCTCTATAAAGATTAATTGTCTTCATCATTGAGTTATTTATGAGTAGTTTGATGTATAGTGAGCTGAATGGAATCCATATATAGTTCATACATATGTGTTCCTAAGACGATATAATGTCATGGAATGGGATGAACTAGGATGATCCTTTATTTGGGGTCTCCCCAGATCAAGAGAAGTATAACATCCATTATTGAGAGTGTTATTGTGGTGATAAATTACCCATCCTAAAAGACTAATGTAGTTTTGGTTGCACTTCCACAACACTTTCGGGATACTTTTATGACCTCAAAAGTTAGGTTAAATATGCCATCAGTCCTACGAGAGGAAATTCTCCTAAACATTTTTGGATACTACAGACTAGAACCCCCCCCCCTTAATATTTTATATAGTTTTATCAAAACACAACATAGGTTTTTAATGTTGTATTAAAATGAATCACCTACTTTTTAAAATCATTGCACTATTTTTTACATTTATTCTATCTGATGGATGACTTTTTAAAAACAAGACACTTTAATTATACCTTCAGAATCATGGTGAAAGAGTATCTAAATTGTAGTCTCTCTTCTCGCCAGTCATTGACTAGAGTTAGATGGAGCCTGTTTCTATTGAACAAATCTTCAGTTCTAAATATGTACCATTTAAAGAATTTCTCTTGATGTTATGACATTTCCTGATACCATATTCAATAAGATTATATAGTTGGGGTGTGCGGTGAAATGTAATGCACTATGTGAACTCCATCCTATGATATAAACACCATAATAGAAATATATGGTCATCGGTAGCAGTATTTTTTATGTGTTGGAGATTTCATGTTTAAGGGTTCCTTGCTGTATTTATAGATGTCTTACAGCATGGATAATTGTCAAGTAATGTTGGTGTTGGAACCCTTCTATTACATAGATGTTACTTTTATACTTGTTATAGGATAATTATATTTCTCTAAATTTATATTCAATTTCCTATATATTGAGGTAAATTTCATGCATGTAGTCTTCCAACAAATACTTATTTGATGTTTTTTTTGAGTGGTGGATAAGCGTCATACTATAACTAGAATATTTTAATTAACCAGCTATTACCCCATGTTTAGCATGCCATCTTCATCTTGTATTAGAGGATCCACTACTTGAGTAGTCCAAAGTGGATACTTTATATCACTTTATCTTATTAAAAATTACTGGTCACGACTTTCTATGTTACAATGTATTATAGGTGATCGAAGAGTTTTTTCAAGAGTGACCACCACATGGAGATGTATTATAGTAGATAAATACTTTCCCAAGTCACTGGCATGGAATACAACAATATTGGAGATGTTTTCTCTAGTTCCTCATAATAGGAGGGATATCTCATAACCACATTTCCATGCATATGATTAGTTTGATTAAATGAAACACTACTACCGAGAGAAACTTCACAATGTGTGTCTTTATGGAGAGGATTTCTTGTTTGGATTAATTTAAGGGGAACCCCCTCATAACCCTAGATCTTCTATCTATGTAGATGAATTCAATGACTGTCATCAGTATTTAGGAAATTGATATTTATTAGATTTGGGTCATGAATAAAACTTTCATGCTGAACTGTATACGGAAAATAATCAAAATTAATTTAATTCCCTCTACAGTATATTAAAGAGGGTTTAGGATCATTGTCTTCTATAGATAAGAGTTTGAGGACATCAAAAACTCCATAATTTAGTAGATATGGATCATAGAAAAAATGTATATTTTCATGATTTTTTGGGAAACCATTTATGAGTCCATCATTCAAATGACTGGGGCCACATGCTAGAGGAATTAGGTTTCATGTATAAAGTATTCTTTAACATGCTTCTGTGTTTCTTCAGGAGTTTTTTTTGACACAATTATATAATTTTTAAGGGTTTTTTCCATGCCTCAGAGTGTCCATTGAAAGTGGAAAATTACCTCCTATTATAACAACTATGTGTTCACTATCCAGTTGTACATATATAATGGTGGTGTTTTCCCCATAACTCACTTGTACAGTTGAAGTGTTATGTGTCTACTTCGGGGTATCATGTTGTTGGGCCACCGTATTTTTGGGGACAGAGTTCTTTGTCCACAACATTGGATCTACTATTTTCACTATTATGATTTCCTAGAAAGTAAGTAGTATATGGGTAGAAATTATATTCTTCCCTTTCATAATTATCAGGATAATCTTGGTGACTTAATTGACCGGAACAGGGAAATATTCCCATTCATTTTTTTGGGAAGGGGTATGTTCTTTATAATTTCCTTACGTTACTTCTAATGGATTGTAAAAGTAATTGTGTGGGTGATATATTATTGGGTCTCCCTTTATTTTTCATATGCACTTTCTTCCTGACATCCATTGGTTGTACTATATGAAATTTCTAAAATTATTTTTGAATGAAGTTAGGTGTGTGAACCAATTTATGGATGTCAAGAATATTTTTTTGGTGGGGTTATTTGAGTTTTTTCTGACAAGTATTTTGGCATTCATGGTTAGTTCAGGAAGGTGTATGTACATTCATGTAGTGTACCACTGTATTAGAATCACGATCTTCCTCAGTTTCATTTAGGTGAGTTTTCTGGCTAGCTAAATTTGGGTGGTCAGGTGTATTTTATTACACATAGATGGAGACAAATTTTTATTTATGGGCTTTTTCAGAGAGAATTGGGTGTTCCCTAATCCCTATTGCCATGTATCTTCCCCCGATTGGCTGTATTGTATTCTTGGGTCGGGATGACTGAGTATGGGAAGCCAAGGGTGGCACCATCATCACTTTAATGTCTCACTAATGGGTGGTGTTGGCAGTAAAAATTTCTAGAAATATCACTTTGGAAGGACCCACGTGTCTTTTGGATGTGGTTGTATGTGGATTTTTGATCCACCTCCCAATAATATGTGAAGGGTTAGTTTCCACATTCTGGATATATGGTCCCAAAATGTATGAAAATGGTTGTTGGAGCCGTCTAATTTTGGACCAATACTCATTACTGATCAAGTGAAATGTTGGTATTGTAAAGATGAATATAATTTTAGGAAGCCTATAGGGTAGGGGTTGTACTATAGTAGTGGTAATCCCTGACCAATGTGTTAAGCCCCATAATTGAAGACATTGGGTTGGTGATGATATCATTTTATTAGAATAATTCCATGTATGTACATCTATTAGGGCATACATTACATTAAGATGGAAGGATTCAATTATATAGAGGGGAATCTGATAGAAATTGTTAGGATAATGAAAAAAAATAAATAAGAAAACCCCGTAAAATATTCATCTCATAAGAATAAACAAATTCCAAATTGATTACCCTTTTCCCTCATTCATTGTGTTAGTGGAAGGGTCATGAATAGTAGTTAGGAATATCATCTTCGATATGTATTCTCATCAGGTTCAAAAAATAAAAATTTCAAGTGAGCTTTTTTTCATTGTAATAGATTGCTGGGGGTATAATTGTGAAAAATAAATAACTTCAGGCCCACTATTTCAGAACAGTTTCCAACAATTTTGTTTATTGAAGTATAAAAACCAAATGGTTTTGTATCAATAGGGACTTACTTTCAAAAGAAATACACCTATTGAGGAATTTGTAAAATAATGCTCATGAACAAATTTTGGTCGAGAGGATGGTAGGATAGGATCATCACATAGTTTTATGGTGAATTGATTCCAAATATTGCACTCCCTAATTTAATTAAGATATGTTTATGAATCCATTAGTAATTTCCATTCATGACCTGTGATACCCTTGAATTAACATGAAAATAATAGTATGTATCAAAAATAGAATCATTTGTTTGTATCAGTGGTTCTCAATAAATATCAATATCATTATGCATCTTATATTGTCCGTAAATGGTATACCATTATGTACTAATTAGTTTACTCTTTTTCATTATTATGATGGTGGTGGGATTTTACCCATATAATGGGGCACTCAGGAGTGTATCATCATCCAAGGAGATGGCAGTTGTTTTGGTATCATGATCAGACACATGATATAGGCTTCCAATGTATTCTTGTTAATGGGATTTGAACCCATGTAGTTTGATTCAGCATAATTGGGATCCTCATTCCTTTTAACATCATGCGATACGGTCCAAAACCTGATGTTTAAAGTCAACCAACTAGGATGTCAAGGCGGAAGATTTAACTTTAAATTTTAGTGCGGGACATATGACGAGGTGTCCTAGGGACCCTAGAAGGGATTTGGATTCCAAAGATGAATAAGAATTCTTCATGGAATGGGGCCCAAAGATAATGTGGTTTATTTGGGGCAATGGTTTTTGACCTCAAGTAAGATTCCTACAAAACCAATTTAAATGAGAATCGATGCCCACATATTTTGGTTATAGGGATCTATGCCTATGGAGTCCCATGAAGATATATCATAGGAGATCATAGACCATTGATAGATTACGATTGGATTTATTTCTGAAGAGTATTTCCCTTCTATATTAGGGGACATGGGGAGTTACTTGACCAATGGTGATCTAGAATCCTGTTTTGTGTCCTTCACCTAAAGAAGATGCGAAGTGGTTAGATTATTGGGATTATTATTGTGGACTATTTTGTGGGAATTGGTTGGGTCGTACATATTGAATGAGGTCCAAAAGGGTCAGGATCATGTGGATTTCATAACCACAATAATATTTTATGGCCACATGAGTGATTCTCAGTGTGAGAAACAATAGGATAGAAAATATCCAAGAAACCACCAAATCGAATATTCATGGAGGTTGGATAGGTGACCCTGATAACCAATGATTATGAAGGCAGTATAATGGAAATAATAATGAATATCTGAAAGAATATTCTTTTCTAAAACATGCATATGGATTTATGGATTTCTTTATCATAGATATCCTTTAATCCCATAAGACATGATTCTTTATGCTTGAATATGAGAATCAAGAGTAAGTGAAACATATTACAGACCACACATTTCTCTTCCTCCATTGGGGGAAAATGATGAAGGAATAAGAGATGAAAAATGGGAATAGAAGCAACCAATTCTTCTCTAGTTGTTTATATAAGGTAGTCCGATCTGACTACCCTTATAGATATGGACCTCAGGGAGTAATTAATAGTAAGAGTACCACATCCATCAGGAAAGGACAGGGGATTACACCACCGATGATACTCTAAAATTGGTTCCAAAATGATATTGTAGGATGTTATTTCATGTCATAATTATATCCATCAATGATCCTACCCATCCATGCATAGAACTGAAGGCTCATGATCTATGAAGAAACATTTGAAGAACATGGTCTAGGCACTACTACCCATGACCAAGAACTCCATGACACAACCTCTAGGGTTGGGGTCCTAATGAATATATTGATGAAGATCAATGACCCCACCAAGGACCCTAACAATATGGTTGAAAAATTGAGGGTATCCTATGATTTTGGAATGCATATCCCAAATATAGACAAACATTTGTGCTTATTTACATTGTTTTTCATGTATGAAAGATTTAGTGGAAGTTTCAATTTTATCTCATTTGGGTTATGAATCCATTGGTGGAGAGGCCCTTCCATGGGTGTCTTAGAATAGGGCATGTTTAGAGGCTCTCATAGGGTATAGGTTTGGGTGATCAAAGGGGTTCTCACATCGATAGGCCTTCACAACGAGAGGGGCTTCAAATAGTTAGGTCAATATGTGATGATGCTACCATGGACGATAGAAGACATGGGAAAAAAATGGAGATGCTTTCATCAATCCATTAAGGGTCTCTACATTTTATCTTATATGTTTTTCATATAAGTCCATAATTAGGGAAATGATCAATGTGGTACTACTCATCCACAATGAGGGAGAGTGTTCATCATGCTGGTGTTACATGTTTTAATCCCTAAAGGGACATTTTTTCTACTATAACGACTTAAGACGTATTTTTTAGATATTATATTGATTTCCAAAAGGTTTTTGAGGGTATGGGAGAATAACGTGGCTGATCATAGTGTTAGGAATTCACTGGGAATTTCTACTTGTAATTGAAGAACCCCAGGGCCAAATTTATTTTCATATATGGGACTACGGATTTTTTTTTTCAAACTAGTTTTTCACATAGATTTATGTGTTGGTCTCTCCCACAAGAAGACATGTTGGTCCCTCACACATCCTGATGTGCGGGTCTTCCGGGTAGGTTGACATGAAGGACATATATAAAGGCAGATGTGCAGGTCTTCCACACAGGCTAATGTGAAGGTCCCTTTCACTGGATGATGTACCGGTCCATTGATGAATAAGATCTGTAGGTCCATTTAATATTCTCATTTATAGGTTTGTTTCACATGTTTATATATAGGATCCCCATGAGAATGGCCTATGTTGTGATAAAAATTCCTTTAAAAAAATTTCAAACTTCTTAGATCCATGAATTTTTGTATCTGAATCTGTTTTGGCTCTATGAGCAGTCAAATCAAAGAGTTCAAAGAGATATATGCTTCATGATATGGTTAATTCAAAAAACATTTACAAATTAAATGTGGAAATATCACTTTAATACATGGAATTTTATATCATTTATCATAGAAATCCATAACCTAATATTGGAGGGGGAGGGGGTCCTTTCAATATATACATCATTATAGAAGAGTATTGTTGGAAATGGAAATCGAAAACAAATATTCTTCTCACATGAGAGTCATATATATTCAATGTCAACATTTTTTGTCTATGTGATGGTCATATCATGAATTATAGGGAATAGTTCATGTAACAAATTTTTCTGTGTCAACAATCTAGAAGAGAGATCCCTGTAGGGAGTGTATAAAAACCGATATCATCTAAAACATAGTTATTGGTTGAACATCTAGAACACTGGTCCAAATATGGGAATTGTTTTTTTCTATATGAGTCAGTTGGAGGAGATATGGAAACAATTTGTTTTTTTTAAATCATTCATTAGAAGAAAAATTATCCTATGAATAAATTGAATGATAACTAGATTTCTGAATGATATCCATGTTTTCACAGGATAGAACTAGGAATATAATAATATTACAATTATAAAATTATCATAGATTAGTAATTGCATATCATTATTATAATATGTTTGATTATAACCTTGTAATTATCACTAGTTGAAAATGACAATAACCATCTCCAATAATATATTAATTAATTAATTTTAATTCATTTATTTTGGGAACTAAAAAGAACTATACAAAATTCATCAAAAGATAATTTCACATTTGAAATAATAATAATAACATATATCCATTATATATAAAACACATCCATCCCAGGACAACCCCTACAATATTATCCCCAACATATTTCTCACTATATAATATATCCAAGGAATGGACCGCCTCCTCGGCTAAGACCATAACATCATACCAATCACAATCTTTCCCATATAATCCAACCCTTCCTTTTTTCTATATAAAAATATAATGATCTATATAAATTACATAATCTAATAAAATATAATACAATACAATATTTAATAATGGAATATAATATAAAATAACATAAAATAAAATAAAATAAAATAATATAATATAATATAATATAAAATAATATAATATAGCATTATTTAAAATTAGAATCATGTATGTGAGAAATGAACATATCCTCAACTAAGACATGATAACATCGAGTAAATATTATTTGAACATAGTTGGCCCTTAGTATTAATTTTAGGAACTATTAATTTTAGGAACTATTATTTTTATTAACCATATTAATTTCAACATTTCATTGGGATCAGGTTTTAGATAATAATGAAACCTAGTGTACCTTTATATATAACAATTTGGATAATATTTCTAAGGAAATTCACTATAGTATGAAAACTTCAAAATGAAAATTGAAAACAATGATGAACACCTCATTAATTATCCTCCTAGTCTTACTTTCTTCAATTTTTGACATTTTATGAATTTCATATTCTAAAAAGATGAATTTATAATTACAAAAATATGTTATAAAACTACATAGAAAATATCATGAGGTAATAACATGAATAAATATCATCACATTTGAATTGAAACCAAGAATTTATTTTTAGTATTTCTTGGTTAATATCATATTTATTTCAATCTACATTATTTACCCTTGGAAAATCGAACAATGATAATCCAAAAATTTCACATAATAAAATAAAAATATTCTTGAATACACTACCTCGCTAAAACCATTAAGGAACACCACTGATGATTAGATTATATAAGGATCAACAACCACCAAACTCAATGTGAACCACCATATGAACAGACCATATTTTTCCATCAAGATAAAATACCCAAATTCTAAAAAAACATGAAGAAAACTAACTTTTATACCCACTAGTAAGAAATATATATAGAATACATAAATGAAATGGAAAAATAAAGGCACCTTGAATTGAGAGATATCAATACATATGAATAAAATTTTAATCCCTCAATGAGATAATTAATTTTTTTTGTCTTTGGTGTATTAAGGGTATGAAATAATGAAACTAAATTTGATTAGTAAGAGTTCATAAAAATTATTCAATGATAATAATTACTCAACCTCTACTATTGTGAAGAGAAATTAAAAATTAATATAATTCAATAATTCAATATCATATATGAATCCACAATTCTCCAAGATAGTTTATCACCATCCTTATTTATTTGTATCCAATTGATATGTTCTAAAATGTGTTTCATATACACCACAACATAATGATACCCAAAATTAAAATATCTAATTCAACAAAATATTCCTATAAAGAACCACTATAGTAAAGAAAAATAAAAATAATTTCTTATTTTTATATTCATAACATTTCCAAACAATGAAAAAACCATTAACCCTAAGTGAATGAATCTTTCTCCCTTCTTAAAATTACATATAGTAAACAAAAAACCACCATTCCCCACAAAAAATCCATCCCATAATGATATAATATCCACATGAATTGTTGTATCATAATTTATAATTTAATAACTATCACAAATTATGTTAAATACATATCTAAAGATAACTTCTCAAAATCATCATATTATTCATGGGCAACTCTAGACTCTGCATGATGCGGTCTATCTCATGATGGCCCTGTTACAAATCTCCCACCTTAACAAGAATTAATACTGCACATGTTTTTCATTATTAATGTACCAAAGTCTCTCTTGGCACCATGTACATAAATTTTTTTTTCCGGTCCCCATAGATCCAAAATTTTCTATTTCATCTAGAACACCCAAATATATTGTAAAAAAAACGAAATGAATGTTAAATATAAACTAATGTTCAAAGAATGTCAAAAATTTTACATAAATCATGTCTTAACTATTTGAAAAAATAAATCATTTTCAATGAGCCATTGTGAAAATTATATAACCATTTAGTTCTAATAATGAGTATTAAAATAATTTATAATTTAAGAGTATGTATAAAATGAAATTTATGATATAATCTAATCACTAATGATATATGATGTTTATATTTATTAATAGTTTACTATCAATGAATATATACACAAATTGTGATTATTTCAATTTTCATATGACAAATATAATATCTAGAAATTATCACCACACAAATTAAATTAAAACAATATTGATTCATTATTTTAATAATGTCCATTATAAACCTATATATTTCATAATTATGCTTATCAATATAAACATACCATATATGTCCGTGTGGTAGGTAACTCATCCATGAATGGTGATATATTTTATTGATGAACAATAATATAAATAGATAATATAAAATTATCATAAACTATATTAAATCATATAAATATCCTGATCATATAAATGTTATAATTTATTCAAGTCACCAATGATTATTATCAATTATAACATTATCATAATCCCAAATGAGACAAACACAACGTAATAGTAGGGTTTTATATATGAAATTTTCATGTAATATATTATTTTTTGTTATTTTTCACATGAAATACACTAAAAATATTTGAATAAAAAAATTTCATATATTTTTCTTGATTTACTAATATCAATGTTATTATAGAATCTAAAACTATCGTATAAATTTTTATCTTTGGGTGATTCAATTAATTTGTGACCATTCTGATGATGTTTTATTTTTTTCAAAATATATAATTTAATAAAGAATGGGATTTCTTCTCTAGTAATGAGTTTTCAATTTTATTGGATGCATCTAAATATTGGATTTCAGGAGAACTCTAAGAATATTTTCAATACAACATGTCCCCCCATTGTCTATACATAAAAATTTAGATGGGCTATTTTTATGTATTCACTCTCTATGTTTTAAATAATTAATTTTTATAGAAGTCTAAAAGAAATATTTATACCATGGAATTCATTGATGGTTTTTTATATTTTATATACTATATATTTCTTATTATATTATTGTTACTTTAATTATATTATCTATAGATATCTCATTCCAATATAAATTTCATATAAGGTTGGATGTGGAAGGAAACCTACCTATTTAGTCCTTTATTAGAGTTGTTCATCCATTGGAGGTAATTGATTCATTATTTTCACATTTTGTTCTCTATTATTGAATTTATTATACCTAGGATAAATATTATCTATACAAGAAAATCATATTTTCTAATGTTAAATAGGTTTTATAGGGTATTCACCTTTTGTTTTGTTTTCATATGTTTTATTTTTATTGAAAGTGAATAATGAATAGATATTTTTAATAATTACGGGAAATTGTAAAAATATTTTTCATGATATTTATGCGGTATAATGAATTATATATATTTTTTTATTTGGGTTTATGCAATTATTATATTCAAACTAATTGTAGAATCAAAAAAATAATGATTTTTATTGTATTACAAAATGATGAAAATTTAAAGGGAGGAAATAGACGGTAATGTATTTTTTAATATTTTTTGAAAAAATTTTATATTCTAGTTAATATGTATTGATTCATTTTATTTTAAGACTTTTGATCCCATCACAATATATTTTATGATGTGTTATGTGGATGAATAAATCTTGATTTGTTGTAAAATGTATAATCAATTCTGTAGGTTTTGTTGTGATTCTATGTGTCTTGAAAATTAGTATATTTTCTTTTCCTTTATCTTATTTTAATATTAATTTAGACTATATATATGGAGGTTCAATGTGAAATGATCTATAGGGTCTATTTTTGGAGGATATTAGTTTCCTATATTTTTGGCCCGCCATCAATAAGTTTTAGATGCACAAATGAACCCAACATATATGTTTGGAATGATTTATTTTTTTTGGGATATGATATTTTATTTACATAACACAATTATTATTTTAATTTATGAAATTATGTTTCCAAAACAATTTTATCAAATAATAATTTTACCATTACTCGAGTTTGGAGATGTCAATTTGACTATTAATCATCTATTACATTTTATATATCTCAATTATGGAAGATGTTTTCATTGATAAAAACTATTAAAATCAAATAATTTTTTTTAGATATTTTTTTTATTTTTTATATTAATATAATACAATGAAATGTTCATAGAGAAATTATTATTTATAATTTCGAATTTTTATTAATATTTCGGAAGATATAATTAAAAATTAAATAGTTACATAGTGTATTGAAAAGAATAGTTATTCATATGAAACATCATTTTTTTGATACTCAACTAATAGATATTCTAGTTAATATTCATGATTGGATTTAAATTAATGGAAAATATTAAAATATTTTCTATATTTGTCACTATTACACAAGGCACTTTCTCTGTTATCAATCTTTTCTATAATTTTAATAAATGATTTATATATATATTTTTTAACTTTCAATTAAGTGATTAAATTATTATTTAAATCTAAATTTTTGGGAGAGTTATTTCGTAATGATATTGAAATTATAGGCGAATCATGAAAATATGTTTTATTATCTTTTATTCTATGGTAATTTATTTGGTTTGAATTACAAAGTATCATATTATAATAGTGTTAAAAAATTATAATTATTAATTTTGGAAAAACTAATACAATATTTTAGATGGAAGTACTAGAGACTAAAATACTATCCATAAGTAGTTATGTTTAATATCTTTTTAAATTTATATTTCAAGATATTAACCATTATTTTTAAATCTACATCCATGTATATATAATTTATATATATCATTACCGTTATATTATAAACTAATTTAATATTTTTCATATATATATATAGAAATGAAATTATTGGAATAAAATATCACAACTTCTCTAATTTTTTTAATGTTGACAAAATTTTAGCTTGGTATGGGGTTTTATGTCTATAGAAATACATATTTTTTAATTTCACAGTCAAAATATCAAGAGATTTCTAATCATTATGTGTCTCCAACTACCATATAGTTTTAATGTTAACTAATTTATTTTACATTCCATTCAAACTCAATAAACCCATATTTAGTTATAGTACAAAATAATTCATGATTATATTAGTTAAAAAACACAAAAAATAGTTTCATTATATATTATTCCACTTTTTTATAAAATATATACACTGAAGAATGATTTATGTATATAAATTTTACCTCAATTTTTCAGAGTATTTTAAATATTACACAGACATAATACTAAATAACATACAAGTTTAGTTCCTTTGAAATCATGAAACACAACTTCTAATGAGGTGAAATATCATCAATGTTTCCCACAACGATCTCAGACTATAATTTTCCTTCCTAAAACATTCCTTTATAAATAATTAAATAAAATGCAAATTGAAATGACAAATGCTCAGTAAGGGTAGATTAGGTATATATAAATAATAAGATTGTCCTAAAACAAAATTATGTAAACCAAAAATTTTAAAATAATATCATGTATATCAAATATCATGATTTCATTCTATGGAATAAATCATATAGGTTCATAAATAATCAATGAACAGATTTTAGGAGAGGATAATATAAGGACTCCAAATGTGGCTTATACATAATCATAGATATCATTTCAATATTAGTCGCGCCTCCTTTACAAGGCCATCATAGCCAAAATATTCCATTACTGAACCAAGTTCACTCCTCTTTCTATACCTCTATTAATAAACCGGGTTTTCTCCCCATTCCATCTCTATCTATCCAATGAGATATAAATATTTACCCAATTCATTAGAGGGAGATATAGTCCCTACCCATCAAATAATTGAAACAAAAATTATGTGTGCCAAACGAAATAAAACATAAGTATGGTATCATTTAATCATATCCCTAGTAAAACATAAGTAACATCAAATAAAGTAAACCTAGATGAGAAATATTTTTGAGATATCAATTTAAATTATTGAAGAGGAAAATAAACATTCTCTTTTGTTTTTTTATTTCGTAAATGCCACCAAATTATAACAGGAAAATTTTCATATGAAAATAATCATGTAATTTTTTAAGGGAATATCCATAGAATTGTTTTATCATAAATGCAGAAATACCCATTTATTTCATATATACTAACTAAATTAGTTTTTCACTTTTTAATGAAAATTCACAAATTACATCATTTGGTATGAAAAATAGATTCCTATCCAATCATTATTTAAAAATTCACACATGGGAAAAATAACATTGAAAAATTAAATGAGAAGAGTAAAAAAATATTTTTGAATTGCTTTTTTTGAATCATGGAAATGAAATATTAATATTCTTCAGTAGATACATATGTATAATGAATATTAAATAATAATGATATCGTGAAAATAACACATACCTTAGGTTTGATTTCCTCTGCATGTATTCAAATATCTTGTATAATGTTTTAATAAATGTTATTAATTTATACCATAATTCTATTCAAAATTATTATATCATATATGAACCCATTATATAATTTTATCACCGATGTTTTTTGTAATATTTCATTCTTACCCTTAATTCGGATGTTTACTACTTCTCATCCCTTCTGATATTTTCTATAAGTCCCTATTATTATGAAAAACATATAGGTAAATGATTAAAAAATTTATATTGAGGAAATATATATCATACTTTTTTAATTATATACATATATAATAATTCATTAATGGTACGAAAGAAAATTAATCACATCATGTCGCAGAGATAGTAGGTTGTACATTAGAATGAGTGATGTGATCATTCACTTAATAGTGAAATTGATAGGAATTGGTTAAATTATATATTTTTATAGAATAAATATAATAATATTATTATAAAGAATATGTATATATATAATTTCCATCAGTATACCTATCCAAATAATCTGGTTATGGAAAAAAGATTACACCACAACGTGGAGACATTAAGTCGTACGTATACACACAGGGTGAATTCATTTTTTGTAGGATGAATAAAAGGTGGAATAAGGCTATTAAATAATCATATAAACATTTAATAATATAGGTTATAATTTAGTTATTACTTGATAATTTAAATAAAAAATTAAGAGGATGTATATGAAAAAATAATTTTGAAAGAGTTGGAATGGGAGATTACCACATCTTTAATGAACTTCCTTTAGATATATTCTAAGGGACACTAAGGTTCTTATTGTGTGTAGACTTGAACATATATTATGTGGGTAGAGAATTTTGTAAGAGAAATTATTATTCATTGGTCAATATTTATTTCTCAATGGGATATGAAGAAGTGAATGAGTACGGGTCCTTTTATAATTAATGTGAGGAGCACTTTTGGAATTTCCCAAAATATTAAATTATAAGAAGAATATTTTTTATCCCAAATACACCAAATGGAAATGTGTTATAAGATAATATTGTATGGATTTTTAATCCAAACAAAAAACCAAATTCAGACCTGTTTTGGGGTCATATTAATCCATATGCTTTTGATTTTTCCATTAGTGAGTTATTTTTGACCATTACCATAGTAACATTTATTTTAAAAATAAATAGTAAATAATGTAACTATAAAAGAAAAAATGACCCATAAATTGGACATTTATGATATTTTTATCTAAATTTCATAATAATTGGTGATTTAATTATTTTAATTAATTTCATATATTGTAGAATATATTAATTTTACAATAATCATTAATGTCAATATTGAAACTATTCATTTAGTTTGACATCAAATACATAAAAAGGGGATATTATATTATAACATTTTAAATTTTTAAAATATGTTATATAGATCTATTAGATTAATTTATGACCTTTATTATTTCAATGTATTTCAAAATCAAGATCTCTAATATCATTAATTTTTTATCATTAATTAAATACATATTCTATTTTGAATTTCTCATACATTTAAGGAAATTGTATAACTTGTAAACATTTTAAACATATTTCTATATTGAAATAAAATTTCTCTAGATAATATTATAACTTAGTTTCTTTCATTTCATCTTTTTATCCCAATTTTTGAACAGAAATGAAATCTTACACAAAGAGAGTGATATTTTGTAACTATCTCTGATTTATATAATATATAAGTCACTTTTATTGATAAATATCTGTTAAATAAATCCAATTTGATAATAAGGTGATTATGGTTGAAAATTATTAATAAAATATATTTTTTCAGATAATTTTAGGCCATGGTTAGAAAATTATAATTTTTTAAAACCTAATACAATAAATTTAACTATGAAAATTACAACATTTTTTCTCATTGATGGTTAATATAATAACTATAAATTGGAAAACAACCCATAAATAGATAATTGATTAAAATTATATCCCAATTTATGTGGACTAATTTTTTATTTTTTTAAAATTCATATCATTTTATAAAATAATTTTTATTTTAATAAATTAATGATGTAGATTTTGATAGTAATCATTACATTGGAATTTGTAAGTATTAAAAAACAAAAAAAATTCCAAAAAAAATATTTCATTTTTTCTATAAAATAGAAAAATATTATAAAAACATCATTGGATACATTAATTATGTAAAATTATATTTCTATTTATATTATTAATATCATTCATTTGATATTTAAATAAAAAAATTAACTGCTGCATCATCGTTATGTGAGAATTTAATGTAATTATTTCACCAAATGTTTTTATGTAATCATGATTTATAAAAATCTTTTATATTTAAAAATACTATTAATGTTATAATATATTTTCTCTTTATTTAAATATTAAAAATATTATAGTTATAAAATTTATTATTGTGACATTTTATCACGTTCATTGATTTTAGAAATATCTAGGTCATTTTCCTCAAAACGTGTCCCATAATTAATGAAAATTTGAACTATAATTGTTAAGGGTCAAATTAGAAACATCAAATAAATGTTTCTTGTGTTAAGGTGGGTTTATAGTCTTTATCACATTATTTTTTAACCTAAATTAACCAGATTACACTTTATCAGGATAAAAAAATTACACACAATACTATTCATATTGGAAAAAATAAAATGGAACTACATAATTAATATGGTCCTTCTCATTTCCAAATATGGAATAAATTTTTAAAAAATAATTACAGTGAATTTTCAGAAATTAATTAAAAATCAATCCCACAGAAAGTATGAATTAATTATTTTAAAAAAGTATTAAATGTTTTCTATGTTTTTATATCTAATTTCAATTTTAGATATATTATAATGACATAAATTGGATTACCTGATATAAAATGGATATAATTACAATTTATCATAAATATAACATATTATTTAACACATTAAATTATTTATATTACAATGCGGTTTTCAATTGAAATTTAGTGTTTTTCACTATTTATCAAAACATGAAAAATGTTTAAAAATTAAAAAAAAATTAACTGATATAAATTTTGATATTACTTATTCAAATAAAATTTTAATTTTTCAATCTATTTTTTAAATGTTTCATAGTATATATTAAATGCAGTTGTTCCATCAAAAGACAATGAAAATTATTTTATAAAAATATAGTTTGTAAGCATAAAAGTGGGTTTTTTATTTAATATATAGAAAACACATAATATGAATGTGCAAAGTTATAATTATATATATATATATGTATATATCATTAATATAATAAAAAGTGATTTATTTTTTATTATTTTTTGTATAAAACACACATTCACACAGTTAAATAATCTTTTCAGAAATATATTTCCATTTATTTTAAAAGGGGTTTTTGAAGGGTAAACCATACATTAATAATTCAGTTAATCAAATTACTATCCTCAATTATAATGGATAGTTTATAAATTTATTATTTTAGTATATAAATAAAATAAAATTATTTTTCATACCAATTACGTTTGGAGTGTAATGCAAGAAAAGTCATTGTTTCATTAACTGCATGATTAACATGGTGTCTCATGGAATGAAATATATTAAATATATAAGAGTATTTAATATTATATTTCATCAAAATTTAAGGATGATATATTCAACACCCTATAAAATTAATTTCTTCATATAAATTCATCTTAGTTATAACAGTTTTAATACTTGATTTTTTATTAGATAGAAACCCACATCATAAAAATGAATCTTAAAAATATTTTTTAAATTCGATAGTTGAAAATATAATAGTTAACCAAAGAAACATATATCTTTGTTAAAACATAGGATAACATATGGGTCATGGGTAAACATGTACATGTATGAGAAATAAGACTATCATGTTTTGATGTTGATTTATCGAAAAATGGTCTGTAAAAAGTAGACAGTCACAAAGAAAATAATCAGTGATAATCGAAAAGATGGTTTGATTCACAAAAAAAATATGGTATTATTATCATGTTTTGGGTTTCAATATCCATTCAATATATTTTATTTATCTCCCCCAGTATCATGTAAAAAACCCTTACATTATGGTTTTTAAGTATATACATGATTTGGGTGAAGTACTTGAGGGGTTGGAAACCTTTCGGAATGTTTTTTGGGAGTAATTAAAGGCCCACGATTGGTGCATGATTAGAAGAAACCATGAAACTATTATAAGAAAGAATTAAAAATGTGATTGGTGGCTATGAGTAGGTTCCCTATTAAGAATTACAGTTTATCCGGATCATGCAGCCACCTAGTAGAAACCATGGAAAATGTAGCAGTGGCCTTTTATACGGCTGAAACAAAGTTTGTCTAATAGTGCGGTAAAACCATGTGAGGTCCCCAACAAAGAAGGGGTTGGCACATGATATAGAAAACAGTTCCAAAAATGGGTATCTAGGTTAGGATTGTGTTTTGACACTTCTTTGGTACACCAAAATAGAAATAAATTGATATTTTCTTCTCCAAATGGATAAAGTGGATTTTATCACCAATTCATTGGCGATATGATGGTTTCTCTTTTTGTGTTGAAGTCAGGTTATCAGAATAAGTAATTATTTATGGGGGTTATCCTTAATTTTCCATAGATATAATCCTCCAATACTCTTAGTTTCTTAGACCTATGTCCATTATTTATATATATAATATAGTTGATTCTAATATGATTAGTTTTGACTTTGTTGTTGTTAGGGTAAGAGATATAAGGTAGGTTCTGGAGTTTTGACCCAGTTTAACATACATTTTTCATTATGATTATCATTTTTTGAAAATATATATGGGACATGGATTCACTATGGGATCCCTTATTTATAAAATGATGTCATAGTTTCAATTTTATGGGTTTAATAGAAATTGGTTGTGAAATTGATGTTATTGTCTGTTAGAAACCCTATTTAGTGATAGTTTTTAAATTTTTGGAAATTGGGAATTTTGGTAGAACAAAAAATTGGTAAAAATATTTTAAAATCATCATTTTAAAATTATTTATTGGGTTTCATACACTTGAATGTGTTTTCAATAAATAGTTATTTATGGAAATGATTTTTTGGTAACGTTTTCAATAAATGTTTGGTTTTATAGAAATTCATGATATGGTTATTTTGGAATGGGTTTTTTGAATAATGGTATTTGGTGTTCACATTCATTTGATATGTATATGGGTAAAAATTTCCCCACATCATTAGTCAGATAAAAAAGTGATAGGGATTTTCCCCCATCAAATGTTTTATTAAGTGACATCTTAGTGAAAAGATGACTCACCAATTGTCAGTATATGGAGGTACATATTGCATGTATGGATAGATGTGTGTATATGTGGAATGGAAATAGTTATGCCAAACTATAACATATGAAATGGTTCTAATGTATTGTTTTGATTTTTCATTGGATAAATGGATTTTTTGGGAAAACTATTTGACATTGAATTTTTTATATATAATGATATAATCCTTTTTTAGAATTTTTTTTATAAATAATTTTATATAATTGTACTAGAATAACTTATCCTTGTGGAGTGATTATAGAAGACACATGGGGAAATATTACTATGATTCATTACTCACCCTTACTTTTAAACATTTATGATTTTTCATACATTGTTTATGAGAATATAGGTAAATGTAAATAATTACAATTTTATGGGGGTTCTTAATGATTCCTGGGTTGTTTGTGTTGTTGGAGAATATAGTGTGTTAGGGATTTGGAGTTATTTTGTTGTCTTTGTGTTTTTTTGGAGACTTATATTGTGTAATTAGATGTTTATTAGTCTTCCACTGGGGTATTAAATATAGTTGGTTTTTATATAAATGGTATTGTTTTTAGTCTTATTTCACTAATATAAGTCAACATGTAGTTGTTTATTTTTTTATTGGCATGTTTGGTTGGTTCTTTTATTTTCCATGTGAACATTTTCGAACATATGTATATATAAGGCCCCAGCCTTAAACCTTACTAAATCGTGAGTTATTACAAGATTACACATTGAGGTTCTTTTCAGGTGTGGATTTTTAGAGAATTAGATCATAAAACTTGCATTACATTCCACATTTAAACAAAGTGGTTACATAAAGATAGTATTCATTTTTCCCATCAACGGAAATATATTTAAAGTAAAACATATATTCTTTCTTGACACTTCCTTGACACTATCATCATATCATGTACCTTTCCCTTGACCTGTGAAAAAATTTCAAAAAAACATGGGATGAGCATAAAAAGCTCAGTATGGGTTATAAAAATATGGAAAGGAAACATGAGTTCATATATACATAAGAATTAAATCATACTTTACCCATAAAACATAAACACTTTAACATACCTCATCAAATCATGAATAAATCATAGAAATCATAAGACATAAAGGTAACTTGAGTCATTCATAACATCTTTACGTAGGGTGTAACCCTCTTGGTTACGTTTGGAATACCCATCACAGTATATTCCCTAAATCTGTTTGGAGAAACCTTAACATTTCACTCCTTCGTGTTACCCAATGCATTGGAGAGCTATATCGGGCTCACCCTCCCTTAGTTTATCACGGAACCACCCGTCTTCATAACAATGCACATGAACCATAACATAATCGTATCACATAAAACATAAATAAAGGAAACATAATATTTCCACATTTCAATCACAAGATATCAAACACAGTGATATAAAAAAACATTATCAAAACCATTTTAAATACCAAAATAAAAGAAAAGTAAAACTTGGTATTTATTTTTCATTTAAAAAAAGGTATGGCTTGTAGAGGAATCTGAAACTCAAATAATGGTCACGGCGGAAGAGAAGTCATTGTCGCGGCATACGTACGACAAAAAAACATTCCTTTTGTCGTTTATTAAATGCTTCATATAAAAAATATTCCTTTTGAATAATCATAAAATCCAAAGGGGTATATACACCGTATAAAAGAAAGTTGTGTATAAAACAAAATATGCCTCAATGAAAGGAGATTGATACAAAGTCCCATACCTCGGGTCCTACTTGACTAGATCATTCTTTAATGTCCTGAATAATAAACTTGAGTTAATTTTTACTTTCTTAAGAACATTTTTCATGTTCATTATTCCTTTTATATCACTTATTACCATGTTATGAACATTATGTAATTATTTATGTTAATAACGGTCGTTTTAACGATCATTGGTATTTGAGTCAAAATATGCTCTTTATAATTACTAGTTGATAACGTATCCATTATATCCAGAGTTATAATAATGATGTATATATCATATATATCATATATAACCAGTATATACATGCATTTATAATATTACATAATCATTTAGAGGTAAGAAATGAAATGCACCATTCATGGAGACGGTAAGCTATACGTACGCATGAACGCTACTTTCATTTCTATTTGATATTTTATAGAATGGAATAATAATGATATAAAGTTATATTATATTCCAGTATAATATCATATATTATATCATAACTCCATCCTTTATACATCCCACATATGGTATTAACGAATCAAATCACTTTGAGGGGGCGGTAGTCCGCACTTCCTTAAATGAAGATATCGCATTTACCCATAATGGAAAACATAAAGGTATGCCCAAAATGAAAAATACAGAATATTAAGGAAAACATAAACATATTATATATCATATATAAATATAGTGTCATCTTAGTGGCCACCTTTGAAGGTGTTTAAAGAATGTTGAACAATCATCGTTTTGGGAGGCAGAAATTCACCATCCACGGAAAGAGTATGTTCTTTAACCATTAGTTGTAGGTGTGTGTAAGTGTGGCCTGAATCCTTATTATAGAAACATCCTAGTATATGGAAGATACTGGTGTTGTTACAAAAGAAAATAATAAAAAGAGTTTAGGGGGTTGGAGAAGCAAAATAAAACAAAAGGACTCAAGTGATGACATTACCTTAAAATCAGGTAACTCTCTTTGGTTTGAGCTCAAAGGCTTCCTTGGGAAGACTTCTGCCCAATGTGAGGCTTCACGGAGTAAGAGAGGGATGTGGAGAGACAAAATGCACAGGGGTTGGCCGAGCCAAAGGCTTTGGACGTTTGGGTAAGGAGGTAGAGGTGGGGGCCTTTTTGAAGAGGAGAGGAGGGGCACTCTTGGAAAGTAAGGAAATGTTACCTTATTTTAGAATGAGTTTCGGATTTTAATTGTCCGACATTGATGTGATTCTAGTATATGGTGATAAGGGTTCTAAATACACCAATCCAATAGGTTTTGGACATGTTTAGGTCTTAGATTTTACATTATCTTTCCATTTTATTTAAATCGTTAAATAATGAGGTCATCGCTGCATCATTATGATGTCATAAATAATTTAATTTATATAATGTCTAAAAATTATAAAAAAAATACTATTATGTAGAAACTATTTTTAGATATCCAGTGACTATTTATAGTCCAAAATATCATTTATGTAGACTAAATTAAAAATATTTTACTTAGGTGATACATTCTTTGTTGCATTTAACTTTCTTAAAAAAATAAAAAGATAACAAGTCACTTTCCCACAAAAGTGATTCCATGGGGTCCCCAAGTTTGGCACAAGGTATCCCATGGTCGGAAATGAGAAAAACAGTAGCCTTAGGACACATTTTGTGGTCATTTTTTATTATTATGATATTATCTTATTATCATTAACTACCCGATTACTCATTAATCAAGATAATTAATGATAATTAACGTCGTTACTATTCATAATGTCCAACAAAAAAAGAGTCTTAATTACATAATTTGGACCTTTTGATTCCAAATATGTAATCCATTTTACCAAATTCCAAACACATAAATTGCAATTATTAATTTAAAAAAACATCACGTTGCCAAAACAAATAGTGGGTTTTTTAGAATCAATATTTATGAAAAGTTTGGCATTAGTATATGCCCAATTCCAAAGTGAAATTAATACTAATGACCACCATTGGATTAAATGGTATAAATATATTCTGATTACACTTTAAGACCAATTAGAAAGAAAATCTAACCATATAATTAAATTCAATGAAAAAGCAGTTTTGATGTAAAATGTTGTATTTTCCACTATTCATTAAAAAAAGAACATTGTTAGAGAAATACCAAAAATTTATCCAATGTAAATTTCAATGTCCCAATCATAAATAATATGTTTAGTTTGACAAATAGAGATTATAAAATTGTCAAAAAAAAATTTAAAAAAGGGTTTGCCATCAAAATGCAGTAAAACAATCTTTTAAGAATATTAGTGTATTCCATGGATATGATTGGATTTATTCTCATTTTAAGCCTCTAAAACAATATCTAAATCATTAAAAGACATAGATAAAAATATATATTATTTATTATTAACTTAAGATGTTACATCATTACCCCCATTAGAAAATTGCATCCCCTCTATTTATTTACTTATCAAATAAATGGGGGTACTTATCCCTAATTGCATTTTCAGATTCCCATGTTGCCTCTTCCATCATGTGGTTTTTCCACAAAACCTTTACCTGATTAATCATCTTATTTTGTAACACTTTCTCCCTATGTTCAAGAATGTGGACTGGTTTTTCCTCATATTATAGGTTCTCTTCCAGCTGAACTACCTCTGGACTCAAAACATGAGATGGATATGGCATGTACTTTCTCAGCATCGAAACATGAAAAACATTGTGTACCTGAGATAAACTCGGAGGTAAAGCAACCCGGTATGCAACTGATACAACTCTCTCTATAATTTCATATGGTCCAATAAACCATGGACTCAACTTTCCTTTCTTACCAAACCGCATCACACTTTTCCATGGTGATACTTTGAGAAAAACATGATCACCTAACTCAAAACGGAGATCCTTCCTCCTGTTGTCCGCATAACTCTTCTGCATACTCTGAGTTGTTCACATGTGTTTCTGAATCAAATGAACTTTTTCTACCATCTCTTCTACCAATTCCAGTCCCATTAACTTCCTTTCACCCACTTCATCCAAAAAAGCTGGATTTCGACACTGCTTCCCATATAATGCCTGAAATGGTGTCATCTCTATACTGGAATGGAAACTGTTATTATATGAAAACTCAACCAAAGAAAGATGTTGGTACCAACTTCCCTGATAATCCATCGAACATGCTCGTAGAATATCCTCCATGGTCTGAATTGTTCGTTCTGACTTCCCATCTGATTGAGGATGAAAAGATATACTAAAATTTAATTCAGTACCCAATGACTTTTGAAGTCCCTTCCAAATGTTAGAAGTAAACCTGGGATCACGATCAGATACAATGGATAGAGGAACTCCATGAAACCTGACTATCTCAGTAAAGTACAATCGAGAAAGTTGATCTAGTGAGAAGGTATCTCGAATAGGAAGGAAATGAGCTGATTTAGTCAAGCGATCTACAATAACCCAGATTGCATTATTACCTCGAGATGTCTTCGATAATCCCACAACAATGTCCATGGATATATTCTCCCATTTCCACTCTGGCATGGGTTGAGGCTGAAGCATCCCTTTCGGTAACTGCCGCTCTGCTTTAACCGGCTGAAAATTCAAACACTTCACAGTAAAATTAGCAATACCTCTTTTCATTCCATCCCACCAGTAATACTCCCAAATATATCTATACACCTTAGTAGTGCCTGGATGAATAGAAAATAGAGAACTATGAGCTTCACATAACAACTCTCTCTTAAACTGTGAATCACAAGGCTCACACTATCTCTTCCCAAATCTCAAAACACAATCACTATCAATGTTGAATTCAGGAAACTTACCTTTCTGAACCAGCTCTACCATTTTCTGCAACTCACTGTCTTGCTTTTGTGCTTGCTTGATTCTGTCTGGTAGAGAAGATTTCACTGATACCTAAAATAAAACAAAAGGACATCCTACACCATCAAATTCTATGCCAATGTTCATCAAATCCTTAACCAAATGATCACGTTCCAAACGCAACATTGTTAATGAAGCATTACTTTTTCGACTCAAAGCATCATCCACTTTATTTTCCTTTCACTGATGGTAATGAATTGTATAATCAAAATCCTTGATTAATTCGAGCCATCTCTTTTGTCTCATGTTCAATTCTTTCTGAGTGAATATATACTTTAAACTTTTGTGATCGGTATATATTTCACACTTTACTCCATAAAAATGTTGCCTCCAAATTTTTAATGAAAAAACAACAGCAGATAATTCCAAATCATTTGTAGGGTAATTTACCTCATTAGTTTTCAACTGACATGAAGCATAAGAAATTACTTGATCATTCTGTATTAGGACACAACCAAGTCCTTTGAATGAAGCATCATTGTATATAACAAACTCACCATTCCAGGAAGGTAGTGCCAAAACTGGAGCACACACAAATCATCTTTTCAATTCCTAAAAACAATCATCACATTCTTTTGTCCAGATAAACTTAACACCCTTCCGAGTTAGCTTAGTAATTGGACTAGATAACCGTGAAAAATTTCTAACAAACCTTCGGTAATATCCTACCAAACCAAGGAAACTACGAATCTCGGTTACATTTGTGGGTCTTGGACATTCTTCAACAACCTTTTTTTTGAAGGATCAACGGTTATCCCATTTTAGAAACAATGTGACCACGGAAAGAAATTTGTTGCAACCAAAACTCACACTTGCTGAATTTCCCATACAATTTCATTTCTTTTAAGGTTTGAAAAATAACCCTTAAATGTATTTCATGCTCCTCTTTACTTTTAGAAAACACCAAAAAATCATCAATGAAAACCACCATAAACTTATCTAATAACTCATGGAAAATTCTATTCATTAAGACCATGAATACAACAGGTGCATTGGTTAGACCAAAAGGCATTACTACAAATTCATAATGGCCATATCTTATACGAAACACAGTCTTCAAAACATCTACTTCCTTTACCTTCAGCTGATGGTACCCCGATCTCAGATCAATCTTTGAAAAATATTGTGCTCCTTGGAGCTGATCAAACAAATCAGCGATATGACGCAAAGGATATTTGTTCTTAACAGTGATGTTAATCAAGGCTCTATAGTCAATGCAATGTCTCATAGAACCATCTTTCATTTTAACAAATAAAATAGGAGCACCCCATGGTGATGTGCTAGGTCGAATGAAACCTTTCTCTAATAAATCTTGCAATTTCTCCTTCAACACTAAATGTTCAATTTGAGCCATTCGATAAGGGGGTTTTGAAATTGGCTTAGCATCAGGAACTAAGTCAATAGTAAACTCAACTTTTCGATCTGGTATTATTCCAGGAAACTCATCAGGAAAAACATCAGGATACTCATTTACCACTGGCACATAATTAATCTGAATAGTTCCTTTAATTTCAACGATGTGTGCAAGGTAAAATTCATTTCCATCTTTTACAAGTTTCCGGACCTCTTGATATGTTATCAACATTAAGGGTTCTTTCTTGTACACAAACTAAAAGTATTTCTAAAAAGAAACGTTATTAGCTCTACAGTCAATCTTAGCATGGTAAATAAAGAGCCAATCCATACCCAGGATAACACCAAACTCTACTAGAGGTAGAACAATAAGGTTTGTAAGTAGGTTCTTTCCACAGATTATGATAGGAAGATTCTTATAAATTCATTTTACCTCAACATTTCCCCTAGGTGTTTTTACCACAAGTTCAGGAGTCATTTCATGAGATGGTATTCCCATTTTACTAGAAAAGGTTTCAGAGATGAACGAATGTGTGGACCCCAAATCAAACAACAAACTAGAATAATCTGAAAAAACAAACAAGGTACCTGATACAACTTCATTTGATGGTATGACATCTGCTGAAGTAGTTGCAATGGATTTCACCACCCCTTTCTACTTGTATTATAACTGCTTCCCATAACACAAGCTCTTTTTCAGACACTCGTTTGCTTAGTGACCCATCTCATTGCACTTAAAACATTTCATTAACTGTAAATCAAATTTGGTCTTACCATCACCCGGATCTTTTTTAGTGAAATCAAGAGCCTTATGTCCCATCTTACCACATCGGTAGCACATTCCAGAATTCAGAAGACATTCCCCTGCAAGCCTTTTAACACATTTACCACAAACTGGAAAGTTAGTTTTATTACCATCAGACCTTTTTGAATAATTCTTTCCTCTCTCATGCCACCTCGGTCTCTTCTTCTGTTGGTTGTTATATAACACTTGATCATCGTTAAACTCCATTTCCACCTTCTCAGCACATCGAACTAGTTTTTCATAACTTTTAAAGTCATGAGAAGCAAATTCCATTCGATATTTTGGCATTAATCCTGAGAAAAAATGATTGATTTTACTATCAAGGTCTCCGATAAAATTTGGAACATACCTTTCCAATCGAGTAAACCATTCTTCATAGGCAGCCCCTGAGTCTTCCTCTTGCCTCAATTCCAAGAATTGTTTTTCCATCCTAAGTCGAACAGCCTTAGGAAAATACTTTTTAAGAAACATACCTTTGAATTCATCCCAGTCGATAGCATCAATCTCATCAGCGTCCCTAATATTTTTAACCATCGACCACCACTGATCTGCTTCACCCTCCAAACAGTAAATAGTAAGACTAACCTTTTGATTGTATGAACACCCCATGACATCGAAAATCTTCTCTAGTTATTTAATCCACCCTTCAGCTAGCACATGGTCAGATGATCCTATGAATTAAGGGGGATGTTGCCTCATGAAATGTTCCACCACTAACATGTTCCTCTGCGGTTGATCTAGATGATCTCGTGCAAGGATACCACTGCCATTTATCGCTTGAGTCAGCTGCACCATTACTGCAACAAACTGTTCAGTTCCAATTCCGACCATCTCAGGATGCTAATTCATAAGGTTATTTCTTTCTGTATGCCTTCCTAGCACTACTTCCCTGTTTCCTCTGCGGAAAACCATTCTGAACAAACATGTCTTAGATGAAGCAACATGGTAATATTCAAATGCTATATCATTTAAAAAAATATATTTTTGGATAATAATTTAATAGAATTATAACTCCTAAAATTATCTAAACCTACCTCTCATACCAACTATAAGGCCCCAACCTGAAACCATACTTAATCTTGAGTTGTTACAAGATTACATATTGATGATCTTTTCAGGTTTAGAGTTTTAGATAATTAGATCATAAAACATGCATTACATTCCACATTTAAACAAAGTGGTTACATAATGATAGTAATAATTTTTCCCATCAACGGAAATATATTTAAAATAAAACATGGATTCTTTCTTGACACTTCCTTGACAGTATCATCATATCATGTAACTTTACCTTGACCTGTGAAAAACATTTTAAAAAAACGTGGGATGACCATAAAAAGCTCAGTATGGGTTATAAAAATATGGAAAGGAAACATGAGTTCATATATATATAAGAATGAAATCATAATTTACCCATAAAACATAAGCACTTTAACATACCTCATCAAATCATGAATAAATCATAGAAATCATAATACATAATGGTAACTTGAGGCATTCATAACATTCTTACGTAGGGAGTAACCCTCCTGGTTACGTTTGGAATACCCATCACAGTATATTCCCTAAATCTCTTCGGAAAAACCATAACGTTTCACTCCTTCGCGTTACCCAATGCATTGGAGAGCTATATCGGGCTCACCTGCCCTTAGTTTATCACGGAACCACCCATCTTCATAATAATTCCCAAGAACCATAACATAATCGTATCACATGAAACATACATAAAGGAAACATAACATTTCCACATTTCAATCACAAGATATCAAACACAGTGATATAATAAAAACATTATCAAACCCATTTTAAATACCAAAATAAGAGAAAAGTAAAACATGGTATTTATTTTTCATTTCAAAAAAGGTATGGCTTGTAGAGGAAGCCGAAACTCAAATAATGGTCACAGCGGCGGAGAAGTCGTTGTCGCCGCATACGTATGACAAAAAAACAATCCCTTTTGTCATTTAGTAAATGATTCGTATAATAAATATTCCATTTGAATAATCGTAAAATTAAAAGGGGTTTATACACCGTATAAAAGAAAGTTATGTATAAAACAAAATATGCCTCAATGAAAAGAGATTGAGACGAAGTCCCATATCTCGGGTCCTACTTGACTCGATCGTTCTTTAATGTCCTGAATAATAAACTTGAGTTAATTTATAATTTCTTAAGAACCTTTTTCAAGTTCATTATTCCTTTTATATCACTTATTACCATGTTATTAACATTATGTAATTATTTAAGTTAATAACAGTCGTTTTAACGATCATTGGTACTTGAGTCAAAATGTGATCTTTATAATTACAAGTTGTTCAGGTATCCATTATATCCAGAGTTATAATCATGATTTATATATCATATATATCATATATATCAAGTATATACATGCATTTATAATATTACATAATCATTTAGAGGTACGAAATGAAATGCATCGTTCATGGAGACGGTAAGCCGTACGTACGCATGAACGCTACTTTCATTTCTATTTCATATTTTATAGAATGGAATCATAATGATATAAAGGTATATTATAATTCCAGTATACTATCATATATTATATCATAACTCCATCCTTTATACATCCAACATATGGTATTAACGAATCAAATCACTTTGAGGGGGCGGTAGTCCGCACTTCCTAAAATGAAGATATCGCGTTTACCCATAATGGAAACCATAAAGGTATGACCAAAATGAAAAATACAGAAGCTTAAGTAAAACATAAAAAATATTATATATCATATATAAATATAGTGTCATCTTAATGTACACCTTTAATGGTGTTAAAAGAATGTTGAACAATCATCGTTTCGGGAGGCAGAAATTCATCATCCACTGAAACAGTATGTTCTTTAACCTTTAGATGTAGGTGTGTATAAGTGTAGCTCGAATCCTTCTTATAAAAACATCCTAGTATATGGAACATACTGTTGTTGTTACAAAAGAAAAGAATAAAAAGAGTTTATGGGGTTGGAGAAGTAAAATAAAACAAAAGGACTCAAGTGAAGACATTACCTTAAAATTGGGTAACACCCTTTGGTTTGAGCTCAAAGGCTACCTTGGGAAGACGTCTGCCGAACGTTAGGCTTCAAGGAGTAAGAGAGGGATATGGAGAGACAAAATGGGTAGGGTTTGGCCGAGCCAAAGTATTTTTATGTTTGGGTAATGGGGTATTGGTGGGGGCCTTTTATAAGAGGATAGGAGGGGCACTCTTGGAATGTAAGGAAATGTTACTTTATTTTAGAATGAGTTTCGGATTTTAATGGTCCCACATTGATGTGTTTCGAGGATAAGGTGATAAGGGTTCTAAATCCACCAATCCAATAGGTTTTGGACATGTGTAGGTCTTAGATTTTACATTATCTTTCGATTTTATTTAAATCTTTAAATAATGAGGTCATCGCTGCATCATTATGATATCATAAATAATTTAATTTATTTAATTTCTAAAAATTATAAAAAAATACTATGATGTATTAAATCTTCTTAGCTTTCCAATAACTATTTATAGTCCAAATGATCATTTATTTAGACAAAATTACAAATATTTTACTTAGGTGATACATTCATTGTTACATTTAACATTCTTAAAAAAATAAAAGGATAACAAGTCAGTTTCCCACAAAACTGATTCCATGGGGTCCCCATGTTTGGAACAAGGTATCCTATGGTCGGCCATGAGAAAAATAGTAGCCTTAGGACACATGTTGTGGTCATTTTTTATTATTATGATATTATCTTAATATCTTTTACTTCCCGATTACTCATTAATGAAGACAATTAAAGATAATTACCGTCGTTACTATTCATAATGTCAAAAAACAAAAGAGTATTAATTAAATAATTTGGACCTTCTGATTCCAAATATGTAATCCATTTTACCAAATTCCAAACAAATAAATTTCAATAATTAATTTAAAAAAAACTTCCTGTTGTCAAAACAAATAGCGGGTTTTTTAGAAATAATATTTATGAAAAGTTTGGCATTATTTTATGCCCAATTCCAATGTGAAATTAATCCTAATGACCACAATTGGATTAAATGGTAAATATATATTCAGATTACACTTTAATAACAATTAAAAAGATAATCTAACCATATAATTAAATTAAATGAAAAAGCAGTTTTGATGTAAAATGCATTATTTTTCACTATTTATTAAAAAATGAACACTGTCAGAAAAATACCAAAAATTTATCCAATGTAAATTTCAATGTCCCAATCATAAAGAATATGTTTATTTTGAAAAATAGATATTATAAAATTGTCAAAAGTTTGTTTTAAAAAGGGTTTTCCATCAAAAGGCAGTAAAACAATCTCTTAAGAATATTAGTGTATTCTATGCATAGGATTGGATTTATTCTCATTTTAAGCCTATAAAACACTATCTAAATCATTAATAAAAACAGATAAAAATATCTATTATTCATTACTTACTTGGTATGTTACAGTTTGTGTAGCACATGTCATTAATTTCCAGCCCTTAGCACCTTGGAGAAGTCAATTCTGGCCATGTTACATTCAACTGACTTCTTATGATAATGAGAGAGGTATAGACTCTACAAGTGGTATCTGTCATGGTCTATCTAATTATCTCTGAAAAACAAATTTTAATTATTTCTATTGGTCTTAGAGATGAAATTAAGGGGATTTTATCTTGGATTTAGGATGCTAGAAAGGAGTAGGGTTTTTATGACATAAATTGTAGAGCGTAAAAAAGTGAAGCTTACATGTTTATGTTGAACTTCATTTTACCATGGAGTTGGGTACATAAAAAATTTGGAAACACTTATAAAAATTGGAATATCATTTTCATGGGTTTAAAAAATGAGATGAGCAGGACATGAATTACAGAAATGACTCCCTAATATGATAGAATGTTTAATTTTTAGTAATGAATTTTGAAATTGTAAAATGTGTTATTTTTTCAAAATTGATATTTTTTAAAATGTGATATTCGGAAAAATAGCATGGTTATGGTATTTTGAAAATGTATTTATTTTCTATAGTTCTTTGAAATTTTAGAACATGTTTTATTATGGAAATGTTAATTTTTGGAATGAATTTTTTTTTGATAGTATGATGTTTTAGAATTTGAAATTTCAATTCCTATTTTTCCAAGAGAGTGATAATTATTTCATCTGTTTATTCATAGAAAATAAATTAGGTAGTCACTCTAGTAACTGACTAGAATATTATTCAAAAAAATTGGTTGAACATGAGAAATAGGTAAACCAACAGCTGGTTCAGAGTATTTTATAATATTATTACGTTGTTGATAAAGGTTACAGGAGGGACGATCCAAAGAAATTGGATCATTATGTCTAATTCCTGAAGTATAATCCATTTAAATATTGGGGTGTTTCTAAACTAGAAATGTTAGAGTGTTGGCTAAATAGGATGAGTCATATCTTCGATTTTCTTCAAACACGAACTACACTGAAAGTAGTGATAGAGATTTATTTTCTAGAAGATATTGCATGTTAATGGTGGAATTTAATGGTCATTAAAAATTATAATATGGCCTACAATGGGAGGATTTTAAATAATTTTTCAACAAAAAAGTCCCTCTTTTCATGATAAGAATTTAGAAAAAAGATGGATTTATTATTTTTGAGGTAGGAAAATACTTCTTGTCATAGATTGTGTAACTAAAATCATGAATTCAGTTCATTTTTTACCTGATGTTTTTGGTATTTCATTAGTGAAGGAATCCATCATTGAATTATATTCAACGTAGAAGATTCACTGATTGATTATTGTGATATGTCTAACAAACTATATAATGACAGTTTATATAGTGAAAATGAATGAAAGGGATATATCATGATATCTGAGAGGAGAAACAACACTGATACCTATGGAAAATGCTGTGAAGTCTCATGATAAGAGTAAGAGAAACAGGGACACCTATTTTCAAAGGGGGAGTAATTCTCATAATAAAATTACTGGATCAATGAATATTTCTAAAAAAATATCCCACCTTTATATTTTCTAGGTGGTTAATTCAACCACATGATGCGACATTGTCTGAAAACAGCTATAACCATCCCTAATTGTAATCAGATGGAGAATATTCATTAAAATTATTTTATTTCTTTGAGGATATGTGTTTTCAACACTTCTCATGTATCGCAAGCATTGTATTATTCATTGGGATTAGTCCACCAGAATAAATTTACTTAGATGATTAGTGTGAGACATACATATTTTGGGAATTTTATTAATTCTATGTAGGGGTAATCTCATCAAGGAAATCAAGAAGAGAGTTTGCGAGAAATCAATTATATAGAGTTAAGTAAGTTATCGTCATTGATCCGTGTGGACCATCATTCATTAGAGCTATTATTCATTTCAATTCTGTCCTAATAAAATCATTGTTTTATTAGATTTCTACCATTTCCTTTTTCTTCTTCTCATGATATATATTTGTGGAGATTAAATTTGAGATGGTTCCTTCTATTTTAAAACTTCATACTCTTAATAGTTAAAGAGAATGTCCATTATGTATCTATAGATCATGTTATATAAATATTGATGCATCTGCGTTTATATGGGAATTTTTTTGATTGATATTCATTTAATGATATAATCATGGTTATGTATTGGTTGATTTCATTTAAGGATCATATCACCCATTATACCAAAAGGGTCAGTTTCACAACTAAATATTGTGTTAGGATTCACTATTATGGGAACTAGAATATAATTGATGGTGGAATAAGATTTTATGGAAACAACATTTGGAACAATATCATACTAGCTGACATATTTTAACATGTAATTAATTTAATAGATCGATAATATCAGTTTTATAGTGATTTGGATTAGTTTCTAGATGTATCTCTTGGGAATTTCTCATGGTTAACACCTCTAAGGGAAGTGATTTTTAGGATTGATATTCTTTTGAGGACATAAATTTTTTTCATTTCATCATATATGATGGAAGAAAAAAAATTAAACTAAAATTGCATTTGGAGTAGCTGGAAAACGAACATTTATTTCAGCTGAGAATATTTTCATATAAAGCACCAATATTATTTGTTGAAAATTATAATGGAAATATTCATCCATGTAGGGATTATCATATTCTTAACCACGTTACAATAATTTATAGGTATCTAATTCCATGCATTCATTATTTATTCAATTATTTGAGGGGAACTCCATGGTTATCTAAAATAGATGAGCACATAGGATAACACCAATTGTGGTTTCAGTATGTGGGTATCCCAAAGACAACATTAAGAATAAGATATGTCCATTATGAATATTTGATAATTCCTATAGTTATTATGAATTCAAAATCACTCTTTATTGAATTTGTGAATCATATATTTCTGAGGTATTTAGATTGTTTTGTAGTGGTGTTTTTGGATTTCCTATAGGTTTATTCAAGGACAAGGGATGGGCATTGGAAACACTTGGTGAAAGAGTTGGGAATAATGGTGGATCGTCATTTTTTTTCAAATTATAAATTTCTACTTTTTGATACAAGGGGTATGTTTCATTTTCTATTTAATATTTAAAAGTAAAAATATTGTTAACTTGAAATGATTAAAGAATTTATTTTTTAGAAACTGTAAAATAATTTCTTCTGGATATTTACTTTCCTTGAACATGATTTTTTTTATATTTTGTTCATTATTTCTCATGAATAGCTTCTCATTTGAAAAATTATATGTATAAGAATATTTCATTCCAAAACAATGAAGAATGTAATAATTATTTTCATATGTTCAATGTCCCCATTACATATACACTAATCTGGACCTTTCTAGAATCAAGACAAGGGTACACAGTGTGTTGTGATACTTTGGGGTCTAATTTGTTATGTGTTTTCATTTAAGGATATCATGTCGTTTCTTATGGATAAATAATGTTATGAGTTCAAAGGATAAACTAACCAAAAAAGGATTTCTAGTGAGCTACCATATTCCATGATTTGAAGACTAACTTCATTACATATTTGTGGATAAATTCACTTTGTTTAAAGATCATAATATCTTCATATATATTTTATCTCAAAGGTATTTGAACTAGGGAAAAAGAAGATTGATAAAATATTTCAAACCGATTGTCCTTGACATAATGTATAAATTGAAAAAGTGTAATTCTGTGGCTGATGCATTAACAAGAAATTAAAATTCTCTATTATAAAAAAGAAGCATCAAGTGATTTGTAGTTGATGTAGCTCATAACCAACATTCACATGGAATGTAAAGATAGATTTGAAGTTGTGTAATTCTATCCTCCATCATTTTTTCCAGATTTGGTAAAAATGGTTAAATAGTCATAGACATCAGAAATAGAATTCATTATTATGATGTCAAAACTCAATTTTAGGCAGACTATTGAGGGTTGGAGGCTGGATGAGAGCTCAGTGTTATGGTTCTGAAATCGGATGGTCCTGCCTATGGATTGTTATGAAATATTCTTAATATTCAGAACAATTTTTGAGTTACTGTAAATCCTAGAATACATAATATGTATAAGGCATTGATATTGTAGTTTTTGTGGGTCGTTACAAAAATAAATGTCGTTATGATTATTTCATGATTCAAAACATTCCAATAGGTTAAGATATATCATCAATGACCAGTAGGTATGTTTTTGTCAGGACATATCCCTGTTTCAAAATTGGAATAGGTTTCTATGTGTTTTTTAAAAGGCCTCCTAATAATAATTTGGAAACATGATTCCATAAGGGTGACAGTGGATCGACACACAAATTTGGATTATTGAAACCCTATTTGAGAATCTCAAATGGTGGAGTACTTATAAAAATACAGATTCCCAAAGCGATAATGAGTAATGGAATACCAGTTTCATTAGGGTAGAACTACGAATCATTTTTTAAATATCATTTATAGAATCCCATAAATAATCCTTGGGACATAGTTGAGCCTAATCATGGTGATTACTCCTTATTCAACAGGGAAATCAAATTGGATTATACAAACATTGTAAGAAATGTTTCTAGATTAAATAATGGAATTTAGTGGCTCATGTGAAGAGAATGGGATGTTAGTGGTGTTATCATATACCAAAAATTATTTGGCCATAATGAAGATTGATACTTTTAATTATTATTATGGGAATATTGATCATTCTATACTCTCATTAGTGGAAATTGGAAATACTTCACAGTTTGGGCCAACAGTTTTCCAAGAAAAAGTGGGGGAAAATCAAATGATTCGAAAATAGATAGTGAAAACACATAGATTACATATATCATATTGGGATCATCATTGAAGGATTTTTTCATTTGAGGTGAGTAATAATGTGTTAATGAAGATCTCTCAATGACTTAGAAATTAATGTTTAAAGAAACATTGAATGTTATCTCCTAGATACCTAAGACCTTTTATGATACTAGAACGGGTTGGTAACATTGCATATTTGTTGGCATTAACACCACTGTTAAGAATTATGCATAATTAGTCTCATGTATCATTAATGAAAAAGTATCTCCTTAATCCTTTCCTTATCATCAGATGGGATCTCATTGACCATGAGTAGGAAAATTTGTTGGATACATGACATTACCCTATTTTGATCAGCAAAAGAATGTCTTGTGTGGAAAAAACATCAGTCTAGTGTGGGTTTTGGGGAAACATGGTATGATTTGAGAAGAGACAATGGAACATGAGAAATAAATGATCGATAAATGGACCAAAATATATTTTGAATCCTTTGGTTTTCTAATTTCCAGGGTTGTAAAGGACAGTGGTGGGGAGAATTTAGCACCCCCATCTACATGTTAATAAATGTTCCCTTATTTTTTAAGGAATATTAAATGTTTTGGTGAATTTTTGAAGGGTTTGGAATCATTTAGCATATATTTAGGGATTTTATAATGGTTCAGGGTTTCTTATAGTTAGTTGATATAATGAAACCCATTTATTAAGCAATACACAATGAGAAAGGGGGCTATGGGTATGTGTATGGTTAAGGAGAATAGTTTTCCAAAACTATACAGCCACCAAGAAGAAACCAATATGCATGGTAATGTGGCCATTTCTACAGATATAAACAAGTTTTCAAACAATTCAGTTCAACATTGTGGGGTCCTCCTTGAGGTAGATGTTGGAACATTGGTAGAAAACATTTTTCCAAACCATTTAACTAAACATGTGCTTTTTAAAAACAAGTTCCACATATAGATGATCTAGTTTGGGATTGTGTTTTGACATATATTGTTTCCCCAAAATCCTTATAACTATTTATATTTTCATGAAAAATGTATTACAGGGTTCTCCAATCAATATATATTGGATCTTATGGCTTCTCATGGTGTGTTGATGCTATATTCTCATGGTCGTTCGTCATTTATAGTGGCTTTCCTTAATTTTCCATAGATATACTTCTTCTTCTCACATAGTTGTTTTGATATCTATATATGTAGAAAATTTCTATTTATTTAATGAAAAATACAATAATATTTGGATTTTTGTTGTTAATTGGATATATATGGATGATTTTTGGATGATTGACTTGGGTTTGTTTATATTTTTCATGCCATTTATTGTTCCTTCCAAATTTCCTTGGTAGGTGGATTTACTATCGAATCCTCTATTTAGAAAATTTATTATTTGATTAGAATTTATTATTTTTATTTAAATTGGTTTTTCAATTGGGTGAATTTATTGTGGGAAACTCTATATTGTGACAACTTATATTAATGTAGAAATCATGCAATTTTCTAAAAAGTGAAATTGTAACATGATTTTAAAAAAAATGATTTTGAAATGATTTTTTTGGTATAGTTCAAATAAATTTGTTTTCAATAACATATTTCATTAACTTAAATGATTCTTTTGAAATATTTTCAATAAAATTATTGTTTTATTAAAATGGTTGAGGTGGTGTTTTGGAATTGGTTTTTAGAATAATGGTTCTATGAATTCATGTCCATTCAAGAAATATAACAGTAAGATGTATCCCCTGTCCAAGTGTAAAGACCATCTATTGATGTATACTGACATTACATATTTTTTTGGAATACTCAATATATTACACAAATAGATTCCCAATTACCATATCGGTTTAGTGAATATGAAAACACGGAACACGTTCTTCTAATGGGTTAAATATCTTCATCATCTTCAATAAATATATTCCACTTTTGTTTTCCTACCTAAAACCATTATTTATATTCTTCGGAAAATAAAACATATGGAAAGAGTGAGCTCAAATACTCAATAAGGGTAAACATGGAAAATAAAAAATGATTCATGAACACAAAAATATAAAACCATGAACATAACATTTGAAAACCATAAATTATATAACATATATGAAAATATTGAGTCATGAAATAAATATTGGCCATTCATAAGACATATATAATAATGGAACATAAGTCATGAAAAAATAATATTTACGTAAAACATGAAATTGTGAAATAAAACATAATCACATAAAATAATTTAAATTTTTTTCAAACCACATTACCAAGACTATCATTGTGGACACATTTATTTATTGAAATTAGTTCAATCTTTGTTATATCACTATATTACTGTTCAATATTTAAATTTATTTCCAAATCTATATTACTGAACAATATTTACTTTCTATTTTATCATTGTATTACTGATCCAGATTTAATTTTTGTTCTCGTCCGATCTATCTCATGACATGTTAATATTTACATGATATATTTAGTGAGATTTATTGGTCCCACATGTCTCATAATGATATCATTTTTATGTGTTCTACAATCCAAAAATCAGTCGATATAACATAACCTCAGGAATAAAAATGGGTTTCTTAAACATCATTCCATCATAACATAATCCATATAAAACAAACAAATATCATAAATATCATTAAATCATAAACATAATCAAATAAAAGTAATAATTAGAATAGAAACATAACCCTATGAAAAAATTCATCTTAGAGGTAAAATTATTTTAAAAACACTTGAAAATAAATCTTTACGAAAATAGCATTTATTTCTCAAAATAATTTACTTTTCTCAAAATTCCACAAAAATTTTAAAAAGGTATTTTTTTAGAAAAAAAACAGGAAATATTTTATGTGAATATTAATAGAAATATAGAGATATGGATATTTAATAAAACTATTAATGTCGTATTAGTTAAAATAAAACATTCTTCTTGTTATTTTATCAGAATGTAAAAAAGTTCCTCATTAGGAAAAAAATGAAGTATTCCATTCAAACCATGTAGTAAAAAGTAAACAATGGAGAAAAAAACTATAATTATTTAGAGAAAAATAGTAAAACATTTTATGAATGACTTTATAGAAACCATTTCCATGAATGATAAATAATATCTATTAAATTCTTATGTATGTATAATCTTGGATAAAAATGTGGTTATTAAATTATCCCTAACCACTATATATTAATTTGAATCATTTTCACCATAAAATAAATAATTTTATATATAAATTTAAATACCCTATCATTTAGAATAATAATCCTAAAGAAATTATAGGCCCACATATACATGACCTAAAAGAGAAAGGTGGTGTAGGCATATGTCCCATAGAAAAAGATGTGAGACAAAATAATCTATTACATTAGGTCTGATATCAATTTCACGTATCAGAACCTAATGTATAATTATTTAAGTAATTTAATTGATTTATTCCATAATCATATCCATTTTTAAGATATCAGATATTATTGTATTGTCATATGTTTGAAAATAACATTATTACTCATCTATCGGATATTCACTGCATTATTTTTTATAGATGCTTCGTCATATAAGTTATTATTCCACTTATTATATTATATATATAAATATATATATTAAAAGTATATATTATTATATAATATATAATATTATTTCATTCAATACATTTATATAATCGTTCTATAATGAATATCATGTAGAATGAATCACATCACATTGTGGAGACTGAAGGGTCTAGCAACGCACGAGCGACGATATCATTCCCATAATTGTGAAATGGTATGGAATTGGATAGTATGTATTTTGTTCCCCAACCAATATCATGTTATAAGAATAATATATAGTTATTATATCCATTATTAGTATATCCATGTAAATTGGCAGTGAAAAAAAATAACCCCCTGATGTGGAGATGATAAGTCATACGTACACACACGTGGTGATTTGGTTTTTCATAGGATGGATAGAAGGTTGAATATGGTTATTCCATAATAATTATAACATATAAGTATATATTTTATACTATAATTATTACATTATAATTGAAATAATTCATTATGAGGAAGTAGAATAATAAATATGTTTGATAGAATCTGTAGAGTATATTACATCTTCTTCAACATGCTCCCTCAATATAAAATATTAAAGCGCTATGATTGATCTTTTGAGATAACCAGAACTTCTATAATGTGACTGGAGAAGTTTTTAAGGGATATTGGTAGGGAATGGATGACCAAGAAGGTTAATAATAATTCAGGGGAACGATGAGGAGGTTACATTTTATAATATAGGTGCAGGGAACATTTAAAAACTAGAAAACTTTTAATTTTTAATAAACACAAACAACTTCCTCAAAAATTTAAAAGGTTCTCATTTATAATATGAAATGAGATAACGTTGTATTACCTTTAACCATTTTTTATACGTATTTTTATTTCACTCAAATCCTTATCATTTGGTTTTACCCTCAATAGTTCTCTTTTAATTTTAACTATGGTAAATAATAATTCAATATTAAAATAGTGAATTTTTTAATAATTTGATGTAAATTTGGACATAAATGAACAATATAAAAATAATTATATTAAAAAATAGTTATTTTATATTTTTTAGATTTTTTTATGATTTTTAAATAATTTATTAAAATGTTATTCTGACAAAATATCAATAGTGTCATTGTGACACTATTCATTTAATGGATTTTTATAAATCTAATGATAAGATGTTGGCCTAGAATAAAATATTTTATTATTTCTATATAGGGTTAAAGTCCTTTAGAAAATTTGTTGTATATTGTAATTATACAAAATTATATTAATATTATTATTTTCAGTAACATTAATTTGGTATTACCTTTTATAAAATAATTACTACCTCAGTTTTGTGTAACTATTTAATATACTTATTTATTGAGTAAAAATTAAGAGTAAAATACTATGAATAATAGAAATCCTATATTAAAAATTCTATATCTATTAAAATATAAATGTGACAAATTTAACATCACATTAAATAAAAATGTATAAGTGCAACATTCATTTCAATATAGATCCAAAAGGACAATAAAATGACTATTGGATGATTATGGTTGAGATATACTCGAATAAAAATATTTTTTTATGTTTTTTGGTCTTTTAATAGTTATTATAATTTTAATAAAATTTATTTTATTTATTTTACATTAATTAAATATTTTTTTCATCATCAATGTATAAGTCTTTAAGGGAATTAGTTTTAAAAATAAATTGATAATAAATTATCATTATATATAAAAAATTATAATTTTGATGAGTTTTCAAAGTAAAATTTATCTTTAGTGTAACATTATTTTCATAATAATATTTTTTTTTAAATTTCAGTAAGGCATATTTAACATTTCAATAAATAATATTTATCAACTGTGCTAATCTAATAAAATTGGATTCAAAGGGTACCATTTTGACCCAATGATAGATTATGTTACAAATCACCCAAAACATCATATAAGAATATGTGTAATGTAAATTTTATATTATTATAATTACAATTACTTACCTGATTAACCTTTTACTAGATTAATAAAAATTACATAAGTTACTAAACCTAATGCAACAAATTGAAATAATGCTATTTATATGATTAGATCAAACTGATTACAAATATGGAATCTAATTTTAAAAATTATAAGAACATATTTTTTAGTAATTAATATAAATTTAATCCCATTTTTGGAATGAAAAATTGTTTTTTAAAAGTTAAAACATTTCAATATATTAATAAGTTTTTACAAAAAAATTAATAGAAAAATTAATTCTAATGAGAAACATTATATTAACTAATTAAAATATATCATATATTTACATTAAAACATTTCAATAATATAATTTATTCATATAAATTATATATATGCAAAAAGTCATTTACATTTATTATATTTTTAATATTCATCAAAATATATAACATATTAGAAAAATATAAAAAATCATGAAAATTAAAATTATATTCCTCACATCCAACGAAAATTATTATATCATTAAATATATTATATAAATTTTCTAGAAACTAAATTTGAAATGTGCGTGCCATCAAAAGGTTGTAAAACAATATTTTTGGTAAAATAATTATTTTACCCAAATAATTGAATTTGTTCTTATATCATGTCTAGAAATAATATATGAATTTTTTAAAACATTAGATTAAATATATTCAACATATATTAAATTATTAAAATCCATCAAGAGTGATTTTATTATCGTATAAACCGACTTATATTAATTTAAGTAGTTTTTCATATTAAATTTAATACTATTCAAACCCTCCATTATAATGATTATGTTATAAGGTAACCTAATAATATTTAGTTATTTAATTTAACATGGTCTAGTGTGATATGAATTCTATCAAAAGAACATGGAATTCTGTGCAACCGAAACGAAACATATTATTTCATATACCATAGTCTATGTCAGTGTTGTATATAGCACACGCTTATCTTGGTGTATTGTAAAACATAAGACATCAATGAAAATAAAACAATATATCTCATTAAAATATAATGGTGTCACAATAAATCAATATAAGGATGATGAATAGGGTAAAAAATAACTATGTATTCAAATCCTTTTGAATATCCCAAATACATCAAGGTAATCTTCTAATCTCGATTAGATAAAACTGATTGTGGTAAACCATGAAATCGTAGCACTTCTATAATGTATAGCAATGTTACCTAATCTAGTGAAAAATCTTCTATAATGGTAATTAAGTGTGCACTCTTCATAAGGTTCTCAACTATATCCCATATAGAATTTTCAATATTATATGTTTAGAGGAGTCCTATTACAACAACCATAGTGAGGTTTTCCTATTTTCATTCAGGTATGGTTAATGGTTGTATATCCCCTTACTAGTGTGTCTCTCAACATTAACATTCTAAAAAAATTTCGAACATCTTCCAAAATAACTATTTTTCTTCTATCCCATTTAAAATACTCTTTTAATTCTCTACACATATTTACTCATCATTGTTGAATAAATAAGGATTAACTATGAACCTTATCTAATATCACATTTTTGAAATACAGTATGGGTGGGAAATAGAAAGGGTTCATGAACCATTTTATTCCATCACCGTCGGGGTTGAACTTCGGATTTTTTATCATGTTATTTTGTATCTCCACATATACATTTTGACCTCCATACTATTCACATAAATAGATTGTCATACATTCATTTGAATAAGATAAGATTTGTCCCATGCCTTTGTGTTTTCTAGATCAATCATTTACAAAACCATAAATATTGGATCTTTTTTATCCCTATCACAAATTTCCCAGCACGGTCATTTTGAATCAAATAATCTACCACTTTTTTATGATTGAAATGTGCTAATAATTCATAATCATTAATCATCATCAACCATGTGCATTCTCAGCTCCTTTAGAGTGAAAATATTATTTAAAATATTATGATCTGTTTAAATGTCACACATTTCAATAATGAGTAATTAATACATATCATTAACAAAAACATTATCATAGTTGACATAGAATAATTATTTTTTTACTACACATCATTATCTTTCAATTGGAATAAGGCATAAGATATCACTATGCCATTTTTCTTGTGAAAAAAAATCCCAATCTCTTCTTTGATCAAGCACTATATGTCCAAAAACTATCTCTACACTAGGGTTGTGATAGAAAAGGTTCACATACCAACCTTATTAATATCTCACTGAAACCCTCTTCATGTTCCGTTATCCAAATTAATGTTACTCCTTTATATGTTCACTTTTTTTAATATGGATAATCATGAAAAATATCTCCAAAAAATGAAATAATATCCTTCAAACCAATGAAAAATATGGATTTAAATTACCATGATTGATATATTCCATTTCTCAATAAAATCATTCAATGAAGTATCTATTTATATAATATTTTTTAGAATATATGAACTAATAGTGAATATTTCTAATTAAAATTTTTGATAAGAAATAAATTATCATAATGCTTCTCTTTCTTTAGGGTCTTTAAACCAATCCTCTAGTGATATTCATGATCATCCATAATCTTAAAATATATAATAATATAATTTATAAATACTATAAATAAAATTCTTAAAATATCTATAAAATATATTCGCCAAATACCTGAAGTTTTTTGGGTATTAGTAATACCAAAATGAATAACTATAAATTCATAGTTTCCATATCATGTATGTAATATTATCTTCTATGTATCCTCTTTACTAAACCATAAATAATGACATCGAGATTGTAGAAAAATCATGGAAAATTATTTATAACTTTTTAGTAGATCCAACAATTCATCAATATGGTATATATTCACCCTATAGTGATTCAAATTTCCATGTAAATACTTTTTCATGATTCTCTTGGAGATGCTTCTTCAATACCTATCACTCAATTTGGTATATTCAGTTTGGATTCTTTGCAGGAAGCACATTCCGATATACTTAAATCATAGTTAAATTACTTACTTGATATTTGAAAATTTTTTATCATGATATGTTAAATTTGACTCAACATATAGTTTCTGAAGTGATACATCGATATGAAGAAAATAAATTTGAAATAAACGTGTTGGTGGACCGCAAATTAAATAAAACATTAGTTTTTCTAGAGGGAATTATAATTGTAACTTCCACCACATAATTTCCGTAACCCACTTTTGAAGTAATGATCACATGAAATTTACTTTTTTCATTGGCCTTAAGAGGTTGTTGATTGTATTATTCAAAAAAATATGATTCATGCACTAGTTGGAATAATGCCCATAATCCTTGCATTTGAATCAATATAGTCTATATGTAACATTAGTTGGTTTGTTAGTTTCATCAATTTCATTAATTATCATATTTGCCACCTTTGAATATTAATGGAATTTACTACCCACCTTTTAATATTTAAATAACCTCATATATATATATATAATTACTTTATTTTTCATCCCATATTTCCAGAAAAAAAAATTTCTAATTATTTTCCTTCAAGTGATTTTTTCAAATTTTTATGTCACTCATTCTTTAATATCGTATCAAATTCTTGGTAAAAGTGGGAATATCCAATTTAAATTTCAACATTTACTGAACATATAAGAATTTTTATATATCTACTAGAGTTACTTATAATTAATTCCTTTTGTACACTTCATTTTATCCCACCAATAAATACATAAATTTTACTTTTAAGGCCTATAATTAAACTATAGGTATATCGTATAAGTATTTTAAAATTATCATCATAGATAAGAATGGATTCATCAAACATTTTCTCCAACTCAAGAAACTCCAACTCCAATATTTTATGTAGAATATGATTTAATAACTTAATAAAAAATATCATCTTAAAATATTCTGTTTCCATGGATTAATTTTTTTCATATTTCCATTTTTCTTAATAAAATTCCACCATTGATCTGCTTTTCCTTTCAAATGATAAATTGCTGGATTTTTTTTATTATCCTATCATTTAAGAACAAAAAATATTTTCTCAAGGGTGTAAATACATCACTCTACTACTACTAGTGCAAAATATCAACTAAAATAATGTAGATTATTTCTCTGGAATGATATAATCATATATATTTTCCTATGTTGAAAATTGGGAAGTACAAAATGAATAATAACCATGTAAAGTTGTGTTATAATAGAATTATGATTATGAATTATTTCTCCTATAACCTTTTGTTTTTTTTTGGATTATCTGTACATCATCCATTAGACTCATCAATAACATGATTTTTTTGGGATATATCCATTGACATAACTATGAATCATAATGTGAGAAAAAATATTGATAGGAAAAAATCAAATATTTCGGGACAAATCATTTCTAGAATATTAAAACCAAGACACATTATAATATGAAAACATATTTTTTATCAAGGCCATTCAAAATCTCTAGGTCATTCATGATCATTACCAAAACATTACTATATTATCCAATACATTGACATATCACCATGGTCTTCATAAAATTTTTCTATTTGTAATATCAAAATATTGTCTAAACATTAGTCTGATTCCATCTATAGTGGGCTGATATTTTTATATATTAATATTATATATGTCAGAAATAATATTAAATACATAAAAACATGAAACATACCAAAACTGTAATGGATTTCATTATGTAGAGAATAAATATTCAATCAACATATTATATAAATTGTATTCAACATCTCCCATATATATCTTCCCTTTTAGTGATGTTTGTAGAAATAACCTAAAAAACTAATCATAACATTGGGATAAAAAACATAAGAAAAGGGTGAGATCATATGAAAAATAATTTTATCCATGTAATATCTCCATCAATAATCATATGATATCATATGATAATAATAACAGTTTTAGAACATTGACCATAATAGAAAAAATACATATAAAATCTGAAATTCTTGTAAGCATGATTTTTGGAATAAAAAAATAGTATTTCAACATATATAAATAATATGAATGAGAATTCATCATAAATATATAATTAACCATAAGGTAATTTCACAAATTTCTGTGGTATAATCATAATTATACAAATCATTCCTCATGACAAAGTGAACTACCAAGACCATCATATCAAGAATAAAAAAGTATTTATAATAGTTGTTTTAGAACATTTACTTCATTAACATAATGGATAAATCAATTTGACTTATTACCCACAGATGATCTTGAAATTGATCTTATTTCATATAAAAAATAAAGAACATAAAATATTTTATGACAATTATCTAATATGATATAGTAATTTACATGGTACAGTAGTGGGAGATGTAGTTGCCACCAGTCACATAATTAAAACCATACATATGTGGGACACAAGGTCAAAAACAGTTCATCGTATCAAAATCTATGAAAAAATGAGTTTCATAAAAAATTCATCCTATCAAAACCCGTAGGTATGGGTTTCATAAAATGTTCACATCATAATAATAATCCAACTATAAAATAAATAAGATTGTTTTTATCGATTATAAACCAAAAAATGTATAAGTTGAATCAAATTTTTTTGTTGTAGATAAATAGAGGTACCACTAAATGATCATTATCAATATTTTGCAGAAAATATCGATAAAATTTGTAAAATAACTTTTTAAAATTCAAAAAATATTCATATAATAAAGATACCATTTTTAAAAGAACCTTGTAAATATTTTAGGGAATCTTCCATGAATTGAGGAATCATGTGTGTAGAAATTTGTATTCATTCCATTTATGTTTAGAAAACATTACTCATATAATTATGTAATAATATACCCAAATTTACTTTAAAAAAATGAATTAATGTTTCTTTTCTACCCATTTTTCAAAACATTAAATCATGGTTAAAAATGAATTCGAATTGTTATAGTAAAATATTAAAAGACATTATTCAATCCATTTTTTTATAAAATTTATATGGAAGAAAATATCCCTCATTATATACTTAAACATAAACAATACTGATGTTTGTTGATATTTTGAAAAAGAACCCTAGAAAATTTTTTAACTTTAAAATAAATATCCCCACAAAAATCAAAAAATATATAATATTTAAAATATCATATATTTAATGAGAATATTCATAAAATTTATTTTTGGGATTAAAATATACAACATAGAAGAAAATAGTCATGAATATGGCTTGTGTATTACTAAAATGAGTGTTACAGAAAATTCCCTTAAATAGAGTTTTCCTTGTTTCAAAATCACTCAAAATACTTATAAAATAAATTTTAATTTCTTAAAATTATATACTATATTTTTTATAACATAAAAACTATATTCTCTATTTATAACATTTCAAAAACACATTTATCAATAATTCATTATTAAATTAATTATTTCCATGTGTTAGTAATTTCATTAATCATGAGTATTTTAGTTCAGCAGTTCTAGACCTTTTACATTTATCATGGTTCCATAACCTAGGGAATATTAATCTTGATAAAAATATCAAATAAATTAATTATATACATATTTTTATTCATCCATAAATTTCATAGAATGTAATATGATTTACACCAGATATTGAGTTGGTGGGTTGTAACTACGCATTAAAACAACTTCCATATTTATTATAATGTAATAGAAGAAAGGTAAATAATAATTCACCATTCCATAATTTTTATTATACCATATATATCATATATATTCATCAAATTAATCCTCATTAAAATTAAAGGAAATGATAAATGAAAAAAAATCTGACCTTTTTATGAAGATGGTATTCCACAAGTATGCAAGAACGAAATTATCATCTACAAAAGGATAAAATGGTAAGAATAATGACATTATATTATCATTATAGAATTATAAATAATTAAAAAATATTATATTTAAATATTTAATGCCTCAAAATAACCATCCATAAATGTTGGTGAAAAAAATATTTGTATCGCTACAAGGATACAAAAAGTTGTATGTATATATGAGTGACACATTCCATAATCGATTAATAGGAAAGAGGTTGAAAAATATTATTTTAATAATCACAGTAATATTAAATCATATTGATTATAATTAAAAAATTATTTTATAATAAATATCATATATATATATATTAAGGAGATGAAGAAGAATATTAAAGAAAAATATTCGTTTAGGCGATTCCGTCTTCATGGAAGGAACTCATTTAAATATTTTATTAAGGACCCTTGAGATAGAGTTTATAGAAGACTATTACGATTATAATTTGTATTGGAAAATGAGAAGATAATTTTATGACTATAGTTAATATATAAGGCTCAATGTGATGTGATTAAAATAAAGGAGTGGTGTCCTTTTACAAGAGTGTATAGGGGAACTCATGGAATTTTTTTAAGAATGAAATATAATTTTCTCAATGTCAATACAAATGTTTAAAAATAGACCAAAAATGTACAAGGTATGGGATTTAAGTCCATATATTATCCAATAAATCATATATATTTTTATTCTTATGATCATTATTCAATTTAAATATGATTTTCATAAAATAAAATTCTTTTCAATTCAGAAAATAATAATATAATTGGACATAAATGACAAAATTAAGATAATATAATTTGAAAATAATCATAGATTAAAAATACTAATATGTTTCTTAAAAATTATTATAATAACATAAATAAATCAAGTTATATTTCTTTGAAAATATTTAAAAACATTTATTATAGTTTTTTTATTAATTTAATAAATAATGCATTAGTGTTTCATAAGAAATTATGGTCATTATATAATGAGTAAACATTAAAAATAAATTTATACTATCAACATTGTCATTTTCATATCAAAATATACTCTTATATTAGTTAACAACTAACTCATTTACATATGTGGCAACATAATAGATATTAAAAACAAAGATGGTAACATTTTTTTGTTTTTATTGATTTAAATGATATAGAATACATTTTCATTGAAATGTTTCCATTAAACAAAAAATATTATAGATTAAGGTTATTCTTGTTGAATTGTGTTCATGAAATTATTATTATGGTGAAATAGTATGGAAAAATCACTTATTTTTTAAATGTATTATTTTTATTTACTCCTTATATAGGTGATATATTTTATCATGGTTAGTATTCATATTAACCAAAATTAAAGGGGGGCTATTTTAAAAAAATTAACTATAGAACCCCCCGGATTGAGGTATGTGGCCTTTTTTGTGCATTTTTATGTGCTTAAAGTGCATGAGATGAGTTGGGAAGAGGTTGGGAGAGTTTGGAATGGTTTTGGATTGAGTTTGGAGGCTTTTAAAGGGGTGCACGGTTTGAGCGCAGTGGGTGTAAACCATGCAGATTCTCTAGAAAACCGTGTAGGGGGAGACAGTAGGCTCCACATGGCCTGCGCATGGTTTTCCAAACCATGCGGGGAAACCGTGCAGACCCGGGCTCTCGAGGCAGTAGAGTGCGCACGGTTAGCGCACGGTTTTCCAAACAGTGCGGACTAACTGTGCGACCACATAAAGTTAGGGTTATATGTTCCGGGCCCACTCGGGATTGCCTCAATTCACTCCTCTCTTCCACCCACTCGAGCCTCACTCAGGATTTTGGATCTCAAGGGTTTTAGGGGCACTCCCACACGTTTAGGAAGCGATTTGAAGGGGTTTCAAGGTGTATTCAAGGTGATTTCTCCCGGGTAAGTCTCTCATCTTGTTTCTCTTGTGTTTTCCTCTAGATATACATCCCTCTCTTTCGTGGTTTTATAGATCTGCACCTGTTGTGTGTATATCTGGGGTTAGGGGTTGCCTCGGCTGTAAATATTAAGGCTTGTGAATGTTAGGGAAAGGAATCTAGAGAGGTGCCAGTGGTGCGTTCACCGGATTTGAGGTGTGTTTGGGCGAATGGTCGATTTTGCCATATTATAAGAGGTAGGTGGATTCTCCCCCAACTCCACTCGGTTTTAACTAGTGGTTACATGTTACAATTAATTTGATGTGATTGAAATTAATTGTGAAATGTTGTGTGATTTTGGTTAAAAATCCATTTGGGGGGTTTTTGGAAAAAAGGGGGTTCCATGGTGAAATGTTATTGTTGTGGATTTTAAAATGGATATTTTGAAATGGGTGGTTGTGATTGATTTGGAAAATGGATAATGGAAAATGGTTTTCAATAAAGAGTTTGATTTATTGAAATGGGGTTTTTGCATGGAAAATGATTTTTTTATAAATGGGTGATTTTATTAAAGGGGATTGTTATGCAATGTAAATTGGTTGATTTAATGTTGTTGTGATGTTAATGGGTTTTATTCTTGGTTTAAATGTTGTGTTGAGATGTTGTGTTGAAGATAGTGGGAAGTCTCACTATAAACGGGTGATGGATAGTGGTCGGAAGAACCACAATGTGGGTAGTGGTCGGAAGTGATGTTACTCCTGAATCGGTGAACGAGTTGGGAGGAAGTCCTACCATTTTGTTTACTTTGTTTTGAATGGGTGAATGAGTTGGGAGGAAGTCCCGCCGTTTTGATTGCTTTTTTGTGAATGGGTGAACGTGTTGGGCAGAAGTCCCACTGTTTTGATTGCTTTGTGGTGAATGGGTGAACAGGTTGGGCAGAAGTCCCACCATTTTTATTGTTTGTTGTGCATTTCATTACAAGTTGGAATTGTTATGAAAGTGTGTAATGATGAAATGTCTTGGGGAATGTTTGTTGGTTTTCCCATATTTACTTGGGTTGGGTGAGATGACCTAGTAATGATGTGTTGGGATAGTAATGTTTTCAATTGTGATTATTTTATATAAATTGTTTTATATAAAGGTACTAATGGTTTTTTCCTAGTGGCGTGTGTAGGGAAGTCATTAGGGAAAACCTACTGAGTTTTAGTACTCACCCACTACTTTGTCACATTGGTGTCCTTGCATATGTCGTGTACCATGACGTGGACAAAAGAGAAAGCATCTCCCTCTTTTAGTGGAGCTTGTTGAGTTCGTGGTGGAGCTCCAAGATTGGAGCTTGGTGTAGATCTGTGGTGGTGTCATGGATTGTGGTGTTTGGTTGTTTAGTTTCCGCTTGTACTCTGATGTGTTGTGGACAAGTCTACTTGTTTTAGGTCTGGGTTGTTTTGTGAAACAACATGGTTGTTAGTGGATGGTTTGGTTGGGTCTATTGACATGCATCATATAGTTTGTGGTTTGTTGGTTGGTTTTGTCTTAAGGTAAAATCGTTCCCCAATTTATTCTCAAAGCCCTCGGCATTTATTGCCAACCTTTGGCGCCTTTGGAACGTCACTTAAGGTCAAGTAACCCTCACCGCCTCCTCAATCCAATTAGGTAGGGGCGGGGTGTTACATTAACCACCAGATTATAAATATTATTTTCTCATAATTAAACTCTATAAATATAATTGGGAAAAATTAATATTAATGTATGTGTGAAAAATATGACAAAGCAACATTTAAAAAATTCATTTTTTATCATAAAACGTTATTTATTCTTATCAATTGATTTGAATGTTTTTTTGAATGTTTCAAAAATAAAAAATACAAAAACTATATAAAAAATTAAAACCATTAAGAATTGGTGGTAGTTATACGTATTTAAAAAAAATCAATTTTCACAGTAAATATTATTTTATCAAAAAAATTTATTTAAATTTAAATAATAAATTTTAATTATAATAATTTGATAAGAAATAAATTCATTTTATAAATTTTTTAACACAAAATTATTCCAAATAATTATTCTATTATTTATTCCCAATAAAAAACTTCTAGGATATAATTGAAACATTATATTATTATAATTTTATGTGGTTCTTCAATAAAAAATGTTGTGTATATTGCAAGTGATCAATGAGATCAACTTATTGAATGAAAAATAATTCATCAAAATCTTGGGGAATTATATTGATTGATTATGTTTCTCATTTGTGATTGAGTAATTATTGTTTCATTAATTATGCTTGATTAAGGTTTTAAAATAATAAATCCATTGTACATGAGTTTAGAATTCATTGGCTAGAATTCTATAAAAATTCGTCATAATATTCTAAAATGAAATTTTCATTAATTTTAATTCATATATCTATTTTGGACTCATATTTTATAAAATCAAATTTATTTAAATGATTTATCTTTGAATATGAGGAATATCGCTATATTATGTTTATCATAACAAAAATATGTCACAAATTTGATAAACATTTGTTGGACTCAACTGTTTTGATAATCCCAAATCATGTTCCATTTTTATGAAAATTATGTTTCAGTAATATTTATAGCTTCTATCAGGTAATAACTCTGTGTGTCTAATCTCAGTAGTCTCTAAATTAAATTTATAGTGAAGAATTGTTCTAAGTAAAAGGATACCACTGGAAGGTTATCATTGGTTGGTTACCAATAATGGTTACCAAGAGAGGTTACCGATAGAGGTTACCCATAGAGGTTACTGAAAGAGGTTACCGACAAAGGTTACCGATAGAAGTTACTGCTGAGAAACTTCACTGCTGAGTTGTCAATGCAATCTCATCACTATGAGTCTATCACTATAAGGCTACCGATGAAGGATACAGATGAAGGTTACAGATGAATCCTACCATTGAGAGTGATACCTCTACCATTCTACCGATACACACTCTTCCGCTCCAGTCTTCTTCAATTTTTAGTATTATTCTAACAGTTATATTTGGTAAATTTAATGATTTTGAAATTACTAAGGCTGATTGTAGACATATCAAGAGATCGTATCTTGATATGGTATGAGGTACGAAGAAGACCACACGTGTTTTTCTTACTCCAATTATCAGTCCTCAAATATAAAATAGATGACTTAGGAAGAGAATAAAAAATAATGCATAAGAGAGAGAAACTACCTAACTTACTGGAAGAAAAATGAGAATCTACCAGCATTTACATTTGGAATCAAAGAGGATCACGAAGAATGTTTGGGGGAACAAATTCAAGACTGTCTTTTCTGATTCATAAAATCTCTTTCAAATAGTGAAGCAAAACACCTCAGTACCTGGATGCTAGAACCAAGAGTTAAGACACTCTGTTTTTGAGGCAACATCCATAGAAAGACTCAAATTGCAATTTCTTCACTCAAAGGATTCATGAGAAGAAATAAAAACACAAATATCCTTCTAAACTATGTATTTATAACATTTTTTCTATAGTGTTTCTTATCACACATTTCTGAGATGTTTTTGTTTTTTTGTTACACATGTTGTATCCTATACTTAAACTAAAGGATATGGAAAATCCTCACCCCAAATATTATATACACTTTGTTTCAAATGTGTTACCAATGAAGCGGTTGTGTGTGTCCTGGTTGTGTTTATTTCCAATAATTAACAATGGTAATAATTTTAAGCCCTGGATAGTTTGTGGAAACTATTTTAAAGCCTGATATAGGTTGTGTATGATGATTATTATTAATATTAACTAAATGGTGGTAGGTGATCACCATGTGAAGAGGATTAAGTCTCTGATTGAGGCTAAACATTTTTTTACTCTCTTGTGTACATTCTTTTGTAATACACAATTTTTATACTTTATGATAATTGTAACATCAAAATAGAAAACTCATTTACATTAACACTGATAGTTAGTTTTAGTGAGTGTGTATATTTATTTAATTGAGTAAACTTGTTTCAAAACTATGATATGTGATTTTCACTGACTCAACTGAGGACTAATCATCCATTGAGAAACTTTTTGACCAATTGAACATTTATATCTCTACTATCATAATTAACTGGGATATTTTCAATTGGTGAATTTTTATCATAATTTTTTTAACTGATATTCTAAGTAAGAAATCAATTCACCCCCCTCTTGGGTTTCCACTCCGACCAACATTTGGTATCAGAGGTGGTTTTTGTTTCTATCATCACAACTCTTTTTCATTATTTTTAAATTCTTTTCAATTGTGATTTTAGTTTTATTGTAAATATATTAAAATTTCCGTCATGTCTAAATTTTCAGTTCTTTAAATTCTAATAAATTATGGATAAACGAGTTGAGGGTGAAGATACTAACCATACATCATTCATTAATAGTACTAACTATTCTCAGTGGAAATTTAAAATTGAAAATTTATCTAGAAATCATGATTTCTGATATCTAGGTCACAATTGAAGAACAACATGCATTATCTGATACTACTAGGGACCAATGGTCTTCGTTTACTAAAGCTACATATAATAATAACTTTGAATAAATTAATGTGTTGTACTGTGATATAGGTAATAATGAATTCAATAGAATATCTACCTATAAAATTGCATATGAAATTGAGGATACTTTGGTTGTTTCCCATCAGAAAACACCCATTGTTAATGAAATGAGATTAAATACCAACACTATTAAATATAGTAATTTTAAAATGAATACTGATGAGATTACATTTGAAATATATCTCAGGTTCAATGAAATAGTAAAAAACATGGTTCATCTAGGTAAACATATAGACAACAAGGATCATATTATGAGATTTCTTCTATGCTTACCAAAAAGATAGAGAGGAACTTCTATTTCAAACTGAGGATCCTATGACATAATAAAGATACTTGTAAAAGAACAAATTTGAAAAATCATGATGTATGAAGAAGAGATTAAGGTGAATCGATAAGAATTTGAAGAACCTGGAATGAAATGATTATCATTAAAGACTGCCAACTCAAAGAGAAAAGACAAATAAAAAGTTCATGTTTCTGTAGACATTACCTCCAGTAATGATTTAGACTCTGACAGTGATGATGAGATGGCTCATCTTACTAGAAGGTTTAGAATGTTTCACTGAAATAATAACTTCTTCAAAATGTCAAACAATAAAGGAAGGTATGATATTAAAGTAAATTGTAAGAGGAAAGAATATTAAATGACAACCCAAATGAGATAATATGTTATGAGGGTAAATAAAAAGGTCACATGAAGGCTAATTTCTGCAAGAAGATGTTTATGAATAAATATGAAGACAATGGCAGGGAATATAAAAAGGCTATGAATGATAATTAGAGTGCATTAAAAGATATCTCTAGTGAATCTGACACATCTGATACTGAAATGAATAATCATGAAAACTTTTTCTTCATGACAGAATAATCCGAGGTAATACTCAATGATCCTAAACATCATGCTTACTATTCTGGGAATGAGAGTGAATAAATTAATGATAATAATATGACTAAGGATTAATTATTTGAATAATTTAGAAGTCTTGCTTATACAATTAATGAACTCAAGTATAAATATAATTTATTAAATAGATAACATGCATTAAATTCAAATTATAAGATTGATTTGGATATTGAAAAAGAAATATTTACTCAGTTGAGAAAAGAAAATATTAAACTAATATTATCAAATGATCAATTAAGAATATATATTAAGAAGTTTAATGCTGATAGAAATACCATGACCATATTTATAAGGAAAAATATTTCTCCAAAATATGACACCAGTTTAGGATATCAACCAGGACTGAGAAGGATTATTAAGAACTAATTTTTTCCAAAATCTGGATACTTCACTGCTAGTTCAGGTTTTGGAGCATCATTTGAAAAACAATTTTCTAAAGTTCCTAACAAAGTTTTCATGTCTAAAAATATATCTATTGATTATATGAATCTAATAAGACAAATATGGGTTCCCAAATAATTACTTTCTAACCTCGATATACCCATGAAAATCAGGGTAACAATGTTACCCAATTCTTAATCTGTTTTGTAGGGAAATTGTCTAAAGAGCTCCTGTAAAACCCTATGGTACATGGAAAGTGGATGGTCAAGACATATGAAATTAGTATATTCATGCCTCAAGAGCCTAATTAATGTTTATGGTGGCTATATTACAATTGGGGATAATTTTAAATGAAATATTGTTGTCTTAGGACGAATTGGTTACCCAAATTCCATATTAATTTCAATACTACTTATTGATGGGTTAAAATAGAATATACTTAGTATCACTCAGTTGTGTGATTATGGATTTAATGTTATGTTTTAAAATGATTCATGAAATGTTTTTTATCTTAAAAATGATTTAATATTCACTGCACTAAGAAATGAAAATATATATGTTTTTTATTTAAACTCTTTTGCTAAGACAAATGTTTCTTGTTTAAATTACTTTCATAAGGATTATTTATTTTGGGAAAAAATTTAAGACATTGTAATTTGTACTCACTTAGAAAAATAACCCTGAATGATTTAGTCAGAGACTTACCTAGATTGGAATTACAACTTCACATTTTTTTAATCTGTGTCAAAAGGAAAAACTACACAAAGTTTCATTCAAACATAAGAAATATGTTTCAACTTCTCAACCACTTGAGTTGGTTCATAGAGATTTGATTGGACCGTCAATAGTGTCATGTTTAAATGGGATTCACGATGTCTATGTTCTTGTATAGGATTTTTATAGATATAATTTGGTATACTTTCTAGCTCAATAAATTAAATCATGTTCTCCCTTCATTATGTATTATATGTCTGTAGAAAATATTAGTGGATATAGAATAAAGACATTGAGAATGGATCTAGCCCGCGAGTGTGAAAATCAGTACTTTGAATATTTTTTCTAAAATAATGGCTATATTAGAAAACCCCTTCTCATTAACACCTCATCTAAATCTAGTTATATAAAGAAGAAATGTGACACTTCAAGAGATTTCACGGACTATGCTAAATGAGTATAACCTACCTATAAATTTGTGGGCTTATGTTGTTAATACAACCTGTTACATAATCAATAGAGTCTTTATTAGACCTATTATTAAGAATACCCCTTATGAGATGTGGGAATATAGGGAGCCTAATGTTTTTTATATTTGAGTTTTTGGTTTCAAAATCTTTATACAAGACACTAGAGATAATCTTGGCAAATTTTTCTCCAAAAGTGATGAAGGAATTTTTCTAGGTTAATCAATCTGTAGTAAATACTATAGAGTATTCAATAAGAGAGGAAATTGTGTTGAAGAATTATTTCAGGTCAAATTTGATTAGATAAATCCACATCAACCTAAAACCTCTCTTGAAAATATTGAGAAAGATATGTCAATTGAAGACATTAATGATAAAAACAGTGAACCCCTTGGGAAAACAACTAGTTCTTGAAATTTTCCAGAATTAGATCATTTTCAATCTAAGCCAGTAGACAACCATGATGAGTCATGTTTAAACCATTATAGAGGTTTTATAACTCTCAAGAATCATCATTTAGATTTTTTATAAGCTAATATAAAGAGAGGGATAAAAACTAGAGCTTCCCTACAAAACAAGGTTTCACATCAATCTATTCTTTTACAGATTGAACCCAAAATATTAGTGATTCCATCAATGATGAATTTTGGGTGATAGTTATGCATGAGGAATTAAATATGTTTGAAAGAAAAAATGTTTTAAAATAAGTTGAAAGACATAATTACACTTTGAAAATAGACACTAAATGGGTTTTTAGAAAAAAATTTGTTGAATCTAGAAATATAGTCAGAAAAAAGTCTAGATTAGTATCACATGAATATAGTCAAGAAGAAAGAATAAACTACGAGGAAACCATTTCACATGTAGCTAGACTGGAATTTATTATCATAATTCTTGCTTATGAAGTTCATCTTAATTTCAAACATCTTCAAACGGATGTCAAAAGTTCATTTCATAATGGTTATATGGTTGAGGATGTGTTTATTGAACACCCCCATAGATTTACAAATCCCTTTTTCTGAATCATTTTCTATACTGTTTAAAGTTTTATATGGTCTAAAACAAGCTCATAGAGCTTCGTATGATAGACTCAGCTCTTTTCTTATTTGAAAAGGATTTACTAAAGTAATAGATAATCAAACTATTTTTATTAAAGTATTTTTAATTATGTTTTAATAGTACAAATTTATGTAGATGAAATAATTTTTGGATCTTCTTAAAAATCGTTATGTACTGATTTGTCAAAGATGATGCAAAATGAATTTGAATTGAGTTCAATGGAGGAACATAAAATTTTCCATGGATTTCAAATTTTTCAAAATAAAAATGTTAAATTTATTTAAATAAATATAAATATAGTATTATTCTTTTAAATCTTTTTGTTTTGGATAGTAATAAAGTTAGTGGTACACATATGAGTTCTACATGTAAGATGGATGCTGATGAAACTGGTAAAACAGTGGATCAAACCAATTCAGAGGTATGTTTGAGAGTTTCCACTACCATTATGCTAGCATACCTGATATAATGTTCAGGGTATGTATGTGTTATTGTATTTAAGACAACCCCAAATAGTCTCATTTATGTTCATCTAATAGTATTTTTAAATATCTCATGCATAATAAAAACCTAGGAATATTTTATCCAAGAGGAAAGTTATTTGATAAGATACGTTATTCAGATGTTGACTATTATGACATCAAGTTAGATAGAAAAATCACCTCTACAACTTGTCACATTTTGGGAAATTCACTAGTATGATGGGGTAGTAAGAAATAGAATTATATTGAATTATCCACTGCTGATGCTGAATATATAGCTGCTGGTAGTTATTGTGTTCAAATTTATCGTATGAATCACACTTTAATAAACTATGGATATCAATTCAAACATGTGTCTAGAAATTTTGAAACACAAGTTCTATTAATATCTCTAAAAATCCATTATCTCATTCCAGGAAAAGCACATTGATATAAGACATCACTTCTTGAGTGATCATTATCAAAGCAGTGAAATCACTCTTGAATTCATTGACACTGAACATCAATTGGCTGATATAATCACAAATCCATTGAATTAATAGAGGGTTAATTACATCAAACAAGAGTTAGTTATGATAAATTTTTATTTTATGAACTCACCGTTGGACCTCACCATTTGACCAGACCGTTAGGACCTCACTATTGGACCTCAGGGTTAGGACCTCATGGTTAGGACCTCACTATTGGACCTCACCATCTGGACCTCAATATCGGACCTCACTGTTAGGACCTCACACTTAGGACCTCATTGTGGACCTCACCATTGGACCTCACCGTTGGACATCACCATTTGACCTCACCGTTGGACCTCACCGTTGGAACTCGTCATCTGGATCAAACTGTTGGACCTCCTTGTTGGACCTCACCGTTGTACCTCACCGTGGAACCTCACCATTGGACCTCATTGTTGTAACTCACCGTTAGGTCCACAGCATTGGACCTCATCATTAGGAAACCTTGCCTTGGACCTCACCATTAGGATACCTTAACATTAGAAACTCACCAGTGGAACCATACTAATATTCATCCTTACATAGGTCTAGGACTTAAAGTTTTTCATCTGGAATCTAAAGTTATTTAATTTTAAATGTTTATTATACTCGATTTGTTTTTTGATCCCTAAATTATAAAAAAAATGTACAAACCACATTTCTATCAACATCAATCCTATCCCGATCCTCTTTCTCCATAAACATAGAACCTATCCTTTTTCTAAAACCCTCAAACAACATCAGATCACAATTGAATGTCTAAAGAGATCAATGGATGGTGATGAAAGAGATGTGCCGAACACTATGAGACCTCGAGCAAGGACAATTAAAAGAAGCAAGGATGTGGTTATGCTGATCAATGATCATTTATCAAAAAGGTAAATCATGTTTAAAAATGAATTATGTTCAGAATGGGTTTTGTCAAGCTTGTCTCAAGTGCTGAGGGCACATGATGGTAAAGATTGGGTAGAATGTTTGGAAAATAATAATGTCCCATATTAACAAAATAAAGTGAAGGAATTATATGAGTTTCTATAGTTTGAAAATACTAATAAGTTGAACCAAATTATTTCTAAGGTAAATAGAGTATGTGTGATATTCTCCTCTGTTGAATGGGACGAATTATTAGGAGTACCACATGAAGTTATTCTCTATTATTACTCTAGTGTGGTGCCTCCCACTAGAGATCATTTTTTATGAAGAAGCTCTGACTTAACTATCCTGGAATGGAATACCTATGAATTTTATTGTTTTTATGATGGATTGAGAAAACCGATTACTTTTTAAATTTGTTTAACATGACTTGATTCCCATGAGAGGGGACTTTATACATTGTTGTATCAAGATGAATTTTTGTTGTATCTGTTAAATCATGTATAAAGGATAAATCATTACAAGCTATTAATGGTTTAGTTAGAGGATATTACAAATCCTTTCTCCAAGTAATATAATTTATTTCATGTCAAATTGATATCCATAATGTTAAAAGTGAAATGAGTTTCTTTATATAATGAAGAAATCAATGTTGTAAGGGAAAACTTCAGCATTACCAAAATGATTTTCAAGTTTATGAAGATAATATGGAACCCTTGGAAAAGGGAGTGGGTGAATGTTGAGGCTAAACTATATGTGTAATTCAATATTATTACCAATCCTACTATGCCATTGAATAAAAGAGGTTCAGGATTAAAGCATAATGATGTTAATATAGTTTACTCAGATGAATAGGAGGAGGTTTATGTTGTGAAAGAGGGAAGGGATTCTCTTGTTAATGATAAGAGTGATCCGGGCCTTCCATCAAGACACCATATTGGTTTTGTATATTTCGGTGAGCCATGCCCACCAACAAGATTAACTTGAAGAGAGAATTTCCTAAGGGATAGTGATGATTGGGAGACCACTGGAAATAAAGTATAAGAGAATGTCTTAAGAAATATTATTGATAGTGAGACCTTGGAGGAGGAAAATTAAATTGAATCTGGTCATGATGAATTTGATAGAGCTGTTGATGAATAGAAGATAAATGCCTATGTTTTAGACTAATAAAAGGATATACAGATGTAAGATAGGGTGATAAGAAAGTGAATGTTGAATTAGTAGGAGAAAAAATTTCTATGGTTGTGGTTGAAGATTATATAGAAGAGATAGTAGTGGACTCTCTTATTGATGTAGTTGATCATGGAGGAATATCAGAGGTCAATGTAGAAAAACTAGGATGATGATCCAATAATTTTCAGTCAACTAGCACTTCTGTAGTAGCTCCTCCTACCTTGCTCACTGCCATACCTAGGGATGTACCTACCTCCTCTGTTGTCAATTACAATGTTCCCATTGGACATCTCTGATGTGGTTTGAATATGGGTTTTCTTAGTTGATATTGTTTAGGGTAATTTTTTTATATTGTGCTCTTATTTCATCAATACAAAAATCATCATTTTTTTCTTTTTTTATTATATTATTTTTTTTAATGACAAAGCATGAGAAGTTTTAAGATTAGAGCCCATCAATATTTGATCTAATATAAGACTGGATCCCTTGAATATATGATGTGATATATTCTCAACAATAAAAAAGGTTCAATTTTAGGTTATTTCAACACTTGATAAATTATATTTGTATAATAACATCAATGTAGAGATTAGAAAATGTTCTTGAACATGATTTAAAAAATTTTAAATATATATTCCAATGATATAATTTGTGATTATCAAAATGGGGGAGATTATTGGAGTCACCAATTTTGATAATCCCAAGTCATGTTTCCTCTTTATGATAATCATGTTTACTTAATATTTATAGTTTCTATCATTTAATAACTATGTATGTTTAATATCACTTCTCTATCAATTAAGATTATAGTGAAAAAAAATTCTATGTAAAAGGTTACTATAGGATGGTTACCGCTGGAAGGTTACCGATAAAGGTTACCGATAGAGCTTATCGATTGAGGTTACCGATAAAGGTTATCGATAGAGGTTACCGATAGGGGTTACCTATAGAGGTTACCAGTGAGGAACCTCACCACTATTATAACAATTCATTGTCATCACTATGTATCAATCGCTATAAGGTTACCGATGAAGGATACTGATGAAGCCTAGCGATGAAGGCTACCGATGAAGACTACCAGTGAAGGGTACCGATTAAGCCTACTGCTAAAGGATTTTGATGAAGGATAGTAATGAAGAAGGCCGATGAATCCTACAATTGTGAAGGCTACCGCTACCATTCTACTAATATCCACTCTTATACTTCATACTTTTTCAATTTCTTAAGATTATTCTAGCGGTTATATTGGGTAAATTTAATGGTTCTAACAATAATTAATGGTGGTTGTAGACATATTAGAAGACAATATCTGGAGACAGTACGAGGTAAAAGGAATACCACCCATGGTTTTATTATACCTATTGAAGGACCTGAAATATATTATATAAGACCATTGCAGAGAAGAAAAGAGAATTCATTAAAGAGTGAAACTAAACTTCTGAATAGAAGAACAATGAAAACCTACCAGCATATACACTCTGAACATAAGAGGATTAGAAAGATTGTTTTTGAGAAAAAATTCTAGACTATATTATGGGATTTAACAAATCTCTTACTTGCCACATAGCAGAACACCTCAGTACCTAGAATCTAGAAACATGAGTTATGATACTCAATTTTGGAGACAACTTATAAAGAAAGACTCAAACTATAATTTCTTCACTCAAAGGAGGAAAGATCTGAAACAAAAACACAAATATCCTTATAATATGATTATTCATAACATTATATCTATTGGGTTTCTTATATTACATTTTTTACAAGTGTGTGGTTTTCTATTACCCATACTGTCTCTTAGTCTTGAACTAGAGGATACTGAAAATCCCCACCCCAAACATTACATACACGTTTTTCCCATGTGTAACCGTGGAAGAGGTTGTGTGTGGCATGATTATGTGTTTTTTACACAAAGAGCTGTGGTAGAGGGTGTGATCTATGGAAAGATTATGAAAATTTTTATATAGCTGAATAGAGGCTGTGTATCAATTTTATTATTAATATAGACTTCTTGGTGGTAGATGGTCACTAAGTGTAGAAGATTAAGTCTCATCATGAGACTGAGCCTCTTGTTTGACTGTATTCTGAAACCTCTTTTGTAATAATCTATTTTTATTTTTTTTCCACTACTTATAACATCAAAAAAAAGTTTTAAATTAACTCTGATATTTATTTTTGGTGTGTGGTTATATGTCTTTAATTCAGTAAACATGTTTCAAAAATAGGATATGTCTTTTGCACTAAATCAACTGAGGACTAATCACCTTCTAAAAAACTTATTGACCAATTGAACATTTATATCTATATTTCATTAATTAAATGGTATTTTTCAAATTGGGGTCTTATTATCATAATGTTTATAAAATAATTAATAAATAGTAACTAAATTCACCCCCACCTGAGTTTCTACTCCAACAACCAAAAATTTAGTAAATTATTTATAGGAACAATTTTCTTTATTAATTAATGGTATTGATTTCCTAATCATTATATGTGGTTCCCATTACCATGTGACCAAATTTTAAAATGTTTTTCAAATAATCATCAATAACTTGGTAAAAAAAGATTTAAAAAAGTTTTCCCACATCCCCATATTGACAAATTACCATTTCATTTATATCATTATTATAATGTCTATTACTCCATCCTCACACCATCCAACAAATGAAAAATTTATTTTCTTTATTGGAAGGAGTGCCCTACTTTTTTTGGTTATGAATATTAAACTATGAGATTTTTCTCTTTTTTATTGTGAACACATTCTTCTATATCTACACATAATCTATTTGTGTAGCATTCATATTTCACATGATTGATATTTGGTTAATCATTTCAGTTTGGAAATATTTATTTCCTTTTTATGCATATATACTATTTCAATCCTTCACATATCAAGAATTATTGGGTCACATTAATATAAATCATAGATATAGTAATAGATTGTATTCTATTTAAATCATCGAATAGTTTTTTCACCATAATAGTAAAAATTTAACACTTAATGTTTTTTATAATATATAATCATATTCATTTATTCAAGTTGAGCCCTATCAATGTGATTATAACTTTAATCTATTGTAATTAATTGATAGGTCACACTTCTCACTGTAGAACTAATACTTCTAAATCTTTAATCTAATGATTATGGAATTTACAACTAGAACATATATTGGGTAATTTTACTCATGGGACCTATTGATCCATAATATATCACTATGGTATTTATCATATTCGAAACACCACACCCATTATCAATGAGTTGATTTAATCAAAACTACTTTATCATAATATGGATGATTGAATTGAGTTTTGTGACATACATGATATAAGAGGTATATACTTATATTTTTACGTATATAATTCATTAATTTTTTTAATTTATAATTTTCAAATATGAATATTTGGGGTATATATTAAAATGTTTGATAGAGAAAAGTTGAAATGAAAGAAAATCTGGTAGATTGTTTCATTCAAATCATGTCCCAGTTACATTATTGGTTCATTAATTCCCTATCCACGTGTCAACACCCTATATCATCCTTCAAATTCGATATGTTTATTAAATTCAAATTTTTAGAATTTATGACTCTAATTCCCTTTCCCCCACTAATTATATAAATATCTAGGAGGCCACTATCCATCAAACCCTTATACCACTCCACTTATTAGTGATTCTCCAGCAATTATAATGTGATTATATAAAGATTATTCTTATATTATATTTAATTTATCATCACTTATTGTCTTATTTTCTTATTCATCATTGTTCTTATACTTTATTTTCCACAGACATACATGGTTTGAAAATTAATGAATATATTAATCCATTATATGGTGCTTCTTAGGTTTTAGGGATTATATACCCTCTACAGTGTCACGATATTATGATATTAAAAATGGAAAATAATTACAATATATTGATGTAGGTATTTATATGTAATACTTATAATTTCAAATTCTATTAGAGATTATTGATTCTATTTACCCATATTATAAAATTAATACATATATAAATATTAAAATATTAAATTAAAAATGTTTTCCATTATTAATATTACATTGGTCTTTTAAATTAAAATAATTTCCATTGTTTTAATTTATTTATTATATTAAACTATATTTAGTAATTTTAATTAATTTTTTAATCATTCTTAATGAAAAAAATTTAGTGGGACTAGTGGTATTTTTAGGGGAGTTTGATTTTCATAAAAGGGGATTTTGGTTTTATATTATGTTTTTACATGTATTGGTGTGTCTGGTATTGTGGATATAATTATATATTTATATTACTCTAATTCATATATATGCCATGGTGATATCATTATAATTATTAGATTTGATATATTTATCACAATGGTATGAAACCGATAAAGGGAGATATTAATAAGAGGGATTTTAGTAATTGAAACAAAATTACTTACTAATGAATTGAGAATGATTCCTTATGTCTGATATTTTTTAGGTTCCCATACGAGACGTGGTCTTCATTGTAGGAAATTTTTTATAACTACTGAATTATTTTAAATTTTTCGTCTAAATGTGTCATCTAATTTTAGTTGATACCGAGTATAAGTGATTAACTATTAACATGGAAAAAATTATAATATTTGTGTATCTATCTACATGATAACAACATATAAAAACATATAATTATACTTGGTGAGGTCATATTATTTCCCAACATTCTTTAGATCTTAGTCCATTATTACTATTTTCATTATAATGTTTTTTACAATATGTTTATTATTTACATTTTTAATTTTATTGAATCATTTCCATGGTGAGTCAATAAAATAATATGTAATTTTTTTGTTGGAATTACATCAATGGGTTTGTCAAATTATTTTTATTATTTTCTAGTTGAGGTTCCATTTTCCATTTTCGTATTTAGAATTGATTTTAGATAACTATGATTGAGATATTAAGGGATTTAAATTTCACTATAGTTTTAATTATATTATTTTCATTTTGAAGGTGGAATGGAGGTGGAGCCACTATAAGTATAGTGTTGTGTGTCACATCGGGAATACTATAGTGGGGACAGGGGACATGATATTCCTGGTAGCAGTTCTAGTGGCTTGAGAATTCAACCAACTATGAAGTAGACCCATACATGTTACTCATTTTCCTCCATAAAATGTTTTTTATATAATAAAATTTATTTTCCCACCCAAAATATATTTATACAACTTTTCCCTTCACATAAAACACCATTCTCCCAAGCAGTCTGAGATATCCTACCAGGTAATATATAAATAATCATATCCACCTACACTAAAATAAACATATGAGAGGAAATCATGTTTAATTTTTATGGAAATTATAAAGTAATATATCACCACTATATCTTCTTCAACATCCTTCTATGCTATATAATTTTTCTTGATGGATTGATGTTTGTATGATGAATTTTTATTATATCATAGATAAAATAATATAAGATGATGGTTTATATATAGTTTAATTGATAGGTGTTAGTAGTGGTTAATTTTTATCTCATTAATTGTTTTCTTGAAAGAAGGTTTTCCATATCAGTTACATTTTACGAATTTCATAGTTTTAGGATAAAAGCACAATAGTTAAAAAACTAAAAATTCCTCTGAAAATGAATTATATCAAATTATATGAATTCTATAAAAAAATTATCTTTTATAGAATAATGTATTTACATCATGTATCATTCTCAAAAGTACATGAAAAAATGCCATTGGATAACATCATTTTAATCATGAAAATTATAATTAATATATATATATGAAAATAATATATATATTTTTAATTTATTTGTCTATTTCCCTTTCATGTGATCATCTCAAACATCCCCCCATTTTACATTCATCACAAATCATACAAATCCATTAATTATTTATCAAATATATAAATATATTCATGAGATTTCATTTTAGTATTATTTTAAAAAATCATTATTTTTCTAGTCCCATTAATATAATATCATTGTTGAAGGAATTTGATTTATAATCCTCCAACAGGTCAAGATATTAGATTTTAAAAACTCCAATTACTCATTATTTGAACCAGTGCAATAAAAATATGCACTAGCTCAGATATAATTTTGAAATTAATCCATATTAAATCAAAGAGATTATATTTCCACCACAGTGCAATAATATAAATTTATTAAAGATTCCATGATATTTACAGTAGACAATATATTTTTATCTTGAATATTTATGAAACACGCATCACAAATTTGACCACATGTTTGACCAATAAACCCATAACCACATGTAAAACATTAATCCATGACTATATTTATCCATTATCTCATCACAAATCATGGAGATTATATTTCTTATTCTGGATCGACGACATGTTTCACTAATCATCCAATGACCAACCATCAAATTATCTTATGAAAAATAAACAGAACATTAGGCCAACATTAACAAAATGTGTAAATCCATGGTATTTGGAAAAATCTTAATACAATATCAGTTAAAAAATTCTTGACTTGACACAAATTTATCTTGAGCCTCTTCAATTAAACAAAAACCTTCTTTAAAATACACAATACATCTTTCATGATTTTAGAGATATTTTATCTATATCCACAATCCCATTATCTATTACCATTTAAAAAAATTCCAAAATAGTCACATATAATTGAATATGATTTATGTTTTGACAAAAATAAAATATCAAATTTAAATAAATTAAACCTTTCCCAAAAAATGTCTCTAGTAGAAGACCACAACCTATAAGATCTTTATAAATCAAGATACATGTCCTCGACAATAAACCCCTTATAATTTTATTTGAATTCATGGAACATAGCTCTTATTCAAATTTATCAATCCTATAAATGAACTATCATTCAATAATTATAAGGCCCCAGCCTTAAACCTTACTTAATATTGAGTTAAATGAATAATTAACGTTGAGGATCTTTTCAGGGTTGGGGTTTTGCCCGGCTTCTTCAAGTGACGAAACTATATCCAATTCATGAGGAAACATCCACTAAAATAGGATGGAAGCTCATGTGACAATTCCTTTGGATAGATGAATGAAAATGACTCTATCCAATGTGGATTCTCCTCCCACCACCATTGCGACACCTCTAGCGGTTCAAGAGGCAGAGTTTGTTAATTAACTCAATAAATTCAGTCAATTGAATTCCTCTATCATTCATTTTCTTATGGTCATTTTGGGTTATTTAAATGGGGTTTATCATAATTTTAATGTGATGACTAAATCACTCCCTCTCGTTATAATTCTAACGCATAGGGCGTGGGACAAATGAAAAAGTCTCAGACCTTATGCCGCATGTTTTCAATTGTGTTCTTCAGAGGAGAGTTGTTACAACTTGAGAGAACCTTGAAACTGATAGGTTAACAATTAATATGGCTTTTAATGAACCACTTAGGTGCCTTATGAATGAAGAATAGAGCTGTAGATCATTGTCGGAGCGCAAGGGAGGATCTGACAGTGCCAGCGACAGGTGCGGGTGATCGACGGTGGTGGCCGACCGCGGGGGTAGCAGGTGGCGCACCGTCGTGCACCACATAGTGGAGATGTGGTGGATGTAGAAGGAATCAATACCTTGGCTAGCTGTGATGGTAGATGAGGAACACAATCACACGCTACGATGAAGGAATATGTTGCTCGAAGCTGCAGATAAGGAAAAGAGGGTCTGTATCCTGTGGGTCCTGTGGACCACGTCAGGGCACCACGTGGTGCTACTAATTTAACTACTCTAAATAAATCATTTTATCCTTTTCTTAGGCGTACTACGTTCCCAATTCATGGCATGCCAGCAGGTCGGATAGCATCACTCACAGCGGCCTAGGTCAGATCAGGCTACACCGGATCGGACCGGACGTGGACCCCTCTCGGGATGAGATACGCTTAAGAGACAGCAACTTGCAAACCAAAAATTTATTTTATGGACCGTTTATGAGGCTAGGATACTTGTAGTGATAATGTATATTTTAGATAATCCATGATATTTTTAGAAAAAATTAGAATATGGCCGGGTTTGATCATACCCAAATCCAACAAGGTCCTCGGCTCTAAAATGCCAATAACTAAAAGACTGTGCGTTTGGTTGAACTGTCTTTTTTTGTGTTGGAACCCTTATTAAGGGGAGGATAATCAGGTTACTTCTATGTGGGACTTCTTTTCAGTTGAAATATTACTGATGGCATGAGAAGGGGTTCTCTCTGAATCAAGCATAATATAAGAAGGAATCCAGTGGCTGCCAGTGAGGTGGAGGTTGCAGACCAATCCAACAGAGGTTAGTACCATTCAATCCTTTGTGGGATAGAACCTATTGACCATTTTAGGATCTGAATAGATACTATGTAAGTTAGATCTTATGTGGGTCAGTGCTCGGTGAACTTGTGTGGGTTACCACATACCGATCCTCTATGGGTGAGATCCTGTGAGGGTCATCTATCAGTGATAATGTGTGGGTCAGCGCATAACGATCATATGTGTGTCAGATCCTATGTAGGTCTTGGAGTTTTATTAACTATTGATCTTGTGTGGGTCAGAATCCATATGGTCTGCAGTAGTGAATCTTGAAATAATTAGAAGATATATCTTTGCGACTAATCATATGTACTCTTATACATCACTTAAACATATATTGACCTAAGTCTTATACTTTTTTCTTGGTGATAGATGTCATCTTTTGTGATATACTATTTTGGAATTTTGAGATACCTTTGGGGGTCTTTGGGTCCCTACTGAATATTTTTATACTCACCCATGCATGGGCTTCACCGACACCTTGTTATGTCTTTTACAAATGACGACCAGCTTGGCTGTGACTTGAGGGAGAGAGTACCAGGTTGTACACGAAAGAGATTGGCTGATGTTGAGTGTAATGGAGATGTTTTGTACCTACCCTTCATGTAGGATCATTAGTGGAAAATTCTATGAGATTTTTTCTTTTTTTCTATTTTAGTTATACCTTTCAGTTATGATTGTTTTCCCGCCCACTTTTACTTTCAGTACACACCATTACTACTGCATTATTAACTCATGGTTTCATCTTGTTGTGTTTGTAGACTATGTGATTGTACACGTTTAAAGTAAATGCCTTCCCATTTTAGAAATAATCCTTTTTGGTGCAAGTCACCAACCTCTGGCCTATAGAAGTCGGGCTTCAGGTAGTCACGGCATGAGCCCCGAGGGATGGGTCATGACAAAGTGTTATCAAACCATTAGGTTCTACTGATGAACTTGTAATCTGATATTTTCAATTGATAATTATTGTTAAGTGTTTTGTGTGTGGTTTCTAGTTTGGGGAGTCTAGTGTTGGTGTGGCGGCCGATGTATCCATACACAAGGACCCAGAACTCTGATTACCAACTCGGTGCATGAAAACACTAATTACATGTGTTCTAAATATTTTTTTCTTTGATATTTTTTGAGCCTGATCACCAGGTATAACATTTTTAATGGGACACACCTATTTATTTTTATGATTCTACTACATAGAAATCCATCGAGGACTCCTAAGAGAGTACATGACGATGGCCCACTGAGCGACGACGCTTCGCTGCAGGGCCCTCTTACTATGTTGGCACCTTCAGGTGTTGTACCCATAGGAACACCACCCATTGGGCTATATATTCCCCATTCCCCACCATCAAAATGTTCATGCCGACTGAGTGTATTACATGAGTTCCAGAGACAAAGGCCTCCAAGCATTCATGGTGAGATAAGTTATCAGGCCACTAAGGACTAGATGGAGGCAGTGTCTAGAGGTTTTCTCTTGTTTGACATGTTATAAGAGCATATGGTTATCCAAGATGATAACCTTTTCTAGAGAACAGTTGGTAGAGGGTGGATGCTGATGATCTACACACCTCATGAGGCGTCCCTCACATAGATGGACTTTGAGAGCCCCTTCCAGGTGTAGATTATTCCAGTGTCACTATGCTTAATGCACATCTAAGAGAAACTGCACTTGCAGCAGGGTAACTTATCAGTGGCCCAGTACTCAGGGAGATTCACCGACCTCTCGCACTACTCCACCGACATGGTATGAGAAACATTCTTCAGGGCCCAGAACTTTGTGCAGGGTCTCCGATGAGAGATCAGAGCATCAATGATGTCGATTAATATCCCAACGCAAGATAAAGTGCTTAAGAGATCAATATTGGTGGAGAGATTCATAGTTGAGAACACACCGACGATGAGAGACTAAACTGGATGACAGGTAGCAGAGCCATCTATAGAAGGTAGTAGGAAGATGAAGTAGATGTCTAAGCAGTCTAGACCCTCTGGTACATGACCCCGAGATGCAAGGTCATAGGTGCATAGGTCTTGAGGAAAAGGATGTCAGCTGGGAGGCAGACTATGCTTCACTTGTGGCGGGGATAGCCACATAGCTCAAGACTGCCTAACCCACCGTACATATGAACTACAGACGGTCAAATGACCACTAAGGAAGAGGCATAAATTTGATCGAATAGGTCATCAGGGTGGCAGATGATGTAGATGAGCTAGCCATGGAGTTGATGGTGGGCAGTGATTGGAGTTTCTAAAACCACCCCCACTAGGAGGTCCACCCCGACCCCAAGAAGCACATGAATAGGGACGAGCCTAGCATTAGGTAGTCTAGATCAAAGGTCGTACAACGTCATCTTGTGTATGGACTTTCTATTAATAGTTCAATCTTAGATTGATTTTGTTAGGTGAAAATAGTTTTGTTTCAGTGAGGGTGGAATCAGTTTTTCCTTCATCGGTGAGAAGGAATCATTTGCATCACTATATTGGATTTATCGAAGGATGGTGCAGTCAATCACACATCAGTTGGCTGGCCTTACCCTCAGTGCAATTTATGTGGGGATTCTGAGATATCTTGTAGTCATGGACTAGTATGATGATGTCTTCTCGGATGATGTTCCATGAAAACCTCCTCACAGATAGGTAGACTTTCATATAGACATGTTCCCTGGGATGAAACTGATATCTATACAAGCACATAGGATGGCTATCGTAGAGCTTTGGGAGTAGCGGGTATAGCTGGAGGACTTGGAGGGAAAGGGGTTCATAAGGCCAAGTGTTTCTCCATGGAAATCACCGATCTTATTCACCAAAAAGGTGGATGGGGGATGGGGGATTGGTGTGGACTATCCTCCCCTGAACTAGGTGACTGTGAAGAACAAGTATCCAATCCTAGGGATTGATGATCTCTTTGACTAGATGAAGGGAGATCATTTTTTTTGAAGATAGACATCAGATCTGGATATCATTATCTTAGTGTACAGGTCGAGGACATACCGAAGATAGCCATTAGATGTTAGTATGGACATTACTATTTCTTGTTGATGCCTATAGACATGAAAACCTCTTAGATAGTGGTCATGGGGATAATGAGAAGGATATTTCATCCATACCTCGATCTATTGGTTGTGTTCTTCATCGATGACATCTTTGTATACTCGCTGTCAGAGAAGAAGAACGCCACACACCTACCGATAGTTCTAGATACACTCTGAGAGAACTATCATTATAGAAAGAACATGAAATGACAGTAATGAAGTTGGGAAATCCACTTCATGGGGACCATTATATCCAAGGCTGGATTCATAGTGGATCCGACAATGATAGAGGGAGTACTTCCTTAGGAGCCACCTTGGACTGTGACCGAGGTGTGGAGTTTCTTCAGACTGGTTGGGTATCACATGAGATTTGTACCTTAATTCTACAGTATAGTGACACCGTTTTCTTCCTTGGTGTATAAAGGGAAACCTTTCTGGTAAATGGAGAAGTGAAAATAGAGTTTCTAGGAGATGAGATAGAGACGGACATGTGCTCCCATCTTGAGGAAACTAGAAGTGGGTACTGGTAACATAGTTTACTGCAACACATCATGGACTGTACTGAGTTTTGTCTTCATTCAATGGCATACAGTGATCACATGTGTCTCAAGGTAGTTGATAAAACATAAGTATAACCACACTACCCATGACATGGAGTTAACAGCAGTGGTATTTTCATTGAAAATGTGGTGACACTACATGATGGGTGAATATTTTACTGTTTAATCTGATCACTATAGTATCAGGTATAACTTCTCATAGAAATACCTAAACCTAAGTCAACAATGATTGATACAGTTCCACCAGGACAATTACGTTGAATGACTCTATACTCATGGGAACATGAACGTAGTAGCAGACACACAAAGCCGAAGTTCTAGCCTATAGTTTCTGTGGGAGGAAACATAGCAGCTATCCATGTTGCAGATATCATTTGTGGATAGATATGGGGAAGAATAACTAGAGTCTATGACTATAACTCTGCCACATCATCTATAAACTCAGGAGGCACAACTTGGGGACATAGACTACGGAGCCTGACATGCTCAAATATCTTCAAGACAGGCTCCTGATGGTTTTTCTAAATTTGGGGAGAATGTCGTCCTCTTTAGAGGATTTTCAATTATACAAGTGATTATTTGAGAGGAGGTGTTGAGGGATTTACACACATCCCCATTGGAAGTACATCCAATAGTAGTTAAGTTTTACCAATACCTCTGGCATCAGTTATGGTGGTAAGGGATGAAGAATCCAGTGGAAGAGTTTGTATCTCGATTCCTTGTCAAAATGTGAAGACTGAGAATCTGGTACTAGCGGGATAAGATCATCCACATGAGGTACCAGATTGGAAGTGGGATGGAATCTCCATGGACTTCATGAAACAGATACCATGTATGTCCAGGGGCTACGATTCCATCTGGGTGATTATTGATAGACCCACCACGTCAGCCCACTTTCTACCCATATGAGAGAAGGGATCAGTAGAAGGCTTGGGATGCCTCTACATGTAGATGATTGTACAGATTCATGGGGTGTCATCATCGATAATATCAGATCATGATGCTATTTATACACCCACATGAGGAAGGTATTGTAGGAGGCATTCAGAACTCAGCTATGATTGAGCACTTCCTTTCACCCTCAAACGGACAGTCCGATGGAGCAGACCATATAGAAACTCAAGGACACGCTATGTTCTTGTGTCCTTGATTTTCATCAAAGTTTGGAGGACCACTTTCACCTAGGAGAGTTTTCACAAAACAATAGATATCACACTACCATTGGCATGACCCCATTTGAGTCTGTGAAAATTTACGGTGCGTGGTTTCGAGACCCGTTGTATTGGGAATGAATTTTTGAACTTTTTTTAAGGTATTTTAAGTAAACACATGGGTGGAATTTTCTATCTTTAGAACCAATGGTTGAATAAAAAATATGAGGACACCGTTGAATTCTAAGAACCATGATTTCCTTAAGAGATTCTATACTTTGACCATAGTAGGTCAGGAGAAAAATTTAGTTTTTGGACTTTTTAATGAAAAGTAAAATAACATGTAATTGTTTTTTTATTTCTTTTCTCCAACGGATGAGCCGAAGTGGTGGGAATGGTGAATTCTCAATAATTATAATGGATTGACTCATCAACTTAGTAACATGACCGTTTTTTATTAATAGAGATTTATTAATTCCTTTAATGTACCACATTAATATTTCAATGTGTTACACACATTTCCCCCTCTTATTTAAATGGATCTCGGGCTAGGGTTTTGGAACGACTTTTTTAAGGGTTGGAATGCTGGTGAAGTCATATAGAACCACCCATCGTTGGAATATATAATCATGGGAGGAATTGATCTAGGATCGCCAAATGTTGATGACTCCATCCAACGTGGACACTCCAACCGCCACAACTGCAACACATCCAGCAGATCTTGAGATAGAGGTTGATAATTAATTCAAAAAATTCCTTCAATTATTTTTCTTTTTCATGAATTTTCAGGCGGTCATTTCAGAGGATTTAAATGGGTTTTATCATTATTTTAATGTGATGGACAAATTACTCCCTCCTGTTATAATGATAACGCGGATGGTGCGAGCCAAACGAACAAGGTTCAAACACTATGCCTCTTTTTTTTAATTGCGTTCATCGAAGGTGGTTAATTAAAACCTGACCTAACCTCGAAACCGAGAGTGATGAAATGATGGAGACTTCACCAGAACATAGAAGGTGCATCTGAAAGGAAGAATGGGGCCCTAGAGGATTTCCAGATCCCCACAAAAGAACTGATGGTGCCGACTACCGGTTCGGGTGAGCGATTATGACATCAGGCATCAGCCAACTATAGAGGCAGCAGACGTCACATTGTCTTCTTCCACAAAGGGGAGCCATAATATCATGCCACGGTGGCTGGAGATGGTGACCGACCACGGAGGGAGACGGGGTGCTCCATCGCGCGCCACGTTGAACGAAGCTGCGACGAACGCAAAGGGGACCCATGTCCCACGAGTCCCATGGTCCACATAGGGTCTCGGTGTGGAATTTATTATTTAAGGGGTATTAATGGATCCATTTAGTCATTTGGTAGGCAGACTAGTCACCCCGCACGATGTGCGCCAGCAGGCCTGGCTACATTTTCCTACGGGTCGTGCCCAGCCAGTGGTCTGGGCCGATCTGTGACCTAGTGGAAAAGGCCCACCACAGCCTAGCCTATCTAGGGCAGGCCAGGCTGGTTCATCACCCAGTGGTCCGAGGCCTTCATAGGCCATCCGAATATGGTTGGCGTATGCATGCTCAGGTTGGTCCGGATTGGTCCGACTTGGTCGGACCTGACCCAGACCCCTCACGAGCCCAAATACGCTTAAGTTACTGTAACATTCGAACCAGACGTCCCTTTGAGGAACCGTTTATGGAGATATGATCCTTACAGTGAGATGTCCCTTTTGAGATACCCCACGGGATTTTTGGAAATAGTTCGAGTATGGCTGGGATGGATCATACCTGAATCTAACCAGTCCCTTAACACTAAAATGCATATAACCAATAGATCGGGCAGCTGGATGACGCACCATCTATTGTGTTGGAACCCATATGACATGAAAAATCAACAAGTTTCTTATTTTTGGTATTTCTTATTGGTTGAAATACGACTGATGTCTTGAGGATCAGTTCTCCCAGAATAAAGTGTACTATGAGTGGGTTTAGTGGCTGGTAGTGAGTCAGAGGTTAAAGACAGATCGTATAGAGGTTAGTACCAAGAGATCGTGTGTGGGTCAACACCTAGTGATCTTGTGTGCATCTTCATCGATCATATGTGGGTCAGATCCTGTATGGTTCAGTGCCCAATGATCCTATGTGGGCCAATGCATACCGATCATGTGTGGGTCAGTGCTCAGCTATCCTATGTGATTCAGCGCATACAGTTCCTATGTAGGTCAGATCTTGTGCGGGTCTTGCGGGGGTCAGTACCTATCTCCCCTAGTTGGGTCAGATCCTATGTGGATCTTTTAGGGGTTAGTACCTACCGATCATGAGTGGGGAAGATACTTTTTGGTCAGCAATTCTTCCACTTGACAGAATAAGATGATCTAGCTTCACGACTAATCATCTGTACAATTAGACTTCACATAAATGTGGGTTTAGATGAGTCTTTTTCTTTGTGCTTTGAGATTGAGATCAGGATTTTTTGTTTTACTTTTTGGAATTCTAAGAGAGATTTGGGTGTCTCGAGGACCCTACCGGGTATTGATATAGTCACCCCTGCATGGGCTTTGCTCGCACTTTGTTGTGTCTTGTGCAAATGACGATCAACATGGCTGAGAGTTGAGGGAGCTAGGACTAGTAAGTACACGAATAAGATTGGAATAAGTGGAGAGCTTAAGAGATGAGATGTACGAAACCTTCTGGTAGGATGCTCAGTGGGAAATTACCAAAGCTATTTTCATTTATTCATTTGTAGTTGTACCTTTTACATGGTATTGTATTCTTTCCCCTTATACATTCAGTACATACCTTTACTAATACAGTATTGCAACATGGTTTCATCTTTTTTTTCTTGGATTGTGTGATTGTATAGGATTAATGTCAATGCCTTCCCATTTTAGGGATACTCCTTCCCGATTCTAGTCGCCAATCCTTGGGTTATGGATGGCAGACTTGGGGTAGTCATGGAATGGGCCATGAGGGATGGGTCGAGAAAATTATCTACCTATTATAAACTTGGTTATCTCATTAGATATCAATATATAGCAAACAAATTGGAGTGATATATATTTCTAGTACAACCAATAATGAAAACAATACAAATTTATAGCAAAATCTCACACAACATTCATCATGATAGAATAAATTAATAATTTTGATTCATAATTATTTCATCATTGAATAAATAATGGAAAAGAAACAAATTTTATAAAAAATTTATCTTTTCCCATTTTAAAACCCATGGAATGCGAATAATCATCATTAACATTTAGACATTACATAATATAATAAATTTTTTGAACTATTTTTTTTAACAAAATTTTCATCTTTTTATCAAATCATATCAATTGGATATATAGATCATAATATTTCATTATCATACTCATAAACATAATAAATTCAAATTAATTATGATATTTTATCATAAAACATTTACCACATAATTATGATTTGAATAAAAATACCAAATATAGATGGAAATATATATGGATATTTAGATCTCATACTTTTATGAGATTTATCATAAATTAAATTCATTATAATTATATACAAAACAAATATTAAACATGTGAGGAGTACTACATTTTTCACATATAAAAAAAGTGAGATGAATATCCCATAACATAAGTCTTGACAATATTCATCCACATTTAAACCTCTGGTATAATAAACACATTAAAAATCTATTCTATAACCATAAAAATATAAATAATTCCATATATTATTTACTTATAATCTTTTATCACCCATTTAGTATCTCTTATCTGTGAAAATCACTAATACATGTAATAACTAATTTGATTTTCATATATGTTATTTGTTAGTTTTTTTGGTCCTTTTACTTTTATCATGGAGAAATCCAATATATAATTTTAAACATGAAAATATAGTCACATATATTCAATATAAATATAGATTAATCTATAAATTTTTTCTAGATAAATGAAGTATCCCATATAAGGAGACAATATTATGCACATACCCATGGATGTTGTTTCAATTTTTCAGATAGATGAGAAACATAAACAATAATTCACCATTATAAAATTATTTTTATATCATATTTTATATAGTTGTTTAATTATTTCTTTATTTCTATCCATGTCTAAATAAAATGTATAATGTATCACATTATTTCATAGAGGAGGTCCTCTACACATACACATGGGTGACATTCATTAGTATTTCTATGAAAGTGAGTTAGTAATGGGAAAGGGATTTAATCTGTTTTCTAGATGGTTGTCTTCCATATATAAGATCAATGATTTTGTTTCTTATATGACGAAAGAGGGTATGAATGTTTGTCATTCTAAAAAAATTATATCTCAATATATGGGATATAATTATGTTTTTATATCTTTAATATTTTATAATATTTTATGGGGTTGGGTGAAAAAATAACATAAAAGCACTTGGTTATGAAAGATACCTCTTCTTAGGGAAACCTCCTTAGGATGACACCAAATACCAGCTTTGGAAGGATTTACAATAAATGTAAGTCCTATTATACTAAAGTGTGGAACTATGGACGATATTTGGGTCTATATTGGCTAAATCAAATAGCTTTGGAAGTGTGGAGATGAGAAGAGGGGGGTATTATTTTATTAGTATGGAAGATAACATACATGGAATTTTTGAAAACAAAAAGTTTTACCCCAAAAAAAATTAATTCTAAAATATAAAACATTATCAGTACTAGATGAGATGATGTTGAAATATGACCATTAAAAAATTATATAAATACTTCCATAATTTTTACCCTTATCTATTTAATTAATCCCATGTCCCGAGTAAACCAGTTTTAAAATGAATCGTAGTAGTTAATTTTTTCAATATTTATAATTAATTATGGAAACAAATATGTATAAATTATTATATAATAATAATTATTATTATTCAAAAAATGGAATCCATTTTTTCCAAATTTATTTTAAATATGTGTTATAATTTATTTTATAATTAATCTTTCCAACATGATGAAAATGTTGTATTCAAAATGGAATGATTCCCTAAGTATAGAAAGTTTTAATATCATAAATGAATATGATCATGAATATAATGACCATAATTAGGAAATTTAGGATATTAATAAAAAAATAATTTCTTTAAAACAATCATAAAACAAAATTTAACTTGTATATTTTTAAAATTAATAGATAAATAAAAAATACCTCAATTTTAAATATTCATTAAATAATTGATCATTTCATAAGAATCCAAAAAATAAAACCGGCACTAATATAAACATTATGGTCCAAAATATAAATAATTTTTTCCTAGAAAAACTCCTCAAAAATTGGGAACATCATTTTTTATTATTATTTTCTATAAGATGTAATAAAATTCCATTTTTTAGATTAATACTTTTTTGAAGATTATAACGAAATCTACAAAAAATAAGTAACTTTTTGTAAATATATATTATTTAAATAAAAACATAATAAATATTTTCTCCAAATATATTTATTCCAAATAATTCCTCCATTTATTTCATATATGTTATAATGATTTTGATGAAATAATAATATTAGTTGTTTTATATGGGCTCATCAAAACTTGGAGTTCTAGGTAATAAAATCATTTAATTAAATTGATATTATTTGAAAAAATTATTTCATAAAATCTTTTGTTGTTACATTATCCATCATAATGTGAATTCCACCCTCAAAATTCCTCACTTAATTATAATAAAATATGAAGGACTCTTCTACCCCATCATATCCTCATGTTCCCATGCTTCTTCCTTAACATCGTGGTCTCCTCATAAAACCCTGGACATGTAAGAGGTATTGTATATGAAATCATTATCACTATGATCTGAAATATCTGCTTTTTTATTATATAAAATATCAGGATCTAGTAAAAAGATATATTAATTTAGTACGTGTGTAAGATAATTTAGTTACTTACTTAGGAGAGATACATGGAACACATCATAGAATATATAGGTTTTGTGGAAAAGACAATCAATAAGAACCATTCCCTACCCAATAAAAAATATAAATATGGGAAATATACCAAGGTATCATCTTTCCTTTATTCCTAAATTTCATAACCATCTTCCTTGGAAATATTTTTCAATCAAAATCTCACTGAATTCAAACACCAAATCATGCAACTGAATGTCAGCATAACTTTCCTATTGAATCATAACAACCTTAATGCAGAATGGATATAAAATTATCTATCAATTCTATAGATATCTTATGTCCCAATATCATGTTTTTTGTAACATTTCCCTAGAATTTGTTAATTATACAATTTATTCCATATAGGTCATCATTATTATCCATTTTAATTGTTTAATGAAATTGATTATAGAGTGAAGATTAGACTAGATATTATTATTAATTCCAACTACATTTTAAATCTATATAATATGATAGAATAATTTCCTCTAGGGGTTGGAATGGTTCTATAAGACTAACCATCAATCTGAGGATGATATATAGTGTTAAAAGATAATTCTATTTTAAGATATTGATAATGAATTTTCTAAAACATGATGCTAACCCAGGGATCCTGTTTTAACATAATAGAATGAGGTACACCATGAAAACCTACAACTTTGTTAATTTGTATCTTTGGAATCTAATCTAGATAGAAATACTCCTTGATAGATATGAAATGTGATAACTTCATTAAGAATCAACTACAACAATTATAGTATAATTCTATATATATTTTTTTGGGGATTTCAATGATGAAATCCATGGTGATGTTTTTCCATTGCATTAAATTATTAGAAATGGAAATAGAATAATGAAATAATTTTTTACCTCAACCACAACATGCTGTCATACAAAGACCCCAGATAAAAAAAGATTAATATATATTATCATATGGCCTGACTAGAATTACTCTTTTAAATATCTCTATAAATTTGTACTTCTAGGATGAATATCTAATGATAAACTAGACATATCATTTAATATCTACTTCTTCAAATCATGTATGGATGGGAAAAATAAAATTTTATTGAAAATTATCATACATAATAATCAAGGATAAACATTGGATTAGTTTTTACCTTCTTCAATTGCTCTATGTATTTCTTATACTCTTCTTTAATCTTCAACTGGATTGATGGTCCAACACTTATTTGAGAAAGGTAATATTATCCATCTTCCTTCAAAATATCTCGATCCCCCATCTTTGAATCAATACATATTTCATCTTCTTTATCCAAATTATATATATCCTATAACGATCTTTTTGAATCAATGAATCATTCACCTTGTTGAATTTCCATATTTTTGAAATGTATTATTTTACATAATCTATAATTAGATCCACCCATCTTTTCGATGAAAAGTTTAACTCATTATATGTGAAATTATACATTATATTATTATGATATATATATATATATATCCCACCTTTAACTATAAAATATTATTCCTCTATATATTTATTTTTGAAATTATAATAGATAACTCTAAATCATGAGATGTATAATTTTATTCATGCACCTTAATTTTTATGTGTAAAATACTATAAATGTATCATTTTAAAATAGAACAAATCCCCATTTATTTTTTATGAAATAATAAATTTTATAATACAATTCTGATTATTGGGTAATTTAAGAATAGGGTTATTGAATAACCTTCTCTTTATTTTGTTGAAATTTTCCTCACATTAATTTTTCCAAAAGAACACTGCTCCCTTCTGTGTTTACAAGGAAGTTTTAAAGGATTTACATGTGAAATGTTCGACAAAGAAATTTTAATATCCATCCATACTAAGATAATAATTGATTTAAATCATTTTTCTTGGCCTAGGTTAACATTTATATGTCCTCTATCCTTGAAGGGTCAACTAATATACTGACAGAAGAGATTATATGGCCAAAATGTAACTTTTTTTTCCAAAATTATTAATTTTTAAATATATCATATATTTTTTCTTTACATTGGGTGTTCATAAAAATTTTATGTTGACCTTAATTCATTTTCTTTGTCTTTGTATAGATAATAAATTTCATAATTAAATTCTACTATAATCAGGTTAATTTAATCTCTAGGGACACTATTCCTTATATACAAGAAGATAGTGGGGGAATTAGTAATACTAAATAAAATCACTATATTTTCTTACTTATCATACTTTTTATTTATTTCATGGGTATGTCATCCTTCTTAACCATTATCTTATGATACAGTGAATGATTGTTAGTAATGGGAATGTATTGGGATCAAATGAATTAGGTAAAAAAGTCATTAATATAAGGTGGATGATGTTTTTTCCTAATTCTCATATTGATCAATTTTTAATAACCAAAGAGGAGTCACATTGATCAATCATCCACTTAAAAAACTATAGATTCACCCCATGGTTAAAAACATGGACCAATAAATTTGTCTTTATGAGACTTCTAGTGTTTCTTCATCAATTATTGAGTCCTTATTAGGTCCATTCTAAATAGAGTATTTGAAATATGTGTAGAACAAGGTATGATTTATACTGATGTACAATCTTCATATTGAGTTGATTACTAGGAATATATTCCATAAATATATCAAAAATCTGCATTTAAATAGTAACAACTTGGATATTCAGTTTCTCTCAATCAAATAGTGAAAAATAGTCATTTTAATTATGTTTTAAGACCCTTAAAATGGGTGTGATTTCCATTGGAATTTTATATTTATCATCACATTGATTAATGATCATATCATTGTTTGGAATATCAGATGTTACTTCCCATTAATGGAAATTGATGTTCTATTTAGTTTGAGAAATGCAATTTACTCCTATGTTATCATGAAATTCCTTAAAAATATTCATTTTCATAAACATCAACTAGATAAAATAAAATAATTGGGATATGATCATTATACTAGTTGGTTTGTTCAATAATGATTCCACAATTATTTATTTGGATAATATTTTTTACCCAAATAAAATTATCCAAATATAAAAGAGTCAGTATATCCAATTAAAAATAAGTGTCGAATAGTTATATAGTATATGGTAAGTAATCCTTTCACCACATCTTTATTATACCCCTAATCATAAATATTTAGTGCATGTGGTTTCTATTTTTCACACATATTAATAGGTTACTAACATCAATCATTCTCCTTAATCCTCATATTTGGGAATTAGTTGGAATAGTTACCACACTACTTACATATGAAATAATTGAGTGTGTATGATTCATTCTACATAAACATCTTAATACATACATCATTAATTACCCTTTTTCCACCACTTCATCATTCAATTTATTTATGACCTTCTATTAGATTTTTTTAATCAACACCACTATTACATTATCCACCATGGTTCCTTCAACACATTGATCCTAAGGGATATATAATCTTCTAAACTCAATGGTTTATAGAATTTCCTTCGGTTTTCATATTAATTTTCATTAAAATTGATATTAATGGATAACTCCAATATCTATTTCCACCTTAAGATAACATTGAATGATTTTATCATACCTACTAAAGTCTCTTATAGATAACACATTTTGGAGACTTTGGTTTAATGCAATATATAAATTTTCAACCTTACATTTAGGTTGGATGATAATACCAGGATCATAACTAAAAAATCATGTAAAATTCACCACATAGGTACCAATATATTTCTCATCCATATCATTTATCTAATATACTTCCATCTAGATTTTCATACATGTGACGTGAGTAATGAACATAGTAAAAAATATTCTCTTAAACTCAACCCACGCAATGAATTCAATTTAATGTTATTTCTTTTTATTCGTCACAATATTACACAATTGATCTTCTCCATCCAAATGATAGATGGATAGAAAAATTTTCGATTTTCCTAACACTATATAATGAAAAATATATTTTTAGTGGTATAGATATATTTTCCAAAAACAAGTGAATTAGAAAAACCACTAATAGAGTGAGGAACTTACCATTTTAAAGAATCAACTGAACTTCTTCCCTCTTTTACACATTTGGGATCTCCACGTGAATCGTAGCTTGAGATTAGTGTGTGAGCAAAAAAATAAGACTTCTCTTTCCAAATCCTACACCATTTTATTTGTCCTCAAAAAACTATATTCATTTTCTACCATACTAAGTGGTACCATATTAATTTGTGTACCATATATTTACCAAAATAATAATAATAACATAATGTTAGAAGCATGAATCATATTAAAAAACCACATAATCATGAAATATAAACTATAGTCTATCAACTTAATGATACTTTATTTTGAATCTATGAAAAATTATGTATTAAAAAGGTTATTAATGATCATTATCTATTCAAATACATTATGTTTATTCTTAATGAGTTTGTGAACTCCAAAAAGACATCCTTATGATTGTCAAATGAGGTGTTCAACAAGGCCTATTATCATGGACGGTGTGATGATTGAGTCTAAGTCCATAGAAAAAATTTCATAGTCATTACCCCATTCATAAAATATGCCATCTACACTACTAAATGTAGTACCAAGTCTATGATATAATTTCTTGGAAACCAATCACTCTATATTTCAACAAAATTCTATAGAATTTTCAAAATCGTGGACTTATCCTTATAGAAAAATCCATGGGGATATCAATAATTGTTTTTTCATCCATGTCTCAAATGGTGAAGTAATCCATTATCCAATACCAACTACAGTGACCCATAATTTTCATTAATAGTTACCACATCTTAATAGTTGAATATTCATTACAATATATAACAATAAATTCTAGAATTATATAGGTCTATTTCCATTGGAAATAATTAAGTATAATAAATAAGTTCATATGTGTTTTTATATCATCTCCTACTTTGTTTTTCATAACATTCAACATTCATATACATATCATACATAAAATCATTCTTCATAACCTAGGGAAATGGAACATACTAACGGGTGAGATTTGAGCCTAAGTATGTTTAAACAATGAAAATAAAATTGAAAACCAAATCCTAACAAGGGAATTTTTCTATGAGTACATGAGAATAAAATTTTTAATCCATAAACATTATTTAAAATTTCATAACCTTGACTCATAGAATATTTTTTGTCTATTCATAATACATGGGTCATAAATTAATCAATGAACATGAGCCATAAGTGCAAATTATAGTACTAAAAAATATATCAAGAGCATACACATAAGAATATAAAATAATATCCTTATAAATATAGGATTATTTTTAAGACTATCATGCTTTAATGGGTTCACTCCACCAATCATTATAGTATCCAATGATCACTCCTCAAACTATTTAAGTTTACTAATTCCTATATTGAAGAGGGTTTATCCCAAATTACAATCCCATTTATCACATTAGATATCCGCATATACCCAATTAACAAGAGGGAGTTATAGATCCCATCGATAAGATAATGTAATTCATACATATAAATTCCACAATATCATAAAAACCTATTATTTCAGAACACATGAAAAAAATGGGTTTCATAAACATTTAATTATAAAATAACCCTTGGTAATTGAATAAGTTTCAAAAATCATTACATCTATTTATTATTGCAAATCATATAGAGAATGAATATTTTTCATAAAAATGTCATTTTTTATCATATTATAACCCTTTAAAAAAGAACATGTTTCAGAAAAATGTAATCATTTCATCATATAATAGAACATTGAATATTAATGGGTTTCAAAAATATTTTATCTTTTATATCAATGAATAACCCACCAAAAATGAAGGTCTTTCATAAAAATATATTCATCATAAACCCAAACCATAAAAATAATGAATAAGTATGGAATAATTGTAATATATCCACAGTATATATTTTCATATACAAATGGACGTAATGTTAGATGGAAAATGGATTTAAAAGAGCACATGGTATATTTCTTGAAGAAAATAAATAATCCACTTTGAAAATAGTATTTTCAAAAAATTATTTTAAAAAAATACTATGGATATACATTTCTTTGAGAATATCCTTTCCCAAATATAATACAATCATTAAATTATTTTTTAGTCATGATAGTATACATTCAGCTCCTATTATATATGTTTAAATTAATCATTCTTTGGAAACATTAGAAAATGAAAATAATACAGCATTAATAAAATGGTATGAAAAATAATTTAAAACCATTTTCAAATAATTATTATATTGCTATAAATGTCATTAAAAAATTGAATAACAATAAAAAAATTAATTTAAAACACTTTATAAAACATGGATGTGGGATAAGATGTATTTTCGATGAAAAAGATAAATACATTCATTTTGAATTAAAAAAATAGCTTTTAGTAATATGTGTATAATAAGGGTAAATGAAATGAAAGAATTTATTTACATGAAATAAATAGAGTATTAATAAATATATTAGTTTCTTTTGAGATATATTATAAAATTTCATTATTGTAAATGTTATCATAAATAATCTCTATAAATAGTTGGATTGTAATATAATAACTCTACCATTGTCGTATATATTCAATAATAATTCCCATTAAATCAAGAAAAAAGATAGGTATTTATATACAAAAATTTCATTATAATAATCATAAATAAATTTTTTTGGATGTATATACACCATTAAAAATAAATAAGCGATGAATATTGCTTTTGACCTAGATTAATTAATTTGAGAAGAAAAATTATTACCTTAAGCATCAACATAATTTGTACACATTCGAACATACTGTATAAAAAATATGTGTATTTTGTAAATATATTAAAAATACAAACTCTTATATATAATTCCATATATTATAACCCTTTTCATATAAATTCTTTATTAAAAACACTATTTAGACCAATAACTACTCTGTTATTTATATAGGATTTGGATTGGTATTTTTGATCATTTTAGAATGATCATGGTTAAATAATATAAATAAATTTAACCATTATATAGATAAAATGTAAAAAAAATCATATTTTTTGGATTAATCTATATATGTTAGATATGGAAAATGAATTACACCATTCATGGAGATGTTAGTTTGTATGTATACATGAGAGAAATTCCTATTATAAGGCCCCAACCTTAAACCTTACTTAATCTTGAGTTAATACAAGATTACACATTGAGGATCTTTTCAGGTTTAGAGTTTTAGAGAATTAGATCATAAAACTTTCAATATATTCCACATTTAAAAAAATTGGTTACATAAAAGATAGTATTCATTTTTTTCCATCAACGAAAAAATATTTAAAAATAGAGCATGGATTCGTTCTTGACACTTCCTTGAAACTATCATCATATCATGTACCTTTCCCTTGACCTGTGAAAAACATTTCAAAAAAACTTGGGACGAGCATAAAAAGCTTAGTAAGGGTTATAAAAATATGGAAAGGAAACATGAGTTCATATATACATAAGAATGAAATCATACTTTACCCATAAAACATAGGAACTTTAACATACCTCATAAAATCATGAATAAATCATAGAAATCATAATACATAAAAGGTAAATTGAGTATTTCATAACATTCTTACGTAGGGAGTAAACCTCTTGGTTACGTTTGGAATACCCACCACAGTATATTCCCTAAATCTCTTCGGAGAAACCTTAACGTGTAACTAATTCGCGTTACCCAATGCATTGGAGAGCTATATCGGGCTCACCCACCCTTAGTTTATCACGGAACCACCCATCTTCATAACAATTACCAATAACTATAACATAATCTTACAACATAATACATGCATACAGGAAACATAAAATTTCCACATTTCAATGACAAGATATCAATAAAACACATTGATATAAAAAACCTTATTAAAACCATTTTCAATACCAAAATAAAAGAAAAGAAAAACATGGTATTTAATTTTCTTTTAAAAAGAAGGTATGGCTTGTAGAGGAAGCCGAAACTCAAATAATGGTCACGGCGGCGGAGAAGTCAATGTCGTCGCATACGTATGACAAAAACATTCCCTTTTTTCGTTTTTTAAAAATATTCGTATAAAAAAGATTCCTTTTTGGATAAACGTTAAAGTCAAAAGGGTTTATACACCGTATAATATAAGGTTGTGTATAAAACAAAATATTCCTCAATGAATAGAGATTGAGACGAATTCCCTTACAAAGACGGTATCCTTGGTTTAAGGATAAATCAATTACATAATTATGTGTGAAAACTAATACACAAAATATAAGTGGATATTAAGTGTAAAAAAATCAGTGGTTATTCACACATATTCATAGAATGACATATTCAAAGAGTATAAATTTATCCCAAAGAATCAAATTTGGGTTAAGAAGTTCCCTTGCAAAAATTTGATAGCCTAACGGTGTCACTACAAAATTCAGAAAATGAGTTGATGAGAGATAAAATGGGTATCTCATCACATGGATAGAAGATTTAAATAAATAAGGATATAGAAGAACATATCCCAACATAATAGTATGTGAATTAAAAGACAAAACAAAAGAAGTCTTTTAAAAAGAGGATGGTGAAAGGTTCCTTTACCGACATGGGTATCTTTCGAGACATGCAACCCGTGAAAGAAGGACAATAAAAAATTGATGTAAATACTCATAAATGAAAGTATATTACACAATTAGTAAAATAATGGGAAGTACATACACCACTCAAAGGAAATTGTGGCAAATCTAGAATTAATCTCACGGGAATAAAAGTGAGATGAAAAATCCCTTACGAAAACTCAGCATCCTAACGACGCCAATTAAAACATCCAAAAATGAATTGATGAGATCAAATAGGGTGTCTAATAATATTAACATAAAGTTTACAGAAAGTGTAATATAAAAGAACATCCCCCAACATAACAAAGTGGAGCTTAAAAGAAGTGACATAAAGAAGAGTACTTAAAAAGAAAGAGAGAGGATAGATCTCTTCCGAAAATTCGGCAGCCTAACGGCGCCACTCAAAACTTCAAATATGGGTTGATGAGAGATAATAGGGTCTCTCATAATATGAAAAAATAAATTAGAGTAATAGTAATATAAAATAACATCCCAATAACAAGAAAGATGAGCTTTAAAAGGAATGACATAAATGAGTGTACTTAAAAAGAAAGAGAGGAGTAGGATCCCTTACCTCAAGTCCGACTTGTCTTGTTCGTTTCCTTATATTCCTGAATAATAAAATTTTTTCAATTTATATTTTCCTAAGGACCTCCTTTATAGGTTATTATTCAGATCATATCACATATTAAATGTTATAATAATGGTTTAGTAATGTTAGTTCATATCAGATGTTTTTGCCGATGTTTGGTACATGAGTCAAAAATGAACTTGTTTGAAAAATTGTTGCCCATGAAGTTATAAGTAAATAATTTCCAGAATAGTATTAATGATTATAATATCATATATATCCAGTAAATATTCATTTTATAATATTCCATATCATTTTGAGATAAAAACGAAAAGCATTGTTCATGGAGACCGTAGGCCGTACGTACGCATGAACGCTACTTTCATTTTTTTGTCATATTAATGGAAATAAAAATAAATGATATATATAGATATTATAATTCCAGTATAATATATATGTTATATAGGTCACATTGTTTCATTAATTTCATTCTTTATACATTCCATGTATTGCATGTACGAGTCACATCACTTGATGGGATGGTAGTCCACACTTCCTCATATGAAATTATCGCATTTATACACCATGAAAAGAATAAAGGTATGATTTAAATATAAAATACATAAGCATAGAGTAAACATATATACCATATATATCATATATAAAATACAGTGACATCATAATGTCCACCTTTAATGGTGCTAAAAGAATATTGAACAATCATCGTTTCGTGAGGCAGAAAATCGCCAACCACAAAAACAGTTTGTTCTTTAACCATTAGACGAAGGTGTGTGTAAGTGTAGCTCGATTACTTCTTATAAAAACATCCTAGAATATTTAATATACTGGAGTTGTTACAAAAGAAATGATTAAAAAGTGTTTAGGGGGTTGGAGAAGCAAAATAAAAAAAAGGACACAAGTGAAGACATTACCTTAAAATCAGGTAACTCCCTTTGGTTTGAGCACAAAGGCTTCCTTGGGAAGACTTCTACCCAAAGTGAAGCTTCACGGAGTTATATAGGGATTTTTAGATACAAAATGTGCCTGGGTTGGCTGATCCAAAGGCTTTGGATGTGTGGGAAAGGAGGTAGCAGTGGGGGCCTTTTATAAGAGGAGGGGAGGGGAACTCTTGGAATAAAAGGAAATGATATTTTATTTTAGAATGAGTTTCGGATTTTAATGGACCCACATTGATGTGGTTCGAGGGTAAGGTGATAAGGGTTAGAACCCAACCCATAAAATAGGTTTTGGACATGTGTAGGTCTTATATTTTACATTATCTTTACATTTTATTTAAATCGTTAAATAATGAGGTCATCGCTGCATCATCATGATGTCATAAATAATTTAATTTATATAATGTCTAAAAAATTATAAAAAAATACTATGATGTGGGAAATAGTTTTATCTTTCCAATGATTATTTATAGTCCAAAATCTGACTTTTATAACCCCATGTAAAAATTTTATTAGTAAAACATCTCAGGTTTGTGTCATTTTTTACTTTAACATTAAATAAAAAGGAATTTATGTCATTTTCCAACCAAAGTGGCTCCATGGGGTCCCCAAGCTGACCCATGGATTGTATTGGTCGGCCATGACACATCCAATGAGGTTAGGACATGTGTCTAGGTCATTTCATTTTATTAAAACTTTATTCTTACCTTAAACTACACTAATTACCTCTAACCGCGATTAAAAACATAAAAGTTACTATTCACCAAAAAATTATTTTAATCACATTAAACCACATTTTACTTCTTAATGACAACCATGTATGTCAACTTTTTGAAATTAAAAACACAAATATGGCAAAATTTCATTTAAACAGAAAATCAGTTTTTATAAGTACCACTTAGTGGTTTCACTATTCATCAAAAATTGAAGTTTTCAGAAAATTACCAAAAATTCACCCTAAGCTATATTTGATTTTCCAAACTCAAAAATGATATCTATTTTACAAGATTCAAAACATATAATTTTCATTAATTAATTTAATAATTAATTCCCGCTGCCAAAACAAATAGCGTGTTTTTATGAAACAAAATGTATCAAAAGATTGACACTAGTTTAAGTCCGATTTCAAAGTGAAATTAATTCCAACGGCCACTACTCGATTAAATGGTAAAAATATATTCTAATTTCACTTTAAAACAAATTCAAAAGCTAATCTAATCATAAAAATAAAATAGATTAAAAAGAGCTTTGGAATTAAAATACAACATTTTTCACTATTCATTAAAAATTGATCTTTTTCAGAAAAATACCAAAAATTTACACAAAGTAAATTTTTATGTCCCGATTCTAAAGAAGAATTTTATTTTGTCAAATATAACACATAAAATTGTCAAAAAGTATATTTTAAAGTGGTTCTCCTTCAAAAAGCGGTTAATCGACCTTTTAAAGAATATTAGAATGTCTGCGCTTAAAATTGGATTCATTCACATTTTTAATCCTCTAACATATATAATCATTTTGTAGCTAGTTATGTTCATTCCCACTATTACAATGGCTAGGCATTAACTACTATTTAAAATAATATTATTTTTTTATTAGAGTGCAACTTATGATTCTCAAGAAAGTCGTTGTTGCGTATTGGGTACGCCATCGAGCATAGCATCCCCTTTAAAGTAATATTAATAGTTTATTCACAAATATGGATAAATATAAAAGGTCATATTCTTTATTTACCAGGGGTGTTACATCCTTCCCCCCTTTTGGGAATTGCGTCCTCACAATTTTAAAATTGAGCTTGGAAACATCTTTGAAAGTCCCATATCGGAACAAGTGTCGGTAAAACAATCACTTTAAAATAAAGGAAGATAATTACAAAGGTAACCCGAGTTAACCCATACTAGGATTCCATGTAGAAAAACATGGACATGGAGGAAAAAACAAAGGGTCATGTTCTGATGGAGAGTGATATAAAACATGTCTACGAGAAAGTTAACCATAAGAGAATCACAAACATGTGATGGATTAAACGGTATTTGATTCCCCATTAAGAAAAGTTAAAAGACAACACTTTTGTTTTAAGTTACTTTTAATTGAAGAATATATTTTTTATCTTAAGGAAACATACTTACTTGTCATGTTGACTTTCAACTTTTAATATATTTCTTACCAAAACTCATACTTTCCCCAAAAGACGAGTATTTAGGAAGACTTGTTCACATTAAGAGTTCTATAATCAACTTCTAGAGAATCACCAAATCCAAAAAAGAGAATTATATACTTCCCATATCGTTAGACCTTAATCAAATCCAAAACCAAAAAGGTTAGTACAAGATCAGTTAATCCAGAAAAGGATAACCATTTTTAAAAAGAAAATCTATTCTTAATCTCCATAATTTGTCCAACAAACCCCAAATTACAATCAGGACCATTCGATAAACAAATTGTCCATAAAATTATTCAAAGTAAACCAAACTATGATTGAAACCTAAATATTTGAAGGATTTAGTCATAGAGTCTTCCATGTTAAATCGTAACATTTATCTCCTAACAACATCAGTTGCTCCTAAAGTCTCGTATTGAAAATAACTAACCTCATCACAAATCCTCCATGATAGGTAAATAATTTTCATAAATAACCCAAAATCAACTTACTATTAATTCATAAAGTCACCTAACTATGAAGAATTAGTCATACTAATCAGGGACTTAACGTAGTCCAGTGGTAGGCGATAAATACCAGTTGCACTTTGGTTGTGGGTTCGATTCCCACAGCTTTGTCTGGCGCGACGAGTTGTCACATGGTCTGTGTGTTGTCCCTTTTCCAAAACTATATAATTCTCAAATCATTCCCCAAAAAGAGATAAATTCATCAAAAATAACCATAACATAAATTAACCTCGATTTTATCACATGCCTTTCACTTCCATCATAACATATAGTAACCCATAATTACCTCAAAATTAAGGATCATATAAACCCAAATGGTTATTTATAACTATGTCCACAAAATAACAGATAACTATTCCTTGAATAAAATTTTCATATATTAAACACAAAGTTTACACATACTATAAGATGTCTACTAATGTAACCCCATCATCAAAAGAGACATAATACTCTTAAGAATTTTACCATAACTCTTGATGCCCTTATATGTTGACTTCTTACTCATTCAAAAATCTTCATGATCCATTAACCATTACTTTCCAACTTATTATGAAATACTTCTTTCCTAAAAACAAAATCATGAATCATATCCTAAGATTCCAAAATAGGAAAACAAATGTTATGAAATAATCCATACCTTTGATTGGTCATTGTCAGTTTCTTTATCCTCAATCAGAATGGCATTGGGTATTGGTAAATTAATATTTGTACGATCTTGGTGATCCCATTCACGAAACTTCTTCATAGGAAATGTGTTTTCATAATGACCATACACACCACATTTAAAACATTCAATTGATCCCTCAGAAAGAACATCTTTCCCTTTCCTCGAGTCAACTGGCCGCTTCCTTTTTCAATGGTATGTTCTTGCTTTATGACCTTTATTTCCCCATTTATAGTATATTTCTGTCCCATTGAAAAATTTTCCTAGGTGTTTCTATCCACATCTTTGACACATAGGTTTTTGAACACACTTACCTTTATGATTATTACATATAGTTACGTAGGGATTTGTTTCTCGCATATATGATGCCTTATAGAAATCACCAAGGATTAGGTGGTCAATCATGACTCCAGATAGTTGGTTGAGGATAAACACAAGAGTTCGTATTGCATCTCCCATATAATTCAGTTTCTTTCTCAAAAAACTATCACAGTTTCCTTCACATCCACTGTTACTTTGGTGTCTTCTAGATCCAACTAGTTACTAAAACCAAAAAGGTCAATGTGAGTATATCAACAAAACCATCATGTAAAAATGAGGAAGAGAAACACTAAGATATACTTACTCATTCACTTTATCTAGAACTATGACTCTTTCTGAAATACTAATCATTATGGTAATGTCACTTATGCTTAATGAATACCCTAACCTCTAAAGTTCTCTAAACCGACCTCTAATACCAACTGTAAGGCCCCGACCTTAAACCATAATTAATCTTCAGTTAATACAAGATTACACATTGAGGATCATTTCAGGTTTAGAGTTTTAGAGAATTAGATCATAAAACTTGCATTGCATTCCACATTTAAACAATTTGGTTACATAAATGATAGTATTCATTTTTTTCCATAAATGGAAACATATTTAAAAATAAAGCATGGATTATTTCTTGAGACTTCCTTGACACTATCATCATATCATGTACCTTTCCCTTGACCTATGAAAAACATTTCAAAAAAACTTTGTATGAGCATAAAAATCTTAGTAAGGGTTATAGAAATATGGAAAGGAAACATGAGTTTATATATACATAAAAATGAAATCATACTTTACCCATAAAACATAGGCACTTTAACATACCTCATCAAATAATGAATAAATCATAGAAATCATAAGACATAAAAGTTAACTTGATTCATTCATAACATTCTTACGTAGGGAGTAACCCTCTTGGATACGTTTGGAATACACACCACAGTATATTCCCTAAATCTCTTTGGAGAAACCTTAACGTTTCACTCCTTCATGTTACCCAATGAATTGGAGAGCTATATCAGGATCACCCACCCTTAGTTTATCACGGAACAACCCGTCTTCATAAAAATGCCCAAGAACCATAACATAATCGTACCACATAATACATGCATAAAGGAAACATAACATTTCCACATTTCAATCAAAAGATATCAATAAAACACATTGATATAAAAAACTTTATGAAAACCATTTTAAATACCAAAATAAAAAAAAAGTAAATCATGGTATTTATTTTTCTTTTAAAATGTTGGTATGGCTTATAGAGGAAGACAAAACTCAAATAATGGTCACGGCGGCGGAGAAGTCATTGTCACCGCATACGTATGACAAAAACATTCCCTTTTTTCATTTTGTAAAATGCTTCATATAAAAAGAGATTCATTTTTGGATAAACGTAAAAGTCAAAGGGGTTTATACACCGTATAAAAGAAGGTTGTGTATAAAACAAAATATGCCTCAATGAATGGAGATTGAGATGAAGTCCCTTACAAAGACGGTATCCATGGTTTAAAGAGAAATCAATTACATAATTATGTGTGACAAACAAATACAACAAATATAAGTGGATATTAAGTGGAAAACAATCAGAGGTTATTAAGACATATTCGTAGAATGACATATTCAAAGAGTACAAGTTTATCCCAAAGAATCAAATTTGGGTTAAGAAGTTCCCTTGCAAAAAATTGACAGCTTAACGGCGTCACTATAAAATTCAGAAAATGAGTTGATGAGAGATAAAAAGGGTATCTCATCACATGGACATAAAATTTAATTAAATAGGGATTTAGAAGAACATATCCCAACATAATAGTATATTAATTAAAAGACATAACAAAATAAGTCTTTTAAAAAGAGTAGGGTGAAAGGTTCCTTTACCGACATGGGTATCTTTCGAGACATGCACCCTGTGAATGAAGGACAATACAACATTAATGTAAATACTCATAAATGAAATTATATTACACAATTAGTAAAATAATGGGCAGTAAATACACCAATCAATGGAAATTGTGGCAAATGTAGCATAAATCTCACGAGAATAAAAGTGAGATGAAAAATCCCTTACGAAAACTCGGCATCCTAACGACGCCACTTAAAATGTCCAAAAATGGATTGATGAGATCAAATAGGGTCTCTTATCATATTAAAATAATGTTTACAGAAGGTGTAATATAAAATAAAATCCCCCAACATAACAAAGAGGAGCTTAAAATAAGTGACATAAAGGAGAGTACTTAAAAAGAAAGAGAGAGGATAGATCTCTTATGAAAATTCGGCAGCCTAACGGCGCCACTCAAAACTTTTAAAATGGATTGATGCGAGAGAATATGGTCTCTCATCATATTAACATAAAAATTAAAGTAAGAGTAATATAAAATAACATCCCAATAACAAGAAAGATGAGCTTTAAAAGGAATGACATAAATGAGTGTACTTAAAAAGAGAGGAGTATGATCCCTTACCTCAAGTCTGACTTGTCTTGTTCATTTCATTATATTCCTGATTAATAAACTTTGGTCAATTTATAATTTCCTAAGGACCTCCATTATAGATTATTATTCAGTTCATATCACATATTATAATGTTATAATAATTGTTTACTAATGTTAGTTCATATCAGATGTTTTTTCCGATTTTTGGTACATGAGTCAAAAATGACCTTGTTTGAAAAATGATTGCCCATGTAGTTATAAGTAAATAATATCCAGAATATTATTAAATATTAAAATATCATATATATCCAGTACACATTAATTTTATACTATTCCATATCATATGGAGATAAAAACAAAAAGCATCGTTCATGGAGACGGTAGGCCGTACGTACGCATGAACGCTACTTTCATTTTTTTCATATTAATGGAATTAAAAATAAATGATATATATATATATATATTATAATTAAATTATAATATAGATGTTATATATGTCACATATGTTCATTAATTTAATTCTTTATACATTCCATGTATTGCATGTACGAGTCACACCACTTGAGGGGGCAGTAGTCCACATTTCCTCATATGAAATTATCGCATTTACACAACATGAAAAGAATAAAGGTATACTTTAAATATAAAATACAGAATAATATAGTAAACATATATACCATATATATCATATATAAAATACAGTTACATCATAATGTCCACCTTTAAAGGTGTTAAATGAATATTGAACAATCATCGTTTCGTGAGGCAGAAAATCGCCAACCACAGAAACAGTATGTTCTTTAACCATTAGACGAAGGTGTGTTTAAGTGTAGCTCGAATACTTCTTATAAAAAAGTACAAGTATATTTAGGATACTGGAGTTGTTACAAAATAAATGAATAAAAAGAGTTTAAAGGGTTTGAGAAGCAAAATAAAACAAAAGGACACAAGTGAAGACATTAGCTTAAAATCGGGTAACTCCCTTTGGTTTGAGCTCAAAGGCTTCCTTGGGAAGACTTATGACCAAAGTGAGGCTTCAAGGAGTTATAGAGGGATGTGAAGAGAAAAAATAGTCAGTGTTTGGCCGATACAAAGGCTTTGGAAGTGTGGGTAAGGAGGTAGAGGTGTGGGCCTTTTATAAGAGGAGGGGAGGGGCACTCTTGGAATGTAAGGAAATGTTACTTTATTTTAGAATGTGTTTCGGATTGTATTGGTCCCACATTGATTTTTTTCTATTTTAAGGTGTTAAGGGTTATAAATCCACCCATAAAATAGGTTTTGGACATGTTTAGTCTTAGATTTTATATTATCTTTCCATTTTATTTAAATCGTTAAATAATGAGGTGATCGCTGCATCATCATGATGTCATAAATAATTTAATTTATATAATGTCTAAAAAATTATAAAAAATACTATGATGTATGAAATCTTTTTAGCTTTCTAATTATTATTTATAGTCAAAAATCTGACTTGTATAACTCAATGTAAAAATTTTATTAGTAAAACATCTCATGTTTGTGTCATCTTTACTTTAACATTAAATAAAAAGGTATTTATGTCATTTTCCAACAAAAGTGGCTCCATGGGGTCCCCAAGATGACCCATGGATTTTCTTGGTCGGCCATGACACATCCAATTAGGTTAGGACATGTTTCTAGGTTATTTCATTTTATTAAAACATTATTCTTACCTTAAACTACACTAATTTCCTCTAATCGCGATTAAAAACATAAAAGTTACTATTCACCAAAAAATTATTTTTATCCCATTGAAACATAATTTACTTCATAATGGCAACCATGTATGTCGGATTTTGGATATTCAGAACACAAAGATGGAAAAATTTCATTTAAAAGGAAAATCAATTTTTATAAGTACCACTTAGTGGTTTCACTATTCATCAAAAATTGATGTTTTTCAGAAAATTACCAAAAATTCACCCTAAGCTATATTTGATATTTGGAACTCAAAAATGATATCTATTTTACATAATTAAAAACATATAAGTTGAATTAATTAATTTAAAAATTAATTCCCGCTGTCAAAACAAATAGCGTGTTTTTATGAAACAAACTGTATCAAAAGATTGACACTAGTTTAAGTCGATTTCAAAGTGAAATTATTTTCAATGACCACTATTGGATTAAATGGTAAAAATATATTCTAATTTCACCTTAAAATCAATTCAAAATATAATCTAATTATATAAAAAAATTTTATTAAAAAGAGGTTTTGAATTAAAATACTACATTTTTCACTATTCATTAAAAATTGAACTTTTTTGGAAAAATACCAAAAATTTACACAAAGTAAATTTTGATGTCCCGATTCTAAAGAAAAATTTTATTTTGTCAAATATAACACATAAAATTTTCAAAAAGTGGATTTAAAAGTGGTTCCCCTCCAAAAGGCGGTTAATCGACCTTTTACAGAATATTAGAATGTCTACGCTTAAAATTGGATTCATTCACATTTTTAATCCTCTAACATATATAATCATTTTGTAGTTAGTTCTGTTCATTCCCACCAATACAATGGCTATGCGTTAACTACTATTTAAAATAATATTATTTTATTATTATAGTTTAACGTAAGATTCCCAAGAAACTCGATGTTGCGTACTCGGTACACCATCGAGCATAGCATCCCCTTTAAAGTAATATTAATATTCTACTCAGAAATATGAATAAATATAAAAGGTCATATTCTTTATTTACCTGGGGTGTTACACCCATCTTCTTGGAGGAATGATTTAATGGAATATAAATAAAAATAATAATTTAAAGAATAACTTTTATACCATTGATTTCAAATATATTTATTAAATATTTACTTATTAAAATCCATTTCAAAATAAAATGAATAACATTAGATGTAGCTTCATAGAGTTGGTAGTCCAAACGTACACATGATTGATTTTATCATTTTTAATGGATTGGAATGTAAGAAGGTACAAGGGGTATTATAATTAAATTATAATTACAATTTTTAAATATCATATATATTTGATAAATGCAAAATTATATACATCGATTATAGGAATTGATGGAAAATTAATTACATCGATTCACATAGTAGTAGTCCTCTATATACATGCTCGACATTTTTGTTTCCCATTTTGTAGAGGAGGATAATGATTTTGGTTATTAAAAAAACATAATAAAATATTATTATATGGGATAAACATATGGTATTATATCATAACATTTTATGGATATTTTAATAAGGTGGAAAAATAAATAAAGTAAAAATTATTGGTTAAGAATGATATCTCTTCTTCGGAAAACCTTCTCATATTAGTAACAAAACACATATTATATGGGATTAATAATCTAAATAATACTAATATAACTTGTGGAGGTATGTATGAAATATTATTTGGAAGGTATTATCAATAAAAAGGATTTTATGTGTAAATAGAAGAGGGGAGGGTTCTCTTATATAAGTAGTGGAGATGACATATGTGGAATTTTAAAAAATAAATAGTTATACCAATGTTTCACACATTCCCTAAGACACAAAAATTGATCATTATAAATCCTCTCTTATGGAATGTTTAAATATTTTCAACCATTATAATTTCAAAATAAATAGTCGATTAAAACCATTTTTTTAGTTTAACACCCAGTAAACTCATTTTAACATTAACCATGGTAAATAATGTTTATAGTTTTTACTATTAGTTATGAGAAAATAAGTTGAAATTAATATATAATATTAATTATTATTAAAAAAAATATGGAATCCTTTTTTTAAATGAATTCATATATGTGTTACAATTTAATTAAAAATAAAATGCACAGATGTGACAAAAACAATTTTCCAATGAAATTGTTTTTTGAAGTACCTAATATTTTAATATAAATATTAAATATGAACTCCAATAAAATAATTTTGTATATTTATAATAAATTTTATTTAATTTTTAGTTTATTAAAATTTAAAAAAATAACTTCTCAATTCTTTAAATGAAAATATGGTTTTTACAAAAAAATTCAATTTTCAGTATTCCATAAAAGATAATATTTTTATAAATACCCCAAAAATTTAACATTAGATATTTTTGAAATAGTGATTCAAAAAACGAAGTCAATTTATTCAAAATAAATTTATAAAAGCTGAAAAAATTAATTTCATTATTGTTTCACAAAAATAAAAAAAACACATTTTTTATAAAAGAAAATTTGATGCATATAATGACTTTTAAAAATAATTTGATAATTATTAATCAATATATCTTATTTATCATAAACAATAAAACATTTTGTTCTCAAAATCTTTTTATTCCTATTAATACCTTAAAGTTTCATGGGTTGGTTATAAATAACTTTTAAAAATAATAATATTAATAGCTTTTCATAGTTTTTTTTTGAAAGTTGATGTTTTATGTAATGTAAGACATCAATGAATTTAAATTTATTAAAAATAATATTTTATAAAATATTGATGTGTAATATCGATTACAATACATTTTCACGAAATCAAAATTTAAAATTTTGTAATAGTAAATCATTAAATGGAATCTTCCCATAGTCTATAAAGAACCTATGTGTGAGTTCAGTAAAATAAGAATTCAATAATTATGGTTTTGTTAACTTTTTGAAGAAAGATTAAAGATTAATGTAGTGAAATTTGGTTTCATTAGTCTTAAATTTTGATAATGGGTGTAAGACCAGGATATTTGATCTCACATTCAGTTTTTCTAACTATTGGTATAAACTAGGTAATCAAACTAGTCTCCCCAGGGCATCCCTGAAGAGCTAATCATTTATAAAAGATTGGTTTGGGTATTACTAGTGCTTTATCTAGGTCACATGTTACATTTTAGTTATTTAAGAATAATTATGAATGAAATTTAAGGAATATTTCATTAAGTAACATATGTACATGTCTATGAAACATGATTTTGAAAAACATGTGGTGATCCCCCATAAGTTTGGGTTACAACACATGGTTTTGGAATAACACGGGGATGTCCCCCATGGTTTGGAATTTATGAATCATGGTTTAGAGTGACATGAGACAATATAGCTTTCACTAATTGCAACACATGATTTTGAATACCAAGGGGTACCCCCCTATGATTCATATTGGGTGAAACATTTTCCATTCTATGGGGAAGTCCCACTAAAGATTAGATTATGAATATGAGTATATAATTCCTCAGGGAAGTCCAACTTGGGTATATATTTTTATGACGAGTTTGAAATAAAATAGGAATGTCCTTTTGGGTTTCACATTTTGAAAATGAGTTTTAAACTCCATATGGTACTCATATTTTGTTTTAGTTTATGATTGTAGGTTTGGATCAATATATGTGTGTCCCCTTTGGCTTCTTAGTCTGATTACGTGCATGTGTTTTCTAGTGGAATCCCACTCATACTTATTATGACAAAAAAATTTGGTTACCTTTATTTGACCATTAGATTCATTTTTAGTACATTTTAGAAATTCTTAGGACTAATTCCATGGATGAATAATTGAATTTAAGGGTTTTGATGAATGGTACATATGACTTTGGTCGATACATGTTTGATCGATCTATGGTATCACGATTTAAGCTAAAGATAAATGATGGTTTAATTATTTATTATGTGAATATATTAATTTAACATTCACATCGGTATACACTATATAAATAGTATGTATATGCTTATAGGCATTATTGGTTGTGGCCAACTAATTCATACTCATTCCTCTATCAAGCTGTTGGTTGGTACCCATATAGACATCAGGATTTTGAATGTAGGATAGGGAAACTTTCCATATAAATAATTCATGCTTCGGATGATATAATGACGTATGAAAGTTAGGTGTTGGTTTAGAGCATATGGAAAATTTATAGAGTGTTTTTGATTATTATATATATATATATATATATATATCCTAATACAAATGTGTGGCATTCATTACATTGTATTTTTTTCATTTTGAAATAGAATATATTTCATTCGATTATTTTTATTTAGTATCCAAAGTTTATTGTTATTAATATATATGGAAGATTCTACTTTCTTTTATTTCCCATGACTTTTTACACTAATATACTCTTATGGTATCTCAATTTTAACAATATGGATTTCTGTTTCTTGTCGATAACCTCTAGAAAATATGGATGCCCTAATGAGGTCATGTGGAAACCCCACATGTTAAAGAATATCATTATGGATTTAGGTCAAAAGGGATGATATTGTGATGTTTTATCTTAGATCATGATTTTTTGATCTATCTTTGTGTGTTAGATATAAGATATGTTTTTTCTAGAATAATATACAGAATGAAATCATGGGACTGTCCATCCCACATATGATTGACTTCCACATTGCCTATGTTGGAATTGTTTTAAATGCCTTCCACTTTTATAATTGACTTATTTCACCTTGAGTGAAAAAAATTATGATATTATTGGTTTATGGATGTTTTTATTCGTTTCATATGTATACAAGATTAATTACAGTAACATGGGATTCACATATCATATGGGTGATTTCCTATGATCTATTATATGGATTATGGAAAGGGTTTGTTATTTAATGTTTCCTCACCCATTTATTATGTTTTAATAAATATTAATATATCTTATCCTCTTAGATAAAAAATAACATAAATAGGAAAATTTATTTTAATTCATTACATTCATTTGTTAAAATGAGGCATTAGAAAAATAGAATTTTAATTGTGACATTTGATGTGTTTTGATCTATAAATTGTAATTAATATTCTGTTTAAGTGATACTTAATTTTATGTGGTTTCTTATATAAATGGTAGTTATATGCATGTTCCCTAGATCAAACTCTACTATGACCATTGATTACAATTAAATGTATACACTCTGATATATATATATATATATATATATATATATATATCTGTGTGTGTGCGTGTGTGCTTATCTGAGCATCATAGTGACATTTCTTCTATACGTACTATTTTTATAGAATTGACCATATATTACATCTAATATCAAATTATTATAGAGGTTTCCATCTTTAATAAGAAAAAATTATACTATAGATGTAATCATAAACATATTTACTTTATTCTAGATACATCATACTGACCTGACACACATAATGTATGACTATCAAGTGTGGGTGGCCTATAATCATATATATGTCTTCTCACAAAGGTCACAATCTATGAACACAATTATATGAGATCAAGAGAAAAAACCCTCTAATAGTAATACCTCTTATCTTAGATGTCATTAGATGTTATTATCTAGGAAAATATGAACTTTTCTCCATAATTTTGATCACTATTAATCTTTACGATTTGATTACAAAATTTTACATAATATCGAAACCATGGTATTTATGTGTTAATGAGATATATTATATTTGGCGTGTTATTAATGGTATGGAATTACTGGAATAATCTAGATAATATTTATCACTTTCAGAAGGAAGTGATATATCACCCTCAGTTGATCATGATACCAATATGTTTTTTAAATACATGTTCATTATGATAAATATTATGCATGTCTAGTAATTTTAATGAATAACTAAAGAGATAAAGGATGATGAGAATTATTTTCTTTAATAGTTTCTGGGATATCATGAGATATGGAGATTATATTACCCATCTTATATTCATATGAGGGTTTCTTACATGTACCAGTCATTCTATCCTTATAGGAATTGACAAGTTTCTATACAAGAAATATGGACTATGACTTACAACAAAAACTGTAGATATAATTGACCAGAGAGTCAAACACTATGTATATACACATGTTTAACCTATTTAGATGAATAAGTGTTGAGGATGAAGTTGGCCACATGTGTGCGGGATCTTGAAAGCTCATGTATGATCTATCACAAGTTAAATAATTCAATTATATTACATGATTTGTAATAAAATAATTATTGAATTTATTTATCATGAAATTCAATGGTTATTTAATGTAAAATTAAATAATATAAAATAAATATTTTTAACAAATGTTACATGATCGTGGTTCATTAAACACATCTATTTCAAAAAAATTATGTTCAAATTTTCAAAAAATATAATATTTATTATGACCAATTACTTTTGGGGTATTGAAATTCATGTGCAATAATTAAATAACAAAAATCGTTAATAAAATAAAATTACTGAAATTTGAATTTTAGAAAGAATAATTTGTAATGAAATAATATAATGTAGATATTAAAACAAATAAATTGAAAAAAATAAGTTCAGACATGTTTTGATAAAACACATTTTCAATTTATTTAATAATATTATATATTTAAAATATATTAAATTTTAAAAACTAAAAAACCATGCCAACTAGATAAATCCATATCTACCAAGTTTTCTTGGTTTATGCTAGGAATTCTCAACCATTTGTGGGAAACAGTCCTGTCCAGCCCACATGGTAAAAAGGGATGATATAGTGCCTATCTGGGAGGTTTGGTTTTGTAATGGGATTATAGATCCAACAAGGTGTTCTTATAGGCACGCAATGGTTTTGGAATGTCAAATTGACCCCATATAGTTGGGTTCATGGTGTGTTCAGGGTTGACCCTGATATCGACTAGAGCGATTGATGGGTGTGGTTGATAATTAATAGAGCATGCAACTGAGAAAAATATGGATGTGGGATTCATCATTTCAGTTACAATTCATCCATTGTTAAAATATTCATCACATCACAACATTTAAATCAAAAAATATACTAGTTTTTATATGTTTTTTATCATTTACTTCCATTCCTGACCATAATACCTTCTCTTTCCTCCCCACACACTACAAGATCCCACATCCCCATCTCAATCATATTCATCCTTTTATGTCAAGAAACCTTTATTGGTATGAACTATGAACATTGTAGGTAGAATCTATACTATCATAATTATCACCTTCATTCAATGAGAAGTTTGAAAGCCCCAAGCAAACTGACAATAAACTAGACCCATACATTAGTCTTCATCTAGCAGAAACAACGTACGTGATTATTATGTGATCTCCTTCTTCCCGAGGAACCTTGTAAATAATGAATTAATAATTATGGTATATTAATTTTATTTTATAATTCATTTATATCATATGAAAAATATATTTATATATGTGTATATGAAAGAAAAACTTTGGATTCATTTTCCTAAAAAACCCCACAAGACATTGACTTCAACACCCTATGGTTTGAGGCCTTGAAATAGGCTTCTTTTAATCATGAAATAAGAGCATACTTTATGGAAAACTAAAATACATGATTATAATCGAAAATTATACCCTAACATACATATATATATATATATATGTGTGTGTGTGTGTGTGTGTGTTTCTATTGAATAACTCCTTCTTTACTCATTAAAAATCCCTACACATGTTCTGTTCTTCCTCCATTGCATCATACAGCCAATTCCAAGCCTTTTTTGGTGGAAATATCATTTCCCAATCTCATTTTATTATATATTATATGTAATGGGGTAAATTATTATTATAAGTTAGGTATTACTTAACACATAAGAATCTATATTTTAAAATATCAATTTGTAAGGGAAATTAATTTCAAAACACTTATTTCTTGTATTTTTAAACCCTTCATTTATGAAAGGTAATTTTATTATATAAAATTAATATTAAAAACTATTATTCTGTATATAATTATTTGATTAATATCATAGGTTTATTTCAGAAATTCAATTTAAAAAATCTATTTTTTATATATGTTATGGTTCTTAATGAAATTTTACTATCAGAAAATGACAAAAATTATATGTATGAAAATTTATTGTTTTAAAATTAAAATCTTGAAATTATGATTTATGATAAATTATTGTTTGATTTCATATTTTTTAAGGGAAATAAATATTTTTTATTAAAATTTAAATTTGGTAGCTTCTCATGTGATGGATTTAATTTCCTAGATATGTGTACATTATTATATTGAAAAAGCTATAATATTAATAAATAAATTTATATTTCTGAAATTAAAAATTTTAAAGGAAAAATATTTAAATAAAACAACATTTTTTTAAAAACATTTCATGTAAGGGAAATATTGATTAAAGAATTTATTTTTCTGTAAAAATTTCATATTAAATGTTGAAATGTTTTTAATAGTAATTTATGATTTTAGAGTAAAATAATTCAAGAATTACATTTTTTATTACTAATTTGGGTTCTAAATTGATCACTAGAATTTAATATAAACTATTTAATCGAAATATCTTCCTTAATACATCTATGTTTCATGCATGATCATAGTTGTGTCCATACACTATAGTTGTTCGTGAAATCTCATCCATGTTTTTGTCAAGCTTGGTTATAAGATTAATTATTCATTTATATAAACTATATTAAAAATCATTTCTTCTATTATAAAGATTTCACAATGTGTATATGAAACGTTTATGTTTTGTTAAAATCAAATATTTATTATGTTTCTAATATATATAACTATTTTCATCCTTGAAAATAATTTATGTCTTTCCTGAACAATTGTTTGTAATGGAATTTATATTAAAATAGAAATCCCGAAAAAATATTTTTCATAAAATAAAACTCAGAAAATTGGTATCAAAATTGATTATGAAGAATATAAAGTGAACCCATTGTCTTAAGAATTTTTTTTACAAAATGTGATACAAAAAGTGTCCACATGGATTTATTAACGGTTTCCATGAAAATTTCCATTCCATAATAATTTATTACTTCCAAAAGAATAATTTTGAAAAAATAAATGAGAAATCTATGTATTTTAAAACAATATTATTTTTTTAATTGAAATTGAGACTTCATAAAAAATGTTTTCTCCGGTATTTTGGAAAATTATTTTCTTTGGTTATATATTTTTAAAGAAATTCATGTTATCGATATTATAACTTATTTAAAAAACCCCATACTCTAATATTTCATGCACACCAAATGTTTTTATTTTTTTTCAAATTATCCAAAGAATTTACTATGTATTATGACTTCAATAAGCAGCTACTATAAGTGAGGTCATATAAATTTATATGGATATTTTTTATTAATGTTTACTATGTTGTAATGTTTTCATTTTCACACAAAACCAAGACAAAAAAATCATCAAATGTGTATGAGAACTTATAAATTTACATAAAATCTATAAAGAAATTATACCTTATTTTTATCATAGGATCTGGAAGTGGGATTATCCTCATTTTACAATACATATCTACATAATGGCATAAGGAAAATTGGTGATTAGGGTGTTTTTGTTTGATGGTTATTTAACAGTTAGATGTTCACTTTTTTAAGTTATAGGAATTTATGTGATTATTAAGAGTATATAATTTTATTGATTATCTTATCCCTGGATTAGAAAATATAAATTATGAATTTACTTAATTATGACAAAATATTTTTGAGGAAGAAACTCAATTAATGGGGATAGAATGTAACATCCTATATATTCTAAGCATATAGTTACTTTTAATACATGTATATTAAATGATTGTATTTATAATTAAAATGATCTAAAAACAATCATAATACAAAAAACAATTTATGAATGATATTTTATTAAACTAAATAATTTTTTATTATTAATTAAGATAACATATTAAAATTTTAAAAAAGTAACATTTTATTATTTTTCTATGAATAGTATTTTAATTGAAAAATATAAATTCAATTTAAATATATATGTAAATATCTTAATATATATATATATATTTATATTCTATTAATAAATATATTTTTATTAAAAAAATTAAATATATATTACTGTAATATTTTAAATATTATATGATTTATTAGATAATTTTTTTATTTTTTATAATATATTATTATTAAAATTGTATTTAGAATAAAAATGATTATAAATTTATTAAAATTATTTTTATTTAAACATTCAAAAATATAATGTGTTGGTCGGAGTATGGCAGTCAAGAGGGAGGTGAATTAATTTACTATAAAACTTTTTGTTAACAAACCATATTTAAAAATTTCTTCCAAATTAAAATCTAAACAACCCTATTAACAAAAGTAGTAGATTTATAAGAGTTTTTAATGTTAAATTAATTTCTCAAAATAATGATTATTTCTCAGACATAATAATTTGAAATATTGATATAACTTTTGAAATTAATTTACTAAATCAATAATAGTTATAAACACAAACTAAGATTTACTATCAAAGTAATATATCATTTTCTATTATATATGTTGAAATAGAACAAACTAAATTTGAAAAACACTGTAGATAAAAAGAAGAGGATCGGTCTCAAAAAAATACATAATCCTCTCTACTTGGTGATCAACATCAACCAAACAATTTGTATTAAAAAACATTGATCCACTCCTTAGATCGAGGTTCACAACATTCCATAAGGCATTCTATGTCAACTAGACATTTACTACAGTTATTGATTGAAAAAATATTACTAGACCACATAAGGAAGTTTTATATTGTTATACATGGGTGAAAATGATGTAGAAAGTCGAGTGAATGAGGATATCTTATATTCTCTGTTTTATCTCATGATACATTATGTGTTTGTGATACAGACAGACACACTACTTGAAAGAATAGTAAGATTGCACAGAAGTGATAAGAAATAACAATAAATTTATTTGAACACTCTATGTGATGTGATTTATAATTATGGACTTCATATGTGTCAAAGATGTAAAGCTCGAGTCCCTCTATGAAAACAACCACCAAATGAATGTTTAGTGGAATCATTATATTCTGGTTTCCAGTGTGTTAAGATTCTCTTTAAATGTTCTGCTCACTAGGGTTTTTTACTGGAAGGATGTTGTAATTTTTTTCCATAACATAGCCTTACTTGTTTATAGATATAAAGAATGAGTCTTCTTCTCGTCTATGATCTTCTCGACTACTTTTGTTATATCTATGTGATTGTTGTGATTTTTGATCAGATGATCTATTTTTATAGTGTTGAGGTCAACTATAAGGTGTGATCCAAAACAAGAGGGATTCCTTGTATCTTATACAAGTCATTGAAAATGTATACATAAGGAAGACAATGTCTTTGATATAACAGATAGTACTATGATTCTTAAATATGATCGTTAGATTTAATTTTAAATATAATATTAAAGAAAATATTATATGTGTAGATATGTAGGTCATTCTATCCGTAGGATCATCTATAGATATGTTTATGAGTTAGTTGGTCCTTTTATCAGTAGGTTGATATGTTGGTGAGTACTTCTATCAATATTTCCTTCTATTAGTAGGTCTATCTATCGGTAGGTTGATGTGTTTTTTACTCCTTCTATCAGTAAGTCCGTATGTCGGTGGTTCCTTCGATCGATCGATCTTCTATGAGTAGGTTGATGTGTCTGTAGGTCCTTCTCCCAGTATTTCCATAGTCTCTTATTCATTGTTGTCAGTGAGTTGTTATGTCTGTATGTTAGACTAACAGAGACTAATACTAGTATAAAAAACATAACCTATTTTTTGCTCATACTTTTATCGAGACTCATTATTCTGTTGTGGAATCATTCTTCTATCGGTGAATCATTATATCAGTGACTCATACATGGTCATTTTTTTTATGTTTACAACTCTTATATTATAAACATTAATAGAATATGTTAAACATAAAGTTGAACATTAGTAATCACAATTTATTATATTTAAACATAAAACATATGAAATGAATAAACGTGATATGACAAGATTTATGGGCATTAAGACCACAGATGGCCAATAATCTACACATTTTGATGATCACAAATCATGGAAATATAAAGAACCATAAGTTGATTAATAAAGATAAATATGTAATCATTCTACCTACCATCTTCCCATTACTATTTTTTAAATGAAACAATCATACTCACCCTTTCATGTATCCATGTTATCCCAATGTAAAATAAAGAAGAATAATATATCTCCCTTTTTGGATTATCAAAAATTGTAAATTGTATAAAAAAAATATTAATGAAGACTATTAATAATCATAGAAAAATGAGTGGAATGAAGAGATAGTGAATTTTTTAATCAAGTAAAATTACATTGAGAATAATATAGTAAAATGTGCAACTAGTTAGCCCTATCAAAAGGGGGTCCAAACAACTTCTTCTTAAAAGGGGATCCCATCACTACCTTTAAATTGATAGAATATGCAAGGGTTAGAGATGTATATGTTAAATTGGTGGCTAGAGGATCATAGTGAATTCTATGAGGAGGAAGAGGATCTTAGGAAAACACTGAAGGGGCCATGCTTGGGCTAGAGGATGCAGGAGGGACACAACGCTCCCAAAAATGATAGGAAATATTTGTATGAATTCTTTAGCATGTGAGATTTCCTAAAAAGTAAAGGAGTAAATATGAGAGGTAATATATTAGATAGTTTTTCTATGATGGGAGGTAGCTGGTACAATAATAGCCATACTCTGGACATGTAGATAATTCCTTCGAAGGTTGATGAAATCAGTGATAATCTATAAACTATATTCCATATCATTCCTGAAATATTACTTGGTTACCAATAAATTTTTTTGTAATTAAGTAATCTTTTTATATATATTCAACTATTCGTTAAAATCTTATGTTACTAGAGGAAGTCACAAATTTTCAACTAAATACATGAAGTGGTTGGTGAGAGGATGCATGGTGTAAATTCTCTTGAAATAAAAGTACACTTTCTTAGTAATTACTTCTTGTGAATTTGTAAAACCATTAGTATAGAACCTCCCCATGTCATATATGTGATAAAAGTTATTTCTAATCATAGAGAGACCATCCTGGTCAGTGCCACTCAATAGTGTTTGAATATCTTCTCTAATCACATTCACGACCATCTAATGTCTAGAGGGTTTGCAACTAGAGTTGCTGAGCTAGATGCAACATGTACTATATATGTATGTTCTTATCTCAGTTGATTGATAACACTATCAGGTGCCTAATTTTTATTAGTAGAATTTCATGAAAATTCAACCTCAAATGTCTTTCACACGTTATCTAATGATGTTCTATAATCATTAGTCAATCTATTTATGGTTGAAACCATTTATGCCAACTCATTTATCATGCTCTGGTTATCATTAACTATATTCTCATCAACTTATATTAGCCTAGGTTCCACATTAGAAATCACACATTCTATCACAATAGAAATATATCATTCTCATAGAGTAGGGAAAAGAGCATTTTGAGGATGAGATTAACTTCTAGAAAAGGAGATAACATCTACCTTAAACATTTCAAAAACTGATTTGGCGACATAGTCACTTGGTAATAAAATCACTATAGGGGTAGGAGCAGATGTAGTGGAAACTACTAGAGGTGTCTTCAAATAAACTGGTTCTTCAACTATAGGTATCATAGGAATAGATATACTATAAAGACCATGGTATTTATAGAATTATACATTTTCATATATATTAATATTAATTAATTATAAATTAATTTTACATTAAAGAGGACACTCAGTCTGATAGCATACTCAAAACACAAAAACAAGTTTCTCTAAAATATTATGTTTCACACATTGTTGAGTTAGACCAAAAAATAATACAATACTAATATTAATATTTTAAATGGTATTTAATTCCTAGCCATTGTATTTCTGATAATGATTTCAATTTTAAGCATAAAACACAGTAATATTTTTAAAAGGATGTTTCAACACCATTTGATGGAGAACCCTCATTAAATATAATATTTTCAAATTTTTAGGTTATATTTGACAAAATAAACATATTATATAAAACTGGAACATCAAAAATTAATTTAGATAAACTTTTTTAATTTTTTGGTAAGGTCCATTTTTTATTGAATAGTGAAACAATGAATTTTAATTCAAAAATGCATTTTCATTTAATTTATTTATATATTTATATTGTCATTTTAACTCTTTTTAAAGAATAACAAGATTATTTTTTTATAATTTCATCCAATTTTGGTCATTGGTAGTATGTTTAAATTTCAATTGGACATAAACACTTGTCAATAGTTTGATAGATTTTATATCTTAAAACCCCGTTTTTTGTTTTTGACAATTAGAATTAATATTAAATTAATTTATCAAAAATAAGTATTTTTTATTTTATAAAATGGACTCATTTTTTAGAATCATAAGTTCCAAAGTTTGATAATAATTACCTATTAATTTTTAACTTTTGGAATAGTAACATTGGTAATTATTTTTTATTTACCATCGTTAAAGGGTAAATTAGGTAAATAGGGGTAAAAATATTATTTAAATTATATAAAACTACCCTAAAACGTGTCTTAATCATATATGATGAGTTATGTCCCAATATTATCATTTTTAGGACTAAGTATTTGAAATTAGGAGCCACTTGGGAGTGATAATTTAATAATATAATAATTAATTAAATATAAAAAGAAAAATAACACAAACATGTATTTTATCACTAAAATAATTATATGGGTTTATATAATTGATCTCCTAATCTATAATTAGTAATTTGAAATATAAAAATATATCCTACATTATGATATTTTATTTATAAGTTATATACATTAAATAAATAAATTTAATTATGACACAATGATGATGTAGTGATTTTTCATTAATAAAATATTTAAATAAATGATATTATAAATATTATAATAAATATTATTTGACATAAATAAAGACATCCTCTAATTATATTGGTGAATATGACATATAAGGATTGATTCAATGTTATCTATTAAAATAAATGAAGTTGTTAAGAAATTTTAAAAAGTCCAAGTATGACTAGATTCCAAAATTCACATAATATATAATATATAATATAAATTAGTTTATTATATTAAATATAAATTCCTAAAAATTAATAATTTGCAAAAATGGTTATGAAAGTCCATATATGTCATAAATTAATTTTTTTCAGTCGTTTCACATGATAAGGTAATTATATTAACCCACAATATGTAAAAAAACATGATATCTCTATAATATTAAAAAGGGCAAAATAATGGTTAAAGAAAACAAATAAGGATAAAAATTATTGAAAAATTGTCTAAAAAGTATTATATTATGTTTATTAGAACCAAAATCATATTATCTTCTAAATAATGTGTTTTGGGATATTTTTAATCGAAACATAATTTATAATAAATTAATATTTCAAGACTTTCCTAAAGTGCCTCTCCTTCCTCTTATAAATGAAATCCAACTCTACCATGTTACTCACACTTCTCAAGCTAATTGGCTCATTCATAATCTTCTTATATAATTCCCCAATATCCATCTATTACTCCTAGAATCCTTACCTTGTGTTGAATGAAATATAAGAAAGCCTTTTGGCTAAAATCCAAAAGAAGTTACCCAATTTAGAGGCAACATCATCACAAAAGATTCTTTCCTTTATTTTTCATCTCCACCCCCTATGATCTTATTATTATTTTATTAAATAAAAAACCAATATCCTTAATATAATATCATTTTTATGACAATTATTGTTACAACAGTTACACACACCTCCATCTAATTGATATGAACAAACTATTTCTATGTATGGAGAACTACTACCTCACAAAATGATGATATTTAAATTTTCTACTACCACCTATCATGGTAGCCATTATGATGAAAATATATTTTTATATGTTATATAATATATTTATATTTTATCTATTCTTATGTAATTTTTGTTTACTACATTACATTATTCTTTCCATAATGGGTAAATAAGATAAATTCATTAGAGGAAGTGCGGACTACCACCCTCTTAAAGTGATATGACTCATTAATGTAAAACATGGAAAATACAAAGGATATAGTTAATGAATATATGTATCATATATAAACGATATTTTATAATGGGATTATTATATAAACATATATAATTTAGTTATAATTCCATTAATATAAAAATGAAATGAAAGTTGCGTTCATGCGTACGTACGACCTACCATCTCCATCAACAGTGAAATTAATTTCTTATCTCAAAATTTTAAGGATATTAGAAAGACATATATGCTGGATATGTATGATATTTAAATCATTAATAATATTCTAGATAATATAGAATTTATACCATATGGAAAATTTACATCAAACATCTTCATTTTGGACTCATGTATCGAATGTCGACAAACCGAACAATATGAACAAAAATAATCATGTAATATTTATAACACGATGATAAGTAATAAAAAATGAATAACAAACATTAAAAAAGTTCTGAATAAATTTTAAATTAACCTATTTTTATTATTAAATAATATAAATAATGATCGAGACAAGTCAGATTCAAGGTAAGGGAACTTCTTAACCAAATTTTCATCCATTGGATTAATATTATACTTCTTGATTATGTCGTGCTACGATAATGTGGTAAATAACATTTGATATAATATATTTTATTTATACATTATTTATGTGTAGTTAAATTAAATAAAAATTATACATCTATTTAATTAATAAAATTATCATTTTAAGGGAATTTCTAAACTCAATTTTCACTCATTTGGTTTTATGCATACCGCACAGATTATTTTATGCAAGGATTATATGTGGAATCACTGTTTATTTATTTATTTTTAATTTTGACTTCTTTTTTGTATATATACTGTTTTTAGACATTATCACACTATTTATAAATTCACTCATCATTTATATGAACTTTTTATAAGAAATCTTAACTCAATATCCATTCATTCAGTTAAATATCCAGGTTATTGGTTTTGTTTTTCCAATAATATTTGTTAATGTCATATGATTTTTTTTGTTGAATATCCTCTTATATTGGGTGTATTAATATTTTTCACACTTATTTCTGTCATTGATTTATCCATAATCTAATGATTTGATCTTTTATGGGATTTCATCTCAATTTTCATTCCATTGAGACTAATTTGTTGTTATCCACCAACTATCATTTATATGGCGTATATTATTCAATTGGAAATTTTATAACATGAATATCGTTATTCTCATGATATTATAATTTTTTATAATTAATATTTATTTATTTTCCTAAGATTAAATCCTAATGTTGTAATGTACTCTTTAATTAAATCATCATTTTAAATGTTTTCTATCCTTTATTTTCTTAATATTTCTCATTAATTCCCATGTTTTAAAAATGTTTTTATGAATTTATTTATATGATTATATATTTTTTAAAATTTATATTCATTACTTTTTTTAAAACATTTCAACTTGGTATGTGACAATTTGATTCAAAAATCTAATTATTAACTCTTTAAAATGGTTTGGTAAATAAATTGAATATTTAAATATCATGAATTTATTTCTTGTGATTGATGAGTGAAATGTTGTTAATTTAAATATTTTATGTGTTAAAATTTTGTAATGCTAAATGGAAATTAGACTGGTGGTTATGTGATAAACCAAATATGGGTGGTTTTGTGGTAAAAATATGATGGGTGAGCATGAGATATCTCTCCAATTCACAGGTTAACATGACGTTGGTAACTCATAAAGTCTCTCCCAAGAGATTTAAGGAATATACTATGATGGGTATTCAAAACGTAACCAATAAGGTTACTCTCTATATAGGTGTGAAAGATACAATGTTAATAACAAATAGATTCCACAAGAAACAATTTTGTTTTATGATTTTTGTGATGATTTATATTAATCATTTGATTACATGATGTAAGCTCGGTAGTTTATCTTTTATGGGTGAAACATATGATTTTGTGAAAAAAATTTCATTGGTATTAAATATTCCTAGACTAACGGTTTTATTAATTTTTTTATATTCTTTATTTATGTTTTAATCCTCATACCATGTTTTTGGAAAATAAATCATAGTGTATAAGGAACTATTTGAGAATAGAAAAATTAAAGACGATTTTTATCAAGAAAATAATTCATGTTTTATTTAAGGTGTTTTATTATCGTGAAAAATAGTGATAGAGTAAAAGTTTCTACTTTGTAATTTCTGAGATGTAATATAATATTTATGGCCTAATTATCAAATACTCTAAACCATAAAATACCCTCATTGTGAAATAATGTAAATCCTTGATCAAAACATAAGATTATGTAAGGTTTATGGCTAGATCCTTATAGTTGGTACTAGAGGTCGGTTTAGATAACATTAGGGATTATATGTATTAGATAATCACATGGTACGTCCCTATGTCTATTATGTTTTTTAAACACTCAATTTATAACATTATCAGATACTGGACAGTCATTTACAAATGGAAGGAGGAGGATCTCAAACAATATTTATATCACTTTCCGATGACATGCTTGCAATAATTTTTACAAAGTCATGTTCAAATGATTGTAAAAGGTTTATATCATACAACTCAATTACAAGATGTTGTTTGAAATATAAAACACTCCCCCAATACCTTGATACTATCATGGATCATGGGTTTTATTTTATCAAATCCTATTTTTCCAATATTTTCATACTTAAAATAATGGTAAATATTATCAAGGAATTTTCAAATATATTACATTATCACCAGATTTTGAATCATAATACGATTTTGAGAATGGTACTGAAGAAGGACACCCTTGAATAACGTATTTATAATTGATCCTAAAATATAATATTTCAGCACATACTTATGGAATTTTAAATGGACCATTGATTCAGTGTTTTAACTCAAACATGGTCTGACTATTTTATAAAAATTATTTTTTATCACACATTTTGAAATTATATGTCATACATGATTATTTTCCAATTTTTATTTTCTATGAACACCCATATGTCCCATGTTGCACAATGTTTATTTTAATAATGGAAGGAAAATATTTTTTAGTACCTATAAATATTTTTTTCAATACATGGACTGTTTATATATGTGAAAATGATGAAAATGAAACTAGATCAACCCTATGATCATGGTACGATGTTCATTATTTGAGAATTGATTTCTATTATCATATAGAGGTAAAATAAAAAATGGTAAACATATATAAGACATCCTGAATTATGAATTTGATGTCATTATGAGTTTGGATGAAAATTATAGGTAATATACAACCATTATAGTTAAACCATGTTATGGTTATTTTTAGTTTTATAAAATGGAAAAAATGCAAGATAAGTGACAACTCGTCCCGTCCGGTAAGGCCATGAGAATATAAGTATGACTTATAGTTTTTAGTTAAATTATTTTATAGATCATGAATAAGATGATTTTGAGATCATATGTTTTATCAAATGGATATCCAAATTATGAGAAAATTATTTGGTGATTACGTGATAAATGTTATTTTGGCATACATTTACTCATTTGGGAACACTACATGCCTAATGAATTTAGAATACTATGAGTTTTATATTAAAGAGTACTAGTTGAATTTTATTTTTTAAGAATCTATATGTTTATTATGAACATATGGCGATATAGGTTATTTATGTAAATGATTAACATATCATGGAGAATATTTTATTAGGTTATTTACATTTAAATATTAGACATTAAGAGTAGTTGATGTTATTTGGAGATAAATTTGATGATGTATCATCGAAGATCTTTAGATAAAATCCTTCCTAATTTTGGGTTTCAATTTTAGTTCTCAATATTTTGATGAATTTTATGTAAATTTTTTTATTGAATGCTCATTATTTAACATTGTGTATTGTTTGTTGAATTTTAGATATTAAGAGTAGTATTTTATTTTATAAAAGGTTTTTCATTTTGGGGTATTATCTGAACATTTTCAAACCATTTTGGTTTTGTTTTAATGTCTCTAGATATGGGAAATATATAGTTCATATTTTTTGGATTATGTGATTATCTAGAAGATAATTCTTGTGCTTCATGAGTGAACAAGTAATCTTGAGTACAAATGATTTGGAATAAGATGATTTTATGATAGACATTTATTAATGTATTATACTCTACCTTTCATGTATGTATATATTATTATGTTGTTTTTATAATTAGTTAAATAATTCCACAAATTTATGAAATGGATCCTATAAAACAATAACTTATTTCATTATATAACTGGAAATCAATGACCTTTTAACCAGTCACGTATTTATGGTTTTTTATTGTTAACTTTATCCACATCATGTTTTTATCTCTATCCATTAGAACATTATATTTTTTTTCTCTTCCACATTTATGTTTCCCTACATGGAATCATAGTATGTGTTATCTTTGGAAACCTTTTTACTTCTCTTTCTTTCTTTTAAAGTGATATTTTTATTGACTCTTTTTAATGTAGTATTTTTATTGAAGTTTATGATTCCAATTTTAAAATTTAGAGGATTTAAATTTTCAAAAGGGATAATGATGTAATAAACCATGTATTTATAGAATACATTCATTTCGTATCTATAAATATTTACGCATAAAATATTAATTTTATGTTAAAGTGGAAACTTTTACCGATAGCGTACGCCACACACAAAAATAGGTTTATCTAAAATCATATGATTCACAAAACATTGAGATATAATGAATATAAAAGAGTAATAAAATTATTATTTTCAATATTAGTTAATTCAAGATGTTTTATTGGTGAGAATTAATCCAACTTGAAGTATAAAATAATTTAATATTTTTAAAAGGATGATTTACAGCGTTATGATGAAAAACCCTCATTAATTATTGTTTTTTCACTTTTATATGTTATATTTTGAAAATTTAAACATCTTTTATTTTACGTGGTATATAAAAATTTACATTAGTAAAATTATTTTTGATATTTTACTAAAGTTCATTTTTAAGGAATACTGAAAAGTAAGTCAATTTTATTCAAAACTAACCTTTCTTCAAATTTATTTATATAATTAGATTGTAAATTTAATTAGTTCTAAATTGAAACTATATATTTTTTTTTCATTTAATCCAATTTTTTTTCATTGTTAGTAATTTTACATTTAACATGGACACAAACTAATGAAAGTCTTTTGATAGTTTTTATTTCTTAAAACCCTGCTTTTTAGTTTTGACAATGGGGATTAATTTTAAATTCATTTATGTAAATTTATTGTTTTGAATTTAGAAAATTGTATTTCTTATTTAGAACCAGAAGGTGAAAGTGGGGAAAATATGTACCATTTATTTTTTAACATTATGAATAGTAACATTAATAATGTTTTTTATTTACCATGGTTAAATAGTAAATTGAGTAAATAATGTTAAAAAAATATTTTAATTATATAAAACTACCCTAAAATGTTCCCTAATCCAATTGGATGCATTATGTCTGACCATTATCATCCAACTGATTATGTTTTGGCATTTAAGAGCCACTTAAAAGTGATAATTACATTATATAATAATTAATTTAAATTAAAGATTAAAATAACATAAACATGTATCTTCTTAGTAAAACAATTTTTATATTGAGTAATATAAGTGATATCTTCATCTATAAATAGTAATTATAAATATAATATTATTTCCTACATCATGATATTTTATTTTTAAATTTTAGAGATAAAAAAATAAAGTTAATTTTGACACAATGATGATTCCGTGATTTTTTAATAAATAAAGGATTCAAATAAATGACATTATAAATATTAAAATAAATATAATTTGACGTAAATAATGTCATCCATGAATAATCTAGGTGAATATAAAATTTTATGACTGATTAATGAAATTTCCAATGGAATCAAGGTGTAATGAATTTTTAAAAAGTACAAGTATGGATAGTGTCCAAAATTAACATTTTTCATAACCTAAAATATAAATAGTTTATTAAATGGTATTAAATACAAAAACAATATATGATTTTTCCAAATGGTTAAGATATTTCTTAATATGTCATAAATTACATTTTTGGAGTTGTTTGAAATTATATGGTAATTAAATTATCCCACAATGTGTAAATAACATGATATCACAATATTATTTAAAAGGGTAAAATAATTGTTAAAACAAAAAGATAATGATACAAAAATATGAAAAACTATTCTTAAAATTTTTTAAAGATGTTTATTCAAAATAGAATCATAGTATCTTTGAAAAAATTATCTTTGGACTATTTTTATTGAAATTGAATTTATAAAAAGTTAATATTTCATTACATTTTTAAAGTGCCCCTCCTCCCTCTTATAAAAGGCCACCACATATACCTACTTACTCACATCTCTTAATCCACTTGGATCATCAAAATTTTTGTAAAATAATCTCCAGTCATACATCCATTCCTCTTATAATAATTACCTTGGGTAGAATAAAATTTAAGAAAGCCTTTTAGCTCAAATCAAAGAAAAAGATACCCGATTTGGAGGAAATGTCTTCTATCAAGTTTCCAAAATTTAATTTACTTTTCCATACCCCAATGATATAATTATTATTTCATTAAAAAACATCCCCAGTATTCTAAATATACTAGTATTTTTTTATGAGATGTATTCGAACTATACTTACACACATCTACATCTAATGGATACGAACATATTATTTCAGTGTACAGAGAACTACTACCTCACTATACAATGATTGTTGTATCTTCCCCTAACAAATCTCATGGTGGTTGTTATGATGAAATTGTATTTTTATATGATATATATTATATTTATATTTTCTCTATTATTTTTTAATTTTTATTTATAAAATTCTTTCATGCTTTCCAAAATGTGTAAATATGATAATTTTATTCAAGGAACTACGAACTACTGCCTACTCAAAGTGATATGACTCATTCATGACTTACATGGAAAATATAAAGGATAGTGTTTATGAACATATGTAACATATATAATATATATATTATAGTGGAATTATAATATACCTATATATCTATATAAACCAATCCTTAAAACATTACATAATCTTGAATTTAATTAATAATTCACAATGAGGATCATTTCAGGTTTAGAGTTTTATATAATTAGGCCATTATTATTTTATATCTATATGAAAATTACATTTAGACCCTACTACTATGTGTCCATTTTTTTATAAAATAAAATTAAAAAAAACATTTCAAGTTCCATATTTTAGACAGAAGGACTATTCCTTGATCCCATCCATGACCATATTCATCTTTAAGTCCTATAGAAAACATTTCAAAAACATGGGATGAGAATAAAAATCGCATTAAGGATTATAAAATAAGGAATGAAAACATTAACCCATCTATAAATACAAATCAATGAAACCATAATCTTCAGTCATAACATACCTCATAAAATCATAAGATTTATGAGTATCAAATAGAAATCATAAATCATATAGGTAACTTATAGAATTTATTTCATACTAACATTATAGTTATCATAACTATGTAGGGAGTTAGGTTGGAATACCCATCATAGTTTATTCCCTAAATCTCTTAGGATAAACATTAATGTTTACCTCAGTCATGTAACCCAATGCATTGGAGAGCTATCTCAGGGTCACCCTCCCTAGGTCTATCACGAAACCACCCGTATACATAATCAATGCCCAATAACCATAACATATTCATGAAAAATGAAACAATCATAAATAATGGAAACATTTCCATATTTCAGTCACAATATATCAGTTCAAGATATTTACATAATCAATGCATTATCAAACCATTTTCAAAAACAATTTAAATAATTTAATAAAGAGATTTTTGAATCAAATTGTCTCATAACAGATTAAATATTACAAATGAATAACCATTTAAAAATATTAATTTAAAAATAAATAAATACTAAATACCAATTTGAATACAAGGACATTAATGATAAATATTTAGAAGAATAAATATTTAAAATAATATTTTAGTTAAGGAGTTCTTACCCAAATGAGAGATGCTTGAACAAAAAAAATTTAACAATAATTATTATTAAAAACTTCACAATATTATGAGAATAATGGGATTAATGAAATAATATTACAAAGGTTAGAATATACACCATGTAAAAGTTAATTGGTGCATAAAAAACAATGAAGTCTTAATGGAATGTAAATTGAGATGAAATCCCTTTTAAAGATGATATCCTTAGAATAATGATAAATCAATTACATAATTATGTATGGAAAATATATATACACTCAATATGATTTTATATTCAGTGTAAAACTATCATAGAACATTAAAACATATTCACTGCAGGACATAATCAACAAGTAGATTTTTAACCCAAAGAATTGAAATTGGTTTTAAGAAGTACCCTTACAAAAATTCGACAGCCTAACGACATCACATTAAAATTCATAAAATGTGTTAATGAGAGAGAAATGGTAATCTAAACAATAGGACATAAAATTTACTACAATAAGGATATAGACTAACATATCCCCACATAATAAGATGTAAATTTAAAGGCATAACAAAGAGAATTATTTTAAAAAGAGAAGGGTGAAAGGTTCCTTTACATATTTGGTAACATATGAAACATACACTACATGAAATAAGTATCATGAAATGAATATGTAAATACCCATATATTAATTTGTATTACTCAAATAATACAATCTTTTATAGTACATACACCACAAAAAAGTTGAAAATATAACATGAATTTCACAGGAATAAATAATGAGATGAAACCCATATACCACATTCTAATCAATCGAGTAGTATGAACCAAAGTTAATAACCACAAAATGATTCATAGAATACCCTGAATATAAATAGAATCATTATAATATATATATAATTGTAGTAACACAACACACCACACGAAATAAATAAGTGGTTAACAATGGAAATCTCATGCAATTAAAAGTGAGATAAGAAACCCCTTACCTTCTTTCTGACTTAATCTATTCATTCATTAATCTCTTAAATAATAAGATAAAGTTATTTAAAAAAAATTAAGATAATTTTCCAAGTTTATTATTCCTTTTATTTTACATATTACTATGTAACAAACATTGTGCAATCATTTATGTTAATAATGGTTGTTTTGTCGATATTTGGTACTTGAGTCAACAAATGAAATTCTTATAAATAAAAGTTGATCATGTGGTCAAAATTTTATTATCTCCAAATTATATTCATGAGTTAGATATCATATATATTATATATATCCATTATATATATTTATAATATTACATAACATTTGGAGATACGAAATGAAATACAATGTTCATGGAGACGTTAAGTCGTACGTACGCATGGACACTACTTTCATATCTATTTAATATTTAATGGAATGAATACATAATGATACATAGGTATATTATAATTAAATTATAATATAATATGATATATATGTTACATAATTTCATTAAATCCATCCATTACACATTCCATGTATGTTATGAATGAATCATATCACCTTGAGTGGCGGTAGTCTACACTTTCTCAAATGGAATTTTTGAATTTAAATATATTAGAAAGCATAATGTTTTGTCTGTAAAAAAATTATAAAATTGTAGAGAAAAATAAACATAATATATATCATATATAAATATAGTTACATCATAATGGCCACTATTAGAGGCAGTAGATGATAATTGAACAATCATCATTTCGTGAGGCCGTAGTTCACCGTCCACAGAATTAGTATATTCATTACCAATTAAATGGAGGTGTGTGTAAGTGTAGTTAGTATCATTATCATAAAACACAATTTTTATATTGAAGATACTATTTTTGTTATAAAATAAATTAATTATAATATTTTATGGGGTTGGAGAGGTAAAATAAAACCAAATAACTTAAGTGAAGTTGTTACCTTTATATTAGGTACTTCCTTTCGTTTGAACCAAATGATTTAATTTAATTGAATTTTTCCTAGTGGAAGTCTTCTAGTAGGAGAAGAAGGATATATGGAGCCTGATTGGGTATAGGTTTTATGAGGCAAGGGGATTTAGAAGTGTGAGTAATGAGTTAGAAGTGAGCGCTTTTTATAAGGGGAGGAGGGCCTATTTAGAAATGCTTAATAATATTATTTTATTATATAATAATTTTCAGTTTATAAAGGTCCAAATGTCATTAAATTAGGATATAAGATGACTTAGGATTGAAATAAAATCATCCAATAAGATTGGACCAGTTTTGGATATTGTATTTATATTTATAATCTTATTTATTTAAATCATTAATTAATGAGGCTAACACTGCATTATTATTGTGTTATAACTAATTTTATATACATAAAGTCTAAAAATTATAAAAATATACAATAATTTAGGAATTGATTTTATGTGTCAAATAAATATCTATAGTTGAAGATATAAATTATATAACACTATTTAAAAATTCATTTACTAAAATATACATGCTAATGTAATTTTTTTCCTTTACATTAAATTAAGTAATATAAAGTGTCATTATTTCTACCAGGTGTCTCCATGGGGTCCCAAAATCAACCTAATGATTACCATGGTCGAAACTATATCACCCTATATCATTAAGACACATTTAATGGTAATATAATAATTTTTTAATAATATTTTGTTACCATTATTTTCAAAATTTAACCATTAACCGTGGAAAATAAAAATTTTGCTGAAATAAATATTCATAATGTCTGAAAATAAATGTTTCCTATTTACATAATTTTATTCTCATGATTCCAAATATAGAATCCATTTTTCCAAATTAAAAACATATAAGTGGTAGTAATTAATTTAAAATTAATTCACACTGTCAAAACAAAAAGCATGTTTTTATGAACTAATAACTATCAAAAGATTGACACTTATTTATGTTCAATTTAAAAGGGAAATTAATTACAATAACCAAAATTTGATTAAATGGTAAAAGAATAATATAAATAAAATTTTAAATTAATTAATAAATATAATATATCTATATAAATATGTTAAATTAAAAGGAATTTTTTATTTTAAAATACAATATTTTCACTATTAATTAAAAATGAATTTTATCCGAAAAATACCAAAAATTTACGCAAAGTAAATTTTGATGTCCTGATTTTAAAAAATAATTTTATTTCCTACATTATAAATTATAAAAGTTAACAAAACTATATTTATAGTTGTTTTTCCCTCAAAAGGTGGTGAATCGACTTTTTAAAGAATATTAGAGTATTTATGCTTAAAATTAGATTCATTCACATATCAAGCCTCTTAAATTTATTTGATAAATGTAAAAAATTTAAAAAACATATATAATTATAATTTAGTTTTTTCTATTCATTCCCACCAATACAACGACTATGTGTTAACTATCATTTAAAATTATAATATTAATATATTATTTTTCAGTATAACTCAGCATTGTGTGCAATGTATGTTTTCAATGAAACTTATTGTTCTGTATCAGGTACACCATAAAACATAGCATCCCATTTAAAGAAAAATTATTATCTAATTCAAAAATAATAATAAATATCAAAAGGTTATATTCTTTATTTACCTGGGATGTTACATCCTTCCCCCCTTTTGGTAATTGCGTCCTCACAATTTAAAAATTGGGCTTGGAAACTTTATTGAATGTTCTACATAGGAACTAAAGTCAACAAAAAATATCAATTTAAAAGAAATAAAGATAAATACAAAGGTCACATAAGATCTCCATACTACGATTCCATGTAGAAAAACATGGATATTGAAGAGAAACAAACCACCATGGTTTCGTGGAGAGTGGTACAAAACAAGATTAGAAAAAATTTAACCACATGAAAATCACATATTTTTGATGGGTTAAACGGTTATTGGTTTCCTAGTAAGAAAATTAAACGAACAATGTTTTTGTATTTAAGTTCCTTTTTATAAAGTTGAGGAATTTTATTAATAACTAGACTATGATCTAAATGAAATATTCTTACTCATCAGGTACAGTTTCATCCTTTAATAAAACTAGTACTCTCCTGGGCTATTTCACGGTGTCATCGATTAATGGCTATTATTTTAATAGGAGAATAATATTTATAAAAGTTGAGAAGAAACCGTATTTTGACTAAAATTTAATTATAAATTAATTGTGTGAGATAATGTAATAAGAGTGCATAAAATATGAAGAAATCATTAAAATACTTGACAAAAAAATGATATAGTAAAAGTGTAAGAATTTTTCAATTTTGACGAAGAAGATTAGAAATCATGAACAATTTCATTCACAATTACTATATTGCGGTCACTGAAATAAAAAGTGAAAGAGAAATAAAAAATAAGACAATTTTTGAAATAATAAAAGTAAGAAATGTGAAAATTAATAGAATAATAATAAATTTAATGACATTGATTTTCAAGAAAAAAGAAAACTGAGTGAAACATTTCATCATGTATATGGAACAATATGGAAAAAGGGACGTCTCGATCACATTAAAATATGAAAAAAAAGATGCAATTGACTAAAATAAATAGATAAAGATAGAGAGTTGACAACCACTTTATATTACATGACAACATGAAATTGAATCAAAAAAATAAATAAAGACAAAATGATGTATTGTATACAATTTGATACATAATATTATGACTGAAATGGTAATATTAATCGTAATATTGAATATATTTCAAACTCAAATGATTGGTACATAATAATTGAATAAAAGATAGAGAAAGTGTTGAGAAAGGGAAAATCCACACTTGTTTCCAGTGAAGGGTAACTATAACATTGTAATTCAAAAAAAATGTTTTTCTATACTCTGCTCAATATTTTCCCTCAACCTTGCTAGCTTCTCATACTGGTGGCCTCTAAATTACGCTCATAGTGGTGGCTTTTAAATCAGCGGATACCTTGGACATGTGATAGGGTAATTGTAACTGTGGAAGAATAGCTAAGTAGGAAGAGGCCTCCTGGGCAGGAGCTAGAGAAGAGGTCGCCTTCATCTTCATGGAGGATAAGTCCAATGGTGAAACTAAACCAGATCCATCCAGCGAATCTCATGGGCCCCAGTGTTTGAGAATAAAATCTTCTAAGAAATACAGAGAGGGCTGTAATGGATTTAGGGGAGAGAACCACCTTCTTCTCCACCTCATACCATTTCCTTAATTCTGATGACTTCTCCTGCAAACCGAAGGGGAATTACCCTTACAACGGCAAAATGAAAAATACCTTGGAGGCAACAAGAATACAAGGGTGTGGCTCCAGGAATAGTATTCTTGAACATTGAGCATGATCAGGCCTAGAAGGGGCTGAGAGATGTCCATCTCGACAGAAATCCATGCCCCAATTGTCTCTTCCAACTGAAGGTTTTGGTTTTCCCCACATAGAAAGACCACCAATGAATTACCGATTGTGTGATGAAATAATACATTGTGAAAGGGGAGAGGAATCCTTGGATGGATGATTGACACTGCAGTAGAGAGAGATTACTACCCTTGTTGAATTAGTCATATCCCTCCTACATGAAAATAAAATCAAGATTAGTATTGAACTTGACTGCATAAATACACACATCAAATAGATAAGTCGATATAATCTACACATAATAGTCACCTTCAACTACATGATCATCTTTATGTCAGCATACAACATATGAATTAATTTTTCACTACCATTAAATCAAATCCCATTCATTACATGAAAATAGAGTAAAGATGATACGAAAAGGAAAAGTATTTGCTAAACCTGTTTATGTAAATCATTATACAAAAAATGAGTGTAATGTAATTTATATGTGTGTATAAAAAAGTGTAAATTATATAGTAATGTATACTGTTGAAGTGTGAGGAACATTCATTATTTCTAACATTTGTTTATATGATTGGAATGTAGTTTTAAACATTCATTATTTCTAACATTTCATTGTTGCTCACATAAATAAATATAGTACAATTAATAACATGCATCTAGCGTTGTATCCTCTTCTTGAGGTCATAATACCTAGGAGACTGAGACAGCATCTACTACAATAGATATTTCATAATAATTAAAAGTAACTTATAAAAAAAGTTAATGCATGGGCGAATATACCGAATATAGAAAAAATAGTGTTTTGGAAACACCTATGAAAATCCCAAGAACAACCCACCTAGTAGGTGTAACAAGGTACTTTGATTTTCTGTAGATTGGAACCCAAAATAAAGAAAACAAAAAATCATCTCATGATGGTTTCCTTATTTCAATTACTAACCTATAAATGAACGCATGTTTGTTATGAGTCTTCCATCATATTATTAGTTTACTGGTTTGACCGGAGAATGTACTACATTATGGTTGAGAATATTCCATATAAGGAACCTTTTCATTAATTAATGTTCTAAACTTCTATTTTAAAAGATGAAACCACACTTAAATGTAAATAGAAGAACCCACACTCTAATTTGACATGTTGTTTTTTAGAAATGGGAACATAAAATCACAGATGGGTAAAATAAGGTAATAGGAAGAAGTAAATGAGGAATAAATGTTGCTAGCGGTGAATGAAGATAAATAACGAAAAGAAAATAAAATCAAAATATGAAATTATAAATTGTCCCCTTACCTTGGATTGGAGATGTTCTTGACATTCTTCATCCAGTCAAGAAGCATCTAAAATCAAATGTAGTGAAATTTGATTTAGTCAAGAAGAATGCTTATTAAAAATATGGATAATTAGTTTAACTAGAAACATACATAATATTCAAGAATATTTGAATTATGTTATACAGGAAAAAAATAATAATTTAGCTAATGAGTAATCTGTTTTAATGGAAATGTACATTAAATTTCATTAATTGGGAAATGTAATTTACTAAAAAAAATAGTGGCCATTTCTAGAACGGTAAATCATTTCAAGTGGAGACAAAACTGTGAAATCATAATATGGGAAAACTAAATTATTGGGAATCATTATTACATATTAGATCATGGATTAGCTTTTTTAATGTATATAAATTTCCTATCAAGTGGAGAAATTATTAAACAAAAAAATTAATTTCATTAAACAGAAGTTATTCAGTATAAATTGTAAAACATAAATTGTTAAACAAAAATTATTGAACAGAAATAATTAAACAATATTTAATAAAACAAATAATCATATGTTTTAAACAAATAACCAAATGTTTTAATGTTTATAATTTAATTAAACACATATTATTATATAGAAATTAATCATAATTTATTAAACATAAATTAAACACATATTATTATACATAATAACCATCCGTTTTAATGTATATAATTTTCCCATCAGGTCGAGAAATTATTAAACAGTTTTTATTTAAACAAATAAGAATATATTTTTAAAAAATAACAATCTATTTTTAAAACAATTACTATCTATCTTAATGTATATAATTTCATTAAATGGGAACTATTAAATAGAAATTAATAAACAGGACATGGATTATCTGTTTTATAATTTTAAAATTTCATTACAGTGTATTAGTAATGTATATAAAAAGTATAAATAATAGTGGAGAAATCATTTGTAATAGTCCATTTGAAACTTACAGATTTCCAAAAATGTGTTCCCAGAATGGATAAGTACTACAAGAGAAACTTGTAGTCGACATTGTTTGTGTTTTTTTGATGATATCCTTTATTGAAATAATAAGATCTATGGCATCAGTGGATGGTGGTGTGGAGTCACAAGATAGTGATACATTGTGTCTAACTGCATCATCATCATCGAAGTCAGTCAACATATTTATCTACAAGTGAAAGAAACTATTAACTGAATCAAAATAAAACCACCCACTTCTCAATTGATAACCTTTATAATGATAAATCACAGTCCTTAAACTGAGAGATGAGAACTTACTTCATGATTATATTATTCAATTCATAGTCTCGTAAGCATAAAATATATGTTGTCATATAACACATAGAAAATGATGGAACATACTTACCAGAAACCGTGATGGATGGAAGGTCATGTTAAAGTGATGACAAACTGTTATCTTCCATATAATCATTTCATCAGTAAAATATTCTAAATATGCATGCATATTCTTATGTCACACATGTAGTCTTAGAAGATAAGATGTAATTTAAAAAACATGTGCACAAAAATGGATTGGAATTATTATAGTTAATATAGGTACAAAACCTAGATAGGATGGAGAGATAAAGAACAGATTGATTGGATTAAAAGAATACTAAGCCATGTTAATTGATTTTCAAGTACTCTATATGAATATCATTATACTGTAATTAACAATTTTATGAAACATGAACATATCAATTAAGTAATGTCATCAATAAATTAAGGGGATGAAAAGCATAAATAATTAAAGAGTATTTAATGAATCTATTTACCATAGTTCATTCTATTTCCAATGATCATTGACACGTTTAGATAGGGCAGGTGATATAGAAATGAAATTTGAGACCATTCCTTGTTTGGTTCAAAATGGAACATGAAAACAATGTATTCCAAAAATGACCAGAAAAATAAATATAAATGGAAGCATAGTGATAACTGACATTCAAGAAAATAGAAATAAATAAAAAGGACCACTTATCAGTGATTTCATTTTTTCTTGACTTCATGAAATGTGATTGAAAAATAAAGAAAATCACATAATGAATTTTTAATATGAATTTGAAAATTAATTTCAATCATCAGTCTCAATCATAAAAAAATTATCATAGAGTTTTCACTTCAATGAAAAAATCATAATCTATTATACATGCTAAGAACCATAAAACACAAACAAAGAGACAACTTCAGATTAAGGATGCACCTCATGGGTGAAAATGTTACTACAAGTATATAGGTCACTTGGCACATAGAAAAAAAGTAATAATCAAATACTAGGACGACTTGAGATTGGAACATGGATTAGGGATGTAAAGAAAATATAGGATTCAAAATATTCCCATGGATTATATTTAAGGGAAAATGATGAGTTATAAGGTAAAACGTAGAACCTTTTTTAAACTAATAGACAACCCACATTGTTAAGCACAAAAAACATTATATAATAATTTTGGATAGCATTCAGATAAAAACACAATCCACAAAATAAAAAATAATAAATCAGGTGGTAAAATTCAATTATTCCATTACATGTAAACAATCAATTATGATAAGGGTGAATACCTATAGAAAGTACATTTGTTCCACAATTTCTTCAAGAATGAAAGCCTGAGGTTTTTCAAATACTATGACATTTCATAAAAATCAACAAATATCATGCTATGGGACAATGAACGCATGTATAAAGGATAGTTCATGACTCCAAATGGACAACAAGTTGCAGCTGGGAGGCTTACAACTTGCATCTATCTACTTCTTCTTCCTTAAAAATTCAGAGGACTGTTGTCACCTTCTCTTTGCCTACAACCATGCCAGGACGATCTAGAATCATAATGAATGTATGTTTTATTAAATGGTATATAAAAATTATTACATATGCTATGATGATATCAAATCATATCGAAGCTATGTTTCATTTCAAGCTACATATGAATGGTGACATGAATGCCTTAATAAAAAATGTGCTCAACATGGACATGAGCGATCAAGTTAAAAACCTCTTATGTAAATAATATTATTTCCACAAATGATCATATTTTAAAAAAAACATCTTGAGATTTTAGGGAGAAAATTTCCCTTCAAATATACTATTACTGGATATATGATGGATATCCATATTTCTACCACATTGATGTTAGGGTGAAAGATAAATTCAATAGAGGTCCTTATTATCACAAAAAATATTTGGGTAAGTGGTATACCTGGGATCTCTAAGAAACCCAGCTATATGGATGCCTCATATATCAATGAGAACATTGATGGTGCTTCATCAGGAACTCCTGACCCTACAACTTTTTATACATAGATAATAATGATTCATGTAGTACTGTATCATATCTAAATGAATATATTGCAATGACGAACTCTATAGGTTTTTCTACATAGATAATAATGATTCAAGTAGGTGGTTTTGATTCGGTGTATAAAAGTGTGCCATCTTGGGGTCTACGGATTCAGCCTACTGAGAGTTTCCAGCCACGGTTAGTTCGAAAATGCTCTCGACCTATATACCAAGAAATAATAATCAGATCCTGGAAAATTAATGATGCAACATGTGATCAATATTATGTTCAAATATGGAATATGAAGAAACTAATCCTTTTCCACTGGTAAATTGAAAACGATGACATTTCCATTGTAGAAAATTGTTTAGGGAGCAGTTTCTGATACGCTTTCTGTCGGATGCTTGAAAATTAGAAAGCGAGAACTATTTCACAGAAATAGATTTCATGAGAAAGACGAGTAGTGACTTATTATTAAAATAATTTCCAAACACAAAATGAATATACAAATGTGTTGAGGAAAAGAGATTCCAGTACCCCGGGATTGGATTTAAGAAGGGAAAAACAAAGAACCAATGTGCATCCCCACTTGGAGGGGAGGACACCAGGTGTGATTAGTTTGAGGCATCTCCCATAGAACCCGAGGCGATGACTATACATAGAATATCAGGATCGATATTCAAATCTATTCTCGAAATTCCTACATGAATATTCAAATCAAAATACACATTGATTTAGTATAAAAACAAAACAAAAACATATACACAACTTCGGAATATGGATTGAAGAGGACGAACCACAATATTTTCTCTGGCAATCAAAATTCTTCTACAAGCGGGTCCGGCTGGATTTTGTATTTTTCAGATGATCTGAAGGGGGTGCATGCAGAGGTATACCTGTGGATGTAGGGTGTGGTCTATGGTAACCCTAGGTCGAGTTGAGGTGTATCGCGAGTGGGAAGAGAGTCGGGAGGGATATCATGTTGCGGTACTAGGAGAGGGTGAAGCCTGAAGAGGCGGAGGAGCAAAAGGTGTTCGGAGGCTGAGGAGCTAAAGTTAGTAGGATGCAGAGGCAGAGGAAAATCATGCAGAGGTGTAGTGGATGAAGGAGGAGCATGTGGAAACAAAGGAGGTTCACATAGAGGTTAAATCCAAGCACACAGAGGTAGAGGAGCTGACGACGGAGCTCTCAAAGGCAGAGGCTTATGTTCTGTAGGAACCCCTGTTTGAGGGGAGGGTGTATCGCGACTGGTAGTTGGAGGAAAAAAGAGGAGAGGGATTCATGGGAGTCAAGGGCATGATCTCGCGAGGTCGCGATGTGTGATACTAAGCGGGAGCGGGAGCGGGAGGTGGTGAATTACAATGAAACCACGTGGTGGAGTAATTGTGGAATGCCATGTATGGAAAAAATGATGTGGAGGAATGTGACTTTGACACATGAAAGCTAGAAACCCAGGATTAGTATAAATATTCATTCTAACACAAACTCATCTTTTGTCCCAATAGTAAGTATTGAACATGACTTGGTCACACTAGACATTCAAGAATAAAATTCTAGAGTATCAAAAAATCAACAAAAGATGAACTATATATTTCCCTTATATATAGACATCAACCAAAACCAAAATCAGTTAGTACAAGATCAAATAGTCCCAAAAATAATAATACATTATAAAAAAATACTACCCTTAATCTCCCAAATTCAAAAAATAGACCCCAAAGTTCTAGAAATACCATTCAATATTCAATTTTCCTTCAAATTCTTCAAAATAATTCAAACTATGATCGAATCCCAAAACTCATAATGATTAATTCACATAGTTTTCCACTGTATATCTTATCATTTATCTCTAAAAACATCTAATACTCTTAATGTCTCATACTGAAGTGAAATTAACCAAAACACATATTCCCTATTATAGATTAATTATTTCTATAAATAACCCAAATCACCGTATGTGCACAATAAAAACATAGATTCTTGCAAAATAAAATTTCAACCACTGCTCCACTAATTAAATCCCTTATTATTCTATTTCCCTTAACCATATAATGTTTCCAAAAGTTAAATCATCTTCTAAAATAACCATTATCAGATAATCACCAAATCATTTTTCAATATTAAGGATATCCATTTGATAAAACATAATTTCCAAAAAGAAACATTTTCAAGATCCATAAAATGTTTAACATAAAAGAATAAGTCATGCTAATGAGGTACTTCACACAAGATAGTGCTAGGAAATCCACCCTTATCACCCTTCGGTGGTGGGATTTATTCATGCATCCTTTCCAGATGCGACGTGTTGTCACCAATCTTACAGGTTTTCTTTTTTTACAAAACTCAATAATAATCGTAACAAGTTTTAATGTAAAATTTTTATTATACATTTCATTTTCATTACAATACATTAAGACCACTACGTCTTATATATTTTCATTTTGTTCACCTCCAAATGGTAAAATAAAACTATTCTGAATAGATGGATCATTATACCTTGATAATGCTGCCTATATGGTTTCATCATTATATTGTTCACGTAGGTAAATGGTCCATGCATTGAAATAATGATATAAATATCCTTAAAATAATTTTCTTCCTTTATTCAAATATACCTAGTACAACTTGGGTCATATGGGAGTTCGAATAAAATTATTTTTTGAAATAAATCATGTATGACATATAATTTCAAAAAATCTGATAAAACATGATTTTTATAAAAAATTCGTATTGAATTTGAGTTGAAACATTTAATAAATGGTCCTTTTAAAATACCATAAGTATGTGTTAGGATAGTATATAATAGAAGAAAATATAAATAGGGTACACAAGGGTCTTCTTCTTCAGCATCGTTTTCAAAATCATAATATTCTTTAAAATGTAGTGATAAGGGAAAATTTTTAAAAATGCCTTGTTAGGATTCACCTTTCTTGAAAAAAAGAGAATATTGAGAATGTAGGATTTGATTAAATAAAACCCCTGATCCATAATGATATCATGGTATAGTGGAGTTGTTTGATATCTCAAAAAACTAATTGTAAGTGATTTGTATGCTAAAAAAAGATTCATAATCATCTGAACATGACATTGCAATAGTTATTGAAAGCATGTCATCAGGAAGAGATAGGGATGTTGTTTGAGATCCGCCCCCTTCCATTTTTATCTGACATTCTTTGATATGAAAAATTTATTAATCAAGGATTTAACTAAAATAATAATAAAATTGACTAACCATGTGTTTAACTAAAACTACGATTCCCTAATGTTTTCTAAATCTACCTTTGATACCAACTATAATGACCAAGCCTTAAAACATAACATAATCTTGAATTAAAAAACAATTCACATTGTGGATATTTTTAGGTTTAGATTTATATAGAATTGGGCCATAACTATTGTATATCATCTTGAAAAATACATGTAATCACCACTACTAAGTATCCATTTTTTCATAAAATAAATACAATTGAAAAGAAACATGTCTACTTCCATGTTTTAGACAACATGATATTTCCGTAATCCTGTTCTTTACACTGTTCATCTATAAGTCCAGTGGAAAACAATTCAAAAACATGGGATGAGCATAAAAATCTCAGAAAGGTTTTCCAAATAAGTAAAGGAAGCATTAACCTATCTATAAATACAAATTAGTGAAACTATACTTTTCAATCGTATCATACGTCGTGAAATCATAAGAATTATGATTAAAATATAGAAATTATAAATCATAAAGGAAACTTATGGAATCTATATCATACACACATTGTAGAAATCCCAGATACATAGGGAGTTCTGTTGGAATATCTATCAAAGTATATTCCCTAAATATATTAGGATAAACTTTAATGTTTACATCTTTCACGTTACCGAATGCATTAGAGAGCTATCCCGGGCTCACCCGCCCTAGGTTTATCACAGAACTAGCCATATACGTAAACAATTACCAATAACCATAACATATTTATAACACAAAAACAAGCATAAAATAAAGATAAAATTCTCACATTGTAATCGCAATATATCATTTCAAGATAATAACATAATCAATGTTTTATCAAACCATTTTCAAAAACCATTTAAAACATTAAATAAAGTGATTTTTGAATCAAAGTGCCCCATACCAATTTTGAATATTTTTGATGAATCGTCATTTGAATACATTAATGTCCATTTAAATAAAACCTAAAAACCATTTTGAAAAACTTTACATTAATTAGAAATATTTAAAAGAATAAATATTTAAAACAATAATTTTGTTATGGAGTTATTAACCAAATGAAAGGTGCATGAATAAAATTAATTGAGGATTAAAATTTAATCAAAACATAATAATATCATAAGAATAAATGGATTCATGATATAATATTCCAAAGGATAGTATATACTCTATATAAAAGTGAATTGGTTCATAACAACAATGAAGTCCCAATGGAATGTAAATTGAGACGAAATCGTTTATAAAGATGGTATCATTAGATTAAGAATAAATAAATTACATAACTATGTGTGACAAATATTAATACACTAAATATTATTGGATATTCAGTGTAAAACAATTGATGTTCATTGAAACATATTTATAGCACTACATAATCAACAATTAGATGATTAACCTAAATAATTGAAATTGGGTTTAAGAAAATCCCTTACAGAAATTAGACATCCTAATGACATCACATTAAAATTTAGAGAATTAAATTATGAGAGAGAAAAGGGTATCTCAACACATGGAAATAAAATTTACAGTAATACGGATATAGACACATATCCCCCCATTAGATGTAAATACACATATAGTAAATTATATCTCCCAAATAATAAAATCATGGTCTTTACATACACCACACAAAATGAAATACTGGAAAATATAACATGAATCTCACAGGAATAAAGAGTGAGATGAAACCCTCTTACCACATCGTAATCAATCAAGTCATATAAAATAAGTTAATTACCACCAAATTAATCATATAATAACATGAATATAAATAGAATAATGATAATATATATCAAAGGGATTTAAAAAAGACACCAAATTCAATAAATAAGTGGTAAAAAATGGAAATCACATGTAATAAAAAGTGAGATATGAAACCCCTTGCCTATTGTCTGACTTGACCCGTTCATTCTATAAAATCCAAAATAAAAAGCTAAAGTTAATTTCTACTTTATTATGATCTTATTTCAAGTTTATTATTCCTTTTATACCAATTATTACTTTGTTATAAACATTTTTCAATCATTTAAGTTAATAATGGTCTTTTTGTCGATATTTAGTACTTGAGTCAAAAAATTAACTTCTTGTAATTAAAAGTTTTTCATGTGGTAATAATTCCATTATCTACATAATTATATTCTTGATTTAGATAAAATATATATCATATTATATCCATTATATTTATATATTTATAATATTACATAACATTTGGATATAAGAAATGAAATGCACCGTTCATGGAGACGGTAAGTCGTACGTACACATGAACACTACTTTCATTTTTATTTGATAATTAATGGAATGAAAAAATAATGATACATAGGTATATTATAATTATATTATAATATAATATGATATATAAGTTACATAATTTCATTAAACCCATCCTTTACAAAATCCATGTATTTCATGAACGAATCATGTCACCTTGAGGTGGTAGTAGTCTACACTTCCTCAAATGAAATTATCGAATTTACGCATATTGGAAATCATAAATGTATGTTAGTAAAACAAATAGCAGAAGTAGGGAGAAAAAATTAAAAAAATATCATATATTAATATAGTTCCATCATAATGGCCACCATGAGGGGTAGTATAAGATAATTGAACAATCATCGTTTCGTGAGGCAGTAGTTCCCTATCCACGGAATCAGTACGTTCTTTTCCCATTAGATAGAGGTGTGTGTAAGTGTAGTTAGAATACGTCTCATAATAGAAACCTAGTATATTTATGATACTTTTGTTGTTTTAAAATAAATGGATAAAAAGGGTTTATGGGGTTGGAGAAGTAAAATAAAACAAAATAACATAAGAGAAGCCGTTTCCTTTAAATCATGTATCTCCCTTTGATATGAACCAAAAAAATTAATTAAATTTCATTCTTCCTTGGAGAAGGATTCTATTAGAGTATAGAGATATATGGGGATTAATTATGCAGATTTTGGATGATCCAAGGGGCTTGATAAGTGTGAGGAATGTGTTAGAAGTGAGGGGTTTCTATAAGCCGGAGGAGGAGCTATTTAAGAAAGTTTAAAAATATTATTTTATTATATAATGATATTCAGTTTATGAATTCCCAAAACTCTTTAATGTCATACATAAGATGGATAATGTTATAAATAAAATCTTCCAGTAAGAATTGGACATGTTTTGGATATTTTTCTAATCTTTATAATCTTATTTACTTAAATAATTCATTAATGAGATAAACATTGCATCATAATTGTTTCATAAATAATTCCATTTATATGAAGTCCAGAAATTATAAACAAATACAACGATTTAGGAAATAATTTTAGATTTTAAATGATTATTTATAATCTAAGTTATAACTTATATAACCTTATGTAAAAATTGATTTACTAAAAGATATATGTTTATGTCATTTTTGTCTTTACATTAATTAATTAATATAAAGTGTCATTATCACTTCCAAGTGGCTCTATGGGGTCCCAAAATGAACCCAATAATTCCCATGGTCGGAAATGTACCAACCAATAAGATTATGACACATTTTAGAGTAATTTAATATTATTATAATAAAATTTTTCTACCCTTATTTACTAGATTTACCCTTTAACCATGGTAAATAATGTTTTTACTGACGTAAATATTCATAATGTCTAAAAATAAAAGATATCTATTTACATAATTTGGACCACGTTGTTCTAAATGTTGAATCCCATTTTCAAAATTCAAAATATAGAAGTAGTAGAAATTAATATAAAATCAAATTCCCCCTGTCAAAACAAAAAGAATGTCTTTATGAAATAATAACTTACAAATGATTGGCACCTATTATATACAATTTCTAAGTGAAATTACTTACAAGTACCAAAATTGGATTAAATGGTAATATAAAAATATATTTATATTTTAAAACCAATTAAAATGATTATCTACCCATATAAATATATTATATTAAAAGGTAGTTTTGAATTTATAATATAGTAATTTTCACTATTCATTAAAAATGAATTTTCATAGAAAAATACCAAAAAATTACCCAAATTAATTTTTGATATCTCTATTCAATAGAATAATATTATTGTGTCAAATATAACATATAAAAGTGACCAAAACTAGATTTATTGAGGGTTCTGCATCAAAAGGTGTTAAATCGACCTTTTAATGAATATTAGAGTATTTATGCTTAAAAATAGGTTCATTCACATTATTAGCCTCAAAAATTTATTTGATAAATGTAAAAAATTTAACAACATATATATTCATATATTTAGTTATTTCTATTTATTCCTGCCAATACAATGTCTATGTATTAACTATCATTTAAAATAATAATATTATTATATTGTATTTCAGTATAACTCAACATTGTGTGCAACATATGTTTTCAATGAAACATATTGTTGCGTATCAGGTATTCCATCAAACATATCACCCTTTTAATGTAAAATTAATATGTAATTCACAAATATTAATAAATATGAAAATATTAAATTCTTTATTTACATGCGATGTTAAAGTATCATTTAGTTTTAATTCTTTTAATATGATAAAGAAATGAAAGTTGTGTTCATGTGTATGTACGGCCTACCGTCCTCATGAATTGTGAATTTCATTTATTATCTCCAAATATTATGGATATTATAAATACATATATACTAGATAAATATTATATATAAATCATTAATAACACTCTGGATATGATGGACTTTTGACCTCATGGACAATTTACATAAAACATGTTCATTTTTGACTCAGGTACTGAATATCGACAAACAGACTCATATGAACCTAAAAATTGTTTAATTTTTATAACATAATTATAAGTAATATAAAAGGAATAATAAACCTTAAAAATTTTCTCAATAAATTATAAATTAACCTATTTTTAATATTCATTAATAAAAATAATGAAAGTTCCCTGACAGATTCATGGTATGGGTATGTCTTAACCCAATTTACATTCTTTTGGTTAATTATTTACTTATTGATTATGTCATTCTATGATTATGTGAGAAATAAATTTTGATATTCAATCTTGTATTTATACTTTATTTATATATATTTATAGTGAATACATATAAATGATCCATTTTATTAGCAAAATGATCTTTTTAAGGGAAATATCAAACATAACATCCATTCTTTAGGTTTTATGAATACTACATTGATTATATTATGCAAAGATAATTTTTTGAATAAAAATTTATTTATTTATATTTTAATTTATAATTTTTGGTGTTGATATATTTTTTCTACACATATTCACCCCATTGATAAATTCTATCTTCATCAATACAAACATTGTAATGGAAATATTAACTCAATATCAAATTATTGTGTTAAATATCCATGTCATTGGTTCTGTTCTTTCAAAAATATGTGTGAGTTACCTATATTTTTTTACATTGAATATCCTCTTGTATTGGGTGCATTTATATTTTTTAGTTCTAATTATGTCATTTATTTATCCTTAATCTAATGATACGATCATTATAAAGGATTTCTCCTCAATTTAAATTCCCTTGAGACTTATTTTTTGTTATAAACCAAATAGCTTTTATATGTTGTATATAATTCCCTTTGAAATATTAAATCATGAATGATATTATTATCATTATATTATATGTTTTGTTTAAAGTTCATATTTAATAATTTTTATACAATTAATTTCTCATGTTGTAATCGAATATTTAACTAAAACATCATTTTGAATGTTTTAATGATTTCTTCTTCTAAATATTTCTAATAAATGTCCAGTTTTTCAAAATGGTTTTAAGGATTTAGTTATTTGGATATTTCTGTTTTAAAATTTTAATTCATTAATTTCAATTATATGTTTCAAACTATTATTGGACACCTTGATTCAAATATATCTATATTAAATGTATTATATTGTTTTGGAAATGGATTGAATATTTCAAAATATTGAATTAATTTTCAATTATGGATAACTAAAATGATAATAATTTCAATGTTATATGGGTTTTTATTATGTAATGGTACATAGAAACTTGATGGGTGGTAATGTGACATACAATATATGTGTGGTTTTGTGAGAAACATAGGGTATATGGGCTCATGATAGATCTTTAATGTGTTGGGTAACCAGGCAGAGGTAAATGATAAAGTTTATCCTAAGATATTTTGGGAATACATTTTGATGGGTATTCAAAATGTAACTGTGCAGGTTACTCCCTATGTAGATGTGAAATGCACAATGTATGTATTATATAGATTCCACACATAACATTTTTATTATTATTTATATGATGATTTTTAAGAATCTTTTGATTATATGATGTAAGGTAAGAAGTTTATATTTTATGGGTGAAAAGTATGATTTTGTGAAAAAAATTTCATGGGTTTTAAATATTCAATGACTGAGAGTTTTATTCCATATTTTAGATTCCTTACTGATAATTTTATGCGCATCCCATTTTTTTGCGATATTTTTCATAGGGTATAAGGAAGGAGAAGAGAATGGATAAATTCAACAATATTTTTATAAAGAAAATCATTCTTGTTTTATTTAAGGAGTTTTATTATTGTGAAAATAATTTGATAATGTATATGTGTATAATTTTTAATTTTTGATATTTAATGTAATATGTATTTCCTAATTCTCGAAAACTATAAATTTGAAAAGATCATCGAATTGAAATAAAGTAAATTCTTAATCAAAGCACAATATTATGTAAGGTTTATGGTTAGGGCCTTATATATTCCATCCGAAACATCTATGTCAGAATAATCCAAACGCAATGTAATATAACAAGGATGTGTATCCCAATAAAATACCACACTAGTGTAAAAATTTGAAAGTTTATCAACTCTCACTTTGTTGGATTGAGGTTACCCTTCAATTCCAGATCTTTTTATAGTATAAAATACTCTTGGTATAGTAGATAAACATGCTTCTACTTCACCATGATCATCAAATTCTTGTGATTACACTTCCCCATGAACATCAACTAATTGTGTGTATACTTCAGCACCAGCTTTGGGAGGTTCTACAATCTTTACCTATGCCACAACACCAAAAGGTTCTGCCTTAGCATCTTGATCCTCTCGAGGATGATCTAAACTAACATAACATCCAAAACATTCCTACTCCGCTTCATCATCTCAATAATATCCATTTTTATGAATAGATTCATCATCCTCTTCCTCACTGCCATTTCCTTCAGCATCAGTATCCATTTCCTTTTCCTCGATACATTCTTCCTCATATCCAGTTTCCTCATCTAAACCATTAGATTGACATTGTAATCGACACTACCTATTTCCTCCATCTCATCATCATCCCCCTGAGCTAGAATAGGTTCTTTGGAATGTAGAGATAAAGGTGGACTCAAAGGTCCAAATTTAATTCCATTAGGATATTAAAAAATATTAGGGCCACTCATTCCATCTATATAGGACTAATATCATTTATTAGTTTTATCCACTTCCTCTTCACCAAAATTGAATACATTAACAATTAGTGTTAGAATAGGATCATCTAAATCTTTTGGCCTAGATGGATGGTCAACTAGATTTAAATTATTGTTTAGTTTTTCATCATCTCTAACCCACTCCATCTTCTAGATATTCTAATTTATTCTCATTCTCTTATAAGTATCCTTAATTAGGCTGATAAAACTATATTAAGAGATGGTTTCTTCATGTTCACTAACACATCCATTTTATTCATAAATGGAATACATAATACTGGTTTAAATAAAAGATTTTTCTTACAATAAAGATTTACCATCTCACATATATTGAATATCAAATAACTACATAGGTTTACCTGATGTCCTTTATTTATAAAATATAGAAGATACACGTCTTGATACTTGATTGAAGAAAAGTACCCTTATTTGGGGCACAACATGTGTTTGAGGAACATGAATAACAACTGGCTTTCACCATCCAACTCAATATAAATTGGACTTCTATGCTTTGAATTACCAGTTACCAAACCCAAGGTTGTCTCATTGAAAAATAAATAACAATTGGTAGGGGTTCTCCCAAAATATTCATCATAGGTCCCTTCATGAGGTACCTTCAAACATTCTTCCACCCCCTCAAGAAAATGATACATTTATTCTATTCACCATAGATATAATCCAATATGTCTCACTACCTTCCAGAATAAACTCAGCATAAAGATAAAATTTATATACCAATCTAGGTTAACAAGTTTATTCATTATTTGTGAACCATTACACCATCCTTGCATCTTCAATACATTTAACAAGAGAGACTAACTTCACAATAACCATTATGAGTCCAATTATCTCTTAGGTGTTTACACATGGTTTTCAAGTCCTGTGTGAGTATGATAAGAATTTCTTGATTCTCCTTTCTCTATCTTCCTATGTTATAACCCATCTCTAGATCCTTCTAAGAAGTGTTTTACTCCAACCATCTCAAAGATTTGGTCGATTATACGAATGTGAAAGGGATTACGTTAATGAGATTTTAGGTATAAGAGTGATATAGTGGAAGATATAGAGTAAAAGTAAGTAGGATAAACATGTTTTTATCATTTAGGGTTTTATAAGATGTAAATCAGGTAATCTATGTCAAATTAAAAGAAATAAGTAAAATAACATCATTTTGAAAAAGAATAAAAATATTTGGAGGGCTCTATCAGTTAGTGGACATCGATAAGACATCATGGATGTCAGTAAGATAGTATCAGAGTGACACTATCAACATGACATTTTCGGTGTTAGTATGACATTTTTGGTGTCAACATGACATTGTCAGAATGAAATTTTTGTTGTGAAATTTACATTTTCAGCATGACACTATCGGTGCTGTCACAAGAATTTTATCCTGACACTATTGGTGTTGGCTAAAAATGTACTTTTTCTTATTGGTGAGACATCCAAACTATGTTTTAATTATGAGTGATTGACATGAGGTCCATAAAAATTAATAATCCCTAATTCATGGCGAATGTAACTCTTTCTCTTAGAGTTTAATAAATTAGTAAATATATTTTAAATATGATGTTTTGTGCCAATATATTCCATAGTTATATAGCCATTTATATAATGATCTCTCAAAAAGATATTTCTTCCATCTATATATTATTTATAGAGTGTTAAACATGATTTTTGGATATGTTAATATCACTTATATTGTCACAGTTTATAGGGACCTGTAAAAATGCATACTATAATCAAGAAAATAGTGTTTCATCCCAAAAATATGATCACAACAACAACCAGTAGCTACGTATTCCTCCTCATTAGTATATAATGGAATATAAATTTTCTTTTTACTACACCATGATACTAGATACTTTCCCAAAATTGTGACAGGTTCCAATGGTTCTTTTTCTATATTACTTACAACCACCAAAATCAACATATAAATAACTATTTATATCATATACCTATCTTATAGGGTAGAATAATCCAATGTTGGTAGTATACTTTAGGTATTTGAAAATTCTATTAACATCATTTAAATGAGATTCTCAGGGTTTCCCTGCAAAAAGAGAACACATACATACAGTAAAAATAATATTAAGATGGATGGAATTAACGTAATGTTGAATTCCAATAATCCCTCTCTAATTTGTTTTATCAACCGATTTATTATTTACTTGAATGCCCAAATTATAGGAGGTACACATTGGTGTATCAATACTTATTGAACTATCAAGTAATAACCTTTTTAATGATTCATTATTATATTTACATTGATTTAAAATAACAACTTATTTATTTTGAATGATTTTAAATCCATGAAAGAATTAATGTTCACCAGTTAAACTTTTTTCAAATTCACTTTCAATCATTCTAAAAAATAAATACATAGAGAATTCTTTGAAGATCCAAAAATAAGGGCATCAATATATAAATGAAATAAAAAACCTTATAAATTGTTTTAATATAGAGAGTTAGACCAGTTATACATTTTGTAATCCATTGAGAATTTAAAAAAGTATTTTTCCTATCATACCAAGCTATTATAACTTAGTTTTAACCATATAGAGCATTTGTTAACCTAAAAAATTATTTGGAAAAAACAGGTTTGTAAATCCATGGGTTGTTCAACAAAGAAATAAGCAATTTTATACCCATTTATGAATGAGATTTTATCATTCATTTGATATAGTTTAAAATGGATATGAGCTTCATATTATAGACGTATTATAATATAATCATGTATAGAGACCGGTGAAAATATTTCTTTAATGTAAATTTCATCCTCATAACTATATCCTCATGTAATTATTGTGTGATTATTTCATTTTATGTTTCTTCATTTGTCTACTTTGTTTCTAAAGAGACACTTTGTTCTTATGGACTTGTGTTTATAGGTCGATCCAATATTTACCAATATTTATTTCTATCAAAATGATTCAACTATTATTTCATTGATATCATACAAAATTCAACATTGATTTCATCATTAATTTTTTATGTTCATGTTGTGACAAGAAGTCTTGATGTTCAAATGGGTTCCTAAGAGAACTTCTAGTCTACGTCCCTTTATCTAATTATCCAACTACATCATCTATGTGATGGTTATTCTGGGTTATAATAGATCTTTAATAGAAAGGATTAGTTATTTTAGGATCATCCATAAATTCAGGTTCACTATGGTCGGAGTCTAATTATTTTCCAGAACTGGATAATTTTTCCGTTTAATTACAATAGGAATCAGTGGGTCAAGAATTTATCTCAAGATTTGGCAGATCATCCAAAATATTATCTAGAAGGGTTTTCAGATAAATTGGATCTTTTTCATCAAATTTAACATATAGAGATTCATCCACATATTTTTTTCTTTTACTAAAAACTCAATATGAATTATTTGAGGTTTAGTAATCTAGGAAAATACCTTCATCACATATGGATGAAAATTTGTCAAAATTGTCCTTTGTATTGAAATAAAAACCTCGTAATAAATTATTTAATTATATAACTTTTGGTTTCCTATTGTTACATAGCTCATAGGGAGTATTATTAAAAATTATTCTAATTAATACTCTATTAATAATATAAACATATGTATTCATAGCGTCAACACCGAAATAAATTGGTTCCTCATATTCATTAGGCATAGTCTAGGGTATTTCATGTATGGTTCTATTCATTTTTTCTACAACTAAATTCTATAGGGGGTGTCCTAGGAGAAGAATACTTATGACTAAATATATTTTTTGATAAAAAAGATTCAATCTCTTGGTTCTTAAACTCATGTCCCCCATCACTTTTAATGTATTTAATTCTAATACAACTTGGTTCTCAACAAATCGAGCAAGTATTCTTATTTAAGAACAAGAATTACTCCGATGATCAAAAAATAAGGTTCATGTATACATAGAGAAGTCACCTACAAGAACATAGACATCATGATTCCCATTAAGACTTTAAACTCGAGGAGGTCCAAAAAATCCATGTGAACCAACTAAAGGGGTTGTGAAGATGAAATATCCATCCAACATTGATAATTTTTATTAAACGATAAAAAATGGCAGGTCCATTGCTTGAACACAGTCAAAAAGGTCTAAAATAATGCAAGCCGAAGTCATCAACATAGGCCAGGCTAACACACTCAGGGGGGAGAGAACCAATGTTGCTAAAAATCAGATGGCGGTTTCTAGGAGAAGCCCCTGACACCAAAAATTCAGAAACATTATTACCTTCTCTTAAAGTGTGTTTAAGACTAATATCATCATGAAGAAGCTCCTTGTAGTTGTGTAGCAGGCATGTGATAGCCCAGAGAGTGGTAGAGGTACCCTGAATAGATCTGAGGAGAGTCATGGAATCTGCTTCCACATACTGAATAAATTATCTAAGGGAACAACACACCTCCAACCCTAGGAGATAACGAAACATCATTCATTGGTTTGAATGATATATTTTTCCTTTTTGACAAGGACTTTCGTCTTTATAGTCTCAAAATTCTACTTTGGGTAGATCTCTGACTAACCCTTTCCATTCAAGATTTCTATGTGAGAGAGTTTTAATGTGAACAAATATTCTATGAAAAAAACATGATTTATTATGAACAAAACTTGAGCAACAAAACTTTTGAGAAACGAAAGAATCCATGTTCACAACATAAACATTCTTGCTTCTAAATACAATAAATACTAAAAAATTGAATTAAATACATTACATGTATTATTTGAAAATTTTATATTGGAACCATAATCACATAATTGATAGATTCTAAGCTGATTATACATTAAAACTTCAACAACAAGTAGTTTAGAAATTAAATATGAATTCGTAATATCAATTTGGAAAAGGCCAATTATTTATACATTAGCATTTTCATCAAATGAGACATGAACACAATCAATATTTATAATATTATTTAACATAAAGTAGTACCCTTTCATGTTTCATGAACACCCATTATCAATGTACCATAATATTTTATAGGTTCCCTTTATGCATGCTTCCTACAAAGACAATTATCACATGAAAAGTCATTGGTACTCAAACATTCTTTGGTCTAATAATATTTGTAGTGAATCCTTTGGTAACCCTTACATGCTTCATGGGATTCTTATAAATAGTTTGCAATGTATAGAAAAAATAAACTCTATTTGGTATGAAAAACTATAATAAGTAAAAGATTGTACACTTTTGGAACATGAATCAAAATCATCAAATCTACGTACAAACCCAAATTTTAATGATTTTGATACAAAATGTTTTTTAATAATTTTTCTTTATCATAGTAGACATCCTATAATTGTATCATTTTATGGTGAAACTTCTTACCAAGAATTTTATTATGAAATCCAATACCATTGGTAAACTTTTACATGTCCCTTTTTAAACTCTCATTTGATAATTTAATCCCAATATTTTCTTCAATCAATATAATTTTTTTAATTTCTATGTAGTAAGATGATATTTTATAAATGAAGTGATGGAATGTTCGTTTTCAAAACTCTATATTTATCTTTTAATTCATTGTATGTGTCTTCGGGAATTTTGATGTATACAAAAATTTCATCATTGGTCATGCTTTCATAATCAAATTCATATACATAATAGTATGAATTTTTTACAATAGATTCAAGGGTTACCAAAAAGTGTTTGTATTAAAACACATGTTGGCTTTGTTAACATTATCATCATGTGATGAATCTGACTCACTAGATCTATCCTCATATGCACTATAATTGGATTTCATTTCCATATTATAACTTTTACCTCCGTCCCCATATTTATTCTTATACATTAACATGGGATAGTCAAACTTTACATTTTCTATTGTCTTAAATTTATAATAGACTATCACATTTGAGTTATCACCTCTCTTCCAATCCTTTTTCTAGTTGATCTTGTATTCATACATTCCTTTGTAGATGAGATTCCTAATTAACTTCTTTTATTTTTATACATTTTTAATCCTTTGGGCTAAATGAGATACTTATTTATCAATATCATATGGCGATTCATCATTTCGTAAACTATTATAATGAGTCTGTGCCTTCTCCTTTTTCTTTATGTTTAGAAGCTGTGGTCATAAAATCCACTAACATTATCTTTGATTCATCATCATCTTCATATGTTTGAACAATCAATTCTTCCTCAAACATCATCAGTTCACCTATCAACTTCTTTATAGGGAACGTACTGATATCATATGATTATCTTACTAACATTGTGTTTCACTCTATCTATTTTGTAGACATATCAAAATTCACATTATTTTATTTTTATCAGTAAAACCATTTTTGAGAGATATCATAGTATTTAAAATGTCATGAAACAAGATATACCTATCAGAGATAGTTGCATCGGGATTCATTTTTATGTTATATTAATTAATAGTCTACGTCTTGAGTCTCATTTCCTTAACACTATTGATTCCTTCATCTAAAAAAACTATAGTATCACTAATTTCATGGTTTGTTTTACATGAATAAATCCTATTGAATTATTCATATCTTCAAAAAAATATAAGTAATTCATTTCTTAGAATTTATTGTTATAATACTACTTATTTGGGTCATCCAAAGTAATTTAGTCAGTACCATGAATCATATATTAATGAACAATGTAATAATATATTAAAAATTCAAAACTTTTTAAATTAATTTTCATTATAATTTTCCACTAATAATAATTAGGTCCATTGAAAAAAAGAGGTATGTTTGTTACATCACCTTAAAATAAATTATCCATTATAAATAATAAGTAGCACTCTTTTAATGAGATATAAACTATGAAGTAAAATAAATTTTGAGGTCATTGAATCATTACTAAAATCACAGTTGAAATTATTTCAACAAAACATTGGCATATTTTAAAATATATGATTGAAAACAATCCTTTAAAACCAAATGTTTTATGGAGTAGGACACTTAATAGGTGGTGAATTGAGGACCTATAAATATTTCTATTAACAAATATTATTTAGAAATTTACCCCAATATAAAATATAAATAACCCAGTTAACCAAAGTAGCATATTTATTGTTTTTTTGAATGTTCAATTAATTTCTCAAATGATTGATTAATTCTCAATTACAACAATATTAAAGATTTATATAACTTTTGAAAGTAAATTAGTAAATAAAAAATAGTTATAAACACTATCTAAGATTAACTATCAATGTAACATTAAATTTTCTAATGTATATGTGAAAATTAAAAAAATTAATAACAAAATAGATAAAAACAAATGGGATAGTCTCAAGTAGGGAACTATTCTTCTCCACATGGTGGTCACCTTCCACTAATAATATTATATTAAAAGGCATGGTTCACACCCTCGATCGGTGTTTTCAATAGCACACAATGATATCTAGGTCAACTAGATCTCTAACATAGTTATTTGTTAGAAAACATAAAACTAGGTCATATAGGGAGCTATTAAATAGTTATACATGGTTAAAAATACTGTAGAATAATTAGGGAGTGAGGATATCGTGTATCATCTATTTAATATTATGATACTACATTTTTTGTGACATAGACATAGACAATCCTTGAATGAAAAGTAGGAATGAACCCAAAATACCATAAATAATAATAATAAAATTTAGAATGATATCTGTGATTTGATTGATGCTTCTGGACTTCTTAGCTGTAAAATATGTGAATCATGGGTCCACTTCTGTAAATAGACACCAAAATAGTGTCATGGAAGAACTGTGTTCTGGTTTCTAGTGATTTGAGATTCTCTTAAATGGTTCTCTTCACTAGGGTTTATTTCTACATGGATGATGTAATTTTTTCTTCACCATGTATCCATTATTGATCTCAGTGGGAAAAAATGAGTGTTCTTATTTTATATGCTTTTCTCCATATTGTATGTTCTCCCTAAGTGATTACTGTGATTTTTTTCTCAGGTGACTTTTTATATATTACAATGGTCAAAAATAGGTATGATCCACATCATGAGGGATTACAAAAATGACATACTAGTCTCGGACAATTTCTAGAAAAGATAGAAAATGACAGTAATATAATAAATTGTTAAATGTTTCATAAATATGACTGTTAGAATTAATTTTGAATTTAAGAGTATAGAATATTATATAAGTGTGGATTAGTAGGTCATTCTATCGTTATGTTCTTTTGGCGATATGATGATGTGTTATTAGGGTAGATGTGTTAGTGAATCCTTCTATCGGTAGGTCCTACAACTGGTAGGTTTTTGTGTTAGTCTATTCTTATGTTGGTAAGTACATCTATTGGTAGGTCCTTATATTGGTACGTCCTTCTGTAACTACGTCCTTATATCGGTATGTCCTTTTGTCAGTAGATTCTTCTGTTGGTAGGTTGATGTGTCAGTAGGCCCTTCTGTTAGTTTTTCCAGTGTTGGTGAGTCTTTGTGTTGAGTTAGATGGTCTATCAGTAAGTTAGGCTATTTATAACTCATTAATGTATCAGTGACTCAAAATATCAGTAGATCATACTTCTGTTAGAAACTCATTCTTTTTTTTTGATTAAAATAAAATATCATTAATGAAGATGATCACCAGAAGTACATGTGCAAAGCCATGAAGGGAAATTGTCCATCCATAACTGGTTGGTAATGAATGGGCCGGAGGCCACAAGGTGATGGTCCATGTTGTTTCCTTCCCATTTGGTGATGGAGAAGGTGCATACTGAAAATCATTGGTGAAGTGAAATAATTATCTTAATAAAGAATCCAGAATACTAGAGTCCACCGTCGTTGTGATTAATACCATCGTTTACGTTAAGGTAATCAGACCACATGATTAAATCAACCCATCCACATTCTAAATTTAGCATCATAGCAGCATGGATGGTTTTGGCTTTAGCAACTGATTTTTCCCAGAATTCCTGATGCAGTTCATATTTAGCTGCAATGATTTTCCCTAGATGGTTTTGGGCAAGGAGGCTGAGGGTGACAATCCCATCCTTTGGAAGAGACATGTCCACGTTAATCTTAAGAATCCCTTTTGGTGGGGGATTCCAATGAACGGTATGGTAGGGGGGAACTCCCATCATAGAATCTCAATTGTGGCCTTTCCAACCCTCAATCCATGAAGTGGCCCGATCAATCCAGAATTCGGGGTTTCTGTGGGATGGGTGAAAAACAACATCGTTATGCTAGGCCCAAATAATCTAGGATAAAGTGAAAAGTTAAACAACATATGCCGAAGAGAGAGAGGAGAACCAATGCGTCAGAAGATCAAGTAGGATGGAGGCCAATGCCAGTGAAACAAATGAAGCCGAGCCCCATTTATTCTAAATATCCTTAGATCTCGGGTAGTGAATGATAGTATGCAAAGGAGTTTCTGGAATGTTTGGGGAGAAAGAAAAAAACATAACTGGCCATATGACTGTAAATGAGAAGGGTCATTGTTGGAATAGTGCCCGAATAGACCTGCCACCAGAAATGATTAATTTTTCGGGTGATGTTCAGCATCCAAATAGATTTCCATGGTCCCTTATCCCGGAAGACTGAGTGGGTGCCAAGAGAATTTCTGTTGCCGGATCTCACCGTGTAGGTTCCCGAGGTGTCATTGATACAATGGAGAGGGTTAGGGTCTGCATCTGGTACCCAAGGAATGCTGAGGATAAATATTTGATCTCTTTTGTTCAACCAACAAAGGATATTTTCCAAACACCACCCATGTCCCCGATTGGAAAGGTGGCAGCTGACAGTGGTGTCCTCAAGACCTGATTGGGCAGGGGATGTAGCCCGTAGACCATCCTTATCAATAATCCAAGGATCCGTCCATATTTTAATATATGAGTCAGTCCCAATCCTCCAGCCCAATCCTTTACTCAAGAACTTCTGGGCCCCCCAAATGCTTCTCCAGAGGAAGCTAGGACGGGGACCAAGGGAGGAAGAGTGAAAGTCCTTATGGGGAATGTACATAGCTCGGAGAACTCACATACACAGAGATGATGGACGGTAAATAAGGCGCCATACTTGCTTGGCCAGTAGTGCTTCATTGAAGAAATGGAGATTCCAGAACCCCATCCCTCCCTCTGATTTGGGTTCGCAATGATTGTCCCAAGCCATCCAGTGGGGTAGATTCGTACCATCATTCTTCCCCAACCAAAAATTGGCAATTTCTGTGTGGATCTAGTCACCGATGGTCGCCAGAAGCTTAAATAGGGACATAAAGTAGCTGGGGATAGATTGGATTACAACATTGATGAGGGTCTCTTTTCCATCATTAGAAATTCTTTTTGGGGTCCAGCCTTGAATTTTTTCTGAATCCTATACATAAGAGATGAAAATATTTTTTTTGGACTGGCCAATCACTATGGGAAGCCCGATATACTTCTGCTATTTATAAACCATATGGATGCCATCTGAAGTGAAATATGCATCCTTCTTAGAAAGAATCACCCATGCACTAAAAGATATTTCATATTTTCCATGATTAATTGATTGGCTAGACTCCCTCTCATACTGGTGGATCGCCTGACAGATCAATAAGAATTCATTAATTGTTGCTTTAGAAAAAAGGAGGCAGCCCTCAGGGAAGAACAGATGCGACACTGGAGGGATAACACGGCTAACCTTTTCCCCATGAATTGACTTAGAAGACGCATCCCTGGAAATGATATTAGAAAATTCGTTACCCACCAGAATGAAGAGAAAATGAGTGAGGGGGTCTCCCTTGAGAAGGTCTCGAGATGGAGTGAATTCTCTGGTATTCTCCCAGTTGACCTTAATTTTAAAAGAGAATGTCCAGACCCAGCTCATGACTAAATCTTTCCATTTATTGCAAAAGCCCATTTTATTCATAACGACTCTTAAGAAGTGCCATTCTACTCTATCGTAGGCCTTGTTCATGTCAAATTTCCAGGACATGGTTCCTTTTTTCACGGTGGAGCATGATTTCATAGAATGGAACACTTGATGGGCCACAATTGCATTATCTGTAATCAGTATCTTGGCCACGAAGGAGCTTTGGTTTTTAGAGAAAATATCAGGTAGCCAAGGTCATGGCAGATTGACAAGGATCTTTGAGAATATCTTGTAGCAGACATTTTAGTGGTTGATAGGTCAAAATTCATGGATCGCTAGAGGTTTCTTGATTTTGGGGATGAGGATGAGGACAGTTTCGTTGATGGCCGTAATGATGGTATTCCTAGCCCAGATATTTTTAGTCATATTGTAGATGTCAGGACAGATAATTTTTCAGTATTGCTGAAAAAAGGGCATGGAACCCATCCGGTCTCTGGGCCTTAGTGGGATGAAGATGTTTCAGAGCCAGGCGTATCTCATCATCTATCACATCTTTGGTGAGCTGCCTATTGATCCCTTCAGTGATCACAGGTCTGATATAGTTTTCCACCTTATCGGACATAAAAGGGGTTCCTGTAGAGAAGATGTTCTACAAATAGCATGTCAAGGCCTCATGGATACCATTGTTTTCAGAAACTATACTTCCATCGGGTTGTGAGATGCAGGTAATAGCATGTCATGGCCAAATTTTTTTGTTTTCCTGTATTATATTATAATCATTAACAGAGTATGTTAAAATTATATATAAACAAAGATAATCTCAATTAAGAATAGTTTAACTTAAAACATAATACCTGATTAAACATGGTTTGACATGATTTTTGAGCATTAAATCTGGAGAGGGCCAATATTATGTTTATGAAATTACTAGTATTGTACAACAAAATATATTATTCATATAATATTTATAATAATTAATAAACTTTAATTTTATATTTGAAACAAGAGATATTATATTATTTCTTTAGGTGTAACATTTTACAATGAAGATTATTATTAAATACATTATTTCGAATGTTATAAAAAATCTCATATTTATTAAATAAAAATACTTTGTCTGTTAAAATATTAATGATTAGATTATTATAAATGATTATTATTTATTAAATAACAATTCCTAAAGGTTAATTTTATAAAGAAAAATTAATTAATATAAAAAATATTATTTTGAAATTAAAAATATTTGAATGAATATAGTAACTACATACATGTTTAAATAGTACTCATTTTAGATTAAATTAATAAATTAAGATATTTTAAACATATTATATCAAAAAAAATGACCATCCAACCTTATTATCCTAATCAATACCAACCATGAATTTTGTGTATCATTCTTTTAATTTCCATTCATGCTTGAAAAGATTCATAGAACCAGCTGCATGGAAGAATGGAATGGTCAAGTACTTCTCACGGAGGTTGAGTTATGTTATTGGGCCAAATATCTACATGGTGTTCCCCAATGTTTGCAAGGGGATAACCTTCTTAAATCATCCCCATTTAGTTTGTGGATGGTGTGTCTGAGAGCTGATGCATGTGCTGGATCAACTGATAAGTGTATGCATTTTATTCTAACGCGAGTGATCAGCCAAACATAAGAATTGTTTAGGATTCCTTATTTATGTTCTTGTTCATCCATGTAAAAAAACTTTTCTAAATTATAGTCATTGTTGGAATCATATTCCAACCATCTAATGTTTCGGTCCTCGCCTTCCACACCCAAACGTAGTACCTTCCCTTTCTGTTAGATAGTAAACATGAGCCCACATTTCCATCTTCATCATTTTCCTCCTTCTGATGAAGTACACTGCCACATGTATAACATACAATCACTCAAAATATATGCTATCCTATCACCACCATCTCCCTCTATCACTAATAATTTTCAATCCCCAAAAGCAAACTGAAAAGAAACTAGACCCATCAGTAGGTCTTTGACCCCCAGCAAACAAAATCATCTGTACTATGTATGATCATTATTCTTGTTGAATGTTGATGATGCCAAATTAAACATTAATTTATATTAATAGAATATAAAACATTGGTTATATAAAACACAATGCTATATATATATACATAAATTTACATATCAAAAAAATGGTTTCATTATCTTAGCCGGCACTCTAATCCACTGATTCGAACCCCACAATCTTGAAATCTTATAAATTGACTTTCATTTATTATAAAGTGTCGGTATACTCTATGGATATTTTATATACCTGATTATCACTAGAAAACATACCTACACTCATTTCTATATAATTATATATATTTTTGTGTGTGTGCTGAATAACTCCCTCTTCACTCATGAGATACCGCACATCACATTCCTTTCATCCAATTTTCTTTATACAACCAATATACAGTCTTGGTTGTGGAGAAAGTCCTTGCCCAATTTCGTTAAATTATCATTTCTAGGTAAGGTGATTGATTTTTTATAAAAAAAATTATTTAATTTTATATAAGAATATAAATTTAAAAAATTTATAATTTTCTATAGAATATTATTTTATAAATACTATCTTTTTTAATTTATAACCCTTATTTATGAATAATAATTTTATTATTTATAAAATCCAATTGTGGAAAAAGAGTTATATATATAATATTTTTTATTTATATAATATGGGGTTTTAAAAAAATTCCATTTCTATAAAACCATAATTTTATGTATTTAATGATTTTATTACTGAAAACTATATTAATAAAATTTATATTTTTTGTATGAGAACTTATTATTTTCAAAATTTGAAACATCAAATTATGATTTTATGTCAAAATAATGGTTGATTTAAAATTTAGTTTAGGAATCTAATATATTTTCTATAACTTCTATTTTGATACAACTGCCCTATTTTTGAATTAATATCATAGGAAAACATTCATGAATATATTTTAAAATCTATTATTTAATATAAAAAATTCATATTTTCAAAAATTACTATTTTTTATTGGTAAATGTTTTTAAATAAATCTTTTTCTTCTAAAATCCCTTATCATGTAAGAGAAATATTATTCTAAAAATAATGATTTAAGTGGATATTTATTTATTCAATGTTGATATAATATTAATATTGTTTTATAATTTCAAATGATAATTAATTGACAAATTCAATTTTAAATATTTAAAATGTGTTTTAAAATTTTCATTAGCTTTAAATATAACATTTTATGTGTAATATCTATGTTGAATTTTATGAATTTAATACATGATCAATGTTGTGTCAACACACTATAGTTCATCAAGGTTTATGAATATATTTTTCATGTGTATGTATATGTTTAATTATTTATTTATAAGAACTATTTTGAGAAGTATTTTTTATAATATACTGATTTATCCTTGTTTTTATGGAGTTATAATGTTTTTAAATTTGTATTCTTATTCATGATAATGAGATATAAAATTAATTTCATTCTTTAAAATAGTTTTTGTAGTTTTTTAGAAGATTATATTACTATATTTGATATGAGAAAGACATGAATAACCAAAATGTTTCCTTAACATAAAACACATCACATTTTTTTCAAAAGTATGTTTATGAAAAAAAATTAAGGAGAAATCCATGTATTTTAAATAGAAATTATGATTTGAGATGATATTGGGGTTTCCAAGTGATATATTTTTTCAAATGTTTTTTAATTTTATTTTATATTGTTATATATTTTCGATGACCTAGAATTATATTTATGAAAATTATTAAATAAATGTTTTATTTTTTATATAAATGAAAAAAAATTCAAAATTTTTAAGATATAATTTATAAAAAGAAAATTCGATGGTTTTTAAAACAACTAATTGCAGAGTTTTAGGTTGAACTAATATTTTAAAATGTTTTTCAATGTCTCGTATTAAATTACAAAAGTGTTTTACTTTATTAAAGAGCCAACACAAGTGAGGTCAAATAAATGATTTCAAATATTTCATATTAAAATATGATATATTATAAACATTTGACCTTTTCAACCAAAACCATAACAATAAAATATACAGAGATGTGAATTAGAGTATATATTTTGAGTTATTTTTTTAAAAAACATTGCATCCTATTTTTAGCCTCAGATCCCTTTGTGTGGAACATGATCATAAACTCTTCGTATTAATGGAATGGTTTAGAAAGTATTCGTGATTAGGATTTTTTTCATTTGAGGGTAATATAAGAGTTACAGGTTTTCTATAGAGAATATTGTAATTAATTAAATATTATGAGAATAGAAATTTAGAGATTATATTTTTCATAATTATGAAAATTTAATAATATAATTTCCTTAATTATGACAAAATAATTTCTAGAAATATAATTAATTTAATTGGGATTGATTAAACATCATATATATTATATGAACTTATTTCCTTTTACTAAATTTCAATTAAATGATTTATTTTAATATTAAAACCATTTATGATGTGTTTTAATACAAAACACTTTTCTAAATTTTTTCTCATAATACCAAATAAGCATTCATTATAAATGGAGATAAAAAATTCATATAATAAAAAGAGATATGTTTGTATTGTATTTTAAGGAATATAGTTTTTATTGAAATATATAAATACAATTTAAATGAAAACATATTAATCCCAATATATTTAATATTCTTTAAATATATTAATTTTACTGAAACAAACTATTATAGGATTTAACATGATATTCTTAAATAAATATATTATTTTAATTCATTCTGAAATTGTTATAATTTTTTTTTCTATAATACTATATTTTAAACTGAATAATAATATATATTATTTAAATGTATTTTTATTTATAGTTTTAAAATATATCTTTTATAATATTACTAATATTGAACAACATAAAATTTTCAACTGCTAAATATTATAAGTGTAACACCCTGACCCCAGTTACACAAAGTCGGTGCATTATTACATAACATTGGCATGATCACAAGGAATAAAGTTCTAAAGGACCGATCAGTTTAGCAGTTTTGGAAAATAGATTACATATATGAATGTTACATTACACTTTATAACATACAAAACAACATAAATAATCCTTTATGAATGCCATTATTCCCTTGGAATTACCTTGAATATCAATCACAATACACTTCTTGGAATCCTAGGAAAAATAAAACATAGAAAGGGGTGAGCTCAAACACTCAGTAAGGTTAAGAAATATAGTAGAAAAAGACATAAATATAAATCATGGTGAATAATTGGTACAAAATTCCATTTACAATAATAAACATGAATACTTTAATGGAAATAATATGAGCTGAGTAAATAATGCCATAATAAAACATAATCTTGGGTATTATACTAGTAGAATGACCACATGAACCATCAATATTATTTCCATAATGAGGAAATGTATAATGCTGTACATTCTGAAACATCTTTTCAAGGCCTCGTCCAAGACATCTAAAAATGATTAAGGCCTCGGCAAAAACCATATATCAAATTGGGAAAGGGCCTCGGCCAATTCCATGTCTTGTTTTCTTATGAGACCTACCGATGAATCGAGGGGCTATTTTGGGCTCCACTTGTCACCTACTATGTCCAATACATTCATCATATGAAAAGTTTGAAAGATTACATAAACATTCGTATTAAAACTAGCATATAAAATTTCAATACATTATCCATAAACCATTAACGGTGGAAAAATAACACACCCAGATTCAAAAATATCACAAAACCTTTGATACAATATGGAATATTTGTATCATAATAAATCAACTTCAAACAAGTTTAAAATCCCTCAATGTTTGTTGACATTAATGAAAATGACTCCTAAAAATCTGAGAGAAATACCCCTTTTTAGGATGTCATTTTAAGACTCACAATTTTTAAACGGAGTCATTTAAAAGAGATTTTTGATTAAAATTGTCCCATAACACTTTGAAAATTTTGAAAATAGTTATCATTTAAATACATTCATGTCCATTTAAATAAATCATTAAAATTGTTTTGAAAATATGGACATTAATTAAAAGGGTTTAGAAAGATAAAATTTTAAAACATATAACCTAAAGATCTAGTTATATAGACCCTCCCATAAAACCATAAAAGATTCTTTTTGAATTTTTTTATGAAATATGATAATCTATGATAATTATGTCCCAGAAAATAATTTCACATGAACAATCTCAGATAATAATGAGATTGAGGAAATAACCCTTACCAATTTGGTAACTTACGAAACATACACCCAATGAAAGAATTATCATAAAATGAATTTGTATATACACATAAATTAATGTGAATTACACAGAGAATACTATTATGGGATGTACATACATGTAACGCCCCGACCCCAGTTACCCAGAGTCGGTGCATTATTACATAACATTGGCATGATCACAAGAAAGATCAAATCTCGAAAGACCGATTGGTTTAGTAGCCTTGGAAACACTAGATATATTCATAAGTTTTACATTACATCATAAAATGAAAAACTACTACAACAACATAATGTCTCCATAATCCACACTACTATCCCCTCATAATATCCCTGCATGTCATTCATAATTTACTTCTTCACATCCTGGGGAAAAAAATAAAACATAGAAAAGGGGTGAGCTCAAATGCCCAGTAAGGATAACAATAAAGCGGAAACTTTCATAAATAAGAATAAACATTTAAGGCAATGCATTACTAAAACAAAAGCCTTTTAAAATTGAACTTCAACATGGTATGGCAAAAGTAAAATGAAATAATGCCATTTACTTATTCACATGGATATTCTACTAATCGAATAATCACATGCAAAAATCAATAACCACTTTCATAATGTTGGAATGCATAATGCCAGACTATCATAACCACATAGCTAAGGCCTCGTGCCAAGACTACAAATAAGATTTTGTCAAGGCCTTGTGCCAAGACACTAGTTTGTCTCATGAGACCTACCGATGCATCGAAGAGCTATAGCGGGCTCCACCCGTCACTTATTAAGTCCAATGCATTCCCATATGAAAAGGTTTAAACATAACATAAACATTCGTATTAAAACTAGCATACGAAATGTCAATAATTTCACCATAAACTATGAATGGTATAAAAATAGCACATCCACAGTCAAACATATCACAAAACCTTCAATACAATATAGAAGTTTTGTATCATAATAAATCAACTTCAAATAATCTTAAAATCCATCAAAGGATGTTGACATAGATGAAATCAAAATTCTTTTTAAAGAAGTATCTCCTTTTATTTTGAAATCATTTAAGATCCATATAAAATAAAACATTTTCTTTGAAAATATTCTTATAAGCTTGTATGTAAAGCTTCGACAATTTTATAACGGCGGAAAATAACCGCACCCGCCGTATAAGTTAAAAAAACATTCTTACCTCAATTCCATCGAAAAGGTTAAAAAGGACCTTGTTTTGAAAACGACGGAAAGATTCCTTTATAAAACTCTTATAAAAAGTCAAACAAGGGTATAAATGACTTTAACCCATATTCTTGTAAATAGTAAAAATGTTTTGAAATACATTTCGAAGAAACATGGATGTTGATGATAAAGAGATCCCAGTAGATTATTACGTATAATACAACCTCGGATAATGAAGAGATTGTGAAATAACCCTTACCTTGTACTTTTTCCTTGGTTGGGGTAGGTTAACCTCCTGTATAATGGTGAAATAATTGTTATTAAATTATACAATAATCATATACATTAATATGATATCATATATGATCTTTTAATATTGATTTGATAATAATATCTTAGTATTATCGTTGTTTCGGGTGTTAACTTACTTGTTTTCTTTCATATGTTTTGTTACGTAAGACATGTTTGTAAAGGATAGGTTGTATATTATTCATATCCAGAATGATATCAAGTCCTTAAACATCATTTTTAAATCATATAATGATAATTACGCTTTAATGGTTACGATGGAGAATGAATCTCATCGCGTTCGTGGAGACGGTAGTCCGTACGTACGCACGAGCGACAATATCATTCTTTTGATATTAAAATAATATATAAATGGATGGTATATCATATATACAGAATCATTAACATGTTATATTTATTATTTACATGAGTTACACATCATTATTATACCCATCCAAATAATATTATATTGAATAACAATTACACCACGACGTGGAGACGGTAAGCCGTACGTACGCACGTATGGTGACATGTTATTCAAAGGGTGGATAGAATACTGAATATGATTGTACCATATTTATAATAACATCACAGTATATGTGAGATACTGGAGTTATTATTTCAGAATGGTAAGAACAAAGGAAGAAGAAGTGGAAGAAGAAATGAACTTAGAAAAGGGTGGTGAAATCATTACCTCTTCTTCGGGTTCTTCCTTTGGATTTGATCAAAAGGGCTCCTTAGGTTGGCTTTCTGATCAAACTAAGGCCTCTAGGTTGTAGTGAGGGATGTTGGGATATTATTTGGGCAGAGTTTGGCCGAACCAAAAGGCTTTGAAGGTGTGAAGAAATGAGAAGGAGGAGTGCCCTTTTATAAGAGGGGTGAGGGGAACCTTTGGAAAAGCTAGAAATATTAATTTATAATAAATTCATATTCGGTTTACAAAGGCTCCAAAGTTGACTATTCAAAGGATGAGGTGTGGATAGGTCGAAAACAACTCATCCAATAGAATTTAGACAGGTTTGGGTACTTATATTAACCTTATCTTTAAGTATTAACTCTAAGTTAATTAGTTTCACTTTTACAATGTCTCTTTGTATTTTTATATAATATGATTAATAAACTTACTATATACATCCAAGCGACCCCCAAGTGGTCCATTAATGAGGAACCTATCATAATATAAGTCTCTTGGCCGAACCTTAGATTTTTAGGAATTTAATATCAATTAATAATATAATATTTGTTTTAAGAACTCTTTTTTGTCAATTTTGACACTATTCAATAGTTGATTTTTGTGAAACTCCTAACAGATTGATTACTTCGAACAAAGTCAATTACATCAATCCTAATATATCATATTATCATAGAAAATTAGTTTAATTCATTAAAAGTTTCATATTATAATTATTTGGGTATTTATAAGATCAATTATTTTTATTTTTCACTATTTTAGTAATTACTGCATCATCATTGTGTCATAAATAAAGTAAATTATATAATGTCTAAAAATTATAAATAAAATATAATTATGTAGGAAATCTTTTTAGCTTTCTAATGAATATTTATAATCGAAAATACAACATGTATAACCCTATGTAAAAATTGTTCTTCTAAAAGATGTAAGCTTATGCCATGTTTATTTTTATTTTAACTTTATTAATATAAAGTGTCCCTACCACATACAAGTGGCTCCAAGGGGTCCCCAAATTGACCAAAGGATGCCCATGGTCGGGTATGTGTCCACCAATAAGGTTAGAACACGTTTTAGGGTAATTTTGTATTATTATAATATTATTTTTTTTAACCCTTATTTACCGGATTTACCCTTTAACCATGGTAAATAAAATATTTACCACAGTAACTATTCAAAATGTCTAAAAATAAAAGTTACCTATTTACACAATTTGAACATCCTGATTCCAAATATGGAATCCATTTTCCTAAATTCAAAACACAGAAGTGGCAGAAATTAATTTAAAATTAATTCTCGCTGTAAAAAAAAAAGCGTGTTTTTAAGAGATAATAACTATCAAAAGATTGACACTTGTTTATGTTCGGTTTAATTGTAAAATTATGTCCAATGATAAACATTAAATTGAATGGTAAAAATATATTCTAAATATACTTTAAAACCACTCAAATTCATAATTTATCACTATTAATTATTTTGATTAAAAAAAGTTGTTTTTAATTAAAATTTAGAAATTTTCACTATTCATCAAAATATGAAAGTTATCCGAAATGTACCAAAATTTCACCCTAGGCTAATTTTGATATTCCGAATCCAAAAATGAAGTCCATTTTGAAATATAGAATATATATGATTTCAAAAAGTAGGTATTACTATTCACAACGGCTAGTTTAATTAGTTGTGGTGTGTGTTAGAACTCGAGGTTGCGTACAACACACGCTATCGCATTATTCGAAGGGAAACGTACCGTAGAAGCTTGGGGTGTTACATTCTCCCCTCCTTCAAATAATTGCATCCTCGCAATTTCTAGGGTATTACTGCATAAAAAGACTCGGGTGGTTCTTCATCATAAGTTCCTCAGGTTCCCACGTTGCCTCTTCCATCTTATGATTTCTCCACAAAACTTTTACCAGACGCGTCGTCCGGTTTCTCAGTACTTGTTCTCTTGTATCAAGAATCCTGACGGGCTCTTCTCAATAAGACAGATCGGGTTCAAGTTCTAATTCCTCATAGGTGAGTACATGCGTTGGGTCAGGCATGTATTTCCTCAATAGAGATACGTGGAACACATCGTGAACTTTGGAGAGACTTGGCGGCATTGCCAATCGGTAAGCTACAACCCCAATTCGTTCTAGAATTTCGAAAGGTCCGATGTACCTGGGACTCAATTTACCTTTCTTACCAAAACGTATGACTCCCTTCCACGGAGATACCTTCAGAAAAACATGATCACCGACTTGAAATTCCAAATCCTTCCTTCGATTATCGGCATAGCTCTTCTGCCTACTTTGAGATGCTTTGATGTGATTTTGGATTACTTTCACCTTTTCCACCGTTTCCTCCACCAGCTCTGGGCCTACAAGTTTTCTTTCACCAACGTCATCCCAACAGGTTGGTGTACGACATCTCTTTCCGTATAACGCTTCATATGGTGCCATCTGTATACTCGAATGGAAGCTATTGTTATAGGAAAATTCTACCAGTGGTAAATATTGATCCCACATACCCTGAAAGTCAAGTGAGCAAGATCTCAACATGTGTTCTAAGGTTTGAATAGTCCGTTCTGATTGTCCGTCTGTCTGAGGGTGGTAAGCAGTGCTCAAATGAAGTTCAGTATCCAGGGATTTCTGAAGACTTTTCCAAAATCTTGAAGTAAAACGGGGATCACGATCAGAAACAATCGATAGGGGAACTCCATGAAGTCTCACAATTTCATTAATGTATAGTCTTGCTAGACGTTCCAGGGGTAGATCTTCTCTTATAGCAAGAAAATGTGCTGACTTTGTAAGACGATCAACAATAACCCATATTGCATCGTTCCTTCTAGGAGTCTTTGGTAGCCCCATGACAAAGTCCATCGTAATATTGTCCCATTTCCACTCTGGTATGGGAAGAGGTTGCATGACTCCTCCAGGATGTTGCCTTCCAGCTTTCACTTGTTGACAAACCATACATCTTGACACAAAATCAGCAATCTCCCTCTTCATGTTGTCCCACCAAAAATGTTCCTTCAAATCTCTATACATTTTGGTGCTCCCAGGGTGTATAGAGAAATTGGAACTATGAGCATCATCCAGCAATTCCCTTTTTAGATCAGGTATATTGGGAACACAAAGTCTCTTCCCGAATTTCAAAATTCCATCTTCATACACAAAGTCTCTCAATCTCCCATCATTCACAGCTTTAATCTTCTTTTGGAATTCGTCATCATCGGTCTGAGAACTCTTAATCCTTTCTAGTAATGATGGTTTGGCAACCATTTGAAAAAGAATTGATGTTTCACCTTCCCTGGTTATTCCCATGTCCATTTTCACTAGATCCATGAAAATTGGATCCCTTTCAATTCTCATATTGTTCAAAACTCCATGGTCTTTTCTACTCAAAGCATCGGCCACCTTGTTTGCCTTCCCCGGGTGGTAGTGTATCGTACAATCATAATCCTTGAGTAATTCAAGCCATCTCCTTTGCCTCATGTTGAGTTCTTTTTGTGAGAAAATATACTTCAAACTCTTGTGATCAGTATAAATCTCACATTTTTCACCATAGAGGTAGTGCCTCCATATCTTCAAAGCAAAGATCACAGCTGCTAACTCAAGATCATGAGTAGGATAGTTTTGTTCATGAATTTTCAACTGTCATGATGCATAGGCAATAACTCTATCATTCTGCATAAGGACACAACCAAGTCCTTTCTTTGATGCATCACTATAAATAACGAACCCATCATTCCCCGATGGTAGAGTCAATATAGGAGCATTGACTAATCTTCTCTTCAGTTCTTCGAAACATTCTTCACACTCTTTTGTCCAAACAAATTTAACCCCTTTACGTGTGAGCTTCGTTAATGGGTTAGCCAATCGGGCAAAATTCTGGACGAAACGTCGATAATAACCTGCCAAGCCAATAAAACTACGTACCTCAGTTATACTCGTAGGTGCTGGCCATTCTTGGATTGCCTTGGTCTTAGAAGGATCAACAGAGATTCCATCTTTAGAGACAATATGGCCAAGAAAAGAAATCTCCTGAAGCCAGAATTCACACTTGCTAAACTTTCCATATAATTCATGCCTCCTCAGAGTCTTCAAGATAATAAGCAAGTGATTTTCATGATCTTCGTAGGTTTTGGAGTATACCAAGATATCATCAATAAATACCACCACAAATTCATCGAGATACTCCTTGAAAACTCTATTCATCAGATCCATGAATACAGAGGGTGCATTAGTCAATCCAAACGGCATTACAGTAAACTCGTAATGCCCGTACCTGGTTCGAAATGCTGTCTTCGGAATGTCTTCCTTCTTTACACACAACTGATGGTATCCAGATCGAAGGTCAATCTTTGAAAAGTATTGAGCTCCATGCAGTTGGTCAAATAAATCATCAATACGAGGTAGGGGATACTTGTTCTTTATCGTTATAGCATTGATCTCCCTGTAGTCGATACATAACCTCATAGATCCATCTTTCTTTTTAACAAAAAGAACAGGGGCTCCCCATGGAGAAACACTAGGGCGAATAAATCCCTTATTACTCAATTCCTCTAGTTGTTTCTTTAGTTCGACTAACTCTACAGTGGCCATTCTATAAGGGGTCTTTGATATAGGCCTTGATCCAGGAATCAAATCAATAGAAAACTCAACTTCTCGTTCTGGAGGATGTCCAGGTAAATCTTCCGGAAATACATCTACAAATTCTTTCAAAACAGGTACATCCTCTATTTGAACATTCCTTTCCTCACCGATAGTTACTTCATTCTCTTCCTCCCCAATAATTGAATTAAGTTGAGCTACTGGGGGTGGGTCTAAATAAGAATTAGGTGGTGACGATTCTGCTCTAAAAATAAGGTGTTCCTTATCATTATCATCAAGAATCGTAACCTCTTTCTTCTTACAATAAATCTTCGCATCATAGTCCGAAAGCCAGTCCATACCGAGGATTATATCAAACTCAATCATAGGTATGACGATGAAATCAGCAGATAAAGAAAATTTATGTGCTCTAATGGGGACTGATTCACAAAACTTTGTTGCAACGATACTTCCCTTAGGAGTTTTAACTGACAACTCCCTTATTAAATCAAATTGGAAATATCTAATTTTCTTAGAAAACTGGGAAGATATGAAACAATGCGATGATCCAGAATCAAATAATGCATTTGCTAAACTTGAGGAAACCATTAAATTACCTGCCACCACGTCTTTCGGAGTTTCTACCTCAGCAGTAGTGATAGCATAAGCCTGGCCTTGATCCCTTGGCCTTTTCTGAGGTAAGTTCTCCTGACGCTTAGGACATGCATTTGCATAATGCCCCATCTCCCTGCAATTGTAGCACTGAACGTTGGTAGCTTCCTTCTTCCCCTTGCAATCATGAGCTTGGTGGCCTTTTTCACCACACTTGTAACAGACTCCCATTCCCTTCAAGCAAGTACCAGGATGTTTCTTCCCGCATTTACCACAAGATGGATATTCAACCTTTCCCTTCTTCCCCTTATTTCCATTCCCAGATTGATCAGCAGGTCTCTTCTTCTCTTGCTTCGCTTTAAAGTCATAAGACTTAGAGAATTCTTTTTCGGTCTTGATAGCACATGAGACAATGTCTTCGTACGACGAAAAGGATTGTGAGACTAATGCTCGACGGAGAAATGGTTTTAACCCATCAAAGAAACGATCAATCTTACTTCTTGGGTTGCGAATATAATCACCAGCGTACCTCGCTAACCTTGTAAAGTTAGCCTCATACTTTGTGACATTATCATCCTCCTTTTGTCTCAGACTCAGAAATTGCCTTTCCATATCTGCTCGATGGTCGCGAGGAAAGTATTTTTCTAAAAACAGATCTTTGAACTCCCTCCATTCCATGTTTGATACTTCATCATCTTCCTTCATGTTTTGAATCAATGACCACCATTGATCAGCATCTCCAGTGAGGCGGTAAACTGCCATGGTAACTTTTTCCCTTTCACTACTCCCCAAAGCCTGAAATATTTTCTCTAGGGAAAATATCCATTGCTCAGCTACTAAGGGATTTGTACTCCCATTGAACGTTGGTGGTTGTTGTCTCATGAATCGATCTAACATTGATCCTCCACGCTGCGGATCAGGGTGCTCCATACGGGTAAGGTTATTATTCATAACCTGAGTAAGTTGTCCCAGTACGGTGATTAGCTGATCAGCACCAGTTGCATCACCATCCCCACTATAATTATCTTGAGCAGGAGGGCAATCCCTACATGGAGTGCGTGCATTGATACGGTTTCCATTTCTTCCACTAGGAGCCATTTCTAAACAATGGCATAAACTAGATCAGTTTATGAATCAAAATACATAATCCCATACTTATAAAACACTTAACATAAATTGAACTATCTATGGATATAATCCATAATCATAAATATGTTTTCTTTGAGGATGTATATACTCATAAACCCTTCATAATGATTTGTAACGAAAGTGAGAGTTATCCTAAGCATATCCCCCGGGAGTGTCGTAACCAAGAGTGCAGCAAGGCCCGTTGTCGTGCACCAGTTCCCGTTCGAGTCTAGCTCAAAGCGGTGTTTTCGGGTTTTACCCCTAGGTACATCTGTGCAAGAGCCGCCTCTACCTGCTCGTATCCAGACAGGGATGTATTGCTCGCAAAACTCACAAAGTCTCTACAATACCAAAATTCTAGGAAGTTCTTCTATACTAATCCTCAAAGTTCATCTTAGGTCTACGTGCTCTAATCAGAGTTTATCTAAATCTAGCTTCCAAGGTTTGTACTAAACTTCCTCTGATACCAACTGTAACGCCCCGACCCCAGTTACCCAGAGTCGGTGCATTATTACATAACATTGGCATGATCACAAGAAAGATCAAATCTCGAAAGACCGATTGGTTTAGTAGCCTTGGAAACACTACATATATTCATAAGTTTTACATTACATCATAAAATGAAAAACTACTACAACAACATAATGTCTCCATAATCCACACTACTATCCCCTCATAATATCCCTGCAGGTCATTCATAATTTACTTCTTCACATCCTGGGGAAAAAAATAAAACATAGAAAAGGGGTGAGCTCAAATGCCCAGTAAGGATAACAATAAAGCCGAAACTTTCATAAATAAGAATAAACATTTAAGGCAATGCATTACTAAAACAAAAGCCTTTTAAAATTGAACTTCAACATGGTATGGCAAAAGTAAAATGAAATAATGCCATTTACTTATTCACATGGATATTCTACTAATCGAATAATCACATGCAAAAATCAATAACCACTTTCATAATGTTGGAATGCATAATGCCAGACTATCATAACCACATAGCCAAGGCCTCGTGCCAAGACTACAAATAAGATTTTGTCAAGGCCTTGTGCCAAGACACTAGTTTGTCTCATGAGACCTACCGATGCATCGAGGAGCTATAGCGGGCTCCACCCGTCACTTATTAAGTCCAATGCATTCCCATATGAAAAGGTTTAAACATAACATAAACATTCGTATTAAAACTAGCATACGAAATGTCAATAATTTCACCATAAACTATGAATGGTATAAAAATAGCACATCCACAGTCAAACATATCACAAAACCTTCAATACAATATAGAAGTTTTGTATCATAATAAATCAACTTCAAATAATCTTAAAATCCATCAAAAGATGTTGACATAGATGAAATCAAAATTCTTTTTAAAGAAGTATCTCCTTTTATTTTGAAATCATTTAAGATCCATATAAAATAAAACATTTTCTTTGAAAATATTCTTATAAGCTTGTATGTAAAGCTTCGACAATTTTATAACGGCGGAAAATAACCGCACCCGCCGTATAAGTTAAAAAAAACATTCTTACCTCAATTCCGTCGAAAAGGTTAAAAAGGACCTTGTTTTGAAAACGACGGAAAGATTCCTTTATAAAACTCTTATAAAAAGTCAAACAAGGGTATAAATGACTTTAACCCATATTCTTGTAAATAGTAAAAATGTTTTGAAATACATTTCGAAGAAACATGGATGTTGATGATAAAGAGATCCCAGTAGATTATTACATATAATACAACCTCGGATAATGAAGAGATTGTGAAATAACCCTTACCTTGTACTTTTTCCTTGGTTGGGGTAGGTTAACCTCCTGTATAATGGTGAAATAATTGTTATTAAATTATACAAGAATCATATACATTAATATGATATCATATATGATCTTTTAATATTGATTTGATAATAATATCTTAGTATTATCGTTGTTTCGGGTGTTAACTTACTTGTTTTCTTTCATATGTTTTGTTACGTAAGACATGTTTGTAAAGGATAGGTTGTATATTATTCATATCCAGAATGATATCAAGTCCTTAAACATCATTTTTAAATCATAAAATGATAATTACGCTTTAATGGTTACGATGGAGAATGAATCTCATCGCGTTCGTGGAGACGGTAGTCTGTACGTACGCACGAGCGACAATATCATTCTTTTGATATTAAAATAATATATAAATGGATGGTATATCATATATACAGAATCATTAACATGTTATATTTATTATTTACATGAGTTACACATCATTATTATACCCATCCAAATAATATTATATTGAATAACAATTACACCACGACGTGGAGACGGTAAGCCGTACGTACGCACGTATGGTGACATGTTATTCAAAGGGTGGATAGAATACTGAATATGATTGTACCATATTTATAATAACATCACAGTATATGTGAGATACTGGAGTTATTATTTCAGAATGGTAAGAACAAAGGAAGAAGAAGTGGAAGAAGAAATGAACTTAGAAAAGGGTGGTGAAATCATTACCTCTTCTTCGGGTTCTTCCTTTTGATTTGATCAAAAGGGCTCCTTAGGTTGGCTTTCTGATCAAACTAAGGCCTCTAGGTTGTAGTGAGGGATGTTGGGAGATTATTTGGGCAGAGTTTGGCCGAACCAAAAGGCTTTGAAGGTGTGAAGAAATGAGAAGGAAGAGTGCCCTTTTATAAGAGGGGTGAGGGGCACCTTTGGAAAAGCTAGAAATATTAATTTATAATAAATTCATATTCGGTTTACAAAGGCTCCAAAGTTGACTATTCAAAGGATGAGGTGTGGATAGGTCGAAAAAAACTCATCCATTAGAATTTAGACAGGTTTGGGTACTTATATTAACCTTATCTTTAAGTATTAACTCTAAGTTAATTAGTTTCACTTTTACAATGTCTCTTTGTATTTTTATATAATATGATTAATAAACTTACTATATACATCCAAGCGACCCCCAAGTGGTCCATTAATGAGGAACCTATCATAATATAAGTATCTTGGCCGAACCTTAGATTTTTAGGAATTTAATATCAATTAATAATATAATATTTGTTTTAAGAACTCTTTTATGTCAATTTTGACACTATTCAATAGTTGATTTTTGTGAAACTCCTAACAGATTGATTAATTCGAAAAAAGTCAATTAAATCAATCCTAATATATCATATTATCATAGAAAATTAGTTTAATTCATTAAAAGTTTCATATTATAATTATTTGGGTATTTATAAGATCAATTATTTTTATTTTTCACTATTTTAGTAATTACTGCATCATCATTGTGTCATAAATAAAATAAATTATATAATGTCTAAAAATTATAAATAAAATATCATTATGTAGGAAATCTTTTTATCTTTCTAATGAATATTTATAATCTAAAATCCAACATGTATAACCCTATGTAAAAGTTGTTCTTCTAAAAGATGTAAGCTTATGCCATTTTTATTTTTATTTTAACTTTATTAATATAAAGTGTCCCTACCACATACAAGTGGATCCAAGGGGTCCCCAAATTGACCAAAGGATGCCCATGGTCGGGTATGTGTCCACCAATAAGGTTAGGACACGTTTTAGGGTAATTTTTTATTATTATAATATTATTTTTTTTAACCCTTATTTACCGGATTTACCCTTTAACCATGGTAAATAAAATATTTACCACAGTAACTATTCAAAATGTCTAAAAATAAAAGTTACCTATTTACACAATTTGAACATCCTGATTCCAAATATGGAATCCATTTTCCTAAATTCAAAACACATAAGTGGCAGAAATTAATTTAAAATTAATTCCTGCTGTCAAAACAAAAAGCGTGTTTTTAAGAGATAATAACTATCAAAAGATTGACACTAGTTTATGTTCGGTTTAATTGTAAAATTATGTCCAATGATAAACATTAAATTGAATGGTAAAAATATATTCTAAATATACTTTAAAACCACTCAAATTCATAATTTATCACTATTAATTATTTTGATTAAAAAAAGTTGTTTGTAATTAAAATTTAGAAATTTTCACTATTCATCAAAATATGAAAGTTATCCGAAATGTACCAAAATTTCACCCTAGGCTAATTTTGATATTCCGAATCCAAAAATGAAGTCCATTTTGAAATATAGAATATATATGATTTCAAAAAGTAGGTATTACTATTCACAACGGCTAGTTTAATTAGTTGTGGTGTGTGTTAGAACTCGAGGTTGCGTACAACACACGCTATCGCATTATTCGAAGGGAAACGTACCGTAGAAGCTTGGGGTGTTACATACACCACACAAAAGGTTATAGTGACAATATGGTATGAATCTCACGGGAATAGGGAGTGAGATGAAAACCGCTTACCTTGAAGTTTCCTTTCGTTGAGGGTACGTTTAACCTCCTGTATGAATATTTTAGTATGTTATTAAAATATTAAAAAAACCATATTAGTATTTATGATATCATACATGATTCATTAATGACTTCATAATACCCATTTAATAATAACTTCCATGTTAGATTAACATTTCAGGTAATAATTGCTTTCTTTATCATATGTGTTTTAACGTGTTACTATTGATTGTATCAATTAGACCATGATTTAAATACTTCCAGATATATAAAACATGATTTATATATCATATATATTTAGAATATAAATATATATAATAGACAAATATATGAAATAAAAAACATCGTTTATGGAGACGGTAGTCCGTACATACGCATAAATGTTGTTTATGTTTTCATATCCTATTGAATGAAACTAAGTAAATAATATATATGTATGTACATATATATATAAATATAAATATATATCTCTCCATTAGCATTATTATTTCATATATTACATATTTATTAGTTATAAATATTTTTATAATCATCGTTGAATGGTGATCGTGGAAATGAATCTCATTGCGTCGTGGAGACGGTAATCTGTATGTACGCACGAGCGAAAATATAATTTCCTTAAATGTGTGGAATTGGATGGTATATTAATTTTACAGAGACATTATCATGTTATTTTCCTTATTTATATACATATTATACATCATTATATCCATCCAAATAATATATTGTTGAATAAGAAATTGCACCACAGTGTGGAGACGACAAGTCGTGCGTACACATGGATGGTGACATTATTGTTCATAAGATGGATAGAATAATGAATATAGTTGTGAAATATTTATAATAACATCAAAATATATAGAATATACTGGAATTATTATTTTATAATGGAAATAACAATGAAAGAAGAAGTGGAATAAAAATGAAACTTTAAAGAGGTTGGTGAAATCATTACCTCTTCTTCGGGTTCTTCCTTTTGATTTGATAAAAATGGCTCCATAGGATGGATTTCTGATAAAACTAAGGCCCATAGGTTGAAGTGAGGGATGTTCAGAAGATATTTTTCCAGGGTTTGGCCGAACTGAAATGCTTCAAAGATATGAATAATTGGGTAGAAGTGGTGTCCTTTTATAAGAGGGAGGAGGGGCTCTTTAAGATAAATATAAAGTATTATTTTATAATAAATTCATATTCGGTTACTAATGGATCCAAACTGAATTATTTAAAGTCTATGATGGGTATGGGATGAGAAACACTCAACCAATAGGTTTTAGACAAGTTTAGGTTACAGTTTTACCCTTATCTTTTCGATTTAACTATTAGTTAAATAGTTTGACATTTACCATGTCTCTTTGTATTTTTATATTATATGGTTAATAAACATAATATAAACTACCAAGAGAACCCCAAGTGGTTCCTTAATGATATTAATATCATCAAGTAAGTACTTTGGCCAAAACATTGATTTTTAGGAATGTTATATCAATTACTAATATAATATTTGTTTTAAATATTAATTAATGTCAATTTTGACACTATTTTTTATTTTGTTTTTTTGAAAGTCATCACAACATGATTAATTTGAAAACGATACATTTAATCAGCCCTAACAAGTCATAATCCACTAGATAATTCTTGGATGTCATAAAAACATTAAATTATATTTATTTTAACATTTATAATACCATTTATTTGATTCCTTCATTAATAAGGTAATTATTTCATTATCATTGTGTCATAAATAAATTTAATTATTTAATGTATAAAAATTATGAATAAAATACCATGATATAGGAAATATTTTTATCTTTCTAATGAAAATTTATAGTCGAATTTATCTTATGTATAACCCTATATTAAAAATGGTTTAGTTAATAAACATTGAATTTAACACTTTTAACTCTTCCTTAAATTAAATAATAATAAATGTCCTAATTTAATCCAATTGGATATAAGGGGTCATATATTATTCCTACGAATGTTTTTGTTATAATTACACTTATCCAATATAATTAGGACGTGTGTTAGGGTAATAACAATAACATTTTTATCCTTAATTACCATATTTACTTTTAACCAAGGCAAATAAATGTAAAAAGTTACTATTCACCAAAAATTAGTTTTTTATCTTATTAAACCACATTTTACTCCTTTATATTAACCGTATCTCTCGGATTTTCAAAATTCAACTCAGATAAGTGGAAAAATTATGTTTTATGTTAATTTACAAATTCTCCTAAGAGGTGGGTAAAATAGGTTGAAAAGTTCAATAAATTTTTTATATATCTATAATTATTATAAAATAACTCCAATGAATTACATTGAAATTATATTGGTATTATGTATCTATTTTGACCAAAAATAAATTTAATAAAATAAATAATTATTTAAATAAAAATTCGGTTTTATACTATAACTTAGTGTTTTTCACTATTCATCAAATATAAAAAGTTTTTTGAAAAACACAAAAAATCAACCCAAAGATAATTTTGATATTAAAAATTAACTAATGAAGTCTATTTTACAAAATTCAAAACATAGAAGTTTAATTTATTAATTTAAAATTAATTTTCCACTGTGAAAACAAAAAAGTCGTATTTTAAGAAATAATAACTATCAAAAGATTGACACTAGTTTTTGTCCAATTTCAAAGTGAAATTACTTACAATGACAATCATTGGATTAAATGGTAAAAATATAATCTATTTACACATCCAAACCTTAAAAATATATAATTTAACAATATAAATTATTTTGATTTTAAAAGATGTTTTCAGTTAAAATATAGTATATTTCACTATTCACCCAAAATATGAAATTTATCAGAAAAACACCAAAACATTATTGAAAATAAATTATTATGTTACGATTCTAAAGAATAATTTTATTTTTTTCAAATTGAATATATAAATGTTTTAAATATTGGATTTAAAAAGGCTTCTCCATTAAGAGGCGATAAAATTGCATTATTTGAAAAATAGTTTTTTTATCTGAAAAAATGTATCTGTTCTTTCATTATGTCTAAGAAACTCATAATATGGATTCCAAAATTATAAGGATTATATAAAGTTCAAAATTCAGTTAACACTATTCATAACCGCTTTTGAATGGCTTTTTTGGTAAGTCATGGTGTGCTAGAACTCAGAGTTGTGTGTTGTGATAGTTATTGAATTACGTTGATGAAATAACGTACTATGAAATCTTTGGGTGATACATTCTTACCTCCTTCAATAAATTGCGTTATCGCAATTTAAAATTATTTTTCGAAAATAAAAGGTTATAAATAGAAAATACCTTTGGGAAAAGCCACATCATAAATTAGGTTAATAAAATTTAGTCTTAATAAGAGGAAAAGGGAACTGAAGGGTTTACCACCAAATTATTATCTCGATTAGGAGAACATTTGTGGAAATTGGAGACATATAATTGGAGGAAAAACGTAAATATTTATAGGTAGTGATTGAGTTCATCAATCACAAGAAAGTGTAAAATTGAGGGCCTTAAATTCATCAATGTATGATGTGTTAAAATACCATCTGTTCAACAAAACATATGGTATTAAGATAACGCATTATTTGTTTTAAGAACAATTCACTAATTTATACGAATTAATTTCTAAAAGAGAATAAGAGAAGAAGAAAAAATATATACTTGACCAATATAGTACCATCCTTTAACTAATTTATACCACAAACTCATCTTTCACTCTAAAAGATAGTAGAACTTAAAAATAATATGATATTTATCTTATTCATATAGGGTTCAAAAAAATGAATTTATAATTTATCTACATAATTTTTTTTTTCTAAAGACTACATTATTAAATCCAGGACATCAGACTAGCCAATGGTAGGTGATACACCCTTGTTGCCCTTCGGTTGTAGGTTCAAGTCTCGCGGCCTTGCCAGACGCAACAGGTTGCCGCCCGACATCCGGGTTGTCCTTTTATGGAAATCAAAAAATAATCTCAAACTAGAAATATCCAAAATACTTATTTCCAAACTCACAGTCCAAAATTTATAAGGAATGTAGACACAATGAAGATCCTTTTTTCCACGTAATATCATGCGAACACCTTTATCATTTATTCTTTTAAAACACCACAACATCCTGAATTACCATAAAACCTTTTTGATTACATTCATAATCCCTTATTAATTATAGAATATTGGATATACTCCATCTATTCAATAATAATTTAAACACCTACACTGATGGAATATAGAAACCATTAATCAGTTTCAAGGTAGTCAATAATATCGAATATAATTTATCCAAATCAGTCATGAATTTTTCCAAAATTACTACTTCTGTATCAGAACCATATTATGGTTTATCTTTCTCTCAACCATATATTTTCCAAAAATTTAACCTTCTATTGAGTCACTTTTCTAGTTTCCACACAATCTCGAGTCTTCATAGAAATATTACTACAGTACAATCCTTATATACTCGAAAATTATTATAACTAGTACATAGTTGATAAAACACTCAAATGACATAATTATCTAATAACAACATAAGAACTCAAATCATTCCTCCTCATCTGTGGTAGTATCATAACATGATTATTATCCAATAGCATCATTTGTGGCATAATCTAAGGATTTGGAAAATGGTTCGCATAGTGTCCCAACTCTTTGCAGATAGAGCATTGTACATTTGAAACCATTTTCTTACCCTTGCAGTCACATACATTGTGTCATTTTTCTCCACACTTATAACAAACTCCCATTCTCTTCAGGCAAGTTCTAGTGTGTTTCTTCCCACAATTATCACATATGGAGAAATTCTTCTTTTCCCTCTTCCCATTATCCATCTTTCTATCTTCCATCCTTTTCTTTTTTTTCATCCCTTTAAAGAGATAGGACTCAATGAATCCCTTACATATCTTATTAACACAAGATATTATTTCTTTATATGTTGAGAATACATGTGATACTATTTCCCTTCTAAATGTTGGCTTAATACTATGAATGATATGATCCTTCTTACTCTTTAGATCATACATATTTCTAGAGTTCACATTCCTTCTACTGGGTGCCATTTCTATACAATAGCATAAGCTGGGTCAGTTTTTGAATTACAATGAATAATTCCAAACTTGTAAAATACCTAAAGTAAATTGAACATTTTAGGTATATAATACATAATCATAAAGAATTTTTCATTGAGAAACTATATAATCATAAACCCCACATAATTGTTTGTTATGAAAATGAGAATTATCCTAAGCATATCCCTTGGGAGTGTTGTAACCATTAGTGTAGCAAGGCCCATTGTCATGCACCAGTTCTCATTCGAGTCTAGCTAAAAGCGGTGTTTTCGGTTTTTACATCTCGGGACATCTCATCCAGAGCCACTTATACCTGGTTGTATACAAAGAGGGGTGTATTATTCAGAAAACTCACAAAATCTCTACAATACAAAAATTATCGAAATTTCTTCTATACTAATCCTCAAAGTCCATCTTAGGTCTATGTTCTCTAATCAGAGTTTATCTAAATCATGCTTCCAAGGTCTGTACTGAACTTCCTCTGATTCCAACTGTAATTCCCCAACCCCAGTTACCCAGATTCGGGGCATTATTACATAATATTTTCATGATCACAAGGAATCATGTCCTGAAGGACTGATCAGTTTAGCAGTTTTGGAAAATAGATTACATACATGAATGTTACATTAAAATTTATAATATACAGAACAACATAAATAATCTTTTATGAACTCCATTATTCCCTTAGATTAACCATGCATATCAATCACAATAAACTTCTTGCAATCCTGGGAAAAATAAAACATATAATAGGGTTAGCTCAAATGCTCAGTAAGGGTAAGCAATATAGCGGAAAATGACATAAATTTTAATCATGGTGAATAATTGATACCACATTCCTTAAACAATAATAAACATGAATAATTTTTTCTCAAGAATATGAGCTGAGTAAAAAATTCCATAATAAAACACAATCATGGGTATTCTACTAGTCGAATGACCACATGGACCATCAATATTATTTCCATAGTGATGAAATGTATTATTCCATACATTCTGAAACATTTTGTCAAGTCCTCAGCCAAGACGTCTAAAAATGATTAAGGCCTCGGCCAAAACCATATATCAAATTGGTAATGGGCCTCATACAATTCCACATCTAGTTGTTTAATAAGACCTATCGATGCATCAAAGAGCTATAGCGAGCTCCACCCATCACTTACTATGTCCACTACATTCCTTATATGAAAAGGTTGAAACATTACATAAACATTCATATTAAAACTAGCATACGAAATGTCAATAATTTATCCATTAACAATGATTGGTATAAAGATGACACATCCACAGAAAAACATATCACAAAACATTTTATACACTATGGAATACTTGTATCATAATAAATCAACTTCAAACAAGTTTAAAATCCATCAATGGTTGTCTACATAGATGAAAATGATTCGTAAAACTCATCGAGAGAAATACCCCTTTTTCATGAAATCATTTTTAAATCTCACAATTTATAATTGGAGTCATTTAAAAGAGCTTTTTAAATCAATGTGTCCCATACAACTTTGAAAATTTTGAAAACAGTTATCATTTCAAAACATTTATGTCCATTTAAATATATCCTTCAAATCGTTTTGAAATTTTGTCCATTAATTAAAAGGGTTTAGAAAGATAAATTATTAAAACATTTAACATGAATATCTAGTTAAATAGACCCTCCCATAAAACCATAAAAGAATCCTTTTGATATTTTTTTGAAATAAGGGTATCTATGATAAGTATGTCCCAGAAAATACTTACACATGAACAATCTCAGATAATAATGAGATTGAGGAAATAACCCTTACCAATTTTGTAACTTATGAAACATACACCCCATAAAAGAAGTATCATAAAATGGATATGTAAATACACATAAATTAAAGTGTAATATGAAAAGAATAAATTTATGGGCAGTACATACACCACAAAAAATGTATTACTAGCAATATGGCATGAATCTCAGGGGAATAAAGGGTGATATGAAAACCCCTTACCTAGCACTTTTCATTAGTCGAGGGTATGTTTGACCTCATTTATGAAGATAATAGTATGTTATTAAAGTATAAAAAAACCATATTAGTATTTATGATATCATACATGATTCATTAACAACTTTATAATACCCATTTAATAATAATTTCCATGTTAGATTAACATTCTGCGTAATAATCGCTTTCTTTATCATACGTGTTTTAATGTGTTACTATCGATTGTATCACATAGACCAAGATTTAAATACTTGAAGAATATAAAATTTGATTTATATATCATATATATTTTTAATATAAATATTTATAATAGAAATATATATGAAATGAAAAACACCGTTTATGGAGACGGTAGTCCGTACGGACATATAAACGATGTTTCCGTTTTCATATCGTATTGAACGAAACTAAATGAATAAGATATTTGTAAGTAAATATATATATATATATATATATAAATATATATATCTCTAGTAGAATTATTAATTAATTTATTACATAATTATTAGTCATATAAATCTTTATAATCATCTATGAATGGTGATCGTGGAAATGAATCCCATCGTGTCGTGGAGACGGTAATCTGTACATACGCACGAGAGACAATATAATTTTCTTAAAGGTGTGGAATTGGATGGTATATTAATTTGGCAGAGACATTATCATGTTATTTTTATTATTTATATACATATTACTTATCATTATATCCATCCAAATACCATAGTGTTGAATAACAAATTACACCACGGTGTGGAGACGGTAAGTCGTACGTATGAACGCATGGTGACATAATCATTCATAAGATGGATAGAAAAATGAATGTAGTTGTGAAATATTTATAATAACATCACAGTATATATAATATAGTGGAGTTATTATTTTATATTGGAAATAAAAAATAATGAATAAGTGGAAAAAGAAAGGAACTTGAAAGAGGGTGGTGAAATCATTACATGTTCTTTGGGTTCATCATTTTTATTTGATCAAAAGGGCTCCATAGGTTGGCTTTCTGATCCAAATAATGCCTCTAGGTTTAAGTGAGATAACATTATAGGATATTTGGGATGGGGTAGGCCAAACTAAAAGGCTTTGAAGGTATTAAGAATTGGATAGAAGTGGTGTCCTTTTATAAGGGGGAGGAGGGGCTCTATAAGAAATACTTAAAGTATTATTTTATAATAAATTCATATTTGATTTATAATTGCTCAAAACTAGATTATTTAAAGTCTACAGTGGGGATGGGTCTACAAGAACTCAAAAAATTGGATTTAGACTTTTTTGGGTCACTATTTTTCCCTTATCTTTTAGATTTTACTCTAAGATAAATAGTTTGACATTTCCCATGTCTCTTTGTATTTTTATATTATACGGTTAATAAACATACTATAAATTACAATGGGAACCCCAAGTGGGTAATTAATGATATAAATATAATAATATAAGTAATTTGCCTGATCCATAGATTTTTAGGAATATTATATCAATTAATAATATACTATTTGTTTTAAATATTAATTTATTTCAATTTTGACACTATTATGTATTTTGTTTTTGTGAAAGTCATCACTACTTGATTTCTTCGAACAAGAAACATTTATTCAGCCCTAACATGTCATATTCACCTAGAGAATTCGTGGATGTCATAAATTTTTTTAAATTATATTAATATCAACATCTATAATTCCATTTATTTGATTCCTTTATTAATATGGTAATTATTGAATCATCATTGTGTCATAAATAAATTTAATTATTTAATGTCTAAAAATTATGAATAAAATACCATGATGTAGGAAATATTTTTATATTTCAACTGAAAATTTATAGTCGAATTTATTTTATTTATAACCCTGTATTAAAAATGGTTTAGTTAATAAACATTGGATTTAACACTTCTAACTCTTCTTTAAATTAAATAATAATAAATGCCCTAATCTAATACAAGTGGACCTAAATGGTCATATTTTTATTCCTAGGGTTTTTTCATGTCAAATAACATTTATCCAATAGAATTAGAACATGTGTTACAGTAATAATAATATCATTTTTACCCATAATTACCATATTTACTTTTAACCGTGGTAAATAAAAGTAAAAAGTTACTATTCACCAAAAATTATTTTTTTATCTTATTGAACCACATTAACTCTTTGATATTAACCGCGTCTCTCATATTTTTGAAATTCAACTCACAGAAGATGTAAAATTATGTTTTATGTGAATTTACCAATTCTCCTAGGCGGTGGGTAAAAGACTGTGAAAAGTTCAATAAAATTTTTATATTTCTAAAATTACTATAAACTGACTCTAATTAATTAAATTGAAATTATATAGGTATTATGTATCAATTTTTTCCAGAAATAAATTTAAATAAAATAAATAATTATTTAAATAAAAATTCGTTGTTATACTATGACATAGTGTTTTTCACAATTCTTCAAAAATTTAAAGTTTTCCAAAAAATACCAAAATTTCAGAGTAAGATAATTATGATATTAATAATTCAATAATGAAGTCTATTTTTCCAAATTAAAAACATATAATTTTCATTTATTAATTTAAAATTAATTCCCACTATCAAATCAAAATGGTGTATTTTTAAGAAATAATAACTATCAAAAGTTAGACAATTTTTTATGTCCAATTTCAATGTGAAATTGCTTATAATGACCATCATTGGATTAAATGGTAAAAATAAAATCTATTTATACTTCCAAACTTTTAAAATTTATAATTTAACAATATAAATTATTTTGATATAAAAATTTGTTTTCTATAAAAATATAGTATTTTTCACTATTCACCCAAATATGAAAGTTATCAGAAAAACACCAAAACCATATTAAAAATAAATTCTAACGTCATGATTGTAAAGAAGAAGTTTATTTTGTAAAATTTAATAAATAAATGTTTCAAATATTGGATATAAAAATTCTTGATGATTAAAAGGTGGTAAAACTGCATTTTTTTTAAAAAAAACTTCTTTTATCTGAAAAAATGTATTTGTTCTTAAATTATGTTTAAGAAACTCATAATATGGATTCTAACATTATAAGGATTATATAAAGTTAAAAATTCAGTTAATACTATTCATAACCACTTTGGAACGGCTTGTTTGGTAAGTCTTGGAGCGCTAGAACTCAGAGTTGTGTGTACTACAAGTTATTGAATTACTTTGAAAAAATAACGTGCTACGAAATCGTGGGATGTTACAATAAGTATTAATTAATTCTATTTTTTTGATAAATTAAAAATATAATAATATTACTATTATGATTATATGTTATAATGAAAATTAGTATAAAATTTTTCTTACTTAAATTTTATAAAAACATGACATATGTATTAAAAATTAATACTCCCATTGTTAATATTTTCCATTGAAATAATAAATAACAAATTCTTGTTAATGAAATAATACTACTAAAATGTTAGTTTTAGAAATAAAAATTTTCAATGTAATAAATATAATGTAGAAATTAAAATAGTTAAAAATAAAAAAATAGTTATAGATATGATTATAAAATAAACATTTCAGATTAATTCAACAAATTTTTTATTTGAAACATAGAATATTTTAAAAAAACTAGCCATCCTAGATACCTAGTCATGGGAAGCTCAACCATACACTGTCTGAGCATAATATGCATGATTTTTCTGATCATGATAGGCTTGATTAGCCACACATGGGTACTGACCTTCTCCACCTCAACATGATAGAATGGGAGGATCAGGCACTTCTCAAGGAGGCTGAGTTGTTTTATGGTTGCATAGAGAATTCATGGTACGCTCATAGGTGTTGTAACGCCCCGACCCTAGTTACCCAGAGTCGGTGCATTATTACATTACATTGTCATGATCACAAGAAATATCAAATCTCGAAAGACCGATTGGTTTAGCAGCCTTGGAAACACTTGATATATTCATAAAGTTTTACATTACATTACAAAGTGAAAACTACTACTACAACATAGTCTCCATATTCCACACTCATATCCCCACATACTATCCTTGTAGGTCATTCATAACTTACTTCTTCACATCCTGGGAAAAATAAAACATTGAAAAGGGGTGAGCTCAAATTCCCAGTAAGGATAACAATATAGTAGAAACTTTCTAAAATAACCATAAACATTTAAGGCAATGTATAACTAAAACAAAAGCCTTTTAAACTTGAACTTCAACATAGTATGGAAAAATAAAAATGAAATAATTACATTTACTTATTCACATGGATATTCTACTAATCGAATAATCACATGCAATATCAATAACCACTTTCATAATGATGGAATGCATAATGCTGAACTTTAATTTCTTTGTCAAGGCCTCGTCCCAAGACCTAGGGGCTAACTGTAACCGAAACCCAACCCGGAGTGCCTCTAATAACATGACACCAACCTGGAGTGCCTCTAATAACCGGACACCAACTCGGAGTGCCTCTAATAACCGGAGACCAAACCAGAGTTCCTCTAAAAACCGGAGACCAAACCGGAGGGCTTACTTTTACCGGTCCCCAACCCGGAACATACTTGTCTAACACATTTATCTGAATGAAAGGTTGAAATATAACATAAAAATTTGGATTAAAAATAACTTATAAAATGTAAATACTTTAAAAAAAAACCATGAGTGACATAAGAATAACTTATCCACAGTCAAAAATATCACAAAACCTTCAATAAAATAGGGATGTTTTGTATCATAATAAATCAACATCAAATAAGCTTAAAATCCATCAAAGGATGTTGACATAGATGAAATCAAAACTATTTTAGAGAAATATCTCTCTTTTTTTAAAAATCATTTAATAAAACATTTTATTTGAAATTATTATTATAAGATTTTAAGGGAATCTTCGACGATTTTATAACGGCGGAAAATAACCGCACACGCCGTATAAGTTAAAAAAACATTCTTACCTTAATTCTGTCGAAAAGGTTAAAAAGCACCTTGTTTGGAAAATGACGGAAAGATTCCTTTATAAACCACTTATAAAAAGTCAATCAAGGGTATAAATGACTTTAACACAAATTATTGTAAATAGTAAAAATGTTTTAAAATACCTTTTGAAGAAACATGGATGTAGATGATAAAGAGATCCCAGTAGATTATAACGTATAAACAACCTCGGATAATGAAGAGATTGTGAAATAACCCTTACCAATTTGGTAACTTATGAAACATACAACCCATAAAATAGGTATCATACAATGAATATGTAAATACACATAAATTCGAGTGTATTACACAAAGAATATAATTATGGGCAGTACATACACCACACAAAAGGTGATGGTGGCAATATGGCATGAATCTCACAAGAATAAGGAGTGAGATGAAAACCTCTTACCTTGTACTTTTCCTTGTTTGGGGTAGTTTAACCTCCTTTATAATGGTGAAATAATTGTTATTAAATTATACAATAATAATATACATTAATATGATATCATATATGATCTTTTAATATTGATTTGATAATAATATCTTAGTATTATCGTTGTTTCAGGTGTTAACTTACTTGTTTTCTTTTATATGTTTTGTTATGTAAGACATATTTTTAATGGATAGGTTGTATATTATTCATATCCAGAATGATATCAAGTCCTTAAAAATAATTTTTAAATCATCATATGATAATTATACTTGAATGGATACAATGGAGAATGAATCTCATCGAGTTCGTGGAGACGGTAGTCCGTACGTACACACGAGCGACAATATAATTATTTTGATATTAAAATAATATATAAATGATTGTTATATCATATATAAAGAATCATTAACATGTTATATTTATTATTTACATGAGTTACATATCATTATTATACCCATCCAAATAATAATATATTGAATAACAATTACACCACGACGTGGAGACGGTAAGCCGTACGTACGCACGTATGGTGACATGTTATTCAAAGGGTGGATAGAATACTGAATATGGTGGTACCATATTTATAATAACATCACAGTATATATATGATGCTAGAGTTATTATTTTATAATGGTAAAAACAATGGAAGAAGAAGTGGAAGAAGAAAGGAACTTGGAAAAGGGTGGTGAAATCATTACCTCTTCTCCGGGTTCTTCCTTTTGATTTGATCAAAAGGGCTCCATAGGTTGGATTTCAGATCAAACAAATGCCTCTAAGTTGTATATAGGGATGTTTTTAGAGTATTTGGCAGAGTTTTGCCAAACCAAAAGGCTTTGAAGGTGTGAAGAAATGAGAAGGAGGAGTTCCCTTTTATAAGAGGGGTGAGGGGCACCTTTGGAGAATCTAGAAATATTAATTTATAATAAATTAATATTCGGGTTATAATGGCTCCAAAGTTGATTATTAAAAGGTTAAGGTGGGGATAGGTCTAAAACCACTCAACCAATAGAATTTAGACAGGTTTTGGTACTTATATTAACATTATCATTAAGTATTAATTTTAAGTTAATTAGTTTCACTTTTACAATGTCTCTTTGTATTTTTATATTATATGCTTAATAAACTTACCATATACATCCAAGAGACACCCAAGTGGTCCATTAATGACGAAACTATCATGATATATGTCTCTTGGCCGAACCTTAGATTTTTAGGAATTTAATATCAATTAATAATATAATATTTGTTTTAAAAACTCTTTTATGTCAATTTTGACACTATTCAATAGTTGATTTTTTTGAAACTCATAACAGAATGATTACTTATAAAAAATTTTATTAAATCAATTATAATATGAAATATTATCCTATAAAATTATTTAAATTCATTAAAAGTCTAAAATTATATTTATTTGGGTATTTATAATATCAAATATGTTAATTTTTCACTATTATGGTAATTACTGTATCATCATTGTGTCATAAATAAATTACATTATTTAATCTCTAAAAATTATAAATTAAATATCATTATGTAGGAAATATTTTTATCTTTCTAATTAATATTTATATTTGAAAATAAAACATATATAACCCTATGTAAAAATTGTTTTTCTAAAAGATATATGCTTGTGTCATTTTTGTATTCATTTTAATTTAATTAAAATAAAGTGTCCCTATCACCTACAAGTGGCACCATGGGGTCCCAAAATCGACCCAAAGATTCCTATGGTCGAACATGTATCAACCAATAAGGCTAGGACACGTTTTAGGGTAATTTAGTATTATTATAATTTTATTTTTTAACCCTTATTTACCGGATTTACCCTTAACCATGGTAAATAAAATATTTACCGCAGTAATTATTCAAAATGTATAAAAATAAAAGTTTCCTATTTAAACAATTTGAACATCCTGATTCCAAATATGGAATCCATTTTTCTAAATTCAAAACACAGAAGTGGAAGAAATTAAATTAAAATTAACTCCCGCTATCAAAACAAAGTGTGTTTTTAAGAGATAATAACTATCAAAAGATTGACACTTGTTTATGTTCGGTTTAATTGTAAAATTATGTCCAATGACCAAAATTATATTAAATGGTAAAACTATATTCTAAATATACTTTAAAACCACTCAAATTCATAATTTATCACTATTAATTATTTTGATTAAAAATGTTGTTTTTAATTAAAATTTAGTAATTTTCACTATTCATCAAAATATGAAAGTTATCCGAAAAGTACCAAAATTTCACCTTAGGCTAAATTCGATATTCCGAATCCAAAAATGAAGCCCATTTTAAAATATAAAATATATATAATTTCAAAAAGTAGTTACTACTATTCATAACGGCTAGTTTGATTGGTTATGGTGTGTGTTAAAACTCAAAGTTGCATACAACACACGCTACTGTATTATTCAAAGGAAAGCATACCATGGAAGCTTGGGATGTTTAATTTTAAATTTAGTTTAAAATATTGTATTTAAAAAGGGTTCACTATTAAAAGTTGATAAAAGTGCAAAACTAAAAATGAATTTCTTCTTTCATTATGTCTAAGAAACTCATAATATGGATTCTACAATTATAAGGAAATATTAGTTTAAAATTTAGTTAATACTATTCATAACCTCTTTTGAATGGATTATTTGGTATGTAATGGTGCGATTGAACTCGGTGTTTCATGTAGAGCAGGTTATCGAATTATTTGACGAAATAACACACTATGAAATCTTGGGGTGTTACATTTCCCCTCCTTCAGTAAATTGCGTCCTCGCAATTTGAAATTGTTTTTCGAAAATAAAAGGTTGAAAATAGAAAATATCTTTGTGGGAAAACCCACATCGGAAATTAGGTTACTAAAATTTAGTCTTAATATGAGTAAAAGAGAAATGAATGGGTCACCACCAAATTATGATCTCGATTAGGAGAACATTGGTGGCAATTAGAGATATATAATTGGAGGGAAAACGTAAATATTTATAGGTAGTGATTGAGGTCATCAATCACAAACAAGTTTAAAATTGAGGTCCTTAAATTCATCAATCTACGATGATTTAAAATGCCATCGATTCAACAAAACATAAGGTATTAGGATAACACATTTTTGACGTTTTAAAATATCTTAGTTGATATCCCACATCGAAAAATGAATTAATGAGGCCTCTATTCAAAATAAAGAGTGGAAAGTATGAAGATTACCGAAAATAACACATACTAGGGTTCCATATTGGAAAATATGGATATGGAAGAGAAATCTAACCATCAATTATCTGATGGAGAGTGGTAGAGAACATGGCTATGAAAAGGCCAACAATCCCAAATCCATAAATTAGTGATAATTTAAGGTACCATCTAGGACACCATTTTTGTTCTAAGTTCATTTTCTTAATGTTGAGTAATTTATTTATGAGATTGGATAATATCCTAAGGAGATGTACTTACTTTATAATTAGAGTTTTATCCATTAATAAATTTCTACCACAAACTTATCTTTCACTATAAAAGATAATAGAACGTAAAAAATATATTCTTTTTCTCATATTCGTATAGGGTTAAAAAAACGAATTTATAATTCATCTACTAGATCTTTTTTAAAAAAACTAAATTATTTAATCTCGGACATCACGTGGGTCAGTGGTAGGTGATACACCCTTGTCTCCCTCTGGTTGTGGGTTCAAGTCTTGCGGCCTTGCCGGTCGTGATGGGTTGTCGCCCGACCTCTTGGTTTTCCTTTTATGGAAATCAACAATTAATCTCAAACTAGAATTTATCCAAAATACTTCTATCCAAACTCATTGTCCAATATTTATAAGGAAGGTAAACTTAATGTAGATCCTTTTTACCCCGTAATAGCATATGAATACCTTCTTCATGTATTCTTTTAAAACACTGAAACATCCTGAATTACCATAATACTTATTGATTACATTCATGCTCCCTTATTCCATATAGAATGCTGGATATACTTCATCAATCCAAAAATGTTTTAAACTCCAATAATAATGGAATATACAAATCATTAATCAGCTTCAAGGTAGTCAAGAATATCCAATATAATTTATCCAAATAAGTCGTGTATTATTCTAAAATCACTACCTCGGTATCAGAACCATATTATGGCTTATCTTTCTCTCAACCATATATTTTCAAAAAATTTGACCTGCTATTGAGTCACTTTTCTTTGTTCCACACAATCTCCAGTCCATAATTAAATAGTACTGCAGTACAATCCTTATATACTCCATAATTATGATAACAAGTATATTGTTGATACAACACTCAAATGACATAATCAATACAAGAACTCTAATCATTTCTCTTCATCTTTGGTAGTATCATAACTTGATTATTATCCAATAGCATCATTTGCGGCGTAGTCTGATGACTGAGACATAGGATCACATAGTGTCCAAACTCCTTGCAAATGAAGCATTGTACATTTGAAACCATTTTCTTACCCTTGCAGTCACATACTTTGTGCACTTTTCCTCCACACTTATAACAAACTCCCATTACTTTCAGTCATGTTCCAGGGTGTTTCTTTCCACATTTATCACATATGGGAAAATTCTTCTTTTCCCTATTCCTTTTATCCTTCTTTATCTCTTCCATCCTTTTCTTCTCTTGCTTCCCTTCAAAGCCATAGGACTCAGTAAACTCTTTACTTATCTTATCAACACATGATATTATTTCTTCATATGATGATAATACATGCGTGACTATTTCTCTTATAAATTCTGGCTTAAGACCATGAAATATATGATCCTTCTTTATCTTTGTATCATGTGCATTGCTGGAGTTCTCATTCCTTCTACTGGGTGCCATTTCTAAACAATGGCATACACTAGATTAGTTTATGAATAAAAATACCTAATCCCAAACTTGTAAAACACATAACATAAATTAAATAGTTTATGGATATAATCCATAATCATAAAAATGTCTCCTTAGAGGAAGTATATACTCATAAACCCTTCATAATGGTTTGTAAAGAAGATGAGAATTATCCTAAGCATATCCCCCAGGAGTGTCGTAACCAAGAGTGCAGCAAGGCCCGTTGTCGTGCACCAGTTCCCATTCGAGTCTAGCTCAAAGCGGTGTTTCGTGTTTTACTCCTAGGTACATCTGTGCTAGAGCTGCCTCTACCTGCTCGTATCCAGACAGGGATGTATTGCTCGGAAAACTCAAAAAATCTTTATAATACCAAAATTCTAGGAAGTTCTTCTATACTATTCCTCAAAATTCATCTTAGTTCTACGTTCTCTAATCAGATTTTATCTAAATCTAGCTTCCAAGGTTTGTACTAAAATTCCTCTGATACCAACTCTAACGCCCCGACCCTAGTTACCCAGAGTCGGTGCATTATTACATTACATTGGCATGATCATAAGAATGATCAAATCTCGAAAGGCCGATTGGTTTAGTAGCCTTGGAAACACTAGATATATTCATAAAGTTTTACATTACATTACAAAGTGAAAACTACTACAACAACATAGTCTCTATATTCCACACTCATATCCCCACATACTATCCCTGTAGGTCATTCATAACTTACTTCTTCACATCTTGGGAAAAATAAAACATAGAAAAGGGGTGAGCTCAAATGCCCAGTAAGGATAAAAATATAGCGGAAACTTTCAAAAATAAGCATAAACATTTAAGGCAATGTATAACTAAAACAAAAGCCTTTTAAACTTGAACTTCAATATAGTATGGAAAAAGAAAAATGAAATAATGCCATTTACGTATTCACATGGATATTCTACTAATAGAATAATCACATGCAATATCAATAACCACTTTCACAATGATGGAATGCATAATTCTGAACTTTAGTTTCTTTGTCAAGGCCTCGTCCCAAGACCTAGGGGATAACTGTAACCGGAACCCAACCCGTAGTGCCTCTAATAACCGAACACCAACCCGGAGTTCCTCTAATAACCGGACACCAAACCGGAGTTCCTCTAATAACCGGAGACCAAACCGGAGATCCTCTAATAACCGGATACCAAACCGGAGGGCTTACTTTTACCGGTCCCCAACCCAGAACATACTTCTCTAACACATTCATCTGAATGAAAGGTTGAAATATAACATAAAAATTTGGATTAAAAATAACTTATAAAATGTCAATACTTTAAACAAAAACCATGAGTGACATAAGAATAACTTTTCCACAGTCAAAAATATCACAAAACCTTCAATAAAATTGGGATGTTTGTATCATAATAAATCAACTTCAAATAAGCTTAAAATCCATCAAAGGATGTTGACATAGATGAAATCAAAACTATTTTAGAGAAATATATCTCTTTTTTTTAAATCATTTAATAAAACATTTTCTTTGAAAATATTGTTATAAGCTTGTAAGGTAAGCTTCGACAATTTTATAACGGCGGAAAATAACCTCACCCGCCGTATAAGTTAAAAAAACATTCTTACCTTAATTCTGTCGAAAAGGTTAAAAAGCACCTTGTTTGGAAAACGACAGAAAGATTCCTTTATAAACCACTTATGAAAAGTCAAAAAAGGGTATAAATGACTTTAACCCATATTCATGTAAATAGTGAAAATGTTTTAAAATACATTTTGAAAAAACATGGATGTAGATGATAAAGAGATCCCAGTAGATTATTACGTATAAACAATCTCGGATAATGAAGAGATTGCGAAATAACCCTTACCAATTTGGTAACATATGAAACATACAACCCATAAAAGAGGTATCATACAATGAATATGTAAATATACATAAATTAGAGTGTATTACACAAAGAATATAATTATGGGCAGTACATACACAACACAAAAGGTGATGGTGGCAATATGGCATGAATCTCACAGGAATAAGGAGTGAGATGAAAACCCCTTACCTTGTACTTTTCCTTGGTTGGGGTAGGTTAACCTCCTTTATAATGGTGAAATAATTTTTATTAAATTATACAAGAATCATATACATTAATATGATATCATATATGATCTTTTAATATTGATTTGATAATAATATCTTAGTATTATCATTGTTTCGGGTGTTAACTTACTTGTTTTCTTTTATATGTTTTGTTACGTAAGCCATGCTTGTAATGGATAGGTTGTATATTATTCATATCCAGAATGATATCAAGTCCTTAAACATCATTTTTAAATAATCAAATGATAATTATACTTGAATGGATACGATGGAGAATGAATCTCATCGCGTTCGTGGAGACGGTAGTCTGTACGTACGCACGAGCGACAATATCATTTTTTTGATATTAAAATAATATATAAATGATTGTTATGTTGTATATACAGAATCATTAACATGTTATATAATTTACATGAGTTACATATCATTATTATACCCATCCAAATAATAATATATTGAATAACAATTACACCACGACGTGGAGACGGTAAGCCGTACGTACGCACGTATGGTGACATGTTATTCAAAGGGTGGATAGAATACTGAATATTGTTGTACCATATTTATAATAACATCACAGTATGTATATGATACTAGAGTTATTATTTTATAATGGTAAAAACAACGGAAGAAGAAGTGGAAGAAGAAAGGAACTTGGAAAAGGGTGGTGAAATCATTACATATTCTTCGGGTTCTTTCTTTTGATTTGATCAAAAGGGCTCCTTAGGTTGGCTTTCGGATCAAACTAAGGCCTTTAAGTAGTAGTGAGGGATGTTGGTAGAGTATTTGGTAGAGTTCGGCTAAACCAAAAGGCATTGAAGGTGTGAAGAAATGAGAAGGAGGAGTGCCCTTTTATAAGAGAGGTGAGGGGAACCTTTGGAAAATCTAGAAATATTAATTTATAATAAATTCATATTCGGGTGATAATGGCTCCAAAGTTAATTATTCAAAGGTTATGGTGGGTATAGGTCGAAAACCACTCATCCAATAGATGTTAGACAGGTTTGGGTACTTATATAAACCTTATCTTTAAGTATTAACTCTAAGTTAATTAGTTTTACTTTTACAATGTCTCTTTGTATTTTTATATTATATGGTTAATAAACTTTCCATATACATCCAAGAGACCCCCAAGTGGTCCATTAATGATGAAACTATAATGATATATGTCTCTTGGCCGATCCTTAGATTTTTAGGAATTTAATATCAATTAATAATATAATATTTGTTTTAAAAACTCTTTTATGTCAATTTTGACACTATTCAATAGTTGATTTTTGTGAAACTCATAACAGAATGATTACTTCGAAAAAATTTAATTAAAGCAATTATAATATGTCATATTATCCTATAAAATTATTTTAATTCATTAAAAGTCTGAAATTATATTTATTTGGGTATTTATAATATCAATTATTTTAATTTTTCACTATTATGGTAATTACTGCATCATCATTGTGTCATAAATAAATTAAATTATTTAATATCTAAAAATTATAAATTATATATAATTATGTATTAAATCTTCTAATATTTCTAATGAATATTTATAGTTTAAAATCCAACATATATAACCCTATGTAATTTTTTTTCTAAAATATATATGCTTGTGTCATTTCTGTATTCATTTTAACTTAATTAAAATAAAGTGTCCCTATCACCTACAAGTGGCACCATGGGGTCCCAAAATCGACCCAAAGATGCCTATGGTCAAACATGTATCAAACAATAAGTCTAGGACACATTTTAGGGTAATTTAGTATTATTATTATATTATTTTTTAACCCTTATTTACCGGATTTACCCTTAACCATAGTAAATAAAATATTTACCGCAGAAATTATTCAAAATGTCTAAAAATAAAAGTTACCTATTTACACAATTTGAACATCCAGATTCCAAATATGGAATCCATTTTTCTAAATTCAAAACACAGAAGTGGCAGAAATTAATTTAAAATTAATTCCCTCTGTCAAAACAAAAAGCGTGTTTTTAAGAGATAATAACTATCAAAAGATTGACATTTGTTTATGTTCGGTTTAATTGAAAAATTATGTCCAATGACCAAAATTATATAAAATGGTAAAAATATATTCTAAATATACTTTAAAACCACTCAAATTCATAATTTATCACTATTAATTATTTTGATTAAAAAAGTTGTTTTTAATTAAAATTTAGTAATTTTCACTATTCATCAAAATATGAAAGTTATCCGAAAAGTACCAAAATTTCACCTTAGGCTAAATTCGATATTCCGAATCCAAAAATGAATCCCATTTTAAAATATAAAATATATATAATTTTGAAAAATATGTATTACTATTTATAACGACTAGTTTGATTGGTTATGGTGTGTTTTAAAACTCGAAGTTGCGTACAACACACGCTACTGTATTATTCAAAGGAAAGCGTACCATGGAAGCTTGGGATGTTTCATTTTAAATTTAGTTTAAAATATTGTATTTAAAAAAGGTTCACTATTAAACGTTGATAAAAGTACAACACTGAAAATGAATTTCATCTTTCATTATGTCTAAGAAACTCATAATATGGATTTTAAAATTATAAGGATATATTAGTTTAAAATTTAGATAATACTATTCATAACCTCTTTTGAATGGATTATTTGGTAAGTAATGGTGCGATTGAACTCGGTGTTTCATGTAGAGAAAGTTATCGAATTAGTTGAAGAAATAACACACTATGAAATCATGGGGTGTTACATGTGTGTATGGGTTTAAGATTGTAAGTCCATACCCATGTGGTGTGTGAAATGTGTGTTTGAGTTCTCATCTAGTGTCGACATGCATGATCTGCATTAGAGATAGATATATAAGAGGGATCACATTATATCCTACTAGAACTCATGTATATATATATATATATATTTGTGTGTGTGTGTGTTAAAGAACACCCTCTTCACTCAATGAAAACCCCTTCCCAATATTTTAACATCATTCATTTCCATAAGAATCCAATTTTAGGCTATGTTATTGGAGAAAATAACTTCCAAATCTCATTTTTTATAAATTCTATCAATGGGGATTATCTATATTTATAATAAAATTATTTACGATTTGGTATAAATTTATATTTTTAAAACTAATTTTTTTATAGTGGAATACTAATTAAAAATATTATTTCATGTATTTTAAAACCCTTTTTTAAGGATGATATTTTATTTATTTAACAAATCCAATTTTAAAACATTAATTTTATTTATAATTTATTTATTTATGAAATAGTTTTATTTAAATATTATATTTACAAAAAACCAAAACAAAATCAATATTTTAATTTTTTAATTTTTTAATGGATCCAAATTTCTTAAAAAATTGGTACTACTATACATATGATATAAATTTCAAAATCATAATCTTTAAATAATGTTTTGAGATTGAATTCATTGTTGTTTTAAATTTAATTATAGAATCTAATTTGTTTGTCAAATCGATTATTTTTTAAAAAACTCTACCATGAGGTAATCAATATGATTGAAAAATATTCATGATTATACTAAAAAATATATTATTATAGGTATGAAATATATATAATAAAAATTATCCTTTTATATAGAAAATTCCGGTAAATAAAACTATTTAAAACTTATTTCATGTAGTGGAATTTATTTTATAAATGTGATTATATTTTAAAATTTTATATTTATGACTATAATTATATTAAGAATTTTTTATGATTGAAAATAAAAATTATTTTATGAATTAAATTAAATTTTTTTAAAATGTGTTTTAAAATAACAGTCTAGTATAAATGTAATAAATTTTAGCATAATATTATTTAAAATATATAAATTTCATACATGATTATTGGTTGGCCATACATTATTGTTTTTATGACAATACATGCATGTTTTTCTTCAAGCATAGATATAGGATTAGTAATTTATTTATAGAAAATTTTTTCCAATGAATTACATTTATTGTATGTATTTATCTTAGATTTTATAAATTGATGGAGCATTTTTAAAAGAAATTATTTTTTATGTTTATGATATATAAAATTATTGTCATAATAAAAAGTAATTTAAGTAGTTTTTGAAAATATTTTTTGATGGAATTTATTTATCAAATGAAGTCTTGAAAAAAAATGTTTTCAAAAAATAAAACCGGGAACTGGGATATTAAAAATGTTTACAAGGATTGTTAAGTGAACCCACATCATCAAATAGATGTTTTCTTAAAAGCGATATAGAAAGTGGCTACATGGATTTCTAAATAGTTTCCATGTATTTTTTTCCAAAAAAAATTGTTATTTAAAAAAATTCATTTATTAAAATAAAGATAAATCCAATTATTTTTATTGCATATTATGATCTGAAAGGAAATTGGGGTTTCAATGTTATTTATAATTTAAATGGATTTTAAAATGTATTTTCTATTGTTTTATATTTAGAAAACCCAAGAATAATATTTTTTAATGAATTTATCAATGGATTCATATATTATAAAAATATATATAAAGAGATTTCAAATAGTCTTTATAAAAGAATTTAATTGTTTTTAAAACCCATTTTGTTAAAATTTTATACTCATCGTATGTTTTAAAATGTTATTAACTAGATCATTAGATTTTATAGGGGAGTTTGACTTTTATAAAGAGATTCTGTTGGTGGATTCAAATAAATGATTATGATATTTTTTATTGATATAAGATATAATGAAATGATTTCTCCTATTCCTACAAAACAATGTCTAGAAAGTTTCTTATATGTGTATTTAAAAGTATAATTTTAGATTAATTTTTTAAAAAATATATATTTTTCATGGTTTTAGTGTGATATTTGGGAGAATGGGTCAAAGGTTTTTACTTATTCATTATCAATAACTTATCACCCATTACATACATGATTTAAGGGACTTTGTAATGTACATTGATTTCCCACACTAGAAACTATTATTTATTTTATGGTGATCCAATATTTTTGTCTTAATAATGGATGATCTAGATGACGCTAGACTTGAAAACATGAAGCAATGACACATCAATAGTTAATAAATCATATTTTTGTTTTAAAGTAAAAAATAACACCATTTATTGCATTTTGGATTATTTTATTTTATCTAAATTTTATTTTCTATAGATTTATGTGAATACCCAAAACTGGTAATATAGATTATGTGTTTTACAACATAAATCTAGACCTAGATGTATACCTTTTTTTATCATGTTTTCAAAGGACCAACATTCTTCAATTTTTATCAGTGCTAAAATGATATTATTTAAGTTGATTATATAAAATTTTCATTTAAATTTTACACTATTTAGATATAGGTCTTTGATATAGTCCCAAAAAAATTGGTGGGGGTCAATTATAGTTGGGATGGTTGAAAAATGAGAGATCAAATATTGATTACTTTTTAATAAATCCATTTCATAAATTTGTATATATTTTTATATGTTAGTAACATATAAACACATTCACACACAAAGATATATATATATATTATACAGGAAGGTGATGGGATACTATCACAGATCAAGGGTATTTATAATGTATTTCTACTGAGGAATAGAATGGTATACATTAATTGTGAAGTTAATCATAACAAAAATAATGTGGTCCACACCACGTAATTAAAGTGTAGACTTTTTGGACTTCACTATTTATTGAGTGAAATATTCTATACTCCCCATGTGGTTGGGTAAAAGTCACATATATATATATATATATATATTATAAATACAAAAATTTATAATATACATCACCCATTAGTTCCCCTTCCTTTTCCATCTGCACCACACAAGATATTTATCCTAGTCACCCCATGTCTAGTCAGTATGAGATCATCCGACACCATCTTTTTAGAACGGTTACATACACCACTCCTCCAAGATAAATATATAAAGACTACATTATCTACCAATAAACATAAATAAAATTGACTAAATTTCTCAAAAAAATTAATTTTGATGAATTTAATTAATTTATTTTATGTTCCCTGGGATTTAATAATATATTATGAAAATTAATTTACCGTGAGTATATTATATCAATGTTAATGTAATAAATAATTTTAGAAGTTTTTTTTCTTATACAATTAAATGATGTGATGAATGATCGTGAAGAAAAATATACTCATGCATGTTTGTTTTAAATTCATTTAATTAAATTGTAGCATTATTTTTAACGTAATAATTTTTATATTATAAATATATTTATATCTCTTAAATGGAAATGATTTTATAAGGGTCTTTATTTTATATTTATGTGGTAAAATGTAATTTGACATCCCAATTTTCCCTCACATGTGTGTAAGTCTACTATGTAAATATAATAAATATACATAATTAAATAACTTTATTTTATATCATACATGAAACCTATTTAATGAAATAAATTACAGGTTTTATGCAATGACAATCGATTCCAATATATAATTACGGAATTTCAATTTTTTATAGCTAATTTATTATTCACCCATTAGATTAACCAATAGTTACTATCTCATGAGCATATCATTATTTATTCAATTTATATTTTTTGCATGAATAATTATTTTTTTACTATGATTTAATTTGATTATATAGCATAATAAAAAATAATCATGTGTGGATAAAAAGAAAAAAAATTATAGTGAACATTCTTATTTATTAATTATTAGATGTTAGTGTGATTTCATTATTATAACATTAACAATATAAGTATATTCCATTTTATAAAATAAATAAAAATACTTGAATGTAATGTCAATTCAAAACCCCTTCAATAGTTTAAATTCCAATAAACTATCTGATTGATGTTCTTTTCATCCCTAGTTGAGGGTGTCTCTTAGTAGTGGGGAATTATAAAAAATATGGTATGTCATCTACACAGATGTTAGTAGGAAATGAGTTTTTGTAACTATTATTTTTTATAATTTAGTAAAAAAATTCCAATAAAACTATTTATTCTTCCCAGGGGACTGGACTCCACTCAATATGTCATGGAGTAACAAGTGAATGTGTTTATGTTGGAGAAAGCCATCCAAAAACACATCGAGTTGTTGAAATACAATTTCTTAAACTATGAATTGAGTTTTATGTATCCTTTACACTATAATAATCAAATAGAAAATTATTATAAATTTTGAAGTATGGGGGGCAATATAATTTGATAAAATAGTGAGAGGCATTAAAATTTTAATAAAATTGAAATATTAATTTTGTTATAAATATAACGTTCAAATATGATAATTTTTATTTTTTATAAATCACATGGCTATCACTGGAACTAATAAAATTCCACTTCAATCAATATTGGATAGAGAAAATATATTAACCCATAATAACATTAGGATTTGTACATCTTCTTGAGCATAGTACTGTGCTAAAAAATGAAGATTTTTGTACTGGAAGACCATGATCCTACTACTCCCCCACAAGGTGAATGAAAGGATGCTAATGTTAAATTAAAGAGGAATATAGATGATGAACTAGATATATATAGTTTCATGTTTTCTTTTTTGTCCACTAAGATATATAAACTGAATCAGTGTAATAATTCCTACAACAAGTTGTTTCATATTGAAGAGTTATAAAAGTAGAGTGCATGGTAATACTGATATGATTTATAATGTCTAAATATTAGCATAAATCATGTTTGAAAGAATTAATTAGGGCCTCATATACTCTAATTTATATATTACATTGAAAAATTGGTGTTCCATGGGGTCAAATTGAACAAAGAATCAAAAAATGACCACGTTCATTTCCCAATAACTCCTTTTTTGCTAAATTCTATAATTTATTTTAATATAAATAACACAAATATATCAATTATTAATTCTCTTCTCTTATTTAATATCATAATAAGAATGTGAATAATTCTATATCTTCAATATTTATAGTAAAATACATAATGAAAATAAAAACTAAGGTGTTAAATGTTATGTATATGTGAAAGGCATTGACGTAAAACACCTTGAATAAGATAAAGATACAGTGGAAGAGAAATTAGTAGGAGAAAGATGTATTTTCATATAGAATTAATGGTTTTGACAAGAATTATTAAATTACTAAGAATATGAAGAATGAATATGCTACTAAATCATCTATGTTTTTATTTCAATCCAATATAAATATATATCTATAAGAGAGTTATTTTATTTGAAATTTGGAATTTTTTTTATTAAAATGTAGAAACTATCTAGAATAGTGGATATTGAAAATTTTGAGGTTGTTCTCCAGATCAAAATGGTGAAATAATTATAGAATTACCAGTATGAGATTTTCATCTCACATTTATTAGTTTTTCTTTTATTGATTTAAATTTTTTTATTATGTAACATGTGATTACCAGAATCATAATATCAATGTATATATTTAAATCTATAGTTTTTTATATACATTATAGAAAATAAAATTATATTTTCTAAGGATAAAATACGGTATGGTATAGATCATCTTAGAAACGAATTATATATACTTGAAGGTAAATATATAATTGTAGGGGAAAATGATAGAACTGGTGATAATTGCCTATATCCAACACACCTATGGAACAACAAGCTATTTCATTAAAAATGTAGAAATGTTTTCAAAAATAAACCAATAAGGGTAATAGGTTATGTTTATTTGAAAAGTGTATATGTATAGAACACTTGTTGTCAAGGTAAAATGAACATATTACATTTTAGTGACAAATTAGAAAGAGATACAAGACTAATATAATTGATGTATGTGGTCCATTTTTAGTAGAGGTAAGGGGTGGGTTCTCTTTTTTCAATAATCCCACTGATGAAATTAGTATCTATGTTTATACCAAAATAATGGTGTATATTTGAATATTATTTCAAATGATTACATAATACAAATATATAGTATTGAATTATATTTTAAAATATTAAGATGATATGCTCAGACCACAGTAGGGAATATCTATACCAATCATTCATTGATCACCTAATGTTGTGTGTCATAGTCTCTTAACATTCTCCTCCTTATACACCTCGATGCAATGGTGTTAGTGATATAAATATCATGAATTTGTTGATGTGGTATGATATAAGATGATTGTTGAAACTCTAACATTATTATATTGGGGAAAAGAACTAAAAACTATGGAATATACCACAATGTGAGTACCAAAAGAACTTGTAAATGGGATTTCACAAGTAGTTATAGTATGAAAAGAATCTTTATCTACAACATATATGTGAATAGTGATGTAATGTATTTTTCAAAAGTGTAATTGTTGACACAATAGCATTCTAGATCTTGAAGATCATATTTATTGGTTTCCAAGATCAAACAAAAAGATTCTGACTAAATAACCCTTTAAATTAAATGTAATTGGGGAAATGTGTTCCCTATTTCTATAAAGGGAGCACATTTTCAATGGACATATTTTTTGAAATACTGAATTCAATAAATTTTAATATCCATATGCAAAAATATTTTTATATGAATTATATATGTAAGAGCTAGTTAGAGATGAATATGTTCTTTAGAAACATGTACTCCATAGGTCAATGAGATTGGAAAGATAAATAAAAAATTATGGATTCATTATATCTGAGTCAGTTGTCACATTAGTCCATAAGGATAATTAAATTCTAACATACATGTAATTAGTATATAGAAAAGATGCTGCTAAATGGAAATAATCTGGGATATCTGATATGATTTCCATGGTAAAAATCAATTAGGGAATTTGGTAGATCTTCTAGTAGATGTCAAACCATATCTGTGTATATTGTATTTGTGAATGATCATTATAAGAATATGAAATTAAATGACTAAAACTAACTATTAGTTGAGATGATTTCTTGAAAATTTCAATTCATTGAATATGATGAAACCTTAACATCAATGGTGATATAGAAGTCCATCCAAATATTACATCAAATACTCACCTCCGTCATTATAAAATGTATAAATTTTATATAAAAAATACATTCCTAAAAAAAATTGGTTGTTAAATCCTATATTAATCAACTCTAAGAGGTTATTATTTAAATTAATTCCAATAATGTATGTAATATAAAGAGAAAAAAATTATAGATTGAAGTTGGAAATTTTTTCATGGAATTATCATTTGGATGATTCCATAATAGAATTTGAGTTCATTAAATATGAAAGTAATTCATGCTTCGATAAGATAGTTATTTGGAGTTCCATCATATTTTTAGTATAATATGTTTTACCCTATTAATGATGGGAAAGGATTTGAAATTATTAACATCTGCAAAGAAATGGATAATGGAATGATTATCCATGAATAAATTTGGTGATATAATTTAAACTATAGGGATCAAGATCAATCAAATTATATATTAGAGTATTATCGGGCTATGTCAAAGTGAAAATTTTGACATGTTACTCAAAAGTTATGTCATTAAAATTTAATGATGGGATATTTTTTCATCATCACATAGAAGTAATATGCCAAAAATGGTGATCCCATATGTAAGAGGAGTTTTGAACGATGAGTATAGTCTCTTCTGTATCGTTTTTGGTTTCAATCATTTGTGTCCTGTTATATAATAGGTTTGATATTCTTTTAGAAATGGTAGGTATATATCATACAATGGTTTGAGAGATGTGTTTAGAAGTTGAAAAAACTATTTCTATGTACATCAGACATATTAATGATATGTTCCATGAGTGTGGAGGAGATTTGATGATAGTTATGTAGGGATACACTAATTTCATCTTCTAGATATGTCACGGTGATCTAAAATATTATCCAGGGAATGAATTTTTTCTGAGTAGTTGTTTAGTGATATGGATAAGAAAAAATATGTATACATTCATTTTTTTCTATAGTGGAATCTAAATATATGAAATCTTCTGATGTGGCTAAGGAATCAATCATGATATGAAACTTTATTTCATACACGATACTGAATATAATGATATAGTTTAATATAATAATACATCATAAGTGGTAATTTCAAAGGATACTAGGTCCCACTAGAACAATAAGAATATAATTTGAATATATTACCTTTATAAGGATTTTACTTAGAGTGGGGAAGTCACAGTTAGTGAAATCACCACCCAAAAATGTGGAATTACCCTGATCAATCCATATCTCATTAATAGTATTTGTCTCTAGTGAATGTGGGAGCAGTATGATTAGGTTTCAAATACACAATTATTATATCTCATTTTATTACCATTACATGTATATATATTTACCTAAACATCTATTTTTAATACAATAATAGTAATTTTTCTTATGCCTCTCTTATTTTTCCCATAATTTCTTCTGACCTCTTGTAATATAAAAAGGGTAGAATAGATCAAAAATATAATGGAAAATTTGAGATAAAATTATTTTAATCTCAAAACAATGTCTATTAGTATTGATTCATCATATAAAAAAATATGATATCTAATTATTAGGCATTGGAGGTCCATAATAATTTATACTTCTATGAAGTTGACACATTACGATCTTCAATAAATCAGATCATGAGGATTGACCCCCAAATAGAAACACCACAATTTTTTTTATTGATTTGTTTTTCCAAAAATGATAATTTTTATTTATCTATTCCCTATAGATTACTATCATTGTGTACCAATTGATCTCATATATTGATACCATATGAAAACCATGGAATTAATGATTTTTCTAGGATTCTTGTTTTTGGATTTTCATTATTTTTGTGGCCTACACTGAGTGATAAAGTTATAATTGTTTCTTTTGGATGAAATATTTGACTTTTGTTCTATTAGATAGGATAGTACTAAAAAAATTTATTCTTTATCTAAATGTATTGAATGAAATTATATCTATTACGATCATTGAATAAGTATTGAAATAATGGATCATGGATTTTAGTTTTCACCATAATTTATTAGATATCATGAGAAAAAAATATTATTTTACAAAATTTGTGTTCATTGTAGGTTTTTATATTTTGACATTTTCTATCCCAATATACGACATGATGGTTTACTAGGAATAAATCCTAGTCTACAGTTTACCCTAACTACTATTTAGATTAGGTTCTAAAGGATCACACATTAATTTTATCCACAAGTTCAACCTATTTAGATAATAAAGACTTTAAGACGATGTGGGGCCCATGTTTTATGGTTGGTAAATGAATGATTTTAAATGGTAATAAGTAAAATAATTCAATAAAATATAATTTTTTAAAATAATATTTATTTTATTTATACTCTAGGGTACTAATGAGTGAATTAATGATAAATGTTAATATTATAAAATATAAATTGTTGAATGATCATTTCATGTTCATGGTTTGTTAAATTATTAGTGGATTTTACATGTAATGTAAATAGTTATAATATTATCCCAAAAAAGTTTTATTAATCTCATAATATGGTTATAAAATATTTATTATCATTATATCTAGAAAAAAAATCTTAATTGTTATTTATTTTATTTTTTCATTTGTTTTAATTTTTTTAGGTTTGAAAATATAATTTTTTGAGACATAAACCATAATGTAAATAAATTTTTGCATGATATTTTAGCGAGAATCCTCTATAATGATTTTTTTATTCTTCCATAATGTCTCTAAAATTTTATATATGGAAATGGAAAGAATAAAAATCCTTTATCAATTCCCTTCTTTAAATATATATCACATCCATCATGAGATCAATGTGATTTATTATTTCATTTTAATTTCCCACTCAAGCACTAGGTAATCAATGAACAATGATCGATGTTATTGCTAACATATTTTAATAAAATTAACTGATTATTTTCATACAAAAACACTTCATCTTGTTAGTGTAATAATTAATAACGTATCAATATGATTCATGATAGTCCTATAATTTTTTATTTTCATTGAAAACATGTATACATAAAAAACTATAACATAATTGACCTCCATCACTCCAAATATTGTTCTTCATAACATGGATCCTTCATAGACATGTTATATTTATCATTATTATACATATCCTCTAAAAGGGAAACATAAAAAATGATGAGAATATATTCTTATTAAGGGTATAAAATGATGTCCATTGATGATCATATGTGATATAAAGGTATGTATATGGGTATGATAACATGAGGTAAGAGTTAAAAAATCATACTCATCAACTCAACGATCATAATCGTGAAACATGGAATAACAATTTATCTATAAAAATACATAAAATATAATAATAAACAATCATTAATAATGAATCATGTTTCATGTAAACATATAATTATACATAATACATAATTTTGTTACAAACACTTAATAATATAAGAAAAAATCCATATTCAAGGATCAGTTCCAATAATATTGTATTTCATTGGGTTCACTCGACATTTGAAATTTTCTTTAGTGTATTTTCACTCCCAAGGATAACTTAATGGAATAAATCATATACTAAATTGGGTTCAAGCCACATTTTAGCCCTTATTATATCATCAAATATCCCTGTTAACTAAATTAATTATTTGGCTATATAATTTTGGTCCCATGCAACATAGAATGAAAACCATACATATATGTGCCACATGATAAAAAGAATAATCATATCATTAAATCATGACCCATGTAAATGTAATGGGTTACATAATCATTCCATCAATATAATCATAAAATGTCTAAAAGAATAATTAATATGGTAATATTTGATCATATCCACATTGAATCATAATAAAAATCAAATGAATTTGTTATAGACAGAAATACCTTTAAAATACCACTAAAACATTTATTTAAGAAGTCAACATTTTCATTGAAAATAAATTATTTTCAATCTGAAAATTTTTTAATATAATAAAAAAATAAAATATTATAAATGAAATTATTTCCTTTAAATAATAGACTATTCATTATAGGGGAAATTAATTCATTTTGTGTATGTCAAAACTAAAATTCCTTTCATGTGATAGGTTAAAAATAAAAAATACGTATTTCATAAAATTATAAATATATTCCATCAAAATATATTCATAAAATTAAAACATGTATGATTTGTTTTTATAAATCATTGTATATTTGTATAAATATTATTAAAAACATTTTAAATGAGATAATGACATGTTACTAATGATTCGTGACTAAAGAGAGATATGATATTGATTTTTTATATATACATTCTTCCTTGTACATTGAGTACAAAAAAAATGAATGGGAAAATAATGTATCCTAAAAAAATAAAAGAAAATAAATGTTATAAAATTATTTAAATAAAAATAATATAATTTTATTATTGGAATATTTAAGCATAAACAATCTCGTTAAATATGAGAGTGTAAATAAACCCTTTACCATTTTTGTATCTTTTGAATCACACCATCCATGAAATAAATAAAGTTAAATTAAAAATAACTATTCAATATGCATATGTATATTCGTGGTAAAACATATAAATGGGGAATTATATATACCTTATTAAATAGTATATGTTTATAACAAAAAATATGACTTTGTTAATCAAAATTGAAATGAATAACCCTAACGACTAAATTAATTTCTCAAATTAATGTAATTGGATGATTATAAAAAATAATTTTTAAAAAGTCCCTTTTAATAAGTATTATCTTATAGAAAAATAAAATTGTATCTAGTATTTACAATATAAAAATAATAATTTGGGTCATAACATTAAAACATTTCTCATTGAAGGGAAATTGAGATAAAACCCTTAATTTATATTTGAAGTGATTCGTATGTAATATACACTTATTTATAATAAATTTATATTTATTTTAAATATATAACCTGATTTTATAGATACATATTATATCAAATATGATCCACTAATATTATTTCAACAATGTTTATAAACAACTCTCAGTTAAATTTATAATTTTTTTGTATTAACTCCATTACTTTTCATGTATGTTTAAGTTTAAAAGTTATGGAACGTATAATTTTATCCTTGAAAATAATAAACCCGAATGTGTATAAAAAAATATAATATATATTCATTATTTACATATTAATTAAAATTCATAAAATTCATATATGAAAAATTAATTACATCACCATGTTGAGATAGTTGCGTGAACGTATTTTGATGTGACACTTAAATTTTTTAGTAGACACAATGAAAGGAATGTAAAAAATATTTCACAATTATATAATAATTATTTTAACATAATATATATATATATATATATATTAAATAAATCATCATATACAACCACAAATTTAGGTGGTGGAAAATAAATAATATCACTATGTCGATGCTGTCATCCAAATGTATACATGAGAGATTAATTCATTTACCATTAGATTAATACCATGTAGTAGAAGGTTTTTAATCATAATAATAACATATAATAATACTAATTTTAATAGATTAATTTTTGTTAAGGATAAAACAATTTGAGAGGAACTAAAAGATGATGTAAAATTGGAATAGATAGGTATAGAGATATAAAAATTCATTGAGAGAACTAATTTATCATACTCATTAATCCTTGAAGGATTGGTCATAGAAGAAGAACATATGATAAAGGGTTAAAGGAATTTCTATTGGACATATTTTTATTATGTATTAGATTTGCGATAAGGGTTATCTAGTGTGAGAATCAGAGGGAAAGTGGTTTCCTTTTATAAATGGTAGGAAGAACACACATGAGATTTATTAGAAGATTTGAATTATATAATGTCCCATATGGATTAGTATTCAATGTTATGTTAATATATTGTATAATTATATTTATAAAATAATTCATAAAGATGTTTGGGCATCAATAATATCACTATTTCTTGGTTTACTCATTATAAATCAGTTTTAACCTCAATCATGGTAACATAATATTACGATTTTTTTTATTCACTATTTCAAAATAATAAGTCGAACCAATTAGATAAAAATACTTATTATTTCTATAAATATGGAGTCTGATCTACATGATTCAAATTCAATAAATGGTAGAATATAATTTTATATAAGTACATGACCCGCAATGAAAACTTGTTTTTAATAATGTATCTTTAAGCATATAACATAATTTAAATACATTAAACTATTTTTAAAACCCCATAAAATTAATATAAATTATTTTAATTAGTATATAATATATATATTTATGTAATTTCAATAATAAATATTTAATAATTTAATTTATAATGACTAAAATACATTGTTTGAATAAGAAGATTTTGTATTGAATTTTATTCCCAAAAATAAATTTATAAAAAATTACCTATAATAGTGATTATTAGGTAATTAATTTCATTAATCATTATTTAATGATAGTAAAGTTATTTTTACATAAAAATAAAAACATAATGACACCTTTATGTTGAAATAAATGGATGTTTTGAGAAAAATTAATATTTTCTAATATTCACTAAAAGATAATGAATTTGTTTAAAAAAATTAATCCATTGATAACATTGAAAATATGACTTAAAAAAGATATTTTATTCTTAAATTAAAATTATATATTAATTATAATGTTTTATGGAAAATATTAGATAAAATTAATTTTTATGAATACATGTTTTTGAAGCGTAAACTGACTGTACTGAAAATTTATTATTTATTTAAAAAAATTTGAGTAGTTTTTAAAAAGTGGTTATTACTATTCATACCGTCCAATTCAAAATATTTGTTATAATTCTTTTCTATACATTAGTTAAAATATAATTATTGTTTTTGTGTAATATAATCTATTGAATACATCACTCTGATACAAAAAAATGATATATCTCATTATTAACCCCCTCAGTTTCCCTTATAGCATCCCCATGTTTTTATATATCCCATGAACATTACTATTCTAAATAGTATGTTTTTATATAATATTATTACTATGATTGATTTTTTCAACCAGGTATTATTCATTGGACAGATCATTCTTATTTAGATGTGAAGGATCAAGTATGTACTTTTTCTTTATAGGTATATAGAATTTGACATTAAATTGATATATGTTTTGAGGGAACCCAAATTGTTGTGATACATTAACAAATAAATCATGAATATCAAAGTTAATGACATATATAGGGCCCATTCATCACTTTATTTACTATAAAAAATTATTCCATGAAGAAACTCCAAACAAATATTCCTCACCATAATTAAATTATAGATCTCGTCAATGGTTGTTAGAAAAACTCCTTTGTTGACTCTCAACTACCTTGATGATCCACTGATTGACTCCAAACATCTCTTATATTTCCTACATCGTATTTGGTACCAATAAAATTATTTATCAAAATTGATCACATAATTAAAGATTTACACACTTCCCCCCATAAGGGACTTAATGAGGACACATCCAAATTCTCAATTGAAATATTTTTTTTGTTAGAAATCTCATCAATGGGATGTTGTTATTCCCGAAAAACATTGGAATCCGGAAAACATTATCTCAACATATCCTCATGTGTTTGAATGGTCCTTTTAGACATACTATATTTATGAGTATGATAAGAAATTTAAAAACACAACTCATTCCCCTGATATTAAAAATGAATTGTCTAGAACATTAAGGAAATCCATTAATACATATATGATAAAATTGAATATCGTACCCCATTTAACATTACGACTTCCTAAATTTATATCCTATATTTTTGATTAATGTGGAATTATTGACTAATATATTGATGTGCACTAAAATAATATGTTGTTTTAAAATAATAATAGTTTTGTTATAGCCTTTAAATTATTGTGTTAGTCCTATAAAGAAATCCACGCTGATGTTTTCTGATTTCAATTCTTTTTTTGGAAAATTGTAGTCACATCCCTATAGAGTTATATATCTATTCCTTGATGTTATGATATGTTAGTAACTATGATACATAATCCAAAATATCCATATTCATATTATCCCATAATAAGTACCATTTCAACTCTATAAAGTTATTTTTTACATCCAATATGAATAAAAAATGTTGATGTTTTCAATATATATAATGGTTACATATAAATTTCAATTATTAATGGGAGACATAGTCAATTCTAGTCCCTTATAATTACATTACATTCAATAGTAAACATACTAATACTTCTCATCAACTTTTTTATCTCTGCATCCTACATCTACGCCTCATTATTCATTACATGGATAGATGGTCGAACACTCATTTGAGTATAAAAAAATTTATCCAATTGCATTAATATTTGATAATAAATCATTTTAAAATCCATAAATAATGGTACTTTTATTATCATAACCAAAGATAATATTAGATGATTATTTTGAAAAAAAGACTTAACTTCCTTTTTCTCTTTTACACAGTGGTAATGTATAAATAAGTCATAATATTTAATCCACTATAACTATCAAATATAAACCATTTTTGACTATTTTGTGGTGAATATATAATATGAAAATATATTATTAGTATATATGTCTCAGTAATCCCCATAATGATAATTTATATATATTATTAACAAAGTGACTTTTTCTGTTAAATGTAACTCTTTTTGTAGGATATTTTTTTCATGAACATTCAATTATAATGTAGAGTAATCTATCAACATATAATAATTTTTAATGACACACCAAAACCCATTTTTCAATACTTTACTATATAAATATATATATAACACACATCTACTTTAGGTTATTATGAGAATTATTGCTCTGGACACCCTTCCCTTCAGTACCTTAAAATTTTAATCCCATTCATCAGTCCCAAATAATTTAACTCCCATCCAAGTTAACTAAATTCGTGGATCAGGTAGTGATGAAAAATAAATCAAAATTCACATTCAATATACATCCAATAAAAAATGATCCCATTCACAGTTTTTATTCTATTCCAATTTCCAGAAACATATTTATTTCATGGATCCATTGATATACTATCAGTTTAGTTTATATGAAAAAATGAATCAATTTATAGCCAAATTACACACTTAAGAACTTTTTCATAGCCCTACCCATTACATTGGATCTATAATAAAATCCTCAAGGTATATTTATTATCTTAACTCCCCATAGAATATATAAGAATATCTTGTATAATTAAAATCATAAAATTATTTGGGAATTATAAAGACCAATTTGTATTAATATAAAATCATAGTGTCCATTCCATGATAAAAAGGCTATATTTGGCATGTTATTACTTTTCTACCATCAATTTTTTATGTATATCGAAGATAAATTAGAGAAGAATATATATCATCCCATTTTCGAACAAATTAATCAATAATATAGGTATGGTGATACATAATCCTAATCTCAATCCATTCGTGATATAAATAATCAATATAGAGTCACATTAATTTATATATTTGTTTAAAAATAATAATAGGTTCACCCTTTGGTGATTAACTTTACCAACTGAACACCTAATTAATATTCTCATGGAATTGGATCTTCATATAGTAGAAGTCAATGAGATCCATTTTATATGGCATCTTTGAAATAAGTACAACACTGTTAATGAGTCTTATTGAAATGTTTACATAATGATTTAGAGGAATAATTTATTACTCTTGAAAAACACATTCCAAATTACATATATTATATTCATATAATAGATTTTGAGTTTCTCCCTAACCATATAACCTAAATTCCCACATTTATAAGAATAAATTATTGAGCATCAGATATATGTTCCCTTGTATACCCATATTTATCATCGCAATGATATAAAATAATAGGTGGGTTCAGATTACAAAATGTGACATTCCTAACTTAAACATAGATATGGGTTATATATAATTAAATCAATTCAATTCACAAAATAACATCAAATTCATCTTCTGGAAGAATAATATGATAATATGATAGCATATCCCCACAAACATCACCTAGGGATGATTTATAGACATCCGATGAAATCATCATAACATTGGGAGTTTCTACTACTATTAAAACGTCTAATAAATGAGGGTATGAATTTACATTTGTGGATAATTTTCAATATATACATTATTTTATATAAATATGTTTTAATTTTTTGTTTCAATAGATAATTATACTTCTAACCACATCAAATTTTTTATTCAATTAACAATTAATTAATTAAAAAATGGTGGGCATATACATCAATAATTTTTATTCAGAGTTATAAATCATAAAAAATAACTATTAGTGTGTATAAACAATTACACATTCATTTAAAATTATGATACATTAAAATTAAATTTGGCCATCTATTTTCAATATCTAATCAAATTCATAATAACGGATCATCGTGAAATCTTTAAAGAACTAAATAATATCATCCAATAGTACCAAGCTATAATTTTAGTATGGAAAAAATTAATATGGACAATTCTATTTTTCAATATACTCTCCACTTACTCTTTTTGGGGTTGTTAAACTAATCGAATCTATACCAAAACCATGTCCACTTATGTTATCTCAAAAAGAGATTATTTTTTAGTAATCCAGTAATCCTTTATTTATGAAAACATAGGATGTTACCATATAATGAAGAATAACATAATGTTTTTCAAAAAAAATCTCAACCAGGTTTCTAGAAATGATTAAATAATTATTTGATGCAACCATTAATGAACCATACTTTTCATTCATAAATACATCACCCTATTAGTTGAAATATCCATTATATAGAAATAAAATAAAAAATAGAACATAAAATTATTAGCGTCTCTGGAAACATGGATGTATAAAAAATAGTATATAATCAATATTTATCAATATAGATTATGTTGCTCACAAATAATACCCTTTGAAGCAATAACATACTGAAAACCATTCATTATAACATGGGGAAGGGAATCAAAATAATGCTTGAGCTGAAATAATTATTAAGGGTAAACATAAGTGATATCAACCAAGGATCGTAATTCGTCATAATATAAGAATTAGGGTATTATAATGAGATCTTACCATTATAATTTCATTCCCATAAATTCGTATCGAATAATCATGAAACATGGAAATAATTTTTATCAATTAAAATGAAATAAAATATAATAGTGATGGGTCATAAATAATGTTTTGGTATAAAAATAGAAATATAAAATCATTTCCCCACTTAATTCCCATACCCAAGACTATCATAACTTACTGTATTTGATCCATATTCAATCATTTCCATGGTTAAGTATCACTCCCAATAATATAATAATTGATAAGAACATAAAGGGTTGAATCACTCCAAATTATAGTCCTTATAATATCATGAATTATCCTTCTATAACCGTTTCAAAATGGGGATATATAATTCTGGACCCACCTATCCCATAATTAATTCCATACATTAGTTTTCAACAATATCATAAAACATTCATTATATCATCAAATCATAATGAATTGAAAGGATAAAGGTTTCAAAAATATTTAATCATCATTATCAGAGACCATATATTAAATGAATAAAGGTGGGGACATTGGATACTACCCCTAGAAAGTCATAAGAATCATCTATGGAAGTTCATATAAACTAAAATACCATTACTATATCCATAATAAATTCTTTCAAGGGAAAGGGTATTTTGATTTTAAATAACTTATTTATAATATAAAAAATTCTAAAATATTAAGGAAATAATTCAAATTATAAATTAAAATGTTACTTATAATGTAAAATACATGTAAAATTTTGTTTTTGATGTTTTGGAAGTCTTTTATACAGTTTGTGTTAAAACAAAAATTCCATTCCCATTTTTGTTAAATAGAAAAATTTACTTACATTGAAAAATGAACAGAATATTATTTTAAGAAAATAATATAGTCAAAAATAGGTATAAATAAAATAAAAAAATAATTTTATTATAGGAAAAAAAATTTACAAAAAAAATTAAATAAAATATTTACATGGAATTAAATTTTTTTCACTGAAGTGATAAATGGTGTTTTTTGTTAAAAACATTATTATGATATTATAAGTAAATAATAGTTGGAAATTAAAAGGGGATATTTTAATATATATAAATAACAATAGGGGATGAAAATAAATAAATTTTTTTAGATAAAGATAATATAATTTTATCATCATAGAAATGTAAACATAAATAATAACAGTAAAAATGACACTATAACATAACACAATTGTCGATGTAGTATCATATAAATCATAATAGAGACGAAGGAAAAAACATCAAATGAAACATTAAATACCATAAGCATAAAGATTTTCATGATATAACATTTCAATGGTTTAGTAGATAAACATCACAAAATAATAATATTTTATACCATCTAACATGTCTTAATGAAAACAAAATTGAGATGAAAACCCACAATATATTAAATGATTTTGGAAATAATGGTCATTGGTAGACGAAAAATACTATGGTTATAAACTTTTATTTAAATAAAAGATATATTATTTCAAAATATATTCTTGGAATTATTTACAACATATCAATAATTAAGTTTAGTATAACTACAATACATATCTTAATGAAGAGAAATTGAGATGAATCACTTACATTATATTCATCTTGATATGCATGCACTATAAAATAATTTATAATATATTTTTATTTATTATAATTAATTAAAATAATATTGTTCATAATTTTGATATCATATATGATCCCCTTATATCTTTTAATCACCTTTTTATTAAGTAATATATATTATAGTAATCATTCTGGGTGCCAATTACTTCATTTTTCCTATATATTTTATGTCCCTATTTATTGAACAGGAACATTTATCATGGTTCCTTGATATTTTAATTTTCAATAATGATATAAACATAATTCTTATTCATTGTTAACATATTTATAACTATTTATATGAAGCGATGATTAAAATCCAATTACATCACTGTATGGAGATGGTATTCCTTATGTATGCACAAGTGAAATTTCCATATTTTCAATCGCTGAATTGAAATAAATGTAAATATTTATTCAAATTTAAATAATCATAAATATAACACAGATATCATATATAAAAATTAAATATATCATAACAACCAGCCATTAAGGAGTGTGTTGGAAAAAGAATTGCATCGCTTCTTGGGTGTAGAAGTCCACATGTACACATGAGTGATACTATAATCTCACATTTTATTGAATAGAGGTCATAAATATTTCTACCATAACAAAACAAATATCATAATATTTATGATTTTAATGCCATTTTTTAGGTATAGATCATTTTTTAATAACTATAATTGACAAAAAAAATGGATGAACTTGGGTAAGATTTAAACCACTTCTTTGAGATCCTCTTTTTTCTTACTCTATAAACATTGGAAGATTTATCATATTACAATACCATAGGATTCATGTATATGTTTATTATTATATATAGTATTTTAAATTAGACTTTTTTGAGCTATCATACTCAACTAGTGATAATAATATAAGAGAATAGGTACCCATTTATAATCGAGGGGTTGGACACACATGAAAATTTCATAAAGTATTTAAATGATATAACACCAATATCATGGGTATGTGTCTCCAAATATATTGGTATTTCTTTATATTATATGATATTTTTTAAATTTCGTCAAAAAATAGGAATAATACTTCTTTGAGTGGTGACCCACACTTATCTCTTGTTTTACCCCCTCAAAAAACCTATTTTATCTGTATCTGTTGTAAAAAAATTAATGTTTGTACAATTAAATATGCCAATAATTTAAGATAAATATATTATATTAAAAAATGGTTAAAAATATAATATCTATTTTATCAATTTAATTCCAATAATTAGAATAATTTAATTTTAAATGTTTACACAACTCACAACGAAAATCCATTCTTGAATAATAAATGTATATGAATAAATAAAAATTTATTTACAAAACATTCCTTGTAAAAAAATAAAATGAATATTAAAAAATTTAAAAGAATATATAATACAAAAATTTCATTAATATTATTAATATATATATAAATTTAATTTACAAATATATTAACCACATTGTGGGAATAATGAATATTTAAACAATGTTTTTAATCCCAAAAATGAACTTATATATAAATAAAGTATTATAACAATTTATATTCAAATAGTTTTAATTATTTTAATTAGATAATATATATTTTTCATTGTGATAAATTCAATAACATAATTTTTTTACATTAACTTGAAATATTCCATATTTTTATAAAAATATTTATTTTTTAAACTTCCGAGAATAATTATAGATTTTGAGAAAAATTATAACAACTAAACTAAATGTAATATTGAAACGAATAATTATAATATCATATTCATTTATACTTATAATTTTTCTAAAATTTTTGTAAAATAATATTAAGAATCAGATTAAAAATTTTAATTAAAATTATTTTCCAAAAATGCATATTTCTTAAGAATAAAATGAATTTACACACAATTCCCTAAATTATTATTTTGAATTAAATAATCAAATTTCTGGAGTAAACTAATTTATAAATATATTTCATAAATTGGTTATGACTATTGATATAAGATAATTTAGTGGCTTAAATATAACAATTTATTATATTTTGGATCCTATAGACCCTTAGTTGTCCTTAATGTAAGTTATCAAGTACTTAATGTTTTCTTTCATACTATATACTTATAAAATATTTTAGAAATCAGTAAATGATATAGTGGATTCCTATATTTATTCCCTTCATCTATGATAATATTATTGTGCGAAAATACTCTTGTCATTTAAAAAAAACATATTATTTAATGTTTCATTTAAATTTTATTGGTGCTTCAATTGTATTTCACAGACATTATGAGTGATATGTGTTATGGGTATTGTATTTTTTGTGTTTTTAAAAATGATATTAAGAAAAAACAAATTTATTCAATCTTGAAATCATTATGTTCCATAAAAAATATTATCATGTGATTACTTCTCATAGTAATTATGTATTATCAGATAAATAAAATATCCATAATAACTTATGAATTTTTTTACCCTATAACATTTAAATATAATATCAATCAAATAATCCCCTTTTTTAAAAAATAAATTTTATGAAAAATTTAAAATTTTGATATTGTGAATTATTTAAATATGATATAGACCTTGTTTTCATATGATGTTGACAAAATGTACAGTATTTGAGACTGTTTATAGTTCCTAGGTTGTGATATTTGTGAGGTATGACTATTAGATGATAGAGTGTAATTTTTCATGTTATATATTTCATTCAAATAATTTATTATATTTATAAGGGAAATATTTTCTGATATTGGTCAGAGTTGTGAATAACACAAACCTGAAAATCGTAAAATAGGGGTAAACAAAGAGAGCCCAAAACTTGAAACACTAATGATGTTGGTTAGATAAGATAATAGGAAATTATGTCTATTGTGACATTGGTTTCATATAATAATTTGATAATTATGATATTTCATGACTATATGTGAATTGTTTTTCATATGTAACCTAGGATAGGACAGAGTGGGATAAACTCAAACTTGTATGTGAGACCTATTTGAGGTAGAGATTTAGTGGAGGGTAAAGACATTCTATATATAATTTTTTTAACTTTTTTAAATGAGTGTGAGTTTATAAAAACCCATTTTAGTGTTGTTGAATATTTAATGGGATGATTAATATAAATATATGTGTGTATGAGAACCCTGGATGGGGTGTTTTGTTCAGTGACTGGACTTATGATGTTGAAAAGTTGCTCAACTTATTGGTGAGTTAAGTGATGTGATTTCATAGTTGGCCATTTCCTAAAATTATTGTGGATATATATAATATATTTGGGTAACCTAATCGAGGTGTTTTCTCATGATTGTGGATTAAATCGACCAGAGAATTTGTTTTATGGATTATATTTAGTTTTATTAACGAGAGTGAAAAAAAATTAATATAAGAGTATCTATTATTTTTATGCTTTTTATATAGATTCCTAACCATGTTGTTAATTAGTTCGTTCTTTTTTTCATAGGTAATGAGGATATGTATTCAAAAAATACAACATGTTCCATCAAATAATTTTTTATGTATAATGAGTATATCATATGTAAGGCATCTAGTTTTTTGGACATACTAAGATGGATTGTTATTGTGGGGATAACATTAACATGAGTATGACTCAAAATGATTGTTAAAAATGAATAAATTAGTGAGATGATTCTAGTTAAATGAAATGAAAATTATAATAGAATTAATATATTAGGAACATCTATCTAAAAAGTATTGGGTATAACTCATGGTTTTTATGTAAGATGATATAGTAGAGTGAAAATGGGATGCATTATTAATGGATATACATAGATAGAAATATGGGATTTAAAGAACCATTGAGAGAGGTTTAATTGAATCAAATTTACTATATATATTTTTAATGGTTTTGGCCTAACCTATATAGAAGGTGTTTTTTTGTTACCTAATAATAACAATATAGGATTGGTGTTTGTGATTTATGTTGACTAATTTAGATTTCATGTGATACTAGTTAGATGGATGTTTTGAGAATTATATTGGATGAAGAGCATGTATTTTGAAATATATGTGACTCTAAAGGATTTGAAGTTATAATAGATAAAAAAATTCAATGGTTTCATGTGATGATCCAACTATGTGAATAGATCATTTGGGTCATATTTGTTTGGTACCCATAGATCTATTCATGTAAGGAACATCAAAGTGTATTGTCTGTTCTAGTGGTTTCCAAAACTTTTTTTACTTGTATGATTATAGAAAGGTTCCCCATAAATTTTTGAGGATATCATTGAAATAACCAATGTGAAATGAATATGGAATGTTATTAGATTCCTAATAGAGTGAATATTTAAGTGTATGTATTTACTAAAGATAATTATATTTACTTGTTAGAGGAAGATAGACTCTAGGCTATTAAAAGTTTTACTTTATTCCAAAATGGAAATGCATCATGTGTTTTTTAAGCTTGATATAAGGTTTCAGTATGTTATGATAAAATGATAATAGGGTCATGTTTAAATTTTTTAAGTTGAGAATTTCATATCGTGAGAGTGGTACATTATAACCATTGGATAGTTTTATGTTTTTTTGTGATGATCGATAGGTGTTATGAAATGATGTATGGCTAGGTGTGAGGAAAAATTAGTCAAGGAGTTCCCTAGATATGGTGAGTCAGTCACTGATGTGTCATTAAATTGTTTATGAATCTTCGTAGGACCCATTGTTGATTAAAACTTGAGTTTTATGGGATGATGACCAAGGATGTTGACAATGATTTCGATCCCTCATGGTCATGGGAACATTTGTATCTTTTTTTATTAAATAGTATAGTAATCATGTTGTGAATCCATTTATTAATATATTTTGGAATAAGGATCAAGCTGAAGGAATATTCATGTTACATGAATAATGATAAAATTTTAAAAAAAAATATATTTGTGTATATCGAGAAAGGCTATTCTGTTATGTTGGCTTTAAGGAATTCATATAGTGGAGATAACACCATTTTAAAAAAGAGCACAATGTATATGTTCTGAACATTTATCAGTAAATTTATGAGGTGTAATCATGATAAACACAACCCATAGAGGATGTCATTTTTGTTGAAGTTATTTTGATGTAATATTAAAAATTAGATAATAAAATTGAAGGTACATGAGTATAGGTGTAAATAAATAATAGCATGACAGAGTTATTAAGATCTATTTTTTGATAATAAGTAAACATGGGATAAAGATCAAGTTGTATAACTGGGTGAGAATATTGAGAATTAGGTTAGTAGGGAAACCATATATATTGTTATTTTATGACTTATAATTAGTTTTTTATTGTGTGTATATAGAAAGTATTTATGTTATTAGAAGTCATAATAATTAGAATATGGTTCCAGATAAGTTAATTTGTTTGAGAAATAGACAAGTTTATATTGTGGGTTAAACATTCTATGTGTGATGTTGGTTATTTTGGTAATTATTTAATTCCATGAGAGGTGGGATAATCATGTAGACTTGATTCATGTAATCAGTTTTATAGTGTGTTTTCTAGTGGGTTTTTCATATGTATAGCTATTTTAGGTGTAATGTTGGTATGACTATATCCAAGTGGAGATGTAATGTCTAGTTCATGCATTGGGTATCAATGACCAATATGGATTGAAAAAGATGCATGAAGATAAATATATTGATATAGTGTGTTACTCAATAATATATGTAGTCATTTTTCACGATATTCCTGATATGGTTGAGTTCCATGTGGGAGACAAAAAAGAATGTTCAGTTCATTCACATGTGGATCGATACTTTTCAGAGTGGAAAGTTATCTTACTTACAATGGTGACATTGGCTAATGGAGTGAGGATTGTGTTATTAGGTAGAGTATTTTTTCGTATACTATCACGGTAATGTTTTTTATTGGTTTAACCATGATTCATTATATGATTCAAGGGGTTAGCATATTTCACCACATTATTTTATGTCAAATCATGAGGAAAAATTTGGCGAATTGCCCTTTTGGATAATTTGTTTTTAAAGTAGAGATGAACATTAGCTTCATGGATCAATAATGTGAGAGAGAAAATATATAATGGGTTATAATTACGAAATTGATCTTTAAACTATCACACATTTGACAAGTATCAAGTTTTTATAGTGGATCATAGTAAACAAATTCCCCATTACAAGATAAATCTAATATTGTGTGTGTATTGGAAGCACATATGTGTCTAGGGGATTAATTGGAGTGTTAGTCTTATATGTAGGACTAGTGACTAATATTGATTTCCAATAATTCCCTTGTAATTGTTTAGATAGTATATTAGGGATGGAAATATTATGGTGCTGTCTTTCTAAAACCAAATCAGATGTTGAGGTATAAATACTTTTAAATTTTTAATAGAACACATGTATTTCACATAATACTATATGTTTTGAGGTCATGAGTAGCCTGAATATTGTTTATCGAATGCCGACTGGTTTTTAATCTATTGGTGACGATAATAGTAGGTTCACAACATGATGATATATTTCACATCTTAATAATCGATAAAATTGTGGATGATCCCCTACAATGAAAACACCTATGCATAAATTTTAGCCATATTTTAAAAAACAACTGTTTATAGTTTTGGATTAAACTAATTATTATTTTTTAATTTATTTAAAAATATGAGAAGGATTTTCCAGGATAGTATTCCCATATTTTCCCCTACCCTTTTGGGTTTCATCACTCCAAATATGGGTTTCCAACACATTTTTAATGGATAGTGTATTATTCATTTTTAATTAGTTAATAACGGTATGACTAAATATATATCTTCTCTATTTCGTAGTTTTATGCACCCTGCCTTTTTATTACATCATTTATGAAAATATTTCCGAATTTATAATTTACTGTAATTTTTTTCCAAATATATGAGTTTTGATTTTTTCAAAGGTTGGGAATATATGATATGATGTATGGGATTATTAGGTTTGTAGATTATGATATTTTTCTATTACGTATTTATTTTTAGTCAATACACTAATTGGGTTGCCATTATAACTTTACTAAATGGTTGACATAAACTAATAATTATTTTTTATCCCTATGTCATCAAATGAAACAATTCCACTTTTCACAAGTAACATGTTGGTGAGTTTGGACATCATATATTTTCCATTTGTGTGGTTCACTTGATCTTATATATACTTTTTTCAAATTACATAGTTTTCCATAGGTGTTTATTAAATATAAAATATTAGTAGTGGAGTGTTACTAAGATATTGGATATTAAATTTGTGTTTTTATCTTAAGGGTATAAAAAATGGTTAATTAATGGAGTGAAACATTGGAATCCTCGAAATGACTCATTGAACAGAAATGAGTGGTTGATGGATACCATGAGTTCTCTTTATCTATTGAGGTATCTGTTAGTTATATAAGACCACCAGAGAATAAAATATAAAGAATCGAAAATTTGGTTTCTTATATATTCGGTAATGAAAAATGATTTGGAACATCATAGTGATATTTTTAATGGGATAGGGTTATGAAATATGGTTGGGATCATTGTGGGGGGCATACATCATAGGTTTAAATTTATGGATCATATTTTAGAGTGCCTTTGGGATAGTCCCATGTGGGCTCATTATGAAACACTATTTAGAATGAAAAGGGGAAGTTCCCATTGGATTCATATTGATAATTGGTTCATAATTATTAAGTGGTTTACCACTAGAGTTTGGATTATGAATATGATTTCGGAATACCATAGTGAATTCCACGATGAGTTCAATGACCCCCTTTTGATTATATTATAATGAAGAGTTTGGATTTAATTAGGGATGTACCACTAGGGTTCTGATTTTTTATAATGATTTTCAAACAAAAAAAGGTTTCCCCGACTTGGTTTCTGACAATGGATATGTGTTTTATGTCACCAGGTTAGTCCCACATTGGTTTGGATTGTGATTACTATCATGGAGGAACATGGGGACTTTCCCCACACTTGTTTGAACCTAATTTGTTATTCCTTATATTTGATCCTAAGATTCCTAATTAATACATCATTTGTATTCGTATGACCAATCCATTTGATTTTTTGGAACAATTATGGGTTTTTGGAATAGAGACATTTTCTTCTATCTAAAATAGGTGTTATCAATCCTATGTGTCACTATTGAACCCAAGGCTCAATGGTGCCTTATATATATATATTCATTTTATTTATATATTAGGAAAAAATTTGATTAATAATATGATTAGACTATATGTTATCATGAATTCAATTGGCGGTGGTGTACTGATTCATAATCACTGCTAGCTTAGGAACCATATTGGTAACTTGAAAGACACCATGTTAGTTGGATATTTTAAAAAAAAGTGATCTATAACTACTATTTTTTGATAAATAGGATGGAGAATGGGAGTTTTGGATTGTGTAGGGACTGAGTGTAATTTTATAAGATTGTCATATTTTTTTATGTTTTCCTTTGGTTAATATAAATTACCTCCTTTTGATGGGTGAATAGCCTAAAATTGTATATATTTCTTTTTTAAATGGAATTGTATATGATTGATTGTTTATGGGAGCTTCCAAGGACGTCTGTTTAGTTATTGATCTTGATATACCTTGATAACATTATTAAAATAATCATTTTTAATATGATATGTTGGTATAGTTTCCCTACCCTACCATAATATACATGTTTTACAAGTTGTTAACCTCTATTGTATGGGGATGTGTGCCTAAGGTCACATGGAGACTGCCCGGTCAGTGAAATGCTCTGACACAAAAGAACAGGGGGAATTATAATTATTTTAACAAAATATTGCGTATAAATACTTGTCAAAGGTGAATATGTGACCTATATGTTGTAAATTAAAGGTAGAAGATAATATATTCCCACTACTACTTTCTAATGAATATTTTGATGCAATGATTACATGGTGATTACATTCAGAATTACAAATTACCATGATATCTTCATAGATATGATGAATGGATTCATTAGAGATTATATTTAAAATTATTTTCAATGTTAATATTAATTCTAATTTATTATAATCCTAGAATAATGATTAATATAAAGAGTGTTTTAAGATAATGTTAAAGACCATATGAAAAGGTTTATTTTTTCACATTTATAATTTGTTAATTAAGGATAAAAAGACTACTTCTACCTACATCAAGTAATAACCTGAGAGGGTATATATTTTTATCCTTTGATGACATGTGAAATTTAAGAATATACCCTAGAAAACACTATGAAATATATATATTGTTTTCTATGTTTAGTTGGATAATACATATTTTTTTATGGAATTTATCATTATATTCAAATATTCTAAACTGAATTACTCACAAAGGAGTCAAGTGACTCTAGAAATATATAAATAAAACACAAAAGAGTTCATCATATGTTCTATCCCAACACCTAAACTTACTCAACATTAACGTGAATATGGTTTTTTATATATAATTACACGTCAAGGAAAATATTTGGATTTTTCCTAATGAAAAATGAAATGGTGGTATATTATACCTCTTGTTAATTAATTGTGAATGAGAATAATTACATGATTCTATATCTAAATAAAATAGTTATCATATTTAAATTTAATATATGGTTGAATATTTATCAAAAATGGCCGTTAAAAATATGAATATAAATATATTCCAATTATAAATGAAAAAATTAGTTTTCTAGTCTTACCAAAGATAATAATGATCTTAATGACCAAGAAATATTTATATATATAAATTTACATATTGAAAATATTTTTTTTAAAGATAATATATTATAAATAATATAAACTAACAAATCATATTAATTAATTCAAATCATTATATGTTTATATTATTTATTTTGTATAACAATCTTATTTTTGTAATTTTATTAATATATATATATATATCATGATTTAAAATTATTTTTCAAAAAAATTATTTTAATTGTATTTTACGAAATTATATCTATATTATTATAACACTCTTTTTTATATTTTTTTATTAGAAGAATCTGAGACCATACCCAGAAAAGCAAGTCCCTTAAATTAAAATAAAAAGTTCAACTTACAAAATCCAAAAAACAAGAGTTTTTCCCAAATCCATTTTCAAAAGGGAGGATAAAGCAAAAGGGAGATTTCCATGCCATGTCAAATCATCATTATTAATTCCTTTGTTAGCCAATCCATCTGCCATAGAATTTTCCTCCCGATACACATAAGTAATGATATGATTCACAGTCTAAAGGGAGTCCAAGAAATTAGCCCAATGATTATTTAATTTCCAAGATAAGTTATTATAACCCTCATAAATGATAAATATAAAAAAATAAATTTAATTTTAGGATCCATCATTTTATAATGATGATATGATTAATTTCTACAATTTTTCTAATACATTTTATTTTTAATGTAAAACGGAAAAATACTTTTTTTATCAAAACTATAATTTTAATTAAATTTTAATTATATAATATTTATAAACAAATTTATAAATGAATGAATTTTTATATATGTTAAAAAAATGATTATTTTTGAAATATTTTTTTTAACTTTGAATTTTTTTTTAGTAATTTTGTACATCAATAATTTGTTTTCTAAAAATAAAACATATCTATCATCATATATAAATTAAATAATATTGTTAGAAAAATTATCTTCTGGTTTTTTCCTAAAGCCCGTATTTTTTTCAAAATAATAAAATTTTTCATGTATATAAAAAAATTGATAATAACATCTCACACAAAAAATATAATCTTCAAATTTACTTAAAAAACAAATTTTTACATGTTCTTTGTTCTTATACTAAACGAAATTTATATAAATCTTATAAATTTTATTTTATAAAATCACTTTCAATTTTGAAATCATATTGTTAAAATTAGAAAAGATGGAAATTTTCAATTTTTTTTGTTAATATTTATTACCAAGGATAAAATTTGTTTTACCATGTGACAGATATATTTGGGTAAATAGGTGTTATACCAAGTAAAAAATACTAATACATTTTAAAAAATATTGTGTGATAATGGATGAATTGGATATTATAGACCGTATATAATCAGCAGTACTTTATTATTCTTAATCTGAAACATTAGCATTTAATAATTCAATGATATTATAAAAAATTAAATAGATTTAAAAAATGTCCACTATATTTATTTATAAAACAAACTCACCTAAGATTATTTTATCAACACATTTTGAAGATATAACCCAATATAATAAATCCATATTCTCTCCTCAACCCCATAATAAATAACAAGATACACTGGTTTTCAGAAAAATCCAATCTCTGTATTCTTTAGCAGTCACCCAACTGAGGTCATCCAAATGTAGATATAATTCTTTCGACCCAAATTTCAAAACTATTTTCTTCTTAACCCACCACTTCCATAATGCATCTTCTATAAAAGATGTTATTATTAAAAAAATTATTAATATGATTAATTTTTCCTATAGAAATGAAATATTGATTTTATTCAATTTTTATTAATAAATGAGAAATAGGAAAACGGCACCATACATTTTTACGGACAACCATTTCTATGGACAAGGGATTAATTTTTCATAAATTATTTTCAGGTATAGAAAAAAATAGATATTTAATGAAAAAACTTAAAAATTATAACAGGATTGATATTATATGTTAATAAATTATTATATTTTTATAAAGACCTTCCATTATATTATAATTGGGACCATTGTTCATGTACGTACAGACTACCACCTCGACATAACGATGTGTTATATTTTTCTATAATTTCTTAAGATTAATTATATCAATAATATACCAACTATTTAAAAATAATATTTATGAAAATATTTATATTAAGAAATGACAATATATGAATCACTTTATCTAATTATAATAATAATAATTTATATAGTTTTTGATGTACTTAAATTAAATAATTTAGAAACCTATATTAATATCACTATATTTAAGGATAACCTAAACAATTATATATATTTTTATAACATAATAATATAGTAAATATACCAAATTTTTTATAAATATCATGAATTTATTTAAAAAAATAGTTGACCAGGGTCAACAAATCAAATGGTTTTGGGGAGAATTAACCAAAAAATCCCAAGTAGCCATCATATGTCAAAATTATGTTAAAAAAATAAAAAATTGATAATCAATTTGAATTAGAAAATTAAATGTGGATGAATAAGGTTTTATAAATTTATTTAGAAATCCTAGATTCATTATTCAAATAGTTAATTTAATGTGTAGAGTAAATCTGGACTTGAGGTAAGGGATTTTCTAGACTTTCGTCATTTCATTCTGATTACACATTCACTATATCACCCTCCATGTCGCTTAATTTTATTCAAATGTATTTAAACCATATTCAGTACTGGTTTTCCTTATATATACATAAATTTCACATTATCATTATTTTATGTATAAAAAAATTTAGGTTCCCTATTAAATTTCAACCAATAAGAAATATTAACTTAAAAACCTTTTTATTTCAAATTTCAAAACAACTGTCACCTAAAGATAAAATAAACATGTTTATATTCTAAATATATTAATATTTTTAGAATGATCATTGAATTTTTTTTATTAAATTGAAAAAAAATCTGTTTCCTTCCTTAAATTTTTTTTTAACAATTTAGAATCAATCAATTTTGCATCTTGTTTTTATTCTTACGTCTCAGTGGTTCATTTCTAAATTTTCTCAACATTTGAACTAGATGTTAAAAGAAACAGTTTCTTTTTTAAAATATGAACATTCAAAATGATTAAATCCCCTTATATTGGTTTCATTATGATATATAAATTGACTATTTTATGTGATAAGATTATGTTAACCACGTTATTCTTAATGGTTTTATCATGATTATGTTTTCTATATAATTTGTTTTACACATTTTTAACATGTATGGATATACATATTATGATTTTTATTATGTATATAGTAGTCCCAGAATAATATTACCCTACAATTTATATGTTAAAATTTTTCTCATGATACCCCATGTATGGTATACATTTAGCTAGCCTATGAACACAATGTTATTTTATGGGTGGGCCTAAAATGTTATTCGTCTTATTATAAAAATTTTATGTTGAATATGTGGTTATCATATTCAAACAACGTTATGTTATATGTGGGAGAAAAAATTTATCCCTTCTTTTCATTGTGCAATTATTTATTTCATGTGATATGATATATGGTGCATGGAAAGTTGCCAAAGAGAACTATGTTAATTAATGGGTAGTCATAGAATTATATATCCCTCAAATACATTGGATAAATATTTATATATATTGAAATATTAGTTATGGTATTAAAGAGATAAACTAATCGATTATAGTGTGTTATCAACTCTACAATGATGGAATTGGGGATGGAACTTGAATTATGACTTAATTTCATGGTTTATACCAATGTTGTCTATTTATGATTCCATTGTCTTATGATATTATTTCCTTATAAAACCATCATATTCTTATTGGTATTCAATTTTTTGTTATTTTTTATTTATATTTTATCATAGCTTATAGTTCATTATCTTGTTTATCCACTTGCATGGAATTCTATCTCACCCATTTCCTTATATTTTTATCACTAACCTTCCTATGTTTTTATAGATTATCAATGAGATTAAGGATAAATTTGTTGGGTTTTCAATAAATATGGTTTAATTTATGTTTAAGATGACATAATTATATTTTTTGTCACTTAAGACACTAGAACTATCGATCCATGTACTATATTTATAGGAATGCTATTATAAAAGTGATCCAAAAAAACAGATTAAGGATTTGTAATTTATTGTTGGTATTAAATCTGGGACTAGTTATTTTATAAATTATTAAAAGATATAAATTTTGAACACCGTATAGATATTTATATGTATAGAATAACATCCAAAAAAGTTTGGCAATATTTTGAGTATGTTGTTTTTCTGAAATTGACATCACTATCTGAATACAACAATTTGATGTAGTATCTTTCCAAAATATGAATAGGATTAATCACAAAAAAATGAGTTGATTTTCTAATTAATCAACCATCACCTACTATAAAATAGAAAGTCCAATCTACACACCTGGTTTAAAAATGTAGGGGGTATTATTTTATTAATATAAATATTCTTTACAAAAAATTATGAAGTATTTTTATATAAATTTATGTTATAAAATAATATAAGAAATTTTAAGGTTGATAAAATAGATTAAAACATTGAAATTCATAAATAAGTTTTACTTTTCTTTTATAGTTTCTTCTTTATAAGTTCATAGTTTCCGTTTTATTGATCTCAGTCCTACCTTTTTTTCTATTATTAAATGGGTATAAATATGAGTAATTTTTTCAATAACATAAGCAATGAGAAATTTGATGATTTCTCTAGTGAAATGTTGACCATGATGGGAGTGGTTTTTCTAAAATTCATGAATAACTAGAAAAACAAAATATTAATATCAATAATAATGTGAATCCTGATGAATTCCATCTTAGATAGAATGATGCAGATGATCCCTTTATATGACATTTACCTCCTACATTTACTAGTTATTATGATCTAATATTCATTAAAATTGATTATATTCAATTGGATATCATTCCCTGTACTTAAATTATTTAAGAAGAGATATTGATATAGGACATTTTTCATCTTGGTGGGGAATCAGATTAGCATTGAAAACCAATCAAGATTTCCAACCCAAAGATGATATAAAATCTATAGAGTAGCATGAATTTAGTAGAATGTGTTTCAATACATACTTATTTTTCACTCTCTATATTAAAATATAAATATAATTTATTTCACTTAATAAAAAGAAAGATGAGTCAATTAGGTATTATGAGGATAACTTAACCTGGATTACACCATATTTCTATGGATTTATTAATGATAATGAAATTATGATAGCCTAATTCTTCAGAAAACTATGTTTGTGTCTACAGAGAGATTTGGAAATTTTGTAATTTAGTGGTTATGAGGATATTTTTTGATGTTTCATTCTATTAGTGATATAACTTTTATGATTTTTTTTGTTTAATATGTGTGATGCTAAGTGGAAAATAATTTAGTTTAATTTTTAGGGATTGTAAGATAAATGTCAGGGAATCAAGATGATTAAATTCCCCACACGTCAAAATCATGGGAAGAATCAACTTGGGAACTTTCTAATAGGGACCAGAAAATAATTCAATTGGTTATTCGAGGAACATCATTAATATATATATATAAATAAGACAATTAATCCAATAGATATCATTGAGGGAAAAAAGGTACAGATCTATCTTTATCATATGGTATTATGTTTCAATTATAAGTGACATTTAAATTATGAAAACCAATTAACTAAGACAACAGTTATCAATGATAATGGTTGATAACAAACACCTAATCACTGATAAAAGGATAGGGATTATATTATAACTACTGTTGAAGTGGGTTTGATTAAATACATGGTGAAAAATATGATTTTTATTCATTCTTGACAACTAAATATAGAATTTTTTCTTATTCTATTCATTTTTTAAATCATGTGATTTTGGTAGATCATTTAAAAACCCACCAATAATCATGGTGGTTGAATTATTAGTTAAGAGGGAAAACTTCTAAATTGTTATTGCTCAGATATATTAACAAACCCTAATAAATCTCTATGGGGTGAAACTTCCAACCAACCTTCTCATAATCCTTATTTAATAATTAGATGAATACCAATAATCGATTGGTCATCATTATATAAACCCATCATCAATTTCAAGAAGAAATAATTAAATTCCAAAATCCTTAATCAACCTATAATTATATACATGTCTCAAGAGTATCATGAATATCCTTTTGATTCCCCACAAAACTATGGATGTTATTACATTATATAGGTAAAAATATTTAAATAAAGCAGTAGAGATCTCTTTAAGGATATCCAATTTTTAGGGAATATAGAAACTTATTTAAAAAATAGTTTACTGGAATTCCAAATAATCGATAGGTTGAGATTTATATTCTTATTATACCAATATTTCTACAAATAATGATGAATTTGAATAGAAATGACCCCATTTAACTGGAAAAACTAAATAAGTTGATATAAAAGAATCTTGAAGAGGATTTCACTCAATACAGTGCTTCATCATGGGGTGGATCTTTAAGGGCCCATAGTTAAACATTGAATAATAATTATTTTAGACATGAATTCACATTAGGGATCTTTTAAAGCTTAGAGTTTTAGAGAATTAGGCTATAACTATTACATACTAATTGGATACAACTAAAATAGAATCCATTTCTACCATAATATAAATCATTTAATGTTAAACATGATTTCTATTTCTTGATAAAAATCTTATTGAATTATTACTTTCTCTTATCCATCCTTATACCCTGTGAAAACATTTTAAATTCATAATATGAAGATAAAATCGTAGTAAGAGATATAAATAATGAATGGAAATGTCATCCAATGATTGATTATAAACCCTTGAAATCATACTTTTCACCCATAAAAAAATATATAATTAACATATGCCACGAAATAATTTGATTTTAGAAACACTCATTGAAATAATAAATCATAAAGGAAACTTGTTGCAACGATATCATAATTGCATTCTAGCTTTCATATCTACCTAGGGAGTAACCTTCATTGTTACATTTGGAATACCCATCATAGTATATTCCAAAAATATCTTAGGAGAAACCTTATCATTTACCTCTATCACCTTACCCAATGAATTGGGGAGCTATCATTTGATCAAACACCCTAAATTTATCATGGAACCACACATATACATATAAAAATCCCAAGAACCATAACATAATCATAACATAAAAAGCATGCATAAAGGAAAAATAACATTTTCACATCTCAATCACAATGTATCATTTAAATATATTAATATATTGAATCCCTTATGAAAACAATTTAAACAAACATGAAGATGTAATATGGTATTTGTTTTCTTTTAAAAACATTATGGCTTGTAGAGAAATATAAATATCCAATAATGGTAATGTTTGTGGAATGGTTCTTGTCGCTCCCTATGTTAAAAAACAATACTTTTGTTATTTTTTAAAAACTAAAACACTTCATATAAATATATTCATTTTGAAATTTTTTAAAGAAATTAAAAATTGATATATGATGTATTTTTTAATGATTTTGTATCCTTATAAATCAATATGAAAATTAATATGATGAATAAAGAGATTATTAAGTGCACTGTGTTGCATTTGTTGTCAATGAGGTATGTTGTTGTCAAGGAATGAATGGATGGATGTCAAGTAGTTTCAATATGTGAATGACAAAGGATGTGATGGTGTTGGTGAGGAAAGGAGAATGTCCATGGTACTAAGATGAATGTCACTTAGGAGATTCACTAAGTGACATAGGAGATGATGGTTGAAACATTCTCTAGTAATATCAGACGATTGTTGAACTGGTCTTTAAGTGTAAAGAACTTGTATCAAGATGATACAATGTCACAACAATATCAGAAGACCATGCATTGTCTTAACAATGCATGAGGAGATGAGGAGAACCATCCACAACTCCTAAGTGGATGAAGTGGTACTAATTAAGTCCATGCACTATCACTTAGTGCATGTGAATTTGAAGAAGATCCAACTTGATCTCTTATTGGATCATAGAAGCATGTTGAAGAATTATTTGATTCAGGAGCTCAGTTGATAAAGACCCTTCGGGAATTCCTTCCAAGGAATTGATGAAGTCTAGTGAAATAAATGAAAGGAATTCTTTTGAAAAAGAAGAAGAATGGAGAAGAAGAAGAATGGCTTGGGAGAAGATGAAGAGTTGTGGCATTTGGCAATTGAACTTGGTGACTTTGTTTTTACACAAAGGACTTGTTCTATACTTAAGAAAAAAAATTAGCCATCAAGGTCCAGCCTTAAGGGTTCAACCCCAAGGCACATGTGGGACTTGAGGTCGCCACGCCCAAGGGGGATCCCATGGGGCCAGCCCGAGAGGCCGCGACCGTGTGTAAGCCGGGGCCATGCAGGGGATCAGGTCCTGCGCAGCATGGGCGCCATAGCGTGTGCCCGAAGGATGCATAGTGGGCGCCAGTGGCGCGCCCGAGTCGCAAGGGTGGGCGCAAGAGCACGCCCGCAGAGAGAACACGGTGCGGGGCGGCACCGTGGAGGGAGAAGTTCAATTGCGGTGAAGGGGGGAGCGGATGGTTGATAAGCCGCGGAAAAACCGCGCTTCGTTTCGATGTGGGACGCGGGATTTTTCCGCGGAAGAGATCCTGGCTGCCCATCCAATCGCGCGGCTGATCACAGCCGCTCATCACATCCCGCACGCGATCTTCTGATCGCGGCCGTCCAAAGATCTGATCCAATGGCCTGCGAGGCGTCTCCTTCCTCGAGCCATGCCGAAGCCTCCCCACGTGCCTCCGTCGAACCAGGAGCAACCCGCGAGATGTTTTTGAGTTCCCGACCACCATTGTTCGAGGTGAATCATCCATGGTGATCGTTAGGCCACAACGAACAGATCCATGCAATAAAAAAGGCATGCATGCAACAGATGGAGAATTTTGAGTATTGGCCGAAGCAAACCAAAGGTGCCGAGGCCACATGGTTAATGCTTTGCATGCATGGGCCTAAACAGAGGCCATACACACGTTCTGCGACGCATGCATGAGAAGGAGCGAAAAATAAATGAGCCCGCGTGAAACAGAGAGTAAATTCAAGATTTGGAAAGATTTTAAAGAACCGAAACTTTCGGGGATTTGGAATTATCTCACACGGATGAACCGCCTCTCCTCTGCTTATAAAAGGAGCACCCGAGGCATAGTTTTGCTGCTGAAAATATTGAAGATCCGTGAGTGCCTTTGTGCCTCGCGAAGTAGAAGCCCCGTGAACACTTGCGCAGCTGATGTCCTGGTGCCACCCGAGGCCCGAAGGTCCCCTGCACGCATCACTTGCGCGACAGGTGGAGCTCTCCCTGCCCGCATACTTGCACGGAAGGAGAAGCTTGCGCACCCAAGGTGCTCTTGCACTCTTGAGGCTTGCACAACCCGAGCCGCATATTTTTGCGCGCTCAATGTTGGTTGAGGCTTGCGCGGCCCTTGCGGCTTGGTACCTTGCGCGGCAGTGTTGAGGATGTTAGGCTGCACACCTTGCGCACCTCCTTTGAAGGCAGTGGTTCGGGCATGTTGAGAACTCACTTGGACAGTGAGAAAAAGAAGGCCGAGACCACGCCCTTGTGTGTGCCAAATTTAAGAACACACTTTGTGTGTGCATTTGAAGAAGGAGGCCGAGAACTACACCAAGTTGTGTGTGGGAAGTGAAGAGGAAAGTCGAAGCCTTAGTGCCTTGTGTGCAAAGTGAAGACCTCGCATTTTGTGTGCAAATTAATGATGAGGTCGTAGCCCTTGTGTGTGAAAAATGGAGAACCATGTGTGTGCACAAGTGAAGTGCACACTTTGAAGAAGATTAAAAAGAACAAGGAAGTGTGTGTGCTAAACAAGTGAAGGCCAAGCTTACTTTTGTGCAACGTGAAAGAAGTGTGTGCAAAGAGAAAAGTGGCCGAACCTAGTGTGTGTGCACTAAGTGAAGTGAACACACCTAGAAGAAGGAAGAAAGAGAGGAGACACCTCACACAAAGTATAACACACATTTATGTGTGTAATCAAAAGGAACTAAACGTGTGAATGAGAGATAATATACCCTTTGAGGGTTTATTGCACCAATAAGAAAGAAAGGGGAGTGCATGCATGCATGCATGCACATGCACACGTGAACAAAGATAAATCATGCTGTGTGCAATTGAGTTGTCCAAGACCAGGAGTTCTTGAAGAGATTTGAGAAGCCATGCAATCAGTGCATGAGGATGCAGAGATGCCATGCACTAAGTGCATGAAGTTGATGTGAAGTCAGACTGAAGCCGGACTGAAGTTAGAGATATCAGTTGTCTGAGTTTTCAGTGATTGGGAAGATCCTGATCAACAGAAGTGATCAGAAGCTGTGAGAAAGACCAACAGACCTTATCAGAGGCTGTTGAAGATTCTTGAAGAGAGAAGCCAGGTCATCCTTAGAAGAAGGTGATAAAGCCTGAGCAAGACGAGAAGAATTGTTCATCACAAGTGAGCAGAGGTATAGAGCAAAGCCAGCAGTCTTTATCCCAGACTGCTGAAGATACTTGAAGAAGCTTAAAGTGAAGAAGAGCTACTCGTGTGACTCGAGGAGCAAGGAGAAGCCCCCTGTGAGACTCAGGGTGGAAGAAGTCTTCAGTGGGATTCTGGAGCAGGCCAGTGGGACTCTGGTAACACTGTGGGACGCAGTATAAAGGCCCTCTTGTGGGACTCAGGAGAGATACAGTGGGACTCTGTATCGACCATTGTAATACTAACAGATTATAATGGGAGAAACCATGTTGGGGCGTATAACCAACATGGCAAGGACGTAGGCCTTTGGTGCCGAACCTTGTAAATCCTTGTGTCTTGTGCCTTTACATTTACTGCATCACTCGAGGAAAGGCTGAGAGATTCAAGAAGAGTGGATCGAGGATTTAACCAGCCATAGAGGTTTAATTGATAAATAATCAATTAGTAAAAAGTTTTAAAGGATCACTGATTCACCCCCACACCCTCTCAGTGTTTCACACTGATCTGGGCACTTCAATTGGTATCAAAGGGAGGTTACCTATAAAAGATCCAAGAGAGTCTTTATGGAGTGCAGATTTGAGGAAATGAGCGACCAGCCTCAAATGGAGATATCTGCCAAGACTCAGAAAAATAGAAAGAAGAAACATGCCAAGAAGATGAAGAAAGCATGTCCTAGCTGTGATGAAGTTGGAAAAATGAAAGATCTTTAAAGTGCAATCGAATATCTTCAGAAGACAGTCCCTAAGGAAGTGGCAATGTGTATATCTACAGGAATCCTTGATCTTCAAGAAGAAAAATCACAGTTAGAAGAAGAAGCCAATGCAATGGAAGATCAATTGGCAAAAAGGGTTGGCATAACCAACACTCTCTGAAAGCTGGTGAAGGCTAAAGATGAAACTGTTTCTCTTTGCAATGAAAGATATGAAGACACTGCTGAAGAATTGCAAATATGCCTTTCTGAGAAAGAATTATTTAAGACAATGGTCAAAGAATTTTTCCATGCACTGGAAAAATTGCACAGAGTTTCAATCGTTGTCAAAGATGCTCAACTAGAAGAGAAAGTCAAAAGGGTGAAGGAGTTAGACAATTCATTGCAAGAAATGAAGAAAGTGCATGATGACCAGATGAAACAGTAGGAAGAAAAATGGGAAGGAAGGCTAAGAACTGTTGTGGATGAGAAGAACTCCCTCAACATGAAATGCTTAGAACTAGAGGTGATATTGAAAAATCTGCAATCACCCAAAGCTGAAACCTCCCAGTCAGCTGATAGAAGAAATGTTGCTACACAAGTATGCATTGAGCAGGATGATTCCAAAAGGAGGACATCCTCTAATGAAAGGGCAACATCTTCTAAAAAGAAGGTACCATCCATACCATCTTGTACTCATGTTTTTAAAAGGGTTTCTACTAAAAGTGCAGGATGGAAGAATGAATCCAAACAAGTATGGATGAAGACGGTGAAGACAGAAAGCTCTCCTAAAACAGCACAAGAATTCAAGAAAAGAACCCTACAATCAGAAGGACTCAAGAGGTCAAGATTTGTGGGTCAATGTTGGTGTTGTAACAAGTATGGACATTGTGAAAAAGATTGTAGGTACAATCCTCAAAATGTAAAAGCACAGACCAAGCCCATACCAAGGGGGATCAAGCCAGAAGGAAAGAAGCAACATCCACAGGTCCAGAGACATCTGTTTACTGCTAACAGATATAGATTGCTTGATAACATCTGGGATGTGTGTAAAAGTGGTCAAATAGATACATGTCAATCTCCAACTGTATCTAGAGCTAAAAAGAAGAGAAGATCACAGAACCTGGCATAGAAATAATCCTTGGGAAGAAAGCATAAGAAAGTGGAAGATGCTCCCAAGAATATTATGAAAAAGAAAGAGAAGACCTTGGAGTCTAAATCCAAGAAGGTTGATGTATCCAGAAGGACCACCAAGAAGAAAACATGATTCTACTGTGGAAAGAAAGGACATATCATGGATCGTTGTAAACAAGCCATGAAATTCAATAGAGGCATAGTGGACTCAAACAGACAATCAATCCAGATGAAGCAGAAGGGATTGGTTGAAAACAAGTTGCCTAAGAAAGGTAGCTTGAAAGCATCAAAGGAACCATGTGGAATATCCAGAACTGAGGCCACACATCCAAGTCACTTACTAGTCATATGGACAAATCATTTGCAACTTGCCAAAGATCTGCAAAGATCTGAAGATGAAGTTCTGGCAATTGCTAAGGCAAAAGGGAAGAAGATTTCACATGAAGATCATGTTCTGTGTGTGAGGTGAAATCAAGATGGACATACTAGTGATAAATGCAAGATATTCATTCCAGCTCAGAAGGGATTCTTCAAAAGAATGAAGATTGCACTAGGAGACTCTAGGGCTCAGAAGGCACCTAGAAATACAGGAGTCACACACAAAGAAGTTAAAGAGGTGTTGAGATCCACACCAGCACAAACATCATTGAAGATCAAATGTGAAAGTGTGAAGAATGGTGAAAATGGGAAATCTCAGTTGAGAGAATCTTCTCAAACTTGTTGTTCACATTGATGAACCAAGGAGGTTCCATCTTATTCCCTAATCACTTGTATTTACATGTGCTAAAATTACAGGGAATTGAAGATGATGATCATTCTCAACTGGAGGATGGTTTGGACAGAATGGAGTGCACCCCTTGAGGGGGAGCCAATCTGAAGAAGATGGGATTCTTATATTAATACCATCTTGAGAAAAGTGATGGTATTCCAATCATACTTTCATCCCTTGTTTCTTAATTGTATTTATCATGACAATTAAGGGGGAGTATTGATTGAAGTCAAATGGATGAAATGGGGAGCTTTATCATTGCACTGAATTTTCTAATGAGTTTTGTGAAGTATGTGCAGGATTTAGCAATTCATTGTTATATCTGAAAAATTTCAAACCCCTGAAGCATGATCTCACATGTACAGTGAATGATGGATATCATTGAGTTCCTTGGTTACATCACTCTTGTTTTCTACATCGGGTTGGCCCAAGTAGACTTAGAGATGATTTACTAAAGGTTCTTTGCTAAAGAGAACATGTGACATCATCCCTCTCTTAGTGCTTTTCAAGAAGATTCTATTCAAAGGGAGGAAGAGATATTTTTGAAAAGGAACCACACCACACCTTTGCATTTGGTTGCCAATAAGGGGGAGAAATATTGGCACACATATTGACCCATTCATATGTGCTCTAGTGTATTGCCAACAAATACAAAGGGGGATATTGAAGTGCACTGTGTTGCATTTGTTGTCAATGAGCTATGTTGTTGTCAAGGAATGAATGGATGGAAGTCAAGGAGTTTCAATATGTGAATGACAAAGGATGTGATGGTGTTGGTGAGGAAAGGATAATGGCCATGGTACTAAGATGAATGTCACTTAGGAGATTCACTAAGTGAAATAGGAGATGATGGTTGAAACATTCTCTAGTAATATAAGACGATTGTTGAACTGGTCTTTAAGTGTAAAGAACATGTATCAAGATGATACAATGTCACAACAATATCAGAAGACCATGCATTGTCTTAACAATGCATGAGGAGATGAGGAGAACCATCCACAACTCTTAAGTGGATGAAGTGGTACTAATTAAGTCCATGCACTATCACTTAGTGCATGTGAATTTGAAGAAGATCCAACTTGATATCTTATTGGATCATAGAAGCATGTTGAAGAATTATTTGATTCAGGAGCTCAGTTGATAAAGACCCTTCAGGAATTCTTTCTAAGGAATTGATGAAGTCTAGTGAAAGAAATGAAAGGAATTCTTTTGAAAAAGAAGAAGAATGGAGAAGAAGAAGAATGGCTTGGGAGAAGATGAAGAGTTGTGGCATTTGGCATTTGAACTTGGTCACTTTGTTTTTACACAAAGGACTTGTTCTATACTTAAGAAAAAAAATTAGCCACCAAGGTCCAGCCTTAAGGGTTCAACCCCAAGGCACATGTGGGACTCGAGGTCGCCACGCCCAAGGGGGATCCCATGGGGCCAGCCCGAGAGGCCGCGTCCGTGTGTAAGCCGGGGCCACGCAGGGGATCAGGTCCTGCACAGCATGGGTGCCAGAGCGCGTGCCCGAAGGATGCATAGTGGGCGCCAGTGGCGCGCCCGCGTGGCAAGGGTGGGCACAAGAGCGCGCCCGCAGAGAGAACACGGTGCGGGGCGGCACCGTGGAGGGAGAAGTTCAATTGCGGTGAAGGGGAGAGCGTATGGTTGATAAGCCGCTGAAAAACCGCGCTTCATTTCGATGTGGGATGCGGGATTTTGCCGCAGAAGAGATCCTGGCCGCCCATCCAATCGCGCGGCTAATCACAGCCGCTCATCGCATCCCACACGCGATCTTCTGATCACGGCTGTCCAAAGATCTGATCCAACGGCCTGCGAGGCGTCTCCTTCCTCGATCCATGTCGAAGCCTCCCCGCATGCCTCCGTCGAACCAGGAGCAACCCGCAAGATGTTTTTGAGTTCCCGGCCACCATTGTTCGAGGTGAATCATCCATGGTGATCGTTAGGCCACAACGAACAGATCCATGCAATAAAAAAGGCATGCATGCAACAGATGGAGAATTTCGAGTATTGGCCGAAGCAAACCAAAGGTGACGAGGCCACATGGTTAATTCTTTGCATGCATGGGCCTAAACAGAGGCCATGAACACGTTCCGCGACGCATGCATGAGAAGAAGCGAAAAATAAATGAGCCCGCGTGAAACAGAGAGTAAATTCATGATTTGGAATGATTTTAAAGAACCGAAACTTTCAGGGATTTGGAATTATCTCACACGGATGAACCGCCTCTCCTCTTCCTATAAAAGGAGCACCCAAGGCATAGTTTTGCTGCTGAAAATATTGAAGATCCGTGAGTGCCTTTGTGCCTCGCGAAGTAGAATCCCCGCGCACACTTGCGCAGCTGAAGTCCCGGTGCCACCCGAGGCCCGAAGGTCCCCTGCGCGCATCACTTGCGCGACATGGAGAGCTCTCCCTGCCCGCATACTTGCGCGACAGGAGAAGCTTGCGCACCCAAGGTTCTCTTGCACTCTTGAGTCTTGCACAACCCGAGCCGCATATTTTTGCGCGCTCATGGTTGGTTGAGGCTTGCGCGGCCCTTGTGGCTTGGTACCTTGTGCGGTAGTGTTGAGGAAGTTTGGCTGCACACCTTGCGCACCTCCTTTGAAGGCAGTGGTTCGGGAAAATTGAGAACTCACTTGGACAGTGAGAAAAAGAAGGCCGAGACCACGCCCTTGTGTGTGCCAAATTGAAGAACAGACATTGTGTGTGCATTTGAAGAAGGAGTCCGAGAACTACACCAAGTTGTGTGTGGCAAGTGAAGAGGAAAGCCGAGGCCTTAGTGCCTTGTGTCCAAAGTGAAGACCTCACATTTTGTGTGCAAATTAAAGATGAGGCCGTAGCCCTTGTGGGTGAAAAATGGAGAACCAAGTGTGTGCATAAGTGAAGTGCACACTTTGAAGAAGATTAAAATGAACAAGGAAGTGTGTGTGCTAAACAAGTGAAGGCCAAGCTTACTTGTGTGCAAAGTGAAAGAAGTGTGCGCAAAGAGAAAAGTGGCTGAACCTAGTGTGTGTGCACTAAGTGAAGTGAACACACCTAGAAGAAGGAAGAAAGAGAGGAGACACCTCACACAAAGTATAACACACATTTATGTGTGTAATCAAAAGGAACTAAACGTGTGAAGGAGTGAGAAGGTGTGTGCTAAAAGAGAATATACCCTTTGAGGGTTTATTGCACCAAGAAGAAAGAAAGGGGAGTGCAAGCATGCATGCATGCACATGCACACATGAACAAAGATAAATCAGGCTGTGTGCAATTGAGTTGTCCAAGACCAGGAGTTCTTGAAGAGATTTGAGAAGCCATGCAATCAGTGCATGAGGATGCAGAGATGCCATGCACTCAGTGCATGAAGTGGATGTGAAGTCAGACTGAAGCCAGACTGAAGTTAGAGATATCAGTTGTCTAAGTTTTCAATGATTGAGAAGATCCTGATCAACAGAAGTGATCAAAATCTGTGAGCAAGACCAACAGACCTTATCAGAGGCTGTTGAAGATTCTTGAAGAGAGAAGCCAGGTCATCCTTAGAAGAAGGTGATAAAGCCTGAGCAAGACGAGAAGACCTGTTCATCACAAGTGAGCAGAGGTACAGAGCAAGGCCAGCAGTCTTTATCCCAGACTGCTGAAGATACTTGAAGAAGCTTAAAGTGAAGAAGAGATACTCGTGTGACTCGAGGAGCCAGGAGAAGCCCCCTGTGAGACTCAGGGTGGAAGAAGTCTTCAGTGGGATTCTGGAGCAGGCCAGTGGGACTCTGGTAACACTGTGGGATGTAGTATAAAGACCCTCATGTGGGACTCAGGAGAGATACAGTGGGACTCTGTATCGACCATTGTAATACTGACAGATTATAATGGGAGAAACCATGTTGGGGCGTATAACCAACATGGCTAGGACGTAGGCCTTTGGTGCCAAACCTTGTAAATCCTTGTGTCTTGTGCCTTTACATTTACTGCATCACTCGAGGAAAGGCTGAGAGATACAAGAAGAGTGGATCAAGGCTTTAACCAGCCATAAAGGTTTAATTGAAAAAGAATCAATTAGTAAAAAGTTTTAAAGGATCACTGATTCACCCCCTCCCCCTCTCAGTGATTCAAACTGATCTGGCCACTTCAGATTCGATAATTAAATATTTAAAAGTTCAAAGTATAAAATACCACTTTGAACATTTAAATATTAACATCTATGAATTAATATATTTCCTGAAACAATATATAACATTAGAAAGAATAAAATATGGATATGAAATGTCAAAGTGTATGTATATTAACTTTATTAAAGAATAAACAAGCATATTAACAGTAAATTCTTCAATGAATGAAGATTGGGATGAAATCCATTACCTTATGTTTGATTCGTCGCTTATATTCTTCGTTCTTGGTGAATAATATACATAGTTAAATTTATAATTTCGTGATAAACTATTTCATGTTTATTATTATTTTTTTAATTTATTAATATATTATAAAAATTACATAATTCATTAAGTTCATATCAGATGTTTTGTCGATATTTGTTACTTGAGTCAAAAATAAATGTTGTTTTATGTCACCATTCCATATGTTCATAATTACCTCATCAAAAAAATATAAATCTTGAAATTATTATCTCCTTTATACATAAATTATACCTTCATGACAAACCATGTAGTGTGGTTATGAAAAATAAAAAATCTTATAATCATGGAGATGGTAAATTGTATGTATGTCTGAGTAACGTTTCTATTTTTCATTTATCATTATAAAAGAAACGTAATTGTTATTTTATATATACATATTGATCTTAATAGAATTAAATTAATTATAACCATTTTAATATAATTATATATATCATACAAGTTATGTGGTGAATAAAAACAATTCTCATCACATTGTGAAGGTGATAGTTCCTAGGTATGCACGAACGAAGTTTTCATGTTTATGTGAATGGAAGGTAAAAAAATTATTGAAACATTAATATTTTAAAATGATAAAAAAATAATTAATATCATATATAAACATTTATTCCATCATTATAACCATTCTTTATAGATGCTAATGAAAAACGAACTATATCATTTTGTGAGGCAGTAGTTCTCCATAAACACAAATAAAAAGCTCATTTACCATTTGAGGAAATTAGAGATAGATTCATGTAATTTTTTAAACATAATAAAATCACCATATAGTTACTACATTGGGGTTAATATTTCATCATTTTTTAGGAGAATCAATTGAATTTGATGAAAAAATAAAAAAGAAATACAAAAAATTGATACCTCTTCTTCGGTTGATCACACTTGATGAACACCATAACACCTTTAAGGACGGTTTCTACATAAAATAATGTCTCAAGAATATGGTACAGATTCTGTGAAGTTTTTTGGAAATATTTTGTCCAAAAAATGATTTTGATGTTTTAGTATTAGAATAGGGAGGGTACCTTTATATAAGAGAGAGGATGGGTACCATTGGAAAATCATAAAAAATTAAATTAATATAAATTTATTTTTGGTACTAAATGTCACCAAAAACATTGTGTTAAAATATAATATATTTTTGGGTCTAATAACCATAAATAAATAGAAATTATACTTGTTTTCTATATTTTTTTAACCTTATATTTTTTTTATTAACACTAATTTTTGCTTTTTTAATCTTACTCTGATATTATATTATTTTCACTTTCTGGGATAAAGTAGTTACCATAACATGTAAAACGACCTAAAAAAGATTCATTTATGGCCTATTTGGAGTTATAAAAACCATTTTGCATAATATTATATATATATTTTTTATTTAATATCATTTAATAAAAAAAATTATTTTTTAAAATAACAATAGTGTCAGTTTTTTCATTATTTATTAATTGAATTCGAAAAATATCATAACAGGAAGACAAGTTGGAAAAATTCATTTAAGTAACTAAACACATGTCAGAAATATCCATAAAATTATTTCATGGCATAAATTACATCATATATTCCTTATTTTAATATTTATAATATCATATAATTGATTCTTTCACTAATTAATAAATGAAAACTTCATCATTATGTCGCCATTTAATTGAATTATTTACATCCTGAAAAATATAAATAAATTATCATGATTTAGTTAATATTTTTATTTTTCCAATAATTATTTACAGTTGATCATATCAGTCTTTAATCCTCGTATTAACATTGTTTTTGATATAAGAGACATGGTTTAGACATATTGGTCTTTATTTTAAATGACATGGTTCTGAATATCATAATCACATCCATGTAGCTTCAAGACGACCTAAAGTAGTCCCAAGGATGATCATGGTCGGTATACACTCATACAATTTAATTAAGTCATGTTTTTGGGTAGTTTTATATTATTATAATATTACATTTACCTTTAATTACCTGATTTACTCATGACCTGGTAATTAAAATAATTATTAAAGTTGCTATTCATAATGTCCAGAAAATAAAAAGGACCAATTTATATAATTTGGGCATAATTATTCCAAATATATAATAAATTTTTCAAAATTTATAGCATATAAGTTGATGTAAATAACTTAATAATACTCCTTTTTGTCAAAACGAGAAAATGGGGTTTTAAAAGTAAAAACCATCAACAAATTTACATTCATTTTTATCTATTTTCAATCATTAATTCCATCTAATGAAAAAAATAGGATTAGAAAATAAAAATCTAAAATTTTTAAGCTTTAAATTCAAATAAAAAAATAACCAAACTATATATATAAATTTGATGAAAGGCATTTTTAAACTAAAATGTAGTATTTAACATTATTCATTAAAAATTAATTTTATCATAATACTACTAAAAAATTAACCAAGACAAATTTTCATGTACTTATTTCAAATATTATGTTTATTTTGTCAAATATTACTTATAAAAGTGTCAAACCCATATATTAAATGGGTTCTCTATCAGAAGGAAGTAAAACTATATTTTTTAGAAAAACACTCATTTTATCCATAAAATTGTATTTGTTCATATATAATGTATAGAAAACATATAATAATATTTTTAGAAGTTACATTGAATCTAAAATATATATATTTAATTAAGAAATCCAAGAAGAGTGATTATAATATTTTATAAAGTCAATTATTTTCAATTATTTAGATTCTTTATAAAAACACACCATTTATATTGAATTTTTTTTATTTAATTTTATAATTAATTTGGAAATCAATGAAACATTATATAAACATGTTTAAACCATATTTTCAAAATTCAGTTAATCCACTTCATTCCCACCATACTAATGGCTATGTGAAAATTGTTTTATTAACTTATAATATTAAGGGGTTTATATAATATAAATGTGTCATATCAAGAATACTATCGAAAATTGTATATTTTCTAAAAACACATGATGTTACATTCTCCCCCTTTTAAAAATTTAGACCCACAGTTTAAATTTGGGGTTGGTAACAAAGCTATGACTTTTAAAAAAAAATTTATCTAATCCCCACATCAGAAAAATGTTTAATTAAACTACCACTTTAATTGAATGATATGATAGTATGAATGTCAAATGAGATAACACACATTAGGATTAAAGGTAGGAAACATGGATATGTAATAAAAACTAACCATAATATTCTGATGGATTGTGATATATAACATGATTATGAGAATGTTATAAAATCCAAAACCAGAAACATGTGATAGGCTAAATAGCATTTGATTTTTTGTATGAAAATTAAACACAAAACATTTTTTTAAGAGAGTATTCATAATGTTGAGGAATTATTATACTAAATGGAATAAAAACATAAGGAAATATATATACTAGAAAAGTACATTTTCATCCATTAATCGAATTCCACCACAAACACATCATCTTTTCAAATGATGAGTGTGTAAGACGAATTTCCTTGCCTGAAGCACTATAATAAACTTATAAAAACCACATAATACCCAAAATATTACCTATCTAATCATCCTATATTAAACTATTGAACAAAATCCAAAAATTAGTATAAAATAAGATAATTACCCAAAAATAATAATCCTTTATATGAAGAAAAACTTCATCAATCTCCAAAAATTCAATAGTAATATCCAAAGTTCATCAAAGACCATTCAAAAAATAACAATCCCTAAAATTACTCAAAACAATAAAAACTATGACTGAAAGCCAAGATTTATAAGTCTTTTATTAACTAATCTAACATGATAAATTTTAACATTTATATCCAAATAAAATCAACCCCTCTTAATATCTCATACCAAAAAGTAAATTACCTAGTAACTCATCAAGTTATGTTAACTATTTACATAAATAACCTAAATCCCCATAATCCGTAATTTAAATCATATATTCTCCCAAAATATAATTCAACCATTACTCCTCAATTGAAATCCAATATTATTATATTTTCTTTGATCATATAGGGTTGCCAAAATATTGAACGTCTTCCGAAATAAAATTTATCACTCTATCCCCAAATCATTTTCCAATAAAAAGGATATCCATTTGATAAAACATAAGTTACCAAAAATCATCTTCTTATTATTACGTCTACTCATTTAATTAAAAAATGAATTCGTAATAAGTAGGGGGTTCACTATGTCTAGTGGCAGGAGATGCACCCTTGTCTCGCTTTAGTTGTGGGTTTGATCCTCTCATCCTTGCCGGATAGGATGAGTTGTCAACCATCTTGTGGGTTATTCATTTTATGTAAATATATCATTCTTTTAAAATAAATTAAATATGAATATAATCCAAAAAATAACCATATTCAATTTTAACCTCATATTATATCTCATAATTTTAATTTCACATCAAAAAATCTAATAACCCTTGATCACCTAATATACAAAAGATCATATGAACCCTAACAGTTATCCATTACTTTTAGTATTATTTCCACATAAGAAAAGAACATTCTTCCTTGAATAAAATATTGACATAATAAAATTTAGGGTTAAGCATACTAGAAATATTCTTCCAATATAATCCCATCAACAAAAGGGCATTAATACATTTAATCAATTCAGCATCCTATAATCTATCATAAATTTTGAAACCATTATTCTGACACATCTTAATCAGTTTTCATTTTTCATGATACCCTGTTAATTATTTTCCATCTTATAAATTAATAACTCATTCCTATAAAAAACTAAATCATTTCCTATGATTAAATAATGTGAAATCATGAGACAAGAAATAATCCACACCTTTCATCGGTCATTTTTAGTTTTCTCATATTTAATTGGAATGGAATTATATATTACTAAACATATATTTGTGCATTCCTTCTGATCGCATTCCTAAATCTTCTTGGTAGGAAACCTATTTTAAAAATGACCATATCCCCATATTTGAAACCTTCAATTGATAACTCAAAAATAAATTCTTTCCATTTCCTAGAGTCAATAAAAAACATTCTTTTTCCATAGAAGGTTATTTCATTATGACCTTTCTTGCCACCTCTATAAAAATTTTCTTCCCATTGAAACAGGTTTCTAGGTATTTTCTTCCATGTCCATGACACATATGTCATTGAATATTCACACCTTTATGATCATTATTACTAGGACCTCTATATGTATTCATTTCACTCATATATAATGCTTAAAAAACACTATGGTTCAATTTGTTAATCATGAATCCTGATAGTTTATTTAAAATAACCACAAATGATAACATTATAGCCCCAATTTAATTTTATTTCTTATTTGGAGAACCACCACATTTTCTATCACATCTATTCTTACTTTGGTGCCTATTGGATCCAATCATTTACTAAAACCAAAAAGGGTTGCGTGAGTATATTAACAAAATCATCATATACTATATTATGAGTAAGATAAACACTAACATATACTTATTCATGTTATTTAAAACCCATTCAATTTATCTAAAATAAATATTAATCTTTATAGTATGATAATAATTGTTGTTATATACAACTTTTCAATTATTCATAAATAACACCCAAACTTCTAAAGTTATTTAAATTGACCTATGAAACAAACTATAAGGCCTCAGCCTTAAAATTTTAATTAACTTGATTAAATTCAGGAATTACCTTTGATAATATTTTTACGTTTACATTATTAGACAATTAGTACATTACTATTACCTACAATGTGGATACAAAAAAAATAAAATCCATTTAATCCATAATATAAAAGATTTAATAGAAAAAATGATTTCATTTTTGGGATAAAAATATTCTTAAATTTTCATTTCCCTTTCCCATTCTTACACGATTTGAAAACATTTTAACAACATAGGATGAAAACAAAAATATAAAAAAATATTATAAATTAGGAAATAAAATGTTACTAAATGAATAAATATAATCCCATGAAATAATAATTTTTGCCCATAAAATAAATGCCCTTTAAAATAAGAAATGAAATCATAAGATTCATGAAACACTCTACGAAATTATAAATCATAATGTAAACATGTGGCATCCATGACATACTAACATTTTTACTTTCATATCAACATAGGGAGTATACCTCATGGTTACATTCATAATACGCATCCTAATATATTCTCTAAATATATTAGGATAAAAATTAGCGTTTACCTATTTCACGTTACCTAATTCATTGGATAGCTATCATGTTCTCACCCACTCTCTTTTTATCCTATAACCACCTTTAGACATATATAATTCCCCACAACAATAACATAATAATAATACATAAAACAATTGTAAAGTCAAAAAAGCATTTCTACATTACAACCACAAGATATCTTTTTAATATATTGACAAAATAAATCCCTTATAAAAACCCTGTTGAATAAATAAATACATAAAAATGGAATATGGTATTCAATTTCATTCTAAATACATTACAACTTGTAGAGGAACCAAAATGTCAAATAATGGTTATGGCGGCACAAATTTCATTGTCACCACATATGTTGAAAAAATATTTTTTTTTCTAAAGAAGGAAAAACCCTTATTATTAAAATATTCCTTTTGATAAATTTGAATGAAATTAAAAAGGTATATAAAATGTCCTATATTATCCTTTCATATCCATATAAATAAATATGTAAGTCAATAACATGATGAAAAAGACTTGACAATTAAATCATCAAATCATAAAGGTGTCGCATACCACTTTGAAATATTAAATCCTAATCCCCATGAATTATTACATTTAATAAAATAGTAAATAAAATTAGTATAGATAGTATATGGATATGAAATTTCATACTTCATGTATATACACTCTATAAAAGAATAAAGGTGCATATTAACAAGAAATGCCTCAATGAAAAGGATATTTATATGAAAACCCTTACATTATGATTTATTCATCTTGTATGTTCCTTTTTCATCCTAAATAATAAACATAGGAAAATTGAAACGTTTTTAGAAACAATTCAAAGTTTATTATTATATTTATATCACTTGTTAACATGGTTGAAAAATTACATAATTCTTTATGTTCATATTAGACGTTTTTTTTTTATATTTGGTACTTGAGTCAAAAATGAAAAGCTTTTGATGTCACTAGTACATGAGTTCAAAATTACATCATCTAAAAAATATAATTAATGAATTTAATATATTATTTATACATAAATTATTACTTTAAATCAATAAATGAAGTGTGGTTATGAAAAATTAAAAATGTTATAATCATGGAGTTGGTAAACCGTACGTACACTGGAGTATCATTTCCATTCATCATTAATCATAATATGAAAAATGTAATTATTATTTTACCTTTATAGAATGTTCATAATATAATATAAATCCTATTAAACATTTAAATATACTTTTATAAATCATATAAATTATGTGGTGCATAAAAACTATTCACATATCTTCGTGGAGTGATTGTTCACATGTATGCACGAACGACGTTATAAAGATTATATGAAGGTAATAAAAGAACATTACTAAAATATTATTCATAAAAAATAATAAAAATATCATTAATTTTTTTTTATAAAAATTTATTCTAACATTATATCGAGTCTTGATTGAATGTAATGAAAAACAACTATATCGGTTCACGAGGCGGTTGTCCGACGTACACATGAAAAAATAGTTTCTCATTTGAGGAAAATGGATATTAATTAATGTGATTATATTAACATAATAAAATATTAGTATATTTAGGATAGTTGAGTTATTATTTCATAATGTTTTTAAGAGATTTAAAGGAAGTGGCAGAAGAAATAAAAAAGAATTAATAAAAAGATAACACTTCTGCAGTTGATCAATCATGAAGAACACCTCAAAACCACTAAAGAAGGTGTTATACCTAAAATATGTCCCCAAGAACATAAATAAGGATTCATTTATGTTCTTTTGGTATATATTTAATGATCCAAAAGGCTTTGGAAGTATGATTATTAGAGAAAAGTTGGTTTCTTTTTATAGGAGAGGGGAGGGCCCCCTAGAAACTAATAAAATATCAAATTCATATAAATAATACATTGGTTCAAAAAAGACCTAAAATAATTAATTTCTAATATAAGTTGATTTTGGTTCTATTAAATATCATCAAATTAAAATTAGACATGTTTTGAATATATTTTAATCCTTAACCATTTGTTTTAACCCTTGTATTACCCTTTTCAATCTTACCGTGATATTACGTTATTTACACATTGCGGGTAAATGTAATTATCATACCTGGTCAAAATACCCAAAAAAATTTAACTTATGAAAAATTTGGACCTTACTAACCATTTGGCCTAATAATAGGTTTTCATGTATTTAATATCATTTAATAAAAAAATTTATATTTTAAAATACCAACAATATCAGTTTTGACACTGCTCATTTTATTGCTTTTAATGATATTTAAAAAAGGAAGATAAGTTACAAGAAACACCTTTAAATCATATGAAACATTTCCAAATTATCAAAAAAAATCTTTTATGAAATAAATTATGTCATATAATATTTATTTTAATAGTTATAATATCATATATTTGATTCTTTCATTAATTATGAAATTACAACTTCATCATTATATCACCATTTAATTTAATTATTTATTTCCTAAAAATATATAAATAATTTACCATGAAGTAGATAATAATTTTATCCTTCTAATTACTATTAATTGTGGAAGATATAACTTTAATAAAAAAATATTATATTTTTGTTATGGGAGGCCAGATTATGGCGTCTTGGTCTTTAATTTTAATAAAATGTTTATATGTTTCATAATCAAATATAAGTTGCATAAAGTTTCCATAAAATAAGAAAATAATGATAATGGTAAGTATATAGTCATACAAGAAAATTATGACTATTTTTAGGGTAGTTTTATACTATTATAATATTATTTTTACCATTAATTACCCAATTTACCCTTACCTGTAGTAATTAAAATAATAACTAATGTTTCTATTATTAATGTCCAATAAATAGAAATGTAATATTTACATAATTATGATCCAATGATTTCAAATGTTTAATCAATTTTAAGAAATTCAAAACACATAAGTTACAACAATTAATTTGAACAAAATCCTTGTTTTCAAAATGAGAAAAAATGTTTTTTAAAATTACGAAATATCAAAAGATTAATGTTCTTTTAGGTGTAATTTTAATGTCAAATTAATAAAAATTATCTAAATTGGAATCAATTATAAAAACATAATCCAATTACACTTTAAAATATGTTAAAAGATTACCTAAATCTATATATAAATTCAATAGAAAGGAAGTTTACAATTAAAATACAGTATTTTTCACTATTCATAAAAATGAATTTTATCCGAAAAAAAACGAAAATCTAGCCAATGTAAATTTTTATGTAATTAATAAAAAATAAGAATATCATTTTGTCAAATATAACTTATAAAATTGTAAATACCTGATTTATAATGGGTTCTCCATCAAATGGTAGTAGATGTGCATTTTTAGAGAAAACACTTATTTTATTCGCAAAACTGTATTGGTTCTTATATAATGTATATAAATATATATAAGAATTTTTTTACACAATAAACTGAATATATAAAATATATATTTTATTAATTTAATCCAACGCGTTTGGTTTTATTAATTTATAAACTCACTTATTTTCATTGAAATTTTTTTTATAAAAAAAACATCCTTTATATTAAATTTGTCTTTATTTAATTACATAATTAATTTGGGAACAAATTTGTAATGACCCGAATCCTGAGTCCCTCAATTGGTGCCCCTTTCCTGGTTTAGCACATGACCTCAAGCACATTTCCCTAAACACTAGAGGCTATCGACTAGCTGCGAGGGTCTTGGTAAGTTATTGGGGAAACTATGCCCTCATTTGGTAAGGTATACAAGGTACATGAATTAACAGTCAATAGCAGAAGCAGTAAACATCATATAAAAACTGAAACTAAACAGCGGAAGCAATGTATAATATAATAATGATGCAACATGGTACATGTATCTAAGGAAAGCATAAAACACAACAATGTGCTGAAATACATTGAGAACAAAGCACTAAAAGTAAACATCAACTCCAACAACATCACAAGCCTAATATCTATCCTATTCTCTCCAGCTCTAACCAGCAATCATGTACCAAAAGTAGAAGGGCCACAATCCCTATCCACAGCTGCAACCATATAACCTGTTTGGGCTGAAAAGCAGGAACCAAATAGGGTGTGAGACTAATCCCATTAGGCAATCACCACAAGATATGTACCATACTATAAGAGAGAAATATAGTAAAAGTAATGTAAATAAATGCAGAAGAAAAATACGAGTACACTAAATTAAACAATCCTACCAATCTCCATTCACATTTACTTATTAATTTACTTCACTCATTAAATTATCAACCAAAGAATCTAGCATACAGCTCTATATTCTCAAGGCTTAGCAAGAAACACAACAGGTATCTCAGAAGACTACCTAACAGCAATAAAGTACAAACTCAAGATTTTCCTTTGGCATGGTGGACTCATCACAACCAAACAAACAATAACCGTGTTTACTCTCTGGGTGGATCACACTGGCAGACCCATCTAGTCAAGTAAACATGCAAAGGCACAAACACTCTGGGAAGCTCTCACCGTCAATTCCCTTGCCGTCTTTCAACAATAATGATAGATTCTATGAGGAATCACATGCATATAATTCCCCATAGAGTCTCGATACGTAAATAAGGAAACACTATGTAAGCACAAATTTCCAATCCCATAGGTCTTGCGAATGATTCTATTTTATAACAGACTCTCCAGGGATTCCCTTAATCGTCAATTCCCTCTTTAGTCTAACAGACCAGGTTCCCACAACCCTGAGTAGTGTAGTCGTGTGTAATATACTTTTAGCAGCCCAAATTAAGTTCAACAAACTACTTTTGTAATATATACAATTCATCAAAAGCATATAAACATCATGCTATACATGAAATCAATTATATCATGACAGGAAAACAATGCAATAATGGTATGCCCCACATGAAACCTAATCCAAATGGTAATAAACATCCAAAATAGGGGAAACACCCATTGTGTGATCCCCATACATGCTAACAAGAAATTATCAATCATCTAATAACCTCAATCATACATGAAATCTAAGGAATATAACAATTCAAGATCAAAACCATAACCTGAGATACCCAATACATGGTTATCTGGAACTTTTTCACCGAACACTCAAAGACATTCAACATAGGGAAACAAACCACCTACCTCAATACTATAAGATCAATATACATGAACCTCGTCCTATCAATCATCCTATAATGGATAATATCTTCAAAAACGTCTAAAATGTTCAACCTCAGATAACTCTCACAAGAGAAGGAATCAGGAAATGTGGCCTAGGAAGAACCAAGAACTCACCGCTGTGATTCTATTGCAATAGACGAAGTTCGATTTAGATAACTGGTGACGGATTAGTGGCTTAGAGAAGATTTGGCCTCATCAAACACTTTGTACATAATTAGGAAAAGAATATGATGAAAATAGTGATTAGTTGCGACCCATGTCCATTTAATGAAATAAAAAGAATAGTACATGGCATGTACTTATTGAGTACACAGTGTGTACTCACCTTTCCCATACACCGCATTAAGTGGCCTCCACATCACCCCTACACAACGTGTGTGTGCCCCATACATGGAAAGCACACAGCCTTGTGTGGGATCAAAGTACACAGTGTGTACTGAAAAAGTACATGGCGTGTACTTAGAAAATTTATATATTTTCCTTCTTTTCTCAAAAATGACCATAAAAGAAAAAACATACCTGAAAAGAAGATCCAAGTTCTTACAAACATCCCCCCTTAATGAAATTCATCAACGAATTTCCCTAACTTGGTGGAAAAGAAGAAATATCGAACAACTCTGACCACTGTGATCGCATATTGGCATCCCTATCCCAAGTCTCATCTTGTACACGGTCGTGCTGCCATAACACACGTACCAGAGGAACAGACCGGCCATGGAGTATCTTTGCACTATCATAAACAATCCAGATAGGATTCTCCTCGAACGATGCATACTGCTCCACCTCAGGTTGAAAAACCTGAGATGGGTCTATGAAATAGCGTCGAAGCTGAGAAACAAGGAAGACGTCGTGCATAGCATGGTACCTTTGAGGAAACTACAACCTATATGCTACCACCCTGAATATCTCCAGAACCTCTAACGGCCCAACATATCTTGGTGAATGATTACCCTAACCCGTAATACTCTTGTGTCCCAACATCAGGGTAACACATAGAAAAACCTGATCTCCAACATTAAAATCCAAATGTCTTCTCTGCTGATCAACATAAGATTTCTGTTGAGATTGTGTAGTAGCCATACTTTTCTAAATCAACTCCACATGTTATGTGGTCTCTTTAACAAGAAGAGGTCTCAGCATAGCTGCCTCTCCTATCTCCAGCCAACACAAGGGTGATCGGCATAGCCTACTGTACAAAGCCTCGTAAGGTGCCACATGAATAGTTGCTTGAAAACTATTATTGTATGAAAAATCCACTAGAGGTATATGTTTCTCCCAAAAACCTCCAAAATCAAGGATTCATGCTCTTAGCATGTCCTCTAGCACCTAAATTGTGCGCTCTAACTGGCCATCTATCTGTGGATGGTAAGCTGACTCAGAAGTACCTGTGTACCCAATGCCCTCTGTATTCTTTGCCAGAAATGCAACATAATGCGGGAATACCTATCTGAAATGATAGTACTCGGAACCCCATGCAAGCGCACAATATCACGGATGTACAACATTCCAACCTCATCAACACCAAAGGTCTCCTTAATCAGGAAGAATTAAGCAACCATCGTGAGCTTGTCAATGAAAACCCATACCGCTTCATTCCCTCGACACGATCTCGGTAACCCTATCACAAAGTCCATCGCGACATCATTCCACTTCCACTCAGTAATTTGTAGCTACTATAAAATCCTAGCCAGTCGCTGGTGCTTTGTCTTCAACTACTGAGAGGTGGAACATCCCATGACAAAACCAACAACATCTCTCTTCATACAAGGCCACCAATATTGTCGGTGTTGATCATGATACATCATGGTGATGCAAGGATGAACTGAGCAGACAGAGGAATGAAAGTCTCACATTAGCTCCTCGCGTATATCTACTGGCACCCATACGTGTCCCTGGAAATGAAAGATCTCATCCTCTCCTATAGGCCATCCAGGAAGAGGGTCCCCTCATGACATGCTTTCCCGTAGGAATAGTCCTTCAGAATCTGATAACTGCCTCATTCGAACTCGGTTTGAGAAGCATATAGGTAACATCTATAGACTATATGCATGTCTTCCCCTATCTATCATGCACCTCTGAATTCATCTCAGAGAATAGATCCATAAGATGTCACTCACAACTGGCCTCCAGAACTGCCTGTATCTAATTCCTCCTGCTCAGTGCATCTGCCACATTGTTTCCTTTCTTAGGCATATAAGCAAGCACAAAATTGAAGGACTGTAGGTAGTCAACCCACCTCTATTGTCTCGGATTCATGTCACACTGTGTGAAGATATATTTGAGGCTCTTGTGGTCAGTATATACCACAAAATGCTCTTCTAGAAGATAATGTCTCTAACAACGCAAAGCATGAACAACTGCATCCAACCCCAGGTCATGCATAGGAAAGTTCCTCTCATGTAGCCTCAACTATTGAGATACATACAAAACCACAAGATCCTATTTCATAAGCACTTCTCCATGCCCGATGCTAGATGTATCATAGAAAATTGTATAACTCTTGCTCGGCTCTGGAAAAACTAGAATCACTACTGAAGTCAATCTCTCCTTCATCTCTCGAAAGGATGAATCGCTGGCTTCTGACCAAACATACTTCCCCCCCTTCTTAGTCAATCCCATCAATGGTGCTTCTAATAATGAGAACTTCTGTATAAATTTCCTGTTGTAACCAGCCAGCCCTTAGAAACTTCGTACCTCGAATACATTCTTCGGCTGCTCCCAGGTAACTACTGCTCTCACCTTCTCTGGGTCTACTGATACTTCTATCTATGAGTTGACACGACCTATAAATTGAACCTTGTCCATCCAAAAGTGTCACTCTGAGAGAATAGCATATAACTGATTTTCCCTCAGTGTACTCATAACAATATCAAGATGGGTAGTATGGTCATGTCGAGTGTGAGAGTACACCCAGATGTCGTCCATGAAAATTACTGTGAAGGAATCCATGTAAGGATGGAAAAATTTGTTCATCGGTGCCATGAAAACTGCTGGCACATTCGTGATACCAAATGGCATAACCAAATACTCATACAGACCATACCTACCCCGGAATGATATAAGAGGTGTATCAGATTGTATGACACGCAACTGATGGTAGCCGGATCTCAAGTCGATCTTTGAGAACACACTGGCTCCTCAAATCTGATCAAAGATATCATCTATCCATGGTAACGGATATCGGTTCTTGACCACCAACTAGTTCAGCTTCTGATAATCCACACAAAGCCTAAGGGTGTTGTCTACCTTCTTTGCAAACAGGACAGGCGAACCCCAAGGAGAAGTACTGGGTCAGATTAAATCCCTTTGTCTGAAACTCCCCCAACTACTTCTTGAGCTCTTGAAACTTAGGTGTAGCCATTCTATCAGGATGAATGGACATTGGTGCCGCTCCTGGAATAATCTAAATAGAGAAGTATACCTATAGCTTTGAAGGCGAACCTGAAAATTCTTCTGGAAAGACATCTGGAAAGAGATCAACCACTTGAGAAAAATTTATCTGATAAGTCTCATGGTCATTTAGATATAATCTATAAATCTGAGTCATAACAACACCCAACCCATGATGCTTAGGTCCAGAGTTTTTCACCTTGAAATCTCATTCCCCCTTGTAAAGAAAATATCCACCCTCAGATGATGTAATACTCACCCTACAACGATAGAAAACGACAAAAGCCTTGAAAGGAACTAACCACTCCATATCGAGAATGAAATCATAGCCTTCCATTTCCAAAACATATCGACTCCCTGAAAAACGACACCCACCAACCTCAAGGGGGAAGTCTAAGCACTGGCGCATGCTAGCAGTTCTAATTCTCAAAGGAGTGTCTAGTGTCATCATATCCTCAAGAACTGTAAAGAGTAAGTATAAGGCCTTCCACCGTGTGCCCAGAAATAACGCTATGAGAAGCTCGTGTATCGAAAAGTGAAGAGGATAAAATTGAGGCTACTAAAATTGTACCTCAAACTGTGGAAGGTCCAAGATCCTTCTCCTGATGAATCTTCACTACTGGGAAATTCTAGCCTGCACAGTGGCCCTGTGTAGTAGCCTGAGATCCCTGAGTTGACCCTCCCAAAGCCTGACCACTGCATCCCAGGCCACTAATCTGGCATGAACGACCTGAAGAACACCAACCCCCAGTCTGCTGTGGAACTGGTAATCCTTCTCCTATACATGGAGTCTATACTCATCCTCTTTCACTAGCCGCTGGAAGGAGATCTTTGCAGAAACGTTGCAGATGACCCATATTATTGCATGATCGGAACTCCACTAGGCCGCTCGAGAACTGAGGATTCGTATGCCCATTTTTTCCATAGTGATAGCACACCACTTGGTTTCCAGATGGAAGATCTCATCTACCATCTGGAATAACTCGCTTCCTCGAGTCACCTCATGTAGACACTCGGTGGCGCTTCCTACTGCCTACCTGGAAAGAATCTCCCCTCGAAGATGAACCACCCTAGTCCAAAGCTCTAGTCTCCCTCAGGTTTCTATCCATGATAAGATCATGGTTGACTATTAGAGTAATAGAAGTCAACTAGATAACTTTCATCTGTGATTTGATGTCTGGTATGAGGCCTTCATCAAACTTCCTTTCTAAAAACAACTCATCATTTCCCAGAACGGGAGTGAAACGCTGTAACTCTGTGAAGCGAGAGGAATAATCCATAACTGTGAGAGTACCCTGCTACAGGTTCTTGATCACTCTGGCCCTGTCAGCCCTCAATGTCACCAGGTTGAAATAGTCATAGAACATACAGTGAATCTCATCCCAAGCCATAGTCTGCTAGTGCCCTGCCTGCAAAACCACATCCCACCATCTCTTGGTGGAATCTCATAGCATATAAGATGGAAGATTTACTCTCCTCTCTGGAGGCGTCTCTAGGTGCTCAAATATGGATACCATGGATTCTATCCAGGACTCTGCAGCCTGTGGTCCTCCAACCGCTGTGAACGTTAGAGGATGCGGCTGCTGAAAACCCGTTGTCATCTCTGTTATAGATGGGGCAGGATGCTGAGCTCCCTATATGGTCTGCATGAATCTCAAGAAACCCTCTCTGAACTGATTGTTGTCACCAGTTTCTGGAATCACTGCAAGTTCCATATCTGGAATGATAGGCCGAACTACTGGTAGTCCATGAACTTCCATATGAGGTGTACGGTCACTACCTAGTTCCTGACATGCAATGAGAGGATGTCTTGGTTCCATAGCTCTAAAAGGTCAAAATCACACCTTATTCAACGACGAACACAGTTGCAACATAAGAGAGTAAAACAGAACAGGATGGAAAATCATTAAAATTATGGAAAAACATGACTACACGACATGTATGTAACACTACACGGCATGTATTTTCGAAAATTTTACCACGGGCGTCTACCTTGGCCATACATGGCTTTGTAAACTACCCGGATACACGGCGTGTTCTCAAACTACATGGCGTGTTCTAACCCCCTTTTCTTCTTCCCCGATTACTCCCACACGGCAAGGAACGCGGACTGTCCCAGCATGAAACTACATGGCATGTTTGTCCTCTTACATGGCGCGTCCTTATGATTTTTCCCCTATCTGTGTTGTTAGCCACACAGAGTGGTACATGGACCACTACTACACGGCGTGTCAACATAGTACACAAAATATTTCCATGCAGATTTTCAAACCCATGTATTCATATACATGACATGGTCACACGGCTCAATTAAGACAAAACTACACTGCGTGTTGAAGGACGACATGACATGTACTAAACATGCCTTACCTGGCCCATGTTGTTAGAGACATAGCCTAACACATGGCCGAACCTACATGGATTGTTCTAGATGGACATGGAATGTACTTGAAGAAAACCCCCATCCTGTGTTGTTCATGACACGACCAGATACCCAAGTCATACTGCAAGGCGTTTAAACTAGTACAAGGCGTGTTCTCATAAAAACTTGCACAACCCCGTGTCCATGCCCACTTAGTCAGTGACACAGCTGAAAACTACACGGCTTGTATTCATGATGTACATGACATGTATTCTGGGTTTTTCGGGACAGTAGACTCAGAACTACACCGGATCCCAGAAAACACAAAAAAAAAGTGTTAAGATGCCAAATTCCAATCCGTGGGGGCCCATACTCCCCACGAATCAAAGTTTGGCATCATAAAAATGCATATGAAAAGTAAACAGTATAAAAAATCACGAACCTCAAATTCTGATCCTCTAGGGCCCATTACACCTCTAAGATCATATTTTTGCATCCATGATAAAGATTCTATCAATAAATGATACCCCATCAACATGGTAGGTATTCTATCACAACAGCTATCACAACACCACACATCGTCTATCACAATTTCTATCACAACATCATTCAAATTCTAATGCAACCTAGATGGCATGGCAAAATGCATGACATGTGATTTTCTAACCAGTTCCTATAAGATGAATGGGATGACATACCCTCATCTCATCAGGTTGCAAAAAAATATAACCACAATCATATAAACAGTAATATCCAAAAACATTTACACCACCCAATGGTAAAATCAAGTAAACTGTAACATTTGCAAAACTCAAAAATTGCAACATTCAAGGTAATATGGCTTTTTCCCTGTACACGGGTTCTAGAAATCCTAGGCACAACTATTTACTATTTACCTTTTCTTTCTTATCCTTTTTTAATGTTCCTAAACAGTAACTCAATAGAAAAGGAAATAAAGGAACCTCCTCTGATACCACCTTGTAACGAACCAAATCTAGAGCCCCTCAAATGGTGCCCTGAGACCAGTTTTCTACATGACCTCAAGTACATTTCCCCAAACGCCAAAGACTTCTGACTAGCATTGAGGGCCTAGTTAAGTAATTGGGGAAACTATTCCATCATTTGGTAAGGTATACAAAGTACATGACATAACATTCAATAATTGATGTAGTAAACAACATACAACAACTGAAACTAAATAGCATAAGCAATGTATAATTTAATAGTGATGCAGCAAGGTACATGTATCTAAGAAAAGCGGAAAACACAACAATGTGCTAAAATACACTGAGAACAAAGCACTAAAAGTAAACAGCAACTTTAGTAGCATCGCAAGCCTATGCTCAGTCTTATGCTCTCCAACTCCAACCAGCAATCATGAACCTGAGGTAGAAGGGCCACAATCCCTATCCACACCTGCAACCATATAACCTATTTGAGCTGAAAAGCAGGACCTAAACAGGGTGTGAGACTAATCCCAGTAGCCAATCACCACAAGCTATGTTTCCTACTATTAGTGAGAAATATAAAAAAATTAAAGGAAATAAATGATGCTGAGAAAGAGATGTACTCTAAAGTAAAAAATCCTACTAATGTCCATTCACATTTATTTATTAATTTAATTCACTAATTAAATTATCAACCATGAAATCTAGCAAATAGATCTATATTATCAAGGCTTAGTAAGCAATGCATCATGTATCTCAGCAGACTACCTAACAGCATGAAGAACAAACTCAAGCTTGTTCTTTGGCTTGGTGGACTCGTCACAACCAACCAAACAATATCCATGGTGACTCTTTGGGTGGCTCAGACTGGCAGACCCCTCTACTCAAGTAAACATAAAATGTCATATACTCTCTCAGAAGCTCTCCCCATCAATCCCCCTACGGTCTTGTAACGATAAATGTAGACTCTCTAAGGAAGCATATATGTCTAATTCCCCATATAGTCTTGATGCGTAACTATGGACTCTCTAAGGAAGCATATATGTCTAACACACCAGGTTCTCACATCCCTCTGTAGTGTAGTCATGCGTAATTAACTTTAAGCAGCCCAAAGTAAGCTCAACGACTACATGGCTAATAGAGACAATGCATCAAAATCATATAAATAGCAGAAACACATGAAATCAATTATATAAAGGTAGGAAACAATGAAACAAGGTATGCCTCTTTAGTCTACCACACTAGGTTCCCACAGCCCTGTGTAGTGTATTCGTGCGTAATTAACTTTTAGCAGCCCAAAGTAAGCTCAACAACTACATGGCTAATAGAGACAATGCATCAAAATCATATAAACATCATAAAATACATGAAATCAATTATATAAAGGTAGGAAACAGTTCAACAAGGTATGCCTCATAGGACACCTAATTTAAATGGAGATAAATAGCCAAAATAGGTGAAACACCCATGAGGTGATCCTCTAACATGGTAACAAGCAATTATGAATTATCTAATAACCTCAAGCATACATGAAATATAAGGAAGATAACAATACATGATCAAAACCATAACCCGAGACACCTGATACATGGGTATCCGACACATTTGCACCAAAGACTCAAAGACATTCAACATTGGGCAACAAACCACATACCTCGATACTGGAAGATCGATATACCTGAACCTCAGCCTATGAATCAGCCTAGAATATAGAATATCTTCAATATCATATAAAATTTTCAACTTCTGATAACTCTCACAAGAGAAGGAATCCGAAAACATGGCCAAGGAAAAACCAATGACTCACCATTGTGATTCTATTGCAACTAACAGTGTACGATTCAGATAACTGGTGAAAGATCAGCGACTCAGAGAAGATTCGGCCTCCATAGATGCTCTAGACGTAACTAGGCGAAGAAGAAGATGGAAATAAGGATTAGACGCGACCCAGGTCTATTTAATGAAATAAAAATAAAAGTACATGGCGTGTACTTGACTTTTCCATACACCCCATTAAGAGGCCTCCAAATCACCCCTACACATCGTGTGTGTGTCCCGAACACATCTAGCGCACGACATCACCTGGGATCAAAGTACACAGTGTATACTCATAAAGTACATGATGTGTACTTAGAAAATTTGTATATTTTTCTCTCTTTCTAAAAAACTACCAGAAAAGGAAAAACACACCTAAAATGAAGATCCAGGTTCTTACACAATTAATCATTTTATAAATATGTGCAAACCATATTTGAATTATTTATTTAATACATTCCATTCCCACTATTCTAATCGATATGTGATAAATATCATAATAAATAATAATATCAAGTTGTTCAATTTAGCTTAATGTGGAATATCATGCATGTTATCGAAAATGGTATTTCCTTTTCAAAACAAGGATGTTACAAGATCATTTTTCTAGATTAATATGATTTTTGGGTTAATTTTTCACAAAATGTATTATCATGAGCTCTACAAAATAATGATAAATAATAAGTATCCCATTCCACATATTGATAACATGTCTAATTAAGTACAAAGGGCCCAACACTTATCTATTGTTGACCATATATTAGGACATAATTAGATAGAGGTAAAGAAGGAGGATATTTTCAATATTATCATTTAAAAATGACTTCAAAACTATGAGTTCATGGTCATTTAATATTCAAACTTGATTGTCCCTATGATATTCATATAATTGATGAATATAGTCTTATGAATTACAATACGAAATTTATGAAATTTTTATTAGATATTATTCTTTAATACTATATAGGAAAAGGGGAACAAAATTAGATTTTAATCATTTTTCTAAACAAATTTATGAAAGACATGTTAAATGTGATGTATAGTAAAGTTTTGTTTCCTAGAAAAATATAATTCTTATGGAATATTATCACATATATCTAAATATATGAGGATAATTAAAATAAAAATCTAATTATGTAATACAGAGTTTTCTAGGAATATATGGTAATTAATATAAATTTAAATTGAATATTTCATGATTTTAAAACATAGTAACCATATTAACATAGAAAAGAGTGAATTCTATTTGAAAAAAATAAATTTGAACATATATTATTATTAATGGAGAAGAGGCTACCAATTACACATGTACTCAAAGAACCCACAGGTTCTAAAGGATTATTGATTTATAGTCATTAATTAAAAATAAAAAGTTTGGTTGTGTACTCAAGTAGGATGATAAGGTTATAAATTATACATAAATATAGTTTAAGGTGTTTGAGAAGAATTATCTGACACATGACCTAGAGTAAGGTGAAGAGTGATTTTTTTGGTGCTTTTGAGGCATTATAACTGGGGAGAGAAGTGTGATATAGATATATATATATATATATATATATATGAATAGAAATAGATTATTTATTCAATAAGATAAATATTCTCCAATGATAATTTTAACATCTAATCATGGATTATGACTCTTCAATACACTACCATCTTGGGGAGGAAAATATTGTGGTTAATTCTGTAAGTAGAAAATATAATGAATACTTATTGATGATGATGAATGATAAGGGTCCAATATTGTTATATAAAAAAATGATAAACATGGGAATCATTAAGAAATAAAAATCATCCTAACTTTCACAAACGATTGTTTAATAATCCCTTATAGATGAAACTTGGAATTATAAAGGGGAGTGTGTAATGATATAATTGATGGATGATATTGTAATAAGGTAAAGTTCAAAAGACTTCATCAATGATGATATAAGATTTGTAAGATTTTAAAATGGAATATGTGTTCCAATATTATTTATGATAAAGAAGGGGATACTAAATTATGTTAATAGAGTTATATTATCCATCCCCCAAGGATTAAGAATATTTATAATGAACTCCATGAAATTGATTATGGAATAATATGAAGAAGGTGATTATGTAATATACATCGAACTGTTATGTATTCCATTGGGGGAATAAGTAGAAGAAAAGTTATAAATAGATTATGTAAATATTACCTATAGCGACATGAAAATGGTAGATAATCAAAATAGATTCTATCATCGTTCATTTAAATACAGATAAAAATATTTATAATCTATGTGTTATGGTAGAATGTTTTGAATAGACTACTCAATTTATTTCCATCATAGAGGAATTCTCACCGGATCACCTTACAATTATATACATTTGACAAGTGTAAGGATTCATGGAACAACACTATATACTATATCTGATCGAGATCCAATGACAACCTCAATGTTTTGAAATAGTACTTAGTGTGAATTAAATTTAGAGTTGAATTACTATTCATTATATCACATATAGAATAAGAAAATAAATAAATGAAATATCTATAAACATAGGGATGTATTTATAGTTTTATCTATGGACATCATGGGATGTAGGGACCAACATCTTCCTTTATAAATATTCTCTTAAAAAGAACGATTTACTATTGATTTAAATTGTCCATATATGTATCCATATATGAGAACTGATTTACAACACATTAATAAAATACTGATTCTAACGAATAAATGTTCCTAGGACTTTTGGAAGTCGAAGAAATGTTGGAAATTTCTAGACCATTCAACAACACATTAGATAAGCTCAATGTTGACATAAAAATTGTTATTCTAAAAATCAGTGAGATATGTAATTTTAGGATGGGGAAAAATGCTTTCTGTGTATATCTCCAATGAAGATATTCATGATAATTATGAATAATTGGAAAATATTTCATTGATATATTACCCACTTTTCTACTCATGATCGCATTGAAGTATTGTAATATAAAAAATCACTTCCCCAATATAGTAAAAATAACATGATGAGTTCCATGTATTCCTCTTAATTGATTAAATTCCATATACATCACATGAAGGGATTCATAATGTGTTATAGTAGTTGAATGATCTCTATTGCAGGGATAAACAAGAGAACGTCTTGCAATCCTCGGATAAAACTATGTATGACTAGACAACTCATCTTGTAAATTTTCATTCTAAAACCCATGGGTTTGATGAAGTGATATGCAAACCTGAAGGAACAATGAAAAAAAGAACCCATACTCATTTTCACTATTATTTATGATACAAAATATGACGGAAATGTTTCTAATGCAGCTATGAATTGAACCACACCCAAATTTCCCATATAAACATATTTTCCTATCATATAAGGTCATGTATATAATAAAAAATTGGAGGAATATCTTTATTTTATAATATAATATATTTATAATATATCCTTTTTGTATGAATATAATTAATATTATATATATATTATATCTATATTTCATGATATAATATGCTTTTTTAAAAAAATATATTCTATTTTGATCATGTGTATAAGAAACTACTTTTTATGACTCATATAATATGAATATAAAAAATGGATTTTTTAGTAATCATGTTTAAATTTTGTTAGTATTATTGTGTAATTTCTTATTATACAGGTAATTTTTATCTTATATAGGGAAAATTATTATTTTACCAAAAATGTAATTTTTAGGGAATTTTTGTAAGAAAATATAGTCTTAGATATTTTTAAAACATTCAATATTTATTTAAGAAATAAAAATTATTCATTTCAAAATATTATTACGAAAATAGATAAACATTTATTAAGAATTTAGGAACTAAAATAATAATTTGTTTTATTAAAAAAAATTGAAAGCACATTGAACAAAATACTACTTTTCGTAGAATTTAGTTATGTATTTTTCATTAATAATGCCTATCACACCCAGTCTATCTGATGTGTACCCCGAATATGATGGAAATGAGAGAAGGGAGATGGTGAATACTAGAGTCCCACGTTCATTTGGATCTTGGTTGGAGAAGAGCACCATGATCATAATAAGAATACATATGGGTGTAATTTCCCTATAAGAGAACATTCATAAGACTGAGATAAGAAAAATACACCATTAAAGAACATACATAGATATATATATATATTAAAATAAATAAAATGTTAAAAAATTCTATTTCATAAATTATTATAACTACAGTAATGAAAACTACATGTACCATAAAGTTAATGTTGAACGATACCACAATTCCCAAAAAATATTGCCACTTAATGATATAGTAATATCAAGACTCATCTCAAACATGATCAAAATCAACTAAAACATGTTTATGTATATTTATGGTGAATTTAATAGTATACTTAGTAGAGTCCACCCTAGATCCTTTCTTTAAGACAATAATAAAAACATGAGAATGTATAGTGAAAAGTAGTAAAACTAACTAATTACCTAAAAAAGAATTACTAAGTTTATAGCCCCAACAAGACAAAATCTCACCAAAAATCACGTACCAGAGTATATAATAAAAAAAATGTCAAATTAAGTGTAACCCACTTCTGCTTCCCCACTAGTTTTCTTCTATTCCCTAATGTTTCACTCCCTAATCCATCTCTCTCCAAAATAGTACATCCCAAAGACTCTTTTGAAAGGCATCACAACATGCACTTTGGGTATCAGAACATCACATTAACCCATATCAAATCACCTCATATTATAATGAATTAGTTTATGGGATCCACCACAACCCATATGAAATGTATCACATATCAGTTATTATACCATAAGCCATTATATCCTATTTATTGAGTACACACCACAAGCCATTACAGCCTATACACACCATCCATATATTAATCATTTTGAAATTATAATAATTGATAAAAATATGTGAATAATAAAAATCCATAACAACCCTCTACAATAATATTGGGAATCATACCACTGTTAATAATAGCACAAGTAACTTCCATGAATATAGAGTGGGCTAGAGGTGGTAGTCATCCATCTATCCTTCTACTTGGATGTTGTGGAAAACACCATCCTAGAGTCCATCTGTTGTCAGTCTGCCAAAACATCATTGGTGGGGTAGTATAAGTAATCATAGAATATAGTGGAACTAATATATCTCATAACAACACTGTGGGAATAATATATTCATAGACACAACTTCAGCTAACGTTACTTTGACTCTTAAAAACTATTATAAAGGAAAGATATCTTATAAGAACATAATTATTTAAAAGAAACACATTAATTATTTATTTTTGTATTATCATATACATTTTTAATTAATTAATTAGCAATTAAATTTACCATCATCATTATATTAAGATAATTTTATTAATCACCAACATTATTTGAATTTTCACTACATTAATCATCTATGTGAAGTCCATACCCTCTAGGAATAACTAAATATGAGTCCACGACTTATCAAATTTAACATCTTTTTATAATTTACAATCAATTAAAATTAACCCTATGGGTTATGAATTAGTTATTAATTATTTTAATCATTCCATAATTACATGTATTATAGGAAATCCACACTAATCTACCACCGATATTAAACATGTGACAATGAAAACCCAACTACCTCATTATGTGGGAATAAAAATTCAGATAGAATAAAAAACTCAGCCATTTGCAATAAAACCAATTAATTTATAGAAAGAAGTGACATTTATCACATAAATGTGTATTCCCATAGTTGGTCTATTATATCATCTTTGGTTTCATCCCTAAAACTCACATGACTATCCTGAAGAAACAAACCATCATAGTAATCAACTGTTGCCACATAATTTGGGCCTTCCCACCCACATCACATTGTTCATCCTAGGCTAAGCCATTCCAGGATCATATCACAGTGAGGCCTACCACCCCATTAAACATTACATACTTAATATCACATCTATATATAAAATTTAAAAAATACAACAGTATACAAAATGTAAATCTATGCCTTAAAAATGCATTCATGCTTCATAAAAAAAGTGTTTTCATTATTCCAATCTCAAGGCACTAAAAGATTAAATGGATATTGGAAACATAGTTCCTAGAAATTATATTTATCATAAAAATAGTTATTATTCCATCTTGAATTAATCGATTCATTATTCACATGTGATGACTATGTGAAATATAATGCATCAAGCTATCATAATATATCAAAATCGTATTATTCTCATTGCAATAAAACAATTTTCATAAAATTGTGAGAAGAACCATTATAAATTAATATATCATATAATTATTAACAACATTGCAATTAAGAATTATCAGTATTCAAATTAATTATCAATACAAATATCATTGATGAAGTCATTTTATTAAGCATTCACATTGCATCAATTTCATCATCATCAAACTATATCACCAGATTAAAACATGCATCTTCTTTAATTACATTCTATAATTAATACATTAATCTCATAATCAGATTATTTAACAATTTCATAATTCTAATAAAATAATATGAATATGATAACAAACCATATCATAGATATCACGCTATTTTGAAAATAATGACGAAAACCACTATCATGATAATGCACCTCAACAAGCGATCGTTAACAAATTATTTTATAACATGGGTCACTCAGAATTATGTCGATTTCTTTTTCATATGATGTGATAAACCATGCTATAATTATTAATTCACATAAATTAATAGGATAATAATGGATTCCCCTACCTCAATATAATCAAAATTCGTCACAAGAAAATGGAAAAACATTGTAGATCCCGATCACTCCCCCCACAACATATTTTCCCATCAAAAAAATTGTACCACAAATGAACCAAAAAACAAACAAGTAAACATAATTACAGAAGTGGAGAGAGTCCTACATCATGGTAAGAAGAATGATAATTATCCATATCAAAAAATTGTGATATAAGAGGTCAAAATTACATCGTATAACCATGGATCGAATACTAAAAGCTGAGAATTGATCCCTACTAGAGTGATCCCATAAATCCTAAAGAGTGACTATCTGGACACAAAAAAGTGAGAGAAGGTGGTTGGCTATATGACAACATAAGGATTTCAACTTATAAGGGTATTGTGTAATGTGTATATTCCTGGCCTGAAACCCTTTCACGTCATGTACAAATAACATTTTATGTTCCACCAAAAAATGTGTCTTCTAAATCCATTGAATCCCGATTTATTTTGATTCTTGAATCACCACATGAACCAGACTTAAATAAGTAAATAACTTCATATTCATGATTTGATACCCTTACATGTCATAAAAGCATCCCCCTTCCATTTTTTTGTATTCAAAAACTTAATAACCATTTCAAGGCCACATCCATGATCCATAATAATTGGAAACATGCAAAGGAATATAATAGATTGATTTAGACCATTAAACCACAATTTTTTTATTTATAATCAAATATTTTAATGAAAATAAATAACATTTATTATATTATCCCAGATAAATATTATACCTAAAAATAAATTTGTCACGACCCGTCCTCAGGGCCTGTGCCATGACTACCCCAATCCCACTTTCCATAGGCCAGGGGCTGGTGACTAGCACCAAAGGCGTAAATCCCGATAACTGGGAAGGAATTTACTTTATAAATGTAATCAAAACACCACAGAGTACAAGCAGAAATAAAACACTAAGTACAAAAGAAAGTGCTGAAAAGTAAATGGGACAGAATACAAACCCAACTGAATGTACAACTACAACTGAACGAAAGTACAACAGAAAAAGACAAACTGCAGGAAGAAAGGAAGCAGCTCCTAGGTCGTCCTCCTCGGATCCTACTAGAAGGGTAGGTACAGATAGCGTAGATCCTGGATCGTCTGCCACATATCCTACCTAAAGGGTAGGTACAGATAGCGTAGCTCCTCAATGTTCTCACCCGTCAACCCCCTCCGAGTGTCATATCGCTGTGAAGTCCACCTCCGGATACTGACTCGTCGTGTGGTCCACCTCCAGGTACCATCTAGTCCTCGAACACTTTGCCTCCGTCAGCTCTGCCCGTCATCTGCAACCAATACAACTAGGTGCGGGCATAGCCCGTGCAGGGGTGAGTATAATGATACTCAGTAGGGACCCTGAGACCCTCAAGGTCTCACTAAAACCAAAAAGTAAAACCACAAATAAGATCTCAACGGATAACCTCTACATAGGTATATGCCCATACATATACCTAAGTTATCAAATAACTCATCTCAATCATGAGGAACTCAAGGATTAAGAAATAAACTGATAAACACCACCCAGGTATATGCCCATACATATACCCAAGTTATCATGTGAACCATCTCAATCATGAGGAAAACACAAAGGTCATAGACTCAGCTCAAACCGGGATTTTCATTATCGTAACCGTTACTGCTGAAGAGCCCCGTATCTGGAGTGTACAGTGGTCCTGTCACGAATCTGAGGTACTGCTCACTAACCTAAGTCTGCTAAGGTAATCCTCCTGTCGAGTACCACGGGTCAGCCACCTAAACACAGTAGTGATTCCCGCTGGGGTATGCCACCCAAACACAGTAGTGCACACCCCTTAGTAGCCTGCATTGGTACTATCCGGACGAGTACTGAGGGTATGCACTGTCACACAGGTAGTGCTCCATCTGCCATGGCTCTGCACCAAAACAATGTAGTGCTCTGTTCACTGGTCTAGTCGACTCACTCCAAGTCGAGTCAGTCAAGCAGTCGTCCGGTCTCTGTCGCCTATACGGTCTTCATACTCCGCACGCTCGTCTCTTGGATGGTCAGATCCATGAGCTACAGGTTGATACACCAAGTATCTCAAAGTACCACGAAGAATTATCTCAAAGTACTGCCTCTTCATAGGGGTCTCAATGCAATAGACGGCGCGTCAATCAGACGCCAGGTCTGTGAGTTATTAGCCTTTTCGTCCCAGGGTCCCGGTTGGTTTCGTGAGCGAACCAACCTGGACGTGTCTCAACTATACCCCGAACTCTCATAGGGTATACTCATAGGGACAGTTTCTCAACGTGATCACCAACGCCGCTGACGGTTAGTCATACGGACGTCCGGTCTGAAAGATATCAGCTTTTCCGTTCCAGGGGCCTGATTGGATTTTGGGTACAATCCAACCCGGCCAGTATCCAACAGCCACCAAAACTCAGGATAAGTATTCCAAAAGTTATGTCTCATCAAGAGGAATCCAACAAATTCGACAGCACATCAATCGGACGTCCGGAGCTCAAGATATAAGCATTTCTGCTCCGAGGGCCCGGTTGGTTTTGTTTCCGAACCAACCCGACCATACACAAAGTTCTCCAAAACCCTGAGTGTAATATACCTAAAATACCGTCTCTATTCAAGGATCACTATGCAACTGACGGTGCATCGATCGGAGGCCCGTACCCCAAGATATGGGCGAAAGACCGAAAAGGTCCGAAAGCTGGGGGACTGGGCCCGGACCGACACAGCCCAACCCCCCTGGGTCAGCCCGACCTGGCCTGGGTGGCCCAGCCCGGCCTGGGCACGACCTGGCCTGGCCGGCGTGGGCGCGGCCCGGTCGCCAGGAGGGTTGGCTCAGCTGGTTACGGCCGAGCGGAGCGGGGGGCGTGCTGCCCCCGCGTGAGGAAACGACGGCCCCGCGTGGGGCCGCCCTTTCCAACAGATGCGGCAGCAGGCCACATCTCGTCCTCCTCCGGTCACGTGCATTCGCGGGACCGCATGCTACCGCCGTGGCTTCAGCCGCGGAGTTTCTTTCCGGCGGCGCACCGGGCACTGCCTCCTCTTGCCGCCATGCCGGTGAGGCGCGCCGGCGGGCTGCTCCGTGGACCACCGGACGAGTTCCGGTGGTCGGAATTTCACACCGTCTTTGAAAAAGGCCCTCCCGGGGTCCTTCCTTCACTACGAGGTCCTCTCATCACCCGTGCGGCTTTCTTTATCGACTTCCGTCATTTCGCACACCAAGAACGAAAGGGGTGGTGGGTTCGGACTAGTTCGTTAGTCCGCTCCCACCGCGTTAGCGGTTTTAAAAGTCTCCCAACAATTTTAATCATACGCCGCGGGTATGAATCACAAATAATTTAAAGAATCAACCCCTAAAACTTTCTGCAAAAAAATATTTCCAACCCGCAAGGAAAAATGTTCGCGGGTCAACTAGATAATAAGTGGATCAGTGTTCCTTGTTTTTCTTAAGAATGAAAGAATCAAGGGAATAAAATCATTCTCAAAATAATAATTCCCTACCTCAAGAATTGTCTTCGAACGTGAGTTCGTCGTGGAATTGACCGTCGCAGAAGAAGAGGATCATCATGTCACGGAAGGGTCGTCGCTGTCGATGATCTCTGAGGGTTTAAAACACACAGATTTAATCGCACCATTTAAACCCATGTTGAGGATTAAAGAATTCACAAAAAAAATTAAATAACCACAATCCCCTACCTCAATCAGTTGTTGGTCGAAGATTGTCGCGGGGAAGGAACGTCGCGGATGAAGAATCGTCGGCGTTGCGGTACACGGTGTCGCGTCGTTGATCTCCGAGGGTTCAGTGTTCTTTGTCGCCCTTCGTCGAGGTCGGCGTTCTTCTCGTTCTTCACGTTTTTCGCAAAGAAGGATAAAGAACTTAGAGCTACTCCAAATCCTATCAACAAGCAACCACAAGTAAAACATGTGTTGGTCTTATTTTATTCTTACGCCAAAAATTTGAAATACAATATTAAGAAACGAACAATTAATTCGATGAATTAATTATAACGTCTTAACTGCCCAATTAATAGGGGCATTAAGAACATAACAAAATGCACCGGTTGACTTTTATTTAAAAGGGGTTTTCGCGGGTGTGTTACTTAAGGGAAAAGAAATGGTGGGGCTCGTGCGGTCCCCACCTCACAAATATCCAACCAAGTGGGTAGGATATTTTGGGTTCCACCCTATCTGCTCAACTTAGCTTAAGTGGTTTTAAGTTAAATAAAATAAAGTTGCCGCACCACTTTTTTTTATTTTTTAACTTAACACCAAAAATTAAAAACCACACTCGAGCAAACGCAACTCCGGAAAAGGCGTTTCTAAGAAAATACCGGCACTGCGATTCCATCGGTGCCCTCAAAATTTTATTCCGAGCATCGGTTCAAAAGTTATAAAATCCCGCTCGTTCGTTCACTGAACGTACCCGAGCCTAACTTCGGAAATTAATTCCGGGCACACCGGGCCTCGGAATCAGGCACCGTCAGAAACTGCGTTCTTGTAAAATTCCAAATAAAATTAAGATAAAAAATTTCCATGAACTTTCCTGGTCTTTACATTAATCCCAACTCAGAGCTTTACGTCCTCGTAACACTTTATCACAAACTAGGGATACAAAAGTGGTATTGAGCATGCATCTGAGCCTTTCGCTCCCACGTGCTTACCTAGAGGTTCCCATAATGCCAGTGAAAGCACACCCAAGAAATCGACCTCCCTCATAGGATCCTCTCCTATCGATCCTCAATTCCCCACTGGAACCTCCGTGGAAGTCACCTCATCACCATCATCCAGCTCCTCATGGTCGATGATATCCAAAGGGTCGAGCACGTATCTCCTTAGTTGAGATACGTGGAAATAGTCATGCACCAGGTGCAACTGAGGTGGATGAGTCAAGTGGTAAACCACCACGCCTACCCAGCTGAGGACCTTAGAAGGTCCGCTGGACCTCGAAGATAACTTGCCGCCTTGGCCACATCTCCGTAAACCTCATCGAGGTGAGACCCGTATAAGGACGTGATCGTCATCCTCGAACTCTATAGGTCTCCAATTCTTGTTAGAACTAAAACTCAAAACAATTGCGTCCACGAGGGAAAGGTTGATCGACCCAAGAGTGATCAGTCGCACCCTCCTGTGCATGAGTTTATCCTGTGCTGTCTGGGGTCCATTTCACCGACCAAGGGAAACCCATCCTGACATCATAGTTATACCACAACCTTTTTTCCTAATATCTTCAATTTGTGTATGAACTGTGATTGCCCAGTCCATACTCAGACCAACGTCATAAGGCCTCGCCACTGCCACCAAGAGATTCCAACCGAAACTCTTGCCTCGAGGGTCTGACCACACCGTCGGTGTAAGTGTGATAATCGAGTCTCCTCCCAAGGTATCTCCAGACGTGAGGGTCAAGTCCACGACTTACCAGAAACTCTAGGTCTGGGACAAGATTTGTGAAAGCAAGGAATGATTCATATCGATTTCTGTTACTACAGAAGTTAGTAGTGGACACAGACTGTCCCTTGAATCACTTTTAGATCCATTGGGTCACACTCCTTGACCACATGCAGCTGCACTCTTCCTCGGCCCTCTAGATCCCTGAGCCTGGCGGGGATAACTAAGGAGGGTGGTCGTACAATGTTAAGATGTACACCACCTCATGCAGCTCTCCTAGCTCTGCCTCCAAATCTGCTGCTTCGCAGACTCATATATCCTTAAAGCTTCTTCTTCTTGATCCATTTAACACGCTTGAGTCTCTAAGACTGGCACATGTTTCATGTTTCTTACAACATTGTACAGTCTTCATCCGCTCCTGGATGATCTGCACCTTCTTTGTCTATGTTCTGGAAGAGCTGCTACAATTTATCCTTTACCGAAAACAGAAACTCGGTCTCATCCCCTGGATGAACCACGCCCATTTCCTAATACAGTCAATGCTGACATGAATGATGCATTCATTCCATGGATGACGTCGTAAGGCCTTGACGTAACTACCAAGAGATCCAACCGTCACTCTCGCTTCCAAGGGTCGAGTCACACTATCGGCATCATTGTGAGGTCACTGGGTCTCCTCCATTAGAAATCTCAAAAGTGAGGGTCAAGTCAAAAGTTTTAACCGGGACCTCTCAGTATCAACCAAACAAAAGCACAGGAAAGCAAAAATCACAAAGATAAGTGTCTTTTTATTATTGCAACTCATAGTACAAAGATAGGAATAAAACAACACTATTTAATTAGAAGTACAAGGTATGTATCCACTAGTTCCGCTCGTATCCACCTGCTTCTGGAGCTCACTGCCTTGTCCACTGCTCGACCGTTGCTCAAGAACTCATCATTGCTTCTGCCTCGGTGGCTCCGCCAACGCCTATGGATCGACTGTGCGGGGGGGTCAGACAGTCACGTTCCAGGTGACCCTTCCTACCGAATTCATAACACTTCCTACTCCTCGTACGGCTGGCTCTGACCCCACCCTGGGTGCCCCGCACCACCGGTCCTAAAACCCTAGATCGGCCAACTGCCGGTCTGGTCTTCCTGGACCTCTGCATCATCTGTCTACTGCCCACAGATGACTTGGCTACTGATCGAAAAACATGCGGAAAAGGCAGCAGCTCTTGAACACGCCTGGGGTGTAGAGCTACTGGCACAAAATCCACCCTGAAGAAGGTCTCTAAGTCTTCACATGTAAAGTTCCTCCAGTCGCAAAACTGGAACAAGTGGCTCCACCACCTGCCTGCTGCTGCCTGAAGAAGGATGGATGCAAAGATCACCATGAAGTCTGCAGGCGTCCCCACTAGCCTGAAGACTCTCACCACTGCCTCCAGCCAATCCTCAGCCAACTACGAGTCCGTCTCTCCCCAGAACCTGGGTGGTCTCTGGTGCTGGAACTCATGCAGTGCGCTCAAGTTGCCTGTATCGCCTACTGCTGGGGCTGGTGGCATCGGTGGCCCAACGTATGGTAGTACCGCTAGTGCCTCCGCTGGTGCCTCAACAGTAAGAGGGCCCTGTACCGAAGCCTCGTGTCTCGGCAGGATGTCAGTACGCACATCCCTCTGGGCTCTAGCTGGTCGTCCATGAAAAGGTATTATGAAAGAAACAACGTGACATGGTCAAACGATTGTACCTGTTGAGCTGACCTGGTTTGAGATAACTAAAAAAATCCTCTGGAAACAAACACGCAATCAGTGTTTTCGTGTACAAAGTGGGAAATCAGTTGTCAGGGTCCTGGTGTATGGATACGTCGGCCGCCCGCACCAACACTGGACTCCCTAAACTGAAGACCACACTCGGTACCCTTATCACTATTGCTTCACAGAAAGGAAATTTCAGAGTTATAAGTTCTACGGTAGAACCGACTCCTTTGATACCAATTTGTCACGAGCCGTCCTCGAGGCCCGTTTCGTGACTACCCCAAGCCCGCCTTCCATAGGCTAGGGGCTGGAGACTAGCACCATAGGTGTAAATCCCAATAACTGGGAAGGAATTTCCTTTATAAAAGTAAACAAAACACCACAGAGTACAAGCGGAAGTAAAACACTAAGTAAAAAAAGAAAGTGCTGCAAAGTAAATGGGTCAGAATACAAACCCAACTAAAAGTACAACTGCAACTGAACGAAAGTACAACAGAAAAATACAAACAGCTAAAAGAAAGGAAGCAGCTCCTGGGTCATCCTCCTCGGATCCTACCTGAAGGGTAGGTACAGATAGCGCGCTCCTGGATCGTCCACCACAGATCCTACCTGAAGGGTAGGTACAGATTGCGCAGCACCTCAATGTTCTCGCCCGTCAACCCCCACCGAGTGTCGTCTCGCCGTGAAGTCCACCTCCGGATACTGACTCGTCGTGTGGTCCACCTCCGGGTACCATCTAGTCCTCGAACACTCGGCCTCTGTTAGATCTTCCTGTCGTCTACAACCAACACAACAAGGTGCGGGCATAGCCCATGCAGGGGTGAGTATAACGATACTCAGTAGGGACCCCGAGACCCTCAAGGTCTCACTAAAAACAAAAAAGATAACAACAAAGCAGATCTCAATAGATATCCTCTACTTAGGTATATGCCCATAAATATACCTATGTTATCAAGTAACTCATCTCAATCATGAGGAACACAAGGATTATGAAATCAACGGATAACCACCCCCAAGGTATATTCCCATACATATACCTATATTATCAAGTGACCCATCTCAATCATGAGGTAAACAAAAAGGTAATTGACTCAGCTCAAACCAGGATTTTCATTATCGAAATTGTAACTGCTGAAGAGCCCCATCTCTGGAGTGTACAGTGGTCCTGTGCCGACTCTGAGGTACTTCTCACTAACCTAAGACTGCCGAGGTACTCCTCCTGTTGAGTACCACGGGTCAGCCACCCAAACACAGTAGTGCTTCCAGCCGGGCTATGCCACCCAAACACAGTAGTGCACACCCCTTAGTAGCCTGCAGAGGTACTCTCCGTACGAGTACCATGGGTCTGCACTGTCACACAGGTAGTGCTCCGTCCGCTATGGGTCTACACCCAAACAATTTAGTGCTCCGTCCACTGGGCTAGTCGACTCACTCCAAGTCGAGTCGGTCATTCAGTTGTCAGGTCTCTGTCGCCTACACGGTCTCCGTACTCCGCACGCTCGTCTCTGAGAGGGTCCGCTCCATGAGCTACATGTCGATACTCCAAGTATCTGAACGTCCCCCGAAGAAGTATATCAAAGGACCGCCTCGTCATAGGGGTCTCAACGCAACAGACGGCGCGTCAATCGGATGCACGGTCTGTGAGTTATTAGCCTTTTCGTCCCAGGGGACTGGTTGGTTTCGTGAGCGAACCAACCCGGCCGTATCTCAACTATACCCCGAACTCTCATATGGTATAATCATAGGCACCGTTTCTCAATGTTATCACCAATGCCGCTGACGGTTCATCATACGAACGTCCGGTCTGAAAGATATCATCTTTTCCGTTGTAGGGGCCCGGTTGGATTTCGGGTACAATCAATCCCGGCCACTATCCAACAGAAACCAAAACTCAGGAGAAGTATTCCAAAAGTTCTGTACCATCAAGAGGAATCCAAAAAAGTCGACGACACGTCAATCGGACGTCCGGAGCTCAAGATATAAGTGTTTCCGCTCTGAGGGCCCGGTTGGTTCCGTATCCGAACCAACCCGACCGTACCCAATGTTCTCCAAAACCTTGAGTGTAATATACCGAAACGACTGTCTCGATCCAAGGATCGCTACGCAACTGACGGTGTGTTGATTGGAGGTCTATACCCCATGATCTGGGCGAATGACCGAAAAGGTCCAAAAGTGGGGGGTCTAGGCCCAGATCGACCTGGCCCAACCCCCGTGGGTCGGCCCGAACCGGGTCGACCCGACCCTGCCTGGGGGGTCCGGACCGGCCTGGGCGTGACCCAGCCCGGCCGGCGCGGGCGTGGCCCGGTCGCCGAGCGGGTTGGCTCGGCCGGTTACGACCGAGCGGAGCGGGGGGCGTGCTGAACTCGCGTGAGGAAACTGCAACCCCGCGTGGGGCCTCCCTTGCCAGCGGATGCAGCAGCCTGCCGCATCCCATCCTCCTCCGGTCCTGCGCGGTCGCGGGACCGTGTGCTGCCGATGCGGCGTCAGCCACGGTGGTTCCTTCCGCAGGCGCGCCAGGCTTCTCCGCCTCCGGTCGCCGGCGCCACCGTGCCGGCAAGGCGCGCAGACGGGCTGCTCCATGGACCATCGGACGAGTTCCGGTAGTCGTAATTTCACGTCGTCTTCACCAAAGCCCTCCCGGGGTCCGTCTTTCACTGTGAGGACCTCTCATCACCCGTGCGACTTTCATTGTCGATGTTCGTCATTTCGTACACCAAGAACGAAAGGGGCGGTGGGTTCAGACTTGTTCATTAGTCCGCTCCCACCGCGTTAGCGGTTTTAAAAGTCTCCCAACAATTTTAATCATACGCCTCGGGTATAAATCACAAAGATTTTAAAGAATCAACCCCTACAACTTTCCACAACAAAATATTCCCAACCTGCCAGGAAAAATGTTCGCGGGTCAACTAGATAATAAGTTGATTTGTGTTCTTTGTTTTTCTTTAGAATGAAAGAATCAAGGGAATAAAATCGTTCTCAAAATAATAACCCCCTCCCTCAAGTGTTGTCATCGAACATGAGTTCGTCGCGGAATTGACCGTCGCAGAAGAAGAGGATCGTCGCGTCGCGGAAGGGGCGTCGCTGTCTTCGATCTCCGAGGGTTTAAATCACACAGATTTAATCACACCATTTAAACCCATGTTGAGGATTAAATAATTCACAAAGAAAAAATTAAAGAACCGCAATCCCCTACCTCAATCAGTATTTGATCGAAGATTGTCGCGGAGATGGAACATCACGGAAGAGGAATCGTCAGCGTCACGGTACACGGTATCGTGTCGTCGATCTCTGAGGGTTTGGCGTTATTCATCACCCTTCGTCGAGGTCGGCGTTCTTCGTGTTCTTTTTGTTCTTCGCGAAGGAGGATGAAGAAATTAGAGCTTCTCCAAATCCTCTCAACAAGCACCCACAAGTAAAACATGTGTTGGTCTTATTTTATTCTTATGCCAAAAATTTGAAAAACAATGTTAAAAACGAACCATTAATTCGATGAATTAACGGTAACGTCATAACTGCCCAATTAATAGAGGCGTTAAGAATTTAAGAAAACACAACAGTTTACATTTATTTAAAAGGGGTTTTCGTTGGTGCGTTACTTAGAGGATAAGAAACGGTGGTGCTCGTGCGGGCCCAACCTCACAAATATCCTACCAAGTGGGTAGGATATTTTGGGTTCCACCATATCCACTCAACTTAGCTTAAGTGGATTTTAATTGCTTTAAGTGAAATAAAATAAAGTTATCGCACCACTTTATTTTATTTCTTAACTTAAACCCAAAAATTAAAAACCATACTCGAGCAAACGCAACTTCGGAAAAGGCGTTTCTAAGAAAATATTGGCGCTGCGATTTCATCGGTGCCCTCAGAATTTCATTCTGAGCATCGGTTCAAAAGTTATAAAATCCCGCTCATTCGTCCACTGAACATACCCAAGCCTATATTCGGAAATTAATTCCTTGCACACCGGGCCTCAGAATCAGGTGTTGTCAGAAACTGCTTTCTTGAAAAATTCCAATGAAAATTAAGAAAAAATATTTCCTTGAAATTTCTTGGTCTTTACAAAAAATTTTCAAAAAGCATTTTTATTTGTTATATATACTACTACTAAAATTAATTTCTCAAACACAAAAAAATTATTATTTCTATGAATATTTTCATATATAAAATACATATTTTAATTTTAGTAAATAATTTCAATTTAAATTATTTTCATTAGAATTAGTTAACTAGGGACAATGGTGTTAGCGATGTAAGAACCTATTTGGGTAAAAGGTGGTTTAACCTGTTGAAAAATTATATGAGATTTAAAAAAAAGAGTTATAATTAGTGGTGGTTGTATTTTAATCCTTATATCCTCTTCACACAATTATTCACATTTTTGGGAGTATTTATCATTGAATTATACAATGAAATTATTGAAAGGTGAATAGAATTTACAAAAAAGCTACTCTTTTTTACCGATAAAATGAGATTACTTCCTCCCCATTTCTCTACAAATTCTAATGATATTGCCCTAAAAAATATACCCCTATACATCATCATCCCATAGAGACATCCTATAATCATTGGGCATCAAAAAATAAAAATCTAAAAAAAATCAAAGAGTCACCAAAGTGAAAAATTTCAATGAGAGATGTATTTCCCACAACTCAACATTCATAGTTATTTTCTTGATCTACTGCTCTTAACTAATGTACCATATCTCCATGAAGGATTGATAAAATTGTAATTATTAACATGTTGAAATTTTATTAAAAAAATTTAAAACCCATTGTATATTTTCTTCAAAAATCAACGAGAAAAATGAAAACATCATCATGATGTTGTTCAAACTACAACCCCAATGGATGAAATGTTTTTTTTCATAAAAATTTTACATGGACTATTAAAAAGTTTTATCAATTAATAAAATATAATAATTATAAAGTTAATATAATTATAAATTTATATATAATTTGATTTCTATACCCCCTTACCACTATATGAAAAATGATATCGTCATCCATGTACATGGGGACTAAATTCTCCATGGAATGACATGTTTTATTTTTCAATAGCCTCCTAAAATAAATGATATATGTGTGTGGGATTATATATATATTTATAAAAATATATATCTAGCATGATTAATATTATATATTTATAATATATGACAATTTATAAGTACTAAAAATAGTAAATAGTTATAATAATTTTTACTTCCTTAATTAAACATGTCATGGAACCTCTCATAATTTCTTGTCTATTTCGTGATAATGTAAAAATATATATAACTATTGTAAAAATATAATAAAAATGATATAATAATATAAAATAATATATATTATGAGGTTATTTTACAACACGGTAGACCATGGTTCTTGACAACCATAATTGTGATATACGCACTTTTTTGTCAAAGATTTGATAAATTTGATTACCCCGAAAAACATCAATGTAATTTTCATGAAGGAACATGAAATGAAACTAATAAGGAATGATATTTGGTTTAGAGAAATACAATTTTGGTTTTATATTTATATTATAATTATAATTACTTATGGATAGTCCCCTTTCCAAAAAATATTGGCCAACTAGAACAACCCAATCCATTAAAACATGACATCGGTTCATGAGGGAGTATCTGCAACTGCATCTAGGGAACCAAATGACCAAGATAGTACATTTGGTATATAGGGTGCATAATCATTCACCCTTGAATAATGAGGGAAGAGAAATGCAGTGTGTTGGTAGCATAATAGAACAGGCGGCACAACTGTACATCTCGACATGGCAGTAGGCATTTTATATTTCTGAACCCTAAGTCATACTCCTTGGTTGATAAACAACAACAATAGTACATTAGTGTTAGATGTGTCATTGGATTATCATGGTAATTTTCAAAACATAAAATCATATTCACTAAATCATTCCACCAATATATATTGTCCATTCATCAAAATCTCACCTTATTACCTTCTAAAGTAATAGATATATCACTAAATAAATTCAAACATATCCCATGTAGCGCCAAAGAACATGAAATAGTTTCCCGTCATTATTGTTGTTCCAATCCTAGATCGCAACTCAACATCCACCACAATGGAATCAATATGAATCTTGAATCAAATCAAAAAGGGATATTTAACTTCTATTTTCATGTCTATGATGAATTGATATTATTGCGACATCCAACCACAAACACCAATGTCTTGCCGCAAGAACTTTCACCCATTCATGAATCCATCATGTGATCATCTTTTTATCATGTGATCAATAAGGACAAAATTACTAGAATCATCATGGGATATTTCTGAATGCTAGACCATTCCACCTTAAAAATGATTTCAATCTAAATTATTTCTGAGTTATTATAATATTATATGCAAAGTTTCAGATGAAAATCAAAAAAAATAAATATCATGTGAAGATGTATCATGACCCTGTGATAATCTTGATATGTCTCAACCACCTTAGAAACAAAATTTTTGTTATCCCCATTAAAAGTGGTACAATACTCATCCTCAGGTGATCACAAGAATTTATTTCATGATCACACTATGATCATGTGGTCTGACAAACAAGATTAAAAGTTAAAAACATGATAACCAAATGAAACATTGTATCTATTATGTGATGAATTTTCATCGAAATATATTAGTATCTCACCAGCCTCACTCAATGAAATATGGTTTTGAGGTGCAGTGATATTTCCTTTTATGATTCCATTGGGATTGTGTGATTGCATGGTCATTTGAACCTCATGAAAAGATACATACTATACCTAGTGTTCATGTAAAGAGATTCTAGTTATGCATTTGTGGATCATGAAATGCCCCCAATGCAGTCTTGAACAGTAGACCAAGCAAATATTTAGTCTCATAATGTCCTCATGATCCTATGTTCATGCACATATAATGACATGGCCTCAATATGATGGTTCCCTTAGGTTTTCACAGCACTTTTGTATACTCCTCATATGTGAAAGTGGTCACTGGTCTCACAAATCCCCTTGAACGTTCTCAGGATCCCCATTTCTCAGTCTCATAGAATATATACATGACCCATACCAATACATTATCACCATCAAAAGGATCACATGAGTTTTGGAATTGTGTGTACACCCATATCCATGACTGTGAATTTTTTATTTCTATAAACCATTATAAATTCACTCAGTCTTTAATCCAACATTCCATGAACCTTCAACCATTCTTATGGTGTCATTGAAAATACTCTATAAATGTTTGTAGACTCCATAACAAGACAAATCTTGGATCATCTAAATTGAATAAACAATGGCATATCATGTGAGTTCTCTTTAAAAAATTATGATTTCATAGACATGAACTCATTTCACTATGAAATGTCTATGGTGTATACCCTCAACATACACAATTAGAAATTTATTGTTTCAAATTTTAATTTAGGAATATTTTATTTGTACATGTTCCATGAATCCTTGGATCTTTTCCCATTATCTTGAAACTATTCTTAAATACCTTCGCGAGAACCCTCCATGTAACTCCTTATAGAAAATTAGATTATTTTATCTACCAATAGTATCGTCATTCCCTTATGAATTCATGAAAAAGACAAGTTGATCTGGAAACAACCCCTTGACATGTCTTCATTGTCATAAGACTGGATTTGGACAAGTCAGGTTGATCATGGGATTTTCTATTAACATGTCATAATTTTAATGGGATAGCCTAAAGAAAAGGCATATCAATAATGTGAATCATATAGTAATTTCATTCCTTGACTATGTGATGATACCCTAGATAAGGAAATTTGATCATGTGAAGCATCCTCTAACATCTCACCATGATCATGTGATTTCCCAAAGATAGTTCAGCATTTTCATGTGATATTCCATAGAAAATCTAGTCTAATCATCTGACAGAGTATGGTCATGTCTTATTTGATCATCTGAAATATCTCATACAAATCTGATTTCATTATGTGAAACATCTCATGAATGTTAACATTGATTATTTGGAGACACGAAAAACTGATCAATTTATATTGGAGACACCCTTGGACAAGCCCACCATGTCTGATTGATACCCCCAAAAATGTCACACAAACAATTAGGACATGTTTTCCATACAAACAAGACATGTCATATATTTGTCGTAGGACATTTAGACCTCATCCAGCAGTCCCACTTTAACTCATGTCAAGTTCCCATAAAAAAACCTTCATATGTATTCCCATTTTTATAAGGGAATCATTCTTTAGGGGATTGGGTTACATACTCATGATATCCTACATGTAACGTGATCTCTAAAAATACCATCAAGTTATGATAATTATATCTGATTGGACGTCCATGGTCTCATTCATTCTACATTGGTCATAAGATAGAGAATGAATATTCCAGTGGTTAGGCTTTGTCTGTTATCCTTGATAAATAGTGAATCCATCCTAGTATAATCTCCACGAATTCCTAATAAGTGGTGGATAACAACAATGTCTCCGAGTGAAATTATCCATCATATCCCTCTAGTAGGTTGATAAATTCACAAACTATGACATCTATAATTTTTATCAAAATACAATATACAGGATTCCACCCTGAGGCCCAATATCCAAAATCCATCCATTTGAATGTAATCCACTATCATTCGTAAAAACTCGAGGATAAATATAATATCATTGAGTGTGATTATCCTACTTATCCCATCAGTGGGATAAGGGATCAACGAACTACAAGAACTCTGAATTTTTATCCAAATAGGATACATATGATGCCTCTATATGTCCCGAGCTCCAATGAGAATCTATCCAAGTGTAAGACCCTAACTGTCATAAAATGTCAGGGATAAAAATAATATCTCTTAGAATGATCATTCAAATTATCCAACCAGTGACTTAAACGATCAATGAACAAAGAGAACTCTAATTCCCTTACCAACAGGATCTGTAGGAATCCATTTTGAGGCATAAGATTCAATGGGAATCCACCTAAGCGTACTCCCATAACAATCATTAAGCCTATTGTTTAAAAATAATTTCTCTATGTGTGATCATCCAACTTAGCCCATCCATGGGTTAAGGGACCAAAAAATGATGAGAAATCTAATTCTTACCCATATAGGATATGTATAACACCTCCCAGAGGACCGATCATCAATGAGTATCCATCCTTGAGTAATACCCTAAAATTTATGAAACATTTGGGATACAAATAACACATATGATCATGATCATCCACCTAATCTGATCAAATATTTAAGAGGACAAGTATCATTGAGAACTTTTATACCTATCCAAAAAGGATATGTAGTATTCCTCTATGAGGCATGAGATGCAATGTGAATCTTTCCTGGAGTAAAATACTATAATTTATGGATCCTTGGTCATAATAAAAATATCTCTGAGCATGATCACGAAAAAGATTCCATATTCAATTTAGGTATATAATGAACAATGATAATTCTTATTCTATTCCAAAAAAAATGTGTATGACACCTACCAAAGGTCCAAGATCTAATGGGAATATAGCTTTATGTATGCCACCTCATGTATCTAAAATTTTAACTGATGGTACCAAATCATTCCCATGGTATGATAATTCAAACTCAATTATCATGATATGAGAAGTGGACACTTACACAGGCTTTATATTAAGTATAATTCTTGACCATTCCATTGAGTACCTCAAACCCATCAATGGGTTAGGGATGACCTAAACAATGATATTTACAATTCCAGTTATTAATATAGATACATAGTATTCCATTCTAAGGCCTTATATTTGTATCATATCCTCCATGAAATGGGTAATCGTGCATCTCAAAGAGAAATATTAATGTAAAATCCATGCCCCTAGTATGCTCTCATGAAAATTTTCCACTCTTTTAAAATCTCGTATTTCACACAATGAGTATAGAACACATGATTATTAATGTGGAAAATGATTACACCAATAGAATCAAGAGAATTACGTAGTGAAGGATCACTAATGAAGTGGAAGTGATTTTTCACCGCACCCCCACTGAATGGGGCATACTCTTAGTGAGATAATCCAAGATAGTTTTATATGCATAAGTATCATATCTAGCCCAAATGATTTTATCTCTCACAATGTAGATGCTCATATAAGAAATAAGGGACTCTAATTGAGGATTGAGATATGATATTATGGAGGCCTCATTGAGGTTACTGTTCCATTTTCAAATTGGTACAATGTGTTATTAAATTTTGTAGATCTGTCTAAAAAACGACCTTAAAATATGCCAGATGAACTACATGGGTTTGGATTCATATTTTCATAAGATATGTAAGACACATCGTGGAGGTAAAATAATATCTCCAACACACCAATAAACATTATAGATGACAACAAACTCTTGAGTTCTGAATGTAATACATAACCCATAGAATTATAAATAAGTTAGACAGTGATAGAAAAAATAGGATATGCACACAATTGTTCTGATCAATACTTGTTCATAATAAAGTAAGTGAAAGAGGGGTAACTAGTCTCATATTTGGTTATTTTAAGGATTTTATTAACATATCATCAATTTATATAAGATTCATCTATTATGAAACTATTATCCCTAAAATGGATTGATTAGTTCAACCACCCTTCCTCTCCACTGATATGAGTTCCTATGTGTCGTTGTGTGTGAAAACCCATTGGACTACATGCCATTAGAAAGTATTTTGATACTCAATTATATATGTGGGTAGTATTGTGATTTCCTCTAGATGATTATAAAATTTAGAAAAAGATATAAATGATTAAGTATGGAATTCAACCATCTAGAATCAACCAAAACATCATGCCTAATCCCTTCCACGTATTTCCGGACGAGAAAAAATTGTGAACTTGATGTGAATTTGATTAACGTTTTCATCCCTATTACATTTAAAGTGTGTAGTTTTTCGATTTACTATTAGGTCTTGTTTTCTTCACTTTTCTCATAACAAAATGGAAATAACCTACCGCATTTTTTACTGCACTGAACCATGCATTAAAAGAAGGGTTGTCGTGTGTCCCATTAACAAGTTAATGTTATTGATAAAAACATACTCTTATATATGGGGCCACAATAATAAGGTTCCGTTATTATTATAAGGACCTTCAATATTACTTAAAATAATATGTACATATTCTAATAGTCCAATGGATTTTGATATTCCCAAACAACGTGATTTTTCCTTAAGGCCCCAATGTACACTATTTCCAACACAACACCTCAGCGACAGTTGGTGATGATCATAGTCCATGTACACCACATATCCACCTCTATATCAACTCTAAAATAGGTCCATGAAATTATTTGTACAATTAAGTCCTACTGTCCCTCTTTCCCATGAAAGGGTGTAAAATAGAAAGTGGACCATGTTGCCACATTCAAAAGCATTCAAGGATTATGAATAGGTTGAAGAAGTGAATAACGTCCAAAAATTAGTCAGGTGGATTAGGAAAATCACAGATTCAACTAAATCAATCTTGACCAATATAAGAGGTATTTCGTCCATAATGGTCATAATCATTACCATGTGACCATGATTCCAAAAGGAGCTGTGTAGGCTATTGTGTCTGCACCAACTATTCATGTGGGGGAACCAAGAAGAAGATCCCACCATATGTATCGAAATAATGTATCCTGAGAGATGTATTATATCCTTCATACCAACAATTTATCTAGGGAACATCAGTGTATCATGATAGTGTCCTAGAATCAATTTAATATTTTCACTATCAGGAAGATTCTTACTTCCTCACAACATTCCTATGTAACTATGGGATATCGGTGAGCACCCCTACCCGTAGGGATGGAAGAGTTTTATCATACTTTACATTTCGATCATATTTTACATAGTAACCAACCCCTTATAATGTTTAATATGAAATTTTTCCTCAAATGGTTCCACAACCATTACCCCCTCAAATGGTATATGAGGTATTGACCCCCAAAATGAGATATTACATCGAATAAGAGTATCATCTGGAATGTGTCTTAGTTGTATGATATTAATTAGATGTGAATAATTATCATCATATCCAAATGTGTTCAATCCTAAATTGAAAAATCATACTCTTCTAGAGTTATCTAAGTCACAATAGGTTATCTTACCTACATACAGTGTCACATGAAAGAAAAGGTTCAATGGTGCATTCATGAATCTATAGATTCTTTGATATACCATGTTTTTATTTCAGAATGTAATGAAATTGGATTATATGTATAATAGAAGTAATGGATTCTATATCAATGGTTGATTTATAATCTCCCATCATTATCCAATTTCTCTACCATCGATAGTGGAAAGGGTGTCATCATGACTCCAACCAGCATTCCCATTGAGGATGTAAATGCAATTTATCAAGAAGAATGGATCAAGAAATAGCAATGATAGAATATATATCATGAATAAAAAATATAGGTAATTATCCTATAATATATACAATAGAATGATATAACAGAACCTACCTATGGAAGCCTTCCGTTTAGTAAAGTTCCCCAACCCACAGTGTTGGTGGAATCTTAAAAATTTTTCATTCCCTTGTCGGTGGAAATATGGATATTTTTTCAACTCTCCCCATACCACAAGGCTATTAGAATATCCATATTTTATACCTCCTCATAACGTATATTTAAGAAAACCATCTTTTCTGTGTCTCAGGTTTTGACCTGTAAGTCATTAGAATATTTTAAAAATTAATTCTAATGCCAGGCGATGAGCCAGAACTATATTCCAATGATCATAGAGCCTTGGAATTGTGAAGTTAAAAATATTGAATATATTTTCTCATTCATGAATAGTATTTATGGAAATATTGAATAAATAATTAGAGGATTCTTGAATCATAATTTTGATACCTCTATTGTGTATAGAACATTATTTTTAACTTAGGAACAATAGAAATTTTATTTGGAACACCGTTTCGATTCGGATCCACGTTGGCAGTGGGGTGTTAAGTGGAAGAAATTGTTTTATTAAAATTATAATAATATCCCGTACCTCCATAAAATTTGTATGAATGATGGTAGTATCCAATCCACCTTACCACATTCGTGAGACGAACAAACAGAGGGCTGAATTAATGAAATGAGGAACCTTCGATCTCTGATCATGACAATAATCACTCCTATATCATGCCACTCTATCTCTCAGGTGTTGATTCTACCTCGAAGATTTTTTATTTTTTTAATAGGATGATTGTTTTTATTTTTAGATCACGACCCCATTATTATTCTTTTTCTTATGATTATAGTTCTCTTAGATGCTCTTAGAGACCCCACAATGGTCGATATGTTTCTTTTGGGGAAAACATGCGTGATTTTGGGAGCCCGTAGGACATATTTTTCAACTACACTGTGCATAGTGTAGTAGATAAATTTGTGTGTTCTTCCTAGTAAGGAATATTATTTTTTGGGACTACACTCCATGTACCTGTGTTTATAGGTCAGTTTGTGACCCCATATCATTTCCCTAAAGACATTCATAGTGAAGCATTGTGAATTTAAACAATTGTGCATAAGTACATAAATAAAATTTACAGGAATAGGGTGTGGGACACAAATATGGGAATATGAAATGCTCAGGTTGTCATGTGGTAGAGAAACACCATGAAACAAGGGTCACACACTATGTGTAAGACACAGCTAGTTCAACTATGATAAGGGAAGACATGATCGAGGACCAGGTGAGGCTAGAAATAGTGTTTACCTTCGATATATGACATATAAGCACATATGAAATGACAAGTCTGGTAATAGTGTACATGATCGGGTGTTTAGGCTACATCACATGTGTTATTGACCCCATTAAACATCATGCAGCCTCCTCTTAACGGAGTTTATTCCTTTTTAATCTCCTTTTTTAGAGTTTAGATTTAGGACAATGAGTATCCTATCATGAGAATTGTTTCACATATAGCGTGATGGAGTTCATTTTTTGGTATATGAGATGTGGGGTGATGGGTTCATATGGTTCTCATAGGTAATAGATTCATGGACCTGCAGTGGATGAGTAAATTCAATTGTTCTACCCATATGATGGTATGGGATTAATTAAGTCCTCAATATGGGAATCTGATAACCTCAATAGGATGTGATTACATAGAGTTTTATCATCCTAACATAGAGGCTAGTATAAGATTATATATACTTTTTTAGTTCTTTTTAATCCTATGACGAAGCTGGGTGGGTTCCTCGAGAATACTTCATTCCCTAGATCGGGTTATTCAAATTTTCCTCGCCAACACTACCTAGGTGATGATGCCCTATATTTCCGGATAGCCATGTAGGTTTAGTAGTGTCATTGGTTGTATGATACTTTAATCTATAGGAAATTTTTGGTTGGTTTTTGAAATGATCATACATATGATCCCCTATTGAGAAGATAGTTTATATACGGTTTGTGGAAGCATAGATGATATAATCCCATAGGTCTTGAGTTATACAGAATGGGGAATGTGGAATATTCGTGACCAACAATACATGGGTGATGATTCACTGTCTGAGTGATATGATTTATAGGATGTTAATGACCCCCAAAAAATAATGGGGGTGATACTCTATCCAATTTAGATCATTGGGCTGTGGAATTTTGTCTTTGGTGTCCCATATAAGATCCTAGGAGATATCCCTATCCATGGAATTATGGTGTATAGTTTTTCAGACATGTATTGTAGTGTCCCCAAAAAGTCAATTTAGGGATCCGATTTCTATGTGATTAAACCATTCATGGTCCAAGTATTGTTGGTATTGACAGCCATATAAGACGGGTGAGATTGTATTTGAGCATCAAGATCCACTCCATTTTAGCATCACCTTTTTCAGGGAGATATCTATAGAGAATTATCTCTCATATGCATTTCATAAGGGTGGAGTTGTTGTGCCGTCATTTTTTGAAACCCTATTGATCACTATCTCTCTGTGGTTCTATAAGGGATGTATGTATTTTACCATATGTATTTTACCTCTCTGTCTAGTTACATCTAAGGCAGATGAGCTCGTGGAGTCTGTTCTTTAGGTTTGTATTACTATTATATTCTTGAGTATGAAAATTTCACTAGATATGAGTTCGGAACATCATGGTACATAGAGTATACAATGAGTATCACTTTTTATATTTTTGGGATTCCATAAGGTGTTTTCACATCATGGATGACACACAATGTGGTATGATATTACTAGTCATTTTAGCTAATGTTGGTTCTATCAATTGGGTTACATTTTTCTAGTTTGAGTAGAATGTTTCATTTTCATTTCTCTTTTTTCTATTATGAATTTTCTTTTATTGTTGAATATTTTTATAATCACCCATATCTGGTATTTTACCACAAGTTTTTTGTCTTTAGTAGATCAAATCTCTTCAAAATAAGTCTCAAGTGGATTCGATTTTTGTGGAGATTGGAGATATAGAGATAATGGGCGGTTATTGGATCTGTTCCACATAGCTTTCTTGTGCGGGAAATTGAAATCAATTCCATCAATCTGATAATGTTGGATTCTTTTAGAGTTTTCTTTTTATGGGCCTGTATATTCAATTTTTACACATTTTTTGTACATTGGTTTGGGATTGATGTATGCATGTAATTTTTTATTATATATATATGCACTATTTCGGGTAGGTTTTTGTGGGTTTGTGTGTGCATATGTATGATAGGATAAGACTTCCAATGTGTGTGATAAGACAACTCAATGAAGGATCACATCCCCTTTCCTATAGAGGTGGATATGAGAGTTGCATCTTAAGATATATTGGTTCGGGTCATGATATTGTGGAATCGCATCAGGTTCCACTTGGGGCAACAGTGGTCTGAGTTTGGTTTGAGATTCATAATGACAATGTTATGATGTTTCAAGTTTGGCTCATAGGACACAGGTTCCGATGTTGTTGTGGAATACTATGTATCAATTAACCAAGACTATGATATTATTCTATTCATATTGGTACATTAAATCATTGGTCAAAGAAAAATAATAATAAATGCATCATGTAGGGATGAGTTTTGGGTTTTTATAACCTTTTAGAGTCATCTCCCCATGCATACTCTTTGACCAAGGTGCATCATGATTTTATTTTATAATTCATCCACAATGACATCCAGATAAGGCTCCACAGTGGTACTGTGGTGATAATCTTCCTCGAGATAAGGATTCACTACATTGAACTGTTTCTAAGGAAGTACCTCTGGCTGCTCATATAGTTATGCAATCACCCATTGAGAAGCAGTTCATAATGAATGTGCAGGTAGAGGAAGAGTACAGGTTTAGTATGATTCAGAAGTTCCAAAGGTAGTGAACTCTAATATTTTAGGTTTATTCATACTCCCCGAGTAGCTGATGACATGATTAAGGAAATGACACGTTTTTTCTACCTTGAAAGGAAACCTCTATATCATATGGTGGTTCATGTAGAGGGACATCTATAGGTTTCAGTTCGGAGATATGAAGTATGGTGACACAATCCCTTGATTAGGGGCCTCTCATTGGGGAATAGTTTGAGAAAAACCAATAGGAGGAGTTCTAACCAGCCACATTGACAATAGTGTGTATCCAGGTGCTTCTAAAGCTTTGGTAGGATTGAAGACTGTGGAAGAGTAATCAGTGAATTCACAAACCTATCATGTCACTCCATAGATGTGGATCTTTATCTGATTATCATTTCATGGAACATAGAATAAAGGTTTAATCTAGTAGATCAGGGTGTTAATGTTTCCACTATGTATTCCAACCTTTTTCAGAATTCGTGATTGGGCCTTGGAGGCCCAGTGATTTCTGGATTTCTAGATTCCAACCATTTTTGATGGGTGATTGAAAGTTGAGATATCATCCACTGGTAGCTAACTACAAGTTCATGTATCAGGAAGTGTGAGATTCTATAAGAGGTGTTCCCTTGATGGTGATTCAGGAGGATTAGGTCTTATTATATAGTATTGGTTAGCCACATGAGCGATGATGTTATGCATGCGTTGGTTGAGGAAATTATGCCCGAGATTATATGACAGGTTGTGCTGTTGAGAGGGAGATGGTCAGTGGATTGATTGGGAAAATAAAGCATTTATAGAATTTATTTCTTTAGGGTGGTGGATGTGGTGGATGGGTGGGTATAGAATCAAATGGTGGCATATGTTATGAGTTTCCAACATGAAACCCAGGTGTTTCACACCAAACATTGGGACCTGGAGGATGAGGGTGAGGATAGATGCAGACTATAGTGTAAATTGACCCATAATATATGAGATTGGATAGTGGTATACCCTACTCCCTTGATACATTCTACAAAATTATTGATAGAAATTATATTGAGGTTCTGTTTTCTTACCGCTTCATGTTTGATGTCTGTTTAGGGAAAAGTCTTGCATTTGTGAATCCATATGATGGTTTACATTGATATAGATTCAAGTGAACAAGGAAGAGGGATCCTTCCTTCAATGAGATGATTTTTTATGTGATATAATACCATGATGAAGAGTCAGTGCTACCAAAAGTGGATAGTGTCAAGGTTGGGTCATTGAGTCCCACTAACTTGTGTGTTCATGGTGGGGTTATGTTTTGGAGGATTGTGTGGATGGTCCCACAGGAACCTATTTGTAATCTTGTGAAACTTCATTTTTTATTACCCTTTCATATTTGGGGTTAGATTTTTTATGTTTGGATCTTGACATGGGCTTGGTTTATGTTCATATGGATTCAAATTCACAAAGAATTTGTGACAGTACCCCACTAAGTCACATTCTTGAGATGTGATACAGAACCATGTAGGATAGTCATTACCTACCAAATATGATAGTATCAAGGTGTAGTGGATGATTTATTTGAATTGATTATTCATAGTATGTTTTTCATTAGTCACTACATTAGGATGACAAAGTGGTGGGTCACTATACTATATGTCTACAGATGGACAAGGTGCATTGTGTTTTCCACCAGTCACAACTAACGTGACATGTGCCTATTTTTTTCACAATGTTGACCTTCATAAAGATAGACTAGGTGTGGTATATTTTTTGGTTCCAAGAGTTTTTTTTTCTTATTTGAGTAACAGAATCCCTTGGGGCATTTTTAGTGGTCCGTTTATGATCACTAACATGACTGTCTTATTTGAGAGATTAGTATTTCTCGTGCTTCAGAATTCGTATTTCAGGGTTGAAAAGACTTATGTTGGGGGGGGGGAATAGTGACTCAAATTTTTACCTATAATAGTTTTTAATATCTATAATAATATTTCTGAATCCATATGCTGAGTCCATGTGGGATTCTGGGGTTTGGAGTTCCTTGGGATGTGATATGACAAATATTAATTATATTTTATCATGTGTGAAATGATTCTTCAGAATCGTGTAATAACACTTAAAAGGAGTCTAAAATCAAAATTATGAGACCATAGTTGAGTTCATAATGACATTTTTTCCCTTGGTCTGATATAAAATATTTTATAAATGATTGTCATGTAGGATTCGAGATTTTAGTGTGTTGTTAAATAGATAAATTTTTTAACAAAATTAAAATAATATGTCGTACTGCCCCCCATTGGGGTGAACATAGGTATCATTAAAATACCATTTCCCCAATTGGATCGATAGATGACCCAATGACTAAATTTAGGAAATGAGGTAGTATAGTTCTCAGATCATAAAGGTGATCACTTCGAGATTATGCAGTTGCATCTCCCTAGTGTCAATTCGACCTCAAAGCATCAATGTTTAACCATGAGATACGAGGTTTTTAGTTTTAATCCATTACCCCTTTAGTTATAAATAATTGTAATGTTTTATAGCTATTAGATGCTTTCTAGGGACCCTAAGAGATCCAATTTGTGTGTTTTAGGAAAAATTTAACTGATTTGGGGATCTTGCGTGTAAATTCATGACTTATTTCGCACCTATAAAGAATGTGGTGAAGGTGATACTGAAGTTTCTTCTTCCAGTTTCAGAAGATGAGTTTTTGGGACTTCACACCATGTAATGATGATTAAAAATTATTTCATAACTCCATGTCATGTTGCATGAGGACATGGTCATGGATGTCATGTGAACATACATGGAAATATGTAAGTAAACGATGAGAGTACATGGGTATGGGGTGCTAGAAATAGACTTGGGAATAGGACATGGATAGGGAGTCATGTGGAGGGTACATGTATTGTACCAAAAGATCAAATAAATGTGTGATACATGGTTGGATTATCCATGTGGGGGAATACATGGATGAGGCCTAGTTGAAGTGATACACACAGTGCATCATCAGTACATGTCATCTAATACCATATTAGCAACAAATTATATTAGTAAATGTCATGGATGGGTGATCTGGTGGGTCCAAATGCTTTGTAGACCACCTTACATGTCATGTAGTCTCCTCTATAAGTAGTTTCCTCCTTTCATATATCCTCATTAAGAGCTCATATTTAGGACCATGAGAATCCTATAATGAGCAGTTTTTTGCATAGAGTGTGATGGGTTCCTCGGTATGGGCCTTATAGATGTGGGGAGAGTCAATTCAATGGGTCACATATGTTAGATACATGTGGAATAGTAGTGTAGGAGATAGTTTCCTTGTTCAATTCCAATGAGATACATGTGAAATTTAATCCTTATAATATGATTGTAATCCCCTCAATAAGAGGAGCATATATAGAGTTGCAGCAACCGTCTAGAGAGGATGTGGTGGGATCCTCAATACTATTATTTTAGTTATGATATCCATCTAGAGAGGCATGTGTGAGATCCTTTATCATTTTCTTTCTTTATATCATTTTCTTTAAATATTCATGACAAAAACTATGAGGGGGACAATACCATATCTATTATGACAACCCTATAGGTTTAGTAGTATCATGGGATGTAGGATACACTATATAGAAGGATGTTTTTGTAGGGTTGTGGAATATTCATAAATTCATTTCCCTAAATATCATATGGTTTATGTATGGTTTATAGAATCATTTGGGATATGACTCACTACTTCACTAGGTATAGCATATGAGATTTTTGGAATTATGTTGACAAACACTACAAGGTTGGAAATCCACTATCTACGTGATATAATATCTAGTATGTCATATTTGGTTTGAAGTGCACCCCATTGTATAATGGGTGTGATACCTTCTCTAATTGATATCCTTAGGTTCAATTTTTAGGTTCGTGATTCCCACTACTAGAACATATGAGTAATCCTCTATCCGACTAGTTTTCGTGTGTGGTTTTCCAGACTAGGTTCATAGTGGTCCCTAGTATCTCCTAGGTGGGATCTCCTCATTTACTGATGAGACCTTTTATTGTTCAAATTGTGTTGGGAGCCTCACCCATTAGGGATGAGTGAGATTCCCTATCATAGAATCAATATATACTATGTTCTATAATGACAATCATTATGGATATATTAAATCATTCTAATATCATAGATTCTTTCCCTTGGGGTGGTGATGTTGTGTCATCGACTTGTGATACCTGATTGTCTGCCATCTCTCAGAATTTCCATCGTGGATAGAAGCATATTACCTGATGTATTATATGTAGTGGATGATTGTCATCTTGGATAGTGGATCTCACATAGTGTGTTATTCTAGTTTTTCCACCATTACATCCCCATGTAAGAACATTTTGTTGAGTATTAGGTATGAACCTCATGAGACATTGAGTCTAGAATGAGTATAAGTAGATATATTTATGAAATTCCATGTGATGTTGTTATATATTAGTCGAAATAACGTATTTTATGATTTTAATAGTCATGTTTAATTGATGATAGTTTTGGGAAGGATTTTCTAAACATATTGGATTCCCTCTAGCTCGATTGAGTGGACTATTGCATTTCAGTTTCCCCCTTTTCATTTGGGTATTTTCGGAACCTATATAGTATTTTTATAATCACCATTGAATGATATTTTCTTGTACATGTTCTATATTTTTTAGACTATAGTCAATTTTATGGAGTCCCTAATGGACCTAGAGCTTGCTGAGCATAGAGATCCTGACCAACCATTGTGTTTATGCAAGCATGTATGATGCACAATCCAGCAGGTTCATTGGAAAATGACCCCCTCCATCTAATAACATTTGATTCTTAAATATTTTTCTTATGATGAAACTAAATTTACAACTTTTTTACTTCTTTTATACTTTGGTTTGGGATAGAATTATGTATTCATTTATTTTAATTTTTTATAACTTTACACTATTTCATGTATGTATATATGGGTCCATGTGTACTTGTATGATGGGAGAAGGCCTTCCATTTGTGTCATATTCCTAAATAGCGCTAGACTACATCCCCTGGCCAATTAAGGTGGGCATGGGGAGTCAATGCTTGATACCAGTTAGGTTGGTTGATGACAATATGACCTCATGAATTTCCATGAAACCCCTAGTATAGTCCAAATCATTTAACTAGTGGGGATCATCTATATTATCCATGAACCCTAAGGTTTTTCCACATACCCCGGCCCAAGAAATATACCTAGACCCTATAAACAATGTTTCAGGCTCATCCATTCATCTTTGTCAATGGAGGCATAGGTTTCATGTGCATGAATCATCCTGGTCATCCATCTATTAAAAACAAATAGTGAAAAGTATATTCCTTCTTGTGAGAACATGATTCAAGGAGTTTCAATTATTCTGTGAAAAATGGTTTGATAATGATTATGGTGTTGGGAAATACCTATAGGGAAATTGTTGTGGGTTATGAAAATAATTTCTCCAACAATCAACATCAAGGAAACAAAGTATATATTTTCTTTTCCTTTGCGAAATGTCTTCACATGGAGTTCAACATCGGTATATTGGAACCACTAAAACATGAATCACTCCTTCATTCATCTAAACACTATCAACCTGACATACCAGTTGTGCATCAAATCATGACCGACATACCGAGTAGGTATAAATGAACATAATTCAATGTAATATTGAAAAAAAACCTATTCTATCAAGAAAAATATTATCTCCATGTATTTTTACAGCTCATGTAAAAATATTTTATGGAACTACCAATAATAATGATGTCAAATGAGGTCGGGTTGGTTGTTCATGATAAACATTACCCCTAACATTGATGTCTTGGGAACAAAATAGAGAGAAAAGTTTTCTTTATGGATTGGTTGGATATGCAGGTATGTGTAGGCTTAATATATGAAAAAGGATCCTGAAACTAAAGAAATGAACATTAGATTTATCTAATATCCATCAGAAGGGCCACTCTTCTAATAGATTATTATCATCATCCTTACCACATTATATTAAAAAATCATGTACCAGAACCTTAATGCTTATCGTTAACTTGTATGGCCATCATCATTATTGCATGATGTTAATCCGTATAGCCATCAACTTTTTCAAATGTCAACAAACTAAATGGATGATGTTTTTACCACAAGGCATTAAATTTCATGGACCAAATCCTCCCTAAATTACATTAAACTACACAGTTGATGTCCTTTGAGACTAAAATTAATCTACATGGGTCTTCAAGAACTACATATGGATTGACTCTCTTCCAAATGATATACCTAAGGATTCATAGAAACTGTTTTGTAGACCATCCACTTATATTCATGTCCATACATCAAAAACTTATGTTGCATGGATGATATCCTTTCTGTATGATATTAAATGTTAGGGGGTTTCTATAATTATGTAAAAATTTATTCACATTCTTATAAGTTATGTAGGGATGCACATATCCTATATATAGGCCCAACAACCTATTTTCACATACTTAATAAAATACATTTATCTATATGATAGATGCATTTTCCACATGAAATTAAACATCAGGGGTTTAGTAGAATTCTGAAGAGCATGAGTCTCATCCTAATGATATACATAGGGATTTATGAATCATATATCCTAGTCCAGCCACCAATATTTCTGAAATTACCACATGATGTTAAACAACATAGATAATTTAATTTCTATATGAAATTAAATTTAGCTAGATTTCTAGAACATCATATGACTTGATTCTCATCCAATATAGACATATGGGGATTCTAAGATCCTATATCCTATCCTATCCACCTCTATCCACATCATTATCATAGGATGAGAAACTGAACATAACATGTCCCGATCACAGGAGGATAAACAATGTGACATAATGAACTTTTAAGGACATCATTATCAATAGGTATAAATTTCATATTCCCAACGAAACAATGAATCAGTACAATCATGATCCCTACAATATCATAAAATCTCTAATGCCAATCATATGATTTTTTAGGGCATTCATTGAATGGGAACCACCCAAAACATTTAGATTTGACCTTAAAGGAATTATTGTCAAATGTAGAAAACAACAGACCATAGAAAGAAGAAACATACCCCTTCTAATTAAAAAAATGTTTATAATAATATATCTAGTTTTCAATTATGATACATGTATAAATCCAAGACAATACGCATATATTCCATTGGAATATTCTGATGGAAGAAAGAAGATAGAAGTGGGTATATATAATCACTTCAATCAATGACAAGGAAAAAATATCCTAACCACTGAGAGAATAGTATAATATATTCAAGTTCATACATTTTTGATCTTCCAGTGCTTTGTGATTCCAATAATGGAGCTCCGTCAGTATATTCTAGGTAATATGAAGTGATAGAAATATATTTGTATCTCAATAGTCAAAATAGTGAAACACCTTGACTATTATGAATAAATGGATACTCCATAGAAAGAAAATAGCCTTTCTACAATTCAGGAAGATTTTCATAATATTCTCATAAATGATGTTGCATAAGGACTGAGATCACATCCCCATTGCAATCAAAGACCACCAAGTTAGTGAAACACATTCCTCGGGATAGGCTCATTCACCCGAGAAAAATGATTGGCAACATACTCTAAAGGATTCATATTGGGCTCATATCCCTGTTTTGTCTGAGGTTCAAAAAATGATAGAGGATAGTTTTTCTTAATAAACTCATATTCATGTTAGAAATATTCTCACAATATGCATGTAGCTTACAAGAGGAGGCATATGTCCCAACTCCCATACCGAAGGTCCGTTAACATATTCTTATGAAGAATACATATTTTGATAGGAAACATATTACCATTCCAGCCAGGGAACATGAAGTGATACTTTCACATTCTAGGAAATGGGATCCCAATCATATCAATGAAGTCCAATGACATTAAAAAAGCCCCGGATTGGGCTCATATCCTCGTTCTATCTGTGGCCAACCATTTGAGAGTGGAACATACCTCAGAAGAGGCTCACATCCCAATCATTTAAGCCTAATGAAATACAACTGTATTATCTAAGATGTGTCTCATATTCCAACATCATTAAATGATTATCAATAGATTCAGGCATATATAATAAATTAGGCTTATATAACTGATCAATCTAAAAGAATATGAGGGAAAATTAGGAATTTGATGTAGGGTGAGGCAAGTGGCCCAACATGCCTAATTATAGGGGTTCTTGAGGTTGTTTGAGACATAGTTTTAACACCTAAAGGGTTCTCTGACTCTTCAACCAATGTATAAGATGATCATTACAAATATATTCCACCCCATGGTAGTATGTAGATGGATTGTAGGGACTCCACTCCTCACATATATTATGATCAGCAACCACATAGTGATATCTCCCACAAATAATGAAATATATCCATTTCCAAAAAAAACATTCATATAGAGATGTGATCAAAATATTTCTTACACCTTCATATAAAAATGTTATCAAAAATATCGAGCACGATAGAAAGATACTCATAACACCTGGGTTAAACAAATATAGTGCCCCAATAATCTAGATGTATCACTTTACCATGATTAAAATGAGAAATAGAGAGGGAAAATATGTGTTTTATCTTGAAAAATACATATATAGTAGAGGATGAATTGGTTCACATAAAGTGTTTGAGTTTTTTAGTCAGAAGAAACATCCCAAGAATGCCCATTCCCAGTTCCACAAAAAAATTATAAGATCAAAAATGGGTAAAAAGGAGTTGCATAGTTCTTATTAACTACATGACATCAATCTTTAAGGATTTATTCTTAACCACATGAAGTTAAATTGATTTAGGTCCATCTTAAGAACATGTTGTTAAGATATACGAATTTCATATTAATAACATGATGTTAAAATATAAAGAGTCATCTTAACCACATGATATTAAAATATATGGACTTCATCCCAATGACATGATGTTAAATTGTACAAAGGTCATCTTAACCAAATTTTTCTAAACTATATGGATCATTTTATCATCACATGATTCCAAAATATAAATACTCATCATATAAACAAGATGATAAAATCCATAACGTCTCTAATTCTAGTTTTATGATGTTAAATAGTTGAAGATAAATTTTACCACATGACCATAATATATATAGTAATAAATATGTAACTAATGGATCATTGAAAATGAGAATGATATGTGATAAGGAAGGTCGAAATGGATGATACCCATTTCATAGATAACTCCACATTGGGAATCTCATCAGCCAAAAACTAGGTGTGGTTTGATTCCTTCCATCACAGGAGGATTACCAGCACCTGAAGCTTGAGTCAGGGGCCAAACCATTATATTAATTTTCATTAATGTTAGGTGAGCTTCATACTTATCGCATGATGGAATAATACATGATAGATTTATTTACCAAATTACATAAAACAACACAAATCCCTGGTTTTACTATCCATTAAAATCAAGTCACCAATTTACCAATCCTATGATGTTAATCTATAAGGAAATTGTAATTTTCACATGACATTTAACTACATGATATTTCAAGAACTAATACTGACTTGATTCATATCTCAAATAGATAAATTGGAATGACCCAATCCTATATAGTTGTCTTGCTGCCACATGGTGAATAATTCCCATGTCATGTCATTAATCCCCTTTGCATGGTGAGAGGAACCCTCACCATTCCTTACTTCATACACTGATTATAGCTCACGTGGGTTTAATAGTTTCATTAATGGTTTCCATATATAAATAATGAATATTATCTCATCATAGTTATATAATTATATTTAATGAAACACGCTAAAAGGTAATCCATGATACCTCACTGTATGATGTTAAAATGCACGGTTGATGTTCTTTTCATGCCATAAAACTGCACGTTCCAATTGACCTCAAATGAGAGGACCACTATTGGTGTTGATTGGTCTCCAACCACAGCTTCGTTTTCATGAAATTCATGGAAATTGATTCTTAAAACCATAGAATATGATGTAGCACCCTAATTTTCAATCCTAGTTCTAGTTTAAACAAATATAAGAATACCCCCTCGTTGTTTATAGTTCATACTAGCGGAATATGATGTTTTCATAATAATGACATGTGGCTTGATTATTATTACTATAGTATATGTAGTGACAACCAAATCACTAACATTTTTGTCTAGCTATAGTAAACTTTTTTCCATTGGTAATCATTATTCCATTCTTCATAAATATAAATTACACGGTTTCTCAAGATCTATATGTGGTGTAATTCTTGTTTCATAGGATATGTAGTGACACCTGGATCTCCAATCCTAGGACCAAATACAACAATAAACATAAAAAATTCCAACTGTGGCGTACGGGTAATACCTATGTTGATTGTTTTCCATTCATGAAAAACATCTGGCTTGATTCATATCATCATAGCATAAATAGTGTTTCCCAGATCTCTAATCCTTGGCCCAGTTTATACAATTGATTAATAATTCTCCCTGATTATGTAGGGGTATTATCCATACAAGAATGTTTTTCCTTCATATGATTCATATCTACCTTTCTACTTCATATGTATGTAATATATCTTCCACAATAATTCATATTGGTTCCCACGTCCCTTCTAGATAATGATAATCTACATGGAAAATTTATTGGTTGGATGAAATTAAAATATCAAAACAAAAACATCATTACAACATGATGCAAAACTAAAAGGAATATATCTGAACTGTAAGACATTAAAATACATGGAATAATACATCATTACCATATAAAATTATAATTTACATATTATAAATAATTATCATTCCTAATCAAATGACCACAAGATGATTACACCAATTATCCATAGTATAGTATTCCTTGACCAAATTTTAAATAAACTCATTTCATATAACACACATCATGTAATGAGGGCCTCAGATTTCCTCCAAACATTTATGATCCTATAAAATATAAAAATAACTATTGATTTGGAATTTAAATTTATTAAGAAGTTCTTAGACCCAACAACTAGAATCATATTTTCCAATTTTATTTAGATTTATGATTCTTGGGAGCATGACATCACCATGGAGGCACTTAGAGCCTAAAGGTGTTCTAAGTCATCGGCGACATTATGGTCCTATATAATTACTCATGATATAAGAACATCAAGATGTGATTTTTGACATCTTTACCATCTACTAAGAAGAATTTTGGACTACTCTTTTCCCTTGGTATCTTAATTGGGATCTCTTGTACTATCCCCCATATTTTATCCATGTGGTACATGACCATAAACTACCAGCACTATTGGTTAGACCTATATGACCTTAAAATCTATCCCATAATGGTGCATCATGAATTTCATTAAATATCTAGCGAATGAGATAGACAAATTTATTAGGTTGAAAACCCCCAAAGTGATGTCTGGGTAAAATTCATGTCTTCGCTCACTAAACACTTCATCTCCCATGTTTAGATAGGAATTAGGGATAAAATAAATAAGCTATAATGATCATATTAACTTCTCTTTCACCCTTGTTAAACCCATGAAATTATCGTTGCACCCCATGGTTCATGAAAATGTTATAGTATCGTTTTTTCACAAATTCTCCCCATATGAATAGGTTTGTTAGGTTGTGACTTAACGCATTGGGTGCTCAAAACCATTCTTAATTTTATTGTTCACAAAATATAAATTCCTGATTTAAGAACCATGGGCCGTCGAAAACCACACATATCACTTGTAAGAGAAATTATGTATATTTTTTTGTACTTTTTGTTGACTAATATATTCTTAGACTATCTAGAAATCAATATATTTTACCCAATATAAACTGATTTCATATCACTATGAGCCTGAAATCACCATGGAATATCCCAACACCTTACGATGTTTTGATTCATTCTTGGCACGATTATCACATACCTTCATCAAAACATTAGAACATTGGTAAATGATTTATAATTCACATAACAATAATATTCAATATAATTTTACATTATACGCATTAATTCATCATTTTTAGAAAAAAATTCAGTGAAAGATTGTGAAACTAGATTAACAAACATTAGATTGCCTACACCTCATGATTTTAAACCATATTGCATAGGGATTGAACTTCATGTTATGAGATAAATTTTCTAGGGTGCCAGATCCCATTTAGATATATTTAATTCAATTCCTAACATCTTTGGTCAAACTCTTGCAAAATCACTAATCAATCATATCACTATGAAATGAGTGGGGATCAACACTACATGGCTATACATGTATGCCATATGAGCTCATGCATAATGATAATGAATTTAGAATTAGAGGAATATCCTACATATAATATATTAACCCCAATAATTGTGATCCCTAATGACACTATTCAAGATCATATAACCTAATGGTCTTTTAGGTTATTCCCAACATGTTTCCCCAATCTAAATTCACTGGCTCAATCATTTGATTTATGAATTATATGCCCCTTGATTTAACTATCTAGGTGGACATAAAATCTATAGTATTTATCCCTCAACCAATATTCACAACATATACCATCCATAACACTTGTCAAATAGGGGATAACACTATGTTTGGATATGATGGGGATGGATAAAGGCTTTTAACTACCAAAAAGACATATTTACTCCATGAATAAAAATAAATCAAATCCTCATGAGGCCTAGAAAATCCACAATGGAACCGAAAAACATAATGTGATTTGGTCATCCCTAAAATGTATGATCAATTCTATATTCATCAATAAAGTCATTATAGGTGGACATTAAACTTCATGGAATCTATAGGATTGATCTAAAAGACTCTAAAAACTATTTTAATAGAATTTCCAAGACTAAGAAACATAAACTACAAAAAATAAAAGGCCCAATCTAGAAGACCCCAAACAATACCAAAAAAGGTCCAAGATAAAATACCCAAAACAATATCACAAAAGAGGTCCATTCTATAAGACCTTAAACTACATCACATCAATGGTCAAATATAGAGGACACTAAATTACATCACTTTGAAATCCAAAACTATAAGACATTTAACTACAGTAAAAAAATGATCTTTATTGAAGGACCTTAAAATAGTCTTTTAAAATAGATATATTTCTCACCAGGAAAAAAACCTCATAAGGGAATCCTAGGATAAATCTTATTATCTTCTTGTAAAACCTAATATTTCTTTGGTCTGAGCAAGGTTGTGAATTTATAAAATGGAATTGGTATAATAACATTTATGTAAAAAACATGTAAGCTAGTAGAGTGAGAGATATCCATTTCTAACCCTAAATAGACTTCCTCTATACGAGGCACACAAAAAATTATGTAAAATTAAATAAAATGATACAAAGATTCTAGGGCCTGCCATATTTCTATTTCAAAAATAAAGTTATTATCTCTATGAGCCTTGATTTAGAACGATGATATTGAATTATGAATTCATGGAGGATACCAGACCTATGTTATCCATATAATGTAGGTGATGTCAAGGAAATTCGAGTAGGAGAATCAATGAATAATTTCATCCCAATGGGAATTTATAATCATTTCTAAAGAGAAACATGTTTTAGGTTATAAACTCAAATCATTGTGATTTTATCTATTTATAATTACATATTATAGAAGGGTATAATGGATAATCCAAGGAAAATCTCTTCTAGAACATGGATCTATACTAGTCATTTCATCACAACATAGTGACATTCAACATCAAATGAATAAAATTGACTGATGTAATGTAATTTTTCATATAGTTATTTATCTATGAAGTTATGTTCCCTATTCATGTGTTTTGATATAAAAAGTGGTATGTGTCAGAACTACATGTGGATTGATTCACATTTCCTGGCAATATATAGTGACGTCCAAATATCTTACATCGAATATAGAAACGTGTTTCTTTTCACCCAATAATAATTTCATTCAATAATTATTATGTATTTTAATTTTAGGGTATCCATTCTGCATGAATAATCTACTTCCTATTAAGGATTAATCAATATATTTATGGTTAGAATACTCCTATCAATGGAACTTGAAATTCATTATTCAAAATTTGGGAAAATCTTCTCGTAAGGAATATTATCAAACTTGTTCATATGTTTAGATGTATGGAAAAGTGATCTACATTTACGTTAGTGTTATATTCATTTCATTATGAATGAATTTAATTCTTAGGTGGGGGATTTGACACACATTGAATATTTGAGAGATGTTAAGACCATGAAAAACATAGATGTAATTTCATGATAGACAGGGACATAGATTTAATTAAGTTTCGGGATTCAGTTTAGGGGAATATATTTTCGAGAATTATATTTATTTAACTTTTTTATGGACATATGGATAGTCCCCTTGCAAAAAAACATTCCATCCAAAACCAAAAGTCCTAGCCTACTTGAGCAAGGCTCTTGCAGGAGTCTTCCCATCCATGAATATGGAGACATCCATGCTTGGTAGAACAAGTGGTGGAATGGGTGTGATGTAATGTGAACTCAAATAAGAAGGGGATAGTCATTCCATAGGGTGGTATCCCATTAGGATGGGCAAAATCACCATGTTGGGATTCATGGCTATAGGAGGGAGCATATTTTTAATCCTCATGCAACATTGGTTTGTTGAAAAACCACAGTGATATTATTGTGTTGTTTTGATATGTGACGAGATTTTTAGGGTATTATTTATCTGATTAAATCTCAACATATAGATCATTAACTCTAATGATCCTCATTATCCACCAAAATTTCACATGACTTAATCATAATTGAAATAATCCCACACTATGAAAATTCAAACAAATCCAATGCATTTTTATAGAACCTATTTTTTTTCATATATGTGGAAATATGCCATTAAATCCCACAAAAAAATTACCACCATAACAAAATCAATAAGAATCAATAATTGGATTGATGTAAGATAAGAAAATTCATTTTTCAATTCATCAAAAAAAATTTGTCGTCATGATATCCAATTGTAAAAGGGGTAAATCCCCAAGAACATCCACCAATGAGTAAAGCCATAACGTTATCATCATTTGATCACATGATAAAAATAAAGACATTAATTGGGGTCATCGTGATATTTTCTATGCATTAAAACTCTTCTGTATTTTCCATTTTTTTTGCAGAATTAAATTTTAATTATCAGAATATGATATGTGGAATCATAGAAGAAAAATGGACTAATAATGATCACTAGAAACTGTATAATGGCCACATGATGATCCCTATATGCCTTTTCTACCTTATCTAATACACATGAAAACCTATGTAGGAAAAGGGGAACCATCTGCATGATACTTCATCATATAAATACCCATTCATCCCTTCCAAAAAACAGACATTCAATAGAGTGGGAGAATGTAATTCAATGTTCTAAACCATGCTTGAAAAGGGAAAATGTGGAGAATAATTTGACCACCAAACATAAAGAAACTCCCTCAAGTGATTGTAAGAATCCATCATGTGATGACTTTAAGATCACGTAGTAGAAATAAAAATAATAAAATAATAATATCATGAGAACACTATGAAATATTTATCAATTTTTCTACGAATGTATGCAGTTATATATACCTATCTTGTGAACCATCCTCGTTGTCATGTGGTGTTTTGGAGTAGTGATATTTTCTCACATGATTCCATTAGGATCATGTTGCCTCATGATTAATTCAAAATATTTAAATGATCCCTGTTATGAAATGTGTTCATGTTTTGTTACTGTGGGTATTCACCATTGGATTATTAAGAGACCGCAGTTTGTTTTTGAGCACAAATCATGAAAATCCTCATCATAATGATTGCCTCATGTTCCTATGATCATTCGGCCTTAACCCATTCACTTGATAGCATGGTTCTCCTAGGTTTGAATGACCATATTCTACACATCCCATGCATGAAAGATATCTGTGGTTTCACAATGCCCCCTAATTCATCATGTAATTACCCATGCTCAGTGTCATGGAATATTTTCAAGAACCAACATAATAACTTATGATGTTTGTAAGGAATGCACAAATTTGGGGATCATTCGTACACCTGTTCCAAAGAAAATAAAATTGGAATGTGTGTAAACCCTTGGGAATTATTTTTTTCATGTGTCCCATGTGCCCTGAATCGTCATTCATTAATGTGGTCACATTGGGAATCCATTGTGTCTATTTACATATTAACTCACAAGACCCATCTGAGTTCATGAGAATCACAAGATCAATATGCACTCAAGTTACTGTACGTTGACATGTGTAGGAGTCCATGGAGAAGACAACCTCTATTCGAACAAGCCATATGGATTACTCCATATACATTCACACTAGGTCATGATTTTTTTCTATGAAATATTATCTATAATTAATTTGGACAGGTTGCAAAAATCCTAATTATTTCTCCAACTATCATGCTAGTGAACCTAAATATGTCCACAAGGCATGCACTGCATAACAACCTTATGAAGACACACTCATCTGATTCATGTCTTGTCTTGAGATACCCTTATGTAGCCTTGAACATGAAAAGTTGACCATGATCCACACCTTGAACTATTTTTATTATTAGAAGACAGACACTAGAAAAGTTAGGTAGATCATGTGATTTCTAGTTGACATGTTGATATAGTCAATAAAAAGCTCTAGGATAGGTTATATCAATCATGTGATAACCTTAGGAATATTCCTCCTTGATTACGAAAATATAACCTAGAGAATTTACTTTCATCATGTGAATATTTTTTTACATGTTAGGATGATTGTAAAATTTCTCATTGACAAGTGAGCATTGTTATTGCATAGTCTAAAGACATGTTAGGTTGATCATGATATATTATATGATTATGACTTTTTTTATCCTTTCAAAGACCAAATAAATGTTATCATAGATTATTTGAATCATCTCAAACATTTCCAAATTGATTATGTGATGAAATCCAAGATAAGTAAATTTTTGTGGAACACACTCAGGGACATTATTTATATGTTAGAATGATTCCCCAAGCCTTTCAGACAAACTATCAAGAAATGTTTAGTGGACCCTGAAGACATGTGTAGTAAATCTCTTATGACATGTCAAACATTGTGTGGCATACCCACATAAACCCATTTTACCTGGGCCCCAAAAATGAACCATCAGTATTATTCACATTTTTTATTATGTAAGAGTCCATAATGGGATATGGTTACACACTCATGAGATGATATTTTTATGATTCTATTAGGAGGTATATGGATGTCATTCCAAACATATCTAATATACCTTTCATTAGTCATCCTCCATCATTATATGTCCAGGGATATGGAATGAATATTACAAATGGTAGACTCAATGTGTAAGACCTGATTAATAGGTAATCCATCCTATTATAATCCATTAGCATTCCTAAAACCTCAAGTATTATAATAATCTATTCAAGCATGAGCATCCAGCTTATCGCATCATCATGTTAAGGGTACAAAACAATTGGAAGTATTTGTCATGTCCAAAATGGATTTAAGGGATTCCACCCTAAGGTATGATCATTAATCAGAATATATCATGGAGTATTCCCCTAACATTATTTTAACCTCAGGGTAACAATAATGTCTCAGAGCATGATTATACAACTTATCCCATCAACATGTTAATGGATCGGAAAACTATAATAACTGTGATTCCAATCCAAATAGGATATATAGGATACCTCTCTAATTCCTGATCTCCAAATAGAATCCATCCTATAGTAATCCTCTTACATTACAAAAACATAAAAAAAATTAATTTCTCTAATTGTGATCTTCTGACTTATCCAATCCTTAGAGTAATGTATCAGTGAACTGGGGGAACTCTAAATCCTATCCAAATAGGATAATCATGATTACTTTATGAGGACCATTATCCAATAAGAATCCTTCTTACACTAATACCCTTTCATTCATGAACCCAAAGGGATAATTATAAATCATCTATGAATGATACTCCAACTTATCTAATAAGTGGGTTATGGGGTCAATGAACTACGAGAACTCTAATTCATGTCAAAATAGTCTATGTAGGAATCTCTATGAGGCCTGAGCTCTAATAGATATCCATCCTAGAGTAATCACCTAGAATTTCATAAACCTCAGGGATAACAATGATGTCTATGGGCATGATCATCCATCTTATCCCATCAGTGGGTTAATGGAATAATAAACTATAATAAAACTGATTCACATCCAAAATGAATATGTAGGACACATCAATGTCACCCAATCAACAATGGGTATCCATCTCAGAGTAGGCTTGTAAAATTCCTTAAACCTTAGGAATAATAATAATATCTCCATTCAGGACCTTCTACATTAATCCATCATAGGGTTATGAATCCAATGAACTATCAGAACTCTGATTCCTGTAAAAAAGTATATGTAGGATGCCTTCCTAATTCCCAAGCTCCTTTGGAAATCCACATCGATGTATCCCTCATGTCTCTAATATTTGAACCATTGAGACCTAATAATTCTAATGGGATTATCATTCTACCACATCCATGAGCAGATGAGAATTTTTCTCAACATGGTTATCATTTAATGTATTAGTATTGACCATTTCATTGAATACATAAACCCTATAAGAATATTGGGGATGACTAATCTGTGATGGCTAAAATTAATTTTATAAGAAAGATTCATATGAATCATTCCTATGTACTGAGATTCATTCCACATGATCTTGTATATTGGTAATTAGACCTCTCAAATGGAAACTTTAATATGTATTTTCCCCACGGATATGTTCTTATGAGATGTGTGTAATATTATTTTATTATCATTTCACACACCAAGTATGACTAATGTGGGACTAGATGTGGTAAATTATTGAACAAACAACATTGTTGGAGTTCCTCAGTGTTGGATCACCAATGAGATGCAATTTATATTACTCATCAACCCCACTCAATGGTCTACACTTCCAATGACATAATCCATGTGATTAATATGACCCAAATGCCTCTTAATGGGTTCCCTAATAATTGAGGTCCAAATGACCTAAAGAGAATCTTCCCAAATTCCATAGGTTGTCGACTATTACCGAGGGCCGAGGGTGTTTCAATGGGGAGACAATTCCCTCATTACCAAGCCATAGCGCAGTGGATAATTAAAAATATAGGTAAATAATATAATAAATCAATTTAAATTTTCCTCATAAAAAAATATAATCAATAGTAAAAACACCATATTTATTGTAATAACAAATTAAAAGTGATGATGATATTTTATATATCTTGAAATATGGAAAACATGGAAACAAGAATGAAAACATAAAATGTTATAATAAAGTATAAATGAAATCAAAATTATATCCCAATCATTATGATATTCGTCTCGGACATCTTCTATCAAGATCCATCCTAAACAGCAAGAAATCAACTATTTGAAGCTACATTCTTCCCTTCCTCAACACTTGCATCATGTAATCTTCCTAGAGTATGAAATAGTTCCTATAGAGGGTTAGAGATAAATCTCAGTGGGTAACTTCCAATAGTGTCAATAACCTCAATCAAACAATGTTCATATATATATATATATATATACACATATAATGTAATGTAGTACAATGTATCTAAATACTCATGTAACTGCATCATCGCTCAACTAGTGTCTGATCATATAACCAATTCATTATTTTATTATTATTATTAGTTTATAAATAATCCACATGTGAGAAATAGTCATGGTTCTAAGCTGTGATGAGATAACATTTAATGATATTTAAGAATGTTGTTCCATGGTTATAACCTAGAAATCATCAACATCAAGGGTCGCAAACTCAGTAATAACTATATATTGGATATGGGTAATGGTGTAATCCAAATATCATATTCAATGGAATTCTATAGTAATATACCTACCGAATCCATGTTGATCATCCAAGGTAAAACAAAGCTATGTAATGACTAGGTCTTATGGTATTTAAGCACATAACCTACTTTTCGATGCATGATATTAGAAGTATATCCATGAAATACTTTAATACTATGTGATGGATACTATGTTGTCGTACTAGGCATCCAATAATAAGAAATTATAAGGATATTGGTGGGTATCAACCTAAGCATGATGTATCTATCAATCTGAATAGGGTTCTTGAGTGATAAAGGCATTCCCCTATGGAATCTATGTCGAGCTCTATCCAAGACACTCTTATTTGATAATTAATTTATATATATTTTCCATTGATTAAATCTTTTCAACTTATAGTTTGAATTGCCCAGTTTTCATGAAACCCTATAATCATGTCATAATTAATCAATAAGCCTATTTGGTATAATCCTTTCCATTCATTGGAGTGCCAACGACAAGCTACACGAAACTGATCGATTAATCCATTTAAAAAAACTAAATAATCATGGTTCATTCTTCTACATTCAATTAATTTACTAAGGGGTGATTCATATATATATCATATTACTCACATACAATTAACGTCATGTTATACACATAGTATACATTCCAATTACCATTTCACATTGAATTATTATCTTGACTCACATAACATAGAAGGGTGAAGTGGATGGTACCTTATACATTCCATACACAATTCCATGATTTAAAAAATTTTATTATCAGGATTATAACCATTATTTTGGTCTAGCTTGAGAACAATCGAAGGTTGCCTTAAATGTTTCAAAAAACTAATAACTCAACTATGGAATATCACCCTACTTGGGTTTTTGGATATTGTGGGCATAAACAACAAAAATTAATCACATATATGGAAATAACATAATTATACTATTTTATTGATTATAAGAATGGAATATAAACTCTATAAATGGAAACTAATGAAATCGGTGGGCCCCACATCATATATCCAAAATCATAGAACTTGAGGGATTATTTTTTGACCACTCACTTTAGGATTCTACATATATAATCATCTGGTATTGAACCTTGATTATGATTAGGATTAGAGTAGATCTATCAAATGATGAAAAATTCTCAAACCTTGATAACATGGTCAAGAGAAAGAGAGACAATGACTGACCCAAAAGGTATCAAGTACTTACCATTTTCATACAATATGACAACTAGAAGCTCAAACGAATCTAACCTTATATATATAACTCTTTATCCCAGTATTTGGCCATAAAAACGATCTAAATATAGAGTAGTAGAGGATAATCCCATTGGAAATTAGATTAAGGAAGAAGTTCTGGATAAATTGATAATTAAGTGTAAAATGGTAACATTACAAATAATATAACATGTTCACGGGTTGTCTACATATTTTGATAAAAAATGTTCCTACCATGCACAGGTACCTGGATAAGACGGGGAAATACATGGTTAGGAAACACGGTTAGGGAAACTATTCACCAAGCATCCAAGATAGATCTTCCCAAAATCAATACCATCTTCATTGTTTGATCTAAACATTTTCCCATTCGGCACAGTTTAATATAACCTGGGAAGAGGGATGTTTTTTTCTAAAATATGGGTTTTGTGTTTTGAACTGTCACTAAACACCCTCAAAACCTTCCCAGACACGTTAGGAATCCAAATTTTGTACAATACAAAAACATAGAACATAATATTAAGGATCCATACCTATGTTAAAAAAATGTTTTGTATATTCTTCCACCATAAAAAGACTCATCCATGAGTTCACCTTCCAAGGATGGTGAAGCAGTTCTGGATAATAACTCTGGACACTAGGCATGTACGTCAGCCCCTTATTCCCATTTCTCATCATACATGTGTTCGTGCTTACAAAGCACCCATAATAGAGTGAATAAATTGCTTCAATGAGATTTCATGTTCCGTTCAATGGTTTGTAATGGATACTCCTCAACAGTATTATCGACATGTAACTTAAATTCCTCAGGATCAGTGGTATGTCATGGATCATTAGGATATTGGAAAAGTTGTGAAACGTGGAATATGTCTTAAATGAAAAAATACCACTGAGGTAGTAGAAATTGATAATCAAACCGGCTGACTCCCTCTAAAATTTCAAATGGAACTATGTAGTGAGACAATATATTCCCTTCCATTTATAACCATCTATTCCCAATACTGGGAAATAACCAAAGGGAAACATGATCCACGACCTCAAACATTATAGGTTGTCAACAAAAAATGGACATAATATTTCAGTCAAGACCAAAAAGTAGTCATGAAATTTTTGATCAGTTGAACCTATTCTGATATCACTTGAATAAAATGAGGACCTTGACATGATGCCTCACCTATATCTAGCTATCACAGGGGTGAAGATCTTGGCCTAACATAAAAATCCTCAAAAACAACCATCATAATTGTCACTTTGAAGCTATTATTATAGGAGAAATGAGCTAAATGTATATACTTCTCCCAATATCTGCTAAAATCATTGAAACCTTCTTGGATCATGTATTCTTGAACTATATTGTCTTTTTGGTTTTATATTGGTCTAATGGTGATAATGAATGCTTATAATGACCTTTGTTCCCATATCCTTTTTCGATGACTTCCAAAAAATGTGATGTGAAATGAGCATGCCTATTAAAAACAATATTACATTGTAATCTCTATAGTCTAATGATCTCATGTACATACAGTATTCCCACCTACACGACCTATAAATTATACCATATTATAAGTAAATATGACACATTTATTATTTGGTAAATAACAACCCATTTAGTGTTCCTAAATCTAGGTGACATAGGTTATTCGAATACAAAATACATGAAAAAATATTCTCATTTTTATTTCAGGACTGGAAGTGGATGTAACATGCCTGTAGGACTCTGGTGCTCTACTATCACTGGCTAACAGGTGGAACACCTAGTGAAAGATCCTTTTATCTATCATTTATCCCAGGACACCAATATTGGCATCACGTATCCCGATATATCTTGGAGATTACTATATTAAATACACACTGAGAGTGTTGGACCCATGGATTGACTCCTTTTTCCTTTCTGTATGAACCCATACACATCTATGAGTATTTAGGATATATGCTCTATCAACAAACCAATCCGGAGGCGGTTTATCTCTATATATAATCAAATGGAGAACCACAATCTCAATATCCAAAAAATTTCTACTCTTCATCTTCTCAATGAGAGAAGAGGTAATTGTCAAATAATAGAGGAATTAAGTTTCATGAATAGCATGAAACTCCATATGCTACTCAAAACAGAGGACCATTAACATCCATTCATCATTGGCTTTCTTACAGCCTGTGATTGTGTTTTTTGTCTCAACATATCAAAAACAACATTTAATTTCATGAGGGTATAAGTATACTCAAAATCAAAATATTAAAGACATTATACCCATATCTATTGTCCAAGGTTAAATTCTTTATTTGACAAGTTATATTTGTGGATTTTGTGTTCCTTGTACCTCAAAAATAGATCACACAACAGATTATGTATCCAGTAATGTGAATATTGGACAACTTCTGATAGCTTATGGTTGTGTGTCGGGTAGTTTCTCTCTTGATTCATCCACTATAATGATCTTTATACAAAAAATTTGGTCTCCTATATTAGCACTACTCCTCGGATAATACCAGATGTATCAAAAAATATGGTATAACCCACACGTAACACTATAATAATTAGAATATGTGTTGATACAGTCCTCACTTTTAGCTTCCCAAAATGATTTCACGCATGATCTTGACCATAGGAGCTTGACACCCTTCTTCATAAGACTAGTGAGAGGTGAAGAATGGTGTAAGAAGTATTTTATGAAACACCTATAATATCTAGCTAGCCCCAAGAATCTTTGTATTTCAAACATATTCTATTGATTCTCCTAGAAAACTAAAACACTATCCTTTTTGGGTAAATATATATACTTTATTCTTAGATAATATCAACTAAGAAGAAAAATATTTTGATCCATAAGTTGATGTTATAAATATTAGCATAATGGTTTTGCTCTCTCAGTATACATAGATCGATTTCAATGTGTTTATCATTGTCTCTATGAGTATGAGAATACACCAATATTTCATTCACAAATATCACAATAAATGAGTTGAGATAGGGATAGGAAATCATATTCATTAGATCCATGATTATAGTTGGAATATTTGTAATACCAAACAACATAACATGGTATACATGCAGACTATATGCGCTACAAAAAGCATTATGTGGTATGTATGTTGACCTTATTCACACTTGATGATAACCCAATATATAGTCGATCATAAGGAATACCCTAGGTCCTTGGAAGTGGTCAAAGAGATCATATATTCAAGGTAGTGGATACTAATTCTTGACCATAAGATGTTTCAACCATATATAATCTACACATAGAAATAATATTCAATTTTCCTTCTTGGTGAAATAAAAGATGAACTCTAAGAGGATGTAATAAGACATATAAATTCATTTGCCTCTAAATAATTCAATAGCAACATCTGCTCTTGAAGCTCTATTGGTTTCTTCCAATATAGGGGAATGAATACTAAAGCTACTCTGAGAACAAGATGAGTCTTCAAATATTCCTATATCTCAAGAGGTAATCAAGAAAAGTAATATTGAAATACAACCTTGAAGAAGATCCAATGCTAGAGGGAAATCATCATGATGTAAACCCCGTTCTTTTATGAAGATATTGGTTATCTGTTTGGTCACTACACCTATCCCATGATGCTTTGGTCCTACTCTACTAGCCAGACATCCCACTAACCCTTATGTAGAAAATGGATGCATATTAGAGATGTAAAAGATAAAATATAATGATTGATGTCTAAGAAATCATGACACTGAACTAACCATTTTATCATGATTATGAAATAGAAACATATCTTCATGAGAAAAAAGAGGCTCCATAAGAAATTTTATCTTCATAACTCAAGGGAATAGTATCTAAACTAGCATATTCCTTCTAATAGTTCTTATAACCATGTATCTATGGTAATTACACCACAATAATATTGTATCTCATGTTTGAGGAATTCCACGATAGATACAAAGATAACATATTTTGAAGCTCATGTATAAAATAAAGTATATAATATAGTATATGCCACTACAATGTCACCTTGTACTATATATATTATGACAACTAGAAAGCTAGGTATCAGATTTAGTGCATGAAACATACCTAATCTATGGCCATGTGCAATAGATGGACTCCCACGATCACAACTGATATTTTGGAACTACTGGTGATTATGGTTTTGTCTACCATAGACACAACCACATTATTATATATTCCTACCAGTGTTATTCTGACTCCACACCTGATGTGGCATAAAAGAAACATCTCCTTAAGGTGGAGTTGGTGTGTATCCTTTTCCACTCAAAGCTGGAGAAAATGTCTAATAAAACCTTTAATGATGCACACATTATCAGAAATCCCTTCACTCCATTGGGTCTCTATCGCAATGAGGCTTTAGGTTCCCCCATATTCATTACTAATTAAACTCTATATGGATATTGAAATGGGAACTCCAATTTTCCTGGCCCTGATGAGAATCCTCAAGGGAACTTTTTGTGCCATCAGAAGAACTGTTGGCTTGTCATGGCACTCATCCATGATATAAGGTACTATTGTCGTCCCTACGGTTATGCTTAGTGATAAGAGACATATTTTCAGTTGTATAAAAGGTAGGCTGGATGAAGACATTCACCTACGTATGTATGGAGTACAGGATCCCATCCTCAATGCTTTGAGAATGAAAAATCTCATCCCCAGATAGAAGTAGTGAAAAGTTCTATAACTCCATGAGATGTAATGAATAATCCATAACTATCATAGAACCCTATTTGAGATGCATGAAATCTCTTCATTGATCAGATCTCAGTGTATGAGTAATGAAATAATCATAGAAGTAAGCCTAGAGATCAACCCATAACATGATCTGATGAGAACATGCCTATTTAATCACATCCCACTAGTGATTGGCTGAATCACACAACATGTATGTAAAAAGTTTGACAATACTCTATAGGTGAATATAAAGATTCTAAATGATAGATAGGGTGGCCTATTTCCAAAAATCAGTCTTTTATAGACCTTCATCCCCTAATAAGGTATAAGGATCATGGTGATGGAACAAACGAGTCAGATCAGCCATCGTAGGTTCAATCCATAGAGCACTACGCATGGATTGCATCCGACATAGGAAACTATCATGAATATAGGAATGATTTTCTAGATCAGGTGTAGCATGTCGTACCTCAGCTGTCACTCTTTGAAGAAATACTGGTGGTTCATAGCCCACCATATCTAAATCATGATCATTTCCACCATCCTAGTGTACGATACGAGAACGTGATGGCGAAACTGTTCTACAAATTTCAATCACATGCCTCCAAATAATCATTAATTAGATAGGTAGAAACAATAAGGTAATATGAACAAAGAAAATAAAACTACCTAAGGTATACATCCCCTACTACACTCTAAGACATCCATTCATCAGTATGTTCTAAATCATCAGTTTCATTTCACTTTTTATTTAATTACCAGGTTTACTTCATTACATAAGAATAATATGACAGGGTGGGATAAGGATGTGAAAAAATATTATTTTAGATGTCATGTGTCACTTTATAATTGATATTCAACCCAATATAATCTGTTCCCTTACACCTCGTTAATTAAAATGACACCCATTTATTTATAGCATAATGTCTTGGCTCAGTAAATTACTCATCCCAACCCATGAGGGCCCACAACACCTCATGAATTCAGACATGAAATCACTCAACAAAAACCTAGAATAATAGAAAAATAAAAATACTATCATAAACATCACTCAAAAATGCTAGGCATATGAAGAAATACAAAGCAGTTACATGCACCAATATGGAATGGAAAAATGAATGACATATGAATTCTAGGTTCATAATTTGATGCATATACTAGTTCTCCTTGACCTCATATCATCGAGACAAGGATGAATTAAATCCTAAATATGAATAATAATCAATAACTCAACCCAGAATTTACACCACCCAATGGTAAATTAATGATAGCTTTAATAGGTAAAACAAATCAAAAAATTATATTTTGGCTAACTTGGATTTTACCCTAAACCTAGGTTCCCAGTGTGAAAGCATGGCTTATGAAAAAGTATAAATAATTTCTAATCTAAAATATATTGTCTCCAAAGGGTAATTCAGGAATGAGAAACCTCCCACTTATAAAACATAGTGATGTCTAGGACCCGAGTACAACTTAATACGTGCCCTCACCCTAATGGGACACATTTATTAAAGTGCATCTTTCCAAATTCCAGAGGCTTCTAACTAGCATGGACACCCATAGGATGAGTACATGTGGACACTATTCTGTGATTACCAAAGTGTGGCATAGAGGATTTTAATAAACAGAGAAAATTAGAATATGAAAAATATGTAAATGGAGGGGCCAATAGAAAACAGAGATATCATTTAAAAAATATGAAAGAAATTGAAAAAAACAACTACTGATGGTGATATGTCATGAATCTAGGAATCTAGAAAACATTTAATACAAGAAATTATATATATCATGTTCCATAAAAGTATAAAGGAACCCCCCCAATCAACTTGAGCTAGTGTTGGGTCATCTTCTATTAAGTTCCACCCTAAACAGTAAGGATTCAAGTGTTCGAAGCCCAATTCTTCCCTTTATCAACACCTTCATTCATGTAATCTACCCTAGGAACAAAATTTCACCCATAGAGGGTGTGAGGTAAATATAACTGGGCCACCACAAACGGTGTCTATATCATTCAACCTGTGTAATGGTAAAGTAAAAATTTGAAAGAAAAATTATATATATATATATATAATTAAAGTGAAGTAGTACAATGTAACTATGTACCCAAGTACCTACTTCATCCCTCAACTGGTGTTCGAACATATAACCAATCCATTATTTTTATATTACTATTTTATAAATAATCCAAATATAACCTATAAGGGACCAACAATAAAAAATTAAAAAATATTGAGTTAATTAAATAATGTGACTTTATTTCACATTGATGGTTTTTGCAGGTTTAGACTTTACGAGAATTAGGACAAATTGATTACTTAAAGAATCAATTTTATACAAAGTAGATACCACTTAAACAATATTCATTTTATCCAAAATAAAAATCTTTTAAAAATAAACATGATTTATATTTCAAGATAAAAATATTCTTGACTTCGTCCTTTGTATTACCCATCCGTATACCCTATGAAAACATTTTAACAAATTGGGATGAGCACCAAAACTTATTAATGGATATAAAATAATGAATGAAAATGGTATTCCAATAATATTTATATAAGCATGAATTCATAAAAATCTTAAAAACATCATAGCAATCATAAATCATAAATGTACCTTATGGTATCCATATCATACTTATGTTGTAGCTTTCACTTATACATATGGTGTATCCTTCTTGGCTACGTTTTGAATAAACATCACTTTATATTCCCTAAATCTCTTAGGAGAAACCTTAATGATTTCCTCCGTCTCATTATCTAATGCATTAGATCACTTTCACAGGCTCACACACCCTCGATTTATCACGGGACCACCTGTATACATAAGCAATTCCCACGAACCATAAAAATAATCATAACACATAAACCAGGCATAAAGGACAAATAAAATTTCCACATTGTAATAAATGATATCATTTAATGATATTGATATAATAAATTAATTCCTTAAAACCATTTCAATAAAAAATTACATAAAAATGAATATGGTATTTACATTTCTTTTGAAAATGTTTCATCATGTAGAGTAAACCAAATATAAAATAATGGTTATGGTGATAGATATATCATTGTTGTCGCATATGTTAAAAAACATTTCTTTTTTCACATAGTAGAACACATTGTATGAAATTATTCCTTTTGAAACCCATTGAATTACATTAAATGTCAAAGTTATTGAATATACACTATATTAATTAAGGTGGTGTATATTTTGAAAATATGCCTTAATGAACGAATATTGAGAATAAGTACCTTATAAAGATCGTATTATTAGATCAAGGATAAATAAATGACATAATTATGTGTGAAAAATAATAATACACACTATATAGATGGATATTCATTGTTAAAAAATAATAGGTCATTCACACATATTCTCATAAAAATAAAACCAATGACATGAATATATAAATCAATTAATGGAAATTGATTTGTAATTTCCCTTACCATGATTCTAAATCATCACGTATAATTGTTAAGTTCCAAAATAATAAACATACGCCAATTTATACATGTTTGTAGACATTTTTTAGGTTTATTATTTCTTTCATATCGCTTATGACCATATATAATTTTTTAATCTCATATTAGTTGTTTTTTTATATTTTGTACCTAAGTTAAAAATGAATATGGATTTGGTGTCACAAGTCTTGATTTATGTCATGATTTTACATTTAGAATCATTTATGGTTTAGTGTTGTAGATAATAAGGTCCATATAGCACTAGATGCACCCATAACTACATCATGAGAGTTAACACTCCCTCGATCATTTTTTATATCAATCTCTATCAGAACATAACACTTTTTCCCTTCAATATTCATGTTTTATTACATGGAATCATAGTATGTGTTATATTGGGTGACCTTAGTACTTCTCTTTCATTGTTTTAAAGTGGTAGTTTTATTATCCATTTTTCAGATGTGGGATTTCTATAAAGGTATTCTGAAAAGTCATACCCTAGTTACCGATCAAAAATTTAAATTATGAAGATGGAATTTATTAAAGGGGTTAGTAACATCCCTATTTTTAATAAAGAAACACTTTATTCAATAGCGTACATGACACACAACAGTGATCTTAAAAGAATGACTAAATAATTAAATGTTACGCTATAGAAAAAAGACAATAACATAAAATTTCTATAATAATAAAATCCATCAACCTCCAAATATATCTATTGATTATGTTCTTTATTAAATACACCTAAATTACCATAATCATTCAAAATTATCTTAGATGACTAAAAGTATACCATTAACACCTAAGTATCAAAAAATTATTTGTTAAATTGACTTTTTTCCATGAAAGTGATATAAATATTATTTAAACAAATCAATGTGATAACCATTACACCCTCATATATTTTATAAGTATTGTTATTTTAATTCATGAGAAAACATTATGAAACGATGAAAATAAATAGAATCCAGAATTCTAATGAAATTATCTACATCATTTTTAATTATTTTAATTTTGTAAAGATTTAATAACTACAATAAATATTGACACTACAGTGTTTTAATAAGTATTTTGTTATGATAAATATAATATAAATTATATTGTAAATATTTTAATAAATATTATATTACATAATTTATTCTGTGCAAAAAAAATTTTGAGGACTATGAAATATTATATGTCTATTCAATGTTTTTTTTATAATTTATCTATATATGTTTTGTTTATTTAAATTCATTGTAATGAATCTTGTCAAAACTTACACTAATGTTATCTTATAAAAAAATTACTAAATTATTTAAAAAAATATGTTTTTAAAAAAATTAATATTGTATTTTAAAATTATTAATTGTTCTTTAAGTGTCCATTTATGTGTAATTGATCTTGTATTAGTAATATTAATAGTCTCTTTATATTTAAAATATTGTTACAACAAATAAAATTACCAAACAATAATTATGGGTAAACCGAAAAGATATGGTTTAAAATAAAATAAATACATGACTAAAAATTATTGGATGAGATCATTTAGATCCATCATTATCTTATATTCAACATCTTCAAATTCAGGGTCTTTTTTATTGAAATAGTAATTTATATTAATTTAATATTTTTAGATTTTCCAAGGGTGCCCCTTCCATATCCTATAAAAATGCACCTTATCTCTTCTAATACTCACACAACAAGAACCCTTTGGTTAGGAAAATACCTACCCAAAATTCTTCCTAAAACTCCCTCCCCTAATCATATAAGAAACCCTTAAGGAATAAATCCTCCCAAGTAATATTTTTCATATAAACCAAAAGAAGTTACATGATTAATAAGTAAAAACCGTATCTCATTCTTTTTAGTTTCTTTCCAATTATCCACTACCTAAAAACTTATTAATATATTATTACATATTAAAAAAGTGTCATAAATATAATTTTTTTTTAGGATATGGTTTCTATATTCACTTATACACACCTCAATTTAATGGTTAATGTATATAATGTTCCAATGTACGATTAACTACTACCTCACGAAACAATGATTATTTAACTTTCCCCAACCACCTCTCATAGAGGCTATTATAATGGACACTTGTTTTACATATGATATATATTATATTTATTTTTCCTCTATGATTATTTAATTTCTGTTTTGAATATAAATTTATGCTTCCCATGCTGTGTAAATATGATAATTTGATTGAGAAAGTGTGGACCCCCGACCACTCCAAGCAACATGACTCATTCCTAATCTACATGGAACGTAGAAATGATGGTTTTATTAAACCTATGAAACTTATATTACATTAAGATTATACCATTACTATAATATACATGTATATAATTTAATTATTATTTTTTATATGACAATGAAATTAAAGAAGCGTTCATGCGTACGTACGAACTACCATCTCCATGAATGGTGTATTTCATTTCATAACATCAAATATTATAGATTATTCTAAATAAATATATACTATATATATATATTAAATATAAATCATGAATTCTATGCTAGATATTATGGAATTTTACGAACATTGACAAATGATATGAAAAGAATCTTTTTTTACTAGTTCTGAATATCGAAAAAATGTTTGATATGAACTTGAATAGTAGTTTAATTTTTATATCATGATAATATGTGATATATAAGAATTAATAAAAATGAAAAAGGTTCTCATGAAATTATAAATTATCCCATGTTTATTATTCTAGAAAATAAATAACTTATGAGACAAGTCAGACTCAAGGTAAGAGAAATCTTAACTGAATCTCCATTCATTGATTTAAATATCCATGTCATTGGTTTTGTTTTTCTGAAAATATGTGTGAAATAATTATTCTTGTTCTACAATAAATATCCACTTATATTTTGTGTTTCTATATTTTTGACTCATAATTATTTTATTGATTTATCCATTATATAAGGATACAATCATTATAAGGGTCTTTGTCTAAATCTCTATTCATTGATGAATAATTTGATATTATACAAATCTATATTTTATATGGTGTATGATACAATCCATTAAATTTTAATTTCATTCAATAGTTTTCAAAAGGAATATTTTTCAAAGAATCATTTTACTAACGAAAAAAACGAATTTTTTTTAACGTATGTGGTGATAGTGACTTTTTGGACCACCGTAACCATTATTTGATATTTACATTACTCAGTTAGAAATAATGTTTTTAAAAGGAAAATAAATACCTTATACCATTTTCATGTATTGTGGTATTGAAAATGGTTTTTATAAAGGACTTATTATTACAATATATTGAAATTTTCCCTTGTGGTTGCAATGTAGAAATGTAATTTTTCCATTATCTTGATTTATGTGTTATGATTATTTGATGGTTAATTATAATTATATAGGTAAATGGGTGGTTTTGTGTTATACCAAGGGCAGGTGAGCTCATGATAGCTCTCTAATACATTGGATAATGACACAGAGGTAAATCTAAAGGTTTCACCTATGATATGTAGGGACTATACTATGATGGGTATTTAAGGTGTAACCATGAAGGTTACACCTTATGTAGCTACAAAAGCTACATTTTGTGATTGTTATGGATTTAATATGATACCATTAAGATTTATGATTTAAAATAATTTTTCAGGAATCATATGATTATGTGGGGTATGATAAAATTTTTAGGTTTTATGGGTGAAAAGTATGGTATTCCAAAAATATTTTCATAAGATTATAATATTCTTGGATTAATGGTTTTATTCCTCATTTTTTAGTCCATACTGCAATTTTTGTGCTCATACCATGTTTTTTAATTATTTTCTAAATGGTATAAGTATTGGTAATAGAATAGAATAAGTCAATTAAATTTTCTTAGGAAAATAAATCATTTTTGTTTTAAAAAATATTTATATTGTGGAATAAATTGATATTGTTTTTATGTAATAATTATGGCCTAATTATCTAAAAATATAAACCTAAATGATCCTAACTGTGAATTCATGACATAACTCATGATTATGTAATGTTTAAGTCTTGGGCATTGACTAAACCAACCTCCAATACCAACAATATGTCCTCTGTCATAAACATTACATAATATTATTATAAGTGATTAATTTGACATTATTCCACATTGAGGATATTTTTAGGATTATAGTTTTGAAGAATTTGGACATATCTATTTAAAAATATCTCAAATATAAGGAAACTAGATACCACTACAACAATATCCATTTAATAAAAAATATAAAAACTGTGAAATTAAACATTATTTCATTTTCTTTGTAAAAAAATTCTTGAATTCATTCTTTCTTTTACTTATCCTTATACCATGTGAACAAATTTTAAAAATGAGGTATGATCACAAAAGTAATAATAAGGTAGATAAAATATAGACTGAAAACATTACTCCCTAAATATTTATTTACCCAAGAAATCATAAGAATCACGAAAAAAATAATTTTAATCATAAATAATAAATGTAAATTGAGGAATCCATATCATCCTTACATTATAGATTTCATAAAAAAATCGGGAGTAAACTTCATGGTTGCATTTGGAATACCCATCACAATATATTCCCTAAATTTAAAAAGAGAAACCATAACATTTACCTATTTCTCATTGCCTGATTTATTAGAGAGAAATCACGGGCTCACCCAACCCAATATTATCATAGAACAAACCATATACAAAAGCAAAAACTGAGATCTATAACATATTAATATCTCATAAACCATGCATAAAATAAAAAACACCATTTCAATATTCCAATAATAATATATCATTTAATGATATGGATATAATAAATTCATTTAAAAAAAATCAATACCAAAATACCCTAAAAGGAATATCGTATTTACTTTTCTTTTAAAAAAGTTACGGATTGTTGAGGAATCCAAATATGAAATAATTGTTGTGGTGGTGAGGAAATCATTGTCACCACATAAGATAAAAAAAAATTTCTTTTTCATTTAGTAATATTATTCATATAAAAAGATTCATTTTGGAAACTGTTGAATGAATTAAAAATTCAAATGAATTTAATATACACCATATAAAAGAAGATTGTATTTATTATCAAAATATGCCTTAATGAAATGAGTTTTAGACAAAGTCCCTTATAAATATCATATCATATATCAAGATAAAATCAATGGAAATGTTATCTTTAAAGAATAAAAATACACTCAATATATGTGGATATTTATATTAACATAATGATAGGACATTCACCCATATTCTTGGAAAAAAACCAATTACATTTATATTTAACTCAACGAATTCAAATTGAGTTAATAATTCCCTTACCTTGAGTCCGACTCATCACGTACAATCATTATTTTCATGAATAATATAATTAGGTTAATATCTACTATATTGAATACATATTTATGGTTTATTATTTCTTTCATATCAATTATTAACATATATAATTATTTAAGTTCATATTGGATGTTTTGTCGATATTATGTAGTTGAGTCGAAAATAAAAAAGGATTTGATGTCACTAGTCCATGTGGTCATAATTCCATTATATATATAATTGTATTCATGAAATAATCATCTCATTTATAAGATAATCATACAATTTAAATCAAAAAATTAATTATGGTAATGAAAAATGAAAAATTATATATTCATAGAGATGGTAGGCTATGCGTACACATGGGTAACATTTTCTATTTTTCCCTGTTCATTATGTAAATAAAGTAAATATTATTTTATATTTCTCAAATTATCGTAACATAATGAATATAATTATAATCATTTAATCATACTTATATCTGTATTTATAACAAATTTTTAATAGTTATCATGTAAAATGAATCTCATCACGTCGTGGAGACGATTAGCCATACATACCAATGAGTGACAATAAAATTCAATTTAATGGTTAAATGGAATCAATTGGATGGTATACTAATAATAAAGAATAATTATAAATTCATATTAATTATTTATATCCTTCACACTCTACTTTATATCCAATGAAATGATGTATAGATGAAAAAACGTTTTTACCACGACGAGGATACGGTAAGCCGCACTTACGCTTTTATAGTGATATTTCATCCTAGGATGGGTAAAAGGATGAATATTGTGGTACCGTAACCATAAAATCATTTCAACATATATTATATAGTATATTTATTATATTATTATTGAAAAACATAAGAAAATGATGTAGAAGAAGAAATGAAACATAAACTCTTAAAAAAGGGATACCTCTTCCTCAGTTGATCACCTTTTAAGAATACCCTAACACCTCTAAGAAGGGATTTATGCCTAAAATAATGCCTCAAGAATGGGTATAGGGATTATAGGAAGAGTTTTTTAGACTTATTCCTATCTAATATGCTTTTTATATGTGATTATTAACAATTATATGGTCCCTTTTCATAGGAGATGGGAGGGGCACATTGGTAAAATTTAAATTATTAAATTAATATAAATTAATTTTTAATTTAAAATTACTAAAACATGACATATTTCTAAAATAATATGATCATAATTTGATATAATCTAATCCAATAATTTTTATACAAATGTTGATTTTATATTAAACCTTTTCTTTTTGGTTTACACTTAATTATTCTCTTTTAACATTAATTGTGGAAAACAACATTTAATTTATTAAGAGGATATTAATTTTAGATATATGGGTTCAATTTACTATATATTTATACATTATGATCTTTTAGACTTTATAATATCCACTTTTTAATTTATAAAATATCTTTAGGATTTTGAATTAATTTAATAAATAATTATTTTTATAGACTATCAGTAATGTCAATTTTTACACTATTCAATTTATTGAATTTGAATAAACTATATCATAGAGAAAACATCAAACCAAACAATTTAATAGTATTGTAACATGTCATATTCACATATAAAAAATTTTTATCAAATTAATTAGTTTATATAATATTTATTCTAACATTTATAATATCATTCCTTTCATATTTCTCTTCACAAAATAATTATTATATCATTGTTACGTCTATATTTATGATAAGTATTTAATCTAAAAAAATTATAAAAACATTCAAATGATTTAGATAATATCATTATATTTATAGAGAATATTTTTTATGTATTTTCATCATGTTTGTCAATACATTAAAATTATTATACTTATAAAAGATAAGAGAGTGACATGGTGTCCCTTTCTTTTGTTTTAATAATAATTTTATTACATTCATCGGAAAAGTACATTATAAGAATTTATAGTTATCATCAGTTGTTAAGTATCAACTTGAATTCATAAAATATTATTTTATCTGGTGTTTGGGTTATTTTTTTGTCCTTATCTTATTGTTTGTTACTCTAATTTACCCAATTTTCGTTTAATTGTGGGTAATAAAATTTGACATAGTTACTATTCATAATATCCAAAAAAATAAAAGTATCATATTAACATAATTTTTTACCACTAATAAAAAATATGGAATAAATTTTAAAACATTTAAAACATAGAAGGTACATTAATTAATTTATTATTAATCACCATTGTCAAAATGAAAAAATAGTGCTTTTAAAAAACCATCAAAATATTGACATTTATTTATATAAAATTTCAATCTAAATTTACTTCAAATTACCAAAATTGGATTAAAATATAAAAAAATAATATAATTATACATTAAAACCAGTTAAAAGGATAACCATACTATATAAATTAATCAAAAAAAATGTAGTTTAAAATTAAAATGCAGTATTTACATAATTCATGAACAAATGATTATTATCATAAAAATAAAAAAAATTAACCCAATATAAATTTTTATTTCCCAATTATAAATAAGATTAAAAAATTTATCAAATATAAAATATAAAAGTGATAAAAAGTAGATATTATAAATATTCTCCATCAAAAGGTGGTAAAACAACATTTTAAGAAAAAATACTCATTTTTTCTATAAAATTGAATTTGTTATTATATAATGTCTAGAAAACACATAATAGAAATTTTTTCATTGTATTGCGTTAATATTTCATTAATATATTCTAATTAAGTGTTATTTTATTATATTATAAGCATCAATAATCTCATTCAAAACGTTTTTCATAAAAAAATATACATTATATTCAATTTGTTTTTAGTTTCATTTCATGTTAATTGGGTAACAAATGAATAATTTTACAAACATGTGTATAACATATTTTCATAATTTTTTTGGCACTGTGCATTTAATCTATTTTAAAGGCTATGTGATAACTTCCACCTTATATAGCAACATTTACTTGTTAGATTAAACTCAATGTGGAATTCCATGCACGCTATCGAAAATTATGTCCCATTTTAAAAAACTAATTTCTATTTCATAAATATTAATAGATATGAAAAATTATTATTCTATAATTACATGGGATTTTACATAAGATATATTGAAGGTTCCAATATGTAATGAGTAAACCTGTAATGATATTTAATTATGAAGTTACAAGGTAATAACCAAGGCAACATAAACCTAATGTGTCTCTAACTCAGTAATAGTTGTAGCCTCGATAAGATTAAGAGAGTTATAATTGTAGAATACTTCATGGTATCCCATAATAATATGCCTACCCATTCCACGTTTATCATCCAAGGTAAAATCTGACTATGAAATGACTAGGCCTTGTGGGATTTAACCATGGCACATACTTTTCAATGCTGGATCCATGTATTATATCCAAGGAATCCTTTAATACTATATGATAGAACATATGGTGTCATACCAATCATACAAGTAATTAATATATAAATTCCTTTGGATCAAGTCTTGCCTATTATTATTGTGAATAGAACAAGTTACATGCATCCCTTTAATCAATTCATAATTAATCAATAAGTATATTTGGTGCTTTTCTTGCCTTTAATTAGTGAGAGAGATCCATGTAGCATGAATCCATTCATTTAATCCATTTAATCATTATAAATAATCCAGGTTCAATATCATGACATCTATTAATGTTTTAAGAGATTCAACAGACACAAAACATATTAATCATTGGTAATTAAGTTCACCTCATATACTTTTTTTACTTTCCAATTTCAATTTGACATTTAATTATCAAACAAAAGCACATACTTCAGGATGGTCTAGTTGAAGTACATGGTAAATTCCATTCACCATTACATGATTCAAAAATAATTTATTATAACGAGGCTTATGATTATTGTTTTCAAGATCGATCACACTCTAATGATGCCTCCAAACTATCAAAACACTAAAAACTCAACTACCGCATTTCACCCTAAATGGGTTATTTGATGTTCTAGGAATAACCAACAAAAATTAATCACATAAATGGAAATATAATAATCATACTATTTTAATCATTCTAATCTGGAAATATAAATTCTATTAATTTCACCTCATGAAATAGGTAGGACCTAAATGATAATTCCAAAATCAATGAACTCAAGTCATGAGTTATAGTCCACTAACCATAGGTTTGTATGAATCTCCTCCTTATGTACCAACCCTGATTTGACATGGATCATATAAGATATAAGAAAAGATGATAATTTTCGCACCTCAGTTACTAGGTCGAGGGGAGAGATGTAGAATGTATCAAAATGACTTGAGTAGTTATCGTTTCACATCTAATGTGATGAAGTGAACCTCGAACAGATCTCTAATTAAAGAGATATATTGATCCCATAATTATTCCTTAAAAAAGATAAAAAAATTATAGAAATGGATTATAATACTTCTAGAAATTTTATTAGGTTGGATGGTTAAATTAAAAATATCACAATGGTTAAAGGTGTAATATTACCAAATATTTATCGTGTTCATGATTTGTCTGCACGATTTGAAGAATCGCACACCAGCAATGCATGGGTACCTGGAGAAGAGGAGGAAAAACATTGGTAGGCCACACTTTTAATGAAACTATGAACCAAACTTACGTGATGGATCTTCCCCAAATAAATACCATTTACATCATTAGATCTAACTGTGTTCCGTATTTTGCATTGTTTACTGTAATCGTGGGACATAGCCATTCTTCCCCAAAATGGGTTCTAGGCTCCAAAATCCCCATAAACCCTTGGAATATTTCTAAATCATTATTATTAAATATTAGGTCCAAAAATAAATAATTATACCAAAATTAAAACGATCCATACCTGAGTGAATAACCGATTTCTACAATCTAGGGAAATTTTATATGGATGACTCTTTTCTCGAGCATCTATATTTGAATCTTTCACATAAAAAATACCCATATGAGAACTAAATAGACACTAATTCCTATTTGAACCATGATATATATTGTTCCTCATCGATGTTTAATCCCTACATTACCATCAATAAATTATTATATCAAGTTTTTTGAATTGGTCCTAAAACAGGACCTTAATCATTTCGAAGAGAACTATATGTGTTTTGATTCCAAATTTAATAGGATATATTAAACCCCTCATGGAGTTCCTATCCAATATCCAAGACACCAACCACCATCCAATATGAAAATAAACTCCATAGTGTCAAAATATGGCCATAACCCACAACATCATAATTAAATAACAGAGCGATAAAGTGACGATGATATGCACACAATTTTTCAATCTATACATGTTTATAATCAAGTCATTGACAAAGGGGTAACCGGTCCCATATTGTTTATAAGAATGATTTGAAAAATATATCATAAATCTATAAGATAGTTTTATAGTTTGAAAAAATACCCTATAAAAGGGCAGGATGAGCTCGACCTCCTATCATCTCCACCAATGTGAGTTTATATGCATCGTTTGGCATGAAACCCCAAAGGACCACCTACCTTTGGAAAATATTCATGTACTCAGTTATAGATGTGAGAAACATTGATAGATTCATGTGAGGATTAGAAAATTAGAAATCAATTATTATTTATTGAGAAAGGAATAAAATTTCCCACATTCATTCTAACCATCAGGCCTAATCCCATCCGAATCTTTCCCAGTTAAATAATGATAAAAACAATTAGGGAAATTAACCAAACTAATGACTATAACTAACATATATAAGAATTATATTAAATGTAAATTTTAAGTGATAATAAATTTACATAATGAAATTAATTATGTATGAATAAGTCTCTTGGAAATTAGTTTAATGAATTTTTGTTTATTCATTAGGGAATTACGTTCAATTGAAATCATAATCATTATATAATGTATGGAATCTTCCTAATGAACCCTTAAATTTGGAATATGAATTCCCTTTATTTTTCTTCCTATATATCTATTTTATTCTCATATATTTTAAACCTATACTATATATATGTTCCTAACACATTTATTGGGTTTAATTTACCTTTATTTTTACAATATTACAAGTTTTATTTTTCATTTATATATTACCACTTGATTGTATTATCTATATAAGAAAACATTTTAGTTTCTTATTTCAGAAATATTACCTCCTCATTAAATTTCTTAGCCCTTAATAGATTTTTATAACAGTAAATATTTTATAGTGAGCCCTATCGGAGAAATTATGGTATGAAAGGAAATAATTATCTCTTTCTATACACAAATTTTAATTTTCAAACTTCTAAAAATATCCCAAATTCGGTGAGTATTTACTCATACTTATTCTTGGTTTTTACCATTTTTTACCCATCATTGGAACTAGATATTTAAATTAATATTTTGATTTCATAATATATTAACATCTAAAATGATTTAGTCATATCTTCTATGATTCATTTTAAAATAGGATTCAGTTATTCTTTGTCAATGGATCATGAAACTAACTGATTTTTAATTGGTTTTATCATGATTATGATTTATGTATGGTTTCTTATAATAATTTATAATATTTATGAATTCATATATTAAGATTTAATTTTATTGATTTTCATGACAATAATTATATAGAAGAATTATTAATTATTCAATTGTTTCATATAAAGTGGTTCCTTGTAGGATGTCGATGTTGTTATCCAAATCATGATATGCATTGTGACATGAGGAATAATAATGAAATTACCATCAATTGCTTTGGGTAATTTTTTAATCTCATGATAAAAAATTTATAAGAAGTTTTTTTTCACCTAAGCATAAAAGGTTTTATAATGAGTGGGCCTATATTTATATTTCTCTGATGATTTTTTAATTTTTATATCTCATGGAATTCAATGCAGTGTTCATGGGTGGTTATCCTATGAACAAAATGATATTTCAATAGTGTTCCAGGAATCATATATTCCTCTAACAAATATAGAATATAGTTTTATCTCATAAGGTATTATTTATGTGATCGTAATATGAACCTAATCCACTATGGGAATTTTTTCACAATATTATGATAGTCTTAGGTGTAAGACTTGATATGTTCTTATAATGTCATCATTATGTTGATCACACTTGTTTATGATTCCATGAACATAAGATATTATTTCTTTATGAAATTTTTCCATGATTACAATCATTATATTTTTAAAATATATTATTATGCCTCCTATCACATATTTTATCCCTTTCTATATTGTTTATTCACTTACAAGTATTTCTATTACAGCCTATAATTATGTACTTTTACTTAGAGTATCCAATGCCATTTTATAATTTTTATTGGTGTTATGAGAACTATCTGGGGATTCATGTAAAGATGATGTAATATACATCAATAATGATATAATTATGTTTCTAATCTTATAATACCCATGAAATATCTATCCATAGATTGTATATTTTGGTAAATTATCTTATAAATCGTGAAATTAGTGGATTTTGGGTTGTTATAAGATAGATATATCTCATGAGATTACATCTCAAATCATCCCTATATTAAGAATATGATAATATATTCTAATCATAAAAAATTGAGATGAAGGGATTTATAATAGGGTTGAAATATTATATTTATGATTTAAGTATTCAATTTTCCATAAATACTTATCTTATACATTACAATGAATTAGAAACAATTAGGAACTAAATCTTATATGAATCGGGTCAAATTGACAAAAATTTATTCACTAAAAAGAAACACTACAGCAGAAGTACATGAAACTGTGTATTATGTGTTGATAATCCCACACAATCATCACACACTAAAATTTTACCATCAGATGGTCACAATGGTGGAAATAGATCTCTTGGAGTAGAAACAACCTATTGCATTATACCCAAATAAGAAATAAAATGGATTGATAATATCGACCTCTCCAATATACAGATACTACAAACATTTTAATCCAAATTATGTAGACATTCAACAATGTATCTAAAAGTATATAATATAAAGCAAGGAACCCAAAATGGTTTTACATGATTTTAATTTTGTTCAAAATCTATTGGAGAAGAATATATTTTCAGTATATATTATGTAAAAAATATTAGAATCTATTATGACAAGACATCCATGTACATCACTAACACAATTAAATCTATGAAACAATTTTAATTCTGAACCATTTCTTAAAAATAATGGCCCCACCCAATTATTTGGTAACAATGATTTCTTACATTACACAGTGTCTTTATATTCCAATATTCAACTGATGACACTATAAATATTTCCCCATTATGACTACCTATCATTATTTGTAAAATAATGTTCCCTAAACCGTACCCTTTAACAAAAAATTCCATGAAAATAAGCAGTCATCCACAAATAATATTCCTGTTATACAATTGTGATACTTTTTTTAAATCTATGGATTTGGGCACTACTTAGGTGTCCATCATAAAAATAACATCATCCAATATCATTAGTGAAATAATACTCAAGTCTTATGCCACTATTATAACAATTTTAAAGAGTTATCTAGAGTATTTCATTTTTATTAACATTATCACACACTAGAAGAGTATTAATATTCCCAAAATCTATAACATGAAGATTGATTTAACGTTTCTTTGAAATCCACCAATTCTTTGGAAAACACCCTCCCCTATACATTCATTATAGATTTAATTATTTCTTCTTCATTATATTCATATATGTCTACCAAATTTATCACATTACCATAACTCCCGAAGATCAAAATCAAGGAGAATATATCCAATGGGTTTTTCTTCAACCTAACCTTCATAAAAAGATAACATCATATTCCTGAAAAATATATTTTAAAGGTACAACATATTGTTGTTATTAATACTCACATGGGAAATCATATTTTTCAAATTAATTACACTATACCTATCATTGTATTGAAATAATCATTCTAGATAGCTTCCAAACTCCTAAATAAGATAAATTTACAAAATAATAACCTTTCTTCATATTCTATTTCTACTTACATGAATATAATTTGGGACATTTAAATAACCAATTTCAACATAGGCATCTAACTATATATATTTACATAAAAAATAAAAAAAAATAAACTATGTTATTATTTTCTATTAATCAGAGTCTCCCAGAATGTCTCCATAAATATAGTCAACCAATGAATCATATTATATCAAAAAAATTGAAATAAGATTCTTCCCATTAGTATATCTAAATATACATTTCAAAAATTCCCAATGATGTTTCCACAAATTTTACATGAACTAACTAGCCTCTAGCTTTGTGTAAGGAATATCTGGTTGTGTCCACCCAATGGAATTCATGATACCTCACCGAACTGATTCATAATGTATTAATTCCATGTGATTTTATAAACATTTAATCAAGTTTCATGTTTCTTATATAGATTCATGTGTTCTATAGGAAATGTTTAAACACCATTACATCTAGTCAACATAATTTTTTATATGATCTTCTCTGAATACTAATTTCTAGATAAAACCACAAATGTAGTCATCTTATCTCAGATGATAATATTTTCTAATATTTGTTTACATCACCATGATGATTGATTTAAAATATTCTTGTACTTAATTTCTTTTTCTTCTGAATTAATCATCCATATAGAAATACAAGAAATAAATTTTCGAGGTAAAATAACAGAAAAGTCAAAATCCCCAATGTTGATAACTATTTGTTAAAAAAATGATTATAGTTATTCCATTTGAAATCAATATCCTATATAAATGTGTTTAACCTTTCTTTCCCCTACCTTATCACCAATTTTAACCCAGAATTATTTTTTTTGGGTTGATACACAAATCCATGATACTATTAGTCCCTGAAAATACTTTATTGAATCATATTGATTTTTTATTCATAATTTCTATGACCCAATTTCATCTTCACATTGATATTTTTCATATTAAAACCTCTAAAAGAAATGTTATCGAGCAATAATAATATACTAGTTTTTTCAACTATTGAAGATATGATTTATAAAATTTTCAATTCGTCATTTTTGGAGAACACATGACCATAATCATTTTCTTATACATCTTATTTTCATTATCATCATAATACTATAAAAAAAGAATTTCTTTTATGTTCCGACATTTTGGGGGATAATTTTGTAAACTCCCATATGTTATTCACAAATAGTAACCCCAAATCATCCTTTACAGCCAAATATAATTAATCATAACAACTAAGTGGCTCCCCTCCTACTATTATTTTTGGTTCTGTAAAAATTGTTAAAAGTAAAAAATATAATTCTTATTGATAACATTCTATATTTTTCTTGACACATGTATTTCTTTTAATTTATATTTATAGTTCTACACATTCTAGAACAAAACCCCTTTAAATTTACTACTTTAATAAACTAGACCAATCCTCACAGATTCTCAAATTTATTAGTATATTTTCTATTATTCTCATCATTGAACCATCTATATTAACCATGAAAAAATCATCTAAAACTTGTGAATGTTATATAAAATAATATCCAAATAATATTTATGGGCTTTTTGAACATATTGTTCCCCCATTGAAATTATCTTTAAATAGAGTTCATTATTTACCATAAATTCTTTTAAATTCATTTTACTTCCTTTCTATGGGAATTTGTGTCTAAAGAGAAAAAACAAAAATCTAAGGGATTATTTTTTTCTCTTTATCCCAAAGTTTAAATATTATATTTATCCTCTATAAAATATACAGAAACATGTGAGAGATTATTTTTCTAGATTATCCAAGTCTTTTAATACCAAATGGTAATATGAGAAACAGAAGATGTCATTAGGTGTGTTAAATTTTAATATATCCTATTCAATGATCACCCATGATATCTAATCACATTTGTCCATGGGGATTAGATTGATTAAGATAGTGTTAGTACCAACTTCTTCTGAATAAAATTCCTTGGGCATCCATAAATCCAATGTTAGTGTATACAATAATTCTATTAATTTCCTATTAATGTATCTTTCTATACAATTTAAATAAGGATTACTATGTATAATTTTCTATTTACTAGTTCCCATATTTGTAAATAGTGTTTTGTAAGAAATGATGATGTACTCAGCTATGTCGGATGATCTCAAAAAATACAACAGACAGAATGTTTCACTATCATCCCTAGAATTTTATTGAATAAACTAAAAAAATATGATTTATAGATAAAAAGGAATACCCAGAATCTCCACATGGATTCAATAATTAATTTTGAAACGTATTATGAACATCCATGATATATAATTAGGGATGGACCTCATACATCTATATAAACCAGCTCTAGCTTCTTCCTTTTCAATGTCCATCTACTTAATGGCAATGTTACCTAATAATTCATAAAAATTAATCATTTATAATAACTATTTAATTATAAATGATTCATCATTATAATATATTTTTATTTGAGAAAATTTACCACTATGTTATTGAGGATCATAAGTTAAGTGTTTTACAAATTGGTATATCTAGATGTTGAAAATACAAAATATCTAGCTCCCATATCCCATTCATAATTATATAACATTCCAAACATGAAAAATATCTATATGATCAATAAGAATTTTTTTATATTTTACACAATACTAAGTACTTATCTTCCATATCCATTTTGGTTGAATTGTCTTTTTAAATTAATTTATTTTCAATGATTGAGAATATATCTAGCTATTTTGAACTAAGCAACACAATAAATCTTTAAAAAATTATCTTATCCCTTCTCTAATATGTTAAGTGAATCATCCTCCACAATGTATAAACTCATGAGTCCTAAAATAAAATAATTCATTATACATTCCTTCTAACCAGTGTAGTGGAATAGTGAACTGGAATCCATGATCCATTATTCTAGTATAATATTATCACTCTTGTGTATATTTTTACTACTATCAAATGTTGGGTCCTTAGACATTAATTATTTTTTCATTGATATTTTATTTTGTGAGAACACACTTCTACTAAGATTTATTTTATTAACAGATGATATATAGTACCCCCTCCAATTTTCTCACTAAAAATCAATTTATAGATACACTTAATGAGTCAATATGTTTTCCAAAGGATTTTATTACTATTTCCTTCACTATATCATATTAATATGGTAATTAGTATAACAATAATATGGTGTAGAAATCATCAACGAAAGACCCATTCATATACTAGAGTTGAATTTTAATAATGTTTATATTATTCACATAGCTAGAATTAAACCCACTTAAAATATCCTCATACTGATAAACTATCACATTAATAATGCATTATTTTTTATTTTTGTATTATTATATAAATATTCCCAAAAAAAGAATAAAAATTACCATGGTATTGTCACATATATGATGAATGAAACATTTTGTGCCAACTAAACAGTCACTATATCTAAATCCTTCTTTCCAGCTCAACAGATTCTCTATTCTCTATCATCTCAAACTTTATATTTATCTGAAATTATTCTATATCATCTTAGATGACTTAATACACTACATGAATCATCTATATGTTTAAATACATACCAGAAAAAATTTCAATCGAATCATTTCTATATTTTGATTCCATAGCCTTTGGATATAATGAATCCAAATAAACCATAAGACATCCTTTAAAGTATAAATGATACATGAATTGATTTTTAGTATTTCATTGATCATCTAATTAAAGTAGATAATTTTATATTTTATTTTTTCATACTCTTAGTCAATGATTTTTCACTAAAATTTATTTACTAAAAAAAATAATATATTTGGATGAAGACACTCATAATATTAATTTAAAAAAACTAGGATGAAAATTCATTCACCCTAATTACCTTATTGATGTAAAAAACATTATCACATTTAATCCAAAATACATTATCATTTAACTTTAATTATGAAATAAAAAGATCATGTAATGGAAAAAAAATTATGTGGATTTGAAATCCATCTTATATTTAGAGGGTGAAGTATTAGTTTTTATTATTTCAAAAGAAGAAAATATTTAAATATCTTATGACTGTGAACAATTTGGTTAACTAACACAAATAAATCCATATAATTTTAGAAAATATGTCCCAGTAAATAAAAATAGTGGGTCTTACCCAGTTACCAGGTAGAACCAATATCTTACATTCTCGAGAATCCATAAATCTCATAGTGAAAATTGGGAATCTATATAGTATTCTTTTATTAGAATACCTATAAAATGTATAATAATAATTTTTAATGTATCTTACCCTCATCCGTGAATGTACATTACAATAATTATTCACACATAAAAACATTACCCACAGTGTTACTATAACTCATACTAAACTACATGTTATAGGACCTCTAGTAGATCATCTATCAGAAAGCCTCCATCTTTAGAAAACATCACCACCCATATCTAAGTATTATAGATGGCTTTATGATATGGTGGGAGGGTTACCCAAAGTATATTTTTCTGTTAACTTAATCTAATACATGTACAGTCTTCATAATTCCAATTTTAAAAAAAACCTCGATAATTATATACTAGGAATAATGAAAACCATTAAATGTTCATAAAATATAATGGTACAAAAAATAGAATAGATTAATATTTTTTCCATGTGAAAATATCTATGATCATCAGAACCAATGAGTTTTAATCTTATTTAAAATACATGATGAAGAGATAAATCATGTTGGAGAATCAAAATTCTAAACTATTAGAAATACATTTCTTCCCAAAGAATATAAAATAAAATGAAATTAGATAATTTATTTCTATATTGTTTATTTGAATATATATTATATAGATGATAAAAATATTCATTATAATTTATTGAATGGAATTTAAAAAAAATTTAATTATAACATACTATTTATAATGGGAAAAAATTTGATTAAAAATAAAATGTTTTTTATTTAGAAATTGTTTGTTTTTTTAAAATTTATACAATTATAGAATTATATCAATAAAATATACTAATACAATTATATGAATGATTAGTAAAATAAATTAATAAAATCTAAGATATAATAAAGTAAATATATAGAAATATTAATTTTATTATTCATCAATAAGCAAAATGTCTATTTTTAATACATTTTTATTATATATTATTTATTATTATAGAATTTTCTCACATTCTGAGTCTGAATTATACTAAAATATAATGTTTATATATATATATATATGAATCTTTTACTAAATTAATTAAATAGTAATATATTATTTAGTAATATTGATAAAATTATTTAATATAAACATCGACTATTTTTCAATGTTTTATTTTTCATAATAATATTTAATTATATTTTTATAAGTTAAAATTATCACGAGTAATGATCTATTTTAAATTAATTTATTTTTTATATATAGAAAAAAATTTATTTTACATCCTTCAATGATTATTACATAGTAATGAATAATAATGAATTTTTTTATTCTTGAAAAACATTTTACCAATAACAATATTTATATAGTACCGATTTGTAAATCAAAAACTAGTTTTTTTCTCTTAAGTAAATAAATCAAATATAATGGAATAAAATTTTCAATCACAAATTTCCTAACTAGATATTAAGATCAATTGGTTATTTGGGAATAAATAATATTTTCTAAGAAAAATTTTACATTACCACAGTAATATTAAGATGAGATGATAGTTTTTATCTAAGGAGTAAGGAAATAGATTATAATATAAAATTTATTATTAATTAAAGTGTAGGAAATTATATAACTATAATTATCTTATCTAAAATATTTTCCAACATTTAATTCATATACAATGGGAAATTACATACGTTATTCATTAATGAATTATTTTCTTTGAAAAAGCTATGCTATATCACCTATAAAATGACCCCTCTTCTAAAAACCTCAAATGTCACTATACTTCAGTTTCAAACTGAAATCGTACACAAATACTCAATATCTACTATAAAATGACCCCTCTTATTTGGGTGTGTTTTTTCACATATATAAATGATGTTATAACATTTACATCTTAAATAAAAAAACATAATTTTTTCTAATATGGTTTAACAATAATTTATTTGAAATTTTTTTAATTATAAAGTGGTAAAATTATGAAATACTTTCTCCAACAAATTTCACTATTTTTTAACATTAATAGTATCTAAAAATGTTATTTTTATGTATTCTAGGTAAACTATCATATTTATGCCCTGAAAAATAATGAGCCACAAAAAATATCTCAGTCACATATCATAAATCATTAGTAAAATTAACAGTTTATTAACCCATGACCATGGAGATAACATCAAAAATGTCAAACTGAATAATTCATGAAAAAGAGTCAATAATATAATATTAATTTTAATAGAAAATTTATATATTTGGGTAACAAATAAATTATAAAAAATGTTTTTAAGTACACTAAATTGGATATTTGTATTATATGTATGAATAATTTACTTTAATTTGTTAGGAAATAAGATATAGGTAGTCTGACCAATTGGATGTTTGAAGTATGGGTTTATTTTTCAAAATAACATTGAAATTTGGATTCTTTATGAAAAATTACAGATGAGATAAATTATGTATTATTTATTTTTAAAAATAAATCTATATTATTATCACATATTATTTTATTAGGTTTTCATCTCTAATAATATTTTCTCATCTCAATGGTTCATAACTCAATTGGAGGGATTTCTATAAGTAGAGACTAATTTGACTCATCTTTTCAGTCAGGAATATTTCTCTCCCATAATAGTATACATTATCTTGATTTATGTGTTAACATCCAGATAATTTTATAATATGTTGTGTTTAAATTCAATTTACAAGGTTATTCATTATAAAATTTTAAAAACATCACTTTTTAACATTTTTATGGATTATTTTCTATGCAAATTTCCCTCTTTTAATCAATTATGAAAGTAATATATTTTTAATTTTTTTTCATATTAAATTTATGCCAAATATTTAATCATTTTAATTAAAAAAATTAGTGTGAAAATATTCTTATTGTTAAATAATTAATTTTCATTCTTATTTATTTATAAATTGAATACTTTTAAAATTAATGATAATCAAAATTAATAGGGTGCTTCATCTTTGTTCCCAATATAATTTTTAATGATCTTATAAAGTGATTTTCATAATTTTTAATTACATTTAACATTTATTACGATTCACTAGTGATTATATATAATGATACTATTAATGGTAAAATGTTAGGAATGTCAGCAAGTTGCCATACCAAAGCATTTTTATACCCCATCTAAAGTTTGATTAGTTGAAATTCATGCTCAGGATGGAGTAAAATAGAAATGATGATGGGCTACTTGTTTCCATTCTGATGATATGATTATTTTAAATCTTGAGGTATTTTTTTCAATTCCAATTCTGGTAGATTTTGGATTGAGTGGTGTTTGTGTGAATGTGAGAGGTTACTGATCTCATCTAACCGATCAATGGTATCATCCTCAGATGAGTAATAAGCTATTATAAGATTATCAGTGTCATCGATTGTCATTTTATCAGCATTGTTCAACAAATCATCAATCAATAAACATGCATGACAGTTTTCTAAACCATTACAAGAATCAATGCATGATTCATTACCTAGAATTTTCATCAATAAAGAAAACTCATAAAGGGGATTAGGGGAATGATAAGAAGTGTTTTTAGGGGAATGGAGTACATCAATTGAATTTACTGAGAGAGAGGAATGTTCTTCTGAGGGGTGCCTTATGGCATCAAGGATGTTGAAATGGACTATGTCACTACCAAATTCCATAGATAATGTACCATTATGGAAATTAATTATTGTTTTGGATGATTTCAGGAAATTTCTCCCCAATATAATTGGGCAATGTACATTCATTCTATCATCCTCCATGTTAAGCAAATAACAGTCAAAATGAAAAATAAAATTTTGAACCCTCACAATTATATCCTCTAAAAACCATAGGGTTGTACGGTACTCCGGTTAACTAGTTGAACAATAATTCCAGTGGGATTTAGTTCACCAACCTATAATTTGTATTAAATAGAGTGAGGAATCACATTTATAGAATCACCTAAATCAATCATAGCATTAGAAAAATAATACTCCCCTATGGTGCACAGAATTGAAAATGTTCCTGGAATACTACACATGATGGGAAGTGATGGCTCTATTAATGCTGAAACATTCCTCCCCAAGCTCACCTTCTCATATCCATGAGGTCACATTCGATGTGTACACATATACTTTAGAAAACTGGCATACCATAGAATTTTCTTCACAACATCAATCAATGGGATGTTCACCTGCACTTTCATGGAAATTTCAAATATTTATTCATCATGTTTAGTTTCCTTTTTTTTCTTGGTTGGGTGGCCCTTTGATGAAATTGTAGTGGAATGGTTGGGCTAAGAGACACATCAATATAAACCCTATTTCCTTTGGAAAGGCTTTTCTATGGACAATGATCTTTAACATTGGTAACATTTTTAATGGTTGGGATAGAGGTTTCCTTATGAGGGTATGACTCCAATAGAGGATTCATTTTAACTATTAATTGTTTTCCACTCCTAACGGTTATAGAACTAATATTTCCTTTATCCCTTGTGTTAACATATTGTTGAGAGTGAATTTTACCTGACCCATGACTTTTAATTTCACCCACTATGTCAGCTAGTTGGCCTAATTGGGTTTTTAGGTCTTGTATGGCTTCATGGGTAGTTTTTTTTGGAATTGAACAGTGGTGAGAGTCATTTGTTTCATAATCTCATCTAGGCATGGCTTAGGTTTTGGAGGGGTTGGTTAGAAAGGCCTTTGGGGTGGTTGAGGATTTATGGGTGGTGGTAGTGGATGGCTACCCTAAAATTTTTGGTTCTATGGTTGATGAGGCTGGTTTGAATACCCCTTTCCTATAATCATGGTTTTCTTTCCACCCAGAGTTGGATGGATAGTATGGTTCTTTCCGAAAGGGTTGGTTATAGGGGCTTCCTGGGAATATTGCCTCAAAACTATCAAACATTTCTCTTAATTGGGGGAATTGGTCAAAATAATGGGTTTCAAAAGTGAATATTCCACAATGGATTGTAGGAGTTGATTGAGATTTCCTTTGGGATAGAGAAATTTTTTGTATAAGGGTACTTACCTCCTCAAACATTATGTCGACCTTCTTCTCGAATTCAGTACTTTTCACCTCATGGAATCCTCGAATGGGTACATTAGACCTTGGACCAAATTGTTGAGTGTTTTGAGACATGTTATTAATTATAGTCCTTGAAATAATTGGGGTCTTATCTACCAGTGCACCACCTGTAGCAGCATCAATCCTATTTCTATCAATAGGGATAAAATATTCATAAAAATATTATATTAAAAGTTTGTCACTTATTTGGTGGAGTGGAAAATATAAACATAATAATTTAATTCCTTCCCAAAATTCATTAAGTGTTTCCCCTTGAGATTGTCTTATAACTCATATTTCTTTCCTTATTGTTGTAGTTCGAGGGGCAGGAAAATATTTTTTAAGAAAATGGTCTTTCATTTCTACCCAACCTCTTATTTGTGAATTAACATAGTACAACCAATCTTTTGCAGTGTATTCTATTGAAAATGGGAATGATCAAATATTTACATGTTCCTTATCTACATTATAATGTTTTAATGTTGAAAAATTAGTATTAAATTCTTTTACGTGCTTGTGTGTTTCCTCTCCCTGAAGTCCATGGAATCATGGAAATAGATGAATTAAACCAGATTTTAGTTCAAAATTGTGTGCCTCGCCTTGTAATTGAATGTTTGTGGGATGAATATCAACATCTCGTGAGGTTATTTATTTTAGTGTTATACTGTTTTCAGACATTTTATACAAGTTTATTTCAGTTTTTGTGTCATTTCCAGTAGAAGATGAAGGGTGAGGAAGAGTTTCAGTGTGTGGTTTGTCCTCCTTCAAAGTGTTTTATTGTGTGTCTTGGAATCGTTTATGTAGGGTCCTCTCTGGTTTGGGTTTGATTTGTGCTAAATCCCCTACATTAGAATTTGTCATGCACCAAACCTACACAATAAATATATCATAATAATAAGTGATTGAAAAGGTATACGAGAAAAAAAAATATTCACAAAAATTACAAAAACCATATAAAAACACGCACTAAAAACAAATGCGCTCCCTAACAACGGTGCCAAAATTTTACCGTGATGTCCTGACATGTCAAATTTATTTTGATTTTAAGGTTGATTTATAGTCTAGAGAAGACCCTAGGTTAACTCTTGAGGAGCATTGACAGGTTTTGAGTATGAATTTTTAATAATAATTACTTAAAGAGGGGGAGGTTTTGAAAACAGTTTCATGTAAATTACTTAATTAAAAAGTTAAATAGTTGATAAATAATGAAGGCTTATTAATTATAATGAGATTAGAAGATCATTTAATGTTTACTACAGATCTTTGATAGTTCATTATTCTAAAAATTTATCATTGTCATGTTTAATACTTTGGTTGAGGGTTGTCAGGATCTTTAAACCCCTCTTGCCTCTTCAAATGATGCTTAATGAACCACCCCTTGGAAAAAAACTCATACTTCCAAGATTTGGTTATCAAAAATAGAATAATATGCCTACAAAATAATACATAAATATTATGTATGTTTGAGATAAATAGGATTATTGTGTTTTCGAATCAGAACAACCAAAGATACCCACCTGAGATCTCAACCCAATCGGTGTTGAAATAAGAAGTATTCCACTAAATTATATCAAATCAAATATAATCAAGAATAAGCATGTCAAGAAACAAAATAATTGAAATATTAAACACAGAGATTATACAAAACCAGTATAAGAATATTTTTTGTTACTCCCTCCCATTTTTGTGTAGCTCCCTCGAAATGATCGCCAACGTAATGCTCGCCATTGAGAGGAGGTGGAGATTTGGGTGGAACTACCTCTTCACCTTTGATTCCCCTATGAGGATAAATCCCTATAGAACTCCTTGGATGATGAGAGGACTTATTTTGGTCTCCAATATACCATAGATTTTTGTCCAGGTCGAACTTTTAAATGAGGATCACAAGATTCCATTTTATAGGAAAATGTGTAGGTGGTTTTGAGCACACAGAATTCTTAAAACAACTTGTCACATGTGTTTCGACCTACATAAAGCCTTTTCTCAATACAGAAAAATTAAAAAAGTTGTATCCCTACATCTTTTTTGTCCCCACTGAATGTTTGGAATAATTTGGACACATATATCACGAGATAACGACATATCACAACACACCAATATTGACTTTATGCAGATTTTGGTGTGCGGGAAAGATCATGTCAGTTGGGCCACCAGATGGTCGAATGTGTCTTGGGTTACTCCATATGAAATGTATCCCAATGAAATATGGACCAAACCACAAAATTTCATCCCAATTGGATGCACGGTCTTGTTGAAGGGTTCATATTAATCCACTTGTGTGCTTTGATCCTATGCAGTATGGCCAATTTTTCATGGACATCATCATTGGACCTCCAAATCACCTCCTCCATCAATGGAATCATCAAAACAGTTAACATTTCCCTTTTTAAGAGTGATAAAATCAAAATAAATGATTCAATAATGGAATTATATTTGTTATTATTTTTATAATTTTCAATATATAACAAGTTTAGCATAGTGGTATAAGGGTGAAAATGAAACAGTGAATCGCAGTGCGATCACACCCCAAACCTAAACATTTTCTTCTTAGGAAAAGTCACATATCCAAATAAAATTATTCATTTATATAATCCCAAAATCATTATGATTTTACATTTGAGTAAATTTTAATTCCTTTATGTAATGTGATCAATTCATGAACCACACCAAGGGGTTATTCCTAGTGAAAATAGAAAAAGATGTCTCATAAATCATTTCAAAGTGAAATTCAAATAGATTCCTGATACCAAAATGATAAAAAAATTAAAAATTAAACCATTCCACTAACACTCCATGTGTGTGTGTGAAAACCATTCCATGCTATTATTTCCACTTATTATCCAAAAAATATATGTTATTTTATAATTATTCCGATATAAATTGATTTTCAGAAAACCTTCTCTACATATTTGGCAATCATATGTCATGGCCATCTCACTTATGAATTCCAAAAATTCAAACCATAATCTCCCAAACTATATTTCCCCATTTTTTTTCATTTCATCACTCCCCTAATTTATTATTTTTGTTATTTATATGTTGCATTTGGAATTAATCTCACACTCATCTCTCAACCCTTATTTTATCTCCTAATGACACCTATTGAAATAGTTATTATAAGATGAAAGGCTAAAGAGGCGTAGGTTTTTGACCTTCCCAAGACACAATATTTTTTTGAGGGCGTACAATAGACGGACATTAGGTAAACATGCATAAGCCAATCTGGTACAGTTATGAAACAGATCAAATAAGTAATGAACGTATGAAAATATAATTTAAAGATGAAAAATATTTACCTAACATATATTTAACTTATATTATGTAAGAAAGATTCATAGATCGTGGTTGGGTGCAAAAATTTATGCAGATATTAGTGACACAGTTTTCCCAAAAACTACTTACACAAGGGGCATCAATCATCACAAATGTTTCACAGTGATACAACCATTTATATCACTAACAGAATACCAATTCACTAAAAACACTCCTTACTGTTATGTTTTTTTTCATTTTTATACAAGGTTATCACATCATTGCAAATGGCTCTTTTCAACTTAGGCCATGATCACACAACGATTCACTGTTTCATTTTCACCCTTAGACCACTATCATAAACATTTATTATATTGAAAATTATAAGAAAAATAACAAATTTCATTCCATGTGTGAATAATTTAATTTTTTTTATCACTTTTAAGAGAGAAATGTTACTTGTTTGGATAATTCCATTGCAGAAGGAGGTGATTTGAAGAGCCCATGATGATGTCCAAAAAAATGGGCCAAACTGCGAAGGATCCTAGCACAGAAGGAGACTAATTTTACACACTTCTACTAGTTATTGCAACCAATTTTGATTAAATTTTCTGTTATGGTCCAAAATTCATTGGAATACATTTCATATTAAGGAATCCAAGACACATTTGACCATGAGTTGGCCCGACCGACCTGATCTGTCTAGCACACAAAATCTGCATGAATTCAAAAGTGGTGTGTTGTGATCTATCCATATATCATTCATTAGGTGTCCAAATTATTCCAAACTTTCAGTGGATATATCCAAGAATTGGGACTACAATTATGATATTTTTTCCAAAACAAGATAAGGATTTATGGTGGTCGAAACAACTGTGAAAAGTGTTTTTAAGAATTCTGTGTGCTCAAAACCACATTCCCATTTTCCTATAAAATGTCACCTTGGGATCCTCATTTTCATGTTCAGGTAGGAGGTAAATCTATGGTATTTTGGAGACCCAAAAAAGTCCTCTCATCATCCAAGGGTTTCTGGAGGCCCCTATCCTCATAGGGTAATCATGGATGAAGAGGGAGTTCCACCTGAACCTCCTCCACCTCTCGATGGCGAGCTAAACGGTGGACAATCATTTCGAGGGAGATACACAAACATGGGAGAGAGTTCCAAAACATATTCTTCTACTAGTTATTTATAATTTGTGTGATAAATATTTCACTTATTTTTTTCCTGACATACTTCCTCTTTATTACATTTAATTTGATATAATTAAGTGGAAAACTTTTTATTTCAACACTGATTGGGTTGAGATCTCAAGTTGTAATCTTGCGTTATTCTGATTGGACAACAAAATAATTCTATATTTCTCAAAAACACATATGATTTATGTATTCTTTGTTAGGACTCTAATTCTATGATTGATAACCAAATCTTTGCAACATGATTGTTGTTCCAATGGGTGGTTCTTTAAGCATCATTTGATGAGGCTAGAGGGGAGTCAAGATCATGACAACCTTAAACCAAAGAATTAAACAAAACCATGTCAAATATTCATGTCATTGAACTATCCAAGTTGTGTAGTGATCTTGAAATGATCATCATATCTCATAATTATTTATACACCTTCTTTATTTATCAACTATTTAACTCTTTAATTAAGTAATTTACGTAAATATATTTTCAAAACATCCCCCCCTTTAGTAATTCTCTTTAAAAATACATACTCAAAACCTATCAATGATCCAAGAGAAAAAACCTAGGGTCTTCCCTAGACTATAAATCCACCTTAAAATCATAATCAGTTTGATGTGTCATGGTAGCACGACAAAATTTTTGAACCTTTGTCGGGGAGCTCTTTGGTTTTAGTGGGTGTTTTTATAGGGTTTTTGTAATTTTTGTGAATATTTAGTTGTTTTCTCTTATACCTTTTAAATATCTTTTTGTTATGATATATTTGTTGTGTAGTTTTGGTGAATGATGTGATCAACTCAAGTATATTTATCACCTTTAGAACCCGAACTAGAGAGGAACCTATGTCAACGAACCCAAGACACACAGGACCACACTTTGAAGGAGGACAAACCGCACATTGAAACTCTTCCTCACCCATCATCTTCATCTAGAACTGGCATCAGAACTGAAATAAACATTCATAACATGGATAAAAACAGTAGAACACTAAAATAACTAACCTCACCTGATGTTGATATTCATCCCACATATATACAATTGCAAGGAAAGGCACCAAACATTGAACTAAAATCTGGTTTAATTAATCTATTACATAGATTCCATGGACTTCCTACAGAGGATTCAAAAAATAACATAAAATAATTTCATACTATTTTTTCAACATCAAAGCATGCTAATGTGGATTAGGAACAAGTAAAGGTTAGAGGATTCATATTTTCATTAGAAGGCATTATGAATGATTGGTTGTACTATGTTAATTAACCAATAAGAGGTTGGGAAGACATGAAACAGATTTTTTTTGAAAAATATTTTCCTACCTATCAAACTTCAACAATATAGAAAAAAATATATGGTATAATATAATCTCAAGGGGAAACACATCATTAATATTGATAATGATTTAAAATATTATGTTCATGTTTTTTACACCAGCAAATAAGTGACCAAATTTTAATACAATATTTTTATAAAGGTTTAATTTATATTGATAGAAATATGATTGATGCTACTGTAGGTGGTGCGCTAGTAGATAAGACCCCAATTGATGAGGGGACCTTAATTTATAACATGACACAAAAAACTGAACCCTTTGTTTCAAGGTCCAATGTACCCATTCGAAGATTCTATGAGGTGAAAAGTACTGATTTAGAGAAGAAGGTGGACATGAAGTTTAAGGAGGTAAGTACACATATTTGAAAACTTTCTCTCTTTCAAGGGAAACCTCAATTTCCTCATCTTAGACACTATGTAATCTTCTCTTCTAACACCCATTATTCTAAAAAATTCCCTCAATTAAGAGAAAATTATGAGAGTTGTGAGGAAATCTTCCCAGGACACCCCAATAACTAACCCTTTTGGCCAGAACCATACTATCCATCCAACTATGGGTGGAAAAAAAACCAAGATTATAAGAAAGGGGGTATTCAAAATAGCATCATCAACCAGGGAACCAACAAGGTCAGGGCATTTATCCACCACCACCACCCATAAATCCTCAACCACCCCATCGTCCTTTCTAACAACCCCCTCTAAAACATGATACTAGCATAGAATATATGATGAAACAAATGGCTTCCAACAATATCAAATTCCAAATAACCAACCAAAGATCCATACAAGACCTAACAAACCAATTAGTCCAACTAGCTAACTTATTGGGTGAAATTCAATGTCATGGGTCAGGTAAACATCCCTCTCAACCAGTAGTTAACACTATTGATAAAGGAAATGTTAGTGCCATCATGCTTAGGAGAGGAAAACTACTAGAAGGAAAAATGAATCCTCCATTAGAGTCATCCCCTCTTGATGAAACCTGCATCCCAACCATTAAAAATGTTCCAAATGTTGAAGAACCTTGTCCTGAGAAAATCACTTCCAAAGTAAAGAGGGTGTATATTGAAAAGTCACCTAGTCCAAATATTCAACTTCAATTTCTTCAAAGGGAAACCCAACCATGAAAAAAAGGAAACTCAACATGATAAGAAAATATTGGAAATTTTCATTAAAGTGCAGGATAACATCTCATTGATTGATGTTGTGAAGAAAATTCCATATTACTCCAAGTTTATTAAGTATATGAGTACAAACCGGAGGCAACTTCGTTGGTGAGGAATGTTTCAGCATTGATAGATCCATTACTTCACACCAATTACAATGATCCTAAAACATTTTAAACTTTTTGCACTATAGGGGAGTATTATTTTTTATTGATATTCTTGATTTTGGTGCTTCTATAAATATTATTCTTCACTCTCTTAAAACTATATTGCATGTCAAGGAACTGAATCCAACTTGAATTATTGTTCAACTAGATAACCGGAGTACCAGACACACTTATGGTCAATTGTACAGAGTGCTAGATGTTATTCCTTGGTATGCTAAAATTGTAAATTATTTGGTAGCATCTTGCATTCCTATTTATTTCAATAAAAACCAATCCAGTTTTCTAAAACATGAGTCTCATTGGTACATTTTGGATGACCCCTACCTCTGTTGTACATGTAGTGATCATGTCCTTAGGTGTTGTGTTCTTGAGAGCAAGTTTCAGTCTGTCCTTATATTTTGTCACACTCTTTCTTGTGGAAGCCACTTTGGTCCCCAATGGACTGCTCACAAGGTCCTTGATTCTGGTCTCTTTTGGCCAAAACTTTTTTGGGATTCCCATGATTTTTGAAAATCTTGTCCTCATTGTCAATGAATGGGGAATGTCACTAAAAGAAATGAAATTCCACAAAAACTGTTTCTCTTTCCGGACATTTTTGATGTTTGGGGAATTAACTTTATGGGTCTATTTCCCAAATACTTTGGAAACATGTTCATTCTTCTGGCGAACTATTATGTGTCAAAATGGGTAGAGGATTGAGCCACAAGAAAAAATGATTCCAAAATAGTTGTTGAATTTCTATGAACTCAGATCTTTTGTAGGTTTTTATTACCTAGGTTCAACATTTGTGACTAGGGTTCTCATTTCTATAATCGAAATATGCAATCACTTTTGCATCGGTATGGAGTCAGTCATAGAGTTTCTACTTCATATCATCCATAGTCCATTGGTCAAGCTGAGGTGTTAATTAGAGTGGTAAAACAAATTCTTGAAAAAACAGTTCAACCTAAAAGAAAAGATTGGACTTTTTGACATGAGGAGTCATTATGGTCCTACCGTACTACTTTTGAAAATCCCATGGAAATGTCACTCAATCGTCTTGTGTTAGGAAAGATTTGTCAATTTTTGATATTAAGCACCGGGCCGACTGGGCCATTAAACAATGAAAATCTAATATTTATGGTGCATATTTTCAAAGGAAGTTATAGATTCAGGAGTTGGAGGAAATGAAAAGAAATGAAAATGAAAACTTTTGAATTTATAAGGATCGAACCAAGGCTTCCCACAACTGTCTTATACATCATTGCCAGTTCGACATTGGACAGAAGGCCATCCTTTATAATGCAAGGCTTATGTTGCATCCAGGTAAGCTTCATTCCTGCTAGTTTGGCCCATACCCAGTTATCAATGTATCTCTATTTGGTGTTCTTCAGGTTAAAAATTTAAAAACCATGAAAACCTTCATTGATAATGTGTAGTGGTTGAATCACTTCCACGAAGCCATTTCGGAGTTCCCAATAGAGGAAATATGTGCTCAATAAGTAACATACCGGTGAAACACACCAGGTTTTATCCTTCATTTTCACATTCTCAAATATTATAGTATAGAAACTACACATTTTAGGTGTGGGGGGATGGGTACATTCTGGGGTTAGATAGAAATTTTCATTTTCTTTATTCATTATTCTCTTTTTCACCTTTTTATGGTATTTTCACTTTTCCCTCTCTTGTGGGGTTCATTAGGATTTCTGTTTTCTTTCTCATTTCTTTTCTTTTTCGCCTTATTTATGGTATTTTCATTTTTCCCCCATAAAAAATTTCAATGTTCCATGATTCGGTGACTATAAATGGGGGAAAGAAAAAATACAATAATGAATTGGGAATAATAATATTTTAATGATGCTAACATCAGGGAGTGATTTTTAGTGAATTGGTTTTCATTAAATGATATAAATGGTTGTATCACTGTGAAACATTTGAGATGATTGATACCCCTTATGTGTGTAGTTTTTGGGAAAACAATGTCACTTATATCTCCATACATTTTTTTAGAAAACCAAGAAGTGTGAGTATTTGTTACTTAATATAAGGTAAATATATGTTAGATTAATATTTTTCAGCTTTAAATGATATTTTCATATTTTTGTTCCTTATCGGATCAATTTCATTACTATACCAGATTGACATATGTGTGTGTACATAATGTTCGACTGTTGTACACTCTAAAAAAAATTATGGGTCTTGGGAAGTTCAAAAACTACTCCTCCTCAACCTTTGATCTTATTATAACTATTGTAATTAGTGTCATGGGCATATCAAACAAGGCTTGAGAGATGAGTGTTATATTTGTTCCAAATGCAACATCTAAAAAACAAAAATAATAAATGACGGGAGTGATGAAATGTACAACATATGGGGATATCTGGGTCGAGAGCTAATGGTTTGATTTTTTGGAATTCTATAGTGAGTGGGTATTGAAATATGATTGCAATGGATGTAGGGTTGGTTCAGTCAAAATTCATTTAAAGCTAAATAATTATAAAATAACTTATATTTATTGGATAAGAAGTGGAAAGAATAGCATGGAATGGTTTTCCCACACACACATAGAGTGTTAGTTGAATGGTAGAATTTTTAATTCCTTTATCATGTTGGAATCAGGACTCTCATTGAATTTCATTATGATATGATTTATGAGACATCTTTTTCTATTTTCACATGGAAGAACTCCTTGTTGTGGTTCGTGCATTGATCACATTAATTCAATTAATTAAAATTTCCTCAAATGTAAAATCTTCATGATGTTGGGAATATATATATATGCATCATTTTATTTGGATATTAGACTTTTCCCAAAAGTGAAAATGTTTAGGTTTTGGGGTTTGATCGCACCACAATTCACTGTTTCATTTTCAACCTTACACCACTATGAGAAAATTGTTTTATATTGGAAATTTAAAAAAATAAAACATTTCATTCCATGTTTGAATCATTTTTTTTTGATTTTATCACTATTAAAATGTGAACTGTTACTTGTTTTGTTGATTCCATTATAGGAGTAGGTGATTTTGAGGGCCTATTATAATGTCCAAGAAAAATGGGCCAAACTGTGCAGGATCGAAGCACACCAGTAGATTAATCCACACAGTACTACTAGATCGTGGGTCCAATAGGGCTGAAATTTCTTTTCTGGTAAAATTTTGAATGGGATATATCTCATATGAAAGAACCCAAGACTCATTCATCCATCTCGTGGCCCAATCGACCTGATCTGTCCAACACACCAAATCTGCATGCAGTCAAAATTGGTGTGTTGTGATATGTCCATATCTCATGCTAAATGTGTCCAAATTATTCCAAAATTTCAGTGTAGATAGCCAAGAGGCGGGGCTACAACTTTGTTAATTTTTATAATAGATATAAGGATTTATGGATGTCTAAACACCAATGAAATGTGGTATCATGAATTTGGTGTGCTCAATAACACATTCCTATTTTCCTATAAAATGGCACTTTGGGCTCCTCATTCACATGTTCGGCCATGACGCAAAGCTCTAATATTTTGGAGACTAAAACTACTCAAATTTATTATGATATTATGGTTGATTTATAGTCTAGTTATGACCCTAGGACATATCTTTAAGAGCACTGATAGGATTTTTGTCTCTATTTTTAATAATAATTACTAAAAGAGGGGGGAGGTTTTGAAAACAGATTTAAGTAAATTACTTAATTAAAGAGTTAAATAGTTTATAAATAAATACGTTTTATTAATAATTATAAGAGAATAAGATAATTTCATTTTCACTACACATCTTGGATTGTTCATTGTTCTGGAAATTTAACATTGTTTTGTTTAATTCATTGGTTGAAGGTTGTCAAGATCTTGACTCCCCTCTTGCCTCTTCAAATGATGCTTAAAGAACCACCCATTGGAACAAAAATCATGTTTCCAAGATATGGTTATCAAAAATATAATAAGATACCTACCAATTCCTAATTTAATCTTATGTTTGTGCGAGATAAATAGGATTATTGTGTTGTCCAATTGGAAGAACCCAGGATTCCCACTTGAGATTTGAACCCAATCAGTGTTGAGATAAATAGAATTCCACATAATTATATATAATGAAATGTAATCAATAAGAAGAATGTCAAGAAACAAAACAAGTGAAATATCGAAAACAAAAATTAAACAAAACCAGTAGAAGAATAAGTTTTAGAACAACCTCCCAAGATTGTGTACCTCCCTCAAAATGATCATTCACCATTTAGCTCGCCATCGAGAGGAGGAGGAGGTTCGTGTGGAACTCCCACATCATCCTTGATTCCCCAATGAGGATAGGGGCCTCTAGAACTCTATGGATGATCCGAGGACATATTTGGGTCTCCAAAATAACATATATTTTCTTCCTGGATGAACATGCTTATGAGGATCCCAAGGAGCCATTAAATATGAAAATGGGAAGGTGGTTTTGAGCATACCGAATTATTAAAACCCATTGTCACAGGTGTTTCGACCTTCATAATGCCTTATATAGATTTTAATAAAATAGAAAAATTGTATCCCCATCTCTTGGATGTCTCCACTGAAATTGGGGAATAATTTGGACTCCTATATCACGAGATATGAACAGATCACAACACACCACTTTTGACTTCATGAAGATTTTGTTTTCTGGATAGATTAGGTAGGTTGGGCCAACATATTGATGAATGTGTATTAGGTCCTTTCATATGAAATTTAAAACAATACATTTTGGACTATCCCAAAAATTTTCATCCCAATTGGACTCACGGTATAGTAGTAGTGTTCAGATTTATCCACTGGTGTGCTTGGATCCTGCACAGTTTGCCCATTATTCATGGATATCATCATAGGCCTTCCAAATCACCTCCTAATGAAATGGAATTGTAAAAACAAGTAACATTGACCTTTTAAACAGTGTTAGAAACAAAAAAAATGATTCAAAAATTGAATTCAATTTATTATTATTTTTATATAATTCAATATAAAACAAGTTTAGAATTGTGGTGTAAGGGTGAAAATTAAACAGTGAATCACTGTGTGATCACACCCACACACCTAAACATTTTCACTCCTGGGAAAGTCACATATCCAAATAAAACGATTCATATATATTCCCAACATCATGATGATTTTACATTTGATAAATTTTTATTTCATTAATTTAATGTGATCAATGCACGGACCACACTAATGAGTTCTTCCTAGTGAAAATAGAAAAACATGTCTCATAAATCATATCACAATGAAATTCAAAGAGATTCATGATTCCAACCTGGGCAATGATTTAAAAAGTCAACCATTATACTAACACACCATGTGTGTTTGTGAACACTATTCCATTCTATTCTTTCCACTACCTATCCAATAAATATTGGTTATTTTAAAATTATTTAGATTTAAATTAATTTTCACCAAACCTGACCTACATCCTTTGCAATCATATTTCAAGACCTACTCACATAAGCATTCCCAGAAGTCAAACAATAAGATCTTGACCTAAATATCACCATAGGTTGTACATTTCATCACTCCACTCATTTATTATTTATGTTTTTTAGAAGTTGTATTTTGAACAAATTTCAAACCCATCTCTCAACCCTTATTCGATCTCCTCGCGACACTAATTACAATAGTTATAACAATTTCAATGGTTGAGGAAGAGTGGTTTTTCATCTTCCTAAGACAAAAAAAATTGTATGGTGTAAAATGGTCTGACATTAGTTACACATGCATAAGTCAATCTGGTATAGTAATAAAATAGACCAGATAAGGAATGAACGTATGAAAATATCATTTAATGATGAAAAATATTAACCTAACATATATTTACCTTATATTAAGTAATAAATATTTACGCTTAGTGGTTTAGTTTAAAAATGTATGAAGTAATAGTCACAAAATTTTCCCAAAAAGTACTCACACAAGGGGTATCCATCATCTCAAATGATTCACAGTGATACAACAATTTATATCATTAATAGAAAACTAATTCACTAAAAATCACTCCCAGATGATAACATCATAAAAATATTTCTTTTCACCATTCTTTTTGGAATTTTTTACTTTCCCCCTTTATGGTCACCGAAACATGGAACAGTGAAATTTATGATGGGGGGAAAATGAAAATACCATAAAGAAGGCAGAAAAGAGAAGAAAGAAGAAAGAAAATGGAAAGCCAAATAAACAAAAAAAGATGGGGAAAAGTGAAAATACCATAAAAAGGTGATAAAGTGAAGAAATAATAATGAAAATAAAAATCCCAAACAAACCCAGGAATGTACCCATCCCCCTCACCCAGAATGTGCAACGTCCTCACTATACGATTTTAGAATGTGAGAAGGAATGATAAAACTTAGTGTGTTCACTAGTATGTTTCTTCTTGAACATGGAGTTCCTCCATCGAGAACTCCATAAGGGATTCGTGGAAGTGATTCAGCTACTACACATTGATAGTGATCATTTTATTGGTTTCTTCATTTTTATCCTAAACAACACCCAATGGAGATAAATTAATAATTATGTATGGGCTAAACCAGTGGGAATGAAGCTTGCCTAGATGCAACATAAGCCTTGTATTATAAAGCAGAACCTTTTTACCAATGTGAAACTAAAGATAAAGTATAAGACGGTCATGCGCAGTCGTGGTTCAATACATATAAATTCTAGAGTTTCCATATGCATCTCTTCTCATTTCCTCCAACTCCCGAATTTGAAAATTCCATTGATAACCTTGACAATAATGATTAAAATTTCATTTTGGATGGCTTAGTAGGCCTGGTACTCAATCTCAATAGGGTATGTGTCAACTCTTTCCAAACACAAGATGATATGGTGACATTCAAATGGGAGTTTTTAAAGCAGTACGGTAGGCCCATAATGAATCAACAAGTCGAACACTCCAATCTCGTCTATTGGGTTGAATCGTTTTTTCAAGAATTTTTTTACCTCTCTATTTGACACCTTGGATTGACCATTTGTCTATGGATGATATGAAGTATACACTCTATGAACGACCCCATACCGATGAAAAAGTGATTGCATTGTTTTGTTGCAGAAATGAGAACCCTGGTCACTAATGATGAACCTATGTAATCCAAACCTATAAAAGATCTGATTTCTCAAAAATTCCACAACTTTTTGGAATCATTTTTCCTTGTGGATTGAGCCTCTACCTATTTTAACACATAATAGACCACCATAATAGTGTATATGTTTCCAAAGGAATGGGGAAATGGACCCATAATGTCAATGCCACAAATATCAAAAATTTTATGCGAGAGCAATAGATGTTTTGGCATTGTATTTATTTTATATAAGTTCCCAATTCTTTGAAAACGAGGATATTATTTGAAAGAATCATGGGCATCCTGAAAAAGTTTTGGACAAAAGAGAACAGAATCACGGACCATGCGAGTAATCTGTTGGTGGCGAAATTGGCCTCCAAAAGAAAGAGTGTGAATAAATCTAAGGATATAATAAAACTTGCTATCGGGAACACAACGCCTAGGAACTTGATCACTACATGTTCACCAAAGTAAGGGGTCATCCCAAATGTACCAATGAGACTCATGTTTTAGAGACTGGATTGGTTTTAATTGAAATCAGTAGGAAAACAAGATGCTACCAAATAATTTAGAATTTCAGCATACCAAGGCATAACATCTTTTACTTGGTACAATTTCTCATCACGAAACATATCATTAATGGGAATACATGGGGTGAGTCAATTTATGAGGATGAGAGGATCCTACTGATATTGTCAGCCACCACATTCTCTACTCTTTTTTTATCTATATTTTCTAGATTAAATTCATAAAGGAGGAGAATCCTATGAATAAGACATGGTTTGGATTTTGGTTTCTTAAGGAGGTACGAGAGGGATGTATGGTCTAAGAACACAATGAACTTGGAAACTAAAAGATATGACATGAATTTATCAAATAAAAACACAATAGAAAGAATTTTATTTTCCAGATGTGGTGTATTTATCTTGGACATGGTCCAATATACATGACGTATAGGCTATGAAATGTGGATCTCGCTTGATCCATTGTGACAAGACTACCCCAACTGCATAGTTAGAGGACTTAAACATGAGATCAAATTGTAAATCCCACCATGGTGGTCGGATTACCTGGGGTAACATGAGAATCCATTATAACTTATTAAAAGATTCCTCACACTAATTATAAAATAGAATTCATTTATTTAGATTAATCGGGAGAGAGGGAGTGCAATTTTACTAAATTCATGAATGAAACGACGGTAAAATCTAGCATGACCAAGGAAATTCCACACATCCCATAAATTTTTGGGGAATGGTAAGGAAGAAATGACATCCAATTATGATTTATCTACATGGATACCATTCCTAGAAATGACATGGCCCAAAATTATACCTTTTCACACAATAAAATGTCATTTCTCAAAATTTAATACAAGAATATTTTCAATACAGTGACGTAGGACTGAAGAAAGACTAATCAAACAATCATTGAAAGAGGATCCATAAATAGTGAAATCATTTATGAATACTTCCTGGAAATTCTCCAGGTAATCCTAAAAAATACTATCCATGCATCGTTAGAAAGTACCTGGAGCATTACACAGACCAAATATCATCCTCTTATATGAAAATGTGCCAAAGGTGCAAGTGAAGGTTGTCTATTTTTTTTGTTCCTCAGGGGAAATATGGATCTGAAAGTATCCATAATACCCATCAAGGAAATAGTAGAGGGACTTACCCACTAGCCTCTAGCATTTATTCAATGAATGGAAAAGGGAAATGGTCCTTCCTAGTGTGTTTGTTTAGTCTGTGATAGTCTATACAGACACTCGATCTATTCTACACAGGAGTTGGAACCAATTAATTGTTTTCATTTTTGATTAATATGAGGAAAATCCTTTTAGGAACCACTTGAATATGACTGAACCATTGGGTGTTATATATTGGGTAAATGATTTCAGTAGGAAATAATTTTGTTGCCTCATTTTTCACATCTTCTAGGTGGTTTGTGTTCAGACAACGTTGTGTATTCCTCACTAGTTTAGACTCATCTTTTAATAAAATATGATGTGTATGAATTAATGTGCTAATAACTGGAGAGTCAGTAAGTGCCCATCCAAATTTTTTTATACTCCCCCATAAGTTCATGTAGTTTCAATTCATGTTCAAGAGGGAGTGTGCTGGAAATGATTACGAGAAACATATTTCAATTCTTAAGATATGAATATTTAAAATCATGAGGTAGTTTTTTCAATTCCAATTTAGGTGGATTTTTGGATTTATGGGAGTGTGTGTGAATGTGAGGGGTCACTAATCTCATCTAACTGTTCAATGGTATCATCATCGGATTAGGAATGATCTTTACAAGAATAACAGTATCATCGATTGTCATTTGATCCTCGGTGTTCAAGAAATCATCAATCAATAAACATTCATGAAACTTTTCAATACCACTACTACAATCAATGAATGAATCATTACCTAGAATTTCAATCAATCATCAATACTAGGAAATGTGATTTGGGGAATGGTAAGATGTGTTTTTAGGGGAATCGAGTAGGTAAATTGAATTTACTGAGAGGGAGGAATGTTCTTCTAAGGGGTGATTCATGGCATCAAGGATGATAAATGGACTATATCACCAGAAAATTCCATATATAATGTACCATTATGATAATTATTTATGGTTTTGGTGGTTTTTAGGAATGGTATCCCCAATATAAACGGGTCATGACCATTCATCCTATCATGCTCTATTTTAAGCACATAAAAGCCTGTAGGAAAAAATAAATTTTGAACCCTCACTAGATCATCCTCTAACACACCAGATGGGTTTGCAGTGCTCCAGTTATCAAGTTAATCAAATATTCTTATGGGCTTCAGCTCCACGACCTTCAATTTAGAGTAAATAGAGTGAGGCATCACATTTATAGATCACCTAAATCAAGCATAGAATTAGAAAGAGAATACTCCCCTATGGTTCATGGAATTGAAATTATTCCTGGATCATTGAACTTGGGGGGATGTGATGGCTCTATCAATGCTGATAGACTCTTACCCAATCTCACATTCTCCTCTCTATATTATCGCCTTTGGTGTGTACACATCTCCTTTAGAAACGTGGCGTACAATGTTATTTTCTTCGCTGCATCAATCAATGGGATGTTAACCTATAATTTCTTGAAAAATTTGTAAATTTCTATATCATGTTCAGTTTACTTTTGTTTTCTTGGTTGGGCGGCCATTTGATGAAATGGAAGAGGAATGATTGGGCTATGTGACACATCAATATACACCCCCTTTCCTTTGGAAATGATTTTCTCAGGACAAGGTTCTTCAACATTTGGATCATTTTTAATGGTTGTGATGGAGGTTTCTATGTGAGGGGATAACTCTAATAGAGAATTAATTTTACCTTATAGTTTTTTACCACTCCTAAGGGTAATGGAACTAACATTCACTTTACAACTAGGGTTTAGTACTGGTTGAGTGGGATGTTTACCTAACCCAGGACTTTGAATTTCACCCACTGAGTTAGCTAGTTGGACTAATTGGGTTTATAGGTCTTGTATGGATGCTTGGGAAGTCTTTTGGAATTGGAGATTGCGGGAAACCATTTGTTTCATCGTATCTTCTATGTTAGGATCAGGTTTTAGAGGTGGTGGTTGGAAAGGACTTTGGGGTGGTTGAGGATTTCTAGGTGGTGGTGGTGGATGACTACCCTGACCTTGTTGGTTCCATGGTTGACTAGGCTGCTCTGAATACCCAACGTTATTATAAGCTTGGTTTTCATTCCACCTAGAGTTGGATGGATAGTATGGTTCTTACTTAAAGGGATGGATATTGGGGAATCCTAGGTAGATTTCCTCACAACTCTCATAATTTTCAATCAATTGGGGGCATTGGTCAGAATAATTGGTGTTAGAAGAGAAGATTTCATAATGGTTGGGAGGAGGAGATTGCGATTTCCCTTGGGAGAGAGGAAGTTGTCATTGAAGGGTACTTAACTCCTCAAACTCCATGTCCATGTTCTTCTCTAATTCAGTTCTTTCACCTCATGGACACCTTGAATGGGTACATTGGACCTTGAACCAATTTTTTTTGTGTTTTGATACATGTTCTCAATTAAGTTCCAAGCTGCAATTGGGGTTTTATCTACTACCACACCACCTGTAGTGGCATAAATAACATTTCTATCAATAGGGATTAAACCTTCATAAAAATATTTTATTAAAAGTAAGTCACTTTTTATGTGGTGTGGAAAACTTGAAAATAATCTTTTAAATCATTCCAAATATTCATGATGTTTTTCCCCTTGATATTATCTTATACCACACATTTCCTTCCTTATCGTTGCAGTTCGAGAGGCTGGAAAATATTTTTCAAGAAAAAGGTGTTTCATGTTTGCCCAACCTCTTATTGGTGAATTAACAGAGTAAAACCAATCTTTTGCAGTGTCTTCTAATGAAAATAGTAATCCTATAAGATTTACTGTTTCCTAATCCAAATTAGTTTGTTTAATTTTTAACAAACAATGTGAAATTATTTTAAGTGCTTGTGTGGATCCTCTCCATGAAGTCCCTGGAATCATGGTAATAGATGAATTTAACTGGATTTTAGTTCAAAATTCAGTGCCTCACCTTGTAATTGAATTGTTGTAGGATGAATATCAAAATCACGTGAGGGTAGTTCTTTTAGTGTTCCACTATTTTCATCCATGTGATACATGTTTATCTCATTTTTGATGTCAGTTCTTGAATAAGATGAAGTGTGAGGAAGAGTTTCAATGTGTGGTGTGTCGTTTTTCAATGTGTGGTCTTGTGTGTCTTGGTGTCATTGACTTAGGGTCCTCTCTAGTTCAGGATTGAAAGGTTCCCAATCACTCATAGTAGAATTCTCCATGCACCAAACCTACACAACAAAATGATAATAACAAAAAGTGATTAAAAAGGTATAATAGAAAACAAAAAAATATTCACAAAAATTACAAAAACCTTATAAAAAACATGCACTAAATACGAAAGCGCTCTCCGGAAATGACACCAATCTTTGACCACGATTTCATGAAACATCAAATTTATTATGATTTTAATGCTTATTTATAGTGCAGGGAAGACCCTAGGTTTTCTCTCGAGGAGCATTGATAGGTTTTGAGAATGTATTTTTAATAAGAATTAATAAAAGTGGGGGAGGCTTGGAAAAAAGATTTAAGTAAATTACATATTTAAAGAGTTAAATAGTTGATACATAATGAAGGTGTATCAATAATTATGAGAGAATGAGATCATTTCAAGTTTACTACACATCTTGGATTGTTCATTGTTCTATAAATTTAACATTGTTTTGTTTAATTCTTTGGATGAAGTTTGTTATGATCCTGACACACCTCTTGCCTCTTTAAATGATGCTTAAAGAACCACCCCTTGGCACAATAATCATGATTCCAAGATTTTGTTATCAGACATAGAATAAAAGGCCTACCAATGAAATCTTAAATCATATTTATGTGTGAGATAAATAGGATTATTGTTTTGTCCAATCGGAATTACCCAAGATTCCCACTTGAGATCTCAACCCAATCGGTGTTGAAATAAATAGCGTTCCACTTAATTATATCAAATGAAATGAAATTAAGAGGAAGCATGTCAAGAAAAAAAATAACTGAATTATTAAACACAAAAATTATACAAACCCAATAGAATAATATGTGTTGGAACTCCCTCCCAAGTTTCTGTAGCTCCCTCGAAATGATCGTCCACCGTTTAGCTCGCAATCGACAGGAGGTGGAGGTTCGTGTGGAACTCCCTCTTCATCCATGATTTCCCTATAAGAATAGGGGCCTCTAGGACTCCTTAGATTATGAGAGAAATATTTTGGGTCTCCAAAATACCAGAGCTTTTTCTCCTAGCCGATATTTCAAATGAGTATCCTAAGGTGCCATTTTATAGGAAAATGAGAATGTGGTATTGGGCACATAGAATTCTTAAAACCACTTATCATAGGTTTTTCGACCTACATAAAGCATTATCTCAATTTGGATAAAACAGTAAAGTTATAGACAAAATCTTGGATGTCTCCACTGAATGTTTGTAATAATTTGGACACCTATATCACGAGATATGGATAGATCACAACACACGACTTTTGTCTTTGTACAGATTTGGTGTGCTGGATAGATCAGGTTGGTTGGGCCACAAGATGGCAGAATGAGTCTCGGGTTCCATCATATGAAAATACCATAAAGAATGAGAAAAAGAAAAGATATAAGAAATACAATGTAAATCTTAATGAACACAACAATATGGGGAAAAGTGAACATATCATAAAGAAGGTGAAAAGGAGAAGAAAGAAGAAAGACAATGAAAATTCATAACTAACCAAGGAATGTACCGATCCCGCCACACCTAAAATGTGAAGTTTCCTCACTATATGATTTGATAATATGAGAAGGAAGGATAAAACCTAGCGTGTTTCACTAGTATGTTTCTTGTTCAATATGGATTTCATCCATCGGGAACTACAGAAGGGCTTCATTGAAGTGCTTCAGCCGCTTCCCATTGACAATGAAAGTTTGTTTTGTTTCATCATTTTGAACCTGAACAACACCAAATAAAGATACATTAACTATAGTGTATGTGCCAAATCAGTGGGTACAAAGTTTACCTAGATTCAACTTATTCCTTTCATTATAAAGGAGGACCTTCTACCTAATGTGTAACTGACGATGAAGTATAAGATGGTTGTGGGTAGCCTTGGTTCGCTCTTTATAAATTCTGGAGTTTTCATATGCATATATTTCCATTTCCTCCAAATCCTAAATCAGATACATCCTCTGAGAACCTACACCATAAAGATTACATTTGAATTTTTTGATGGCCCAGATGTCCTTATTCTCAATCTCAACAGGTAGGTGAGTTCTCTTTCCAAGCAAAAGACGGTAGGGTGGCATTCCAATGGGAGTTGTGAAAGCAGTACGGTAGGCCCATAATGAATCATCAGGTCGAAGACTCCAATATTTTATATTGGGTTAAACCATTTTTTAAGAATATTTTTTACCTCTCTATTTGATGCCTCAGCTTGACCATAGGTCTATGGAAGATATGTAGTAGAAACTATATGACTAACCCCATACCGATGCAAAAGTGATTGCATTGTTTGGTTGTAGAAATGAGAACCTTGGTCACTAATGATGATCCTAGGTAATCTAATCCTACTAAATATTTGAGTTTTCAAAAATTCCACACCATTTTTGGAATCATCTGTCTTTGTGCCTCGAGCCACTACCCATTTTGACACATAATCGACTACTAGAAGAATGTATATTTTTCCATAGGAATTGGTAAATTGATCCATAAATTCAATTCCCCAAACATTGAAAATGTCATGAAAGGGCAATGGTTGTTGCGGAATTTCATTTCAATTAGAGACATTCCCCATTATTTTACAATGAGAACAAAATTTGAAAAAATGATGGGCATCCTGAAAAAGTGTTGGCCAAAAGAGACCGAAATCAATGACCTTGAGAGTAGTCTATTGGGGACCAAAGTTTCCTCCACAAGCAAAAGTTTGATAGAATCTAAGGACAGACTGATACTCTCTATCGAGAATACAACACCTAAGAATATGATCACTACATGTGCACCAGAGGTAGTGGTCATCCCAAATGTACCAACGAGACTCATGTATTATATGACTAGATTGGTTTCAATTGAAATTAGTAGGAATGCATGATGCTACTCAATAATTTACAATTTCATCATACAATGGAATAACATCATTCACTCAATACAATTTCTCATCAGGAAACATGTATTTAATGGGAATACAGGGTTATGATTCAATTTTTGAAGATGGGTGGATCCTACTGATATTGTCAACCCCCACATTCTATGCTTCTTTTTTATCTCTAATTTCTAGACTAAATTCCTGATGGGGGAGCATCCAGCGAATGAGATGTGGTTTGGATTTTAGTTTCTTAAGGAGGTACCAGAGGGCTGTATGGTCTTAGAACAAAATGAATTTGGACACTAAATGATATGACATGAATTGATCCATGGAAAACACAATAGAAATAAAATCATTTTCAGATATGGTGTAGTTTTCATGGGTAGGGTTCAATGTATGTGAGGCATAGGCTATGACATGTGGAGCTCGGTTGATCTTTTGTGACAAGACTGCCCCAACTGTATAGTTATAGGCATCACACATGAGCTCAAACAGTAAATCCCTCCAAGGTGTTTGGATTACTAGGGGTGACGTGAGACTCCATTTTAACTTATTAAAACCTTACTCACATTGATTATCAAAAACAGATTCCTTTTCATTTTGGAGTAATTGGGAAAGGGGAGTGCAATTTTACAAAAGTCACGAATGAAATGTAGGTAAAATCTAGCATAACCTAGGAAACAGCGCACGTCCCGTACATTTTTTCGGAATGGTATGGAAGAAATGACTTCCACTTTTGATTTTTTACTTGGATACCATCCTTAAAAATGACATGCACCATAAATATACCTTGTCTCACCATGAAATGGCATTTCTCATAATTTAATATGAGATTATTTTCAATAAAGTGACGTAGGACTAAAGAAAGACTACTCAAACATTTATCAAAAGAGGATCCATAAATAGTGAAATCATCCATGAATACTTCAATTAAATTCTCCATGTAATCCAAAAAAATACTAACCACGCATCATTGGAATGTACTCTGAGCATTGCATAGACCAAATGGCATCATCCAATATGTAAATATTCCAAAGGGACATGTGAAGGTTGTATTTTCTTGATCTTCATAGGAAATATCGATATGAAAGTAACTGTAATACCCATCAAGGAAACAGTAGTGGGACTTACCCGCTATCCACTCTAGCATTTTTTCAATGAATGGAAAAGGTAAATGGTCCTTCCTAGTGGGTTGTCTTAGTCGGCAAGAGTCTATACAGACATGCCAACTATTCTTCACACTAGTTGGAACCAATTCCTTATTTTAATTTTTGATTACATTAAGGCCTATACTTTTAGGAACTACTTGAATGGGACTAACCCAGTGGCTGTCAGATATGGTGAAATTGATTGCAGTAGCCAATAATTTTGTTACCACATTTTTCAGAAGTTCTAGGAGGATTGAGTTCAGTCGACATTATGGCTGCATCACTAGTTTTTCCTCATCATTTGATAAAATATGATGTGTACAAATTGATGGGGTAATACCAGGAATTTCAGCAAGTGTCCATCCCAAATTTTGATTATACTCCCGCAAAAGATCAAGTATTTTCAATTCATGCTCAATAGGGAGTGAACTAGCAATGATGACGATAAACTTTTTTCTATTCTCAAGATATGAAAATTTTAAATCGTGAGATAGTTTTTTCAGTACTAATTCAAGTGTATTTTGGAATGATGGGAGTGTGCGTGAAAGTGATAGGTCACAGATCTCATCTAATTTCTCAATGGTATCATCCTCATATGAGGAATGAGCTTTTAAAATATTAGAAGTATCATCGATTATCATGTGATCCTCAGTGTTCAAGAAATCAACAATCAATAAACATTCTTGAAACTTTTCAAGAAAAATAAATCAATCAATGCCTGAATCATTACATATAATTTCAATCAATGAAGAAAAATCAGAAAGGGGATTGGGAGAATGATAATAAGTGTTTTCAAGGGAATGGAGTACATCAATTGAATTTACTAAGAGAGAGGAATGTAATTCTGAGGGGTGATTCATGGCATCAAGGATGTTGAAATGGACTATGTCACCAACAATTTCCATAGATAATTTACCATTGTGGACATTAATTATTGTTTTGGATGTTTTCAGGAATGGTCTCCCTGATATAATCGAGGCATGTCCATTAATCATATCATCCTCTATTTTAAGAAGATAAAATTCAAGATGAAAAATTAAATTTTGAACCCCACAAGAACATCATATAACACTGAAGAGGGGTGTGAGGTACTCCGGTTAGCTAGTTGAACAATAATTCCAGTGGGCTTATTTCCCTGACCTTTAATGTAGTGTAAATAAAGAGAGGCATCACATTTATAGAAGCACCTAAATCAAGCATAACATTATAAAATGAATACACCCCTATGGTGAACGTAATTTAAAATGTTCCAGGATCATTGCACTTGGTGGGAGGTTATGGCTCTATAAATGATGAAACATTCCTTCCCAATCTCATATTCTCATCTCCATGAAGTATCCTTCGGTGTGTACACATCTCCATTCGAAACATGGTGTGTCGTGGAATTTGCTTCACATCATCAATCAATGGGATGTTAACCTGTACTTTCATGAAATTTTTTAATATTTCCTTATCTTATTCAGTTTCCTTCTTTTTTCTTCATTGGATGGACCTTTGAGGAAATTTTAGTGGAATGGTTGGTCTAGGTGACTCATCAATATACACCCTCTTTCCTTTGGAAGGGATTTTCTTAGGAAAATGATCTTCAATATTTGGAACATTTTTAGTGGTTGGGATGGAGGTTTCCTCATGAGAGGATGAATCTAATGGAGGATTAATTTTATCTTCTACTTTTTCTTCACTCCTAAGTTATCTAGTTGGACTAATTGCGTTCTTTGGTCTTGTATGGCTTCTTGGGTGGTTTTTTGGAATAGAGATTGATGGAAACCATTTGATTCATCATATCATCTAGGCTAGGATCATGTTTTGGAGGGGGTGGTTGGAAAGGCCTTTAGAGTTTTTGAGGATTTCTGGGTGGTGGTCACGGATGACTAAGCCGACCTTGTTGGTTCCATGGTTGGAGAGGCTGGTTTTGATACCCCCCTTTCCTATAATTTTCGTTTTCATTCCACATAGAGTTGGAAGAATTGTGTGGTTCTTGACTAAAGTGTTGGTTATAGGGGCGTCCTCGAAATATTACCTCACAAATCTCAAAAGTTTCTCTCAACTGGGTGCATCAGTCAGAATAATGGGTGTCAAAAAAGGAGATTCCACAATGGAAGGCAGGAGAATATTGACATTTCCCTTGAGAGGGAGAAAGTTGTCATAGAAGTGTACTTACCTCCTCAAATTTGTGTCCACCTTCTTCTCAAATTCACTACTTTGCACATCATGGACACCTTTAATGGGTGCATTGGACCTTGAAACAAATTGTTTAGTGTTTTTTTACATGTTATCAATTAAGTTCCTTACATCAGTCGGGGTCTTATCTACTAATGTACCACCTACAGAAGCATCAATCATATTTCTATCAATAGGGATTAAACCGTAATTAAAATTTTGTATTAAAATTTTGTCACTTATTTGGTGTTGTGGAAAACATGAGCATAATATTTTAAATCATTCCCAATATTCATGATGTGTTTCCACTTGAGATTGTCTTATACCACATATTTCTTTCCATATTGTTGTAGTTTGACAGGCTGGAAATTACTTTTCTAGAAAAAAGGCATTTTATGTATGCCCATCCTCTTATTATTAAATTAACATAGTACAACAAATCTATGGAAGTTTATTCTAAAGAAAATGGGAATTCTCTAATCATTACATGTTCCTCATCCACATTAGCTAGTTTAAATGTTGAACAAACCGTATGAAAATATTTTAAGTGCATGTGTGAATCCTCTCCAGGAAGTCCATGGAATCTTGTAAATAGATGAATTAGACCATATTTTAGTTCAAAATTGGGTGCCTCACATTCTAATTGAATGTATGTGGGATGAATTTCAAAATTAGGTGAGGTTATTTCGTTTAGTGTTCTACAATTTTCATCCATGTTATACCTATTTATTTCAGTTTTGATGTCATTTCTAGAAGAATATGAAGGGTGAGGAAGAGTTTCATTGTGTGGTGTGTCCTCCTTCAATATGTTGTCTTGTGTGTCTTACTGTTGTTGAGGTAGGGTCCACTCTGGTTCAGGTTCAAAAGGTGCTAAATCTCCCTAGTAGAACGCATCATTCACCAAACCTACACAAAAAATAGATCATAAAAAATGGATTGAAATGGTATAAGAGAAAACAAATAAATATTCAAAAAAAATTACAAATCCCTTATAAAAACACGCCCTAAAAACCAATGCTCTCCCGGAAACGACACCAAAATTTGATCGTTCTGTTATGAAACGTCAAATTGATTATGATTTTATGTTTTATTTATAGTCTATGGAATACCCCTGGCCATCTCTCGAGGAGATTTCATATGTTATTAGTATGCATTTTTTATAAGAATTACTAAAATAGTGGGAGGTTTTTTAAACTGATTTAAGTAAATTACTTAATTAAAGAGTTAAATAGTTGATAAATTAAGAAAGTTTTTTAATAATTATGAGAGAAGAATATAATTTCAAGTTCATTACACATCCTGGATAGTTCATTGTTCTGAATATTTAACATGGTATTTTAATTCTTTGTTTGAAGGATGTCAAGATCTTATCACCCCTCTTGACTCTTAAAATGATGCTTAAAGAACAACCCCTTGTCACAACAATCGTGTTTCCAATATTTTTTTTCAAACATATACTAATAGGCTTACCAAATCATACTTATATATTATGTATGTGTGAGATAAATAGGATTATTGTGTTGTCCAATCTGAACTACCCGAGATTCCCACTAGAGATCTCAACCTAATCGGTGTTGAAATAAAAAGTGTTCCACTAAAATGTAACAAATGAAATGTAATCTAGAAGAACCATGTAAAGAAAATAAATAAGTGAAATATTCATCACATAAATTATACATAACTAGTATAATAATGTGTGTTGTAACCCCCTCCCATGTTTGTGTATCTCCCTCAAAATGATCATCCACTGTTTAGCTTGCCATCGAGAGGTGGAGGAGGATCGGGTGGAACTCCATCTTCATCCTATATTACCATATGAGAATAGGGGAATCTAAAAATCCTTGGATTATGAGAGGACTTATTTGGGTCTCAAAAATAAAATATCTTTGCCTCCTGGCTATACTTTCAAATGAGGAGCCCAAGCTTCCATTTTATAGAAAAATGGGAAGGTGGTTTAGAGCACACAGAATTCATAAAACTAATTGTTACCGCTGTTTTGACCTCTATAAAGCCTTATATCTTTTTGGAGGAAATAATAAATTAGTATCCCCACCTCTTTCCTATCTCCATAGAATGTTTAGAATAATTTGTACACTTATGTCACGAGATATGGACAGACCACAACACACAACTTTTGACATCATGCAGATTTAGTGTGCTGGACAGATCAGGTCAGTTGGGCCACTAGATGGCAGAATGAGTCTTGGGTTCCTACATATGAAAATACCATAAAGAAGGAGAAAAATAGAAGAAATAAGAATGGAAATTTAAATACGAATTAATACAATAATATGGGGAAAATTGAAAATAACATAAAAAGGTTAAAAAGAGAAGAGAGAAGAAAGACAATAGAAATTCTTAACTCACTCAGGAATGTACCAAGCCCCCCCCCCACACATCGAATGTGCAATGCCCTCACTATATGATTTGAGAATGTGAGAAGGAAGGATAAAACCAGGTGTGTTTCACTGGTATGTTTCTTCTTGAACATGGAGTTCCTCCATCTGGATATCCAGAAGGGCTTCGTGGATGTGCATCACCCGCAGCCCATTGACAGTGAAGGTTTTCATGATTTTTTCATTTTGAACCTAAACAAAACCAAATGGAGATACATTGTTAAAATTGTATGGTCCAAACCAGTGGGAATGAAGCTTACCTCGATGCAACTTAATACTTGCATTATAAAGTGTTGGGACCAACTTAGATGTAGAAGAATGTTTGAAGAGTTAGGCTCTGGGGAGTGTTGTATTTTCATGACAAAGAAGATAAATCAATTCACCTTGTAAAATGATCATCAACCAAAAGATACATTATTGATATGTATTTCACAAATATCATAAGTGAGGAGAACTTGTGATGCAATCCTTTTGAATGATAGGCGGAGTAAAGAAGTGTTTTTAGAAAAGGAGATAATGTGGCACACAAGTCAAGAGTGGCGCACAAGTATTGGCACAGAAGTACTTGTGTGCAAGTATTGGTGCGCAAGTCATATTTTAGGATCATGACATAAAAATTTGATAAAGTAAATAAAATGGTGTGCAAGTTAAAGATTGGCGCGCATGTCAAAAATTGGCGCGCAAGTATAATTAGCACGCAAGTGTGGCACACAAGTATAAGTCGCGCTATAGTATAAGTGGCTCGCAAGTGTATATTGCGCGCAAGTCATTTTCCAACATCATCATATAAAAATATTACAAAGGAAATAAAGTTTCATGCTATTAATGGAAGGGAACTCAAGTTATAGAGCGGCACGCAAGTGATGGAGCGGTGCGCAAGTAGGAATGGCGCGCAAGTGTATGTGGCACGCAAGTCACCAAAATTCATATAAATAGATGACATGCCTCCTCATTTTTAAATGATCATAACTTAAGAGAAAATTTGATCTCTGAGTGTGAAAGTAGTAGAGGGTGCTCTGATCGCACAAGTAGAAGAGGGCAGTACACAATCTGAAGTGGCATGCAAGATTAGTGTTATTTATAAGGCGCGCAGGTACGGTGCCGCACATGTTTTTCCGCACAGGTTTTTTTATGCAAGTGTTTCCACGCATGTCTTGTCATGCAAGTTGTTGGAGGCACACAAGCAGGGTGGTGCTTTCAATAAGTGGCATGTATATCAACAAAGGTGGCACACAAGTTGTGAGTTGTGCTCAATGGTGGCGCGCAAGTATTGAGTAGGCGCGCAAGCAGGTGGCTTGTAAGCAGTGAGGCATGCAAGCACGTGGCGCGCAAGGAGGGAGGCATGAAAGTAGGGAGTGGTGCAGAAACTATAAACACCAGGAGGTTCTTACCAGATTCTAGGAAGGAAAGTGAAGAATTTTATTGAAATATTTTATTTGTGAAAGTTCATTAAGAAGCACAGAATCATTATATTACCCTATTTGTGCTAAGAAGGTGCACACACAATAATGGTTTTTTTTTCAAAGTTCTACAAGAGTGTAAGGGTATATATTACTCATTTTATTCCACATCAAAGGATTGTTTTCCAGTGCATTGTATGGTACTGGATTGTTTCAATACCATTCCATGGACGTAGCTACTCTTGTTAGGTAGTGAACCTTGTCAATCTTGTGTTCCTGGGGTTGTGAATGTTCAGTGGGGAAGAAACTCTTTAACAGGAGGCGAAGGTTGTTTCAAAAAATAGAAAACTTAAAATGAAAAAGATATCACTAATTCACCCCCTCCCCCACTCTGTGAAACTTGGATCCTGACTGGAAACTTTAGTCGGTACCAGAGGGATAGGTTCCCTTCATTTATTCTTTGCTGAAGTGGTTGAAGAGAAGTTGTGATGGCGAATCTATATTGTGTTAATAGTAAGGGGATTCAGATTTTTAATGGAAAGAACTATCACATCGGGGAGGACAGAATGATGCCTTATCTTATGTCTCAAGGATATGAAGTTCTTGAAACTATAATAGATGGATTTCCTGCTATTGATGACAAGGTTCCTCTTACTCCCGTTGATAAGAAGAACCTTGAGAATAATGGAAGAGCTAAAAATGTGTTACTTTTATCTCTATCTGAGAGTGAATTTTTTAGAGTGAAAGGTTTTTCTATAGAAAAAGGAATCTGTGACAAACTGAAGAAAACCTATGAAGGAAATAAAAAAGTGAAGAAGGATAAACAACAAATCTGAAGACTGAAGTATGAAGATTTGAAAATGGGAGAATCTGAATCTGTGGGGGATTTATTTTCTAGAATAAATGATATTGTCAGAACAATCAGATTTCTTGGTGAAACATTGTAGGATTCTATAGCTGTCAAAAAGATCTTGAGAATTATTCCTGACAAGTTTGATGATAAAGTGTATTCATTAGAAGATAGAGACACTGAAACATTATCTTTGGATGATCTGTATAGCACACTCATTACTTATCAGATGATAAGAGAGAATACTATGAAGGGCAGAACAAAAGATCATAGAGAAATTTCATTCAAGGCTACAAAGAGAGAGAAGTCAAAGAAGATGCTTATTGAAGATGGTGTTGGTGAATCTGATGCTAAATATTAGGTACATAAAAATTTTGATGAAATTTTATCCTTGTTTTATAAGAATTTGAAAAGAGGTACATAGAAATACAAGGGTAAACATCCCTTGAAATGTTTTGAGTGTAGATCTATTGGTCACATTGCAGCAAACTATCCTAAATAGAATACAGAAGAAGACAATGATGATGATAACAGAAGGCCAAGAAGGTTGTTGAAGAAAAAACCTGGCAAAGAAAAATATTTTTCAAAGGGGAAGGATAAAAAATTCTTCAACTCAAAAAGAAGAAGATTTTTATCTAAAGATAATGATGAAGAATATAGCGAAGATGAATCTGAGAAATTATTTGATGACAAATCTAGAGAGAGTACCTTTATTGCTGCAGTAAATAATGAAGAGTAAGAGAGAAACAGTTCATATGATGAAGATACTCAACTTGAATATCATCTAAATGAAGAGTTGAAAGAATTCTTGAGGAAGATCAGAAGGCTTGGAAGGAAAACAATGAGATAATAATTGAAAATTCCATATTAAACAATCATGAAGGTTTTACTAATGTGAAAATTATGTTGGAAAAAGAGATAGAGGATCTGAAAAATTCTCTTGAAAATACAATGACTTGTAATGATCATCTTGAAGTAAATTTGAAGGCAAATGAAAAATAGTAGGAACATGTCGAACAAAAACTTTATAAATCTAAAGAAATGAATATCAGTTTCAAAAATTCTATCTCACAAGTTGGAGAATGTTTCAGTAAGAATGGACCAAACAAGGATATACAAACGTTACCTTCAAAGGTAGAAATGAAATATAGAACTGGTTTTGATAAGAACAAGGCTGGAAAGATCATTTATGTAGTAAAAGGCAGTAATGATGAAAAATCATAAGTGCATAAAAATCATGATTCAAGAAAGAAGTCTAATACTTCTGGTGCTGGTATATCTGAAATGAGAAAGGGAGTTACAAATGGAAACATGAAGTTTGACGGTAAACAATGTTTTATTGAGAAGGTTTTTGAGACACGTGTTCACAAATCTGGTCAATATATAGGTTTTAGAGGCCAATATTCTTTCTATGGTTATTGCTGGTATTGTGGTGGGTTCGGACACATGGAAAATATGTGTTGGTTCAACCAACAACATTACAACTATTCCACATGTTTTGAAAGACAAGGACTTATGGTGAGTCAATACTTTCAAAATAAAATGTCTCCACATAAATCTCTAAAGATATCTAATAAGACTGGTGTGACTGTTGATAATAAGTTCCAACAACTAGAAACTATTTGTGAATGATGTGATCAACCTGGACATCGTGCCAATGGATGTCTTATTGTGTTACCAGAGCAACAAAAGTTTCTTAATAATTCTCAAAATCCATAGTTTTTAAAAGATAAAAGATACCGTTCTGATAAGTCCTAATAGAAGTAGTTCATGATTGTCTCACAATAACACTTTGACGTTGCCAAGAAATTGGAGGAAGCACAACAGAAAGTGATAGAAAAGGAAGAACAAAAAGCTCTTGTTGTCGAAACTGCTTTGAAAGATACAACAGGAGAACGACCATGGATTCATGATAGTGGGGATTCTTCTCATATGACAAAATACTTAAAGATGTTGATGAATGTGAAAGGCTTCAAAGAAGGAAATGTTACATTTGGAAATGATGAATATCTAAGAATCAAAGGTGTTGGATCACCCATCATCGGAAAAGAAAAAATTGAAATCTAAGAAATCATTATATGTTGAAGTGTTGAAACATAAAAATTTTAGTGTTTCACAACTCTGTGATGCGGGAAACAAAGTTATATTCAGAAAAGATGGGTTCTTAGTGAAATGTGAGAATGATGGAAATATAGTTACAATAGGCCAACGTACAAAAAAACATGTTCCAATTTGGTGAACATCAAAATTCTTATTACATGGGCATGGTGGATGAAAATATGTTATGCCATAAAGGGCTGGGACATATGTTTCAGAGAAACATGTGAAAGTTATCAACACGAGACAGTTTCTGAGATATGCATGATTTATCAAGAAAAAGAGATTGGTGCTGCACTATCTGTGAAAAAGGGATGATTACGGACTCTTTTTATAAGAGAGTTGAAATTCATTCAAAACAACCCTTGGAACATATACATTCTGATATATGTGGACCAATGAGAAGGAATTAAACAAATAGAGATAATTACTTCATTACTTTCATTTATTACTTAAATTTCATTACTTGTGTTATGTACATGAGACAGAAGTCAGATGCCCTGAAAGTGTTTAAAAGTTTCAGGAGGAAAGAAGAAATGGAATTTGAGTATTCAGTGAAGAAGATGAGAACTGTTAATGGAGGTGAGTATAAGAATGAAGAGTTTTAAAGTTACCTTGAGAAACATGTAATTCGTCATGAGTTCAGTTCAACATACACACATCAAAAAATGGGGTTACTGAATAAAAGAATCAAAGTGTGGTGGAAATTGGGAGAATTATGTGACTTGAACATAGTATTTCTCATTATTATTGGAGGCAAGCCATTAGAACTACTATTTATATTCAAAACTGATGCTTCTATAGGCCAATCTCATATATGACTCTATATGAAATGTTCTATGAAAAAACTCCATGTCTTAAACAATTAAGATTATTTGGGAGTCCATGCATTATAAATAAGAAAGGTGGAATCCTTGGAAAGATTAAGAAAAGAGGAGGTGATGGAATTTTTCATGGCTATGATTCAGAAGAAAGAGGATATATATGTCTCAATAATGAAATAGGAAGAATTATTGATTCTTCATATGTAAAAGTTGTTGAAAATGTTGACAAAGAAAAGCAGTCATATGTTGATGTGGAAGTTGAGCAGGATAGCGAAGCATTTTTTAATGATTATAATAATGCTACAGACTATGTTAATCCTACCAGTGAAGAGGAATCTGACTTAGAAATCTCGAGTGATGAGGATGAAGTTTGAACAACTCATCATAGGTTGAAGAAACAACTGTAGGCTTAGAATATTATTTGAGATAAACATCATAGGGTTCAAACAAGAAGAACACCGAATGCTATATCCCATACTTATCATTATTCATAAGTTGAACCGAATGATGTAAATGAAGAAATTGAGCATCCATAATGGGTTCATGAAATTAATTAAGATCTTGATCAGATTGAAAAGAATGATACGTGGGAACTTGTACAGAAGCTGGACAACAAGAACATAATTGGTACAATGTGGGTTTTCCAGAACAAGCTGAATGAAGATGGTAATGTAATAAGAAACAAATAAAGATTTTTTTGCAAAGGGTATTCAAAAAATGAAGGAATTTATTTTGATGAAACCATTGCTCCGGTGGAAATATTAGAAACAATAAAAATAATTCGTGCTATTTCTGCACAATGAGGGTACAAAATCATTCAAATGGATGTAAAATATGCATTCATGAATGGTGACCCTGATGAGGAAGTTTACATTGATCAGCCTTGTAGATTTGTTATTGAAAAGGATGAATGCTATGTGTGCAGATTGATGAAGGATTTCTATGGGCTTAAATAGGCTTCAAGAGCATGGTATTTTAAATTATATACTTGATTAAAGAAGATGAACTTTAAAAAAGGGAGAGTTGACAACAATCTCTACATCCAGAAATTTCAAGTGTTTTCACTAATCGTTATTTTCTATGTTGATGTTATTATATTTGCTGGAAATGATGAAAGATCGTGAGAAAAATTAGGTGAGGATATGAATAAGTTATATGAGATGTCCATGCTGGGAGAAATGAAGTACTTTCTTGGGATATAAATTTAACAAAAGAAGAATTATGTTTTGCTATCTCAAGAAATGAATTCTAAGGAACATCAAGAGAACATTGGCATGGAAAATTTGAAACCAGTTTCCACACCAATTTCAGTGGGATCCAAGTTTTCTAAAGATGGAGAAGGCAAGGAAGTTGATTAGAAAGAGTTTTGAAAGATGATTAGAAGTCTATTGTATTTGTCTACCTCAAGGCCCGACATCATCTATGCTGTCACATTATGTGAAAGATTTCAGAGTGCTCTTAAAGAATCACAATTGATTGTTGGAAAAAGAATTCACAGATATATCAAAGGCACAAAAAATTTTGGAATCAGGTATGATGGCTCAAGAAATATTAATCTATTCGAGTATTCTGATGCTGGTTGGGAAGGAAATGTTCATGATGGAATATCCACATCTGGTGGAGTTTTCATTCAAGGGAATAGTTGTGTTAGTTCACATACCAAGAAAAAGAATTCAGTAACTCTTAGCACAACTAAATCTGAGTATGTTGCTGCTACTCAAGCAGCCAATCAACTAGTGTGGATGAAGACATAGCTGGAAGATATTCTCATTGATGTAACTCTACCATTGCTCTTGGGTTGTGACAATCAGAATGCAATCAATATTACAAGAAATCCAGTACAACATTCTCACTTAATACACATTGATATAAATTACCACTCCATCAAATAGCATGTGGAGAAGAATGGATTGAGAATGGAGTATGTTCTAACATCTGAACAAGTGGCTGATATATTCAAAAAACAGTTACCAAAGGATCCATTTTCAAAATTGAGGTTGAACATGGGTGTCCAACCTCCTTCTCATCATGGTTAAGGTATCTGTTTCTGTCCCCAGTCCCATACTTCCTTTGGATAGTGTTTTCTAGGGGGATAGTTGTTTCATAAATCTATGTTTATAGATGGATTCATAAAGGGGGAGTTGTGGGTAAGCTGTGAATCCAGCAGGTATGTGTGTGAAATATTCTAACTATTTGTTGGAGTGCTTGTAGGAATTTATTTTTTTATTCCAGGAATGTTGAAGAAGTGATGAATGCTAAAGTAGAAGCTTGAAAGATGTTCTAAAATATGTTTTGAAAAAGGATGAGGGGATATGATCATGTGATTTCATAGCCACTTCCATTGGACAACATGGTTTTGGATATCAATAATTATTTTTTCCTACAGTGATTTATATCACGCAGGCTTATAATTGTGGATAAGTAAGTCATTGCATAAGGTTACAAAGTTCAGTGATTTACGAATCTTGGTTGGAAACAAAATCCAAATTGGGAGATTGTTGGGACCAAGCTAGATGGAGAAGGAAGTATTAAGAGTTAGCCTTTGCATAGTGTTGTACTTTTTTGACAAGGAATATAAATCAATTCACTTTGTAAAAGGACCATCAACTAGAAAATGCTTTCCTGATATGTATTTCAAAAATATCATAAGTCAGGAGAACATGTGATGCAATCCTTATGAAGGATAGGGGGAGTAAAGTAGTGTTTTTGGAAAAGGAAAAAAGTGGCGTGCAAGTAAATAGTGGCACTCAAGTATTAGCATGAAAGTATTGGAAGACAAGTCATATTTCAGGATCATCACATCAAAATTTGTCAAAGGAAATAAAATAGCGCACAAGTTAATGATTGGCCTGGCAGTCAAAAAGTGGTGCACAAGAATATTTAGTGAAAAAGTGTGGCACACAAGTATAATCGGTGTGCAAGTGTATGTTGAAAAAAAAGTCATATTCCAACATCATCATATCAAAATATGACAAAGGAAAGAAAGTGTCGCACTAGTGACGGAAGGGCGCGTAAGTGATGGAGTGGCACACAAGTGATTGAGCGGTGCATAAGTAGGAACTGTGCAGATGTGTATGTGGCGTGCAAGTCACCAAATTGTCTATAAATAGACGTCTAACCTCCTCATTTTTAAATACAAAATACTTATGAGAAAATTTGAGCTATGAGCATGCAAGTAGTATAAGGTTCAATGATCGTGCAACTAGTTGAGGGAGGCATGCAAAATAAAGTGGCGCACAAGGTGAGGGTTATTTATAAGGCACGATGTTGGGTGTCGTGACAATTTTTTCATGCATCTCTTTCCACGGAAGTCTTTTATCGCAAGTTTCCGGAGGCACGCAAGAAGGTAGGTGCTTTCAAGAAGTGGCCTGTGTATAAGCCAAATGTGGCACACAAGATTTTAGGTGTGCTCAATGGTGGTGCGCAAGTATTGAGTAGGTGCGCAAGCAGGTGGCACACAAGTAGTGAGGCGCGCAAGCAGGTGACATGCTAGTAGGGAGGTGCGCAAGAAGAGAGGGGCACACAAGATGTCTGAACCAGGAGGTTTTTACCAGCTTCTAGGCAGGAAGGTGAAGAATTTTTTTTGAAATATTTGATTTGGGAAATTTCATTAAGAAGCACAAAATCATTACATTACCCTATTTGTGCTAATAGGGAGCACATGAACTACTGGATTGTTTTCAAAGTGCTACACGAGTGTAAGGATATATCCTACTCGTTGTATTCCACATCAAAGGATTTTTTTATAGTGGATTGTGTGGTAATGGATTGTTTTCATACGAAACCAAGGACGTAGCTACTCTTGTTGAGTAGTGAACCTTGTAAATCTTGTGTTCCTGTGGTTGTGTGTGTTCAGTTGGGAAGAATCTCTTTAATAGTAGGAGAAGTTTGTTTCAAAATATATGAAACATAAAAAGAAAAATATATTACTAATTCACCCCTACCAATCTCATTGATACATGGATCCTGATTGGGAAATTCAAAAAGGAGGACCTTCATCCAAATATGGAACTGGTGATGAAGTACAAGATGGTCGTGAGAATACTTGGTTCACTCCTTATAAATTGTGGATTTTTCATATGCATCTCTTCTCATGTCCTCCAACTCCTAAATTTTAGACTTCCTTTGAGAACCTACAATATAAATATTAGAATTGCGTTGTTTGATGGCCCAGTAGGCCTGGTGCTCAATCTCAATAGGTAAGTGAAAAATTATTCCAAACACTAGATGATAGTTGACATTCCAATGGGAGTTTTTAAAGCAGTATGGTAGGCTCATAATGAATCATCAAGTTGAAGACTCCAAACTATTCTATTGGGTAGAAATTTTTTTTCAATAATTTGTTTTACCTCTCCATTTGTCACTTCGGCTTGACCATTGCTTTGTGGATAATATGCATTATATTCTCTATGACCAACCCCATACCGAAGCAAAAGTGATTACATTGTTTGGTTTCAGATATGAGATCCCTAGTCACTAATGATGAACCAAGGTAATCTAAAACCTCAAAATATCTGAGTTTTCAAAAATTCCACAACTATTTTGGAATCATTTATCCTTGTGGCTCGAGCCTCTTCCCATTTTGAAACATAATCGTCCAACATAATAATGTACAAGTTGCCGATGTAATTCTGAAATGGAACCATAAATTCAATTCAAAAAACATAAAAAAAATCATGAAAGACCAACATTTGTTGTGGGATTTCATTTCTTTTAGAGACATTCACCATTCTTTGACAATGAGGTCAATATTTGAAAAACTTTTGGGCATCCCGAAAAAGTGTTGGCCAAACGAGTCCAGAATCAAGGACCTTGCGAGCAGTCTGTTGGAGACCAAAGTGGCCTCTACATGAAAGAGTGTGATAGAATCTATGGACAGACTGAAACATGCTATCTGGAACACAATGCCTTAGGAAATAATCACTACATGTTCACTAAAGGTAGTTGTCATCCCAAATGTACCAAATAGAGTCATGTTTTAGAGTACTACCTTGGTTTTTATTGAAAATAATAGGAATATAAAATGCTACCAAATAATTTATAATTTCAGCATACCAAGGAATACCATCTTGCACTCAATACAGTTTTTCATCATGAAACATGACATTAATGGGAATACATGGGGATGATTCAATTTCTAAGGATGGTTGGATCTTACTAATATTGTTAGCCACCACATTATATGCACGTTTTTATCTCTAATTTTTAGATTAAATTCTTGAAGGAGGATCATCTAGAGAATGAGATGTGGTTTGGATTTTGGTTTCTTAAGGAGGTACCAAAGGGATGGATGGTCTAAGAACACAATGAATTTGGAAACTAAAATATACGACCTAAATTTATCCTAGGAAAACATAATAAAATGAAATTATTTTTCAGTTTTGTTGTAGTTTTCTTGGGTAGGGTCCAATGTACGTGAGGCATAGGCTATGACATGTGGAGCTCGGTCAATCTTTTGTGACAAGACTTCCCCAACCCTATAGTTAGTGGTATCACACGTGAGCTCAAATGGTAAATCCCACCAAGGTGTTTGGATTTTTGGGGGTGTTGTGAGACTCTATTTTAATATATTAAATGCTTTCTCACATTCATTATCAAATAAAATTCATTTTATTTTTGGAGTAATCAGGAAAGGGGTAGTTCAATTTTACTAAAGCCACGAATGAAACGACGGTAAAATTTTGCATGACCTAGGAAATACCACACATCCCGTACATTTCGGAGGAATCGTAAAGAAGAAATGACATCCACTTTTGATTTATCTACTTGGATACCATCCCCAGAAATGACATGCCCCATAACTTTTCCTTGTCGCACCATGAAATGAAATTTCTCATAATTTTATATGAGATTATATTCAATACAGATACATAAGACTAAAGCGATACTACACAAACATTCATGAAAATAGGATCCATAAACAGTGAAATCATCCATGAATACTTCCATGCAATTCTCTTGGTAATCTGAAAAAATACTAACCATGCATCATTGGAATGTACCCAGACCATTGGACATACCAAATGACATCCTCCTATATGCAAATGTTCCAAAGGGGAAAGTCAATGTTGCTTTTCATGATCCTCAGGGGAAATATAGATTAGAATGTATTGAGAATAAACATAAAGGAAATAGTTGTGGGACTTACCCTCAAGCCCCTCTAAGATTTGTTCAATGAATGGAAAAGACAAATGGTCCTTCCTAGTTTGTTGGTTTAGTCAATAATAGTCTATACAGTCATGCAATCTATTTTACACATGAGTTGGAACCAATTCATTATTTTCATTTTTTATTACTATAAGGTTAGTCTTTTTAGGAACTACTTGAACATGACTGACCAATTGGCTATCATATATTAGGTAAATGATTCTAGTAGCTAATAATTTTTTTACCTCATTTTTCACAACTTCTAGGAGGTTTGGGTTTAGTCGACTTTGTGGCTGCCTCACTGGTTTAGCCTCACCATTTAATAAAATATTATGTTTACAATTTGATGGGATAATACCAAGAATGTTAGAACGTTTCCATCACAAATAATGTTTATACTCCCTCAAAAGTTCAATTATTTGCAAATAATGCTCAGGAGGGAGTGAAATAGCAATGATGATATACAAGTTGTTTCCATTCTCAATATATGAATATTTTAAATCTTTAGGTAGTTATTTCAGTTGCAATTTTGGTGGATTTAAGATTAATGGGAGTGTGTGATAGTGAGAGGTCACTGATCTCATTTAACATCTTAATGGTATCATCCTCGGATGAGGAATGAGCTTTTACAAGATTATTAGTATCATCGATTTCCATTTGACCCTCAGTGTTAAAGAAATCATCAATCAGTAAATATGCATGTAACTTTTCTATAACACTACCATAATCAATGAATTTTTCATTACCTATAATTTAAATAAATGAAGAAAACATAGAAAGGGGATTGGGGGAATGATAATAAGTGTTTTTAGGGTAATGGAGTACATCAATTGAATTTACTGAGAAAGAGAAATGTTCTTTTGGGGGGTGCTTCATGGCATCAAAGATGTTGAATAGGACAATGTCAGCACCAAATTATATTGATATTGTACCTTTATAGACATAAATTATTGTTTTGGTTGTTTTTAGGAAAGGTCTCCCCAATATAATCAGGGCATTTCCATTTATCATATCATCATTTATTTTAATCACATAAAAGTCAGCATGAATAATTATAGTTTGAACCGTCACAAGAACATCCTCTAACACACCAGAGGGGTGAGTTATACTCTAGTTAGCCAGTTGAACAATAATTCTAGTGGGCTTAAGTTCCCCGACATGCAATGTAGAGTAAATAGAGTGAGACATTATAATTATAGAAACACCTAAATCAAGCATAGAATTAGAAAAAGGATACTTCCCTATGGTCTAAGGAATTGAAAATGTTCTAAAATCATTGCACTTGGTGGGAAGTGATGTCTCTATCAATGCTGAAACATTCCTCCCCAATCTCACCTTCCCACCTCCATGAAGTCGCCTTCAGTGTGTACAAATTTCCTTTAGAAACATGTAGTGCCATGGAATATTCTTCACAACATCAATCAATGGGATGTTAACCTGTAATTTCATGAAAATTTTCTAATATTTCATTATCAAGTTCAATTTCGTTTTTTTCTTGGTTAGATTTCCCTTTGAAGAAATGGATGTGGAATGGTTGTGCTAGGTTACTCTTAAATATACACCCTCTTTCCTTTCGAAGTGCTTTTCTTAGGACATGGTTCTTCAACATTTTGAACATTTTTAATGGTTGGGATGGAGGTTTTCTCATGATGGGGTGACTCTAGTGGAGGATTCATTTTACCTTCTAGTTGTGTTCTAATCCAAAGGGTGATGACACTAACATTTTATTTATCCCTAAGGGTAACTACTGGTTGAGAAGGATGTTTACCTGAACCATGACTTTGAACATCACCATTGATGTTAGCTAGTTTCCCTAAATGGGTTTCTAGGTCTTGTATGGATAAATTGGTGGTTCGATGGAATTGGATATTGTTGGCATCAATTTTTTTCATCATATATTCTATGCTAGCCTTATGTTTTGGAAAGGGTGGTTGGAAAGGCCTTTGGGGTGGTTGAAGATTTCTTGGTGGTGGTGGTGGATAACTACCCTGACCTTTTTGGTTTCATGGCTGCTGAGGCTAGTTTGAATATCCCCCTTACCTATAATCTTGGTTTTCTTTCCTCCCAGAGTTGGATGGATAGTATGGTTCCTGCCTAAAGGGTTGGTTATAGGGGAATCCTAGAAATAATGCCTCACAAATCTCAAAATTGTCTCTCAATTGGGGGCATTGGTCAGTATAATGGGTGTCAAAAGAGAATATTCCTCAATGAATGGGGGAGGAGATTTAGATTTCCCTTGGGAGAGAGCAAGTTGTCGTAGAAGGATACTTACATCCTTAAACTTTGTGTCCACCTTCTTCTCGAATTCAGTACTTGGAACCTCATGGACTCCTTGAATGGGTACATTGGACCCTGAACAAAATTTTTGAGAGTTTTCTGCCTTGTTTTAAATTAAGGTCCCTGTAAAAATTGGGATCTTATCTACCAGCGCACTACTTAAAGCAGCATCAATCATATTTTATCAATAGGGATTAAACCTTCATAAAAATATTGTATTAAAAGATGGTTACTTATTTGGTGGTGTGGAAAACTTGAAAAAAATATTTTAAATCATTCCCAATATTCATGAAGTGTTTCCCCTTTATATTGTCTTATGCCACATATTTCAATCCTTCTTGTTTCAATTCGAGAGGCTGGAAATTATTTTACAAGAAGAAGGCGTTTCATGTCTGACCAACCTCTCATTGGCGAATTAACATAGTACAACAAATCTTTCGCAGTGTCTTCTAAAGAAAATGGTAATTCTCTATGATTTACTTTTTCTTCATCCACATTAAAAGGTTTTAATGTTGAACAAAAATCCTGAAATTCTTTTAAGATCTTGTGTGGATCCTATTCAAGATGTCCATGGAATCTTGGTAAAAGATTAATTAAACCACATTTTCGTTCAAAATTGGGTGCCTCTCCTTGTAATTGAATGTATGTGGGATGAATATCAAAATCAGGTGATGTTATTTCTTTTAGTGTTCTACTGTTTTCATCAATTTTATAAAAGTTTGTTTCAGTTTTCATGTCAGATCCAAAAGAAGATGAAGTGTGAGGAAGAGTTTCAATGTGCATTGTGTCCTTCTTCAAAGTGTTTTATTGTGTGTCTTTGTGTCATTGACGTAGGGTCCACTTTGGTTCGTGTTAAAAAGGTGATAAATCTCATGGATTAGAACACGTCATGCAAAAATCCTACAATACAAATAGATCATGACAAAAAGTTATTAAAATGGTATAAGAGAGAAAAAATAAATATTCACAAAAATTACAAAAACCATATAAAAACACGCACTAAAAACCAAAGCACTCCCCAGAAATGGCACCAAATTTTGACCACAATTTCATGACACATCAAACTGATTATGATTTTAAGGTTGATTTATAGTCTAGGGAAGACCCTAGTTCATCTCTCATGGAGTGTTGATAGGTTATGAGTATGTATTTTTAATAAGAATTACTAAAAGAGGGGGAGGTTTTGTAAATAGATTTATGAAAACTACTTAATTAAAGAGTTAAAAATTTGATAAATAAAGAAAATGTATTAATAATTACGAGTGAAAAAGATCATTTCAAGTTCACTACACATCTTGGATAGTTCATTAATCTGAAAATATAACATGGATTTGTTTATTTCTTTGGTTGAAGGTTGTCAATATCTTGACTCTCCTCTTGCCTCTTTAAATGATTCTTAATGAACCACCTCATGGCGCATCAATCATGTTGCCATGATTTGGATATCAAACATAGAATAAGAGCCCAACCAAAGCATACTTAAATCTTATGTATGTGAGAGATAAATAGGATTATTGTGTTGTCCAATATGAACAACCCAAGATTCCCACATGAGATCTCAACGCAATCGGTGTTGAAATAAAAAGTGTTTCAATTAATTATATCAAATGAAATTTTATCACGAGGAATCATGTGATGATAAAAAAGTAAAATATTAAAAGAACAAATTATACAAAACTATTTGAAGAATATGAATTGGAACTCCCACCAATGTTTGTGTAGATTCCTCGAATGGATCGTCCACCATTTAACTCGCCATCGAGAGGTGGAGGAGGTTTGGGTGGAACTCCCTCTCTATCCATGATTCCCCTATAAGGATAAGGGCCTCCAGAACTCCATGGATGATGAGAGGACTTATTTGGGTCTCCAAAAGACCATAGAATGGCCTCCTGGGAGAACTTTCAAATGAGGAGTTCAAGGTGCCATTTTATTAGAAAATGGGAAGGTGGTTTTGAGCACAAACAATTATTAAAACCACTTGTCACAGGTGTTTCGACCTCCACAAACCCTTATCTCGATTTGGAAAAAATAAAAAAGTTGTATGCCCACCTTTTTGATGTCTCCACTGAATGTTTGGAATAATTTGGAACCTATAGCACGAGATATGGATAGATCACAGCACACCATTTTTGACTTCGTGCATATTTGGTGTGGTGAAAAAATCATGTCTGTTGGGCCACCAGATGGATGAATGAGTCTTGGGTTCCTTCATATTAAAATACCATAAAGGAGGTGAAAAGGCGAATAAAGAAAAAAGATAATGGAAATCCTAACGAACACAAAAATACCGAGAAATGTGAAAATACCATAAATAAGTTGAAAATGGGATGAAAGAAGAAAGACAATGAAAATTCCTAACTAACCGAAGAATGTACCAATCCCCCCACACATAGAACATAATGTGTCGTCACAGAATTATTTGAGAATGTGATAAGAAAGAATAAAACCTTGTGTGTTTCATCTGTATGTTGCTTTTAGAACATGGAGTTCCTCCATCAGGAACTTCAGAAGGGCTTCATTGAAGTGCTTCAACTGCTTCCCAATGATAGTGAAGGTTTTCTTGGTTTCTTCATTTTGAACCTCAACAACACCAAATATAGATAGATTAATAACAGTGTATGGTCCAAACCAGTGGGAAAGAAGCTTACCTGGATGAAACATAGGCCTTGCATTATAATGGAGGACCTTTTTCTCAATGTGGAACGAGTGATGAAGTATAAGACGGTCGTGGGAAGCCTTGGTTCACTTTTTATAAATTCTGAAGTTTTCGTATGCATCTCTTCTCATTTCCCCTAACTCTTGAATCTGAATCTTACTTTGAGAGCTTGCACCATATATATTAGAACTACATTGTTTGATGGCCTAGTAGGCCCGGTGCTCATTCTAAATAGGTAGGTGACAACACTTTCCAAACACATGAAGATAAGGTGACATTCCAATGGGAGTTTTGAGAGCAGTACAATATTCCTATAATGAATCATCAAGACGAAGACTTAAATTATTTCTATTGGGTTGAATAGTTTTATCAATAATCTATTTTATATCTCTATTTGACACCTCGTCTTGGCCATTGGTTTGTGGATGATATGCAGTTGACACTCTATGACTGACCCCATACCGACGCAAAAAGATTGCATTGTTCGGTTGCAGAAATGAGAACCCTGGTCACTAACGATGAACCCAGGTAATCCAAACCTACAAAAGATCCTCATTTTCAAAAATTACACACCTGTGTTGGAATCATCTTTCCTTTTGGCTCATGAATCTACCCATTTTGACACATAATCGACTGCTAGAATAATGTACAAGTTTCTAAAGGAATTGGGAAATGGACACATAAATTAAATTCCCTAAATATAAAAAATGTCATGAATGAGAAATGGTTGTTGTGGCATTTAATTTCATTTAGATACATTCAACATTCTTTGACAATGAGGAAAAGATTTCCAAAAATAATGGGAATCCTGAAAAAGTTTTGGCCAAAATAGTCCTGAATCAAGGACCTTGTGCACAGTCTATTGGGGACCAAAGTGGCCTCCACAAGCAAGAGTGTGAAAGAATCTAAGGACAGAGTAAAACACGCTATCAAGAACACAATTCCTAAGGAAATGATCACTACATGTGCAGCATAGGTAGGATTCATCCCAAAGGTACCAATGAGACTCATGTTTTAGACGAATGGCTTGGTTTTTATTGAAATCCATTAGAATGAACGATGCTACCAAATAATTTACAATTTCATAATTACAAAGAATAACATCTTGCACTCAACACAATTTCTCATAAGGAAAAATGTCATTAATGTGAATACAGGGGGATGAGGCAATTTCCAGGTATGGTTGTATCCTACTAATATAGTCAACCACCACATTCTCTGCTCTTTTTTTATTTCTAATTTCTAGATTAAATTCCCAAAGCTAGAGAATCCAGTGAATGAAACGTGGTTTGCCTTCTGGTTTATTAAGAAGGTACTGGAGGGTTGAATTCTATGAGAACACAAAGACTTTTGACCCTAAAATATATGACCAAAAATTATCTAAGGCAAACACAATTGAAATAAATTATTTTTCAGTTGTGGTGTATTTTTCTCGGGCATGGTTCAATGTACATGAGGCACATGCTATGACATGTGGAGATCAGTCGATATTTTGTGATAAGACTACCCACCTACATAATTAGTGTCATCACACATGAACTCAAACGGTAAATCCCACCGAGGTGGTTGGATTATTGGGGGTCATGTGAGACTACATTTTAACTTATTAAAAGGGTCCCCACATTCATTATCAAAAACAAATTCCTTTTATTTTTAGAGTAATTAGTAGTGGGGGAGTGCAATTTTACTAAAGTCAGGAATTAAACGACAGAAAAATCCAACATGACCAAGGAAATATTGTACAACCCATACATTTTTTGGGGAATGGTAAGGAATAAATGACATCAACTTTTGATTTATCTACTTGTAAACCATCTCTAGAAATGACATGCCCCAAAACTATACCTTGTCCCAACATGAAATGGCATTTCTCATAATATAATACGAAATTATTTTCAATACAGAAATGTAGTAATGATGCAATAATACTCAAAAATTCATTGTAAGATGATCTATAAATAGTGAAATCCTTCTTGAATACTTCCATTCAATTATCTAGGTAATCTGAAAAAATACTAACCATGCATCGTTGGAAAGTACCCGAAGCATTGTACTGACCAAATGGCATCCACCTATATGCAAATGTGCCAAAGGGGAAAGTGAAGGTTGTGTTATATTAATCCTCAGCGGCACTATGGATCTGAAATTATATTGAATACCCATCAAAGAAAAAGTACTGGGACATACCCTCTAGCCTCTCCAGCATTTGGTCAATGAATTGAAAAATAAAATGGTCCTTCCTAGTGTTTGGTTTAATCGATAATAGTCTATAAAAACACACCAACTAATATTCACATGAGTTGGAACCAATTCATTGTTTTTATTTTTTATTACTCTTAGGCTAGTCTTTTTAGGAACAACTTGAATGGGACTGAACCATTGCCTGTCAGAGATGGGGAAAATAATTCCAGCAACCAATAATTTTGATACATCATTTTTCACAACTTCTAGGAGGTTTGGGATAAGTTTAGGTTGTGTCTTCCCCACTGGTTTAGCCTCATCCTTTAATAAAATATGATGTGTACAAATAGAGGGGATAATACTAGTAATGGAATCAAATGTCCATCCCAAATCTTTTTTATATCCCTAAAATGTTCATGTAGTTTCAATTCATTCTCAGGAGGGGGTGAAGTAGCAATGATGATGAGAAACTTGTTTTCATTCTCAAGATATGAATATTTTCTATCTTGAGGAAATTTTTTCAGTTACAATTAAGGTGGATTTTGGATTGATGGGGGTGTGTGTAAATATGAGAGTTCACTAATCTCATCTAACTGCACAATGGAATCCTCCTTGGATGAGTAATAGGATTTTAAAAGCTTAGAAGTATCATCGATTGTCATTTGATCCTCAGTGTTCAAGAAATAATCAATCAATAAACATGAATAACAATTTTCAAGACCACTGCAAAAATCAATGCATGAATCATTACCTAGAATTTCAATCAAGGAATAAAAATTAGAAAGGGGATTGGGGGAATGATAAGAAGTGTTTTCTGGGGAATGGAGTACATCAATTGAATTTACTGATAAGGGGGAATGTTCTTCTGATGGGTGCTTCATAGAATTGAGAATGTTGAAATGGGCTATGCCACCACCAAATTCCATAGATAATGTACCATTATGGACAGTAATTATGGTTTTGGTAGACTTCCGGCATGGTCTCCACAATATAATCAGGGAATGTCCATTGATTCTATCATACTCAATTTTAAGCAAATAAAAGGCAGTAGGAAAAATTAAATATTGAACCCCCATAAGAACATCCACTAACACACCAGAGGGGTGTGTGGTACTCTAGTTATCCAGTTGAACAATAATTATAGTGGTATTCAGTTCCCCAACATAAAATTTATAGTAAATAGAGCGAGGAATCACATTTATATAATCACCTAAATCAAGAATAGAATCAGAAAATGAATACACTCCTATGGTGCATTGAATTGAACATGTTTCAGGATCATTGCACATGGTGGGAAGTGATGGCTTTATCAATGTTGAAACATTCCACCCCAAGCTCACCTTCTAATCTCCATGAAGCCACCTTCGGTGTATACATATCTACTTTAGAAACTTAATGTACTATGTAATTTTCCTCACAACATCAATAAAAGGGATGTTGGCTTACATTTTTTTAAAATTTCCAATATTTCCATAACAATTTCGGTTTCATTTTGTTTTCTTGTTTGGGTGGACGTTAAGGAAATGGAAGTGGAATGGTTGTGCTAGTTGAATCATCAATATACACCATATTTCTTTTGGAAGGGATTTTTTCATGACAAGGTTCTTCAACATTTGGAACTTTTTTAATGGTTGGGATAGAGGTTTCCTCATGAGGGGATGAATCTAATGGAGGATTCATTTTACTTTTTAGTATTTTTCCACTCAAAAGGTTGATGGAACTAACATTTTCTTTATCCCAAGGGTTAACTAGTGGTTGAGAGGGATGTTTACTTGACCCATGACTTTGAATTTCACCCACCATGTTAGCTAGTTGGCCTAATTTGGTTTTTTGGTCTTGTATGGTTTCTTGGGTGGTTTTTTGTAATTGGAGATTGTTGGAAGCCATTTTTTTCATCATATCTTCTAGGCTAGGCTCAGGTTTTGGAAGGGGAGGCTGGAAAGACCTTTGGGGTGGTTGGGTATTTCTGGGTGGTGGTGGTAGATGACTACCCAGACCTTGTTGGTTCCATTTTTTATGAGGCTGGTTTGAATACCACCTTTCATATATGCTTGATATTCATTCCACACAAAGTTGGATGGATAGTATGGTTCATGCCTAAAGGGCTGGTTATAGGGGCATCCTGGGAAGATTTCCTCAGAACTCTCAAAATTTTCTCTCAATTGGGGGTATTTTCAGAATAATGCGTGTCATAATAGTAGAATCCATAATGAATGGGAGGACGAGATTGATATTTCCCATGGGAGAGATCAAGTTATCATAGAAGAGTACTTACATCCTCAGACTTTGTGTCCACCTTCTTCTCGAATTCCGTACTTTGCAACTCATGGACACCCCGTATGTGTACATTAGACCTTAAACCAAAATATTGAGTGTTTTGTGCCATGTTCTCAATTATAGTCCTTGCAGCAATAGGGGTCTTATCTACCAGTGCACCACTTGCAGCATCATAAATCATATTTCTATCAATAGAGATTTAACTATTATAAAAATATTGTATTAAAAGTTTGTTACATATTTGGTGGTGTGGACAACATGAACTTAATCATTTAAATCATTCCAAATATTTGTGAAGTGTTTACCATTAAGATTGTCTTACACCACATATTTCCTTCTTTATTGTTGTAGTTCGAGATGCTGGAAAATATTTTTCAATAAGAAGACTTTTCATGTATTACCAACCTCTTATTAGTGAATTAACATAGTACAACCGATCTTTCACAGTGTCTTATAAAGAAAATCGAAATGCTCTAAGATTTACTTGTTCCTCATCCACATTAGCAGGTTTCAATGTTGAAAAAATAGTATGAAATTAATTTATGTTCTTGTATTGATCCTCTCAAGGGATTCCAAGGAATCTTGGTAATAGATGATTTAAACCAGATTTTAGTTCAAATTTGGGTGCCTCATCTTGTAATTGAATTTATGTGAGATGAAAATCAACATCAGGTGAGGTTGGTTATTTTAGTTTTCTACTGTTCTCAGCCATTTTATAAAAGCTTATTTTAATTTTTATGTCAGTTCTAGAAGAAGATGAAGGGTGAGGAAGAGTTTCAATGTGCGGTGTGTCCTCCTTCAAAATGTTGTCTTGTGTGTCTTGGTGTTATTGATGTAGGTTCCTCTCTAGTTCGGGTTCATAATTGGATAAATCTACCTTAGTAGAACACATCATTCGCAAAACCTACACAAAAAAATATCATAAAAAAGGGATTGAAAAGGTATAAAAGAAAAAAAATATTCAAAAAAATTACAAAAACCATATAAAAAACACGCACTAATAACCAAAGAGATCCCTATAAACCGCGCCAAATTTTGACCGTTCTATCATGTAACATCAAATTGATTATGATTTTAAGGTTGAATTATAATCTAGGGAAGACCATAGGTCTCCACTCAAGGATCATTGATAGGTTTTGAGTATGTATATTTAATAAGAATTACTAAAAGTGGGGGAGGTTTTGAAAATAGAGTAAAGTAAATTCCTTAATTAAAGAGTTAAAAGTTGATAAATAAAGAAGGTGTATTCCTAATAATGAGAGAAGAAGATCATTTCATGTTCACTGCATAACTTTTATAGTTCATTGTTCTGAAAATTTAATAATTTTTTGTTTATTTAATTGGTTGAATGTTTTCAGGATCATGGATCCCCTATTGCCTATTCAAATAATGCTTAAAGAACCACCCCTTGGCACAAAAATCGTGTTTCCACGATTTGGTTATCAAAAATAGAATAAGAGGCCTACCACAGCATACATAAATCTTATATATTTCTGAGATAAATAGGATTACTGTGATGTCAAGTCGGAACAACCCAAGATTCTAACTTGAGATCTCAACCCAATCAGTGTTGAAATAAAAAGCCTTCCACTTAATTATATCAAATTAAATGTAATCTGGATGAAGAATGTCAAGAAACAAAATAGGTGAAATATTCCACGCAAAAATAATACAAAACCAGTAGAATACTATTTGTTATAACTCCCTCCCAATTCTATGTATCTTCCTCGAAATGATCATCCACTGTTTAACTTGCCATCGAGAGGAGGAGGAGGTTCGGGTGGAACTCCCTCTTCATCATTGATTACCCTATGAGGAAAGGGGACTCCATAACTCCTTGGATTATGAGAAGACTTATTCGAGTCTAAAATATTCCAGAGAACATCATCCTAGCCGAACATTCAAATGAGGATCCCAATGTGCCATTTTATAGGAAAATGGAAAGGTGGTTTGGAGGACATAGAATTCTTAAAACCAATTTTCACACATGTTTTGACCTCCATAAATCATTATATAGAATTTGGAGATAATAAAAATGTTTTATAACCACCTATTTTATGTATCCACTAATTGTTTGGAATAATTTGGACATCTATATCATTAGATATGTACAAATCACAACACACCACTTTTGACTTTGGGCATATTTTTTGTGCTGGACAGATCAGGTCGTTTAGGCCTTCAAATGGCTGAATGAGTCTTGGGTTCTTTCATATGAAATATATCCTAATGATGTTTGGACCATCCCACAAAATTCATCCAAATTGGATCCACGGTTTAGTAGAAGTGTGAGGATTAATGAAATGGTGTGCTTGTATCCTGCGCAGTTTGGCCCATTTTTTTGGGATATCATCATGGGCACTCCAAATTACCTCCTCCTACAATTGATTTATCAAAATAAGTAAAATTTAACTTTTTAACAGTGAAAAAATAACAATTTATTCAAACATGGAATGAAATTTGTTATTATTTTTATAATTTTCAATATAAAACATGTTTAGTACATGGTGTAAGGGTGAAAATGAAGCAGTGAATCACGGTGCGATCGACTATCCACCTTCTCTCTCTATACATCCTATGATTCATTATGGTTTCTATTTTCTAATAAATCATTTCATTTGCACTGTTTAATTGAAATAAATGTAACAATGATTTTTATAATGATCATTCATTGAAATATTATTTTATATTTTGTCATGGGTTGTACTAGAACTAAATATACCTCAATTGAATTGGGAAAAAATTATATTTTTTATATAATGAGTTTGTGAGTGGAAATGATTGTCGTTAACTATGTTCACAACATTGACCATGAACATGATTATAGTTATCTATATTCATATATTTTTTTGTGTACATGATTATAGTTATCTATGTTGAAAATAATATATGTGGATGTGATTTAAATTTATTATGTTCGCAACATTTTTAATTTAAATTATATTTTTTATAAATGTTTACAATTTTGTGAATGGACATGATTTTGGTTTTCTATCATCACAAAATTATTCATGGAAATATTTTTTATGAAATTTTTTCACAACATTTTTTTGGGATTTATTATGGTTAGTTAACATAAAACCTTATACAATGAAAATTAATTTGTTTTACTATGGTTATAACTCATTACAAGGAATATATTATTGTTAGTTAGGGTAAAAACATTATATATGGGAATTATTATTATTGGTTGTATTCCCAACTCTATAGATGGACATGAATATGAATATCTTTGTGCACAAATTTTTTATTGGAAATTATTTGAGTTAGAAATTTTCATAATGTTATGGTTTTCCCATGATTTTTTTATATATCATACCTATGTTATTCTCTATGTATCAAGAATTTTTTTATCATATTTCCACACTCTTATTTTAGGGTAAATGTTATGCATTCATAGTTATTATTTGAGGCTATATTTCACTCCCCCAAATCTTGAGGATAACTATTATTATCTCATGATATTTTAAATAAGCTATTTAATTTTTCTTATTTCATTCCCATACATGTGATCTAACACAACATGATTCATTAATAGGTTGTTCCCATATAGATAATTTTTTCTCACCTTATTCTTTTGTTTTAATCTTTCTCAAGGGAATTACATGAATTATATTTAGTAGGGGCGAGTAATGAGTCTAGAAAATTTGTGGGAGTCATTTAATTCATGTTGTATGATAAAAATTTATGTGTCTTATCCCTATGGATATTAAACCTTTTGATTCAAATTTTTATGTGTTATTATGTGAGTGTAATCATAAATTATAGAAATGATATAAGATTTTTATGGAAAATTCATAGGAAATATCATATTTAATATATCCAAGTGGAAAAATATTTATCCACATAAAACAGATCTCATTGATTGGGAATACATGGTTTTGAAACCCAATGCCACTATAGTGGAGAAAAATGTTCATATTGTTTGTTATGAGAATAAATTGTTGTGGATAAACCCAGTTCCTCTAATCCATGTGTTATGGAATAATTTAAAGGATAACACTGATATTTTATAGTGTGAGACACTACTAAGATGATGGAAAAATTATCATTAAGTTTTTTGAGGAAGAATCTAAAATGGATTATTTATGATAGATTCAAGTTAATGATAATGAGGAATATGCATAGTGGAAAAACAAAATGGAAAAAATATAGATCATGGATTCAATTAAGGTAATTTTATATTCAATGTGTATATCAGAACATTGTAAATGATGATGTTTCATGTTTAAGATCATTTTAATTTGAAATGGGGTTGAATTTTTAATTTTACAGATTAGATTTGATACAAGGTTAATTGGTCAAATTATATATATTTTTTCTAAAAGGAATTTTCATTTTTAATTTATTATTAAGTTTCCAAAGTGTTTTAATGTATGTTTTGGTTATAAGTCATTCAAAAAAATTATTTATCATATATTAAATGATAAATTTTAATAAAGGAGATACACTAGTCTAGAATCAACACACTCAATTATTCTTTGTATATGATTGATAGAGTCCCTCATAGGGAGAAACGTGTCATGGTGGGATGAATTATGGCTCTAATTATGTCACAATACCATATTAATTATATAACATAAGTTTATTTTTTAAAAAATATTATATTTTATAATTTTAAAATTTAAAAAAATTATACAATTTAGAATGAATTTTTTTTATAATTTTTAGTAACTATACATGTATACTATATTGTGAGTCAATTAGAATTACCATGTTTATTGGATGGTTTCCCTACTCATGTTGAAAAATGTCCCATCTACCCTAATTTTTTAATTTATAAAAATTTTAATCTATTTTAAACAATGTCTATCAGTTATTTTATCTCAATACTTCTAGAAATCCATGTGAATACAACTCTTCATGTAATAAACCACCTTGTTTCCTACATAGTTAATCTCTATCAATTTTAATTTTAATTTACTAAGTTAACACATATCTTATATTCCATTTATATTCTCCTTTTACCTCCTCTTCTTCTTTATCCATTTCATTTAATGTTATTTTCCACCATCCTTCATGGTGGTTAACTAATCGATAGTGTGATCCAAACATATTGAGGTCTTCATTTTATATAATTGTGGAGGCTATTTCTTGAATAAATAAATCATTATTATTATAAATAACACATATTAAAATAAATTGATGTTTGGATTTATTTTTAATTCATATGTTTTTGCATTATCATATAAACTAAGGCCTTTAGGTGTTCCCTTTCTAAAAATTTTACCTATATAAATAATATTTGAAGAATATTTATAGGTTTTCATATTTTTTTCATAACATTTATGTTTCACATAAACCATATTTATATACTGTTTCAAATAAATGACATTTAAAACTTATTTTTTTGAATATATGATGTAAATAAAAATGTTTTTGTGAATAATTCTGGTAAACCAGATTAATTATGGGTGTTTTGAAGGTTTTTTGTATATAATAAAATGTGAGTAATGATTATTATTATATTTTTACTCAAAATGGGGAATTTTTTAATGAACCAAATTTTATTTATGAAATTTATATTCTGAATAAATTTATCATGTATTAAATAAATTTGTACACTTAGAACACATTGAAAAATGAAAATTTTGTTAAATAATGTAAAACATTTCATTAGTCAGTAACTAAATCCATGAAAATTACAAATTTTAAAGTGGGACAACAAATATAAAATATAAAATGAAAAATCAGGAGAATTGGATCATTCCAAAAATATATGATTATTTATCACTTCGAAAAAAACTTTTTAAAAGAAACATAATATTTTTTAACTAATAAAAAATTAATAAAATAAAAAATATAGGATCTCCAGAGAAATTATGGTGAATAATGTTTGACGAAATGATGAAGTTTTTATCTGAGGTTGTAAGACCATTGGGAATTGTAACCTAGCTATTGATAATATTTTCCTAACCAGTAGAATTGTAATCTTTTTTCGGTCAATATATCTATAGGTAACACTATCAATTGGTAATAATTTTACCATTAAATACATTGTTTATAAAAGGTAATGGGAAATGGTAATTGATTCATAAATGAAAAAAATATCCTCAACTAGTAGAGTCATGCATTTTAAAGCCCATTTGTAGATGCATGGGAGGGTGGTATTCTTAATGTTGTTTTTCCTTGACCAATACCATACATATATTTAAAGAATAATGCTTAAAAAAATAAATATATCATACTTTCATGTTAGTATAGATATCTACTAGATCAATGTTAGCTAAACCACCACATAAACTACCTCTGTCACACAACATTCACTAAGGGTGAATGAATTGGTGATAAAGGGATATGTTCCTGGACCATAGTGTCATGAAAATGTAACTTACATTGTCTAAATGAAATATTTTATTCCAATACTCTTTATAGTAATATGTTTAATAAAATATTCATGAACATAAGATCAATTAAGTTAGATGTTTATGATAAAAATAAAAGTATATTTTCTAAAAATATATACAATTCAATAATAATGTCTATTATTCTATGTAATGATTTTTTTTCATGATATATAATTTTAAAATAATAATTTCAAAATATAAATGACAATATTATTTTTACAATTTCTAATATATATGTATATGTTTCAGAAATGATATTATGTCATAAAAATTATTTTTTCCAAAAAATCATATTATTTATTTAAATGATATAATTTTCATATTTATAAATTTATTATGATAATATTATCATAATATTTGAAATTAGCACATAAAAATAATTTTACAGTGAATTATTATATAATTTTCTAAAATAAATATTTTTTGGAGTAATAAAAATGTATATTTTATTTTCAGTTTGTTTTATGAATTGATATATATAGAATAATTATTTAAGAATAAAAAAATATATTCTGTGATGCTAATTTTTTATTATTTATTTTAATGGATTTAAATCTATCTCAGAACCTAAATATATCATTACAAATAAAAAATAGAAGTTATAATTTAAAAAACTATACTTTGAATAAAATCAATTTTCCATGTCCAATGTAATATAAAAAAAATCGATTTCATTTATAAATGATTAAAAAGCAAAAAAATAATAACAAAATTTCTAAAACCATGATAAAGCCACAACTGTACAAAAAATGGGTTTTTATTTTCCACAAACTATAATTCGAAGACTAATATTTTGATATTGTTAATCCATTCCTCCTATTTTACTATAAAAAACCACTCATCCTCCAATCCTCTCCATAAAAATCCATAATATATGAATTTATAGTCATTTTATCTCCCAATGAGTCTCTCTACGTTACCTTATGTTTTTATGGTTCCATTCTGAGGTATTGGGAAGAAATTCCTCAATAATAAGTAATTATATACTTAGTTTTTTCTCTTCAATTACCTCTTATGTGAAATGTTTTCTAAATATTTGATTACATTATATTCACACCATTTTTGATATCCTATTAATGGTTAAATATTTTTTGTAAATGGGTAACTTTTCCCTCTTCAAATATGTCATTTCCTTAATCCCCATTTTATTCCTTTATGATACCAAATTAAATTATAGAATTTCTCAACTTCACATTAAATGTTTTTATATTATGAATACACATCCCATTTCCATCTATATGGGTATTAAATAAAAATTAAATAGAATTTATTGATTTTGGTAATTACATGTAGTCATCCAGAAATATCTTTTGGTGGTTACAAAATGATTTAATAGTCATGTAATTAATAATTTATATGTCATATGATTTTATATGAAACACATTCTTTATTCTCTATGTGGTAATCAAGAAATTATTTATTATTATCAATATGCCTCACAAGAAATAATTCATATCAATGGAATTCATTTATATAACTCTAAATAATTTAGTGAATAATTAATCTCTTGAGATGACATGTAATATAATACATTTTTATATAATTATAGAAATTTTGATTTACGACACATTGGTGAAAAATCTAGTGATATATTTATGAATGTCTAATTTTTATGTTTTATCCAAAATTAAATGTTACGATTGATGTTATTTATATTATTATATGCATTATGTTCTCATTATCATTGGTATTCCTTTTTTCACCTTCTAAATGTCTTATTTTTTATTACATTATAGGGATTTATGCTCACCCCATTATTTTTATATATGTCTCTAAGAAAATAGATGCATTAAATGTTATATAATAATGACCAACAATGAATCCCTTAATGTGGATTAAAGTAATGGTCAATTTATTCATGTATTATACCTATAATATCTATTAAACTAAAAAATAAATTATTTTTTAGGTTTTTGAGTGTTGTACTATGTAATAGATGGATTACATATTAAATTTTTGGATTATAAATATTCTATATTGTGTGAATTATTTTTTATTTTTACAATTTTTATATCTTCCCCTTGGTGAAATTATTGTAATTATTTTATTTGAAATGATGAACATTGTATTATGGATATTATAAAATTTAAAATCTCTCAAAGGGTTTATGGGATTTAACTAAGAAGATTAATTTTTATTGTGGATGACTATTTTCCTATGCGTGATATTAAGTATGTTCTAATGGGTGACTTGGAAAGCTATGTAGGAAATATATGCTGAGTGATCCCCTAGTTTTGAATATGATCACGCTAGTGACCACCTAATTTATATTATGCCATGGATATGTGGTTTATTCATGAAAAGGAAAAATGGGTATGTGGGTATCTATATATATATGGTATCATATCCTCTTAATGATTTCATTTGTTTTCCCAATAGAGAACATGTTGTAAACTCATGTTATAATATTTCTTATAATGGGTCATAGTATATATTTTGATATAAATAGTTATACATGTTTATATGATATCTTTGGATTCATTCATACTTACCACATTCAAATTTGAATGTTAAAAATGATGATAAAGTTCAAATTAATTGAAATATGATTATTTCTTCTACAGAATGGAATAGTAGAAGAAAATTATTTTTAATGTTTTATTTTGAACTAGAAATTAATATTCTGATGTATAATTAATTTCAATGTTTCATTTTTATACCATACCTATAATTAATTGACACAATAAAAACACATACAGTCTTTATTATGTTAGACAGAGGTAATAGAACGGGATCAACTTCCCCTCATGGCGTTCTTTATATGAAAGTTTTGTATTTTATTGATAGAGATGTTAAGGTGGTGGCCTTGGGTTACATAGATAATATTTTTTTTAGGATTATTTGGAATTTTATATTATTATGATGTATATGGTATATACCATGTCAGTATTCCACTTAACATTTGATCACATTTATGTTATTATCTTCCATGAATCATAATATAAATTTTTCAAGTAATTTTTTTATGGGAAGGCGTATCCAACATTTCATTAATATTCAAAATATGGATAGTATTATTATTTTGACACAATTTATTTAATAACATGAATTTTCAACATATAGATATATCATTTAAAACTATTTGAAAGGTTTTATTTTTTTATTTTCTGGATTTATCAAGTTATATAAATCCCAATGTGTATGTTTAACACTTAAGAAACTTATTTCTTACCCATAGAGATTATGAACACATAGTGGACCTTGTCACACATCAGTGTAGATAATTTGATAGATCAACCTTGGTTTGAACAATATCGGTTTAGTATCTAACATATTAAATAAAAATTTAAATCTCCATTCAAATTATTCTATTAAAAAATAAGTACTCCATTATTTTTTAGTCAGATAAATTGGTTAAAATTTTATAAGAATTTCTCACATATCATCAATTATACATAGCCTCTATGAGGAAACTGTAGATCACTATTACTTATATATGTCTCAACCATTCTCTAATCACCATTGTATTTTATAGATATATATATCTATAGTTTATAATTATAAAATTTAAAAATAATGAAACATTATCCTTCTATAACATATATCTATGTTGTTGATTCATCATGTTCATTGATAATACTATTTCATTTTTAATCCTATTGAAATTAAAATTATATCATAGTATATATATATATTATAAGAGTAGACGTCTGAAAACCCACATTATTACCTTCAATTAGCTATATCCTAATCAATATTTATCATTAATGGATTTGTTTAAACAAAATAGTTGATAAAACATATAAACAATCCATGGAATACTATAATTGATCATTAATTTGATTTCTTTAGACACGTGAAATTAAATATAGAGGTACACTAATATATTACAATTATTAAATATGAGGGATGGTGTTTCTGTGGTTTAATAAAATGGAATATAAAAATCCAGTATAAATTATCATTTAGTTATTTCCTAAATTCTTACTTTTCAATAGAGGTTATTTAATATGGATTTTTTATCTTGTTTAGAGGTTTTGGTTTATGTATTGTTTACAAGTAAACTTCACTATCTATAAAAGGGCACAAATATTTTGTATAATACATATAAATGTTCTTTCAAATTTATTTTTTCTTTAATTTTTATATTTTCCTTTTCCTAAACTATTTGAGTAAGATATGATTACTCATAAGTATTTAATACCCATAGTTGTAAATATATTTCCAAATAAGATTCCAAATTATCCTCTCACATTTTATGAATATTATGATTGTTTTGGATATTTAATGAACATTTCCATTATAATTATTTTACGGTGTATCTCTATATCAAAATTAAATCCATGCCCATAATATCATGGAATTAAACCAAATAGAGAATAACAAGATTTTATATAGTATTCTTCCCACAAATATTAATATGGGAAGATTTATAAATATATGATGAATTAATATAATCACAAAGTGGTTTTATAGAGAATTAATCATCCATATATTGATGTGGTAATTCAATTTTTCTATATTTTTGATATGATATGAAGGATTGGGTAGAATTAAAAATAAATATTATATTAATTATTTTTACAAATAACAAGCTTATATATGGCCCCATTATATTCATGATCCACACTAAGGGTTAAGCTCATTTTTATTTTTTTGTTGTTTATGGTGGATATCATTAATGACACATGGATTTGTTCATTTACTTTCATAGTTTCCTTGTTTCAGGTATTTGAGAGACTAGAACATCAATGAGACTTTAAATTGATTATTAATATACATTGTCACATCAATTGTCTACTTCATTTCAATTAGTAAATATTGTTCTTGATTCCATATTTTCCACATCTAAAATAATTACATATTATATTGAGGTTATTTCATATATTATAATTGAAATAATTTTGATATATTAGAAATTGAATAATTTTTTGTATATATTTTTATAAGATGATCATCCTAAAATATAAATAAAATTCATTTTGTAACAAATACCAATTAACTTTTAGAAATAGATAATTTCTTTCTCCATTATAAGGATATAATTTACTATGAAATCATGGAAATTAAATTATTAATTTTTGATATATTTCTATAGACATGGATCTCATATAATTAAGAATATTTAAACTATTTTTCAATGCTGATGAAAAATCCAAACGATTGTGTTTCAAGTAGTATGGTGATTGAGTCAATATAAATAAATTAATCAAAAAAATTTGATTAATTTTAATATATTAAACAACTATTTTATTACAGAGAGTAAAGTAAATTTTTTTTAAAAATATTTTATTATCTTAATTATTTAACTTTTTGTCAATTTTATCAATGAAATTTTAATTAATATTTAGAGTAATTATTCCCTCATTTTAAGGGATAAATGAAAAAGATTAGTTTCTATTTTGAAAAACGTTTTTGGAATTTAAAATTACTTTTTTATGTATTTTTCATTTAACTACGATTAATATACATGAGGATCCTCTAAATAACGATACATTTTTTAGAAAATAAAGGAATAAAAATTTATTTTCATTTAATAATTTTTATTGATCCTACTGGATTATAGGTTTTTTAAAACATGGTGTAATTAATAAATTTCCTCTATATGATTTTTAAATCCCACTAACGTCATATATGCAATCTCTTTTGGGAAATCATTGTAATGAATATCACATCGTATATTGACCTAGTTCGTATTTTTTCTATCCATTTTGTAAAAAATATATGACACAAAAATTATATTGATATAATTAATAATCATTTAAAATAATTATTACACACTTAGATGGATTAATTATTGAATAAAAATTATTCCATAACACATGAAATCCTATTATCAAACTAGATTTCCAACAGATAATCTCAAATTATGTTCACAATAAAAGAAAAAAACATAAAATATATTATTATGAAACATAATATAATGGTACAAATATCATAAAATGTTATCATATGTCTTTTACCATTGCAATCACATAATAATATATATAAATAACTCAACATTATAAAGTTTTTTAAATTTTAAATATATAATAATTAATTTTTGAAACATTAATATTTATAATAATCCCAAAAATTATGTGATTATTCTACAACTGAATATGATACCTTGGGGATATACATAGTGTTTATTATGATTTAAAAGAACAGTTAGGTTGTAATAAAAATTAACCTGATGATGATATACCATGTCTGCTAATATGTAGAAAACCAAATCATTAAATAGGGGATCATAACATAGTAATGTGGAATAAAATTAATTTAAATAAAAATATCAATCAAATAAATTTTAGAATGATAATAATGTGCTAAAGGATAAATTATCACTATAATCATAATTCATAGATCATGCATAATTCATAATACATTTATTTTATGGTCTCACTTCCCATGAACAATATATGATAACAAATAATATGTAAAATGTTGTTGGGGTTTGGCTTAGTGGTAAGCACCCCTTAAATCTACATAAAAAATGGGGGTTCAAAACCCATTGGGCGCATGTACGGTAGCAGTATTGTAGCGTACTATAGTAGTAGTGGCACTGTAGCAACGACGGGTACTATAGCAGCAGTAGAGTACTGTAGCAGCATAGGTACTGTAACAGGACTATTCACAGAATAGGATTTGGGCCAAAAAATGGTCCTACAGGCCATGTAATGGGCTAAATGCCCACTAAGCCTTCGGGCAATATTATGGGTCTCCCTCTACCCAGTTAAGAGATGTATTTTTTTATTTAATAATAAATGAGGCTTTAGCCCTAACCATTAAAAAAACAAATAATATGTAAAAGTTACCAACATAATTTTGGAATTTTAATTAAAATTCTGCCCATAAAATAATAATATATCATGTATTTTTATTCCTTATAAAAAATAAATAAAAAATTAATGCAAGAAAATAATTATCTATATATAGGAAATGAACTACCTAATCATGTCACAAAGTTTAAACCGGTGACGTATAAATTGGGTTTTAAAGATGATATATTTTAAAATTATGTTTGAAATTAAAAAATTAATAAATTTATATAAATTGTGTGTATAGGAATATTTTTTAAATATTTTTCATAACAAAGGGTTACTAAGAATATTTAAACATGAACCACTTTATAAAAAAATTTATGAGATACATAAAAAATTTAAAACATGAGATAAAGGATCATAGTTTTTTCAAAACTAGAAAAGTACTAATATATATGACTTAAATATATTTTGTTATATAAATAAATGAGTGAAAATAGAAATTAGGGGATTAAAACTTGTAGAGGAATATGAGATGTGAAATAATTAAATTATAGAAACAATATCTGTTCACATAAAATAAATTAGTATAATAATAATTTAAATATATGTTCATCTGAAAATAAGGAATTTAAAATGATAAAAAAATGGAAAGGGAAATATATATATAGCAATAAAATAATATTAGAGTGTTAATGAATAATCATAATGGATTAAAAGGATTGAGTGAGAGTATCCACTTCCATAGAGTTCTAAATTTATACACATTGTCACTTAACTATTGTCCAAGTGACTAAAACCAAGCATTAAATACCTATATATTATATTATTTTTTATATTCAACAGATTTGAAAATAATACATGCTAAAAAATAAATGTTTTAGATAATGTGGAGATGAGATCATACTAATATTATTTCATGAATTATTTGTAGCATCATCCATAAAGTTATTAAAATTTATTACACTTATTTTAGATATCACACATAATATTATTCTTCATAACCATATGAAAATAGACACATTAAATAAGGTGATCTCAGATTCTCGGTCAGTTTAAAATTATGAGATATAAATCAATTATCATAGGAAATAATAATATATGTATAAGGGCATGAGATTAGGATCATAGAGTAAAAATTAATACCCAATCACTCATAGATCTGAAAACATTATTGATGGAATAGTGATTATAAATCTGAAAATACACTAGTCAAAATAGTGGGTAATCATCATTAATCATTAATGAGGCTTAATATCATATTATAAGCATAAGCAAATTTCATAGGAATAAATAAATTATCATAATCGTAGAAAATAATCTCACTATTAAAGGATCACTACAAATTCCATCATCACGCAGTGGACAAAGCCCTATAATGGATTGGATGCACTCCCCAATATTCTTTCATCGCTGGTATGGGTTCACACCAAATCCAATTCATAATATCTCATCAGATATTAATCATTACATAGGTAATTGGAGTTGTATATAATTTTGGTGAAAACCCCTATTTAAATTAAACCATTCATTTGTGTATAAAAAGATCATAACAGTATTTATCATTCTGTTATAGCATATCCCAAGGAAACCAAATTGGTTTTATAATGATTTTTGAAAAAATAATCATACTATTTGTAAAGAAATAAATTAATTCATATATTTATATCATATAAATATTTAATCATAAGTAACGTCAAATGATATTTGAATATATTTAAAACTCCTTCATAAATATTTTAAAAACTCATTAAAAACATGTGAAAAAATTCCATTTTATTTAGACAACATTTTTAATAGAAATTCTAAAAATATTTAGAATGTTTTATTTGTTTTAAATAAACTAGGAAACATGATAGATATGATTAAATTAAAATAATGGTCAAGAAATTGTGAAATTTATATGATATGGTAAACATTAAAACAAATATTACTTCTAAACATTTTGAAAGAAAACTTATAAATAACCTATTCAGAAAACATTATAAAAATATCATTTTAATTCATTGAAAAGAATGTTAAATGAGGTGGAAAATGAAATGAAATTATCTTCTACCAATGAAACGAACAATATTTAAAACATTATAATGAAAACTTATAAAGAAAAAAAATTATCATCAAAAAAATAGTAAATTAATAAAACATTTGAAAAAACAATTTTCAATCAAATTAAGATCCAAAGAAATGATAATTAAAGGAGAACATTCTAATACAAAAAAAAAATTGGAAAAATATATTATATTTATGATATAAATATTATAAAATATTATAATGTATATTTTGAACATCTTAATATTTCAATAATGAAAAAATGTGTTCAATAGTGTACCTTCTACACCACATCAGGCTTAAATGAATGAATAAATATTATTATTTTAATATTACCATTATAAAAAAGCTATTAAAATGGAAGGTATTAACAAAATAAACTGAAATAATAAATTATTGTTATTCAGGAATATAAAATGAATTCATTGTTTACCAATTAAGTAGAGTTAAAAATAATATAATTCTTGGAAAGTAAAAGGAATTCTTTTTTTCTAAGAAACTATTTATTTGTGCACCAAGATGTTTATAATAATAAAACATAAAATTTAACTTCCTTTAAAATACTAATTATATATATGTATATAATAAACAATTTAATGTTTTAAATTCAATATATGCGTTTTATAAAAATGATATAGAAATAATAAAAATTTTATGAAAAAAATATATATATTTCCTCAGGTAGTTTTGCTCCTTTTGACCGTACACTTGTATTAAAGAAAAATTTTGAAACTTTTTTAAATTTTATTTTAAAAAGGAAACATTATTTTTGAATTTTAAATTTAAAAATTATCATTGGGTAGATTTTTTATATTTGTTGATAAGTTTGGTTTTTTTATTAAATAGTGAATATAATATATTTTATTCGAAAATGAATTTTAATTTAAATAATTTCTATTTATTTATTATATTTTAAGTTCATTATAAAGAAAAATTAGATAAATTTCTCACCTATAAATAAATCCTTGGTAATTAAATAATTTTAGATTTGTATTTGGATAAAAAATAATTCAAACTATTAAACAATTTAGGATTAAAAACTTATTTTATCATCTAGTCTCTGAGATAGTTTTTAATATAATTTTGACCACTTATTTGTTTTTATTTTTTGAAAATATATTGTATAACTGGAATGAAGTGGTCTAAATTTATTAAATAGGTCCCTTTTATTTTTGGAAAATATGAATTGAAAACATAGTAATTTTATTACCATGGTTAAGGGAGAATCATTTAATGAAGTGTAATAATAATATTAAAAAAATATCCAATTAATTTAACAATTTTTACAAATATATTTCATGAGTAGTTCTTGACCAAAATAATTCATTTGTAGAATTTATGATATCAAGGAGCCACTTTATTGAATTTTAAATCCGTTATTATATTTTAATTTAAGAGTTATGGATACCATCATGGGCCTGAAATATTCAGTTTGATCATATGATCAGTTTCATAGAAACCCCTTTTTAGGATTTAATTTATAAAATTTGATAGTGACTAATGGTATTTTTGAAGATAATTTTTTTTGGAATAAAGATTTATTATTACATTTTGGGATCCAAAATAAAAATAATGAGATAAAATTTTAGGTTAAAAAGGTTGAAACTAGTTAAGAATATTTTATCATAATGTTTAGGAATATATTTATTTTTAGAAAAAAGAATACACATATATTGTGTGATAACTAATTGCAACCAAAAGGCATTGATAATTGAACCCACGACCGAAGAGAGACAACGGTGTATCACCTACCACTTGCCTACATGATTTCCTAGTAAGTATGAAATTTCTACTTATTTATGTAAACTTTTGTGTAGTGGTTATGTTCATTTATGAACATATGATTTATCGAATACATTACCATGGTATTTTAAAATGATTTAGTGATTAGGAAGTTAACGTTGTTTGAAAATATGTTCTCTATTTAAAGAACCATAAAAGATTATGGTAAATAAAATAATATGGGACCTTTTTTAAGAATAAAAGATGAATTATATTTTTTGAGAATATATAAATTTATAGTGGGTTTATGTTGATTTAAGTTATTTATGCATATGATTATTATAATTAGAGAATATATTATTAGGGAATTTGTAGAATGGTATTAACTTTTATGAGTCACTGATGTTATTTGGTGATAAATATTAATACTAGCCTTGAAGTCTATATTATTATATACCATGGATTTTCAGGTTTTAATTTTAGTATACATTATTTATGGGGAACATTAAGGATACAGATTTTATTGTATGATATAGGTTCAACTATGTGTATTATTATTGAATTTTGGAACTTAAATAATTTTTTCATAATATAATGTTTTATTATTATTAGGCAATTATCTTATATTATCCGAACCATATTGGTTTTGGTGTATGTATAAATATATGATTGATTGATAGTTATACTTTTGAGGAATTTTTTATCTATCGATGTTTATACTAATGGTTCATGCATGAATCTTCATCTGAAATGCTCTTTGTTTGAATAATAATTTGAGGTTTTGATAAAAATTGATTAAATGATGATACTCTACATTTAAAGTAAGTATATTTACCCAATTAATATATAGTGAGGTAACATAATTATTCAAATATATTTATAAGAACATAAAATAATGATGATACCAGATTAATTATCTTACTAAAAAACCAGTGACCTTTTAAAAAATCAAGGATTTATGGATATCTGGATTTTCAGTTCATTATGACCATGTTTCCATCAATCTCTATAAAAACATGATAGAAATTTTTATAATCCATATTATCATTTTACAACATGTAACCCTTGAATGTGTTATATCATGTGATATTTTTACATTCCTCTATCTTTTTTAAAATGATTTTTTATTAAAACCTATTCCAATTTGGATATCTAAAAAGGTTTTTTAGTTACTTCATCCCCAACTACTAAAAAATGATTAAATTACAATGATAAAATTTATTAAAGTGGGGAGAATTTGAAATCCAAATATTATATAATTGAAACACTATTTTAAATAATATACATGATATGCCACATTTAGTTTAAACGAATAAATAAATATTATAATTTAATTGTCACCATTATTACCTAGCCATTAGAATGGAGTGTATGAACATTATTATGATAATTATTAAAACACAGTCTACAAAACTGTATATATTTTTTTATTTAGTGACCAATTAAATATAAATGAAAACACAAATCATTTTGAAAAAAAAATATTCTGAAAAAAAACTACTTAAATGTGCATAAGGGGGTTTTAGACCAATAAGAAAAATAAATGTGGTTTTGGTACATTAATTAAATATATAAATAATATGTTCAATCTAATATTTAAAATTTAACCTATCAATTTTGTATATTTGATGTAAAATAATCAAATTTTATGCACAATAATATATATATTTCTAAATTTAGTTTTTTTCTTTTGATTGAGGTCTTATTTTAAAAATATTTTTTGACACTTTTAAAAAATTTATTTGAAAAAATAAACATCATTTTTTAAATTAAAATTTAAAAACAACCATAGGGTAATTTTTTTTAGTTTTCTCAAAAACATAAATTTTAGTTTTATAATGAAAAAAATATATATATATTTAAGAAATTAATTTCATATTAATAATTTATACCAATAAATTATATTTTAAATTGGTTGTAATGTCAAATTATATTAATTTTACATCTATTAATCCAATTTTGTTTATTTTTTTCACTTTTATATACAATTTTGATATATAATATTTTATTTTTTTTCAACATTATCAATTCAAATACTCATTTTCTTGTCCCTCCTACGAGATATTTTTTTTAATAATTTTTATCCACTTATTTGTTTTCAGTTTTGAAAATTATATTCCATATTTTTAATCATAATTGATAAATTTATAAAATTGGACAATTTTTTGACATTATGAATGGTTAATGTAATAATTTTTTTATCACAATTAACTGTAAATAAGCTAATAATGTATAAACATATTATCATAAATATAATATAATTACAAAAATACATTTCATGATTTTTATATATGAGTAATGTTATACCAAATCATACTTTTTTTAAATTAATGACGTAATATAGTTAGATGGAAGGACTTATTCTCTTTATTTTATTTTAATTTTTGAAAAGTGAATATTTTCATACTAATTTTTTGGATAAGTATTAATTTTCTAATATATTTTCACATAGAATCAATGTTATACCATAAAAATTTTGTTTTAATTTAAAGTATTTATGTTCCAATTTTATTTTTTTAATTTTTATGGAATAACTAATAAAAAATAAAAATCACAAAGATGATGTAATATTTATTTTATTAATAGAGATATCATATAAATGTTAAAGAAAATATTAAAATAAATATAATTTAAAGTGGTTAAATAAGTGTTGAAATGATAGGATAAAGGTAGAAATATCGTCAAAACATGTCTATTATTTATTTTTTGATTGTATTTTGACCCATAAAAATCATATATTCTTAATAAATCAGTTTGAAGCCATTTTCAGAGTAAATTTATTTTATAAAAAGTTATTATTTTTAAAAAAATCCAAGAGTGCCCTTCCACTAACTATAAATGGGAACCTCTACTTTTATTTTAATCATGATTAAGAACCTATTTAGTTTTGAAATTTATTCTCGAATACCTTCCTAGAATCCCTAAACATGTTATATAGGCCTTATGTTTGTTATAACACTCACCCTAGAGGTGTTACAGGGTTATTAAATGGGTATTGTCAAAATATGAGGTTTACTTTTTTATCAAGTATTTATATTCCATTTATTCATCAATAACCTTCAAATCATATTCAAAAAAATAAAGTAATATATCGAGTATAAAAAATATTTATATATGTTATTATTTTTGGGTCATGAAAAATATCTATCACCTCTACTATCAAATGGAAAAATAATCCATCATCTATGCACGTGGTGGACAATATCTTCACAAACCGATGCAATTAATTCTCCCCCATCAAATCTGAATACAGTTTATAATAATGGAATAAATGTTAATATACTATATTAATTATGAATTTACGATTCTGAAATTATTATATATCATTTATATTCTCAACTTTCCATTCAATAAATAATTATATCTTCATCTGTGCGTATGTGTCTATTATGACCTCCACGAAGCGATGTAGTTCATTTTTTATCTCCAAATCACATGGATTATATATATAAGTATATATTAATTTTTAATATTGTATTAAATATATTATTATCATTCTTTAAATAGAAATTAACATTTACCGTCTTTCCGTGTTGATTGTTAAAAAATAAAAAAGTTACTCATGCATACGTACGACCTATTGACTCCATGATTGAAACATAGTCAATTTTTTGTAACCATATTTAATGGATGGATTTAAAATTATAATTTATATATACATATGATAAATATTTCTTTAATTTTATGATGCATATGATTTAATGATTACATATTTCATTGTAGTAAACTTACCGTATCCATTATGGACATAGGTACTTAATACCATCAAAAAGTTTGGAATGACCTTAATATAATAAGTAATTTTATATAATTTCTAAAAAAATGATATTAAAGGAATAAAATACATTAAACATTTTCTCATGGAATTTTAAATTAGGTAATGTTTTTTAATTTAGAAGATAAAGAACATACGTGATGAGTTGAACTCAATGCACGAGACTATATAACTATATTATCGTTTTAATATTTTAATGATTTTTTATTCAAAATCAATATATGGAATGTATATAATTGAAAAATAAAATTTATAAAGGTATTTATAAGTAATTATATGTTTTAAAATTGTAAATTTTGATCTTATGTAAAAAAAATTCAAAAAAAATTGAACTTTTTTAATATTCATATCGGGGACATCATCTTGATTTTCATTGTTTGAGGAATATATTTTATGTTATGAACATATATTATTTTATGAGTTTACTATAACCTCCCCCCCAGTAACAAGTTATATCATGAATTTATTTATTTTCATGACAATATAATTTTTTTAAATGTTAACCATGCATGTGGTAGATTATTTGACTGATTATAAATTAGTAAGATATTTCATTACTCAATTTTTATTCATTGGGTTAAAGTTCTACATCAATGATTACATTAGGCGATTATATTTCGTAAAAATAAATATTAGTGTATTTTTTTATTAAAATTATTTAATTTTGATTTAAAATTAAGAGAAATAACTTCTGAATTTGATTAATAACGATTTCCATGATATGATCTTTGTAAGAGACAGTTTAACTAAAAACTCATTTTAAATGTTTAGAGGATTTAGCCATCAAAATATTTCTATTTTTGTCCATTTTTTGGAAAAAAATTAATAAATGATTTTATATATACAAGAATATTTAATAATTTTATTTTAATTAATTTCACCTAAAATTTTAAAAAAATTTACGTTTCAGTTTTTACATAAAAAACATTATTTAAAAAACACTCTTTTAAATATAACCTTTCAACTATTTTTATAATATTTAAATTGGAATAATTATTATCTTATATAGAATGAAGGTACATTAATTCATTCATGATGTAATAATGTTTTGAATCATTCTTTACATTTTTACATTTTTAGTTTCAAATTAATAATTTCAATTATTTTTACATAGATTTTTGAAATTGATAAGTGATTTAAAAATGAAAAAGTTATTTTCCCCATGAAATTTTTTTATGAATGTTTTATGTGTTACACATATGTTTTAGTTATAATGAATTTTTTATGAGGGTGTGTTGTTCCATTATAAACTGATGTAATTTCAGCCCATTATAAATTCCCAATGTATTGACTAATGTCATCGGTTTAACTAATTAGGATTATCTTAATACATTATTAGAATATACTATTATGGTTACACCAAATGTTACTAGGATGGTTAATACCTGCGTATTTGAGATAACAACAATATATTTAAGAGTGATATGAAAATGATTTTGCATGTTACCTTTATGATTTATTCATTCTATCGATTTTAATGAATTTTTTAGTATAAATTGTGTGTTTTTCCAAGTGAAATTGAATTTTTTTATTTTCTCAAAGAACACCAAATGGGTGTTCATGTTTTTGACATGAATAAGGATTTTTTTTCTTTTTTTCCCATAATTATATTTTTTTTCAGAAAATATTTAATGAAAAGGATATATGGAGGGGAAAAACGAATAAATAATCCAATATTAAATTCAAGAATATTTTTCATAAAAAATCAATTTTAATTTTAATAGTTTAATATTATGAAAAAAATATGCATTGTTTTAGAATCATCAACTTTGTATGCATATGTACTTTTATATATGAATTATTAATTAATTTTAGAAAACACTAAAATGAAAAAAATACTTGGAGTTTGAAGAATGTGAATTCTAAATCCCAAATAATAGATTTTGTGATGTTTAATGTAGGTTCTTTATAATATTCATGCATAAAAAAATCCTGATTAAAAATGAGATTGAAACATAAACCCTTACCTAATGTAAAACTTTTTTTAATAAATGTTTAGATGTTCATGTTTAATAAATTTATATTTTTTAAGGATATATTTTATGAATATATTTACACTTATCATGAAATATGAAATTCTCATATAATTTCTAATTTCACATTTATTCATAATTATTCATTAAAATAAAAAATTTGGTGAAAACATGAATGTTTTCACTGAAAATTTTAGTACAATATTAATAGTTATTGGACCTTCATCATATTTTCCTATTTAATGTGGTATTAATAATTTTATAATTATTATATTTATTTATAATATAAACTTTTTAAATCAATCATATAATGTTATCTTAAAATTTTAATTACATAACTTCTTGGAGATGACATTCTATATGTGTGGATGAGTAATGTTTTCATTTTACAAAAAATGGAATGAAACATTAATAAATACTAATATGGAATATTCTAGAAATATTAATTTTAAAATTATATTATATATTTATTATTTTCATCTATTTGGCCATCCATGTATGGGATACCAGAAATATAAATTACATCACTTCGTGGGGGTGGTAGTCCACATGTACACATGAAAAAAGTTTGGATTTAACATATGATGGTATAGTGGTATAAAATGGTCATACCATAAAACATAAAAAATTTAATAATAATAATATATAACTAATCATTTTGATATATATTTAAAATATTCAGATATTGTTGAAGAATAAATATACTAAAATGTATATACTGAACTTGATGAGTGTCTTTTTTGAAACATCCTTTGGATTTCTTCTTAAAGACCATATGATTGTATTTTCAAGGTGATAAACTCATATATAACATGTATATAGAATATATGAAGATATTATTTTATTTTTAAGATGAAATATAGTTCTAAATGTGTGTGAATATTTTACATTATGTTGCACTCATTAATAATTTGGGTGGGAGGCACTCATGTAAATACATAAAAAAATTAATTTAAAATAAAGTTATAATCATGTGAATATAGCACCAAATGGAAAATTTTAAATATAAGATAATAAAAGGTATAATAATCATGAAAAATTAAAAAATTTGATAATTTTAATTCAAATTTTAGTACTTAAATTAACTTTTATCACCATCCCCTATTAAAATGTTTTAACCAAAAATGAGGTAGACAATATTCACTATTGTTAATATTCATTAGGAAAAATCATTAATGTGGATATGTTATAAAATTTTGGATTTATGATTAAAAATATTTAAATAAATTCATCAAATAATATTTTTATCTGTAGAATAAATTAATTTTAAAATTTGTGTGAAAAATGCAATGAAAAATGTTTTTAAAAAATTAAAATTTTATTCGTGAAAAAGAAATTATTCTCATTCCATTCATAGAAACAACAAATAAATTATTTAATAAAATTTTATTGAATAAATAATAATCAGTTTTCATTGAAATAATGTAATAATAGTTATTAATTATATTTCTTATAATAAAAAAATATAGCATGCATAAAACCAATTTTTCAAACAAAAAATCGATATAATTCACATAAAATATATTTATTTTCAGTTTTAATAAATTTATTAAAAAATAATTCAATTATTATATTTATAAAAAAATGTTTTCAATGCATAATTTTTTTAATTGTTTTTTAAAAGAAACATATATGATAAAAATAATGATAATAAAAACTCTTTTAAAATTATTCATTAAAAATAGGTTTGTTTCCTATGTGAAAAACAAATTAATTGGAAAAATTATATTTCATTTTGATATCATATAATTGTATTCATTATATGTTGTACACTAATGATTAACATTAGATTTGGGTTACATGAATTTTTTTTAAGGATATGGCCAAAGCCTCAATTTATTATTTAAAGCAATGACCTCTTTAGACTGGGTCGAGGGTGACCCATTACATAGCCGAAGGCCCAAAGCCAAGTGGCTTGAAAACAAGGCTTGAAAGCCCATTTTTTGGCCCAAATTACCCCTCAGTGAACAGTACTGCTACAGTAACCGCACTGCTACAGTTCTTGCTACAGTAACCACCACTGCTACAGTCCACCTGCTACAGTACTGCTACAGTACCCCAGAAATTCACCCCTGCCCGGATTTGATCCCGGGTCTTTTGGATGCCAAGCAGGAGCTTGTACCACTAGGGTAAAATAGTCATCTGATTCCATTATTTATTAAATAGAAATGTACAATAAAATATCAAAGTGTTACATTATACACAATTATAAGAATATAATAAAAAAACCATTGTAAAACATATACAAAAAATGAGGAGTCCTTATCCACATGACAACCTTCAGTGGTCATGTACCTTATTTTGATTTCAGATTCCACTATAGATCCTTAAAAATGTGCAAATTATTACAGTATATAAATGTATTTCTACGATCGTTGTTTTATATTATGCATTCTTTATAAAAAATATCACATTCCAATGGTTTGACCTCTATGTTTAGTATATGTGGGGGAAATGGAATTTAATGTTTAAAAATGGATATGTGGAACACATGATGAACATAGCGGTGGTTTAGGGGAATCTTTATTTGTTATTAATCCATCTTGATATGATGAATAATCTCACAGGGACAAATATATATAGGTAATAACATTAAATTCTCCCCAAATATCATAACATTATTCTAATTTGATATTCAATAGAATATATTATCATAAAATTTGAACTCTAAATTTCACTGAATATTGTCACAATTACTTTAATTTCAAATATGAGTTTCTATAATATTCTATGAAATTAATTAAACTTTATCATCCATGTAAACGTCTCGATGGGGTCATAATAGATTTTGGCCACTTACATAATCCCAAAAATATGGACTTCTTTAGTTGTTATTATAAAGTTATTCATTAGGATCCATCTAAATGCTAGATGGAAAGATGAAATTATATAAAATTAAACTCGAATAATTATTTGATCCAAATATAGTTTTAAATACTTAAAGTAATCACTCAGTATATATTATATTGTATTATCAGTTCTATTATACTAAACAAATGTCTTTAGAAGATATATAGTTATAAAGATAAAATATATTTTAAAATATTATTGAATACATCTCCAGATGATTGAAGAAATCCGCATATCTCAATTGGGTATTAATGAGGGAGGTACTATATTTAACCTTAAAACTATTTTTATATAGACCTTATTTAGCTGATCAAGAGATACATCTTCTTTTATAGTACGTAATTATTCTGGTTTAGTATGATGATCAACAACAGAAGAAATAAAATCTCTCCCTTCATATTTATAGGGTAGAACGATAGTGAAATACATGGTTAGTTTCTCACATTAATACTTAGTTATGGGTAATGGTTGTAATATCCCTCTTTTATTTCTCATATCCTTAAATTACTAGATTACTAACTTCTATGATACATACTCAATAATATATCCCTTCATGATATCCCACCAAAAATAAATTTTACAATTTTTATTCACCTTCTTTATTTCATGATGAATAGAGAATAATGAATTACTATATTCATAAAATAGACATTTTTTCAATTCTAGAATTGATGGGACACATACTCGATTTAGGAAACATATCATTCCATAACAATTACGGGTGAAATCTAGAGTGTTATACACCATAATTTAAATATTTATACCATACTACTGCCCATATTTTGTAATGACATGAATATATGGTTGAATATTAATATGATAAAAACATTATTTATCAAATTATGTCACTATTTAAATATGAATATTCTAAAATTCCAAAAAAAACTGTATATATTTCAAATCATGTTAGGGTATTGTTGGCATGTTCCTTCCCAAAGAGAGGATTATCGACAATGTTCACTTTAAGGAATAACTACTGGTTCTATAGTAACCGAAAACCTAAGATGGTCTTGACATGGCCTGAAGGTCAATCATGATCACTATGGGTTGGTGACTACCACAAGGTATCAAAAATAATGAATGTAGTATTGATTTCTACACAACAACTATGGAAGAATTATAACCAGATAGTATGCATAAAAATAAAATCCACTAGGGGAAGTTTACCATAAGTTAAAAAATTATAACAACCCAAATTACCTTGGAAAAGTATCAGAAAACTAGTAAAATTTCCGAAGCCCCAATGGTCTGGACTCTACATGTCCACCAATCAACAACTAGAACCACGTTCAAGTGGTTCTTTACACATTATGATAGTTCTAGGGTATGGGATCAACATGGTAATCTTCTACAATGTATGATAGTTCTAGGGTATGGGATCCTCATAGACTCATGAAATAATAACCCCCAATGTGTGCCCAAATCTGTCAGAACTAGAATGATAGGACATATGTATGTCATACTATAGAATAAGATGTTATAAAAAGTTTCATTTTATTGTTGTATAAGAATAATCCAGTGATATGGAATTCCCATCCTTGAAAGTCTGTCCCAAATAACTCACTAATTACATAGGTTGGGATGTACTCTATAACAATTCAATAATGAGAAATTTATTTTATGAAAAATTAAAAATAAAATTGAATCCCATTATTCCATTTCAAAAATTAAAATTCCTCATTTAAAACCCAAAAGTTTGATTTAATAAAAAAAATGTGTTTTCCATTATAAAACACAATTGTTTTCATCAAAAACATTTTAATCCAATTTTTCCCAGAATATATATTAAATATCAATTCATAGTTCAATTTCAACATTAAATTTTCATATTTAAATTCATAATTTTAATTGAATTAATTTCCATAAATTTCATAATTTAAATTCAATATATTAAATCTCTATAATTTTTCATAAATTTCACAATCACATTGTAATTAAATAGACATGGGGGTTTTCATAATTTCAATTCAAATTTAAATTTATAAAAACACCAATTCATTGGAAGTAGGGTTTTTGACCAACAAATGGAAAGGGATTTCATTTATAACAATAATTGTATTTAAAACGAGAAGTTTAGGGTTAATAAAATATGGGCATTATGATAGAACAACCAACATCAAAATCACTAGATCTCGATACTTTAAAATCTATAGAGGATTTGAAAATAGAGAATGAAGAAAATATAATCCCTGATTCATACTTCTATTAATGATCCCAAAATAGATTGTATTATATCCTAAAACTTATAAGGATGTCTAATTAACCCTAGTTAATAAAGAGAAGTGGGTGGAAGATAGAAAATGGAATGAAAATACCAACTGGGAGAGGATTGAAAACCGATCCCGAAGCATCGATCAGTTTTTGGGAGCGTATTGAGTGGAAAAAAATTATCTTGGGAGCTATCATGGATGGATAAATCAGTTTGGTATTGAAGTGTTCTACCATGAACTGGAAATGGGGGATTTGGGATTTTAAAAAATATGATCAGATTAGAAAAACACATATGCATGGTTTCCAATAAAGGGGTGCACTGTTATACCAAACTGTATGCCCTGTTCGTAATCTTGTTTTATGTGGGATGGACATTTTCATCTATGCTACCATGTTTCTTTTCACACCATGCTCCAACTAGGAAATACCCCACTGACTAGGTTTACATGGGTTTTCTTATGAGTTTGAAATTTTTAGGAAAACCATATGACAACTTTTCAATAGCCCTGAAATATTCAAATCCTTTAAAATTTCACCCAACTATCCTTTAGTCAAAACCCAACCAATTCATTCTAAAAATAAGGGAATAAGGATAACTAAAACTATAATTGGATTTTAGAATCTCACCACTATATATGATTTATGTCTCTAGTAATCATATTCTGATGCTTCCTTGACAAAAACATGTGGAAACTTCTCTCTCATAAGTGTCTCCTTATCCCACATCTCATGATTATCAAATATATGTTTACATAACACTAGAACCAGAGATATAATCCTCCCACAAAGTACATTGATATCAGAGTCAACTACCATAACATTATTTTTAGTCAGCGGTAAATTTGGTTTGACCTCAAGATCTATCCAGCTTAAAATATGATAAAATTAAAAAATATATGTCCATAGTTCTGATACATGGACAATGTTATGTGTCAATGTCTGTTACAGTGGAATTCATAATTGTTAAGACAAATTTTACACCATCATAACTACCTGAAATGGTCCCACAAAATGAAGATCATGTTTTCCTTACCTCCTATGATGTCTATTTCCAAACCAGGGTGAAAAATTCCTGATCACCTTGTCTCAAAATGAAAACTCAAAATGATCAGTGTAAAAAACTCCATATACAGTTTATTGAAGATCTATTCCACAAATATCCTTAGAAGAATTAACTGAAAAATTTTGTTATCTTTTAATCCATTCATGGTCTGACCAAGTATCATTCAACAATTTCGAACCAACATAATGGATATCTTCAATTCCTCTCCAAAAGGCCTCAATAGAAACCATTATGAACAAAAACTTCTAAATACTATTATTAGAAAGTCAACCATCCCGAATTGATTATACCTATCCCCACCAATGTTTTGGAAACAAGCACGAAACAAATCCTCAAAAACTTGTAGAGCTACTTCTGTCTGTCTATCGGACTGTAGATGTCATTTTATACTCAAACGAAACCAAGATCCCATTGCCTCTTGAAAGAATTTCTGAAATATATAAGCGAACGGAGGATATATATCTGAAACTATAGAAGGTGGAACTTCATTAAAATGAACAATCTCATTCAGATAGATATTTCACAACTACTAACATTGGTTCTATATTTAAAGGGTATAAAGTGAGCCCACATGGGTATCATATCAATCACAAACCAAATTAGATTATTCATTCTCATGGTGTTATATAACATAACCGCAATGTCTATTGGTATATCCACCCACATCCTTTTAGGGATTTTAAGTGGCTGAAGAAAACTCAAAAGATTATTTTCCTCATCCTTAACCTATTAGTTTGTATAATAATGATAGAAAAACTCAATAATTCCCCATATCATACCTTGCCTCCAGAATTAATGTTTCCTGTCATATAACATCTTTTTTGTTTTCTGGGTGCATATCCCACTCGGATTTATATAAATCATCTATCTCCTATAACAATAACCCAAGTTGTACAAGAAAATCAATTTTTATAGCAAATACATTCCCCTTTAAAGAATGACCATTCTGGCATGGTCTCCCCATCATAAATAGAATCAATAATTTGGTAAAAAAATCATCAACATGATTTTCCTGAAAGAATTTAATCAATAAGAGAGTATGTTAACAAAATTGTAGCCAATGAATCCTCATCCAATGATTCATGGACTCTAATATACGACTATGAAAAGTGATCAATCAAGTTCCTCTATTCTGGTGATTCCGAGTATGCTTGAGTTGGATGATTCCTACTAAAAAATATTCAATGATATTTAATTTTCCCGAGGTATTGGTGATTTTTATATTAAAATACATTTACTATTTACCCACATTCTATTACAAAGATTTAATTATTTTTTAGATAATTTATAAATCACGATTTTTTGGTTAGAAAACATGGTAAAACATTCTCTACAAATGAAATGCTACTATCTCCAGAGCCGGTGTGCCCTATATATGTGTTCATGCTCTTTAGTCACATAATTTTTCTCATGTGGCCTATGTTTACAAGATCCCTTTTCAATGATGTGATAACCTAGTATAAAAACGCAACTCGAACCTAAACCCAACACATCACAAAATTCCATGATGTTAAACACAACCTCTGGAAGTGTCAACACCAGATCCGTATTCAAAATAGATTTCATATAAACAAAATAACATGAAAATTTATCATCCAAATAAAAAAAATACTCCATTCGGAGATATTTTTTTCATCGATGAAGCCATCTATGAGATGTCCCTTACGAACTAGTGATAGTGACTAGTTATACCCTAGAATATTCTAACCATAAAAATTTTATGGTTTTTCCTATATCATTACAATATTTACCTTTTCAATATCAAGTCAAACAACATATTATCACACAACCCGTCCCAAAAATTTCTATTCATGAATCCAGATATCACATTTAAAAAGAATCATATAATTTTGTGGAATTCTCAATAATTCCATAACTTCCCTCAATTGATGCACATGAACCTTCTCATATATAAAAGAATCCATAATTTCATCCACTAGGAATATGATAGTTGCAACTATAGAATCATGTAATATACTATTCATTTAAACGATAAATACTTTTGGATCATTGGTTACACTAAATTTTATGACAAGGTACTCATAATGGTCATAAAATCTCTGAAAGGAAATTTTATGAATGCATAATTATTTTACCCTTAACTATAGGTATCCTAAACAAAGGTCAATATGCTCTATCCAATTATTAGATTCATACTAGTCTAATAGATTTTCTGTCCATTTAAACATATACTTTTTATTTTTTGTAACTCGGCCATGTTTTCAATAATCAACACAAAGGTTTTGTGAACCATCCTACTTTATTGCAAATAGAAGAGGTTCTACCCTATGATGATGCAACCAGGAATATATATCATTTCTCATGAATGCAATCTAATAGATTCTTTATCACATTCATTATAAGATGTTCCACACGGTAATAAAGAATATATACTGGTGGAGTATTGGGTACTATGTCAATATAAAAATCTACCTCCATTACTGGTGTAAAACAATAGATGTAAAAAGTAAAAATTTCAAGAATCTTGGAAACAAAACGAGGATGATCACTAATCAAATATTTTCTATCCAGATCATAAGAAAAGACATGTATCACATTCCCTATATTTGGATAAATTGTATTTTCTTTTCTTGACCATAGGTCCCATTCTTCATGAATGATACAAGAAACCCTATTGGGTTCAGCAAAGGATATGAGTTAATGGTGATAATAAAAAAGGAATTATTGAAAATGAATCACACCATACCAAATATGAGGTCATGTGGTTCAATTTATAGTAACATAAAACTCCATGAAGGATAGAAATAATATACAGATATATCAAAAGGGGTACAATAGAGACCCTAAACTCTCTTCGTAAAAAGGGTTGTAACAATATCAGTCACATAAGAAAAATCATGTATTGAATGATTTTCCATATTAAAAATATAGATTGAAGTAAAAAATATGAGTTGCACCAGTATCAAAATAAATAAGTCACTAATTATATAGAAATAGTGATGGTATTTCTCACTATTACTGGACCTGTATCCACTTCCTTGGGAGACTCTTCCACTTCTTGAAGAAGGTTACTTTTTGATGCCTATGGATCAAACCCTTTTTCATGAAGAATATATTTTCCTCATTGTTTTATAATGTTATTCAGATACCATTCCACTATGAGTAGTGAAATTGATATAAAAAAATTTCAATTGGTGATCTATGGGTCTGAATCATCCACACAACTTTGGTGCCTTAGTGAAAACTCTCTTTGAATTCTTAGCCTACTATACTGGTAAAAAATTAATGTACCTCTACCAAGAAATGAAGTAGGTATAGAAGAACCCTAGATTTTAGAAACAATATGAGAATCTCCACACCTAGACTTTACGTTGAAAGAACTTACACGACTAGTGGGAGAGAATGAAACCCCCAAAAATAGTCACTTTCCATCTTGGCCAATGTTTACCATTAGTGGTCTATTCAGTACATCAAAGTAAAATGAAATATTAAACCATAAAAAATGATAGAAAATATCATATATAAAACCCAACTATATCCTTTGAGGCTTAATCATCTCATTCAATTATATCATTCGTAAAGACTATACATGCTCAGAAAAAATGTTTTGAAATTCTATTCTGATATTATTGGCCTACTTAGGGATGAAACACACAATATCCTTGGACATAATCAAAAAATATACATGGGAAAGTCCATTGAAAATATCTTTTAACTCCATTCCCTATAATCCCTTCTATTTATTGATCATTACCACCATGACCCACCATCTCCTACTCGTTCCTTCAATCATAATGGTGGAACACATCACGTTTATTTCATCAGGTTTCTCCGAGAACTAAATAAAATTAAGCCTTCCAATCAACCAATCCTCATCATATTCAGTATCATATTTCCAATGAATGTTGTTGGATTTTGGAAGAGGAATTCCATCGAATGATTTATTACTAAATTCCTTTGAGGTTCAAAATATGGATCTAGAATGAGATACAGTTGTGGTTTTTTTACTAGATCTTAGGTAGTAAACTTTATAATATCACCTAGATTCTAGTCCACAAGAAGATTTTCTAACTATCGTTTAGCAACATCTTTATCCTCGATATAATTCTCACATCTATATAGAGGAATTATTCAACAAAATATCATCTAATAATAATGAAGACATCATATTAACACTCAAATATATCCAGAAGGGAGATTAATCCCACATATATACAATAATTATTTATAATTAAATCTCTCGAAATCAAAAGTTTGGAAAATACTACAACTAATCCTCAATAATCCATTCCGAAATTACCTATATTAACTTCAGAATCAATTTAGTGATTGATTTCCATCAACTCAATCAGAACCACCTTCTATGTCATGACAAGATAACACAGCTTTATACTAACATAAAAAAATATGAAAAACATACACCTTTATTAGCACTTTTTCACGATCAATCCTAATTTTCCTTGTAACTCCAAAATCAAGAAGCTCCTAACATATCATGAATGGTATTCTTGATACCCATGGGTGGATGGCTGGCACCAGAAATCATATAACATAAATGTGGGGATGAATTTGAAAGAGTCACTATTGAAGAAAAATAACTAAATAGTATGCATAGAAAAGAAACACTACAGGGAGAGGTTCCACAATATTCAAAAAAGTATAACAACCAAAAGTACTATAGAATTGTTCAAAAAAATTAGTAAAATTTCCTAATTCTCAAAAGACACGACAATATAGGTTCACAGATTAATAGCTAGAACCACATTCAACTGGTTCATTTCCCGTAAATGAACCTATAAGTATATAATCTAAAAACACTCATAGCCACATGCAGGTTGTGATCTAAAAGCCCAGTACAGTGTCACCAAGGATTCTATAAAATATGCAAGATTTAATTGTCTAAATATAATGATTTTAATTTTAAAAAAATTTCCATGTACTTTAAAAATAATTTTTAAAAAAATACATTCATTAAATTTTAAATGATTTTAGTACATTTAAATAAATGTTATCTATTTCAATTGATGTAATATTCATAAAAAAAGTTATTTTTTAAACAATTCATTTAAATTCAGAAGGCATATAAAATAGTTCACAATCATTTGAATAATTTTATATCTCATATATAAATGATAAATAAACATATGCATATTCCATGAGGTGTGATAGTTACAAGTTATATGATCCTCATACACTCAAGCTTTACTAACAATAATATTTATAAACATCCCTCGGAACTAGAATGATATGACTCACCTATGTACTACTGAGGAATAAAATTTTATAAAAACTTATTTTATTATTATAAAATTTCAATCAGCTGCATGATCATTCACATCCAAGAGTGTTTGTCCCAAGTAAAAATGTTACTACCTAATATCTCATGTAATATAGAAAATAACAATGATGTGAAATTTATTTTAAGTAACATTAAAAATATAATTAATGACATTTCTCCAAATAAAAAAACCTTTTGCATTTAAAAAAAACTATTTTTATTTAAAAAAATTCATTTATCAAAAATAAAACCCAAGGGGTTCTATAAAAACCATTTTAAACCAATTTTTCAAATAATAATCTGAAATAAATTTACAATTGAATTTCATTATTTAATCTCAAAAATTAAATGTGTTTAATGAAATTATATAATTTAATTGAAATAATTTCCATTAATTTCACATATTAAATTCAACAATTAAATCTCCACTATTTCCACCAATTTTACACTCACACCACAATTAAATGTAATTTGGGGTTTCAAATATCAATCCAATGATGAATTTATAAAACCCCCAATTCATTGGAATTGGGTTAATAATCAATCAATTGATAGATATCTCATTTATAGTGGCAATTAATTTTTAATCCACATTAAATTTTAAATCAACCAATTTTGGGTTATTGAAAATTGGGATTCGTGGTGGATCCACCCACCCCATAATTGCTAAATCATGAAACTCCAATCACTAATCAGGATATACAAATAATGAATGATTATAATAGAAAATAGGATTAAAGAATTTGTATATGATTTCAAAAAATGGATATAAAATCCCTCAGTCATCAAGGAGATCTATGAAACCCTAGAGAGGAAAGAGGATGTAACATTAGATATGGAAATGGAATAGGAACTAATTGAAAGATTATTGTCTTAAACTCTTCATGCTTCAATCCAGTTTTGGAAGGGTGCCGAGGACTAAAAATTTCTCTTGGTTTCTCTCCTTGGAGGAGAAATATATGTACGGTGGAACTGATCCTTAGAGGACCTAGAATAAGGGGTTTTATTATTTTATAAATGTAATCATATAAAAAAAATTCCATATTTATTATTTCCTAGAAGGGATGTACAATTAAAAAACAATGATCCATCTTTATGGACCTATTTTAAAATAGGATGAACAATATTTCAATCTATGAATCAACCATGAAAAAACCCTTACATGTGTCTACATGGTTTTCCTTGAGGTGGAACATTGATTATGAAAACCATGCACCAACCATGCTGTAGCCAATAACATTTCCAAATTTTTAAATTTTCTTCTTATTCGACCTTAAAAACACATCATAATATTGCTAAAATGAGGGGTTTATGAATACCAATATGTTATAATAGGATGTTACATTCACCTAACTAGTGTGGTAATATATTTTGAAGTCAAAATTTTTATTTAGTTCACTCCACCTAGTATGATAAATTTTAAACTCATTCTATATGAATATGTACTTCATGATTTTATGATCTCTATATATTACACACTATTCAACATAAGGATAATTCCACCAAATATTCATAGAAATGTATACCAATACGATTCCAAATTCATGAGTTAGGTAATGTTTCTCATAATATATCAATTTTAATAGAGAATAATTTACTATTATTTTATTCTATATGAAAATATATATTGGTCATTTCGTCAACAAAACACTATATACTGCAATCACTTCCCCTGTTAGGGTACAATGAGTGAATATCCTATTAATAACATTGTATTTGGTTGCATGATTATTTATTAACATTAATATGTCTAACATAACATAGCACCCTACTATATAAACCCGGATTTGTGATTTTAAAACGATTGGAAATTTCCCTAAAACATTTAAAGAATACAAAAAAAATATAGAAAACAATGGATTTTAGAAAACGTGGTTTCTCTGGGCCATTTTTTGAAAATATTTTATCATGGAGGTTCCAACGATATCGCATATCTTGTGAATCCATGTACAAAGAATGAGAATTTCTATAGCTGGAATTCATATTTACAAAAATTTGAAAACATTTCCTCTTTCCCTGTTGTATTTAACACAATCCTCAAAATATATTCATGATATTCCTTGATATTGGAATATATAATAATATTAGCTCTAAATAATACCACATACCTATCGGGATAATATATAGATATTTTATTAATTAAAATTTGAGGATAATAGAGGCAATGATATTTCAAAATGAGATTACAATAAATCCAGAGTGTATATACATCATATAGATGTTTATCTAGTAAAATTACATTATTCTGTCTTTCAATTGATGATATCAAAATTGGGTTTCATAAATTGGAATATATTACAATTCACACATTTGATAAAACGATTAATAAATATGGGTATATGACACTTTTCATTAAAATAAATATTGTAAAGATCCCGATTTTTAATGAAAAAATGCATTGAAATATATTTCATCTTATCAAAATGAAATGGTTCACCACGTAGTGATGTACTTGGTTGAGTGAATACATATTCATGATTATCTGTTTTTTTATCTTCAATTAAGGCAAATTAATATGTGTCCTTATACAATGAGTATTTTAAATATTTGAATCACCAGATTTGAGTAATATGGACAACCCAACATCAACATTTAGGGTATGACAGGGTATCTCTTTTGGATATGAATCAATATAATACTATAAAATAAGATTATCATCTACAATGAGATTTTATAGAACCATTGGAGATATTTACCTCTAATTAATATGTAATGATACCCATAACATTTTATAGAGTCCATTATATGGTCATATTCATCCACATAAAAAATAAAAAATCATTTGTTCATTCAAAATATGAAATCTGACTTCTTATCCATGAAATTTTATATAGGACATAAACAATGGAATCCAATCCATGCCCAAAATTAAATTATATTCAACAGGAGTCCCAATAAACCTTTTCTCCATAAGATAATTCCCTCAAACTTCAATCAGAAATGAGATATATAATTGGGGTGAAATAATTAATATATTATAAGTATTCACTGATAATTCAATATCTAATAATTGTTGTGGTTATGTGACTCCCTTTGAAAATTATTTAGATAAAAAACAGTGTGTAGAACTAAAATAAAATAAAACATTTTTAGTTCTAGAGTGGAAGATAAGTTTATCTTTTACCCCTTCATTCCTATAACCTGCATTAGTTGTTTTGATTGTGAGGGATTTACTTTCATCCCTTGTCATAATAGGGTTTTACCATAGATTTTCATCATTTACCATAATATTTTTTCATGGGATAGAATAATATTAAATTTTCTTATAATTTTACAATTTGAATGTGGGTGGTACATTCTATTGATGACTCTTTATATACAATTAATTATTTTTATTTTTGACACATATTCGGTATTCACTTACAAGATGTAATTATATTGTACACAAAAATCATTTAATAGTTCGCTTAAGACAAATTCTCACATTCTTATGTCCAAATATCTAAAATAATTGAAGATTCCTTTTATTGCAAATATTTTAATTATTTTAAGATTATCCTTGGAATTCAATGTTTCTATTATTACAAGAACCATAAGAATAATGGAATCTTCCACTCCCCATTATACTTTGTTAGAACATGAGATGATTTATCTAAAAATACTAAAGTCCATAATGATTCATACCTATTAAGAACATTTATTAACCCATTGAAGAACCTATAAATCCTGGTTTTGAGTGATGATTACAAAACAAAATGTCTGACCTAGAAATCCGGTAAAAGTTCCAACATTGTTTCTAGTAGATTAATCATTCTCCTTTATAAACTCAAGATAATATTTTTTTATTTTCATTAAATGATATATTAGAATATATATTCTATAAAATACCCTCTTAAACTCATCTTATTCAAAGAACCCATTTTCATTATTTTTCATTGTATTCTTAAAAATTTTCCATCATTGCTTTACTTTTCATTCCAAATGATACAGATTCAATACCACATTATTATGATCAGATAACGGTTGAATGGAAAATATATTTTAAATGGTACTAATCCATTTTAATGAAACTTATGAATATTAGGAACCGCTAAAATAATGATTATTTTCCCTTATGAAGGAATAAATGGTTCATTTCCCCATTCATTTCTCATTATCACACTCAGCGTGATTTAAGGATTAAGAGTGTTTTGGGGGTATAAAAATAGTATTTTATATTCTAACTCCAATTCTATTGTATTTTTTAAGAGTTAAATCACTGAATTTTCTTCCAAATCTATTTTTAGCATGATTTATTATATTTCCATCCATCTTCGTAAACCAAAAAATTTTCTTCTATGAATAATGATATAATAATCATCTTGGGAAATCCTATAATAATGAAATAAATTACTCAAATGACCTAAATTATGATACCTTCTTATCATGCTATAACCCATTTAGGTTTACCCATTATAACATTCAGTATGTAATATGTTTTTTAATTTTCAATATTGATATTCTGTGTAAACTACTCACTAAAATACTATAACCATAATGATCAAAACTCATGTGACCCAAGTATTATATATATATATATATATATATTATCATCATAATTATTATTCAACATATTTAACAAAAAGAAATTCCCTAGAAATATAATAGTTTAGTGTATTTGAAGTATACCTACATTAGAATCAAATATAATGAAATATATTCAAAATTCCACCAAAATTTATTCTCCCATAATTCCCTTTCTATATATTTAATAATTTATAAATATATTCATGGCTCGAGGAATATGGAAACATAAAAAATAGTGATCATAGATTCACATAAAGTGTAAAAATGGGGGATAGAAATCGATGAGAATATGGAATCGTATTATTATTATTGGGTTTAAGATCATGATTGTAAAATTAAAATTTCATACTCAGTTTTTTAGGGATCATATATATTTGTGTGTTTTATAAAGATATTGAATTTCAGAAGACATGAGTCATATAACTATGTAATAATAATTAATCAAAAATATCTTAAGAGAGAATATTTTAAGAATAAAAACATGTTATTGGAATTATTTCATAGTCATAAGCATACAAAATGATTTCATAGGTAATTTATCAATTTTATGAAAATAATTTCATAGTGGGAAATGTCTTAGTATGGATTTAGTTCACTCTCTAACCACTTTTCATTGTTAAAATGTTTTCACACCTAGACCTCTCTATATTATCTCACATGATATAAAAAATTTCACAATAAATTACAGTCCAATATAATTATTTTACCAACAACCATATAATTAAATACAAACTTATGTCTTCAACATGAACATAGAAATTATTATCATTCCATCAAATCATTACTCAAGGAAATGAAATGGGTTTTATAATGTTTTTATCATCACATAAACGTAATCGATGTTGGGAAAGATGGTAGATAATATCATTAAAAACATTCTAATAAATGAAAAAACTAAAATTAAGGTTGTTGATATAGATTAAATTTAGAAACAAAATAACAATATAAAATTTCACTAAAATCAATAGAAAATTATCCATTTCCATTAAAAGCATTGTAAATGAAAATTACATAAATATTGAAAAAATTATTTTTGTTTGAATAAAATGATAGAAATATGTAGAAGAATCTTCAAATAGTATATCTACCATTAATTTGGGAGAATAAGTTATTTTGTTAAAACATTAAAATAAATATTTCTATCACACATTTTTTAAAAACTAAAAATTATCCTATTTAGAACAAATTATTATAATTTGTTATTAAAACCATGGAAATAATGTTAAATATCATTGAATATGAATTGTAATAATAAAAAAATAGTAGAAAATATAATTACAGAAAAAAATTAAGGAAAATTATAATGGATGAAAAATATTATCGACCAAATAAGAAATCAAATCCATTTTTCGTAAAAAAACATGTTCACAATCATTTTAACAACCAAAAAGTGGAGAATGATAGAGAATCATAAAAAATGGAGAGGAATATAGATATGGTTTCGAGAGATATAGATCATATAAACCTCTAAAAAAATTCCATTATAAATATTCCTTATTCAAATATGATATTACAATATAATCCCTTACCTCTTGTTTTGACTATCTTTATATGTGTCCATATATATATTTATAATAGATTTATATTTATTATATATATATATATTTATATATATAATAAGACCATATTCATAATTATCCTAGAATAAAATATTCCTAGAATATTTTTTAATAAACTAAATATTAATAATCATTCATTAAATTAAATATTTGGGTGAAAATGATTTGTATTTCTTTAATGTTTATATTTGACTAATATGGTGTTTGAAAAAGGGTCATGGTTTCATCCACTCCTGAAAATTAATTAAACTGTAAGTATCATGTTTCTTTCATCATATAAACTATTACGACCATTAATATATTTTATGTATAAATAGTTAATTATATCACTTCAGAGAGATTTCCTAACTCCTCATCATATGTGATTTAAAAAACGGTAATAAAGATGGACGATTTGGCTGGCCTATAAACCACATCCCATATTGCATTCATTTTTATTGGGGTATGTGACAACCCAAACAAAAAATTCCATAGAAATATCAACCATCATCCTTTTTTTCACTGAATAAGGAAGAATTCGTCATCATGCTATTATTCACATAGATTCATCTCAAGAATATTGGGGGTTTACTAAACACTAGCCAAAACAATTTCATCCTCGATTTCCCTAACTACAATATGAAACCATGCGAAATGAACCATAAAATTATACTCTTTAGATGATTATTTCATGTAATGGGTTAGATGTTTCCTTCTCAATGCATTGACAGTGTCATCTTCCTTCCCTAGTGTATAGTTGAATCCAAAATCAAAATATTATAGTTTGTCAACCCAACACCTATACAAGAGATTCAAATATTTTTTATAGAATTTATGTCTCAAAATATTACGGTTGAAAAATGTTATACCTTCCATGAAATGGTAATTCATAAAAAGAAATAGATAGTGAATAAAATCTATTAGTTCAATCTTATATGTTGTATAATTTTACTAATTTTTCCTTAGCTATCTAGAACCATGGGATACCACTTGACCACCCTTTTTTTGAACACATCACAAACATAAAATTAATGCATCACAAAATACCATATAGCTTTACCTACTCTCTAGAAGAGCCAACAACTGTGCAGATATCAAAAGACATTTCAACTCAAAAAAATGAAACATAAATTTAACATCCATATAAAAAATGTACCCCTATGATGTGAGTGTGGTCATCAGAGATGCTATCTTTAGGAAATCTTTTCTGATCTGAAAGTAATTCCCTACAAGTCCAAAGATGCTCATAATGTCAAAAACATTATATGGTTTTTCATATGTCCTATCAAAATTCACATTTTTATGTCAAATGAAATAAATTTTATAACACTAAATTCCCCAATAACGGAAATTCTTAAATCCATAGATAATTTTTCACTTTTTTAGAAAATATTCTGTGATTTATGATAAATTCTATAACATCTCTAAGATGATGCACATGAAATGCCATAGAATGAGATTGAACTTTGATATCATCCAAAAATTCGACCATGACCATATCAAGATAATCATGGAATATGATATTAATCAAATCCATGAACAATATATAATCCTTGGTTCATATAAATAGAATGATAAAATACACATAATTCCTATACATTATCTAGTGAATTGTTTTTAAAATGAAATATTATTTATTCACACCTTGTGATAACCATATGAAAGATCAATCATCAAAAACCATGAATCATTTTTCAAATGATAAAATATATCATTAATATATTGTAATGTATAATTATTATTTAATATAAATTCGTTTCTTTTATATTAATCAACACATAGGTGATGTCTGTAATTATCATTCTTAACATAGTTAACACAAACTTCCCATGATTACAGACTCATGATTATAATGTATTTCATTAATAGACCATCGAACTAAGTCTTCAACTATTTCATATTAGCTGTATCCTTTTTCTTATGAAGGGATATACCCTATTTGAGTGTCAGATAATGAATCAATATAGAACACTACCTATATTACCAGTAGATAAATATAAAAATATGTACAACACACTTTGTAAACGTCGATGAAAACTTGAGGGAGATCATTACTCAATTAATCCATATCTTATAAAAAATAAAAAATGGTATTTCATTTCGTAACTCTAGATACTATGGTCCATCTATACTCGACCTTTGGTTCTTTTATCCCGATAATATATATAACACACCATCTGGCGTAGTGATGGAGACTCACTGAATATAGAAATCAGTTTGGGGTTTATAGGAAAAAAACAAATCCTTCTCAAAAATGTAACTAAGAGGTTTTATTTTGAGAACCAAAAAAATCTTAGGTAATCTCAATATCTAATAAATATAATACCCAAAAAATGGAGACCATTATCTATCTTTACTCCAAGGGCATTTTTAATATCCATCAAATGTGATAAAATTTATATATGAAGATTTAGATAATTCCCAATACAAGTCAATATAAACAAATGAGATTCACTAATATCATGTAAATTAGTCACTAGATATATGGATATAGTGATGGTCCCTATCATGGTAATTATACCTATATCAAATTCCTCTAGAGACACTTTTATTGCATAACGGGGCTTTATTCAACAATCATGCATCAAGAAACTCTTTCTTCATGATGCATCAAATTGAATGACATTATACCTAGTTTTTGATGATACAGGGCCACTACTTGGAGTATAAAATAAGTGGATGAATATTTATAAGTGTCTTTAGGGACCACAATAGTTGTTGATTTTTAAATCCTCATTATAAACATTTCACGAATTAGCAGTATTTCCACAATGAAATAAATTTAAGGGTCATTTCTCATACACCACATTAGGTCTAAATGATTCCTACTATCAAAAAAAGCATGGGATTCATCATGAATAATATTCCCATTAACAGATCCCATACAATCACCACATAGAAAAAAATATACTCTTATTAACCCTGACGTACCAAGTAAATCAACGATAACTATCACATCCATATCCAAAAAACAATCAGAAGATGTGAGATTCACATATATTTCCTAGGAAAAAAAATTTCATCAAATTCTCATCTCAATACATTACTCCTTCTTCTGATTCCATAAAATCTCATATAAAAACTGCACAAGCTATATAAATTAGTTTAAATACTCCATCATTGTATATTTATTCTTTTTGAGTTTTAAAAACTCTATAGCTTTAGCCATCTCCATTGACACTACATATAATTTTTAAATGAAAATATAGCTAATTCAATTCTAATATAGTCCCTTGTTCTATTTATTCATCACCATAATGTATATCCATCTACTTCTAGGTACTCTAATATTAATGTTTTCAAATTAAAAAATAGTCGTATCAAGAGTTTCCAATAAATAAAAAATAAGATCTATCTTTCTCAACCAATACTCAACCTCTTGATGATCATTAAATCCTTATAACACTATTGGTCACTGGTGAAGGAACTCTTATTCCTGATTCTGACACTAATTAATTTATTGTCCCAGAACTATAGCCAGAATTGGAGTGGGTGTAGGTGAATATCCATGAGATTGGACAACATGGACAATAACGACAACATGATTCTAGTCCATGGTATAATTTTGTCACTGTTTGTCACCAAATGCTTTCTCTAATACCATATCCACACATCTTCCCAAAAAAATGTTTGTACACAACATCCAGAAACAATATTGACAACATATGATGATAACTTAGGTCAACAAATCAGACATGATAAATTGGGAAATTAATCTCATTACATGTGAAAAATGGATTTGGGTTCCAACCTATCAAAATAAAAACAAGAGAATAAACACTAATTGTGAATATTTCTTCCTTAATATGACCTTCAAAAACAATAACTCGTGGATTAAGTATTGTTATAATGATAAATGTTCTTTAACTCACCCAAAACTTATTCTTATATCCCAATAATATATCATAGACAACATATTGAAATCATTAAAATATTATCATACTAAAAATGTTATACAACATTTTATAAACTATCCCAACTACCCTGGCACCCTAATACCCCTGCAAGAACTAACATTTTTTAAGGGTGTTCCCAATCCCCATAGGCTAGTTACTACAAACTATAACTATACATGATAGAGAGGTAACATATTTTTGACAAAATAGTGGCAGATAAAATATAAAATATTATATAATCCACACACCAAATGGAGAAATTTCCTAAAACCAAACATATATATTAAAATACAAAAATATCAATAAAAAATTACCCAAAAACTATTGAGATAGAAATCCAAAATCTAAAAGGAAATGATAATACAATAAAAAAGGATCAAGGATGTCCAACACCAACTAGTGGTTCTTTACCTTTTAATAGACCTAGGATTAAAAAATACAAATTTTCCTGAATCCAAAGAAATTATGTGAGATATTAATCCCAATTTAGCCTCACTAAGTGTCCCATAAATTAAGAAATAATAATAAACCAATTGATTATTTCAATTTAAATATAACATGGTATGGGAATGCATTTTACCTTTAAAAAAAATCAATTATAAATGATGGAAAAAAATTCAAACTTAGATTAAATAAATATTTTATTACAAAACATTTTATATAAATTAGTACTTAGTAAGAAAAAATTTATATAATCAGTGGAATATTAGATCAAAAAATTCCCAAAAAATCACTTTGTCCATATTCATACAGTAATTTAAATTTTTTTAATGATATACTCAGAATTCTTATATCAGTAATCATAGTGAAATATTTGTACATAGGTCCCTCAAACATAGGCAAAATTTTACTCATCAACATCACATCAAGGATATGATATTCCAAACATGGTTCATGTTATATTTTTTTATTAAATATATTTCTAAGGAATTAGAATCATATCATGATTCTCCCAGATCACTCAATAAATATCTTGGATCAAATTTTACCAATTATTCAATCAATAATGGGAAAATAATTACTTTTTAAATCAATTACCATTCACAATTTGATTTCCCCATTTTTAATTTTAATATTCTAATTCAATTTCAAAACCAAAATATTGGTTTTTCATAATTTTAGGATTTGTTAACAGAAGACTAATCATAGGCTTCCATCATTTAGATTATTTCTATTTGTTTCTAATAAATTCTAAAATAATTTCATCAATTCCACCAATGTTAAAATAAGTCCCTAATTCAAAATCCTATAAAATTGGTGGGTTTTCCTATGATTATATCCATATCAAATTCCAATTCAAAATCATATAAATTTTTGTTTCATTTATTAATAAAATGAAATTTCATTTAAAATGAGTCTATATCCATTAAATACATGATGATATATCAAAATCTTGGATAGAGGGAAGTATTGTTATGTAGTGAACACATGAAAATATATTCCATAACCTGAAAAAGATTGAATGAGATCCATACTACTTTGATATTCCAAAAATATGGTTTCGTGACTAAATTTTTTTTCATAAGACACTCAAATTACAAGAAATATTGTTAAGGTAAAATGGGGGTAAACTTTGAGTTACTTTAGGGGGTTTAGGATTTTAAAATAATTCAACATAATTATAAATTACCATGCCCACAAATTTCTAGAGAGGGATTCATGGTTATACAAACTGTAAACCCTAAATGTATCCCACCACATGAATCAATATACAAGGAATAAGGTTTATTATAGGATGGAAAAAAACAATTTTACGCTTGTAGTTACCATGGAACCCCTCACATTCAATGGATTCATTTTTTAACTATAATGATTCATGGGTTTTGGAAAATAATAGTATAAATCTAAAAATACTATAAAAAATTCACCAAAATTCACCACAAAAAAACTAGATACAACCTCCAACCAATGGATGATTAAAATTGTGTTCTAGGAGTTGAAAAAAAGTAACATGGTGGTACAACATCTCCACCATATAAATATTATACCCCTTGATAACTTGTCAATAACATTCTATATCAAAGAGATAATAAAAATTCACATTATATAGTTAATAACTCTACCAAGAATAATTAGAATCGAATATATAATTCCATTGAACATAGAACAAAGTTATTACCAACAAAAATTGTATCATTGTCTTAGAATCAAATATAATGAATAGGTGCTTATTCATGTATAAATTAGGCTCAACATCTAGTTCCTCCCATATCATGATAAGATAAGGTTTATAATGGTACCAATGTATCCATGATGCATTAAACACAATATATATTGATGGAAACTATGGTGGAAGTTCAAATTTTTTCACCTCTTTCTATACTATCTAAACATCATCAAAATATACTAAAAATTAATGAGTGTGGTTCCCTTTCCTCCCACTATGTATATATTCCAAATGAGTTGGAAATTATCAATAATACTCAATAACTAACCAAAATCAGATATGGTTGCCAATAATGATCATTATTTGGTCTATATCTTTAATATTCCATCAAGATTATGGGATCAATTAACTGAACCTTTATGAAACTTTATTGGTCCAAGATCAGCCCAACTAATGAAAATTCACCAATCTTCAACCAACAAAACATTTATTTACACATCATACCATATAATCCCTAAAAAGGATCCATTCTAATCGTGAATGGGTAACAATTTTTATAACGAAAATCAATTCATTCCAAATGTTCCTGTAATGATCTACCAAAATCATGGATGAGAGAATTAATTATTTCATCATGAATTTATACAGCTATTTATGTCTTCCCATTTCATTGAAGATGGTATAAAAGACTAAAATGAACCTATGAACCAATCATATCTTGAAGGACTGTCCAAATGACAGGTGAAATGAGGATCTTTATTAGGGACTATAATATATAAAACTCTATGAAACCAAATAATAACATTCTCAAAAGGATTTCAAAACCATATAAAAATGGTTGTATCATGAATGGGTATAATGTGATCCAATTTGGATATTATGTGTTTCACAAGCCATATATATAATTCTTCTTTATATGGGAAAGTTTAAACCATACCAAAACTCCAATAGAAATATAATTATGCTTCAATGTTGACATAGGAATTGGATGAAGTAAACCCAAAGGTTTATGGTGAACAACCTTAACCTATTGGCTCATATCCAAGTGGGAAAAAAGGAAATGATTTCATGACCCATCATTGGAAACTATAATCATCGTTTCATATAATTGATCATCTATTTGGTTCCTGGGTGGATAACCCACATGGAATTATAGTAATACCACATCACGTCCATCCCCACTAGAAATGGTATAATGACCCAATTTTGAAAACACAGAATACCCTATGTGGAGAAAGACCACTCATCTATGGTCTCCCCCCATAAATATAGGTCACTCATTTTCTGAATTTAAACATCAAGCTATTGTTTTAGGAGAATCATATTAACAATATAGTAGGTAACTATACCCTATCAAAGACACCATCATCCGATTATTATGGAACTCTTATTTGTAATTTTGAAAAAATATACATCAAATTACAATCATCATTTAATTAGTTCATGTTATAGGTTAGATGTTTCATACTCAAGTCATTGAAATGACATTACCTTTCCCTCGGAATAGGAAATGTGAAAATATAATGACAATAGATAATCTACCCATTGAATTTGGTGGAGATTTAATCATAATGGTGGAGGATATAACTCAGGACTTTGTGTTCAGAATAAATTATAAACCTTTATATAAAATGTTGGTACTACCAAATTTTAAGATTATACATCACGACTATAATTTCGTGATCCATGTTTAGAAAATTAATCTTGTACTTTCTATGTTTTGATAACTATCGGTTACCACATGATCACGCTTCATAAAAGAAAAAACCCAAACCCAAACCTAATGCATCAAAAAATACTTGATATACCCAATAAAACTCTATAAGTGTTAACGACTATGTATATTTCAAAAATATATTCATTTCCAAAAAAAATGCATAACCTTGATTTTGGTCATCTACAAATCATGCATTGAGAAATACTTTCATAATCCAAATATAATACCCCATCATAACAAAGGATATCCAAATCATAAAGATGATAATTGGTTTCTCCCATTCCATAACATCCTTCTATTTTTTGTAGGGTTAAAAACAATACAATCTTCCAAGATGATGTGTCCCCATTCCATTACTTCTTGAATCTGGAAGTATCATTTTAATTTTTTGTAATAGATTTTGTGATTTGTAAATAATTCCATAATAAATTTCATATGTCATTCATGATCCTAAAAATATTTATATCAAACAATTATATCATCCAAAAATTTCACAAATAATGTTTCAAGACAAACATGGACATTCATATTCCTCAAATCTATAAATATTTTATGAGCACAGGTTGGACCAAATGTATTGAAAAGATACTCATAATGGACATAATTTCTTGGAAAGGATGTTTTGAAAATTTAATATTATTTTTTTCTCAATTGGGGAAAACCAATTTATTGATAAATATTTGATAACCACTTCACAACTTTAAACAGGTAAAATATTTTATCATTTATTGTTAACAATTTTTTTTATTGTAACTCCGTTTATTTTCTAATTACCAAAACATATGTGAACTGTCCCATAATCTTTGTAAGAAAAAATAGCCAGAATTTCCCAACGCGACACTCTCACGTATATAAATCAATTCTCTAAAATTTCCCCCAAATATTTTTGCAACTCGTAAATATCATTAGGTGTAATATAGTAAGAATGAAAAATAAACCATTATAGTACAAAAAATCAATATATATAATATTTCACCACTCTTACTAGTATAAAATAAGATAAATAAAAAAGGAAGAATAATGGGAAAATCAGTGAAAAATAGAGGCAGAACATCACTCAATGATTCTGGATTGAGGTAAAAAAAACTAGGATATTGTGTCTCCCTAATCTAGATATGATGGTCTGAATGTACACATCATTGTCTCAAATTATCCCTAAGATATATGACACAAAACATGAGGCATATAAAACGAGTCCCATCAATGATAGAAATAATAACATGACATATAGGAAATGATACAATCCATGGTAAATATAACATAAATATGTTTCAGGTAAAGAACCCAAAAATACCACTTAATCTCAATCTCAAATAATTAAAATATTAATGAAGGAAAATGGAGACCCTTCTCTCTCTTCAATCTATGTGGTGTAATAATATTCATCACATAAGGCAGTAGACTATTAATGTTATTTGGAAGGTTTATAATAAATGTCTATATAAACAAATGATATGTACTAATATCAAAAAATGATGTCATTAGTGATAAATCTATTATTGTAGAACCTCTCATAGTCTCTAGATATATATTAGCTTCCATTGAAGACACTTCCACAATGTAATGGGGCCTTATTCTAGATGCCTATTGTTGGAATCATTTTTTCAAGAAGCATCAGATTTCATAGTATTATTCTTTGATAATGATGATATCCTTGTACAAAATAAAAAAAAATAAAATGAGAGAATTTTATTAGGTTTCTTGAGTGACAATAATAAATTTTGGTCTTTGGAACTTGGATAATGAATATATCTAAAACCATGGATTTTTAAAATTTATGCAAGTTAAATAGACTCTACCAGGGACTAAATTAGTTATTAAAGATGATCATAATAAAGAATCACAATTACACAAATGATGGATCTTCATCCTTTTAAAGGAACCCATTGAACATCCATTGGGAGAAATATAAACTCTAATAAACAATAAGAATAAATATTTAGATGAAAACATGAGAATTAATATTGGGTCATAGAACCATCTCGACAAATTTCTTTTTCTTCTTATTATTTGATATAATAAAATGTGTAAAATGTAAATTCATAAAAATTAAATTTTCATAATTTCCCACTATCTAGTCATCTTGGTTAAGTTTGATGAACTATATAGCCTTATCCTACACTATAAACTCTAGATAGATATATTATGTGAAGATTACCCTAATGTTATTCCAGTCTAAACCCTCATGATTCTTCTCCAGCAACATTGATTTACACCGTCTCTTTCTAGGTACTTACCTCTTGAATGTTGACCATTTCACCTTAATCATATTAATAATTTAAAATAAATGAAAAATAAAATATATATTTCTAAACTAACTCTCAGAAAATTGAGGATCATTAGTGTCTTGGAATGCTGGTGGATTCTTGTGAAATAACGCATGATAATGATTCTGAGATTCATCCCTCTAACATTCAAAAACAACTTCCTAAAAGTGAAAAAGTGTATGTTTCTTTCCCATAACATAGACAACACACACAATTACCTCAAAAATAATCTTGTTTATGGGTGGATCTTCTCATTGATTATCACCGATAGATTCTTCCTTGATCATAATTAAACATATTCTTAGAGCCATTATGTAACAAAACATTTAACACATAATATTGTAAACAATAATATATTAGTCATATTTACAATGTAAACATAAGAAGTAGAAAAACTAATCACATTAGACAATAATTTTGTTATTATTTTAACATTTCCAAGTTAAAAGTATGGAAAAATTTTATTTAGATAAAATTAATCTTCAAGGAGGCTTTCGAAAACCACCCATGTTGACCTAAGGATCATTACAATGAGGGATGGTGTGGAACAACCCCAAAAATACCTTCAATGTCTTGAAAGGTTATCAAAAACTATATACTAACATCACGGAATGGTAATTAACATGATCCAATGATAGCACTTTTTCACGAAGAATTTTAAATACCTTGCTATCCCATTACCTAATCCATCACCTACATGGGTCTAAGGGAATTCATAAACCCCAGGGTTTGGTGTCTAACACCTATAATCTTACAAGATAAAATATGGATAAAAGTTTTCCAAAAATAGTGGAACATAAAACAAACAAGTTAGTATGATCAATTCATAAATAGTATAATGTACTATATACCATAAAGGTTAACAACCACAACATAGAACATCATTAATGTACTCCAAAACTAGTAAGATAAACCTAAAACATCTCAATTGTGACATCACTGCAATCCTAATGGATCAAGAAAATCCCCCACATCTAACTAGGTGTCCCCCTTTTCTCAGACTTAGAGCAAGAAAATATAGAATTTCTAAATGAAAAAGGTATTGATTTATCTATAAATCCCTATAGTGTCTCACCATGTTTTCCCAAATATATACCATAATAAAAATCCACAAAATTCATATTATTTTTAAAAAAAAATCATGGAAATCAATTTTTCATATTTAAAACAAAAAAAAAGATTTCATTTCAAAATGATGGAAAAACATTTCACACATGGCTTAAATTAAAAATTGTATATAATAAATTAATATATATCAACTAATGTGAATAAAATAATTCTATAATAAATTTAATATAAAATGAAAAAATCATAAAAAGCACCATGATCATATATACTATTATACATTAGTTTCGTTCTATAGGATCCTCACACCTCATATATTATTTTTCTTAAAAAATATGTGTACACGTGTCCCTGGTGATCAAGATCAATATATATAATCAAGATCCCAATGAAGATAAGACATGCCAAAATCGATTTTTGTTAGAGTTTTAATCGTCAATCCATTACTATTAAATCATCATCCAAGTATGATTATCCCAAATAACCCAATAACTACCTAGGCTCACATTCTTCTAGTCAATCCATTAATAATTGGATATCTTCTCATTTACAATTCAATTACCAAATTTTCATTTTCAATATGCCAATTAAATTTAAAAACCAAGAATGGGGTTTTCATCATTTTATTCTTTTTCATAAAAAAATCATAGGTTTTCATTATATATATTTAGACCATTTTTCTCAAAATTATTCTTAAGACATTTCATTATTTTTATTGATTTAAAAATACACCCCAAATTCCACTTCTAATGGAATTTTGGGTTTTCTTAAAAATAATTCCATTCCTAATTACAATTCCAAATTATAATTTTTTTTTCATAAATCAATTGAAAGAAAATAAATAAAATTCAAAATACTGGTCTAATTATATTGAAATATCACATTTAACCTCATACCATTAATCACATAATTATAAACTGACACCTACAACATGATTCACAAAAGACAAAGGAAAAAATCGATGATCTTGAATCCAAATCTATAATATAGTAAAAATTAAATTGAATTTTTATCCATCCAATAAGGGATGATCCATTAATATCTATAGAGGATGTATTTAGATGTTGGGGTTGAGTGAATAAGAGAAAATTCACGTATATTTAAGGGATTGAATACTATTTCACATACTTCATCCATCTTGGAAATGGTATTTAGGAGACAAAATACTTCTTCAATGAATCAATTTAAATGGATGGAATTTCATGTCAAGTTCATTTCTACTATGGTTTTAGCAAAGGGTTAGAGATTTTAAATTAATTTTTAGGAAATAAAAATTAAACCATGAATGATTTAATGTGGAGGTCTATATGGTTAGATAATTAATTCATTATTACTATGAACCCACTCTAGACCCGTTTCCAAGATATTCATTTTCTACTAGGTCGGTGAATTGTTTTTCAAATAATGACTAACCACAAAAACCATCACTATCTACTGTTGCATAGTTTTCCCACTACGGTCACAGAATATGGGAACATTATGTTCCAACAAATGAACAACCCAAAAAACATCCTAATTTCTCCAAATTTCACCTGAACCAACCTATGACAAACCCCAACAAAAGAATGATCAAAATAACTGTTAAGGTGTATTTAAGAATAAGTAATATTATGTTACAAATTGATCTTCTAGAGTATGTCTTGGGATGTTAGAATTAAATTTTGGAATAGATTATCCAAACAATAGGGTTTAATGTGTGCGAATAATTGAATAGATGGTTTCCCTTATATATATGATGTGGGTGTTTTTCCTATAAATATATAAAAAATTACAATGTAATAAATTCAGATTCAATTTAATTTATAAATAATTTGATGATGGTTTAATTAAAATATATGGTAAGGTTGATTTATTTTCCAAAAAAAATAAAAAGCTTATTTGATATTTTAAACATTATCATTTACATTAACCCTAATGAAACACATTTTAACCATTAATAAGGAATAAATTCATCATATATTTAAAATTAATTATGACCCAAAATGATATTGAACTCATTAACAATTTTAAAAATGGTGATTCCTAGTATCTAAATAATTTTATCAAATTTAATTTCTGTAAGTGGATAAAATTAAATTAAAATGAATTGTAAAAAACACAATAAATTATTTTTATAAAAAATGAAATTTTAATCACAAAAATGAACCTATTCTTATTCTTTTACTATTAAAACATACAAATGTATATTAATGAATTTCACTAAATATATTTTATTAAAATTACTTTAAAAACCATCATCAATTGTGATTAATTTAATTTTTTAAGATACTAACATTTTTCATGAATAAAAACAATTATCAAGAAAAAGTTAGATTTTTAATTTAATTATTTTCAATTATAACCAATTTATTACCAATTAATTATTTTTCTATAGGTAAAAATAATAATTTCAGTTGTTTTTATTACGAAATGAAGTATTAAATAAATCATATATGAAATAATCAAGTCTTAATAGTTTTTATTGCAAAGTAGTTGCTTAGGATCTATATTATTTGTTAAGTGTATTCATACTTATTTTAGACATTAATATTTAATTTAAAAATAATTTAACATTTGTTTCATTATACTTTTTTAGAATTAGTTTTTTCTAATGGTCCTATGATTCATAAGCTACTGAACAAATTTATTTGTTATAAATGAATATATTCTAAAATATCATTAGGTTACAGTAAGGTAGCTTCAAGAGCTAGATAAATTATAAATTTCACAATAAATTAAATATTACCCTTTATATGAATATGTATTTCATAAGGATAATGGTTTTTCCATCCTAAAACGACTAAAAGTGGATGAATATAAATAAACAAACTCAAATTAGAGGATAATAATTATTTAAATTGATCAATTAAATAAATAGTATATAATAGTGGAAATGTATGACTATTATGTAATGTACTATAACACTACACATTATATTAATAAATGAGTCAAGATATATTTAAAATGTAAATGTGAACATAAATAAATAAGGTATTTTAGATCGAGATAAAAATCATAAAAATCATAAAAAATTTATTGATGAATGATATGAAACTTTTTATCCAAGATACACTTCGTTTATGATCCAAAGAATAAATTGTATAATAAAATGACCCCAAACTACTCGATGTTCTGAAATATAATCACTTCATATAGAATATAAAAAGTACATTCTCTTAATCAATATCTAATTTGAAAAAGATAACAACAATTTCTTACCTTGGGTGATCATGGATTAGATGATCGATAGAATATTTTTGTATCACATGAACATCCATAATCATAGATAATTGTATGTATGTTTATATATGAAAAAAAATGTACATTAAACAAAACCACATATAAAAAAATCACTATGACTATAGTTAAATAATAAAAATACTAATTTATTTAAATCATTGATATTTTGATAATGTTTTTCAATTTCATCAGTTATTATATCAACCTACACATTTTATTTATAATTTTTCCTTTAATTATTGTAATTGGTTACAAAATAATTGCAAAAATAATTTCATGATCTTTGGCATGACTGATGACAAACTAACCTCATCGGCCATTGCTTAAAATAATCTTAAATTTTAAAAAATGTCATGTGATTCTTCAAGATATTCTTGTGTTCCCATGATTCAGAAGATAATATTTCCAAAAATGATTCTACATAGACAATGATAATTAAGAATAAAATTATATTGATTAAAAAACATGTAATATGTATTTGTATTAATCAAAAGATAGATCTAAAATAATCCATATAATAAAATTTCTCAAAATTATATCCTATTTTATTATCATAAGACACATTAATTTTTCTGATTAAATGAAAAATTATATAGACAAATCCAATTCTTTCAAAAATAACCCCACCCCTGATTTTTTATGTATTCCAAAATTTGACTAAAACATTTAAAATCATATAATTCAAAACTAAATATTCTAACCATTGACCCCATTTTATAATTTAAAAATTAACCAATGAGATTAAACATCATCCCATAACTAACATATACCAATGAGGTTGTTCTTATTTCATAAATAAAAAAACATTTGAAATTAATGTATATCTATCGATGGAACCATGACATATACCTTTGATTTTATATTTCCTATTTTCTGCTAAAGAAATTTATCTACAATTCAAAATTTTAAAATAAAAGAGTTTCAATTTACTTATTTTATATGTTGAGTTAATTCAATAAACTTATTCCAAGAATAACTTCCTATTTTACGTGAATCCTTATTTTAAAATATATCAATCCATTATTTTTTTACCATAATATTTTTAGTTCCATAAAATATTTGTAAACAAGACTTCATTCACCCATATCAATTGATATGACAAAACCATAACATAAATATATTATAAATAATTTTATATGAATATCCATTAAATATAACATTAAATTGCAACCTTGAACATATAGGTTTCAAGTATTTTTATATTATCTACCTGAAATAATAATTTTTATAAAATAAACAACTTCTATAAAATATCCACCCATTATATTATTTTGGCTATTTATAACAAAATACTCCTCATCATACAATGGAAATGAAATAATATTTTAGGATATGCTCAGACTCCTTGTAAAGACTGAGAATAAGGGAGATAATCGAATATCATAAATGATAATAATATAATCGAGTGATTATTTGAGCATAGTCAATGTACATAAACCTATCTTATTTAAATTATTGACAATAAAACATAGGTAATAAATCATGAATCATGATATAATAATTTTTTTAAAATAATATAAATTAATCATATGAGTGTAGAAACATTAATAAATTATAATGATCTTTGAAAACATAATTTTGGAATTAGGAAAAACTAGACGGGTGTTTCAGAAACATAAAGAAAAATAAATCCTATATCATGGAATACATCTAATAACAACATCACATAGTGGATAGAGTCTCATAACATACTATATTAGGTTTATGGGTTATCTATATAAACATTTTGAATTTGGTTTAATCACCATTCTATTGATTTTTATCTCTTGGGATATAAAGTATCAAAAAATAAATTGGAAGGGTAAATAATAATAGCCCAACCTATAACATAATAAAAAACACACACACACACACATATATATATATATATATATTAGTGTTTTTGTGTGTGTTTGTGTGTATCACATGAACAAGATCACATTAAAAAATCAATCCTATAATAAATATCAAATGATAAATAAATTGGTTTCATGAAAATTTTAATAAAATATAAATAAATATTACAAGATAATTTATTTTATATATGATTTAACTATATCCATAGAGAATGATAAGAAACAATAATGGAAAATAAAATAATTTAAATGGCTTTTGAATAAAAATTAAAAAGAAACTAGAAAACATGATGAGAATATCCATTAAATTTTGATTACTAAACTAAAAAAATTCAAATATCCATTATAGTAGAAAAATAATAATAGATAAAATAAAATTGACATTGAAGAACCATATGAATTGGGAAAATAATATTCCAATGGAATACTAATGAAAAAAGTTTGAGAAATAAAAAATGTGGAAAAGAATTAAATAATATATCTAAAAAGGTTATTTTTTTAAAATTTTAAATAAATCAATGGCAATTGAAATTTACCTTATTAAATCATAGAGGAAAGGATAAATAAATCCATAATAATATATTTTAAAGATGAAATATGAATAAAAATATTACCAATTGAAGTGTATAGATAAGGCTACTCCAACAAACAAGAATCATACGGGGTGAATTTACATACCAAGGTACGTGAGATGGTAATAACCTATTTAAAAAATAAGTAACAAAATTATGAGAAACCATTTTTCATCAATGGTGTGGTTCCTTTTTTACTTTGGTCTACATATTTATTTTATACCTAATATAGATTCCAAAAGCATTAATGGGTGTCTCAGAGGTGGTCATTGCTAGTTTATATCATAGAACCTATCTTCTAGAAAGAAATGGTTTTTCCGCACGTTTAGTAGATACCATTTAAGGAAGGTGTAGGGTTGATTCAAATAGTGTGGGGATAGACAGTGGGGTGGTGTAGGGTGTATAATTTTCCCTAACCATTTTGTTGGGGCCGTATACCCATAAAAGGTATTGAAACCCTGTTGTGGAGGTTTTTTGCATGGTTTTAACATAATTTCCCTAATAGTGTGTCCTAACCATGTGAAATTCCTATCTCTACAGTATATGTCTCGTTGTTGGAACATGGTTGTCCCAATAGTGTGTCCAAATCATGTGATGCCTCTTTTTGGACAATTTTATAAATATTTCTTTAAGTAAAATTTTATAACTCACCCCTCCCATATTTGTTTTTCTCTAGTGAAATGTAAACCAATTTCTCCCCCTTAGAGAGATTTTCCTCTTCTAATCTTGGATATATGAATATCATTATTTTGAAGTCTGATCAAACTATAACACCCTGACCCTAGTTATGCAGAGTCAGTGAATTATTATATAACATTTTCATGATCAAAAGGGAGATTTTCTGATCATTTTAGTTTCCATGGATGTACTACATACATACAAAAGTTTTACATTACATTATGATATGAAAAACAAAAACATTGTGTCTCCTTTTAACACACTAATTCCCCTTACATTATCCCTACATGTCATTCATAATATAATTCTTCGAAACTTGGGAAAAATAAAACATATAAAGGGGTGGGCTTATATACTTAGTAATGATAACAATATAGCGGAAAATTTCATAAATGAGAATAAATAATTAAGGAAAATTATAAGACTAAAACACAAGGCTTTTATACATAAACTTCATAATAATATGGAAAATATATATCTAAAATTTCCATTTATTTACTCATATTGATATTCTACAAGTTTAACAATCACATGTAATATCAATAGATAATTTTATAATTATGGAATGCATATTTCCATGCATCATAACCACATAGTCAAAGCCTTGTTCCATGACTACAAATAAAATTTTTTCAGGGCCTTATGCCAATAAACTAGACTGTTCATAAGACCTAACGGTGCATTGAAGGGTTATAGTAGGCCCCACCCATCAATTACTACATCCAATGCATTCCTAATATGAAAAGGTTGACACATTACAAAAACATTCGTATTAAAACTAGCATATGAAATGTTAATTCTTTAACCATAAACTAGGAATGATATAAAATATCACATCCATAGTCAAATATATCAGCAAACCGTTAATACAATATATAATATTTTATCTTAATAAATCAACTTCAAAAAAGAGTACATTCCAACAATGGATGTTGACAAAGATGAAATCAAAACTACTTGAGTGAAATATCTCTTTATATTTTGATATATTTTAAAAGTCATGTAATTATGAAATAAAACATTTATTTTGAAATTATTCTTATAATATTTTATGTTATGCTTCAATGGTATTACAGTAGTAGAAAATAGCTCCACCCTTCGTATAAGTTAAAAAAAATTATTCTGTAATTTTTCGAAATGGTCATAATGTACCTTATTTTGAAACTGACAGAAATATTACTTTCATACAATTTTATAAAAATTTAAAAAATAGTATAAATTACTCTAACCCATAGTCTAATAAACAGTATAAATCTTTTCAAATACATATTTAAGAAACCCAGATGTAGATGAGAAATGAGTCACAATAAATACTTACATAAAAACAACCATGGATAATAAAAATATTGTAAAATTAACCCTTACCTTGTATTCTTATTTAGTCAAGGGAATGTTAACCACTTGTATAAGAGTTCAAATGTTGTTACTAAATTATACAAGAATCTACATACCTAAATATGATATCATATATGATCCTAAAATATTTCATTCTTAATAATATTATAACAGTATCATTGTTTCAAGTGTTAACTAATTTGTTTTACATTATATTTTTTGTTATGCAAGTATTATTTGTTAAGGGAAGGATGTATTTCCTTTATATCCATTAAGATATTATGTTCTTAAATATTATTTTATTATTCATTAAATTTACATTATTTATGAATAGTTATGATGGTTAATGCAATCTCATCGTGTTGTGGAGACGATATGATGTACGTACGCATGAGCAATAATATCATTCTATTAATGGTGAAATATTATGTAATTGGTTATTATTTTATATACACAGAATAATTAACATTTTATTTTAATTATTTACATAAATTATACTCATTATTATACACTTACAAATAATGAAGTTTTGAATAAAAAACAAAACCACTACGTGGAGACGGTAAGCCGTACGTACACACGTATGGTGACTTTTTCATTCATATTATGGATAGAATAATGAATATGGTTGTACTATATTTATAATAACATCTCATTAGGTATAATGTTTTTAAATTATTATTTTTTATGGAAACCACAATGAAATAGGAAGATGAAGAAGAAATGAAATTGAAAGATGTGATTAAATAATTCCCTCTTCTTCAAGAGTTTCATTTTTAATAGAACAAAATGGCTCTATATGATGGATTTATGATCAAATAATGTACTCTAGTTTGAAGTGAGTGTATTTGGGAGGTTATTTTAGAAGGTTTTGGCTAAGACCAAAGGCTTTGGATGTGTGAATATGATAGGAGGACAAGTAAACTTTTATAATAGTGGTGGGGGTCACATTTGTAAAAGCATGTAATATTATTTTATTATAATATCATTTTCAGTTTCTAAAGGCTTAAAAGGATTTATTTTGAGGAAAAGGTGGGGATGGGTCAAAAAAATCTTAACAAATAGGTTTTAGGCATCTTTAGATGACCATATTAACCTTATTCTTTAGTTTTACATCTGAGTTAAATAGTTTAACTTTTACGATGTCTTTTTTTATTTTTAAACATTAAGGTTAATAAAATTACAATAAGATACCAAAATAACCTAAAGTGGCTCATAAATTACATATATAACATTACTTAATTCATTTGGTTGGATATTATATTTACATGAATATTTTATGATTTAATAATATAGTATTTGTTTTCAAAAAATATTTATGTCAATGTTGACTCTATTAAGTATATGGTTTTTTGAAATTCATAAAACTTATTACTTATAAAACACACATTAAAACAACCCTAACATGTCATATTCACCTAAAAAATTCATTTATTGCATCAAAAGTATCAATTTACATTTATATTGATATTTATAATATCAATTATTTTAATTGTTTATTAATAAGGTAATTACTGAATCAACATTGTGTCATAATTAAATTTAACAATTTAATGTCTAAAAGTTATAAATAAAATACCATTATCTAGGAATACTTTTAGATTTATAATGGATATTTATATTTGTACTTATCATATGTATAACCATATATTAATAATGTTTTAGTTAATAATATTTGAATTTAACACTTTTAACTCTTCTAAAAAAATTAATAAATGTCTTAATCGAATTCAATTGGATCAAAAAGAGACATAATTTTTTCATAAGTTTGATTTTGGTAGATATAAACTTATCTAATAGAATTATAAATGTTTTGCGGTAATTATAATTTCATTTTTACCTTTAATTTACATATTTAAATTTAACCATGGTATATAAAATTCAAAAGATATTATTCAAAAAAATTATTTTCATCCTATTAAACCACATTTTACTTATTGATTTCAATCGTGATTCTTGAATTTTTTATATTCAATTCACAGAAGTGGTAAAATTACATTTTATGAAAATTTTAAAATGTGCATAGAAGGAGGGTAAAAGACGTTAAAAGCTCTATAAAAGTTGATATATCAAATTATATTATAAAATTAATGCAATGGATTACATTAGGCTAATATAGGTATTATGTATTTACTTTGACATTATAGTAAATTTAAATAAAAAATTAATAATTAGTAAAATAAATGTCGGTTTTGAACAATAATGTAGTGTTTTTCACCTTTTGTCAAAAATTGAATGTTTTTAGAAAAATACATAAAATTTACACTAAGATGATTTTAATATTCCAAATCCAAAAAAGATGTCCAATTTAGAAAATAATATCTCTAAAATTTATAAAACTATGTATTAAAATTCATAACTTCTTTTAAAATGGCTAGGTTTATTGGTGGTGATGTGCTAGAACTGGAAGTTCTATATATCGTAAGCTATTGTAATTTTCAAAGAAAAGCATACTATGGAATCTTGGGGTGTTACGTTATTCCGTACTTAAAATAATTTCACCGTCAAAATGTCTAGAATATTACTGCATAAAAATATTTGGGTGGTTCTCCATTATAAGTTCCTCAGGTTGCTATGTTTACACTTTCATTTTATGGTTTCTTCAAAGAATATTTACCAGACAAGTAATCTGGTTTCTCAACAATTGTTCTCTAGTATCAATAATCCTGATAGGCAATACAAAATTAGACAGAAATGGTTCTTGTTCTATTTCTTCATAAATGAGTACATGTATTGCTTTTAGCATGTATTTTCTCAATAGTGATATGTTGAACACAACACGATCTTTGGAGAGACTTGGATGCATTTCCAAATGGAAAGCTACAACTCCAATTTGTTCTAGAATTTCAAAAGGTCTAATATACCTATGACATAATTTTCCATTCTTACCGAATATTATAACACAATTTCATGGAGATACATTCATGAAAACATGATATTTTACTTGAAATTCCATATCTTTCCTTCGGTTATCGATAGAGATATTTTTCCAAATTGAGCAACTTTGATGTGTGTTTAGATAACCATCAACATTTCCAATCTTTCCTTAATAAGTTCTTAGCCTACAACTATTATTTCGCCAATATCATCCCAACAATATGGTTCACAATATCTCTTTCAATATAATTATATATATGGTTCCATCTGAATACTTGAATGGAAACTATTGTTATCGGAAAATTCCACCTGAGCAAAATACTAATTCCACATACCCTAAAAGTAATGTGAGGAATATCTCAACATTTCTTCTAAGCTTAAAATGGTCTGTTCTGATTGTTTATCAGTTTTTGGGTGGTAGGAATTAGTCAAATGATGTTTAGTATCTATGGATTTCTAAAGAATTATACAAAATCATTATGTATAATGGGAATCACGATCAGAAACAATAGATAGGGGTACACCATGAAGTCATAAAACATAATTAATATATAGTCATCAAAAACTTTCATGTTGTAAATCCTCTCTAATAGCAATAAAATGTTATGAATTGGTAAGAGGATCAAAAATTACCCATATTAAATCATTCCTTCTCGGAGTATTTGTTAGACCCATGAAGAAATCTGTCATTATATCACTCCACATCTACTTATGTATTAGAAGAGGTTTCATGACTCTTCTATGATGTTGTCTTCTTGCCTTAAACTGTTGAAAACCCATATATTATGACACATAATATGTAATAACCATCATAATGTTTTCCCACAAAAAATGTTCCTTCAAATCTCTATAAATCTTAGAGCTACTAGGGTGTATAGAGAAATTGGAGTTATGAGCATCATCCAACAAATCCATTTTCATATCAGGTATATAAGGAACACACAATCTCTTCCCATATTTTAATATTCAATCTTCATATATGAATTCCATCAATCTACCATCATTAACAACATTAATTTTATTTTGAAACTCCTAATCATTAGTCTGAGAACTTTTTATCCTTTCTATTATAGATTGATTGGAAACTATTTGAAAAAGTATGAATGTTTCGTCTTCAATGATTATTCCCATATCCATCTTTACAATATCAGTGAACATAGGATTACTTTAAACTCTCATCTTGTTTAAAACTCCATGATCCTTTCGGATCAAAGAATCTAGCACATTATTTTCCTTCCCTAGGTGGGTGTGTATAGTGAAATCATAATCATTGAGTAGTACGAGCCATATAATATTTCACATATTCAGTTCTTTTTGTGAGAAAATATACATCAAAATCTTTTGAGTAGTATAAATCTCCCATTTTCACAGACTTGACAGTGTCTCCATATATTCAGAGGAATGATTATAACTGCAAACTCAGTATCATGAGTAATATAGTTTTGTTCATGAATTATTATATCTCATGATTTATAAGCAGTAACACTATCATTATTCATAATGACACAACAATATCTTTTCTATGAAGCATCAATATAAATAAAAAACCCATCATTCCCTGATGGTAGAGTCATGATATGATCATATACTAATCATTTATTCAATTATTCAAAACATTATCCACACTCTTTTTTTGAAACAAATTTAACCCATTTAGGTGTGAGCTTGGTTAATGGTATATCCAATCGTGGAATATTCAGGAAAAAATGATGATAATAACCTACTTAACCAATATAACTACGTATCACATTTATAATCATCTATGATGTACATTCGTGGATTGCCCTTGTCTTAGAAGGATCAACAATGATTCCATCCTTAGAGATAATATGTCCATGAAAAGGAATCTCTTAAAGCTAGAATTCAGTCTTGCTAAACCTCCCATATAACTCATTTCCTCTAAGAGTATTTAGAATAGTACGCAAGTGATATTCATGATCTTCTATTATTTTGGATTATAACAAGATATCAGCAATTAATACCACTAAATATTCATCAAGATATTCTTTGAAAACTCTATTCATTGTATCCATAAAAACATAGGGTGTATTAGTCAGCCTAGAAGGCATTACTGTAATCTCATAATTCTCGTACCAGGTTCAAAAAGCTATCTTTTAAATTCCATCCCTCTTAATGCATAGTTTATGATATCCATATCAAATATCAATCATTGAAAAATATTTAACTTCATTAATTTGATCAAATAAATCATCAATGTGGGGAAAGGGATACTTCTTCTTTATTGTTATAGAAATTATCTCCATGTATTTAATGCACAACATCATAGACCTGTCCTTTTTTATTCTCAAAAAGAACAGGGGATTCCCATGTATTAACACTGTGGAGAATAAATATTTTATCAGTCAACTCCTTTAGTTGTTTCTTTAGTTCCACTAGTTCACATCGTCTATTCTATAAGGGGTATTTGATATGGGAAATGAACTAGGAATTAAATCAATGGAAAACCCAATTTATCATTCTAGAATATGTCCAGGTAAATACTCCAGAAACAGAACAAAATATTCTTGTAAATTAGGTACATACTATATTTGAACATTATTTTCCCCACCCATGGTTACTTCACTCACTTACTCCCCAATAATTTAATTTAGTTGAGATACTGGGGGTGGATCTTGATAAGAATCATATGGTGACATTTCATATCTAAAAATAATACATTGCTTATCATCATAAAATATTGTAACCTCCTTATTATTAAAATAAATGTTAGAATCATGGTTTGAAATCCAATCCATACTATGTTTTATATAAGATTAAATCAAGGGTATGTTAATAAGATCAGAAGATAAAGCACATGTATATACCATAATGGTAACTGATTCACAAAACATTATTGCAATGATACTTTCGTTATAAGATTTGACTAACAATTCCCTTGTTAAATAAAATTAGAAATATATAATTTTCGTGGAAAAATGGGAAGATATGAAAGAATGTGATGATCCAGCATCAAATAAAGCATTGTATAAATTTGAGGAAATAATTAATGTACCAGACACCATGTCATTCACAACTTCAACCTCTACAATTGTAATCAGATATGATTGGCATTTCTCCCTTGGCCTTTTCTGAGGTAGGATTCTTTGACTCTAATTACATTCATTTCCATAATGACCCATTTCTCTAAAATTGTATCATTCAATAATGACAACATCTTTCCTTCCCTTGTAATCATGATCCTGGTGGCCTTTTTCTCCACACATATAACAAACTCCAATCCCATTGTGGCATGTATCTGGGTGTTTTTCCCACATTTACTATAAGATGGAAATCACTATTTTAACTTCTTCTATTTATTTCCATTCCTAGAGTGTTCATTATATCTCTTCTTCTCTTTATTTTCATTAATGTCGTTAGACATAGATAATTGTTTTTCAATCTTGATAGCACATGATACTATATCATTGTATAAAAATATGGATTGTGAGTCTAAGGCTCGATGTATTAATGGTTTTAACAAATAAAAAATTCTATTACTCCATCAGTTATGTATATAATCATCAACATTCCTTTCTATCCTTGTACCATTAGCCTCATACATAGATATGTTTTCATCCTCATTTTACGTCAGACTCTGAAAATGCCTTTCCATATCTGCTCGATCATCGTGAGGAAATTATTTTTCTAATAAAAGATCCTTAAACACCCTCTATTCCATTTTGATACATCTTAATCCTCATTTGAGTATTGAATTAATGACCACCATTGATCTACGTCTCTTATGAGGTAATAGAATTCCATGAGAACACTTTCCCTTTCGCTACTCCCCAATGCGTGAAATATTTTCTCTAAGGAAGATATCCATTACTCAGCTAAAAATTGATTTTTAGTTACATTTAATTTTGGTGGTCGATTTCATACAAACAGGTGTAACATTGATCCTTTTCATTGTGGATCAAGGTTCTCCATATGGGTATGGTTATTATTTATAACTTGAGTGAGTTATCCCAGTACGGTTAAAAGCTGTTCAGCACCAGTTGCATCAAAACCCCAACAATAATTATCTTTAGTGGGAGGTGAATCCTTATATAGATTACATGCATTTATAGGGTTTCCATTCTTTCCACTTGGCTCCATTTATAAATAATGTAATACACTAGATTAGTTTATGAATTGCAACACATACATCCAAAATAGTAAAATACCTATCATAAATAGTTTATCCCAATAATCCATAATAATAAAAAAGTGTTGTCTTTGTGGAAGTATTTACTCATAAATAATTTCTAATTTATTGTAAAAAATGTGAATTATCCTACAAATATCCCCCGAGACTATCATAACCAAGAGTGATGCAAGGCCTATGGTTGTGCACCAGTTCCCATTTGAGTCTATATTTAAGTAGGGTTTTCAGGTTTTACCTCTAGGTATATCTGTGCTAAAGCTTCCTCTACCTGATCGTATCGAGATAGGGCTGTAATTCATGGAAAATCCACAAAATCTCTACATTACCAAAATTATATAATTTTTTCGGTATTAATCCTCAAATTTTATCTTAGGATAATGTTCTCTAATCAATGTTTTTAAAAATATAGTTTCCAAGATTTGTACTAAACATCCTCTAATACCAACTGCAACGCCCCGACCATATATAACATTGGAATGATTACAAGGGATCAAATCCCAAAAGACCGATCTATTTATTAGCCTTGGAAGTACTAGATACATACATAATTTATACATTACATTATTAAATGAAAAACAACAACATTTTGTCACATTTTAACACACTCATTTCCTTAAGCTTAACCCTGCAATTCTAAAATAATATACTTCTTAGCCTCCTAGGAAAAATAATACATAGAATGGTGTGAGATCATATTATCAATATGGATAATAATATAGCAGAAACATTCATAAATAAACATAAATATTTAAGGAAATCTATAAGAATAAACCACAAGCCTCTCAAACAAAAAACTTCAGCATAATATGGAAAATATAAATTAAAAAATTCTATTTACTTATTCATATTCATATTCTAATTTTTAATAATCACATGCAATGTCAATAGCTAATTTCATATTGATGGGATGCATAATTCTAGACATCATAACCACATAGTTAAGTCCTCATTCAAATACTACAAAAATTATTTTTTCAAGACCTTGTGGAAAGACACTAGTTTGTCTCATGAGACTTACCGATGAATCATGGGGTATACCATACCCCACCTGTAACATACAATGTCAAAGGTATTCCTCATATGAAAAGGTTGAAACAAATCATAAACATTCATATTAAAACTAGCATAAAAAATGTTATTACATTAACCATAAACCATGAATGGTATACAAATAACACATCCACTGTCAAACATATAAAAAAACATTCAGTACAATATAGAAGATTGTATCATAACAAATAAACATCAAAAAAGTGTAAAATCCACCAAAGGATGTTTAATTAGATGAAATAAAAACTATTTAAGAGAAATAAATAATTCTATTTTCTAATAATTTATATGTCAAATAATTATAAAAGAAAACAATTATTCGGAAAATATTCCTATAAGTTGGATGAGAAAGGAGTCCAAGTAGATTCTTACTTGAAAACAATCCTCATACGTAAATATTATATCATACATGATCCTCTAATGTTGCTTTGTTAATAATATTTCAGTAGTATCACTGTTTCGGGTGTTAACTTATTCATTTTCATTTATATGTTTTGTTACATAAGTCATTGTTTTTATAGATAAGATTTATTTGATTAATATCCATAATGATATTTTGTTCTTAAATATTTTTTTAGTCATCAAATGATCATTATTCTGGAATAGTTGTTATGGGGAATGAAATCTCATCAAGTCGTGTAGACGGTAAGCCGTACGTACGGATGAGCGATAATATCATTCTATTGATGGTGAAATTGTAAGTAATTGGATAGTATATTATATATATAGAATCATTAACATGTTATATTTATTATTTAATTCAATTATACTTTTTATTATACCCATCCATATAATTAAGTGTAGAATAATAAACTACACCATGAAGTGGAGATGGTTTGTCGTACATATGCATGTATGATGACTTTTTCATTCATAGGATGGATAAAATAAAGAATATGGTTGTAAAAAATCTATAATAACATATCATTATGTGTATGGTACTATATTCATTATTTTAATGTGGAAAAAATAATGAAATAAGAAGTGGAATAAGAAAGGAACTTGAAAGAGGATACAAAATAATTACCTATTCTTCAAGTGTTTCCTTTCGATTTGAACAAAAGGGCTATGCAGGACAGATTTCGGATCAATGTATGGCCCCTAGGATGAATTGAGAGTAGTTAGGAGGATATTTGAGTAGTGTTTGGCCGAGAAAAAAGGATTTCTATGCAAATATTTGAGAGGAGGAGAAGTACCCTTTTATATTCGAGTTAAGGGTCACTTTAGAAAAAAAATGAAATATTATTTTATTATAAATTTTTTTATAGTTGTGAAAGGCTCCAAATGGAGTTATTTCTAGGATAATGTGGGGGGGGGGGGGGTAAAAAACCTCTCAACCCGTAGATTTTAGACAAGTTTAGGTCACCATATTATCCTTATGTTTTAGTTTTATCTCTTATTTAAATATTGTATCTTTTACCATGTCATCTTGTATTCTTACACTATATGGTTAATAAAATCAATATAAAATACCAAGAGAACCCCAATTGCTTCATTAATTACATATCAAACATTATTTAGGTCCTTTGTACAAATAATATATTTTTAGGAAAATTATATGATTTAATAATATTTTATATGTTTTAGAAACTCATTTATGTCAATTTTGACAATATTTATTATTTGTTTATTGTACTTGTAAAAAAATGATTACTTGAAAAAAATACATTATATCAACCATAAAATTTCATTTTCACCTAAAAAATTTGTATATGGCATCAAAAATATAAATTTACATTTATTTTGATACTTATAATATCAATTATTTTAATTTTTTATTAATAAGTTAATTTCTGCTTCATCATTATGTCATAAATAAATTAAATTATTTAATTTCTAAAAATTATAAATAAAAGACAATGATGTTTTAAAAATTTTTGGATTTATAATGTATATTTATAGGTGAAATTATCTTATCTATAACCCCTTGATAAAAATGTTTTAGTTATTAAAAATTCAATTCAACACTCTTAACTCTTATTTAAATAAAATAATAATAAATTTCCTAATCTAATTGTGTAGATAAAAAATGATCAAATTTTTTTCCTAATGATTATTTTGTTCATAATACACTTATCCGATAGAATTAGAATATTTGTAGGGGGTAATTATAATTTCATTTTTACCATTAATTTCCCCATTTACTTTTAACAGTGGTAAATAAAATTCCGAAGTTACTATTTACACAAAAACATTTACCCACATATTGAACAACATTTTACTTACTAATTTCATCCTTGTTTCTCATGTTTTTAAAATTAAATTCAAAGAAGATTTCAAATTTCGTTTTATGAAAATTTCTTAGTGTTCATAGAAGGTGGGTAAAAGGAGTTAATAAGTTCAATAAAATTATATATATATATATAATCTTATTAGAAAATGAATCCAATAAATTACATTGGACTAATATAGGTATTATGGATCGATTTTTCATTAAAATTAATTGAGATAAAAAAAATTATTATTTAAATAATAGTTGGGTTTAAACAATAATGAAGTGTTTTTCACAATTCATCCGAAATTGAAATTTTTCAGAAAAATTACAAATATTCACCCTAAGATAATTTTTATATTCCGAATCCAAAAACGAATTCCAATTTAAAAAATAAAATATATACAATTTCAAAAGTGGGTATTACTATTCATAACTTCTTTTTTAAACAGTATTTTTTATTGTTTATGATGTGCTAGAACACGAAGTTGCATACACTGTCAACTATTGTATTATTCAAAGAGAGGAATACCATGGAATCATGGGGGGTTATACAAACAATTATTTGTCTCATTTTATTTAAACCGATTAATTCTTAAATTCATTTGTAGTTCTTCATAATTCCTCTTTCTATCGATGATGTTATTTAAATGTAGTATTTTATCCCCAATTTTAAGGGTATTGATATATTTTTCAGATATCATCCATTTTAGGAAATACTAGAGGCTAATATTGGATGAGGATAGTCATACGGGCAGGATGTAGGTGACTTATAACTCATCACCCATGTTTTTTAGTTTTATAAATTAATAGTTTTGAGTGCATACTGATTTCATCAAGTAAGGTATATTAAATTCATGTTCCATTCTTATAGTCATTTAAAAAATGTTGTAAGACTACTATTAAATGCAATATCTTATGTTAGAGGATAATTCATCAATGTTTATTATATCAAGTTGGAGTTTTCCCTTAATTATTCCTTTTGAGGTATATTATCTTTGTTTGTGACACCGTTCATGTGGCTTTAGCTTGACCCAACAATTGGTAATCCCTTACTTAATTAAATTATTTTTGAATTGGATTTTAACATTCCCCTGTATAAGTTAGTGTCAATTAACCCTTCAATGATATGTGATCTATTTAATCAATAAATTATTAAATGGTTAATTTATAAAGTATGATACATTTATTTCTAGGCCAAATTGAATGTAATATAATGGCTTGGTCTCACAACCATATTACCCCATTCCATGACTAATGCATGGTAAATTAGAAAAACATATAAGATTTTTTGGACATCATGAAATGAATTGTATATTTCCGAGTAATCCATCTAAAACTAAGGAATAGAAATGGCTTGAACCAAATAACATATTTACTGTCATGATTAGTGAAAGGCCTTATCTTATAAATGAATAAATTAAAAATTTCATAATGTATATGTACATTGAAATTACTATAAGGGATGTCAAACATTATCTCACCTTGGATTCCTAAGGGAATCCCTTTACCACTTGTGGACTCCTTTTAGATTTAGGGATACCGATTTCCATGGTTGATACCAACCATGGTTCCCAATATTTTTTTATTAGTGGATACCCGATATGAAATCATAGGATCTGCCAATTTTTTTTAGGATTCAATTTATATAGTACATGGATCCAGTAAGATGTCTATAGGCATGATTCTATGTGGATACAACCTTGGGAATAGTCATTTCATTTCCAATTTCATATATGATTTTTTTACAAGGGCATGGTATTATTTACTTTATTATAGAATTCCATGAGAGATGAAAATTGGATTGCACTCATATGACTTTTCCAAACATTTCTTATTACCTGAGTTGGATTCAAAAATGAGGTCAAGGTTAACTTTGTTATCACCTTGGAACCTCTTCACTATTAATATTATCATGGATTCCATTTTAAATTTTTAGTATTTACTACTATAATATTGTCTGGATGTCAGTTCTGATTTTAATTCATTTTAATTACATATATAAATTAGAACATAATTTTTTGAAAGAGAATCCCTAGTAATGTCATTTTCGAACCCGCCACACCCAATAACCCCCTTCACCGAGAGTGGTCCGTTCATCCAGAACTGTTACCTCGTGGGACACTCAACCATCTCATCTGGAAACATCTCCTTACATTGTTGTACAACATTACCATAATATTTTCATGCTTTTCCATAATGTCAATTTATATTAGACGAAATTCATGTTATATATGTCATTTTTGGATCCCTACTAACATTCATCTCACACACTATCCATGTCACCAATAGAACCTGCAAATATTATATATATTATTAAGTTGAAAAAGGGAATATTACCTCTTCATAAACATGACTTATTGTTTACATTAGGATAGAGCATGGTAGAATATGATATAATGGGAGCTCGGGAGGCATGGACAAATCTCGGGAGGCATGGAAAATTTCCTGTTTCTTTTAGGATTCTTTTGTATTTCAGGTTATTTTCGTTTCCTTGTATCTATGTTTTTATTTTTTATGGAGACATGAAATTTATCATCACCTTTTTAATATGATTATGAGTTTATTATGTTTTTTATTATTCATATCTTCTTCTACTTTTAAATTTGTTTACTTATAATTATTCCTCTATTTACCAATTATCACATTTATTCATTATGTACACACTAGTAATGGGGGAATATTATCCCCAAAGACACACCATAGGCCCTACCTGCTAGGTGGGGGCCTTTGGCATTCATGGATATGTATTTGTGTCCCTATAGCCAACCAAGATCAGGTACATTTGAGTGGTATCTGGGTTCAGGATATCATAAAGAGGAACCATAGGATTTATTTTCCTGATTTACTATTTAGATAAAATAAGAAATATATTTTGAATTCTTTGGGACATGGTAAAAAGTGGTACTTGGGATTAGCTAACCCATGATTGGTGTAAATACTGATTTTAAAAAATTATACTTGTTGGTCTAGTATTTATTATTTAAATTTTATTGTTTCACCATTGACTGATACACCAGTTCATTGATTTTACTATAATTATTCGGATAGAAAATTTAAATTCTTCCCCTGACCAATGAAATGAGGGAGTGGATCATCGTTTTTTACATTATCATTGGCATCTTGAATTTACATGTCATTAAAATTATATTCCATACAGGTTCATTTCACCACATACAATTTCTAGATTTTCCTGTGATTATTGAGTGAGACATGTTTATATATATACATATTCTACTCTTTGGGAGTGATTGAATGATTTATAGTTCCACATCGTGATATGTATGGGGTCCCATGGGTTAGAATGGTTTATTTATTGGGTCAAGACATTATAATGAAATTAAATGGGTGTCAATTTCAGTAATAATGTTTATAAGACATGATACAATATGAATAGAAGTCTATTTTTACTGATCATTAATATATTAAAATAAGAAAATGATAATAGTAAAAGTGAATATTGATGAATAAAAATGATGTAGTTAGGGGTAAATGAAGAGGATAGGTACAATTGAAACATCATCTACTGAGACACTTATAATTTATATTTGAGAAAATACCAATATATGGACATCATATTTAGTAATTGGGGTAGTATAACATGGGTAGAGAGACCATCCCTTACATCTAGTTTCTTTTATTTCAATATATTTTCTTTAAATCTTATTTTGAGGCCACTGCTTTGCATTTGTAGACCAATTTCTCTATGATGTCCTCATGTCATTCACTGGGATGGTGGTGATGACCATTCTCCAAAGGTGTCGACCCCTAGGCTATAAGGCATTATTCCATTAGTTCCACCTCTGGAAACACATATTTTTCTAGATATGGGAACTATATCTCATCTTCATTATATCTTTTTTTGTATGATTCACTCCATTCATGTTACTCTATGACTTTCACCTAATATGGTTGATCGAACCCTTGATTTTCTGCACCAGTATCCTCCTTCATCTTAGGGGATGGTTTTCTACATGTAGTAAAATATTATCAAGTGTCCACTAATTCAATATTTCGGAGCTATAGATTCATTTGGAGGCTAATGGAAATAATTATATATATATATATACTGTCTGATTTGGCCATGTGATGGTGGAATGTAACTACCCAGCCAGGTCACCATAAGGGCATGGTATATGCAGATTGCTAAACTATATTTTGTGATTAATTCTATCCTCATATGCTAAGAGGTGATTGAACAAAATATTTAGTGTATCTAGAATATGGTTATATGTCATTTATGGAGTATTTAAATCATTTCACCGAGTTACATGGATTTGCACCACTTTTACCTGGTGACAACATTTCACATGTTAGAAACATCATGGATTTGATTTACTAAGAAATTTCTTCTCAGGTGAATGTCTTTTTCCTACCTACATTATATGAGACCGGCAATTAGAATCTTATCATTGAGTGCAACCTAATGTAAGGATAATACACTTGGCATAGAGGATCAGAATTACAACATTCCAATAGTTATTCAGGTTGTAGGGAATGTTCCCACATAGTTTTCCTTTAGAGAAATGTAAGCGAGAGTATCAGTACTTGTCGATCTATAGTGTTCACTTAGTGTGGGGGATAAGGGAATCGGCAGCCTCAGTGTGACATAGAACCTCTAAAGTGCTGATATTTTGGATTTATGGAGATCCTTAGTAGAATATTTTTCACGTTTATATCTGCTTTTAGTATTGGAGGTTCTACACGAGCTCCAACATCAGTAGTTTGTTCTTTTACGCTACGTTAGGCAGGGATTTGAAGTAGCATGGGTAGGACATACCAGTAAGGATGTGGTGACAGTAATAACTAGACATTAGATTTTTAGTAGCACCAGATCTTTAGTCTTGATCGAGGTAGTCCATCTACAGTACAAGGGTTATGGATCAGGTCAGTTTGATGAAATACAACTGACGCCCGAGGATTAGTGTGAAGCATTGCCTATAGTACATTGTACTATTCTTGTAGCCTCCACTATGGTATCTTCTTATTATATAGCTTCTTCACACTCCTTTATCCTGTTATTTATCAAGAAAGGTATCTAGCTGGAAATATAGAATTAATGTAGTGTAATGACCCTGAATACACCATTGGGAGTATAGTAAGAGGGAACACACCAATGGAGGCCTTCCCCCATTCATATGGCAATTAACCATTCTTATGGGACCTCATTATTCCTCAAGATGATAGAATTATATTTCATTCTCAATATGGATTGGTTATTCCCAAATCAATCCTTTATAGACTACTATCACACATAGTTCTATTTAATTAACTAGAGGGCTACAATTATCTACACAACGGTTTGTGGGATTTCATGTAAAATAGATTCGGACCCAAGTATCAGGGGTGATGTGGAGTGACCACCTATATTTTTAATCACTTAATGGGAGATCATGTTTTACTTCTAGATGAATTCCTTCTCGTATTTTTTTTGTTTCTGGGATGTATTTATCAATGATTTTTCTATATTACCTCTTTAGAAAGAGAGGGTAATATTACAATTGAGATTGCTATAGGATAATCTCTAGTGTCCATTAATCCATAATGTATAGAAACTACTGATCACTAGTATCTTATGAGGAAGATGGATCATTTAGATTCTAGTTTTTATATATGGAATAACACTTCCTATTCGGGTTCACCCATGATTTTCTCCAAGAATAAATGTAGGAACCTCAGTCTATGTGTTGATTATAGATAGTGGAACCATCATAAGGTCAATAACCGATATCTAATTCCTATAATAGAATATCTATTTAACATACTATAAAAAGATAATGTGTTTTCTATGATCATCATGATATCACAGTATCATCATGTGTGATTCATGCCATCACACATACCTCATATAACTTTCTATCTCATGTGTGTCATGTATGAGTATATTGTTATCCCATTTTGTCTTATAAATATTCTTGACATTTTTATCACTATGATGAATAGGGTGTTCCACCACTATCAAGATTCCATTTTTCTTGTCATTGTGTATGACATATTGGTGTATTCTCAAAATCATAGATACCATGCTAGGAACCATGAGTTAGTTTTGAGTACAATAAGATTGCATCATCTTTATGACAATCTTTCTACATGACACTTATGAATCAACAAAGATCAATTTTCGTGTAATATTATCTCATAATTAATAGTATTTGTTAACCCAGAGAAGGTGAGTGATGTGGTTTCTTGGAAGAATCCCATGAATTTTTTTTATATATGGAGTTTTACAGGTTTATATGGATATTACAAAAAATTCATATAGGACTTATCATTCCATTCGTCAGCTATTAGTGGTATTAAATCAGGGTTTAATGTTTCTGTGGTCAGAAGAGTGTGAGAAGTCCTTTTAGAAGATGAAAATAATGTCAATCTCGGTTCAAATAATGATTATTCCAGATCTTCTCCAAGACTATATTGTGTTTATTGATACATCAGGATATGAATTAGGAGTAGTGATAATAAAAAAAGAAAATTTTCCACATAAAAATCATGGATGTTTAGGGCTCATGGGATAAATTACCTGATTCATTACCTTGATCTAGAAGCAATTGTTAGTGTGTTCTGTTGTTGGATACATTATGCATTAGGTGGGTGCATTTTTGTGTATACAGAGATCTAAAGACCAATGTATATATTTAAATATATAGTATTAAACCTTAGATGTCATAGATGGATTGAATATCAACACTCATTTGATTTAGACCATTCCTACATGCCCAAAAATGAAATGTGGCATAAGATGCATTGAGACAGGAAACTCATAATCATGTTGTGCAAGAAGCTAGTGATGAATGGAAATTGATGTCTCTCTTCTCTAATTAACATCTGTAGTCTCAAGATATTCATGAGAAGTCTTACCCCTCACCCATGGAGTTTCCATCTTACCTCTTTTAGAAGGATACGTTCATGAATTTTTTAAATCATAATGGCATGTTTTCCCAATTGATTATTTCAGGAGATGATGTAGCTCTATATTTTTATGTGGATAAGGATGGAATCCTATGTATTCATGGGTTTATCTAGGCTCCAAAAATAAGAGTCCAGAGTTGATGCATGAGTTCTATGATTCTTAGTGGGTATTTTATCTAACCTTGTACAAAATGTATCGAGATACAAAATAACTGTATTGGTAGCCTATGATGAAACATCACATAGAAATAATTATCAATAGGTGTTCCACCAATGAGCATGTGATGTTGGAGAACCAGATACCCATGTCCTTGTTATAGGTGCTTCCATTTCATGAATTTAAATGGAAAGATGTTTACATGGACATTGTATTCAGTTTACAGAGGTATCCTTGAGGTAGAAAGTTCATGTATATATTCATTGATAAGCTAATTAATATATCCCAAATGATTCCTACAAGGGATAAATTATACATGGATGAGTTAAGAAGGATATATATTTGTGAGATAAACTAAGTAAACGAGGACCTTTATAATATTGTTTCATATATGGATCCTCACATCACATAATGGTTCTTGAAGTGGCTGCAAAAGGCAATGGGTGGAGAGGTTATTCTCTGATTATCATTTCACCCACAAAAAAATGGTCAGTAGCAACTAATGATAAATGTGTTAGAGGAAATTGAATCGGAATTATTCATTGAAATTAGTGGTTCTTGGGAGAATAATATACCTCCCATAATGTACTATTACATTAAATGATTCCCAAAAAAATTTATAAGGATCCTTTTTGAGGTCCTATATAGTAGGACATGTTGTTCACCACTATGTTGGCTAGAGATAGGTGAGGTATAAATATTAGTTTCTCACCTCATGAAAGATAAATCTGAGAATTTTCACATGATAGGGAAGCATATGACTCCTACTTCGTCACGATAGAAATCATATGGTGATCATCATCATCTACCTTTGTATTTTTATGTCAGGAATCATGTTTTCGTGTGGTTATCATCCAGACAAGGACGTAGATGAATACAGAGGAATTGAAAGAAGATACCACATTATGTAGAATATATTTACTTCTTAGGGAGAGTTAGGCTAGTATACAATCTGTTTTTATAACCTTAGAGGTATCATTAATTGAACCACTTCTTCAACATTTCGAATCCTCACCATTGTAATTCTGACATGATCAATAATTTTCATCTCAATGATGTAGAGAAATATAATAATGAGTATTTATAGGATTATCCAATAAACATTTGTTAATTTAGAATTAAGGATGTATGATGTTGGTAGGTCACTTTAGTATGTGTTTTATATAATCACATGCTAGTACATGATGAGAAATGGTAGTATTAGGTTGACATACGTGCACCGAGGGCAGAGTTATTCTCAGAAACTGTTTATGTTCCTTTGAAAGGTCGACTCAAGTACAAATTCATTTATTGGTAGAAGGTTGTATGTAATTGGTTTTTTTGTCAAGTATAGATCCTCTTAAATTTGGAGAAACTATTTATTCAGAACCTAATATATATTTCCATTGAGTTCACAGGTGTCTTGGCGGTATCTAAGGATTTTTCGAAGCCATAACCCATCATTTTCGATGAAATAGGCTAGAAACATAGTTTCAGAAACAATGTGGGTTAGGCCACATGGTTACTTCTAACTGTTCAGGTCTATATTGTGGCATAGTGTAGGGCACATATTTGTTTTCCAAACTATGCTTTAGGGGCCGCAAACCCATGAAAAAAATTATGGACATGTTTTAGAGGTGCTTTCCATGGTTAGAACATATTTTCCTTGACCATGAAACCTCAACATGTTTTGTGCCCCTATGAATAGCATATTGAGAAAAATTGGTTCATAGTTTGGCCCACCAAGCAGTCGAACCATGTGAAACCTATTTTTGGGTTATTTTACAATAAATTCCTTATGTGATAATTTTAATAGACCCCTCATATCATTTGTTACTCTATTAGAAGAGATACATAGTTTCTCCACCTTAGAGATCTTTTCCTCCACTATGATAGAATCCCCAAAATCTTGAAATTCTATAGTCTGGTCCAAGAATTGTACATCTCATGGGATTCAAAAAGGTAAATAGTTGTTCCTTTTTAGACATTTTTCATTCTTCCATTCAATAAAAGATTCTATTTAGATGTTGGATCATCTATACTATTTTCTACACTCTGATCTCTTCTTCAAATATCATCCAATACAAAAAAAATATAGGCATATATTAGATGAGGATAGTCATATGAGTATGTGGTAGGTTGTCTATAATTGATCCCTCAACATTCATCATTTTATAATTTTTCATTATTGAGAGTGTGAAAATTTCATCGAGCATGAACTATATTATTCTTGTGCCTTTATTGTAGTAATTAGAACAATATTTGAAGACACCTTATAAATTTTTTACCCATCACAGGATGTTGTGTACTCTATATAGACCACCCCGTGTAGGGTGGTTCCCCTTGACTATTCCTTTTGAGGGTTTTTATGTGCGTATGTGATAGAATTTTGGTGTGCTATTGACTGACCATGGTAATAGTAAGACCATCATTAGTTAAATGACCATTGAATTAGTTTTTTAAAATCCATTGAATATAATAGTGTCTTATGAAAATTCTATCATAATTTCTCTAGTTAATTCTATAATTTTTATATAATTACATTATAATGTATTCTGCGCAAAAAATTGCCCAATGTGAATTTAATTTAATTGATTTTGTTGCATTTTTGTAGAACCCCTTTACATACCTAATTAATCATAGTGGAGTGAAAATTTTAAATTTTTTATGATTTAATTAACTATTTTTCATTCCAAGTTAGCCATGCAACTCTAATGAAAGTTATTGTTTTGACCTAAATGAATTATTTAAAGTTTTTTAATAAAATAATCAATTAAATGGGTACTAATTATTATAGACCATAACATTTATATAGTATTGGTGACACATGAGATCTCGTCGGATTCCTATAATAATTAGATGAGAACTCATGAATGATAATATGATTTAAAAATATCATTTTCCATTGATGATACCCACCATGGAACTCAATCCTTATCTATTAGTGGATTCTTAGTATGAATCTGTAGGATATGTCTATTATTGTTACAATATTCCATTGATACACTCCTTAGATACATTATGATGAATATACAAATGAGGTACCATGACTATGTCGTTGGTCCTACTCAATTGTTATCCCATTTTAACTTGAATATATTCCATGGACTATTAGACATAAATTATTGTTGAATTCCTTGGGTGATTACACTTTGATTACACTAAAACCCTAATTTTGGGATGTAGTTACTACCTGAGTTGGATTAACAATTGAGGTCATGGTTTTCTTGGTTATCACCTTGGAACATCATCATTTTAAATATCATCATGGATTCCTTTTAACATGATGGATCATTTAATATTACTAAAATTTTAGAATGTGAGTACTAGTTTGTCTCATGTAACTTAAATATATGAACTAGAGTATAATTAATTAATGGAACAGATTTATGATCAGACACTATCTATGGTTGAATCAGTTACGTGGTTATTTATATTATTGTTCTAATTTACTCTAAAAAATACATGTTCACGTGCTATTTGAGTTATATTACCAAAAAAATAGATGTTATATATCTCATACATGGTGTTCTAATTAGATGTATATGACAGTGTATTAGGTCCACTACAAGAACTCATGTAGATTACAAGTATGTCAGTGTTGAAAAAGGGAATTCTACAACTTCAGACACTTGATTTCGTGTTTACCTTGGGGTGGAGATTTTTAGTTGATGACCAAGTGAGAACTTGGGATGCCTTGATTGTATTTGGAATCCAATTTTTTTATTATGTAAATCATGTTATTCTTGATTCCTTTAATACATCTTTTTATGGTTTATAGATTCCATACTTTTACCATCATATTTTGTATATGATTATCATTTTCTCTAGTACTTTATTACTCATGTCTACTTTTATTTCATCATATGTTAACTTATATTTATTTCTATATTTATATGTTTACTTAATTATCCATTGTGATACACTCTGGTAATGAGGGAATAGTCTCCTCAATGACACACCCTATACCCTCAATGGTAGTTTGAAGTCACATGAACTCAAGAGATTCTATTTACGACATGTGTCCAAAAGGGTTCAAGGCATCTATGAGTGAAAACAATGTTCAGGATTTCACATTCAGGATAATTAAAAAATAAAATTTAATAAATAATTAACATATAATTTCTCCCAATGGAAATTAATACATCAAAAATATTGGAGTCAAAGAGAGATTAATAAATAAAACATAATGGATTTGGTAACTATTGAATCCAGTTCTATTTAATTAGACAACATGATATTGAATTTTATATTCAATGAATTTCATGAAAATTATAATAAATTTTATTCTTTGGGAACAATATATATAAAATAAATAAAATGCATGGTGAATACTGTGTATACCTCGATGAAGAGAGTTGAGACAAAAAACCATTAAATTTAATATTGACTTCCATTGACTGAAATTTAACTTCTTGTTTTATAAACCTAACATAATTAACAAAATATTTGTAAGACGTAATATTTTATATTTAATGTTATATTATTTAATTTGTTATTTATTATTTATATATTACTTATTAATATTGTAATTTCTTTATCAGATGTTAGTAGTTTTGATTTTTTTTACAAATCCTGGAATGTCGAAATTAAACCACGTTTTTTTGATAGCGTGCTCATAAATAATTGAATTGGTAATATAGTGGAATTATTATGTGAAAATTAAATATTCATTCAAATGATAATTTGATAGATGTTAAAAGTATATGTTATGAAAATTAATTCAATGACATGATTGTTCTGATTAAATTACATATAAAAATAGTGTCCTCATAATGACCTTGAATTTCCATTTAACCTTTATAAAACCATAATTGTTCAAATATATATATATATATATATATATATATATTTGATGCCATATATTTCCATAACTACATTATTTTTTCATTAAAACTGTATATTATGAATATATTATTACATCAATCATGTTGGTTGTTGAACTAACCCAAACAACAACATCTGTTACTAAAGTATGAGTATGTGTATAGAGGTTTATTATAGATGTATAATTTCAAAAACTCAAAATAAATTTAACAGAATATAATTATAGTATTGTATGATATATAAAATAATTGAAAAATAGAATGTAATTAAATAAAATTTTGATGTACTATATACTCAATTTGATAAATCCACTCCATCAAAAATGTTCATCCTCCAAAATGATGTGTGTTTGCCTCGTCATTAATTTGAAATTATACCAAATACGTTAGAATAATATAGGACATGGGATTTTAGATGGTGTTATATATATATATATAAATGATAATAATGATTTCATTTTGGTAATTGGGGTCTTTTACATGTCACATTGACTGTCGTTTTTGTAAATAAATATTCCATTATTTCAAGGGAATGTCTTTTTTTTCATTGAAATTTTATCCAAAATAGATACTTACATAAGATGGGTGAAACATCCATCAAAAATAAAATTTATTTCAATAACATGTAAATTAATTTCTATGCATCATATTATTGACACACACAAAAACACAGATAGATATATATATACATATATATAATAAAAAAATATATTAGATATGGGTGTACCCAATGAAAACATATCTAAACATGATATATCCAATCTCTATATATACTAGGGTCTTATATCAAATGGCCCCACTTATTATGATCATATTTAATTCTAATATATATCAGTATAATCATTAATATATATTTAAATTATATTTTTTTAAATATATCTCAAAATATCGATTATATTTAAAATTTATTAACTCTTTACATCATTAAAATTAATGGTATTTTATTCAATAAGACCCAAAAGGATGATTATTTTTAGTTGGTTGTGGATTTATTTTCATATTATTTTATTCCTTAAAGATATATTATAATGATGTATAATATTTTACTCTCATAATATATAAATTTTTATATTGTATTATTTTGCTTTATCATGATAAAATATATCATGGTTTGTTATACATTTGGGTATCATGTCAAAGAAGTAATTTAGTAAGATAAATTGATAAAAATTTTGTGGTTTCATAGTTTACCACCCATAAAATAAATATCACAACTAAAATTTCATTATTTAGATGAAACAATATTTCAGTATTTCTACATCATTATATCATCAGGATCCCATGTCAAATCACAAAAATTTGGAATCCTCTTAAGAACCATGACCATATTGGTGCTCTTGTTTCACAATTAATTGTATTTAAGATGCTAGATCTCAACTAGAATCTACACAAATGAGATATCATGATTCAATTGAGAAAACTGCAACATCTTATCCAACTACATTTTTATGAGAAGAGGTAGAGGTCCCACTTTCTTTAGTGAAATATTTGAGACTATATCAGAGGGAAATGATTTATAAGGGCTTCAACAACATTCATGGTTGATTTTACTTTTTTATGTACTATGTTATTTCATAACAAATAATATCAATCCAAACCTTTATATGATGAAAGATAAATAATAATACTCAAATCATAGAAAAATATTTTCCAATATCATAGTACAATATGAAACAAAATGAAAACATTCAAAAGAAGAAAAGGGCCAAAAAAAGTGTGAAAATTATCATGGGGGATAAAATAGAGCAACACCCAACCCGCTCCATGATATATCTCCAAATGTAATTCCAATGGTATCCAGAATGATCACTAAATAAATAAGATAATTTTCCTTCTCTTTTTCCTCAATAGATGACAACTACAAACACATAATAGTTAATAAGTAATTTTAGTATACAAATAGTAGGATTTCCCCAAATACAACTAAACTCAACTAAAAAGGAAATGGAATAGATAGAAAATTTTATATAAATTTGTTTAATGTTGTTAAAAATTATTATATCAAAACACTAATGATGTTTCGTGGAAAAAAATATCAAATCATGAATTGTTTATAAATTGTTAGGCATACCAAAAACCATTTATCTGCACAAACCCAAGCAGGCCAAGATGATAGTTCCATACTCAGGGATATTTTCTTGTCAATCCACCAAGTCCTAAAAAGGTGACCAATTCTATGTTTCCTAATGTACTGGGCCCAATTCATAGGGTTAAGTCTATGAATAAACTCACACCAACCATGGATGCCAGATTCCATGAAAAACTATTATATGTAAAACCGTGATTTCATTATTAAATTTCAATAAAAATAACTGAGATAAAATTTATTATTTAACGACATACTTTTAAAATTTATCAATAAATTGAATTTTCTAAAAAACCATTAAATTTAAAAATATCAAGTCATTATCCCAAAAAAGATTCTATAAATATTTAGGATTATATATCATTTATGTTGATAGATTACATCATATCTCATCAAGAATCCCATCACAGAACATAGATCTATCCATAAAAATCTATATATACATTTCCTATAATGAGAAAAATACTAGAACTATGAAGAAAAATGACGAAGAAAGACTTATAAAAAAATTATATACCTCCAATATTATTAGATTCACCTAATAATCAAATCTATATTCAATAAAATCATATATCAAACCATATAGTTTAGAATTAATTATAGGAATTAATATAATAGGTGAATATTTTTGTTATTTCCTTTTATTCATTCAGTGATGCTATATCAATATAACTCGTCACACAATTGGGTCACACAATTAGACCAAGTGTGCGTTAAATGTTATTTCCCCAATTATCAAGACACAAGTTTTCTCATTCACACTCGAATGGTTTTTTAATATTTTCCCCTACCAAATGACCGATGTCGACCCTTATATAGATTCCTAATAATGATGCATGATTTCTTATAACCATGAAAAAAAACATTAACATCAAGAAAATCCTCCAAAATAAGAAAAAAGCCAGAAAAAATATAAATGAATTTCCAAAACATTAAATAAACTCATAAAATAAGACTAAATGGGTATATAAATTAAAAACAGGGTTTTAAAAAACTATAAATAGTGTTATATTATGTATTGGGTATTTAAATTAACAAAAGTTTTATTTTTTTAATTTTTTTGACAATAAATAATGGTCTAAATGGGTTTTCTATTTCTAGGAAGATGTATAATGGATTTATTGAAAAATAATTGGGATTTGATTTTTATTATGAAACTATTTAATTAAATTTTCCATATGTATGTTTTTTCCGAATTTTGTGTTGTAGTTACAAAATTCTATAAAATTAAAAAAAAATTAAACATAAGGTTTTCTATATGTGATTATTTTTTAATACATAAGATATATTCTTAATACGTAATTTTTTACTTTTAAAAAATGAGTGTGATAGAATTTATAAGCTGTTGTTTTATGTATATTTCATCACGAATCAATAAAAACTCACACCATGGATATGGGGATACACATAATGTGGTTATAATGATAGGAAATAGTAAGTAATATGAAGTATGAGAATAACGTTTTTAGAAACATAAATCTACATTGTTCTAAAAAGAATTGTTTCATTTCATGAAACATCTTGTTGTAAAAGAATATTCAAGAAGTAACCAAACATTCATATTGAAATATAAGATGTAAGACCATGATTATTTAAATAAAGATAATTAGTACATAAAATTAAGCCTGTGATCTAAAAAAATTAGTGGTTTTTAGAAAGACTATTGATTTCCCATTTGAATATTTATACTTGAGACTCACAAAGAAAAAAATTAAATTGATAGATTTTAATTAAATGATGTCAAAAAAAATTTAATGTATATTTTCTATAATATAGAATAAAAATTTCCCAAAATATATTGAATATTTTTAAATAAACATATTGAACTTAGAAAAGAGAGAAAATATAACTAAGTGATTAGATAAGATAAAATTTAGAAAGAGGAAAGTGATTAGTGACATGCTATTAATTACAAATATAAATTAATGATGATTAAATTGTTGACTATTGACGTTATATTGAATATTTATTTTTACGAAAATAATTATTTTGTATAATAGAACATCTAAAAGTGTATAATATAACGAAATTACTATTGTTTGTATCTGGTATATTTGTTGAAGAATATTGGGTTTAATAAGATAATTCCCAATCCACAATTATAATCATGTGGTGTCTTTTTATGCCATGTAATTTTTTTGGGAAAAATATAATCTAATATTATAGATCATATTTAAATACTTATATCATTGTATTTTTTGTGAAAATAATGCATATATTGGATCAACAATTTTGGAAATATGATGAATTTAAATTTCTATCTATATATAGATTATGGGGTGAAATTAATATAAAAATTTTAATTAGGGAACATTATGTGAGTAAACATATTTATTATAGATTAATTTATTATGTATGAGAATAGAGTGATCCTTGTGAGGTACTGACCCATTACCTAAGCCATTCTACATGTAGTGAGCTAATACTCCATTAACACATCCTATGGAGGTACTGATGCATCACCTAAATTTATTATCCATAAAAGCTATGAGTTTATAGTGGATTTACAGTACATAAGAAAAATAATGACCCAATACTCCTTTAACTTATCTTAGTAATTGTGAAATAAATAAAAAATGATTTTTCCTTTAACATTTAACTTTATTCACATGTTTGTGATATTTAATGTCCTGGAATTTGATAAAAATATTGCCTAAATTGTATCCCTTGTATAATGATTACATCCCATCAAGAAAAATGATGAGGTGAAATATTTTAAATATGGTTTTAGTCATATTCACCAAAACCTCCCCTCACAGTGTGTCTTATCTTATATCTAATGGTATCAGTGCATAAAGATTATGAATTCATTCTTTTTAGAATATAATGTTGGGGATTTTTTATTAGATTATTATAAATTCCTTATATGGATAAGTAATGAAAAAATTAAAAGATTAGAATTATCCAAAAGGATTCATTAACATTGAATGTAATTATGGGTTTCCTAATTAAGATTTAAAAATTCAATGAAAGATAATGGAGGGTATCAGATGACTATAAGAAGAGTTATATGTGAATATTGAACAAATTCAGTATAAACAATCCATTAAAAACTAATTAGAAAAATATAATGATTAAATTTTTGATTAATTAGTATTGAGTAATTATCTAAAAAAATGAAATATTAATAATAAATGGATATCAAAAAAATTAGTTGTTCTATTGACGAACCAAATGGGGGAACATTACATCATTAATAATACTATATTTTTTTAATGTTTTACATCAAATGTGCCCTTATAAGTTGAAACATTGAAATAAATAGTTTTTATAATTTTGAGATGAAAATGATATATATATATATAATATGAATAATGATGAAGAATATTTTTTCAATGAATATTTATTCATGGTCAGTTAATGCCTCACAAAAATAGAGTTGGAAAAAAATTCTCAATCATGATTGTTGATGAAAAACTAAAAGCAGTGTTCAGTGTGTTGTAATTAAGAACAACATCAATGACTGTAAGGATAGATGTATAGGGAAAATGTATTAGTGATCATGAAATTTCATTAATATCTTTGCAAGGTCGAAATATGGATAAATTGAATATGATCAAAATTCAATTAAAAGTAAAATTTAAAATAATATTGAAAGAACGATTCTAGCTATAATTGAATTTCATTGTTATAGATTATAATTTAAAACTTTTTGAACTCTATGGTGAAGAAAAAAATTATTAATTATTTTTAGAAACATTGATATATCACTTGGACTACAATGATGTTTAAATAAAAAATATTTTGGTAAATGATGAATTTATTTTTTATTCATGATGATCCAAATAAATCAAGATAACCATTTTTAATTATGAAATAGATATAAGATAAGTTTTAAATATAAATTTGGTAAATCTCGTTAAAAATTACAGAACAATTTTCAATCTAAGAGGATGTGTTAAAAAGAAAAATTAAACATACAAGTGATACTATTATGAAATTCCAGGCTATATAACATGTTTTTTAATGGTTTTATTTTATTTATTTTTTATTGTGAAATTATGAAAATATCAATTCTTTTTATTCCACATAAGGTAATATTAAGTAGTTATTATTGGGTTATTTATCCTTATTAGAATATTATTAATAATTTGGGGAAATTATTAATCTAGATTAAAGGTTATTCCCAAATAAATAAATCAATATTTTATCTTTAGAGGCAATTTATTTATTTTTTCAAAACAAGGATACATGGTGAATAATGTTAGAATGTCTTTTATAGAATAAAATTAATCAATTAGAAGAAGAATCAATGATCATTATGGGGGGTATATTTTGAATGTGGATAAATACAATTCAAGGTATTGTAATATAATACAAAGGGAAGTAATTATAAAGAATTCCACTAACCAAAACAGTAGAATAAATCATGTTATAATAGGGAAATAAAATATAGGCTTGTTTTATGTTCTTCATGAAAACTGATATAGACTATCAAAGGTGGGATTTATTTAAAAAATGGTGTTATATTATAATATCCATTATTGAAGGGAAAATAGAAAATTTTTGAAAAATTATTATAATGAGGATTATTACATCATATATTGAAAAAAATATGAAATAATTATTTTCATGTTTCTAAATATATAAAAATAGAGAACATAATGACACTTATAGAACTAGTGAAGAACATATTATTATAAAAAGTATTCAAATTTCCAAATATGAATAATCCAATTAATAAAAAAAATAAGGAAGATAACGGTTTTTAATTGAGAGAAATAATGATAGTAAATATTGAGATACAATAAATATGTGGTATCATTGAATGAAATACCACGAAGAATGCAAGAAAGAAAAATGGATTAAATAATTCAGTTCAACTAGCCTAACCAAATTCATCATCTTGAGGATGAATGGATATCCCATATTTCAACAACTTAATTTTGATATATGATGAATGGAGTGATGTTGGATTAAGTGGAATATACAATCTTTTGGGTGTAAATATTGAAAAGAGATGAATTCATAGTAATACGTTGAATGCATTGAGACAGAATGTTTTTATTGACAATAAATAAGATTCAAATATTTTTTCTTGAAGTATAAATTATAGATGTTAACTAAAAATATGTGAAAAGAATTAGGGTTGAGATTGATGAAAATATGCTCTTAGTTTATTCTTGAGATACATGTAGTAAGTGGAATTTGATATAACACCATCATTTTAAAGAAACAATATAGAATTAATAAATGATATCAACTAGCCACCATGAGAAATTAAAATTGAATATATATATTCATATTGAAGTGATTTAGTATAGGTGGAATAGATCATAATTGATAATAATAAATTTTTCAAAATTATATATTTGTTTTTTAATTTGAATTTTTCCAATATTGGAATTTAAAATAGTACATTAGAACGTTACTAGTGATGGTAGAACCTTATGAATATTTTCAAAATCCTAATTGAGTGGCATCTATATTCATATATGAATAAAATTTATATAATTTTTATAAATTAATAATGTGGTATAAACTATATAATATCTATGTTATTAAAAAAAATTAAGAATACAAAATTATGATTGAATCATGGATTCCTCCAATTGAATATTATTACACTATTTTTTATAATAAAAACTAGATTAATTAATTTAAGTTAGAAATGAACATTTAATTATGGTTATCCTCATCTAGAAAATTTCAATCCATATAAATAATGGAATATTAGGTATATCATATTCTATAAAAATTTTATCATGAAAAACTCTATATAAATAGATCTATTATGTTGTATGACTCACACTATTTTTTATATTTTTCTTACATGAATATTGTTTTCAACAAGTGTAGTTTAGTATATAATTATCCTGAAGTTAGTGGAACTTAATTTCTAATGTATTATAAGTATATTAAGACCAGTGAGTAACATGGGATGCATTGAATTTATGGGATTAGACACTTTTTCGACATTGAATTCTGACTCAATAGTCTTAGATGAATTATTGATGACACATTAAAAATTTCTAAACATATTCATTATCATTTTTTGATTTGGATTTAGATGAAAATTAAATGGCATTAGAACTATAGGTAATATTATATATGGATGAAATATGATCAAAATATTTTATGACAATAAACAATTGGTTAAAAAACATAATATTTTGAATGATAATTAAAATTGATGAAAAAGATTTTTGGATTTCCAAATAAGATATTTCTAACCCCATAAATTAATAATCTTAGTTCAACTCGTATGTTGATAATGATTTTCATTGATGTAGAATCTTATATATAATTTTGGTGAATATAAATTAGATAATGTCTCCTAACATTTGAATGTTATCAGAAAAATGATATGAATATTCTCCCTCCTATAAATAATCTAAATAAATCATACTATAAAAGTAGTTTTAAGATTGAGAATACATGGTATTTCCTTTTATAGAAAAATATTTTGAGGAAGTAGTGATGTTATTGGTTAAGAAAAAATACATTATTTTTATTGTCAATTGGGGATGGGAAAATTACATTAAATATATATGTTAAATGGAATTTGGATCGGAAGATAAAGGAGATATGTTATTAAAACCTATTAATGGTTAAATTATTTTATTTAATATTTTCAAAAAAAAAAATCCAAATGGGGGGATTTTTGTAACTGTTATATTATCTATTTGTTTTTTTGAAAAATCCTTGATGGTTAGTAAATGATTTATTCTTCAAAGAATTTTTCTTAAGGACTTCTTAAAAATATTGTGGGTTGAAATTACTATATATTATAAGTTTATATATTATAGAAATAATGAATTGTTCTAAAACTAACTAGATATTATTATAGAATTAAATATATTCATAAATTCAATCAGTTGTCTATTTGGGTTTTTTATTTTATTTTGTTTTATGGTGTGTGGTCATTGTAATTGTATTGTGGAATGTGAATTTATAGAAAAACAATAATGTTTCAATCACAAGAATAACATGGTATGTGTTGTTTTAGATTACTAGAAAATATATAAATTTATTGATATATAATGGTTTCATTGAATGTATGTATAAGGGTATTATTAAATACACTAGTTCTTTAAATTGAAATATACATATTATATTCAGGATACATAATGGTTACATCGAAGATATATTTGAGTTTACATCCTAGGTAAATAGAAATTTTCAATACATAATGTTTTCCATATTTAATGGTTTTGTTATTAAATCTTGTAAAAAATATAAAAATATTAAATATAAGGTTTCCATATGTAATTTTTTTATATATTTAATATATATATTACCTGAAATGTATGTATTTTTACTTTTTTAAAAATACTTTAAGGGACTATATATTTAGTTGTTGTAAGGTATGAAATTGATAATGCTAAAATACTTAAAAATTTCAATTATTATAGGTGAAAGTTCATATTGTATATGATTATGCACACAAATGAATATTTCACTACAATTTATTCGATCACACCATGAGGAATTTGATAGATTAAAAAAAATATTGTAAAAACTTACATCATTGTAATTTTATATGATAGTAATTGATTAATGTAAACATTGCAAATCATATAAAATTGATGACATAGAATTTGAATGAAGGATTGGTGGTTTTTTGGGTGACCATTAACAACCCAATTGTATACTTATCTTTGATATTCACATGGAAACAATTCAATGTATGGATTTAGATATGAATAACACATAATTTTTTTGAATAATGAACTCTGATTTTGAATTTGAAAATTATAAATATATATTTGAAGCTATTGAATATAATTTGGGAACTTATAAAAATGATAAATAAAATAAAGCGTTTATTGAAGTGAATATAACAAATTAATAATGTTGTTAAAAAAATTGGATTCATTGGATTTATTAACTAAATTAGATTGAATTTTTTTATTATGTTATATTAAAAACATTATTTCATGAGAATAATGATTTTTAAAAAATATACTATACTAAACAGAATATAATAAAATAATTTTTATTTATCTCATATGGTTTATTTGTTTATTAAATGAAATTTAGTATGATAATTCATAATCCTTAATTATATTTATATGTAGTTTTTTATTCAATAATTATTATTTTGAAATAATTACGTAAATTTTTCAAAAATGTATTTTAATATATCATTTCATGGAATTTGGAGAACCAAGATGAATACATTAGATCATTACATCTGAAAATGAGATTAATTTAACATGATTTATGAAAAGTATCCATGGAGAATCCTTCATGTTAATAAACTGATAAGATACATGGACTTATATAAACTGATGTCTTATACAATAGTATGAGTGTAAGGATAAGGAAATGACCCTGTATGTGTTTAAATCCATTCCCTAAAACATTGATACAGTACTAATCCTTAATAAAAAATAAATTTCCCTAAATTGTGTTATTAAAAATACTTAGTGATGTTTTCATTGACCTAAATATTGTATCCATGAAAATATTTATTTTAAACTATATTTTAGGATTATTAGAAAAACATTAGTATATTATACTTGGATTCATCTTGGTGGAGATAAGGCATGTATATTTTTAAAATTCGTAAATATTTTACATTATATATATATATGCATGATATTTTATGTGGATGTATTGACTGCATATATTGGATGATTGGTGTTCCCTATAATAATTGAACAATATTTGTAGGGAAAAATCTAAATTCACAATGATTCGCCAGAAACCATTCTCAAGGTGTCTTCACTTATAATAGGTATATACATCCTCATAGTGTTATAATCAACAAATCATTAACTTATAATAGGTTTGGTGAATGTAAAATATCATAAGTTTCCATATCCACATGAACAAGGATTTATAAAATGTTATTGTATCATGGGATGATTTTTTTTCATTGTTCCTAACGTTCTTAAAAATATTCTATTGTAGTATTCAAATTAATACCTTATCTATAAATTCAGAAACTATATCTCACCAATAATTATTAGTTTTTCTATTCTATAAACATCATGTTTCTATGATATGAAAATGGATATATTGGATCTTCTGTGAAATATATACATACTTATCAGGTGAAAACAACATACACTCTTTCTATTCAAGCAAATAAGTTGAAGTTTTTACCCCCTCATATAAAATCTTCATATGGTTCCCTTTTAATACTATAATAGAAACATTAATTTTATGAATACAGTAATGATGGTATATTTTTCCCAAATCTCCATTGGAATCCATAATTTAGAATCTCACTTTACCTATTACTGTTTTAGTAAACCTTTAATAAGAACCATAAGTACTAAGATGATATGAAGCACTAAAGGTCAAAAATATATTGAACTATTATCAAATAATTCTCTATAATTTATACGAACAACCTTATATATATAATAAAATATAATAGAATATTTTACTTCATGTAGCTTCACCAATTCAAGTTTGAATATATTGTAAATTTGATTGATTCATAAATAATATATAATGGTAATGAAACATGATGAATTAATTTTATGATAAACTAAATCAGAAATGAAATTATTTCCTTTACACATATTAGGATGATCTATAATGAAATATATGTTTTTGTTCTCATAGTTCCATAATTTTATGGTTAATGGTTTCATAATTCTCTTATAAATATGACATTAATCAATAACATTTTGGTTAACCAACCATTAATGTAATACTATAATGTATCATCTTTATATTTTATAATTAGAAATTATTCTTTAGATATCTTTATATCTATGTTCTTATTGGATGGATTGGGAAGGAAGAGCTATGTGCATCATCGAAAATCACTTTATCCAATTATTGTATTAATGTGACAAATATTAATTTCCTATATTCTACTGCTATATCATTAAAAATATTTAATTATATAATATTAATTACATTATTTTATACGTACATATCCTTCTTTTGTACCTCCTTGGTCATCCAATGGGTGGAAGATAGATTAGAAAAAATGGTAAATATAAGACTTACTTATTTTTATTTTGATCATTTGGATTCCCTATTCAAATACATGCGAATTGAGAATATTTCAGTCTTATTTGAGGATAAGTTTTAATGTTCTTTCATACATACAATAGTATCTATATTTCTCACCTTTATATGGAGGTAATGTATTAATAAGTATTAATATTTGATAAACTCCAACTATATCATTTAGTTCATGATCAAATCCTTTTTTATATATACATTAATCTCTAGTGAAATATGTATATATATATATATATATATCAAACTTTTCACTATAGAGATATAAAATTTCATGTAATTAATGAAAATATAACAAATATTGGCTCAAATTCACTCATTTGATGATATTTATAATAATTAATTAATTGACATGAGAAATATTCAACCACCATAATAGTTTTCATATTGAAATATTTGAAAGAATTCAGAGATGCGATATTTTATATCAATACCAATTCTCCACAATATGGTATTTTCATTACATGTGTTTTCACTAACATAAAATAAATCTAAATGAATCTATGTTCACATTTTACTATATTTAAGAACATGTATTCATTATAAGTTACCATAGTTTATATATTTTGAAATTCTGATAAATTTATTACAAGTAAACTATAGTATACATCTCATCCAAAAAATATGTATTTTAATAATAGTAGTTGTTTTATTAAATAATTAAATCACATATTTCTTTAAATGATACACTAATATACCCTATATTATGATTATTCAACCCATGAATGGATTCTTTTATAACAAGAATTCACACATGCTAAAAATTTTATAATGTTATTTCATAATCTAGGTCTTCAAAAAAATCTGTTGATGAACTTCATCCTCATCCATGGTCTTAAAATATAATATTATATCATCTATAAATACTCAATAAATTTTATCAATGTAATCTCTAAATACTCTATACATCATATTTGTGATGATAGTGGGGGAATTTTTAGGTTCAAAAATTATAACTATGAAGTCATAATATCCATATATTTTAATAAATATTTCAATAGTAATATACTCTATTTTTTCCATTAATTAAAGATATCCAAGGATTATGTGAATATTTGAGATGTATTGAACATAATACAGTTGATCGAATACCACATCAATTGGGTTTAGAGGATACCTATTCTTGTTTTTGATATTTTTTCATTCGTTACAATTAATGGAGAAACACAAGAATAAGCCATTATTATTATCAAATAAGAACGGTGCCTAGAAATTTCAATCCCATTGGAATATAAAATAATTGTTTGAATTTTATTGTAGTTATTTATAAATTAATAAAATTTAATTGTGTTAATGTTATAAAAATTATTTTATATTTTCATAGAATGATAAATAATTTCTACAAAACATTCTTACTCATGATTTTATGGGAGTTCAGTGGACCATTATAAAAAACATAAACAAATTCTCCCATAATAGACATGTATTTAATATTGTGTTTCTCTACCACTTTTTGATATAACTGCTACTCATGAGGGGTATAATTTCTAATATAATGGAATCAATCTCTATAAGGAATTAATAGTAATTGTTTCATTTATATATGATCATAGATTGATTTGTGTTATAAAAATTTAATTACATATAATGAAATTTGATATTTGATCTATTTAGATAGGTCTAGTCCATTCCCATAATACCATAAAATTTAACCAACAATATAATATATTTTTTATTTAGAATTAAATTTTAAAAACCAATAAATAATGAAAAATTATAGAATTTGGATCAAATGATGACATGATAGTGGTTTTTTATAGAAAATAAAATTTCAAATTATCTGTAATATGAATTTATAGAATTATAGATAATTCAATATATAGTGGGTATAAAAAGCCATCCATTACAAGTATATATTACTTAAACATTGAAAATTATTTATTACATAACATAACAAATTACACATTGGGACTGAAAAGGTGTAGTGTCTTTAGAAACTGGAAAACATAAATAACTTATACATAAAAAATAAATATTTTAATCCTCTAATTTATTTAAAACAAGAATCTTTTTTTGAAATATTTTACATAAAAACATCTTCATTACCTCTGGGAATGAAAATTATTAATGGATGTCATCAAATAATCATCATGGGTATTCCAGGGAAAGGTCAATCATATTATAATCATAAGAACAAAACATTTAAACATATTATCCTGCATATAAAATATCCCAATATCAGGTCATGGGATAAATCATAAAAGTAAAATGTAATCCCAATATTCATATCATAAGATATGAAATTTCGTTACATATACACATAATCATAGAATGTCATTACATGATAGTCAAAAAACATTTCCAAGACCTACATAGCAGACAATGAATATTACTGAACAGAGTTCACTCCTCGTTCTGGCCATGTATTACTGGACTAGATTTACTTTTCATCCCAATCATGTCTAACTCAATAGATATAAATCGTTAAACAATGAATTAGAGGTAGAAGTATGTACTAAACCTCTCTTAATAAAACTATTCTTATGTATTGAACAAAAACATAGAAACATTCACCATATCATAACCCATGAAATAAAATTGGTTTCTTTACCATAATACAATTATAATTGAAATAAAAAAATTATTTCCTAAATAACATTACATCATTACAAAAAAAAATTAATAATAATAGGGATATAAATATAACCATATTTAAATAGTTTCATCTAAGATAGAAAATAATTTTGGAAAAACACTTGAAAATAAATCCTGAGGAAAATATCCTTTCTTTTTCAAAAATGTTTTATTTCCACAAAATGGAACACAATTTAAAAGAAATTTTTTTCTATGTTAAATAAACTTTTAATAAAATTTCGATGTTTCATGGAAATAATGAATTATGAAAGAATAAAAACCCATTCATTCAGTACAGGTTAAAAAAACATTCTTCTCCTAATTTGTTCAAAAAAACTGAAAAAGTACACCGTACTTAATACCACAAAATATTTAATTCATACCATTAAATAAAAATTTACAATTGCTAAAATTTTAAATAAAAATTTATTGAAGGATATAAAAAATATTTTTAAATATATATTTAGGATGCATGGATGTCGATTATAAATACACCATAGTAAATACATATAAATAATAAATCTCAGATAAAAATGAGATTTGAAAAGTTATCCCTTACATTAGGATCGATATCCATCTTATGTATCTCAACTTCCTAAATAATCATTTAAATAATTTTTAACGAGTTATTCCATAATAATAATCTTTTTATGATAACATTTATGATCTGCTTGTTAGTAACATTTCTCTATTACTTGTTAAATGTGGATTAACTGCTTTATGTTCTTATATATGTTTTTTCATATAAATTCGTATTCCTATTTTCCTGTTATATATATATCATTTACATAATTAAATTAGTGTAATATATATTATATTTATTCATTTAATTCATTTATGTAATCATTATTTAATGATGATCATGTTAAATGAATTACATCACATCGAGACATGGGTGGTCGCACATACGCAACGAGCGATGATAACATTCCCAAAATTAATTAATGGTATTATAGTGGATGTTGTATTATATTTAAGAATTATTATAATTTTATAATAATCATGTATAGTTTTTATCTCAATAATTATACTTGTTTTAGTAAGGAGTGGTGAAAATTAGTTTACACCATATTGTGGAGATGGTAAGTCATACGTACGCACCCATGGTGATTGTTTCGTTCAATGGATTGAAGGTTTCATAGAGTTGTTTCATATTTATTATAACATATAATTATATTATTGATACTGATTTTATTAATTTATAATTAAATAACTAATGAAGGATACTTGTAAGAAGAATGTAGTTTCAAATAATCGATTGAAGAGATTACCTCTTCCTTGACATGCTTCCTCTAAATCACAACATAGAGAACTAGAGTTGGTATTTAAAGATTACCAAAACCTCTAGAATGAAAATAGAGAAGTTAATAAGGAAACAAGGTATGGTTTGTATGATATTTTAGTCTCAAAATGAAGTGAATGGGTGAGGGAGGAGGTTCCCTTTTATAATTTCGGGGAAAATAAAATTTTGCAACTCTATAAATAATAATTTATAATAAAATCAAACCCTTTTCAAAAACATCAAATATGTACCAATTTCAATGTTTATATGACATAAGGTTTTAATACCATCATACAAGAAATATTGGACAAGTTATTTATTAAATCTAATCCATATATCTTCTTTTGAAACATAGTTATTCTATTTAATTTTAAATGTGGTAACAACATTCTAAATATTTAATGGTTATAAATATTTACATATATGCTGTTAATTTAAAATAAATGGATATTTAATGAAATTTTATACCTTATAATTATCAAATTTTAATTTTTAAATATTTTTATGCTTTTTGAATAATTTAATAAAATTTTATTTATATAAAATATGAATAGTGTCAATTTTAACTCTATTCAAATTTTTTACTTATAAAAAAATACACATAGAAGTATAATTGGAACCAAAATATTTAATACAATTTTAAAATTTCATTGTAACGTGTAAAATTAGTGGAGAACAGTAATTAGTTCATAAGATATTTATTTTAATATTTTTGAAACCATTTTTTTTTATATATATATATTAATAAAATATTTTCTACATCGTTATTGTGTTATCATTAGTGGAAATTATTTAATCATTAAAAATTATAAGAAAAATTATATGATGTATTTAATTAATTTAACATTCCAAATAATATCTATAATCGATATTATATTCAAATTTAGAAATATATTAAAATAAATATACTTATATAAAATGAGATGGTGACATTTTGTCCCATTTAATAGTTTTTAGTACAATTATATCATATTCATAGGTACGTGTCCATAAACTGATTCAATTTTGAACAATAGATGATAAGGGAATAATTTAGGCATCCAATAAGATTTTTATAAGGGTTACAGTATGTTTATAATATTATTTTTAACACTAATAACCTAATATACCTTTAACCATGGTAATAAATATAATTACTAAGTTCATTATTCATAAATCCAAAAAATAAAAGTATCATATTAACATAATTTGTGACAAATTATTCCAAATAAGGAATTAATTTTTAATAATTAATTACAAACAAGATGTATTAATTAATATAAAATTAATCTCATTGTTGAAATGATAACATAAGTTTTCAATGTTAAAATATTGTAAATGATTGAAATGTTTTTACATTTGAATTTAATGTAAAATTAATTACAATGAACTACATTATATTAAATGTTAAAATTGTATCCTATTTATACATTGAAACTATTCAATAATATAATTTAACCATATAATTTATTTCAATGAAAATTTCATTTTCAATTAAAATTTAGCGTAGTTTTACAATTCCTCAAATCATGAATGTTGTCAAAAAAATATGGGAAATTTATCCAAAGTAAATTTTTATATCCCGCATCAAAATAATATTTTTTTTGTCATATAAATATTATTATTCTATCAAAATCATAATTTAAATGGGGTTTAACATTCAAATATGTAAAATTAAACATTTAAAATGAAATAGGTTTTTATAAATCAAATAGGGTTTTTTTCATACCCTATGAACAAAATGTCTTGTAGATAATTTCAAAAATATTTTATTATGCATATAAAAAAATATATCTCCTTAATTTCATTACTAAATTCAGTTCAATAAAAAATTAAAAAAAATTAACTTATATATATATATATTATTTATAATTTATAAGTAGCCAAAGAATTCAAAGTGTATTTCTATAATTTAGTTGTAATTATTCCCAATAAACTAATTGCTTGTGTATAATTGTAATTTCAAAATAATGGAGTGTCACAGTTCTTTTAAACACGAGTTTCTGTTCAAAAAAGTTATCTAAAATAAACGTTATTTAAAGATAATATTTTTTATAAACATATAGGTGTTACAGTTGAATTATTTATAGTAGTATCAAATTTGATATTTTCATTAATTAATGTACATGTCACCACCCAAATTTTGTTACATAGTCCTAAATCCGTTACTGAAACCAAAGTGGATAAAATATATATTAAATAAGAATATCCATTGAAAAAACATATCATAATGAATATAAACCCTAAAATATCCTAACATGTGAAACATTCATAATTTTATAATACATTAGGCTTAACCTATATCACTTGAAGATATTACTTGGTCAATTTATGTTCAATCACCTTACTGTGACTCCCCAAAATTAACCAAAACCTAATATAATAGAAAAAAATTTATACTGACCATAACATAATCTCACAATATATATCATTACAAGAATATCCATTATATATCATAATAAATCACACCTCATAACATATAGGTTTCGTGTCTATAAAAATTATCAATATGAAATTATTATTTTCTAATAATTCTATAAAATCTCTCAAAAAAAATTTATATGATATCCTTCAATAAGTTTTATACAAAAAAAGACACCATAATATCATAAGGAGTGGTGGAATATTAAAGGGTGAGCTCAGAACGTCAGTAAGCGGTAATAATAAGAGATATCAATAGAAAACCATAAGTGTGAATAGTATTCTCTTATAGGTATGACTATATAAACACTATATATGAACATAACATAAAAAAATAATACACAATAATACATATATATAATTAATCGTGAATCATGATATAATGATTTTGGACTAAAATAAAAATTATTCATGGGATTGTTATAACTGGATTCAATAACAATTACCTATAAGAAATACATAGTAATTTAATAAAACATAGATATGAAAAAATAGAAGATTAGATAATAATCTCTTATCTAAAGGAAAATATGCAACACCACCATTACTTATTGGATAGAGTCCTCAAACATATTAGACTCAGTTTACTCCCAATTTTAACAAACATAGTGGATTTGATTCACTACATAATATATTTCATTTCATATAATGATATATAATTCATTACCAAAATTATTGGAGGAAAATATAATACTACCTCCACCCATCATATAATTGTAACCAATATATAATTATTCCTTGTAAATTTGATCACATTCCTAAATTAAGAATTACATAAATAGCCTATGGGATAGGAAAATTATTCATGGTAATTCCATATAGCATTAATAAATCAACCAAAGAAAGAATTTGGATGATTTCATTAAAAAATATCCAAGTAGAAGATTTAAAATATTAATTTATATTGATATAGATGGAAAACATAATATTTACATTATAAAAATAATTAGGAAAAAATACATACCAATTCATTATTTGATAACTCATTTATAAATAAATTATTTATAAATCCAAGATTTCTGAAAAAAAATGAGAAAGTAAATATAGATACATTGAATAAACATGAAATAATTGAAATGAATATCAATCAATAAAACTAAACAAAATGATATTAGAATGAAATCATGAAAAAAAGTTGATGATGTGAGATGAGAAGATACCTTTCAAGCATTTTTAAATAAATAAATGACCATGGAATTTTTGCCAAAAATCCTAGAAGATGGTATAAGAACAACAATAAAACAACATGGAGACCATAGACATAGAAAAGAAGGATTCAAAATATAAAAATAGGGGAAATTTTAGTCTAACATACCTAGAGGATAGTAACTAATAAAGGACTTCCCTCCCTTATAATCTTACAATGTGAGATTAGAAATTTTTTTCCAACTAATATGTAAAAACCTAACTGAATTAATCTTTTAAGACACCTTTTATATTATCCCCTTCCTCAAACTATGTCGAGTTTTCATGTTTCATGTTCATTGAGATCATGATTCACATGAAAAAAATGAAACCTCAAAAAATGTATGCCTCCACCCCTCATGGATTATGGAAAATGATCATAGACCACGAGCGACTTGATGATAAACATTGATATGTGTAATCAAAGCGTGTTACCTTCATGGATGGTATTAATAATATATGAATTAGTACAAATGATGTCACAATATATGATTTTTATTTAATTTAGTAAATCAAGAAGAAGATTCATCTATATAGTTTCACCTACATGCTTATAAGTATCGATGATGTCATAGCAAGATAATCATAGTTTTATGTAGATGATCATGTGATTTAGAAAAAAGATTCCATTTTATGTGAAAATATTTTAATTTGAGATAGCTTGTATATAATATTTTTTATATCCTACACTTGTATTATCCTTTGAGAATTAATTCAGTTTGAGTAAGGAAAGTGGGGTTGGAAAAAGTTTATAAACAATAATATTAAAAGATTCACTCTCATGATGACAAAACAAATAGAGAGAAGGGAGTGGGAGAGATTGTGTGAGGAAGATAAGTAAATATCTCTATATTCTTATATGGATTTCCATAGAAGATTATATACCTTATAAAATTGTTTGGTGTGGTTTTCATTGAGGCTAATCATAAAAAAAAAATTAATTCTATTTATTTAATAATGCAGTACATGTGTCAAATATATGAAAAGATATAACATTCATAAAAGATATTTTGTGTATTTTTAGCTGAAAAATGTGTAATAAATTATTTTCACATTCTCACACATAGATGAAGTAATTTTAAAATATTCATTAATTAATTATTGACCATGAGTAATTGTCCTATAAACAATTTTTATTTGGAATCAAATATGAGAGTTCCTTTCATAAATTATGTTTGTATTGACACAACTCTACTTATGATAATTCATTGAAGAAAGTTGTATAAAAAATATAGAAAAACATATTTTTCCCTTTGATTCCATCTATTGCAGTATATCACTCTAAAAATTGGATTATTTATTTAAGGGTGGATATTTATGAGAAATAAAGTAATTCCACGTTAAAAAAATTGAGAAAATATGGTTATCCATGTGAAGCTAATGTTTTGTTTCATTTTGTGGGAAGACACAAACTCAAATATATATTATAATGTGTTGAGTTCGTCAATTTTTAAAAATATTATTGGTATAAAATTATTCTAATAATTATATATATTTATATTGATATTGAACTAGTCTATATATGCTATTATGGATGTGAAGAGGCCATCATGTCTATAAACTATCATTTTCCTTTATAGATTTATTGGTAATTTGAATAATAGGGAGTGTTCCTTGGATGAGGAATAGAAAAACCCTACATATTGTAATTTATTATTAACTATAATTGAGTGGTAAGGGAAATTATTGAAACTATCGAACAATTGAATATTCGTAAATTTTATTACATCAAAAAATTATAAAGGTTTTCTCCTTTGATATCGCTTTGTGGTGAACAAAGATAAAAAATAAGTTTCTATATATTTTTGTTTATTTAAATAATTCATAATATAATAGTTATTGTTTAAACATAATTCCTCTAAAAACATGAAAAATATCATAAAATAATAATACATGAAGTTTAATTTGGGCCACATCTGACACCCCCCCCCCAATCAGGGTGTTTAAGGTAACAATAAGTGGTATCAAATACCAAATAATATAAAATAGTTTTCAACCGATTATATTTTAGAATAAGTAATAAATAATTTATAATATCTCATTTTATTTATCACTCATCAGGAAAGGTATATATAAAAATCAACAGAATAAGAAAAAGGTGAGAAATCCAGAGAATAATTAAATAGAGGGAGTATTTTACATTGGATAATAACTCAAAGGGGATACTAAATAAATAAATATAATAGAAAAAGAAACTATAATATAAGAGGATTATTGAAATATTATTAAGATTATTTTCAAAAACCTGAGGTTAAAGTTTCCCAATTTAGATAGGAATCTAAAAGGATAAAATTTAATTCATAAATAATAAAAATTGAATAAAAAACTGGTTGAATAGTCTATGGTGGTTGAGCGTGAGATTGCATATTTTGTATAATGTAATGAGAATATTGAATTTCTTAAGGATAAAATTTTTTCATTTAAATTATGTCTTGTGAGGATTCCACAAAATCAGGACTATTCAAAATAAAAATCTTTAGTGGATTTATATGTAATGATGATTAAAAATCATAAAATAAGGAAATTGATTAACAAAGATAATTGAACATTTAAATGGAGGGAGATTATGACAAAATTTACAAAAATAATAAATATATGAGTCATAAATTAGGAGAATCTGATGAATCTATATTAATGATCAAGTGATCTCACTGAGAAATTAGATTAAAGAATATTCCTTATTAAACACAAAAGGTTGAGAGAAATGTATGTCTAGGAAAAAAATTATTAAGAAACATAAATAATAATTACTAAATATATATGTATTATTGAATTCAAGTATGAAAAAAATTCCTATCAAGATTAAAATGGAATTTCAATTGAAAAAATTTAAATTATTATAAAATATTTATGAAAATAAAGTGTACAAAAAATGGATCCACACAATAGTCAGTGTGAATAAATAATAAAATATATTTAGATTAATGAAATTGGTTAAAATCAACGGCTTCTGAAATAGTGTCAAAATTGACTAATTTTGAATTGGAATATGATATGATTTATGAAACTAATTAAAACAAATCCCTTATTAAAAGAAGATAAATCTCTCACAAAAGATGTACAATATTTGTGAAATGTTTCTTGAGATCATTTATTGATTAATAATGTAAAATCTTATACATTAAGGTAACCCAATATCCAGATAAATATTTTTGTCCTAATGTCATTTTATATGAAAATGAAGGAAATAAATCCAAATCAATTAAAATCTACGTGGGAAAAAAATTCTAAGTACCTCACCACTGTATTTTAGGGGAATATAACGAGGAATTAAAATTATATCTTCTAAAATAAATATAAACATAGGAGCATTGTTGTCTTAAAATAATATTATGTTAAATCTAGCTATAGTACATCATTAGACACCATAAATAGATTCAGTGGAAATTCATAGTGAAACTAGATTTTTGGATATAGGGATACAAAATTTTGGGATAAGATATAAATTAATGAACAATATGTAAGGCCTGTACTAAGATAAGAAAACATAAATTAAAAATTAATCCTAGTTGTATAAATAATTTTTCGTATAATTAACGAAATTTCCCTTAATGAATAGATATGACTATCATAAATGTTTATTTAGTTATTGGATAAATAATTTCCTTAGTTATAATGGTTTTTGTTTATATAAATCAAGGGTGACTATTATTTTGATGAGAATAAAATAACACAATAGATAAGGAAAAAATTAAAAAGGATTCCTCAGCCATCAGAATGAGTGAGTCCAAAATAGTATCATCATATATTTGAAACTTATCTGTTTCTTAAAACACTATGATAATCAACATAGATATAGACATAATTGGAGGATCAATAATCAATGGATCCACAAAATTAGTCATAACATACATCTTCTACTCAATTGAATGTTCATAAACTATCTTCTTAGCAAAATTCTATACGACAACTGAATGAAAAAGATGATCTTCATAAACAAGATCAACATTGTAACTTTCTAGGAATGGGGATCCCCCCTCCACATATTAATTCATATAATCACTATAATATCAATATAAATATTAAACTAAGATGGTTATATCTTCATATTTTGAGAAAAATGATAAAATTAGAGAAGAAATATGTGTCTAAGGGCTCTCAACATCCTCAGCACTAATACAAAAACTATGACCATGATGGTCAGAACCACCATCAGTATTACCTCTATTTTCTTATTCATATATACTAATTATTATTATTCTTATTATAAATTTTCACCATTATCACCACATTGATTTTCATAAAATGATTTAAAATTGATCGTAATCATTTCTTCACCAGAAACTTTGGATTTTTCTTCCTCGCATTATTCTTTTAACATAGTCTCTAAAACATTAAGAGTTATAAGAGGACTTGGTTCAACATAATTGATGGATGGAGAACTACCCTGTAAATCGAGGTCAATATCACCATAATTTGGAGAATCATTCTCCCCATCGCTAGAGGATGTGTCCTCCTCTTCCTCCTTATATGAGTACTCAATCACCTCATCTTATTCCAATCATCTATCGACAAGATTATTTTAGCCTAGAATTGTGATCAACAGGATTGAAATCATCATAGAGAATGTAACAATAATCATACCACTATCTCTTATAGGGTTCCAAAATTTTCTTCATCAACTTAAAAATGGATTTTGTAATGAAAAATCCTCTATATTTTACCATTGTATATTCTTCCCAATAAACCTAGTCATTGGCCCTTAGTACGACCAAAATGAATTTTGGATAAATTAAATTGTTTTTACTAGATGTTGTATTACACATATCCATCATGTGAACCATTAGTTATATACAAATACTAATATTTTCTCCCCCCTTAGTAATTCAAAAATTATATATATCTTGATACATCATTATTGTAAAATAATATTTCCTTGGTAACAATATGTTGAAAAAACATGATGAGAAAACAAAATTCACTATCAATATTTAGTGCATCTAGTCTTTTTTACTATCCCATCTTTGGTTGGTTCTTCCAAAGAATCCTCATATAAATGGTTTTCTCTATCCTCCATAACAGTTCCTTGATAGTAATTTGAAAGAGTGTCATGATGTACATTCATAAACATTCACAATTTATTTAATAGAATACAAATTTTTTCATGTTTATTCAACTTCTTACCCAGAGTTCTTCTTTATCAAAACTGAACTCAAGATAAGAATAAATCTAGTTCAAAAGTCTCAAATTCAAGGTTATTTTGGGATTAGAAAACCAATCTACCCATCCCTAGTCTTGCATAATATTGTGTACTAAATACTTACCCAAAAAACAAGCATTCAACATGAACATCCTTCTCTAGGCTCAGTAATTTATTCCAAAGATGCAGATTCACTATATTGATGGATGAATGACTTTATTCTCCTCCCTACTTCATTTAAGGAGGTGACACTACTAGATATTATTTTTATATCTCTTAACTCAAAACATGTAGAATGTTTTGTAAGAATTAAATGAATATGATGGAAGGCTAATGGTATGAAGATAAAGGGTTACAGTGAGTCTATAGAGTAAGGTGTGAAGGAGTGACTATGGAAATTAAATAGGTTTACAGTTTATTCCATTTAGGGATTCATAAATTGGAAAAGGGAAATTAATTTTTCATAAAAATGATTTAAACTAAATAAATCACATAAAATATTCATTATAATGTTGGTTAAAAAACAAATGGTGATAGATTGATGACGTCATGTTGTTTCCAGTATTAGGTAAACCCCAATGGTAGGTATAACTCCAATGGTGGGTAAAAAAATAGGTTGGAAAAACTCCAACAATGCGTAAACATGAATATTGGATAAACCTCAAATGCTGGTAATATTCCAATGGTGGGTAAATACAATGGTGGATCCTAGAAAAAAAATTTATCCAGAATTTATATTACATAGTACATGTTTCATGTAGTTAATTATCTCATAATTAAGTAGATTTGTGAAAATATAATCAACCTGATTTTTAGTACCTATGTATTGATGATTTATATCACCTTTTCCAAAACAATCTAGGAAAAAGTGATGTCTCAAATTAATGTGTTTTTTCAAGATTTAGATTGGCATTTCATAGAAATTATTATATAACCTTTATTTTCAAAATATATATTTACATATAGGAATTGTATCTATAGTGTAGAAACATGTCCTTAATCTACAATATATTCACACAAAAAATACCTATAGCTATGTATTTAGCATTGATATTACAAATGCATTATAATTTTGTTTCTTACAACAAAATTATACTGGGGACTTGCCTAAAATGTTACATGTTCTAGAGAATCATTTTATATCTAACATTAAACCACCAAAATAATCATATGAATAAATAAATAAATAATATTCTTATCCTCTATGGTATTAAAATCCTATGTTGGTTATATACTTGAAAAATTTGTAAATGCATTTTACAAAATTTAATTGTCAATCATTTCAATTTTCTTGAAAATGTGCACACAAATACACACTAACCATAACGTCTCATCAGGTAGCAGTTAATTATAGAATACTTCCAATCATACATATATAAGTTTTTTGGACTACTGATTTTCCATCTTCATGAAGACCAAATTTAAACGTGATACTCATTTTTATTTCATGACTCTTACTTCTATACAGAATAAGTCATTTTATATGGTTATTATTTTAGTTAATATATTTTAATATAATTTTGTCTCATTTTTGAAAAATCTGATATCCATAAAAAATTTTAGTCAACCAATTAAACACATTAAATATTTCTTTTTTATCATTTTAAAAAAAACATTACATAAGGAATTATTACAATACAAAAAAAATAATATTATCACAAAAGAATTATCAAAATAAAATATATTTTGAAATGAGTTTTATAAACATTGAAAGATTATATATGTGTTTTTAAAATTGTTTTCGAATAATAAAATATATTTTCCTATCAGTCCATGGTATAGGAGCATGTTTTAAACAATATAAATCTCTTTAAAAAAATGAAATTCCAATTTTGAAAATGAATATTTTGAAATACATGGGGTTTTCCATAATATATCCTCAACTTTATACACATTTAAGAATGATCTTTTGACATCCATTTGATATAGTTTTAAATTAATTATATTTATATCCAATAAAGAGTTTAATAGAATCATGTTTGTCAAAAAGTAGAAGTTTTTTCTTCATAGTTGATTCCCTATTCTTGATTATAGAAATGTGCAACATGGATAGCCTTATTCATTTTTATTGTTCTACATTCATCAACCTTGTTTTTGAAAACCCATTTACTTCCTATCGTCAAGGTGCCTTTGAATATTTCAATATATTCTTAGTCTTTATTATTTTTAATTGATAATGTTTTTATTGCTTATAGATTACACAAAATTCATCATTAATTACATTAGTGATGTTCCTAGGTTGTTGTTGTGAACAGAAACGTTAATGTTCAACCTAGTTTTATTGAGAAGCAACAGTTTTTGAATCACAATATAAGAATCAAACAAAAAAATCCCAATTATTGTATATTGAGAGTACTGATATCCCTATAAAATGAAGGGTTTGTCACCTCAGGGTGTTCTATAGATCATGGTTCATGAAGTTCCTCAAACATGGGGATATTTATACTTTTTTTAAGAGAAACAGATGGTTTTGAATTTATGTTCACAGTGGAAAAATCATTCTCTCTTTTTTTTCTAAAGTGGTTTTATGTTTAAGGGGATCTATATCATCAATATTACAATGGAAACACTCTTCCATATTCTTGGTTCTTTTTTTTAAAATCATATAATATTTAATAGAAGTTAAAAAAATCCCAGAAAATTACATCATCACATTTTAAAGTAAAATTTTCAATATTTTCCATAGTATTAATAATAATGAAATTAAAAAAATGAAAAAGTAATTATCATTCGTTTGTATAATACTTTAATCATCATAAAGAGTTTCCTTTATGATGGTCATAATTAAAACTCGATTAATTTTATAGAATGTTTCATTCATCATCTCTACCCAAAAGTAAATTGGTAGGTCATATTTATTGAATATTTTTTGTGTGATCTCTTGAAGTATTAATTCTCATCATTCTACAACTCTATTCTTGAAAGGGGTCTTGGGAGAAGAGAATATATAACTACAACCATTTTTTTTTACAAAATTTCTCATTGACATTATTTTCAAACACACATTCATGGTTACATATTAAGTTTTAAAGACTATTTCCACTTGTATTTTCCATAGAATTTGTATCTTTGGAAAAATAATCCTGCATCACTTTTGGTTACTAAAAAGAATAACCTAGTATACCTAGATAAATCATATATATGTACATATCATATGAATTTACCATTTAAACAAGAAACTCTTGATGGGCCAAAAAAGTCCATGTAAACTAAATAAATAGGCTATGAACAAAAAACTTGTTTCTTTAATTTTAAACATCTTTCTTGTTTTTCCCCTTTTTGATATTGGATAAAAACATTATCATTGGTAATTCTAGTTTGGGTACATCCCTAACTAACAATTTCCTAGTGTGACTTAAAAGTGAGTGAATATTATAGTATTATGGTGTCTTATGGCAAATCGAAGATTCTCTATGAATGGAACATACATAATAAACATTTTTTAAAATTAAATAATCATCTTTAACAGCATTCACATTCACATTTCCCAATGTAGTAAATACTAATAAATTTTTAGATAAAAAACATTACAATAATTGTTTTCAAAAATAAAATGGAAATAATCATCACATATTTATGATATTCTAATTAGAATATATTTTAATCCAAGAATAAAAAGTTCTTTAGAATTTAAAACATAATTAGAATTATTGATATGAACTTAGATGATGATTTTTCCATCAGAATTGTCACCAAGATTGACATGACCACCATAAATTTTTATCAATTTTTTGATATTCAAGTAATCTTATATTATATTAATGGAAAACCCAATTTCCATGTAACACATAATTTTATAGGATCCATTAAAAATGTTTCTCTATAAATCAAAATTTATAAAAAAAATAATTTTAGTACCCATATTTTCATGGGTCAAAAAATGTAAGTGATTATGTCCTTTGGATACATTATTTTACTAATGGGTTTCATATAATTATATTGTAAGCTCTTTTAAATTAATACATTATTAATCCCATGTGTATAAAAACATGTATCAGTATATTAAAATGTATATTTAGGAACAAAAGTGAACATAATAATTCTTCTCTCACTAGGTTGATAACAAAGAGACATAACATATTTATGTGAATTTTTTTCTAACTATTTTATTTATTGTTTTTCATATATATTTAATTCACTACAAGTATTTCAATGGTTTCATATTTTACAATTTTTTTCAACATTTTCATTCCATAATTAACAGTTTTTCATTTTTTTTCAAATGTATGGTTAGCTCTAGCACTATATGGTAAACATGTTGTTTCTTAAATTTTTTTTATTTATGCTAATAAAATTAATCTTTATGATTATATAAACATTCATCCATTTCATATTTTTAAATATCATCATCATTTTTATCTCTATAATTATAATAATTATATAAAAGAGATACCATAGGCACCTCATTTTTGTTTTTCAAGTAACACATATTTTTTGGGTAGGCTTCTCTTCATGTGTTGAGCCTAAGTCCCTTAGACATTCCTCACATACACTCCATGTGTATTAAATATATTTTATATAATCTTGATCATTATCATCATATTAATTATTTTATATTAACTTGGAATTGTTAAACATAACATGTCATTTTCTCTTACAACCATGATAGGTAATATCATTTAATTTTTCATTTATGTTTTGTTCCTTTTCAAATATCCACTCTTTTTATACTTTCACGTGTATCTTTGTTTCCTGTATAATTGTTTCATCCTTATTAAACCTTCTATATTAATGGGTCATTTCTTCATCTATATCAGTTGAATATTTTTCATTACTAGTGCTTTCAGCTGTAACTTTTTTTTTCTATTTTGACATGGTAGACATAAAGGTAACAAATTTACTCTATGTATTAGCATTATATTCACTATTGATATTAATATATTTCCAATAAATCATCAACATACCAATATATTTTTTATATATAGTTTAATGTGGTCTAATTATTCTCTTATTGAAAAATATGTCCCACTCCATACCTTTGTAATATATATTTTTAATCATTTAATATGATCTTTTTTGAAAAATGTATTCCCCAAGGGGATTAGTCTATTAACTATCTAATTGAACATTAGATAATTACCAAAAATCATTTCCTCAGGTTTCACCCACAACGTATCATATTTAATTGTATAACTGTTCAATATTATTTCTTAAAAATTGATAGATCCTTCATGAGAAATAGCTATTGTTTTCCAAATTTGAAAAGTAATTTTATAAGTAGATATCATACTTAACTCTTAATATCCTCAATAATGTTAAAGATAATTCATAGATTTGAATTTTTTTATACTTTTGTTTTATAGAATTATGCCATGTCTTCCTAAAAGACTTTTGTAATTCATATTTATCCTCTATAAAAGAAAAAATCGTAAATTTCATACATTTAATATACATTTTTCATTTTATTTTCCATTTTGAAAATTTATTTTCATTAAATAAATGAGGTCTATTGGGAGAATAATATTGATGAATATTATCCATTTAAATACCTATTATTAAATTACCATAAATTTATGATGATTAGAAATAACTAAAAACACTGTTTAAATGATTTTGAAAGACCCGTGATACTGAATATTGGACAGAGTGTGTTTCTCAATAGGGGTTGAATTGAATACCCAATGTTAATTTATGAAAATATTTGATTAAATAAGTCCTCCATAATAATAAAAATATCATTGATAATAAAAATAGAAGATTGATATATGTTTGTATATTATAAAATATTCTAAAAGAAGTTATAATGTCTCAGTTATAATAATATAATAAAATTTATTTAACTATTATAATTAATTTACTTAATAAAATATTAATATAAATACGAATTAATATTTACTATGAATGTTGTGGGTTTTTATAGTTTAAAACTAATACAAATTAAATCTTAGAAAAAATACAATAAAATAAGAAATAGAAGAAATAAATGAGGATCAATACCGAGATTAAAACTAATCCTCTTTACTAAGGAATCACCTTATTTCAAGAAGAATATATGAAATAATCTTGATCCATAGCCTGAATTGGGCATACATAATTGCAAACCAACTCTACAGGTGATGCAGATGCCTTTTCTATTATAACTGTTTCAAAGTAATAAACACAAATCATCAAAGTTCCTCTTCCACAAGGATTTTATAAAAAATGTATTGAAAAGGATGAGAGGATATCATATTTCTTATAATTATATAATAGGATATTGTTTTCATTCATTAAATTGAGTAAATCACATACTTCTTGAAATGTAATTGAAACAAGCATAATGATCTTTTTCAGATTTTGAGAAGGAAAAACTTCTTAGTAAGATGTTCCCAAAAGATTTATTATCATTGGATGTATCTTAATGATTATATCACTCCATTCATTATAATTTTGTATTAAAAGAGATCACCATAAGTCATTTTGGTTCTAACTGTGAGAAAGTATCTTGCTGTTCAATGACCTTCAATCTACAATAGTTTATCATAGGTAGTTTTTCTTCATGTATGACTATTATCAATTGGAACTCTTCACAATAATTTATTATGTTCATTCCTATGATTTCCTATTCCACAATCTTGTATTTTTTATATAATTCATGAGGCCTTATAATTCTTAATATTACAAAAACATGTAGGATTATCAATTAAGAGAACATTCATCCAGATATTCTCCTCCTCATACAAAACTCTGTCATTTTTTTATATTTTATTTCAATTTGAACAGCATTTTAAATAAAATATTCATCAAAATTTAATTCTGATAATGTATCTATTAAAATTATTTAATTCAAATTAATAGAAATTGTAAAGGTGGCTCTACTGAATGGTGAGACAACTTTGGAACTGACATAATTTATCCTTGAGTTTGGAAAATAGTGAGTGATGAAAATGGTAGGTCATTATCAATGGTGACATAAATTAGTAGTGACTTATCTCAATGGTGAATCATCTCAACAGTTATTCATCTGAGTTTTCTTCCATTTTTTTGGAAGTAGAAATATCTTGACAGTATGTTATCTTTAACGATGAATCCAGTCTGGCGATGAATCTTTTCTAGTGGTAGTTTATTTAGACACATAGATAAATTTTAATTCAAATGGTTTTTCAACATTAATGGGGGGTATTTCCATTCCCTAGAATAATTCACATATATATTTATGGTTTTCAATTGAAATGACTCATTATAAAACACCGAGATTTTATGGGCCTTTTTTATGAAATAAATTATATTTTCATTTATGTCTTGATGTTAACTAAATATATCATTACATTCCCAATGAACTAACTTTGAATAAATTACACAACACCAACTCAGCGTATGATAAATAGAACACTGACTTGGCACACATTACATAAAACACGGATGTTTCTATGAAACATAATTTTAATTTTACAATTATTTAAATAAAATAATTATATCACTATTATTAAACATAGTTATATTAATAGTAATAACATAATTTAAATTTTTTTAGTATTGTTTTATATAATTAAATCATATTGATACATAATGGAATAATTTTTGGTAAAGTCATTATATGATTAAAAATAACATTTTCTTAAATGATCTACTATTTATGTCCTTCTGTGAAAAATATTAATATTAAATTTTATATATAAAGAAACTAAATTGATAAAATAAAATTCATTTCTTTATTTATAATTTTTATATTATCTTGGAGTGAATTTTTGGGATTTTTCTATGAAAATACATTTCTTCGATTAATAGTGAAAATTATCAAATTTTAATTTAAAACTAATTTCTCAGCTAATTTATTTATAAGGATAAATTTTATTTTAATTGGTATTAAAACTATAATTTGTTTATTTTTATTTAAATCAACCATTTTTTTCATTTTAATAAGTTTCACTTTGAAATTGAATTTAAAAATATATCAAACCTTTGATGGTTTTTACTTTAAAACCTACATTGTCATCTCATCAGTTGGAAAATTAAAAAATTAATTTCTACCACTTATATGATTATAATTTTGAAAAATGTATTCCATATTTCTTGTCAATAAAATTTATAATTTTTAATAATTTGAAATTAGTTTTTTACCCATTAATAGTGATAATGTTTTTAATTAACAACATCGATTAATGTTAAATTAAGCTTAATTAGGGGCTAAACCATATCCTTAAGGCCAAAAATGACCTATAAACATTTACGAAATCCATTTTATGGTAACATTTTGAACCCATAAACCCATTTCTTACATTTGAAAATTATTAGTTCCACATAAAACATGTAAAATGTGGGTGGAATTATCACTTTGAATATTTACAAGAGTGCCTATCCTCCTTCATTATTAAAGACCGCCTCCTCTATCAATTTATCACGCCCTTAAATCCTCATAGTATTAGAAATATATTCACAATAATCTTCCTAAAATCCCAAATATAATCTAACAGGCCTCTTCTTGGATGGAAAGTAACCCAAGGAAGCATTTATTACAAACCAAAAGGAGTTAACAAAATAAGAGGTAATGTCTTCTCTCAAGCTCCTTTCTTTTATTTCCTTTCTCCAACCCTCCTCTCTATTTATTCAATTAATTTATAAAAAAATCATTTTCCTCAATATATTATTATTTTAAATTGATAAAGTTTTGACAGAAGCTTACACACACTATTATCTAACAGGTAACAAACATATTGTTTTTGGGTATGACGAACTACAACCTCACTAAACGATGATTGTTAATTTTTCCTTTACTGCCTATTATGGTGAAAATTATGGTGTACACTATATTTATATATTTCATATCATATATTTATTATGTAATTAACCAAATTTATTCTTTTTAAAAACTTATATTCTTTACATTCCACTTGGTGTAACTATGATAAATTCTTTTGAGGAAGTGTGGACTACAACCTCTTCAAAGCGATATGATTATTTCACTCACTTCAGAAAGTGTATTAAACATTGTTTTACTGAATTTATATGATATATATAACATTATAATTATAATTTAAAGTTATTATATGTAAATCCTCAAACTTAGTATACATTATCTGGTTCATCATCTTATTTCAATTTTATGATTTGATGGTATCATGCACCAAAGGACCAATCAGTTTAGAAATCATAGAAATCTAGATTACATACCTGATACTCATAATACATTTGGATAAAAAAATAACAAGATAAAATATAAACTGAAATAAAAGACATCCATTACCACTTATTCAAATATTTCTACTCCATAACCTTGGGAACAATACATAATAACGGTGAGCCCAGATGCTCAGTAAGGGTATATAAAAAGGATGAAATAATGAAACAATGAGAAAAAATTAAAATGGAAAGGTAAATAACTAATAAATCTTCCATTAAAACATCTATATAAAGAAATAGAAATATATAATGGTATGAAACAGGAACTCATTCCATCTAAATAAATAAAGATAGAACGAAATATATCTATAAATATATCAGTTCAAAAACATATGGATGAATAATAAATGAATCTAACTGAGTGAAATTTATATTTATTTATTTCCAAGTTACCAAGGTACGTAAAACTATTACCATCAAGACGTTTCCTAATATAGTTTACCTATCAGGTAAAACCAATAATTTCTAGCAAAATATTTGGTCCCATTAGCCTACAAATGCATATAGGGGATATCTATAACTAGGCCCCACCAGTGTCATACCAGTCCAAATAATTTCTCATAATCGTGAATAATGTGGCATATCAAAATATCAATATTTAATAAATGATAAATATTTATCAATAATAACATAGTATAGGCTATGCTACAACATTTTTTGTTGACATTAATGACTAAAAATACAATTCAGGTGTCATAAATACAATATTGAGGGAAATGAAATTTTAATTATTCCAATTTGTCCCAAACCACATGGAAATATTTAAATCATATACCCCCATGAAGATATAATATTAAATGAAAAATATATAATTATTAAAGTAAAGATATTCATTATATAGTCTATTAAATTTTAGTAAATAATCAATATAAAATTGAATTGGTGCATAATAAAAAATAGGCTTTAATGGAATTAAAATTGAGAAGAACCCCCTTAACACAACCTTCATTTTATTTTGGGGAATTTAACCTTTTTTATAGTGGTTTCAAATAGGTGTCTAATTAATAATAGAAATATAATAATACTAATAATATCATATATTAACTTCTTACAATATCTTATTACCTGTTTGTTAACATTCATTCATTAATTTTACTATTTTGGGTGTTTGTTACCTAGTTGTCTAAATTATGTCTTGACTTGTTTGTTGTATTTATTATTAATTTTATAATTTTTTCATAATCTACTGAATTTTTGACATGATTTAATTATCATATATATTCATTAAATTTGTCTTTTGAATATTCTATAATGTTTGGAGGTAAGAAATGAATTGCATCCTTCATGGAGATGATATGCTGTACATACGCAAGAACACTCTGTTCAATTATTTCTCATATAAAAATAATAAAATGAAAAATTTTCATATGTGTATTATAATTATAGTATCATATCTATGAAATATATTTTCTATATTTTTTTAATATCATCCTCAAAAAATTCTAGGTATAATATAAACAAATCACATCGCATTAAGTGGGAGGTAGTCCACACTACCCCAAATGATGTTATTGTGTTTATGTAAACATGAATGTATATAGGTATGTTTTATAAATTAATTAAAAACTCTTAAATATGTATCATGTGTATAATATATTAGATGATTATCCATCATAATTTCCCCCATGATTGGTCGTAAAGAAAAAAATGAACAATCCTTGTTTTAGGAGGCCATTGTATGGCGTATATAGAAACAATATGTTTTCTACCAATTAGATGAAGGTTTTTGTAAGTGTAGTTTTAAAAAATATAATTAAAAAATCATAGAATATTTTCGATACTATTTTTATACAATTTTATAATAATATTAGTATAGTATGTGGATAATGAAAATGAAACTGAAAAGCTCGAGATAAGATGTCACCTCTTAATCGGGTAAGTTCTTTTGGTTTATACCAAAGAGCTTCCTTGGAATGATCTATACCCAAAGGGATCATTCATGGTTGATGAGAGAGATTTTTGGATGATATTTGGATATATATTGGCCCGAACTATGAGGTTTTAGAGGTGTGATAAAGTGGGAGAGGTGGTGGCCTTTAGTCGGGAAAGAAAATGACACATATGAAATTTTTAGAAAGGTGTACACATATAATTAACAAATTATTGTCATAATAAACCAATAAAAACTCAGTAATGGAAGGTTTATTTCCTAGATATGGCCTGAAAATAGGTTTATGATAAGAGGATATGTCATTGGGCCTTTAAGATAACGGATTAGTCCGTTATTAAGATTAATTTTTTCCTTAGTAATTGTAAATAAATTTAATTATTTTCATATATATTTTTGACAAAAAATTTACATTGACCTTTTTAGAAATTATTAAATATTCTTATTCAAAATATGGAATAAATATTTCCAAATTCAAATCACATAAGATGCAAAAATTAATTAAAAATTCATCTTGCAAGTGGGGAAACAAAACTGGTTTCAGATGTAAAAACATTCGAAAGTAATATATTTTTATACAAAATATCAAAGTTTAATTTATTATAATTACCTAAATTGGATTATTTTATAAAAATATTATATAATTAAAATTTGAAAAAAAATATTATACAAAATTTATCCTTATAAATAAATCATATGAAAAAACATTTTTGAACTAAAATGCAGTATTTTTAACTATTCATTTAAAAAGATATGTTTCAAAAAAATTAAAAAATATCTCCAACCAATATTTTATGTTTTTATTCAAAACATTAATTTTATTTTGACATATTTATACAATTAGAGTGTCAAATTTTATATTTAAATGGGTTCTCCATTAAAAGGTGGTTAAAATTCCATAATAAAAATATAATATTTTATGCATAAAATTATGTTTTTGTGATCTTATACTTATAAAATACATTGGATTAAAATAAGAAATATTTTATTAAATATATAAAATATATATTTCATTAAAATAATTCATTAATTTTTATTACCATAATTAATTAAGATGATGTATATTTTTGGTCATAAAAATGGTTTTATATAAAAAATTGTCTGCTTATAATAAATTGGCTCATATATTCATATCTAATTAACTTTTAACCTACAAATTAATCATATATTATTATTAAAAATAAATTACACAAGATAGTTTATAATATTAATAACTTTATATTTATCATGTAGTTTCAGTTTTATTGTATATAATTATAATAATAAAAAAAAATATGGTTAAAAATCAGTCTTGCATGTAATGTAATCCTTCACAAGGAAACTCATTGTCGAGTGCATTACCAAATACAGAATATATAAAATTTATTTAAAATAGAATATATATTTTAATGTAACATGGTATTATATCCCATTATTTCCTTGGTGTCAAACTTCATGTGCACCATCGAATATAAGGTTCTTAATTTAGAATTTTTGGTAGTTACATTATATACATATATAAATATATTCCATTTTACTTCTTTATTTAAATGGGACAATAAAAACACAAACAAAATTCATGTGCACATAGTGCTTACTGTTTCCATAAACCATGCATTCCATTTCAGACTTCTATGTTCTACTGATAATAAAAAATAAAATATACTTAATAAACATTATATTTATATCATGGTTCACATTATATAATCTTCATATAGGCATAAGGTCAAAAGATATGACAAATGAAGTCATATTTAAAGAATAATGAATATATTACATGAATTGAATCCTTAAAAATGATTGTCAATAAGAGGGTAATATAAGATTGCAATCAAGCCATTTATAGTATTAGATAAAATAATATAGTTTTGTGAAATATATATAATAAATTTTTTATTTAATATATTGTTGGTTGAGTGAGAACGATGACAGTCAGAATATTAGGTAGGAAAAGTTATTATAACTTTTATTTCTATGAAATATATTCTTTAATTACAAATCACTTAATTTTTGTGGTGTATGTACTTACAATGAATGTATTTTGTGTCTCTTATGCATGAATTCATGGGTATTCACATTTCCATTTTTTATCATTCTTTCACGACGTTCATGTTTCAAAAGTTACAAAATCGATATGATAGTTTTATCTCATTATTCCTTAAGAAAAATGTTTGGTTATACACCACTATCTTTATTGAGATATATATACATCAATTTAACATCTTATATCATGAATATAATTATTTTCAGAATACATTAAGCATCATATAAATTTAATTTAGTACATGGATAATATGATCTATAGTTACCAAGTTATTAGAGTTTACTGAAACAATCACATCGCTTTTCAATATGTTTTATGGTTACTCTTAGATTAATTAAATCTCATTACCAAAAAATCAAAAACACTCCTTAATTGTTTTTCTTCCTAGGTTATTCTATGTATCATAACGTATAAGTATCATTTTATCAATAATAGTTGCTTAAGATAATATTCTTTAATAAAATCATAACATCTATCTCTTCAGTTTGAAATCTATTGTATTCAAAAAACAAGTTATCAAAAATATTTTTTAAAGGGATCTGAATACTATTATAAATTAGAAGGGAATTTAAATTTGTTTAATTTTTAACAATTATTATTTTATATGTTTTTAAATCTATTTTGAACGAAATTGTTTTTCAAAAGGATTAATGTTATTAAAAGAGTTTATCCGCTATTGAAAGGATATATTTTTCTAAAAATCTTTATAAATGATATTTCAAAATTATTTCCTTTTGACGATAACAAACATTGTTGTCACTCATGCCTTTATAGTAAAATTATTCAATGTTTCCATTCACATTCATTATCTTAATTTATTATGTTTTGGAGAAATAATGTAGATAAACATGTTTATATTTAATGATATATATTCTTTTAATATCCTATAATTTTCACAAGTTATTTTTATGATGAAATAATTATTAATCTTTTACTTTTACAAAGGTTATGATATGATTACATATTTATAATACCAGTTTAATTTCATGGGTTTTGATATGATTATTTATGATCCTGAAAAACATGAATGTATGATTTAATTATGAGATTGTTGGGACCTGTATGTCCCTCCAATGTATTGGTTAATGATTTAAATATCATTTGATAAACTAAGATAATCATGTAAATGAACCATGATTACTAATATGGCCATTGGAGTGAACCATGACTACCAAGATGGTATGCTGAGTGAACTCATGTTACTAAGATGGCCATGTGAGTGTACGTTGACTAACTAGATGGTATGGGGAGTGAACCAATACTACCAAGATAGTCTTGGTAGAGATTACATGACTACTATAGAAATCATATTATATTCTTATTTTTCTTCTAAAATTACATGTTTTATTCTTATGTTATGATTTTACGGCTTCTGTTTTTTATTTACATATGATTCATGCCGTATGAACATCCATCATTTTTTACAAGATTCATGTATATGATAATCAATATGTAATCTATGATCTTATATTTTTATAATAATGTTATCATACCCTTATCCTCATCATTATACTTATATCAGCCTTTTTTACACTTACATGGTATTTTAGATAATCCCTTTTTATGTTTCCTTCCCCAGTTTATGAAGATACATATTATGTTTTATGTCTATATGAATGGTTCTATTCAAGAATAACCTAGTGGGATATAATATATCTTATTTATCTATTAGTGTTTGTTTTTTCATGTTTCCAAAGGAACTAGACTTGTATAGCCATTGGGTATCTATTTGTATTGTGTTTTATGTATTTCAAAAAATGATATTTAATGTTAATGTATGAAAAAAGATGGTATTGATAGTTCATTTAAATGAGAATATTGATTTTACCTTTTATTAATTTGATGGTAAAACCTTAGTTAAGAATCTGAAGACATTTAAAGGGATAATTCTAAGGATGAGGAATAGTATATGAAAATGTCCTATAACTTTGGTAATGTATTGAGTGAGTGGATTCATATAAATATATCCATGACTATATACTATATGTTAATGTGGATATGACGTAGATTTACATCGGGGTAAAAACACTAAAAACGTGTTCTTGGCCTGACATGGGGTAATCTGGTACATGAAAATGGGCCTCGATGCATACCTGGTTTGACTCTCCCGTGGGATATTTTTTAAGAAATCACAAACTATACATGAATCACCATGAAGGATTTAAATCGAATCTTCCAATGAATAACAAAAGGTAAACCTGTTGTGCCATAATATATAAATTCTATAAGTTGATTTTCATAATTAAGTGGTTCTTCAATATGATACATGTTTCTCACACTATGGTTCTTTAGTCAATGGATTGAAATCAATGGAACCACGTTAATGGTTATTGTGATGGATAATATGATGATTATCCTCCTTAGAAACCAAATGTTGTGGGAGCATGAATTCAAACCGTCATTGTCATTATAACATAGATTTCTCATACTATGAATCCTGGTGTACATCCGAATGAGAAAATGAGAGAACAAGATTCAGTAGATTCTTCCATGAGGAAACATACACCATTATTCAGAGGGTTTTCATATCCACTTGTTACTTAACAATGGATCGGTCCATCTGAAAATAATTTCAATGATCTCTAGTGTTCATTTCATGAGAAAGGTGTTATAGAAATCTATCGGTTAGAAGGCAAAGCAGACCAATTGTTGACTCTTATCAAGAATATCATGCAGTAATTTTCTACTAAATCAATTGATTGGTAGGTGGTTGATAACTTATTTTTAATAAATACATTTATAATATGCTTCAAAAAAATATAGATAAATAGTTACATGATTTTAAGATAAAGGATCATAAATATGTTCTTTCAAATGAGGATAATTTCATGAGACTAATGAGGTACAATTCAAGATTTATCATCCAACTAGTAATTAATGTTGATAGGTTCCTTAGTGGCTTAAAACTATGTCCCAGAATTGTGTTTCCCATAATATATATTACTATCTATGAACAATTTTTTATATTTTCAATCAAGGTTGGAATGGTTGTTGGAGTAATTTATCAATATCATGGTTTGGATAAGAACAAGAAGACGGAGCTTAATAGAAAATATAAACACCATTAAGATAATAAGATGTGAATCCATTATTCTCTATGTTTGAAATGAACCATGGAGGAAATTGACTTAATGGGTTTAATAAATGTTTCATGTGTGGATGGTAATTTCATTTGATATTTAATTAAAGGAGTGATTGAAATAAGTTTCCTAATGTAGCGAATAGAGAAAACATGATGCCAATGGAACCTTCCATGATTCAGTGCTACAAGTGTATAGAGAACTTGAATTAGGCTAACAATTTCACAAACCCAAGGGCTGGTGATGATATTCAATAACTTCATCCTTTTAATCTGAGGGAAATGAAAATTCCCATGTGTTCGCTATTTCTAATTAGTGTTGTGATAATGATGTGATGAAATGTACAATTAATATCCTCTATAAAATAGATAATTTCTTATTCGATTATAGATCAACCAACTCTTTCATATCAATTTGTTTTCTAAGGGTGTTATGATTCCACCAAATAAATTATATTTTGAATATGAAGTGTAGCACCATAATTTTATGATGATTTCATGTCATGCCTAGAACTCCTTTCTTATTGATGTTTGTGGGAATGTTCTCCTTAAAAACCTCATCATTCTTTTATTATTGAATTTTATATTACAATCGACATTAATTGGATTTATCTTTATCAATCCTACATAAAATTTTAGAGGATGGGATGTTATGTATCATATTTACATCCCTCCTATGATCATCCCTAAATGTGATGATAAGTATGAACTCTATGTGGATATTACATCTTCTGTATGGGTTTTAAATTCCAATCAAATGTGATGTTTATCTCAAATAGTGGGGGATACAATAAAAATTGATGATATATCTATTTATTGTAATATTTTGATATCCTTATAGAAGTGTTTCTTATCCATATACCAAAACATGATAATGAGTTCTCAATTGAACACGTAAATATTTCCACACCAATTTACATGAATCCTTATTGAATAGATCTAATTGAGTTGCAGGAATTTAAGAAGAAACTCCAAGAAAACCACAATAAGGGATTCATTCATACAAGGGTCAACTTGGGGTGAAATAATTATTTGTTTTGAAAAATAATGATGTATCAATGTTACTTTTCACAGATTATTAAGAGATAAACAATGTAAGAATCTAGAACAAGTATCATCTTCCCTGTATTGATGACTTGTTTGACCAAGTATGCAGAGATCATAACTTTTCCAAGATTGACCTTCATTCTCGATATCATAAATTGAGGTTCATGAAAGAGGATATACCCAATACTTAATTCCATTAATGATATGAAAAATATGAATATATTGTGATTCCTTTGTATATTTCTAATTCACCTGTTATCTTCATGGATTTATTTAATAGATTCTTTAGGGATTACCTCAATTGGTTTTTGGTAGTATTTATTGATTATATTATTTTGTATTAAGAGATCAAGAAAGTCCTGGATGATCATTTTAGAATTGAAATAATGACCCTACAGAAAGAGAATATATATGAAAAATGTAAAATGTGTTAATTTTGACTGAAAAAGGTTTCATTTTTAGGTCACATAATCTCAAGAAATGATATAGAATTTGATCCATCTTTAACAGGGGATATTGAATATTTATCCAAGACAAACCTTGGTGACTGAGATATATATATTTCTTTGTTTTACTTAATATTATCTATATTTTGTGGAAATTGTTTCATGACCATCTAATACTCGAACATTGTTTAATTATAAGGGTGTCATGTTCCCCTTGATAGACAAATGTGAGTAAAATTTCAAGTAAATAATGAGAAGGCTAGTCCTAGAACCTATGATTACATTGAAATATAGTGGAGAAGGGTCTGTAATCTATAGAAATACATATATGAAGGTATTGGGATGTTTTATTATGTAGAATAACATGGTTCTCACTTATGCATCATAGAAATTGAATATTCATGAGAAAATTACCCAACTCATGATTTGGAGTTAGAAGCGGTGACTTGTGCATTTAATATATGTAAGAATTATATTTATGGTGAATAGTTTGTTATATATACCAATCATAAAAGTCCAAAATATACATTCACACAGAAGGAGTTGAACTTGCTGTAGAATAATTGGTAAAAGTTTATAAAGGACTATGACTTCTGAATACATTACCACCCTGGGAAAGAGAAAAAGGTGGTCATTTCTTTGTGCTAGAATTACCATGATATCTTATCCATGATGGAGATCACAAAAGAACCAATATTTCTAGATATTTATAGGATGGGTCTTGAAATTATGTAGGTGAAAATATTATCATTCTCAAAATAATGGTTAACCCTCTTTCCATGTGAAGATTAATAAGGAGAATAACGAATATGTAGGTTTGTGAAAAAAGGTGAGAAATGTTCCTGAGATTAAAAATGGTTAGGATCTAATGATAAGGTTTGGGAACTATGTATGTGTTCCTTCCATACCATCGATGATGAAGGAGATATTAGAGGAATCTTATAGTAATTTATTCTCTATTCATCCTGGATGTATGAAAATGTACAAGGACATGAATGAATATATCATGTGGGATGGAAAAAAGAGATATATCACATATTTTGTATCTCGGGGTTTGGTATGCGAATGAGATATAGAAAAAGGAAAAAAGTCAAAGGGTACGTTGCATCCATTAACCATACCATAATGAAAATGGGAGAGCATAACTATAGATTTTTTCGTTGGAATACCCAAGACCTAGAAGGGGTTTATTTTTATATGGGTGGTAGTCAATTGCCTCGTTTAGTCTTCACAAATCGTATATGTCCTATAAGACATCACACTAGATCAACTATCTATGATATACATTAAGAAAGATGTAAGGTTTCTTGGAGTACCACATTCTATTGTATTAGTTCAGGATCCAATGCATACCGAAAAGTTTTGGAGATGTCTTCAGCAAGGACATGATATTGAATTGAGTTTCATCATGAATTCTCATCCTCAAATATATGGTATGTATGAAATAATAATTCAATCCCTATACAGTATTTTGCAATTTTTTTCTCTATATTTCAAATGTTGTTGGGTTAAACACCTTCCTCTAATTGTGAATTATTAAAAAATAACATTCACTAAAGAATTCATATGAAACCTTATAAATCCATATGGGGAAATAAATTTATAGTGACATCATGATGAGATGAAGTTTGATAATGAATGTTATTGTGACATGAGATAAATCAATAAATGGTCTAGAAAGTTATAACCATTCAATAACATATTAATGCATCTCAATGTCATAAGAAAATTTATGTTGATAACCACTTGTGTGACCCAAAATTTGAAGTGGGGGAAATGTAGTTTCTATGAATCTCTCCCATGAATAAGGATATGAGATTAAAGAGGAAACGGAATCGAATACCTAAGTATATATATCCCATTTAAAATCATGATCACATCAGGATGGTAGCCTTTCACATGATAATTCATTCAGATCTCTCTCAAGTAAATGATGTGTTCAATGTATCTCTCTTGGGGAATTACATACCTAAACCTCCACAAGTACTGAACTCATATTTCATACTACTAGTATATGATCGTTCTGACAAGGAACAACCAGATGAAATTATTGATCGTACGAAGAAAGATATACGAAACAATAACAATAAACATGTCAATGATTTGTAGAGAAATCACCAATTATAAAAAGCTACATGTAAAATTTAGGATTTGATGATGCATAAGTATCCTCATTTTTTCCACAGTGACACATTTCATAGGTGAAATTAATTTTAAGGGGTGTGGAATGTAACACCTCGTGTTTTTTTTGTCATTTTTTCTCAAATAAATTAATTTCTTTTAGGTATTTTAATGCACTAATTAAAACATTCCATTGACATGGAACTGACTTGGAATATGTTACATCACACTAACTCAGCATATGATACACAAAACACTAACTTTTCATATGTTACATGCAGCACTGAGGTTTCTACAAAACATCATTTAACTATTATAATTATTTAAATAATATCATTAAAACCTAACCATCAACCGCTATTATATGAATAATAGTAAATATTTTTCATATGTTTTTTATATAAATAAATCATTTTGATAATAAATTGTATCATATTTGGTATTCTCTTTATATGGTAAAAAATACTATTTTCTCAAATGTACTAATTTTCATTTCCATATGTGAATCATTATGAAGTAAATTATATGCACATAGAAATTTAATTTTATAAAATAAACTTGATTTTTTAATTTAGAAAGTCAAAATTATTTAGAATAAATATTTTGGGATTTCTCTGAGAAACGAAATTTTCGGTTGAATAGTGAAAATACCCGATTTTAATTCCAAAATTCATTTTCAACTAATATATTTATAATTTTAAATTATATTTTCATTTCACTTAAATGTTTAATTAGATAATATTTTTATCAATAGTCCCAATTTTGGTCTTTGGAATGAATTTCACATTGATGTTTAATATAAAAAGGAAGAAAACTTTTGATAATTTTTAATTCAAAAAACCCAATGTCGTCTCATCGCAGGATAATTTTTAAATTAATTTCTACCACATTTGTGATTATACTTTTGAATAAATGAATTATATATTTTTAATAATCATAATTTATACTGTGTTATAAGATCATATTATTTTTAGACAAAAAATATTTTTTAATGTTGTTACAATTAATTACAACTTTTAATGATAAATTAAGCCTAATAAGGGACTAAACTACAACCTTAAGAGACAAAACAACCAATAAACATGTTCAAAATCCATTTCATTGAAATAGTTTTACCATATATTAATTTATATATACTATTAATCATTATTGGATCCACCTCAAACATAAAAAATTTGGTTGGAATTGTTTCTTCAAAAATTAACTAAAGTTACACTCCTCCATTATATAAGGTCACTACCTCTCCCCCTTCGTCAGACCTATGAAAAAACATTGGTTCAGTCAGTATCATCTTAATAACTTAATAACATCCATGAATTTATCCAATAATAATATACATGGATATTAAACATGTCACATACATGACTTATTTTGAAGTAAAATTTCATTTAATTTCCATTCATTCCTTATTTTGGCGGGTTTAAAAAGCTTTTATGGAGGAATGGGTGAGTATTCGTGAATTGGGGAAAACCATGAGCCCAATTGTAGAATTTAAAATAAATTTTTCTTCTATTATAAATCCTTCAGTTTTCATCATTTTTCATCCATTTTAACTTTTACATGTCATAACCTGGCCTATTAAAACCTCCAAATTAATTTGGACCATTTGGAATTATATAATCCTGGTTGATTTGAGTTTTTATTTAAGGGATTGGGCCTGCCCGAAATCCAATTTCCTACATTAAAAATATTTTTTATTTTTTTAATAACTCATTCAATTTTATAGTTTTTTGGTGATTCCAACTCCCACACGATCCCACCTACCTAAGACGCGCCCCCACTCTCTCCTCCCCCTATTTGGAGCTCAATAGATTCTTGAAATGGGGAGAAAATTTTATCGATTGAACAAATCTCCCAGATTTGAAGAGGTAAATTGAACCTTTCATAACTCCTCCTATTTTTACTCTTTTCCCCCATTACATTTCTTACATGATTTCCTTTTCATTTTTCGAACCTCCCTTAAATTTTTAGCTGTTTTAAAATTCAGATAATGGTGGATTTTGGGTCGTTTCTTTCAACATTATTCTGGGTAAGTGTTTCTCTCTTCAATTCCTTCCTTCTCCTTAGGGGCTCCTCCCTCTTTCATTATGTTCTAAAATGTCTTGTAGTTAGGGTTCGAACCTAGAGTTTGATTTGATGTCTTTTTGGTTAAATATTGTGGTGAAGGGCTAGATTTATTTTCCATGTGGTGCGACGATGGTGTGATTGATGTTTTGCACCAAGTATTGAGGGATTCGACACTTTCGCTAGATGGCTCCATGTGTAAACAAATATTGAAGATTTAGCTTCTTATATTTACTCATTTTTCATATTCCTCATATTTTGGGTGTTGTGTGAAAACTATTTATTCTTGATTTGGTTATGTGTTTAATTTTATAGTTTCATTTTACCTTGAAATTTAATGTTTTTATTTGTTATTCATGGGGTATTATTTGGGTGTTTTTTATAACATATGATACTGGTTTACTAAATCTTGTTTTCCCTGACAATTATGGTTTTGTAATGTATTAGTGACATGTGGAGCTAAAAATAGGGTTATTGAATAGGTTTTATGTGAAAAACATTGTTATACTTCTTGAGAGCATTTTATGAAGATGTTTGTTTTCATTTGGACCATTCACGGTTTTATTTAAGGTGATTTTATTAATGTTGAAAGTGGTTTTATAAATGTATAGGGATTCCAATTCTGTTTTGGATAAGAATTGGTATTTTTATTGGTCTTAAATGGGGGTTTTGAAATTGGTTTTGTGTGCAAGACATATTTACACCACTTGGGTTCTTTTTATGAAAATTGTAAATGTTTTAGTTGGTTAAACAAAGTGGGAAAAGGGTGTATATGTACATTTTGGTGTATGTATTCAACTATTATTGGTTTTTGAAAGTTGAAGTGATTTTTTAATATTTCAAACATGTTTGTAATGTTTTTTAAATTTCTGAAATTTTTTATTAAATTGTGATGTTGGAGCGAAACTTGTTTGTCGGTTGTTTCATGTACGTTTGATGATAAAATTATTTGGAATATAAAAACGATATTATTTAACAAGTGTGTGGGCTTTTATATGAGTTTTAATATATTTTAATGGTTTTATATAAATTGTTTAATGGATTTTTGGATGTTTTAAGGAAATGTGAAAATTGTTGTGGGCTATTTTAGTGTGATTCAGATTTCCAAATCAATTTGATTGAAAAGTGGAATTTTGTGACTTGTGTTTTATACATATGGTATTTTTGGGGATTTTGTGATATGTAAATGATATTTTCATGTGTAACATATATTTCTTGACTAGTTTTACTTGTTTGATCACAAAGGGAAAACCCGTGTATCTAGGTGGGTGGACGTGTACTAGTATACTAGTGAATCCGTGGGGTTTGGCCTTAGTTCCTCCTAGAATGATTGATTCATAAAACTCTTACTAAACTATGATGATGATGATTGGGGAACCCTAGGTTATGGGTATGTTCCCTACTAGTTGTGCGTGCACGAGAACAAATATTTGTGATGGTTACTCTCACCGAGATACGAGGTACCTAAGACCCACAGATAGCTAGTTCCTAGGGGTTATTTCCAATTGCTTGTGCTCCTTAGATCTTTTATACTTACCATAAGAATAAGGTATATTTTCCTGGAAAATTCATTATCAATTGAATTTATTCTAAGTGTTTTTATTCTTTACATTAGCCCACTTAAAAACATTTTTTTAGTTGCATCTTTTAGAAATTTTAACAAGAAATTACATATTTTTGAAAACTAGAATGATTTTTATCATTGAATGTTTATCACATATAGTCTCTTAATAGTGGTATCCTACTAGGACTTAGCTCACACCCTACTTAAACCCTATGGTTTATGTAGACTTGGTTTTCTTTGTCGTAGGTTGGGTATAGTATTTAGTGCCAGTGGTTCGGGTTTCTAGAAGGTCCATGATGGTGATGTCTTGTGGGGTTAGTTTGAGGATGATACCTCTTTCCATTTTTAGGTTCTTAGGCGGACCTTATATGGTTTTCTAACATTTTAGTGGTCTTTAAACATAGTTTTATCTAATTTAATTCAGTTCTGAAATTTGGTAAAAGACGGTTTTAGATGAAAATTCTATATTTTTTTATTGATTTTGTTTGTTGTTTAATGTTTATAAACTTTGGTAAATCATTCCAAATTATCATTATTTGATACCTGTGAACTTGTTCTAGACTGTGGGGATCGGGAACGCCCTTCGGGCCTTGTCACGGGTCGGGTTTGGTGCTGGGATTGGTGGCGACCAGATTTGGTTCATGAAAAAATGGTATTAGTGGAGGTTCAGGTTAACTCTTTGGGTCACATTATTTGGCGAATAGTTGGGATAGTCTGGATTTAGGATTTTTGGGAAATGGTATTCTGGTTTTGGGTAGTCTTCCTGATCCCCACACCTAATGATGGGATTCAAGTCACCATGTTAGTTTAGGACTTATCTAATTCCTTTGGTTTTCTTGGATTGATGATGATAGAGGAAATGAAAAACGGGCTGGGTAAATGGTCTCAGTGAGCTCACAGAGCCTGACAACCCTTGTAGAGCCGGGGATATTCCCTATATCACTCTCTATGATGGTGTAGTGATTAGAATATGGCCGCCAACCATATTTCCAAGTCACTAACTGAAACATGTTTCCTCTCACATTGTCTTGTGTTCATTAGTTTTGAAATCGTGGAACATTGGTTTTAAATTGACTTGGTTTTATGAAGTGTAAAGTTAATATGAAATGAATTTCAAATAAATATAGAATGGTTTGACTTATGAAATGGTGGAATTGAATTTTCATAATTGTTTTTAAATGGAAAATGGTGTGCTTACACCTCTTTTGAAAGTAAAAACTATACTAAAGTTGGATTTGAAAAGGTGTTTCCAATAGAGTTTTATAAACTATAAAAGGGTGTTTTAATGGGATGAAATGTTATGAAATTTATCAGAGTAACATGAATGCGATTTATTATCTAAATGGTTGTGTATTTATGAAAAAAATTAGTAAGTTGTGAATTGGGAATTTGATCTCCTGGTTAGCGGTTTTGAGAAAAAGGATGTGTTGGTTGACCAATTTGGTTTTGAAAAGTGGAAAGAATTTTTCTTTTATACATAGTTATTTCCATGAGAGACCAAATTCATAGAGTTATATGGGATGTTGGATGGTTGATGGAATGATTTGATGATTTCTAGGATAGATATGAGGAGGGTTCTCGATGTGGCACAAAAACATGCATGTGGGAGTTCCATGGGTACCATTGGTGGATACGATAACTGCTGAACAATTTGCTTTCAAAAAGATGATTTCAATGGAAAAAAATTGATGTCTTAATGACTAGTTTGGGATGCTGTGTATTATGTGTTTTTGAAATATTTGATGTTGTGGGATTTTTTGATCCCAAGAACCCCTCCTATTTGAACTGTGCTTTGGGTTTGTGTTTAGTCGGTAAGTTGTGTTGAAGGTCCGGTTAGTGGTCACTTCTGAGATTTGTTTTGGGATGCTATTATGGTGGTTCCCTTCTTGTGTCTAGATCTGGTTTGTGGAATATATTGACCAATTGACCATCTTTTTTGGGTCCTTGGCTTCAATCGTTGGATAAGGTATGCCCCATTAAGGGTTAGTTCATGACTGATGCGTAACTCGGATTGTTATTCCATTGAACTATCCTCTAGTTGATCAATATAAGGAATATTTTTTCTTGAGCTCTAGATATTGAGTCTACACCATTTCCTTTCATGGTTTTTCTAATCCTCTTATAGTAGAAAAGTGCACATGGAATGTTGAAAGAGGCCTTAGTTTCTTAAGATACTTGATTCTTCGAAGGTGGTAGTGGTCAAGGGTTGTTATTGTGGATGAATATAAGGATGGTGTCTATGAGGTCCTCTCGGCACTTTGTTGTCTCTTCAAAGAAGGAGTTATCAATAAACTACTAGTGAGGGAAATCCGGTCACGATAGTATATTGTGGCCAATTTCATGAATATTGTGTTGTTTGGGGATGTTGTATAAGGTTCATCTTCATGCATTATTTATATCAGTCCCAATGGTCATGTTCGGTGATGCCTTGTGATGTCATGTTATCGATTGACCATAATGGTGAAAGTCGTAAAATCCCAAAAGTGTCACTGTTATATTGGGATAATTCCTCCATTGAAAAAACATCAAAATCATACATTTTATAGGAATGTGAGTATAGGTGTTCTTTACATCAATTGATTCTCACCAGAAGAAACGATGTGTGATGCATGTGCATCTTCTAAGCCCTGGTTTCAGTGAAATATCGGGTTAGGGTAAAGTAAGTTTGGAATGTGTTATATCATGGAAGTATTATTGAGGATTATAGTGTAGTGTAATTGAAAGAATAATTCTAGTTCAGGTGGTTTCCAAAGACTAACTTCGAGGCAGAAGATGCTTCAAAAATTTTAGCTCCAGTCGTAGGTCTCAGAGAGAATAAGGCTTTTAGTCAGTGGAAATCCCAGGGTTTTTTAAACCCGTGTATAATGTTCTATCCTCATTATGAAAGATAGGATGAGTTTAAACCTCTGGTTTCATCGTCATTCTTTTGTTGTTCTCGTTCGGTGGAAATAGGATGAGGGCCTTGTACCTATGTCATAACCTAATGTCTTTCCCTCCCCCTTTGCTTTCCATTGACTCATTGGAGAATATTTGGAAATTTGGCTATAGTGGATGAGCATGCAGTTTTTACATGATTAGTAGTGAACATGTTCTAGTAAGCCATGTGGAAATAATGATCTTCACAGTTAGTGCATGGTTTCCCAAACCGTAAGGACTAATCATGCACTCTTCCCAAATCTTTAAATTATATTGGGTCTTTCTGTGTCGGCCCATACTGGTCGGTTATATTGGTTGGTTCTTATGGTGGGAAGAGCAACTATGATTATCAAGTATGTTCCTTTAGAAATTTTTAAAGTATGTATACCCTTTTTACTAGGGAGACTGTTCAAGCCTCCCCTTTTAGTGTAATGATTCTGTCTTGGAAAAATATAGGTTGTCTCTTATGGTGGGGAGCGTATTTGTGTCTCCCCATACCAATAACTAAATTTATCCATGGTCTTGGCTTGGTAGTAGGTAGTCTCATTCAGAACATTCTAGCTTCCAACATATTCCTCGAGTAAATCTTGGGATTGGAGAGCGCCCAATGATTTAGATAATGTAAGGTAAATGTAACCTTGTTTGAAGATGTTGTTCATTTGGGTGAATTTCTTGAGTCTTGTTCGTATAGTGTTTGAGGTGTTTTATTTTGGGATAAAGTATTAATATGATTTATATTTTCATGAAAATTGTGTATGTTTTTTTGTGTGAGGGTAATCCAACTTTCATTGATCACTGAAGGTCTTTTGGACTTTGGGGGCGAAGCATGGCAAAAAAGTACATCTTGGTTTATCGGTTGGGTTAGGTTTTTGTATTTGGCATTTTTGTGGCTTTCAGGGGATGGAAAGTTCTCATGGGAGGGTAAATTGTAACATACATGACTTATTTTAGAGGAAAAGTTCATTTATTTTCCAATCATGCCTTGTTTTGGGGGTTTCCCAAGCTTTTATGGTGGAATGGGTGAGTTTTCCTGAATTGCGCAATATCATGAGCAAAATTCCAGATTTAATAATCAATTTTGATTCCATTTTAAATCCATCACTTTTTAACAATTTTCATCCATTTCAATAAATACATGTCATAACCTGAATTATGAACACCAAAAAAATAATTTGGACCATTTAAAAATCTATAATCATGGTGGATTTGAGTTTATATTTAAGGGATTGGGCCTCCCTGAAAGCCCATTTCTTACACTAAAAATATTTTTTAATCATTTTAATACCTCGTTCAATTTTTATGTGTCTTCGGTAATTCCAACTCTAATGAGAGCCCACTTACCTATGGCACGCCCCCATCCTCTCCTCCACCAATTTGGAGCTCTATATAATTGCTAAATGGGGTGAAACTTTTCTGGAATTCACAAATCACCCATATTTGAGAAGGTAAATTGATCCTTTCATAGCTCATTCTATTTTTACTCTTTTTCCACCATTCCAGTTCCTACATGATATCCTCATCCATGTACGAACCTCCCATATATTTTTACCTGTTTTAAAATTCATATATTAGTGGATTTTGGGTTGTTTCCTTCAAGGTTGTTCTGGGTAAGTGTTTCTCTCTTCAATTCCTTCCTTCTCCTTAGGGTTTCCTTTCGATTTCATTATGTTATTAAATGTCCAGAAGTTAGGGTTCTAACCTAGGTTTTGATTTGATGTCATCATGGTAAAATATTGTGGTCTACAGATGGATTTATCTTCTTTCTTATGCAGTAGTGGTGCAATTGATGTTTCAGACCATGTTTTGAGGGATTCGACACTTTCGGTAGGTGGTTGCATGTGTAAAAAATTATTGATGAGTTAGCTTGTATATATTCTCATTTTCCATAATCCTCATATGTTGGTTATGGTGCGAAAACTATATATGATTCATTGGTAATGTTTTTAATATTATTGTTTCATTTTAACTTAAAATTTGTTTTTTTCATGTGTTACTTAGGGGGTATTATTTGGGAGTATTTTATAACATATGAATTTTTTTACTAAATCTTATTTGGCCTAACAATTCTGGTTTTTAATGTATTATTGTCACGTGGGACTAAAAATAGGGTCTTTGAATATTTTTTATGTGTAAAAATTGTTATACTTCTTGAGGGTATTTTATGAAAATGTGTGTTTTCATTTGGATCTTTTGTGGTATTATTCATGGTGATTTTATAAAACATCAAATTGGTTTTATAAATGTCTCTAGGGCTGGAAAATCTGTTTTGGATAATAATTGGTGTTGTTTTTAGTCTTAAATGGGAGTTTCGAAATGGGTTTTGTGTGCAAGACATATTTACACCACTTGGGTTCTTTTTATGAAAATTGTAAATGTTTTAGTTGGTTAAACAAAGTGGGAAAAGGGTGAATATATACTGTTTGGTGTGTGTATTCACCTATTATGTGTATTTGAAAGGTGAAGAGATGTTTTATGATTTAAAACATGTTTGGAATGTCTTGTAAATATCTGAAATGTTTTATTAAATTGTGATGTTGGAATGAAACGTTTTTGTGAGCCGTTTCATGTAAGTTTGATGATAAAATGAAATTGAATGTAAAAAGGATATTATGTAACAAGTGAGTGTGATGTTTTGTGAGTTTTAATATATTGTAATGGTTTTATAAAATTGATTAGTGGATTTTTTTAAGTGTTAAAGAAATTTGATAAGTGTTATGGGCTATTTTAATGTGATTCGGATTTCAAAATCAATTTGAATGAAATGTGGACTTTTGTGACTTTTGGGGTATACATGTGGGTTGTTTGGTGAATTTCGGATATGGAAATGAAATTATCATGTGAAAAGTATATTTCTGGACTTGTCTAACTTGTTTGAGCACAAAGGGAAAACCCGGGAAAACCCGGGAATCTAGGTGGGTGGACGTGTACTAATATGCTAGTGAATCCGTGGGGTTTGGCCTCAGTTTCACTTAGCAAGATTACCGCTTACAACTCTAACAAAACTATGATGTTGATGATTGGGGACAACTAGGTTATGGGTATTTTCAATACTAGTGTCTTGTGCATGAGAACATATATTTTTTATGGTTACTCTCACCATGATATGATGTACCGGGGACCAACAGCTAGCTAGTGCCTGGGGGTTATTTCCTACTACTTTCTCTCATTAGATATTTTATAATTACCATCGAAATAAGGTATATTTGGATAGAAAGTTTAGTATAATTTGGAATTTATTTTAAGTGTGTTGATTCTTTAATTTATCCCACTTCAAAACTTATTTTTTTAGTTTCATCTTTTAGAAATTGTAACTAGAAATTACATATTTTAGAAAACTTTCATGCTTTTCATCTTTGAATGTTTATCACATGGAATATCTTAGTGGTGGTATCTTACTGGTCATTAGCTGACACCCTACTATAACCCTTTGTTGTATGTAGACTTGGTTTTTTTATCGTAGTTTGGGTATAGTTTTTAGTGCCATTGGTTTGGGTTTCTAGCAGGTCCTTGGTGGTGAATTCTTGTGGGGAAGGCTTGAGGGTGGTGCCTCTTGCCATGTGAAGGTTATTGGGTTGAAAATATTTGGGTTTGTACCTTTGTAATGGTCTATAAACACAGTTTAAACTTATGTAATTCAGTTCTGAAATTTGGTAAAATAAGTTTTTTGTTGAAAAATCCTGAATTTTTTATTGAGTTTTTTTGTTGCTTAATGTTTATAAACTCAGGTAAATCGGTCCCAATTCTCATTATATGATACCTGGACACTTGTGCCAGTCTGTGGGGATCGGTAATGCCCTTCGGGCCTTGTCATGGGCTGGTTTTGGTGTTGAGTTCGGTGGCGACCAGATTTGGTTCATGACAACCATCCCAGGGAATCCTTCTGGCATAAACGAAAATGAGTTATACGAATAAAACATATCATCATCTCTCAAAATCTTTTATTTTATTTGATTTCACCACCCACTCCACACTATTTCTTCCATGTTTGTATAAAAAATAGTATCCTAAATATAATAGTATGTTTTTAACCAAATTTTTTGATCTACACTTACACACAACCACCACTTAATGGGAAACGAATATAATATTTCTGTGTACGGGGAACAACTAATTCACAAAATGATGATTGTTCATTTTCTCTTTTCCAAAAATCATGGTGGATGTTGTGAGGGAAAATATTTTTATATATTTCATATATAATAATGATAATTTCCGTAATATTATTTATTCCTTTTAATTAAATATCATTTTACATTCCATTTGCTGTAAATATGATGATTTGTTTTGCAGAAGTGTGGACAACTGCCCCCTCAATGGGATGTGATTCATTCACACACTAAATGTAATGTATTTTGGATGGTTTTAAGGTTAAAATAAGAAATATATATAGCATTTTATTTATATTTTACTGGTATTTTATAAATATATACATATTTTTCATATTTTTTATTTCATTTGATACAATAATAAAAATGGAAACAACGTCCATGCATATGTATGGATTACCGTCTCCATGAATGATGTTTACTATTGAAGATTTATATATAATATATATTTTTATCATACAAATATAATTAATATACATGATATGTATATCATATAATACATTTGGGTATCATTATTTACATTTAATTACCGAATATATAACAAATTAAGATACATGGAAAGAACAAAGTGGATATTACCCGAAGTGAATCCTTGACATAGTATTGGTAAAGAGAGGGTAATATAAGGTCCTAATAAAACCATATATGGTATTAGGTATATTAATTATGGTCTCTAAAATATTTATAATAAATTTATATTAATTATTATGTTTTTTTAATGACTACGACGTGAGTCAAGATACAAGGAATGGGCATTTTATCTCACTTCTATTTCTAAGAGATACATGCTTTAATCACCACTCACTTATTTTTTGTGTTGTATGTACTTACCATGAATGTATTAAATGTGTCTTTCAGTTGAATATATAGTTATTCACATATCCATTTAAATATATTTCTTTCATGGGGTTCTGGTTTCAAAAGTTACCAAATCGGTAAAACAGTTTTCTCTCAATTTTCTTACTTTGAGGCACATGTTTTGTTATACATATACATATTTCTTGAGGTGTATATACTTAAAATTTACAAGTTATATCATGAAAATACTTATTTTAGAGTTATTATAAGAATAATGTTATTTTCTTTTCTTATATGTATAGTATTATCCCAATTAACCATGTGATAATATTTTACTGAAATAATCTCTTAGGTTTACAATATTGATTGTGGTTCTGATTCAATTAATGAAATATCATGATGCATATCGAAAAATATCATGCATTTTATTATATTATGGTTATTCAGGATTTACTAATATCTTATTACCATGTTTACACTCATTATTATTAATGAAAATGTTTTTATGTAAAATATGAATATCCCTCTCCTCGATTAGAAATCTATTTTATACAAAAAAATCCTAAATATTTTCAAAATATAATAGAAAACCCTTTTCAATAAAAAATGATTTAATGAACGTTTTATAGTTATAAATTATTCCATTATATTTTTTCAAAAATCATTTTAAATAAAAAATTTTCAGAAGGTTTTATGTTATACAAACTATTTTTCAATGAAAAAAAGATATTTTCCTAAAGAAATGTATTACAAGATCTTTCAAAATTATTTCCCTTATATGGAAACATACATATGTGTTACTCATTATTTTATGGTGACATTATTCATTGTTTCCATTCATATTCATTCGATAAATGAATTGTGTTTTGATGGAAATATGTTGATGAATCTCATTTCGCTTTTATGGGTTATGTGATCTTGAAACCCTCTTCAATAAAAGGTTTGGATTATGATGAAATGATTATGAAAAATGTCTATTTCCAAAGGATGTGATATGATTACATGTCTATAATACACATTTAATTTCATGGGTCTTGATATAAATATTTATGATCTTATTGAACATTTATTATATATAACATTATGAGATTATTGGGACCTATATCATTATCCAATAGAATGGGAAAAGATTTTTATCTAATTAGATAGGAAAATATGGTCTTGGAAATTAACATTGACTACTAATATTGTCAACAGAGAGAACCATGACTACCAAGATGGTATGTGGAGTGAACTAATTCTACTAAGATGGCCATGGGAGTGAACCATGACTACCAAGATGGTATGGGGAGTGAAACAATACTAACATGATGGTCTTCGAAGATAGGACATGGCTTCATGTGAATTCATATTATACGCCTATGTGTTGAAAACAATTCCAAGCTTTTTTTCTATGTTATGATATCATGGATTATGTTCATTATTTCCTTATTATTCATGTCTTATGAAAAGCCATGATTTATTCCAGGATTCACCCATATGGTCTTTCATATATAGGGTATGATAATATATTTTCATAAACATAATTTAATACCCTTATTCTCATGATTATACTTACATATATCAATTTTTTTACACTTAATATAAATTTTATCTCAACCTTGTTATGTTCCATTCCTCATTTTATGATCATATGTATTAAGATTGAGGTGTATAAGGAGGTAGCTAGACAAGAGGAACCCAGTGGGAGATAATATAGAACAAATATATATATATATATTTTAGTTTCCATATCTTCATAACAATTAAACTTGTATGGTCTTTGGGAGTCTGTTTGTATTATGAATAACATTTTACACAATTTTTTTTATTTTTAATGTATGAAAAGAGAGGGTCACTGTGGTTTGTATTAATGAAATGGTTTAGTTTACCATTGGAAACTAGGATAACGGAATCATATTAGGAACTTTATGTTGCAACACCACAAGCTTCCATGGTATGTTTCCCTTATAATATTCCAGTAACATGCATTTCACGCAATATAGATTTTTAACACACCACGACCAATGAAACTAGTAGTTATGAATAGAAATACCCAATTCTTTAATTGTATAAATTTTAATTTTCAAAATGGACTTTATTTTTTGATTCAAAATATCAATATTATCTTAGGGTGAATTTTTTGTATTTTTCTGAGAACTTTCAATTTTTGATGAATAGTGAAAAAATTGCGTTTTTGTAAAAACCATATTTTTTTTAAATAATTAGTTTTTTTATTTTAATATAGTTTATGTCATAATGGAATAATAATACCTATATATTTTCAAGGTAGTTAATAAGAGTCATTTTTAATAATTTTAGATATATAAAATTTTATTGAACTTTTTACCGTCTTTTACCCACCTTCTAGGAGAATTTACAAATTTTCATAAAACATAAGTTTACCACTTTTTTGAGTTGAATTTTAGAAATCAGGGAGATTTGGTTAATATAATTTTGTTAAATGTGGTTCAATAAGATTAGTATAATTTTTGGTGAACAGTAACTTTTGACTTTTATTTACCATAGATAAAAGTAAATAGTGTAATTAAAGGTAAAAATGATATTATAATTACCCAGAAAAATGTCCTAATTCTATTGGATAAATGTAATTCGACCAAAAACAAGTTTGGGAAAAAATATGATCCCATTTGGTCCACATTGATTATATTACGACATTTATTATTATTTAATTTAAAGAAGAGTTGAATGTGTTAAATTCAATGTTTAATAACTAAACAATATTTAATTTTGGTTTACACACAATATAAATTCAACTATAAAGAATAATTAGAATGAAAAAAATATTTCCAACATAATGGTATTTTATTTATAATATTTAGATATTATATAATATAATTTATTTATGAATCAATGATGATACAGTAATTACCTTATAAATGAAGTATTAAAATAATTGATATTATAAATATATAAATAAATGGAAATTGAGAATTATGAAGAATTCCAATAATTTTCTAAGTTAATATGACATTTTAGAGTTTATTAAATAAATTATATTCTATGTGATAATTTTTTTTATAGATTTCATAAAATTCAAATACTAAATAGTGTCAAAATTGACAAAATTGAGTTTTTAAAACAAATAATATATTATTAAAATATATAATATTCATAAAAATATAAGGCTTGCACAAAAGACATATATTTGTTTATATATATTAATAATGAACCACTTGAGGTTCTCTTGTCTTATTATAGTATATTTATTAACAATATAATATAAAAATACAAAGAGACATGGTAAATTTCAAACTATTTAAGTAAGAGAGAAATCTAAATTATAATGTTAATTTGGTGACATGAACCTATATAAAACCTATTAGTTGATAGGGTTTCGACCCATAACCTCCTTTGCCTCGAAATAAATTATTTTTTTACCATTATAAACCGAAAATTATTTTATTATAAAATAATATTTCATGCTTTTCCTAAAATGACCCTCACCTCTCTTATAAAAGGGTACTTCTCCTTCTCTTAAATTCACACCACCAAAGCCATTTGGATGGGCCAAAACCTAGCCAAATATCCTCTTGAATTCTCTCAAATCAATTTAAAGGCCTTACTTTGATCATAATTCCAACATAAAGAGCCCTTTTGATCAACTCAAATGGAAACACCCAAAGAAGAGGTAATAATTTCTCCACCCTCTTTTAAGTTGTATTCTTATTCCACATCCTCTTTCTTTATTGTTTCCATTCCAAAATAATAAATCCAGTACCTTCTACACACATTGAAGTTATTATAAATATGCTACAACCATATTAATTATTCTATCCATCCTATAAATGAAAAAGGCACCATACGTGTGTACATATGACTTACCGTCTCCGCGTCGTAGAGTAGATTATTATTCAAACACTTCATAATTTGGATGGGTATAATAAAGAGTATAACTGATTTAAATGTTAAATATTAATTTTAGTGATTATTTTTATATAATATAACATTCAATTACATACTGTTTCACCATCAATATAATGATATTGTTGCTCGTACATACGTTAGATTACCGTCTCCATGAACGCGAGGAGATTCACTCCCCATCGTAAACATTCAAGAATACCTTTCATTTTATGATTAAAAATAATGTTTATGAACAGATTATAAATTTTTATATGAATCAAATACATCATATCCACAACAAACATGGCTTACGTAACAAAGCATATAATAGAAAATGAATCAGTTAACACCCAAAATGATGATATTTTCTAAAATATTATTAACTATGAAATATTATAAGATCGTATACAATATCATATTTATTTATATGATTCTTTAATAATTTAATAAAAATGTTTTATCTATTATAAAAGATGATAACATAACATCTACTAATGAAAAAGTACAATGTAATGTTTAATTCTTCAATCACTTTACTAATCTGAGGATGTTAATATGTACTTATCTACTGGGACCTCTTTATCATCCACATCTATGTTTTCTTAAAATTGTAATTCAAACATTCTTACTATTTACTAGAATATGGTTTAAATTCATTTATACCCTGATTTGACCATATATGTTTTGAAAGGAATCTTTATGTCAGTTTTTAAATACGGTAAATTATGACATTTTTGACAAAATTAAAGTAAGAATTATTTTTTTTAACTTATACGCCAGATTTAGCTATTTTTCATCATTATAACATTATCTAAGAATTCCATAAAATATTCTAAAAATATTTTCAAAGTAAATTTTTTATTTTATAATTATATAACTTTTAAATGATTTTAAAATATAAGGACATATTTCTCTAAAGAATGTTTTCATTTCATCAATGTCAACATCCTTTTATAGATTTGAATCTTGTTTGATGTTGTTTTATTAGGATACAATACTTCCATATTTTATTTAAGATTTTGTGATATGTTTGACTATGGATGTGTTATTTTTACGGCATTCATTTTTTATGGATATTGTATTGACATTTTTTTTGAATGTTTTAATACGAATGTTTATGTTATGTTTAAACATTTCCATACGAGTAATGCATTGAACTCATAATGTGATGGGTGGAGCCTGATATAACTCCTCGATGCATCGGTAGGTCGAAGGAGACTAACAAGTGTCTAGGAAGAAGGCCTTGAAAAAATATTATATGTAGTCTAGACAGAAGGCTTTGACTATGTGGTTATGAAGTCTGGAATTATGCATTCTGTCATTATGAAATTTACTATTGATATTGCATTTGATTATTTGACTAAAAGAATATCCATGTCAATAAGTAAATGGAATTATATGATTTATATTGGCCATATTATGTATAATACTATGTTTAAAATGATTATGTTTTAGTCTTATACATTTCCATAATTGTTTATTCTTATTTAATAAAGCCTCTGCTATATTTTTATCCTTAATAATCATATGATATCACCTTTTTCTATGTTTCATTATTAGCAGGATGTGAGGAAATATTTTATGCTTGACCTATAGGGATAGACTAAGGATATAAATGCGGTCAATGGGGACAAAATTTTGTTGATATTTTTATTTCATGATGTAATGTAAAACTTATGAATGTTTCTAGTACTTCTAAGTCTACTAAACTGATCGGTATTTCAGGATTTGATCATTGTGATAATACCAATGTTATGAAATAATGCTCCAACTCGGGGTAACAGGGGTTAGGGTGTTACAGTTGGTGTTAGAGGAAGTTCAGTAATAACCTTGGAAGCTAGATTTAGAAAAACTCTGATTATATAAAAATACAATAAGATAGACTTTGAGGATTAGTATAGAAGAAATTCATAGAATTTGCGTAATGTAGAGATTTTGTGAGATTTCCATGCGATACATCCCTGTTTTAATACGATCAGGTAGAGGTGGCTATTACACAGATGTACCTAGGGGTAAAACACGAAAACACAACATTGAGCTAGACTCAATCGTGAACTGGTGCATGATAATAGGACATGTTGAACTCTTGGATATGACACTCCCAGGGGAAATTCATAAGATAATTAACATTTTTTATACAAACCATTATGACCAATTAGTGATTATATACCTCTTAAAAGTAAACATTTTTATAAATTTGGATTATATCCATAAACTGTTCAATTTATGTTAGGTGTTTTAAATGTTTGGAATTATGTATTGTGATTGATAAACTAATATATTTTATGCCATTATTTAGGAATGGCACCTAGTGGAAGGACTGGAAACTGTATCAACACATTTAATACATGTAAGTATTTCCCTTCTACTCAAGATAATTATACTGGAGCTGGGGATGCAACTGGTGCTTATCAACTAATCACCATACTGGGACAACTCACTCATGTTATGAATAATAACCATACCCGTATAGAGCACCCTGATCTAAAACCTGGAGAGTTAATGTTAGACCGCTTCATGAGGAAGCAACCACCAACATTCAATGGTAGAACAAATCTTTTAGTAGCTAAGAAATGTATAAGTTACTTAGAGAAAATATTCCATTCTTTGGGGAGTAGCGAAAGTGAAAAAGTTGTCATGGAAGTTTATCGCCTCATGGGAGATACAGATAAATTGTGGTCATTAATCCAAAACAAAAAGGTATATGAAAAACTATCAAACCTGTAATTGAGGGAGTTTAAAAATATTTTTTTAGAAAAATACTTTCCTCATGACCATCAATTTGATTTGGAAAAAAAATTGAGTCTAGGGAAAAAGGAGGATGATAATGTCACAAAGCATGAGGCTAACATTACAAGATTATCAAGGCATGTAAATGATTATATACATAGCACGAGGAGTAATATTGATTGATTATTTGATGGGTTAAAGCCATTTCTCCATCTACCATTAGTCTCAGAATATTTCTCATTGTACAATGATATTGTCTCATGCACTATCAAGACAAGAAAATGAATTCACTATGTCTTATGACTTTAAAGCGAATCAAGAGAAGAAGAGATATGTTGAATACTTTGGAAATAGAAATATGGGGAATAAGAGAAAAGTTTAATATCTATCCTGTGGTAAATGTGGGAAGAAAAATTCATGTACTTTCTTAAAGTGAGTGGGAGTCTGTTAAAAGTGTGGTGAAAAAGGCCACCAAGCTCGTCAATGCAAGCGGAAGAAACAGTTTGTTAATGTTGAATTATACAATTGTAGAGAAAAGGGGAATTATGAAAATCAATGTTCAATGTGACAAGAAAACATACCTAAGAAAAGGTCAAGGGAGCAAGGCCAAGCTTATGTGATCACTACTGCTGAGGTTAAAGCTCCGAAAGATGTGGTGGAAGGTAATTTAATGGTTTTCTTATGTTTATACAATTCTTTATTTGATTCTGGATCATCAAATTGATTCATATCTTAATTATTTTCTAAGAAAACTAGATACTTTCAATTTTACATAACAAGGGAGTTGTCAGACCAAACTCTAAAGGTAAGTATCATCACAACAAGTTTTTGTGAATCAGTTCCCATTAGGGCATATAAATGTTATTTATATGTTGATCTCATCAACACACCAGTGATTGAGATTGATATAATCTTTTCAATTCATTCTCTTTCATACCATGATGCAAAAATTTATTCTAAGAATAAGGAAGTTACAATTTTCGATGATGATAATAAGTACCTTATCTTTAGAATAGAAATGTCACGACCTCATTCTTATCTAGATCCACCCCTAGTAGCACTACTAAATTATACTATCGGGGAAGAATAGAATCAAATAACTATGGGTGAGGATAATAATACTCAAATAGAGAATGTACCTATTGTGCAAGAATATATTGGTGTGTTTTAGGAGGATTTACCTGGAAGTCCTCCAGAATGAGAAATTGAGTTTTCCTTTGATTAAATTCAAGGTTAAAGGCCCATATCAGAATCCCCTTATATAATTGACACTGTGCAATTAGTGGAACTAATGAAACAACTATAGGAAATGAGTAATAAGGGATTTATTTTTCCTAGTGTTTCCCTATGGGGAGCCCCACTCCTTTTTGTTAAAAAAAAGATGGATCTATGAGTTTGTGCATTGATTACAGGGAATGGATGATATGAAAATAAAGAACAAGAATATACTACCTTGCATTGGAAATTTATTTGACCAACTTCATAGTGATCAATATTTATCAAAGATTGACCTTTTATCTAGATCTCATCAGTTGTGTGTGAAGAAGGAATTCATTCTAAAAACTACATTTAGAACCAGGTACAGGCATTATGAGTTTACAGTTGTGCCTTTTGGATTGACTAATGCATCCCCTATCTTCATGGATATAATGAACAAAGATTTCAAGGAATATCATTATGACATTATAGTGGGATTTATTGATGATATCTTGGTATACTAAAAAAACCATGAGGATCCTTAAAATCACATGCACACTATTATAAAAATGCTCAGAAGATATGTATTATATTTGATGTTTAGAAAGTGTGAATTATGGATTTAATAGATTTCTATTCCTGGACATATTGTCTCTATGGATGGAATCACTATTGATCCTTCAAATTCCATGGAAATCTCAGAATATCCAGCACCGATGAGTATAACTAAGGTATATAGTTTTATTGTTTTACCAAGTTATTATCGACGTTTGGTCAAAATTTTTGCCTATTTGTGTAACACATTAACCATGCTCTCACGTAAAGGGGTTAAAATTTTTTAATAACAGAGTTTAAACAATATTTTAAAGAACTAAAGAGAAAATTTGTAAATTATTCTATCTTGAATCTACCATCAGAGAATGATGGGTATGTTATTTATAGTGATTCTTCAAAGAAAGGACTTGGATGTGTCCTTTTTCAGAATGATAGAGTTATTGCCTATGCATCATGGCAGCTAAAAATCATGAGAAAAACTATCATTCTCATGATCTTGAGTTAGAAGCTATAATTGTTGCTCTGAAAATATGGGGACATTATCTCTATGGTGAAAAATGTGAGATTTATACTAATCACAAGAGTTTGGAGTATATTTTTTCACGTAAAGAACTCATAATGTGGAAAAGGCGATGGCTTGAACTACTCAAGGATTATGATTTCACTATACAATACCACCTGTGGAAGGAAAATAACATCGAAAATGTTTTGAGTAGAAATGATCATGGAGTTTTGAACAAGATGATAGTGGAAAGGGATCCAATTATCAGGGATATTATAAGGATGGTTATGGGAATAACCATGGAAGGTGGAACATCAATACATTTTCAAATGGTTTCCATAACATATTTACTAGAAAGGACCATGAGTTCTCATACTGATGATGAAGTGTTTCAAAAGAAGATTAAATCTCTGATTGATGGGATATTGAGTTACATAATATATGAAGATGAAAGTTTTATATTTGGGAAGAGATTTTGTATTCCTAACATACCTGATCATCAAAGGAAATTTTTGGACAATACCCATAGATCTAATTTCACTATATATCCTGGGATAACCAATATATAAAGATATTTGATGGAGAATTTTTGGTGGTACAACAGAAAGAGGGAGATTTTTCATTTTGAGTTAAGATGAATGATTTTTCAAAAAGTGAAAGTAGGAAGGAAACAACCTGGAGGGGTCATGGAACCACTTACCATACCTGATAGGAAATGGGATAATATTATGATGGACTATGTCATGGGGCATCCATAGACTCCTAGAGGGAATGATGCAAAATGGGACATTGTTGATTCTCTCACCAAGCCAACACATTTTCTTGCTATAAGAGAAGATTTACCACTTGAACATCTGGAAATACTATTTATTAATGATGTTTTAAGACTCCATGGTGTACCCCTATTGATTTTTTTTATCATTATCCCCATTTTACATCATGATTCAGGAAAATTCATTAGAAGGACCAGGATACTGATCTTCGTTTGAGCACTACCTTCCACCCTCAAACCGATGGATAGTCAGAATAGGCTATTCAATCCTTAGAAGACATGTTTATATCATTCTCGCTTGACTTTCAAGGTATGTGGATCAATATTTACCTCTGTTAGAATTTTTTATAACAATAGATTCCATTATTTTATTTTGATGGAAACATATAAAGCATAATATGGAAATAGATGTATCACACGAACATGTTGGGTTGATGTTGGTGAAATAAAACTCATAGTCCTAGAACTTATTGAGGAATCCATGGAAAAAGTGATGATTATCCACACCCACATCAATACATCCCAAAGTAGGGAAAAGAGATATGCCGAAAACCAAAAAAACAATTTGGAATTTTATGTAGGAGACCATTTTTTCTTAAAGGTTTCTCCATGGAAGGGTGTTATAGGATTCAATAAGAAATTTAAATTGAGTTCCTGGTACATCAGAGCTTTCAAAATTCTGCAACAAATTGGAGTTGTAGCTTATCATTTTGGAAATTCCTCCTTGTCTCAGGAAAGTTTATGATGTGTTCCATGTATCACTATTGAGAAAATACATGCCTGACCCAATTCATGAACTCTCCTATAAAAAAATTGATCCATAACCTAATCTGTCTTATTGTGAAGAGTTTATCAAAATTCTTGATACAAGAGAACATGTGTTGTGAAACTTGATGAATCTTCTGGTAAATGTTCTATTAAAACCATATGATGGAAGAAGCAACATGGGATCCCATGGAACTTATGATGAATAACCACCCAAATATTTTTATGAATTAATATTCTAGAAATTTTATGGATGAAATTATTTTAAGGAGGGGAGAATGTAACACACCAATCTTCCACAGTACGTTTCCCATTGAATAATGTAGTAGCTTGCGTTGTACACAACTAGGAGTTTTAACACACCATGACCAATGAAAGTAGTAGTTATGAATAGTAAATCCCACTTTTTTAAATTTTATAAATTTTAATTTTCAAAATGGGCATCATTTTGGGGTTTGGAATATTATAATTTGCTTAGAGTGAATGTTTGGTATTTTTTGAGAACATTCAAATGTAGATTAATAGTGAAAAATATTGTGTTACTATTTAAAATTAGCTTTTTTTTTAAATAATTAGTTTTTTTATATTAATTTATTTTAAGTAAAGATAGATACATAATAACTATATATTTTCAATACTATTCATTTGATTCATTTTATAATAAGTTTTGATACATAAAATTTTATGGAATTGTTACGGTCTTTTACCCAACTTTTAAGAGCATTTAAAAATTTACATAAAACATAATTTTACCGCTTCTATGAGTTGAATTTCAAAAATATGAGAGTCATAGATAATATCAGTAAGTAAAATGTGGTTTAATAAGAAAAAAATAATTTTTGGTGAACAGTAACTTCTAACTTTTCTTTACCATAGTGAAAAGTAAAAAGGGTAATTAAAGGTAAAAATGGTATTATAATTATCAAACACATGTCCTAATTCTATTGGATAAGTATAATTAATCCAAAAATAGCATTAGGAATCAAAAATTATACCCTTTAGTCAACTTGGATTAGATTGGGAACTTTATTAATATTTTATTTAAAGAAGAGTTAAAAGAGTTAATTTCAATGTTTAATAACTGAACCATTTTATATATTGGTTTCCAGCAAATATAAATTCAACTATAAATATTAATTATAAAGATAAAAATATTTCTTATATAATGGTAATTTATTTAAAAAAATTAGACATTAAATAATTTAATTTATTTATGACACAATGATGATGCAGTAATTACCTTATTAATGAAATATTAAAATAATTGATTTTATAAATATACAATAAATGTAAATTAAAACATATTATGAATTAACCTAATTTAATAAGATAATATGACATGTTAGGGTTGATTAAATAAGTTTTATTCTATGTGATAAAGATTCTATTTATATCCAAAAAAATTAAATAATAAATAGTGTCAAAATTGGCATAATTTTGCTTTTAAAACAAATACTATATTATTACTTGATATAATATTTTTTAAAATAAAAGGTTCAGCAAATGGACATAGATATGGTTGGATATATTAATAATTAACCACCTGGGGTTTTCTTGGCTTGTTATAGTACGTTTATTAACCATATATTATAAAAATACAAGGAGACATGGTAAATGTAAAACTATATAACTAAGTTTTCAAAATAAAAGATAATTTTAATTTGGTAACCTACAACTATATAAAACCTATTGGTTGAAATATTTTAGACCCATCCACACCATTTCCTAGAAATAAATCATTTTGGAACCATTAGAAACCAAAAATTATTTTATTATAAAATAATATTATTAGATTTTCCTAAAATGACCCTCACATCTCTTATAAAAGGGTAAATCCCCTTCTCTTATATTCACACCTCCAATGCCATTTGAATCGGCCAAACCCTACCCAAATATCATCTCTATAATGACCCATAGTTTACATACATGGTTAATACTTCAAAATTGAAGCATACTTATTACAACATATAACAAAACCATGAAAGGGCCGTATAGGTATAGTATCTTTAGAAACAGGAAAACATAAAAAAATGGTTCATAAAGCATCTACACTATCTCTCATTTATTTCATCATATCTATAGTCCCTTTTTTTCATATCCTACTTAATAAGATTCTTCCTGACCTGGGGAAAGGAAACATTCAAAAGGGTGAGCTAAAATGCTCATTAAGGGTAAACAAAAGAAATATCAATCACTTCATATTCATAAGAACATAACATTTTGGAAATCTTACCCTACAAAAGAGATCATAATTTCATAACATGGGACAAATCATGGTAGTGAAATGTAATCCCAATAATCATAACTTAAAACATGAAACTTTGTGGAATACACACATAATCATTGAGAATCATTTCTTATTAGTCAAGACTCATTACCAATACTATCTTAGTGGACATGTCAAGCTAGTGTTGTGTGTAGTGAATGATTCCTTTGATGATTTATATAACATAAAAACAAAATGTTTCTCATAAAAGAATGAATATCTATGAGCCTCATCCAGAAGCTCCTTCTTTAATTCTGGGATGGGAGGAACAGAAGCCCAATTCCTAAACTTTATTATCCCATCACAATCCAGGTTGAATTCGGGTACATTTCTCACCTTATTTTGTAACTCTACATCTTCTTTCTGTGCCTCTTTAATCATCACATGTATAGATGGTTGAACATTCATTTGAGAAAGATACAATTTTTTCCCTTCCATTATAATTCCAAGATACATCCTTTGTAAATCCATAAATATTGTTTCTTTTGTGATCATCATCATGGATAAGCTATCAAGGTCTTGTCGACTTAATGCATCTCCCACTTTGTTTTCTTTCATAGTGTGGTAATTAATTGAGCAGTCGCAATCCTTAATCAGCACCAACCATCTTCTTTGGCGCATATTCCGCTCCTTTTGTGTGAAAATATACTTTAAACTTTTATGATCAGTATAAATATCACATCTTTCACCATAAAGGTAATTCCTCCAAATATTTAATTCAAATATTACCGCAGCTAATTCCAAATCATGTGTTGGGTAATTTTGCTCATGGATTTTCAACTGTCGTGAGGCATAAGCTATCACAATATCATTTGGAATGGGAACACATCCCAGTCCTTTCTTGGATGCATCACTATAGATCATAAACCTTTCTCCACTTCAAGGTAGTGTGATCACAGGTGCACTGGCTAACCTTATTTTTAGCTCTTTGAAATTTTCTTCACATTCCTCCATCCAAAAAAAACATAACTCCTTTTTGAGTCATCTTGGTGAGTGGGTTATATATCCTTGAAAAATCTTTCACAAAACATCGGTAATATCCAGCCAAAACAAGAAAACATTGGATCTCGGTTACTGTTGTTGGTCTCGACCATCGTTTGATAACCTCTGTTTTTGCTAGATCCACAGATATCCCCTCTTTTGAAATTATGTGACCCAAAAATACAATTTTTTTCAGCCAAAATTCACACTTGGTAAATTTGGCATAATGCTTCTCCTTTCTTAGGGTATTTAATACAATTCTCAAGTAATCTTTATGTTCTTCCTTGCTCTTTGAATAGATAAGAATATCATCTATAAAGACTACCACAAAATGATCAAGATAGTCTCTAAATACTCTATTCATCAGATACATGAAGATAGCAGGGGCATTAGTAAGACCAAATGGCATCACTATAAATTCATAGTGTCCATACCTTGTATGGAAAGTCGTCTTTGGTATATCCTCCCTTTTGACCCTTAATTGATGATACCCTGAACAAAGATCAATCTTAGAAAAGTATTGAGCTCCGTGTAGTTGGTCAAATTGTTCATCAATGCGTGGGAGATGATATTTGTTCTTGATAGTGATCTTGTTAAGTTCTCGATAATCAATGCAGAGTCTCATTGATCCATCTTTCTTCTTAACAAACAGAACAGGTTCTTCCCAAGGTGATGTACTAGGGCATATGAATCATTTATAAAGATTCTCTTGGAGTTTCTTCATTCATTCCTGCAACTCAATTGGGACCATTCTATAAGGTGTCTTTGAAATAGGAAAAGCACCTGGTATGAGTTCTATTGAAAACTCAACATCACAATTTGGTGGAAGACCTGGAAATTCCTTCGGAAAGACATCATCAAACTCCCGTACAATGGGCATATTCTTAAACATAAGTTCCTCACCAACCATTTGAGACAAATAACCTTCATTTAGTGGAATCAAGACCCATAAGATGGAAGAAATTTCCACTAGAAGGTTATGTTCATCCTTGCATCGATAGAAGATCATAGATTGTTCTGGAATATGAAATGTGACTTCCCTTCTTTGGAAATTGATATGAGCTCCATATAAAGAAATCCAATCTATGCCATGAATCACATCAAATTCCACTATAGGAAGGATCACAAGATTTGCAGGAAGCACTTTCCCACAAACTTTAATCAGAGAAGAATTGTAAACTTTTGATGCAACTTTTGTCCCATTAGAAGTTGTCACAGCTAACTCAACATCTAATTTTTGAGGTAATACGGTGATACCCTTAGAAAATTTTTCAGAAATAAAAGAGTGGGTCGTTCTAGAATCAAATAAAGCATTTTCTACTTTAGAGTGGATGGTAAGTGTACCTCTCACCACTTTGTTGTCATACTCCACATCACCGATAGTAATTCCATGTGACATTCCTTTGTCTTTGGCCTTCAAATTTTGTTGATGTAGATCATCATCATCCACCCTTGGATTTGGGCATTGATTGGCATAATTAAAGAAGGAGCTGATGGATGAGGATCCTAGTTATTCATTATTTTATGAGAAATATTTTGTTTTTATGTTATATAAATCATCAAAGGAATCTTTCACTACACACAACACTGGCTTGGCATGCTTTACAAAGGATGTATTTTGATTTTATGTTATATAAATCATCCAGCAGCTCCTTCTTTAATTAAGGGATGGGAGGAACACAAACCCGATTCCTAAACTTTATTATCCCATCACAATCAACGTTGAATTCGGGTACATTTCTCACCTTCTTTTGTAACTCTACATCTTCTTTCTGTGCCTCTTTAATCATCACATGTATAGATGGTTGAACATTCATTTGAGAAAGATACAATTTTTCCCCTTCCATTATAATTCCAAGATACATCTTTTGTAAATCCATAAATATTGGTTCTTTTGTGATCCTCATCATGGATAATCTAGCAAGGTCTTGTCGACTTAATGCATCTCCCACTTTGTTTTCTTTCCCAGGGTGGTAATGAATTGAGTAGTCACAATCCTTAATCAGCACCAACCATCTTCTTTGATGCATATTCCGCTCCTTTTGTGTGAAAATATACTTTAAACTTTTATGATCAGTATAAATATCACCTCTTTCACCATAAAGGTAATTTCTCCAAATATTTAATTCAAATATTACCGCAGCTAATTCCAAATCATATGTTGGGTAATTTTGCTCATGGATTTTCAACTGTCGTGAGGCATAAGCTATCACCATATCATTTTGAATGGGAACACATCCCAGTCCTTTCTTGGATGCATCACTATAGATCATAAACCTTTCTCCACTGTAAGGTAGTGTGATCACAGGTGCACTGGCTAACCTTCTTTTTAGCTCTTTGAAATTTTCTTTACATTCCTCCATCCAAAAAAACTTAACTCCTTTTTGAGTCAACTTGTTGAGTGGGTTATATATCCTTTAAAAATCTTTCACAAAACGTCGGTAATATCCATCCAAACCAAGAAAACTTTGGATCTCGGTTACTGTTGTTGGTCTTGAGCATCTTTTGATAACCTCTGTTTTTGCTAGATCCACAGATATCCCCTCTTTTGAAATTATGTGACCCAAAAATACAACTTTTTGAAGCCAAATTCACACTTGGTAAATTTGGCATAATTCTTCTCCTTTCTTAGGGTCTTTCATACAATTCTCAAGTAATCTTTATGTTCTTCCTTGATCTTTGAATAAAAAAGAATATCATCTATAAAGACTACCACAAACTGATCAAGATAGTCTCTAAACACTCTATTCATCAGATACATGAAGATAGAAGGGGCATTAGTAAGACCAAATGGCATCACTATAAATTCATAGTGTCCATACCTTGTACGGAAAGCCGTCTTTGGTATATCCTCCCTTTTGACCCTTAATTGATGATACCCTGAACAAAGATAAATCTTGGAAAAGTATTGAGCTCCGTGTAGTTGGTAAAATTGTTCATCAATGCGTGGGAGAGGATATTTGTTCTTGATAGTGATCTTGTTATGTTCTAGATAATCAATGTAGAGTCTCATTGATCCATCTTTCTTCTTAACAAACAGAAAAGGTTCTCCCCAAGGTGACGCACTAGGGCGTATGAATCCTTTATCAATATTCTCTTGGAGTTTCTTCATTAATTCCTGCAACTCAATTAGGACCATTCTATATGGTGTCTTTAAAATAGGAAAGGCACCTGGTACGAGTTCTATTGAAAACTCAACTTCACATTTTGTTGGATGACCTAGCAATTCCTTCGAAAAGACATCATCAAACTCCCGTACAATGGGCATATTCTTAAACGTAAATTCCAAGCCAACCGTTTGAGACAAATAACCTTCATTTAGTGGAATCAAGACCCATAAGATGGAAGAAATTTCCACTAGAAGGTTATTTTCATCCTTGCATCGATAGAAGATCATAGATTGTTCTGGAATATGAAATGTGACTTCCCTTCTTTGTCAATTGATATGAGCTCCATATAACGAAAGCCAATCTATGCCAAGAATCACATAAAATTCCACTATAGGAAGGATCAAAAGATTTGCAGGAAGCACTTTCCCACAAACTTTAATCTGAGAAGGATTGTAAACTTTTGATGCGACTGTTGTTCCATTAGGAGTTGTCACAGCTAACTGAACATCTAATTGTTGAGGTAATACGGTGATACCCTTAGAAAATTCTTCATAAATAAAAGAGTGGGTGGATCTAGAATCAAATAAAACATTTTATACTTTATAGTGGATGGTAAGTGTACCTCTCACCACTTCGTTGTCATACTCCACATCACTGATAGTAATTCCATGTGACTTTCCTTTGTCTTTGGCCTTCATATTTTGTTGTTGTCGATCATCATCATCAACCCTTGGATTTGGGCATTGATTGGCATAATTCCCCATCTCCTTTCACTTGAAACATTGAAGGGTAGTAGGTGCATTCTGTGTATCCCTTCCTTTGTTTTCATCATTAGTATCTTCTTTCAATTATTTAGACATTCAATTGCCCGATGACCATCTTTTCCACACTTATAACATTTGATTGTCCCCTTAAGACAATTACCTCCATGTTTCTTTCCACACTTTGAGCATAAGAGAAAACTCATCTTTTTTTCAGTGTGCTCTTTAGATTTTTCTTTGAATTCCATTTTCCTCTTCTTATCAAACCCATATGACTGATGTGTTACACCAATATCCATATCAACCTTGAGAGCACATCGAACAATTTCCTCATAGCTACTGAAGTCCCTTATGGCTAATTCCCTTCGAAGACATGGTTTTATCCCACTAAAGAATCGATCGATTTTACTCTCAGGTTGGATAACAATACCAGAAGTGTACCTTGAAAGTATTGTAAAATTTTCTCCGTAGGTACCAACAGATTCATCATCCTTTTGCTTTAGTTCAAGAAACTCCTTCTCCATCTTTGTTCGGAGAATAAGACAGAAGTACATATTGAAAAATTATTTCTTTAACTCATCCCATTCCATGGACTCAATTTCACCCCTTTGCCTCATATTCATAATAAGATTCCACCATTGATCAGCATCACCTTCCAAATGATAAACTGCTAAGATGACTTTATCATGTTCAGAACATTGAATAATTGAGAATATCTTTTCAGTGGTACTGATCCACTGTTCAGCCACAAATGGATCAGAAGACCCGCTGAATGAAGGTGGATGCTGCCTCATGAAGGATTCAACAGAATGTTGTTCCTTCCTTTTCTCGTTTGGAAGTCCTACATGATTCATAGCTTTGGAATGTTCTGTGAGCATGGCTACAATATTTTTCATTCCAGCTCACATAATGTTTGGTTGCTCAGGGGGATAATCATTTCATTTCCCGTCGCATTCGGCATTAACACTGTTCCTTCGGGTTCCAGCCATTGACTAAAACCAAGAAGAATAGTGTGAGAAACACTAATTATAAAAGGAAAACACATAATCAAGAATAAAATTTCATACTTATGGTCTTATCATAGGTTTTTCATGGGAATTTCTAATACAATAAGATTTTTTTCTATGGTTAGACTTATCCTTAGTGTTCTTACTAAGGCTTTCACATCCTAGTTTCCAAAGGTTGACTATACCATTCCTATGATACCAACTATAACGACCCACACTTTACATACATGGTTAATACATAAAAATTTAAGCTTACTTATTACAACATATTACAAAACCATGAAAGGACCGGATAAGTATAGTGTCTTTAGAAATTGGGAAGCCTAAAAAACTGGTTCATAAAGCATCTACACTGTGTCCCATTTATTTCATCATATCTATAGTCCCTTTTTGGAATATCCTACTTAATAAGATACTTCCTGACCTGAGGAAAGAAAATATACAGAAAGGTGACCTCAAATGCTCAGTAAGGGTAAACAAAATAAATATCAATCACATCATATTCATAAGAACATAACATTTTGAAAATCTTACCCTTCAAAAGAGATCATAATTTAATAACATGGGATAAATCATGGTAGTGAAATGTAATCCCAATAATCATAACATAGAACATGAGACTTTTTGGCATACACACATAATCATAGATAATCATTTTTTATATTTCAAGACTCATTTCCAAGACAATCTTAGTGGACAATGTCCATTTCTGAACTGAGTTCACTCCTCGTTTCACTCCTGTTTCACTGAACCGGTTTAACCTATCGTTCCAGCCATGTCTATCTCATGAGATATAAAATCTTTACCCAATGAATTGGAGGGAGATATAGGTCCCACCCATCTCATAATGATACCATTCTTATGTGTGCCACAAAATCATAAACCATACATTATAGCATAACCCATGTAATAAAAATGGGAATCTTAAACATCGTGACATAAAAAAAATTCATATAAGATAAAGGAATTCATAAAAATAATTCCATCACAACATAATCAAATCAATGTAATAATAGGGATAAAAACAGAACCCTTTATTATCTTAGATGGAAAATAATTTTGATAAAACACTTGAACTCCAATCTTGAGGAAAATGTCTTTTCTACTTCAAAAACAATTTTCCTTTCTTAACATGTTATACAATTCTAAACTAAAAGACGTTGATTGAAAATAAAATTGAAAATTTGTAAAGGAAGATTCTTGGAAATAAGGTTTTAAAAATCCATTCATGCCGTAAAAACATTCTTCTTGTACTTTTGTCGGAAAAGTCAAAAAGTACCTCGTACGAAAAATGACAAAAGATTCCTTTCATATATTTTACTAAAAACTCACCAAAGGGTAAAAATGGATATAAAAAATTTTAGGTGGATGGAAATAATATTATATATTGATGAAACAAGGATGTGGATGATAAAATACACCCCAGTAAATACCAAAGTATAAACAATCTCGGATAAAAATGTGATTGTGATATTTCCCTTACCTTAAGTCCGATTTACTTAGTAAGTGTCCGAACCTCTTGTATAATGATATAAATAATGTGATTGAATTATTACAGAATCTTACATATTGTTATGATATCATATATGGTCATATTCTTAGCTTCTTATTAGAAATATTTCATTACTACTTGTTATTCGGGTGTTTATTACTTTTTGTTCTTATGCGTTTTTTGTCGAATAAATTCTTATTCTTCTCATTAGGTTATAAATAAATCATTTACAGAATGGTATTAGTGTAATATATATCATATTAATTCATTCAATTCATTTATATAATCATTATGAAATTAAGATCATGTAGAACGAGTCACATCACATTGTGGAGACGGTATTCCGTACGTACGCACGATCGATGATATCGTTCCCATGATCGTGGAATTGAATTGGAGTGTATGTATACTATTTCAAAATCAATATCAATTTATAATAATAATATATCGATATTATTTACACCATTATACCCATCCAAGTAAGGTGGTGGGGGAAAATAGATTACACCACGGCGTGGAGACGGTATTCCGTACGTACGCACGCGCGGTGATTTTGTTTTCCGTATGATGGATAGATGGTGAAATAGGGTTGTTTCATACATATAATAACATATAAGTATATGAGTGATACTGATTTTATTACTTCATAATGAAACAACTAAATATGAAGAAGTGGAAGAAGAAATAAAGATGAATGAATCGGTAAGGGGCGTTACCTCTTTTTTGAAGCACCTCTTTGAGACCTCCACTTAGGGAAATACAATTGGTCTTTGAAGAAGAACATGACCTCTAGGATTTTTCTAGGTAATTTTGGATGTGAAATGGGAAGGGATTGGCCAATCTTGAAGGCTCAAATTGGTGTGAGGAGGAGAGGGAGGAGGTTCCCTTTTATAAGGGAGGAGAGGGGCACCTTTGAAAATATAAGAAATATTAGTTTATATTAAATCCCAACCCCACATAAAAACTTCCAAAATGACTCATATCCGAATATTATATGACATAGGGTTTTAATCGCATCAACCAATAAAATTTATACATGTTAGGAATTTATTTTAAACATTATCAACTTGATTTATCCTTATTTATCAATTTAATTTTATTTGTGGTAATAATATTAAAAATTTTATATTATTATAAATAATTACATATGTGTTGTGAATTTTCCATAATTTGACACTTTATGACATTTTAGACCATATAAATTTTTATTTATTATTTTTAAATATTTTTGTGATTTATAAACAATTTTATAATAAGTTATTTTTATAAAATAAAAACATTGTCAATTTTGACACTATTCATGTATTTGAATTTAAATAAAATATATACAGAAGATATGTTCTAAATAAAAGATTTAATAGATTAATAAAATGTCATATGTATCTCGAAAATTAGTGGATCACATTAAATAGTTCATATAATATTTATTATAATATTTTTAATTCCATTTATTTGATATTTTAATTAATAAAATAACTTCAACATCACTATTGTGTCATAATTAATGATAATTATTTAATACCTAAAAATTAAAAATAAATTCTTATGATTTAGATAATTGTATTATATTTCTGGAGTCTATTCATGTTAGAAGTTTCATTAATTTTATCAATAAATTAAAATTATTATACTTATAATATTTAAGAAAGTGACATGTTGTCACATTCATTGGTTTTAATAATAATTAATTTATTTTCATAGAAATAAAGTCCATTAAATGATTCTAGTCTAACCCTTAGGTGATATGGGTCTACATTTATTCATCCAAAAGGATTTTGGTATGTGTTAGGGTAGTTTTATAATCTTATATTTACCCTTAATTACCCGATTTACCTTTAACTATGGTAAATAAAATTTACCGTAGTTACTATTCATAATTCCCAAAAATAAAAAGTAGCCTATTAACATAATTTGGACCCACTAATTCTGAATATGGAATCTATTTTTCCAAATTCAAAACATATGAGTTGCAGTAATTAATTTAAAATAAATCCCATTGTTAAGAAAATGGGTTTTAGAAGTTAAAACATTACCAAAGATTGAAATGTTTTTACCAATGAATTCAATGTGAAATTAATGCTAATGACATACATTATATTAAATGGTAAAAATATATTCTATTTATAATTTGAAACCATTCAATATTATAATTTATCCATATAAATTATCTCAATGAAAAAAGTTGTTAGTAATTAAAAATTAGCGTATTTTTACTATTCATCAAAATATGAAAGTTATCAGAAAAATATCATAAATTTATCCAAAGTAAATTTTTTATCATAATTCTAAATAAGAATGTTATTTTGTCAAATTGAACTTATAAACTTGTCAAAATATAGATTTAATATAGGTGCTCCATCAAAAGGCAGTAAAACTGCATTTTTTGAAAAATACTTCTTTTATCCAAAAATATAATTTTGTTCTCATACCTCATTCTAGAAAATTTATAAGTAGGATTAAAATTCTATAAAATTCAAAATTCTGTTAATACTATTCATAATGGTTAGTTTTAATAATATTTTAATAGCATATCGTTGTTTAGTGAAACTCCGTATTTTGTACGACGCAAGCTATCGAGGAAGGCCGTGGTTGCGTGTAACGCAAGCCAAGCTAGTGTTGTGTGTAGTGAAGGATTCCTTTGATGATTAATATAACACATAAACCGAATATTTCTCATAAAAGTCTCGGGTGTTAAAATCTCAACATTCCTCACATAAACCTAGAAGCCTTACTTTGATAAAAAGACAGCCTAAGGAGCTCTTTTGATCAACTCAAAAAGTAAACAACCGAAGAAGAGGTAATAATTTCACCACCCTCTTTCAAGTTCTTTTCTTATTCCACTTCTTATTTCTTTTTTTTTCCATACCAAAATAAAAATTCCAGTATATTCTACAAACATTTATTTTATTATAAATATGGTACAACCATATTCGTTATTCTATCCATTATATAAATGAAAAAGTTACCATGCATGCTTACGTATGGCTTACCATCTCCATGTCGTTGTGTAGTTTGATATTAAAACACTTAATTATTTGGATGGGTATAATAATGAGTATAACTGACATAAATAATAAATATAACATTTTAATTATTCTGTATATATATTATATACCATCCAATTACATACGATTTTACCATCAATATAATGATATTTTCACTTGTGCGTACGTACAGATTACAGTCTCCACGAACACGATGCGATTCATTCCCCATTGTAATAATTAAAGAATAATTTTCATTATATGATTAAAAATAATTATTAAGAACATAATATAATTTTTAATATGAATCAATTACATATTATCCCTAACAATCATGGATTATATAACCAACCATATAAAGGATAACGAATCAGTCAACACCCGAAATGTTGATACTACTAAAATATTATTAAAAAAGCAATATTATATGATCATATATGATATCATATTTATGTATATGATTATTATATAATTTAACAATAATGTTTTAACTATTATACAAGAGATTTACATACCCTCTACTACGGAAAATTAAAAGGTAAAGGTTAATTCTACAATCTCTTTACTTGTATGAGATTGATAATATGTTAGTATCTAATAGGAACACTTTATCATCCACATCCATGTCATCTTAAAATTGTAATTAAAAAACTTCTTAATATTTAGTAGACTATGGAATAATGTCATTTATACACTTATTTGACCATATATGTTTTAAAATGAATCTTTACGTCCTTTTCCAAACAAGGTACTTTATGACATTTATGACAAAATTAAGGTATGAATGTCATTTTTTAACTTATACAGCTGGTGCGGCTATTCTCTGTCATTGTAATATGATCGAACCTTCCCATACATTATTATAATAATTTTTTTAAAATAATTTTTTTCTTTTATAATTTTATAACTTTTAAATGATTTCTAAATAGAAAGAGATATTTATCTAAAAAATGTTTTGATTTCATCTATGTCAACATCCTTTGATAGATTTTAAGCTTGTTTGAAGTTTATTTATTAAGATAAAAACATCCATATTGTATTGAAGGTTTTTTTATATGTCTAATTTTGGATGTGTTAGTTTTACCACATTAATGTTTTATGGATAATGTATTAAAAGTTAGTTTTTTAGTTTTAATACGAATGCTTATGTTACGTTTAATCATTTTCATATGAGGAATGCATTGGACATAGTAAGTTACATGTGGGTCCCACAATAGCTCTTTGATGCATCGGTTGGTCTCATGAGACAAACTAGTGTCTTGGAATAAGGCCTTGAAAAAATCTAATTTTTTGTCTTGGCAGAAGCCCTAAACTATGTTGTTATGAAGTCCGACATTATGCATTCCATCATTATGAAATTGGATATTGATATTGCCTATGATTATTTAACTAGTATAATATATATTTGAATAAGTAAATGGAATTATTTGATTTATATTGGCCATTTTATGAAGAATTTTATGTTTAAAACGCTTATGTTTTAGTCATATACACTGCCTTAACGCTTTGTGCTTATTAATGAATGTTTATTCTATATTTTTATCCTTACTTAGCATCTGAGCTCACCCATTTCTATGTTTCATTTTTTCCAGGATGTGAAGAAATATTTTATGGTTGCCCAGTAGTGATAGGATAAGGATATGTGTGTGTTCAATGGGGAAATTTTTTTTATGTTTTTATATCATGATGAAATGTAAAACTTATGAATGTATCTTGTACTTCACAGGCTACTAAACTAACCAGTCTTTTGAGATTTGATCCCCTGTGATCATGCCAATGTTATGTAATAATGCACCGACTTTGGGTAACTAGGGTTATGGAATTACATAAGTATTGTCTGAGGATAATTCAAAGGTTAATGAATTGTGTAGGAAACTTTTATGGAATTTTGGTACACGAAAACATGCCTTATTGCACTAATAGTTTGAATCGCCATAGGTATATTCATTGGGAATTCATAAACTTTTCACAAACCATCGTGATGAATTTAAATATAATTTTCCAATGAATAACCATGGATAAACCCATTGTTTGGTATATTAACAATGGTGTCATAATTTATACATCCTATAAGTTACTTTTTATGATTATGTTGTTACGTGATATGATAATTATTTCTCACCCATTGATATTGTGTATTAGTTAATGGATATAACACGAAGAAACCACATTATTGGTGATTGTGATGGAAAATGAAAAAAATTTCCTTCTGAGAAAATGAATTATATATGTGCTGGAATGAAAAACCTCACATCTTTTCTCACCCAAAATTCTCAATATATGAATCGTGGTGGAATTCCAAATGTAAAAATGGGAAAACAACATTCTGTTTAGTATTAAATGAAGAAAAATCCACCATAAATATGACGGTTTTTTGATCTACTTGTTTTAGAACAATGGACCAGTTTTATAAAAATTGTATTCCCTATTCTCTAGTGTTCGCAGCATGAGAAAGTCACTCTGGTCATCATTTACTTAGAAGGTGATGTAGACTAGTGGTGGACTGTAATAATGAATATGAGGCATCAAGATGATTTTGAGTCCATGGATTTGGATTAGTTAAAGAAAATATTATTCAATAAGTACATTCTTATGATTCTTCATGAAAATATGGAGGAAGAGTTCCATGAGTTAATGAAATGGGATGATGAATCAATTAGTACATATGAGGCTATTTTCAATAGACTTGGGGGGTACGCTTTGTTAATTAGCATCTGAACTCAATGTAAATTTTATAGGTTCATCATTGGCTTATATCCAAGCCTCAAATTGGCATTTTCTATAAGATACTTTAGTAGCAATGAAGAGATTGTGATTTCTGAAGTAAATTTTGAAATAATGGTTGGAGAATGTGTCAATCTCATGGTTTTGAGAAAATTAGGAAGATATAGTATAACGGATAATATAAAAAAATGATGAAAAGAAGATGTGATTTCCATTATCCTCTAAGTGTCGGAAGGAACATATAATAAATTTCCTTAAAGGGTCTAATAATTTTTTTTCATGTGGATGGGAAGACCATTGTACATTTTATTACATAAGTGATGGGAAGAGGTTTTCTAATTTTTCATGTGGAGAAAATATTACAAAAAATATTTCTCGCCTGGTTTAGTGATACACGTGTAATGAGAACATGAATAATGCTAACCACTACCCAAAACCTAGAGATGTTATTGATAATTGATGTCAATAACCATTTAAGGTGCGGTCAAGGGGAAATATCGTGCAATCAATATTTTTAATGAGGTATGTGATAAGGATGTTATGAATGGTAAACCTACCTTCCAATATAGAACTACCAATTCCATATTATTTATGGATCTACACACTCTTTCATATCTAATAATTTTTTTAAGGGTTTAATTTTTCCACCAAAACAATTATATAAGGAATTATCTACGCAATCCTCTAATTGTATGATTATTTCACCTCATGTTTATGTTTCCACTCCAATTGATATTTATGGGAATTTGCATCATAAAAATGTTGTTATACGTCCTTTATTCAAATTTCATATCATCATTGTTAGATTTTGAATATATCTTCCTAAATCCAACAACAATTTTAAATGAAAGGAAGTTACGTTTGATATTCAAAATTGTCCTATGATCTTCCATCTATGTAATGATGTATATGAACTTCAAGTGGATGTCACATCTAGTGTTCGGATATTACTTCCCATTAATCATTGTTGTTTATCTAAAATGGTGGGGGAGAAAATAAACATTGATGATATTCCAATTGATATGGATTTTGTGGATGCCATTCTAGAAGTATTTCCTATCCTTACACTAGAATGTGATGTTGAGTTCTATATAGAAATCATACCTAGTTCCACATCAATTTAAAACTATCCTTATAAAATAGATCCAATTCAATTGTAGTAATTAAAGAATAAACTCAATGAAATCCTTGATAGAGGATTCATTCAGCCATGACTTCCACCTTAGAGTGCACCAATTATTTTTTGTGAAAAATATTGATTTATCAATGTGACTCTTTAATGATTATCATGATTCAAATATGGAAACAGTAAGTATATTTATCATCTTCCCCTATTTATGACTTGTTTGACAAAATTTTCTGTTCTCAATACATTTCAAGGATTTCATTCTTTTAAGGGAACATCAATTAAGGGTCAAGAAAGAGGATATATCCATGAATAAATTATGTATAAATGGTATAACATTGAAAATATAGTGATTCATTTTAGATATATTAATTCCATTAATATATTCATGGATTTAATGAATAGAGTGTTTTGATATTATCATGATTATTTTGTGGTTTTATTTATAGATTATGTTATTGACTATTAAAAAAGAAAGGAAGAGCATGATGATAACGTGATAATTGTACTAAAGGCCATAATGAAAGAGAGCCTCTATGAAAAATTTACCAATTTTGATTTTTGGAAGAAAAGAGTTTAATTTTTTCATCACATTATCTCAACATATGGTATTTCAATAGATCCATTATTTATGGGGGCTATTGAATTTTGGACAGTGCCAACCAAGGTGAATTAGATCTATAGCATTTTTTGTTAGCAAGATATTATAAATGGTATATGTTAAATTTTTCATGACTATGTAATACTCTATCCAAGTTAACATAATAGGTTTTTGTGTTCTTCTAGACAGATGAATGTGAGGAAAATTTCATGGAACTAAATATAATGGTAGTCCACAAACATATTCATATGTTACACTATAGTGGAGAAGGGTTTCTAATTTATAATGCTGCCTCCAAGAAGATATTGGGATGTGTTATTATAATGAACAATATGGTTGTCGCTTATCCCTCATGGAGGTTTAAGATTCATGAGAAAAGTTACCAAACATCATAATTTTGAGTTATGGATGGAAATTTATGAAATTAAGACATGGATGCACTATCTTTATGAAGAAATGTGTGATATATATATCGGTCATAAATGTATAAAATATAGATTCACTCAAAATGAGTTGAACATCCACCAGAGAATATTGTTAGTGTTGATAAGATATTATGACTGCTCAACACATTACTTCCATGGGAAAGAGAACAAGGTGAATGATGCTTATAGTGGGAAGGGTCATGATAGCTAATCCATGATGAGGAGCATAGACTATCCAATATTTCTTTATTTTAAATGGATAGATCTAGAAATCTTGAAGGAAGGGGAAGCTTATTATCGTTTCAAATGAATGTCCATCCCTATATCCAGGTGAATATTTAAAATTATCATAAAGAAAATATAGAGAAACAAAATAAATTTATACATGTTTATAATTTTAACTTTTACCATGATGGAATTATATGGTTCAAGAACTTTGAATGTGTTCCTTTCATACAAGATTTGAAGAATGACCTATTTGAAGAAGCACATAGTTCTTCATTATGTATTTCTCATTGAATAAAGATGATGTATAAGTACATTAATGAATAATTTTAGTGGGATGTATTTAAGGGAGTCATCACATAGTATTTATCCCGGTGAAAGGTATGCGAATATGTCAAGGCTGAAGGAAAAAAGTAAAAGGGGATATTGCATCCATTACCCACACCAGAATGAAAATTATAGAACATCACTATAAGTTTTTCCATTGGACTACCCAAAATCTATAAAGTTATTTATTCTATATGAGTGGTAGTCAATTGCCTTGATTATTAATCTCACTCCATCCCTATTAGAGAATACATGTCTATATATCAGATTTCTAGGATATAGATTATGTGGTTAGTTGCATAGAGTACCAAATTCTATTATTTCAGGTTTACCACAATGTTTCGGAGAATTATTTATTAGGGACATGAAACTAATTGAGTTTCATCACTTATAATAGTCCTCATATAGATGTTCCATATGAAAGAACAGTTTAATCCCAAGTGGTTACATTGATATCTTTTTCTATGGATTTAATAGGTGGATGGGATAAACACCTTCCTCTAGATGAGTTTTCTTAATAAAATAGATTTCACTAAATAATAAAATTTGAACCATATGTGGACCATTATTGGAATAAATAAATAACTCCATTATGGAGCTATGAGGTTGGAGAAAAACTCTATTAGGACCTGAGATTTCTGAATAAATTGTAGATGAGGATATAACCATTTAGCATCATATTATGGAATATCAATGTCGGTAAAATTCATGCTAATAACTGTTGGAATGAGCTATAATATGATGTTTCTTAAATGTTTATTCTCTAAACAACTCTATTGAAAAGGTTATATGATTTAGGAGGAAGAGGAAAATGAGCCCATGTCATATTAGTCCCTTTAAAATTATTGATTTCATCAAGATGGTTTCCTATAGTTTGGAATTTATTCCATATCTATCTCAAATCCATGATGTGTTCCATGTATATCTCTTGAGGATGTGCAAACATGACCTTTTATATGTACTGAACATAGAGTTCATATAACTATAGCTTGATATTTCTTACAAGGAATTCCCATTTGATATTCTAGATCATTTGGATAATGTTCTATGAAACCAAATCACTCAAGTGGTCATATATTTTTCAAGAAATCACTAGTTAGAGGATGTTACATGGGAACATGAGGATATAATTAATTAGAATTATTGACATTTATTTACTCAGGTAAAAAAAAATTGAGAGAAAATCATTTTATTTGGGTTAGAATGTGAAACCTTCTTTTTGTGGACCTTTTTTCTCAAATAAGTTAAATTTCCATTCATTTCTTACAATGCACTGTGTAAAACATTCATTTCACATGGCACAAAGTTTTCATATGTAACATGGAGACTACTTGGTGTATGATACAGGAAACACTGACATGGAATAAGTTACAAGAAACACTACTGTTTCGTAGAAACATCATTTCACTTTTATAATTATTTAAAAATGATAATTATAACCTAGCTATCAGAAATATTTATATGAATTGTAATAACAGATTTTAAAATATTTTTTATAATCGTTTTATATAAATAAAACATATTTCTAATTAATGATATAATTTCTTATAATGTCCTTATATAATAAAATACAATTTTCTCAAATAAACACCTTTTCATGTACATCTATAAAAAATAGTAAGATTTATTTAAGGGATTTAGAAAAGGATTTTCTAAAATAATGTTAGTTTTTTAATTTAGTTTTTTTAAATAATCTTAGTGAAATGCTTTGGTATTTTTCTGAGAACCTTTATTTTTGGATGAATAATAAAAAACTATCGGATTTTAATTCCAAACAATTTTTTCATATAATTTACATATAATGAAAAGTTAAATTTTATTTTTTAGTCAATGAATAATTAAATCATATTTTTATAAATCAACCCAATTTTGGTTATTTTAATCAATTTTACTTTGAAATTGAATATAAAAATACAGTAGACTTATGATCATTTTTACATTAAAACCCCGAACCTTGTTCCATTCAGCAGGATTATTTGTAAATTAATTTCATCCACTTGTGTGATTATAATTTGAAAAAGTGGATTACATATTTAAAATAATAATAATTAATATTTTATAACATTTTCCACAATTTTTTAACCAAAATTATTAGTGGAAGTGTTTAAAATTAATTACAATGATTATGGATAAAATAAGCCTAATAATGGACTAAACTGCAACATTATGAGACCAAATGACCTATAAAATTATCCAAAATCCATATTATCTAGATATATATATACCATATACTCTATATTAACTACTTTGGATCATTATTTAATCCACTTGAATCATGAAAATGTTGGTGTAATTCCCTCATCGAATATTTACAAGAGTGTCACTCCTCCATCATTTTAAAATGAATCCCCCTATCCCTCTATATAATACTTATAAAACAATATAGGATATGAAAATATCTACCCATTTCACTTTAGAACATTCTTAATATACTCATATAATAATAACCATAGACATAAATCAATCAATGGAATGCATTGGGAACAACCAAAAAAGAGTTACCTGATTATGAGGTAACGTCTTCTCTCAAACATCTTTTATTTTATTTTATTTCTCCACCCCTCCACTATATTTAGTCTATTATTTTATAACAACATTAGTATCCTCAATATTATATAATATTTTATTATAATGTTTTTAGATATTCTTACACACACCACCATATAATCAGTTATGAACACATTGTTTACACGTGTGGTGAAGTACATCATCGCTAAATGTTGAATGTTCATTTTTCCTTTACTGACTCCAATGGTGTAAATAATGATGGAAATTTTTTTTACATATTTATTTTAATGTATTTTTTATTTATTTATTATTTATTTTACTTTTAATATCGATATCTTTTTTACTTTTCATTTGGTGTAAATATGATAATTTCTTTTGAGAAAGTGTGGAAAATAGCCCCTTCAATGAAATGTGATTCATTCACACAATACAAAAAATGTATAATATAATAGTTTAGTGAAAATATATGATATATATAACATTATAATTCCAATATAATTCTATTATAATGATATATTCATATATTCAGTTTTTTTACTTTCTTTTAATAAACCAATAAATACGGGAAAAGTGCCTATGCGTACGTACGGCTTACCATCTCCATGAATAATTTTTCCATTTAATATTTTTATTTTATAAATATAATTATAATACACATTATTGAATTTTAAATCATATTTATACCATATTTCAAATTTATTAATAATGGTATATTTAGAAATATCGATGGTATAACATCTTAAGACACATGCTACAAACATTGCAATTATTACCTGAAGTGAATCCTTAACATAATATTGTTATCATGAGGGTAATATAAAGACATAATCAAAAATTATCTAGAATTGTATATAATACTAGTTTTATTAATAAGAGTTCTAATAGATTAATATTTATTAAATAGGTGTTTTGAATGAGTACGACGAGAGTCCCGACACACGGTCAGGGAATTTCATCTCAGTTTATTTTCTGTGAGATACATTCCTTAGTCACCACTCAGTTATTTTGTGTGGTGTATATAATTACCATTAACGTATTTTAAGTAAATATACAGAAATATATGTTTATTCATATATCCATTTAATGATCTTTCTTTAATGGGGTTCATGTTTTAAATGATAAAAAATCTAAAATTTATTTTTGTCATAATATTCTTTCATTATGACATATGTTTCGTTAAAAGCCTATATTTTTTGAGGTGCATATACTACCATATGGAATTTTATATATTGAATATAATTAATTTTCAATATATTTTAATATCCATTTAATTTCCATTATATAATTGTAGAGTATGATCCCATGTTAGTAATTCATAAGAGTTTATTGAAACAATCTCATCGATTTTTGAGATTGTTTATGATTATACTTAATTTAATGAAATCCCATTAGATTTTTCCAAATAATACTCATGATGATTATTATCATATTTTTATTCAATATATCAAAATTTATTAGTACCATTCTTCCACACTTTCATATATAAGATATTTTTTATGTAAAATCTTACCATCCCTCTCTTTAGTCAGAAATCTATTATATTCAAAAATATATTTTTTCATAAATGTTTTGATTTTTTAAAAAAAGATTATTGAATCCCAAGTTCATAGAGAATGTATTTTAAAAAAATTATTAATGTTTTAAATACTCATTTTATATTTTTTCGAATCTATTTTGAATGAAAAATGATTCCAAATGTTTTTATGTTTTAAAAAGTATTTTTCAACGCAGAAAATATTTTTTCCCAATTAATTTTTTTAAAAGATAATTAAAAATTATTTTACATCTAAGATAATATCCATTGGTGTTACTAAATCAATTATAGTGAAATTATTCCATATTTCCATTCATATTATTTCTATGAATGTATTATGTTTTGATGTCATGATGTTGAGGAAACCCGTTTCACTTTCATGGGTCATATTATTTTGAAACTCACTTCTTCTCATGGTATATGATTATAATGAAATGATTATAAAAACATTTAATATCACATAGGTTATTATAATATTACATTATTATAATACACATTTCATTTTAGGGGATATGATGTCCTTATTTTTTATCATGTGGAACATGTTTGTATGATTTCATTATGAGATGGGGAGACCTATAGCTCCTTCCAATTAATTCGGTAAAGATTTATATACATTGAGATTGACTATGAGGGTATTGGGAATTAACCTTCAAAATTATGATGTATCTGGGAGTGAGACTTGACAACCCATAAGGTATGCGGAGTGAACTCATGCTCCTAAGATGGCCATAGGAGTGAACCATGACTTCCACGATTTTATGGGGCGTGAACACATACTATAATGATGGTCTTGAATGTGATTCCTTGGAATCTATGGAAATAATATAATATGATTTTGTTTCTACCACATTTTCATGTTTTATTCATATGGAATTATTTCATGACTTATATTCATTATTTTCAAATCATTCATATCTTATAAAATTCCATGATTTATTCAATGATTAATTTATATAAGCATTGCTATCCTAGATATAATTTTCAATTTTCATGATCATGTTATAATTTCTATATTACCCTGATTATGTTTAGTATATACCTTGTTTACCCTTACTGAACATTTTCACACTCCCATTTTTATGTTTAATTCCCATTGTTATGAAGATTTGTATTGGGTATGATGTGTATAACAAGGGTGTTAGACAAGGAAAACCTAGTGGGTGATAATGTAGCTCACTTATGTTTCAGTTATTATGCTTCCATGTTTTCACAGGAACTAGAATAGTATAGCGTTTGGTTTATATTTGTATTATTTTTTATGTAATACACAAAATTTATGTAATGTAAATGTATGAAGAGAGATTTTCTTCATACTCATCATCAACGGTGAGTCATTTCTAGTGGCGACTCATCCTCAATAATGAGTAGATTCTAGAGGTGGGTCTTCTCAACACATAACCTATTTTCACTAATATACCTTGTATTATAAAATTAGGTTATAAAACCTAAATCTCATTCGTATCATAAGAATTAATAATTTGTGAAAATTAAAATATGGGTTCACCACCCTAGATTTCAAAAGTACCATTTCATTCATCTATCGTCAATTCTTTAGAACATCTCTTCCCAAATAGTTCTTATAAAACCCATAGGGGTTCTATTGTGTTTCATGGTTTTAAAATGTACTCAAAATTTTCTATCAAATGTGTCCATCTAGTCATGGACCATTTCGAACCTTAGTACATGATATAGGAACATAATAATGTAAAGGTACATTTAGAACCATTGAAGCATGTGGTGTGTTTAATTCATAGTTTCTGAGATGATTTTGGTAATGAAATTAAATTTTTAAATGAAAACACCCTGTTGGTATATTGTGGTGTTTTGAAAAAAAAATTCAAAACGTATGATGTGTTGGACCGATTAGATCATGTGAATGTTGTGATATAGGAACATCTATATTAGTCTATATTATGAGAGCTTCATTACATATGTGGTGTTAGTGATTAGGATACAAAATAATGGTGGCATGTTGGCTATTGGTTTATGCCACACATTTGATGACATCACCCTTCACCATGTACTATTATAATGGGATTTTTGGCATTAATATATATGGTAGAATAATGGTTTCTTATCAACTTCAATTAGACTGTTTGGAACCACTTCAATTTTTTGAGTGGCTAGGTGGGATATTCCACTAGCGAGGAAATTTTAGAGTTTCCAGTCAGTTACTATCAATGTTGCTACACCATATTATAATAGGTGTGTATGATATGATTATATCTACGGATTTATTCTAAATATTTTTTTATAAATCAACATGATTCTAATTTGTATATCTAGTTCGATTTCATTGTGATTTTATTATATTCCCGGCTTGTATATTCCTACTTTTTCTGTCTCCTTTCTATCCATGAATATCTTTGCTTCACCTCGTTTATTATAACCCATCTGGTTTTTAATTTTTAAATTATGTTTTAAAATGGTAATCTATTTTAAAAAAGAACAATGTGCCCTATATAGTTTAAAAGGTATAATTTTTGGAAATCTACATTTTGTTCTTTTAAATTGTAAAACAATATTTTGTATATCAAGTTGAAACTACCTTTATTAGACTTTTTTAATAAATTAAATTCATGACCATGGGGGTTCCTACATACTAAATTTTTTTATGATCACACCCTACTTGTTCCAGTATATTTCGGTACACCCAAGTAGTTTTGAAGGATTATGTTTCTAGATGAATTTCCCTTTAGAGTAGATTGGTTTTGTTTTTAGTGGTGACCAAGAGGTCATGTTGAGATAATGACATTACTATATTATTTTAGATTCATTCTATATTTATTTCATTTCACAACATTTTTATCTATACATAGTAATGTTTATTTTTTTATTAATGTTCAATAAATATTACTTTATGTTTAATTCATTGTTTTGGTTATTGATAATTTTTTTTATGATATATCACACTAATATTGATATCTTTAATACTTGGTGGTTGTCATGAGCTTAGATGGATATGGAATATCTCTTAGGCCTTGTCACAAACAAAGTCTTTTGTGGTGTTGGGTTGTATCCCAGACTGGTTGGGGAGAAAAAAATGATCATAGGGGCCTTTTTTGATTTGGTATTTCAGGTATTTAAGATATTAGGTATTTTGGGAAATTAGATGTCTGTAAGGGAATAGAGTCTTGAACCCTTTCACATATACTTTCTTGTGTTTATAATGGACATCTAGGATTGATAATTGTTTGTGGTTTATGAATATGTGGATGGGGAATGGAAATGGAAGTGATCCTATGTTGTACAATGTAATTATGTGAAGTAGTGACTCATGTGGAAACGATATACCTGGTTTAATTTATTCCAGGTGGTTGTTTCTCTCTTGGGGTATGGTCCACTAAAACATGACCATGAGTTTTTCATTATAACTTGTTCTAAATTCCTAGTGTAATGTGAGAGTTTTATTATGGTTTATTTTTGGATGGTTTGAGTGGATTTTAAAATGTAATTCTTTTAATGCATATCATTGAAAAAAAAATTGGGTTTACATTTTTTTAAAAATTCCGTATTTGTATTCAAAATGGATTTGAATGTGGATGGGTATTTTTGAAAAGTGGAATTGGAATAAAGTGTTTTTGGATTTTTAAATTCAAATGGTGGATTTTCATTATAGTATTTTTCATTGTTTTATAGTCTTTGTCATTTGAGTTTATTTATTTTCATGTTTCATTAGGAGGTAGAATTTTTTTTGGTGTCTATTTTTAATAATTTTTTATTTTAGTAAGATTATATCAACCAAAAAATGTATCCATGGTCTCTAATGGATCTGTGTAGTTTTTTTTCATATCCAAACTCTATGTGGGGTGGAGGAGTCTTTTTCATCATGTTCATTCATTTATTTTTGGGTGATCGATGAACATTAAAGGCGCTGATGTGGTTTGAGGAAGTCAAATGTGATTTTACATTGTTGGGAACTCTTGAAGTTATGAGAGTGGGTGATTTTATGAATTCATTTGATTTTTCAACATTGGAATTGTAAATACCCAAACCCTCTCTTCTTGTTTCATCACATATAAATGTTTTCAGTTTTTTATAAAAATATATAATACAAATACACAACAATTATGTCATAAAAATACCTTTTTCATGTATAGGTTTTGTAGCATTAGATATATTCCATACAACTTATCAAAACTACACAAAATGAAATAAATAAATTTCTTTGAGCATTTTGCTTCAACAATTAAATACACGTCTCAATGTAATTAGACTAAACCTATAAGGTATAAATTAAACAAATAGGCGGAGGAATTATTTTTTCTAGTAAAGGGGATTTATAATTTTTTTTAAACTTGTAAAATAATCTATTTAAATCAATTTCGAAAATAAATTTTGAAATAAATTTTATGTTTTTTTGTAATTACATACACATTTAAAATATAGGATTTTATTGAAAATTAATTATGCTCATATAATATTTAAAAATTTCCAGTTATTTTTCTAATAATTATATAGAAACATATAAAAACAAAACATTGATGTTACTTGAAACATTTATGGATATCTTGGGAATACCCACTTGTCGGCGGATGTGTTCAATCCAAAATTCCCTTCCATATTTACTACCTTTGTATTTTTCATTTGATGAAAAAAAATTAATAATAATCTATGTATACATACATTAGTCATTGGGTTTTATACTTTAAAAACAATGAAAAAGTTGATAATAAATAAATATACAATTATAACTTAATTTAAGAATGCTTTTGATAAATTTGAGTAAATAACTTTCTCTTCATTTCATTATTTTTATAATCATTATCACATTGAACTATTTTAAATAAATGTTGAATATGAGTAAAAAACATATATAAAAATTTAATAATACCAAATTCATGCATTATAGGTCATGTATTATAGATTATGTCCATATCTCATTCAAATTATGACATGTATTTATGTATAAAGACTATGTTACCATGAAATGAAAGTTTCTAATTTTATCTAGCACTTAAAATGTTATCATTTATCATTTATATATATAAATGAACATAAAAAGACAACAATAAATTGATATCACCTCTAATAGAGATTTAATGTAAAAATAATCCATTAAAAAAATTAATTTTTTTATCGTTTAATATTAGATTCTATAGTTAATTTACAACAAATTTATTCATTTCATGAAAATTCAAATATCATTTAATGAATTTAAATCAAAAATTTAAAAGATAAGAGTTTATTTTTTATAAAACATGTGATAAACTTTATGAAGATCTTTACAGTATACAAATTAAAGTTGAAAGCATACATATGTGTGTGTGTGTGTGTGTATATATATGCATGTATATATATATAATTATACATCCCTTCAGAAACCATCATATAAGACACCATTGAAGTCATTTAATTTTAAACAAATCCTATCAAAATGTAAATTAAAAAATTAAAAATTAAAAAATCCCACACAAATAATATATTTATTTATATATATATATACATACATAAATTGATATTTTGAAATCAACATCAAACCATGAACATAACATGGTAAACAAAACTAAACCACATCCCTTGAATAAAATTTTAAATATATAAAAATGGAATAAAAATATAATTATATACATTTTTTAAAAAAATTTGTACTTACATTAAAAATTCATCAAATAAATATGAATAGTTCAATAGAAATACATTTATATATGTATATGTCTTTAAATAGATTGATAAAAATAATTCAAAACCTTACATTTATAAATTAAAAAAATGGATTGATAAATAGTTGAATATATATATATATGGATATATATTTTTAATTAAAACATAAATTGATAAATTATATTAAACCCTTGAATCTTTTAAAAGATGAATAAAACATCACCCTTACCTGTTAGTGGTACTTAAAGTGGGGACGAAATATCCTACATGTTTTATGAACATGAACCAAATTATAGGTTTGGATCATGTCTTCTAACCATGTAGGAGGAGTTCTCATGTGTCTCATATATTATAAAAAAATAAAATATTCCTTAATATTCTCATAGAATCTGAGTTATCGATTTTTATTTAAAATATTAATCAAAGACCAATAGAAAACCATAGGTGTTAATTTTCTTTTTTCATTATTTCTATGTAAAATAAAACTCAATAATGTGTATATAAGGACAAGGGATTGAGTTACCGCTCTGAATTCATCGATCCCGTGATCGCTCAGTCCTTTCTAGCTGACGAAAATGACCAGGTCATGATTTGCATATACAGTGTTGATAGGAGATGCTCACTTCGAAGAGGACATCATCCTGTGATGGTTCAGAAACATCATGGCCCCCTAGTAATACAACTCCGACATGGGAGTGGTTTGTGGTTCACAAAGAGTTTTGGGTGAGTGTGTTCGTGGTTTTTTTTTCATATTTAAACATTGAAATTTGTTTTCAAAGAGGTGATAGACTTCGTACGATGCTTTCTTCCCATGTTCAGGGAGCATGGTGTTAGTAGGAGGTTTAGGAAAACCTCCTTCTCCACCATTGTTTTCATTTTTTGTCATCATTTTATTATATATTTTATTATTATTTTGTGTAATTTCATTTTAAAACATATAATAAGTCAATCATCATAAGAAAATAAAAAAAATTATAACATAATTTTTTTAATAAATGGAATTAATAATAATAGCATCACAATTTACTATTAAATTTAGAAAATTAAAATTTAATTTTTAAAATACCATTTTACTATTTCATGTTAAGATTATTTAAATAATAAAAATAAAAAATAATAATAATATTCATATCCTATTCACTAAAAAACTAATTCATTCTAAAAAAATAATCAAATAATAAAATATTTTTTAAACATAATAAGAATATATTTATAAAATATATATTCATAATTCAATATATTTTTTAATAAAAAGACAATTTTCATAAAATTATGATCTTATTTAATGATATATAATTTCTATTATGTTACACAAAAAATAAAATTTTGTTTTAATGATAATTAAATCAATTTTTAAAATTTATTTATTTCTATGCATTCATATTATAGGTTTTTACATTCCCCTATCCCCTGTAAATGAGCATCAACCTCACAATTCTTCCTTACACACAAGAAAATTTATTTTACAGATGAGACATAATTAAATTATGGGTTTTTTCAATTTTTTCAATCTTATTTAGACTGTTTATCTGATATCAACTATAAGGAAACATACATATGCATTAGATTTCATCACATAAAAATTATGTCTAATTTTAATATAAAACAAAATTAAAAATTAATCAAAATTTATAAAATACCAAGAAGATTCACAAGTCTATGTTTTAAATAATTAGATATATTCAGTACAACATAACAAAATTGTAAAAAATATATTAAATAAATTCTTTGACCATGCATCATCATCAATTACATAAACATCTTAGAATAAATCCACTAAACATATGAGAAATAAATTAAATACATATGGTGGAAATTATTTTTCCTATGGATTGGTTTTAAAATATTTATTAAATACACTTAAAATATAATTTTGAAAACACTTTTGAAGATACTATTAGAAATAACTCTTGAAAAATTTATAGAAATTACTTATGCCTTAAAAATAACACATTACATAGAAAATTAATTAATCTAAAAAATATCATTAAACATATTCATGTGATTATTCAGAAAACTATATACAGGCTTATAAAAACCTAAAACTAAGGGAACCTCAAACATTGAATTTTGTCTTGGCCCTCCCCACTAAATGAGGAATTTGTTAACTCACAAATTTCGTAAAGTATTTACAATATTCCAGTGCATGATTTTATGAAAGCATTTTACAATTTCACTATGTATATATAAATTATTATTTTGGTTTAATAGTTTTAAAATATTGAAAACCTATTCTAATGAATAAAATTAGACTTATAACTTAATTTAGAAATTATTATGATAAATTCAAGTTACTGGATTTCTTATCTTGAAATAAATGTTTTAAATATTGGCACATAAAACCATTAAAAAAATTTATATTTAAATATGATTCTATACACATATATGCAAAAGTTATAAGAAAAAATGAATTCATTATTTGTCATGTATTATACATTATGGTAATATATCATATAAATTACGAAATTCTTGTCGGTATATATAATTAGTCACACAAAATGATTGGTTTAATTTACATTAACTATATAAAATTATAACTTTTATCATTTATATATAAAACAATTACACATAAAATGATAAAAAAATTGATATATTCTCCCATGGATATTTCCTATAAAAAGATTCCATTTAAAAAACAATTTATCATTTAAAATTAGATTATGTAATAAATTTTTAACATTGTGGTTCGTTACTTGAAAATTCAAATATCTTTTGAATATATTAAATCAATATTGGAAACAATATATGATTTTTTTTAAAACATGATTGGATATATGAATATCCATACATGGTAACAATTAAATTCTAATTTAGACACACACACATTTATATATATATATATCAATATACATCAATTAAAACACCATGATAAAAGAAACACTTAAAAACATAAAATCTTTATCAAATCCATTCAAACCATAAATTGATATATTGGAAATTTAAAAAATACATTAAAGATAATAAAGATTTTATGTGTATATATATATATATTATTAACATAAATTGATTGTTTGAAATAAAAATCAATCCATGAACATAACATGGTCAACAACACTAAACATTTTACCATTTATGATTTTATATATTAAGAAGAAATAAATAAAAATATACTTATATTAATTTTAATACTAAAATATCCCTTGAATTATAATTTATGAAAATAATTATGAATAGTTAAATACATATACATATACATATACAAACATATATACGTATATGTATTTATATAGATTGATAAAAAAAGTCAAACCCTTACATTTATAAATTCATAAAATGGATAGATTGATAGTTGAGTATATACAAACATATATATTTATTTATCTTTAAAAATAAAATTCATAATTAAATTGTAACCTAAAATTATATAATAGATGAAAAAACATCACCCTTACATGTTGGGGAAACTAATGTGGGGATGCAATCTCTTCTCTCCATGAAGAACATGGACCAAAGGAGTGGTTTGGCTCCTATTTTCTAACCATCAAGGAGGGGCTCCATCATGTCACACATATTTATATAAATTCCAATGCACCTAATCATTATAATAGAAGATGTGTTATTGTTTATTAATTAAAAAACCAAAACAAAGACCCAATTAAATCCACATGTATTATTATTATTTATTTATATATTGATATTTAGGAAAAGTGAAAATCTTTTATATGAGTAACGGTTTGAGTCACCCCTATGAGCCCGTGGATTTCTTCATCAATTGTTTTGGTTTATGTAAAATACATTTCCATGATTTAGATCTACATCGTCGGCCAGAGACAGTCGCATGAAACTGGAAGTCATCAGGTACTTGTTCGGTGATGTTACGATCACTCGGTGATACATCTCTAATAAAGGTGAGGTTTTGGTCAATTATGGATTGTGGATGAGTGTAGTGATGATTTTTTTCTTATGGAATCATCACAAGTAGCATTCAATGAGGTTATAGACTTTGGTGGGGTGTTGTAGTCAGCCTGTGGCAATCTCGGTGTCGGCTGTAGGTTGAATATAACATATAGATCCAAGATTTTATCATATTTTTTAACTTTTTAATGTTATATTTTATTATTTTTTTGAATCATTTATTTTTAACACATATAATAATTCAATAATCATAATAAATAAACATTTTATAAACCACATTTTTATAAAAAATGTAATTAACAATTCTAGTATCATAATTTATTAATAAATTCAAGAAAATACAAATGATATCGACAAAAAACCCTTTTTCTATTTTTTATGATGTATAAAATTAAAAAAAATAACAATAATAATTATATCCTCTTAACTAAAATTATAACTCGTTATAAAAAATAATCAAAAAATAAAACATTATGTTAAACAATGTCATGTCCAGTCCTAGAGGGGCATGTGATGTGACTAGCCCAATACTGCCTCTGATCAGATAGGGGCTGTTGACTAGAACCATGTAGGCATTTCCCACAAATGGGATTCAATAGCCTAATATACATGTACACACACAACCATCTTAAAGACACAAAATGATGAAATGTAAAATAGATGAATGGATGCATGCATACAAATTAGCTAAAAAAACTAGAGTACAATTGAAATTAAATTAAAAGTAAGTAGGGGAAAATAAAATCCCACCCCAAAGTGTTTGAAACACAAGTCTAAATGAAACTGTATAATTCCTACATTCTCCAAGGGGAATGACTATATCAAATATATGTCCCTAGTAAACACCTCTTTATACCCAGCTCTAGATATGCTCCACCCACTCCTGGTCCTCCTAGGGAAACCTAAAAAAGGGCCAACATCTGTATGAGACATGACACGTGGAGGGAAACCTAATGCAGGGGTGAGTATAACAATACTTAGTATGTCACCATGAAAACACTAAAAAAAATTATTTATAGACATTTCAAAACAATATTTAACACTATATTAGAGATACAAAGAGTAAACGAAAAACCCAAATGTACTCAATAGAGACACCATGCCAATAGGTGGTCGTAACACACTACAATCCACAACATTCTAATCTAAGAAATGATCGTTTTGTCCTAAATCACTCTTCAAGCCATGATTTCCTCAAAGACACAAGACAATGTGGTCTAGATCATTTGGACCCCATCAAAAAAGAAAAAATAGATAAAAGAAGACTATGATACACAAAGACGGCCACCCCTAGAACTCCTATGAGACACCATAAATCTAGTCTGAATCAACCCGTAACATAGAAGATTATATAACAATGATTCCACAAACCCTTTTTACCTGGCCCTATATAGAGAGGATTAATTCCCTACTCATGGAGTTTATATCGATTCCAAAAACTCTACTAGGAATGATAGAGGATTACATTATATTCTCTTAGAGATACAAAATAAATCTATCTGAGACTCATATTCTAGAGGGGATTACAATCTAGTGACATGGTTGTAATTTCACATTATATTCTCAAGGAAAGAAACAAGGAAATGCACAAACCCTATACTATTTTGAAACTAGGAAAACGAGATCCTCCAATTTGATATAGTTTCCCAACATTAGTGTTAATTTCATCATCTTATGATGAGGGTCATGCTGTAATTGAGGGAATGTCTTTTCAACACTTGATCAAGGAGTTATGCCCATTTGAACAAAGTTGCTCATGAACCAGTTCATACATATGGACCAACCACCATAGTCGATCCACATACTATGTGGGAAGGCTTCTGATGGACCAATCTTTATGGTCAGTCCACCTACAGCATCGACTAGCCAATATGTTCAACCACTTCCATTGACCGCATCCTATCCAGTCGGGAGGTCGTTGCTTTTGAAATAGCTCATGCTATTGTTGCACCATAGTGGAATACCATAGTTGATTTATAGGGTTGACTACAATGGGGCTATTCCCTAGTTTCCCAGATATGAAATGTTCACCAGACTCGTTTCTGACATTTTGGCATGATCAAGAACCCACCCTATTAACCACAACCAAGACCCAACCATTGACCCAACCCAAGTCTGTTGTGTCTGTTGTGTTGGTCACACACTGCATTAATCCTTTAGCTGATCCACACTATGTTTCTCCACCACCTTGTGGAAACTCCTTCCTTTGTAACCAGCTACCTAAGCCATCCACCCACACCGTTGTGCACTGCCTCAACCCACTGCACTCTCGTGTGCTCCACTGCCTTTGTCGGTCACCTCTTCCATGCACCGACAGTCCCTTCCTCAGACCATCACACCTCTTACAATGTCCAAAAATCAAAATGAAAATTGATTTAATATTCATGTTAATTGATCTAAACTTATACATCCTCAATACCCTATTTGAATCAACCCTAGGGGGCTAATCTGGTTCAGAACAAGTCATCATTATTGAGCCAAGAACATAGGGATCCAATAAATAAGAATAAAAATAATGGAAGTGGAGATAAGAAAGAACAAACATTAGGAATGAACCTTCAACTCTATTCTTATTGGAATAAATCTATTTCTTTATAAATGTTAAACAAAGAGGGTTTAAAATAATCCTGAAAAAGTACCCAATTAAACCCTTCAAAAATAAATCCCAAACCAATTGACGATCGATCTAAAAATCAATGCATTCTTCAGCAGAGTTTATTTCATCTCAATATTTATGAGTGGGGAATATTCCACATGAAAATTCATCCTACCTCGATCCTATATCAAACCAATCATTGATCTCAGATTTGAAAATCTACCATCGACAATGTCCTCCCATGGGGATTCCTTGAACGCCCTAATTGTACTCGTAAAATTCATAGGATTTTGGGGATTACCCAGCTTGTTTTATATATGAATGTATTTTAATGATATAATTATGTCATTACGTCAAAATAATTTTCACTAAATTATTTTATTCCTCTTATGTATCTAAAAACGTTTTCACAAATGACATACGTTGACCAATATTAGGTCATTATAAGGGTAAATCTACTATTCTGAACACAACGACGCCCTTGGATTTCCGATATGGGAATCTATTTCCTATTTATTCAACATTTTATTGAAAACCACATGCATGTACTATTACATATTTTAATATATTTCAAACATTTTTTTGGGGAACACCGACCTTAGAATCACATGTTATCTCAGCACCTAGTCTCAAAAATAATTCGTATAATATATAAAAATAATAAACAAAAAAATTCCAAGATAATACATTCTATCCACCATAGGGATTTGCATCCACTAAAGGCCAAAACAAGGGATACTCAAATAGATGGGTTTACTATGAATGAATCTATGCATCCTGCTCCTATGTTCTCTCTTGGAGATACCAATGCTTCCACCAGCACACACTAAATGCATCGATCTCCCATGATGGTTAATCTATTTCTAATCCTACATCTCTATTAGGTACTCAACAAAAGTGGATCCATTCATGGTTTCCAATGCATCCCAGTCAATGACATTTGATGGGTCATGCATGTACCTAATCACATGCGACACATGGAATGATTCATGTACATTATCTTACAATGGAGGTAGAGCCATGAGTTACAACAACCCTTAAAATATACATAGTATATTAAAAGTTTCTATGAACCTCAATGATAGCTTACTGCCCTGACCAAATCCATATAATCACTATTTCTGTGAAACCCAAAGGAAACCACTACTTCCTTACTCGAACACTAAAGGCATTTGTCTCCGATTATCATAAGACTTCTCATTGCACTATGCAATCTTCATCTGGCCCTAGATGATCTTCTCTTTCTCAGTAGTAGAAAGCACTACCATCTGGCCAATGAGTGATGAATCATATGGGTTAGTCCATAACAGTGGAGACATACATTGTTGTAGGATCAAATCCACTAACGGAGCCATAACTATGGTGGAATTGTTGCTGTTTTTGTATTTAAAACCCACTAGTGGTTAGTGATTATCCATACTATGACCAATGACTAACATGCAAGCCAGAAAAAATTCCTCCCGAACCTAAATTTTGTACTCATACTAGTAATCCATCTATTGATGAAATTTTGTGCTCAAGAAAAACTGGGTCCAAAATAACTCATTTATTCCCTTCTATAATCAGGATGTAAATTCATCATTATGATCAGAAACAATAAGCGATGTAACTCCTTTGATTAGAACTATCTTATGGAAATAGAATTATCCCACTCTATCTACTAAAATCTACACTCAAATAGAAGTTATGTGGGCTGTCTTACTGAGTCTATCAATGATCACCCAAATAGTATCATGTCCCCTTGATGTGGATGGTAAACGTTCCATGATTTCCATCAGTATCGCATCAAACATTCATTCTAACACCATGGGGTGTGGAGTTAAAACCACTAGAACATGGTGCTCATCCTTCACTTGCTGACATGTAAGGAATAGAGAAAAAAACTCTATAACTCCTATCTTATTCCATATCCCCTAAAACTCATATCAGAGGTACTCATACATCTTTATCACAATAGGATATACTACCAATGGGTATGTATAAAACATCCTCATAACTTCATCCATCAATTCCACTGGTACTACTTCATGTGCTCCGAAATGAACGATGACATCACCAACTTTTTAATATCCATTAGAAGAATGTCATGTGGGCATGTGAGCATGTATGGTCTCATAGTATGTATCCCAAAATTGTTCCTCCCTAACTTGTTATAAGAGTAGTGGTGTCAAAAATATAAATTGTAGGTAATTTGGTCCATCTCCAATCATAAAGTACATCTACAATGAGCCTAACTACTCTAATTCCTCATTCATCATCTATCAACTAGATCTCCTATAGAGAGCATGTTCCACCATGTTCCCCTTCCAAATAATATAGAAAATCTCAAATCCAAAGTCTAGGAGGTTCTCTAGCCATCACATCTATCCCATGTTGAGATCCTTATAAGAGATGATATACTTGAGAATCTTGTGATCAGAGTATATAATAAACTAATCTACCATAAATTAATATCTTCAAATTTTCAATTTGAATACTACCACTGCAAACTTAATATCATGGGTCTCATAGTTCAGATCATGTGGCCTCAAATAGCGTGAACCATAGGAAATCGCAGTTTTTCTCTGCATCAAGATGTAACCAATCCTGGTTCTTGATGCATCATAAAACACAACATATATGGAATCCTCCTGTAGAAATATCAATATGGGATTGATCATAAACCATTACCTTAGCCCTTGAAATCATTTCTATAAATTTTATGTCCACATAAAAGACTTCCCCTTTTGAGTCCATGCAATTAAGGTTGTTGAAATTCTGTAGAATTTAGGTAAAACATCTGATTGTACCCTACCATTCTATGGAGTCTCTACACCATGGTGACACTCTCAGTTTGACCCCAAGAAAGAGCTACCTCAACCATTGATGGATCCCCTACTGCTTCAGCCTATGGGATGATTTTACCCAAAAAACAAACATCTCGAATCAGAAATTAAAAATTTGGGAGATTCTCATAAAATTGGTGCTCCCGAATTGATTCTAGGAATATATTTAACTTTCTAGTGTCCTCCTCCTAGGACTCAAAAAACACTAGGATGTCATCAATGAAAGATACTCTGAACAGATCAACATATATATTAAAGATATGATTCATGATTCTCTTAAACTCTGCTGGGGAGTTCGTCCTGCCAAATGTCATCACCAAGTAATCATAGGTACTATAACGATATTTTAAGTCCATCTTAGGTATATCCTTATCACTTTCTCATAGATGGTGATAACCTAATTTGTAGTCAATCATTAAGAACCATTGTTCCCCACTCAACTAATCAAATATTTCATCGAACCGTGGTAGTTGATACTTTTTATTCACAATCACTTTGTTTAAGCATTGTTAATCTACACATATCCTAAAGATCGCATCTAAATTTTTCCCAAACAGCACTAGGGATACCTAGGATGAAACACTTGGTCTCACGAATATCTTCTTATACAAGCCCTTAAATTATATCTTCATCTCAGAATTCCCTATGGGTGCCATCTGATATGACTATGTAAATATCTGTGTTGTCCAAATTGAAGATCAATGCAGATTTCCATCTCCCATTGGGGAGAAAAAACTTGAACAACTTTCGTAATGATTCCCTCATACTCCACCACCACTATCAGAAACAAAGGACTCATATCACTCGTTTCACGAAGTTTGAGTCTACCCAACTAATTAGTAATCTTCCTCACCCTTGTGATTCCATCCTATGATACATGGATTTCCCATTCACCGAAAAAAGAAAATATTATTCCGTCAGTGTGGACAAACTACACTCTTCACCTAAAATTGTCCAATAGATCATGAATTGTGGATAACCAGACCATATGTGTAAGGATATTGTAAGGTATTGATTCCACTACCAAGAGATACCAAATGAAACACTGACCTCCAAGTGTCTGGTCATATAGTCAGCACCAGTGTCTAATCAACAATTCTCCCCAAGTAAGAGTCTCCAAATATAAGGTTCATGTCAATGGTTCAATCAGAATCTCTGAGTCTCGATCATGAATAAGGGTGAGACAATAAACACTATCACCTATTTCGATCAGTACCATAACTAATTTTGAAGACATAGATTGTACCTTGTTCCATCCCTGGAGCCTCAGTATCATATTCCCCTATAGCGTACACATGGACTCATCCCTTTCAACCATATCCCTGATCCTTATATGGACCAACTAAGAGTCATGGTGGCAATAGGTCGATCCTCCGACCACCTCCTATTTCCCTAAAAGACACTCAGCCACATCCACCACCCTACAAACAAACATAATCTTGTATCATTCTTTATGGTGGTATTCACTTGACCGTCACCTGGTCATCTATATGATGGCATGGGCAATCTTATAACAGATGTACCTGATAGTTTCATGAGAAATATTTCATGTCCTTCACTAATTCGAGCCACCCTATAAACATTGAACCGCTCACCCTATGTATGGAGATTTCCTCCTAAAGAATCTAAAACTCTTGTATCCCTATGACTATAGTTGTCTATTTACTTACATGGTCTTAGTTACTATGTTCCAACTGCTATCTCTCAATACTAGAGTCTACTCTGCAAAAAAACAATAAAATAAAAGGGATTCCTCATGTACTCCCTTATAGGTATACTTGACAAGGGTGGCCACTAATATCCTGATGTCCTTCCATATGAACTTATTGATGGTATGATCCCTGAAGAACTAGTCTCATACCAAATCCAAGGAGTAGAAAGAATGATCAGTAAACTTTAGTAAATAGCCCACCACGATCATAATACACTGCTATAGATGCAAAAGCTTTTGTATAGATACAAATAACAATGTGGAAGGATAGAACACATATTTGAAGAGATGATCAAAGTCTATCTATGAGATATATTTCATTTCATGCTACTGATTCCACAAGAACCTCCATCACCCATCAGATCCCCAAAGATGACTCATGGAAATGACATCTATCTGGTCGGCATGCATCCTTGCAATGTGGAAAAAACTGGTGACTGCCACTGACCAATACTCAACCATCTAGGGGGTGGATCACCCTAAAATATATAATATCTCTACCTCTGAATCTCATTCAATGCACACTAATTTCATGAATCATTTGCTAGTAGTGCAACGTAAGTGCTATTACTCAGCTGGTGTTGGTATAGCTGGTAAACCACCCATTGATGTAATCTTAAATATATTACCCTATACCAATGCCTCGTCACTATGTAGATCAATGTCATGATCAAATAGTTGAGTCATGTTTGTCTGTCTACATAGGGGCATCATGAAATAATTCAAGATGTTAAACTATTAAAAGAGTATATATGGATAGTTGACTCAGGTTGGACATATAAGTGACAACCATTCTTATATGATACGTGTACTAGTTTCCACCTTCAATTATTTTATTCATGTACTTATTAAAAAGGTTCCTAGAGTTATTGTGTTTGAATACGTCTGCCTCTGGACCAACAATGGAGTCATTATCCTAATAGTTAAACTCCAAAAAATTAACAATTTATCCTAAAACTAATATCACAGACTTCCAATGAAAAGTAATAACCAACCACCTTTTATACCACTTTTTCATGACTCTTACTAGAAGGGCCCATGGCCTCACAACCCGAAGCCCACCTCTGATTGGCCTTGTGTTGGTGACTAGAACTGAGGAGGATTTCCTACAAATGAGAGGTGTTCGCCTAATGTAATTGTACACAAGAACCCATATACATGCTAGACAATTATGAGATGTAAAACTACATAATGGATGCATATATACAACTAAAATCCCACTACCAATGTACAATAAGACATAAAGGAAAAGTATTCAGGACCAAATTCAATTCCACCACAACGTGTCCATAACACAATCATAATTGAAACAATAGATCTACAACCTACTCCATGGTTGATAACTATATCAAAGGTACCCTCCCGGTATGCACATCAGTCTACCCAGCTCTATATATGCTACAATCACTCCCGGTTCACCATGGACACCATAAAAAGGGCCGCCCTCTGTATAGGACCTGACACGTGTGGGGAAGCCCATGTAGGAGTGAGTATAACAATTATTAGTAGGACACCCATAAAACACTTAACATGAAGCACCATGTATAGTAAGCTAAATAAAATATTCAACACTATATAAGAGATACATGAAGTTAAGAATGACCCAAACATATTCAAGAGTGACACAACTCCATCCGGAGGAAATAACCAACTACTAGATGCATGATTCTCTTTGAAGCAACACTCGTTATGAGAGAACTAAATAATTGAGATATGATATAGTTAGAGACACTCTATGAAGTGTTCTAGCTCATTTGGGCCCAACCAATGAGAATTTATTGGTCAAAGAAGACAATGATACAAAAAGAGGGGTAAATCCCATAACTGATGGGGAACACCATGAACTTAATATGGGTCATCCTTCTACATAGGGGATTGTATAACAACAATTCCACAAACCCTACTGATGTTAACCTCTACATAGAGGATAGAATCTCTACTCATGGAGGTTATGATAATTCAAAAAACAATTCTAGGGATGATAGAGTATCACACTCAGGTATCTCAGTGGGACTCCACAACACTATTTGGGACTCAACCTCTTGAGGGGATTATATTCCAGTGATGTGGATATAATGACACATTTTAAACTAAAGGAATGGACCAAGGTAAATCTCTCAAACTATACTTGACCAAACAAGTAAAAAGAGATCCTAAAATATTAATTTGGTACCCAACATTATATTTGTGATGATCATCTTAGGATTAGGGTGATAATGTCTCTAATAGAACATCATTTGGATGGTTTTTATAAGATTTATAGAGATTTGAATGATTTTTATCGTAGTCTATTTGGGGCCTACGGACCCAGCACCATGATCTGTACACCTACCACCAAAGCCGGTACACCTACTATATGAACCGGCCGACCATTGACCAACCACCATAGTCTGTCCCCATGCAACTCTAACTAGACCATGGGGTTGACCACTTGAAAACTGGCCATGTAGTCATTGTGACTACAGTATCTCAAGCAGCATAGCCACCATGGTCGAGCACCACAGCTGACCGTAATTGGGAACGACCCCAGTTTTCTCATGTTCGACCTCTTGGCCAATCCTAGATTCAAACAATTGGCTCTACATAGATCTAACAATGTTGACCTAAATAGTAAATTAAACATTGACCTGACTGAGGTCCAACCCACTTATGTCACCCACTACGTTGGCCACTTGACTGGTCCACACCATATGGGTATTCCACTTGTTATCTCCTCCTTCCAGCAGCATCGTCTGCATTCCCAAGCCACTCGTTCCCCCGTGATTATCTTTCCGCCACTACACTCTATTTTGAACTGCCTGTTGTGTCGTACGCCACTGTCATGCTTCATTTAATACTTCTAAATACAATTGTACCTCATCTGATGAGATAAAATTGAATTTTTTATTGATCTATGTTCCTTAGGTCCTAATCTACATTGATCTACACTTGGCTGTTGATTTTCATCAGATACAGATGTTTGGTTGAGTTCAGAACCACCATGAAATATTAATCCAGGGCCATGAGGATCCAACGACAAAGAAAATAATCAATGGAGGGATAAACTCAAAATTAACAACATTTAGGAATTATCTTTTGCTATTTTTCATGTCATCCTCTGTCAAATCATGTTTGTAAAATAAATGAAGAGGGTTTTCAATAATCAGAAGAAAAAAAATATCCTGCTAAAAACCTGAAAAACAAATCCCATCCAGTATTGTGATCGATACAAAAATAAATCTACTTTCTGATGGATTTGTGTTCATCATAGAATTAATGAACTGGGAAGTTTCCACATAAAAAAACATCCTACCTCGATCTTCTCTTGCATTGATCACTCAAGTAGTATTTGAAAATCAATCGTCGATATTGACCACACTTGAGGTCTCTTTTAATGCAGTAATGGAATTCATGATAATCAAAGGGTTATCAGGGAAAAACATATGAATTTTTTATAAGAGTGAATTTTAAATAGATTATTAAGATTATGCATGAAAATAATTTACATTAAATAATTTTATTTTTTTTATGTCTGTGAAAACGTTTTCACAAATGACCCGAGCTGACCAAAGTTAGCTTACGCCTAGGGTAAAGCCACTATTTTAAAATCAACAGCACCCTCATATTTTTAATCTGGGAACCCAGTTAATATTTATTCCAGTTATTTAGGATATTATTTGGAAAATGTTTTTAATTATTTTAAATTTTTTAAAGCAATTATTGTATGATCATCGGGCCATGGAATCGCACACCATCTCAATGGCTAGTCTCTAAAATAATCCATGTAATATTTCAAAATAATAAATAGAAAATCCATGATATTTAAAAAATTTAAAACCATGTTTATAAAACCAATATTTATAAATAGAAATAATAAATTAATAAAAAGTTAATTTTTGTAGAAGTACAATATAATTTAATGTGGAATCGTTTTAAATATATTACATAATAAATCAATGTTTTGTTAATATAAATTATTAATTGTTAATAAAATAATTATTACTATGATTTTAATTTCTGGATGGGATATGAATGGTATAAGGTGATCATTCATCATTCATTAAACGTCAGGATGTCTTGGGAGGGGTTTCATACCACTTTTTCCATATGGTTTATACTACAAGAGGTGAATTAGGGGAAAGTAGTAATGCTCTTTGAAATTTAGAATCGTTTGTAGATGATGAGGGCCAATGTGTATTGCATCAAGGAGTTGGGTTTCATTTATCTAGATATATCTTTAAATTTCTTGTTAGAATCACTTATCTTCATTTGGTGTCTTCTTCTAGAGGACAAGATGCAAGTTTTCTTATTTGGTGATGAGTTTGTTTAAATGTCAGTGGATGATGCTTTAATGGAATAATTGTTTTCAGGGGAGAAATTAGTAGAAATTAGACGTTGAATTTATTTCAGTTCTTGTGGAGGATCCATATATAGAGAGATGTGTATTATAGAGGATCCCATTATAGAGAAATATCATTTATTGGTTCCACCTTCTCGTTCATAGGACCATTCACTAATGTGTTTCCACTTTGGTATGTTTAATAATTCTAAGTCATCATGTCATAATCCTCCAATGGACTTTCATTGATATGTTTTCTGGTCATCTAGAGAATCTTTTAAAGTATATTTTTCAGAAAAGGACATTTTGGTTAGAGGATGTCATCTCTTTGCTATGGGGAAGTAAAATCTTCAAGACATTATGTCTCTAGGCACATGCCTCATAATGAATCTCTTCACATAATTTGGAATTTTCATGTGTGTAGAGAACCTTGGTCTTGCTTTGTCTCAATAGTTAGATCATGGAAAATTTGAAATTTAAAATTTCAAACATTTTCAATTTGAATTTCCTTTATTGTAATGGTTTAGTTTCCTCTTTTTCTTGAATGAATGTGGATGAACTTCATTTTGAGGTATATTTTTTCTAATCATTAGGGTGGATATTTTTTGGATTTTTCTCATATTATATTCAGAGATATTCATGTCTTTTTGAAATGATGAATGGTGGTTTAAAAAAATTGGTTATTTTTCGTCCAATGTTATCCCATAATGTTGGAGACTTGATTTCTATTTGGATTTTTCATGTGGCTCTCTCCCATAGTGGTAATGTGGAATGGATTTGTGCTAGTTGAGTTATTGTGATGGGGATACCTCTTTCATAACTCTATTTTATTTTCCTCATTGTAGTTTCTCTATAACTAGGTTTCTAGGACATATGTAGTAATTTTTGACCTCATCGACCCTTGATTCATTCAATATGGTCTAATTTTGAGTTTTAGATTTGTTATTCATGTGCCAAGGTGGCATTCTCAGGAATATAGTTTTTTTGGTTTGGTGAATTATCATAGCCAGACTACATTTTTTCATTTATTTTATTCTTTTACTAGATTTGGGTTTCTTGGTTAAGTTTTGGGATATTTTTTAGGTGATAATTTAAGAGTTTTTGAGTTTCTATGTAGATTTTATGTTTACATATGGTTTGGGTGAATGGTTCAGGGGTTAATCATGTGTGTTATGAAGGTATAGGGTGTTTCCAATTGTTTTTATTCTTGCTTAGTTTTTTTGTAATAGTTTAAGAAGGGTTTTGGACAGGCCATGTGAGGCCTTGGAGAAATTGTGTGGATCCATTTTGGTTATAGGGATTTTGTTCATGTATTTCGCATTATTAGGGGAATCTATGAGAAATGTATGTGGGGTGGATCTATAGTTTAAAAGAACCACTTGCATGTTTGTCCCACAATTTACTAATCCATATGGCCAATCTATGAGGGTGTCCCACTTCTCCAGTTTGGTTCACCTAGATCGTTCATAGTGTTTGAAACTTTGTGTCCCAATTATGTGACTTGACTAGATCATTCATATGTTATGATTCCAATTTTACCCCACTAAAATTTTAGCCCCAATCGATCTTCCTTAGATCCTATTTGATCTAGGATCACAAAATAGTCTCCCAGTTTCTTCCCATTATCTCTCTCTCATCTTTTAGTGATTCTTCTAGGATCCTTGGTACGTTCCATTGAATTTTGTCAAATTTCCCCCCTCTTCTATTCATCCAACACTAGTTCATTGGTTATTTATGTGGATTTTCTCCTGGACAAACCCTAGGGTATAGGTATGATGTGTGGGATGTGTTTCATTGGTGCTGGGAAGGTCAAATGGTCTCTTGATACTTATTCTTCCAAATTTGATAATTTATTCTCATCCATAGTTTATTAATTTATGTGTTTCCATCCATTAACTTTCTTAGACATTCTAATTGATTCTTGATATTTCCTTATTAATTTATAAATGTGATGTTAATTACTTTGATGTGTCATGTGAATTTATATAGAGATTTGTTTGTGGGAAATTTGGTGTAAAATCATATTTAAAAGTATTTATAAAATTATTACTATGTATATATGCATGATATGTCTTTTATAAAATGTCGCTTTTCCATTAATGTTTAAATTGGGTTATTTGAGTTGTGTTAGGATTTTCTAATCTTAATAGACTTGTTTTTCTAATTTTGGGTTATGTGTGGGTATGTAGTTTGGGGGGTGTGTGGGGACCCCTATAAAGGGATGTTAAGATCATTTTTATTTCTAAATTGAAACTCTTGGTATTCAAGGTTTCCCAAAATTGTTCCATTTAATGTTTGAATAGCTATATATTCACTAGTTTGACAAATGGATGGGCTCAAAAATGATTATCTTAATCTTTAAAAAATGGACAACCTAAACCTCATATTTCATATGAACATCTCCTTCCCTCTTAATGTTTTATCCCTTCTCATCCCAAATGATTCTTATAAAACTCCAATGTGTTATATAGGGTTTCATGGATTCAAAATGGACTCAAAATATGTTTTCAAATGTGTCCTTAAATTCATAACCAGTTTGGATCATTAAAATAAGATATGGAATGTTATTTATGTAATGACCCATTTGGAACCTTTAATGAATGTTTTAGGTTTTTATCATAGTTCAAAAAATTCATTTGAGAATTATTTTTTTTAATGAGATTTCCTGGTTAGTACTTCGGGGTTTTTGGGAAATATTTTTTGAAATGAAATTCTTTTTTATCCATGTTGGAACTTTTGAATGGATTGAAGTGTGATGGTAACCTCTAGGATACTCCCTCCCATGATAGGATCACCAGATATGAGGTCTCAATTTTTGGTATAAAAAATAATAGTGGAAATATAGTATTTGGTTTATACTAATCATGTGAGGACCTCCCCAATAATTATTTACTATTCTTATGGGATTTCTAGGCATCATATAGAGGGAAGAGTATCTATTTCTTATTGACCCCTAATAGACGGGATGGTACCCCATGATTTTTCTAAGGGGACAGGTGGGATGTGTCACTAATAAGGCATGTTTAGATTATCTATATGGTTATTTACTATTGAGATACACCATTCACAGGTAGATGTGTAAGATATGATTACATCTATGGATTAATTATATTTATTTTTAATGAAACTTCTATAATTACCATATGTAATTTATATTCTATTTCTATTCACATTGAATACCATACCTACTTGTATATTCCTACTATCATAATCTCTTTTAATTCTTATAATCACTTTGTTTCACATTGTTTGTTTTCTCTTTTCTGGTCTAGGGTATCAAAATTGTGTTTTAAAATTGGAATATATTTCCAAGAAGAAGAATCTACTGTGTGTATTTTAAAAGGGGGATTTTATGTAATGTTTTTTTCGTTCATTATAATGATAAAACCCCATTTTTATAATTATTTAAAACTACCTTTTTTGAATATTTAAATAATGGGAATGAATAGAAAATATGGTTTTAACTACTGATCAATTGTATTATAATACGCCACATATTTTACATGGAATTAGTAAGACTATGATATTTTTCATAATTAAGAATATAGATTGAGTTTCTTTAGTGTAAATTGGTATTTCTGTGGGTTTTGATAAATAGTTAATGTGGATATCAAGTTGAGTTCAGTTTTTTTATGTTTTTTCTGTTAGTATTGTTTTGTTTATCTATTTTTTTATCTGGATATGGTTAGGTAAATGAATTTATTGATGATCAAAATTTATTAATTTAGTAGATTTGATACATTTAATTTATTGATCCTCTTTTTTGGGAATTTTGTTTCCCAAAATAATATATTTTGTGTCCACCTTTAGTTGCCAGTCTTGGAGGAACGGGAACACCCCTCGACCTTATCGCATACAGGGTCGAGTGTTGGGTCAGATGGAAGCATGTCCTGGTTCGCGAAAATAGGTGATATACATAAATAATTGTTATATTAATTAAAAATATAACATTCAATAAATATAAAGTGTCATTTTATTTCATATCTTTTTACTCAATAAAAGATGATATCATTGCTTTGGTATGTGTGGACTAATGTCTTCATGATGCTATGTGACTCTTTTATTTCATCACCACACCAAGTAAATTATATAATTGAGTATATTTAAATAATTAAAATGATATTTATGGTATTTTAATCATTATTTATGGATAAAATAATACTTACCTTTTTTCCTAAATGATCATTAAAAATAGAAACATCACTCTTGCATACATACGAACTACCATGCCCATGATCCTAACTTATTTAATTTATCAATTCCATCTTTCATTATTTTTCATTAATGTATTATTGGTGTATAAGTATGATAATTTTCTGATAATTATTATTCTAGGGATTATGTAATCAGGATAAATTTTATATGACAAAATATTAAAAATAACATACCTAAATAACAAATCAGTTTTTTCTTGTAGCATGACATTAACATGGATTTGTACAAAAATTATTAATAAAAGGTCATATTTAAATAATATATGTTATGATATTTATATATGGTTCAATAATATAATTATTAGTAAATAATATTTATTATATTTGAGGTTTTTACTTGTTTGATAGAATTTGAGACTTACGATAAGAGATTTCTAGTTTCTTTATTATTTCGGGGAGATATTAGAAAATTCACCACATGTTTTTTTAGATTATGTATATACTATATATGAATTAATTTTATGATGATTATCCAAAAAATTATTTTGATTTACAAATACATTTTTGCATTTATCTTTCAAGGGGTTTACATTTCAAAAGTAACATAAGTGGTAAGGGATTATTTATCAATCTCGTTTCTTTGTGTCATAAGTTTTATTGTTCACCATATACATCCATTTTAAAATTTTATATCATAGATATAACTATATTAAATATATTTTATGTTTCATTTAATGTCATTATTTCATTGGGATTATGATTCAATGTGACCAAAGTGGTATGATTTTTATGTTACAATCCAAAATTTTATAAGGATTATTTAAGTATAGAGACCATTTATTTTTCGTGTAAAAAATTAAAATATATCTAGAAATATTTTTGGAGCAATGTGTTGAGACAAATAATGATTCTAAAGGTTTGTGATCCTAAAATTATTTTTATTGAAATAAACATATATTTTATATTACAAGAACATAATAATTCAAGGGAAATGTGATAACCCTAAATAGAGAATCATATAAAAATATTATACCATTGTAGAAGTTAGAATTTAATTTTTACACAAGGTGTGAAATAAATTTGGTCTGTTTTTATGGAGTTAAGATAATAAGGACCTTTGTGGGTGTATTTAATTAAAAAAACTTATTTATTTATTTTTTATTCAATCAAACTACCCAAAATAGAATACTCAAAAAATATTTGGTTCTAGAATATAACCGAGGTTAGAAACATAACCCTATGAATCTTGAGTGGGGAATCAAAGAATATTTATTGGAGTATCAAGATTGGGTGACAACCAACTATTGAAACAATGTGAATCGAGATGTAGGTAACACATCATACCATTCAACATCATTGGCGAGTGTGTTCTTCACCAACAATCAATACGAATCAAGGTAAGACATGTAATATGTTTATTTATTTCCCATTATGATTAAAATTTTGAGAATGACTGATTCCTTCACTTTGATATACATTAATTTGACACTTTTCACGCACCTCATGTCAAATATAATTTACTTATTTGATTAGTCCTCATTTTTCCATGGTTCTCACCCCATCTATCCCCTTTTTGATTTTTTTTCCATAAACACTTATCCAATGATTTGTTCACCCTTGTTTTGTGTGACTTCACTTATTGTTCTTTGTGCACTTATTCATTATCCCATATGGTCATTAATCGAATATCATTAGGTGGGACTGTACATGATTGGATTTCCTTATTCATGGATGATGTTCTTATTTTGAATGAATCAATGATTTGGGGATTTATCCATATGTGATTCTGTATTGGTTTACTGATTTCCATGCTATTGGTATCTGGGACTAGCAAACGACAATGGTAGGCATATGAGGAGAGAGAAAAAATAATCTAGGCCGATGGTAGTCTTATTTTCTGCTACATGAGGGTCAGAATGAATGGGAATATGATCTCCAGTTATTTTTAGCTAATTATTTGGTTTTATTTGAAGTGTTAAAGATGATTTCAGATCATAGGGATAAGATCTTGAATTTTTTTAAAAGACCCTGGACAACATTCCATGTTTTCTAAAGAACACATTTATTGTATGTCCTTGGCTATTGGGGATAGTGTTTTGTGTTAGTTAAATTTCTAATGTGGCGTGGTAACAAAAAACTATATGTTACTGAGATCTGTTGACACAATGTGTACTCTGGGTGTACATGTATATGAGCATTACCATGGAAATAAATAAGGCACACAAACATGAAAAAGAACATGGGCATGACATCGGGTGGTATTGGTATGTCATGCAGTCCCTTTACATTCCATATACATCAATATGTGTAGTGATCTATGAATAAGAATATGAATGGACAGGAAGTAGACAAGGACCAATCACCATGTGGGTCCCCTTATTAATCACATACCTCCTTTTATTGAAACATCTGACTATCGTAACTCTTTTATATGGATCTATATTTACCCTTTATGTATTCAATCGTGTGTGTTATTTTGCATTGAATTTTACTATGGCCTTCTTGTTTGATTTTGAGGTACAATGTAATATTTAACATGTTTGAATCTTTTTTAGGAGACAATCAATAATGGTATATATAAATTATGTTTATTAGAGACATTAGAGTATCACCCTCTTACTGGGAAATGAGATGGGTCCTATATCAATCCATATGAGTGGAACTAACCTATATAGTCATAGTATGTGTCATTTATTATCATAGTGGAACCCTCATGTTGTGTTAGGGCATGGGTCATCAACTACTATAGTGTAACCCTCTATCCAGATTAGGGAATGGGTCTTCTATCTACTATCTCAGTGAAACCCTCTTGCAATGTCAGGGAATGGATCCTCAACCACTAGAGTTGAACCCTCCTGGTATATAATTCATGAGTACTCTATCTAAAATTTGGTTGGATCCCACCAATGTTGTCAAGGAATATATCCTCGACCAATAGAGTGCCTCCCTCCAACCAAGACAGAGCTTGGGACCTCAATCAACTATTATAGGGGAACCCTATAGAATTTTTAGGTAATGATTCCTCAACCAATAGAGTGGAACATTCATACAATGATAATACATGGTTTTTATTTCTATGATTAGATTGGAACCACCTTTCCTAAATGTGGAATGGGTCCTCTATCTACCATCATAGTGTCACCCTTATATTGTGTCTGGTCATGGATCCTGTATCTACCTATCGAGTGTCACCCTGTTTTCGTATCGGGTAATTTTACCTATACCTTGAGATTATGTCTCAATGAAAATGAGGAAAAATAGCGAGGAGTGTCTTCATATAGATGTTTCTACTAGATAAACCTATGAGATGTAGGGAATCATTAATTGACCTCATGTGTAATGCGCCGACCCCAGACGCCTAGATTCGGTGCATTATTTTAATACATTGGAATGATTATAAGGAATCAAGTCTCAAAAGACCATTCAGTTTAGCAGTATTGGATAATAGATTAAATACATCAACATTAAAGTACAATTACAAACATAAAATACAACATAGATAGTTATTTTAGAACACCATTATTCCCTTTAGCACAACCCTACATATCAATCGTAATACACTTCTTGGAATCTTGGGAAAATAAAACATAAGAAAGGGGTGAGATCAAATTCTCAGCAAGGGTAATTAATACACTAGAAGATAACATAAACATTAGGCATGGTTTATAATGAAAAACACACGCCTTTACATATAATTAACATGAACAAACAATTGCAGGAATATGAGATAAGTAAACAATACCATAATAAAACATATTCAAGGGAATTATACTAGTATAATAACCACCTAAACCATCAATAATATTTTCATAATGAGGGAATATATATTGTCAGACATTTTGAAACATCTTGTCAAGGCCGCGGCTAAGATGTCTAAAAATAAATTAGTTGTTAGCCAAAAACATATATCTAATTGGGAAATGCCTTGTCGAATTCCACATCAAATTGCCTCATGAGGCCTACCGATGCACTAAGTATCTATAGTAGGCTCCATATATCACTTAATAAGTCCAATACATTCCTCCTATGAAAATGTTCCAACATAACATAAACATTCATATTACAACTTGCATACGAAATGTCAATACTTTAACCATAAAACATGAATGGTATATAAATAACACTTCCACAGTCAAATATATCACAAATCATTCAACACGATATGTAAGATTTGTATCACAGTAAATCATCTTTAAACATATTTTAAATCCATCAAAGGATGTTCACATACCTGAAAATGATTTTTAATACTCTTTGCGAGAAATATCCATTTTTTATGAAAACATTTAAAAGTCACACATATATAAAGGAATTAATTTAAAATATATTTTTGAATCAAAGTGTCCCAACCACTTTAATAATTTTGAAAAGAATTATCATTTCAAAACATTCATGTCCAAATAAATAAATCATTAAAATCAATCTGAAAACATAAACATTAATTAAAAAGATTTAGAATGATAAATATTTAAATTTTTTAAAATGTTGATCTAGTTAAATAGAACCTCCCATAAAACCATGTAAGATTCCTTTTGAAAACATTTTTTTTTGAAATATGGGTATCTATGATAAATATGTCCTAGTAAAATACATACACATATACAATCATGGATAATAACGAGATTAAAGAAATAACCCTTACCTTGCACTTTCCTTTGGTCGAGTAGACGTTTAACCTCTTGTATGATGACCATAGTATGTTATAAAATGTGACTAGAACAATATTAATATTTATTATATCATAAATGAATCATTTATGACTTTATTCAACCCATTTAATAACGATTTCCATGTTTAGTTAACATTTCAGGTAATAATCGATTTTTTATCATACGTGTTATAACTTGTTATTCTTGATCGTATCATTTAGATATTGATTTAATTTCTTAAAGGTTTTAAAAAAATATTTATATATAATATATAATTAGAATATATATATTCATAATATAAAGATATATGAAATCGAAAACACCATTTATCGAGATGGTAGGCTGTATGTATGCATAAACATTATTTCCATTTTCATATCTTATTGAATCGAAGTAACTGAATGAGATATATGTAAACACACACACATAGATATATATATATATATTCCCAATAGAATTATTATGTCATATATTACATACATATAAATAATATATATTTTTATAATCATCACTGAATGGTAAATGTGGAAACGAATCTCATCGAGTTGTGGAGACGGTAAGTCGTTCGTACGCACGGGCGTAGATATCAGTTTCCTAATAATCAAATGGAATAGAGATGGATGGTATATTAATTATACATAAACATTATAATAATTGTTCATTAATTTTATACATAATACTCATGATTATATCCATCCAAATAGCATAATTTTGATAAACAAAATACACCACGACGTGGTGACGGTAAGTCGTACGTAAGAACGCATGGTATATTTATAATAAAATATAATAATATATAAGGTACTGGAGTTATTATTTTGGTTTGTAAAAAACAAATAAAAAGGATGTGGAAGTAGAAAATAACATGAAATAGGGTGCTATAATTATTACCTCTTTTCAGGTGTTTCCTTTTGAGTTGATCAAAATCGCTCCATAAGTTGGATTTCGGATCAAAATGAGGACTCTTGGTTGATATGAGGAATGTTGGGAGGATATTTTTGGTAGGGGTTGGCCAACAAAAATGGGTTTGGATATCTGAAATTAAGATAAGGGGAAGTTCCCTTTTATAAGAGAAGTGAGGGTCACTTTAAGAAATGATTGAAATATTATTTCATAATAAAATAATATTCATTTCTAATGTCTCAAAATATAATTATTTCAAGGATAATGTGGGTATGGGTCGAAAACCAATCAACCAATAGGTTTTAGATAGGTTTAGGTCACCATGTAAACATTATCTTTTAGATGTAACTCTTAGTTAAATAGTTTAACGTTTACCATGTCTTCTTGTGTTCTTAGAATATATCGTTAATAAAAATACACTAAAATTCCGAGAGAACCTAAAGTAGTTCATTAATGACATATATAATATTAATTAAGAACATTTGATGAAACATAGATTTTTAGGAATATTATATCCACCAATGATATAGTACTTGTTTTGAAAACTAATTTATGTCAATTTTGACACTATTGGGTATCTTGTTTGTTATTGAAAGTCATAAAAACCTTATCACTTCAAAAAAAAATTATCTAATAAACCCTAAAAACGAATATAAACCTATATAATTAGTGAAATTCATCAAAAGTCTCAAATTATATTTATTTGGATATTTATAATAGAAATTATTTTAATATTTCATTAAGAAGGTTATTATTGCATCATCATTGTGTCATAAATAAATTTAATTATTTAATCTCTAAAAATTATAAATAAAATACCATTATATAGAAAATCATTTTCTCTTTATAATTAATATTTATAGTCATATTTATCTTATATATAACCCCATTTTAAAAATGGATTAATTAATAAACTTTAAATTTAACCCTATTAACTCTTCTTTAAATAAAATAATAATAAATGTCCTTATCAAATTCATGTGGACCAAAAAGTATCATATTTTACTCTTAAGGTTTTTTTCTTCTAATTACACTTATCCAATAGAATTATGACATGTGTTAGGGTAATTATAATAACATTTTACCCATAATTAACCAATTCACTTTTAATTGTGGTAAATGAAAGTCAAAATTTACTACTCACCGAAATTATTTTCATCTTATTGAACCACATTCTATTTACTGATGTAAACCATTTCTCTTGGATTTTTTAAATTTAACTCACAGAAGTAGAAAAATTAAGTTTTATTCAAATTTTCAAATCCTTTTAAAAGGTAGGTAATAATCTTTAAAAAGTTCAACAAAATTGTATACATAAAATTTTATTCTAAAATTAATCCAATTAATAAAAATGAAATTATATAGGTATTATATATCTATTTTTACATAAAATAAATTTAAATAAAATAAAATATTATTTAAAAAAAATTGGTTTTAAATAATAACGCAGTGCTTTGCACTATTTCTTAAAAATTGAAAATTTTTAGAAAAATAAAAAAATTCCCCGTATGATAATTTTGATATTTTGAATTAAATAAAGTAGAATATTTTACCAAATTAAAAACATTAAAGTTTCATTTATTAATTTAATGTTAATTTCCATTGTCAAAACCTAAAAGTAGGTTTTTTAAAAGTAAAAACTATCAACAGATAGACTAGTGTTTATGTCAAATTTGAATATGAAATTACTTATAACGACATAAATTTTATTAAATTATAAAAATATAATATAATTATACATCCAAACCATTCAAATGTATAATTTAACACTATAAATAATTTCAATTAAAAAAGTTGTTTTCAATTAAAATTTAGTATTTTTAAGTATGCATCAAAAAATGATATTTATCAGAAAAGTACCAAAACATTATCCAATGAAATTTTTTATTTTCTAATTCTAAATAATAATTTAATTTCTTTAATGATAATATATATAAGTGTCAAATATTGGTTTTAAAAAGGGATCTCCATTAAAACGCGGTAAAACTACATTTTTTTAAAATAATTCATTTATCTGAAAAAATGAATTTTTCTTATATTATGTATAATAAACACAGAATATGGATGTTAAAGTTATATAGAGTATATAATATTCAAAAAGTTGTTAATACTATTCATAACTGATTTTTGGATGGCTTTTTTGGTAAGCTGTGGTGTATTCGAACTCGATGTTGCATACACAGCAAGTTATTTAATTATATTAATGAGATAAAATACTATGAATTCTTGGAGTGTTATATTATCACATCCTTCAATATATTTTTTTCTCTAAATTTTAAATTTTTTTCGGAATTAAACGGTTAAAAATAGATAAATACCTTTGTGGAAAACCAACATCAGAAATTGAGTTAATAAAATTTATTCTTAATAGGAGGGAAATGGAATAAATAAGTCACCACATAATTATGATCTAGATTATGTGAAAATTGGTGGAAATTAAAGACACATAATTGGAGAAATAACTTAAATATTTATATGGAGTGATTGAGGTCATCAATGACAAACAAGTGTAAAATTGAGGGCCTCAAATCCAGAAAATCTAGAATGATTTAAAATATTGTTAGTTCAACAAAACATAAGGTATTAGGATAACACTTTTTTGGATTTAAGATACCATACCTATTGTTTAATAATTTATTTATTCATAGAATAAGAGGAAAAAATATTCATGACATGTATAGTTTCATCCTTCAACTAATTTCTACCAAAAATTCATCCTTCACTCAAATAGATAATAGAATTCAAAAATATATTATTTATCATCATCATATGGGGATCCAAAAATAATGAATTTATAATTGATTTTTCAGACTATTTAAAAAAACTACATTATATGGACTAGTACATCACATATGCCATGGTAGGTGATGCACCCTTGTCACCATTCAGTTGTGGGTTCAAGTCTCATGCCCTTTCCAGAAGCGACGGGTTGTCACCCGACCTCTATGATGTCTTTTCTATAACAATATAAAAATAATCTTAAGAAATGATTTAGTTTTAAGAATAGTATCCAATTTCAAACTAAATCCATTACATCCTTGATACATATCCAAAATACTTTTGTCCAAAGTCATAGTCCGAAATTTATAAGGAATATAAACACAATGAAGATATTTTTTCCATATAATAACATGTGAATACCTTCACCATGTATAATATTAAAACACAATAGTATCCCTGTATTACCATAATACCATATTTATTACATTCATGCTCCCCTATTTTTTATATAATACTGTATATACTCCTTATATGAAAAAATATTGTAAACTCCAACAATTATAGAACATACAAATCATTAATCAGTTTTAAGGTTGTTAGGAATATCCCATATAATTTTTCCAAATCAATCATAGCTTATTCCAAAATTACAACCTCAGTACCAAAATCATATTATGGTTTATCTTTCTCTTAACCATGTATTTTTTAAAATATTTAACCTGCTATTGAGTCACTTTTCATGGTTCCACTCAATCTCAAGGCCTTAATGAAATAGTACTGCAGTGCAATCCTTTTTTATTTCCAAAATTCATATAATCAGTACATCGTTGATACAACACTCAAATGAAATAATTATTTAATAACAACAAAAGAACACGAGTCATTTCTCTTATTCTTTAGTATTATAATAACATGATTATAATCCAACAACATCATTTAGGGCGTACTCTGATTATTTTGACATTGATCCATGTAGTGTCCCTTGTCCTTGCAGATGAATCATTGTACATTTGAAAAATTTTTCTAACCCTTGCAATCACGTACATGGTGTCCTTTTTATCCACACATATAAAAAACTCTCATTACTTTCATGTATTTATTAAGGTGATTCTTTCAATTGTTATCACATATGGGAAAATCTTTTTTACCCCTCTTCCCTTTATCCATATTTCTCTCTTCCATCCTTTTCTTCTCTAGATTTTTTTCGAAGCCACAAGTCTAAGATAATTTTTTAATTATCTTATTACAACATGATATTATTTCATCATATGATGACAATATGTGGAAAATTATTTCCCTTTTAAATGTTGGATTAATATTATGAAATATATTATCCTTCTTAATCTTTTGATCATATGTATAGCTGGAATTCCCATTCCTTCAACTAGAAACCATTTCTAAACAATGGATAAAAAAGGTTAGTTTATGAATAACAATGCATAATTCCAAATATGGAAAATACCTAATTTAATTTGAATAGATGATGAATATAATCTATAATCATAAAATGTTTTCATTGAGGAAATTTTTACTCATAAATCATTAGTAATGACTTGTAATGAAAATGTGAATTATCCTAATCATATCCCCCTAGGAGTATAATAACCAAGAGTACAGTGAGGCCCATTTTCATGTACCATGATACCCTGGGTCAAGCCCGAAACTCCTTGTCTGAGTTTTCACTCGTAGGTACCTCTATGTCAGAGCCACCTCTACCTTTTCGTATCCAAACAGGGATGTATTAGTTGGAAAAAACACAAAATATCTACATTACCAAAATTCTAGGAAGTTCCTTTTTACTAATCCTCAAAGTCTATCTTAGGGTAATGTTCTATAATCAGTGTTTTTTCAAATCTAGATTCCAAGGTTATTACTAAACTTCATCTGATACCAACTGTAATGACCCGAACAAAGAAGCCTAGAGTCAGAGCATTATTTTAATACATTTTCATGATTACAAAGAATCAAGCCTCGAAAGACCAATCAACTTAGAAGTCTTTTAAAAAAGATTACATACATCATATTTACATTAAAATTTCAAACATAAAATACAGCATAAGTAGTTCTTTGAGAACATCATTATTTCATTTATCTTAAACCTGCATATCAATCATAATACACTTAATAGAATCCTGGGAAAATAAAAAATAAGAAAGTGGTGAGATCAAATGCTTAGTAAGGGAAATAAATACACCAGAAGATAACATAAACATTAGGCATGGTGTATAATGAAAAACACATGCCTTTACATATAATTAATAGGAACAAATTATTGCAGGAATATGAGATAAGTAAATAATACCATAATAAAACATATTCATGGGAATTATACTAGTATAATAACCACCTGAACCTTCAATAATATTTTTATAATGAGGTAATGTTTAATGATATATGTAAGAACCCATATGTTCGTTTCAGGTATGTCCTTACTTTTTCTAGAGTTTTTGAGAAAAATGAAGTTTCTGGTAATTTTTGAAGAACACGCCATGTACTTTCTAAGTACACGCCATGTACTGTTTTTCCACTCGAATCCATGTGTTGGCTATGTCCGGGCCATACACACGGTGTGTAGGGGTGATGTGGAGGCCGATTTTTGCATAGTAAGGAAAGACCTAGTACACACGGTGTACTCTAAAAGTACACGCCGTGTACTTTATTTTTTTTTTCATTAATCGGACTGAGGTCGCACCTGATCACCATAAAGGTATTCTTCTGGGTCTGGATCGACCAAGAGATGTCGTACAGTTGCGAAACATCTCCGGATTCCCGATCCTCCATTCATTCTTTGACTTGTGCATTTTCGATTGTGTTGGAATCACAGTAGTGAGTTTTTCCTTCTTCTTTAGCCTTGATTTCCAATTCTTCCCCTTTCCCATGTTATCATGGTTTGAACTTTTTGGAAATTTTCTAAGATCTATGATGTTGAAGGGATAATTAGTCATCATGGTTCAAGTATATTGATCTCCTAGGATCGAGGTAGGTGTTTTGTTCCTTATCGTTCAATGTCTTTGAGTTCTATGTGCAAATTCCACCAATACCCATGAACGGGGTATTGCGTGTTTACCTTTTTCCCTTGTTGTTTTCCTGCCTTGCATGTATGCTTGTATAGAGGTAATTTAATCATGTTGGAGGATAAATGTTTGTGCATGGATGTTTTTCCCATGCTTTGATCTGTTTATGACCTTTGGGTCTCGTTTACCTTTGGATTTTACACATGTTTCCATGCCTTGTGATTATAGGTTGGAGTGAAATTCATAACATGTTTGTTGTCCAATAGATTGTTTATCCAAGTATCTCTATAGGTGTACTTTGGTTAGCCATGTAGCTCTATAGGTGTAATTTGTTCTTATAGAATTATTATTCACTGACTAGCACTGGACTGAGAGAACCTCGTGCTATAGACTATAAGAGATAGACTCAGTGAGCTTCCCAGAGAATCTTAGATATTATAGAGTACTGGAGGGTAGACAGAGAGAGATTCCTCAGAGAGTCATGGACATTATAGACTATAGGGGATGGACCGAGTGAGCTCCCAGAGTGTCTTGGTTATTATAGACTATAAGAGGGTTGACTGAGTGAGCTTCCTCAGAGAGTGTGTGGTATACCTGATCCTATAGGAGTAATTGACTGAGATAGCTTCCTCAAAGAGTCTCTAGACCATGGGGCTATGGTGGTTAGACTGAGTGATCTTCATCAAAGAGTCCCTGACTACCCTATACAATAAGGGGAATTTACCAAGTAAGATTCCCTAGAGAGTCTCATAAATTCATATGACCAAGGAAGAGGGGTTAGGCTGAGTGCACTACCCAGAGGGTTGTGTTATTTCTTGGTTAGGACCAGAGGGGATGGATGCAGGTACTTCCCAGTGGTATTGTTGTTTGTGTTAGCTGTTTTTATTTACTTCTGCTGTTGTTGTGGTTGTTTACTGTTGTGTATAATCCTACTTCATTAATTACTATTTATTGCCGTCTACTTTCGGTTTTTGTTTACTATTTATTGTACTTTTACCAGCAATATGCTCACTGACTGTTAGGCACATATCTATGTGTGGTTTCCTACTATGATTTTATCTCACACCCTATTTGGGCCATGCTTTTGGGCCAAAGTAGACAATGTTGTTGAAGGTATAGACAAGGGAAAGCGCCCTTTGACTTCTAAAACTTGATTTCTTGGAGCAAGAGAGAAAGGGACCAGGCATTGGCTTGCTATGCTGATGAGTTGTTTACTTTTCCTTTGTACTTGTTTTGGTACTGTGGTGTTTTCATCATTGTGACTTGTTTGGATACCTTCCTAGAGACTTATCTGGCATCTTTCCATATATACATATGTGCTCCAGTTTGTTGATTTAGTCTTCTACTGATTGTTATTCTTGTTTATTCACTACTTCTACTATTTCATGTATATTTATTTTCGTTGTGTACTCTTCCAATGAGGGTATAGTTTCCACACTATCACACCCAAAGCCCGCGCTACTAGTCAGAAGCCTCTGGCGTTTGGGGAAATGTGCTGGAGGCTATGTGACCAACCGGGTACGGGGCACCTTTCGGTGGTTTCTGGAACCGGGATGTTACAAAGTGGTATCAGAGGAGTTCTTTCCTCATGCATTACTTTTTGGATACTTTATCTAGGGATAGGACAGATTCGGTACTTGGTAATATGATGTGCTCAGGAGTATCTAACCCGTGTATAGGGAAAAGCCATACTACCATGTTTATTGCAGTTTTCTGGTTTGAGATTTTTCGGTTGATATGATTTCACCTGGATTGATTCACATGCCTTGTACTGTTATTGTTTTGATATTACTGTTCTATTTCTATCGCAACCCAATGAGATGAGGGTATCCATCTCATGCATCATATAGGAACTTGTTATAAATCACATCCCATGCATTCTTTCCAAGCCATCTAGGGTTCATACGCGATTTCATTTTGTTGTGATAGAGGTTGTGTAGATTATGCATGTCGTTGTGATAGATGTTTGATAGAATCTCTGCAGTTTGATATATAAACTGTTTTTTATACATTGCTTAAAATGAATTCCAAATTTTGATTATTGAGGTGTTATGGGCCCTCTTGAATTGATGATGGTGGATCATTCTCCAGTATTGTCTTGTACATGACTGTAGGAGATTCCAAGAATTTATTCGCAGGGAGTATGGGCCCTCACGATTGGAATTTGGCACCACTTTGCCCTGTTTTCAGTGTTTCTGGGCTTTTGTGCAGTTTCTGAGCTACTGCCTAGAAAAACCAAGAATAGACAGCATGTACTTTCTGGATACACACCGTGTAGTTTTCAGTCCATGTTATTGACCATGTGAGCAAAAACATAGTGTCTTGAAAATGAATTCAGGAACACACCATGTACGGTAGGTGCATGCCATATAGTTTGGAGCTGTGTACTCAGTCGTGTCACTAACAACACGAGTCGGGGAAGCTCGAGTAGAACACACTGTATTGGTAAAGAACACGCCGTGCAACTTTTTCCCAGGTACAGGACCATGTTGCGAACAATATGGGATGGTTTTGTCTTATCTTATACATGCCGTGTTTGTTCGAAACATGCCATGTAAGGGCAGTCATGTAGACGGTCATGTAACTAATAACACGGGCCACTGAGACTGTGTATAGTACGCATTGTGTCCCTAGGGAACACGCCTTGTAGTCTGTGGTTAGTTTTTACCATGTGGGTTAGCCATGTAAGGATACTCAAGAAAGGGGTTTGGAGTTCAAGTACACGCCGTGTGTGGGAACAACATGCTGTGTAGTTTGGGGTGTTACACGACCAGTATTGGCAGAAGTACACACCCATGTTAATGGCTAAAAGCACACACCGTGTAGTCATGTTTTGTAAATCTTGATTGTTTCATTCCCATGTTCCCATTTTATACTCATGTGTTTTCAGTATTTGTTATCCGGATCTAAGGTGTGCTTTTGATCATTCAATGATATGCCTCCGAGACGTCCTCCGGTGGTGCGTCAGTTGCCGGATGGTGAACAGACACTGGATATGGCCGATTAGGAACCTCTTGTTGATCCTCCTACTGTGCCAGCCTTGGCACCAGCAGTTATACCCATCGCAGATGCTGATACACAGTTCTGGGAGGAATTCCTGAGGATGTTACAGACTTTTCAGGGAGAGTCGCCTCCTGCCTCGTTGATGGCTAAGTTGACGAGGGTTTTTCAATAGCATCATCCTCCTACTTTCTCAGGGGATGGAGGACCCCAGGCTGCTGAGTCATTGTTCGAGGCCACCCTGACTATCTTCGAGAATCTAGAGATACCCCCAGAGAAAAGGGTAAAGCGGGCCACCTATATTCTCTAGGACACTGCCAAGAGGTGGTGGGTGGTGATCTCGCAGTCAGGACGCCAACTGAGTATGTCATGGGATGAATTTTGATGCACCTTCTATGACTACTTCTATCTGGAGACCTTGAGGGCCGATCGAGCCCGGAAGTTTATGAGTTTGCAGCAGGGAACTCTTTCTGTCATGGAGTACTCGTCTCGTTTTACGGAGCTACAACGTTTCACACCAGTCCCAGAAGGTGATGAGTTGTTCCTTGCTAGGAATTTTTAGGAAGGTCTCAGGTAGGATATTTGTTCCCAGCTGAATATCGTCCAGTTGACTTCTATATCCTCCATCGTCAACTAGGCACTGATTACTGAGCACAATCTGAGGTGGAGTTCGCGGCCATGGTGTTCATTCAACAAGTCCTGAGCTATAGCAGAGTGGATCAGCTCAGAGTGGTCTGCTAGGGTCGTAAGGCCGCGGTGCAGGCTAGTATTTCTCCATGGATTGGACCTATTAGGATAAGTATACTAGCCCTTCTACAGTTTGTGGTACGATCTTTGTAGCCTCGGTTTTATCTTCAGCACTATTTGATATTGGCGCTTCGCATAGTTTTATCTCTATTGCGGTTGAGAAGAACCTTGGTCTCTGTATCCTTTTTTCTGCCGACTTGTTGAATCTTGACACACCGTTGGGAATGAGGACATCTATCATACACCAGTGCAATGAGTGCCCTCTTGAGGTTGTGGGGTGACATTTCTTATGGGACCTCTATGACCTAGAGATGACGGGATATGTAATCATTCTCTGTATAGACAGGTTGGTTCCTTTAAAGGATGTCATCGATTGCTATCGTCGCAGGGTGAGCTTCGTATCACTAGAGGGTGAATCTTTCCTTCAAAGAGGAGAGTGGGATGTACAGGCCGGGAGGGATGGAAAAAAACATCATGGGATATGGGAAGATACAGCCCAGTTTTCCAATCTTTATCTGGATGACCAGGGGACTTCACAGTTAGACTTCCCCCAGTGGTGGATCTTTTCAGGGATGTTTTTCTAGGGGACTTTTCAGGTTTACCTCCAGATCCTGAGGTAGACTTCTCGATTGAGCTCATGACAGGAGAGACACCAGTGTCCATTCTTCCTAATAGAATGGCTACACCTGAGTTTCAAGAGCTCAAGAAGCAGTTGGAGGAGTTATGAGAAAAGGGATTCATCTGACCCAGTACTTCTCCTTGGGGATCACCTGTCATGTTTTCAAAAAAGGCAGACGGCACCCTTTAGCTTTGTGAGTATTATCGGAAGCTGAACCAGTTGACGTTCAAGAACCGATAACCCTTGTCGAGGATAGATGACCTCTTTGATAAGCTTCTATGAGACTGAGTTTTCTTGAAGACCGACTTGAAGTTTGGATATCATCAGTTTCATGTTAGACCATCAGATATACCTCTGACAACATTCCGTAGTAGGTATGGTCTATAAAAGAATAAATTCATGCCGTTTGGACTCACGAACGCGCCTGCAGGTTTCATGGAAATGATAAACCCAATGTTCCATCCGTACTTGGACTCCTTCGTCGTGGTCTTCGTGGATGATATCCTGGTGTACTCTCACACTCGACGCGACCATGCCACACTCCTTGAGATCGTTCTAAGTACACTGAGTGAGCATCGGGTGTATGATAAACTCTCGATGTGCCACTTTTGGATGGACCATATTCACTTCTTCGGTCACGTAATCTTAGAAGCAGAAGTATCTTTGGACCCAGATAAGGTCAGAGCTATAGTTTCATGTAAATAGTTGAAGAACGTTTTTGAGGTACAAAGTTTTATAAGGATGGATGGATACTACATGCATTTCATTCAGGACTTTTCATGCCTAGAATCACATTTGACAGGTCTGACCAAGAAGGGGGTGATGTTTTTATGGTCATATTCATGTTAGTCATCCTTTCACGAGCTGAAGGGGACGTTGACGTTATCACCGATACTAGTCTTTCGAGAGCCAGACAAGAGCTACACTTTTTATTGTGATTCTTCAGGTATCAGGCTAGGATTTGTACTTATGCAGGGAGATGGAGTCGTTGCGTACGGGTCTCGGCAGTTGAGGCCACATGAGAGGAATTACCCTACTCACAATCTTGAGATGGCAGCCATTGTTCATGCCTTACGCTGTTGGAGACACTACATTATGGGAGAGCACTTTGTAGTTTTCACTGAACACAAGAGTCTCAAGTATATCTTCACTCAGCATGATCTGAATCTGAGACAGCGCAGGTGGGTCGAGTATCTTCAGTCTTTCGACTTCGAGCTCGCCTATATGCCGGGAAAGGGACACACAGTGGTAGATGCATTGAGCAGGAGAACACAGATTCAGGCAGTTCTGGAGGCTAGCAGGGAGTGGTAGCTAATGGACCTATTGTCTTTTATGCATCTGGAGGTGCACGATAGGCAGGGACGGACTGTCTTGTATTCTGTAGATGTTACCTCTACACTACTTGATTGGGTACGGATGAGGCATATATTAGACTCATAATGCTTAGTCTTGCGGGAAAGTGTGTCAAGAGAGGACCCTCTTCCGGGATGGACAATGGGGAGGAATGAGATATTGCGTTTCCAGGGACGCGTATTTGTCCAACAGACATACGCGAGGAGCTGATGTGGGATTTTCATTCCTCAGTTTGGGCTGCTCATCCTGACATCACCGAGATGTATCGTGACCTACGCTTCCAGTACCAGTTGCTAGGTATGAAGAAATATGTTGCTGGTTTTTTCATGAGATGTTCTACTTATTAGCAGGTGAAGGAAGACCATTAATGACCAGTAGGGATTTTACAGCTGTTACCCATTCCTGAGTGGAAGTGGAACGATGTCGCGATGGACTTCGTGACTGGGTTATCGAGGTCACCACGGAGGAGTGATGTGTTTGGGTTATCGTCGATAGGCTTACGAAGGTTGCACACTTCCTTCCGATCAAGGAGACCTTCAGTGTCGATGATCTTGGACGATTATACATATGAGAGATTGTATGTCTATATAGAGTTCCACACTCCATTGTTTTAGATAGGGATGCATGCTTTACATCTCGGTTCTGGAAGGGACTTCAAAAGGCATTGGGTACGCGGGTAATTTTGAGTACATCATACCATCCCTAGACTGATAGCCACGCCGAGCGCACGATCCAGGTGCTTAAGGATATGCTCCAAGCATGGATTCTAGACTTCGGCAGTATTTTGGAGAAGCATATACCTCTTGTGGAGTTCTCCTACAACAACAGTTTTCAGGAGACCTTTTAGATGGCACCTTACAAAGCTTTGTATGGTAGGCCATGTCGATCACCCTTGTGCTGGCTGGAGGCAGGAGAGGCAGCTTTGCTGGGACCTCATCTGGTTCAAGAGACCTCAGAGCAGATAGAGCTGATTCAGAGGAGGATGGCTACAACACAGTCTCGGCAGAAGTCATATGATGATCAGTGGAGACGACCTCTGCAGTGTGAGGTCAGAGATCAGGTTTTCCAACGTGTCGTACTGAGGTTGGGACCCAAGAGAATTCAGAGTCAGGGAAAACATTCACTGTGGTAAGTCGGGCCGTTTGTGGTGTTGGAAACAGTTGGGCCGGTTGCCTATCGATTACAGTTACCTCAAAGGTACTGGGCCATGTAGGACGTCTTCCACGTCTCTCAACCCCGACGTTAATTTTCCGACCTGTCACTTGTCTTTCAGCCCGAGGAGGATGAGCTCGAAGGAGATGCATCATTTGGGGAGAATCTCATCCGGATTGTTGATCGTAGTAAAAAGGTTCTCTGTGGGCGGTCAGTTCCTTTAGTACGGGTGTTTTGGCAGCATTGGTGAGTACAGGACGAGAACTTGGAGATGGAGGCCGATGTACAATCGCAGTGGCCGGAGCTGTTCGGGGTTTCTTCTTTTATGCCCCGCTAGGGAAATTCGGGGACGAATTTCATTAAGGGGAGAAGTTTGTAAGAACCCGGATCTTCATTTCAGGTATGTCATTCATGTTTCTGGTGTTTTTTGAGAAAAATGAATTTTCTGTAAATTTTTTAAGTACACGCCAGGTACTTTATCAGTACATGTCGTGTACTCTTTTTATACTCGATGTCGTGTGCTGGCCGTCTCCGGGCGACACAAACAGTGTGTAGGGGTGACATGGAGGCTGATTTTGGCAGAGTATTGAATGACCTAGTACATTGTGTGTACTCTAAAAGAACATGCAATGTACATTATTTTTTTCATTAATCAGACTGGGTTCACGCCCAATCAGCATAATAATCTTCTTCTAGGTCTGGTTCGACCGAGAGATGACGTACGTCCATGAAACTTCTCTGGATTCCCAAGCCTCTGTCTGTTCTCCAATTCGAGCACCGTCGATTGCGTTGGAATCACATCGATGACTTCTTCCTTCTACTTGAGCCTTGTTTTCCAATTCTTCCTCTTTCTCAAGTTATTGTGGTTTGAACGTTTTGGGAGTTTTCTCAGATCTACTACATTCAAGGGAGAATCAGTCATCGTGGTTCATGTATATTGATCTCCTAGGATCATGGTAGGTGGTTTGTGCCTTACCATTCAAAGACAATGAGTTTTATGTGCAAATTCCCCCAATGCCCGTGAACGTGTTATTGCATGTTTACCTTTTTTCCCTTGTTGTTTTCATGACATGCTTGCATTCTTGTGTAGAGTTAATTTAATCATGTTGGAGGATAAATTTGTGTGCTTATATGTTTTTTTCATTCTTTTCTCTGTTTACGACCTTTGAGTCCTGATTGCCTTTGGTCGTTACACCTGTTTCCATGCCTTGTGATTATATGTTGGAGTGAAATTAATAACATGTTTGTTTCCATGTAGACTGTTTAGCCAAATAGCTCTATAGGTGTACATTTGTTTCCCAAGTAGCTCTATAGGTGTACTTTGGTCATATAGCATTATTATACACTGATTGGCATGGTACTGAGAGAACCTGTTGCTATAGACTATAAGGGATAGACCGAGTGAGCTTCATAGAGAGTCTTAGATATTATAGACTACAGGTGGGTAGACAGAGAGAGCTTCCTCAGAGAGTCTTGGACATTATAGACTATAGGGGATGGACCAAGTGAGCTCCCAGATATTCTTGGTTTTTATATACTACAGGAGGGTATACAGAGTGAGCCTTCCTAGAGAGTCTTAACTTATTTGAATCTTTTTAAGAACCTTCCCACGCTAGATGAGAAATTGACAGAGTGATGTTCCTCAGAGAGTATGTGGTATACCTAAGGCTATAAGAGGAATTGACTGAGATATCTTGCTCAGAGAGTCTGTAGACCATGAGTCTAAGAGGGTTAGACTCCGTGATCTTCCTCAGATAGTCCGTGACTACCCAAAACTAAAAGTGGAATTGATAGATTAAGCTTCCCAAGAGATTCTCATAAATTCGTATGACCAAGCCAGATGGTTTAGGCTGAGTGCACTGCCCAGAGGTTTGTGGTATTTCATGGTTAGGACCAGAGGGGATGTCTGTGTGTACTTCCTAGTTGGTTTCCAGTATGTGTTCGTTGTTTTTCTTTACTACTACTATGGTTGTGGTTGATTACTGTTGTGTATCATCCTACTTCTCTACTTACTATTTACTTTATCCTACTTGTTGTTGCTATTTACTGTTTATTGTACGTTTACCTGCCATATGCTCACTGACCATTAGGAACATATCATCAGGGGGTTTCTTTATTGGATTTTATCTCTCACCCTATTTGGGTCATGCTTTTGGGACCAAGAAGACTATGTTATTGCAGGTATAGACAAGGGAAATTTCCCTTTGACTTCTGGAACTTGATTGCTTAGAGCTGGAGAGCAAGGGACCAAGCTTTGGCTTGCGATGCTTTGGAGCTGTTTACTTTTCATTTGTACTTGTTTTGGTATTGTGGTGTTTTCATCATTGTGACTTTTTTGGCTGCTTTCCTAGAGTTGTATCTTTCATCTTTCCATATATACATATGTGCGTCAGTTTCTTGATTTAGTCTTATGATGTTTGTTATTGGTGGTTATTCACTGCTTCCTCTATTTCATTTTTATGTATTTCTGTTGTGTACTCAAACAATGAGAGAATAGTTTCCCCACTATCACACCCAAGTCCCTCGATGCTAGTCGACAGCCTCTGGCATTTGGGGAAATACGCTTTTGGTCGTGTGACCAACCGGGTATGGGGTGCCTTTGGGTGGCTTCTGGAACCGGGATGTTAAACTGTATATTCTGAAACATATTGTCAAGGCCTCATCAATGATGTCTAAAAAAATTTTAGGCATCATCCAAACCCATATATCAAATTGGGAAAGGCCTCAACCAATTCATCATCAAATTGACTCATGAGATATACCGATGCACCGAGGAGCTATAACGTGCTATCTCCTAACATAAAAAGTCCAATACATTCCTCATATAAAGATGTTGAAACATTACATAAATATTCATATTAAAACTAACATAATAAATGTCAATAATTTAACCACAATCAATAAATGGTTTAAAAATAACACATCCACAATCAAATATATCGGAAAACATTCAATAATAATGGATGATTTTTATCATAATAAATCAACTTCAGACATGTTTAAAATCCATCAATGGTTGTTGACATAGATGATAATGATTTGTAAAACTCTTGGAGAGAAATATCCCTTTTCATGAAATCATTTTAAAGTCACACATTTATAAAGGAAGTAATTTAAAATTGATTTTTGAATCAATGTTTCCCACACATCTTTGAAACTTCTTAATAGAATTATCTTTTCAAAACATTCATGTTCATATAAATAAATCTACAAATCATTTTGAGAACATGGACATTAATTAAACGGATTTAGAAAGTTAAGTCTTCAAATTATTTAAAATGATGATCTAGTAAAATAGAACCTCCCATAAAACCTTAAAATATTCATTTTAAAAACATTTTTAGGAAATATGGGTATTGATGATATATATTCCTCAGTAAATACTCACACATAAACAATCTTGAATAATAATGAGATTAATGAAATAACCCCTACCTTGAACTCTCCATTGGTCAATGGTAAATTTTACCTCATGTATAATGACCATATTATGTCATCAAATTATACCAAAACCATATTAATATTTATTGTATCATAAATAATTCATTTATGACTTTATACTACCAATTTAATAATGATTTAAATGATAAATTAACATTTCATGTAATAATTGCTTTATTTATCGTACATGTTTTAACTTCTTATTCTTGATCGTATCATATAGAAAATGATTTAAATACTTAAAGAATATAAAACATTATTTATATATAATATATATTCAGAATATTAATATGTATAATAGATAGATGTATGGAATGGAAAATGCCGTTTATGGAGATGGTAGGCCATACATACACATAAAATTTGATTCCATTTTCATATCATATTGAATGGATGTAAGTGAATAAGATATTTGTAAATACACAACTATATATATATATATAGTAGAATTATTATGTTATATATTACATACTTATTAATAATATATATTTTTATAATATTCATTGAATGGTGAACATGGAAACAAATCTCATCGCGTCGTGGAGACGGTAAGCCAATCTTACAGATGAATGATGATATCATTTGTTTAATGATCAAATGGTATAGAATTGGATGGTATATTAATTATACAGAAACATTATCATAACATGTTCATTATTGTTATACATAATACTCATCATTATATCCATCCAAATAACCTAATTTAGAATTACTGAATACATTGTGGTGTGGCAATGACAAACCTTATGTACACACGCATGGCAACTGTGTCATTCCTTGGATGGATAGATTAAATAATATGGCTATACCATATTTATTATAACATATAATAATATATAAGGTACTGGAGTTATTAATTTTGTAAGGAAACAACAAAGAAAGAGGTAGTGGAAGAAGAAAAGAACTTGAAAGAGGGAGGTGAAATTATTAACTCTTCTTCCTGTGTTTTCTTTGGAGTCTATAAAAAGGGAACCATATGTTGGATTTATGATACAAATAAGGACTCTATGTTGATTTTAATGTTTTTGGGAGGATATTTTGGAAGGGGGTGGCCAAGAAAATGGGTTTTGAGGTGCGAAATTAAGAGAAGGGGAAGTTCCCTTTTATAAGAGAGGTGAGGGTCACTTTTGGAAAAGCTTGAAATATTATTTTATAATAAAACCATTTTCAGTTTCTAATGTCTTTAAAATAAATTATTTCTTGGATAATGTGGGGATTTGTCTAAAACCCCTCAACCAATTGTTTTTATATAGGTTTAGGTCCCTATATTAACCTTATATTTTAGATTTAACCCTTAGTTAAATAGTTTAACTTTTACAATGTGTTCTTATATATTTACACTATATGGTTAATAAACATACTTTAAACTTAATATAGAACCTCAAGTGGTTCATTAATGAAATATATAATATTATATAATCCATTTTTATTAACATTATATGTTATGGAATATTATATCAACCAATGATATAGTATTTATTTTAAAAACTAATTTATGTAAATTTTGACACAATTTGGTATCTTTGTTTCTCAAAGTTATAAAAACATTATCACATCGAATAAAATTTATCTAATAAACCCTAAAATTTCATATTAACCTATAAAATTATTTTAATTCATCAAAAGTCACAAATTTTATTTATTTGGATATTTAGAATATCAATAATTATAGATGGAATTTCTTTTGAGTAATTTGGTATTGTTGTTGGTGGTTATAAATAGTTAATGGGGATATCAAGTTGAGTCCAATTTTTTTTGTTTTTTATGTAGTTTTTGTTTTGTTTAGCTATTTTATTATCCGGATCTGGATATGTTTATGAATTTATTGATGATAAATATACATTATTTTAGTATATTTGATACATTTAATTAGTTGATCCTCTTTTTTGGGAATTTGTTTCACAAAATAATATATTTTGTGTCCATATTTAGTTTCCAGTCTTGGAGGATCGGGAACACCCCTCGACCTTATCGTATACAGGGTGGAATGTTGGGTTAGATGGAAGCATGTCCTGGTTCGTGACAATAGGTGATATACATAAATAATTTTTATAATAATTAAATTTATATCATTCAATAAATATAAAATGTCATTTTATTTAATATCTTTTTACTCACTAAAATATGATATCATTGCTTGGGTATGTGTGGACTATTGTCTTCACGATTTTATGTGACTCTTTTATTTCATCACCACACCAAGTAGATTATATGATTGAATATATTTAAATAATTAAAATGATATTTATGGTATTTTAATCATTATTTATGGATAAAATAATACTTACCTTTTTTCCTTAATGATCATTAAAAATAAAAACATCAATCATGCATACATACGACATACCATGTCCATGATCCTAACATATTTAATTTATCAATTCCATCATTAATTATTTTTCTTAAATGTATTATTGGTGTATAAGTATGATAATTATGTGATAATTATTATTCTTGGGATTGTGTAATCATGATAAATTTTATATGACAAAATATTTAAATTAACAAACGTAATAAACAAATCAGTTTTTTCCTATAGCATGACATTAACATGGATTTGTACAGAAATTATTAATAAAAGGTCATATATAAATAATATATGTTATGATATTTATATATTGTTCAATAATATAATTATTAGTAAACAATATTTATTATATAGGAGGTTTGAACTTGTATGATAGAAGTTGAGATTTACTGAAAGAGATTTCTAGTTTCTCTATTATTTCGAGGAGATATTAGATAATTCACCACATGTTTTTTTTAGATTGTGTATATACTATATATGAATGAATTTTATAATGATTATCAAAAAACTTATCTGTATTTACATATACATTTTAGCATCTCCCATTCATGAGGATTACATTTCAAAAGTAACAGAAGCGGTAAGGGATTATTTATCAATCTCATTTCTTTGTGTCATAAGTTTTATTGTTCAACATATTATTATATAAGGTGTATATACTTCGATTTTAAAATTTTATATCATAGATATAATTATATTAAATATATTTTATGTTTCATTTAATTTCATTCTTTCATTGGTAATATGATTCAATGTGACCAAAGTGGTATGATTTTTATGTTACAATCCAAACGTTTATTAGGATTATTTAAGTATAGAGACCATTTATTTTTTCGTGTAAAACATTAAAATATATCTAGAAATATTTTTGGAGCCATGTGTTGAGACAATGAATGATTATAAAGGTTTATGTTACTAGAATTAATTTTATAGAAATATAAATATATTTTATATTACATGCACATAATTATTCAAGAAAAATGTGATAACCCTAAATAGAGCTTCATATAAAAATATTATACCATTGTAGAAGTTATAATTTAATTTCACACAAGGTGTAAAAAAAATTTGGTATATTTTTATGGAGTTATGATAATAAGGACCTTTGTGGGTTTATTTAATTAAAATAACTAATTAATATATATTTTAATAAATCAAACTACTCAAAATAGAATACTCAAAAAAAATTCCTATAGAATATAACCAAGGTTAGACACAAAACCCTATGAATCTTGAGTGGGGAATCAAAGCATATTTATTGGAGTATCAAGATTGGGTGACAACCAACTGTTGAAACAATGTGAATCGAGTTGTAAGGAACACATCATATCATTCAACATCATTGGTGACTGTGTTCTTCACCAATAATCAATACGAATCATGGTAAGACATGTAATATGTTTATTTATTTTCCATTATGATTACAATTTTGAGAATGACTGATTCCTTCTCTTTGATCTACATTAATTTGAACCTTTTCATGCACCTCATGTCAAATATAATTTATTTATTTGATTAATCCTAATTTTTCTATGGTTCTCACCCCATCTATCCCCAATTTGAATTTTTTGTCCATAAATACTTATCCAACGATTCGTTCGTGCATGTTTTGTGTGATTTCACATATTGTTCTTTGTGCACTTATTCATTATACCCTATGGTCATTAACCGACTATCATCAGGTGGGATTGTATATGATTGGATTGCCTTATTCATGGATGAGGAGTGCGAAAAACTACTCTAGATTGATGGTAATCTGATTTTCAACTACATGAGGGTCAGAATGAATGGGAATATGATCTCCATTTATTTTTTATCTAATTATTTGGGTTTATTTTAAGAGTTAAAGATGGTTTCGGATCACAGGGATAAAATCATTATTTTTTTAAAAGACCCTGGACAACATTCCATGTTTTCTGAGGAACACATTTATATAGGCCCTTGGATATGGGGGATAGTGTTTTCTAGTCATTTAAATTAATAAAATTTTGTGGTAACAAAAAACTATATGTTACTGAGTTATGTTGACACAACGTGTACTCTGGGTGTGCACGTAATGAGCATTACCATGGAAATAAAAATGGAACACAAACATGAAAAAGAGCATGGGCAAGACATCGGGTGGTTGAGGCATGTCCTTTAGTCCCTTTACATTCCATATACATCAATATGGGTAGTGATCTATGAATAATAATAGGAATGGACAGGAAGTAGAAAAGGACCAATCACTGTGAGGGTCCCCTTATAAATCACATACCTCCTTTTTATTGAAACATCTACCTATTGTAACTCTTTTATATGGATATATATTTACCCTGTATGTATTAAATCGTGTGTGTTATTTTGCATTGAATCTGACTATGGCCTTCATGTTTGCTTTTTAGGTACAATGTAATATTTAACCTGTGTGAATTTTTTTGGAGACAATCAATAATGGTAATGATAAATTATGTTTATTAGAGACATTAGAGTAGCACCCCCTTACTGGGAAATGGGATGGGTCCTATATCAATCCATATGAGTAGAACTAACCTATAGAGTCATATTATGTGTCCTTTATTATTATAGTGGAACCCTAGTGTTGTGCTAGGGCATGGGTCATCAACCACTAGAGTGTAACCCTCTATCCAGAATAGGGAATGGGTCTTCTATCTACTATCATAGTGAAACCCTCTTGCTATGTCAGGGAATAGATCCTCAACCACTAGAGTTGAACCCTCCTGCTATATAAGTCTTGAGTCCTCTATGTATAATTGGGTTGGATCCCACCAATGTTGTCAAGGAATATATCCTCGACCACTAGAGTGCCTCCCTCCAACCAAGAAAAAGCATGGGACCTCGATCAACTATTATAGGAGAACTCTCTAGCATTGTTATGTAATGATTCCTCAACCAATAGAGTGTAACATTCATACTATGATAATACATGGTCTCTATTGATATGATTAGAGTGGAACCCACTTTCCTAAATGGGTAATGGGTCCTCTATCTACCATCAGAGTGTCACCCTCCTATTGTGTCTGGTCATGGATCCTATATCTACCTATCGAGTGTCACCCCATTGTTGTACCGGGTAATGTTACCTATACCTTGATATTATATCTAACTGAAAATGAGGAAAAATAGCGAGGAGTGTCTTCATATAGATGATTCTACTATATAAACCTGTGAGATGTAGGGAATCATTAATTGTCTGCGTGTGTAATGCATCGACCCCAGAAGCCTAGATTCTGTGCATTATGTTAATAAGTTGGCATGATTATAAGGAATCAAGTCTCGAAAGACCATTCAGTTTAGCAGTATTGGAAAATAGATTAAATACATCAACATTACATTACAATTTCAAACATTAAATACAACATAGATAGATATTTGAGAACACCATTATTCCCTTTAGCATAACCGTACATATCAATCATAATACACTTCTTGGAATACTGGGAAAATAAAACATAAGAAAGGGGTGAGCTCAAATGCTCAGTAAGGGTAATCAATACACCATAAGATAACATAAACATTGGGCATGGTGTATAATGAAAACCACATGCCATTACATATAATTAGCATGAACAAATTACTGCAGGAATATGACATAAGTAAATAATGCCATAACAAAACATATTCAAGGGAATTATACTAGTATAATAACCACCTGAACTATCAATAATATTTTCATAATGAAGGAATTTATATTTTCAGACATTCTGAAACATCTTGTCAAGGCCGCGACTAAGATGTCTAAAAAAATTAGGCATTGGCCAAAAACATATATCAAATTGGGAAATTCCTTGGCCAATTCAACATAAAATTGCCTTAGGAGGCCTACCGATGCACTAAGTAGCTATATCAGGCTCCATATATCACTTAATAAATCCAATACATTCCTCCTATGAAATGGATGAAACAAAACGTAAACATTCATATTAAAACTTGCCTACGAAATGTCAATACCTTAACTACAAAACATGAATGGTATAAAAATAACACATCCATAGTCAAATATATCACAAATCATTAAACACGATATGGAGGATTTTTATCACAATAAATCATCTTTGAACATGTTTGAAATCCATAAAAGGATGTTCACATACATGAAAATGATTTTTAAAACTCTTTGATAAAAATATCCCTTTTTAATGAAAACATTTAAAAGTCACAAATTTATGAAGGAATTAATTTAAAATATATTTATGAATTAAAGTGTCCCAACCACTTTGACACTTTTGAAAAGAATTATCATTTCCAAACATTCATGTCCAAATAAATAAATCCTTAAAATCAATTTGAAAACATAGACATTAATTAAAAGGATTTAGAATGATAAATATTTAAAAAATTTAAAATGTTGATCTAGTTAAATAGACCCTCCCATAAAACCACGAAAGATTCCTTTTGAAAATATTTTTATGAAATATGGATATCTATGATAAATATTTCCCATTAAATACTTACACATAAACAATCTTGGATAATAATGAGATTGAAGAAATAACCCTTACCTTGCACATTCCTTTGGTCGAGGGGACGTTTAACCTCTTGTATGATGACCATAGTATGTTATTAAATTTTACAAGAACAATATTAATATTTATTATATCATAAAGGATTCATTTATGACTTTATACAACCCATTTAATAATGATTTCCATGTTTAATTAACATTTCAGGTAATAATCGATTTTTTATCATACATGTTTTAACTTGTTATTCTTGATCGAATCATTAAGATATTGATTTAAATTGATAAAGGATTTAAAAAATTATTTATATATAATGTATAATTATAATATATATATTTATAATAGAAAGATATATGAAATAGAAAACACCTTTTATGGATATGGTAGGCTGTATGTACGCATAAATGTTGTTTCCATTTTCATATCTTATTGAATGGAAGTAAATGAATGAGATATATGTAAACACAGACACACACACAAATATATATATATATATATATTTCAAATATAATTATTATGTCATATATTAAATACATATAAATAATATATATTTTTATAATCATCATTGAATGTTGAATGTGGAAACAAATCTCATCGATTTGTGGAGACGGTAAGTCGTTCGTACGCATGGGCGTAGATATCATTTTTTTAATGATAAAATGGAATAGAGATGGATGGAATATTAATTATATAGAAACATTATCATAATTTTTTCATTATTTTTATATATAATACTCATCATTATATCCATCAAAATAACATAATTTTGAATAACAAAATACAACACGACGTGGTGATGGTAAGCCGTACGTAAGCACGCATGCTGACTTTCTTATTCCTTGGATGGATAGAATAAAGAACATGATTGTACTATATTTATAATAAAATATAATAATATAGAAGGTACTGGGGTTATTATTTTTGTTTGTAAACAACAAATAAAAAGGAAGTGGAAGATGAAAAGAACTTGAAATAGGGTGGTGTAATTATTACCTCTTTTCGGGTGTTTCCTTTTGAGTTGATCAAAATGGCTCGATAAGTTGGATTTAGGATCAAAATGAGGACTCTTGGTTGATACGAGAAAATTCAGGAGGATATTTTGGTTGGGGTTGGACAATCAAAATGGATTTGGATGTGTGAAATTAAGATAAGGGGAAGTTCCCTTTTATAAGATATGTGAGGGTCACTTTAGGAAAGGATTGAAATATTATTTCATAATAAAATAATTTTTGGTTTCTAATGCCTCAAAAAAGAATTATTTCAAGGATAATGTGGGTATGGGTCGAAAACCACTCAACTAATAGTTTTTAGACATGTTTAGGTCACCATGTAAACCTTATCTTTTAGATGTAACTCTTAGTTAAATAGTTTAACATTTACCGTGTCTTCTTGTATTCTTAGACTACATGGTTAATAATCATACACTAAAATTCCAAGAGAACCTAAAGTAGTTCAGTAATGACATATACAATATTAATTAAGAACATTGGATGAAACATATATTTTTAGGAATATTATATCCACCAATGATATAGTACTTGTTTTGAAAACTAATTTATGTCAATTTTGACACCATTGGGTATCTAGTTTGTTATTGAAAGTCATAAAAACCTTATCACATAGAGAAACATTTATCTAATAAACCCTATAAATGAATATGAACCTATATAATTAGTGAAATTCATCAAATGTCTCAAATTATATTTATTTGGATATTTATAATATAAATTATTTTAATATTTCATTAAGATGGTTATTATTGAATACTCATTGTGTCCTAAATAAATTTATTATTTAATCTATAAATATTATAAATAAAATACCATTATTTAGAAAATATTTTTATCTTTCTAATTAATATATATAGTCAGATTTATCTTATGTATAAACACATATTAAAAATGGATTAATTAATAAACTTTTAATTTAGCACTTTTAACTCTTCTTTAAATAAAATAATAATAAATGTCATAATCAAATTAATGTGGACCAAAAAGGATAATATTTTATTTTTAAGGGTGTTTTTTCATCTAATTACACTTATCTAATAGAATTATGACATGTGTTAGGGTAATTATAATATCATTTTACCCTAATTACCCAATTTACTTTTAATTGTGGTAAATGAATGTCAAAAGTTACTACTCGCCAAAATTATATTCATCTTATTGAACAAAATTCTATTTACTGATGTAAACGGTTTCTCTTGGATTTTTTAAATTCAACTCACAGAAGCAGACAAATTATGTTTTATGCAAATTTTCAAATCCTTCTAGAAGGTAGGTAATAAGCATTAAAAAGATCAACAAAATTGTATACATCTAATTTTATTATAAAATTACTCCAATTAATTAAATTGAAATTATATAGGTATTATATATCTATTTTTACCTAAAATAAATGTAAATAAAATAAATTATTATTTAAATAAAAATCCATTTTTAAATAATAACGCAACGCTTTGCACGATTCATTAAAAATTGAATGTTTTTAGAAAAAAACCAAAAATTCACCCTATGATAATTTCGATATTTTGAATTAAATAAAGTATTATTTTTTACCAAATTAAAAACATTAAAGTTTAATTTATTAATATAATGTCAATTTCCATTGTCAAAACCTAAAAGAGGGTTTTTAAAAAGTAAAAACTATCAACAGATAGACAAGGGTTTATGTCAAATTTAAATATAAAATTACTTATAATGACCTAAATTTTATTAAATTATAAAAATATTTAATCTAATTATACATCCAAACCATTCAAATGTATAATTTAACACTATAAATTATTTCTATTAAAAATGTTGTTTTCAATTAAAATTCAGTATTTTTTAGTATTCATAAAAACAATGTAATTTAGCAGAAAAGTACCAAAACATTATCAAAATAAATTATTATTTCTTGATTATAAATAATAATTTAATTTCATTAAAGATAATATATATATATGTGTCAAATATTGGTTTTAAAAATGGTTCTCCATTAAAAGGCAGTAAAATTGCATTTTTTAAAAATAATTCATTTATCTGAAAAAATTAATTTTTTCTTATATTATGCCTAAGAAACACATAATATGGATGTTAAAGTTATATAAAGTATATAATATTTAAAAATTATTGAATACTATTCATAACTACTTTTTGGATGGCTTTTTTGGTAAGTAGTGGTGCGTTCAAACTCGATGTTGCATACACATCAAGTTATTTAATTACATTAAAGAGATGACATACAATGAATTCTTGGGGTGTTACATTATCACATCCTTCAATATATTGTGTTCTTGAAATTTTAAATTTTTCTTCATAAATAAAAGGTCTAAAATAGATAAATACCTTTGTGGAAAAGCAACATCAGAAATTGAGTTAATAACATTTAGTCTTAATAGGAGGGAAATGGAATAAATAAGTCACCACAAAATTATGATCTTGATTATGAGAACATTGGTGGAAATTAAAGACACATAATTGGAGGAATAACATATTTATTTATAGGGAGTGATTGAGGTCATCAATGACATACAAGTGTAAAATTGAGTGCCTCAAATCCGAAAATCTAGGATGATTTAAAATATCGTTAGTTCAACAAAACATAAGGTATTAGGATAAAATTTTTTTGGTTTTAAGATACCTTTCCTAATGTTTAAGAATTTATTTATTCATAGAATAAGTGTAAAAAATATTTATGACAAGTAGAGTTTCATCATTCAAATAATTTCTACCAAAAACTCATCCTTCACTCAAAAAGATAATAGAATTAAAAAATATTCTATTTATCCTCATCATATGGGGTTCGAAAAATAATAAATTTATAATTAATTTGTCTGACTATTTTAAAAAACACTACATTATATGGACTTGTACATCACATAGGCCAGTGGTAGGTGATGTACCCTTGTCACCCTTCAGTTGTGGGTTCAAGTCTCACGAACTTTCCAGAAGTGATAGGTTGTCACCCGACCTCAATGTGGTCCTTTCTATAACAATATAAAAATAATCATAATAAATGATTTATTTTTAATAATAGTATCAAATTTGAAACTTAATCCATTACATCCTTTATACATATCCAAAATACTTCTCTCCAAACTCATAGTCCAAAATTTCTAAGGAATTTAAACACAATGAAGATATTTGTTTCCACATAATAACATGTGAATACCTTCACCATGTATAATATTAAAACACAGGAGTATCCATGTATTACCATAATACCATATTGATTACATTCATTCTCCCTTATTTTTTATATAATACTGGATATACTCTTTATAACCAAAAATATTGTAAACTCCAACAATTATAGAATATACAAATCATTAATCAGTTTCAAGGTAGTTAAGAATATCCCATATAATTTATCCAAATCAATCTTATCTTATTCCAAAATTACTACCTCAGTACCAGAATCATATTATGGTTTATCTTTCTCTTAAGAATATATTTTTTAAAATATTTAACCAGCTATTGAGTCACTTTTCATGGTTCAACACAATCTCAAACCCTTAATGAAATAGTACTGCAGTGGAATCCGTATTTATTTCCAAAATTCATATAACCAATAAATCGTTGATACCACACTCAAATGAAATAATTATTTAATAAAAAAATAAGAACACAAGTCATTCCTCTTCTTCTTTGGTAGTATCATAACATGATTATAATCCAATAACATCATTTAGGGTATACTCTAATGATTTGGACATTGATTTGCGTACTGTCCCAAGTCCATGCAGATGAATCATTGTACTTTTGAAAAAAATTTCTAACCCTTGCAATAACTTACATGGTGTCATTTTTATCCACAATTCTAACAAAATCTCATTCCTTTCAATCATTTACCAATGTGATTCTTTTAATAGTTATCACATATGGGAAAATCTTTCTTTCCCATCTTCCCTTTATCCATATTTCTCTCTTCCATCTTTTTCTTTTCTTGATTTCCTTAAAAGCCACAAGACTCAGATAATTTATTACTCATCTTATTAAAACATGATATTATTTCCTCATATAATGACAATACAGGGAAAATTATTTCCCTTTTAAATATTGAATTAATAATATGAAATATATTATCCTTTTTAATATTTCGATTATAGGTATAGCTGGAATTCCCATTCCTTCAACTAGGAACCATTTCTAAACAATGAAAAAACATGTTTAGTTTATGAATCACAATGCATAATTCCAAATATGTAAAATACCTAATTTAAGTTGAATAGATGATGTATATAATCTATAATCATAAAATGTTCTCATTGAGGAAATATTTACTCCTAAATCCATTGTAATGTCTTGTAATAAAAATATGAATTATCCTAAGAATATCCTCCCAAGAGTGTCATAACCAAGAGTTCAGAGATGCCCATTTTCATGTACCAAGATACCCTGGGTCAAGGCCGAGACTCCTGGTCTGAGTTTTCACTCGTAGGTAACTCTATTTTATAGCCACCTCTACATTCATGTATTCAAACAGGGATTTATTGCTTGGAAAAAACCAAAAAAAAAACATTACCAAAATTCTAGGAAGTTCTTTTTTACTAATCCCCAAAGTCTATCTTAGGGTAATGTCCTATAATCAGAATTTTCCTAAAACTTGTTTCCAAGGTTATTTCTAAAATTCATTTGATACCAAATGTAATGCCCCGACCATAGAATCCTAGAGTCGGAGAATTATTTTAATACATTGTCATGATTACAAATAATCAAGTCTTGAAAGACTGATCAATTTAGCAGTCTTGAAAAATAGATTACCTACATCATCTTTACATTACAATTTCAAATATAAAATACAGCATAAGTAGTTCGTTGAGAACTTCATTATTTCCTTTATCTTAAACATGCATATCAATCATAATACACATAATGGAATCCTCGGAAAATAAAACATAAGAAAGGGGTGAGCTCAAATGCTCAGTAAGGTAAATCAATACACCGGAAGATAAAATAAACATTAGGCATGGTGGATAATGAAAAACACATGCCTTAACATATAATTAATATAAACAAATTATTGCAGGAATATGAGATATGTAAATAATGCCATAATAAAAAATATTCATGGGAATTGTACTAGTATAATAACCAACGGAACCATCAATAATATTTTTATAATGAGGGAATGTATAATGATATATGAAAGAACCCATATCTTCGTTTCAGGTATGTCCTTACCTTTTCTGGAGTTTTTGAGAAAAATGAAGTTTCTGGAAATTTTTTAAGTACACGCCATGTAATTTTTGAGTACATGCCATGTACTCTTTTTCCACTTGAAGGCATGTGCTGGCCGTGTCCGGGCCATACACACAGTGTGTAGGGGTGATGTGGAGGCTGTTTTTGGCGATGTAGGGAAAGACCTAGTACAAGTCGTGTACTCTAAAAGTACAGGTCGTGTACATTCTTTTTTTCATTAATCGGACCGAGGTCGCACCCGATCACCATAAAGGTCTTCTTCTAGGTCTGGTTCGACCGAGAGATGTCGTACAGCTGCAAAACATCTCTGGATTCTCGAGACTCCATTCGTTCTCTGACTTGGTACCGTCGATTGCGTTGGAACCGCAACAATGAGTTCTTCCTTCTTCTTGAGCCTTGTTTTCCAATTCTTCCTCTTTCCAAAGTTATCATGGTTTGAACTTTTTGGGAATTTTCTCAGATCTACGGCATTCAAGGGAGAATCATTCGTCGTTGTTCAAGTATATTGATCTCCTAGGATCAAGGTTGGTGGTTTGTGCCTTACTGTTCAATGTCTTTAAGTTATATGTGCAAATTCCACCAATACCCATGAACGAGGTATTGCATGTTGAACTTTTTGCCCTTGTTGTTTTCTTGAATTTCATGTATGCTTTTGTATAGGTAATTTAATCTTGTAAGAGGATAAATTTTTGTGCTTGGATGTTTTTCCCATCCTTTTCTCTATTTACGACCATTGGGTCTCATTTGCCTTTGGTTGTTACACATGTTTCCATGCCTTGTAATTATAGGTTGGAGTGAAATTAATAACATGTTTGTTTCCCTATAGACTGTTTATCCAAGTATATCTATAGGTGTACTTTGGTTATCCATGTATATATATAGGTTTAATTTGGTCTTATAGCATTATTATTCACCGACTAGCACGGGACTGAGAGAACCTGGTGCTATAGACTATAAGAGATCGGCCGAGTGAGCTTCCTAGAGAATCTTAGATATTATATACTACTAGAGGGTAGACCGAGAGAGATTACTCATAGAGTCTTGGACATTATAGACTATAGGGGATGGACCAAGTGAGCTCATAGAGAGTCTTGGTTATTATAGACTACAGGAGGGTTGACCAAGTGAGCTTCCTCAGAGAGTGTGTGGTATACCTGAGGCTATATGAGGAATTGACTGAGATAGCTTCCACAGAGAGTCTCTAGACCAATGGGATAAGGTGGTTAGACCGAGTGATCTTCCTCAGAGATTCCTTGACTACCCTAGAATATAAGGGTAATTGACCGAGTGATATTCCCCAGAGAGTCTCATAAATTCATATGACCATGGAAGAGGGGTTAGGCTGAGTGCACTGCCCATAGGCTTGTGTTAATTCATGGTTAGGACCAGAGGGGATGGCTGCGGGTACTTCCCAGTGGGGTTGTTGTTTGTGTTAGTTGTTTTTCTTTACTACGGATATTGTTGTGGTTGATTACTGTTGTGTATAATCCAACTTCGGTACTTACTATTTATTACCGTCAACTTTCTGTTGTTGTTTACTATTTATTTTACTTTTACCAGCCATATTCTCACTGACTATTAGGCGCAGATCTTTGTGTGGTTGCCTACTGAGATTTTATCTCACACCCTATTTGGGCCATGCTTTTGGGCCGAAGTAGACAATGTTGTTGTAGGTATAGACAATGGCAAGTGCCCTTCGACAACGAAAACTTGATTGCTTGGAGAAAGAGAGAAAGGGACCAAGCATTGGCTTGCGATGTTGAGGAGTTGTTTAATTTTATTTTGTATTTGTTTTGATACTGTGGTGTTTTCTGCATTGTGACTTGTTTGGCTGCCTTAATAGAGTTTTATCTTGCATCTTTCCATATATACATATGTGCTCCAGTTTGTTGATATAGTCTTCTACTGAATGTTATTGTTCGTTATTCACTACTTCTGTTATTGCATGTTTATATGTTTCCGCTATGTACTATGCCATTGAGGGCATAGTTTCCCCAATATTACACCCAAGGACCTCACTACTAGTCAAAAGGATCTGGCGTTTGGGGAAATGTGCTTGAGGCTATGTGACCAACCGGGTACGGGGCGCCTTTCGGTGGTTTCTAGAACTAGGACATTACAAAGTGGTATTAGAGGAGTTATTTTCTCTTTCATTACTTTTTGGATACTTTATCCAGGGGTATGATGGATTTGGTACTCGGTAATATGTTGTGCTTGGGAGTAGCTAACCTGTGTAGATGGAAAAGCAATACTACCTTATGTATTGCAGTTTTCTGGTTTGGGATTTTTCGGTTGATATGATTTCACCAAGAGTAATTCACATGCCTTATGATGTTATTGTTTTTATGTTACTGTTCTATTTCTATCACAACATGATGAGATGAGGGTATGCCATCTCATGCATCATATAGGCACTTGTTAGAAATCACATTCCATGCATTCATTCCATGCCATCTAGGGTGAATAAGATATTTCATGTTATTGTTATAGACATTGTGTAGATTATGAATGCTATTGTGATAGATGTTTGATAGAATCTCTGCAGTTTGATAGAGATACTATTTGTTTTTTACATTGCTTAAAATGAATGCCAAATTTTCATTCTTGAGGTGTTATGGGACCTCTTGAATCAGATGTTGGTGGATCATGATCTAGTTTTGTCTTGTAGATGACTGTAGGAGATGCCAAGTATTGATTCACGGGGAGTATGGGCCCTAACGAATCGAAATTTGGCATCTCTTTGCCTTGTTTTCAGTGTTTCTGGGCTTCTATGTAATTTCTGTGTTATTGCCCAGAAAAACTCAGAATACACAGCGTGTACTTTCAGGATACACGTCGTGCAGTTTTCAAGCTGTGTTACTGACTGTGTGAGCAAAAACATGGTGTCATTAAAATGACTTGAAGAACACGTCGTGTACGGCAGGTGCACGCCGTGTAGTTTAGAGCTATGTACTCAGCCGTTTCACTAACAACACGGGTTGCGGAAGCTCGAGTAGAACACACTGTATTCATAATGAAGACGTCGTGTAGTTTTGTCCCATGTACCCGTTCGTGTTACGATCAACACAGGACGATGTTATCTTCTCTTATACATGTCGTGTTTGTTTGGAACATGCCGTGTAAGGGAAGCCGTGTAGAAGGCCGTGTAACTAATAACATGGGCCACTGAGACCATGTATAGTACACAATGTGTCCCTAGGGAACATGCTGTGTAGTATATGGTTAGTTTGGACCACGTGGGTTAGCCGTGTAAGGAGACTCAGGCATGGGTTTTGAGTTCAAGTACATGCCGTGGGTGGGAACAACACACTGTGTAGTTTGGGGTGTTACACGACTAGTATTGGCAGGAGTACATGCCCATGTTAATGGCTAAAAGCACACACCGTGTAGTCGTGTTTTTTAAAACTTGATAGTTTCATTCCCCTGTTCCCATTTTATACTCATGTGCTTTCAATCATTGTTATCCGGATCTAAGGTGTGCTTTTGATCTTTCAGAGCTGTGCCTCTGAGACATCCTACAGTGGTGCATCAATTTCCAGACGGTGAACAGACACCAGATATGGCCGATTAGGAACCTCCTGTTGATCCTCCTACTGTGCCAGCCTTGGCACCAGCAGTTATACCGATTACAGATGTCGATAAGTAGTTCCGAGAAGAATTCCAGAGGATGTTAAAGACTTTTCAGGGAGTGCCGCCTCCATCCCCGTCGATGGCTAAGTTGACGAGGGTTTTTCAATAGCATCATCATCCTACTTTCTCAGGGGATGGAGGATCCCAGGCTATAGAGTCATGGTTCGAGGCCACCCTGACTATCTTCGAGCATCTGGAGATACCCCCAGAGAAGAGGGTAAAGCTGGCCACCTATATTCTTCGGGACACCGCCAAGAGGTGGTGGGAGGAGATCTCGCAGTCAGGACACCAGCAGAGTATGTCATGGGATGAGTTTCAATGCACCTTCTATGACTACATCTATCTAGAGACCCTGATGGCCGATCGAGCCTAGGAGTGTATGAGTCTGTAGCAGGGTACTCATTCTGTCATGGAGTACTCGTCTCGTTTTACTGAGCTACATTGTTTCACACAGGTCCCACCAGGTGATGAGTTGTTCCTTGCTAGAAAGTTTGAGGATGGTCTCAGGCAAGAGATTTGTTCCCAGGTGAATATCCTCTAGTTGACTTCTATATCCTCCATTGTCATCCAGACGCTAATTACTGAGAACAATCTGAGCGATTCTGGAGCATTGAGCTAGGGCGGTTCGACATCCATAGTTGGTGTTCCTCCTACGGACAATAGGAGGCGTCACAGATAGTCTTCTCAAGGAGATTTAATTTCGCGGGATTTGTCTTCTAGATGTCAGGTTGTATGCTACCAGTGCGATAGGAGTGGGAAAACTAGGCCTCAGTTCCAAAGAGATCTGATGGAGTGCCGATCTTACAAAAAGATGAGCCATCTATAGTGCTTCTATCACATCTTCTCACCTTCAGCTGGTGGTAGGGGTTCCTCTATGACCTCACGTTCTGGAGATGCTTCGCCAGTTTCCCACCTGTCTGGGAACTGAAGTTCTTCCGGCTATTCTATCCAAGTTGGAGGTCACGGCCATGGTGGTCATTCACCAAGTCATCAGCTACAACAGAGTGGAGCCGCTCAGAGTGGTCATCCAGGGTCGCAGGGCCGCGGTGCAGGCCAATATTTCATCGTGGAGTGGACCTATCAGGATAAGGATCCTTGCACTTCTACAGTTCGAGGTACGATCTTAGTAGCCTCAGTTTTATCTTCAGATCTATTTGATACTGGTGCTGTGCATAGCTTTATCTCTATTGCTGTTGAGGAGAACCTTGATCTCTATATCTTTTTGTCTTCCTAATTTTTGACTCTTGACAGGCCGTTGGGAATGAGGAAATCTAGCGTACACTAGTGTAGAGAGTACCCTATTGAGGTTGCAGGGTGACATTTCTTATGGGACCTCTATGTCCTAGAGATGACATGCTATGTCGTCATTCTTAGTATGGACTGGTTGGTTCCCTTCAAGGCTATAGTCGATTTCTATCATTGCAGGGTGAGCTTCGTATCACTAGAGGGCAAATCTTTCCTTCATAGAGGCGAGTGGGATGTCCAAGCCGGTAGAGATGGACCAAAACATCATGGAATAGGGGAAGATAGAGCCCAGTTTTTCAGTCTTTATCTAGATGACCAGGGGACTTCACAATTAGACTTTCCCCCATTGTTGGATCTTTTCAGGGATGTTTTTCTAGGTGACTTTTTAGGTTTTCCTCTGGAGCCTGAGGTAGACTTATCAATTGATCTCATGACGGGAGCAACAACGATGTCTGTTCCTCTTAATAGAATGGCTACACCTAAGTTGCAAGAGCTCAAGAAGTAGTTGGAGGAGTTACGGGAAAAGGGTTTCATCTGAACCAGTACTTCTCCTTGGGGTTTTCCTGGCCTATTTGTGAAAAAGGAAGACGACACCCTTCAGATTTGTGTGTATTATCTGAAGCTGAACCAGTTGGCAGTCAAGAACCGATATCCCTTGCCGGGGATAGATGACCTCTTTGATCAGCTTCGAGGAGCCCGTGTTTTCTGGAAGATCAACTTGAGGTCCGATTATCATCAGTTGCATGTTAGACCATCAGATATACCTCTCACAGCCTTCCATAGTAGGTATGGTCAATACAAGTATACAGTCAAGCCGTTCGGTCTCACGAATGCGCCTACAGCTTTCATCGCACTGATGAAACCAGTGTTCCATCCGTACTTGGACTCCTTCATCGTGGTCTCCGTGGATGATATCCTGGTTTACTCTCAAACTTGAGGCATCCATGCCACACTCCTTGATATCATTCTGAGTACACTGAGAGAGCATCGGTCGTATGATAAACTCCTGAAGTGACACTTTTGGATGGACCAGATTCACTTATTGGGTCACGTCATCTCAGAAGAAGAAGTATCTGTGGACCCAGATAAAGTGAGAGCTGTATTTTCATAGAAATAGTTGAAGAACGTATTTGAGGTACATAGTTTTCTTGGGCTGGTTGGATACTACAGGCATTTCATTCAGGACTTTTCACGCCTAGCAGCACATTTGACAGGTCTGACCAAGAAGGGGGTGGAGTTTTTATGGTCATATTCTTGTTAGTCATCCTTTCAGGAGCTGAAGGGGAGGTTGACGTCAGCACCGATACTAGTCTTTCCAGAGCTAGGAAAAAGGTAAACTTTTTATTGTGATGCATCAAGTATCAGGCTAGGATTTGTACTTATGTAGGGAGATGGAGTCGTTGCATATGGGTCTCGGTAGTTGAGGCCACATGAGATGAATTAACCTATGCACGATTGGGAGTTGGCAGCCATTGTTCATGCCTTACGCTGTTGGAGACACTACCTTTTGGGAGATCACTTTGTAGTTCTCACCGACCACAAGTGTCTCATGTATATCTTCACTCAGTGTGATCTAAATCTGAGACAGTGCAGGTGGGTCGAGTATCTTCAGTCTTTCAACTTCGAGCTTGCCTATACGTCGGGAAAGGGCAACGCAGTGGCAGATGCATTGAGTAGGAGAAAACATATTCAGGTATTTCAGGAGGCTATCAGAGAGTGGTAGCTAATGGATCTATTGTCTTATATGCATCTGTAGGTGCATCCCAGGCAGGGACAGACTGTCCTATCTTCTGTAGTTGTTTCCTCTACACTACTTGATCGGGTATGGATGAGGCAGCTATCAGACTCAAAAGGCCTAGTCATGCGGGAGAGTGTGTCGGGATAGGACCCTTATCCTAGATGGACAGTGGGAGAGAATGAGATCTTGTGTTTCCAGGGACACGTATGGGTTCCAGGAGACATACGCCAGGAGATGATGCGGGATTTTCATTCCTCATTTTGGGAAGTTCATCCTGACGTCACCAAGGTGTATTGTGACCTACTCCACTAGTAATGGAGGCCATGTATGAAGAAAGATGTTTCTCGTTTTTTCATGAGATGTTCTACTTGTTAGCAGGTGAAAGCAGAGCATCAACGACCAGTAGGGATTTTATAGCCACTTCCCATTCCTGAGTGGAAGTGGAACTATGTCGTGATGGACATCGTGACCGGGTTATCGAGGTCACCTCGGAGGAGTGATGCTGTTTGGGTTGTCGTTGACGGGCTTACAAAGGTTTCACACATCTTTCCGATCAAGGACACCTTCAGTGTTGATGATCTGGTACAATTGTACATCCGATATATTGTACGTCTACATCGATTTCCACACTCCATTTTTTCAGAGAAGGATGTGCGCTTTACATCTCGGTTCTGGATGGGACTTCAAAAGGCTTTGGGTACAAGGGTACTTTTGAGTACAACATACCATCCCCAGACTGATATCCAGTCCGAGCGCACGATCCAGGTGCTTTAGGATATTCTCCAAGAAATGATTCTAGACTTCGGCAGTTTTTTTGGAGAAGCATATACCTCTTGTCGAGTTCTCCTATAAAAACAGTTTTTAGGTGACCATTCAGATGGAACCTTACAAGGCTTTGTACGGTAGATCATGTCGATCACCCTTGTGCTGGCTGTAGGCAGGTGAGGTGTTGGGACCTTGTCTGGTTCCAGAGACCTCAGAGTAGATAGAGCTGATTCGGAAGAGGATGGCTATAGCACATTCTCGGCATAAGTCTTATGCTGATCAGTGGAGACGACCTCTAGAGTGTGAGGTCGGAGATAAGGTTTTCCTACTTGTTGCACTAAGGTAGGGACACAAGAGGATTCAGAGTTAGGGTAAACATTCACTATGCTAGGTCGGGCCATTTGTGGTGTTGGAAAGAGTTGGGCCGATTTCCTATTGATTGGAGTTACCTCAAAGGTACTGGGCCATGCAAGACCTCTGCAACGTCTCTCAACTCCGACGTTACTTTTCAGACCTGTCACTTGTCTTTCAGCCCGAGGAGTTTGAGCTCGAAGCAGATGCATCATTTGAGGAGCATCTCATCCGAATTTTAGATCGTAGTACGAAGGTTATCCATGGGCAGTCTATTCCTTTAGTACGGGTGTTTTGGCAGCATGGGTGCGTACAGTACGAGAACTGCGAGAGGGAGGCTGATGTACGATCCCAGTGGCCAGTGTTATTTGGGGTTTCTTCTTTTACGCCTCTCTTGGGAAATTTGGGGACGAATTTCTTTAAGGGGGAAAGTTTCTAAGAACCTGGATCTTCTTTTCAGGTATGTCCTTCATTTTTCTGGAGTTTTTGAGAAAAATGAAGTATCGGGAAATTTTTGAAGTACACGCCGTGTACACTTTTTCTGCTCGAAGCCGTGTGTTGGCCGTGTCCGGGCCACACACACAGTGTGTAGGGTTGAGATGGATGCCGATTTTGGCGAAGTATGGAAATACCTAGTACATGTTGTGTACTCTAAATCAACACTCCGTGCACTTTTTTTTTCATTAATCGGACCGGGGTCACACCCGATCACCATAAACGTCTTCTACTAGGTCTGGTTCAACTGAGAGACATCGTACGGCCACGAAACATCTCAAGATTCCCGAGCCTCTATCCATTCTCCAATTCGAGCACCGTCGATTGCATTGGAATAACAGTGGTGACTTCTTCCTTCTGCTTGAGCCTTGTTTTCCAATTCTTCCTCTTTCTCATGTTATCATGGTTTGAACGTTTTGGGTGTTTTCTTAGATCTAAGACATTAAAGGGAGAATCAGTCATCATGGTTCAAATATATCGATCTCCTAGGATTGAGGTAGGTGTTTTGTGTCTTACCATTCAAATACTATGAGTTTTATGTGCAAATTCCACCAATGCCTGTGAACGGGTTATTGCGTGTTTACCTTTATTCCCATGTTGTTTTCCTACCTTGCTTGTATGCTTGTGTAGAGATAATTTAATCATGTTGGAGGATAAATTATTGTGCTTGGATGTTTTTCCCATGCTTTTCTCTGTTTATGACCTTTGGGTCTTGATTGCCTTTGTCTGTTGCACCTGTTTCCATGCCTTGTAATTATATGTTGGAGTGAAATTCATAACATCTTTGTTGCCTTGTAGATTGTTTAGCCAAGTAGCTCTATAGGTGTACTTTGGTTAGCCAAGTAGCTCAATAGGTGTACTTTGGTCTTATATCATTATTATGCACTGACTGGCATGGGACTATGAGAACCTGGTGCTATAGACTATAAGGTATAGACCGAGTGAGCTTCCTAGAGAGTCTTAGATATTATAGACTACAGGAGGGTAGACAGAGAGAGCATCCTCAGAGAGTCTTGGACATTATAGACTGTAGGGGATAGACCGAGTGAGCTCCCAAAGATTCTTTTTTATTATAGTCCACATGATGGTAGACATAGTGTGCATCCTCAGAGAGTCTTACCTTGTTCGAATCTTTTTAAGAACCTTCCCAAGCTAGAGGAGAAATTGACCGAGTGACCTTTATCAGAGAGTATGTGGTATACGTGTGGCTATAGGAGTAATTGACCGAGATAGCTTCCTCGGAGAGTATCTAGACCTTGGGACTAAGAGGGTTAGACCCTGTGATCTTCCTCATATAGTCCTTGACTAGCCTATACTAAATGGGGAATTGACAAAGTGAGCTTCCCAAGAGAGTCTCATAAATTCGTATGACTGAGCTGGATGGTTTAGGCAGAGTGCACTGCCCAAGATGTTAGTGGTATTTCATGGTTAAGACTAGATGGGATGGATGTGGGTACTTCCCAGTGGGTTTCCAGTATGTGTTAGCTGTTTTTCATTACTTCTGTTGTTGTTGTGGTTGATTACTATTGTGTATCATCCTACTTCCCTACTTACTATTTACTTCCTCATGCTAGTTGTTGATGTTTACTATTTATTGTACTTTTACCAGCCATATGCTCACTGACTGTTGGGCACAGATCATCGAGTGGTTGCCTTCTAGGATTTTATCTCACACCTTGTATGGGTCATGATTTTGGGCCCAAGAATACTATGTTGTTGCAGGTATAAACAAGGGCAAGCGCCCTTCGACTTCTGGAACTTGATTTCTTGGAGCTGGAGAGAAAGGGACCAAGCATTGGCTTGCGATGTTGAGGAGCTGTTTACTTTTCCTTTGTAATTGTTTTGGTACTGTGGTGTTTTCAGAATTATGACTTGTTTGGATGCTTTCCTAGAGTTTTATCTTGCATCTTTCCATATATACATATGTGCTTCAGTTTGTTGATTTAGTCTTACGTTGTTTGTTATTGTTGGTTATTCACTGCTTCCTCTATTGCATTTTTATTTATTTCTGCTGTGTACTCTTAAAATGAGAGCATAGTTTCCCCACTATCACACCCAAGGCCCTCGCTGCTAGTCGGCAGCCTCTGGAGTTTGGGGAAATACGCTTGAGGCCGTGTGACCAACCGGGTACGGGGCACCTTTGGGTGGATTCTGGAACCGGGACGTTACACTGTATATTCTGAAACATCTTGTCAAGGCATCATCCAAGATGTCTAAAAATTATTTATGCCTCATCCAAAACCATATATCAAATTGTGAAAGGCCTCGACCAATTCAACATCAAATTGTCTCATGAGATATACCGATGCACCGAGGAGCTATAGCGTGCTATCTCCTAACATACAAAGTCCAATACATTCCTCATATAAAAATGTTGAAACATTACATTAACATTCATATTAAAACTAGCATAAGAAATGTCAATAATTTAACCAAAACCAATAAATGGTTTAAAAATAACACATCCACAATCAAATATATCACAAAACGTTCAATAAAAATGGATTATTTTTATCATAATAAATCCACTACAAACATGTTTAAAATCCATCAATGGTTGTTGACATAGATGAGAATGATTTGTAAAACTCTTGGAGAAAAATATCCATTTTTCATGAAAAAAAATTTAAGTCACACATTTATAAAGGAATAAATTTAAAATTTATTTTTGAATCAATGTTTCCCACACCTCTTTGAATCTATTTAAAAGAATTATCTTTTCAAAAAATTCATGTACATATAAATAAATCTGTAAATCATTTTGAGAACATGGACATTAATTAATAGGATTTAGAACGATAAGTCTTCAAAACATTTAAAATGATGATCTAGTTAAATAGAACCTCCCATAAAACCTTAAAATATTCATTTTAAAAACATTTTTAGGAAATATGGGTATCGATGATAAATATTCCTCAGTAAACACTCACACATAAACAATCTTGAATAATAATGAGATTAATGAAATATCCCTTACCTTGCACTCTCCATTGGTCAATGGTAAATTTAACTTCATGTATAATGACCATATTATGTCACTAAATTATACCAAAACCATATTAATATTTATTGTATCATAAATAATTCATTTATGACTTTATACTACCAATTTAATAATGATTTCAATGTTAAATTATCATTTCATTTAATAATTTATTTCATTATCGTATATGTTTTAACTTTTTATTAGTGATCGTATCATATAGATAATGATTTAAATACTTTCAGAATTTAAAAAATATTTATATATAATATATATTTAGAATATAAATAAGTATAATAGATAGATTTATGAAATGGAAAACACCGTTTATGGAGATGGTAAGCCATACGTACACATAAACATTGTTTCCATTTTCATATCATATCGAATGGATGTAAGTGAATGAGATATTTGTAAATACATAACTATATCTATATATTTACAGTAGAATTATTATGTTATATATTACATACATATTAATAATATATATTTTTATAATCTTCATTGAATGGTTAACATGGAAACAAATCTCATCGTGTCGTGGAGACGGTAAGCTGATCTTACAAATGAATGAAGATATCATTTGTTTAATGATCAAATGGTATATAATTGGATTGTATATTAATTATACTAAAAAATTATCATAATATGTTCGTTATTGTTATACATAATACTCGTTATTATATCCATCCAAATAACCTAATTTAGAATTACTAAATACACTACGGTGTGGAAATGATAAACCTTATGTATGCACGCATGGTGAAATTGTCATTCCTTGGATGGATAGAATAAATAATATGGTCGTCCAATATTTATAATAAAATATCATAATATATAAGGTTCTGGAGTTATTATTTTGGTATGGAAACAACAAATAAAGAGGAAGTGGAAGAAGAAAATAACTTGAAAGAGGGAGGTGAAATTATTACCTCTTCTTCGTGTGTTTTCATTTAAGTTGATCAATAGGGCACCATAGGTTGGATTTATGATACAAATAAGGACTCAATGTTGATTTGAATGTATTTGGGAGGATATTTTGGAAGGGGTTGTCCAAGAAAATTGTTTTTGAGGTGGAAAATTAAGAGAATGGGATGTTCCCTTTTATAAGAGAGGTGAGGGTAAATTTAGGAAAATATTCAAATATTATTTTATAATAAAATCATTTTCAGTTTCTAATGGCTTTAAAATAAATTATTTCTAGGATAATGTAAGGATGTGTCTAAAACACCTCAACCAATTGGTTTTATATAGGTTTAGGTCCCCATATTAACCTTATCTTTTTTATTTAACCCTTAGTAAAATTGTTTAACTTTTACAATGTGTTCGTATATTTTTACACTATATGGTTAATAAACATACTCTAAACTTCCTAGAGAACCTCTAGTGGTTCATTAATGAAATATATAATATTATATAATCCTTTTTTATAAACGTTATATTTTTTGGAATATTATATCAACCAATGATATATTGTTTATTTTAAAAAGAATTTATGTAAATTTTGACACTATTTGGTATCTTGTTTTTTTCAAAGTTATAAAAACATTATCACTTCGAATAAAAATTATCAAATAAACCCTAAATTTTCATATTAAGCTATAAAATTATTTTAATTCATCAAAAGTCATAAATTTTATTTATTTGGATATTTATAATATCAATTATTTTAATATTTGATTAAGATAGTAATTATTTCATCATCATTGTGTCAAAAATAAATTTAATTATTTAATATCTAAAAATTATAAATAAAAAACCATTAAGTAGGAAATAATTTTATCTTTATAATGAATATTTAAAGTCAAATTTATCTTATGTATAACCCAATATTAATTATGGTTTAGTTAATGAACAATGAATTTTACACATAACTCTTCCTTAAATAAAATAAAAATAAGTGTCTTAATCTAATACAAGTGGATCAAAGAGGATCATATATTATTCTTAATGTATTTTTTGGTATATTACACATATCCAATAGAATTATGACATTATTTAGTGTAATTATAATATCATTTTACCCTTTATTGCCCTATTTACTTTTAACTATGGTAAATAAAGTTCAAAAGTTTCTATTCACCAGTACTTATTTTCATTTTATTGAACCACATTTTACATACTGATTTAACTATTTCTCTTGTATTTTTAAATTCAACTCCTAGAAGTTGTATAATTATGTTTCATTCAAATTTGAAAATGCTCCTAGAAGGTAGGTAAAAACCTTAAAAAGTTTGACCAAATTTTATACAACTAATTATATTATAAAATTACTCTAATAAATTACATTGAACTTATATAAGTATTATATATAAATATTTACTTAAAAGAATTTAAATAAAATAAATAATTAATTATATAAAATGTCGGTTTTAAATAATAACACAGTTTTTTTCACAATTAATCGAAAATTGGAAGTTTTCAAAAAATTACAAAAAATTCACCCTTATCTAAGATTGCTATTCTGAATTCAAAAATGAAGTATATTTTACCAAATTAAATGCATTGAATTTGAATATATTAATTTAAAATTACTTCTCGTTGTCAAAAGCGAAACGAGGGGTTTTTAAAAAGTAGAAACTACCAAAATATTGAGATGTGTTTATGTCAAATTTAAATGTAAAATTACATATAATGAACAAAATTGTATTATATGAAAAAAATATAATCTGATTATATATCCAATTCATTAAAATGTATAATTTAACACTTTAAGTTATTTTGATTAAAAAATTTGTAATCAATTAAAATTTATTATTTTTCAGTATTTATAAAAATATGAATGTTATCAGAAAAGATCCAAAATTTGTCCAAACTAAATTTATATGTCCTGATTCTAAAGAATAATTTAATTCCATTAAATTTAATATTTTAAATTGTCAAATATTGTTTTTAAAAAGGGTTCTCCAATAAAAGGTGGTAAAATTGTATTTTTTGAAAAATACTTAGTTTATCTGATAAAATGATTTTTTTTCTTATATATGTCTATGAAACACATAATATGGATGTTAAAATTATATTGAGTATATAAAATTCGAAATGCAATTAATACTATTCATAACAGCATTTTGAATAGTTAGTTTGGTATGTTGTGGTGCACTCGAACTCGGTGTTTTGTATAGCACACGCTATTGAATTTTATTAATGAGATAACATGTTATGAATTCTTGGGGTGTTACATTCTCCCCTCATTCAATAAATTACATCCGCTCAATTTGAAATTGTTCTTAAAAAATATAATGTTAAAAATAGAAAAATACCTTTCTGTAAAACCCCCATCTAAAATTGGATTAATAACATTTCATCCTAATAAGAGGGAAAGGGAATTAATAAGTCACCACAATATATTGAACATGATTAGAAGAACATTGGTGGAAATTAAAGACACATAATTTTAGGAAAACCATAAATATTTATAGGAAGTTATTGAGGTCATCAATCACAAACTAGTGTATAATTGAGGGCCTCAAATCTAGCAATCTATGATGATTTAAAATAGCATTAGTTCAACAAAAATAAGGTATTAGGATAACACATTTTTTTGTTTTAAGAATCCTCCTCTAATGTTATAGAAATAATATATTCATAGAATAAGATGAAAAAATATACTTGACAAATATAGATTAATCCTTCAACTAATTCCTACCACAAACTCATCTTTCACTCCAAAAGACAATAGAATTCAAAAATATGTTATTTATCCTAATCCTACGGGGTTCCAAAAATAATGAATTTACAAATCATTTGTAATACTATTTAAAAAACACTACATTATAAAAATTAAGATGTCACATAGTCTAACGGCAGGTGATGCACACATGTCAACCTTCTGTTCCATGTTCATGTCTTGTGGCCTTGTCGGACACGACGGGTTGTCACTCGACCTATGGGTTTTTCTTTTTATAACAATACAAATATAATCTTAAGAAATGATTTAATTTTAAGATTAATATCCAATGATAAACTTTATCCAATCCATCCTTTATACTTAACCAAAATGCTACTGTCCAAACTCATAGTTCCAAATTTATAAGGAATGTAGACACAGTGAAGATCATTTTTTCCACATAATAAATTGTGAATACCTTGACCATGTATTCATTTAAAACATGGTAGCACATGGAATTACCATAAAACATTATTGATTACATTTGTTCTCCCTTATTTCTTATAGAATACAAGATATTTTTGTTATATCAAAAAATGATTGAATATACAAATCATTAATCAGATTCAAGGTAGGTAAGAATATCCCATATAATTTATCCAAATAAATCATATCTTATTCCAAAATTACTACCTCAGTATCAAAATAAAATTAACGTTTATCTTTCTCTCAACTATATAATTTCCAAAATATTTAAACTGTTATTGAGTAACTTTTCATGGATCCACACAATCTCAAGTCCTTAATGAAATAGTACTACTATATAATCCTTATTTATTTTGAAAACTCATATAACCAGTAAATCATTGATATAACACACAAATGAAATAATTCATTAATAACATCATAAGAACACTAGTAATTCCTCTTCATCTATGGTAGTATCATAACATGACTATTATCCAATAGCATCATTTGGGGCATACATTGATGATTTGTAAATTGATTCATGTAGTGTCTCAACTCCTTGTAGATGAATCATTATACATTTGTAACCGTTTTTATACCTTTGCAATAACGTACTTGGTGTCCTTTTTTTATACATTTATAACAAACTCACATTCCCTTCAAGAATTTACCATGGTGATTCTTTCCACAATTATCCCATATGGGAAAATCCTTTTTCCCCTCTTCCCTTTATCCATCTTTCTCACTTCCATCCTTTTCTTATTTTTCTTCCCTTCAAATCCATATGACTCATATAATTCATTACTTTTCATATTACCACATGAATCATTATATTCTTATGATGAGAATTCATTGGAGAATATTTACATTTTAATTATTGGATTAATATCATGAATTATGTGATCCTTCTTAATATTTCTATCAGGCTTACTGCTGGAATTATAAATCCTTCTTCTAGGAACCATTTCCAAACAATATCATAAACTAGGATACTTTATTAATCGTAATGCATAAATCAAAAATATTAAAATACCTAACGTAAGTTGAAAAGATTATGCATATACTCTATAATCATAAAATTTTTTATTTGAGGATGTATTTACTCCTACATCCTCGATAATGGATTGTAATGAGAATGTGAATTATCCAAAGCATATCCCTTGAGAGTGTCGTAACCAATAGCGAAGAAACCCCCATTGTCATGTACCAGGATACCCCGGGTCAAGCCCGAAACTCATTGTCTGAGTTGTCACTTTTAGAAACATTTTTGCCAGAGCTGTCTCTACCTACTCGTATCCAGACTGGGATGTATTCCATGGAAAATACACAAAAACTCTACATTACCAAAATTCTACGATGTTATTCTATACTAATCCTCAAAGTCTATAAAAGGTTAATTCCCTCTCTTCATAGTTCTTCTAAATTTAGTTTCTATTATTATTTATAAACTTTCTCCGATGCCAACTGTAATTCCCCAACCCTAGAATCCTGGTGTTAGTGCATTATTTTAATTCATTGGCATGATTACAAGAAATAATTTCTCAAAAGACCGATCGGGTTTGTAATCTTGGAAAATATATTACATACATAAACATTACATTACAATTTGAAACCTAAAATACAGCATAGATAGTATTTTGAGAATTCCATTATTCCCTTTATCTTAACACTATATATCAATATTAATACACTTCTTCGAATCATTGGAAAATAAAACATAAGAAATGGGTGAGAGTAAATCCTCAGTAAGGGTAAGTTATATAATGGAAGATAACATAAACATTAGGCATGGGGAATAATTAAAAACATATGGTTTTACAAATAATAAACATGAACTCTTTGTGACAGGAATATGATCTGGGTAAATAATGCTATAATAAAACATAGTCATGGGTATTCTGCTAGTCGAATATCCACCAGAACCATCAATGATATTTTCATAATGATGGAATGTATAATGCCAGACATTCTGAAACATCATTTCACGTCCTTAGCCAAGACGTCTCAAAATTATTTAGTCCTCGTCCCAAACAATATATCAAATAAGGAAAGGCCTATGCCAATTCCAAGTCTAATTGTATGATAGGACATAATAATGCACCATGGAGCCATATAGGGATCCAACAATCACATACTAAGTCCAATACATTCCTCATATGAATGGTTTAAAACATAACATAAACCTTCATATTAAAACATTCTTATGAAATGTCAATACATTAATTATAAACCATGAATGGTATAAAAATAACACATTCATGGTCAAATATATCAAAAACCTATCAATACAATATGGAAGATTTGTATCATAATAAATCAACTTCAAACATGTTTAAAATCAATCAATGTATGATGACATAGATGAAAATGAATTGTAAAACTCTTTAAGAGAAATATCACTTTTCATGAAAACATTTAAAAGTCACACATTTACAAAGGATGTAATTTTACAGAGATTTTTTAATCAATGTTTCACATTCCAATTAGAATCTTTTCAAATGAATTATCATTTCAAAACATTCATGTCCTTATAAATTATTCCTTAAAGTCATTTTGAAAACATTGACATTAATTAAATGGATTGAGAAAGATATATCATTAAAATAATAAAAATGATGATCTTGTTAAATAGACCCTACCTTAAAACCACAAAATATTCCTTTTTAATTTTTTTAATGAAATATGTGTATCAATGATAAATATGTCCCCGTAAATACTTACACATAAACAATATTAGATAAAAATGAGATTGAGGAAATAACCCTTACCTAGCATGTTCCTTCCATCGAGAGTACGTTTTACCTTTTATATAATGACCATAGTATGTTATTAAATTACACCAAAACCATATTAATATTTATTATATCATACATTATTAATTAATGACTTTATAATACTAATTTAATAATGATTTCCATATTAAATTAACATTTCAGGAAATAATTGCTTTCTTTATCTTATGTGTTTTAACTTATAATTCTTGATCGTATCATTCAGATCATGATTTAAATAATTCCAGAATATAAAACATGATTTATATATATTATATATTTATAATATAAATATTTATAATAGATTGATATATTAAATGGAAAACATTGTTTATGGAGACGGTAGGCCGCATGTACGCATAATCGTTGTTTTCATTTTCATATCATATTGGATGCAAGTAAGTGAATAAGATATATGTAAATACACACACACACAAACATATATATATATATTTCATGTAGAATTATTATTTCATATATTAATACTTATTAATAATATATATTTTTATAATAATCATTGAATGGTGAACGTGGAAACGAATCTAATCGCGGCGTGGAGACGGTAAGCCGTTCGTACGCACAAGCGATGATATCATTTCCTTAATGATAAAATGGTATAGAATTGGATTGTATATTAATTATAATGAAACATTATCATAATATTTTTATTATTTATATAAAAAATACTCAACATTATATCCATCCAAATAACATAATTCTGAATATCAAAATACACCGCAGCGTAGAGACAGTAAGTCGTACGTATGCTCACATGGTGACTTTGTCATTTTGTGGATGTATAGAAAAAAAATTATGGTTTTAACATATTTATAATAAAATATCATAATATATATGTTACTGGAGCTATTATATTGGTATGGAAACAAGAAAGAAATTTTATGTGGAAGAAGAAAAGAACGTGAAAGCGGATGGTGAAATTATTACCAGTTCTTCGTGTGTTTCCTTTTGAGTTGATCAAAAGGGCTCCATAGGTTTTCTTTATGATCAAAATAATGACTCTAGGTTGATGTGATGGATTTTTGGAGGTTATGTGGGTAGGGTTTGGCTATGCCATATGGCTTTGGAGATGTGCCATTAAGAGAAGGGGAGGATCCCTTTTATAAAGGAGGTGTGGGTCACTTTAGGAAAACCTTGAAATATTATTTTATAATAAAATCCTTTTTGGATTATAATGGCTCCAAAATGAATTATTTATAGGAAAAGGTGGTTATGGGTCTAAAAACATTCAAAAAATAGGTTTTATACAGGTTTAGATCACCATATTAACCTTATCTTTTAGATTTAACTCTTAGATAAATAGTTTAACTTTTACCGTGTCTTCTTTTATTCCTACAATATATGGTTAATAAGCATACTCTAAACATCCATGAGAACCTTAAGTGGTTCATTAAAAAGATATATAATATTTTTTAAGCCTTTTTGAAGAAGTTTAGATTTTTAGGAATATTATATCAACCAATGATATAGTATGTGTTTTAAAAACTAATTTATGTCAATTTTGACACTATTTGGTATCCTATTTTTCAAAAGACATAAAAAACTTATCACTTTGAAAAAAATATCTAATAGAACATAAAATGTCATATTAACCTATAAAATTAGTGTAATTCATAAAATGTCTCAAAGTATATTTATTTGGATATTTATTATATAAATTATTTTAATATTTCATTAAAAGGGTATTTACTACATTATCATTGTGTCATAAGTAAATTTAATTATTTAATATTTAAAAATAATAAATAAAATACAATTATGTTTTAAATCTTCTTATCATTATAATGAATATTTATAGTCAAATTTATATTATGTATAACCCAATATTAAAAATCATTTAGTTAATAAACTTTGAATTTAACAATTTTAACTATTCTTTAAATAAAATAATAATAAATGTCTTAATAAAATTCATGGGGGAAAAAAAGGATCATAATTTATTATTAAGGTTTTTTTTGGTCTAATTAAACTTATCCAATAGAATTAGGACATGTTTTAGGGTAATTATAATATCATTTTATCGTTAATTACCATATTTACTTTTAACTGTGGTAAATAAAAGTCAGAAGTTACTATTCGCCAAAAATTATTTTCATCTTATTAAATAAAATATTAATAACAGATGTAAACTGTGTCTCTCAAATTTTTGAAATTCAACTCATAGAAGCGGTAAAATTATTTTTTATTCAAATTTTCAAATGCTTCTAGATGGTATGTAAAAAAAAGTTATACAGTTCAACAAAATTTTATACATCTAATTTTATTATAAAACGACTTCAATGGATTAAATTGAACTTATATAGGTTTTATATATCTATTTTGACTTAAAATAAATTTAAAAACATAAATAATTATTTAAATAAAAATTCAGTTTTAAATAATAACGCAGTTTTTTTCACTATTCATCAAAAATGGAATGTTTTTAGAAAAAACCAAAAATTAAACCTATCCTAATTTTGATATTTTGAATTCAAAAATGATTTATATTTTACTAAATTCATAACATAGAAGTTTCATTTGTTAATTTAAAATTAATTCTTGTGGTCAAAACCTAAAAGCGGGTTTTTAAAAATAATACAAACTATCTACAGATTGACATCTGTTTATGTAAAATTTAAATGTGAAATTACTTATAATGACCTAAATTGTATTAAATAATAGAAATATAATATAAAAATACATCCAAAACATTAAAATTTATAATTTAACACTATAAATTATTCCGACTAAAAAGTTTTTTTCAATAAACATTTAGTTTTTTTCAGTATTAGTCAAAATATGAAAGTTATTAGAATAATACCCAAAATGTTCCCAAATTTTTTATGTATTGATTCTAAATATGAATACAATTTCATTAAATTGAATATATTAAAGTTTAAAATATTTGTTTTAAAAAGGTTTCACCATTAAATGGTGACAAAATTGATTCTTTTTTAAAAATAGTTATTTTATTTGAAAAAATCAACTGGTCTTATATTATGTCTAAAATACACATTATATGGATGTTAAAATTATATAGTGTATATAAGATTCCCAATTTAGTTAATACTATACGTAATTGGTTTTTTAATGGAAATATTGTTATGTTGTGGTTCGCTCGAACTCAGTTTTGCATATAGCACAAGCTATTGAATTTCTTTATTGAGATAACATACTATGAATTCTTGGGGTGTTACAGAATGGAATTGAAGGAAGACACTTTTATGTGTCTTCTCAATGTGATGGAGATCCCCATTCTCTCTAATATAGGTTTCTTTTATGAGCATGCATATCCCTACTGATTGTTTATCATTACACTCTTAATATGGTTTGAGTTCTCTGTTTCTATCAGGTCACATAATAATCACCCATAATATTTTTAGAGATCCTTCTAGGTCTGTATATACTCACCCATGAATGGGAATTTCCGGCATGTGACTCATATCTTGCAGTTGATTGATGGGTCAGTGGTGACTATAGATTAGAATAGGGACAACCTATTTTACTAGTCAATTTATGGTGGTCAGGGTTTAGAGATCTAGATTTGGGATCTCTAAATAAATTAAATTTTAAAATTGGTTTAGGTTGGATATATTTCTACTTGGATGTTTTCTATTCCCCTTATCTCCATAGATTAAACATTCATACAATTATATAACCTAGAGGTTTTTCAGGAATCATTTATTATTTAAGGATTTAATCCTTCATTATTATTCATCTTTACATATAAATGGTTATTTTTGGGATTGTGAATACAAGTACGTTGAGAAAATATGACCTATATTAGTTGTGTATGTTTTTACATGTCTCTAATTCCAGGTCCATGAAAGAATGATTGTGTTAGTTTCTGATTGATCCCTATTGGGTTGGGTTGTGAAAATTGGTGTCATAGATGTTCATTCCTCGGGACAGGGTTTGTCATTTTCCATATATGATTATTTGGTTGGTAATTATAGAAATAGTATCAAGGTATGTTGATTATGGATTTTGGGCCCCGAAACATAGTGTGGGTATGGTACGAGGTGTATCCCTTCATAAAGACCATAACCAATATATTTTCGACTCTGTTTATTGAGACATTGGTTTCATAGAGATTTGGGGCATGCATCATATAATATTGATTCTTTTATTGTCATTATTGATTTACCTCATAATATATATATTCTCATATGAACATGGTATGTCATTATTAAATTTTAATGATGCCTCTAGGAATACACACATCCATGTTTCAAATTCCGATGGGTTTTGATGTTATAATGAGTGATGAGGCCTCGATTTAGAGGAATCATTTAAGATTTTTCATCTAAGGGAAAAAGTAGAATATCTACCACATGTTGATTAGAATATAGTGCTTGATGATTAGCCATATGATGTGTATAGGTTTTGACTACTCCATGATTTTTTCCATATCATTCCACTAAAATTCCATAGTTAGCTAGATCCAAAGGTGGGAAAGAATTTTCTGAAGTTTTTTATCCTATTTATTAGGCATATCAGAATACTGGTAAATCATGTGTGTGGCCTGGAGGCCATAGTTTTCCATGGATGTAATGGGTGTTGCTAGATACTAGTTATAGAGAAAAATTTTGAGACAAAAAATTCATGGAAATATATCTAATAGATCATTCATGAAGAGTACTACCCCATACTTGATCTTAGTAGGGATTTAGTAGATTTATGAACATTAAAAAATACAGATGATAGTCATGGAAAATACAATGAGGTTCACATAACTTAGGTGGTTCACCCTCGACATTATTTTGGTTGGCCACTTTCAGGGATGGATGCTTGAGTGGGATCACTGCAATGACATCTGTGCTAGTGTGGTACCATAATGCATTCACACCTATATCATAGTTTTGGAGCACACACTTGTTATGGGGATAATATTTTCATAGGGAAGACATGAATGAAAAGTTTTTATAGGATTTCATGGGGCTGAGTCATTTTCAATAGCTATCAGGATCCATTATGAAATATATAGAAACAAAAAACCTCCCAAATATCAGAATCTAGTACATGGTCATATGGCATTGGGACCATTATAGGGTAAAGGATATCCCAGATATAGGTGATGCTATGAATGTGATGGGATATGTCACATCAAAAGTGATTCTCTACCATGCTATGATTATTAGGGTAATAAGATAACAATAGGAAAACAATGGAAGATGAATCCTCGTAATGGATCTCTAAGCCGATGGTAGTGCATCACCCAGGGATGTGGATCTGGTAGAAGATAAGGAGAAATTCAAGGAGGATTATTAATTTTTGGTGGATGAGTTTATGAGATACTTACACAATCACCACAAGGCATCCCATGTTAGGATCAGGGAGTAGGTGTTCGAGTTCATGGGTAGGTACTATAGATGGAGGCATATTACCTAAATATAACGATGAATAGAGGTATGAGTTGTTTTTAATGTACTCTTAATTTAGTATTATTGGACATATGTGAGGGTCATTCCTTACAGTATTTTCTCTTAGTTTATGTGGTTGGGCTCCCAGGTGAGGTGTTATCCCAAAATCATTTATGTGGGTTCATAATGGGAATTCATCATCGATGTCATTTTATCTAGTTATAATGTGATCTATTTCATGGTGGATAGAGTTTTTCCTTTGGAATTTTGGACATCATGATGTTTCCAAAAGATGTTATCTTGGGTATGGGTTGGTTTTCCATGGTTTTATCATTTATCTAATTTCATCAAAATTGATTTAGATTCCATCAAAGTGATGGGAAAATATTCTCATTTGTGTGTGAGAGACATCTCATACAGGATGTGTAGATTTCGTGATAAGGAGTATAAAACCAATCACCCTCAATTGGTAAGTGTATCCATTGGCGTAGTAGACTCATAATGAATACATATTCCTCTGATCATTTTGTATTACATGTATTTCTTCCTTAATGGCATTCTAGGACAACAATTGAGGACAAAGATGTAGTTTCATATCAACTTGAATCATGATACAACTTAGATACCTCTTATAACATATCATATGGTTTCTAATGTGATTCTGGAGCTATTTTTTTGTCATATAACCATTGAGATAATTATTTTATCAAACCAATTATGTCCCCCCTAGGATTCATTAATGTTGTTCTTGAAAAATTATGAAGTTAGGTTGTATATTTTAGTGGATTTTCATCACCAGAACCCGGAAATGATAAAGAACAATAACCCCATCAATAAGATTGAGAACATTTTTGATTGTATTTATTCGAATGTTGGTTCTCAAAGATTAGTCTCAGGCCTATCTATTACTAGTTGATAGTTTTGAAGGATTATATTCAGATGTTGGAATTACAATGTCACTATGAATGTTTCAGTTCCTAGTGATGCCTTATGGAGTAAATAACTCCCCCACTATGATTAAGGATGTGATGAACTAGATTATTCAGTCTTACATAGAGTTATTTTTATTCAATTATTAATGACATACTCATATACTCAATGATAGAAGATAATCATATAGGGAACTTTAGGAAGGTCCAATATTTCCATTGGTAGAACCAAATTTATGGAATGTTCTCAAAGTGATATTTCTAGATACATGAGGTTCCCATTCTATGTCATTTCATTCCTATGTAATTATTAGTTGTAGACTCAGTGAAGTTCAATATAGGTCTTTTATGGGATACATCAAAGAGCATATCATAGGTATGCAAAATTCATGGATTTTAGTGTTATTATAGGAGATCATTATGGAATTATCTAGGAATGTATCAAATTTCAACACACTAACATGGAAAGGGATGCAGTGTACCATGAATGAGCATTTATATTAATCCACTGAGGTGTCGATCCAATAATTTATTAGTTATCCCGTTTTGAGGCTAATAGAGGTGGGAGTTAAGTACATAGTATATTATAATTCCACATGATCTTGGATTAGACTTTTGTTGATGTAGAGGAAAGTAGTGATCACATATGGGTCGAGACTGTTGATACCCCATGACTATAATAATGTGTCTCATAAAATAGAGTTGGATTTGGTAATCTATGCTCTATGGATATGGATTCATTATCTTCTAGATAATTTCATTATCATTTTCCTGGACCACAAGAGTGTCATGTATTTCTTTATGTAAATATACATGAAACTAAGAAACAAGAACCGATAGAAGTTCCAATAAGACTATGTCATTGATATAGTCTATACTCTAGGGAAGGGAAACATGGTGATAATATCCCTTAGTATAAATTCCTAGGCTCGTTTCGTGAAGGAGGTGTTTGAGTAATTGGAAAGCTTTTAACATACCATGGTCAAGGAGGAGGGTTCATCTTCTCATTAGTTGAATGTGTTCAATCCTCTTCTCCTACAGTGTTTCAAAGAGTCCATGATGGGAGACACCAGCTGTGAGGTCTTACGTGACCATATATTTTAAATAGAATAAATATATTGATTTCATTAAGTAGGGAATATTTTCATCCTATCCATAACAGAAGAGTTTTGTCAGTCATGATGAGATAGATGATGACGGGGGAGTATCAGACATCTCTATTTAGATATACATTACAATGTTCAAAATATGTACATGACATTCAAAGACACTTTCGGTTAGATGAAATGAGGAGGAGCATGGATGAGATCAATTCATCGTGCCTCGCATGTCAGCAAGTGAAGCCTTATCAAAAGGGTCATGTAGGTGTTGTATAGACTCTTGAGATCCTAGAGCATAAATGGAATGAAATTTCCATGGGAATCATCATAGGTCTTCTGTGGATAATGAGATTCCATGATACCATCTACGTGATAGTTTAACAACTCGTGAATTTGACACACATACTTGTTATCAGATAGAATATATTAGTGTAGAGTTTGGGTGAGTTTGACATATGGAATCTCTTTCACCTTCATGGGGTTCTGTTTAATATTATATCTAATCATGATGTGAAATTTACATCATTGTTGTATAGAGACATTCAGATGGAATTAATGACCTAGATAAGGATAAGTACTACCGTCCACCCTTACATGGATGGGATGACCAAGAACAATATCTAGGTACTAGAGGACATGATGTGGGATTACATGTCAGAAGTTTTCCAATGCTGGGTAAATCACATAGAATTGGTATAGTTTGAGTATAATAATAGCTACCACAATAATATCAACATGGATCCTTTTGGGGACCAGTATGGGAGTCCTTGCAGGAAAACCCTATTCTGGATAGTTTTTGGTGATACATATCTTGTTGAGCAATATATTGTTATGGAAATTACATAAAAGGTCCTTGAGATAAGTGAGAGGATGAAAGTATCCTTGGGAATGCACAAATATTATGGATATCAAAGTCATAAATCATTGGAGTTTGATCTATGAGAATATTTTTTCTTGATATTCTATCCACAATGAGGAATGTGTAGGCTCATTCGGGATGGAATGTTAACCCTATGGTTCATCGTTCGATTATATATCTTATAGAGGCTTGGAAATATTTCTTCTCTCCTTTACCTACCCCCAAATATGGAGCGGTTTCTTAAGGACTTCCATTTTTCATAGTTTAGGTGATACATGCATGATCTAATGCATGTTATTGACTAGGGATAGATGGAAATATGAGATAGAACATATTTTAAGAACAAATTGGTGTTTATTGATGATTAGTAGTATATGAACATGTTTGGATGGACCAAACCATGGGATCGTGAAATGTGGCAGGATGGGAGCTTGAAGGATAACTCCTTGAAGAAGGAGATCCACATATGGGCTCAATATCCTGAACATTTAGTTTAGTTGATTCTTTTCAAGGAATAAAATCTGGTTGGATGGAATACTTTAGAACCTTTGTTTTTACTACATAATTCTTTGAAACATATCATGAAATATATAAACCCATTCTCTCTTATAGAGCGAGATTCTGAGGCCCCGAGTGTCTATATTTAAAATTATAAAAATATGTTTTATATTTTTTATTACACAGGCATAGTTTTTTTTAGTAAAACTAGGATAAATCTGAAATCTACTCTCTGATCAAAATTATTATATGATGGTTGATTATAGAATGTGAAATTTTCCCTATGTGTGACCTAATTTTTTTAATTGGAGAGAATTTTATAAAACTGATCTTTGGAGGTTGTTTTTAATTAAAATAGAAAAAAATTACATTAAATTAAATGAACTAAAATAGAATTTTCTTTAAATACCCTATTATAGTATATTGAGAGAGTTAGGTGCATTTCATTAAAGAAATTGATTGGATAATCCACCATTATTCCTTGGTAGATCATGATTGTGATGATCAACAACCAGACCATAGAAATTCCTGACATAGATAATTTAACATATCATTTGACTTTGTGGTCAAGTATTATATTTTTCAATGATTGTTCTAAATTGAAGTTGATCCCATGATTAATTTATTTTCTACACCTTAGGATCAAAATATTCTCTTTATCAACTCTATATATTTGATCTTTGTTAATTTGATCATTTTTAGGTGCCCACAAATCAAATTTTATTTATTTATTTGATTAATCCTTGTGGTTCCATGTTTATAATCATGCATATCCCAAATTTGAATTCTTTGACTAAGAACACTTTGAAAATGAAATTTTTTACAATAGATTTTTATGATTTTTACCTAATTTTATTTGAGTTCATCATCATTGAATGATGTGGTCATGATTAAGAAATTGATGGGTGGGACCGACCATGGTCGAACAACCGGATTTAGGGTATATATGAATCCGATGAATGGATACAAGATTTGGGAACTTATCAAAATGTGATATGGGATTTTGGAGATTATTTCTATGCTTTCGGGATTTAGGACTGACCATTGATGATTGGAGGCCTGGGAGGCATGTAGCAGACCAGCACAAACTTATGGAAATCCAGTTCATAGAAAAAAGAGGGATAAAATTAATGACAAGAGGCTTCCTTTTTCAATTTCTATGATTATTTGGTAATATTAGAAGTGGTGAATGTCAATTTAGATCATAAATAGAAGGTATTTAATCTTATGAATTTCTTTCTACATGTTGTTATGTCTCAAGAAAACATGGTGTTTTTCCCTTGGTTATCTAGATGGGGCTTCCAGCTGAATTAAATTTCACACACTCTGTGAGATCCCAACATTCAACATAACCTAGTGTTCAAGACTGAGCATGTAATTTGGCAGTAAATGGACTCCAGAATAACCATGTGAAGGAATAAGGTACAAAAACGCATCTGGGAGCACGAGAAAGGACCCCTGGTGACTCAGGCACACCGTTTAGGTCTACATGATCAGTGAGACATTTATTGAAAAATTTCATGTTTACGTATAAGATATGGAAAAAATATTGTTTTTACCTTAGAAATCATCAACCTCCATTTGATGAATTTTTTACCTAACAAATATCCTTCATTTAGAATCAATTTTTTTTCTAATTATTATCACATACATGTTATTTAGTGTTATACAAGATGGTGTCCTTCATTGTATTTTTTGAGATATTATTTTATATTTTATAAGTGAGACTCTTCTTTTGTAGAGACTCGATTATAAAAGTGATCAGGTAAGATTATCAGAGGCGTTATAGTAGAAACTTCATACTGGGATAGGTCATGGGTACTCTGTCTAACCATCTGAGTGGAACACTCCTACGAGTTTAGGTTATGGGTCCCCAAATCATTGATTAGAACCCTCCTATAGGTTCAGGTCATGGGTGCTAGACCAAAATAGTTCCACCCTCATATCATGAGAGGGAATGATTCATCTATATATTATCAGAGTATCATCCTCCTATGGTGTTAGGGCATGGTTTATTGACCACTAGAGTGCAATCCTCCTATCATGGTAGTGAACATGTCCATTATCTACTATTTGAGTGGCATACACTTGTGGTGGGTAGGCATGGGTCCTCAACAACTATATTGGAACACTCTTGCCTATATAGGGAATGAGTCCTCTATCTAATATCATAGTGACACCCACCAATGGTGTCAGGTCATGGGTCCTAGACCACTAGAATGGATACCTCCTATTGGAATACAGAGTGATTACTTAATCTACCATGAATGTTTTTCCCTTAGGTCGGGACAAGGAATGGGTCCTCTGTCTACATTAGAGGGACACCCTCCTTTCAAGATAGTGAAGTTATACTTTATCTAAACATTGATTGTATCCATCTTATTGTACCATGGGGTGAGTACTCAACCAATATATTATGCCTCTTAGATCATGCGACATAGTTTCATTGTTTTTCTTAACTTACATGTTTCTACTACATAGATTTTTGAGATATTTGGATTCATTAATGAACCTCATCGAACTAGGGTAAGACTCTCTCTCTGGGGTGGGTTGTGATACAAAGATCCCATTCACACTCATTTGGGTATCTTTTATGGGAATAAATATCCTTACCGATTTATTTTCATTTTATTCATTCTATGATTTACATATCAAATCCTATCATGTCTCTTACTACTCCCCCTTTAGCTTTTTGGGTGTCCTACTAGGTATGTAGATACTCACCCGTACATGGGATTTCTAGAAAATTTCTTTTCTTATACCGATAATGGACACATTAGTGGTGATTATAGAGGAGCATTGGAATATACTGGTGCATTATGCTATATAGGGTGGTTAGGTCTTAGAGATTTTTATTTTGGAACACTATGAACTTTATATATCAATTTTTTTACAAGATTGTGCAACTTTTTTGCAGGGAGTTTATTTTAGAACTATTCATTTCAAATTACAGTATCATAAGCTGGTATTACATAGAGATTACATGTTCATGGTTTATTTTAAATATATTGAATATTTTAAAATTATTCATCATCACATATTCAAGTAGATCGTTGGGTGTGTGTGTGTAATAGTGCGTTAGGAAATTGCCTCTCATATTAGTGATTCTCTTTAGAACATGTCCCTAACCTATGCACTATAGAGGCAATCTTGGGGAAGCTTCCTCTTATTTCCCATTATGTTGATTCATGAAATTTTTATTATCTTTAAATGATGAAATCCTATGATCCATCTCTAAACAATGTTTGGAATTTTCTTCAAATATAGTTATTTAATAAGAATACCATTTTCCATTCATCTTCCTCTCTTTCTTCTCTAAAAAGATCATATTATATTATTCAAGAAAAACATTCATTAGTTCTCTCTATAATCAAAAAACCCTTTTCCTCCCATACCATGTGTTCTAATTTTATTTCATGAATGTATTTATCATTATTTAAATGGTTTTACAATGAAATTTTTACACATGTTTGATTATATACAAAATGTTTTGAAATGAATCTTAATATAATTTTCCAATAAAAATAAAATTTCGATATTTCAAATAATGCAAATAGAATATTTATTTTTATCATTCATGGAATGAATGTCATTTCTCACTAAAATGACCACTCAAAGATTTTATTATTTCTTTAAATGTTATTATAATACATTTCAAATATATGTTTTCTTAATATTTCTATGCCTTTTAGATATTAATTCATTTATTTCAAATTTTAAAAAGGATCTTGTAAATGAATATTTATTTATTTTACAAATTACAAATTCTATTTTCAACATGAAATATTTTATACAATATTTTAAATTATCAATTTTAAGATATCATGTTTCTTTTAAATAAATGGATTTTAAACAAATTTATTTTTTAAAATGTGTTATTTAATGAAAAAAAGTTATTTTCATCATGTAATTTTTTTAAATGTTTTTTTGCCTTTTATAATATAATTTTCAGTATATTTTCATGATAAATATTTTAAAAATAATTTATTTTCTAAAATGTTTTCCTCAAAGAGGGAAGGATATATTTTTAAAGAATTTTTTAAAGGATTTTTTTTGATTACATTATAACATTTATGGGTAATTTTATATTAGATGGACTTCCAATAATTTTAGTGAATTTTCTATTTTAAAAAGTCATTTTCAAATAAATACAAATTTTCTTGAAAAAAAAATCATTGTGATTTATGATTAAAAATAATTCTCCTTCTGATATTACATAAATTTAATTAATTTTTGGTTTTATAAGGATATAATATGAAGATAACATTTTTTTATTTCTGTTATTTCATTTTGACGAAAATAGGTTTATGAAATATTTTTCTATTCTATGTGTTATATCCTAAATTTTTTTAAACATTATTATTTCTCAACGAGATATACATTGATGAAGCGATGAAATGATTTCGAAACCTCTCACTTTTACATAGGTTATGATATAATGAAATATTGAAAAAACAATATCATTTGATAGATTATGATATGATTACATTTTTATTATCTTTTGGAAAAAATATATATGATTTTCAATATGTGATTTATATGACCTATATCTCCAAAAAATTAATTGGTTAATAAATTTTATATCATAATATAGAATGTAATTGGAATTTTAAGTTAATCATGTTCTGTAAATGAATTTTATTTATGATGGTGTTGGGAGTGAATCGTGACTACTATAATGGTTTGGGGAGTGAACACATTCCATTTTGATATAAATTTTAGGGAACCTATAAATTTATGGAAATTATTATCTATCATTATGTGTATGCATAATTTAGTGTCTTATGCGAATTTTATACTCTACTGGATCATTTTCATTGATTTCCGTAGGACTAATTTTTAATGAACCACTAAACGTTATGTCATTACTAGATATTATGATATTTGATATGTAGGGTATTGTTATCAAATGTGATTCCAATGTTCTCTTACCCTCATGTTCATGTTATGCTTAAGTATCTCATTAGATTAACCTTAATAAGATCACGAGATGATCCTTAATTTGGAATCCATTCCCTAAATTATTAACAATGGATTAATGTGAGCTATGTTAAACAATTTTACTAATGAGGAATATTGTTATTGGAGATGTTGAAAATCTATCAGAAAAAAATATTGTGCACGTATTTCCCAAATGCATTAAACCATTATAGTCCTCAGGTTTTTTGTTAAATTTATTTAATATTAAATTAAAATTATTTAAAATATATCTATTAATATTTTTTTCTACTCGAATCATCAATTTATATTAGTTTGGTATATATTATTTTTCTGTCAATTAAAATATTTTTTTTCTAAAACATTGTTTCGTATATGATCAATGTGTATATTTCATAATTAACAAATGTAATATATAATTGTAAATTGTTTTAAAAAAATTATATATTATATATTCAATAATATATTTTAAATTTTTATGGCATTTAGTAGAAGATAAATGAATATAAATTATGTTTCATGCATTAAAATTCATTTTTTTCAAATGGGTTTTCATTGACAATTATGCACTTAAATAAAATTTAATTCTGAACATTATAGATATAAAACATGTTAAAATTTTATATCATATATTTAATAATTATTATTTAAATAATTCGATAGAGTTAAATTAGTTTTTTCCAATAATTATTAGTAACTATAGTAAAATTTTGTTACCACAGTTGATGTTAAAACTGGTCTACCATGGGTTAAACCAAAGATAAGGTTAGTATATCCTCCTACATCTATCAATTTTATTTGAATATATATCCACATTTTGTTACCCTAATTCAAAAAATTAATTCATTTTGATCTACTTTCAATGGATGTGACCTTATATTATAGGAATCCTTTATAGAAACTCATGTGTCTCCGTCCCCTCACTTATACAATGGGCACCTAACCTCCACTCTTACTAACACCATATTATAATTATATCTCAGAAATGAATTTTTCCAATTTCAATACTGTATTTTTTCCCACCATACTAGGTCTTATTTTATTCTCAAATTACCAATCCTTCATGTATTATTGTGTAATCTAAAAGAAGTATCTTAATGAGGTGATATAAAACATTACTGTTCTCCTTCAATTTTATTTCTTATTACCCCTTCTTTAAACCTATTTTATTTATATAAAATGATTAAAATTTTGTCATATATTTATATTTATGTTATTATTATCATATATTCACTATTTTCAACCATTTTCCCATCAAATGGGAATTAAAAGTACTACTCGTGTGTATGGTTTGACTATCGTCTCCACAAAGGATTATGCTTCATTTTCCAAAACCATATTTTTAGAGTTTTTATAATATCATATTTAATTTTTATATAAGATATTCATAAAATAATAATTCATCCTTAGTTATATGATCTTCTTGGCCTTCATTCCTTTTGATCGGTTGGTAAACTGTAACATCGCTTGTGTGTACATGTGGACTACTTCATCCAAAAAGTGTTGTAATTTTTGTCATTTAGGATTTAGTTTGATTTTAATTATTTTACATTAAATAAAAATATATAATATTTATGTAACAATAATTATTAAGAAATTCATAATTAACTTTTACATTTATTTTTATCCATTCACTTAAAAGTTGAAATTCCTCTCGTGTGTACGTATGGGTTACCATCTTCAAAAAGTGATGTAATTAATTTTTCATCGCTACATAATCTGATTTGTTGAAAATGTATATAATTATTATATAAGATAATTATATCAACATTAAAATATTTTATATTTATGAACCATAATCAAGGTGTATGGACTATAACCTACAAACTAAAACATACATAAAAAAATGACGATACTGACTCACAGAATAATGACTGTTAGAGAAAATTATTAATAAACAGATGTTGAATTGATATAAATTAGTCATATATGATATTATACATTTTAATATTATTCATTTACAGAACTATATTAAATATAAATTGATTATTTATGATTTTATAGTTCTTACTAATCATATTGTATAAAAAGGTTATAGTTCAATCTTAGTTTGTATTGATTGATATATGTTTTAATATTATTCACTATTTTATTATTTTGATCGTTTTTATAAATCCCCATGTTATATTTAGGAATAATAAATTATTCTATCCAATTTATTTATATAACTATTTTATTTTCAATCTTAAAATTACAATAGTTTGAAAAAATATTCAAAGAAATAAGGATTATTCATCTCAAATTTGACAGAGTGAGACTTGTTGGATGTCATACAACTATCTTCCATTATAATGTGTATCTAATCCCCCATTGATATTTTTTACCATTAATATCCATATTTTTATAGTATTTAAAGTATCATTGGGGAATTTTTTCATTCATTGTGTTTATTATTGAAAAGCCACAATAACTATAAGGGATTACTGTTATAATATCATTTTTATCTAGATTATTTGTACGCAAATTTTTTATGAATAAATTATATAATCTATCTCCCCTAAATATAATTTATTTTTCCTATATGGTTATTTATTGAAAATAAATATATTTTTTTCATATTCCTATCTGTAGGTACTCAGGAAAATTACATATTTTTATAAAGTAAAATAGATTTCATTTCTCTCTTTGGTTAAGAATCATTTTTCACACATTTATATTTTCTTAAAAAAGTAAAGAATTATTTAAATATTAATCTAAGATTATTTACAAATATGTTTGGAAATAATTTACAATATTTAATAGGTTTTTAATTTAAATTTATTATCCTTTTACAAATGAGGTAATTATTACTTCTTATAAAAAACATGGAACAAATTTGTAGTTTAACATACATTTCTTGAACATATTTACCAACCATCATTATATTCACATTTATTGAATCGTTATTTATAAGTTTCAGTAGATAATTTAAAGTAATATTTTTTGTAATTTTTTAGATTTTATGTAATATAACTCAAAATGAAATGTGTATTTCCAATGAAGAATATTCAAGAGAGATATTAAATTTATTTTATTCTTTGATAACATTATACGATGTTTCTTCATATTTACAAAAGATATTATCTAGTTTTACAATATATTTATTTATTTAAATGTTTTATTTCTGTGATTACATATATTTTATGAAACATGAATCCTTTCCATAGGTCTTGAAAAAAATGATATGATGAATTTTATTTATTTTTTGGACTACGTTTGCAAGGATATAATTAAGTTATAGGATGTTTCCTTATAAATAAAAGGATGTTTGGATATATTAAGAACATATGTTGTGTGGTTCCATTATAGCCCTCTAATGCATCGAGTATATATTGATATCTCATGATATAATATGGATTGGAATTTGTAGTGAGCCTAGTACAGTAAGAGTTTTTTTCTTATATGATAGTATTTGGAGTGATCCATGACTAAAGAGATAATGGAATATGGAGTTCACCCAATCAACTATGATATTCTTGGTAGATTTAATTAACTAAATAAATGGTTTCATTTGATCATTCTGAATCCATAAACTAATTTCATATGCATATGATATCTTCTCATAGCTTGTGATTGATTATTGATGATTCTCTACTATTTTTTCTTTTTTCATTTGAATGATATAATTTTATAAATTTTTTCATAATAATGATATATAAATACAGGGTTGTTATTTTATATTACTAATATAATTTTCCCATACCCATATACTTAAATTATTATAATTTATAATCATTTATTGACATATCTTATGTTTAACTATACTGAGATATTTATTACCCCATTTCAAATGATTCCATTCCATGAGTAATAGAGAATGGTTTTAAGTGTGTTATGTATAAGAAGGATTCTGGTTATAATGAACATAATGTGGTGTGATATAGATACATTATATAATAGATTACTATATATCAAAGAATCCATGTACACTAAATATTTATGTTTATGTGATGGATCAAATTGATTTATAAAGAATATTATTCTAATATGATATAGTATTTAGGTATGAAAAATTTCAATTATTACTATTGATAATAGAGAATGGGTATGATTCTTTTGGAAACGAGAAAGATAAAATTTTACTAAAAACAGTCATGATAAATTTAAATGTATGATAATATTCTATTTTATTGTAAATAAATGAATTTCATTTTCCAAGAAATTTACTCATGTCCAGACACTATGAGTGGAAATTATTTTGGTGAAAAAGTTTTTTCACGTAATAACACTGATATAAGTTAGATGATGTTATATAATTGATTATCATAGGTCATTATGAATTATAAATTTCAATAAACCTATTTTGACACTCCAAGAGAATAATATTAGATTAAATAAATAAAATATGAACTATTATGAAATATTTGGATAGATAATTAACATATATGGCCTAGGTTTTACCTGTGGTGTCCTAGGTTGGAAAGAAAGTTACATGTCTTATACATCATATTAATTATTCTTAATGATTATATGATTCTACTTTGTCACTCACTCGATGATATATTTTTTAGCAAATGAATGGAAGGAGGGGGAATATTTCTAATGTTGAAAATGACATGTGATACAATGATTGTCCTCAAGTAGAACCAAATGGGATTGGATATATAATTTGAATGGTTATGATTATTCAAAATTAGATATCTCATCGTATAATAAACAACTTCAATGATGGTAAGATTCAAAACGAACCAAATAAGTGAGAAATGGTGATTCGTAAAAACCAAGGATGATAGAAGATTATTCTTTCCCCAATTCGATCATGTAGGATGAATTGATATGTAAAATATCTCAATTTAATTTGAATATATGTAGGGTGTGTAAAATAATATAATTTAGAAAAAAAATAGATAATTTAAAATGATATGTTTCTTAATGAAATTTATAAGAATATCTAATTCCATAAGTCATGAGATATTGCAATTTTTTTTAAAATTGTTGAGTATTGGAATAATGAAAATCAAGTTCCTAGGAGGAAATATCTTAAAGAGGATCAGAAAGGTTGTTTGAGAAAATGTTGTACTATTAGTGATGAGTATACTATGAATGAAATATAAATATATGAATTTTTATAACAATATTAATTATGTTAAAACTAAGAATAATTCTAAAAATGAGGTTTGTGGATCACAAGATTTGATTCATTTTTTTGTTATTAGAAGGTTGTATGACGAACCATAATTATAAATCATGGTTAAGGGTTTCTGAAGGATGTGTAATGACTAACGTTTTTATTTATTTTCATTTTGGAATTATGTTGAATAATAGGTTTATTAATTGTTCATATTTATAAGTATAATGAAACATATAAGTATTCTTCCTATGTAATTTTTATCTAATCATTTTCAAGTATATGTTCAATTTTACTAATAACCTAGAAATTTTTTTTTATTAGGTGAATTTTTTTTAAAACACATGATTGAGGGATAGATAACCCTTAATGTGTTCTTATGTTTGTGATAATAGTGTTTTATTTGTATAAACAGTTGATGTACGTTGAACCATTTAATTGTATAGTATTGATGACCTTGAGACAGATTAGTGATTTGATAAAAAATTGATTTATATTATCTTTGATGAATATTATTATATTTTTTTGGATTAATGGGAAATATTGCATAGTATTTGAATAGTTTGTGTAATTAATTCAGAATTCAATATTTTGAATATGTTTTTTCAATGAGTATTTATTGTGATTCAAGTTATTTTCTAATGTGATTTCTACATTTAAGATAATATACGACCTTTTTATTAAGTTTTTTAGAAAGTAACAATAAGAGTCATTTTAGGTTTTTCGGGAATTAATGTTATGTAATTTTTATAAATTTAGTGATCTTTTTCTAAATTCATGGGTGTTGAATTTTTTTCATACATATATTAGATGATTCTAAAATTATTTATTAAAATAATTGTTTAATATTTTTTTAGGTTTTATTTTTATTAATATACCATTTCATCATATAAATATTTATCCATATTAAATAACATTAACTAACAATTCTGGAATCACTATATATTAAGTTATGTAATTAATGACTTTTTATTACATTATGGATATTATAATCTATTAAAATAATTTTTTTATTCATGTACAAAAAATTCATCTTGAATAATAATTTATTAGAGTAGTAGATGTGATAGAAGTAGAAATCTGTCAAATAGTATCCAAATGATGAAATTATGCTTCAGAAATAGAATGAAATAATGTATTTAAAATTTCCCATATTCCATTGAAAAAAATCATCATCTATAGGGAAAAGGGACATGAAAATCAAATCATTTACCTTTTTGAAATTATTTAAATTTGTAAGATGTTCATTTTTAGCCATCACTAATTTTTAGTTTTTTTGATCATTTATATTATCATGACCATGTTATCTATCACTCTTAATTATTCTTTCAATGTTATCGTTATCCTTAATATACACATTGTCATATCCATCTATTTTTCTCCTTATATAGGGACCAAATTATTGGTTGTTTAAGATAACTTTTATGTTTCACACTTACCCTTTTAAAGGAAGTCCCATTATCCACTTACACGATATGGGATTTAAACAACTATATTTTATACTATAGAATACTTGATTAAAAATAGAAAAAAATAGAATGAAATATATTTTGGGGTTTTGATGATAATGTTACACACCTATATTTATAGTGTATATTTTTTTAGTTACATATATAGTATGTTATTGATTAATATTATTACACTCAACCCGATTTCTATATCATGCATGATATAATAAACTATTATAACCCAAAAATTATTTTTTAGTTGTCAATAATAATAATAATAAATAATGAAAAATGATTATAAGTGTTGAAATTAGAGTGAATGTACTAATTAATTCATAATAAATAAGTACTTGATTATTAGTAATGTCACTCTAAACATCAATATTGTCTTTTCTTCACTAATAGGGGTTTATAATATTTTTTCACATTAAGATTTTAATTAATTTCTATTATATAAATAAAATTTATTTTATAAAATAATAATAATTTTTAAAATATACTTGTAAATATTTCATTAGGGTGATTTTTAAAGATTTTTTCTGAAAATACACCATTTTCAGTGAATAGGTAAAAATACATATTTATATAAAAACTATCTCTATATTCCAATAATAATTAAAATTATGACATCCAATAGGGGTAATCTCCAAAAGATGTTGTCGCATGGCAGGACATATGGGGGGAACCCTATGTGAGATGATCCTAATCCGATTGAGAAGAATATTGTTGATTACTAACTGATTTTAATTATTGTTTGGTAATAAGTATGATTGTATCAGTCATAAGAATGAGTGTATCAGTCATAAGGAGATGTTTTGTTGTGCTCAAAATAAACATATTATGGTGTTCCCTACTTTTGAAGCACCGACTTTGAAGAAGAATTTTTTGGATGTTTATAAATATAATGGTAATTTCATAGAGTTTGATTGAACGCCACCTAGGAGGATTATCAAAATGGGGCGAGTGTTCCATGTCATAGCTAATAAATCTTTCGTAGAAGAGTGTTTCAATATATGTCACTTCTTGATCATTTCATGAGTTCTTCTTCTAAAAGAAAGAGATATTTGGAAATTCAATGATCTCACTGAACAAAATTAATAGATCTAGGGGTTTGAAGATTGGAGGATGTGTCTATGGGGCGTAGATATTAAAATTCTCTCCTTTTAACTGAGGAGTCCAATCGTAGAGCGTGTAGCTTTAAGTATGTATCACTAATTCCTGGATTTCTTCAAATTCTAGAGTGGATATAAATTTTTATCAGGATAGTATCAATGATACTCATGATCATGTATGGATTCGCATTCATAAATTAAAATTTTCATTATTGGCATCCTAGAATTTTATAGGATATTGCCTTATCGGTTGGAAATCCCATTCCTATAGACAAACAATGTTTTAATCCTAGATTTGTTCATTATATGAGGGTTCTTGTTGAATTTGATATAGATTATTCTCTGGTTGAAGAGAATGTGTTGATAACTATGGATAATAGTTTCAATCTATATATTAAATATGAACGAAAGAGGAAGCTCTTTTGTAATTGTCACTTTACTGGTCATATGGACGTTGAGTGAAACATGAATACTCTTGTGCAAGTGAATAGGTCTTTGTGATTCCTTTTTTAAGAAGAATAAGGTGAAGGAAAATTCTTTTCGACTCTCTTCTAGGATGGCTAATCCCAATTTTGAATAGGATGTAGGGTAGGTACCTCTTGAAGCTACTAATCCTGTTACTGAGCCTAGTTCCCAGGTTTCAGTGTAGATTCATATTAAGATTTCTCATCCAACTAATGATTCCATCTCATGGGATACTGTATAGGTACCTGTTACTGATCCTATTCAAGTTTTAGTGCATGTACCTATTGATCCTATTAATCTTTACTTTGAGCTTACATTCCAATATTCAGTGTATGTTATTGTGGAATCTACTCTAGAATATGATGTGGCTATGTCACCTAATCTGGTTTTGGATTATGTTGGAACTTATTCCAAGAAAAATATGGATAGTGAACCTATTTTACAGAATTAGGATCAACCGGTTTCAAATGTTTTCGATGGTCTGGATAGTTTGAAGGACTTGGCCTCTTAGTCTACTAATGATTCTAATAGTATTTCTGGTAAGAGTCAACTGATACATGATTTAGATGGCTCGTTCTCTCATGTTCCATTTAATAGGTCTAAGAGGAAGCCTTTATTGCAGGTTTCTCAAGAGAAAGTTCAGTATCTGAGTAATTTCACTCTTTTGAGTGGTTCTGTCTTGTCTGATGATAAGGGGACACCTATAATGAAGAGAAATATCAATAATTGGAATGTCTAGACCCTATCACTGGTCCATTGGTAGTTGTGGAAATTTTCCCAACTGAATCAGGTAATTTAAATAAGAAGAACAATGAGAAGAAGGTTAAACGAGTGCATTTGAAACGAGATGTTGAGCATAACATAGGGTCCAAATCCTAACTATCAAAAATATTTTCATATGGAATCTCTAGGGATTGGGACTTCTACCACGGTCACAAACCTTATGCATTTTTTTCCAATAAACCAATCATAATTGTTTTTGTTAAGCCTCATATGTCCTTTAGTAAATGGAAATCCTTTAAATGGTCAACCCTTTGGTATATTCTGGTTTCCCATAATGCTGATCATAATTCTTCCATGTCTCACTGGGTTTTGAAACACGATAGTATCTCCTTGATTTATTCCTTTCAGGATCAACATTTGATCACTCTATCTATTGAGCTAAGTGGATGTGCAATGTATTTTACTTTTTTATGTATTAAATCAGTATACTAGAAGATGTCCTTTTGGTCATTTTTGATAATAGAGAATTGGATATGAAACAAAAATGGGTTATTATTGGTGATTTTAATTTGTTGCTTTGGCTTGAGGACAAGATAAGGAATTGTTTTAATAGGTTTTTAATTAATGAGTTTTCTACCTAAATTTATTCTTGTAATTTTATTGAGGTTCCAATCAAGTGGGATGATTTTACCTAGAGAAGATACTCTTTAAATTGGTCACTGGACAGCAAGACTGATAGGAGTTTTTATCTTGTGGATGGGATAACTCATGATTTGTCTTTGTCTAGTATTACTCTTCCAAGAGTTCACTCTAATCACAATTCTCTTTTAGTGGATCTATGTTTTCCCAGTTTGAGATCTTATCCTCTACCTTTTATGTTTATTAATTCTTGTTTAACAATTCCATGTTGTAGGAAGATTGTTATTTATTCTTAGTAAACCACTTCCATTGGATTCCCTTTTGACATAATGGTGATGATGCTAAATGCTGTTAAAGTAAGGCTCAAAGAGGTTTGTAATCTATCATTGTCAGGTCTTGATAATGATATTTAACATGCTTATGATTATATCATATAGTGTCAAATACTTAATGAGGTCTAGGATGTTATATCTAGTGATGAGATACAATTTTTTTCTAAATATAATGACCCCTAGATATAAAGGAAAGCCACTCCAGGAATCAATACAATGTCAGGTGGATGAACGATGGGGAAAGAAATACAAGAATTTTTCATTTCTTGTATAGGTAAAGTAAGGTGAATCCTGGCTTGAATTCACTCATGGTTGATGGAGTTTGTTTTAATTCCAAAAATTATATTTCTGGTTCTACTTTTAGTTATTTTGTAAATCTTTATAATGAATCAGTGACTGATAATACTCATAAGTTTTTCAGGAATATTTCTCTTATGGTTGGGGCCTCTCAAAATGATATTCTCACTAATATAATCTCTAAGGAGGATGTTAAAAAATCTATCTTTTCAAATAACTATGATAGTGTGATAGGGATAGATGCTTTCTACAAAAAAATCATGAATTATTGGGATATTATTCACACTGAGTTTGTCAACGCAGTTAGAGATTTCTTTTATCAGGCTTCCATTCCTATTGCTACAAATGGTAGCATTATTACATTGATTCCAAAGAAAGATAATTCTCTTGATATTTGGGATTTAAGGACTATGTCTAGAGGGAATATTCTTCCAAATGTTATTAGTAATGTATTGGCCAACTAATTAGGAAGTGCTGCTAATGATTTTATGTCCACAAATAAATTTGGGTTTGTCCCAAGAAAGAATATTCAATATCACTTGTATATGGGTTCTAAATGTTTCAATATTTTGAGGGAAAATGTGAGCTATGGAAATATGGATCTTAAGGTTAACTTTTTGAATGATTTTGGTACTATTATGTGGAGTTTAACTATTCCAGTGTTACAAATGCATGGTTTTTATAATAGTTTTATCAATTTGATTGGCTGTATTCTTAAGAGTTCTAATCTCTCTATATTTGTTAATGGAACTTTGAGATTATTTATTATGTGTTCCAAGGGAGTTAGATAAGGAGATCCTTTATCCATCTTTATTTTTTCTATGGAAAGGATTATTTATGTATATGTCCTTCAGATCTTGTGCATGCTTGTTTGTATCAGCAAATGTCTTTTGTCAGAGGCTTCTTTCTTCATTATCATTTATTATATGTTGATATTATTCTGTTGTTTGGGAAATATGATCAAATTACTACTTAATATATTGAGGTATCCTTTCACCATTATGAGTAGAACTTTGGTCAAGTTATCAGCCAGGAGAAATCCTATGGGATTATTAGGGAAGGTGTTACCATCTCAAAGAAAAAACGTATTTATCGGAAGCTTGGGGTAAAGGGAGGGTATCTCCCTTATAATTTCCATATGGTTACCCTTTTTGGGGTGTCGTTAAAAATTGAATCTTGGAAAAAATCTATGTAAGAATAATCAATCACATGGTTATATAGAAAGGTAATTTTATATCTAATGAATGAAGTGTATGTCCTGTTAATTCTGTGATCACCTCCAGGTGTGTCTATGTCTTTTTCTCTTTACAGGTTTACTAGAGATCTCTTTAATGTGTTAAAATTATTGAATCATAATTTTATTTTAACTGGTTCAGTTAATTAGAGAAATCTTGTCACATTTTCTTGGAGTGAATGCATCTGACCTCTTGACATTGAAGACATGGGGTCAAGGATCCTAATCTTTTTAATGAATCTCTCCTTAATATGTTTAATTAGACCCTCTTGACTTCAAATTATTTTTATAAGGAATTTCTGTATAATAGAATTGGATACAAGTTATTAGATGTGTATTTTTTATGACCTTTCCTCGATATGTCCCTCCATTAAGCATGATTATTTTAGTCTTTCACAATCCTCAAAATATGTAGTTTTTAGAAAATTTTCTTCAAATTGATGGAAGACTGTTTACTTATTACATGTTATTAATGAGGATATTGAGATCACTCCTTCTTTGAAAGATATATATATTACTAAATTTTAAAATAATATCACTTCTTAGGGGTTGCTTGAAGGTCCTATGAAAATGGAATAGTATTGTAATCGATATTCTGCTATGGATACTATGATCTGATTTCCCACATTAACTAGCATTTTTTACACTATAGCGGGAAATAGATCCATGTATGCTAATCCATTTCTATATTTTTCTTGGATTATTACGTTTCATTCGGAATTTATTCCTCCAGCTCAATACTTGCTTATATGGAGTATTTTTAAGTGAAAACTTCCTTTGAATAGGATCTTACAACGGGTTGGATTTTCTATTGCATCTATTTGCTTTCATTTTATTGCTGTAGCTAAGAATTTTGATCACTTATTTACCTATTTTTTCTCTATATATTTTTTATGGAGCTACTTGTAAGGTGTATTTTTATGCTGTTTGAAGGTCATCTTATTGAATCTATTTTTTAGGATTATTGCAGTTCCCAAGTAAAACAGTTAATCTTCTCTAAAGTTGATGAGTTGATTTATTTTACCTAGAGTTCTTGAAATATTATTTTCTTTGAGAATAGAGTTTCTCCAATGGATGTTGGTATTTTGGAGCTCTATATTGGTGATCTTTCTACTACGCGGTCTCGAATTAGAGTCGTGCAGAATGAGGTTTTACATCTACTTGTGATGTGAACATTGGTGGTTTTTGGTGGATAAAATCAATAGATTATAGAGTAACATATATAGTTCATAACTTATAACTATCAGTGATTGAAAAATAATTTGGATTGGGAAGGGTCCGGTGTACGAGGACCTCCAGGATGTGGTGGCGTCTTCTGTACTTATAGGGGATTCGTTAATTGTTTCTTCTACCACTTATTAGGAAATGATTTAGTGATTGAGGCTGAATTATGGTCTATGGTTATGGCTATCTGGTATGATTATTATAATGGATCAAAGTTTTATGGATGAAATCTTACACAACATTAGCGGTTTGAATTTTTATAAATCATTCACGGAATGTTCCATGGAGGATTCTTTCTGCATGGGATGATAATCATAAGCTTGTGGAGTAGTTTTGTTTGGTTGTTACTCATCTTTGTAGAGAACCAAATTTTTTTACTAATGTACTTTCCAAGCATTCTATTGAGGAGGCTAGCTATCAATTTTCCTTTGTAAAACAATCCTTATGTTTTGGGTTGGTTAATTATGATTCTCATGGTGATGTGAATGTTCTTTTTTGTTGATCCCCATGTTTCTTTCTCTTTGGATGTCTTCACATTTATAATAATAAAATATTATAGTAGAGGCATTTCCCTATTCTGAGTATTATTATTAATTAAAATAATGTTTTTAATATGATCATAATTCAAAACATTATCTATTAATTACAAATAATATAATCTATTAAATAGAAATCATTTGTATAATTTATTTTTCTGAAAGTTAATTTTTTGGCCTCAATACACAATTTTAAAGAAAGATTTTTTATTCAAGAAATGCGTTTTTATCATAATAATTACAATTATGAAATATTTATAAATTAATATAATGATATTTATAGATTATATATTCGACAACATATTTTATAATTATGTTTTTGGTTTTTACAATGAATTGATTGTATGTAAATTCGGTTTTTTGATTAAAAATATTTTTTAATGAAGAGTTTATTAATGGATGTATAAATAGATTAAATATTAATAATTCAAACAATATAAATTGAATATGGTAAAAATTATTTTATATTTTTAATCAAAAAAATTATTATAATGTAATAGGTAAAATATTTTTTTTAAATAGTGAATTGTAAAAACTGTAAAATTTTCTTATCTGATTTAATTTTTTAATAGGTTTACAATGGGTAAAACAAATAGATAAGGATAGTATTTAAATCCAATATAGTCTAATTATAATTTATGAAGATATATCAACCTTATACTATCTTATAGTTTAATCACTATATATTTGGATCCACATTCCCATGAAATTGGCCTTATATAATTGAAATGTTTTATCAAATTCATTATATCCCTCCCATCACTTATAAATGGAACATATCATCCACCCTTACAAAAATAAAATTATCCCTAAATATTTTCCAATCCATAATAGATGATACCTAATATTCTTTTATCCTAATATTTTATTCATTCTGATAGGACCAATCCTTTAATGCTTAATATGTAAGCATATTATCAGAATGTAAGAATACAGATTTCTCAAAATGAAGAGGTATAAATCCTAAAAAAGATCATTCATGTTTAAATCATCATGCATGTTATCTACTCGAATTTTATATAAAAATGATGAATCAAATATCATAAATATGTGGGGTTGTTATTATGTTTGATTCACAATAATTTTTCCACCTCTTCTCCCTCAAATAGAAAATAAAATTTTCACTCGTTCGTACTTGTGGACTACTTACTCAACATAGCAATACGATTCATTTAACATAACCATATTTTATGTGTTCTAATAATTAATGAATTAATATTTATATATGATATTTATATTATCATTATTACTCTCTAATTATGCATTCTTATCTACCTTATTTTCTTCCTACCCATTATGTAACTATAAAATCTCTCATGTGTATGTGTGGAATGTCACTTCCCCAAAGAGATGTTATTTGTTAATATTTTATTTTATTTTAATGAGGAAATATTTACTGAATATATATGATATTTATGATATAATAATGATTCTATAATGTTAAATTTCATTTACATTTTGATATTTCATCTTTTGAAATGTGGAAACATCACTTATGTGTTTCTACGGATAACAATCTCTACAAAGTGATGTAATTCGTTTTTCATCACCATTGAGAAATAATGTTATAAATATGAATATAATTGTTATACATGATAATTTTTTCATGATTAAAATTATTTATATTCAGGAACCCTGACCAATGATCAATGACTGTTGTTGTGAACAAAAAAATTAAAGAAATTATCACCTCAAAGAACAACATTAATAAAAAATTAATAATAATAGAGTAATGAAATTATATAAGTATATCATATATGATATTTTTTGATTATATTATACTAATATACAATTATTGTAAATATAAATTTATTTAAAATGATGTTAGGTTGTTTAAAAACCAATTATGATATAATGTATGGTTTTTGCGTATATTTTTCTTAATTGAGATATGTTTTAATGTTAATCACAAATTTATTTTTCCTATAGTGTATATAAAATAGAAGAATATTTTTTGGAATAAGAAATGATTTTTTAACATATTTATATAACTATATGATTTTCAGTATACTAATTACTTTAAATCCAAAAACAACTCTAAAGCATTATGTTTTCTTTGTCTCAATTTTATTTCATTGAGGAATGTTTGAGGATATACACCTACCTAATTTTATGAGGTTTATGTACAAACCCATTATTTTATTTTATCATGAATAACCTTATAATTTTTTTTAATGTTTTATTAGTGGTTATTTTATTTCGGGCTATGATTCTTAATATACTATAGTAGTAAGGGTTCCGTAATACAATCTAATTTATACTGGTTTTATATGATTTAATTTCTTATTAATAAATTTTAAGATCAATTTTTTAAAAATATTTTTTAATTTATTATAGTATTACTATTTAATGAAATTAAATTTTATCAATTAATTTTCCCACTTAACATATGAAATGTATAGAAATAACAGTATAAAGGTAAAACAACATCATTTTATTCTTTGGTAAGGAGTATTTTCTTCCATATCCATATTTACATTATTAAATTTTCATGAAAGTTTTCAAGATTATCCAAATGTTATTAAAATTTATTTTTAACAATATTTTACTTTTTATATGATGGATTTAGTGAATTTTTTTTTCATTCTAAAAAATTGGATGGAGTTTAATTTTTACTATAAATGTGAATTGAATTTTTTTATCATTCAGTGCATGAACAACTTTCCCCAGCATTATGAATACTCATTTATTTGAAGATTATTTTATAATTTTTCTCAATTATCTTTAATATAAATGTTTTCTTTAATAAATTAGATTTTTTATACAATGTGACTTAAAAGTGCGAAGGATATTTTCATCAAGAAAACTTCTTGTGAATATACAAAGTAATATTAATTTATAACAACATAATTTTTTATTTTTTGTGATATACAGGGAACAAAATAATATAATGAAAATTTTATTATTCCTCAAAATGTATTATTTTTTTGAATATGAATTTTATATAAAAAACTTTCCCTTTATATGGGTTATGATAAGATTATATAATGTATGTTTATGATCCTGAGGAAGACATATGCATGGTTTCATTATGTGATGGTTGGTTCCATTATAAACAATTGATGGATGGGAACATTATAAACCGAGGTCTGGGGAGTCTATTATTGTTGTCAAATTCATTTTGTAAAGATGGATATGTCGTGGGTTAATAAGGATTTTAATTTTATTTATTTAAATTATTGTAGGGGATGTTATCATATAATATATTCTTGGTAGTGAACCTTAGCTACTGAAAGAATGTAATAGGTAGTCAACCCAGTACAATATGATATTCTTGGAAGTGATGCACAAAAAATGATATTATTTAATATTCAAATGTGTATTATATAAACAAATATCTTTATATAATGATATCTTCTTAGGGAAAATGACTGATTATTGATGATTCTACACACTTATGCCGTATTTAATTTGATTTTTAAATCCTTAATTCATGTTTAATTTTAATAATCTATTAATTATTAGATATTATTTTAATTTTTAAAGCTCAGGTTCTGATACCATTGTTATTATCTTTGGTACACTTATTATCATTAGTTGATATAACTAATGTTTAATTTGATTGACCATTTCCTCTCAAAAAAATTTAATTTTCTCATCATCATGTTATGGAAGATGGGTTTTTATTTTTGGTATAAAAAGGATGATAGTTATAAAGATCCTCATGTATAATGTTATAGTTAGGCCCACTAGGATATTTACCCTGAGTGGGGGCTGAATCAGGGTATGGAAAATTAAAAAAAATGTCCCTTTTGATCTTGGTTTGTTGTTAAGAAAAAACTCTCTTCTCACCATACTTCTCATTTCAGAGTATGAATGAATCATAAACCATGCACAAGACATTGTAATTTTACTTGGTTCACCCTCACTAGGCTACGTCCAAGGAGTATACAGCAGAAGTGTGTGGATGTACCAAATCTACTATAAGCACATTATTGTTTACAAGTATGAAGAGGACTCACTATCCCTCCTAGTTTACAACCAGTCACAATTTGATAACTCACATCTCTCTCAACAAAATTGAGATCACTACTTCTTTAGAAGATCTACCCATTGTTTATAAACATGTAGGTCTCTTAATTATCCCAAATGAATGCATCCTCCACTATATGTAAATGGGGTTTTGAAGTCCAAATTCCATCCACTGATGAATACTACATTGCCAATGATCACTCGGTAACACCCTTGGGAAATACCTTCACAAAGCACCCTACTTGGGAAAGATCCCAATTTCATGATGCACAAACAAGACTTTTCAGTGTCCCTACCTCTTCACGAAGCACCCACATTCTTGGAACTCACTACCACATGGAGCACACTGCTTCACAGAGCTCAAACCTTCCCAAATCACAAGCCATTGCCATTATTAGACCTCCCCATATCACATTCCATCACAAAGATACTTCCTTCATGAATCTCACTGATCCAACATAGAACACACCTCTTTCCAAAATATAGATTATCCACTGTAAATCTCTTATCGTTTGCGAATCACACATCCTCTGTAAACCTCCTCCACAATTTAAGAGAAACAAATTTTTCCTGGAAACATATCCACTTCTCTCTGGGGGTTCTAACTCAATTTATAATTGATTCCATTGAACCTCTAACACTTTGCATATAGCCAGCACAACATTAGCTCAAATCGTGAAGCTATGAAACTTCTACAGAAATTCTCTCTATATCATGGAGCTCTATGTAAATTTTTTGGATTGTGTATCACGTTGTAATCATGGATAATTTTGTTAATTATTTTCTGCCTTCATAGTGAAGATCCACTCATAATGCTCTTTACCGCTGCAATGCTTCTTGAAAATCTCTTCTCTTCTTCTATTCACAAAGATCTTTGTAATCGCGAAAAACACCGTCAAAATACTTCTTGTATTCATTAAATTCATATGAAGAATTCAATCTTCCCAAAATTCATCACATTTCCTTATCAACATTGATTTCAAACAACATCTCTGGAACTCAAAAATTTACCATGGAAACCTGTATTGTCAAAAAACAAAACCAACCAAAAAATGTAGCAATATTACCTTGAGGGATTTTTTCCCAACAAAATCCCCTAATGGGGTTGTTTACAACTATTCTCATAACGATTTTCTGCACATTGATAACTCACTGAGTCTCTTTCCATAATCTACCATCCTTCACCTCATACGATTCAAATAGTGACAAGGGTTCACTCAACACATACTTCAAGCCCACATGATAAATGATCGTCATGAGAAACAATAGTTGTATGAAAAGTTCATCAATGAATAACATCATTGCTGACACCAATCATCGATACGATACAGATACCAATTTTATGATCGTTGTAAACCTTCTAACACCAGTCCAATGCCACTATTTGGCTATTATTGTGATCCTTAGCTATTTTGATATCTATTAGTTGATCTACCACTTCTAGAAATGTAATATTTAAAACACATACTCCCTATATTGTGTTTCTCTTTCCCCATATCGCTGATGCAGCTATGAGATTCTCCCTGTGACATTGACTAAGGAATTTTCTCCCTTTTTAGAAACAGTTTCCCCCCATGAGAAGTCACTATTTCTCCCCCTTTTCCAATAATTATAAATGTCCACTACTGGAAAAATTATTTTTCCCAACGCTTCTATACCAACGGTTTGTCAAACCATTGGTATAGGTACCCTTTCCCAACGGTTAGGCCAAACCGTTGAGAAAGCCCATATTTTGGCCACCTTTCCCAACTGTTTGGCCAAACCGTTGGAAAAGGTTGAATTGTGGAGGCCCTTTCCCAACGGTTTTGGCAAACCGTTGGGATAGGCTACCCTTTCCCAACGGTTTTCCAAAACCGTAAGCAAAGGGCCTCCATAATTCAACCTTCGGCCAAACTTTACAAAAAAACACTAGACTTTTCCCAACGGTTGTGAGAACCATTGGGAAAAGTCTTTCCCACCGGTTTTGAGAACCGTTGGGAAAAGTCTAGGCCTTTCCCAACGGTTTTCAGAACTGTTGGGAAAAGTCTAGTGTTTTTTTTTGGAATCATCCTACGGAGAACATTATATATATCAAAATTTAAAATAATTAGAACAATACATATATATTTTTATGGAATTATGTAAACAAAAGTCATGTTAGGTTAGTGGTTAAGTCTTTGAGTTATAAACTAGAGGTCCTGGGATCAAATCCCACCGGGTGTTTTATTTTTGGAATTTATATACCAACGGTTCCATTACCGTTGATATAGATTTCATATTACCTATACCAACGGTTTCCAAAACCGTTGTAATAGGTCTATACCAACAATTTTTGAAAAACCGTTGGTATAGACCTATCCCAATGGCTTACTTGGCTACGGTTCTCCAAACCGTTGGTATAGGCTATACCAACGGTTTGGAGGCCTATACGAACGGTTCCAAACCGTTGGTAAAGGTTAGTTTTCCAGTAGTGGTCACTCATCTGGGGTCTGAGATATTAGAAAGAACATAGATTAGAACATTAGAGAAAAACACACAATACATCAGGGAGAGGGTGAATCCACATCCACACTTTTTCAAATGCGGGGAGTCGACTAAACACCCAAACCCAGTCGATGACTCTCAAAAGCATCCTTGGGTAAGCCCTTTGTTAAGATATCTATAACCTGTAATTCTATAGGAACATACTCCAACTTCATGATTCCTTACTCAACATTCTCCATGATAAAATGATACTATATATCAATGTTCTTTTTTCATTGATTGATGGAAAGGAATTTGGAAGAGAATTATTTATCTTAAGTTATCACACTAGATTCTGATCAGAGACTTCACTTCAACCCCTATATCATTAAGCAGCAGCTTCATCCACTGCAACTGTGTGTATTCTTGAGTGGCCACAATATACGCTGCTTCTCTGGTGATTAATGAAATGCATTATTTATTCATTTTTATCCAAGAAATACACAATCCACCATGATATAATGTACCTCATGACGTTTATTTCTTATCATCTGCTGAACTGTAACAATATGCATCTATATATACCATAAACTCTTGCTGAGATTTATCAATATACATCTAGCCCAAATCCACAGATCCTTGGTATACCGAAGTATTCTTTTAACTACAATCATGTGGATTTCTTTGGAATTTATTTGATAACCCACTTCCTGGCATGTGGTGAAACCAATATTAGGTCTCGTCGTTATAGGGTACAATAAATAGCCAATAATATTCCTATATAATGTTATATTAACTAACATTCCATTGTTATCTTTCCATAAATTCTTATGGTTTGCAACTATAGTATTTATCTCCTTTGATGTTTCCATTCCACGTCTTCTCAGAACCTTTTTGGCATAGTTGTATTGAGAAATGAATGATCAATTCCTCCCTTTTGACACCTATAAACCATGGAAAAATATCATCTCTCCAATCATTTACATTTCAAACTCATTTTTCATGAATTTGGAAAACTCTCTACACTAAGCTTCATCTAATCCACCAAATATTATTTCATTGACATAAACTAGTACCAACATCCTTTTATTTCATTAATTGTTGAAATAGAGCTTGTAATCAACTCCGAAACTCTATAATCAAAGATTCGTCAAATACTAATCAATCCATGAGTACAATTCTCTTGGTGCTTGTTCCAGCCCAAACAACACCTTCTTTAGAAAACAAAACTTGTTCTCATCCTCGTGAATTCGAAAACCATATGGATGCTCGATATACACTTATTCGTCTAGAAACCCATTTAAGAACACAGATTTGACGTCCATCTAGAAAACCATAAACTTTCGTTGCACTGCAACAACCAAGAATAATTTTATTTTTTCTATAATTGTAACAGGTGTGAATGTATCATCAATATAAATACCCCTTTATGCGGGAGTAACCATTTCATAGTAATAATTCATTGTCACTAATCATTGTTCCATCTGCATTAATATTGTTACGATAGACCCATTTAGTATCGATGACAATATTTTCTTCTTGCCTTGAAATAATCCACCATGTATAATTCTTCTCAATATGATCTAGCACTTCTTTCATATCCGGAACCATGTTTTCGTCTTCCACTGCACCCAAAAATAACATAGGCTCTACCTAAGATCGGGAATATGTATCTTGTAGATATTTTATTCTTATTGTTTGGACTAGAGCTGAATAATCAGCAATGATATTCTGTATTTGAATTTTAGATCTTTTCCTTGGCTTCTGTGTAGACACAAATTTTAATTCTTCATGCTCATTATTTGTATATTCTTATGAATCAGCATCATCCACTTTCCCCTGCATTTCTTTTCTCCTCATCATATTCATCAACAAATTGTTCACTGCACTATTTAATGCTCACCTAATTCTCCACTACAGTGTAATAATTGTTCTCAACTACATTTCCTAGCCTTTTGTAAAAACATTTGTATGATTTTCTTTTCCCGTAGTAGGCATGGAATATCCCCTCATCTCCAGGTTACTCATATTTTCTATGATTTTCAATATTGAGAATGAAGAACATAATTTAGAAGATATGAATGTATTCCATTATTGGCTTCTTTCTGTATGACATGTCATATAGAGTCTATCCATTCTTCGGACACAATAGAGCCTTGTTATAAATGTTGACCGATGTCAACACTGCTTCCTTCCAGAACTCTATAGTAGTTCATTTTTTAAAAACTTCATTATAGTCATGTTGTGGATGTTCTGATTTCCCCTTTCAACCAATCAATTATGTTGGGGATTTATCAATGAGGAATCATGATGCCTTATCCCATGTTTACCAATATTGTATTCCACTTAATGGTATATGAATTTTGTACCATTTTCTGTATGAAACACTGGATTTTTCTATCCAACCATCCTTTTGCACTCCGTCCAGTACTATTTTATACAGTTGAACATATCAAACTTATGGAAAACAACATATACCAATGCAATTCTGTAATAGTAATCATTGAAAATAACTTATTTCCTATTTACATCAATTTATCGTGGTGTGATAGGCCCAAAAACATCAATATGCACCAATTCGTGCACTCTTGTTGACTTATTTCCATTTTCCGTATATGTATTTTTGATTGCATTCCCTTGTTGTAATGCATCACACATACTAGTAGAATCACGTGATATCATAGGGAGGTATCTAGTAGGATCAAACCTCGCCAGATCTTCTATGGATGGTTGGTATAGATGACCATGTTGTTTATGCCAACACTTATTCTCTTCATCTCTAGACAAAGAGCACATATCTTCTTCTTCACTTACCATGTATAGATTTATTGTTGTTATTTTTCACTATAAAACCACTATACCATCTTTTCATTTGAAAATAAACATATTTTATTTAATGATTATAGAATTCCTTTAGTCAAAAAATTGGCTGATCCTACGAAAACTATGACTGAGGCCCTTTACTACAAGGACATCAGCACCTCTCATCTGTTTTCCCCCAAACATGGCCTTTCTTGATCCAATAATCTTCAAGACATCATCATTACCAAAAATAATAAATCCCTAATTGTTATATATTATTCCTATGACAAGATCCTTATTAACTGTCATGGGAGATGTGCAACAACTGTCTAGGATCCATACACCAAAATTGGTTTGATTCTTTAAGGTAAGTTTCTACCACCACTTCCTTCTCATCGTTTTTTATTTTTGATCCATATTTTTTTAAATCCCAATTGGTGGATTTTAAAATTATTTAACTTCCTAATAGTGTTATGTTCAATATTCATCTTGTAGAGGTACAAATAAATTTTTTATTTTCAACTTACCAGTTGGTTTGTGGATGCTCTGCTCCAAAAACATTGATTCTGCCTTGGAACATTCCTCTATATGGATGATGTACAATATCTGGGCATGTGTCCAAATTACCTTCACCAAAAACAATTTTACTCAAAGGATGATCTATAATATCGATCCCTGTTTGGACGCCACTGTAGTTATTATGACCTTCAATATCTCTTGGCATTGGAACACACATACTATGAATGTTCCATCTTTACACAACAATAACTTCTGATATAGGGATCATTCTATCGTGTCACCTCGGCACAACTAGTTTCCCCTTGGAATCTCTTAATATTGTGACTCATCTTTGTTTTCAAATTAAACATCAATCATGGAATGAGTTCTTTGTCTATGACTTCAATTTTCACATATTCTTGTTTTCAATCAATCCCCCCATCTGTCTTAGAATCTGAAAATAACTGATGATTCTTTACTACAGAACCATTATTCTCTACTTATAGCCTCTTACTCTTTTGAGTGATCTTCTATCAAGATGTCCTAGTATGATTCAATAGTTCTTCTTGAGCCTTATCATTTTCTGAAAACTGACAACTTCAACTTCAAGTTCCTCAATATGCTTGATTTGAAATTTCTTTTTGTTATTCAATCCATTGATTTTTCTTTTTATGTTCTTCAACCTTCAGCTTATATTAATCAACCATTTAAGATATCTTTGGCAAAAAAAATTGTGGTTTTAAATTTATTTTACCACCTCAGACTTATTTTCTTCCTACTATTTAATGTAGAATTTTCCATCATGTACCACCTTGTTGGATTTCCTATTTTTCTCCAAACATATATTTATTCAATAGAAACTTCTAATTAAGTTTCCCTATCGAATCTTCCTTCAATTAGTTCTTCTTTATCATCATAATTAGTTTCTTCCTCTTTCTAAGAACTACTGATAACTACTTTCATAATACTACATCTCTGATCTGTGTAGTTATATATCTCTTCAACCACATCAAACTCAATCTTATCTGAACTACCACATTCTTGTTAGAGAAGATTCTTTTTCTTAAAAAAACTTCTCTTGAATTGTTTCTTTCTTTTCATATAGACCGAATTATTTTTCTAGGAAATTTTTATCTCATCCTCCCCATAATATCAAAACTTCATGGGGCACCTTGAGGAAAGGAGACCAACGTTTCCACATCTAAAGGGAGCAAGTGGATGTTTTCATGGGAACTTTATTTTTCCTCTTTGATGATTGGAGGAAAGGAATGAAATCACCTCATATATCTATTTTTCATCCTAATAATATTCAATGGTGTGATTCTTCATGGCCTTGAATGACACCTCTTTAGATTTCTGCTTTTCCACAGCATTGTTATAATCATTTCTCTTTTCATATGCTACAAGGGTCCTATGCAGGTTATCAAATGTCAGCACATTTGTGTATTTATCTTCCAAAACAAAAACATTCAGATTGAAATGAGGTCGATTTTTTACTCTAGATACGCTTCACCATAATTATGTCTTCAATAACTTCTCCAATACCTTGCATGTCATCTACTACAACATTTAACTTATCCAAGAATTCATCAACATACTCATTCAGGTACTTTCTCAGATCTTCATACTTGTTCCACAACACTTGTAGCTTTACCTCTTTGTCCTTTGAATCTTCTTCATATATGTTCAATAGATTTTCCCACATATAATGTGATTTTTTCAATGAAATCCCTTATGTATAGATAACATTGGATAGGGATCCTCCGAAGCAATGATTCGGTTGGCATCAGCATCTAAATCTCTTCTCTTGGTTTCTGATTATAGACCACTGTTAATATTGGTAGTTATTCCATGCATTAATATTGGGAAGACATTCATTCCCAATGATTGGAAGTATTGTTCCATCTGATTCTTCCATAGATGAAAATTGATCCTGTCTGGGATAGAAATCCCTTTGTTATTGGTGAACTCCATTTGAGAGAGAAACACTGATATCAACCTTTCTCTATGATACCAATGGTTAGTTCCACATGCCTAGATACACTGAGAGGGGGTGAATCATGGTATAAAAAGTTAAAATAGTTTAACCTTTTCATCTTGTTTTGTTGTTAGAAAAGTCTATATTCTCTCTCTACTTCCAGTTGCAGATTATTAATGGATCATAACGTTTTCACATGACACATAAATTTTACATGGTTCACCCTCACTGTGCTACATAAAAGGAGAATACATCAGTAGTGTACCGATGTACCAAATCCACTATAAGCGAACGAGTGTTTACAAGTATGAAAAGGACTCACTGTCCCACCTGGTTTACAACCACAAACAATTTGAGAACTCACTGCTCTCTCAACTGAAGTGAGATCACTTCTTTATCATAATATCTACTCACAGTTTATATGCCTGTAGGTCTCTTCAAAATCACTAATGAATTTATCCTCCACAGTGTGTTTATATTCTATTGAAGTCCAAATTTCATCCACTGATGAACACCCCTTTTCCACCAATCATTGGGCAACACCCTTGGGAAATACCTTCACAAGGAACCCTACTTCATAAAGCTTCCAATTTCTCGAAGTTCAAACAAGCCTTCATGAAGTCCCTATTTCTTTTTGAAGCACACAAATTCGAAGAGCTCACTGCCTCACAGAGCACACCGCTTCACAGAAATCAGACCTTCGCAAAAATCAAGCGGTCATAGAGCTCAAGCCACCTCAAAGTTACTTCCTTCTCAAATATCACTACTCCGATGCAGAACACACCTCTTTTGTAGATCTAGATTAGCCCCCACGATGCTCCTATCTTTCGTGAAGCACATTTCCTCCAGGAACCTCCTTCATGATTCATGAGCAACAAAATTTCCATGGAAAAATATCTATATATCTGGACAGGGTAGAGGTCTATTTATAGGATAGTCCACATACCCTCAAACCTTCCACTTATTGTTTGTGCAACGTCATCTCCTATCATGAAGCTCTGAAATTTCTGTCGAAATTCCCTCTATATCATGATATACCATGGAAATTTTCGAATCACGGAGCACATCGTAATCGCGGAGCATCCCATCATTTCCATTTCACATTCACCACAATGCTCCACTAAAAATTCTCTTCACTTCCACAATTATATATTGAAAATCTATTCTCTCCTACCATTTTCAAAGCTCATCGTAATTGTGAATAACACAGTCAACATTATTCAAAAATTTGGGAAATATTTATCATCAATCCCATATTCACAAAACTCACTCCTATTATATATTTTGATGAGATATTCAAGGAAATCTACATTTTACGATGCTTACCATACTCTAAAAATTAGACCCCAAAAATGTTCAAAACACTAGAAAATGAAGATATTTTATATCTTCTCTTTTTGTACCACCTCCAGATCATCTATTATGTTGTCATAGTTCTTTGTTAACATTTATTGTAAACTAAATCTCTAGAACTCAACAATACACTTTGGAAACCTATATTGTTAAGAAACACAACCAATAGGAAAATGTTGCAATGTTACCTTGGGGGATTTGATCCCAACATTATAGATATTATTTTTACCTACTATTTATATATCAATATTTCTAAATAATCTAAAACATTACAGTTATTTCATTGACCTAATTGATATATAATGAATATTCAATTAATAAGATCTATTATACATATATGAAAAAAAATGTTTAAAAAATTTATGTGTTTCTAAGATAGATTTTGATTATATTTCCATGGTCTTATGTTTCTTTTACATTATCCATACAATTAAATCATCTTTAATGATTATCACTTATGAGGTCACTATCATTTAATCTTAAATTTATCCTACACCCATATATTCTCATATGATTTGGAACATACCCTTGATGGAATTTTGATATGTTTATCCTTACATAGTCTTTTTAACTCAAAACATTCTTATGTGTTAGTTTCTATTGTTTTTTAAAATAATATATATAGTGGAAAAAAAGTTGGGAATCTATAGTGGCTCAATTATGGAATAATACATTTATAATAATTTGATAATATATATAATATAGAAGAAACTGAAAGATTCATTCCTTGGGTTGTGTGACTATTTCTGAGATTTTTTATCTATATCTTGAAATTAATCTATTATTTATGTCTTGTTTAACTAGGGTTGGAATAGATTTTATTATAGGAGTGTTTAGTTATTTTTGGACATTACTTTAGATATATTTAATGATATCCAATGGGGAAATTATTATATATAACTATATGTATATGATTAAATTATAATTTTTTTAGATATTATGTTTTTCTCTATGAAATAACATCCATTTCACAATACTATATGTGGATGTTGGATTTGGCACAAATTCAGATAGGTTTAACCGAAATCAAAATGGCATGTTAGGTGTTAACTCAATCATCACCTTGTGAATAAAAAATAGGCCTCACTATATACATAAATTGATTCTATCATTGGAAATGATATGGTAAATAACATTCCCTTTATAATACATTGATAATGATTGATTATGATAAAATTTTTGTATATGAAGTATGATATAACTTAACATAATAAACCCATGAGTGAACATAGAGTGATTTTGGTTCAACTAAAATATAATGTTATGGTTTCAAAGAGTAACACATTTTGAGATTGATTTTTCATAATTAGGTTATGATTAAAATATTGATCACTCTTAATTAACTCATTTTTTAGGAAATTTATGAACAATTTGGAAACCATTTAGTTAAAGGTTGTGATTAAAAATATAGTAATTTTTCTACTGAGAAAGAAATAAAGATTGATGTAGTCATTAAAAACATTGTCCTTATGATCTCCCACATATCATGAGATATGAGACTTCAAAAAATATATAAACATTCAAAATAATAGAATGATAGAGTTTTATATAAGACAATTTAAAAGAGACGATAAGGGAATGATGATTAAACTCCCAACATGTCAAAAATATGGGAATAAAAGCCAAAGGTATTCTATTAGAGCAACAAGGATGGGCTTAAAGAGTGTAAATATTTTCCATAGAGATCATGATAATTGTGATGGGATAAAGAATATGATCAAAATAATAGTTTTGTTAAATTTCCAATTCCTGAAATGAAAATAGTTTTTCCATTATGTAAAACTATTATGTAACACAACAACTAGGTAGGATATAAAACACCACCAATATCCTAAATCGGGGAAACAAGAGAAAACTTATAGTATCCCTACAATTGAAAATAGGACATTTAAAAAGGGTAATGGTATAATAACCTTGCACTAAATACTTCTAGATATCAAATTTGATTATAATTATATAATCTTTAGTAGGCCTATTATGATTCATAATAAAAATAAAAAATAAATTTTATATTATCATTATTATTATTATATTCCACTTTTTGGAATTTGTGATTTTATTCATGAAGGACATAATATCGCTACTTTTGAGGAATTCAATTTAATTTTAGGAATTTATTAGTATTAGCAACATATAATCCATAATAATCAAATTAATTTGGAAACTACATTTCATATTTCAAATCAACTCATGATCGTCTATCAATACAAGGATTACTATGACCTCCCTTTGAAAGTTAATTTCATTATGATAGTTATAATACCTAATCATTATGGTTTTATAGTTTAAATTTATTTAATAAGAACTCAATATTAGATTATTTATATTTTGAGGGATAATGATTTATTTTCTATTGTACATTAATAACACTCAGTAAATTAAATCATTAGTCAATTATATCATCTAAATTACATTAGTTACTTTCACTAATGCACGATAATTAAAATTTCAAGGATGAAATTTATTTAATGTTAAATTTAATGACCCGTGATTTTAATAAATGTTTTCTTCTAATTTAGTTAATGTGTTGTATGTGTTACTCCACTTGCAACACTAAACTAAAACCAAACTATGATATATTTTGGTAAAATTATAAATGTTATGTATTACCATTAAAACCAATGAATTTATTTATCATAAATTAGTAGGATTAACAATATTATTATATATGTGAGTAAATAAAAAAATGATAATTCCAAAACAAATAAAACAATTTTTTTTATAAAAAAGTATTAATTATATAATTTACAGTTCAAAAAAATTATATTTTTAAAATTTGAGTTATTATATGATATGATTTTATATTTAAATATTTGTATAATTTCTGATGATACATTGTGTTAATAACTAGTTAACAACAATTCAATATGAATGGTATATGAAATAATAAAAATAATAGTTAATATTTAAAAAATTTATATTCAAATTAAAAATGTTTCTCGATAAATATTATCATTTTATGAATAAAAAAGAATTTATAAAGTTTAAAATTTTATTTCAATAAATTCAATTAATTTTTTGATATAGTTTATCAACATTATCTTAATATTTATTTTCACGATTTCTCAAAAATATTTAATATCTAGATGAAACATAAAATATATGATTTTGAAAAAAAAACTACCACTTTTAAAATTCATAAATGAATTAAAACAAATAGAAAAACGTTTTATGTAAATAATATATTTTTAATAACTAGTCTAAATCACTTTAAAATACTCCGATGAATTTATAAAACACATGTTTAATATTTTTAAATCCTAATAAATACTTCACACTAATAAAAGTATGTCATTATAATTATTGTTAGACAGTTTTACTTTTAGTATTAAAATATATGAAAGTGTTTTTATTATTTTATTTAAATAGTTTGATTTTATTTAATATTTTCACATTAATTTTTTTTCATAATGATAATGCAATTAATTTTAATTTAAAGTAACACAATAATGGTGAAACGAATTTTTAATTGAATTTTTTTACTAGTATTGTGTAATTTTTATATAATAAATTAAATTCATATATTATAAATGAGAATTATAATATTACTATTAATTATGTATATCATTATATTAACATTCATTAAACTGGTAATTGATACTAAATAATATTATTAACACAGAAGGAAAAAATTTATTTTATTCAAAAACAATTTTCGTATATTAATTATTTTAGTCTAGTTATTGATTTTATAATATTTAAAAATGTATTTGGATTAATGGAGAATAAATTAATATTTATAAATTATTAAAATTCATATGGGTTCACTTATATTATTAAATAAAATAAAAATTACCTAGTTATATAGAAGTTACCATGGTTAAAATCAAAATGTCACAATGTAAAAACCATTGCTAAAAGATATGAAGCATTTTTAAAACATGCGTTAAGGGTCTTGGTTTTGGATTTATTGACCCTATTACAACCTATAATCCACTATTATAAAATATAATATTTTTTGATAATGGAATAGTTGAATTGTATCCTGGGAATGTAAATGGTATTCTCAAGAGTTTATTTTTCCTCTCATATAAAATGGAATCACCACCCATCTATGGTTAAACATATTAATCATTTTTTCATTAAACCATTTCCAAAAATTCCACTCGTAAAATTAGTTTATTTATCCATAATCCCCTTGTTAATGAAACAAGATTAAGGCCTTCACATCCATGGAGATATCTAAGATAACATTAGGTCATCAATGATTAAGGGAAAGTGTGCCAAATGAATTTTGAAAAAGGTAAGGGTTTCATAAAAATTGTTACACACAAGAGACAAAAGATTTTTTAAAAAAAAATTCAACTTAAACTGTGTGTATATTAACAATTAAATATTTAATATTACGAGTTTTCTTTATTCGTGGTTTTGAAATGTCTCTTCATGTTATCTCTCCCTCTCTCTCTCATGAGTTTTTAATATAATATATCTTAACTCAAAATGGATTACCTTATCAAATTTCATTCATTGAGATATTTTTTATATTATAAACATAATTTAATATGTATGGTCCAAATACTTCTTTATTGATTTATCATATCCTAAATTATATTTTATTTATTATATTTTATCTTCAATTACAATACCTATATCTCAAGTGGATTTGATTAAAATTTTATTCATGTTGTGAGGCATTTTTGTGACTCAAAACATTTCCTTGGGTCATAATCACTTCTCATTTTCTATTATAATACAATATTGATTCATTCAAACATATAATGATATGATGTTTTATTTAAATATTTTTTGCTAATCCATGTTTCAACCCTAATTAACATTTCTCCATTATTCTATTATTATGTAAAAACTAAATTTTATAAGAAAAATTCTACCTTCCTTTAATGTAAATTTCCTTCCCAATCAATGTTTATACTTCCCATCAACTATCTCTTTTACCTTATTGAAAATCATTATGTTTTTATCTCAAATAAACCTTTTTGTCTCTTTTAATTATATTATAAAATGTTTTCTTCATTTTATAATAGTGTGGGTTTTCATTAAATTTATTTTCAAATAAATCAATGGATTTTATTTTCAATGATATTATTCCATTGTACATTATATTTTAACTTATAAATAATTTATTTTCAAGGATTCTTTATTGAAATATGTTATTAAGGACTTTTTATGAGTTTTCCTCCATATATAAATAAATAGTTCCTGGGAGCTGACTTTAAAGATATATTTATTTATATTACCTTATGAGACACTTGTTAAGAAAAATATTTTTTATTTTTATTCAATTCTCAAAGAATTTTTCTCTAATATTGTCATGGTTTATAAATCTACATATATGCCCTATTTTTAAATACATGTTATTAATGATTATGTTTTTTGTATTAAATAATTGAGATTATATTATGTGATAACTTTTAGAAAATTTATGAAAACATTTTATTTCCTTATGTTATTTAGGATTAGATGTTTCATTTTTATATGTGGTACAATATTATATGAATAATGATTATTGGGGTCTTATATTTCCCTCCAATGCACAAGTTGAGGTGTGATATCATATTAGACGCTGAAATATTTTATTAATGTGATATGTGTTTAATTTTTCTATATATTTTGATGTGACTACAAAAAAATGTAAATTTTTCCTATTTTTTATGTCTATGTGATGAAGGAATATTTTTTTAAAATGTTTTATATGTAAATGAGATATTTAAATGATATTTAAATCATTTTTTATTAAAAATGATGTATAATTTTTTTGTATAAATGATTTTATAATATTATTTTTGTGCCACTTCATTTTCTTAATTTATATTTAATTTATATGTTATACAAAATAATTATTATAATCCATGTTCTAAAAATGTTTCTCATTCTTAGGTTATGAATTTTTTTTAAAAAAATTTCATTTTATACATCTAATCTTTGTTTTTCTGTATAATAGTTATATTTCATGGTCCTAAATGCTGAATGTTGTTTAATTATTGTCAATTATGACCCCAATATATTTTTACAAGTTATTTATCCTATAGTTATTTTTTATCAAATAAATTTCATCAACCCCTTGATGAATTGTTGAAATATTTTATCTTCTTAAATGTCTGATCTCACCCCATTCATATATTTTCCACTCCCCACATTATTAATATAGTATAACATCTGAATGTAAAGAAGGTAGTATATATGTATAAATTATGGAGAAATTAATGTAGATTATAATGATTATGTGTCTAATATCCAACACACTAATCATTTTCATCCTTGGTCTATGTGACCATTTAAGATTTGTATTTTCTAAATCATGAAATTAAGGTATTATTTATGTAATATTTATATAGGGTCACTATAATGTTCACGACTTACCCAATTCATGTTTTCACGTCTAAGAAAATCGAATTTTAGCATGACTTATACAATATGAAGAACCTATTTAGATTATTGTCTATAGAGAACAATTGTCGAGGAATAAGATTACTTGGTTGGTCAGGGTACATTATAGAAATAAAAAATAATAATAGTAAATTTGGGAACCTAAATTTTTATGATGAGGAACATTCCAAAACTCTTAATTTAGTGGAATTGTAGAAATTTAAAGGGTGAAATTTCTAAGGTGGTCATAATATTACAAGCAAAAATCAATTATTATAATTTGAATTTCATTATTAAGAATATATATCCTAATAAACTGATATTTATTTGATAATTTGATTAAAATTTAAATTCCCAATTTTTTGAAATTTAATTTTAAGAAGATATTTTCATTTTCGAAATAAGCATGTGAAAATTTTCACAAAATTAATTTTTAATACATTAACAAAATAGTATATTTTAATTTGAATAGTTATTGATACAAATTTTACAAAACCATAACTTATATTAATTTTATAAATATATTATTATAATATAATTGTTTTATAAAATAGACATTATATAAAAATATAAAATAAATAATTCATATAAAACTGTAGTGTAGAACATAAAAATATGTGCTTGATATTTATATTATCTAAGTAATGATTTTTTCAAATAAAAACTATATTTAACACTATCTATTTAATAATTTTTTTAGAAGGTAAATATCATATATTGATTTGTTTAAAATAAACTTATTTATAATTTGATTTTAAAAAATAAAATTAATTACATCGGAATCACCATTTTTTTCAATTGAGATATAAAATGTTTTTTGATGCCTAAAACAAGAATTATTCTATAGATTTTTCCTGTATTGTGTTATAAAATTATATTAAAAGTAATTTCTATCAATTTTAGTTGTTTAATAATTTAAAATGAATTCAATATTCAGAATTATCATAATTAAAATTATGTAATATGGTTAAGACAATTTCAGTTCATTGTGAATTATAACCAATGTACAAATTTATAGCATTTGTTAAGGGAAGTTGTTTCAAATTGATATAAATAAGTGGATAAGACATAAAGATATAAAAAAACACTCTTTTTAACCTCATTGGTTGTTTGGATTTAGAACAAAAAAATATTATCTTTGAATCTATGATAATTTATAGTTACAAACAGAAAAAAATGTAATTATATTATCAAAAATGTTTATGTAATTTCATGTGTATCAATCCTCTAACATATAACGAGGAACATATTTACACCCACATTAATTGAATTTAAACCATTTATATCAAAAAAATCCATTCCAAAACCCCTATAATCCATACATTTATTCTTGATCTCGTCATCTAATCTTAATTACAACAAACCAACTCTAACCACCGGGCCCAGTTTAAAATGCCATAAGATAACCCATTTTCCACCACATGCACATGAGGTTGATGAATAGTGTTGAGTTAAAAATAACAATCATTGGGAGGTTATTCCTATAATAGAAGTTAAAAATAAGAGTATAGAAAATGAATAGATAACAAAAAATCAAAAAATAATGAACAAATAAATAATCCTCATTGAATTAGTGTAATAAATAAATTCTAATGAATATATTATCCCCTATGTAATTTTTTATATTGAAAATATAATTAAGGAAAAGGGGATCCCATGAGAAATGGATCAATGTACAAGTAAAATATGCTAATCAATAGGATATAAACATCCATCATGAATTTTATACAGCAATGCATGTATCATTTACATAATCTAGGTCATGCATCCACCATAGGGTCCTTTCACTTTACTATATCCTTAGGCATGAAATCTTGAGGAACCCTAAAATTCCCAACTAGGTTGTGAGTACAGGAATTGGTAGGATATCCCCAATTTCAATTAATAATAGTTCACATGATATAGAAATGAATTCCATGAAATGAAATAGAATAGGTAAATGTAGAATATATATCATAAAATAGCAAGATATATGTTGGTTCGTCAAAGGCCAGCTCAATCTACATTGAATCCATACTAATAAGAACATTGACCATAAACTGACCATATCCCCTAGAAGGGGAAGCCTAAAAACATTGTTGACACATCCCACTAGATGTAATAGTTTATGTAAATTGCATCAGATGATAAAACAACCCTCGTATGGGATATTCTAATAGGCTCTACTTACACAATCATCTAATGATACTAAAGTAACAAGACATATAATACAAGATACCAATGATAGATAAAAATCATGTCACATCATCTAGGAATCATAACCATCACAACCCAGATGCTTGTTATTAATGAAAAGGTTATTAAGGATACACATACAACCCTCATGTGATCATAAAACTAATATATGTATATTGGGGATATACATGAATTCCAAGAATCATTCTAGAACCTATATAAAAAACATATTAAAATCAATGTATTTCTACCATGTGTTGAATTATTAATAATGGAAATGGTTAATTAGTTAGTCAAAAAACACTGTTGATTCTTAGTTCCATTCTCAAATAATGATAAATTATAATCCTTTAATGATATAATATATGAAATCATAGCCTAAAGGCTGTTCATCGTAAAGAAACCCTTGAATATATACTACTAATAATGATATAGGATTGACAGATTCAAAGATTCCAAAATATTTAATATGGATGTAGATTTTAGAAATGATAATATAACCCCCGTAATATGAAGTAAAAATCCAAGTATTTGATCAAGAATTCAATGATTTACATGGTTTTTCTCCATGATAATTGGGGATAATCCATAATAATGAAACACTACTTGGATTATAGTCACACAATCAATAAATGGTTCAGGCATGAAATAGTGGATATTGAATTGAAGAAGAACCCAAAATATACCCAAAAATGGTACAAGGGTGTTTGGGTTTAAAGGACTGCGAGATGTGAGAAAATGGGAGAAATCTCATGTGTTCCAACAAACAATAATAAACTCAACATCCATACTCAGTTTTGAAGGTCTCCCCCGATGAACAAGTGGCCTCTATTATATGGATAGTGCATAATGGGAAGACTATGTTCTTTATAGGAACCAAATTGAAAGGACAATATATTCAAACTATCTATATAGTGTGATCTAAGTCAGGTCAACAAATTTTTCAGACTCAACCAGTTGGTCGGTGGAGCTGTTGTAGCTTCATCATGCTACATAAATATGACATGATTATCCCTCCTTTGTTTTTGGAATACCGGAGAAATCCAAACAGACACAATTTACATTAAATCATAAATATATAAATATTATAAAAAATAGGTCTAATAGAAATATATGATCCATAATTGTCCCATGCTATTGAATTCTCAACCTTAAGAAGTATTTTATTATATCTTCTTAAAAACTCCTTTCAAAACACCATAATTTCTATTTCCAAGCCCTACATATCAACATAAAAATTATCCACACTTATATAGAATATGTAGTTGTCAAATTCTCTTTCCTCACAATATATACTTGATTCCATATACTATCTAAACTACATGCACTATAAAATATTCATCTGGTGCAAGCTCCACATCCTCACAGTCGATGAGAAGCATATGATTGGACTCAAACATCATATGTTGTGACACATGAAACACATTGGGAAATATATGATACTGTAGAGGAAGATTAAATTGATAGCACATCATCCTATTTGATCATACAATCTCAAACATCCTAGCATATGACAACAAAACCATACCTTTCCTTCTAAAATGATTATTACATAACATAGAGAACACCTACAAGAAACCACTCTCTCCCACAATGACCACCAAGGGTCAACTATTATAATTAATATAAGACATATTCATGTTATAAGATATAAAAATACATTTCTAATTCAACTTTACCCACTCCAAGGTCTCTGGAAACATAATCTTCCTAACATCATAGGATTCACCAGGGGTACTCTTGTATAGTTCTGAATGAAATGGCTCCCTATACAAGGCTGCAAATAGACCCATCCGAATCATTAATTAGAATATATTAATTTAGTCAAAAATTATTAAATATAATTAGATATCCTAAACTAATCTAAACTAATAATATATAATTTATTAATATCCTATATTTTTTCATTATTTAATCATCAATCACATTGATCAGAGGATGGAAGGCCATAATCCACTTCAACTTATTTCCCTTCATGATCTGCATATCCTTCCCAAATTGTGATATGAAAATGGAATCTATGACATATATCATGCCCAAAGGAACTTCATTATGGGAAATAATCTATTTAACATATATACCTCCTATAGAATCAATTATATTAGTCCACCATCTCATAATGAAGTGAAAACCCTTATTTTATAGATCCACTACCATCAAAATTTCATGCCACCCCCTTAAGGTCATAGGAAACAATATAAAAATGTTTTTACCACAAATCACTTCTATAAAATAACATTAATTGTATATAAAAACCCTCAAGGTCTCTGATGATCATCCATTATCCACTAAAATGTTAAAAAAATGTGATATAAATCCTTCCATGTCTATCAACATGTAAGGCATCCAGAAATGTCATCTGAAATCATGATATCTCTTGTTCCCAGAATGAAGAATGAGAGGATCCCATTTGCAACTCCATTATATAAGAGGGAACCGACACCCTAAATATAATCATAAAATCACCATGTCAATCCAAATCCCATCCTTATATGGAAATATTTTCCACTCAACTCTCACCGATCATGACACACACAAGATGAAGCTCCTTACTATGTTTCACTCATTCCAAAAATAATGATGGGGTCACCAGGGTTAGAAAATCCATTACTTATTTGATCCATAGCTACTCCTACTTATTGTTCTTTCAACAATTTCCTGAGTTTCTATTCTGATTCTTACATTTATTCTCCCACAACATGACTCTTCTCTCACAACACATACACAACTTATATATCCTTTATAAGTGCATAATTTGTCTAGAAGTCCAACATCTGAATATAATATAACTAATTCCTCTAATAATGATTTAGGTCATGATAGTAGAAAATGGATTGCATAAACATACTATTCATATAAAAGAAAATTTCCAACTAAAGAGGTAGTGTGTCACATAATTCAATACATGATACAAATGAACCAGATATATTTCAGGATTAGGGTAGTTCGAATCATGGGGTTTCAAATTAAGAGACTCACAATCAACCACCTTATCTCTCTACATCATATCAACTAATAAGAAAATTCCATATGATTCACAAGAAACTATATACACATACTTATGTATAAAATGAATGAAAATTATATCTGTAATGAAAAACATAATCAAATATATAATACATTGTTGAACTGTGTAGTCCTTTCAATCTTGACCCACTTCTTGGATATTGTGGTCATGAAAATTTTCTGGAAACAAATATTTTGAATGAACCTTAGTTAGTTCCCATCATGTCTGAGAAAAACGCAACTCTAAAACACTGTACTATGTTATCCCAAATATATGATTATATCGAACTTCTAAGGATAAATTAATGGTCCCTATTGGGAAACCATGTTCCCATGAAAAAGAACCTCATGTATCCAATTGTGTAAATTTGAATACGTGAAATAAATACAATTTTATTGAAAGAATGTCAATAATAAATCTACATGTATAAAATGTGATTATGATGTCTTTTAATATATATTGACGTCATCAAAAAACTCGACAACAAAAGGAGTTCATATCCTGTTTGAAATTATTTTCTTGGGAGCTATGAACATTACTGAATAATTAATGAGTGTAAATGAGATAAAAAAATCATAAGAACCATACCTACTCCTAAATGATTTCTTTGGAATTGATTCATATCAAACCAAATGATAGTTTAGCATGATGATTGTTTAATCTTTGAATACTACCATGCTCTTCTAAATTGATAAATCAATTTATTTATTCTTTAAAATTGTACCTACTATTAACAAAAAATTTATTCGACTTCATACATCCAATATCATTCTTGTTACACAATACTAGTGGACCCAAATGGAATTTATTGTGTATATGAGGTATTTATCATAGATAACATCCATATTCACCTTGATACCAATGAACTCTTCTACACTCATGGGAGACATGGTAATAAGTATAATAATTTCACTTTAATCATGCTCAATATCAAACATAACTCTAATGGGTAGGGGTAACCTAGAGAAATAATATGAAATTACATCACGATAAATGATGACCAATAGATAAGAAGAGGAGGTATATACTACATGATACAATGTATGTACCATTATATCCAATTTTTTTGAAATGAATTCTCTTAGATGAGGGTATGGCCCCATAATGCCTACCTTAATGTACCAGTCACTAATCAAAATGAATTTCTCCATAATGTCATATTTGAAATTTAAAAATTACTAAAAACATTTTTTGAATTCATGGGAGCTAACAAAACAATATACCATATCCCAAACCCAAATGCCACTAAATGTTTCCACAACCTCAGTTGGAAACATGTCCATCGATGCATCTCCCAGAATACCATAACCTTTTATCAAGCATTGAGGACATGGGGAATGTATGTGGGTAGACTATTCCCTCCCATAATAGTGTAACACATAAAACTATTAATAACAATCAAGAATGGAAACATTATAACAACTTAACATGAGTTAAATATCCAAATAGTGATATATGAACAATTCCAGAAGTAATCTCATATACAATGATGATCTTGTCATGTGTCTACAGAGAATCCAAAATCAGTATACATACATCAGTTGAATAAATTTATAAATTACCAAAAATACTAAATACTATCAAAGATAGAATTATAATGTTGATCGTTTTTTCATCCTCCCATCCTCTTAAGCATAGTACAAAATCAAGCATCAAACTATGGGTGGTTTCCCTGATGACTACATATATCCATATAGTCCATATGAGAACCCAATGGTGGCCCGAACAGGTCATAATAAGCAATCAATGCAAGTTACCATGTATGATAACTAAAAAAATCTTAGTATGCATTACATTTTAAAGTAGAGTGCATAGAATACAAAACTATGGTAGTAATGAATTTAATGTTCTCATGGAACATGTAAACAAATATTATAACATGTACATCCATGAAAGAATTCTTGAAAATAAAGAGTCGAGCTCCTATCACAAGGTAGCTAATAAAAATCGAAGTAAACACCATGATCATTCTATATACATTGTATATTATATCACCATTTCCTTTTTATATAACATATATGTAATCACCATCACATCCATGTTGTATTACAAGAAGGGTATGAAAATACCATAAATGTTATGTATAATCAACCCTATCATATTTAAAATGATTGTGTCATGTAATCAAAAATTTCAGACCTATCATTTCTATTTTGATGGTATTGTGGACCAAGGCCTCCTCATTGATTCCCAAAAGCACCTTGATTGAATCTCGATAATGGTACTGGTGGTGTCCAAGGATCATGTCAATAGATTATGTCTAATAAATGTCTATAAAGACTAGTCCAAGGGGTAGAAATTCCATTGGCATTATACAAAATCAAGATAAAAGGAGAAAATAGGCCGAAGGGATATACTACATTAAATAAATACCTATGTTTGAAAGATCCACGGATTCTAAATGGTATCATCATACATCACACACCTACCAATAAATCCACTACCATTTCAATTCAAATCTCAATACATTTATCAATCAATAATCATTCACCATCCATGAGTTACTCACTCATATAAAAATCTACATAAACCATTCAATCAAAATAATTAGCATGAAAAGGAGTCAATATACATCTCTTAATAGTCACTTAAATTTAATCCAGTTCATTATGGCCTTTCCCTAACAAGGAAAGCACACCACTCACCACATGGGTCATATAATAATGGTAAAATATCTATGTTACATTGTATGGGTGAAATTTGATAGGGAAAATCTATAACATGCCTCACAGAACTAGTTTTCATCCCTTATAGGTTCCATTACATTAAATATAATTATTAAATTTATTTTGGGGGGAATGAAGTAAATCCCAGATAGAAGAATAATAGAAAATATCTCTATAAGGAACCAAAACAAAAAGAAAAATTATACAAAAAATACCTTTGGTGTTTAGTGAAGTGCTCGTCACGTATCAACTTTTGATTCAACTCAAATCAAGAGAAAAATGAATTGCAGTTGAAGATCCGAGAAATAGGGAATATTATCATGCACATAACTATGGTAGCTAATACCATGTTAAATTAAGAAAAGGAATAAAATGATTGGAGTAATCACCAGTATGGATCCAATGTAAAGATGGTGCTCTCTTCTAGGTTCAGATTGAAGAACATGATCATGATCAATTAAATAGCATGAAGGAGACATCAAATTCATGATATTATATGCACATGATGAGAACAAATATAATTAAATGTTTTTAAAAATATTAATTGATTTTTGGTCAATTTTACTAAATAATATTAGGAAGAAATGTTTTTCTATGTGGTTGGACAAACCAGGAGAAAATCATGTTCACTTTTGTGTTATAAAGGGGAGCCTACATGGTTATATCACACAGTTTGATTATCCATGGGTAGACCATGAAATTAGGCTCTCCTAAAAAATTATGGTGCCCACATGGGTATAGGACTCAATCTACATGGTTTCCTCAAATAGTATGACCTTTATCACCCCCACTATCTAGTATGACATGGATTAATAAATACAAACATATTTGGTCTCATGATTACTCCATGTTTTGGGACCCATCTATTTCTCTATGAGATTTGTGTTCTAGGCCCTGAACATGTCCCGAACTCCTCTGATACCCCCCACAAACTGATATTGTACTCAATTTAGGTTGTATAAATGTATTTAATATGAAATTTATGGGATATGTACCTCATGAAAAAACATGGATTCTAAAATATTCTACCATTACAGTATTTCAACCATGAATTTCCCTCGAATTGTTTCTCATGAATAATGTGATCATAACTTCAACCATTGAGCATGAATGTCGGCCTCCCATTCATGACTCTCATCCTTTTAATGAACATACTAAAATACCACCCATACTAGAGAAACTTACTAGACACAGTTAAACATTGTGCTCATAACAACAATATGGATATGGTGCTTCTCAAATGACACATCTACCTGTAACTCCCCCTCATCAGCTGGAAGAACTAGAGGCATGTCTATTTGACAATATCCCAGCTAATATAGACGGATTATTTTTTTCATGGAACAATAATTATGAGATAAATAAAACCAATATTATAGTTTACCAAATATCTATATAATATCATAATGTCTGGCAGATCGTGTTGAAATATTACCAAGTCTTTTGATTCATCTATGTCCTAGTCTTGATTGGATACATAAATGGAAATGATCTGCAACCTCAAACTCTCAAAATTGTCTGTGTTGATTGGAGTAATATTTATATTGAGACTATATAGTAGCAATTTATATTCCAATCAACTAGACCTACTCAAAAGTCTCCCTAAATATACAGAGTCCAATTAAATCTACCTCACCTGCCTCTAACTAGTACAGTGGTGATCGACATTGAATACTATAAAAATACCCCTAAGGTTTCATCTTTATCATCTTTTAATAGTAATTTTTGTAGGAAAAATCAACCATTGGTATATTTCTCATCCAAAAATCCCCAAAAATTTTGGAGACATTCTTGTAGTATGTCTTCGTGAATGTGAATCATATTTTATGAATGTAAATTATTTAGAGGTTTTATTTTTGATCTCAGAAGCATGTGTGTACTTAGATCTTTCTAAAAACAAGATACAAACCGGGTGTCCCTATTCATAAACTATAATACGAGAGTCCGAGGAGTTCATACAATCTCACATATATATAAACTCCCAATCTCACCCAAACTGAAGGTATTCTTGAGAATTAAGAATTGTATAACCTCCCCGAGTCTTTCAAAAACAACTCATTCCACATCTCGACCTCTTGGTTACCTCGGTAAACCAGTCATGAAATCCATCATGGAATCATCCAATTTCCAATTTGGAATTGGTGACTATTGTAAACTTATGGTTTTTCATTGATGATACTCCTTCTCTTGCATACATGTAGAATAACTCATAAAAAACCATCTACCTTGTGTTTTATCTATGATCACCAATACTCATGAAATAAATCATGATACATCTTTGAAATATTTTGATGAAACACCAAAACTGATAGGTGAAAATCCCACATCATCTCCTCACTTATGTACAAATAGAACCCATACACGGCCATGTATATAACAGAAATCATCCTCACCTAGAGTCTAACCATGAGTTTGGTCCTCACCTTCCACACACTCCAATAAGACTGGGCCCTATAAAACGGATATCTACCTCAACTCACTCTATCAAGGATAGTAGAGTCCATAAATAAAGATGAATAAAAAGTATACGTCTGACCATCCACCACCTCCACGTGTGTCTCTCATAAAAAATCCATATGCTTAATATCACTACTATCTTATATAGAAACCTATATATAAATCATCTAACTCAGTGTATATGCCACTACATTTTAAATTCTAGGCATATAGGCATGATCATTGTTGCAAGCCTATAGGTACTCAAAAAACCTTCACTACCTCAGATTTAGATCACATTGTGTAAATATATTATTTTGGATTTATTTTATGTACAAAAAAAATATTAACCCAATAATGTAATGTCTCAAAAAACACAAATAATGAACAACTACAGCCAAATCGAGATCATGTGGCTCGTAGATCACCTTGTGTGGCTTCAATAATGTAGACTCGTACACATGGTCTCTACCCCCGAAATCAGAACGTCTACTAGAATGATACCTAATATATCACAATACATAGTTTAACTTCCTCTCTACACTAAAATAATTAGGAATGATGCTGAATTAATTATTCCTTTCAGTTCTTGAATAGTTATACCTATCAGTATCATTCCTTTCTAACTTCGCCCCTTTTTTAGTCATTCCTTTCAAAGGATCTCCTCGGTGTGATAATTTCTATATCAAATTCCTATAACATCGTGGTATTCCCATGTAACATCATATATCATAGAAGTTACTAGGATTCTCAGAAGAAGCTACATCTCTTACTTCTGTTGGTTAACTAACAGTCATTTCCTAAAAATAATATGTTCCAGGATTTGGATCATATCAATATAGGTATGTAATTTGGTCAACATAAAATATTAATTTTTCTCTATTAGTGTATTCAAAATGATATAATTATTTTTGGAATGTTTGTATTGATTTTTATAATACACCAATATATTTACCATGATAATAATGAAAAGTGAAACTAAATAAAGATGAAAATTTGGTTCTTTTATGCCCTGAAAATCACTAGAGAATTCGTGTGACTGGATAAAATAATCAGATAATCATATAGAAAATACCTACAAAAATAATAAATATGAAGTAATTGTGTTGGTTGAACATGCACATGATGATATCATAACTAGAAATAAATTATTCAGAACACCCAAGCTCCTTGAAGTTGGTCAGAATTATGATTTATCTAATTCAATGGATATCGGTTCTTAACCATTTGATGGATATTTTTATATTATATACATACCCTATGTGTATATTCCATATTTTTTTAAACAATTTCTAGTGAACCCCATGAATACGTATTGGGTTATATAAACCCTTTTTCTTCCAAATCAACTACCAACCTTTTTAGCTCCTACAACATCATAGTAACTATCTTGAAATGAGGGATGCATATCAATGATGCTCTAGGAATTAGATCATTGGAAAACTCCTCCTATCTCTCATGAGGAAAAAATAATAATTCAACGAATAAATACAGAAAATCATGAACCACTATAGGAATTTATACTTGAAAAGATCTCCGATCGTCCAAAATCAAAATCGAAATCTATGTTGTCATCCCATATACAACATGATTATCTAGTCTATATTATATCTTCTAGAGGTACCATACAATATTTTAAGTATAAAAGTCCCATATGTGGATTAAAAATTCACCCTCTAGAAAAAGAATTCAATGTGGGATCGATAAACTACAAGTCATTCTGTCTTGGGTATGACGTCAAACTCGGTCATCTCAAGAACGAAATGATTTTTGATTAATTGGAACCCACCAATATAAAGGGAAAACTACCCAAACATATGTGCATCCAATATTCTAATTTCTAATGTGGTGTTAATAATTATAACACCCTCATAAAAATGGATCATGTGAATGAGGATCTTTAAAAACTGTACAGATAAAAACTATGTGATACATCCATTTTAAAATGAAAATATTCAGGAGTTGAGGGTAATAAAATAGTTCCTCTCAACAATATTTTTTGAGAATCATGCTCCTATGGTTTAGGATATACGTAATATATCATTCATGAACACTGGAACTATGACATAACTTCACGACTTGGAGTTGTCCCACTCTATTTTTTTTTGTTCCACTGGTGCCTGTCTACCTTATCCAAGAACCCAACCACCTTATAAGGATTGAATGTTACAACTCCAACTCCCAAACTTATACAAATATGAGAACCCCAGTCATAAACATAGTGTTATTGATATTCCCCAACCACTGACTAATTGATGTAATATCTTGTAGAAACGCTTCATGTGCTCTATCCTATACTAAGATCGACACTCTATTGGGTTTTGAATGTAATAATTTCTCATTCGGTCATGTATGTCACACTGATGATAAAAAAGTTGTATAAAATAAATAATGACCCTTCTAATACTCATCTCACTAGAAACCAAAAAATGATTCTTCCTTCCTAAAGATATTGAAGCACTAGGCTGAGAGACTACACGACTATGCTCTTCACCCTTCAGGCTCTTCTCTATAATTAACACCTATTTTACCATCTTTGTAATAGTCTTTAGCCTAAACACATTGAACTAATATCAAAAAACATGTTATAGATCTTACTAAAATAATACCTTTCTCAATAACTCGTTATCATGGAATATTGACATAAAACATTATATGTTTGTAAAGCTTGTTGAATACACCAAAATTTTCATAGCGCCCGACTTGAGGCATATGAACTCACTATCCCTCAAAACTCTCATATTACCGATGAAAAATAGTTATATAATATATTATAGAAATTTCACTAAATCATATCACTCAATAAATATTCATAGTTCAAAACATATATCTATTGCTCTGATGATACCCGAAGTATGTAAGTCGTGAGATTAAATCAACTCTCAAGAAGTTCTTATAGAGTCTTGATGATCGATAGCACAGTATCAAACCCTAGATCAACAAATGGTAGACTTCCATCCCACGAAAACATGAGAAAATGATGATTTTGTAACACAATCATTATCACTTCCATATACAAGCCTAATTGGGGTGGTCCCTGATGGTATATAAGAAATTCATATTACACACAAGGAACTATACCCCAACACTTGTATACTGTAAAACCACTTGGGAATCAAGTAAAAATATAGGAATATCCACTTATATCCTATATCCCACAACTATTTTATAATGGTCATCGCCACACTCATGTCATACGATTATATGTCATCATGGTGGCTACTCTCATCATTTACATGAACACGCCTAGAAATGTTTCTTTATCAAATATTTGTGCTCATATCATAAAAGATTTCAACCCCTTCTTATAATTAGTTCACACCATAGTGTCTTCTTCGAAATTATTGAATAACTATAAAAAATAGTCATAAACCCCACTATAGAGACTACATATTTCACACTCAAAAGTCAGGTCTAGGACATGTTCTATGTTTTGTAATTTTAAATTTCCATTTCATAGAATATTAATTTAAAATACCATTTTAAATGGGTCAACAATATACTTCACCACATACAATTTATAAGGGACCATACTCATCATCAACCAAAATATAGGATCCACCTAATACACACTATAACATGTTCTAGTCCATTGGATGCCTATTATATGATTCCATGTTCCATAATTGTCTTCTTAGGGTGTTTTTTGTAGCCTAATTCGGATGAAGCTTATTAGGTTATAGATGGAAATCCAAGTACTAACCATGTTTTTAATTCCATATAGGGAAAATATATCAAAATAGTATGTATATATATCATTGAATATATCAATATATCATGAAAACATGCAATGCATCCAATATGGAGTGACATAATTCTTGGAATGCGATTCATTTTATGTTCCCAAAATGATACATGTGATAGATCACTCTCATACCATTGCATTGAAACAAAATAAAACCCTCAATAATATAAATTAAAATGTCACAATTCATGTGAATCACCCAATGGTGGAATTAATTCAACTATATTTTCCAAAATCTAGAATAAAATATTTTTAATTCGAGGCAATTTTAATTTTTTGGGTACGTGGTTTATCTACTCCCAGACACAACTCATTTCCAAATTACAATTCCTTTATATAAATTTAATATTTTAAAATAATGTAAATGAAAATATTAAAAGATCATACATTGTTAAAAAATTATTATATTCTAGACTTATATTCCACTGAATGGTTCCCCAAGCTTGGTTAGTCACATTCCTTCAAGAACATCTCCCAGAATGCATGAGGCGTCTCACTCGTAGTGGGTGGACCCTGTGGTTGTGTAGGTGATTCTATACACCCATAATAGAGTGTAACACAACAGATTAATAATAATAGTAAAAATTAAAAAACACTATAAAAACATAATATGACGTAAAAATTAAAATGAAATATATATAAAATTGTTCCATAAGTAATCAAAAATATAATGTTGATCATGTAATGTGTCTACAATTCATCCAAACACGGTATACATATATCAGTAAGAAACATGTTATAAAATACCAACATGACAAAAACAATCAAATATAATATCACATTCCTCAACTAAGTCTTATCCTCCCATACTCATATGCATGTAAAATAGGCAAGCATTGAACTCTGTTCACATTCCACAATCCCTACCAAAATCTACATAGTCGTTCCAAATTCCCAAAGGTGACCAGAATAGGGAGTGATATATAATCCATGTAGGTCATCACCCAATGTTTTTTTAACAAATCCAAATTTTAAATACCATAAAAAATTGTATAGAATGATAATTATGGAAGTACGAGAAGGAAATTACCTATAAAAAAGTAAACAAACATGGGATCATGTACATCGATACCAGGATCCATGAATAACATTTTTCCATATCCTATAAGATGGATTCTATTACTAAATTAAAGTAAACACCTTGACCATGTCTTATACATGGTATATAGTATCACCAAGACATTTTATATAACATTTTAATCATATCCATCACATTCATGTCATATAAGAATAACTATCAAAAAATATCACATCTGAGCCATATATTCAATTAGGTTACATTAACCATGGAAATTCCATATTCAAAAACACCGTACCCCACAAGGTCAGATCTAAGGTATAGTAGACAATGAAATCCTCATCGATCCCCAAGATCATATCAATGGATACCTAGTAATGGGACTGGTAGATTCAAAGGATATTGGCAACAGAGCATGTAAAATCTGAGTCTAGCAAGGTGAATCCAATGGGTACAAATTCCATTGGAATTCAAATACAAGGATCTTACAGGAATAAGTTATATCCGAATATAAATTTTCAACCATGGGTGAAACATCCATGGAACCTAAATGTAATAAATATTCATAACATAACATCAAAGGAATTAAATCTATTTTAAATTCATATCTAAATCCATTTGTATATTCAAATTAATTCAGGATCCATGAGTATACCCACTCATATAAAAATACATATAAATACTTCAATTAAAAACCTCAATATGGAAAGGTGGAGAAATACATCTCAAAAAAATTATTTCAATTTAGTATAGTTTATTATTTGTTTCTACTAACTAGGAAAGCACAAAACTCATGTAGTGGAAGGTATAAAAATGTTAATTGATCAAAGGCTCACCCCACGAGTTCCCTTGGTTATGGTTACAACATCCAACCAGCCTAAAAGAGACTAGTGAGAATCCCTAATAAGATCCATTCTATTAAATAAAATTTTTGAATTTTTTTGGGCCACTCCATAATGTTTGATGGGTATCACAATGAAAATTAGCTCTATAAAGAAACTATGAATAGATGATAAGTATACACCACCTATAATAGGTCTATAGTGGAGTTCTCATCCCGTATCAGCTTTAAATTCAACCCAAATCGAGATAAAATAAAAATTTCTATTGGAGAATAGAAATAGGTAATATTATCCAACATCTCTATAGAGAAGACTATACCATGAAAATTGAAAAATATAATTAAGTAATGGAGTAATCACTGGCTGAGATCCAATGAGATTGATGATGGTTGATTCTTAGTTCGAACGAAAGAATGGGACAACAGGCTATGAAATTATTTCAACCTGAACTCTCATGCCTGAGATTCCATACACAAGAGGAGAAAGAATAGTTTTTTACGATTTTAAAACATCATAGAGTCAACCTAGTCGGCTTACCTAAAAAACTGTTCTTCATGGTTTGACTGAATGACTGGACAAACAGTGTGGCAAATGGACACCCACTTTTATGCGGAGGGGACCCCACAAGGTAACTATGAATAGTTTGAGAAACCGTTCGCATACCCTGAAATTATGATCAGATAAAATTTATAGATTCCCCACATGGGAATGTGCTTCAGTTTTCATGGTTTCCACAAACATTATGGCTTATAGTACCATGTTATTCACATTAGGTAGTAAACTAGAATTTAAATCGAAATTGAAGTAATTTGTACCTCTAAAAAAATCTAGATATTACACAGTCTATTCAATGGATCATGCCAAAACATGTCATATCCAAATTTGGGAACCCTCAAACATGCTCAATGATAGAAAATACCATTGGATAGTCTATATAGATATGAATATGGTCTATATTATTTCCAAAGGTTGTACTAATAAATAATGGTTTATACCTGTTTTTAACTATAAAATTTATACAACAGAACACTTGGAAGACATAAAAAATTGGATGAACATTTGTTAAAAAAATAAAGTGAAAAATTATAAGAAAAAAATATAATACGCCAAAAATTTATGGTCCCTCTTTTATATTATTTAAATCATGGTAAAAAACATAATCCCTAATAGAAACAACTCCATAAAACAAAATAGGCTAATGAAACACTTTATTAACCAACCCTTCTGCGGTATATACATACTATTGAGGTCTTGTACCTTCATTTTTGTGCATATCCATGAATACCTATCACCAAACCACATCATATTTCATATCATTCAATACCAGTTATAGTTTTTGACATAATTGTTCCATTCTATGATAAAATTTCCATTCTTCCCAATATTGTATCACCTAGAAGATTCTACCACAAAATTCGGTTCCATGGAACCTATAAACAAGTAAAACTAAAAAACATTACCATGGAATCCATCCTCAAAATTCATTATCATATACCATGAATGAAAAATAAGAAATACACTCGAGAATGTATATGTCAGTCCACTAACAACTGAAGAACATATGATTTTCTTTCTTCCTCAATACCATTCACTATGATTCGTTCCATTTGAAGTACTATATTATGGTTGATCATATCAATATTCCAGAATAGCCATTTTATCTATTGAAGAAGGACAATATCAAACATCCAAGACATATATGCATTATTCCCCACTACAATAGGAGTAACAAAAATCATTTAATTTAATCATGTTGAATTGGTGGACATAATACTCAACCCCTTCTGAGATCCATATAATCCTAATCATGGTACATATTCAGTGCATCTGGAAAGAACTACTTAAAAACAATTCCATGATGGTCATCCATATCAACCCATCACATCTACCATACTAAAAAATGACATCCGAACATCCTCCTTCACTTCAATAATGTATTAATGTCCCAAGCTAAAACTTATGATCCTATGAGGTCTCTACAAGGATAAAAAACCTATAAATGACCCATATCTTTTCCTCTATGTTTGGATAGGGACTCAAATCCACTATAAATATAGGGAACTATAGAGAAAATGTTGAGGTCATAATAATCCATCTTCATCACACCCATTTGGTATTCTCCGCCCAGAATAGTCACCAGGCAAAAGAGTCCCAATATTAATGGTTCTAAATCACAACCCGCTAAGGAAATCAAGCGTGCATGCTTAATTTCATCCCCAAGTACAACTAGTGGTTCAACAAGATCAATAATAATTTAAATGGAAGAATTTTATAAAATACCATCTTATAATTTAAATAAATCCATTAGAATAAATAAAACAACCATTTACAGAGTAAAATCAGATAAAAGATTTCACAACAAAGTTCCACCAATGAATCTACACCCAATAATGAGGAGAAACCCCTTATTAAATACTGACTACCCAATACAATCTTTTAGTACATGGAAAATAGTCACAGACACATATATACACTCTGTCATATATTTCAGAGGCTCAAATAAATAAATTCAAGAAATTGTACTCTAAAATCATGTATATTATTTTAAATTTACATTTATTTATTTGATCTCGATATAATGGATGAAACATGTATATAATAGGTGATTATACATGGATAAAATTTTAAATTGATGCACAAAAAATACTTTATTTTAGTATAAAATTACATGTGTAACACCTAATATAGATTTTATAAATGAAGGTACATCAAATAGAAAGATCATTAATTCCCACATTATAGAAACTCAAACGTTCATGACATAGTTATACGTAGGAATAGCCATAGTTCTATTTACAAAGTCCTAACCATATTATCTCATGTCAAACCAATCTCTAATCAAGATAAACAGAAGAAACATGTTAGTGTACATATTTCTATGATACAATTATTAAGTCACTAATATCAACCATTGGGTATGAGCTGAAATTTCACAACACCATATGTGAACATCACTGCATGTAAGAGGTTTTTGAATATTATAAAAATGAAAATGAATAATCATATAGTGAATATTACCTCTATGATTGGTATAAAAAATATAATAATAAATAGATAAATTATAATAAATAATAAATATTGAATTAATAATCAGTCACTTTAATAATGACATGTACATTAATTTCTAACATATGTAGTATCAACATGGAATGTTTAAACCAATAATAGAAATTTAATAAAATGTGGATCCCTATATTTTGTGGATGAATGTATAATTTAATGTTGTTAATCAAAACATCAAAAAAACCCATCCTGATACAAATCTATATATTCCAACATCCACCTGAAAAAACCTACATAATCACCCATTTGAGAGCCAATTCCCTCCACTAGATCCTTGTTCCTGATATATACAAGAACTCCAAGGTGCTATAATATATTGTGAGTACAAGGATTATCTAGGAACCACCATCAACGATTAACATATGTTCATAATATATACTAGTTCAATTTTTAAAGGTGAATCGAATAGATATTTGCACGAAGAATATCTTACAAGAATAACATACATGATTGGTCCTCATAGAATTGATTAACCAACTCATGGTCCATTCTAGAAGGATCAAAAATCATATTTTTGACACATACCCCTCAATGATAAAGAACGAAAACACACATGGAACAAACAACCGGATGTGACATCCCAAGTACATGTCGACCAATGTTTGAAACATTGTAACACCCTTAGATTTTGTGAAATTGTTTTCCAAATGAATATATGATTTTTATATTTTATAAAAAAATGATTTTATCATTAACTTATAACAGTAATATGTTTTTCTTTTCTGGCACATAATCCTATGTTTTCCTTTTGTTACACGAAACATCAGGTTTAAATGGAATGTCTCATAAAATAAAAATATTATTATACAATATAACAATTATCACCTAACTGTTAGAATAGAGGGGATGAATACGATTAATAATATTATTTAAATATAGTTTAATAATTTTTATATAATTAATTCCTTTCAAACAAATTAATTTAAAATAAAAATAAAAACCCTTTGATTATGATGGAAAACATTTTCTAAGAAAATAATTTTTTGCACATAAATATGTTTTACCTAAGAAAATTAATGTAATCAAATTTTTTGGAATATTTTAAAGTAATTTATATATTATATATTCAATAAAATTATAAAAAATAGATTTTTTGTGTTTTATATATTTTAAATTAGAATAAATACAATATTACACTTAAAACCCACATTTTTTATAAAAAAACATTTGTCCACTTTTTATGTTGACCTTATTTTGAAAATAAATTTTTTAGACATTTATAAAATAATTTAAAATAATTGAAAAAATTATATATTTTAATATCAAAATTAAATTAGGTTATATTTTTTGGTTTTTTCATAATAGTTTCATTTTTATAAATAGTGAAAAATAATGAATTATAATTGATAAACTTATTTTCACCTAAATTACTTACAATGTAAATTTATATTTTTAATTGGTTTTAAAGAATATTATTTTAAATAATAAATATATATATCCAATTGGGATCACTGGAACTAATTTCATGTTGATAATTTATTTAAAAACATTGTATACCATTGAATTTTATAGCATTAATAAGGCGCCTTCTCTTTACGTATGTGGGATTAATTTTAAATGAAAATATTCCTATTACATGATTGTAATATGTAAAAAATGATTCCATATTTGGAATCATAAAAATTTATAGTTCTTAATTTTGTTAACCTAATTTTCCCCTTAGTGATTCATGAAAATATTCAAAATAAATTAACATGACTACATTTAAAACAAGGTATTGTGCAATTCATGTGTTTGTATTAAAATTTATTTTACACACCGAGATTATTATTATTTAAGATTTGGATTTAATATTTAGAATAATTTTGTATAAATTCTATAATAATATACATTATAATTATATTCATTATGGTTAAATTACCTAAGTAATTAAAAAGATGAATGTTACCAAGATGAAAACAATAAGGATAACATTGTAAAAACATAAGGAATAAGGAATAAAATAAAATAAATATTATTAGTTTTTTAGTAATTAATATTCCAATCCATCCATATCCTCAATTATTTATCAACTTTTGATCCACTTGATGTATGGGAGACCACTTAAAAGTGAATACTTTTGGGTATTCACTTGAATGAAACTCGTCAACAATAAATGGGTGATCACTATGCCGACTTATTTACACCTATAAATCTATTTTTGATAACCAAACATTAAAAAAATTACCTCCAAAATCCCCTCCCATCATCCTTGAAGAATTATATTCGGTAGAAACACAACCAATAATGTATTTAGTGAAATATATATAAGGATACCCAAAGAATAAGTAATGACATTGAATGTGAGTTTTTATTTTATATCTTCCTTCACATCCTTAAATAATTATATTTACCTGATGATATAATATCCTTAGTATATTGCATATAATGATATTTCATAAGGTTATGTGTGATACCTAAAAACAGAAACACTTCCATCAAATGGGATATGAAATCATATTTCGGGTGTATGGAGCATTACTACCAGAAGAACTGATGTCGTTTATTTTTATATTACCACAAATAATGGTTAGATATAATGATGGATTTTAATTTTATAAATTATATATATGATATTAATGAAGACATTATTATAAATAAATTTTTTAATAACATATAATTTAATTCATTCCATTTTTTGGGAATACGATAATGTCGATCCTCTGTATAGAAGACTACATAATCTTGATGTGATGGATTCATTAATGTTTTAAATTGAATGCGTTAAGGACAACTTTAATAAAAATATATAATATATATAAAATAAAAAATTAAAAATTAAATATAATATTCATATATATATATATATATATATATAAGTATGTATATGTATATGTACATATATATATCATTTACATTTTTTCCTTAAACATGACAAGAAATTGGAAACACTCTTCATGTTTATGTATGGCTTACCATCTCAATAGAGGGTGTAATTTATTTCCCATCATGAAATTTTATATATTACTATGAAAACATGATGAATGTAAGAGGACCAAAAATAAAATGTCAAAACTTATAGGAAGCAAAAGAGGTTGTTACCTGAAATATAACACGAAGATTGAATAATTTATAAATGGTTTGTGTAAACTCATAATATAATAACGTATGATATGATATATGTGAATATTTTTATTTATTATTTGTATAATAAAATTATATTTATTATACATGATATCTGTATGAGTATTGAGAAGACCGAGATTTATGGTAATGGGATTTATTTTCTCAATTTTATTAAATTGAGACTTATTCCATATTAACCACTCCATTATTTTGTGTGGTACATATACTTCCCTATGAAATGATATATCATGAAAATGCCTCATCTCATTGCAATTAATGTTTTAATATATTTTATTATTTAATGGGAATTATGACTCAAAAGTTACTCAAATGGTTATGGATTTTTCCTTACTTTTCATTCTTTGAGACATATGTTATGTTATTCACCAACACTATTTTATGAGGTGTATATAAAGACAATTAACTTGTAATATCCTCAATTTTATATTCCTCATGAAATTTAAGGTTTCATTTTATGTTATTCCTACATGGGGATTATGATTTTTTGTTACCCATGAAGTTAGAGTCTTTTATTATAATCTCATCTTTTATCCAGCTTATTTATGATAAATTATCCAATTTTTTAATAATATTATTTACCTATGAATAATTTTCATAAATTTCCTTCTATTTTATTTATTCATGATATTTTCATTTAATGGTAAAATTAATTAGAAATTTGGTATTTATGATAATAAATAATTTTATTAATAAAATATCACTTTACATCTCATTTAGATTTTAAATATATTTTTTCCAAAAACCATGTTTTATAAAATTATTAAAAAATGATTCATTTCGCTATTATTATTTGAAAGATAATTTATTTAAAAAAATTATTTAAATAATAATTAAACAAACTATTAATTGCATTTTTAAAACTAATCATGTTTTCTTTTATAGAAAAAATTTAAAAGAAATCATCATTTTAAACATGTACAAAATAAAAGAATTTTTCTAACATCACAACCAGTCATTTCTTATATATTTTATCTAATATTTTAATGGGTTATTTTTTAAACAATAGTATTCAAAAAAATTATGATTTAAAATGATTTTTTCAAAGAAGAAATTATATATTCCACAATAAATATTTTAAATTATTTTAAAAATAATCATTTATAATATATAAAGGTTATTTTCTATAAATAATGTTCAAAAATTGTTTCGTTTTTTAAAAAATAATTATTCAATTTGAGGAGGATAGTTTCCGTAATACATTTTTTTAAATATTTTTAGTAATATTTTTTTGTTTTCTAATTATATTTTTAAATAAAAATATTTTCATTACGTTATATGTTATAAAAATTATTTTCAAAGAAAGGATGTCTTCCTCAAGAAATTCCCCAAAGTAGAACTTCTAAATTATTTACCATCTACATGAAATTATTTTAGGTTACTTTTTATTTAATTTATATATTATCCAATTGTACCATTTATATTATTTTTTATGTATTATGATTTGATTGAATGATGTTTTTGAAACTTATTTCTCTTCCATGGGATATAAAATGAATTTTTTTTGTAACCCATTTCTATAAAATGGCTAATAACATGAAAATTTATTTTTGAAACCTATTTATATTATAATTTTTATACCCAGATAAAATGATTATGAAACCTACATTATTTGATTAGTAATTCTATGATAAGATGATAATGAAACCCAAAAAATGATTCATATGTTTTGATATGATGTAATAATTATGAAACCCTTTAAATTTCATTGGTTATGATATGATAATGTTTCATATATTTTTTCACACATAAATTTTGATTTAAATATCTTATTTTTTGGTCTTGTATATCCTATAAATTCATTTACAAAGATTTATATATCCCATTATATAGACATTGTTGTATTTGGGATAAAAATTGGTGTGGTAAGACAAGGCTAGAATGAAGAATGAACCCAGTACAGTAAGGTGGAGAAGGAACATCAGGAAAACTTAGTAAAATAATTGAATTTTTTCATTATGATAGCCTTTGTAGTGATCCTTGAACAATGTGGAAATTATTTTCTCTACATATGAGTATGCAAAAAAATTTATAGCTTATGTCAATGTTAATTTTCCATTTCTCCTGTTCATTGATTTCCTTGTGATCTATGTCTTATAATAAAACAATATTTTTGTCATAATACAAAATTGTGAACTTTGATATTTAGTGTATGATTTTAAAATGTTATACCTAAATTTTCATACCCTTAGTTTAATGTTATCATTATGTATCTCCCTTTTTACCCCTTAATGAGTTCTGAGTTTACCCTTTATTGAAGTTTCCCCAGGTTATAATGAAATATATTATATAGGGTATGTTTGTTGATATTTATAATGGGTAGGATCATTATCGGAGATCTTGAAGATCTTTCACTGAATTAGAAGATTGTTTTTATGTTACCAAAGATACTTAAAAATTAGGATCCTTAGGCATTTACTATTTTAATGTGTTGAATGAATTTCTAAAAATATGTAATGATATTTTATAAAATTATAGCGTCTATATCATTCATATGAGAATATAGGTTTAGTAATCCTTTGTAAACTATGATGAGAACTGTTTAGTCATATCCCTATGTATATATCTATTTATATTCTTGGGGTGTATCTGATGATATATTTAAGGAAGAGTTAAAGTATAGGAAAATATCTTGGATGGTGGTAAAGTATATATTAAGTGGTTTCCAGGAAATTACTTCTTTATCTAGATACAAAATTATTATGTTTCTCTAGAAGAAATTTTCCTAGGGGTTATAACCATGAAAATACTGTATTATTCTTGACTCGATCTAGAACATGTGCACGAAAATGGGCATCACTGCACAAAGCATCACACTCTTGTTAGATATTATTTGGAAATCCACCCAAAAATTAAAAACCATAATAAATTATATAAATAATTTCTGATCACATATTAACTATGTTTAGACTATGGTGTCATATTTATAAAAACACATATCATGATTTAGACATCATATGAGTTATTTTTTTTATTATAGGGTTTTCTACAATGATAGGTGTTTCTCAAAGTGGTGATTTCTAGTTTTAGTCAATTAATAGATCTAAAATTAACTTGATTAAAATTGGATTTGATTGAAAATTTATTTATTATAATAATAAATGGATGTTGAGTGGAGTGAAAGAAATTTTTTTAATTCTTAGTCAATTATCATAAACAACATGATCAATAACCAACTCTAAAACTCTCTAAATAATATAAGGATAGATTTGTTTTTGGGAGTTTGGGTACTAGAGACTATGATAGAAATAAAATTCAATTCTATATATTTAATTATTGTGGAAAAAGTCACTGAAGATAACATCTCCTTGGAATGATAAAATATTTTTAGTGTGGAGAAGAAGGACCAAAGGTAAGATACTACTGAGGAAAAATGAAATGTTTTGATACAAATGTAGATATAAATATTGATCTCTATTTGGTATTATATATGGATGAATTTTTTAAATATGGAATGTTTGGGAATTTTGAAAATCAATTATATATGGGGAAATATCATGAATAAAATTTAAAAGATGGTATGACTGTTGGTTATATTTTTGATGATGAAGAAAATACAAGTGAAATAAGAATTGAAAGAATAATTATGTAATAAGATGATGAATCCTAGTTAGTGTATTTAGGATGATTCTGTATAATTTAGGTTTATATGTATTTTAATTCATGAATAATGATTTATATAAGGATTTTCAATATAATATTTTCATTAATGATTTGAGATAATATGTCAAATGGTGACTAGGAACTATATAATATATTTACTAGTAAGAATATATTTTATGATTAAGGAAAGATATCCCATAATATGATTATAATGTTTTAGAAGATGGTGTTTAGTTGGAATAATTAGCTATTAAATATGTATAATGTAAATTTGATAGTATTGAAAAATTCAAAACTGATAATGTATTTGTTAAAAATAGGTCTATGTTGTCTTTTATGGATTTTAAAACATTATTAGATTGATGTAATACATTCATTAATCTATGGTATAATTTAATGAATGTGGATGTATTACTTTTTATTTCAATATTTTATGGTAATTAAGGTTAATAACATGTTTCAAGAGAATATAGGATGATGATATTCACATGGTTGGTGGGGAACAATCATGATACACATTATGGCATATGGGAATTAATGAAAATTTATTTTGGTAATTTAGTGAAATTTATTATAAAAACCATTCTATTTATTACACTTGTAAACATGATTTATTAGATAAACTAGTACTTATTAAAACTTTAAGGATCAAGAGGTATAGTGTCTTCATAAATTAGGAACATTATAAAATAACGTTGAATTAAAAATAAAACATCCTTATTTAAAACATATTTTACCTGACCACAACATTCATTGATACTTATCATTCCATGGGATAACCTGAGGACTTGCATAAGAATAGGTTGAGATATAAAGTCCAGTAAGGGAGTAAACAAGGTATAAAAAGAATAATAAATCATATGTTAGGAAATATAAATATAATTTGAGAATAATAGAAACATGAACAAAAAGTCATGATATAGCATGATTATCATAACATGAAAATGTGTAAACAACATTTAACATGATATTAGGATGAGACAAGTCTCATTTAACATGGATTATGTGTAAACCCTCACTCCACTTGAATTAGTATGAGTAAAACCTCAATGAAATTTAATAATCATGAATAAAACCTCATTTCACATGACGTTTCATGATACAAATCCTTACCTAATTCATTGGAGCGCTATCTAGGAACACCCTTTATAAACATTTCATTTCATGCATAAGTGTGCCACATGGATCATATATGATGAAATCATTCAACATCATATTTTATTCCTTGATAATGAAATGTAGAATTCATGGATGAACCTCTATAATAATTATGTAAATTTTCATAAAGGTGAATACCATTCGATAAGGGGGTTTTGAAATTGGCTTAGCATCAAGAACTAAGTCAACTGTAAACTCAACTTCCCGATCTGGTATTATTTGGGGCAACTCATCAGGAAAAACATCAGGATACTCATTTACCACTGGCACATCATTAATCTGAACAGTTCCTTTATTTTCAATTATGTGTGCAAGGTAACATTCATTTCCATCTTTTACAGGTTTTTCGGCCTCTTGATAAGTTATCAACAGTAAGGGTTCATTCTTGTACAAAAACTGAAATTCTTTCTGAAAATAATGTTCTTTATCTCTATAGTCAATATTAGCATGGTAAATAGAGAGCCAATCCATACCCAGGATAACATCAACCTCTACTAGAGGTAGAACAATAAGGTTTTCAAGTAGGTTATTTCCACAGATAAGGATAGGAAGATTCTTATAAATTCTTTTTTCCTCAACATTCCCCCCAGGTGTTTTTACCAAAAGTTCAGGAGTCATTTCTTGAGATGGTATTCCCATTTTACTAGAAATGGTTTCAGAGATGAAAGAATATGTAGACCCCGAATCAAACAACACATTGGCATAATCTGAAAAAACAAACAAAGTACCTGATACAACTTCAATTGCTGGCCCGACATCTGCTGAAGTAGTTGCAAAGGATTTCACCACCCCTTTCTGCTTGTAGTCTAACTACTTCCCATCACTCAAGATCTTTTTCGGGCACTCATTTTCATAGTGACCCATCTCATTGCACTTAAAAAAAATTCACTAACTATAAATCAAATTTGGTCTTACCTTCATCTTGATCCTTTTCAGTGTAATCACGAGCCTTATGTCCCATCTTACCACATTGGTAGCACATTGCAGAATTCAAGAAGACATTCCCCAGCATGCCTCTTGCCACATTTATCACAAAATGGAAACATAGTTCTCTTACCATCAGACTATTTTTCCGAATTCTTACCTTTCTCCTTCCACCCCGGTCTCTTCTTCTGTCGGTTGTTATAGAACACTTGATCATCGGCAAACTCCATTTCCACCTTCTCAGCACATCGAACAAGCTTTTCATAACTTTTAAACTCACGAGAAGCTAATGCCCTTCGATATTTTGGCTTTAATCCTGAGTAAAAACGATAGATTTTACTATCAAGGTCTCGGATAAGATTTGGAGCATACCTTGCCAATCGAGTGAACCTTTCTTCATAGGTAGCCACTGAGTCTTCCTCTTGCCTCAATTCCAAGAATTACTTTTCCATCCTAAGTCGAATATCCTTTGGAAAATACTTATCAAGAAACATACCTTTGAATTCGTCCCAGTCAAGAGCATCAATCTCATCAGCGTCCCTGATATTTTTAACCATCGACCACCACTGATCTGCTTCACCCTCCAAACGATAAATAGCAATACTAACCATTTGATTGTCTGAACACCCAATGACATCAAAAATATTATCCAGTGCTTTAATCCACCCTTCAGCTAACACAGGGCCAGATGATCCCCCAAATGATGTGGGATGTTTCCTCATGAAATGTTCCACCACTAACATGTTCCTCTGCGGTTGATCTGGCTGATCTCGTGCATGGATACCACCACCATTTATAGCCTGAGTCAACTGGGCCATTATTGCAACAAACTGTTCAGTTCCTATTCCGACCATCTCAGGTTGCTGATTCTGAAGGTTATTTCCTTCTGTATGCCTTCCTAGCACTGCTTCCCTGTTTCCTCTACGGAAAACCATTCTGAACAAACATGTCTTAGATAAAGCAACATGGTAATCTTAAAATGCTATATAATTTCAATTTGACCATAAAAAAAATTTGGATAATCATTTAATAGAATTCTAACTCCTAAAGTTATCTAAACCGACCTTTGATACCAACTATAAGGCCCCAACATTAAACCTTACTTAATATTGAGTTATTACAAAATTACACATTGAGGATCTTTTCGGGTTTAGAGTTTTAGAGAATTAGATCATAAAACATGCATTACATTCCACATATAAACAAAGTGGTTACATAAAGATAGTATTCTTCATTCCCATCAATGGAAACACATTTTAAAAAAACAGGGATTATTTCTTGACACTTCCTTGACATTATCATCATATAATGTACCTTTCCCTTGACCTGTGAAAAACATTTCAAAAAAACTTGGGATGAGCATAAAAATCTCAGTAAGGGATATAAAAATATGGACAGGAAACATGGGTACATATATACATAAATATGAGATCAAACTTTACCCATAAAACATAAGCACTTTAACATACCTCATCAAATCATGAATAAATCATAGAAATCATAAGACATAAAGGTAACTTGAGGCGTTCATAACATTCTTACATAGGGAGTAACCCTCTTGGTTACGTTTGGAATACCCATCACAGTATATTCCCTAAAATCTCTTCGGAGAAACCTTAACGTTTCACTCCTTCGCGCTACCCAATGCATTAGAGAGCTATATCGGGCTCACCCGCCCGTAGTTTAGCATGGAACCACCCATCTTCATAATAATGCCCAAGAACCTCATCATAATCGTATCACATAAAACATGCATAAAGGAAACATAACATTTCCACCATTCAATCACAAGATATCAATACAACACATTGATATAAAAACATTATGAAAACCGTTTTCAATACCAAAATAAAAGAAAAGTAAAACATGGTATTTATTTTTCTTTAAAAAAATGTATGGCTTTTAGAGGAAACCAAAACTCAAATAATGGTCACTACGGTGGAGAAGTCATTGTCGCAACATACGTACGACAAAAACATTCCCTTTTGTCGTTTATTAAACGCTTCATATAAAAAAATATTCCTTTTGAATAAACGTAAATGTCAAAGTGGTTTATACACCGTGTAAAAGAAGGTTGTGTATAAAACAAAATATGCCTCAATGAAAGGAGATTGAGACGAAGTCCCATACCTCGGGTCTGACATGACTCGGTCATTCTTTAATCTCCTGAATAATAAACTTGAGTTAATCTCTATATTCTTAAGAACCTTTTTCAAGTTCATTATTCCTCTTATACCATGTTATTAACATCAAGTAATCATTTAAGTTTATAATGTTCATTTTATCGGTATTTGGTTCTTAAGTCAAAAATAGACTTCTTACACTTACATGTTGTTAATTTGGTCAAAGGTTCGTTATATCCAGAATGATATTAATGATTTGGATAACATATACATCATATATATTCAGCATATACATGTATTTATAATATTACATCACATTTAGAGGTAAGAAATGAAATGCACCGTTCATGGAGACGGTAAGCCGTACGTACGCAGGAACGCTACTTCCATTTATATTTCATATTTTCTGGAATGGAGTCATAATGATATAAGAGTATATTATAATTACAGTATGATAAAATTTATAATATCATTAACTTTATCCTTTACACATCCCAGATATGGTATAAACGAATCAAATCACTTTCAGGGGGCGGTAGTCCGCACTTCCTAAAATGAAGATATCGTGTTTAACCATAATTGAAACAATAATGGTATGCCATAAATGAAAAACACAGAAGCTTAAGGAAATAATAAACATATTATATATCATATATAAAAATAGTGACATCATAATGGCCACCTTTGAAGGTGTTAAATGAGTATTGAACAATCATCGTTTCGGGAGGCAGAATTTCGCCATCCACGGAAACCGTATGTTCTTTGACCATTTGATGTAGTTGTGTGAGAGTGTAGCTAAAATATATCTTATAAAAACATCCTAGTATATTGAAGATACTGGTTTTGTTACAAAACAAGTAAATAAAAAGAGTTTAGGGGGTTGGAGAAGCAAAATAAAACAAATGAACATGAGAGAATGAATTACCTTTAAAAGTGTAACTCCTTTTGATTTGAGCCTAAAGGCTTCCTTTGAAGGATTCTGCCCAAAGAGAATCCTCTAGGATGACGAGAGGGATTTTTAGAGACAAAATGGGTAGGGTTTGGCCGATCCAAAGGCTTCGGGAGTGTGGGTAAGGAGGTAGAGGTGGGGGCCTTTTATAAGAGGAGAGGAGTGGCACTCTTGGAAAGTAAAGTAAAGTTACATTATTTTAAAATGATTTTCGGATTCAAAAGGTCCCACATTGATATAATTCGAGGTTAGGTGATAAGGCTTCGAAATCCACTCATCCAATTGTTTTTGTCCATGTGTAGGTTTTACATTTTACATTATCTTTCCATTTTATATAAATCGTTAAATAATGAGGTCATCGATGCATCATCATGATGTCATAAATAATTTAATTTATTTAAAGTCTAAAAATTATTAAAAAAATTACAATGATGTAGGAAATATTTTTATATTTCCAATGACTATTTATAATCAAAAATATGATCTTTATAACCCCATGTAAAAATTGTTTTCGTAAAACATATTATGTTTGTGTCATTTTTACTTTTACATTAAATAAAAAGTTATTTATGTCATTTTCCAACCAAAGTGGATCCATGGGGTCCCCAAGTTGACCCATGGATTTTATTGGTCGGCCATGACACATCCAATAAGGTTAGAACATGTGTCTAGGTCATTTCATATTATTAAAGCATTATTATTACCTTAAACTACACTAATTACCACTAATCGCGATTAAAAACTTAATAAGTTACTATTCACCAAAAAAATTATTTTAATCTAATTGAACCACATTTTACTTCTTAATGACAACCATGTATGTCAGATTTTTGAAATTCAAAACACAATGATGGCAAAATTTCATTTAAACAGAAAATCAGTTTTTATAAGTACCACTTATTGGTTTCACTATTCATCAAAAATTGATGTTTTTCAGAAAATTACCAAAAATTCACCCTAATCTATATTTGATATTACGAATTCACAAATTATTTCTATTTTAAAAAATTCAAATCATATAAGTTACATTAATTAATTTAATAATTAATTCCTTCTGTCATGACAAATAGCGACTTTTTTTGAAACAATATCTATGAAAAGTTTGGCATTTGTTTATGACCAATTCCAAAGTGAAATTAATCCTAATGACCACCATTGGATTAAATGGTAAAATTATATACATATTACACATTAAGACCAATTAAAAATATAATCTATCCATATAATTAAATTAAATGAAAAAGCAGTTTTGATGTAAAATGCAGTATTTTTCACTATTCATTAAAAAATGAACATTGTTAGAAATATACCAAAAATTTATCCAATGTAAAATTTAATTTCCCAATCATAATGAATATGTTTATTTTGACTAATATAGATGATAAAATTGTCAAAATATTGATGTAAAAAGGGTTTTCCATCAAAACGCAGTAAAACAATCTTTTAAGAATATTAGTGTATTCCATGCTTAAGATTGGATTTATTTTCATTTTAAGCCTCTAAAACACTATATAATACATTAATAGACATAGATAAAAATATCTATTATTCATTACTTACTTGGGATGTTACAGATATAGTTGATATTTTATTTGTGAAAGGATTGAATATGTTCCATTATTTATGATTCCCATGTCCGTCTACATCAAATCTAAGAATATTGGATACTTTTCAATTTTTATCAATGAAAAAAAATTTGGTTCCTTTATTCTAAGAGAATATTACACCTTGTTTGCTATCCCAGGGTGGTAATGTATTGATCAGTTAGTGTATTTGATTAACACTAACCATTTACTTAGGTGAATGTTCAACTCATTCTGTGTGAATATATATACTTGAGAATTTTGTGATCCGTATATATTTCACACTTCTCCCTAAATAAGTAATGTCTCAATATTTTTAAAGAAAATATTTCTATAGCCGGTTGTATATCATATGTTGGATAGTTTTTCTCATGAAATTTAATTTTTCTAGAAGCATAGGAAATGACATTGTAGTATTTAATCAACACACATTGTAATAACTTCTTCGAAACATCACCAAATACCACAAAAAGTTCTCCAATTGTGGGTAGTGTGAGCACAATCACAATGATAAGCCTTAGTTTCAACTGCTTAAAGATATATTATAATTCATCTCTCCATCAAAACATGACTCAATTCCGAGTTAGCTTGGTAATATGGTTTTACTATCATGAGAAATTTCCTACAAATCAGAGATAATATCCAATTAACCCCAAAAAGCTACAGATATCCATCACCGATGTTGACCTCATCCATACCTCAATTGTAGCTCTCTTTGATGGATCCACAAGTATCCCATATCTTATAATGATATGACTCAATAATGACACTTCCTTCAACTATAACTCGCAGATAATGTAAATCAAATAAATATTCTCCTTTCACAAGGTCTCTAGTATAGTGCATAGATGCTCCTCAAGATCCTCCTTGGTTTGGGAGTATATTAGAATATCATATATAAAGACTAAACAAATAGGTCAAGGTAATATCTAAACACTCTATTCATAATTTCCACAAAGATTGAAGGATCATTATGGTGTCCAAAAAGAATTACTATGAATCCTTAGAGCTCGTACATTGTATAAAAAGCAATCTTGGGGATATCCTCATTCTTCACCTTTTATTTGGTAATATCCCAATCACAGATCGACCTTGGATATGTGTTGTGCTCCACATAGAAGACCAAATAAGTCGTTAATTTAGGGTAGAGGATATTTGTTCTTTATCTTGATTTTTTGAGCTCAAGATAATCAATGTAAATGAGCATTGACCCATCCTTCTTCTTAATGAAGAAAAATGGTGCACCCCATGGTGAAGCACTTCTGTGAATAAACCCTTTACCTAGACTCTACTATAGTTTTTTATTCATCTCCTCAAGCTCCAGAAAATCAATTCAATATAGAGTCTTAGATATTGGAAATTCACAAGGTATATGATTAATCATCAATTCATCATATTTTCTAGGATGAAGACCATGAAATCACCCACGAAACACTTCATTTAATTCCCTTACAATAGGCATGTATTCTTGGATGTTTTCTTCCTTAGACTCCATCATCTAATAAAGTTATGCATGCTCATAAGGTAGTAATATATATTTGATATGATGGTTCTAAATAATATGAATTCTCCTCCTTTAACTTCTATAGAATCATGGGTCGATTTTCCATATAGAGAGTGATTCCTCTCTCACAGCAATTTATATTGGCTCTATATAGGGAAAGTCAATCCATTCCTATAATGGAATCAAATTCCACAAGAGGGTGTATGAAGTGGCTTAAAAGGAATTTTAATGAACAAATTATGATTAGGGAGGAGTTATATTAATGGGATGTAATGATTTCCCCATTTTTTGTTCTCACCGACAACATTTTATTGATGATTTTTGGTGGTGTTGGTATTGGTCTACCAAACATTTGGGATATAGAATAATGCATAGAACCAAAATCTAAAACTAAATTAAATATGTGTGAATGAATAACTAGTGTATCTATCATCACTACTTTGTCAGGGTTCTCTTCGACAATAGTGATGGAAAAAACTAACCCTTGCTACATTGAAGATTGTTGGTTGCCTCAGAATACCCGTATCTTAGGGAACTAGTTTTAAAAGTACCCTGGTTATTTGCAGTTGACGTAATGAACAACTCATTGAAGCATTAATAGATAATTATTATCCTTAATCCTAGAAAATGTTATTTAATGATGGAAATTAATTTCCTGGTGACCTCTTATACCACAAATAATGCATTTACTCGTCCCCATCTGGCAATTTTTGGGGTACTTAATTCCATACCTTTGGCAAGTGGGATTCTGTAATTTCTTACCACTGATGGATTTATCCATTGGACTACAATGATTAATGTAAAATTTCATATTTTTATTTCCCTGATACCCATGAGATTTTTTGATCTCCATTTCATCTTTTAGGGACATCATAAAATTTCATCATAATTATTAGTGTCACAAATCTCTCGGTATTTCTGTAGGTAGTGTTATAGACCACCAAAGAAGTGGTCAACCTAGGATTCTAGGGAAATGAAAAATCCAATGACATATCATTTAATCCTTGTGATTTTTTCCTCGAATGGTCTGATGGATTCTTCGTCATTCATGTTGAGTGAAAGGAAGCCCCTTTCTATCTTAAGTCGGAGGGTGCACGGAAAATATTTTTTGAAAATATTATCTAAAAATAATTCAATTCCAACACGTTAATAACTTATTCAAGCTTCATATTTTTTTTTATCAATGTCTGCAATTTATCAGCTTCACCCTCCATACGATAATTATCAAGAAGAATCATCCATTATTAATTCATTTAAGGATGAACAAGATCTTTTCAATGGACTTGATCCATTATTCGACAACTGAGGGATTAGATTATTCATTTAATGTATGAGGCCTTTGTCTCACGAAGCTCTTGATTGAGACTTGTTATTTACTAGGGGAGTTGAATGTTACTCTTGACCCATGTTTCTATTCAAAACAAGAGTTAACCAATAGAGTATCGTGATAAGGATTTTGATTTTTGCTCACATAAGATTTGGCATCTCATAAAAACAGTTGTCACATTTATTTTCACATCAGTTGTTAGCCCGAGTCCTCCTATTACAGGTAATTGGATGGAATAAAAGAAAATTTAGGGGTAACACATAAAGGAGAATCCAATTTAAAAATGTGATAACATAAAAATTACATTTATTTCCTTAACTTATGAATTTATATAATTCAATCTATGTTATCCATTATCTACATCCAAACATATTTTCTTAGGGGCATTTTTTATTCCTAAAATAATGTCCCATAAAAGATTTTCAATTTAACAAAGAATATCTCTTGGGAGTGTCATAACCAAGATTTCAAAATGCCTCATTATTGTTCACTAGTTCTTATTTGAGTCTAACGCAAGGCGATGTTTTTGGGTTTTACCCCTATATACATCAGTACTTGAGTCGCCTATACCTTCTAGTATCCAGACATGGATGTATTTTCATGATAAACCACTTATTGAATACTAACAAACATTTATGGATGTTTTTATTATGCATAATATTATCTCTACGTGTTTCACTAGGGTTTTCTAATCCTAATCACAAAAATAACAAAAACATTTCCTCTAATACCAACTATAACAACTCTACACTTTATTACACACATAAAAATGGTTTATTACATAAAAATGCACTTAATACAACTCTATGGATCCCTAGGTATAGTGTATTGGAAAACTAAGAACATTACATAATAACTTATATAATAAAATTAAAAATAAATATTGAAAACTATTTTTACATTACCACAACATTCCTTCGTATTTAATATTGCATGAGATAACCTGAGGAAATTAATAAGAAAAGGGTAATCTATAAATCATTATAAGGGAGTAAATAGGGAATACCATAAAGAATACAACACATGTTAGTAAATAGAAATATCAATGGATCATTAGAGAAACATGAACATAAAGGCATGATATATCATGATTATCATAACATGGAAATGGGGGAACAACATTTAACATGATATTAGAAGGATCTAAGGCTCATTGCAAATGGAACATGTGTAAACACTCATTGTATATGAATTATAATGAGTAAACCCATATTTAATTTGAAATATTATTATTAAAACCTCATTTCAGTTTATGTATAATGATTCTAATATTTACCCAATGTATTGGAGTGCCATCATGGTGCATCGTTTATAAACATTTCATTTCATGCATTATTGTGCCACATAGATCATATAACATTGAATTATTAAAAATAATCAATTATTTGATGATAAAAAAATTGGATTTAATAGATGAAACTATAAAATTAATAAGTAGATGTGAAAAATTATTAATACCCTTGATAGATAAATGGGAATGATATTCACTACACAAGGACTTTGGCTTGGAAAATTGTGGTGCAATTTTGGTAGCATAATGGCATGACATAAGATTTCACAAAAACTATTTATGATATAGAAGTTGGTGTATCATCATATGTACATGAAATATATAGTAATGGGTCTATATAGATACAATTACCAATATATGTAATGTAACATAGATTTATAATACAAAAGAATTGCGTGAATGTAAATGGGGAGAGAGAAATACCTTATAGAAATTCGGCATGGCATCGGGTTTACATGGGTGGAATTAATTAGATAAAAAGGGATATATCATCAGAAAAAATAATGATGGATGTATATGAGAGGTGATAAATTATACCCCGTCATTATTAATTTAAAATACTAGGGTATATAAACATAAAGAATCTTGGACAAAATGAGAGAGGAAGAAATACCTTACTTGGAAATATGATCCCAAAGTCTTAAGAGAGGCATATTGGTAGATTTGGGCTCCATGGGAGGATAATTGAGTTATTTGGGAAGAGGTTGGTTGAGCTAAAAAGGATTTTAGTATTGATTAATGGAATATTGAGTGGGAATATATAGGAAAGAAGATGTAATTCATTATTATATACGTTTTTGACACCATACATTAAACTAATCAAAACCAAAGACCAACCCATGGGTTTCCCATTGTTTTTTTCAAAGTGGAGTGGAAAAATTATTTTATAAACAAGATGGCAAAAATTATTAAAATATTACGCTTCCTTATGTGGCGGTGAGTCACACACTTAAGGAGATCATTTTAAAAGTGAAAATGTTTAATAAGCCTTGGAGGGTCCACTAAGGCACAATAAAATTTATCTAACAGATATAAAACTAGATTTTTTTAAATTTAAAAATTATATTGGATGAACAAAATTATTATAGTATTTTATTACCACAGTATTGGGTCATTATGGTTTCATAAAACACATTATATATTTAAACGGTATTTAATTTTTACCCAAATATTCGACTATCTTGGAATATTATGAAACATTCACCGTTAGATAATATAGATTTCTCGAATCTAAATATAAAATTCAATTTATTTATACAATTTCATAAATATGTGTTTTTTTACTTTTAAAATAATAACAAACCCTTACAAAAAATCAAGGGTTCTGACAAAAACTGCTTTCAAACCATAATAAAAATTATAATTGTATTCTTAAAAACTATAAAATCAATTATATTTAATAATATTTATTTTAGTAATAATAATTTATTAATATATTATTTAATTAAAATATCAAATAATTCATAAAAATGGCATTTTAAATAAAATATTAACTAAAACTAATATTTTTTCTTTAAAATCTATTTACAAAGTAATAATAATAAATTGAATATATATTATTTAAATAAAAAATGAAGATACTCATAGTGCAAGGTTCTTGTTATGTAACACCTTAAAACACCCACATAAGACCAAAGGTTAATGTGTGAAATAGTAACAAACTATAGGGGTGGATCAGATAACATCACTCGGGTTGTAATCTCTATTAGCATTCACTTCTCTCATAGGTAGTCCTGTTCAATCATAATGTGTTGAAGCTCGGATTGGGATTGTCAAGAGAGAAGCCCAGTAATGCCACCTCATTTCTGAGCTCCTAAAACTGGGCTTTATATGGAGATATTATATTGGATGAGTCCATCACTTCCTTTTTTTAGTAAATATGATTTGCAAAATCCCTATATTTATTCTAATCATGTGATCATTTTTCAACAAATATATTATAAATGGTAAAAAATATTAATGGTATTTTAAAAATACAAAAAACATAAATCCAATTAATTGAAAATGTTTTATATAACCATTTTACATAATAATACATTTAATTTAATCAATAGAGACTTTCATTAATAAAATTTTGGGTTCATACATTTATGTAAAAATTTATAGATTTTAATTTTTTGAAAGATTCAAAATGATAACCATTTATGGAATGGTATAAAAAAATTGTTTGGGGAATTAAATATTAATTTTCTAAAGAAAAATATGATATCATAACTATTTTTGATAACCGGTTCTAACCATATTGTTGTATCTATTACTAAAGACTGATGGAATGACTTATCATTCTATTTATGGATCTGATGGTCTCATAGTTATTTAGGAGTAAAAAAATGACCTTTATATCAAGGTGTATGTGATGAAGTGGATTTTATTCATTGAATAACGAAAGAATGAAATTTTTCATTGGAAATATAAATTATATCAAGAAATTACATTTTCCTATATCCTCGGCCTAGATGGAAAAAGAAATTCCCCAATATTTGGAAAAAGAACATGAAATAAAATGTAGTATTTCTATAAAATATTTCGATGATATCAATGATAATTTCAACATATCTTATGTTTTTTACTTTTTTATCTTTATCATTCCCATTAACATTTTTTCTACACTCTACATATTTATTTGGGTTCTTGTTTTATCTTATATGTCCATGTTTTCATTTCCCTCCTATGTTATCATATATGGAAACCTAGTATATGTTATTCTAGATTACGTTTTCACATCCAATTATACAATCCAATAAGAGTTTTTATTAACACTTTTTATGATGTTGGTTTCTCTAAATTAGCTTTCAAATGTTAAAACATCGATGATCGAGATGAATTGTATTTCAAATTACATTTTATTAGATGAAGAATGTAAAACCCCCTGATTTTGTGAAATATTTTTTTAACTATAATTAATATTTTAATATTTTATGCAATACTTATTTTATATTGAGATATATTAAAGAATATGCTTTTATTTTTTTACACTCAATCCTCAGTGTATATTTTATTTCATGAGAAATGAAATCTAAACAGAAACTCACAGACAATTAAAATATTATTATATTTTATGATAGTTCTCACCTTGATATTGGAATGGAAGGTATGAATAAGATTAAATAAATTATGGAAATGGTTTAAAAATGTTTATATAATGAAATATTTTATACCTAATAAATTATAATTAAAATAAAAAACCATATGAATATGAGGGAAATATTTTTTTTAAACACATTGATGACTTTTGCCTCAATAAATTTAAAAAATTACTTTTTTTGAATGATTTTATTGAAATTTATATAGTACATTCAACATAATATTTAAACGATAAATTATGTGTTATATTAAAAATAAACATGATTAAATCCATCATTATTTTAAAACCTTATTTTTATCTAAAAATTATTATTTAAACCTTCATATCGAACAATTATTTTAATACTTTTTTTTAATTTTAATATCAAAATTATCTTAGGGTGATATTTTTGGATTTTTCTTTGGAGTTTCATTCTTTGATGAATAAAGAAAAATACATCTTTTTTAATGAAACATATATTTTCACTAAAAGTGTTTAAAAATATAATTTATATTATATTTTTGAAGAATAATTATAGAAATTATAAAAAAAGTAAATAAATTAATTTCACTAGAATAAATTAAATATTTATATTTGATATAAAATCATTTTAATATTTTTAATTTTTTCAATTTAAAAACATGTATTATCATCGCTTCTACAGGATCAATTTTAAATTAAATTATGCCACTTATATTATATGAATTTTAATAAAGGATTTAAATTTTTTAATAATAAATATTTTTTATATAATACTATTTATATAGGTTTTTACCACAATGGTTAGTAAAAACAATTAATATTAATTAACACGATTAAGGTTGACATGGGTTTTAGTGAAATACATGTGTTTTTTTTTAAATAAATTTTACACATCCATATGATTTTTAATTAATATATGGGATTTATTATATAGAATAAATCGGTATAAATTATATAATAATACTCTATTTAAAAATATTATTATTAGATAACATACCTAGGTAAATAAATAAGATCAAGTTACCTTGGTAAAATCAATAAGGAATAACAGGATAAAAAGTGTTTTTATTTTTTGTGGTGGGGTTTTTCCCCAATATATTCATCCCTAAGATCCATTATTAATAAATTTTGGATCCATGTGAGTTAAGGGAGACTTCCAAATAGTGAATAAGTTTGTGTATTTACAGGAATGTCACTCCTCATCAACTGTAAAAGGGAGATCATTCTTACCACTTATTCAAGCCTATAAATCGATTTGGATAAACCAAACCCTAAAAAATTACTTATAAACTTATATATCCTCTAATATATTGCTCATTTTGGATATAGATTATATTTGAAAAAGGATATAGTGATTACCTAAGAAGGATACCTACAGAAGACGTAATGACCTTCCATAATAATTTTTTATTGTATATGATCTTACACCTCCTTAAATTATTACTATATCAATGTGATTTAACACAATAAGTATCTTACTTATAATTAGATGTTATTGTGTTAATATTTTGACCGAGAACCACACACAATTGCATCGAATGGGTTATGAAATCATTGTTCGTGCTTACAGCGAACAACAGCCTTACGAACCGATGTTGATCATTTTTCAATCATCACCATTCATGGATGAGAATTATCATGGGATTATAGAATACATTTGTTATATATGATATTAATGATGGTATTATGATTTTATAATTTTTATATCAATTATACAATCAGTCCATCAATTTATTGGGAATTCTAAAACATTGTTCATGTGTACGGCGGATTACAATCTCTTGTAGTTATGTGATTCATTCACGCTTTACATAAAATGTATTGAGGAAAATTTTAATAAAAATATATGATATATATGAAATAAAATGATAATTTAATTATGATATTTATTTATATAACATTTTATTGCATTTCATTAAACATGATAATAAAATAGATATAAGTTCAAGCGTTTCTACAGCTTAACATCTCCATGAATGGTGTACTTACTTTCCTGGAACTAAAATTTATATATTCTTAAAAAATAAATATACACTCTATATATATATGGTATAATAAACATGGTTTAATTTTTCAGTTGATTAAATAATGATCAATGTAATTTGAATGAAAATAAAAAGTCAAAATATATATGAAAAACAAAGCAGTTGTTTCCTGAAACATAATTTTAACATGGAATTATTAATAAATGGTAATATGAAGTCATAATAAACTCATGTATGTTATGATATATTTGAATATGGTTCTGTAATATTTTTAGTATAAAATTTTATTTATTATATATTAATTTATAATGATTTCAATGAAATTGAATATATAAGGTTAGAGGATTTCTCGACTTGCTTTTATTCCTGAGAAACTCATACCATATCACCACTCATTGACTTTGTGTGATGTTTATACTTACATACGAAATGATATATCATGAATATACCTTACCTAATGATAATGAATTTTTCTTTTTATGTCATTATTTCTCAGGGATTAGGATTCAAAAGTTACTCATGTAGTAATTTATATTTTCTAACTTTTCTTTTATTGAGACATATGTCATGTTATAAACTGATATTCATTTAAAAGGTTTATATATATTCATTTAAAATGTAATATCATGAATTTATTTATAAAAATGATATTTTAATAATCATTTAATGTTATTACATCATGGTGTTGATGATTTAATATCACCCAAGTGGAAAGAGTCTTTTATTAAAATCTTATCATTTATCAGGATTGTTTTTTTCTAGGACTATAATATAGAAATATTTGAAATAAGTCTCAATAAATGTCATTAATTTTAATCTCCTATTTTTATTCATGATATCATTATATAATGATACAATTTTCTACACTTTTTTAATAAATATAATTAAAAAAATTATTTTATAAAAATATGACTTTATTTCACTGTTTAGTTGGAAATCTATTTTTGTTCCAAACCATGTTTTATAAAAAAATTAATATGTTTTATTAAAATAATATAAATTTTAAAAAAAATTATACCAATTTATTTTTTTAATAAAAATAAAAGGAATCTTCTTGCCATTTCTAAAATTATTCTCATCTATAAATTTCTAAAAAATGAGAAATGAGTAGTCATTTATAAAGTTTAAGGTGTGAATAAAATTCACTTATATCTTGACCAACCATTTCTTTGATGCTCTCATTATAATATTTATAGGTTATTATCAAATATAATGGATTTCAATATGTTTTTTATTTTAAAATGTTGTTCTCAAACAGAAATGGACATTTTATTTACGAAATTATTTAATTGTTTTTTAAAATATTTTTTTAAGTATTCATTAATATTTTAAAATTAGAAAGGATATTTGCCACAATTTATATCTTAAATGTTTTTTATAAATAATAATTTTTATTTATGAAACGATAATTTAAAGGAAATGGAATTTATAAAAAAATTTGTTTTTGAAACATTATTTTAAAAGATATATTGTTTTCCTCATGAAATGTCCCTTTTTTGCGTCCAAAATTAATTTTTATATAAGATAAAATTATACGAGGTCAATTATTCATTACCAGGGTTATTATTGAAGGAAATAATTCATATTATTTCATTTAATGGTCTTTGTTTTGATTTTTTGATATTTATGAAACTTATTTCCCTTCAACATGTCATTCCATGATAAATTTTCATGAAATCATTCTCTCATCTATGGGTTAAACAATGATAAAATATTTTTGAATAACATTTCTCTTCCATAGGTTATACCATGTCAATATGACTATCAAACTTGCTTCATTTCATGGGTTATTCATTGAGGAAATTTTTATAAAACCTGTCTCATTTCTACATGTTATGATATTATGAAAATTTAATGACACACATTTTGTTTCATGGGTTATGATATGATGAATATTTTAGATCATGTGAAACAAATAAATATGGTTTTTTTATAACATGGTTGGGACTTATATCTCCCTCCAATTATTTTGGAAAATATTTATATATCTCTTTATATAGACATGATTGGAATGGGGAGTGAAATTGGTACAACAAGATGTGGATGTAATATAGATTGTACTCAGCACAGAAATATATGGTTGAAAAGATGAGTAAACCTATTATAGTAATAGAAATTTTCCACTATTCTAGACTTTTTATTGAGCCTTGTTGAATATAGAAATGATTTTGTGTGCTTATGTGTATGTCAAAAATGACATTACTTATTAAAATGATACAACCCATAGCTCAAGTTCTTTGATTTATTTACGATTCATATCATATAAACTTCAATTATTTATACCATGATTAAGTATTGTTATTTACAATATAAAGTAAATTCTTTCCAAATGTTAGGCTCATGTTCTCATACCCTTATTATCATTTAATGATTACGTAACTCGCTTTTTAAACCTTAATTATAACTTGATATCACCCTTTCTTGTGTTTAATTTACCTATGATATGAAGAAATTTCATATGTAGGTTATGATTGTGAATATTAATAAAGGTGAATATCATTATGGAATATTTTTAAGATCTTCCCCCAAGGTTGAATATTGGGTTCCATGTTTTTGAATGCACTAGACTATTAGGGTCTTCAATAATGTACTTTTGAAATGTCTTGATTATTCATCGTAAAATATGTAATATCCATATATGAAAATAGATTGTCACTATATACATCTATCTCTATGGATATACCAACATGAACCAACTTTATGCTCAAATATAGAAAACAAAATATTGATACATAAAATACTTGATACCGAATGTGTCCAAAATTAATCCTCACCATTGTAGTCTATATGGAAGGAATATAAGAATTGTTCACTTTGTATATGGAAAAAAATATCATCTGATGAAACATAAATAATATGTCTCATACGGATACACAGGAATGCCTAAATTCCTTCTAAGAACACATATAAACATTCACTAAATTCAGGTGCTTCCTGCATTAGGTACCATGATGATCAATGTAAACGGTCACCTTCTTAGTCCTAAAAACTACATACCCTATAACTATTTCTCAATAGAAATGATTTATAATACTTAAAAAAATTATGATAATAATACACACCCTAATTGTATGTTATAGTGAAACATTGATGATAAATACTACGATAGAGAACTATCTAGGTTTTATTAACGAACACACTACAAAACACTAAATACGTATTAATATTATATTAAATATCAACAATAAAATTACAGATCTATAAAAAACAAAAATATATTAATTTAATTTAATATATAATTTTTTTCGTGGATAATTGATTTAAATTTTAATAAAATAAAGAAGAAATCAATCTATTAGAGGCATGTGCTGGATTTTTTTTCGGGCATCGAACAGATGAGATTGATGGGAAAAAGAGCCCATAAAATTTTGAAATAGGTTTCCTAGTGTGTTAGGGGTCCATTTATGATTTTTATTCATAAAAAAATATATAAAATATAGATTTAAAAAACAATAAATGAATTGTCTCTTCTATTCTATAAAGAAATCCACAAATGGGTAGGTGGCGTCCACAATCCGAATGGTGGTTGTTGGATAGAAAAACTTATTCCATGTAATCCCACCATTTTAACAGTGGATTTACTCAAATTTGTTAGTGTAATAACACTATATAGACATAGGGATCTGTAGAAAATCGTTAGATTCCTCAAATTCCATAGACAATACGGTTGGGCATGATTATCTTATTCATGTTAATGTAAGCTTCCCATCGAATCCCTCTTCCCTTTCCAGCCGCCTGGGAACCTTTAACCCAAAAAAAGTTACACTAATGTATAAAAAATAAATTTAAAATATAAAAATAGTTTTAAATATTATAGAAGTGTCAATCTAAGACCATCTCAAGAAGGATAAATTTTTAAGCCAAATGAGGTCTCTCAAATAATATGTAATCATTATATGTGACTATTTAAAGGTTTTTATTATTAGACATCATATAAATTTGGTGTATCATTACTAACTTATGGTATCTTTTATAAAAAATATACTAATAAGTTATTTTAATTATTGGAGAGCCATGGTCCACCTCATTATCATCCTTTGGAAGATGAAAACATCACTCGTGTGTATGTACGACGTATCATATCTATATAGAATTGTAATTTGATTTTCATCACTATTTTACATATATTGTTTTAAATATTGAATTTTTAAAATATATATGAAATTTGTGAAATATTTCTTATTATATTAATATAAGTTATCTTCTACCTCTTTTTCATTCCATCAATTTGAAAATGATTGAATCATGTGATCCTACATGTGGACTACCAACTCAATGAAGCGATATGATACCTTCTCATATTAAAACCATTAATAGATATAATTTTATATAATTAATAAATAATATATTTCTGGAATTATTTAAATGTTAAAGATTACATGAATATTTCCTATACCGATTAACTACATATAATATGTATAAGTAATTTTCATGTATCTGACTGAACGACCTTAATGTCATAAACCTAAGTAAGAACTATTAAATTAATAGATTTAAAATTATTATAGAAGGACCATAAGAATGGATTATTGAAGAAAACTATAATTATGTAATTATTTAATGAATTTTAATTTTTTATATTCTTGCACTAATAATGTACAAACAATCGAAGACCCAAGGTAATATATTTTTGATACAAACCCATTTTATTTTTTAATAGTTTATAGTAAAATTTAATATAGGAAATTAAATGGTTAAAATAATTTAAACACTATATATTTTATTATCCACTAGTAATTTTACGGTTTACATGTTTATATTCCATTTTTCTCTAATTGTATCAATAATCAATAGGATTATAACACGAAAGTAGCTACCATCTAAAAAATAATGTTTTAATGTCTCAATTTCAAATATGTTTTCCCTCATTGAGGTTATTATATTGTTTTTCACGATAGTTATTGTCTCTAAATCCATATGAATTTATAGAGGAATATCCTTTTAAATAGAAAATATGAAACATGATATTTTATGAAAATATTATAATTTATATATGGAAAATGCATCCATGAAAATATGTTGATGGGTATTAATAGTACTTTATGAATAATTAAAATTATATGGTTTACAAATGTATATAATAAATTCAATAATCATCCATTGAATAGATAGAAAACTAGAATCAATTAAAAGAAAAAGATTTTTTTAGTAAATATGTATTTTACTACAGTGATGATTAGTCACACATTGGGTACATAAAATAAAATAAATTTTTACCAAATTTATAAAATTTATTAGTCTAAATTATATTAAATTTTTAAATCATCATATAAAACTTATCTTTGGTTTAATTTTTTTTATTTTTCTATAATTTTTCAATCATTTATGAATAGTGAAAATACAAATTTTTATTAAAAATCACTTTTTCCTATAAAGAATTTACAACCCCAAATTTATTTTTTTGATATTTTTACAATACAGATAAAATCAATTATATATTTATTAATCAAAATTAGTTCATTGGAAATAGTTTCACAAACTGTATTGATAAAAGAAATAGTTAATATTTGGAATGATTTTCAATTGGGAAAGACATTTTTACAGGACTATAGGTTTAATTTAAAAATAAATTATACCAGTTAGGTGTATAAAATTTGGAAAATTTCATTATAAAATTTGAATCAAAATAATATATAATATCTTAAAACGAAACCTAATTATTGACCATAATTATTAGCTAAAATATTAAAAAATGTATATTAGTTAATGTAAAAATAGGTTTACCGTGGGTTAAACTAAAAATATATGTGTTATAAATACCCTAAATCTTTATTATTGTAATTTAAAGGTCATATTTCATCAGTATAACTTTTACAGTTCAAAATGTTTTATTTGGGACGCTTGTTTCATGAGAAAACTGTGGTTTTAATTATTTCATTTTAAAAATTCAATGTATGTCATCTCCCACACATATAAAAGGCAACACACACTCTTCTCCTTTCCACACATCCAAAACCACATGGTTAAGAAAATATCTTTTTAAATAACTCTCTTACATCACTCACCTAATATTAAAATAATATTATTTAATTTATAATCAACTTATATTGTTTTTTGTTGCAAATGTAAAGAAGTTGTTCAAAAATGGTGTCATGTCCATAATCAAGATTTTTAATTTATTTATTATTTTATCTCATTCATGTATTATTTATCCATGATTATATAATAAAAATAATTATATTAAAATAATTATATTTTATTATTTTAATATAATGACCTTCAACCATCTCCTCCTCCCTCAAATCGAAAACATAAATGTTCGTTATATGTATGGAATTATATCACCTCGATAACAAACGTAATTGATTTTCCATTAAAATTTCTTATTTATAGATATAATGATGTATCTAATATTTATATACGTTATTTATGATATTTTTATGCATATTTAATTATAATACCATTTATATCATATTACTTTACATTCAGTATAGAATAAGATGACATCAGTCATGTGTGTGGCAGACTACCGCCTAGTGAAGCGATGCGATTAGTTTTTCACTGACACTTTAGATAGAAGGTATGAAATGATAAATTCAATAAATATATCTGATATATAAGACTATATATTGATTTTGAAAAATTAATATTTTTTTCACTTGCTTATACATTCACCCATTAAGGAAATTATAATTTCACTCATTCATATATGTAGCCTATCATCTAAATAATGTAATGTGATTCATTCTATATGATCGAAATTAAATAATGATTCTAAAGAATGATATTAAAAAGAAAATTTATACCTAAAACATTAATATAATTTTTGAGGTGTTCAAAAAAATGATATATATAGATATATATCGTGAATAAATGATCAAAGTGATATTTTCGAATTCTTTTCCCATTTAATATGACATCCTTTGTTGGAACTCAAAGTTAAATTGTTATTTTCCCCGAAAATGCTTTTAGTATTTTTTTAATAAATTTGTATTCACTAAAAAACATCTATTAATGTTATATAATATTTCTAAATTATGTATATATGTCTCAAAAATATATAGTTTCCCTATTATTCTTTACAATGATGAGTTAATACGTAGCTTATAACCATATCACAAATGGCTACATTAAATAATATCATTGATTTTGTTATAATAATATATTAGGAAAAATATTATTTCTAGAAGTAATTATAATAAGTATTCCTTGTGATTGATATCCATATATAGAATGAATATGCATGTATATAAAATTAATTTGATGTATAGGCCTAGAATTATAAATCTCTTTAATATATTGGGTAATGTTATATTCTCATTAGATGTCTTATATAGTGTTAAAAAGTAAACCAAATTGATATTGGAACTACTAAACACGTGTGAGGTTGTCTTGTAAGTTATCCTTGACTTATGGTAATGTAATATTTTATGTTTATTAAATATTTTCTATGATTATGTGATATTATGATATCATATTATTTACATTATTCATTTATGTAATTTCTTATATTCCTTCTCAATTATAAAATTATATTATACCTTTGACTCACATGTTCTGATTACTTACCCGACATGTTACATTATTGGAATTTATACCTCAATACATTATTTATCCATTCACCAAGATCTCCAATTGTGATTTAGGATCTGAAATTTATTTTTGGATCTCAATATGGAGAATAAAAAAATGCTTTGGTGTTTTATTTCTCTTTTATGTATTATGAAACAATTATTCCAAATATACTTGGATTTAATTATCCTCATATTTTCTTAATGGATATTTATGTTTAAAAGTCATGTGACAATATGTTTAAAAGGATTGGTTCACCATAGTCAGTATCGTATGATTGATTTAGAAAACCACTTGAACTATTATGATAAAACCATAGTGAGAATCCTACTGATTTGTGTAAGGATATGTATAACGGAATGTCTATGTGGAAGATAATATCCGAAAATTTTTGTGATATATATAGTGAGTGGTTTCTAGGAAATGATATCCCATTAGAGATGATAAAAATATATGTGGTTCCAGAATATATTTACATAGGGGAGTAACTCTGAAAGTGGAATATCAATCATTACATGAGAATTACAAGGTAGATAACAACATACCTCACTGTACTCATGGTTTGAAACATCTAAGGGATATGATTTGGAAATTATAAATTTTTTTTAACCATCATGAAGTATTTTAGTAGTTTTTTACCATGAATGAACTAGGTTAAACCATTTTTTATTGGAATTGACGTTTTCTGATTTATAAATCTTACTAATAATTTCCCATGTTTATGTTGTCTCCCACTATGATGATTATTTCTCATAATATCAATTTTTTGCATATTCAATAGTTTCAAATATGATAAATCATGTAACATTGAATGTGATGGAACCATTAGTAATTTTGAAGAACCAAAAGTGGTAATGACTAGAGAAGATTATATTGTGAGAAAACCATATAACTTATTGTGATATATTAATATAATACTAACATGTATTAGATTCCAAAAAAATATTAAATTTTAGAATTATATAATTCTATGAATGTTTATATATTGATGAACTTATAAGAAAGAAGATTAATCATCAAAAATTTCAAGATGGCTGGAAAAATAACCAAGTATAATTTCATAAAATGTGGGGAATATGTTATATATGTGTAAATAAAGTTCATAGAAAATGAATTTCCTTTGAATGGGATGTCATATGTTTGGGTAACATGGAATTAATCTGAGTCAATTCCCTAAACAAAGGGTTTGATCTAACACAAAAAAAAACCTATGTTATACCAAATCACTTATGTAAAATCGTTAAAGTATTTATGTATTAAAAAACAACAATTAATTAATGGAATTATTTTTACTGTGATTATTTTAGTTATAATAATCATGACACGTCTATAAAAAAAGCACAGTTTATAATCATATATATATATATTCATGTTATATGAACTTTATAGATATGGATACCATTATAGGTTTACGTGTATATGGTTAATCATGTGTTCAAAATATTAGACACCACTTTTTATAGGTAAAATTATTTGGAGGATACTAATGATATTTTTGTAAACATTTTGTTACATTGAAGTATATATAACATTTTTTTTAACATAATGGATTATTTGGGAAGAATACTATTATAATTTTTAGATATATATATTGAAGAGTTATAAGGATATACACTTATGAAATAAATTAAGTTTAGCATTGGGAGTTACTATTGATGTATAAGAGATTTATAAATTATCATTTTATACTTTTTCTAACCATTGAGGTTTTAATAAAGAAAATTGGAACATATTATTATTATTTTAGGGATTATGTGATCTATTAAGGGATTTTTTTAGTGATTCAGGGAAAAAATAATTTTTTAAAAATTCTTTCATTAAGGAAAATAATGAATTAAAAATTGATTAAATGATAACCATACAATTAAATTGTTCATATGAAATTTGTACATATCAGGTACCTATATTTATATATATTGTTGATCCAAAAAATAACTCCTCAACTTTGGAAATTGAAGCTTCAATAAAATTAATATTAGGTTCATATTTAATGAACTAATAGTATTTTAAATTATCATATGTTTTTGGTTTTGTGTTCCTTAATACTCCATTGTTAATTTACTTTCTTCTTATCATTGATCTGTATCGCATTTTATAATTTTTTACACTTTTCATCCATCACAATATCATCAATTTTCATCAATGTTCCTATAAATGAAAACATAGTAATGTTATAAATTTCAAATTTCATTTTTTAGAGAATTTTTTATAATAAAATTTCAAATGTGGGTTTCTCTAAATATAAATTTTCAAACCCTTGATTTCTGAAATCAATATTGAATTTCAAATATGTAATTTATTTTAGGAGGTAGAGTGTAACACACTATGATTTTATATGAGGAAAATCATGTTCAGCAAAATATGTTACACAAAACAATAATATTATAATAATATGTAATACCTTGAAAAATTATGATATTTTTTTAATATAAATTCAATCTCTTCAATAAATTATGATGCATAATCGAGAGTGTTCATATGGAACATGCTTCTTATTTAAAATTTTATTTTTTAAACATGTCCATTGTATCATATCCATAAATTTGGAATGTATGAATAAGATAAAATAAATTATGAAAATTATATGGTTTACACTAGAATAAATTAAATTCAACAATTATCTATTAATGGGAAATTAAATTGGAGTAAATTAAAACAAAAAATTCTTTTAAAAATAGTATTTTACAAAAAGATGATTTAGTCGCACATTGCATACAAAATTAAAAATTTATATTTTCATTTCTAGAATATTTATTTATAAATATAATTTTGTTTTTGAAATCGTAATATGAATAAATTTTCAGGGTCAGGTATTTTAATTTATTTGATAAATTTCATTTTCAGACAAATAGTGAAATATTTAGATTTCCATGAAATACATACATTGTATATTAATATTTTATGTGCAATATTTTATTTTAATATGGTTTTAAAAGTAACATTAGTCATGAAATATATTTCATAATTAAAATTAGTTAAATTAAATAAATTCCATATTGAATTATTGTATAATAAATTTTGGAAACTTTTAAAAGTTTTTCTTTTGAAAAACTAGATTTCCGAAAAAACAGTGCATTTAATTTAAATTAAAATTTCAACAAATTTGAGATTAATTTGTAATAAATGATTCTATATTTTTAATAATAATAATTTATACTGTATATGAAGGTATTCATAAAGTTTTATAAATATTAATGGTGAAATTTTAAAAAAGTGTTTATGATTTTTTATTTAAAAAATAGGTTTATTTGGGGTCAGACTAAATGATATGGGTTAATACAGACCAAAAAATGGGTAATTCCTCTTTTATATTCATATTTTGACCTTACATATTCTAATTTTTAAAAATGTTACATTTTTTCCATCTTGAAGAGAAAATCATGGGTGTAATCCTTTATTTAAAAAATATGAAATGTGTCATATCTTAAAGATATAAAAGGACACCCCCACTCATCTCCTTATAAAACTAAAAAAACACATTAGTTCATACAATAACTAAATAAATCTCTCAATTAAATTACTAAATAAATCCTATAAGACATATATTTATCATAATGAAAACCTATAATGGTTTTTAGTGAAACCTAATGAAAATGCCTAATGAATAAGTAATATCCTTAACATAGTTTTTTAATTTATTCCTTCTTCAAAAACCTTAATATATTTTTAAAACATTAATATATAGTAACCTAAATTTCATAAATATACTATGATTTTTTTGGTATGTTCATTACCTACAACCATATCCCTCTCTCTCAAGTGGGAAGGAAAATAGTTGATAGTGTGTACCGGGGACTACCAGTAACGAACTGATATAATTTATTGTCAATCAATGTTTATCATGGAATCATATGATGATTTATATAATGTTTAATTATAATATTACTGGTATAAGTATAATTTTTAAATACTAATATAATATATACCTTATTCATTTTCATTATGTAAATAATATGATGACATAACTCGTTTGTACCGAGTATTACTGCCTCAAGACGTGATGTGATTCGATTTTCACAAGAAATTTTCATTGAATGCAATGGAAGTTATATTTAGTGAATATATGTGACATAAATGACATTATACTGACATATGAAAATTTAAATACCATTAAATTCATTATAACGTCACTAATTAAGTGAATTATAATGTCAATTGTGTGTGTATACGGCTTGTTTCTTTCATGAATCAATGTGTTTCATTATCCAGGTAAAAAATTAATAAATGATTCAAAATAAAACTCAAATGAAAAAAATATTATATTCATAAAATTAATATCATTCAATATATTATGCAACTATATCTAATGATCATGATCTGTAACATCCAAAACAAAAAGTTCAAAAGAAAAAAATGAAATTAAAACCCTAAATAATAGTGATTATTTAATATTATTAACTAATAAATATTAAGAGATTATAAATGGATCATATTTGAATTTATAAATGATAATATATATTTTTATAAATTAATATTTTATTTTAAACTAATATATGGGTAGTAAAATAATGATCAACTAAAGGGAAGCATGCCATAACGGGTTTCTTAAAATCAAATCAGACTCACACTCCCATATATTGTGCTAAAAATAAATACATATACATTTCTAGTTATGAAACATTTGATTGTGATAACATTTTTATCATCAAAACCATACAGTATCATAAAGAAATATTACCTCACATAAATACCTATGTTACATTTTGATTTAGAGTATTAAAGAATTTAGACAAACTCTTATATAAAAAATACTCATATCATTAAAAGAGAATTTTTCCCTCTTCATAGAACAATTATAATTTCACATTATGTTTTAATCATAATTATTTTAAAACCCTTATATAAAAAATCTTTCAAAATCATTATTGATAACCCTAGGAATAGAGATTATAATAATATAAAGCTAAAATGATCAGTAAGGTTAAACATAAGAACGAAAAATTAAATTTCATAAATGAAAGTAAATGTTCATAATGTTTTGATAACCTAATAAATGAGAATGATAATTAATTAATATAATTCATATCCATTAATACATGGATAATCTATCCTTAAAATTTGGAATAAGGGTTTAATAAATGAACAAATCAGTAGAATCAATAATTTTGAGACATGTGATATAAATCATGATCAAAAGACACATTTATCAACCATATTATGAATAAAAAACATTTTGATATCATTGGAACATTATTATAAAACAATATTAATAAGAAATTTCAAAAAACTAGATCATAGAAAAATCTATGGGGTAAACCCTCTAGTAAAACCCACCATGTACATCTAAGGATAATGATCATTACTCATTGAATTAGTGTGCGATAATGGAACACCAACCATATAATCTATTTCAGGGTCACTCAGTTCTATCTATGTCCACACATCTTATATTCTATAATGGGTTCATAGAAACTTATATGGGTGAATCCATTGTATAATCTATAGAGGAAACACCCAACAATATCTAGGAGAAAACCATAATCATATATAATGATCATGTACCATTCATGAATAATGTTCATAGTGAATTTATTTCATCATTAACTCAAATAAAAATATTTTATTCTATTAAAAACATAATTAACTCACTGAAAACAAATAGGTTATCCGGAAGTCTCGTCATAAAATTATTAACCCTTAGAAAATAAATGTGATCCATTACAATATATTTGAAACCTGATTTTCCCATGGAAAAAATGGGTTCCCTGAAAATTTATTTGAAAAAATATTAATACGTACAAATAAATAATGAATATGTTGTCATTAAAAAATATCCCTACTATATCATATGTAGAAATACGGGTTTTTTATATTGATTAATATAAATATCATTAAATTATTATTAAAAACTATTTTGAGGAAAATAAAATTTTAATTTTGAAAGTCACATTTAAAATCTAAAAATTCACCAAATAATGAGAAAATAATTTAATTTGAAAAATAAATGTGTTAATATATATTAAAAATCAAGTAAAATAATGAAAATAACATAAATAAAAATAATTAATTTTATAAAGGTTAAAAATAAATAGTTATTTCCAAACACATTAAAAATTGGATTCAAAAGTGACCCATTTGAAAAACGTTAATAATTTACCATTTAAAACATTTTAAAATAATTTAAAATATCATGGGAAAAATATATTGTAAATAATTTATTTTTATGAAGGTACATTTTTTAAAATATTTCTAAAAATAAGTATTTGGAAGAGAATTATCACTTATCTAGAAGAAGATACAACGTCATTTCCACTTACAAATGAGATTTCATGATAGTTTATCAAAAAATAACATGGTAAATAGAAATTAAAGAATTTAAATTCTAAACCATAGGATAAATAAATAAAAATTTCCCAACAAATTATGATCATATTATTTTGTGCAATATTACCTAAAACATAAACATCACTAAAAAAATCATATTATAACATAATGCCTTCACTAATTTGGTAACTCTTCAATTGAATACCCCCTGAAGAATAACATAAAATGGTACAATAAATTTCATGAACATAATAATTTTAATATATAACTTGTAAAATTTTATAATATACACTATAAAATTATGTTAGGTTCATAATAATAAATTATGACTTAATGAAACTGAATTATGACTAAACCCTTTATAATATTTGTAATTTCTTGAAGAACACCCCTTGAAAGATATAACAAAATTAGAATTTTTAAATCCAAAAAAATCTTAAATATAATCATAAAATATGTTTATGGTATGTATATGTATCAAAAATACAAAATAAGTGTTGAATATGGCATACATCTCAAATAAATAAATGTGAGATGAGAAACCCTTATGTCGAGTCTATACATTTAACCTATGTCCTTTAATTCCTATATAATAAGATTATATAAATTTATTAATTTACAAATAATGATTTAAGTTAATAATAAATCCTATGTTGATAATGAATTTCTTTAATTATTGACATATTTATATGCATGATTAGTTAATACTCATTCTGTGTGTTGAGTATGTTCGGTTCATTGTTTCAATGTGTATTTGGTGTTTTGACTATGGTTAAAGAGGTAATTATATAATAATATCGAGATTTATAACAAAGAAATTATATTCGTATTTATTTATAAACAATAATTTTAAAACTGTTGATGAATAGCTATTATTAAAAAATAAACTACGTTATGGTAATAGAGACTGTAGGTCGTATGTGATCTTGAGTAGAGGTTCCATTATTCAACGATCATTATGATAAGAAGTTATTTTTTTTTAAATTATGTAAAGATATTAAAATCGTAAATATCAAATTATTTTTCAATTTTACTTATATATAACATCCATGTGATTTAGTGATAAAATATTTTCATAGCGCTTCGTGGAGGCGGTCCTCCACACATACGCCCAATTGACATCATAATTTTTACGTTTATGAATGAAGATAATATACTATCTTTTAGTAATAATAAATATATCATTAATATGATAGTTATTTATTATATATCACATATTACTTAACATTTTATTTATTACCTTCATCGTGACACTTAATTTAATTATGAATCACGTCGCTTTGTGGGGCGGTAGTACACCATACACGCAAGCGACGCTATGGTATCCCCCATATAATGAAAATTAAAAGTATTTATGTGATATAACAACTCAATAAGTATAAATATGTTACAAATAACACATATATACTTTAAATATATCATTATAACAAGATTTAGTATGTTATTATGGAAAACCATTGACATTGGTTCATTAAAGAGTAGAATGTCGTACACATGAATGATGATATCATATCACATATAATAGAAGAGGAAACTTATTTTACTAAATTTACATAATAATATCTATTTATATTATATATAATATGTTAATAATATAATAATAATTTAAAAATATTATTTTTAATTGTTAGAAGAATAAAAAATAATGCTTCGTTAAGTATGATATATATTATTTGGAAAAAGCTCAATTGGTAAGAACCAAAGGACTTATTATGATGAGTTAATTATTTAAAAATAATATATATAAGATGTGGGTATAATTAGGGAATGAATGTTTTCATGTACTTAATGAAAAAAATGGCTTCCTATGTTTTAATATGATATTGAAGGGGTGAACTTTTATATGTGAGATTAGTGTCACACTAGCAATTTACAGAGAATAAAAATGTGGACCCACATGTTTCACTTGATTCATAGAAACAAAATAGTAAATTATGGATCCTTAGAAATTATAAGGTCCATATATATTAATCACTTATTTTTTATAAAATTTATTAGGTCATTTCAACCCTTTTCTATTTTGATTAAACCCTTGGTAAACATGTTTTCACCACAACTGTATAAATTAATTCTTATAGATTTTGAAATTTTCTCTAATATATTAATTATGTATAACATATTAGATTACATAAATTATTAAGATTTAAAATATATAATAATTTTTATTAAATTCAATTAATAGAATTGTTAAAATTTAATGTAAATTCTAGCTCGTATACGTGATGAAAAATAGGGGTTTCAATATGTGTATTTTTTAAATAAAATTATGATCTTATATTAACTCTATAAAAGTAATAATAATTTTCTGATTATCAATTATAATATAATTAAATATAAAATATAAATTTCCTTTAAAAATTCTTCTTAATGTATTATTTTAATAAAATAAATAGAAGAGACATTGTGCACATTAAAACTATTTTCAGGAAAATCCTACTTTTGAACCAATAACATAACCTTAATTTAAAATAACATATAATGTTTACTTAATTTAAATTAATTGGATTAAATATATAAAAATAATTATTTTTCTAAATTAAATCAAATTCACAACCTATTGGTTCTTTTAAATTAATTATTTTTTTTAGAAGAAATAACATTTTTTTAAAATTTTTTATTTTTCACTAATAAATAAGAAACCAATATTTTATGAAAAAATCCTAAAACTGAACCCCCTTTAGATTTTCATATTATTATTTAATAATTATATATATTATTTTCAAATATATTTCCTATGATGTCAAAAAATTAATTATAATACATTAAAAATAATTAATAAAATCTTCTTTGTAGAAAACATATTTTTTTCAACAAAGTCACTTTACCAAAAAATTTATTGATTTTTTACTAAATATTTATCAATATTTTTTATTTAGTTAGAAGTTTATATATATATATATATATATATATATTTCATTAGTTTTTCATTCTATTCATACATACCAATTTAACAGATCTATTTTAATAATTATATATTAAATAGGTTGTTTGTGCTCTCTGTTGCATGTTAAATATGCCATCAAAAATAGTTTTATTCATAAAATATTGGGGTGTTACATACTCACCCACTTATTAAATTTTGTCCTTTAATTTTTTACATTCAATCAGAGTTAAATGTTTTTAAATTTCAAAACTAACTTTGTTTTAAACCCATGCTATAAATAGGGTAAATGTATTGTTATCATGAAAAGAGAGAAAATAACATATGAAGTTGATATTGAATAACACATTATAAGCTTCCAAATAGGTGAGAAAATGTTAATAGTTCATATTTTTTTCATTGAAGAAAATCATACTTCTAAAATAATGATATTGAATGATAAGGATAATTTATTATAAAAACTCATTTTTAAATATACAATTTAATACCATAAGACCATAAATCATAGGGTTGTGAAAATGGTCATTGATGTCATCATAAATGATTGTAATAGGACAAAATATTATTTCAATATTCCTTTCCTATAGTTTATTATTTCATTTTCTGTCTAGAGTTGGATCATAATGAAATATACTAAAATTATTTTTATAATTTTACCCTTTTTTCAATTTCCTAAAAAATTTCATCTTTTTTTCTAAATGATGAGTATTCATTGATGAATTTTTTTCATTCATGATACTCTAAAATAATAATTTATAGGAAAAATTAAATATAAGTAGGATAATCATGTTTTCTATATACATTAATAAAAAATATTTAGCATATCTTATGATATTCCCCAAAATAAATTAACCATCATATATTGAAATAATACATTAGCGTCAGAAATTCAGCAGTAATACCCAAAGATAAAAACAAATAATTCCATAAAAAATTTACCTTAACTGAAAAATAATATATGTAACCTCAATATTAAATTTTGTTTTAACATGAATGGTTTTCTCATACAGTAGCGCTCATATTCTCATAAAATTGTTATCTTCAACTGAAATTACATTAACCACTTAGAAACTAAATAACTTTTAAATTTTATTTTTATTTATAGGATAAAAAATTCATTCTTAGTATCCACAATCATATAAACAGAAAATATTATCAATACCCTATATCTTTTTTCATAAAAGGGTAAATTCATAATTCATGTTAAGCCCAATAATTACATATACATCAACATAATAAAAAGATCTTTAAAAATGTCATTAATAACATAATGATCCCACTACATAGAGACTCAATAAGAATTCTAAGACAATGAACTTATGATCTTAATTAATCTTACTGACCTATGATGGTATCCATTAATCTTAATATAACAAAAAAATTTAACATCCTAATCTCCCAAGTTATCTAAACCCTCATTGTATACCAACAATAAACTTCTCGAACCACTACTCCCAGATCGGATTCTAAAATCATTAATTTTTCATCTCCACCATTGATACAGATTAAAGTGAACCAATTTTTTCATCCAAAATATCCAATATCAAAATAAAAAATTAGATCACTTATATACCCAATTACCATTTAGGATTATTTTTTTAGATAAATATGAAAATTTCAGAGATAAAAAATAACCATTTCTTTAAAATATAATTACCCTCACATAACTCATATTTTCATATATCAAAATAATTAAACATCATAATACATATGAATCCCTTATAAGCATAAATCATTCAAAATATTTATTCATAACTTGTGAAAAAGGAAATATAATAATAATGATCTCAAATACTCATTGATGATAAAAATAATCATTAACAATTGAATTTCATAAATAAAAAAAGTTGATCATATGGGTATAATAGTATAATCAATGTGATTTAGCATAACATATTATAAATCATTCCCAACAATACTTGTATCATCAAACCTGAAAAATTGTCATAAGGGATTAAAAAATAATTAATTCACCATAATCAATATTTATGAGCCTTGTGTTATCAATCTTGATAAAATGTCACATTTATAACCCATAGTATGGGTAATGAAAATATTTTCATATTTTTCTATCATAATCTTCAAACCCCATTTAAAAACCTTTTTTGAAATAACATAGGACATGTTATATTCATAAGAGAAACACTCCAATAATTCTATCTTTATTTCCTATAAAGACAAGGAACCGTAAATAATGATTTTGAGTTCTATTAGGGCATACCCATCATATATGATATATCTTGATCATGAAAGGATATCTGGGCACAAAAAATTTATAACATATAATGGAATCACCCAAATTTATATAGATTCACCCATTTTAAAAGTTATAATAGTCTCCCCTAGAACTATATGGGAACACCTATGATCATTAATAATATCTATGTATTATTCCTGAATAAATTACATTGAGAATTCATTTCTTCAAAAACTCATAGAGTCCACCTTTATTCCGGTAAAAACATAATTAACCCATATAAAATAAATGGGTTCCATGAAAATCACTTTGAAACCTGATTAACCAGTTGAAATGAAAGGTATTTAATGTAAGTCTCTTGGAAATATGATTAACCCATGGAAATAAATATGTTGTTTGACAATATATTGGAAATAATCCTAATCCATCCATATAAATAGTAAGGATGGAATCATTATAAAGTATCTGCACAAGAGAATATTTCATAATAATGGTTCTTGATGTTTATTAATGGAACAACCATTAATATATTAGAGAAAATATTCAATGAAAATATCTATTTCATATTGAAAATTAATTTTAAAAATCAATGAGTAAAAAATATATAAAATTTTATTTTCGTAGAAAACAACCGTGAAGACATATAAAAAGTCTTATTGTAAAATAATGGAAATGGTGATAGGAAAATCCATTCATAAAATAAATCAATAAAATATATCTTCTTTTTAAAACATTGAAAAAACGGTAGTCAAATATGAACCTTTTGGAAAATGATATGAAATTTACCAATAAGACATTAAAAATAAATTTAAAAATCCTATAAAATAGTGTCATACAATTAATTATTTGAAAAAAGGAATTTATTTAATATTTTTGTATAACACATTAATACGGAATTGAAATTTTCTTGATTTTGAAGAAGATACATGATCAATATCATTTACTGATGAATTTCTAGAAATTTATTCAACCAATAAGTGATGGAATGGAAATTAAAAATTTAAACCACATTCAAAAACAGAGGATAAAAAAAGATATGTGGTTCATGAAAATATTATAATATTATTTCCTCTAAATAAACCTAAAATATATTCAATTTGGAAGGAAATGAGACTGTAACATAATACCTATTACACTTTTGAATATCTTAAATCAAATGTCCATTAGAAAAATTAAATACAATGATAATTTAAATATAATTTACCTAAAGAGTTTAATGATATATTATTTAAAAATAAATTATATTCACCATATAAATAGATTAATTACATAACAATAGAATATGCCTCAATGAATGAGAATTGATATGAAATCACTTGCGAATTTTATTGTCACTAGATAAAGACACAATGAAAGGTAGATCGTTATATTTTAATGTATATGGAAAATAATTACTTGAAAAAATTATATTAAAATACATTCATGGACAATATATATAGCACAAAACATAAATAGGTTGGGAATAAGACATTTGTATCATTGAAATAAAATTGATATTGGAAACCATTACCTCATCCCTTGATAATTCTATTGTGTCCTTTAACATTAATATCATAAGATTATATAAATTATTTTATTTCATGATAACTTTATCCAATTTCATTAAATTATATATAAATAAAATATTAATTTTTTAATATAATTTTTACGTACATGATTAGATATGTCCATGATGGAAATTTGGAGGATGTTCCGTTGGTTGTTTCAAAATGGATTTTGTATATTGACCTTCTTCAAAAAGGCAATTGATTCAATCTACCCATTATAAAAATCATGAAATAGTCATGATATTTATTCATAAATTAAAATTTTAAAACTAGTGATGCTTTTTTTCTTATGAAAAATCAACTACATTGTGATCATGGATATGGTAGTCTATGTGTAGACATGAGTAATGTTTACCTATCATTTAATTATAAGAAAATAGTCACATAACTTCATGGTTATTGTAGTACACATATACACAAAAATTACATTTTATTTTTCTATGTATGGAATAAAGTGATAAATTAACTTCTCATAACGATAAATAAGTAATTAATATAATCATTATTTCATCAAAAACACAATTTTAATTATGAATATCCTTATTACCTCCCCTATAAAGAATTTGTTTATATATGTAATGTCTTGGTTTCACGTACCGCCGAAGGTGCCCCATACCTGGTAGGTCACATGGCCTCAAGAACATTTCCCAGAACACTAGAGGGTGTCGACTAGCAACAAGGGCCATGGGAGTGAATGTGGGGAACATAGGCCCTCATTGTCAAAGTTACATAGTGGAAACAAATTGTAAATTGTTTTGGATGCGGTAATACCACACAAAATAAGTAAACAACATATGACTGATATTATATACAATTACAACATATATATATATATATATTAACAATTCATGTAACATGTATCTTGGAAATCATCTAAACAAGTCACAATGCTAGAAAAAAAAACAATGTATTAAAAACAAAGTATACTCTAACAGTAACCCAAGCCTCAGCTTGGTCCCATTCCCTCCATCTCAAACAGAAATCAAGTACCTGATGAAGGAGGGTGCTTTCCCTTATCTACACCCGCAACCATATAAACTATTTTGGTCATAACGCATGACCAAAACATGATGTAACGCTAATCCTAGTAGGAAAACACAAAAATCGATATTCCTATGTCTTAGTGAATATATATATATATATATATAGCTGAGAAAATGCAATATGAATCAACAAAAATAAGATGTACTCAAAAGTAAAAAATACTACCATTTAAAATTATATTCATTTACATTTATTAATTATTCAATCCCTTCAATAATATAACCCTGTGATCAAGCTTATGATATGTATCCCCCCAGTATAACAGTAACTATAGACATCTAAAAAACATCTAAACCAAAATGTAAGACCGAGTCCAAGATTTTGTGATGGCTTGAAGGAAGCTTCAAAATCATCCAATCAAACATTCATAATAATACTCCAGGAAATATATTGTGGTCTAACCTGTTTGGTTTGACATATCATTAATCAAATACAGATGAAAACCTGGTAATATCTCATGGTTAAATACCCCTAGGTCCACGTTGTATTAATAAATTACACACGACATATGGGTATCTATCATGGTCAATACCCCCTGGATTAACATATTGTAAATAATCATAAATGTCTTCTGGTTAGCTCTCAAGGTCAATAAACCTTGGTTCAAAATCTACACCAAGGATCTTATAGTCCTGTGTAAATAAATATTGAAATCACCAACAGTTTTTTTAGACAGAGGCTCTCATGGTCCGATAAATATCAGTGCGCATAAAACATTTATTAAAGGATCTACATGAAATTACAATTATTTCATGGCTCAACATTAATAAAAGAATAAAATTATACATAACATATAACCAATAAACACCATCCTAAACAACTCATGGCATGGAAAACATGGTATGCCTCATAGGCAACCTATGCCAATAGCCAATAACAGTAAAACAAGGGAACACACCCATGGGTTGCCCCCGAAACAAGACCATACAATCTTATTCATAGGCAACAACCCTTAATAAAACAACCAAACCATATATGTTATTAAATAGGGTCAATAAAAAAAATATGCAATACCCCAAAATGGGTTTTTGACAAAATAATGCATATATAATCTAATGTAAATCGAAGAAATGTACAAACCACATACTTTGATGTTGTATGGTGAACACTCTTGAACCTCAACCCTTGAGTCAACCAAAAACAACTTGCATCTAAAAAATTGTCAAAAAATGGTCTACCATGAATAACAAACACAAGAGGAAAAATCAGAAAGATAGGATCTAAGATAAGAGATAACTCATTGGTGAAAATCCAACGCACTTGGCGGCATCATAATCAGAGTTCGGACGAAGGAATGGGAGGGGATCCAAGCTCTTCCGTTGTACGTTTCTCTCATGTACAAAACATGGGTAGAAGGAACAATTTTTGGAGATGACAAGTGACCTCGCTCAAACTCCTCATAAAAAATAACATAGTGTGTACATTTAATGTACACATCATGTACTTGCATCAACCAGCTCCTACTTTGGGAGATTATCTAGGTCACCTAAACCGACTTCTACTCAGCTGTTACATGGCCAGTACATGATAACTCACAGTAACTGGTTACATAAAGTGTAATCTGGAGCACACTATGTGTACATAGAAATTCTCCATATTCTTCATTTTTTCCAAATCACTACCCAATATAATGATCCATACCTGAAATGATGATCAGGGTTCTTAAAAACATCCCTCAAAAAAGAAATTCTTCACGGAATTTCCCTTCCAGGTGTGGTGATAATAAAACATCAAACAACTCTTGCCATTGTGACCATATGTCAGCCTCCCTCTCTTAAGTCTCATCTGGTACTCACCCGTGCTCAATAACACCCATACCAGAGGAAGAGACCGGCCATAGAGAACCATCGTGCTACGATTCAAAATCCATAAACGGTGCCTCTCGAAGGATGATTCCAAAAATAACTCAACCTCCTTAGGTTGAAAAACATGTGACATATCTAAAAAGTTACTCTATAGCGGAGAAACATGAATGACATCATGCATTTCTTAGTACCTCTGAGGTAACTACAACTGATAGGGAACTGGCCTGACTCTCTCCAAAATATCAAACAGCATGGCATACCTCTATGAAAGAAAACCCTATCTCTTAATCCTCCAATGTCCTAAACTCGATGTGATATATAACAAAACCTTATATTTGACCTCGAACACCAAAGAGAATCTATGTCGATCACCATAAGATTTATGGCATGATTTTGCATATCCATCCTCCTCTGAATCAACTATACATGCTCAGTGGTCTCCTGGACCAGAGGAGGTCCCAGCATAGCTACCTCTCTAGCATCCAGCCAACATAGAGGTGATCATCATGGCTATGGTACAAGACCTAATAAGGATAAATCTTAATCATCTTCTGGAAACTGTTATTTCAGAAAAAAACCACTTGGGGTATGTTTCTCTCCCTAGAACCACCAAAATCCATGACAGAAGCTCAAATAATATCCTCCAAAACCTGAATCGTATACTCAGACTGGACATATATTTGGGGATGTCAAGACGTACCCAGACGTACATGTGTACCCAAATCCCTTTGTAGTCCCCAATATACCCAAGAAGTAAAAAAATTAATCTTTATTTGAAATGATAGATTATGGAAACCCATTTAAACATACAATCTATCAGATGTAAAACCTTCCCAACACATCTACATTGAAGGTTTTTTTGATAATCAAGAAATGTGAAACATTCATGAGTCTATCAACAACTACTCAAATTTCATCATTCCCTCAGAGGGACCTCGGTAACATAATCGAGAAAAACATCTCAACATCATTCCACTACCACTCAGGAATGGGTAACTATTGTAAATGCCCTACGAGGCACTGATGCATTGCCTTTAAATGATGACTAGTGGAACATCTCATAACAAAACCATCCACATCTATCTTCATACCTAGCCACCATTACAGATGGTGTAGATCTTGATACATCTTCTTAAAAAAAGTATGAACTTCAAAAACTGGGGAATGAAAATCTTGCAATATCACCTTGTGTATGTCAGATAACACCCATACATATCCATGAAAATGAAAGATCTTATCCTCACTTATGGTCCACCTATGAGTAGGGTCCTCGCTTGACACACACTCTCACAATACTAGGCCTTCAGAATCTAAAATCTACCACATTCACACTAGATCTAGAAGAGTATAGGTAACAACAATAGAAGAAAATGTCTCCATCTATCTGTTGTGAAACTCTAAATGAATCTTAGAAAAAATAGACATAGGATTCCACTCACTAATGTCCTCATGAACTGCTTTTATCTGAGTCCTCCAAGTCAATGTGTCGGCCACTTTGTTGCTATTCCAAGTCGTATAGGCATGATCAAAGTCAAAATATTGAAGATACTCAACCCAACTTCCCAATCTGAATTTTAGACCATGCTGATTGAAGATATGAATGAGTATTTTGTGGTCAGTGAACACCACAAAATGATCTCCCAAAAGATAATGTCTCCAAAAACATAAAGCATGCAAAAAGATAGCTAACTCTAGATCATAAATCTGATAGTTCCTCTCATGTTGCCTCAACTGATGAGACACGTAGACTACAAATCCTCCCAAACCATGATTTTTAGGTCCAGATCTACTAGGCTGAACATCCAAATCTCCCTTGTATATAAAAGACCCACCCTCTAGTGAGGTAAAGACCCCTATGCACTGATAGTAGTCAAAAATGGCCTAGAAAGATACAAAACAGTGTATTAAAAGAATGAAATTGAAGATTGACATCTCTATGTCATAGAAGTCCTATTAGAAGTGACACCTGCTACCCTCAAGAGGGATGTTCTTGAACTGATGTACAATGGTCATCCTAATCCCCAATAAAGATTCTAGGATCCTAACTTCCTCAAAAGTAATGATACAGAGATGTGGTATCTCCAGAACGACAACAAAAATATTACTATTGGAAGACCCTATATAAAAAACACTAGAAGCTTAAACTGAGGAAACTATAATCTTATGTATAATCGTAGATGGTCTGGAATCCTACTCTATCTAGGTATGCACCACTCCAAAATTTTGACTCGTACCATGGACCTATTAAACTGTCTACATACACTGAGATGAAACACCCTACTATTGCAGAAATCAAGAGGACTGACAACCACAACCACAACCACCTTCTCTACCTGAATGAACTGGAAAACTCATGTTCCCTGACTGAGGAGAAATTAGTGGTCCTTCTCCACAACTTGGAGTCATATAAAATCCCCTCTCACAAGAAGCTAGTGATAAGAACTGGAAAAAATGATGAAGTTGACCATCTTTTTTCATGTTCAGGACTCAACTAGGTCTCTCGGGCCCTATGCTCTCATGTGCCCTCTCTTTCTATACTGGTTGAACCTCGCCTGTCTACCTGTAGTTACATCCCTGCTATTGGAATCACCGCATGAAGGATCCCTATAATGCTTTCTGCTATCAAGCGAAGGAGTACCATCCCTGGATGCTGAACCGCCTAGGATCGCATCTCCCAATTACCTCACATTTCACTCAGTAATCAATGATTGATTCAGTATAGCTATCACTGAAGTCATCATGAAGACATTAACCTATAATCAGATGTCATATCTATGCCCGTCCATAAACCTCCTAACATGTGATGAATATTCACATCCAAAATAAAGTGTGATTAGTTGTATTTCAATGAAATGATAAGTGTAGTCCATTTCTGAAGGAGAACCCTACTCTAAATTCATGAATTCCCAGGTTCGATCAGCCCTTAACGTCTCAGTATAGAAATAGTCCTAGGAGTTCCTCTAAAATTCTTCTCAAGAAATATCCTGAAGGCGTCCCACCTGTTTGATAAAGTCCCATCATCTCTTGTCTGAATCAGGCAGCATGTAAGTTGAAAGCGTCACCCCCCTCTCTAAAAGCATCTCTAGGTGCTCAATGATAGAAATCGTGGCCTCCAACCACAACACTGTATCCTATCATCCTCTAATACCTGAAATAGTGGGAGGATGTTGTTACTGGAACACACATGTCAGTTCTTCCATAGATGGGGTAGGATGCGTTGCTCCCTAGAATGTCTGCATAATCTTCATAAATCCATCACAGAACTGTGAATCAGCACCTGTATCCAGTTTAACATTTGGATCCATGACCTGAATGATGGGAGGATCAGTTGGTTGTCCCAGATCTATCTTTTGTCTTGTCTAATCATTTCTCTGCACCTTTTTTGCAATCATAGGACATCTGGGTGGCATTACTCTTCAAGGCCATGTGCAAACTTCAGTTCAATATTATAAAGGACTGAAATATTGAATTCAAAGAATGAAAAATAATAATAAAGCAATCATGTTATAAAAGAAAGTTCACATGGCTTATATATCCTCCACACTACATGTTTCATTTATGCCTTACATGGGCATGTACCTCCGCTAAACCTGGTCATGTAACAACCCTACACACGGCGTGTTCCTCCTAGGACATGGTGTGTACCTAAATTTTTCCCTCTTTCCCATGTTCTTTTACCCGGGTTGAACCACAAGATTCCATCCAGTTTGACACTACATAGCGTGTTCACCCTAGAAATAGTGTGTAATATATATCTTCTGACCACCTGTGTCATTAGTCACACATTCTGTGGCATGTTCAACTCTTCAAGGTGTGAATGGACAAGACACATCATTTACAACCTATGTTTCACCCACTCGTGTTGTTAGTCACACGGTCATACACATGTTCCTTATAGCATATCATGTACTCCCAGTAAATTCTGTGTTCAAACAAAAATCTAACTACCACGTGTCTGTTCTCCCACTGGTAGTCACATGGTAAATAACTAAATGTCGTGTATATAGAGTACATGGTATATACTAAAGAAAATTTGTTTATTCTATAACAGAGGAACATATGACATGTGTTTATAATACCAAACATTGTGTTGTCTATGATTCCAGACATTATTCCTTTGAATATTCTCCACAAACCATATGATTTTAATGTTTTGTCCAAGGAATGAAAAACTATGACTTCAGAGATCCCATATTCTTGTGAATCAATGTTTGACAACTTTATTCATATCCTAACTTGTAAAAAAACATTTAAATTTCTTACTTGACCCACCAAATTATGATCCAAGAGGGCCCATAACACCTCAAGGACCAAATTTTGGTGTCTTTCCAAATGAAACTATACATATTCCAATACCCAATAAGAAATGTATTCTATCATACCATTTATCAGAAATTCATGCATATGAAGAACAACATCTATCATAACAACATGAAATCAGTAATGCACCCGAAATGGCATGACCAAAATTCATGACATGTGATCTATAAAATGTGCCTATATAATTCATGATATTTCCTACCCACATCTCACTGGGTTAGAAAAAAATAGAACCACAATGATATCAATAGTAACAGCACAAAACAAGTGTGTCTACCAATGGTGAAATCAAATAAAATATAATAATTTAAAAAACTAGACAAATTGTAATATTCGAGGTTAATTGACTTTTCCCCATACATGAAATAGCTACTCCTAGGAACAACTTACTACCAACTTCCCTTTATTTCATATCCATGTATATAGGCTCCAAATATTACGACAAATCAGAAAAGAACCTCCTCTTATTTCACTTTGTAATGTCCCAATTACGAGTACTGCTCAAATATTCACTATACCCGGTTGGCCACAAAGACTCAAGCGCATTTCCACGAATTCCGGAGGCTGACAACTAGAAGCGAGGGGCTTGGGTATTACATTGGGAAAAATATTCCCTCATTGGAAATGTAGAACATTGGAAACAATTAGTAATTTATAGTGGAATTGGTAATACAATACAACAGAATTAAAAATCAGAAGACTGATAGTATAAAACACTACAACATATAAATAAATAAATGATGGATGTCAAATGTATCTAAGAAACCATCCAAACAAGTCACAATTATATAAATACAATACTAAAACCAATGTATTGAAAAAAAAATTAAACTTCAATAGAATCGTAAGCATCAGCTTGGTCTCTTGCTCTCCAACTCCAACAGCAATCAAGTACCTGATGAATAAGGGCACTTCTTTTTATCTAAACCTGCAACCATATTATTTTTTTGGGTCCAAAATAATGACCCTAACTTGGCTTCAGACAAATACCATTAGATAACCAACAAAATATATGTTCCAAACTATCAATGAATATATATAGATGAAAACAAGGAAAATGAAGCAAAAAACATGAAGTACTAAAAAGTAAAAAAACCTATAATTTCCAATTACATTGATTTATATTTATTAATTATTCGAACATTTTAATAATATAACATGAGGATCTAGCCTAAGCTATGTATCCCCCATTTTAATAGTAGAAAAATATGTCTCAGAAGATCATCTAAACAAATAAGTAAGATCATGTCTACGATTATTTATTGGATTGGAAGACTCGCCCCAATCATAAAAGAAAACATTCCTATGAATCATTTGTGAATTCTCTTGAGGTCTAACCACTTTGGTTTAACATAGAATTTATCAAATATAAATCTCCACTTGGGCATCTCTCATGGTCAAATACCCATGGTTCAACATAGTATTAATAAATTATACAAGTCTTATGTGTAGCTCTCACGGTTAATACCCCCTGAGTCAATGTAGTGTAAATAATCATAAATGGCCTCTTGGTAGCAATCACAGTCGATACCCTTGGGTCAAAATCTACAACAAGGTTCTCATTGTCTTGTGTAAATAAAAATAGAAACCCCAACAATTTTACTAGTATAAGGCTCTCATGGTCAAAGGAAGATCAACATGAATAAAAAATTTATTAAATGTTCTACATTCAATTTAAACTATTGCATGGATCATCTTTAATCAAAGAAGAATAACATGCATAAAATATAACCAATCAACTCCATCCTAAACAACGGAATGCAAGGAAACCATGGTATTCCTCATATGAAACCTAATAATATGGCCAATAAGAGTCAGACATGGGAACACACCCATGGGGTGTCCCATAAAAAATGGTATACAAGCGTATGCATAAGAAACTATAATGTCCCGACATGGATCTCTACTAAACCGGTCGCTAGACTGGTCACCACATGACCCCAAGCGCGTATCCTCATATTCCAGAGGCTGCTGACTAGTAGCGAGGGTCTATGGATAGTTAGTGGAGCGACTATATTCTTGTATCAGAGTTCAATAATAGACAATGTCACTAAATAACGGAAGTATTCTAGTAAATGATAAATCAGTTGAAGGAAGATTGTATAAATCCTTTACAATACAAGTGGCCAATGACAATTATCCAGAAGATGCATGCATGACATGGTAATGATTCAAAAATTGAAGACAATGAACACAACATATTGCTTTACATTCCAATACAGATATAAAAAAACTGTTTCAATGCACTGAGGGTGGTCTCCTCGATCATCCCAATCATCCACTTGGTTCCTTGCACCTATATCCTAAGTAAATGAAAACATCCCAATCTTGAAACCAAATAGAATCTAGTTGGGTACCTCATTGCATTGGAAACTTGAGTATGGCGTGAGATATAAATCTCAGTCACCCGGGACCACCAGTATCTACCAAAAATCCAGATATTTAAATAATAATTTTAACTATGTGAAGGCATAAATAAATAAAGTAATCAATAAAAAGAAAGTATACACACATGTACCTGCTTCATTCTTTTATTGGTATCTGAACCTGAATTATATATTTGTCATACTTAATCAACAATAATTACACAATCACATTCATTTATCAATTATTCAAAACTCATTTAATTGTGTACATCTCGAGATTCGGGCTACGCCTGACATCCCCTGTATAAGTCACTCACAACAGATGTCTCGAATGACCATCTAAGAAAACAAAGTAAAGAACGAATCTGAGCTTGTTCTTTGGCTTGGATAATGTTTTATAAGATATTATGATTAATATTTCATGTAATATTTCTAAGCCCATCAACTAAAAATAATGATTCTCTCCTAGGTCCTTCCACTCACGTTGATTCACCCAATTCATTAATAATTCCAAACTACTTCTCATATTTAATTCACAAATTATTATGTATCAACAGTTTTCATTAACCAATTAATTCAATTCATGTATGAAAAATAGGACCCACAATCCAATGTGAATTAATGAGTGTAGAACATTATGTCTATCACCCTCATGAGTATTTGGATCGTCAATCCTTGTCTTACAACCCATGGGTATTTGGAGCATCTGTCACTATCCTATAAAAGAATACTTTCATTCAAGCTGGGTGTAAAAGGCCATGTCTTGAACCCCATGAGTATTTGGAGCACTAGTCTCTATCTCACAATCTGTTTATCATTATTACATATAAATTTATCTTTGGTGTTGAACAAAATATCCAGCACCCCAAAATAATCCATTAATTAATTAATAAATTAATTAAGCAAAATCCTTTAATTAATTCAACAACTGATTAATAATAAAAATATCCCTTCAAATAATTCAAAAATTAATTAACCGTTCAACATCTCAATAATTATTAATTAATTAATAGTTAATTATTCTTAACAACAAGAAAATCAAGTAGATAATTAACTCATCATTTAATTCTCCATAATCCTAAAATAAAAACATGATAATTATTTCATAAATAAATTATCCTTATTCTTTTACTAATCCAATTGATTAGTTAAAGAAAAAAAATTTATTGGTAAACACAGAAACTATGTGCACATTACCATTAATTATTCTATCTATTAATTAATCTACAAAAAAATCACATCCAATCATTAATTTCCCAGAATTAATTATCCAAAATATCACTTAAAAATCACATCATTTAATCCATAAATAAATATCTCTATTTAGTCAAGACATCTTATCACAATTAATTACAAGATTAAATATCTCATTTAGCTAAATCAATAAATTTTAAATAATTCTTTGATTAACTATTTAAAATCAATCACAAATCACATAATTAATTCACAATTAATTATCTACATTTATATCAGTCAATAACTAATAATTATTTCTCCAAAACAACATCTCATTTACAATTATCATGGGACATAATTAATATAACAAATTTATTATCTTATCATTTCGAAAAAAACATCATTTAATTATTTAATCGTACCAATTTAACCAATTTAGAAATACATGCTTAAAACCAACACATGGTCATACCCACATTTTTCTCACATGGGAATCATCATTTAAAAACATCTGAAGTCATTCATCAACATATCACATATCACATTTAGAAATTCAATCAATCATATTAATTTCAAATTTCAATGAAATTCAATATAAGTACATCAATGCATAATTTAAATTCCAAAAATGGTTTGGTAAAAATTTTAGTAATGAATTTGTTAAAGTTGAGGAGTTTAAAAGTGAACCTTCTTGAGGGTGACATCAATTTCATTAAGTAGTGCTTTAAGGTACTTGGCGGAAACTAGTTGAAAATGGAACAAAATCACATGGACAACACCTATATATATATGTATGTATATATATCTACACATATATACATATATATATATATATATTTTCATGTTTGTTCCCTACAACAACATCAAAAATTCACTAAAATAGTAACGAAATACCAAAACTAGTACTGCAATGCCTACACACCTATTGTTAGATACCAGGGACTCGTATAAAGTCTAAGACTCAAAAATAGGTGGTGTAGATACAAATAACAGGTTTAAAACCTTACCAAATTATGGAGTTGATGAAAAAAAACTGTGCCTAAAATCATTGAATTTAGCATTGGTTGTCGGAATACAGACCAACGGGTCTAGAGTATTCCACTGCATAACCCTAGAACCGAGAAACAAGGACACCCAATTAATCCTGAGCCTTATGTTTTCGGTTGAGAAAAACTAGGTGAGGGAGGAGTCAATAGACCGATGAAAATTTGGGAACATATGATGATGGACTCACCTTGGCGAGGAAAACATGATTCCTGAAGACATTGTGATGATTCGAGTGTGCGAAGAGGAGCTAACAAGGAAAGTGTTGCGCGCCTCATCGGGGGGAGGGGAACTGGTTCATGTCATTTATCCTACAGTTTGTTGCCTACATCATTCTCTCTCAATCAACTAATTAACACCCTATTATACTAATATATATAGTATAATAATAATAATATTTATTTTTCTCATTTAATATAATGTTTCTTCATTAATCATCATTTAAATAAATGATTCAAAAATAATTCTGAAAACCCCTATTAATCATTCAACAAAATTAATACAATAATTATAATAATAATATCCTTATTATTATAATTATTATTGAATTTATTCTTTTAAATTAAATAAAAAATGAATTTTAAAAACTAGGTAACATCGCAGCTGACCCACATGATTTGACTAACTATGCACAACCCTGATATCTAAATTTAAAATGGTTAAATTAAATTACTCCCAACTCCGCATTTATTCATCATTTATTATTACTATTTAATACTAACCTTATTTTATCACTCCAAACTCATCATTGAAACGTTATTTAATTAAATTCATCCACAAAATATAATTAAATGAATTCCCCTCTTCATGTTTTTTAATTAAATTCTATCAACACAATTTAATTAAATTAATAAATCATACTCGTCATTATTTAATTAATTATCTCAACCATAATTAATTTAGTAAAAACCTCCTCTTCGTTGTGATTAATTTATTTCATATTGACCAGAATTTAATGAAATTAAACCCCAAAAAACGATTATTAATAATAATTATAAAAAAACCACTCATAAAACCGTAATAATAACAATCACATTATTATTATTATTATTATTCAATAATAGATAAAAACCCAAACTTGTTATTAAATAAAAACACTTATTTATTAATTATGATACTCTTTATTTAGTTAAATGATTAATTGAGATACCCAAAAGCCTAATTAATTTCATCTAACTACTAAACCTCATTAAACATCCAATTAAAATATTTTAACATACATTTTACAGACCATTTAATTAAAAATGCGTCTTCATTTATTATTCTCTAAATATGATATTCCTAATAAATTATTAAACTTGCTATTGATAATTTAATTAAATTTTTAAACATTTATTTAATTAAATAACCACATTAATAATAATAACATCTATATTATTATTCCAAATTTCGTATATTTAAAACCCAAACCCCCAATTTATTACAATATAATTAATTTGATATTTTTATTAAAAACACCAACCCATATGCTCAGTTTAATAATAAAATTGTTTCATCACTAAATTTGAAACTACTAAATTAATTAAAAGTTTCTATAAACCCCAAAAGGTCTCGCTAATTTCTTCAACATTCATTTAATTAATTTTTAACATTTATTTAATTTAACTACCACAATAATAATAATAATAATAATTTCATTATTATTATTATTATTAAAACCATCATTTAATTAAACACAAAATCTCATATACTATTATTTAATTAAAATAAAAAATTTATTTCACTCGCTAAATTGCACGAGTTGGACCGCAAGTGTATGGTACTCGTGCAGATCCATTAACGAGGAGTTTTCTAGATCTGATGCTCCTAAGGATTATTGGGACACCTGATAAAAATTATTAAGTAATTACCCAAGTCCCAAAAAGATACCTTTAGGTGTTCCAACACATGGAATAAAATTATAGAGCTTGGTTTATAAAAACTGACCTGTCGATAAACCAAAAAAATTAAAAAAAACATTATATTTTAACATGGTTCAAAAATACAGGTCTTTACAATCTACCAACCGTAAATTCTCCTCATCCATGAGAAGCCATCAGGAACCACTAGTAAAACAACTGACCTACCAAGGATATTTAATCTCATTAGAACTAAGGTTTTGCGTTCTAAATGCCAAACACACCTTTAACTATCCACAATACTAATGAAAAAGCCTTTTAAAACCAGATCCAAATCTCACTTTATAGCTGAATCATCAAAACAAATCTTATATATGAGACCATTATAAGAAACTCATCAAAGAAAACAGTTGAATCTCGATCAACCAATAGACCATGTTGCGCATGCTTCACTCAAAAGATGTCACGAACGCAGAACGCACATTATCCCTTTATCTGACACCATGCCATTAAATCTATTCCAAACCCACCCTTATGTATAATGATGTCCTCGCCCAAAATATGGTGAAATTTACATGTCAAGCAATAACAAGGATACTTAAAAATAATAATTATGCCTCAACATGAATATAGGATTAGCCCAAAGAAACCACATATCTTGCGTACTTCCCAAATAACAACCACTCATCAATCCCAACAATAATTAAACTGTAGTGCAGCGTAAGACCAATGCTATCTTAATGACTCTATGATGAGGTCAAGATAGGGTACATACACATCATATTTTAGAATATCACATAAAGAGAAAACCATGGCCATTAAGAAGATCAGTAGAAATAATACAAGAAAACTGTGTTCTAAAATATCAACATCTCCTTCCGATATGTTTATCGAAAACGATGCGACACTACCCACATTAAGATTTTTCATGAAGACGATATAAAAGATCATCCTCTCACAGGTTCACTATTTAAGAACCCTTAACTCATGGGTGTGATGTAACTCGAACCACGATCACCACGTCAAACATAGATCATAAAAGCTATAGCATAAACCAATCGTTGTTCCATAACACCTGAGTTCTAAGAAGTCCTCCCGAGCAATGGAACGAACATACTTTAACGACCTATAACATTCTAATGGTACTACCTACCATGGGATATCCCCTTATGAAACATAAACATCGACCCTCTCTCTTGGTCATGAAAAAATGATATCACCCACAACAAAATCCCCTTTTTCTTTTAGCTATTTTAATTTATTCATATTATCCTATTACCATTAGAATATATTTCAAAAAACACACATGTAATTCTTCACGAAGAGTCACCTGTTTTTCAAAACAATTCCCTATGGAAAAATATTCATGTTATCACAAGCATCCCCTTTAAAAGTTTCACATATATTTTTATTGAAATATAAACAAGAAATTTAGTATTTAAATTCCTTTTACCAAAACGGCGCCCTCTAAGGGTCCTATTTATTCAATATGGGCTCTTCGAAAGGCAACACAACTATAGTTCATATCAATCAAAACTCAGCAATTTTACATTTTTAAACATTTTCAAACATACTATGGTTATATAAGTTTCAAACACATGGATGGACATCTATCAATTGATAATGTTCCCATACACATTACCGCATGCATTTGGTTCCCATTTATCACAATCGAAAATCATTTAACATTTTATCTTTAACAGCCCTTTCACACATGAAAACTTCTCTAACATGTTATTATAAGCAGTAACAGAACAACATGTTATAACACAATATCATTAAAAAACAACCAATCATGCGAATAACTAAGGTTGTATATCTAATAATCACTCAATAATGTTAAATATATCACCAAAACATGCAATCGACAGAGGCATGCTAAAGAAGATGAAAACATGACATTGCCCCCAAAGAACACAATCCAAATTAGCAGGCATCCTACTAATGTTCCTACAAGGAATGTTATATTCCTAACATATGAATGTCCTAGTGCCTTAGATGATGCATGTATGATACTTCCTTGTCATATCAGGCCAATAAAATTATATTTCAAAACCATCAAAATCAATAAGTAGTGTAAAACACACCAGTCACCCATGGTGAAATCAAATCAAATGTAACCTCAAATATTACAAAACTCAACTCCCATTCATGTACACTTGCTCAATTACTATACATGGGGTGATCAGTCCCAAGAACGACTATTAACCCAAGCCCCAACACATTCCTAGAGTTCAATATACCAACCAAAAAACTGAAAGACAAAAGGAAATGAATCCTCTGATACCACTTTGTAATGTCCCGGCCCTACAATCCACTAAATCTTGGGCAAGACCAGTCGCCACCGGACCTCATGGGCTCCCCCCCCCCTACGTCAGAGGCTACCGACTGGCAGTGAGGGTCTATAGATAGACAGTGGAAATAGTATCCCCTCATATTACAGGTCAATAATACATAATGGAAATACAAAGCGGAAGAAATCTGATAAATGAAAAATAAGTCGAAGGTGGATTTTATAAATCATGTACAAAACAAGTGTCTAATACCAATTATAGATCAGAGCCTGCATGCCATGATAATGATACAAAAATAAAAAACAATGAACAAAACATAATGATTTACATTCCAATACAGAAATAAATTACCAATTACTCAATGCACTGCAGGCAGTTTCATTTAGCATCCCAGGCATCAGCACGGTTCTTTGATCCTATCTCCCAAATAAATGAAAATAATACAATCCTCCAACCAAATAGAATCTAATGAAGTACCCTAGTGAATTGGTAGCCCTAGTAGGGAGTGAGATATACATCTAAGTAGGCCGGGACCACCGACATCTACATAAAATCCAGACATTTAAATAATTATTTAAACTGTGTGAAAGCATGAATAAATAAAAATAAGCAATAAAATGTAACTATACACCCATGTACCTGCTTCAGCCCTCAACTGGTATCTAAACCTGCATTATACATTTTTCATCAATACTAAACAATCATTACACAATAATTTTCATTTATTAATTATTAAAACTACATTAACTTATGAAAGCCTCGAGATTCTTCATAACCCTGACATCCCCTGTACAAGTCACCCATTGCAGATGTCTGTGATGAACTTCTATGAAAACAATGTAAATACCGAATCCAAACATGTTCTTTGTTTGGATAATTTTTAATAAGATATTCATATTAATCATCCTTGTACTATGTCTGAGGTCGTCTACTAAAAATAGTGATTCACTCCTAGGTTCGTCCACTCATAGTGATTACCCAATTCATTAATAATTCTGAACTTATTCTTGTATTTAATTCAAAAATAATTATGTTTCAATGGTTTTCATTAAAAAATTAATTCATTTCATGTATGACTAATTGGACTCACAGTCCAATGTCAATTAATGAGTGTAGAACATCCTCTCTGGAACCCTCATGAGTATTTGGAGCATTATTCCTTGTCACACAACCCATGGGTATTTGGATCTTCAGTACCTATCCCATAAAAGAATATTTTCATTCATGCTAGGTGTAGAACTCCACATCGACACCCTGTGAGTATTTGGAGAATCATTCCCTATCTCACAACCTGTTTATCATTCAGACAAATATATTTATCATTGGTGTAGAATGTTATGTCAAACACCCCAATACTATCCATTAATTAAAAAATAAATAAATTAATTAAAAAAATTATTTATTTAATCAACTAATTAACAATAAAAATCTCCAATAAAATATTTATACAATTAATTAACATTTCAACACCTCAATAATTAATAATTTATTAACAATTAATTATTCTTAACCACAAGAAAGTCAACTATATATTTAGCTCGACATTTAATTATCAAAAATCCTTAACTGAATACACGATTACTAATTCATAAATCAATTATCCTTATTACATTACAAATCCAATAGATTAGTTAAATAAAAAATATATTAGTTAACACAAATATTTACTAAGAGCACGATACAATTAATTAATCCAACTATTAATTAATCTGTAAAATAAATCACATACAATAATTTATTTTCTAGAATTAATTATCCAAAATATCACTTCCAAATCACATTATTTAATCCATAAATAAATATCTCTTTTTATTCAAGACAAAATATCACAATTAATCGCCAGATAAAAAATATCATTCAGCTAAAACAATATATTATAATTAATATTTTGATTAATTATTTAAATTAAATATCAAATGACCTAATTAAATCACCAATAATTATATCCATTTATATCACTCAATAACACATTATTATTTTTCCAAATAATTATCACATTTAAAATTCTCATGGCACATATTTAATATACCAAATTTATTATCTTATCTTTGCCAGAAAACACATAATTTCATTATTTAATCGTAACACTTTCACAAGATTTGTAATACTTTATTAAACCCAACACGTGGTCATGTCCTCATTTATCTCACGTGTTCATCATCATTTAATAACATCAAAAGTCATGCATCAACATATACGATATCACATTTAGAAATTTCATCAAACATACTAAACTCACATTAGAATGACATTCAATATAAATACATCATTGCATAATTTAAATTCAAAAAAGGGTTCTGCAAACATTTTCTTAATACATTTATTAATGTTGAGGACATGGAAAGCGACCTTACCTCGGGGTGACATCTATTTAATTGCGTAGTGATTTAATGTACATGGCGGTAACTAGTTGAAAATGGAACACTATCACAGGAACTCCACCTATATATATATGTATATGTATATATTTCTACACACATATACCTATATATATATTTTCATTCCCATGCACATGCCCTGCAACAAAATCAACATATCATATAAACAATAATCGAAGACCAAGACCAGTACAACAAGGCCAACACACATATCTTTTGATACCAGGGACTGATATAAAATATTAGAATCCAGAAAAGGTGGTGAAAAAAAATAATGTGTTTAAAACCTTAAACTAATATCGTGGTGATGAAACAAAACTAAGCTGAAAAGCTTTACCCTTGGGCGGGGTAGTCTAAATATGGACCAATGGGTCTAGAGGAGTATCATCCCACAACCTTAGAACCGAGAAACAAAGAAACCAAATTAATCCCGAACCTTAGGGTTTCGGGAGAAAAACCGGATGAGTGAGGAGTCAAAATACTGATATGAATCATGAAACATACGCAGACGGACTCACCTTGACGAGGAAGACATGATTCGAGAATACACTGGGACGATTTGAGAGTGCGAAGAGGATTTGGCAAGTGGGTGTAATGCGCCTCTTAGGGTGGTGGAGACCTAGTGCATGTCACTTCTTATGTAATGTGTTGCCTCCTTCATTCTCTATCAATCAACTAGTTAACACCCTAAAAAATTAATGATATAATATAATAATAATAACACTTATTATTCTCATTTAATATAACATTTCTTCATAAACTGGCGTTTAGAAAAATGATTCAAAATTAATTTTGAAAACCCCCATTAATCGTTCAATAAAATTAATACAACAAAAACAATAATAATATCCATATTATTGTTATTATTAAAAATTTCATTTATAAAAATTAATTAAAAATTGAATTTTAAAAATCGGGTAACCATGTAGCTAACCAGCATGATTTGACTAACCATGCATAGCTCGATATCTACATTTAAAATGGTATAATTAAATTAAACCCAACTCCACATTTATTCCTCATGTAATATTAACATTTAATATTACCATTATTTGATAAAGACCAACTCCTAATTTAAACATTATTAAATTAAACTCATTCACAACATTTAATGAAATAAATTCTCAACCTAATTTTTTTTAATTAAATTCTCTAAAAACAATTTATAAATATTAAAAAACTCAAACTCATTATTATTTAATTAATTATATCCACAAAAATTAATTGAATAAAACCGCATCTTTGTAATGATTAATTAAAATCATATTGTCCTTGAATGTAATTAAATGAAACCCCAAAAAAATACATTTTTATTATTATTCATAATAATAATAACAACCGCTCATAAAACCATAATAATAATAATCACATTATTATTATTATTATTATTCAATAATATATAAAGAAAAACACCTCTTCTTAAATAAGAACACGTATTTATTAGTTACAAAACTTCTTTATTTAATTGGATGATTCTTTGAGATAACCAAAAGCCTCATTAATTTCACATAACTATTACACCTCATTAAATATCCAATTATGATATTTTAACATAAATGTCACACCCCATTTAACTAAAAGTGATTCTTCATTTATTATTCTCTTAATACAAATTTCATAATTAATTATGAAACTCCCTATTGATCATTTAAATAATTGTTTTTAACATTTATTTATCTAAATAACCAAAATAATAATTATAACCTCATTATTATTATTATTCCAACTTTCATTTATTTAAAAACCAAACCCCCCAATTTAATATAATATCATTAATTTTCTATTATAGATAAAAACTCCAACCCATAACCTCTATTTAATAAGAATAATGTTTTACCATTAAATTTGAAACTCCTTAATTAATTAAATGTTTCTATGAACCCCAAAAGGTCTCATTAATTTTTCAACAATCATTTAATTAATCCTATAACATTCATTTCATCGAACAAACACAATAATAATTATAATAAATTCATTATTATTATTAAATCCTTCTTTTAATTAAGCCCAAACTCTCATATAATTTTATTTAATTAAAATATATAATTTATTAAATAGGTTAGGCAGTATGAGCTGGACCACAACCGTGCACTGCCCATGCATATCCATTAAAGTGGACTTTTCCATATCTAATGCTCCCAATACTCATTGGACCACTCGTTTAAAATTATCAGGAAATTACGCAAGTCTAAAAATGATACCTTTAGGTGTTCCAACACTCAGAATAATATTCCTAATCTTGGCTTAAAAAAAACTAACCTGTCAATAAACCCAAAAAATATAGAAAACCCTCATATTTTAACCCAATTCAAAAATGTGGGACTTTACAGAAACAACCCTTAATCAACCAACCAAATCATATCAGGTATTAAATATTTTCAAAATCCAAATTACAAAATACCCCAACATGGGTATTCAAAAAAATTAAGCACATATAATTCAAATACAATCAAAGAAAGTCATAAGCCACCTATCATGATGTGGTCCAGTGAACGCTCTCAAACATCTTCCTTGGAATTGGTGAAGCACATCATTAATCTACAAAAAGTTAAAAAACAATAAACCATTAAAAACATATCAGAGAGGAGAAATTGTGAGTAGATTTTCTAGAATAAGAGAGAACTAATCAGTGGGAATCCTACTCACCTAGCGGCGCCTCAATCAATGCTCAAACGTAGGTATGGGAGGGGCTCGAAGATCCTCGACCGTACATTTCTCTCCTATATGAATCACATACTGATGAAACAATTATTGGAGATTATATGCAACCTTTCTCCAAATAATCAAATAAAAAAATTACATGGCATGTTTATTTAACGTATATACCATGTGCTAGACTCAATCGGCTCCCAATTTAGGTGGTTATCTAGGTCCTCCACATGTCCATGTACTTGGACGTTACACGTCCAGAACACGGCTACTCACGGCAACTGGGTACATATCATGTACTCAATAGCAAACGGAGTGTACTTAAAAATTTTCAAAATTCTTTCTTTGATCCCCAAAATAACCCAAAATAAATGTCCATACCTAAAAAAGAATATTTATGTTCATTCATAATAGAAATCACATCGCTCTAAAAGGTTGTAGTCTACCATACACATGACTAACATTATTGTATCCCAAAAAGAATAGCATGTTAGAAGGTATATGTGACATAATAACTAAATAATATAAAAATTCTAGAAATATCAAATATATAATTTAAAACTCTCATTATAATAATACATGATATGCGATGTTGGAAAATGAATGACATCGGTTCATGATAAGGTAGACTTTTATACACACAAATGATGATTTTGTATCTCATTTGATGAAAGAGTGTATACATTTAGGTTATTACATTAACATTAAAAATATATTTATATTTAGATTATTTTTATATTATATAATAATAAATAAATATGATTTGAATAAAGTAGAAGAATAATTAAAATTATAATGGTCGATTAAGCACCATAACTCTCCTTTAGACAACATCCATAGGGAAGGACGAAAAGCCTTCCTAGGATGGATTTATGATCAAAATAAGAGATATAAAATGTGGTTAGGTATTTAAGAAAGGAATTTTGTAGGTATTGGGATAACCAAATTTCATTTAATGTGTTATAGGTAGGGGATGTGGGTGGCATTCCAAGTGTAAGGTGAGTGAAACACTTCAACTCCTTGAAAAAAAACATTGTATCCACATTTTTCACATGAAACTAAAACCAAAATAAAAAATTATTGAGTATTATTAATAATTGTTTCTAAATATATCCTTAAATAAGTTATATAAACGTTGTTAAATCATTTTTACACATATCATTTTAGTTTAAACGCCTATAATCTCATATTCAACTTAACCATTGTAATCAATTTTTACAAATTTCACGATTTATTTTCTTAATAAAATAAAGATATAATTATTAGATAATATAAATAATTATGATTCATAATATGTAATAAATTTTACCATATTAAATTCACATAATTTGATGGATATAATTTAAAATTAAACCTACAGACCAGATGAAAAATAAATTTATCAAGAAGTGTATTTTTTCAAGAAAGAGGAGAATTTATATTAAATATATGACTATGAATATTAAGTTTGTAAATAGAAATTATTTTATACTGATATATAATATATAAAATTCATTAAAAAACTTCCTCATAATTTATTATTTTAATTATTTAATGAAGGGAAATATTATTCACTTTAAAATAGTTTTCATAAAAATCTTATTTTAAACCCCCAAAAAAAACCTATACTGAAAAAGGAAATGAATATTACTAAAAACAAACTTAATGGATTAAATATAACTAAATAATAAAAATTTTATTTAAAAAATATTTAAAAACGTAATTTTAATTTTAAATTAAATTTTTTTAAAAATAAGTTACAATTTTATAAAAATCAGTATTTTTCATTATTCACTAAGAAATCTATATGTTTAAAAAATCACAAAATTAAACCCTAGGTAAATTTTGATATGAAGATTCAAAAATAAAGTTAATTTCACCAAATAAATTTAATAAATTCTAAAAATATTATATATTATAATTTCTCAAGAGAAGAATTAAAATTCATTTTTGAAGGAGACATATATTTGAAGAATAATGTTACATTACTAAAATATTATTGATCATTTACTAATAATTTATCATTAATTTATATTTAGTGGGATATATATATATATATATATTTAAAAATTGATTTAATAATATTCATAACCTCTAATTTAATATATGGGTTATAACAGTTTTATTTTTAATTGCTCATTTAAGCTCGATGTTGCGTGTCAAATATGCTATAAAACATAGTTTCTTTTATAAAATATTTGGGTGTTACATTTACTAAATCAATTTATATTAATTGTGTTTTAAAACCACATCATGGGTAACATTATTCCAAAAAATAAAAAATTCATTTTTATTTATTTATGTTGTATTTCAAATTCTATTTGTGAATATACATTTGTTATTCATACATACCACATTTATTAACTATCACATCAATGATATGAACATTGTTTGGGTTTCATGTCTTACTTTTACATTAATGATAGAGTTCATTATTGAATATTTATTTCTATTATATTGTGTATATTCATCACCTTTAATATTTTTTATTATGAATCCATTTATCTTCATGGTTTTTAATGTTTTTATGTTATTTTATTCATGGGGCCTATGATTCAAAAGGTACCAATGTGGTAATGGTTTATTTTACAATCTCATTTTTATTTGTATTTTTTCTGAATAAATTTCCAATGATGAAATATTATGATCTATCACTCAATAATCACATGATTTTTCTTCTCCAATGGTAATTCATAATCATTTTCATGTAATAGATCCATTCTACTCTCATTAGCTCATAAAATTACTCTAAAAATATTTTTTAGAAAATATGACTTCATTTCACTATTCTGTGTGATCTCATTTTATTCCAATTCCATGTTTTCTATAATTGTCATCCAAATAATATCAATAATTTTTTAATGATATTTCTGATCCGTAATTATAATTTCACAGAATTTTATTAAAATAATATCCCGGTCATATTCCCAACATGGTACTTTTTTTTAAACATATGAAATGAGTATTTTAATATTTTTATGAATTCAGAATTAATACAACTATTCCTCCATCATGAACACTAAATGTGTTAAATTATCATTTTCATGTATCAAATGATATTTTTAGAAAAAAAAATTTAATATTTGATAAATATTTAAATTTTAAATAAGTGTTTTTAAAATTTAATGTATATTTTCTCAATGAAATATTCAATTTTATCAAATTATCCTCATTTTCCAACTAAGTTGGCAGACTTTTATATAACACAATGTAAAAATTTTATTGTCCTTATGATTATATTTATATTTTAAATGAATTTTTATTCATCAATGAAAAACTTTAATGTCATGTAATACTTATAAATTATATATATGTCTCTCACATAAATACCCAATATATTAACACATTAATTTATGGGAAAAACATATATTATAAACATCTATCAAACGAATTATTTAAGTAAAATATTAAATTTTGTTATAATGTAATATTTTGAAACCCATTTACTTCCATGTGTAATTCATATCATTATACATTTTTATTGATATCCATAGGTGTAATGCGTAGGTATGTACATGAAATGAATTTTTTGTGTGGTACATGAATTAAATGTCTATATAATGTATTGGGTAATGTTTTTGTCTCATGGGATGTTTTTTATATTATTATGGAGTGAACCTAATTGATTATGGGACTCTGACCACCATGAGATGTTTTATTTGTAGTTAGACATGACTTCTTTTTATGTCATGATTAATATTTCCTCCATATTTCTAATCATTCCATGATCTTATGATTCCGTGATATTTAAAATATGATCCAATGTGACTAATAACATTCTTTCTCTTCTATGATATCACATTATAAACTCATATATTAGGATTCCTTGTTGTGCTTATTCTATTAAAGGTATTTTTAGGTCACCCCTTTCTTTATGTATTCCCCAGGTTATCCCATTAATATTTAGGATACTGAATGGTTTTTAGGATCTCACTATGGAAAAAAAATATTGGTTACTTGTTTTATATTCCTTTTATATACTATGAACTTAGTCTTCCAAAGACACTAGGCCTTTATGATATCTATGTTTTGTTAATGGATATTTATGTTATGAAAATTTTTGATTATATGTGTAAAAGGCATCAGTAATCATATTTTTGGGCTTCAATGGTTGATAAATTTCATTTCTAAATATTTATTATATTTGACAAAGAGTATTTAAAAAAGATTATTTTTAAAAATTACCAAATGATTTTTTTCATTATTTTAAAAATGCGTAAAAAATAATTTATATAAACATACACATATTGACCACCATTTCTACTATTATAACCATTATACATTATGATGATTTTGTTATATTTTTACTATGATATATTAAAATAAAATAATTTATATAATATTTTTAGGATTTGTATTTTAAATGAAATAAAAATTTATTATAATTTTCTCAAAGGAAAGAATTGAATTTTGGTAAGTGATTTATAACTCCATTCTTATGCAAAGTCACAAGGATGTAACTATTTATTTATTTATTCTATATTATATTCTAATAAGTTGGTTTTACTAAAAAACATATAGTTCTAATGAATCTATTTGATTCTATCATCCTTTAATAAAAATTGATTATACCTTATGTTGAGGTCATTCACATTAATTTGATTATGTTATCTATCACACTCCATTATTTATTAGATGTTTTTTTCATCATGTCATATTTTCAGTATCAAGAATTTATTCAGAATTATTTCTATTACATTGATGATATTATAATAATATATTATTTCTATATAAGGTAACATTGGAAGAAATATTATTAATTTGTTTATTTTTATTACTATAGAAATAAAAATGTTACGTATTAATAATTTAAAATAGATAACTGATGATTATAAGTAATTTTGAGAGTGTGTTTTATGGGTCATTCCTAACATGGGGAATTCATATGATGTGATAGTGATGAGTGGAGGAAAATTATAAATAGATCCTTGATGTATTGACATGTCTCATGATAAGAAAATAGTCCTGAAAAGTTACATTATTAATTTTTTATCCTACCCATATATTAAAAATGTTTTCATAGTTAGGTGGTTATAAAGGTATGATTCATGATAAATTAGTTGAGAACATGATTAAAATTTTATGGAATTTAAAATTTATAAATTTTCATTATTGAGAATTCATTATCCATAATACATGTTACTCCTATGACTGTATCAGAAATGTATTTTCATGTAGCTAAATTTTTTAATTTAATAAAATTTGGTTTAATTATCTACTCTCCCATATTGAATATACCATATTTACTCATGATAGATTATGTTGAACATAATTATTACTAAACATCTAATATAACCAATTATATATTTTCCTTTCCCCAATATATAATGATGTATAATATAAATGATTGGAATGATGATAAAATGTTTCTTGATGTTTTTTTAGTATCTCAAATGTTATATGGGAATAAAGTGTGTTTCTAGTATTCAATGAGAACTAAACAAATTAATTAGCTATGGTATGATCAGTCTTATCATATATAACTAAATAATAAAAAAAGGAATATTTATGTTACCGATGTCACCATGTTATAATATATTTCCTATAACACTAACAAAAACTATCCCTCATTTTATTAATGTTTCCTAGATATGAAATATTATTCTATAAAGTAATATATTTTTGTCCATACATTCCAAATTAACATAAAAAACCTTCAAATTTTTATCATCAAAAAATCAATATATAATATTTTGACAATTCTATTCCATTATATTGAAACAAATTATTCCTTAGCGGTAGTTTTATTCTTAAACTATTACTAACAAGCCTTGATTTGAAAGAATTCCGATCAATTTTCTTCATGGTCTAAATGGATTCATACAATTTTTGATCTAAACTATTATATATAGTAGTATAAATTTGTGTATAATGAGGTTCACATACACCATTATTATTGTAATCCACCATATCACTAGCTTGATAAATTTATCCTATAACAAAAGTTTCTTTTATGTAATCTAATTTTTCTTCTTTAAATTTGTTTGAGAGTAAAAAGAAAAGGATTTTTTCATTCATGAAATCTTTTTTTTCAGAAACTTCTACTCATTATATACTAACATATTCACTTTCTCAAATATACCTATGTTTTTTCCTTTATAATATTAATTAATGAATGATTAACATTAAAAAATCATCCTTATCAGTATCAACCCTCTTGTTTTCATTATAAAGATTACTATTTATTCATATACTATTTTATCTATTTTATACCAGATTCAAATTTACCTGGCATCTCCCACTCAATATTTACCCTTCTATCTCTATCATCATCAATTATTAATGAATCCAATACATTATTAACATAGGTAAACAATGTGACATCATTATCTGATCTAATATATGAGCAAGATTTCTCCTTTTTACCTATAAATATAATTCGTTTTCAATTGAAATTATTTTGTTAATTATTATATTTTTTTCCTTTTTATTTTTATGTTCTGTCACTTTTATTATCTAATTAAAAATATATAAAATAATACTTTTTTAAATAATTTAATATACAAATTTTTTTAGAAAAATATATTATATAAACAATTTCTTACCTTTGATTGAAATTTTACCGTTCTTAAATATATTTGTTGCAATAGAAATAGTTTTTTTCATGTCTCTATAATTCTCATGATCTGAAATATTGGATTCAACGACCTCTTATTATCAAAAAAAATTTATCGTGTCTTGAAAGGAAATTAAATTGTTTTATTTCATCTGTAATGTTTGATCCTTTCTCGTAATATATATAATAAGTATGTTATATTAATCATAATGTGTCATATATTCTCTTTATTCTAGGGATTTTATTTTGAAATCAAAACCATCAAAAAACCATCATTAATATTTTAATAATTACCAAATCATCTAACTTCTTACAAAAACCCATGATCTTCCCATCAATATCATTTAACAATATTGTAATCTTTTCATTAATGGTATCATCATCATCGATTTTTATAACCTCAATTTTTCTCTAGATTTTTATTGTATATTCATTATCATTAATATCTTATTTATTGATTCTAATCAATTAATACCATGTCTCCTTTTTTATTGATGGTCCATTACCTTTGTGTATAGCTTTTCTGATAGGGATATCAATATTCCAATTTTTTCATTTCAAGCTAACTGTAATGATCTATTTTCAATTTGATTAATTTTAATACCATTATATATGGGTTAAACCCCTATATATAAGCATCTTTAACATCTATGATGAGTGAATTAAAGTAAGGTAGAATCATATTGCTCCACCTTTGCAAACTTTTTTCCACTTTATGTTGGTACGCTTCATATTTTCATAGAATTTAATTTTGTTCATATCTCATCAAATAGTTTTAAATCATTAGATATTACCCACTCTAATACCATATATTTCTCTCATATCACTTTTGATTATTTTTAGGGAATGCATAAATCCGTGATCAATTTTATTTTTTATAATTCGTTACCCATTTACCTAACCTCTCTATATAGTTAACGTTCTCAATCTACCATAGGAACTCTCACAACCTCACCTCATTTTCCGTAAAAATATGAAATAGTGGGTAACACTATTTATTTACAAGGTTCAAATAAAACTCTTAATCCCTTCTATATTATCTTTACCCCTAACATGAATTATACACTATATTGTATAAAAAATGGATTCCACTATGTTATCCTTGGATTTTTGAGTCCACTAGAATATAGAATAAATCATTAAAAAATAGGTAGAAAGAAGAAGTATCTTTTCTCAACGTCTTTTCCACATCACTTAATGTCAGTCCTCTGCCACAAGTAGATGGACCATTAATTTTTTTCGTACACCATCAAGATCTTCATTAGTATAGTTTTTCATAAGACTCCATCAAAATATTGTGTGATCCAGATCTCCCTTATAATTCATGAATACTCAAGTTCATATAATATCACCTTTATTTAGGTGAACATGGATTAAAATCCGTATCCCACCCAAATAGTGGTCTATCATCACTCAAAGTTCATAATACTAAAAAACCATATTTATCGAAAAATATTCTCTTTTATATTACCCATAAAAATTGTGAACATTATCTTTTATATTCAAAATAAGGAAACTCTACGATATTAATATGTTGTAGTGATGGGATCAATTAACTTGTTCAAACATATATTTTAATATTTTTTTCATTAATACTCATTTTATTATCTTGTTGGATCAGGATGTTACATGATAAAAATAACTGAATGAACCAAGTGTTGCCTTCATTTAATCATTATTGAAATTTTAATCCTAAAATTATTGGGAATTACAATTTTCAAGGGATCATGAATCTTTTCCACAATCACCTCAAACATTCTTGAGGAACTCAGTTCTATATTATTTTATTATTTTTGTAAAACTCAATATATTTCATTTTTTTAATGTAATATGCTCATAAATACATTCAATTATCTCTATAATGGATTTTGCTCAACCAAATAGGTTTATGATCAACAAGAATGATTTATTGTCATACTCATGCACTCGGAGGCGTAATATCACCCATGCAAGCATATAATTAGCATAAAACTAATAATATTAATATCAAATTCTTACTATCATTAATATCATATTACTAATTGAATAAAACTCCTTACATCTTAGAGACACATCTGTTTTGATACATTGATTCAAAGTATGAATCCCAATATTACTGTGACGTGTGATCGGTGAGAAATTATCAATAAATAAATTCATTATTCAATTTATTCTAATTATTCAAATTCTATCAATTGATATTATAACATAGTATATCACACATAAAAGTAATCTAGGTATGAGAGTGATTAGGATACAAGAAATAAATGGTTTGAAGTTATTGTCAGGGAAGTGACTATGTGAAGTGAAAATATCTTCTTGATCATCAACATATCTACATTTAAAAAACCATATAGATTGATAAAATATATGGATCAGACATGTTTTTTAAAAAAATTAATAATTATGGGTAAAAAATATCTCTAGATTGATGTAATGTAAAAACATATTGATTACGATAAACATCAATGTGAAATAGTTGTTAGTTTTCCTTACTATACAGGAAATAAACCATATTATGATATAATTAATAGACTAGATGCACATAAAATTATAATCAACCATGAATTCCGTAGTTTAAAAGATTCATCCTTTCATCACTTCATCTTACTACCTCCTAAAATCATCTATATCCTTTCACAATTAACTCAAAATCAATCCCAACATATTACATATTTTATCTCTTAATTTAGCAACCCATGTCCTTGTTTTATTTAAGGAATAACACATTAATAATCACATTTACAATCCTAGGTATTTTATCCATAATATTTATCAATGAATGCATTCTCTTGATCACAAAATACATATTTATATATTGGTGATAAATTAAAACAATCTCATTGGAAGGAAATTCCATATTTTAATTTAAACTACAATAAAATAGATTTCTATTGAAGGTATATTGATGGGATATAGGTAGGATTTCTATTTGTAATTTTATACTCATGAATATTATATATTAGTTGTTTAAATAAGATGTATTTTTTACTGTATGGATAACATTGATTATGTGTTTTGAATGTGGTAGGTGCGGTTTTATTATTGTAACATTGTGGAGTATTTTGGGGCTTCTCAGGTGCATTTGTTTATATTTTTAGTTTTTTCATCCTGTATGTAATTCCCCCATGGGATCCAAAATATCCATTAGATATATACTATTTCTATTCATACCTTTATACATAATGTTTTTAATTGTTTATTTCATTTTTATTCAGTAAATTATGTCTCATTAAAATGAATTTTTTTACAAGAGATCTTAATTTATATGTGGGATTCCTCAACTCATGGAACGGTCATATAATACCATTAAATATAATCTCATCATTCATTAATTTTCTATTTGGTGATCGGGAATGTGTTTTGGACCTTATCATGGAAATGATCGGGTGCCTAAAAGAGAGGTATGAGGGTTTAATTTATGACAGTATCATAAATTGATAATAAATTTATTTATAAAAAATCATTTACAATGGTTAGGAACATAGGGTTGAGAGGATTACTATGATTAGAAATATAGTAATTTTTGGAAATTATTATCTTGAACATTTCAGTCTTATCTATTACCTTTATTCAAATTATAGAAGTTTATGAATGAATGGAATGAATTAAAATGTTCAAAATTCATGTTTTGGATTTTTTAATATAAATATTGAAGACTATATTCAAGGGAGCTCAATATATTTATATGAACGGTGTAAAATAAGATGTGTCATAACAGTAATATTGTGATGATTTTAATAGAAAGACATTAGTTTTATTAAAAATATTACGACTCAAGAGGTGGAATTTGATATCCAGGATGTAATAACCATTGAAATATTTATGAAAAACCATTGAAAATTTTACTATAATAAAAACACAAAGAAATTATTTTATATAGTGAATTTATACATCAATATTTTTAATGAAAAATCATTGGTGTATTATTTCAATATAATTAATGTGATTTGGAATTAGTTTTAGAATGTAAATATAAAGTTTTGAGGGGAAATATGGGTATTGTTCATTCTATCTTCACATCATGAATCATGGGATTTGATGGTTAGTATGGGGTTAAATTCATATAATAATAATGAATTATTTATAGAGTGTGTCTTTGATTTGATTCTAAAAGAATAGATTCATCGATGAAGTTATAAGGTGCTCGAAGACATTCCTTTAGTGTAAAAAATCAAAAAAGGTTATGCAATGGTTTCAAAAGGATTAAAGAAAAAACATTGTATCTAACTAATTTTTGTTGGAATAATTAATTTTCGAAAATGAACATCATGTTCTATAAATTTGGGGAATAAACCTCAAAATCCCATGGATGATAAGAGGATTAAATTTTTTTTTATTAATGGTATAATAAAATAGAAATAAATGTTGTATAGAACATGTAACGAGTGTATCTTATGAATGAAATGGGTTCATCCATTTATAATAAAATATATACATAAATAAAACTAATGTTATGGTTAGTTCATGTGTATGTGTAGGGTATAGATATGTTTTTTCTCATAGGGGCTCAAAATACTATTTTAATTACATCAATGATAATACACAAAAAAATCAGTTTATTGTCATGAATATTTCAATAGTGTTTGGAATTGTCATCGTATATTGGTACAAGGTGGATAAATAGATTTTAATAATTTCTATATTCTTATTTTATGAAAATTATTTAATGTATATAAGTAAATAGTATAAAAAAATTAGATAAATGATACATGGTTTGAGAAAACCATACCCAAGACAGTATAACACAATCCTTTTTTGGATGTAATGATTCAAACACTAAATCAGTGGGGTTGGATCATGATTTTTTATATTGGTTTATGTAATTAGATCTTGTTAGTTAAAGATAACTATTTTGGTAATCATATGAATTATAGTTCTTCTTATCTTTAATAGTGAAATCACCAAAATTAATTATGGTCCAAAAGAAATATTGATATCTCCAACAATATTTTTTTACCTATGTCAATGTTGAATTATTAGAGAGGGAAAAGTTGGATGAAAAGTGTCATGTATGTTTTATTATAAGTTATGATAATGAAAACATGGATTTTTTTCTCTATGGTAAAATATTTTGATGGATTTCATATGTTGAAATATTGAACTCAATTAGGAGATCTGATGGAAGAATCAGATCACAGTTGAACCAGTTATAAGGAAAAATTAATATATGTGTACCAAAGTTAATATATCTAGAATTTTATAAATTCTCATTATTTTAAAGAGAAATATAATTTTATAATAATTTCATTATCTATAAGTTCATGTTATGAAAAGATGTAATATACCACTGATATTTTTTAGTCTTCATTTATTATAATGATGGTGGACTGCGGAAGGTTGGGGAAAAGTTTCATGTGTGTAATTATTATAAAAATTGATTGAAGACTAATCAAAATATATGTCTTAATTTTAGTGGTCTACCAAGGCTACACTCCATGTGAAATAGGTTTAGAAGTGATATGTGCATATTACTTATTAATGATTGTGGAGAACTGAAGATCATGTAAGATGAATCAAGTCTTAATGTGTCAAGATAATGGGATTGGGTAAAATAGAAAGATTATACGCCTTGAATTATCATGGAACGTGGAAGCTAATTGTTTTTCCATAAAGGAAAATGGAGGTGAAAAATAAGTGGTTCATCAAGTTCCAAAATTAAGGAAGTGTAGATAAATTATATAAGGTATGTGTGTTTGTTAAGGTATTACCTAAAACTAAAAGTATTATTTCTATGAAATCATTTCTTTGGTTTTAAACAATTCAAAAATTTATATTATACCTATAAGGGTTACTTTATATTTTTGATTATTTATTCATTTGACATGAAGATGGAATTCCTTCAAGGTGATTTAGAGGAGAAAATATTCATGGAAAACAAAATGGTTTTAAAGATTATATATTGAATGATATTGTGTGACATCACAAATGGGTTTGTATTGTTTGAAAAAAGCACCCTTGAAATAAAATGAGTAGAATGGTTCTTTATAGGGTAAAATTCTTAAGTAAGAATTGATGTAGATCGCTATTGTTATTAGAAGGTGTTTGGTGACAATATTTCATTTATACTTAATATATATTTATATTAAAATATTAAAATAGGTATGATGATCGATCTGATTTCAAAGAAACAACTATATTTTATCAAAAACTTGAAATTAGGGATCATGGTTCTATAAAAATTGATGATGAGGATGAGGATAAAAAAAGGAATTGGTTTTTGAAGCATTATCCATGTATTGATATGAGTACATGTGGATGGTGCTAGAAATATTCTTATTGAATGAGTCTAAGACTATGCTTACCCATGGATGAAAAAGTGATGTAATAAAAGAAAAAGAATAACCGGTAATATAATTTGGGACTGGTTATACGGAAAAGGTTCAATATGAATATTCAATTTTAAGCTTTTTTAATTTTAGAGTTTTTATGAGGCCATATAATACATATATATCATGGGATTTATCACTGGGTTTATGGTTAATTTTTTGATGGATCATATGGATGTGGTGAATTATATAGTCCTATATCTCAATTGTTTGGGAGACACATCACTCAATTAAAGATTGTTTAATCCATTATAGGTATTTTTGTATTTAGATATTGTAAGGAATATATAGAAATATATAATTCACAGAAAATGTGTGGTAATTTTTATAGGAATACTTTTTATTAGGATGTGTAAAGTTCAACCACCTGTTGAATTTTTCAAGAATTAAGAATATTACATTTTAATAATAGAATATGAAAATTATTTTCTCAATATTATTTGGCTATTTTATTATATTGTATGGATATAATGGAACATAATTTTATTTTTTGTTAGTTATAATTTGATATATCATAGAAAGAATCATTTGTTTCACTCAATAAAAATATTCTGATAAAAAAACATTTTATAAAAATGTTTTTGGAGGATTTAGTGTCGGTGAAATCTGAGTGGGATGGATTTCATAATCTTGAAAATCTTAAGACAATGTTCATTGTTTTCTATAGTAGAGGATTATTTTTTCCTTGATGTTTCATGGATTTCCATAATAATTGTTTGGGGACCACAATTCTATAAAGGAAATTGATGAAAGAGAATATCATAGCAGACATGGTGAGTTAATGAAAATTATATCTAATATAATGACTATTAGGATTGGATATGAAGAATATTTTTTTGGATAAGTATTAAAAATAGAAAAATGTGAGATTCTTTAAGTTCATGTTTAGACTGATAGAAAATTATGGAAACTTAAAAGAAACCATCCAAGTATAGTGTAAGAAAAAACTTTTAGAGGTGTCATGGGAATATATGCTCAAGATGTTTTCATTATTCCCCATAGGAAGGGGTAAATTCGATGTATTGATTAGGTAGTTAATGGTGGGCTTGATTGTGTAATATTTATTCATAGTTATATGACGGTGTAGATATAAATATATCTCACTGGGGTATTTTATTATACAAAGTTTTTTGGGTTACATTTACTATAGATTATTGAGTTTTTTATAATAATTAATTTTAAAATCATTTCAGAAAAATGATTACATTATTCTGATCATGGATTTTAAAAATACTCAATCAATTTTAATTCCATGGGTATTACATTTTTGAGTTTATTTCTTCCATGTATTTGTGTTTAGATGAACTTATTTTTCATATTTATGTGATATGTTGTGTGGATAGGGTGTGATGTTGTTTCAGTTCTGGATTCATTTCCACTAAATGTACCAATGTCTGTGAAGTATTTTATATTGATTAATGATATTAATTTTTATAGTTTATCATATATCAGGTTTTGATAGAGATAAATAATATTAAAAATAGAACTATAATTTTTTGATGGTTTATGATGTCCTTCATTATTTTTTGAATTAATGAAAGTATAATATATAAATAATAAAGTGATAGATTATATTTAAATTACTTAATTGGCCAAAATAATTTATATCAATTGTAAATAATTTTTAATTAGTTAACATCACATTATTATAAAACCCACATAAATTCAAAATTAATATCATATAGTATAAATATTGATTTTTTTATTAAAACCCATGGAGAAATTTTTTTTTCATTATTTTAGTAATCTGTTAAACCAATCTAATCTTATGTAAACATATTATAAATTGATGAGATTAAATATATTTTATCTTTACTATAATATCATTATTAAAATTGATTAATTATTTTTTAGAATATATTTGAGATGTATAAAATATCCCTCAATTTTGAGGATATAAAAATGAAATAAAAATAAAGAGAATGATTTTTACCTATATTGATGAACTCAAGATTAATTCATGGCCATATTATTTTTATGAATGATGACGACATATATCTTTAAACCATGGTCTTTAAAAAACTATATCTAAAATAGAATTATTGAATTGTGTTAGATTATTGTTTAATAACCCAAATTACGAGAATGCGTATATGGAGATCCCTTTTATAGAAGAAAGTCGGGAAAATTTAAATGGATACATGGGATAGGTGATAGCAGAATTAGGAATCACATGGATGTTTTGTTAGATATTTGTTTTATGTGATGAAATGTTTTTTATCATGTTAAAATTTTATTCCACACCTAACAATGGTATTTTATAATATTCATGAATTGATATCTAGAAAAATAAAATATCAATCAACTAGTTTTTAAATAATTCATATTATATTAACCATGATATTCATCCAATTGTATTGACATAAGGCTACAAGGAACGACATTTTGGTTATAAAAAGTATTAAAAAACATGTCTATGATATTTTTGGGATTGATTTTTTATATTTTTGGAATAATATTTATTTATGATGTTAGAAAAAATGGTGAATAAGGGTGGTATTTTAGGGAAAGGGGATATATTAAAAAAACTAAATTAGAGAAAAAATTATTAAATTTTATCAATACTATGGATTTTGTTAATACCACTAACTATATATAGTAAATCATTCATGTAATTATCTCCTAGAAGTTTCATACATCATTGAAGATGTAATTAATCATGTTTCGACATGTAATAAAAAATTCTCTATTTTATCCCTTGTCCGTGTTCACCTCTATATTTATCTATTTATGAAAATTACCCAAACATCACCCTTGTCTTATTTTGATATGAAATACAATAAATTACATCCATTTTGACAAAATATATCTTTAAATTATAATTTTATAGCATTTAAATTCTTATAAAAATTCAGTTATATTATAAATATTTTAAAAAAATAATTCTAAAACATTATTACCTATAATTATATAATGTTAAATTGACTAATTTTTTATTTTATTAATTTAGATTATTATATTTGTTTACTTTTCATGGTAAAAATTACTTATATGGCCACGTAATCAGTTTCTGTAATATTTTTAAATTTTTTTTCACAATCATGTTATTATTATATTATTTTGATAAATATTAAAAAATACATATTTTTAAAATTAAATTTACCAATTATAATTTTCCATGTATCCATTAAAATTTCTATATAGTCCAATTAAACCATTCAATAATCATTTAGATCGTTTCCCCTCAAATAAAACTATATTTAATTTTAAAATATTCTATGCTATTTTTTCTATATTTTTTATGTTTTGATTTAAATGTTCAATGTTTTTCCTATAAATTGTATTTCAAGGAGACCATAAGAAATCAAATCACCAATTATTAGTTTTATTTACTTGAAATTTTATATTAACTTTTTATTAAACGTAATGTATTTATTGATCCTTCATTTTCTGGTGTTATGTTATAAAATAAAATGATTTTTGTCTCACTATATTGTATATACTATTTTTTTATATTTTAAAAAATATCTTAGATTCCTCATAAATTTATTTATATATGAAATATTTTAGTTTATATAATGAATATTCAATTAAAAACATGTTATGCGACATACTACATTAAAATTTAGTTAATAACTAAATGTGGAAATTTTAATAGTATATCATAATGAATGACATCCTGTTAGAGAAAATTGTTAGAGTTAAAAAAATAATGTTTTTTGAGTTGTTTACTAAAAATATATATTTTAAATGAGTTTCAATGAAAATTATTTTTAGACAATCACTATTTATTTTTGAGAAATTCTTCTATTTCCTCATGGAGTAAATTTTTTATTTAATAAAAATACCATTGGTGGTGATGATGTTAACGATAAATAAATTATTTTTTATTATTTAGTTCATTGATTCGAATTAAAAGGTTTAGAAATTTTTTTGCACGAATGTTGGATATTTATAGTTTTTTAACAATTATTTTTAAAAAACCATGTGAATTTTAACTATTATCCTTAGGGGTCGATTTTATCAATATATTGTTTAAAAAAGGTGATATATTTAAAATAATAGGATATTTGTAAAAAAACCTGTTAAAAAATATAGTTTTATTAAAATTATTCTACATTACAAGAATAAAACTTTAAATTGGATGGTTTATATCGAAATACATAATAATGTTAGGGAAGAAAATTTACATATTTAATTGTATAATCAAAATTATGTTTGTGTGGATGTTGAATATTTTATTGAGTTTATTTTCTAAAATATAACTTCCAAGGGGAAAAACATTTGGATAATGTTTATATTATAGAGAAAATTTAATTTATTTGTAGAGAATATTGAATAATTTCTAATAGAATCATCATTTTTGATATATATATTTTTATAATGATTGAGATGTTAAAGAAGATGATTTTGATTATTCTTTTATATCAATTAAAGAGATAAGTAGACATGAAACTGATGTGGCTAAGTCCATGAGAAAAAAAAATTATGCTCCGGATGCAAGTGATATTATTAGATCAACGATATGACCTAGAATTGGTGAAAAAATATTTCTATATAATAAAAAGGAAATGTTACAGAAAATTTTCTTATTGTAATACTTTTAATCTGATAGAACAGTTGGAATGGTTTGGTCTATTGAATATTTATAGATGATGAAAAAACAATATTATTCAAAATAGAGAAGCGAATTAATTTTTTTTTCTACTTAGAAATATAGATAAGAAATTATTTTGATAGTTAAAACTAATATTTATGTTTCTTCATAGGATAACCTTAGTTTTTTTATGTTTTTGAAAATTGTGATGAAATTTCTTTAGGGGTAGAGTCATATAGATATATATAGATCATGGAGTTGTATGTTATGATATTACTCATTTTAGTAAAGAGATTCAAATATTGACTATAAGAAGACAGTTAAAGAATATAAATATATATTTTATAAAAATATTTTCAATAAAAAAAACATTAGATAATATGTTAAAAATATCAATATTAGATTAATTTCTTAGTAGTTTAAATTGTTTCAAATTCAATATTTGTTTATCAAAAATATGATATTATTTATAGAATAGAATTTAATGAGATGAAGATTCCAATAAAAGGGATATAATAAATTTATAATTTTTATGTTTTTGAATGATGGTAATGATAATTTACTTAATGATTTTTGTTTTAAGAAATAAGATATAAATATGATGTTTTATATTATTAAACTACATTATAGAATGTATAAAAACATTTGAATAATTTTGTATAAGATAATATTTTTTTCCTATGTGGGTTTCAAATGATGAATCTTGGATATTAAATTATGATATTTTATTCCATATGAATGATATGATTACGAAAAATGAGTTCGAAGGATTTTAAATAAGTTTAAAGAACAGAGATGAATGATATATGTTTGTAACATATTTTATTTGTGACATATCATTTAAAAGGAAACCACTTCCTATGGAATTTATGATACCATATTTACTTAATGATAAAATTAATCCATTTCAAGAATATAACAAATATTATTTTATATAGATGGTGAGGAATCAGAATGTTATTCTTAATAAAATTAAGAAAAATTATTTTAATGGAAATTTAATAATTTATTTTTGACTATATACTATTATTAAATGTTAATAATGTAAATAAATTCAATGATATTTAATTGTATGGGATAATTATCACCTTGAATTTATTCTAATTTTGATATATTCTATAAAGATTGAAAAATATATAAATAGTGTTTATATTTTTATATATACATTTGTGGTGGGAGAATAATTTTTTTAAACCATGTTATAAAAGATTAATGATTAATGTGAAAGTATTTTTTTATTCAGTTATTTTATTATAATTATGATGTGATCGAGATAAAAGAGGATTTCTATTTTTTTCAGAGATATGTACAAATATTATCTAGATTTCTGTGAAAATGATATTGTAAGGTGATTGGATCATTGTACTCAAATTATTTATGATATAAGAGACATGAAAATATATATATATAAATGATATAAAATCAATATTTTAATTATTTTGAAATATTTAGGACTTTGATTTTTCAATCCAATAGAACCCTTATTATAGAAAATGTTTTGGACACTCGATATCATAAAATTAGCTTCCTATGAGATCATCATATCATATTACATGGTGACCATCTATAAGTTTATTGTCGAGGAAATATTTTCAAATTTTAGAACCAATTATGATATAGGTATGTGAAGAATAAATCTAAAAAGGGTGAGAAAAAGGGGAACTGAAAAGTCAAAAAATCCAAACATTTATGATCTTTATCTCAATAAAAAAGATTACTTATTTCATTATAATAATGTTTGGTTTATAATTTATTCATGTTGTATTTATATTTTTATTTTATATAATTTAATGAAAAAATATAAACTCTTTATGTCCTTTTAATCTATCAATTTAGATCATTGAGATATATTTATTTTAAAATAATAATTATTTATAAGCTCTATGATGTCAAAAATCGGTTAGAATCACTAACCTTATAATATTTTAAACTAATAATTGTTATGTTTTTAAAAACTATGGAAATTTGTATTATTTTATGTGTTTTCATATCATTAAATAGTGTATATAGTTGTAGGAATTTATTATACTCAATTTTAAACCAAATATATCTTGCTATCGATGCTAATACAAACCAAAATTATTACTCACTAATTTGTTTCTAGATGTATGAAATGATAAATTAATTTTTTATTTCTAATAGTTATCTGGTCATAATATTAGGTTAATAATTCTATTTATATAAAACATTGACCATCAATTTTTTTTGATAAGTAAAATGTATTATTATGTATACATTACATTTTATAATTCATAATTCGGAATATCTTTTGATCTTTTTAATTAATTAAAATCATTCAGTTGTTATTGTATAATATCATGATTGTTATGCTCTCTATAATCTAAAAAATATATTAAATTAATATTACACTGATTATTGATGTTTTTGTACAATTAAATATTTTACTAATTTAAAAAACAATTCTATTAAACAATGTAAACAAATATATAGTCACACATATATAATAATATTTTTTAATTTCATAGTTACAAAACTTAATGTAACATAAGTTAACAGTTATATATTGGTACAATTTCTTGTAAAACATAAATAACTGAATTTTATTATATTTAATAATTACATATTATTTTTACTATAATAAATAGATGTCTTTCACTTCAACAAAATATCCATTTTAAGTGTATTATTTTTTTAAATATAATATTTGAATTATTTCCATAAAAAAGTTGGGAATTTTAGTAAAATATGTTATATATATTCATTGTGAAAAATGGAATTATATTCTATTTTTTGAATGTTAAATCAAGGGTTTATTTTTTTAATTATCGAATTTTGTGATTTTTATTTAATGAAAAAAAATAATATTATTATTGATCCTTTGAATATATTCATAAGTAAAAAAAACTATAGGATATGAAACCACTATATTATAGAAACTAATTTGGATATATCTATATTGATGTAGATTAAGTAATAAAATATTGGTTATATATGTGGATGAAGGACTCATATAATATTTAGTTACCAACTCATTGTCCTATTATTATTTTATTATTTATTTCACATATGAAATTTTGAATTGTATTATGAAAATAAAAAAGCCTGATATTGACATTTTAGGAAAACTACACACTACTTATACATAGTGTGGGGTATAAAACCTAGGTAAAGTCATATTGTATACTGAAAATGCTAAATGTATTTTTATTTAGGAATATTATGTTTCAAATACTACTGTAACTCCCTTTCTTATGCCACTGAAATGGTGCCCATGCTAAAATAGTACAATACCCTAGGAATGCCTACCTATATGTTATTATAACATCACGATATTTAATGAAATACATTTTTTCAAATTAATTTATTTAATTGATATCATCAGTTACCAAAAATTAATTATTTTCATTGAGCTATTTCTAATATGAATTTTATATTTCATTACATGTAACATCTAGTTTTTGTGATATCTTATGTTACATACAATATTTAGTCTTTCCAAACAATAATATTTTTTTGATATTATTATTTAATGTAGATGTTATCCCCAAGATGTTATATTGGAGGTGTGAGTATGAATAAATATATTATTTTGACACAAGTTTATAATTTTTTTTTACATTTATACAATATATTTTATTTTAATAAGATAATAATAAATTCAGTTCTATGTTTAAAACATTATTTTTCATAAAAGTTGTTATACCGCCTTTTAATAGTGACCCAATTTTAAAAAATTGTTTTCTAATATATAGAAGATTAAATGGACATAACTTTTAAATTATTATATTAAAATTATATTTGGAATACTTTTTGATATTTTATGAAAACTTATATGTTTTGATGATAGTTAAAAATAGTGAATTTAAATAGAAACATATTTTCTTCAAATTTATTCAAAAAGATAAATTATGTTTTTAATTGGATGAAAATTATATATACCTAAATTTTAAATAAATAATTTTAATTATGGTCGTTTGAATAAATATCACTACTAAGATTGATAATAAACATGTCAAAATTTTGAAATTTCCTCTTTAAAAATCTAATGAATAATTCATACTACCAAATTAATTTTAAATTAATATATTCCATGTATGTTAATATAAATTGGAAAAATAGATTCATTATCTAGAATAAGAATAATTTCTAATTTCTAATACAATAATATTTTTTAATAAAAATAATATTCAATGTAATTAAAATTGATTACAGTGGTTATGGTATGAAAAAGATTACCTAACGGTTAAACATAAAATATAAGGTGTGTAAATGACCCAACCCTTGTCCAACCCAAATTTGATGGACATATTATGACACTAAACACCATATGATCTATTTTTTAGATTTATTGGGATACAATTCCCTAAAATTTACCTATATAATAAGTAAATTAAGGAATACAATAATTAAGTACGGTTCCACATCTTCAATAATTATAAGGGATTAAAGTATCAAAATAAGATATATAAGTTTATTTATAAATATTATTATTTAACATATTTGATATATAATCATCATAATTAAATTCATTTAATTTTTAGAGATCATATATGTACATTAAAGTCTTAATAATTTCAAATGCATGGATTATTTAGTTAATAATTAAATAAAATAATTGATATTTTATTGAATATTTCAAAATTACTAAAAGTCAAATATTTTACCATGTGATTTTTAAGATTTAAAAAATATAAAAGAAATCACATTCAACGGTCACTTGATATATTATAAGTAACATGTTGACCAATAAATGGTGCAATTTTTTTTAGTGTAGTTACTATCAAATCAGTTGTTTTAGGTGTTACATGTGTTTCTATTAAAATTATCATCCAAAAAATATAGTATTTTAATATTTTAAATTAGATGTAATATTTTATAATAATTTATTTTAAATTTTCAATTATGTATCACTATAATTTATTATTAATGGTTGTATTAAATATGATAGAAAATAACTACCATAATGAAAAAATAAAATTTAAAAAAGGGAAATGTAATGACTAAGGAAAAATGATAAAAATTATTTTATTTTTTGTTTGGTTAGAGTGTTACTTCAAATAAATTACCATTTACTCTGTTAGTTTCAATTTTTGAATCATATGAGATAAGGGAGACCTCACAATAGTGTTTACCTTTTTATATTTACAAGAATGTCTATCCTTATCCACTATAAAAAGGAAATCATCCTGCTCCATTTCATCAGACCTATCAAGTCCTATGGCTCTGTCACAACCCATCATTTTCAAGATGCAAGAAAGGATGGAAAGATCCATGACATTCTTTCTTCAAGATGAAAAAGAGATAATGACCCCCGAGTCTCACCTTCAATAGGATTGGGGGTGGTGATCAACCCCAAGGTTAAAAAATCTCAAAAAAATGGGAGACAATACCCTTTTTATAGAAACCATGATCGAGAGATAAGATGTATCAACCTCAAAAAACTCTAATGAATTTATATATAAAAAATAATCCAAACCAAAAACTAGCCCAGATGTATGTTTAAGGTGTAACTAGTACAGAATAAAGAGCCTCCAAATTAAATACTAAAAGGGCCAAGCTATGTAGCAACACGATAACCATCCCAAAGTCCAAGGTAGTAAGGTACAAAAAGGTCCACATAATCTCTTAGGAAAAATGAATACAATTTTATAAATGTAGGGTGAGTTTATAATTATACATCATAATATAATCCAAAGGCATCTGTGCACAAATGGTGGAAGAATAATAATTCCCCAGTGAGAGAACATCATGAACTCAAAAGAACCTAAAAATTTATACAGTCCCCCCCCCAACCACACAAAGTCACACATAGAAAGTAATGAAATTAATGTAAAGTAAAACAATATGTACATATATATTTCCATACCATGTACCACATATTACTGGTTAACTGCTTATCCCAAATGGTGAATGTTCGGATGCTAGAACACTTTTCCACGAACCCCACAGTCACAACCTACCGAAAAACACCTAGTTCACATGCCATATTCCACCCACAAACACATGGTCCACATATCACATCCTTCAAAAATACACCTTGTCCACAACACATCACAACCTCATCCTAAAAACACATGGTAATGTAAAACATATCTCATCTCAAAGAATCCTAGGAATCAAACCTCGCCTATAGTCTCCTAGGACTCACAACTGCATCATAATTTTTTGAAGGACTCTGGGTCTACCGATTCATAGAAGAGAGAGTAGAGAAGATCCCATAACCATTCATCCATCCTCCCAATAGTTTTTTAGGAAAGGAAACCCTCTCCCATGACAATGGGATGTTCTACACGTAGTTCTCAACACTGGTGGGGTGTTTATAGTAAAAATAAACTACATGTATATATTTTTATAAAGGTTCCAACAGTCAACCCAACCTAAAGGATTTCCAAAAAAACCATGAACTGATTGAACTACCATTCCTTATATCCTTAAATACTCATTTCACAACAAAAAATGGTCAAATGTATTTTTCAATAAAATAATGTGGCTACACTAAAAGACACATATCAAAACAGACCCCCAACCAATTCATTTAACCAGTTTTCATCCTACATTATCAATTAAGTTATTTATTTATTCCATCCCAATTCGGAAACTGCCAAACACAGCACATGAAAAGAATATCATAACCCACACATAATTTACAAAGTCCTTAAAAACTCTTTGAAAAAGGCCAATTCAAGGAAAAAACTCATATTCTAAATCATCCATCCAAAACCATCCTCGGTAGACATGTTGCATGAAGGTCACCACATCCAGAAAAACAAGACTCACCCAGATTGGAGTCCCACTACACCCATCCTGAATGATGTACAAAATAAAAAGAGATGAATGAATCACTACCTAGAACAATATTCGATCAGAAAATCTTCCTTGTGCCTAAACTAGTTGTTGTGTTAGTAGTAGGAAAGAATCTACAGGAAAAATAAATATACTTTTACAACACAATAGTGCATGAATCCCTGCGGGAGAAAAGTTCTCAGGTGCACTAAGATATAATGGAATGGTCCAACAGAAGAAAGGATCTCAGCTTTTGATAAGAAAGATCATATATAAATGGGAGGTAAAGAGATTCAAGGTCCATTAATGTTATACTTTGTTCAAGACCATGTGGTTTGACTATTTCAATGTCCCCAGACCATTAGGATATTATGGTTATAATTAAAGTCCTTTTAAAAACCTTTATAATTGCTCAAACATAGCTTTAATCATTATTTACATTAAATAAAACTTATGAGGGAAAAACTAGAAAAACTATGAAAAGTGTAAATGAGTCACTGATGGGAAAGTCGCCGACTTATGTTAAGGACACCTGACTCATCGGCATGACTCGCCAACAATATTCAGTGAAATAACTCACCAATGAAACTCACATATCCACCTCACCGATTCCACTCATTGACACCACTCACCAACGACACTCACATATACAACTCACTAACACCCCCACCAACACCACTCACAGATTCCACTCATAGATGACCATCCTACCAATGCCTTGATGTACCAATGCCACGAGCTACCAATACCCCGATTCATCGATGATGTTATACCAATGAGAGCTACCAATGAAAATATACCATCACTGAGCTGCCGACACAACTCACTGACACATGACTCAACGTTAGAAATACTAGAAATTTAAAAAACCCAAAAAATGAGCTATTATTGCCTCCTAGAACACCCACACAATGGATTTTGAGAAAGTAATGAACCAGGGAGGTCTGGTATATTATATTACATACATTTCAAACTATTTTTTCCCTCGTGATTTCAAAACCAACCCTACAAGAAAGATGGGTTCAAAAAACCACCACGTAAAATACCTCTGAAGGATAAACCACCGTATATTGCTCAAAAGCTATAGTGAATCCTCAAAACACAAGACCACATCCCCCCAAAAAATGATAATCCTATCATCCACAAGATATTTTACACATGAACCTTCTATCCATACATACAAATTAGGTAATTCCTTCAACCATGTCATGATATTATCTTCCCAAGGTGTCACTGACTCACCCACACTGGTCTAATCATATCTCAAATAATCCATCCTGATAAATAATCTGGTCCTCCCCTTTCTACATCATAGGATCTCATCACATGATAAAAAAACATATATAATTCTCATATTATTGAAAATAAGGTTTGTGAACTACATCACAAAGAAAGACAGACAATAAAAACTCGAAACCACTTCATTTATTGTTCTCACATCTGCGCTTCTTGCTCACAAGTACTCTTCACCAAGACACCATGCCTCTACAACATGCGAACTGAAGGAATGGTCCATCCATAGTGATCCTTCTCATGAAGCTATTGAATCTTTATTAGCCACTCCATGAATGTTTCATCAACTATGATATCCAACCCTCCCTAGTCAATGACATGGGAGTCATCCTGAAGATACCAATGAATCTAAGAGACATGAAAGATGCCATGGATCCTCCTCAACTATGGGGGAATTCCATCTAGTATTCCACCTTTCTAACTCACTCTAAAACCTTGAAGGGTCTAATTAACCTGGGGGAATTCATTATTATTCTACCAAACATCTTCTTCCCACGTCGAGGGGAAAACATTAGTAAAATGTGGTCCCCAACCCCAAATTCCAATGACCTTCTCCAGTGATTTTAATACGAATTCAAGTGGTCATATGTACCTTCATCCTCTCATAGACATGTTGAACCTTAACTATAGTACTATTCACAATGTTCGGAACAAGAATAGTTTCATCCCCATCTTTTTTCCAACACAAAGGTGAATACAATGGCCTTCCGTACTAATTATAGAATGGATCCATTCTAATGGAAGTGTGATAGATTTTATTGAAAGATATATAACCAAGGGAATGTTTCATACCCACAATCTACTGAAGTATATAACACAATCTTGAAAATTTTTCTCCAACATCTGGATGGTCCTCTCTGTATTCCCATCTATTTGAGGGTGGAGAGAAGTGATGAGGCATAACTGAGTGCTAGTGACATTCTAAAATAACCTTCATACTAATGAGGTAAAATCCATATCATGATATGAGATTATGGATCTCTGAACCACATGTATCCTCACCACCTTGTTCACATGCCTCTGCACTATGGAAATCACTACACTCGACTCCTCGATCACTAAGATGTGATCTGACATCATTAGTTGGTCTACTACTACCTAGATTGCATCACATCCTATGTGAGTCATGGGTCATCGTATGATGAAATCCCTTGATATTTCATCCCATTTACACTTGAAGACATCATGGTACTGAAACAAACCACCAAGAACATGGTTCTTATCCTTCACCTTTTGGCACCCTCGGCACTTAGACACAAACATTTCCAGTTCCCGCTTCATCCTGGGCCAGAATAACTATTCCCTCAAGAAATGGTACATCGTGGAAACTTCTGGGAGTATCTCTAGGGGTGATCTATGAAACTCACATAAAACTCCTTCACACATTTCCATTGAAACAAAAAACATCTCATGGAAAAATATTTTATTATGAAAATACTCTGACCAACCCTCCATATCATCACAATTGTCAATGCGACCACGCCTTTCCTTCGCCTATGAGTCTCCCCACTGAGACTCCTCCACTTTCTACTTCAGAGATGAAAACACCATAATCTGAAATAGATATCCTCTTATGTCATCCGTTCTTGTGCTTATTTGCATAGAATCCAACTCTAACAACGCATGTCAAGCATCCATAGATTCCTAAACTACCTCATCATGTAACATCGTACTCAAATAAATGGCCAAAACCTTCCCAATTCATGAGGGTTAAGAGATATCCAAATCATAGTCATAATGAAACTCCATCTAAATTATATTTTTCTAGTTCAGATCTCACTGGGAATAGATATACATCAACTATTGTGATCTGCAAAGACCACAAAGCACTCCCCAATGAGGTAATGTCACCAAAAAATTAGCACAAACACAACAACTACTAGCTCTAGATCAAGCATGTAATAGTTACGTTTATGAGGTCGGAACATCCTAGACCCATATGAGATCACTCCCCACTACTACATCAGCACAAATTAAATTACTAGACTATAAACATCACAAAACACCTCATGCCTCAGCCCTTCCTCTGGAACCATGAGCACTGGGGTACTGACCAAATTCTTCTTTAAATAAGGGAATTATGAGTGACACTACTCACTCAAAATAATGTCCAGGTATTTTCTTTTTAGATCCCTTAATGGAGTTTCTACTCGAGATAAATAACATAAAAATACTATATAATAGCCTTCTAGACTGAGAATGCTACAAACCTCTTCTACATTATTGTGTGATTCCCCTGAAACAATTACCCCGACCTTCAAATGTTTAACTTCTATACCCTATTGAGACATCAAATTTCCATGTAATGGGACCTCCCAAGTCTAAAATATTAGAATTTATAACATTCCATAGAGTTGGTGGCATGAGGTAACTTCCAAGACAGTCCTCAGATGCTTGATATGCTCCTCCTATGTATTCATGTAGATCCAAATATCATCAATTAATTCAAAGAAAAATATATTTAGAAACTCATGAAAGATAGAGTTAATAATTCCCCATGAATGTGGCTAGTGTGTTCATTACACTGAACTTCATAACCACATACTCGAAGTGACCATTCCTGCACCTAAAAGCAGTCATTGAAATGTCATCCTCCTTTACCTTGAACTGGTGATACCTAGACCATAGATCAATCTTATAAAAAAAATTTCTCCACATTGTTGTTTTAAAAGATCGTCTATCCTCATGAGAATGTAATAGTACTTCACCATTACCTAATTTAGTGTCTGGTAGTCTATGAACAACCATAGAACACCATCTACATTTTTTTCAAATAAGACCAGAGCACCACAAGATGAAACACTATGTTAGATAAATCCCGTATTCATCAGATTATAAATCTCAATCTAAAACACCCACTGCTCAGAAGGAACCATCCGATAAGGATCTATCAAAATAAGACTACACTAGGATTTATGTCTATCCTGAACTCAATGTCAAGTTTAGGTGGTAGAGTCATAACCACCACAATAAAAACATCCTAGAACACCCCCAAAAACTCTTGGAACCTCTTCCATCCCAGAATCCACTGATTATAAATAATTCTCAGCCAATAAGTAAATAAAATTCTCCACACACCAAGTTCCCATTAGAAAACTCTACTGCCCATAGAAATCCACATGTTGTCCATCCTTTTATAAAAACATGACTCTTCTCTAGAAGATGTTGATAGAAGCATGCATATAGTATAACAAGTTTATGTCATGGATTACACTGTATGGATTCATTTGTAGAAGAAAGAGATCCCCACTGGATTGATGTGACCCCAATGTCAATCTAATTCCCCTAAAAACATAAAGCATTCTAGACTGGCCTCCGACTAGTATAATTAACACCAGGGGTATGGAATGTCTCTTAACTTCTATTCCCAAAGCAGGGGATATACTAGGTTCTATAATGGAGTGTGAAGATCCTGAATCAAACACAGCACAAATAAGAGTAATGAATAAACTGATCATACCTCAAATTATATATGTATAACTTTGACTATGGCCTTTTAATCATTTCAATAACCAATTCCATCTCCTCAACCCCTCTAACATCGACTACCTCCCCAACCACACCCGAATGGAGGTCCATAATAAACCCCATGAGGTATCCATCTGCCAACTCTATCCCCCCATGGTGGAGAAGGTGCTTCCTGTACCATCTATTGGAAGGGCCTCACCGGAAACTACTATTGAGTTGGGCGCTAAACATACCCTCCTCTACTATATTGTGCTAAAACTAGGCACTAACTCTAAAGGTTCCTATGTACTCCACAAGGGAAAACCATAATCCCATAACCTAAGGGAAAAGTATGAGGACTATAAATTCATAACTAAAACTATTAAGGTCATCTCCATGATATTCAAAACATGGAAGGTCCTGTTGCTGGAGACCTATTATTGAAAACAGTCCCCATTTTATATCTCTTTTTCCTCCCCACACATGGTAAACCTCCTCGTGATTTCATCCTTTCCACTACCTCATCATTATTTTAATCCTCTAAATATATAAGTTAGGTGAAGGGGGTAAATGGGTATTGGAGGGAGGGATGAAGTGCTTCCCCTAACCATCATTCCCGAGACTCCTCATCTAGAAAGTGCTCCGGTGAAAAGTGAGAGAGATCCTTAGACATGATCCCTATCTCCCTAACTAACATAATCCCTTTCTGGAGGGAGAGTACATCATGCCTCTTCTCATCATTCATCATCGAAGAAAAGAATTATCCTAGAACTCCTTAAAATATATCCATAGAATATCACCCTCCTTTATCTTCCTCAATTACATCATCCATGATTGAAGTACATCTCCCTTTATTTTACAATCTTCTAATAGAACCAATTACTCCATCAGTGCCTAAAGCAAGATGAAAGTGATCACCATCTCCTCAAGAAAACTCTACATCTCTATATCTAAAACTATTCATTTGTACTTTATCAGAGTTTCATGATGGAATGAAAAATGTGTCTTCTGCAACTGATCGTCCTCCCCCACTGAGTCAACCCTCCATTAGTTGAATATGTCATCCTGCTAAGCCTCTACTGCTTGATCCACTCATGGATTATGACCAGCTTCCATAACTGAAGGGAAAATAAAGAAATTATTTATCCAGAGTATTATTGAATTTATTTAGTATTCATTTTAACTCATGGTTTTTTTAATCCCTTCATAATTTATGAAAACGAATAAGAAAATAAGTCATTATTAGGCATGTACCTTTCCTTGGGTATCTACCCTTCAATCGGTGCTTCCCCACATGGTCATTTAGTAAGTTTATACTCCTTACATCAGATCATAGGGGCCCCAAAATCCCATTTCCATGCCATTCATTCCTGGCCTATGTCATGCCCCAAAATTCCCTAACACTCCTACCCAAAAAACTCATTCAATCCTCACTAGGCCTAACTCCAAACTCCATTCTATATCTCAACCATCACCTTTGATAACATTCTATCATGAACATCTTTCTTCATGATGATGGTAGGGATGGAAAAGTTTCATGACCTTCCATCTTCAAATGAAAAAGAGATAATAACCCCTGAGTCCCACCTCTAGTAGGTCTTGCGGCAGTGACCACCAAAAAGGGTATAAAAATATCACAAAAATGGGAGGAATTACCCTTTTTATAGTATCCATGATCGGGATATAAGAGGTATCAACCTCCAAAAACTCCATGGAATATATATATTCAAAAAAATCAAAACCAATACCCAGCCCACATGCATGTTTAATGAGAAAATGGTACCAATTTAAGAGTCTCTGAAATAAATATCGAAAGGAAATAAAGCTAATCAGCAACATGAAAACATTCCCCGTGTCTGAGCATGTAACGTCTATCACAGTCTACATAATCTATTTGGAAACCTGAAAATAGTTTTATATAAATACGGTGAATATACAAGTATACATAGTAAGAAATTCCAAATCCACATGTGCCCAAGTGGGAGAAGCATACTAATTCTCCTGCGAGAAAACAATGGAAACTCTAAATCACCTAAAAAGGTATACAATCCACCCCAACCACACCAAGGCACACACACAAAATAAAAAAACTCATGTAAAGTTAAAAATAAATCACAATTATATTTGGGTCCCACGCTCTACATCCCAGTGGTAAACTGCCCATCCCTAATGGTGATTGTCCTGACGCTACCAGTCTCTTTCACAAGCCCCACTGTCATAACATATCTTCATACACATTGGACACATGACACATTGCACCCAGAAACACCTATGAAACAAGCCACAAAATACCTGCAAAAATCGGGGCCCCAAAACATCATAACCACATCCCAAAAACACCTATTAAATTACAATTTATCTCATCCCAGAGACACCTGTGGAGCGCACCACACTAGTAGACACACGGGCCTCACAACCACACCACAAGCTTCCCAAAGAGTCTATGAGTACCAATTACTATAAGAGGGAGATATGAAGATCCAATAACCATCCATTCATCCCACCATTGAGATGTTGGGAAAGGATACCCTCCCCCTATAATAATGGGGTTCTGACACATTTCTCTACGTACTAGTGAGGTGCATATTGAAAACCTAACAAACTACATGTATATATATTGTTACCAAACACTCATCCCGGCCTACGAGATTTCAAAAGAAACACACAAACAACAAAACGTACTTTGTTTCTACCTCTAAATGAATGTGTCACCAAAAACAACAGTCACTCTTATTAGTCGATAAATGAATGTCACTTCAATGTAAACCACATCTCGAAACAAACCATCTTCAAAATCATTTACCCAGTTTTCATTGTGCATTTTCAACTAATTTATTTATTTATTCCATCCCAACTTGGGAAACTACCAGACATAGCACACCACAAGAATATCATATCCCACACAAACTTCAAAAATTCCTTGACATCCCTGTGTGACTAGCCCATTTTAGGTAACAACATCCTTATTCAATATTGTCCCTCTTAAACCATCCTCGGTAGCCCTACTGTATGAAAAGCACCACATCTAGTGAAAAAAACTCACCCATCTTTTATTCCATCTGCACATTTCCCTCTCTTGGACACCCGTTCAACCACCACCACCACCATTCATCAATTTAATGTAACCCTATTATTCCTCTCATAATTAAGTTGCCCAACATAAATAATTACAACCACACTTGGCAGCCCCAATGCATGACAACACCAAACCCAACACACCTAGTAATATAAAAATAACAGAACCCGATCCTATAGCCATACTGCCCAACCACATCCCATATGCAGTTCCACTATATAACAACTTCATTCATTCTACAATCATCCATTATCTCCCACACACAACCACACTCCCGTCCAAAAAACCACATGACCCACACAAAACACGTGGTCGAACATATCAATACACATCACTCAAAAAAAAATCTTATTTAGATTTAGCCACCCTCATTCTTTAATTCCACTTTAATTATTTAGGGTCACCATGGAATGTGTTTTAACTTATAGAAACCATTTAGTTAACCATATATATGTTATTAATGTTTTTCAGGTTCATAGTCATTCAATATAATATTATCCAAATATATTCATGAGTATGATATGCAAAAATAGATCACAAAAGGCTATGGTTTTCCAGTTAGTACAACCTATTGAAGACAAAACAAGGTTCAAGGATAACATATAAAATAAAGTCATCATTACCACATCTTCATATCACCTAATTTATTATTTCATATTATATTTTTTATGATTGGTTCTGACTATGTTAACATGGTTATAAGAGTACACTTACCCTACATGATGCACAAAATAAGGAGAGACAAAAGAGTCTCTAACTAGAACAAAAAACTTTCAAAAATTCATTATTCGAAAAATTTGGGGGTCAGGAGAGTTTTAGAAAAAACATTAATTGAAAAAATAACAGATAGGTACAATAGAAGTGCATGCCTCCTCGATGAATTAGAGTTTTGGATGCACCAATAGAAAAAGGAAGGGTTGAAAACAAGTGAAGATCTCAGCTTTAGAAATTTCCTTTTCTATATCAATCTAATGGAAATGGTTTCAAGGTCAATTAATGTCATATTTTGTTCAAAACTGCATTGTTTAAATTTAAAAAATTTCTTATAGCATTAGGATATTAAGGATATAATTTATATCCAAGAATACTCATTTAGAAATTATCAAAGATGGATTTTACCTCAATTTAATTCAGACAAAATGTATGAGAATTGAAATTGTAAAATTTTGGAGAATTATGAAATGACTCACTAATGGGAGAGTCGCTGACATGAGTCGCCAATAGTGAGCCATCGATGTGTGACTCACCAATGGGAGTCACTAACGCGATACACCGACAGTGAGTCGCTGATTCCAGACTCACTAATGAGATTCACTAGTGTGACTCACTGACATGAGTCACTGATGACACTCACTTATGATACTCACTGATTCCACTCACTGATGCCACCCAATGACAAAACTCTCTAATGCCACTTACGAACCCCACTCACTGAAGAAACTCATTGATTCCACTCACCGATTCTGATCCAACTAAATCCTTGACCTACCTACTCCCTGGGTCACCAATGTTGATCTACCGATGAGAGCTATTAATTATAACATACATCCACTAACATGCCGACGCGACTAACCAATTCATATCATAATCATGAAAAACATTAAAATTGGAAAATTGTTAAAATAAGCTATCATTGCCTGCCAAAACACCCCAAACACATTATTTTGACAATGTAATGGATTGGGGAGGTCTGGGCCATTAGAGTATCATCAAAACCCTAAATAAATAATATTAAAACATGCCTCCCTTAAACCATGATGCCTCACTTTGGGATGAAAGCAATCTAAGGGAGTCCATTGGTGAAACCCAAAAGGTATTTCCCAAAAAAAAAGATGTACCATTCATCAAAGATCATCATTTTTATATTTCATTCTAAAACCGTGTAATTATTCTTATTACATGAGTATAGTGTAACATCCTTGTCCTCAACATAATAATATTTTATAATGTTAATGGATATACTTACACTTACACACACTTCAACCAAATGGGTGATGAAATTAACATTCTTGTATATGGAGAATGATCGCCTTGAGAAATAATGTAATTAATTTATAATTTACCACCTCTTGTGATTGGGGATTATGACGAAAATATTTTATATATGATATATATGATATTCATAACATATTCATACTTCTATGGTTGTTATCGTTGGTGGAAGTCAGTTCTACAGCCTCCTCAAATTGATATAAATCATTAATGCATTACAAGGAATGTATTAAGGATTGGATTAATAAAAATATGTGATATACATTACATGTGTACCCTATTCATGACATAATGATATTTTGTAAAATTGAATATATCTGAAAACCCTTCTCTTCATTACATATTAATTAATTATTTATGAAATAGTATACCTAATACAACCCAACAAATCTATATTTCTAGTGCCTTTGAAAATTAGGTAAATTTCTTAAAAAACATAAAATATGGAATAAATTAAATTTATTGAAAAAATCTTTCACATGATCATATTATTCCATCATACATTACATTTATTTGTTTAACAAGGGAATATACATAACAAATGGGTGACCTATAAATCTAATTAAATTAATAAACATGGAATAACATGATGAAATTAATACATGATTGGAAATAGGAGTATCAATGGGACATAAAGGATATAAGAGTCAAGAAAATGAATATTCAGGCATTATATAAAATTATAAATTAAAGAAAGCATGTGAAATGTGGCAATTACATAAAACAGTACATCATAAACATAGGTAAAAGAAAACTACCATGTCATTGTGATAAAAAAATTATTATGGTGTAGTAGGTCAACACCCTATTCCCTTGCATGATGTATCATGAGACAAAAACATTTCAATATTAATTAGAGAACTATAAAATTTGCAGTGCATTTGTCACTTTCATTTAACTCTCTTACATAAGTATTCCACGTAGATCCTATAACATGTATTCATTCAAAATAATATGTTATTCTACAAAAGGAGGATAGAATTCATAAATATGTGCCCCAAATAAAAGAATTATAAGTTCATCAAGGTGTATCCCTTGGTATGAAATGGGTATGGGCATCCACGAAACAATTTATTGTCATGGAATGTTGAGGTAGAATTTCATTAGCATAACAACATTACTTAATGGTTTATAAAAACTCATTATTAGTGGGAAATGGGTCTCTGATAATTAGTAAATCATATAGATGATAATAAGAACATTGAAAACATATATTAACATTTGGAATTTGAAATATTATGTATAAGATAATGAATAAACTTGAATAAAGAGGAGAAGGAAAAGAACACTTACATTGAGAGTAGGACACAAAATTCTTGGGAGAAGCTTATTGAGTGAATAGGGGAACAATGGGAGGACTCTTGATAGGGTAGAATAGATTAATAAATTTTAACAATATTTTGAGTGAATATAAATTGGTTCACGTGTAGTTTTATATTGGAAATTAATGTGAAATTCTTTATCATTTCACAAACATATGTTTTGGACTCTAAATAATAAAATTACCACAATACACAAACCTTCCAATTGGTTTTCCTATGTTTTATACAAAAGGGAAGTGTTTTTAATTATTTGATATTAAAAATTATATAAAATAAATAAATTATATAGTTGATGTTTTGGATGTCAGTCATACTCCTAAAGAAATTATTTTAAAAAATTAAAATATATTATATGATTTCTTGGCTTCATAATGGCCTTTTAAAATAATTAAAATATCCAAAAAATTATATTATTTTTAAGGGAAAACGTATTTCTAGCCAATAATAGCATATTTATTATTTATTACAACATTTAGGTCATTATTATGTCATAATACACACTTTAAATTTAGACATTATAAAATTTTTAACAGAAAATTTGACTGTCATAGATAATTATGAGAAATTCACTAATGTATAGTTTCAATGTTCTTATTCCTAAAATAGTATTCATTATATAAAAATATTTTTTTAAAATATATATATTTTAAATATTAAAAAAATCTAGACTTTTATTGAGAAATAATTTATTTTTTCACAATAATAGTTTTCCAACTATTATAGAAATTACATATGCAATCATAAAATTTATATTCTCCATTAAATTTATCAAATGTAATTTAGTAATAGTATTTTATTAAAATATCATATATTTCAAAAATCTATTTATTCAAATGTAGGAATGTCTTAATTGAAATTTTATATTAAGAAAAATATAATTTTTGTTTTATCTTATCAAAATTGAATTTTTATTAATAAATAGATTACATTATCATTTATAAATTAAAAACAAAAAAGAATAAATATAATAATCATTTTACTAAAAATAAAATATAATTATTTGTTATATTATGGATAATTTTTTTGTATGTTAAATTAGTTCTACACTTAATTTCCATGTTTTAGTTTTTCTATTGTAATAAATATTTTCTACTTTTAAAAATCATATTGATCCAAAAATTCTGATGTGAATTTTACCTAATATTAATACTATGACTCAAAATAGGGAATCCTTTTTATTAAATTCAATTCATATAGGTGGAATAATTTCATATAAAAACCATAATCTTGATAGAATGTGCTTCTATAAAAAAATCATTTTTGAGGAAAAGATGACTTCAACCAATATGAACCACCACTCTTAAATCAGATTCCATAATTAACATGAACTACATTAAAATATATGATTCATGACTTCAAATAAGGTTATATATATAAATTAAAAATTTCATCCTTGTATAGTTAATATATTATCAAGGTCATTATGTTGGTTTTTGGTAGCTGTTTACATCCATAACTAGGATCCCATGTTTATTCATTATTTGGATTTTAGAGATACTACAACTACACAAATGTAATACAAAACTCACATGAACCTACTCAAAACTCTAATCTAGACCCTGGAAAAATCAAAAAATATCGTGTTTTTGAGGCCAATTCTCTCTAAAGTGTGACATCCTATGTTTTACCAAACCTATATTTTTCATTCTGATATACATGAGGATAGTGACTAGTAATGGGGGTTTATAGACAATCTGAGTAGATGATATTTAACAGATTATAAAACCATAATAATATTAAAAGAGATAATAATACACTATTATCATAATCAATGAAAAATGGTTTTTATAATTAAGATCCTTCGTTACATGAAAATATCACATGTTATTAGAAAATGGAATGTCAATATAAATCAACATAGTCATATATGAGAAATTAAGATGGACACATTGTCAATCATAACTAATAAATAATAAAAATAAAATTAGTGGATAAGTATTAAAAATAAATAAATTTGATTCTTCAAATGTTCCTATCATCAACATAATCAGTCATTCATGTCATCAAAAAACCATCTGGAACATTCCCTTAATATTGTTCTAGATTTTAATTTATTCACAGTCACCAATATTACATTGTTATGTGAGGTTAACTTAGTAGGTAACCAAAAACAATTTCTCTAATAAAATAAATAATATGTAAGATAATTAATAATCTTATTTTCTAATAATAATAAATAAATTATAATAAAAAATAGTTAACTCGCACTCTGGAGCTAGAGAATTTACCCGATCAATGAACAAACAATCCTTGAAAAGTTATCATATCAGTCTAAACATATTGTCAATAACATAAGGGATTGGATTGGATTATACACATAAAACCATAATCACGACTAATAAATATATCAATTTTCATGACCATTAGTCCCTCAAAACCATCAAAATCTATTTAACATTTCATAACATATTAATAAAGGAATAATTTTTTATTATATATCCAACTCATTAATGATTTAGTGTGTCACCCCCATCTATAAAAATCTTAATCAATGTATGGGCATGTAAACCTAATTTAATATTATTGATGGATTTGATGACATATAATTTATTTCAAGACTAGGTACAATAGTGAATGAATATATAATTTAATTCCATTAAAATTATAAGATTGAATACCCTGTTGTTTCATATAATTCGCAATGTCTATGATTAGTTGGAATACTATCCCATTCCTGACTCGTGATGAGTAATGGATGGACATGTATTTATATCTCACATACTATCCTATGGAGGATTAACATGATATTTCTATCATGTAACATAACAACTAGATCAGGGTTATAGAATTTGAATTAGAAATAACTGTCATAATATTAAATCACATCAAACTCATGGAATTATATATGAATCATAACTCATAAATATCTCAAATGTGTTGAAAAAGAAATTCCAATATAATTCCAAATCAATATAATTGGTTTTATCAACTAATCTCATTCCATAATTAATATAAATTGGGTTAGTAGACATCTGACCCATATACCATAATCCAATCCAAGGAACAACATTACCCGAAAGCATCATTGATAATAGAGCGACACTCACCCCCCCCCCCCCCACACACATATTGATAAAAATAAATGTTAAAAGATACATTAAAATCATATGGATAAGATAATAAATTATTGAATTCTTATATAAATATACATCCAATTATCAAATGATGAATAAAACCACTAATCTGGGACTATTACATAATAAAAAATCTAAGGGGTACCCCTATTTAGTTTAAAATATAATATCTCCAAAAAAATTATAAACCTCTAGGTCATGGGAGACCATTTAATCAAAATAAATATTTAGGAAGACATATCATGGACCTAACATCATCATTTTTTCCATTATATGGGAATAAATTAATTTGGATTCATATGAAGGAATTTTCACATTACTAATAAAACATTCATGTCATAATATACATGAAACTACTACAAATAAACATGAAACATAATATAATAAGTACATAACTTTATTAAATCCCCACTCATCATATATTTCAGTATAAAATGGACTAAGTCTGATTATGTACCATGTTTTGTCATGACCCATCCTCGGGGCCCATGTTGTGACTACCCTAGGCCCGCCTTCCATAGGCCAGGGGCTGTCAACAAGAACAAAAGGTGTATCTTGGATAAAAAGGGAAGGAATTACCTTTAAACCTGTAACACACAATGTTTGAACACAAGTAGTAGAGGTAACAAGTACTAAAATAGAAAAGTAAGGTGTGATGAAAGTAAGTGGGACAGTATACAAACCCAACTGAACAACAAATACATGTAAAATGGGAAAACAGCTCATGGATCATCCACCATAAAATCCTACCTGAAGGGTAGGTACATAAATTAAAAAACTCATCCATGTGGTACATCACATCTAGTCCAGATCTAAGCAGCCTCCTGTCTGTCACCCAAAGCCTTGATCACTGCTATCCGTCGTCTGCACAGAACACAACAATGTGCGGGCGAAGCCCATTCAAGGGTGAGTATAATAATACTCAATAGGGGACACCAAGACCCCTAATGTTATCCCAGAATCCACAAAGTATAAACCAAAGAATTAATATACAATGAAAAAGTGTCAACCAACCTTACTTATGTATATTCCCATACATATACCTAAGTTACCAGTCACAGTCTGGCTCCAACTCTCGAGCCCAATCACAGCCCAGTCCACACATAAAGTAATGTCAATCACCTCGATGATAAATGATTGAAAGTCAAGACTCATCTAACACAGGTATACTTCTTTCGTAGAGTGATGTAGATGATCAGATTTAGTCACTAATTCATCTAAGATGATGGACCCACACCGGATACAGAACCAGCTAATCTCTCGGACCCACACAGGATACAGGACCAGCTATTCTGTCAGACCCACACAGGATATAGGAACCGAAGTCAGAATTGTCAGACCCACGAAAGATCCCAGTAAATTAGTCATCGTGGTCGAACCCATGGAGGATTATTGTACAGTCGTCATCACTGTCGAACCCAGGAAGGATTCTGGTATAGTAGTCGTTGTAGTCTGCCCTAGGGTTCCCGCACAAAGCACGCTCCATTCGAGGAGGGTCTGCTCCTCGATCAAAATTTCAATACATTAACTATCACAAAGACTTGAGATGATGTATCTCGTAGTTATATTTAATCATAAGGAACCCAATGTGACAGACGGTGCATCAACACGATGCTCAGTCTGAGAGTTATTGGCATTTTCATGCCACGGTTCCGGTTGGATTCACGCTCGATCCAAACCTGGCCATTTTCCAAATTTGTCCAAAACTAAGAGTATTCCAAAATGAAAACCTCATCGCGAGGGTCCTAGTTCCATATACGGCATGTTATTCAGACGCGCGGTCTAAGAGATATTAGAATTTAAGAGAAGATGGTCCCAGCCCGTTAGGCCTAGTGGGCTTGTGGGTCGGCCCGACTCAGCTCAACGAGTCCAATGCGGCTGGGGGTTGACCCGGCCAGGGGGGGCGCAACCCACCTGCAGACCTGGACCGTGTTGCGGGTCGACTCAGTTCACCCAGCACCGCCAAGAGGCGCCGCCTCCTCCTCTGCCTGGGCGGCCGTAGCAGACCTACTCAGCCTGGCGCACGCGGCCCACGATGCGGGTCGTGGTTCTCTTCACGTAGCACCTGTAGGTGTCGCGGTTCTCCTACCCAGCCGGCACGCGGCCGGCCAGTTCGCTCAGTCAAGCAGCACACAGACGCAGGTCGCGTCCTCCTCCATGCAGCGCCTACGGGAGCTGCGGTTCTCCAGCAGGCTGGCCGGTCATCCTGCATTCCGGTTGCATGGAGACCGGCTTAACCGGCCGCCTTCGAACCTCCACCACGGAGAAATGGCGATGTGCCACCCCTACCATGTCTGGAACTATCCGCGGCCTTCGTCTCCACCCCGCGGCGCGATGGCACTGCACTTCTTCATCAGTCGCGGCCCTCCTGGCCATGGTTCCACTTTCGTCCACCGCAGTTTTTCTCCAGCATGGTGTGACGGCACAACTCCCTTTCTTCTCCACCTCCGACGTCAACCAAACAAGATTCAACGGAGGAATTTTAGTTTTTGTTTGTTTGGTTTGCGCCCTCTGTGTTAGGTGATAATAATTTGGCCACCTTCAATCCGAAAATAAACATCGTAGTATGTGGGTATAATTCATACGTAAAAATAATCCAAATTCTTCCTACCTCGTATTTGTCGTTGTATGTTGTAGAGTCGCAGAAGACAAACATTGCAGAAGTCGGACACCATTCCTTCAACGTCGGAGGAAGTAGATATCATTGAAGATGATTCGAGACAATGCCCTTGGGGTACTTCATGGCAGCGGTGCTTCCCTTCCTTGCTCTTTTTGAAGAAGGTTGAAGATGAAGCTTCACAATCTTTGGAGATGGGTAGCATTCTTCGTTGGAATAAGTCGTTCTTCCAAGTGTTCTCCCAAGATCAAAAGAATAATCACCAAGCCAAAAAAATAATAGCCTCCCTATTATTTTTAATATTGTCAAGCATTTCAAAATAATTCAAAAGAATTCATTTCACAACAAATTAATTAAGGCATTACTCAATCATTATGTTGGAACCATTAAGAGGGAAGATGTAAAGGCTCCACCATTAATTGGGAGTTCAAGAGTTAATGGGGGTTCAAGGGAAGTTTATGGGTTTGATGTTCATGTGGGCCCCACCTTATAACATCCTCTCGAGGGAGGTTATGTTCGGGTGGCCCCACAACAAACCTCCCTTTGGAGGTTTTAACTTTCATTCAAATAAAAAAGGCTTACACACATTTTTATTTAATTTAAATTAGAAACCCCGAGAAATTAACTCCCAATCACGATAAAATGCAATTGCAGTAAAGGGATCCTTAAGTGAATATCGGTGTTGCGAGTTCAACAGTGCCCCCAGATTTCAATTCCAAGCACCACTTCAAAAGAACTAAAATCCAACATGCACGCTTACCGAACATACCAAAACTAAACTTCGGAAATTGATTCCATGAACACCGGGCCTCAGAATCAGGTGTCGGCAGAAAACGCGGACTCGTAAAATTCTAATGTATTGAAGAAAAAAATGTTAACAAGAATTTTGGGTATTTACAAGTTTAAACATAAACTGATAAATTATAGTTTTTTAGTTATCAATGAATAAACAATTATAATATATCAAAGGGTATTTTTATAGTTACCCCCATAGAGCCTCTATGATAGTCATAAAAATAATCCAACACGTAAATATGGAGATACCTTGCATGGGAGAAGAGAGAAAAGTGAGAGAGTTGAACTAGGTTTTCATCTTGGAGAGGATGAATGGGGTGTTATATTTAATAAAAAATTAACCAATTTTTATAATAAAATAAAAATATTTAAAATCGGTATAAGGATATTGAGAAAATTACCCATACCACTGTGTAATTGATGCCCACTTCACACCCCCCTAGAGACATAGTAATGCACCTTTCTTCTTATATCCACTAGGTACATATTCCATTATACTAAATATTTGGTGATGTTTATACAGAAGTGGATAGACATCTCATTATCTCTATCTACTCAAAATATGACCCTTCATCTCCACTAACTCATCCAATAATCAATTCCCATTGAAATACATGTAATTTTATAGAAATTTCTCCAAGACCATACCTCATAAAATGTGATGCGTTACAACCACCCCATCATAAAATAGTTCATACCTATATTGTAATAGGGAGGATTTATGTTTAAAATAACTTCTCTTTTTACTCACATATCCACCTCTTTATCCCATTTCCCCTCATATATATTCTCATGCTTCGACAACATGCATACCAAAGCTACCTACATCCTATATATGATCTTATTTATTTGATTCACTATACATAAAATTCAATCCAAAAATGATGTATTATTATCCAACTCAAAAATAGTAAATCTAATTATAATATGATTTTCATGATAAAATATCTAAAAATGAGATATATGGAATACATCATTCATAACTTATAATCTTTATGGAAGCCTTAACCAGTGTTCCACAATAAAAAAATCCCTATAAACTAAAATTTCCTGGAAGAACTACGTACCAACTTACCCTCATATGAATCCTCTTATAAACAAACCACATTGTTGCTCTCAGGAACACTCATTCATCCACGTTAGACTCTAGAGGATTGAATCTTTAGTTTATATTTGATTGATGCCTAATATGACAAGTATATAATTTATTCTGAATCAATTGAACATGATTTGATGCATATTATTTTATAATTATCCCATTAATTTATTAATACCATACCACTATCTTGTAATTTATTGATTTTCATGGTCATCAGTAAAAACCAACAAAATGTTTCATCTAAATTGTTTCCAAATAACAATTAGTATAGTTGAACTATTCTAAAGAAAAATGACTCTTATATGAACCTCTAAAATAAATAGAATATGATTGAATGTTTATAAATATAATATTAATTGTTTAATCAGTCTTGATATTGATTTTAGGATTGTATAATTTAATTAAATACATATTTATATCCAAATACTTATGTAATCCCTAAGATAAACAAGATATAAATAAACAATCCCATTAAGATAAAATTCTATTAATCATGATATATTGATTTATTATATCTAGATTTTATTAGTATCCCATATCCCCTATATATTAGGTCTCCCTAGTTGGTATTAAGTGAGCCACTGTTGTAAATTGGTTGACTATAACACAAACAATATCACCTCTATGAGGTGACATCAGTAGTCTTGTCATGAAATTCATTATCACATCATAATAATTCAAATCATAAATGGTAAAAGGTTTAATAAATATATTTGGTATTTCGTACGATGATTCCACTTTTTAACAGTTGTGAAATATTGAAATTAACCATGTAATATAATATTTTTATCACATTTACCCAACATATCCCCAAACATTCATGATACATTTTGTTCAACCTCAGATGAGATGCATGTATCAGTGTGTGTTAATCTCATATTATCTTCTAATAAATTATTCTGGGGAACATAATGAAACATCATAAATTGAGATTCCAATCACAATTTTCTACAAAATTTCACCGTAGAAAATTTTTATTTATATTTCTCATCCAATCCCATTAATATGATCAATAGAAATTTCTCTCTTTCACTCTTTTGAAGAGTGAGAATGATATGATCGGACATTTTAGAGTTGGTTTTCCTAATACTCATGGACATCAAGATATATCTCATCCCCTAGACTGATCAACTTCCACATTCTAATCACCTTTTATATGAAATCAACGTGAGTATTAATACATAGTTCATCAAGAATAACATTATAATTACATGGAGTCTACAAAATCATTATGTAAAGGGAGTAGAGATACTCAATAAACCTTTTATTTTAATTATCAAGGTTATATTATGAAAATATATATATGAGGATCATGTAGTTTGTGTACATCACAATTATATTTCCCAGAAGGTACTGTTTGAAATTACTCAACACGTTCACCACCACATCCATCAATTATTCATGTGTTTGGTAATATTTCTCATCGAGACTCAACAGCCTAGACCAATAAAAAACAAGTCACCCATACATCATTAGAATCACTCTGGTAGTGTTGTCTAATATAATGAAATACAATATATACTCATAACTTCAGTTCGTATATGTCTATATTATTAGGGTATTAACCCTTACATTCATCACCTAAAGTGATCTCTCAAAATAATCAAACCACTCCCAAATTATAAGGGACTTCATCAGAGCCATCATTAGTGCTACCATCCAAAAGAAATCCTAAAAAAATATTATATAAAAACCAAACTATCCCATAAAGCTACAAATATTGAAAAATCTCCTTGATCACTACCAAGAATCCATCGGCTCGACCTTAATAGGGTCAATTAATATACCATACAAATATATAATATTCCTTAATAAAAGGAAATGTTCAATCCATAAATGACACTTCGATATCATGGTATATATCCACTAATATCTAAGAATCCAAAAAAAATAAAAATTTAAAAAAAAAAACCTCCATAAATTAATAGTACACCATAATATCATCTAGGAAGGGAACCATGAAAAAAATTACAATAATGTATAGAAGACAATATTAATTAGAAAAAAACAAACAACACATTCTATGAACTAAAAGACTATATAACAAACTAATATATGAAATACATACTCGTATAAGTGGTATGAGGATAAATAGTTCTCATAATATGTAATCATTAATATCTTGATTTCAATTCATTCTTAGAGAATCGATCGGCTCCCATCAAGAGATCAAACAAGTAATTTATGAAAATTAATGGATACTGGTTCTTTACAATCACATGGTTTTGATGGTTTTTTTCACCATATAAACATAGATACATAGTCAAATCTATATTTTTTATATCTTTCCTTGAAAGAATAAAAATTTATAATTTATATAATAATAAAATAGCACACATGAAATGGTGAATCCATATTTTATTACCTTATTATTGTATGATAAAGATAAAAAACTAGTAAAACAAAGAATCCAACCTCTAATGTAATAAACTGAAAAATAAATCCCTTAATGTTTTTTAATCATCCAAAAAAAGACTAATAAGTATTAATGTCTTCACTTTGGGAGAAGAGGAATTTCAGGAGGAAGTGATAATTGAGAGTATTTTATTTAATCAATATTCTATGTGATATTGATTTCATCTCATTATACAGCCTTCTATAATGTACTTAATTTAAAGAAACATGTTAGATTTACTCAAAATATCATAATATTTTTATTCAAAATAATTCATTGAGTTAAATTAAGGAATGATAAAAATTACTCCATCAATAATATAATCAATTTAATCCACTTATAACTGATTATAACCAATGATACTTTGTGGGATGATACATGCACTATAATTAATTTAATCGTAGGAATTGTTTTGTGCGCAAAATTAAAATAACCAAACATTAATAAAATAAAATAATGAATTTAGGAAAAATATCACTAATCATTGTTTATCTATCAAGAACTCCATTTTGATATGGTTTTATCAAATTCACTTCCAATTGGAATGAACACTATCTCCAAAATACAATCATTATCTAGATTCCATACAATGTGACCCAAGAATACTTAGTTGAGTTGTCATAAAATATGAAATCCATATTTAATGGATGATTAAAAAGAGTGGAATCTAGTAAAGCATCATTGATACTAAATATAATAATGGTTATTGATTAATCTCCATCAAACATACTCATAAAACAATGTAGAGAATAATATGAATCATATAAATCGTATATATTCCTATATAAACCATATATTCATTAATTAAAGTGAACACTAGAAATGGAACATGTCAATATAGTATAATAAAAATCATCTATTATTCATTATATGAAATATGTTATCCTAGTCAATGATATCATTACATGTCATTCATCTAAAAATTTAGAACATTACTTGTATCCCATATATGTTGCCAAACACAACATATGTGATCAAACTAACAATGTTAATGTATTTTATCTATCAAATTATGTGAAGGGAAATATTTTTTAACTCATCATATATGTCGATAAATCCCATTCTATATATTCCCCAACTGAGAACATGATCTGAAACATACCCAACCACCCCAAGATTTGCTAAGTCACCTTAGAATTGTATAAGAAAGGAATAAAAATATATATTTTCTCAATCTATCTATGTCACAATCCATATATATGTATAATTTTTGACAAGCATACACCATTATGTATATAAATGACTACATGAAATTCCGTGAGATATACTTTTGTGAGTCAGTTTGGTTAATAAGTCAATACATATTACATCCTGAGGCTATTATTTATATCATATATACAACCATTTCTATGAGTATAATATTCTATTTATTCTCATATTTTTATATCCTTTCATCCCATAATACACTCTTATTATCATTTATTTGCTAAAATTCAAGGATTATACTTTGAGAATATATAATCATTTATTTGATCATGAAAATGTAAAATGAAAAAAACATTAATGAATGGTAAATATATGTTTCATTCATAATAAAGTTATGATAAACTATTTATCCACACCAAAAATATTTCATATATTGAATAAATAGGGAACAAACGTGACCCAAATTTTTATTTATTGGTAATTGCATCATCAACATACCCACTTCATTGTTCCTGATATCCACCAAATTGATCTTTGCATTTCCCCTCTAAATGATTACCAACCTGATATGATATTTATAAAGGATGTGTTTTTCATTAAGTGACACCGATGATCCAAATACTAAGTGATAGCTCCATTATTATTACAATGAATCATTATCTCTCCTTTAAATTCTAGAAACAATCACAATTTCAAATATAAACATATTCATCCAAACATCTTCATTTCAATCATCTGACAGTATGGCGTACTCTTCCTCTATTGTTCAGTCTTTTTTGGTGGCTTGATTATAACCCGTCCATGTGATAGCTCCTTCATTTAGGTAAAAAATCATGATTGATGTTTCATATCATCGTTATAAAATTAAAAAATCACATATGTGTAATCATTTAACAAGATTTTTAATTTTCCTCTAAAGACCAAGAATAAATACATATTATGTATCATATACCTTAGGATTTTCATTATATAAATACAATGACTCTAAAAAATATTTGATTGGAATCTACTATATATTATGATATCATAGGTTTCATTAGGTCAGGTACACAACATAGAATGCATGATACTATCAATGGTGTCCGTATAGGGAATGTTATACATGCTTTAAAACTCTTTTAAGAGATCTAGAATATATTTTTCCATGAAATACTATTACAAACCCCCTATTAGTGTTCCCTAAGATAAAATTATTTCTCTAATTATTGATTTTTGTGTCCTGAATAATCCCTAGAATCTTTTTAGATCAATCTCTACAGATCCTCATACATAAAATATTGTATAATTCACCCCTGTCTTCTTTATAAAATCTGTTACCCAACAACATCATCATAGAGTAATGATTTAGGATATAATTTTTGATAGTCATTATATCAAATATATATAAAATCTAAAGGATCACTACAATTAATAAAATAAAATTATATACATGGGAATAATCCATTTTTTTATGAAATAAAACCATTTTATTCCATCATCAAATTGTATATTCATACTCCATAGAGATTTATTTAGTCTATAACTAGATCATTTTAAATTATATGACTTATATGTCTCCTTTAGAACTTAAAAAAATATGGTTAGTATCGTATATATGTCATTGATATAATTGTCATTATGTAAATTGGGTTTTCAATCAATCAAATATATTTCCTAACTATAATGAGTTGTTATGTAATGAATAATAAGAATATAATTTATCATCGCTGTAACGTCCAGACCCGGGTGCCACGCAACGGGTGCCCCGAGCCCGGTTCGCCACGTGACCTCAAGTTCATTTCCCCAAACGCCAGAGGCTGACGACTAGCAGCGAGGGCCCATGTCTGATACTGGGGAAACTATGCCCTCATTTGTCAAAGTGTAGCGCACTGGAATAGCAAAATAAACATACAACAAACAGTGGAAGCAGTAAACATACACAACTAAATAACTATAGCAGTGGATATAACCAACAGTATATAAGTGATGATGCTACATGTTTCATGTTCTATGAAAACAGCCAGAACATGTTATACATCAATATAGTACAACAAAAAACATAGAACATCAAAACAAGAAAAACAGCTAGCAGCGGCATCGCGAGCCTAGGCTCAGTCCCATGCCCTCCTACTCCTCAGCAGTGGTCAAGTACCTGTATTGGGACTATTTCCACTATCTACACCTACAGCAACGTAATGTGTTTGGGCCAAAAAGCGTGACCCAAATAGGGTGTGAGAAATATATCTCAGTAGGCACCCACCCAAGGCACGTGCCCAACTGCGTGTAAGCATGCAACAACAGTGTGTAGTAGTAAAATTCAATAATGTAAGAAGTACTCAAAAGTCACTAATTACAAGTTATATTTCCATTTCATTATCCAATTAATCCATTTAAATATTAGAAACCACCACAGTACATTTCTAAGTAAACAGTCCAGGTCCTCAATCAAACAAAGCCATACCCTTAGGTAACCAGAATCCAACCCGCAGGTATAGCCCTCAGGCGTAACAGAAATTCTCACCCTCAAGCATACAAAGTGTTTCCCTCAGGCACAGAATTCAAGCCCTCAGGCACGAAAGGTTTCCCTCAGGCGAAATAACGACAACCCTCGGGCTAAAATAGTCACGCCCTCAGGCTAATATAGTACAGTGCCCACAGGCTAATCACAACAATTCCCTCAGGCTAAACAGGTAATTGGGCCATGCCGAACAGGTAAACAAGCAGTAAAAATAAATTACTCTCAAGGGAATTATACAGTTACTACTTTAAAGTCATACCCTCGTGTATCCTGGCTAAACGGCTAAACATAGGAACACACCCCGGGGGTGGTTCCGTATCCAATAAATGATCCCAACCAGCATTTTATTATCACAGTTAAATACCTAATCAATTCTAGGTATTAAATATAGCAATGGCCTCAGCCACACGACACCCCAACATGGGTTCGTGGCACAAAAACGCACAAAACACACAGCAGTTGGAAAACTAAACACAAAGCCACCTACCTTATACGTCAATGAACGCTATACCCGAACGCCGACTCCAGAAACGTCCAAGAGCGGCGTAGATCTGAAGAAAAACAAAACCCATTCAAAATTAAATATCTTACGTTAGGAGAAGAATTAGAAAGAATGGTACCAAGAGAGGAGAGGGCTTACCTGTGCGGTTCCAATGAAATTTTCCGAAGCCGAATCTGATTCCAGACGAATGCCCGGTGGACCTTCAAAGATCCAGCCTCCTCATTTGGCTCCAAAACGGTTCAAGAGTCTCCTTTACCAAATGAGGATGCTACTGCCAGTTTTAAGCCGAAAAAATAAAGTACACTGCGTGTACTTCTGAGTACACGGAGTATACTCCTTTCATTTAACTGTTCATTTGGCGGAACCGGCACTGTTCACCTGCCGACAAGAGTACACGACGTGTACTCCTGAGTACATGGCATGTACTATCGCCTAGCTGGCAGTGACTCCACCGCATTACTATTCAAGCCTACCGACTGACTACATGGCATGTAAGGTACCACTACACGACATGTAGTCGGTTCCTACACCCTTCATCACCGTTATGGCTACACGCCTCGTGTACTCATCCGAACACGGCCAAAAGTACATGGCGTGTGGACAAATTACACGATGTGTAGTTCCAAAATTTAGGATGCTTCCCCATTTTCCATATTTTCTCAACAACACTTAAAGAAAAGGAAAAGAAGAAGCCCTTACCTCTAAAATAAGAACTGGGTTCCTACAAACTTCCCCCCTTATAGCAATTCATCGCCGAATTTCCCCTCTAAGGGTGGGAAAGAATAAGCTCAGAAAAGATCTGGCCACTTAGCACATTCGTCGGCCTCCTGCTCCTAGGTCTCGTCCTGCACTCGGCCACACTGCCAAAGCACCCATATGAGAGGAAATGACCGTCCTCAGAGAACCTTCGTGCTCCTGTCAACGATACGGATCAGATGCTCCTCAAAGGACGCATCATGCTGAAGCTCAACCTCCTCTGACTGAAAGGTGTGGGATGGGTCTGAATGGTAGTGACACAATTGAGACACGTGGAAGATGTCGTGCATGGCTCGGTACCGCTGTGGTAACTATAACCGATAGGCAACCAGCCCGACTCTCTCCAGAATCTCAAATGGTCCCACATACCTTGGTGAAATCTTACCATGTCTCATGATCATTTTGTGTCCCAGCCTCGGTGAAACACCCAAGAAAACCTGATCCCTGACCACGAACTCCAAATTTCATCTGCGGCGATCAGCATAGGACTTCTGACAAGACTGCGCGGTAGCCATCCGCTTCTGAATCAACTGAACCTGCTCAGATGTCTGCTGCACGAGCTTTGGCCCTAGTAAAGCTGCCTCACCTTCCTCGAACCAGCACAAAGGTGATCGGCATGGCCTACCATATCAATCCTCGTATGGTTCCATCTCAATAGTTTCCTGAAAAATATTGTTATAGGCAAACTCGACTAAGGGTATATGCTTCTCCCAATAGACCCCAAAGTCTAGGACGCATGGGCGCAGCATGTCCTCTAGCACCTGTATCGTCCGCTCTGATTGGCCATCTGTCTGAGGGTGGTATGTTGTGCTAATGAAGCACATGTGTTCCCAACACCCTCTGAAAACTCTGCTGGAAATGAGACCTAAAGCGGTCGTCCCTATCTGAAATGATAGAATGAGGGACCCCATGCAGACGTACGATATCTCAGATATACAGCCTTCCGAGCTCGTCCACAACAATGGTCTCCTTGATCGGCAAAAAATGGGATACCTTCATGAGACTATCCACAAAAACCCACACAGTTTCATTTCCACGAGGTGACCTCGGCAAACCCGTCACGAAATCTGTCGCGACATTATCCCATTCCCACTCCGGAATGGGTAACTGATGTAACAGTCCATCTGGTCTCTGATGCTATTCCTTCACCTGTTGACAAGTGGAACATCTCGCAACAAAACATGTTATCTCTCTCTTCATACCCGGCCACCAGTACTGAAATCTCAAGTCTCGGTACATCTTGGTAACCCCGGGATGAACTGCCCAAGCTGAATCATGAAACTCCCGCATCATATCCTCGCGTATATCCCTTGGAACCCATACACGTCCATCGAAACGCAAAACCTCGTTGTCACCTATCACCCAACCGGGAGGAGGGTCCTCACTATCCACTGAATCCCGTAGAACTAGGCCTTCTGAAACCGATAGCTGCCTCATCCTGACTTTGTCCAGGAGGGTAGAAGTCACAGCTATCGAGGAAGAATAAGTATGCCCCTGTCTATCATGCACCTCCAGATGCATCTCAGAGAACAAATCCATGAGCTCCCACTCACCACTGGCCTCCTGCACTTCCTGTACATGAGTCTTCCTGCTCAATGCATCAGCTACTGCATTACCTTCACCAGGTGTATAGGTAAGCTCAAAATCGAAGGACTGTAGGTACTCAACCCACCTTCTCTGCCTCAGGTTCAGGTCACACTGAGTAAAGATATACTTGAGGCTTTTGTGGTCGATGAAAATCACAAAATTCTATCCCAATAGATAGTGTCTCCAAAAGTGTAACACATGCACAACTGCAGCCAACTCGAGATCACGCATTGGGTAATTCCTCTCATCTGGCCTCAACTGCCGAGACCCGTACGCGACAACTCGGTCACCCTGCATCAAAAAGGCTCCCAGCCCAATCCCTGATGCATCACAGTAAACTCTATAGATCTTCATCTGCTTTGGGAGTATCAGTATCGGTGCTGATGTCAATCTTCCCTTTAGGTCCTGAAAAGGTTCCTCGCAAGCTTCCAACCAAACAAACTTCACACCCATCTTAGTCAGAACTGACAACGGTGTTGCTAAGAGAGAGAAGTCATGTATAAAGCGTCTGTAGTAACCAGACAGCCCTAAGACGATCCGTATCTCAAACACGTTCTTAGGCTGCTCCCAGGAAACTACTGCTCTCACCTTCTCTGGGTCTACTGCAACTCCTTCCTGTAAGATAACGTGACCCAGGAAGTGAATCTCGTCCATCTAAAAGAGGAACTTCGAGAGCATAGCATATAGCTGATGCTCTCTCAGTGAACTCAATACGATCTCTAGATGGGTGGTGTGGTTGTGTCGAGTGTGGGAGTACACCAAGATGTCGTCCATGAATACTACCACAAATTAATCAAGATATGGATGGAACACACGATTCATCAGAGCCATGAAAACTGCCGGCGTGTTCTTGAGTCCGAATGGCATAACCGTATACTCATATAGACCATACCTACTCCTGAAAGTTGTGAGAGGTATATCAGATGGTCTCACGTGTAGCTTATGATATCCGGATCTCAAGTCAATCATTGAGAACACTCGTGATCCATGAAGCTGATCGAACCGATCATCTATCCTCGGCAAGGGATATCAGTTCTTAACCATCAACTGGTTCAGCTTCCGATAATCCACGCAAAGCCTAAGGGTACCATCTGCCTTCTTCGCAAAAAGGACCGGAGAACCCCAAGGAGAAGTAATGGGTCGGATAAAACCCTTCTCCTGTAGCTCCTCTAACTTCCTCATGAGCTCCTACAACTCAGGCGTGGCCATCCTATAAGAAGGAATGGACACCGGTGTTGCTCCGGGAACAAGCTCGATAGAGAAATACACCTCACATACCGGGGGTAGACCTGAAAAGATTTCCGGGAAGACATACCTAAAACGATCAACAACTGGAGGGAAATCTGTCTGACAAGTCCCCTGTTCATCCAGATATAAGCTAGCAATCTGGGCTGTGACTCCACCATGCCAATGATGCTCTGGTCCAGCTCGACTCGCATGAACCTCCCACTCACCCTTGTATAGAAACTCTCAGCCCTCAGGTGACGTGAAACGCACCCTGCGACGATTGCAGTCTACAAAGGCTCAAAAAGGAACCAACCAGTCCATCCCGAGAAGGACGTCATAGCTCTTCATCACCAGGACATAGAGGTCCCAAAGGAAGTGACACCCACCAACATCAAGGGGGCACTCCTTGCACGGACACACATCAACCGTCCTAGTCCCCAATGGAGTCTCTAGCGTCAATATATCAGAAGAAGTAGAAACACTGAGACCAAGGCTCTCTACAACGGTTACAGATATGAAACTATGTGTGGAACCCATATCAAAAAGTACTGAAGACAAGACAGAGGCTACTAGAATAGTACCTCTGACTGTAGAAGGTCCGAGATCCTGCTATTGCTGGGTCAGTTGTACTGCATATTCCTGCCCAGTGCCGCGACCCTACGACACAGCCTGGCTACCCTGAGCTATCCCGCCCTGCGGCCTCTGCGATCTTGGTGTCTGGCTACCACGGCCACGACCACCATCTCTGCCTACACACCCTAACGTATTCTAGTTCCCTGACTAGTAAGAAGCCACTGGTCTTTCTCCCGCTTGCAGAGTCTGCACAGAACCCCTCTCACTAGCCACTGGTAGAAACGCCCTGCAAAAGTGTTGTAGATGAATCACCTTCCCGCAAGCTCGGCACTCCACTGGGTCTTGTGGACACTGCGTCCTCTTGTGCCCCTCTCTACCACACTGGTAGCACCTGATCGGGCCACCTGAAGAAGCTTCCTGGCTGGTACTGCCGCCCTGAGAGAAGTCCATTTGTCTCTTCCTCTTGCCAGCAGAAATAGTACCAGTAACTGGTGCTGAACCGCCCTGGCCCACACCACTCGATTCCCGCAGGTTCCTCTCTGTAATAAATGCCTGGTTCAAAATCGCGTGTACAATAGGTAACCTAAAAACATTCAACAGCACTCAGATGTCAGTCTGAAGACCATCCTCAAAACCTCTGTCTCTCAGTGTCTCATCCCCCACCAGCACGGGTGCAAAGCGCTGAAGCTCCGTAAAACGGGCAGAATTGTCCATCACTGACATAGCCCCTACTGCAGATTCATGAACTCTCGAGCTCTATCTTCCCTCAGTGTCTCAGGAAAGAAGAAGTCATAGAATACTTCCTAAAAATCTTCCCACACCATGTCCGTGTGATTCTCTGACTAGGTGGTAACATTCCACCACCTCTTGGATGAATCACGCAGCATATAAGTCGCGAGTTTGACCCTCCGCCATGGAGGCATCTCAAGATGCTTGAAAATAGTCTGCATCGACCCCAGCCAAGACTCTACAGCCTACGGTCCTCCATCCCCGAAAAACGTAGGTGGATGCTGCTGCTGAAAGATACGCGTCAGCTTGGCCATAGATGTGGCAGCCTGCGGTGCTCCCTGAAAGGTCTGCATGAACCGCAATAAGCCTTCACAGAACTGTGCCTCTACGCCTGTGTCTGTTATAACAGCTGGTGCCGCATCTGGTTCTGCTGGTGGATCAACTGGTAGCCCATGGCCCACCATCTCTGGAGTATAATTGTCGCAGCTCTCCTGGCGAACAACTCGTGGTCGTCTAGGCGAAATGACCCTACAAGGTCAAAAGCACACCTCAGATTCAAGATTATTAAGACTAAACGCGAAGGAACCACAAAGGAAGAAGAGGAAGAAGGTGTTTCAAAATTTTCAACACAAGACTACATGGCGTGTACACTGACTACACGGCATGTACTTGACTTCCTTTCCCCTTCCTGGGTCCTACTACACGTCTAAGCCACACGGCTTCTGTTCCACAAAACTACACGGCGTGTATGGTGTTATTTTCAAACTTCTTGTGTCGTCTGTGACACGGATGACTACTCGGCTTGACTCAACACGGTGTGTTACACCCGTACACGGCGTGTACAGCACCCCGTTTCCCAGCCACACGGCTAACTCCACATGGTCTTTCCTCGGACAAGACTACACGGCGTGTCCCACAGGTACACGGTGTGTTCAGGGAGAGGTGACCACCGGGCCATGTTGTTAGTTACACAGCCGAGTCCCTAGGTCACACTACACGGCGAGTCTATAGCTGGCACGGCGTGTTCTGTCAAGGAGTTTACCAACCCGTGTTGTTAGTTACATGGTCTGACACCGGGTCAACACTACACAGAATGTGCAAAACTACACGGCATAGTTTACCCAAGCCCTTCCCTACCCCGTGTCGCCGCCCACACGGTTTGTGACACGGGAAGAGACTACACAGCGTGTACTCAGGGTACATGGTGTGTACTCAAAAGTTCATTTTTCTTCCCGAACAGAAGAGCACACACGACGTGTATGAGGTCCTACACGCCGTGTCTTCTAGGTTTTCCGGACAGTATGCCTCATAAACTTCTCCGGAACCCAGAAAATTCTAAAAACCAACACCTAAGTGTCAAATTCTGATCCGTGAGGGCCCATACTGCCCACGAATCAATGTTTGACATCTTATCTGTGTTATAACCAATAAACAGTCAATGTTCCAACAAATTCCGGTCAATGGGGGCCCATACTCACCAAAAACCAAAGTTTGGCGTCCATTTTATAAACAAGCTCAATCAAAAAAATACCATGTCACATGGAAGGTATTTAACAAGCAGATATCACAATAGCATGCTTTACTAGCACAACTGCTATCACAACAACATGAAAATTCTAATGCACCTACATGGCATGGAAACTATGCATGGCATGTGATATCTAACATGTGCCTATATGATGCATGAGATGGAATACCCTCATCTCATCGGGTTGTAACTAAATAGAACCCATAGATAAAATATAACATCACAATCCATGTGTGTCACCCAACAGTGAAAACATATCAACCGTAAAAGTGCAAAATCCAAAGAATGAAAAATACGAGGTAGACTGGATTTTCCCTGTACACGGGTTAGCAACGCCTGAGCACAAATTATTACCAACTACCTTTCTATCCTATCCCTGACTACGGCTCCAAATAGTAAGTCAAGAAAATAAACCACCTTTGATACCACTTTGTAACATCTCGGACCCAGGTGCCACGCAACGGGTGCCCCGAGCCCAGTTCGCCATGTGACCTCAAGCACATTTCCCCAATTGCCAGAGGCTGCCAACTACCAACGAGGGCCCAGGTCTGATAGTGGGGGAACTATGCCCTCATTTGTCAAAGTGTAGCGCAACGGAATACAAAAATAAACATACAACAAACAACAGAAGCAGTAAACATACACAACTGAATAACTACATAAGTGGATATAACCAACAATATATAAGTGATGATGCTACATGTTTCAAGTTCTATGAAAACAGACAGAACATGTTAGAAATCAATGTCGTACAGCAGAAAACAGAGTACAGCAAAACAAGCAAAACAACTAGCAGTGGCATCGCGAGCCTAGGCTCGGTCCCATGCCCTCCTACTCATCAGCAACAGTCAAGTATCTGTATAGGGACTCTTGCCCCTATCTACACCTATAGAAACATAATCTTTTTGGGCTGAAAAGCCTGACCCAAACAGGGTGTGAGAAATATATCTAAGTAGGCACCCACCCAAGGCTCGTGCCCAACTGTGTGTAAGCGTGCAACAACAGTGTGGAGTAGTAAAATGAAATAAAGTAAGCAGTACTCAAAAGTCACTAATTAATAGTTATATTTCCATTTCATTATCTATTTAATCCATTTAAATATTATAAACCACCACAGTTCATTTCTAAGTAAACAGTCCACGTCCTCAGACAAACAACACCTTACCCTTAGGTAAGCAGAATCCAACCCGCAGGTATAGCCCTCTGGCGTAATATAAATTCTCTCCCTTGGGCATACGAAGTGTCTCCCTCAGGAATAGAAGTCAATCCCTCAGGCATGAAAGGTTTCCCTTAGGTGAAATAACGACAGCCCTTGGGCTAAATCACTCACGCCCTCAGGCTAATACAGCACAGTGCCCACAGGCTAATCACAACAATGCCCTCAGGCTAAACAGGTAACTGGGCCATTCCCAATAGGTAAAAAAGCAGTAACAAGAAATTCCTCTCAAGGAAATTGTACAATTACTACTTTAAAGTCATACCCTCGGGTATCCTGGCCAAACGGCTAAACAGAGGAACACACCCCGGGGGTGGTTCCGTATCCAAGAAATGATCCCAACACGCATTTTATTATCACAATTAAATACCTAATAAAATATAGGTATTAAATATAGAAATGGCCTCAGCCACACGACACCCCAACATGGGTTCGTGGCACAAAGATGCACAAAACACACAGCAGTTGGAAAACTAAACACAAAGCCACCTACCTTATACGTCAACGAATGCTATACCTGAACGCCGACTCCAGAAACGCCCAAGAACGACGTAGATCTGACGAAGAACATAACCCATTCAAACATAAATAACTTATGTTAGGAGAAGATATGGAAAGAATGGTACTAGGAGACGAGAGGTCATACCCGTACGGTTCCAACGAAATCGTCTGACGCCGAATCAGATTCCAGACGAACACCCGATGGACCTTCAAAGATCTGGCCTCCTCCTTTGGTTCCAAAACGATTCAAGAGTCTCCTCTGCCAAATGAGGAGGCTACTGCCAGTTTTAAGCTGAAAAAACAAAGTACATGGCGTGTACTTCTGAGTACAGGGCGTGTAATCCTTTCATTTAACTGTTCATTTGGCGGCACTGGCACTGTTCACCTGCCGACAAGAGTACACGACATGTACTCCTGAGTACACGACGTGTACTATCGCCCAGCTGGCGGCGACTCCACAACCTTACTATTCAAGCCTGCCGACCGACTACACGGCGTGTAAGGTACCACTACACGGCGTGTAGTCGGTTCTTACACCCTTAGTCACCGGTATGGCTACACGCCCCGTGTAATCATCCGAACACGACCAAAAGTACACGGCGTGAGGACAAAGTACACGGCATGTAGTTCCAAAATTTAGGATGCTTCCCCATTTTCCATATTTTCTCAAAAACACTTAAGGAAAAGGAAAATAAGTAGCCCGTACCTCTAAAATAAGAATCGGGTTCTTACAATCGCAACAGGTGAAAATGTTTCTTAATATTACACCATAGATTTTTTGGAAACATTTTATAACTAGTAATTCATTATAAGAATATAGTAATCCATCAATTTATGGGTTTTTAAGAAAGGAATATTTTACCCAATGGGTATCACCCCTTCCGGTGCATCTACCATGGTCCAAACGTGGTTAGTCTACATGGCGTGTATTTGTAATTCTATAGATTTTAACCATTCATCAAAATAAAAACTCTCAAAACCCACAAAAGTTTTTTATGTAAAATAAACTTTATTTGGGAATTATATAGAAAAAATATTTTCATCAATATCCATAATACATATAATAGTTTTCAATAATTTTTTTTATATTATCAAATTATTTTCTAAATAAATTGGTATGCATGACTTAATTTTTACAAAATGGTTTAAAGTGAATCTCCTTTTCATTTTCTTGATGCGGAACATTTTAATTTTTATATAAATTTAAAATGAATATTTCTTTGAGAATGTGTGACATTAAAAAAATACTACCATCATGGACACTCAATTACTTATTGAAAAAAATAAATTTTATCAACGATATTTTTAATATATAGTTTCTCCTAAATATTTTGGAAATTATTATATTTTTAATAATTTATTTCAAAATGGAAGAGATATTTTAATAAATAATTTTTTAATGATATTTATATATAATATATATTCATCAAAGAAAATATACTTTCGTGTTAGCTATGTTTAACTAGGGATATGATCCAATGGTACCATACTTATTCATTGTCTATATTTTATATATATATATATTCATGAAGAAAAGATGATTATAAAACATGTTCCTTTTCTATGGGTTATTTTATTATTTAAAGATGAGATGTTTATGAAACTTATTTCTTTTCCATAGGCTATTATATAATGAAAATTTTAAATTTTAATGAATAATGTCACTTTTAAATGAGTAATGTTATGATGAAATGTTTATGAAACAAATTTCTTCTCTTTTTTTATATAATGTTAATTTTTTGATATTATGGAATACTTATGTATGATTTTCATAATTTCATGGGGAATAACTATATATCCCTCAAATTAATTGGGTATATAATGATATATCATTATATAAAAATAAATAAAATATGGATTGGATCTAGTTTAATAATGTAATTTTTCTTCTATGACATTCTACTGAGTGAAAAATTACTACTATGATTTTTTGAAGAGTGAACCCTTTCCTCTATGGTAACCCTATAAAGTTTTCTTAACTAATAAGAAAATGATTTCCCATTCTTATATAAATTCTACTTATCTATGTGTTATACAAATTTTATGATCAAATGGATTATGTTCGTTGATTCATTTATGATTCATGTCTTCTCAAATGTCATTATTTATTCCATGAATCATGTTAACAAACTATGATATACATGGTATGGTCTAAAAATGTTATTCTCATGTCCTTGTACCATTATGCTCATGTCACGTTGAAATGCCCAATTTTAACCCTTATTAAGTATATGAGATTTCGATTATTATGTTTCCTTTTGATAGGTTATGAAGAAATTTATTATGTACGATATGTAAAAGGAGGATTATTTTTATGATGAACATAGTGGGATATTATTCACTTCACATAATAAGAAATTTTTCTTGTAACTCGGTTTCCAAAGACATTAATCCCTTATAGTACTCATTTGTGTTTATGCAAAATGAAATGAATATTCTAATATTAATATTTCATGTCTATATATGTGATGTTTAGATAATTATATAAGTTATATAAACTCATAATGTAATGATTTACTTCTAAATGATGTTGATAATATCCACACGAGTAAGCATGACCTAACCGATAGACAACCCCCCACCTTTCTAAAAAAATTCCTAACCTCCTTTAAGATGATGAGTCTAACCCCAATTCCCTACCCCTAGAGATACATTACTTAAGATAAATTCCAATTCCAGATAAATTCAAAACTAAATATGCATAATATATGTAGAATAACTATTTTTGTTATAATAAATATAAAAATAAAAAAATGTCAACGTATATTAAAAAATAAATATTATGCTGTCAACCCAATCATATAATGCAATGCACAATCTCCTGGAATAAATTTAAAAAACATATAAATAAAAAATTTATAGATATTTTATATATATTTTATATAAATTATTAGAGAATGAAATAAAATTTAAATAAATAAGTATTTAAATATTTAAACATAATATATCTATTTATGGACCATTAAAAAATGAAATATAATTATAAACACTTTATAATTTTAGTAATCTTTTTAAAATTTCTTAATCATGAATATAAATAATTAATATTCATATTCAATGTGAACACATACATGTTAAAAATTATGCGTAATTTCTACTATATTTTTGGAATATCAAACATTCTTACAATTTTGTTTATATTATTTAATTATTACAAATAATCTAAATAACATAAAAATTAATTATATAAAACTTTTATCAAATAAATTATGATAAAATTTTTTCATGTTGTTTAAATAATAACATAAATAACACCATTTATTATTTTCATAATTTAAATTAATTAGTTATGAACAAATCATAATTATAAATATAAATAATTTTATAATAGGTTTTTATTTAAAAATCTTATAAACAATATATATATTATTCTTATGATCTCTAAATAAACATTTTATTTCATGATCACAATGAAAGCCTTATAATATGGAAAAAATATTTTAAATATAAATATTTATTATTCAGAATAATTTTATAATAAATTTCTCATAATAATTTTATTAATTAATAATAAAATATTTATAATAAATTAAAATTCCAAGCCTTGGTAAATTAAAATTTTCCAAATAAACCATCTACTTTGTTAAAAAACCATATAAATGGGAAAAATGTAATCTTAATATTAACACTATTATATTATTGTTATATGATTAATAAATAGTTCAAAAAATATTTAGTTGACTAACCATAAATATTTCATATTGAATTTAAAAATAACTTTTATATGTTTTAGATTTATTATAAAAATATCGTTAAAATTTTTAAAAATAATTATAAATAATATAATCCAATTCATAATTTTACTTTAATAATAAATTAAAATATTAAATATTTATCAAAAACATTGGAAAAAAATAAAAACTAATTAATATATAAGTTAGACATCAAAAATACCATTTCAAAATTCTGTATAAATTATAATCTAAATTAACTAAATGATAAATTTAATTTATTTTGATTTGGTATGACCACTTGAATTTAAGTTGTCTCGCAACGTAGTTACGTGTTTTCTTATTTAAAATCATATTAAATAAAAATATATTTTTACATAATGATGGATAAAAATCACTTATAATTTCATAAAACATGCTTGATATTTAACAATGTTTGGAACACACTTATTGGTTGTGGATACTTTCTATTGTACCAGAGGAGGGTTTTTGGATATCATTATATGAACATGGTAGGAGAAGAATAATAATATGTGGGAGATCAATCCTCAAAAAAATAAATATTTATAAATTAAATATACAAAATAAATTTTCTACCTGAAGGGATGAATCCATTTAATTTTCATCTTTCTTTTGATGATAATCATTAAATCCGTAAATGAATTATTCCTACCTTCAAGGGATTACACCTAACAATGGATTTTAGAACATTTCCTGAGGATCCCAAAAAAGAAAAGGGGGTGATAGTGCCTTCACATCGACATAATCTGTTTATCTAGAAGAAGTGAGAATTTAGAGACTTTCATTGAAATAACATTAGATTTTAGAAAATATTTCACTTTAAATGATTTTATTTGTTCGAAATCCTTTGAAACTTGAAAACCCAAGTTTAAATGAACCGTGATACCCTATTAAAATATTATTCTTTAATGAGACCATTACAATTTCATATTAACTTGGTGGTTATGAATATGATTAAAAAAATTATAATTTTTTTTTAAATTTATTATACAATATGAATGTTGTGATAAATTCATATAAAATAATTTATCCATTTTTCATAATGTTATTTTATGCTTCCAAAATATAAATTCCTAAAAAATATTTTTGTATATTTTTCTGAAAATTAATTTATTAATAATTTCTCTAAATTATTGAAATTTTATTTTCTAAAAATAATTTCATTTTTTATATCCTCATATCATAATTTTGATATGGTTAATTTTCATAATTTTTTAGAAAATAATGATTTTTTAGAGTATAACGAAAAAAACCAATATTTATTAGTAACTGTATTTTCTAAATAATATGTAGAATACCGTTTTATGGTAAAATTTATTATTGTAAATTATATATATTATATTTTTATTACTAAAATTATATTTATTTTAATAAATTTTATATTTAATTTTGGTAATAAAGAAATTATATAAAAATGGGGTGTATAATAAAAATTGTATATTTTTAAAAATTAGTTTTCAGCATGTTTTGATCAATATTTTTTAAAAAAATCAATATTATACGTATTAAAAATATTAAAATATTTTACATATTTATAGTTATGAGGTTTAAAATTGAAAAATATTTTTCTTTTATTTACAATCATTATGAATAATTACTCTGGTAAAATTTACGCCTCAATAAAGGGTAAATCAAGATAATATATGTTAAAAATAAGTGATAAGGCTATAAATTTTCATCCTAATTTATATTGGAATAATATAATTCAACCTTAATAATTATATTAAAATTTAATTCATTAATGGATTCTTGTCCATTAAAATGACCATATTAATATTTAAATCAAAAATCTTAAAAAATCTCATTCTTTTAGTCTTATATAACTATTATGCAGCCAAATAGAGACAAAATAATTACATAAATAAAAAAAATATTTATTTCGATCTTAATTAATTTATTTCAATTATATTAATTTATTTATAATTATATGAAATTATAAAATAACACTAAATGTTTTGGAAAATCTGATATAATATTTTTTTAATATATAGAAAAAAGAATATTTGATTTTGAAAATACTAAAAATAATATAATTTAAACATTTTAATGGGCCAACAATATATATATACACGAAATGTTATAGAAGTATTGTTGTATTATATTAGAATTTACCATTTTTCATGATTTATTTAAAGTCAAATTCAGTGAATAGTGATAAAATTACCGTTGATAGTATTTTATAAAATTAATAATTTATTAAATTATTTAATATTCATAAAATTGTTATCATTTCACATTTATAAGTAATATGGATTAATTTTTTTTCTATTTAAGAGTAACATTCCCATTCCTACATTAATAACCCATTATGAATAAAATAGTTCTTACCACCATTAATGTTAACACTAATTATCGAAGATGTTACTAAATAATATAAGTATTAAGTAAAATAATATCTACTTTTTATTCTAATTCATTATAATTTTTAATGATATAGATCTAGAATAGTCTAACTATATTTTTAATTTTTTTGAAATTCAAAAAGTTCCCCTCATCTGAATTATAAAAGGGCACCTTCTCGCTCACTTCTTTAAACCACATTGATCAATATATATCTCAAAACCTTGTTAGTTAATATTATAAACTTTCTTACCCTATATATTTAGGTATTATTCTTCTAGAAATTTGAAACATAGGTTCAATAATTAAAGATTTAAAGGTAGTCTTATGAATTAGAGGTAATCGTCATACCAGAACTATTTCAATTTAATTGTTCTTAAAAGTATTATAAATATATTGTATTTATCATAAATTGGTAACATAATAATACAAAATATACTTAATTATTATCACGATTGTCATACAACCACTATACACCATATTTCACATAATATGAGATGTGGAAGTTTTGATCATGCATTTGTACAGCTTACCATCTCCCCGTAGTGATGAAATTCATTTCTAATCACTATATTTTATGGATGGATATTATGAGGTTTTTATCATTAATTTATGATATTTTATAAATAATTAAACATATTTAATTAACATATAACATATACCTTATTACATTCCAAACCACTGGAATACAATAACATCATTCAAGTGTATTTATGGACTACCACATCCATAAAGAGATGCTATTTATTTTTAATTTATATTTTATTTGATTTTCTAGGAGGTTGAAATTTGTGAATATATATAATATATATGATATATTAATTATATTTTATATTCGAATTAATATCTTACTTTATTTCATTCCATCTGTTGAAAACTGAAAAGAACATTCATTCATACTTAGGACCTAGCTTTTCCATGAATAGTCTAATTCATTTTTTACTGAATATCTTTTATGTTACAATATATATATAATATATATTAGGTTTATAAAATGATGATTATTATTCAAAATTTGATGAATATAAATAATGTATAATCATCGGGAAAGAAAAACATCAACGTATATGAAAAAAATAAAATTATCCTGAAGAAAAATTATTTTTGTAAAATATTATTAGTAAATGAATTATAGGATATCATAAATAAATCATAAATTGATATATATATATATATATATTAATATTATTTTTCAATATATTTTTAATAAATATATATTTATTATACAAAAATATCAAACTTGAATAGAGAAAGAAAAAACATTAGGTAATAGATTTTCATCTCACTTTTATTTTTTAGTACACATTATATATTCCCCACTTATTTTATATTGTGTAGTGTATAAAAATCCCTTGAATGCCTTTTATGATAAATAATATTAATTCCAATAGTATTTAAAAGTCAATAAATCTCATTTCTCTCATAGGGATTATTATAAAAACATACCGAAGTAGTAAGTGTCTTATTCCTCAATCTCATCATTATTCATTATTTTTTATATTTAAGTCTCCACTAGGGAATATTTCTCTTCAATGTCCATGTTTTGTAAATGTAATTTGAAAAGTTATTTTAATATTCTCATTTGATAATTTAAAATCATTTTTACCAATTTTTTTCAATTTATAAAACAATTTGAAGGGAATATTTTTTTCATTTTCTAAAAGAGGTATATTATGACTTTTCCAAAAAAAATCAATTGGAAGGAATGTTTTTTTATCTTATATTAAATGAATTAATTTCACACCTTAATGATTTCATGATCATTTTATGCTTAATTATAAATTATTACAAGGTTATTTTTAAAGAAAATGGAATCATTATCATGAAATCATATTTTAGACATTGAACAATTATTCTATCATTTTAAATGGTTATTTTATCAAGAACATTATAATGAAATCTAATGGTGTCTCGATTTACAAAAAATTGCATCCCTTGATTAAATTTATGATTTAATCAGGTTATGAACCATGGATATAATCCTTATTTTTTATATATGGTTTCTGATTATGATAATAATATCATAAGGAAATCTATTTCATTTTTCCATTAGTTATACCTTGATAAAATGTTTATTAATTTTATTTAATTTTAGGAATTCTAATATGATGAATTATTTTTGATTTTGTGGCCCAAATATATAGGATATTTATTATGTTATGGGTGGGACTTATAGTGCCTTCCTAGGAATAAGGAAAATTTATTTAACTCATGATGAAAATATGTCATTCAAGTACATGATTTAATGTTAATAATATTTTACATAGAATTTATTTTCATGTAAACATGTATACGTGTGGGCCTAGATTTCATTCTATAAGGTCATTCATGGAACTAGTTTCCCATCTATATGTTTTTATATGGATATAAATTACTTTTTAATAAGATCTTTTGTGGATCTTGTTTCATCTCCATAAGTTTATGTGGGGTCTAGATTTCATGTCCTTTTCTAAATGAGTAAACATATTTCTATTTACACATTTCCACAAAGTTTTACATATTTTTCTGTTCCAAATTTCCATTTATTATTCCAATGACATTCTCTGATAGATAATGTTCTTTTATATTTTAATGATTCAATTCATATGAACATCCATGATTCATTTGATGACAAATTATTATTATCTATGACTTGTAGGGTGTATATTTCAAATGTTAAGATTATACTCTCAAACCCATTATAGTTTTATAATTATATTATCACTAAAATCTCACTCTTTTTTCCCTTACTAGGAATATTCAGTCACCTTTTACATATATATCCTTTCCCCTAGTTTTGATGTCATTTTTCTGAATTGATATATCTAATAAGGGATCTAGTTAAGAAGATCATTCTTTGAGTTCATATAAATAATATATGAACCATTTGATTATGTGTCTCCATTTCAAAATGAACTAGACCTTTACGATTTTGATATGATTCAAACTATTATATAATAAATATTAATTTAGTTGGATGTAATATATATATATATATCTGAAATGTATGGGTAACTATGCTTGGTATAATAGAAAGATTTAGGTAACATTCATTGACTAGGATGAGAAAACATTAGTAATAACCCTAGGTATATGTCTATGTTTAGGATAATATTCTACATGTTTCAATCATGGATATCCTAAGTTAATCCTAATGTTTTTCTTATTTGAAATAATGTGCCTCGATTTAAACAGCTAATAAAAGAAGATTCCAGATTATGTGAGTTTTCACTATGATTATTGTAACATCCCAGGTAATTAAAGAATAAATAATTTTCATATTTATTAATATTTGAGAATTAAATATGAATTTTAATTAAAAGGGGTTGCTATGTTCGATAGCGTACCCGATACACAACGATGAGTTTCTTTGAAACTTACGTAGCACACTAGTAATATAATAATATTATTTTAAATGTTATTTAACAAGTAGCCGTTGTACTGGCGGGAATGAATAGAAATAACTAAAATATGAATAGATATAATTTTAGATGTTTTTACATTTACCCAATAAAAGATAAAGGCTTAAAATACGGAAAGAGTTCAATTTTAGGCTTTTATACTCTAATTTTCACTAAAGGTTCACTTATCACCTTTTAATGGTGAACCGTCATTAAATAATGTTTTGATCACTCTTATACATTCTTTTGGACCAAATAAAACTCTTATTAAGAATCGGGACATCAAATTTTACTTCGTGTAATTTTTTTGGTATTTTTCCGATAAAGTTCATTTTTTAATGAATAGTGTAAAATGTTGTATTTTAATTCAAAACCACTTTTTAATCTAATTTATTTATATGATTAGATTATCTTTTGAATTGGTTTTAAAGTGAAATTAGAATATATTTTTACCAGTTAATCCAATGGTGGTCATTGGAATCAATTTCGATTTGAAATCGGACTTAAACTAGTGTCAATCTTTTGATACTTATTGTTTTGTAAAAACACGCTATTTGTCATGACAGCGGGAATTAATTATTAAATTAATTAATTCGACTTATATGTTTTGAATTTTGTAAAATGGACTTCATTTTTGAGTTTGGAATATCAAATATAGCTTAGGGTGAATTTTTGGTAATTTTCTGAAAAACTTCAATTTTTGATGAATAGTGAAACCACTAAGTGGTAATCAAGCAAACTGATTTTTCAGTTAAATAAAATTTTACCACTAATGTGTATTGAATTTTGAAAATCCGACATACATGGTTTTCATTAAGAAGTAAAATGTGGTTCAATGAGATTATAATAATTTTTTGGTGAATAGTAACTCATTAAGTTCTTAATCGCGATTAGTGGTAATTAGGGTAGTTTAATGTATAAATAATGCTTTAATAATATAAAATGACCTAGACACATGTCCCAACCTCATTGGTTGTGTCATGGCCGACCAAGACAAGTCATGGCCTAACTTGGGGACCCCATGTATCCACTTTTGTTGGGAAATAACATAAATTACTTTTTATTTAATGTTAAAGTGAAAGTGACACAAACATAATATGTTTTGCGAAAACAATTTTTAAGTGGGGTTATACAAGCCCAAATTTTGATTATAAATAGTCATTGGAAAGCTAAAAAGATTTCCTATATCATAGTATTTTATTTATAATTTTTAGACATTAAAGAAATTAAATTATTTACGACATAATAATGATGCAGTGATGACATCATTATTTAACGATTAAAATAAAATGGAAAGATAATGTAAAATCTAAAACCTACACATGGCCAAAACCAATTGGATGAGTGGATTTCGAATCCTTATCACCTTATCCACGAATTCTATCAATGTGGGACCTTTTAAAACCGAAACACATTTTCAAACAAAGTTATATTTCTTTACTTTCCAAAAGTGCCCCTCCTCTCCCCTTATAAAAGGCCCCCACCTCTACCTCATTTCACACACTCTTCAAGCCATTGGCTCGGCCAACCCCTGCCCATTTGCTCTCTCCACATCCCTCTCCTCATCCTAGAGGATTCCCTTTGGGCAGAATCCTTTCAAAGGAAGCCTTTAGGCTCAACTCAAAAGGAGTTACACTTTTTAAGGTAATTCATTCTCTCATGTTCATTTGTTTTATTTTGCTTCTCCAACCCCCTAAACTCTTTTTATTTACTTCTTTTGTAACAACACCAGTATCTTCAATATACTATGATGTTGTTATAAGATTTATTTGAGCTACACTTCCACACAACTACATCAAATGGTTAAAGAACATAAGGTTTCCGTGGATGGCGAAATTCTGCCTCCCGAAACGATGATTGTTCAACACTCATTTAACACCTTCAAAGGTGGCCATTATGATGTCACTATTTTTATATATGATATATAATATGTTGATGTTTTCCTTAAGCTTCTGTTTTTTTTTCATTTTGGGCATACCTTTATGGCTTCCATTATGGGTATACGCGATATCTTCATTTAAGGAAGTGCGGACTACCGCCCCCTCAAAGTGATGTGATTCGTTAATGCCATATGTGGGACGTGTAAAGGATGGATTTAAAGTTATTATATATGATTTTATACTGGAATTATAATATACCTACATATCATTATTATTTATTTCCATTAATGTATGATATAGAAATGAAGGTAGCGTTCATGCGTACGTACGGACTACCGTCTCCATGAACGGTGCATTTCATTTCTTATCCCCAAATGTAATGTACTATTAAAAGTACATGTATATAATGGATATATATAATTAATGATATATCTAAATGATGAATATAATTCTGGAATTAAAATATACATACCTATCATTTAGTTTTAATTCCATTAATATGACAAAGAAATGAAAGTAGCGTTCATGCGTACGTACGGCTTACCGTCTCCATGAACGGTGCATTTCATTTCTTACCTCTAAATGTGATGTAATATTATAAATGAATGTATGTACTGGATATATATGACATATATGATATCTACATAATGAATACCATTCTGAATATAATGAACCTTTGACCAAATTAACAACATGTAAGTATAAGAAGTCTATTTTTGACTTAAGAACCAAATACCGACAAAATGAACATTATTAACTTAAATGATTACATGATGTTCATAACATGGTATAAAAGGAATAATGAACTTTAAAAAGATTCATAATCAATTAGAGATTAACTCAAGTTTATTATTCAGGAGTTTAAAGAACGGTCGGGTCAAGTTGGATACGAGGTATGGGAACTTCTTAACCCAATTTCCATTCTTTGGGTTAATCTCCTACTTTCAAATTATGTCATTATATTATTATGTCGTATCTTTTATTTGTACTTTATTTATGTGTACTTATAGTGAATACACATAATGTATCTATTTTATTTTTAAAATTATCTTTGTATGGGACTTCGTCTCAATCACCTTTCGTTGAGGCATATTTTATTTTATACACAACTTTCTTTTATACGGTGTATAAAACCCTTTGACTTTTACGTTTATTCAAAAGGAATCTTTTTTATACGAAGCGTTTACTAAACGACAAAAGGGAATGTTTTTGTCGTACGTATGCGGCGACAACGACTTCTCCGCCGTCATGACCGTTATTTGAGTTTCGGCTTCCTCTACAAGCCATACCTTCTTTTTAAAAGAAAAATAAATACCATGTTTTACTTTTCTTTTATTTTGGTATTGAAAATGGTTTTCATAATATTTTTATATCAATGTGTGGTATTGATATCTTGTGATTGAATGGTGGAAATGTTATGTTTCCTTTATGCATGTTTTATGTGATATGATTATGTTATGGTTCTTGGGCATTATTATGAAGACGGGTGGTTCCGTGATAAACTAAGGGCGGGTGAGCCCGTTATAGCTCTCCAATGCATTGGGTAACGCGAAGGAGTGAAACCGTAAGGTTTCTCCGAAGAGATTTTAGGGAATATACTGTGATGGGTATTCCAAACCTAACCAAGAGGGTTACTCCCTACGTAAGAATGTTATGAATGCCTCAAGTTACCTTTACGTATTATGATTTATATGATTTATTCATGTTTTTATGAGGTATGTTAAAGTGCCTATGTTTTATGGGTAAAGTATTATTTCATTCTTATGTATATATGAACTCATGTTTCCTTTCAATGTTTTTATAACCCATACTGAGTTTTTATGCTCATCCCAAGTTTTTGAAATGTTTTTCACAGGTCAAGGGAAAGGTACATGATAAGACGATAGAGTCAAGGATGTGTCAAGAAATAAACCATGTTTTATTTTAAATGTGTTTCCATTGATGGGAATGAAGAATACTATATTTATGTAACCACTTTGTTTATATGTGGAATGTAATGCAAGTTTTATGATCTAATTCTCTAAAACTCTAAACCTGAAAAGATCCTCAATGTGTAATCTTGTAATAACACAAGATTGAGTAAGGTTTAAGGCTGGGGCCTTATAGTTGGTATCAAAGGTCGGTTTAGACAACTTTAGGAGTTAGAAAAGTGTTAAATTATAATATGATTTAAATGATATAGCATTTACAGATTACCATGTTGCTTCGCCTAAGATATTTCGGTGTTCAGAATGGTTTTCCGCAGAGGAAACAAAGCAGCTATGTTGGGACAACATCAGGAGGAAGACAGCCTTCCAAATCAGCAACCTGAGATGGTCGGAATCGGAACTGAACAGTTTGTTGCAGTGATGGCACAGTTGACTCAGGCTATAAATGGTGGTGGTATCCATGCACGAGATCAGCCAGATCAACCGCAGAGGAACATGTCAGTGGTGGAACATTTCATGAGGCAACATCCCCCACCATTCAGAGGATCATCTGACCCTGTGCTAGCTGAAGGGTGGATTAAAGAACTGGAGAAGATTTTTGATGTCATGGGGTGTTCAGACAATCAAAAGGTTAGTCTTGCTATTTACCGTTTGGAGGGTGAAGCAGATCAGTGGTGGTCTATGGTTAAAAATATCAGGGATGCCGATGAGATTGATGCTCTTGACTGGGATGAATTCAAAGGTATGTTTCTTGAGAAGTATTTTCCTAAGGCTGTTCGACTTAGGATGGAAAAGCAATTCTTGGAATTGAGGCAAGAGGAAGACTCAGTGGCTTCCTATGAAGAAAGGTTCACTCGATTGGCAAGGTATGCTCCAAATTTTATCCGAGACCTTGATAGTAAAATCAATCGTTTTTTACTCAGGATTAAAGCCAAAGTATCGAAGGGAATTAGCTTCTCGTGAGTTTAAAAGTTATGAAAAGCTTGTTCGATGTGCTGAGAAGGTGGAAATGGAGTTTGCCGATGACCAAGTTTTCTATAACAACCAGCAGAAGAAGAGACCGAGGTGGCAGGAGAAAGGTAAGAATTATTCAAAAAGTCTGATGGTAAGAGAACTAAGTTTCCAGTTTGTGTTAAATGTGGCAAAAGGCATGCTGGGGAATGTCTTCTGAATTCTGGGAAGTGCTACCGATGTGGTAAGATGGGACATAAGGCTCGTGATTGCACTGAAAAGGATCAAGGTGAAGGTAAAAATAAATTTGATTTACAGTTAGTGAAATGTTATAAGTGCAATGAGATGGGTCACTATGCAAACGAGTGTCCGAAAAGGAGCTTGAGTGATGGGAAGCAGCTAGACTACAAGCAGAAAGGGGTGGTAAAATCATTTTCAACAACTTCAGCAGATGTTGGGCCATCGAATGAAGTGGTATCAGCTCCAGGGAGCTCAGTATTTTTCGAAGATTGACTAGAGGTCAGGGTACCATCAGTTGAAAGTAAAAGAAGCAGACGACTGCGTTCCGTACTAGATATGGCCATTATGAATTTGTAGTTATGCCTTTGGGGTTAACAAATGCACCTACTGTATTCATGGACCTTATGAATAAAATTTTCCATGAGTTCTTGGATAAGTTTGTGTTTGTGTTTTGAGGTTTGTGAAGAGGTTATGTGTGCCTTGTGATTCACAGTTGAAGAGAGAGTTGTTATGTGAAGCTCATAGTTCTCCGTTTTCAGTTCATCTGGGCAGTACTAAGATGTATAGAGATCTGCGGGAGTATTACTGGTGGGATGGAATGAAAAGAGATATTGCTGATTTTACTGTGAAGTGTTTGACTTGTCAGCGGGTTAAAGCAGAGCGGCAGTTACCGAAAGGGATGCTTCAGCCTTTACCAGTGCCAGAGTGGTAATGGGAGAATATATCCATGGACTTTGTTGTTGGATTACCAAAGACATCTCGAGGTAATAATGCAATTTGGGTTATTGTTGATCGCTTGACTAAATCTGCTCATTTCCTTTCTATACGAGATACTTTCTATCTAGATCAAATTTCCCGTTTGTATCTTAAGGAGATAGTCAGGTTACATGGAGTTCCTCTCTCCATTGTATCAGATCGTGATCCCAGGTTTACCTCTAACTTTTGGAAAGGCCTTCAGAAGTCGTTGGGTACTGAATTAAATTTTAGTACAGCTTTTCATCCTCAATCAGATGGGCAGTCAGAACGAACAATTCAGACATTGGAGGATATGCTACGAGCTTGTTCTATGGATTATCAGGGAAGTTGGGACCAACATCTTTCTTTGGTTGAGTTTTCATATAATAATAGTTTCCATTCGAGTATACAGATGGCACCATTTCAGGCATTATATGGGAAGCGGTGTCGAACTCCAGCTTTCTGGGATGAAGTGGGTGAAAGAAAGTTGATGGGACCAGAATTGGTAGAAGAGATGGCAGAAAAAGTTCAGTTGATTCAGAAACACATGAGAATAGCTCAGAGTAGGCAGAAGAGTTATGCAGATAACCAGAGGAAGGATCTATCTTTCGAGGTACACAATGTTTTTCACGTTTCGATGTTGAGAAAGAATATGCCAGATCCATCTCATGTTTTGAGTCCAGAGGTAGTTCAGCTGGAAGAGAACCTATCTTATGAGGAACAACCGGTCCAGATTCTTGACCACAGGGAGCAAGTGTTACGGAATAAGGTGATTCACCAGGTAAAGGTTTTGTGGAAAAACCACATGATTGAAGAGGCAACATGGGAATCTGAAAATGCTATGAGGGATAAATACCCCCACTTATTTTGATAAGTGAATAAAATTGCGAGGACGCAATTCCCAAAAGGGGGGAAGGATGTAACATCCCAGGTAATTAAAGAATAAATAATTTTCATATTTATTAATATTTGAGAATTAAATATGAATTTTAATTAAAAGGGGTTTCTATGTTCGATAGCGTACCCGATACACAACGATGAGTTTCTTTGAAACTTACGTAGCACACTAGTAATATAATAATATTATTTTAAATGTTAGTTAACAAGTAGCCGTTGTACTGGCGGGAATGAATAGAAATAACTAAAATATGAATAGATATATTTTTAGATGTTTTTACATTTACCCAATAAAAGATAAAGGCTTAAAATACGGAAAGAGTTCAATTTTAGGCTTTTATACTCTAATTTTCACAAAAGGTTCACTTATCACCTTTTAATGGTGAACCGTCATTAAATAATGTTTTGATCACTCTTATACATTATTTTGGACCAAATAAAACTCTTATTAAGAATCGGGACATCAAATTTTACTTCGTGTAATTTTTTTGGTATTTTTCCGATAAAGTTCATTTTTTAATGAATAGTGTAAAATGTTGTATTTTAATTCAAAACCACTTTTTAATCTAATTTATTTATATGATTAGATTATCTTTTGAATTGGTTTTAAAGTGAAATTAGAATATATTTTTACCAGTTAATCCAATGGTGGTCATTGGAATCAATTTCGATTTGAAATCGGACTTAAACTAGTGTCAATCTTTTGATACTTATTGTTTTGTAAAAACACGCTATTTGTCATGACAGCGGGAATTAATTATTAAATTAATTAATTCGACTTATATGTTTTGAATTTTGTAAAATGGACTTCATTTTTGAGTTTGGAATATCAAATATAGCTTAGGGTGAATTTTTGGTAATTTTCTGAAAAACTTCAATTTTTGATGAATAGTGAAACCACTAAGTGGTAATCAAGCAAACTGATTTTTCAGTTAAATAAAATTTTACCACTAATGTGTATTGAATTTTGAAAATCCGACATACATGGTTGTCATTAAGAAGTAAAATGTGGTTCAATGAGATTATAATAATTTTTTGGTGAATAGTAACTCATTAAGTTCTTAATCGCGATTAGTGGTAATTAGGGTAGTTTAATGTATAAATAATGCTTTAATAATATAAAATGACCTAGACACATGTCCCAACCTCATTGGTTGTGTCATGGCCGACCAAGACAAGTCATGGCCTAACTTGGGGACCCCATGTATCCACTTTTGTTGGGAAATAACATAAATTACTTTTTATTTAATGTTAAAGTGAAAGTGACACAAACATAATATGTTTTGCGAAAACAATTTTTAAGTGGGGTTATACAAGCCCAAATTTTGATTATAAATAGTCATTGGAAAGCTAAAAAGATTTCCTATATCATAGTATTTTATTTATAATTTTTAGACATTAAATAAATTAAATTATTTACGACATAATAATGATGCAGTGATGACATCATTATTTAACGATTAAAATAAAATGGAAAGATAATGTAAAATCTAAAACCTACACATGGCCAAAACCAATTGGATGAGTGGATTTCGAATCCTTATCACCTTATCCACGAATTCTATCAATGTGGGACCTTTTAAAACCGAAACACATTTTCAAACAAAGTTATATTTCTTTACTTTCCAAAAGTGCCCCTCCTCTCCCCTTATAAAAGGCCCCCACCTCTACCTCATTTCACACACTCTTCAAGCCATTGGCTCGGCCAACCCCTGCCCATTTGCTCTCTCCACATCCCTCTCCTCATCCTAGAGGATTCCCTTTGGGCAGAATCCTTTCAAAGGAAGCCTTTAGGCTCAACTCAAAAGGAGTTACACTTTTTAAGGTAATTCATTCTCTCATGTTCATTTGTTTTATTTTGCTTCTCCAACCCCCTAAACTCTTTTTATTTACTTCTTTTGTAACAACACCAGTATCTTCAATATACTATGATGTTGTTATAAGATTTATTTGAGCTACACTTCCACACAACTACATCAAATGGTTAAAGAACATAAGGTTTCCGTGGATGGCGAAATTCTGCCTCCCGAAACGATGATTGTTCAACACTCATTTAACACCTTCAAAGGTGGCCATTATGATGTCACTATTTTTATATATGATATATAATATGTTGATGTTTTCCTTAAGCTTCTGTTTTTTTTCATTTTGGGCATACCTTTATGGCTTCCATTATGGGTATACGCGATATCTTCATTTAAGGAAGTGCGGACTACCGCCCCCTCAAAGTGATGTGATTCGTTAATGCCATATGTGGGACGTGTAAAGGATGGATTTAAAGTTATTATATATGATTTTATACTGGAATTATAATATACCTACATATCATTATTATTTATTTCCATTAATGTATGAGATAGAAATGAAGGTAGCGTTCATGCGTACGTACGGACTACCGTCTCCATGAACGGTGCATTTAATTTCTTATCCCCAAATGTAATGTACTATTAAAAGTACATGTATATAATGGATATATATAATTAATGATATATCTAAATGATGAATATAATTCTGGAATTAAAATATACATACCTATCATTTAGTTTTAATTCCATTAATATGACAAAGAAATGAAAGTAGCGTTCATGCGTACGTACGGCTTACCGTCTCCATGAACGGTGCATTTCATTTCTTACCTCTAAATGTGATGTAATATTATAAATGAATGTATGTACTGGATATATATGACATATATGATATCTACATAATGAATACCATTCTGAATATAATGAACCTTTGACCAAATTAACAACATGTAAGTATAAGAAGTCTATTTTTGACTTAAGAACCAAATACCGACAAAATGAACATTATTAACTTAAATGATTACATGATGTTCATAACATGGTATAAAAGGAATAATGAACTTGAAAAAGATTCATAATCAATTAGAGATTAACTCAAGTTTATTATTCAGGAGTTTAAAGAACGGTCGGGTCAAGTTGGATACGAGGTATGGGAACTTCTTAACCCAATTTCCATTCTTTGGGTTAATCTCCTACTTTCAAATTATGTCATTATATTATTATGTCGTATCTTTTATTTGTACTTTATTTATGTGTACTTATAGTGAATACACATAATGTATCTATTTTATTTTTAAAATTATCTTTGTATGGGACTTCGTCTCAATCACCTTTCGTTGAGGCATATTTTATTTTATACACAACTTTCTTTTATACGGTGTATAAAACCCTTTGACTTTTACGTTTATTCAAAAGGAATCTTTTTTATACGAAGCGTTTACTAAACGACAAAAGGGAATGTTTTTGTCGTACGTATGCGGCGACAACGACTTCTCCGCCGTCATGACCGTTATTTGAGTTTCGGCTTCCTCTACAAGCCATACCTTCTTTTTAAAAGAAAAATAAATACCATGTTTTACTTTTCTTTTATTTTGGTATTGAAAATGGTTTTCATAATATTTTTATATCAATGTGTGGTATTGATATCTTGTGATTGAATGGTGGAAATGTTATGTTTCCTTTATGCATGTTTTATGTGATATGATTATGTTATGGTTCTTGGGCATTATTATGAAGACGGGTGGTTTCGTGATAAACTAAGGGCGGGTGAGCCCGTTATAGCTCTCCAATGCATTGGGTAACGCGAAGGAGTGAAACGGTAAGGTTTCTCCGAAGAGATTTTAGGGAATATACTGTGATGGGTATTCCAAACCTAACCAAGAGGGTTACTCCCTACGTAAGAATGTTATGAATGCCTCAAGTTACCTTTACGTATTATGATTTATATGATTTATTCATGTTTTTATGAGGTATGTTAAAGTGCCTATGTTTTATGGGTAAAGTATGATTTCATTCTTATGTATATATGAACTCATGTTTCCTTTCAATGTTTTTATAACCCATACTGAGTTTTTATGCTCATCCCAAGTTTTTGAAATGTTTTTCACAGGTCAAGGGAAAGGTACATGATAAGACGATAGAGTCAAGGATGTGTCAAGAAATAAACCATGTTTTATTTTAAATGTGTTTCCATTGATGGGAATGAAGAATACTATATTTATGTAACCACTTTGTTTATATGTGGAATGTAATGCAAGTTTTATGATCTAATTCTCTAAAACTCTAAACCTGAAAAGATCCTCAATGTGTAATCTTGTAATAACACAAGATTGAGTAAGGTTTAAGGCTGGGGCCTTATAGTTATAATTTCTCAAACTATGCTAGTAGGTTTTAGTCAAAGGATGGAACCTGAAGGAATCATAGGAAAAAACTATCTATTGTCTAATGTAATGACTATACTCATTACAAAAATAATGTCTTGAGAGATGGGATGTAATATATAGTGACTATTCTCACTCATCTCTATTGGTATATTGGTGGTAAAACAAATCATGTTGAAATTTTGAACGCACCAGGGTGGGAGAAACATGATATCAAATATTTTACATATCTTAGTGCTCAGACAATGAAATTTTTTTGCAAGCTACTTATAATTTTGAATGTGGTGTAGACTAATTGGGGAATATAATTAAGAATACATAATAAGAGGAGAAAATAGATCCTTGTAATAGATTGATATTAATTATATAATTTTATTATGAAATTCCCTCATATAAGCATCATCCCAATTGGTGAGGATTCTTTAAGTGCATCCAACAGACCCGGGATCAAATCCAGACAGAGGCTAATTTCTGCGTATTGTAGCAGGCACTGAAGCTGTACCATAGCAGTTACTGTAGAAGAAACTATAGCATTACTGTAGTAGGTACTTTATTTGGGACTGTGAAGAACTGTAGCATCTATTGTAGAGGGAACTGTAGCAGGCACTGTTTGGCGCTGTAGTAGCTGGGAATATTCCCTGGTTTGGGCCCTCGGGCCCCATATTTGGTCCCCGATTCCTTTAAGGCCTTCGGGCCACCCAGGCCATTGGGTCAGTAAGGCCTTCAGGACACCTCAAAGCCTTAGAGCCACCTCAAGGCCTTTGGCCCACCTTAATTGCAGATGCAAACCATACAACCTACAAGGAACAAAATTTAGAAGGAGTAGGAGCAATGAGCATTCACCATAGCAGAAGCTAAACGGATTGTAAGAATGAGAAGGAATGGAACCTACCATCGGGACAAGCCTATGCATGTAAGGTAAAGCCTAGCTGAATAGCCATGGGATGGTGGAGAGATAATTTCACGATGACGATGCTGGGGAGGAGCAGTTCCAACTAGTTAGTATGGGTTGTATGTAATGTTTGAACCCTACGGGCAATGAATTCCTCAAAGGCATATGGTCCATGTAAAACATATGCCTACGGTTCATGAAATGTTTCTACCTCACCCCTTCAAAGGTGGATTATCAAAAATTAATAAAAATTGAAGGCCTTCGGGCCATTGGAGGAATCCATTGGTACATATGAGGAAAATTTTACAAGAATTTTAAGGTATGATACATATTTGATGAACATCCATGAAAGAAAAATTCATCAATTATTTATTGGTTTGAAAAAAATTATATGGTAGGTATTAATGATAATCTAATTTTGAATCTATGAATAAATATTTTTATGTACCATTAAATTTGAAATTGATGATGAAAACAATTTTGGGTTTGTGGATAACAAAATGAATATATATCTTTAATCAAATCCCAATGGTTTTCTACATAGAGGTAATTAAATGTTTCAACCTCTTACCCTCCAATTTTTTTAAAGGATCAATCCAGTAAATACGTAAAATGATCAAGAAACTATTTCTCCTGTGGGAATCCTTGACTTTGAGATAAATAATGTCTTGATGATGTAAAAGGGAATGTTAATGAAATGAAACAAGATATATCTAAAAAATGCTCCATTTACACTTTAGTTATATAAATGAAATGTTCTTTGGATTAATAGTGGCCAGTTTCCAAATCAAACAGCTAATGAATATTTTAATCAACAACATACGATGTCAAAGGATAAAAGGGAAATATTAGGACAATACAATAGTTGAAAATAATAATCATTGTTAGGGAACACTTGTTCTCTACTCTAAAATAGAGGGTTAAATTTTTAGATTTTTATGAATATTCCCAATGAATGAATTATACTTTATTGAGGATTGATGTTATCATGAACATTTATTATCTCTCTCAATATAGATTCCATATATATTTATAGAATAAAGAAATCATATTTTGAATCAACCTATGATCAAATATCATGTAATAGTGGAACCCAAAACTCTAAGGAAAATATTATTGCATGTGATAAGAAATTATTTAAAGTGTAACATTTAAAATTTATTTTATAAGAATAATGTATTTTATTGGGGCCTTTTAGAAAATTATTAGTTCACATTAGAGAGTATTTGATAAAAATATATACATTTTGGTACGATATTTTAGGAGTAATTAAAATTATTTTCCTGTTGATCATGAAATGATATGAGATAAAATTATTTTTGGGTTTCTAATATGGTCCATAATATTTAGGAAGATATTTAAGGATAAATACATGTGTATAAGATTAAGTTGAAATTGGGAAATTTTTGTTTATTGTTAATTTAGGAGTTATAAAAAGTTGTGCCTACCATTTTTTTTGGAAAATATTTAAAGGATTAAGGAATTACTTATGGATATCATGGTTTATTAAAAGTTATTTAGGCACAAATAATTCATGTCAAACATACTATTCATATAGTTAGAGATGAAGTGGTAGTAAAACAAAGCAGAATTAATGGATTATATTATACGTTTGAGGTGAAAATAATTCATATAAAATTATTTTCTCAATGTTTTTATATATATAGTAAAATAATACCTCTATTTTCGGAAAATGACTTAGAAATAAATATGTTATCTATTTTCATTTTTTAATTATAAATCAATGGTCTTTTATCCCTTTACATAGTTATATTTTATTTATGGTTAACTTTCTCCCAACCATATAATATATATCTCTCTATCATTCTATGTGAGTTAGATTTATCTTCCATATCCTTGTATTAGTTTCCCACCTATAATATCTTATTTATAAACGTAATTATGTGTAATTTGAGATTCCTTTCCAACTTCACATTCCTTATTTTAGGAAAAACTATTATTATTCTATTTTATGATGTGGGTTTTCCACAAATGAATTTTTTAAAATCAAACTTTTGATTACTGAGCACAATTTAAAATTATGAGGAAATAATTTATTACCGGGGGAAAATGTGTCACCTGGTATTTTATAAAATACTTTTCTTTATAAAATTTAATATTTTTAATTATTTCATGCCAGAATGGCCCAAAGGCCTTCATTTATTTATTTATTTTTGATAACCCTTCTTTCAAGGGATGAGGGGGGACCCTTAAAAGCCCTGTAGGCTTAGAGATTACATGGTCCATAAGCTTAGTAGATTACATGACCCGAAGGTCTTAGGGTATTCCACCAGACTTTCTAGAAGGAACTGCCCCTCCCCAACATTTTCATCCTGATAGTAGCTCTCAACCTTTGAATGGCCAACTATCTAGGCTTCCCGTGTAAGCATAGGCTGGTACTGATGGCATAGCCACACCCTCTCATTATAACAATCCATTTGGCTCTACTCTGGTGAGTGTACCTGCTGCGAATCCTCTTCTGGGGCTGCTCATTTTTTGTAGTGTGTCTGGGGCCTGCATTCATGTGGCCTGAAGGCCTTGGGGTGTACTTAAAGCCTTAAGGTGGCCCGAAGGCCTTGAAAATCAACTGGTCTGAAGGCCTCGGGTGCCATGAAATTCTTTCAAGACCCGAAGACCAAACCGGTCGCCCGAAATCCCAGATGGATTAATAGTTCTGGCTGCTACATTACCGAACAGTTCCTGCTACAGTGCCTGCTATAGTTCTACAACAGTTCTACTATAGTAACCCGAAAATATGCATCCACCCAAATTTGATCTCAGGTCTCTTGTGTTGCATGAAACACCAGGTTTATATGAACCATGATACACTATAAAAATAATATTATTTAATGTCAAAATTATAAACATTCCATTATTTCTCTTGGTGTGAATATTATTAAGAAGTTTATAAAAAATATATATAAATTTTCAATTGAATATAAATCTATTTATAAATTTTTATTAAATAATCACCCAATTTTAGTAATGTTATTTTATAATTTAAAAATAATTCTTACTCAAAATGGTTTTATTGACTTTTGTGAGATAATATTATAATTAAAAATTGGGAAATTCATAAATTTTTTTAATATAAATATTATCATTTTTCAAATAACCAAATAAATTTTTTCTTATGTTTAATTGTTTTGATTTTTCTGAAATGCTTAATTTTTCTTTGTATAATGAAAAATACTGAATTTTATTGAAAATTTTATTTTTTAATAAATGATTTTGATAGATAAATATTATTTTAAAATTTTTTTCATGTTAAATTAGACCTATAATTTTATGAATAATAAAAATAATATTTTATGTAATCTATTTTATAAATAATTTCTAATAAAAACATTTTTATATGAAAAATTAGGATTTATAAAAACTGTATTTTAATAGGATGATACATGTATAGTGTTTTGTGAACTTATTTTAAAAATTAATTTTATGTACATATAGGTATTTATTTGGATAAAATGGATTCCAAATTTTGAATATGGTGGACTTAATTTGGAAAATATTTTTCTTTTATTGATAGGTATTATGAATAGTAACAATGGTAAAATTTATAAACGTGGTAAAAGGAAATTCAAGTAAATCGAGGTTAAAACTAATTAATAAATCAAAAAAATATTCTAATTCGTATTTAATAAATTTAATTATAACCTAATCAATATATATTTGAAATTTTCTTGTTTAATAGACACTTTCCCATGAAAATTAACCTTATAATATTTAAAGCAATGAATAACAAAACATGTCACTATCTTAGTTTTAAATATATATGATGTGTCCACATAGGGAAAAAATAATGATATGAATGAAAATATATTTTTACATTGAGATTATTAAAATAAATTATATTATAAAAATTTATTTCTAATATTTAATTATTATATAATTATATTAATATCTTATTTAGAGATAATACAATATTTGTTTAAAGTAAATGATGTTAAAAATACTAAAACTAATATAATTTCAAAAAAATTTCTATCCCATGAATTTTATATATCTAAATGACATTTTATAGATGTTTTAGAGAGATATATTTTATTTTTTCCTTGTATTGATGTTTTAAAATTTAAATTAAATGAATAGTGTCAGAATTTGTATTCATAGTATTTTATAAAAATAATATTTTTAAAAACATATTTAAAATTCCTAAAAATCATATATCTAACCAAATGAATAAAATATTATATAAAAGATAATAAATGGTCATTTTATAAGTCACTATACCATTAACAGTGAAATTATTATTCATGTTTTACTATAATAGTACTTACCATGGTTAAGTTGAAAAATTATTAACCAAGATGTTAATCAAAATGATTAGAATAAAATTTCATGAAAAATGTTTTAAATTTCATTTGATTTTTTGTTTTAACACTATCCACGTAAAATTTGAATTCAATACTATTTGTCATCACTATTCTCTAGAATATTATTATTATATTTTAATTTTTTTATGAAATTTCAAAAGATCCCCTCATCTAAATTATAACAGGATACCTCATCCCTTACTTATTGAAACTACATTGATCCATATAGGTTGACCAACTCTTATACATTCTATAACATCCCGTGAATTTGATTTTTTTTTCATTCCAAATTATGGTTCGTCAAATTTATTGTTATATAATTTCAAACCAACATATAGGTGTATTAATACATTTTTTTATGATATAAGTCATTTTTTTCTAATAAATATTTGATTTGGATTATATGAAAAAAAAAATTATGAATTATTATTATTACTCCACATAATATATTATTTATTTGAGAAATTTTTTTATTATTTGAATAAATGTTTTGGTATATTGACTTTATTAATTGGATAACGAGACCATTTAGTGTTATTTTATAAATTAAAATTAATTTTAATAGAAAAAAATAAATGTAATTTTTAAACTATATAAAACAATATTTAATATGCACTTCCAATTTTAAACTATATGCTTTGTTAATAAACATGTATTTAAAAATAAGTTGATAATAATTATTTTTTATAAATTTCAAAATATTATTATTACTATTCAATAACATTTTATTTCTAAAGGTGTGATCATTATAAGATTAAATTTTCTCTTAATTTTTTTTGAAAATAAATATCAGCATAAAAATTAGTAATTCATTACTTGAGTAATAAAATCTTATTACTTGAATTATATACCTTATTATAAAAGTTTATAATAAAATAATACATTGATAAAAATAGTATTTTTTATGAATTAATAAATATAAAAATATATGCCTAGTTTATAAAAAAAAATAAGTAGAGGATTGTTTATACAAAAGATATTATTTTCTTCAGAAGTTATATTTTTGGATTTTTTTAACAAAAAAATTGGCTAACCAATATTGGTGACTAGGATAGCCCTACATCCCATGTTGTAGAATTCTTAGCCCATGGGGAGGTTAGACCAATATAAGGCATGCTGGTGGTAGAGGAATAACCAATGCCTCTCTATATATGAATAGTATTGCTGAGAGCCTAGCAGTTTATAGTATAGTGTATGGGTGCCTCATGGACTTCATGATTTTGTGTCTTTTTATTGATTTTGGAATATGATCCCCCGTAGTTAGTTTATATTCGAGGAGTAAAAATTTCAAATTATTGATATAGAATCAATAAAGTGGTTAATTTTTTCCTAAGTTAGAAATACTACTTATATCAACACTATTGGACCACATCGTTTAAACAATTTTATCTCCCCTACATAACATTCATCCTCACAATGACTCTTTTCCCAACTCTGCATACAACTTCTCAAGCATGGTAGACCAACACCTTCACCAAAAAATTACCTATTTGATCTTCTTTCACCACATGGAAACTCCAACAAGGGTATCCTTTTAATAATGTGATACACTGATAATATTTCCATGGAGAAAATACATGACATTTGATGTATTTTTCTAGTTGTTATGCCTATGGATAAGCATCAATCAGCAGTGTATTCTCTTGCTTCTCAAGGATGAACAAAGCTCAAAATTTAATCACAAAACATTTATCAATTTCGAATCATGTAATATCATTTCAAAAGAATATGAATTAATTTATCTTTTTTAAAACCCCTCATTGTATCAGTTTAGAGGTATATTAACTAGTGGTTATAAATGCCACGATTGAGACACATATGATTATAGGATAATTTTGTTTTATAGTCATCCCTTTTAAAATATCATACCTTCTCATGAAAATCTCATTGGGTGTAATATGATTCTATATAAATGTATATATATTTATATAAGTTTCTTATTACCCAAGGATGTACTCCCCATAGTGATTTAAGGGGAAACCCCTACCAAATATCATCCTTCTATGTATTTTATGATTATTTTCCATTGGTTTGAGCTCCTAAAAAAATGAAGATTCTTTTTTTGTTTTGAGGTTCATTTGGTAAGGTTGTAAACATATATATATATAAATATATATTATTTTCAAACTATAGGTCATTTATTTCCAAGACATCTAATTATAGAATGGGGTAATTTTAAAAAATATTAAGGGATATATGTTATTTTCAAGATTATAAAATGTTCTATAATTCATTAAAAATATTATTTTGTTATATATATGTGTATAAATTTATAAATATATATACATTTACCATTACTATTTATTTTTTAATGGGTAACGAATTCATGTATGAAAATTTATTTTAGGTACAATAACAAGCATGCCCATTTTTATATTTTTAAAATATGAAAGGATAAAATGGTTTTTTAATGTTTATTTTTTATAATTTAATGTTTGAAATATAAGACTTTTTTCATAATTATATTATATGATTATAATTTGTTTTCCATGTGACAGCATTTTAAAACCAAAAATAATTATATATATTGCTAAATGTTTAGTTTTATTTGAATAGAAAATTTTATAATTCCTATTATTTTATGTGTAGTATTTATACACTCAAACAATTATTTTATATATTAAAGAATATTTTATAATATAATTTTTTGAATAAATCAATGAGTATCATATATATTGACTCAAAGAATAATTATAATTGACATATTTTACCATTTTATACCATATTCTAGTAAAATGGATTTTATATGATTTTGATTAAAATTTCCTTTTAAAATATGTGGATGTACACTATACACTCATTAACATTGAATACATTAATGAAAAGAATTATTTTCATGAGATATAGTTTCTAAAAATAATTTATACATTTTCATATGAATTTATATATATAAATATACACACATACATATAAATGTTTATAAATATGTAATAATTCATTTCCATGTTTATAAATGGAAAAATCCTAGGAAATATATAAATATATAAATCCATAATTAAAGGCTAAAATGTTTCTCCAATATTAAGAATGTTGACATATGATAGGTATTTGATGAGTGGACCTGATCCCCCATAATTGGTTGTCTTAGAAATCCTTCAATACTTCAAGTGGCCAAATGGTTTTTCATCCTAAAGCATGCATAATATTTTTTTAGAAAGTCGCTATATTATTGTATTAAAAAATTCCTTTCAAATACTTAGTTTCTTATAAGTATTTTTAATATTTTTAATGAATAATTATTTACAAATTTAATTTAAAATTCAATTTTCAGAGGATTTTCTTATTTAATTTTTAATTATAATATATTTTGAAAAAGTGGTTTCAAATTAATGTTTTTGATATTATATGTTTTTAAAGTATTTTTAGAATTATTTTAAAAATATATATTTTTAATTTTATGAAAATTATTATTTTTAAAAATAAAAAAATCTCTTATATTTATTTTTATATAATGAAAAAATATTCAAAAAGTATTCAAAAGGTATTTTCAAAAAAAATCACTAGATATTAAAAACCCCTTACTGATAAATGATCTCTCGCTATGTTTTATAAAATTTTTAATCACGATAATTTGGAGGTTTCAATTAGAGATTACCTTTTATAATGATATTATTTGAGAATATTTAAATTTATTCCTATTTATTTATTTTTAACACTCTGATAATATATAAAAGCAATCATTTTCCACAAATTTCTAGATCATAAAAAAATTCATAGATGTATAATGTACTGTATATTTTTTGGTTTATTTTATAAAAAAATATAACTTCATTTTGATCAATATGTAGAAGAATAGGTCTTAAGAAATTAAATATTGTATGAAAAAACTATTTAAGAAACTTTGGAAATTTGGGAATTTTCTTACAAATTAAGTTAAGTTTCTAACTTCAGTTTTTAATGCCTCTATTTTAAAACATTTAAGATTGAGGAAGAATCTAATAGTTAGAAACATACTTTTGAAATACTATGTAACTAATTTACATTTAATAATATCAAAATATAGTTATTATAGTTTAAAAATTACTGAAAATTGAATTATAGAATTTATATTAAGTACAATTGATGAATTTTAAGGAATAATTTCAGTTTATGGGGGGTAGAATATAAAATACTAGGTACTCAAATATTTTTCTATGAAACTAATGGTGAAAAAATTGGTTGTTATATAATTTATACCCAACTAATAAGTGTTTTAAAACATTAAATTATGAATTATGATATTGTTTTTCTAAAAAATATATGTTTTTATTCTTAGATGAAATATTGTTTTTGAAATAATATTTCTATTCTCCAATATATAGTATATATTTTAGAAATATTTTTATTAATTTAATAAATAATATTATACATTAGTTTTATTAAAATGTTAATTATACCTTTGCGTTTTATTTCAAAAATTATAGTTTATTTTAATAAAAACTAGAGGTTATTCTAAAAGAATTAAAAATTTATATGAATTTTTAATTTTATACTATATTAATTATTAATAAATATTTATTTTAAACTAATCTAATTATAAAATATTTTTATATGTTTCAAAAATTAATAAATACATTTAATAACCTTACTATTATGAAACATGTGATACAAATAAGATTAAATTTTTTTTATATAGATTGTTGAAAAAAATATGATAAAATTTATTATTTTATTATATGAGTAATAATATATAATTACTTTTATTGGATATAATACAATAAAATTTTATAAAACAATAATTCATTGATACCATTGGTATTTTTTAGAGTTAATTAATTTATAATTATAAAAGTGTATTTTAAAAAAAAATTGTGGTTGATAATATACACGTTTGATATTGTAATGACCCAGGTAAATATGGAATATACCATTTTAATTTTTATTAATATTTGTGATTTAAATATCAATTTTACTAAAACGATGGTGATTTTTTTAATGGCGTATCTAATACGTAACAACGGGTTTCTTTGAAATATTATGTAGCACACAACGTTATGTTATACTGAAAAATAATAATATAATATTATTATTTTAAATGGTTGTTAAATCCTAAATATAGTATTGGTAGGAATGAATATTACTAACCATATTATGATTAAATATTTTTATAAAATATTTTTACAATTATATAATAAATATTAGAGGCTTAAAATAAAAAAGAATCTGATTTTAAACATTAATACTCTAATATTCATTAAAAGTTTGTTTTACCGACTTTTGATAGAGAACCCTTTTTACATATAGTTTTTGTAAATTATATACATTTTATTCAGCTAAATAAATTATTCATTACAATCGGGTCATCAAAATTTACTTTGTATGATGTTTTGGTATTTTTCTAATAAAGTTCATTTTTTATGAATAGTGAAAAATACTGTATTTAAATTCAAACTGCATTTTAATATAAATTATTTATATGGTAAATTATATTTTTAATTATTTTTATAGTTTAATTATATTATATTTTAATCATTTAATCCAATTTTGGTAATTGGAAATAATTTTACTATGAAATTTTACATAAACAACTGTAAATATTTTGATAGTTTTTATTTCATAAAAACACGCTTGTGGTTTTGAAAGCAGAAATTAACTTTAAATTAATTTCTGCCACTATGGTGCATTTAATTTTGAAAAAATGGATTCCATATTTGGAATCCGGAGGTCAAAATTGTGTAAATAGGAAACTTATATTTTTAGACATTATGAATATTTATTTCAGTAAATATTTTATTTACCATGGTTAAATAGAAAATCTGGTAATTAAGTTTAAAAATAATATTATAATACTATTAAATTACTCTAACATGGGTCCTAATCATATTTTTTGATACATATCCAACCATGGGCATCCTTTGGTGGATTTTGGGACCCCATGGATCCACATAAGTGTGATAATGATAGTTTAAATTAATTAAATTAAAGTGAAGATAAAAATGACATAAACATATATCTTTTAGTAGTTCAATTTTTACATGGGGTTATATAAGTTATAATTTAGTATATAAATATTCATTTGAAATAAAAAATTATTTCCTACATCATTGTATTTTTTATAATTTTTAAACATCAAATAAATACAATTCTTTGTGACACAATAATGATGTAGTATTTACCTAATTAAGAATGATATAAATAAATAAGATTATAAAAATTAAAAAAATATCCAAAACCTATTCAATTGTTATTATATGATTTTATTTACAACATCAGTCATTTTATCTTTGACTTTAATGAGTTTTTGACATTTTTAAACCATACATATGTTTATAATAAAATAATAATTTCAAACATCCCTAAAGAGCCCCTCCTCTCCCTTATAAAAATCCATCACCTCTAACCCATTAATAACAACTATCAAGACCCTTGTATCATTTAAACTCCAACCAATTAATCTATCTACATCTCTCTACTAATCATATAATTCTTACATTAGGCATAAGTAACTTCATGTAAACCTTTTGGTTCAATCCAAAGGGAGTTACCCGATTTAATGGTAATGTCTTCTCTTTAGTTCTTTTCTTTTATTTTAATTCTCAAACCCCATAAATAATTTTTATTAATTTTATTTAAAACAAAACCATTATCCTAAATATACTAGGTTGTTTTATGGGAATTATTCTAACTACACTTACAAAAAAATCCATCTAATGGTTATAGAACATATTGTTTCTGTGGACGGCGAACTACTGCCTCACAAAACGATGATTGTTCAATTATCTCATACCGTCTCCCATGGTGGACATTATGATGGAACTATATTTATATGTAATTCATATTATATTTATATTTTTTTATTCTTCAATACTTTCTATTTATATCATACCTTAATGGTTTCCATAATGGGTAAATGCGATAATTTCATTTGTGGGAGTGGAGACTACCGCCCCCTCAATGTGATATGCTTGTTCATGCCATAAGTGGAACATATAAAGGATGAAGATAAATAAATTATATATTATATTATTCTAAAATTATAATATACCTATCTATCATTACATTTTTATTCCATTAAATATGAAATAGAAATGAAAGTTGTGTTTATTCGGACGTACAACTTACTGTCTCCATGAATGGTGCATTTCATTTTTTATCTCTAAATGTTATGTACTATTATAAATACATAAATACTGGATATATATGATATATATTACATCTAAATAATTAATATTAACTTGGATATAATATAATTTTTACCATATAGACAATTTTTAATTATTACAAGTTCATTTTTTCACTCAAGTTCCAAACATCAATAAGATGTCCAATATGATCTCAAATAAATAACTATTTATTATTTCAATGTAATAAGTGATATAAAAGAAATAATAAACGTTAAAAATTTTATGAATAAATTATTAATTATAATAATTTTATTAATCAAGAAAAACAAGGAACAAATTAGTCAAGTCAGACATAAGGTAAGGGATTATTTATCTCCCTTTTAATTATGTGAGATTTCCATTGTTCGCCACTTATTTCTTTCATGTGGTGTATTGTGTACATAAATTTTATATGTATTATCATAATTTTCTTTATATTAATGGTATTATTTTATTTATTTGGTGGTTATTAACTTTTGTTCATATGACCTTATTGATTACATCATGGTAAGGGGTTTTCAACTCACATTTTATTCCCCATGAGATTCCTGCTGTATTTGCCACTATTTCCATTTGTGTGGTGGATGTACTTCCCATGATTGTATTATTTGTGTAATATAAATTAATTTATGTATAATTACATATAAATTGTATTATACTTCTTTCATGTGGTGTATCTTTCGTATGTTACCAAATCGATAAGGGGACGATTCACCCTCCCCTTTTTAAAGGCTTTTTTGTTATGTATTTAAATTTAAAACTTCTGATATTGGGATTTGTTCTTCGATATCCTTATTATTGAAATGTTTATGTCCAGTTGATGGGATACCCTTTTTATCTCATCAACTCATTTTCTGAATTTTAAATTCACATCGTTATTCTGTCGAATTTCTATAAGGGAACTTCTTAACCCAATTTCAATTCATTGGGTTAAAATTATACTTGTGGATTTTGTCGTGCTATGAATATGTTTGAATGACATATGATTTTTTTACACTGAATATCCAATCATATTGGGTTTTTTTATATTTTTCACATGTTATTATGTAATTGATTTATCCTTAATCTAAGGATATAGTTTTTATAAGGGATTTCGTCTCATTTTACATTCCATTGAGGCTTCAATGTTATTATACTGCAATTTAATCTTTTATGGTGTATATACTATGATTTGAAGTATTATATCATGAATATTTCTATTCTCATGATATTATAATCTTTTATTGAAAGTTATTCCTCAATTATTTGTATTTAAGCGTCTCTCATTTTGTTAAAAAATAATTAACAAAAATATAGTTTTAAATGTTTTAAAGATTTATTCCTCTGAATATTTCTCATTAATGTCCTTGATTTAAAAATGGTTTATGGATTTTATTACATGGACATGATTTTTTTAAAATTATAATTACTTTAAAATTTTCAAATTGGTATGGTACACTTTGATTACAAAAATATCTTTATTAAATGTTTTAAATGGTTTTGAAAATGATATGATAAAGAATTGACTTTATCAATATCTTAGAATGATATATTGTGATTGTAATGTAGAAATGTTATCTTTCCTTTATGATTGTTTTATGTGTTGTGAATTTGTTATGTATATTTGGAATTATTTATATATATGGGGGGTTCCACGAAAAGCCTAGGGCGAGTAAGCCCGAGATAGCTCTCCAAAGCATTGGGTAACATAACGAAGGTAAACGTTGATACTTCTCCTAATAGATTTAGGGAATATACTATAATGGGTATTCCAATTTCAAATCCCAACATAGTTGTAAAAGCTAAAATGTATGTATTTTTTGTATACCATAAGTTACTATTATGATATATGATTTCTATGTGTTTTTCTTAAATCTTATGATTTCAAAGGGTATATGTTGATTGAAAAATATTGTTTTATTATTTTGTATTTATTGATTGGATAATGATTTCATTACTTATTTTATAACCCTTATGGAGATTTTTATTCTCATCCCATGTTACTGAAATATTTTCCACAGGAATGAAATATGAATAGGGTCATGGATGGGATCATGGAAAATTTATGTTTTCTAAAACATGGAACTAGACTATTTTCTTTTTAAGTGTTTTAATTTTATGAAAAAAAATATATATTGATTAGTAGTGTCAAAATTGAATCTTCAAGTTGATATATAATAGTTATAGCTTAATTATCAAAATACTATACCTGAAACTATCTTCAATGTTAATTATTAATTTAATTCATGATTATGAAATGTTTTTATTATGAGTCCTTATAGTTGGTTCTCAATGGTCGGTTTAGACAATATTAGGGATTATGAGTTTTTTTCAAACACATAGTTAGTCCATATGACTATTATTTCAGTTAAATCATTATTCATTAACTTTTTCAGATCAAGGAATGTTAGTTACAAATGGAAGGAGTATGATCTAAAATGACATTCATATATCTTCCTGATAACATGCTTTCAGTAATTATTGAAAATTCATGTTCATGTGATTGGGATAGTTTTTTCTAGAATACAACTCACTTGAAAGCAATTGTTTGACATATCAAAAACCTCCACTATACCTTGATATTATCATGGATTAGGGGTTGTATTTTATCAAATCCAATTTTCCCAATATTCTCATCTTTTTAGGAAAGGTAAATACTGTCAAGGAATTTTAAAATATTTTACCTTATCACAAGATTTTAAAGAATATTACAATTTTGAAAAAGGGGTTGAAAAAGGCGACCCTTGAAAAAAAAATATTTATTCTTTCCTTTATAATATAGTCTCTCAGCACATAATTATATTATTTTAAAAGGACCATAGATTGAATTTTTCAACTCAGACTAGATCTAACTGTTTTATAAAAATCATGTTTTATCTGATGTTTTGAAATTATATGTCATACATGATTATTTTCCGAAACTATTATTCTATGAACACACATAGGACTAAATTTGTACAAGGTGTATTTGGATGAAGGAAGGGAATGTTTTTTAAGGATCTCTAAATCATTTTTTCAATTCATGGAGCTTCTACTTAGTTGAACAAGATGATGATGAAACCATATGGAAATTATGATCAAGGTATGATGTTTTTCTACTCGAAATAGTTTTATTTTATCATATGGAGGTTTAGAAATGACAATATATATGATTTTGTGGTCTTAATGTATTGGGATGAAAATTAAAGGTGAATTAAAACCATTGAAGTTAAAACATGTTTGGGATATTTTTGAGTTTTATTAAAAGGACATCCTAAAAGATGGCGGACAACCCGTCGTGTCCGGCAAGGCCACGGGAATCGAACCCACAACTGAAGGGAGACAAGGGTGCATCACCAACCACTGTCCTACATGAAGTCCCTGGTTAGTATGACTTATTTTTTTGTTAAATGATTTTATTGATCAATAATAAATTTATTTTGGATGTTATTTTTTATATAATGGACATCCTTAGTATAGGAAAATGATTTTGTGATTAAGTAATAAAGGTTATTTTGAAAGGCCTTCTCTATTTTGAGAACAATATATTATTAAGGGAAATATGATACTATGGGATCCAATTTGTGGCGTAATGGAATAATCTATATTTTTAATGTAGAGATATGATGATCTTGTTTATTTATGGAAATGATTAACCTATCACGGAGACTATGTGATTAAGTTAATATCTTTTCTCTATGAGACATTTAGAGTAACTTATGTTATTTGGATATAAATGTTAAGATTTATCTTGGAAGACCATGTGATCAAATTCTTATGAGTTTTGGGTTTCAATCATAGTTTGTGTTACTTTGAATAATTTTAAGGACAATTGTTTATTGAATGGTCTTTGTGGAACTTTGGGTACTGGTTATTGAATATTGGAGATTAAGAGTAGTATTTATTTTTATAAAGGAATGTCATAATTAGGATTATCTAATATTTTACAAACCATTTGGGTTTTTGGTTGATGTATAAAGACAAATGAATTTTATGGTTCATATTCTTTGCACCATGTTATAATCTAGGAGGTGAGTCCAGAACTTTTTATGTGACCAGCTCAGTTTGAATACTCATCTTTTGGAGAAAAGAAGAGTTTGTTGTAATCATTTAGTAAAGGATGGATGTCTACATGACATGTAAGTATGTGTACTTATGTTCTTAGTAGAGCTCATAAAGATAATCCTCAAATTTATGAAAAGAAACATAAAAACAAAAATGTGGTCTATTTACTTTTCCTACTGGGAAACCAATGACCATTTAACCCATCACGTGTTTATGTTTTTCTTGTTGTTAACTTTCTCCTAATCATGTTTTCTAAAACTCTCAATCAGAACATGACACATAGTTTTTCTTCCATATCCATGTATTCATTTAATAGTATAATTTTTTATATGTGGTGGCCATTTTACTTCCATTATTCCTTTTAAAGTGATAGTATTATTGACTCTTTTTCTGATGTGGGACTTTTAATAATGTATCTGAGCCTAATTTAAAAATTATGAGGATGTAATTCACAAAAGGAGGGAATGACGTAACATCCCAAGTAAATATGGAATATAAAATTTTCTTATTTATTAATATTTTAGAATTAAATATTAATTTTACTAAAAAGGGTTTAATATGTTTGATAGCGTATCTAATACGTAACAATGGGTTTCTTTGAAATCTTACGTAACACACAACGTTGAGTTATACTGTAAAATTATAATATAATATTATTATGATAAATGGTAGTAAAGTCCTAACTACTGTGTTGGTAGGAATGAATAGAACTAACCATATTATAATTAAACATGTTTATTAAAAAAAATTACATTTATCCAATAAATTTATGAGGCTTAAAATAAGAACGAATCTGATTTTAGTCATAAATACTATAATATCCAATAAAAGGTCGATTTACCGCCTTTTGATGGAGAACCCTTTTTAAATCTAGATTATGTAACTTTTATATGTTCTATTTGAAAAAAATTAAAATTTTCATTATAATCAGGACATCAAAATTTACTTTTTATGAAATTTTGGTATTATTATGAAAAAAGAACATTTTTTATGAATAGTGAAAAATACTCTATTTTAAATAAAAACTGCCTTTTAATCTAATTTATTTATATGGTTAGATTATCTTTTTAAATTGTATTACAGTGTAATTAGATTATTGTTTTACCATTTAATTCAATTTTGGTCAATCTACGTAATATCACTTTGAAATTTGACATAATCAGGGGTCAATATTTTGATAGCTATAATTTCATAAAAACACGTTTTTTGTTTTGACTGCAGAAATTAATTTTAATTTAATTTTTGCCACATCGGTGTTTTGAATTTCGGAAAATGGATTCCATATTTAAAATACAAATGTCCAAATTAGGTAAACAGGTAACTATTATTTTTAGACATTATGAATATTTACTTTACTAAATATTTTTTAAATGTGGTTAAAGAATAAATTTAGTAAATAAGGGTAAAAAATAATATTATAACAATATTAAATTACCCTAAAATGTGTCCAAATCCTATTTTTTGATAAATTTCAGACAATGGTCATCTTTGGATAGATTTGTGGACCCCATAAGTCCACATAAGAGTGATAATGAAACATTATATTAATTAATTTAAGGTAAAGACAAAAATGACATAAACATATATATTTTAGTAAATCAATATTTACATAGGGTTATAAAACATATCACTTAGACTATAAATATTAATTTTAAAGGTAAAATTATTTCCTAAATCATGGTATTTTTTTATAATTTTAGAGTCCAAATAAATAAAATTATTTGTGACACAATAATGATGTCGTATTTACCTCATTAATGAATGATTTAAATAAATAATTTTATAATAATTAAAAAAATTTCCAAAACCTATCCAATTATTATTTTATGATTTTATTTTGAACATTGGATATATAATCTTAGTTTTTAATGAGTTTTGGACCTTTTTAAACTGAAAATATGTTTAGAATAAAATAATATTATCAAACCTCCCTAAAGGGTCCCTCACCCCCCTTATAAAAAGCCATTAACTCTATCCCATTACTCACACCTATCAAGCCCCATTGATCATCCAACCTCTACCAAATTATGATCCCTACATCCCACTCCTCTTCCTAGAAAAATTACCTTAGTCATAAGTCACATTAATTATACATTTTGGTTCAATCCAAAGTTCGTTACCCAATTTAAAGGTAACATCATATCTTAAGTTCTTTTCTATAATTTTAATTTCCAATCCCATAAAATCTTTTTATTCCAATATTTTATATAAAAAAAATTTATCCGAAATATACTAGGTTGTTTTTATGAGAATTATTATAACTACACTTACACAAAAATCATTCTAATAGTTAAAGAACATACAGTTTCTGTAGACGACGAACTACTACCTCACAATATGATGATTGTTCAATTATCTTATTCCACCTCTCATGGTGGAAATTATGATAGAACTATATTTATATGTGATATATATTATATTAATATTATTATTATTCTCATGTATTCTCCATTTATAGAATACCTTTATGGTTTCCATAATCGGTAAACAAGGTAATTTTATTTGAGGAAGTGCGGACTACTGCCCCCTCAAAGTGATATGGATTGTTATGCCACACGTGGAATGTATAAAAGATAGAGATAAATAATTTATATATTATATTATACTAAAATTATTATATAACTATTTTTTCTCATGTTTTCATTTTATTAAATATTAAATAGAAATGAAAGTAGCGTCCATGCGTACGTACAGCTTACCGTCTCCGTGAACGATGCATTTCATTTCTAATATCCAAATGTTATGTACTATTATAAGTACAGATATACTGGATATATATATGATAGATATGATATCTAAATCATTAATATTATTCTATAGATAATTTAATTTTACCATATGTACAATTTCTAATTATAACAAGTTCATTTTTTGACTCAAGTTCCAAACATCGACAAAATGTCCAATATGAATGAAAATAATTAACTAATTGTTATAACAAGGTAACAAGTGATATAAAATAAATAATAAACATGAAAAAGTTTCTTGTGAAAGAAGAAATTAAATTATGTTTATTATTCATGGTGAACAAGGAATAAAAGAATCATGTTGGACACGAGGTATGAGATTTCTTATCTCACTTTTAATTCCTTTATATTTCCATTGTTCACAACTTATTTCTCGCAAGTGGTGTATCGTGTACTACCATTTGATATATATTATTGTGATTCTATTTATATTAATTTTATTCTGTGATTCATTTTGTGATTATTAACATTTGGTCATATAATTGAATTGATTATAATGTGGTAAGGGGTTTTCATTTCACTTTTTATTCCCCATGAGATTAATGTTATATTATCCCATGTTCATTTTTTTGTGGTGGATGTAATTCCCATGATTGTATTATTTGGGTAATATAAATTAATTTATGAATATTTAAATCTTCATCGTATTACCCTTTTTTCATGGGATGTATGTTTCGTAAAATAACAAATTGATAAGGGTACCTTTCACCCACTTAATTTTAAAAGACTTCTTTTTCTTATGACTTTAAATTTACATCATCTTATGTTAGGATATGTTCTTATATATCCTTATTGTTATAAATTTAATTCCCAAGTGATGAGATACCATTTTTATATCATCAGATAATTTTTTGAATTTTAAATTAACATCGTTATGCTGTCGAATTGTTATAAGGGAAGTTCTTAACCCAATTTCAATTCATTAGGTTAAACATCTACGTGATTATTTTGTCGTGCTTTGAATATGTGTGAATGACCTATAATTTTTTTACACTAAATATACAATAATATTGAGTTTATTTATATTTTTCACACATTATTATGTAATTTATTTATACTTAATCTAACGATATAGTATTTATAAGGGATTTCGTCTCAATTTACATTTAATCAAGGCTTCATTTTTGTTATACACCAATTCCCTCTTTAATGGTGTATATAATATCCTTTGCCATATTATATCATGTATATATATATATTCTTATGATATTATAACCATTTATTTGATTTTATTCCTCAATTTTTGTATTTAAGTGTCTCTCATTTTGTTAAAAACTCTTTAACTAAAATATCATTTTAAATTTTTTAAAGATTTACTCTTCTAAATCATTCTCATTAATTTATATGTTTAAAACATGGTTTTAATGATTTATTTATATGGACATCATTTTTTTTAATGTTAATTCTATTAAATTTTTCAATGTGGTACGAGACACTTTGATTCCAAAAATATCATTATTAAATGTTTTAAATGGTTCTGAAAATGGTTTGATAAAGCAATGATTATGTCAATATCTCCAAATGATATATTGTGATTGCAATGTGGAAATGTTATCCTTACATTATTATTATTTTATGTGTTATGAATATGTTATGTTTATTGGGAATTGTTTATGTATACGGGTGGTTCCGTGATAAACCTAGGGTGGATGAGCCCGTGATAGATCTCCAATGCATTGGGTAACATGACAGAGGTAAACGATAATGCTTATCCAAAGAGATTTAAGGAATATACTATGATGGGTATTCCAAAAGAAACTTACAATGTATCTATGAAAAATACTATGTAATTATGTTATGTATGCCATAAGTTACCGTTATGATTTATGATTTCTATGTGTTATTCATAAATATTATGATTTCATAATATATATTATCATTGAAAAGTATGGTTTCATTGTTTTGTATTTATTGATGGGATAATGTTTTCAATCCTTAATTTATAACACTTATTGGGATTTTTATGCTCATCCTAATTTCTTGAAACGTTTTCCATAGGACGTAAAGATGAATAGAGTCAAGGATAGGATAAAGGAAAAGTGATGTTGTCTAAATCATGAAACTAATCATTATTTGTTTTAAGAGTTTTTATTTTTTGAAAAATATGGATACTTATTGGTAGTATCTACATGTAATTTTCAAGTTGATATGTAATAGTTATGGCCTAATTGTCTAAAACTCTAAACCTGAAATTATACTTAATTTCAATTATTCATTTCGTTCAAGATTATGTAATGTTTTAACATCTGGTCCTTATAGATATTATTTCACAATAGGTTTTATTGAATTATTTATATAGAAAAAATTATCCAAACAAGCTTCGTTAATAGGAATTTCCTTCAACCCTTATATGGGGAAAGCTCAATCCAAGGGGATGTTTGACCAACACTGGAAATGACAGTGGTAAGGGAATGACTAATGCGTTGCTGTAGAAAAATAGGTTCTATGTGAGCCCCTCCGTGTATAGGATAGTGTATGGATTGGTAGTTCCCTGTATGTTTAGGTGTCCAGTTTCCTTTTTTTATAATTCTAAAGGAAGTTATTAGTGTCTATTCTATAAAGAAACATCAATGACTTCTTGTGTGGGATCAATAAATTTGCTAATATTTACCCAAGTGAAAATTAACACTTATATCATGACCATCAAATCAAATCCTATCAACCATTTGATCTCCCCCATGTCATCTTGTTCTTCTCAACCACACATTAAATAACTGTACATGTGGATTCCCAAGAATATTGGGCCAGTAACATAACCAAAGAATTACCTCTTTGATCTACCTTTACCACGTGATAACACCGACAAAGGTGTCCATATAATAGTGGTCTACCCTATTATATATGTGCGTGCCTATATTCACATACCAGTGTTACTAAATGATTTCAATTAGAGACCAATTAATGAATAAAAATTGGTTTTAATTCCAAATCACGATCTCTCTCATGTTTGCATTTTTAAATTATATAAGGTTGAAATGTTATAAATAAAAATGATACATATTATAATATTATATTTGAAATATAATATTTTAATAAATTTATTTGTTAAGGGTATAAATAAATTTTCTTAAAACTAGTATATAAAATAAAAGAAATATAAATTATTAAAATTATTATTTAATATGAAAAAAAAATATTAAAATTCTTATTATTTTATGAGGACGATTTATACACTCACATAAATATTTTTTGAATAAAATGATATTTTTAAACATCAATTTTCCAATTATGAAAATAATTAAATAATATCTTTATTTAAGGATAATTAAAAACTAATAGTGTTTATCATATTTTATTTTATTCAAATAAAATGTGTTTTGTAAGTTATGAATACAATTTCATTTTGAAAATGTTGATATTAATTATAACTTCATTAACATTCCATGAATTTAGGAAAAGTCTAATTTTAACAATATTAGGTTTCTCCAAATCTATTATATATTTTATTCTAAAAGTATAAAAATATTTATTTATTCAAATTTTTATGTTTATTTAATAATTTTTTAAAGATTTTATAGAGTAAACTCTAGTGAAAAATATATACATATATCTGTGTGTGTGTGTGTGTAAGTAAATCTAAAAATGTTTTTATAAATTTTTCATGTATAATATTTAAACATGATAACTATGAATTGATTAAACCCAACCCTCCAAAATGGGTAGACACATACAACCTTCAATGTTTATTGTGGCCCTATAGTTTTATATTCAAAAGCATTCCTAAAATTTTATAAAAAAATTATTGGATTATTTTATTAAGTACAGTATTTTTAAAGACTATATGTTTTCGAATAGATTATATTATTTTTAATAAATAATTATTTAAATATATATTTTCAAAATCATGTTTTCAAATACTTTCTTTAGTAATTTATTAGTTATTATATTTTAATATTTTGTTATCAAAATCATGGCATAAAAATTAAATATGATTTCAATGAATTTTTATTCATTTTCTCTAAAGATATATTTTGAAATCCCAAGAAATTATAGTTTTTAAAATTATATGTATATAATATATATTTTTGAATAATGAAAAAAATTCAAAAGTGTTTTCAAAAGTAATTTTTATAGGATTTCAATACTCCCTTACTGGGAAATTATGCTCTCTCTATATTTTATAAGATTTGTTTAGCACCATTTTAATGTTTCAATGGTATATTTTATTCTATATGAAGGTACTAAATGAAAATTAAAATAAATCCCTATTTATTTATTTATTAAATTCATAGAGTACATAATAGTAGTAATTTTCCACTAAATCCTAGACCATAAAAAGTCCTTGTTTTTTATAATGGAGTATATTATTTTCATTTTATTTTATAAAAAATGTACAAAAATATTTTTTATCAAATTTGAAAGCACAGGTGATGTGGATTTACACAATCCATGCCTATATATTTTTATCCACGACTTAATGGTACATGTATCCTGAAAATAGAAAAATTATATTCCTTAAGTTATAATCTTAATGATGTCTCTTGAATAAGTGGTGACTGTCTTACCTAACCTATATCAATATATTTCTACATTTATCTCTTATAAATCATTAGTATTTATAAAAAAATTATAACATAAGTATCCAAAATATACAAAAATGTTATCATAGTCATTAAAAAATCATTATGATCCATCTTTTCCATCGAATGATATGTGAAACTATCACTTGTGTGTACATACGGCTTGAAATCTCTACATAATATTAAAATTCACTTCCCATCCATATATTTTGTAGATTTTTATTATGATAGGTTTAATGAATATATATTATATTTATGAAATAACTAAAAATCCGTAAAATAATATAATGTCTACCTTATTACATTCCAAACCATTTAAATTGATAACTCATTCCATGTGTACATGTGAACTACCACCTCCATAAAGAAATTTGATTCATTTTTCAATTATATTTTATGTGAATGGTCAAGTGTAAAGATTTTTTATTTTATATTATATATATAATATAATAAATATCCTTTGATGGATAATTGATATTTTCTTTTCTTTCTTCCCATCAATTCAAAAAATGAAAACAATATTCACGCGTACTTATGGCCTATCTTCTCCATTAATGGCGTAACTCATATCTTTAATTGAAAATATTTATATAAGGAAATTAATATTAATATAAGTAATATATATTATTTATTACAAACAACAATATTTTGGAAATTTTGGAACGTTAACAAATAAATAAGGATTGGGACTGTTGAACTGAGAATTGTTTGGAAAACAGAGCAGTTCTCACCCACAATAGTGATTTTAATTACAAATTATTAATAAACAAGTGATAAATGTCATAATTAAATCATAATAGGTATGAAATATATGAATATTTTTATGGAATAAATTTATAGTAAATCCATATTTACTATACAGGAGGTTTGAATGTGGACAGGGATATGAAAAAACATGAGGTAATGGATTTTTTTCTAACTTTTATTTCGTTGGGAGAGAGGCCATATTCACAACTTTTTTATTTTGTATAGTGTATATTCTTCTAATTAATTCATTTTATGATAAAAATTATTATTTATATAAGGATTTACATAGCCATATATGTTTTAATGGGGCATACATATATAAATTTACCATATTAGCTAGGGTTTTATTTTATATTTACGTCATTATGTGGGATTGTTTATAATTATACCTCTATAGGGGACTATTTTACTTAAATGTCAATGTTTTATAAAAAAAATATATTTTTCTTCTATGATTATTTTTTTTATTTTCCCCTCTATTTTTATTTTTAGAAAATAGATAAAAATACTATTTTTATCACTTTCTAGAAGAGGTACTTTCTAACATTTACAACAAAATTATCGAATAATTGTTTATTGAACTTTTAAAGTATAATTAGAATTTCCGAATATCATGATTACTCAATGATTTTATTCATTTATTAAATGTTTAATATGTAGTTTTCAAATAAATTGGCTTCATTATTATATAAATATTTCTCAAATTATGATTTTTTTTGTTAAATTTGATAGAACATTTTTTTGAATATGGTTTTAAAGAAACATTTAGAGTTAACCCTACTCATTAATAAAAACATCCCACGAATCCAAATACTATTAACATGGGTTATTTTCCAATGATTTGATCTATATTACATATTTTATGGTTTATGTTTAAGGTAAAAGGTGTTTGAGAAACTCGTTCCCTTTTTCCATGGGTTATACATTGATGAAATGTTTATAAAATACCTATTATTTCATGAGTTTTGAGAAGATGAATGATTTATGATATTTTAAAAGAAATATGTATGATTATATTTCTTAAGAGTGCAGATTATATCTCCCTCCAATGATTTTGAAATTTATGGTTAACTGATGAGGTAAATATGTTATACATGATCCTAATTTCAGATTCACAATTTTATTGTGGACCGAATTTCCATGTCCATAAATTGATGTGTGGAAATTAATTTCATGTACATAATATCATCTGTCAACTTGTATTCTTAACTATTTGATTCGGTGTAGAAAAGTATTTCATGTAAATAATATCATGTGTGTACTTAATTTTATGTCCATATGTTTATGTGAGGGCATAAATTCATATCCTTAACATAATTTGTGAACTTTATTCAAATTTATATGTTTTTAATGTTATAATATTATGTTTATTCTAAAATTAATTTTCTTATATCAATGTTATTCTCTTATAGATCATGTACTTCAATACATTTATAACTTATTTCTAATGTACTTACAATATTTATTTCATAACACAAGATTATGATCTATGATATGTGGTGTGTTGATTCCAAATGTTAAGGTCATATTCATAGAACCTTATTATAATTTTATAAATATATGGTCTTTGAAATATCCATTTTGAACCTTACTGATCTTTTGATATAACCATTTCATTGGTTTCCTTTCCCTAGGTTATAAAGAAATGTTTTAAAAATGTTATGTCTAAGAAGGGTACTAGTTTAGAAGATCTTAGTGGGAGATAACATAGATCATATATAGACTATTTTTTATGTGTAAAAGTCTCAAAATGATCTTGAAATATAGGAATCTGGGAATCATAGAAATATTATGTAATGAGTATTAAACTATTTGGATGTAAAATCTATGTTTGAAAATTGTATGTAACAATATGCATACAATCCATTGTTCACAATAAGAGGGATATAATATTATTATATAACCAACAATGTTGTGTTTAATGTAATGAAATATATCATACATATTGAAAATATAAAAATATGTTTATTCCCAATGGAATTATTCATTTAATTGATGCATTGAATGTAATATATTTTATTAATTAATAATGAAATTAATTTAATCAATTCATAATGTATATAACCTATTAACCATGGTCTAAACATACATGTACATGAAATTAATTTATTAGAATACATATTTTACTGAACATATGACATGTTCAGCATATGGTAATCCATACATAAGTATAATCAACAATCAACCTTTTTGTGAGTAAAATAATATCACCCTAAGGGGATGTTCTCAAGAAAATAAATATATTTTTTAAAAGGATTTGTAAATAAAAAATAAATTCTATATGATCAATATGATCAATATTTTATAGAATATTTGATAATTTCTCTTGACTTATCATCTGATGAAACACAAACTCAACCTACCCATCTAGTGTAATCCTTATACTAGTTTTCAAAAAAAAGTGTCCTAAAACTGGTTGGAAATGGGTGTAATGTATAGATATGAAATATTTTTGTTCCCATTAAATTATTTTAGAAAACTATGAAAAACTTATCCCCATATAAAACTACTAGACAATAAACTCATTTCAAAAATATACCACAATCAAAAATGGTATATAATTCAACCCCAAAATTTGTGAAAGATACACTTAGATGATACCAGTTGATGTGAACCACATAGTGAGTATAACATTCCATCCTAATGATAAAATAAAAATTCTCATATCACTTAAAATAATAATAAGTGATTATTTTAAACACAAATCATAATGGGGCATCCTAGACACCATCAAGTACTCAAATATCATACACCTTACGAAGTATCCATAGCCATAACCCAAGATAGATCATCCACCATAATCCCTAATAATCAACTGAATAAATTGATATAAATTAGTTCAACACATATGTATTAAATAAAATTGATTTTATAAGTAATGTGACCATAATAAAATCATAAATTTTTTATAACCGCTCATATTGTCTACTGGGTGCCTGCTCAAAATATGTAGCTTTACATTGCATGAACCCAGACCCTAACCTCTACAACACTGATTAATCATAGGAGAACTACCAAAATACTTTTAGAGACCCTTGGTACAAAAACCTAACCTATTTTTTAACTGAATTTATAATCCCCAACAATTATCCTGTTGGTATGTCCATGTATAATATCTAGATCCCTGAGTATTGGCATCACTATAACCACTACCTTACAAAGAAAAAAATTATAAAAACAATTGAATATAACCTATATAACCCCATGAATATAAAATTATATAATTTCAGGGTAATAGTGTTTGGGTATTCTCCCCCCTACCAGAAAGGTAACACATGGGAGGATTATTACCTCCCATGGTAAAAGATTAAACATTCAGCTAAATATCCAAAATAAGAATTCTATAGCATGAACCATAAGATCACCACTTATTGTAGCCGAACAAACGACTCAGAAATTAGAAGACTAAGCAATATAATCCTAATATAAAACGCCCAACTTGATACCTCTCTATGATTATAGCATGGTTCAACACCTCATCAAACATAGTAAGTTAATAAAATTTAGGTGGAACAATAATGCATGGTACAGGATATCCTTGAAATTAAAAAACATGTTTTCTCGTAACACCACAATATGGGAGAAAAGGATAAATTCAATAAATAATGTGGTGCAATCCATAAAAAAGTTATCATCTAGAATGAGATAAATTTACTCTCATTTCCTATATGACTTCGTTTTCTAGGGAAATAACTACTAAATGAATTTAGAATGATAATCCTTCATGGATAACCCTCCATACATATCATCCAAGAATAAAAGAATCCACTTACATTTTTCTTGTCCACACAACATATATCAAACTACATTAACCTTCCTCATGTGGGTGTCATGATATTATTAATGATAGTATATAAATACTATATCCAATACTCAATGACTTGTTATCCACCCTCACTAGTAAAGTGGTATGGATGTTGTATCTGATACTATCTAGTAAAATATGAGATTAAATTGAATGATCATAGAGATCAATGTTCAATTCTATGAATAAACTTAAGAATACTCTCCTTGAGATATTTAACAATATAATATACTTTCTCAATTAAGGGATCCATCGTTTTTTTAATGGGGTATTTTCTCCCTATATATTGGTTATTAGATAGAGTTTAGAATTATAGCATGATACTATAATATAAAATGTAGAAATCGTATAAAATTTATTAATAATTCATTATGTAATAGATAATTATACAAATTAAAAGGAATTTTTCCAAATTATATATAAATAATCTCCATAATATAAGGGTATCACTTTGTAACACTCTAAAATTTCAAAATAAGTACATTATATTAGATATCATATGCAACAAGAGACACAAACGATAGAATAATATATAACACCCATATGCATTAAAATATATTTATTTTTAAACTAATTAAATAAATTAAATATATTTCATCACACCCAAAATTTATTTTATCTTTTAATACAGACAACATTTTTTCTCTTATGTTACACATAACACTCTATTTTTCATGCAAAAAATCCAATATAGAATTCAATCAAAATGAAAAATATTATTAGAATATTATTAATTAATATAATTGTAATATACTAGCCATAAATATAGTGGGTATGAATAGTAAATAATAATTTATGAAAAAATGGTTATGAATTGATTATAAATGAAATTAGAATCATTTAAATGAAAACAGATTGCTTTCGGAACAACTATATTTTTCTAGAAGACAGTTTAATAACACTTTTTTCATATAATTTAAAATTATTTTTTTCCACTATTATATAATTTATATTAAAAAAATACACATATTTTTTAAAATTATATTACCAAATTTAGTTTAGGGTTATTTTTAGGGATTTTTCTAAAAATTTTCATTTTTTAATGAATAATGAAAAACAGTAAATATTAATAAAAAACAACCTTTTCATTTAAAAAATTTATATGGGGTAAATATATTTGGAACTATTTTTAAAGTAAAATTAGTAAAATTTTATATCATTTATTCTAATTTATTTCCTTGGATACATTTTCATATTTAATTTTTATATAAAAATTTGTAAAATATGTATAAATTTATTTTTAACAAACCTAATTTCTTTTCCTATCTGTAAAATTAATTTTAAATAGTATTTTATGAATTGAATTTCAAAAAATGGGTCCCCATTTTATTAATTAGAATAATTTCTAATGAATAATAATTTAAACATGATTATTGAAAAAAATTAATAGTGAAAATATCACAAATTAATTTCCCTAGTTTAGGTAAAAATAGGTTTACATGGGGTTAAAATAAAAAGATAAGGGTAAAAATGACTTATAAGATATTACAAATACTATTATCTGGAAATATTTCAACCATGAATCCTAAATGGTTATATAGTAGGTAGTTGTGTACACTTTTGAAAAATGAATATTGTGGGAGAACTTAATTAATTTCCAAAATGCCATGTTTGTCCTCTCCCCAACTTATGAAAGGCCTCCCTATGTCCTCCCTTAATTACATCATAAAACATCATTTTCAGCTAATACATACTGAAATAACGTCCCATATTCCCTCCACAAATATTATATTCCATATATTGAGAATAAATCTAACCTATGAAAGATTTCGTGTTAACCTATTAATGATACCTAAAGAATATGTAATGTTCTTCAATAAGAATATTTATTTTATTTCTTTACCCAAATCCTTCAATTAATATTCAACCATGATGGTATAATAACTTCAGTATATTCCATATACATGTATGTGTTTATAATAATATCAGTAGATAAAACCATCCCCACTTCCATCAAATGGGTTATGAATCATCATTTTTGTGTGAGGCGGTCTATAACCTCTTGAACAGATGCTATTCATTCTTCCATTACCACCTTTCATGGTAGGGAATGATTATTGATATAAATTATATATTATATATTTAATATTTATTTATTCATATGAATTAATTATATCATATATATCATTTTACCTATGATTTTGTATGTAGAGACCCATTTTTTCCTTGAAAGTCTTAATAAAATTTCTATATAAATTTTCAGAGCTAGTAAAGGATACAATAAGAGATTCATAGGCTCGGTGTTCCCAGAATTATATTTATGAAAATATTAATTATATTTTATATTGTTTGCCTAATGCTTATAAATGAAAATGTGATAACTCTTAAAGGTAATATGAGATCAAAAAAGTTAATACTATGGTGGAATATTTAATTCTTTGTTTACCATAGGTGATACATAAAAAATGGGTTGGCGTGGGGTGTTCGGATTAGTCGTTAGTTAGCAGTAAATTTAGTGGACTCATTAAATTATTAATTTAATTAATTTAATAAAATAATACAAAGTATTACTTATATAAGTAATATACTATGTAAATTTTCCTTGGGTTTACCACATAAATCTAAGAAGTATTCCCGAGCATTCTTCCCACTTCTATTGGTGAATCGAATCCGATGATGATTCCTTATTGGATAACATTAAATTGCAGAAAATGAAATGACTTCCGATATTTGTTAGAGATCATGTTCTTCAGAGAAGAACAATCTAATCACAAGGTAGGAATCATCAGTTCTTGGTTTGCACCCCAGTTGATTAATTTGATTGAGGTTTATCATCTTCTTTCATTTCATCTAAGGATGTTGTGGAACTTTCATGCACCCATCAATTAAATTGTAACTTGTTATTCTTGTTTTATAACCTTGATCTCCCAATAGAATTCATTATAAATGAATGCATGGACAAATACTAATAAACCTTTTTGATAATTCCTTTATTAAAAATTTTATTTTAGTTCATCACTTATTGGACCCCATAGTCCTAGATTGATAATTTTTGGTAGTACTGAGCACAATTAGTCCCCTGAAATCACAATGAATCCATGTCTTAGAGATAGATCATAATATTAGGGTTATTTACATATGGATTTTCGGTTGTGGGTGATCCTTTTAAAGTTTGACCCTGTATCACCCCAAGACATTATAATGCTTTCATTTTATATTTAAATTTATTTTTTTCATATTTTTCTTTATATGAAACACCATGTTAAGATTATTCTATAAAAACTCATTATTATATTGCTTGAATGATCAATTATTAATGAATTTTAATGGCACACATTTTTCAAAACTAAAATTTTATTCTTCTAAAAATTATATTTATCAAAATAAACATCTTTTTTTCTAGAAAAATTAGTTTATGGTGATTTTTTGTTATTTCTCATAAAAGTTTTCTTTATTAATTTATAAAAAACTACATTTTTATTAACAAATTAATTTTCATTTAATTTATAATTAATGTGAAATTATATTTAGAATAGTTATTTTAACTAAAAATAGATAAATTATAAATATATTAACACAATTTAGTCATTGGAATCATTTTTATATTTAATGATGGATATAAAAACTTATTGAAATTTTGATTGCTTTTATTTCAAAAACCCACGTTCTCACCATGTCTGTGATATTAACTTTAATATTAAATTTCCAACATTTTTTGTTTGAATTTTTCTAAAATTGACATATAAGATTTTAATTAGTATTATATATTGTCTGTAATATTTTAAACTTATTTTTTGGAAAAAAAATATTTTCAAATGTTATTAAAATCAATTATAATGATTAAGGTAAAATTAAGCATAACAACGAATTAAACGTTAATCATAAATTCAAAAATGACCTTGAAATATGTCAAAAAACAGTTCAATATAAATATTTATACCACATACAATCTTGCTTCAAATCTTATGTGCTATAACTATATTATTAAATGATTGATCTCTATATGAAAGTATAACTGAGGAAACAGAAAAAAAGTGAACATTCCTTACCTCCAACATTTATAAAACATTGAGTTTTGTTTGAAACATCATATTTTCAGTTAAAAATATCCTTTTAAATATAAATTGGTTAATGTTATCATAATAATTTATCATTAATTTTTATAGATGATCTACTTACTTAAAATACTTATGAAACACCAACGTAGTGATTATTTAGTTAATAATTAAATAAAATAACTCATACCATAAATATAAAAATTAATGAATATTGATTGAATTTTGGTATTTAATGGTTTTTATAGATAAATAAATCATGTTAAATTTCATTAAAATTAATATATTTTAATTGAAATATTTATTTGATCATTTAAAATTAAAATTAAGAAAATTTAAATCAAATTTTACATTTTATAATAAATTATATTTTATTTAGTGATTTAGAATTAATAAATATAATATATTATCAGAATTGATTTTTAATTATTAATAAAAATATAATATGTTCAATAAATTTAACATTTTATCTTTTATAATTAAAATATTGTCCCATATATTGGAAAAACATTATTAACATATCTTGTGTTTAAGTACTGTTTTAGAGCATAACATTCATTTTTTTATATTTATTTTTCAAAACCTATACGATTTTTATTTTTTAAATTATATATAATATAAAATATTTATATTTTATATATTTTATAATTAAAAATTTTATTTTAGTTTTAATTGTTAACATACATTGGTTAGAAAACATGATGCTTTAATAAATCTAAAATAAAAAATTGGGAATCATAGATGTTAAGGAACCAAATTATTAAAATGACCTTATTTTTCTGTCATGGAGGTTTTTATCATCCATTATTACCCTTTGATACATTATTTAAACATTTTTGAGACAAATTAGGTAATTTAGACCTCCCATTAATGAAAACCTTTGGGTGTTTACAAGAGTTCCACTCCCCCTCCACTATAAAAAGGCAAGCACTATGCCCCTTCCTCACTCCTCTCAATCCACTTTGGATCACCAGAACTCATTCACAATATAATCCCAACATACCTACCATAAAACTTTAATAATTATTTTTGTATAAATCTACCAATCTAATCCCTTTGATACAAACCAAAAGGAGTTACCTAATTAAGAGATTTCATCTTTCCATAAGCGCTTTAAGTTTTATTTCCATTCACCACCCCCTAAACTCTTATTATTAAATTATCATATAAAAATAGTATAATAAATATTGTAGTTTTTTATGTTATTTTTTTAACTAAACATATATATTCTCCCATATAATGTGTAAGAATCATATTATTTATTTGAATAGAGAACTACTGCCACACGAAACAATGATTGTTCGCTCTTTCTTTATAGCATCTCAGTGTGGTCATTATAATGGTGTAAATATTTTTATATATGATATATATTTTATTTATTATTTATTTATAATTCATAATTTATTTTACATCATATACACTTATACTTTACATTTTTGGTTAATATGATAACATCGTTTATAGAAGTATGGACTACCACCTCCTCGAAGTGATGTGAATCGTTGAAGCTATACATTTAATCTATAAAGGATGGTTTTTATATATTTATATAGAATATATAAAATATATATGAAACTATAATTACAATATACATATTTATCATATAGTTTCTGTTTCTTTAATACAACAATGAAATGGAAGTAGCGTTCATGTGTACGTACAACCTACTCCCTCCATGAACGGTGTACCTCATTTCTTATCACCAAATATTATGGATCGTTATAAATATGTATATAATGAATATATATTATAATTAAACCATGCTTTTTGATTTGGACATTCCATAATGATGATATAGTTAATATTACAAAAAAATAAAAGTCCTAACATAGTTGAGAAAATGAGGCAATTAACACCCAAAATAGTAAAAATAATGAAAGAGTGTTATCAAATAGAAAAGATAGTTTTATAAAATGATAATATATGATATTAAAAACAAGATTATTGTTTTATTATGAGTTAATAATACATTTTAAAACAAAATATAGAATTATTAATACCATACAACTAAAATTAATGTTAAGGTAATGTATTTTCGTCTTAATTTAAATTCCATTTCAAATTATTTGTTGTTATGAACATATTCACTTTTAGATGGTGTGTATAGTAACCCTTTAAATGTTATATCATTAATATAAATATTCTCATGATATTATAATTCTCTTATATGTTATTCCTTCAATATTAATTTGATTTAAAATGTTTCAATGTGGTATAGGAAAATCCGGAATGTTTTAAATTTATTTTCCTTAAAAATATATTAATGATATTTCATGGGTGTTTCCATTAATAAACATAAACCACCGTTGTTATTAATTATAATATACTAACTAATTATTGATGGAATCATATTAATTATTCAATACTGGTATTTGATAAGTCATATTTATTTTTAGATTAATTTATATAAGGAATTATTTGAACCGTTAATGACGGGTGGCTCCTGAACATTATATTGCAACTTGATACATCAATAGGGTTTCATCAGATGTATATATTGGAAAAATTTAATAGGTTTCTATCCATTTTTTAATACATCTTTAGAAAGGACTTTATGAAAAAGGATTTCATGTTCCATATACATGGTGTCCAACAATTAAGAATTTATTTCATTTTGATTCAGTTATTACATGTCCCTGGTATTTTTCATCAACAAATCTATGGCTGAATTATAATTCTTTGTGTATTAATAAAATGTAATGTGTTTAAATTTCATAACATGGAAAATTTATTTTTCAATATTTATTTATTTAATTGTAATATGTTTTTAGTTATTCACATTTCCATGTTAATTTATTATCACTAATTCATTATTACTTCCATTGTACATAACCTTAGTGATAATTTTACATAAACATTATTATTTTTCCTTTCCCTAGGTAACAAAGGGGAAATCATTGAATAATATTTGAAGTATTTAGTTTATTTAATTTTATTATGTATCATGTTTTGTTTCTTTTCCTATTTCATTATGGGTATAATGTATGTAATCATAAATTCCCAAACTACTGGACTTATCATTCCTTTTAGATTTGATTCCATTTAACCATGATAATGTAATATAATAATGCACCAGATCTATGATTCAGGGGTTAGGGAATTACAATTATGTCAATCGATGTTTTTCTACAACGAGAGAAAATATATTTGAGAAACTTTTATTACAAATCGTAACCTTATAAATTTTTTTGAAGATAATTATATAATAACATCCTAGAATATTGGTAAGGTAGAAAAAATGTGGGTATTACATGAAATAAAACCTTGTTTGTATACTAAAATTGGGTGTTGTACCGGCATAGATGAACCTAGGAGTAATAACTCTGACAAAGTGTGTTCAGACTAACTAAGTGTAACCCAAAACATGACAATGGGTCTTACTATACACCTATCATGACACTCTAATGGGATATTATTCTTATAGTTCATATTTTCATTTCATACCATTATGTTGGATTTGAATTAAAATATTTCCCTAAGGTAATTTTTTTATAACTCTAATATTTATGAAGAATAAATTTATGTTATGTGTTATACCATGTTTATATATTTATAATGCTTTTAATATTATGATTTAATCGAGTATATGTGATTTTCTATAAAGATAATTCAAAAGGAATTAGTGTGTCAACACTCGGGGTCCATGTAGTAGTTTCCCTGTTGATAAAATCAATGTAGCTATTATTTGAACTGAGAATGTTATTGATATCTTAGGGTGTCTTAATCACGTTATGACACAAAACCTTGCATGAAGAGAGAAAGATTTTCTATAGAGAGAATCTATTATGCCAGATCACTTTATGTGAAGAATCCCCCATCATTTAGTGGGAATTATAGTAAATTTTTTCAATTAAAATAGATTAATTCTCCGAAGAAGATATTTATAGCCATGTGATACTGTGAAATGGAAAAGGATACACTTGTTGTCACGAACCAGACTAGGTCGACCTTGAACTAGTCACCCGAGCCGGTCCGCAACATGGACCAAGAGGTGTTCGTGATCTTCCTAGGCTGGCGAAAACCGCCAGGGAATTAATAGAGGAAAATTGGGAATGATTTTCTGAGTGAAAATAAATAAATAAATGAAAAAAGTATAATAATGCATAGTTAATAACCAAAAAGAAAAGAAATAATGATCAACAAGAACAAACTAACCTGACCACAGCTAAAAATCCTCGCGACTCGGACAGTTTCTCACCAGTCTAAAACCAACTCTTGTCCACAGTGAGTAAGCTCTATCCAAACCTGCAACAAAACATAAAAGAGGAAATCATTAAGTGAGTGAGTATTTAAACTTATTAGGCGTGGCCAACAAACGTTTCCCAATCAACTAACTTTAAATAAATGATTTATCAAATCTAGTTTTTAACTAAATTTTATAAAATATGGGATTCAACACACAAAATTTAATTTCTAAAACATGTAACGATCCATTGCAATTTTTAATTTAAACACATGTTTAATGTTTGAAAGAAACAGGTGCATTTCATTTTAAAACATTTTTGTGAACAATTTATAAATCCATATTTTAGAAGTTAGTCACAATGAAAACCACACACAACACACAAAACACACTAAGGGAAATGAAAAAAGTGGCACACAAGGGCCATAAATTGAACTAAACCTCTCAATCGTCTGCCACATACAAATAAGCACTAAAAGAAACATGGGTCGAACCTTGGAGCTCATGAACAATCTAGAACATACCATACATGTGGCTCATCCTGAAGGCATTCCTACTCTCGATTACTTCATAATGACCAAACGGTCGCTATTGCCCTACCTATCCTAACCGAGGGGCCTAATCCCATAGCAGAGTATAATCCGTACTAAGGGCTACTAGCCAATTCGTAATCTAAACTATTGAAACAATCTTTCTTAGAAGATAACTTACTATGTCAGGTTCCCATGTCAACATGTGTAATAAAAAAGGAATGGAGTGTGTCAATAAAGTCAATAATGTATCACAAACATTAAAAACAACTCATATAGTCAACGTACCCTAAAGATCACCCCTGAGTCACCCCAATGAGTGTTTTCCAAAATAATTTATTTTATTAAAGTGTCAAACGGTCCTTCACGGATTTTTAAGAAAATCACCATTTCTCAAGAGAAGCAAAACACATGTTCATGCTTTAAAAGAAATAATTTATCAATAAACTAGAAATGCATTTAATATTCGTGTCAATTATGTTTAAAGGCCAAATGTGAATTCTTTCAATATTGGGTGTCCATTCATCATGAAAATATTTCAAGTCTCATGAATAAAATAAAATACTCTTTTTACAAAAAATAATCATTTCCAAATTAATTATCTTATATTATTTCCCATTTATTAAAATTAATAAAATATAAATCAATTAATACATTTAGAATTTAAAGATGAGTGCAGTGGGGGACATACATCGGCTCGCTGTCAAAACACAATGATGTGGCACGCCTTGTTTAGGCATACAGAAAAGCACAAGGTGATGACCGCAATATCGCGGGATTACCTCACAAATGCGCTGCAACAAATGCACAATAACTAAAATTACACAAACATGGACTTAAAACAATCCAAATATACAAAAAATGTGAAAGAACCATCTAGACACATTTTCGAAGCACAACTCACACCATCCACACTATTTACTAAACCACTCGATATTTTATAAAAAAAATAAAAAAGGTGTCCCACAATTTTACACACCAAAAAACCCCCCTCCAAAACCTCTTTTATGATCAACCAAAAGATCCTCAACATTCTTGAACATAAAAGAAATTACTTTTGTAGTCGAATAAACTAAATGAACAACCTAATAAAAATAACTCACACGCTAGAAATCAATTTTCAAAACATACACATGTCGCTTTAGAAATGTAACCCAAAGGACCACTTGAGGAAGTTCAATTACCAAGTTCAGCATCATATTTATACATATAAATCAAAACATGTTTTAAGAAAAATAATTACCAATATCATGCAAAGCCATCCAGTGAATTTTTTAAATAAAAATGGTGTACACTATAAAACAATTTACACCAAATGATCAGAGTATCATAACCAAAACACTGCATATCACAATGATTGACTATAGAAAATATACCAAATCACTATGTTTCAACTAAGGGTAGTGGTAAAATAAAAATTCAGTGAAATAATAAATATAAATGTTACACGCAAAGGGAATCATACCTCAACTCAAGGCGGAATGGTAACACACGCCCAAGACCGGTGCGCGATCACATTCGTACATCAACTGTATTCTCCAGAATAATTATTAAACCTTGCACAATCAATATTATACCACAATACATAGGATTTTAGAAACAATTAAACACTCGTCAAAGAAAATAATTTCTACAAACCCATACAGAAGGCGCAGGCCGTCACTAGAGGGAGAGGGCACTGACCAGGGGATGATATCGGTGAGGGGTGACGCCGAAAAAGAGAAGCTCGCTGGAGGCCATAGGTCAGGGGAATTTCATGATCAACAAGGGATGTCAAGGGGTTTCAGGTTGGAAAAAAGTGGTCTCAGACTGTATGGAGGGTTGCCGGTAGGGGGTCTCGTAGGTCGGGTGGCCACATGCTGGCCAGAGGTTCATTGAGTAGGGGCGAGTGTGAAGGCGAGTGTGCAGAGGGTGCAGCCGGCGCAAGGAGGAGGGAGACAAGGGTACCATGAGGAAATTGGGGCACTGGGCAGTGAAGCAGAAGGGGCATAAGAACTCGGTGTAGGATATGGCACAAGTGAAGTTACGATGGGCCTTGGGTGAAAGTAGGGGAGGGCATACCTATAGGTGGTGTGAGGCGAGGCTGTCAGGGAATGCGGGAAGAGTGTGATCACGAAGAAGGGGGGTAGGTCGGCAGGTCTAGAAGTGTAGTAGAGTGCACTCCGCGTGAAGGAGGGTGAAGGGAATGCAAGGCCAGGGGAGGCAAGAGGGGGTCAGGTGTCGCGGCTGGTTCAGGTGTGGGGAGAGGTAACTGGGGCACCGCGCTACTGGAACATGCCAACGAGAGGAACTTGTAGCCGATTTGGGAGGTTGGCAGCCGGTAAGAGGAGGTGAGACGATGGGGGTGGTGCGCAACAAGGTTAGAAGAAGGAGTGGTGTGTGTTGTCATTATGGGAGCGCAAAATAGTAGAGGGAAGAGGCTGAATGGTGGAGTCAGTTGTGTGCCAGAGACGGAGCGAGGAAGGGGAGTCGAGGATAGAGTGTTGGCAGTACGGTCGTGCGCTGACTAGTACATGCAAGTGTGCCGAGACGGCTCACGCTAGTGTGAATTGGGGACATAGCGTCTTGTGTGGATAGATGGGTAGTGTGATGTAGATCACACATGAGGCCTAGATGGAGAGAGGGAATTGCTAGTGGAAGGCAGGTGCAGGGATAGAAGGTGTGCGCTGTGCCATAGAGTGGTGAGGAACAATGGGTGTGGCGGTGAAGGAAATTAGGGTAACAGGGGGGCGTGACAGGGAGAGAGAGGATGAGAGGAATAGGTTAGCGAGAGAGGAAAATAATGAGAGAGAGAAAAAAAGAAGAGAAAAAAATAGATGAAGAAAAATAAAACAAATAAAAATAATAAAATGTTAATCTGTAATAGATATACTTCCACAATAACCTCAATAATTATAACTGTAATAATAAAAATTTAATAATATTAATAATATAAATAAAAATTGTTATAAAACATTATTAATAAAAATAATACTAATATAACATAAGTAATAATAATTCGTATCAAACTTGAATAATAATAATAATAATAATAATAATGAAACATAGATAATAATAAAAATAGCACACTCGCTAATAATATATATATAGCCATATATATACATATTTTCCCGATGTATCATTTATTCACTATATCGCTGCTTAACTAATTTATTTAATTACTCTCAAAGATGGGAGACTAATTGGTCACCCCGCACGGCACAGTCGACCGTTCACGGGCCGTGCGGTGGCCCCTTCTCACTCTAGCAGTGACCGTATGGGTATCCAAACTTTCGGCACGACTTCCGCTAAGATTCACAATGTTCGCACACCAGCCTAAAACACACAAACCATTCCAAACATCAAAAATTTGAACCGAGACTCACTGGAACTTTACCAAGACACTCGATGACAAGAAAAAAAAGATATAAAATTATTTGAAAAAGGTTGTTGTGACAAATCTCCCCAACATAATTCTTTCCACCCATGAAAAGCCACAACAAGGTCAAGACCCAAAGAAAAAATTTCTGAAGTATCACCCAACTACAATAGTTTATGCTCCCTGAGTTTATCTATCCAAACATACACTAAAAACCTATAACACAAAACTCATCCTTAAACCATGATCACCTTAACCACCACGAAGAAGAACACAACCACCCATTACAACCATGGAACTAATGTAAACCACATAAAACATTTATTATGATAATATTAGTCCAATGGAACCATTGGGTGTACTCAATTCCCAATGTTTACTCAAGAGGAAGAATTTAGGATTAGGTGGTTCCACACAAGACCACCCGCCACCAAATGATACATGAAAAGAAACTATGATACCACCACGGTGAGGCCCGAATAGACTCTCGACCACAATGGTTTGGATAATAGAAAATTATTTCAAGTGAAACTCTACGAGACTCATTGTGGGTCTTCCCACCAAATGATTTGATGAGATTACCTGAAAATTAAGATATTCCATACGGTCCAAAATCCCCTTCCACGAGGGGGGAGAAGGGAAGGGACCAATGGATCAAGCATCAAAACTACCACCATTACTATATAAACAACATCACACTTTCATAAGAACATATACCATTTCAAACTATTGAATGAGACTAAACTAAGGCCCTTTTTCACCATTGGGGTTATCGTGACTAAGTGAAAGCTTCAATTTGGGGCCTATGGTTGGAGCACTGATGATTGAAGCATCTCCTACCTTTCATTCAGGCTTCAGAAATTCCCAAACATAACACACAACCTAGAATTTCACCAAACAAACTTCCAATAAAATAAAAGATTCAATGTGGGTCAACCACAACCATTCTTACAACGGAAAGAAAAGAAACACCGAAAAATGCTACATGAGATGATTACAACACCAAATAAACACTACATAGATAAAACCTCAAACTGGTCCCCAAAAATCACCCTTAATCCTACTTTTTGGATGAGGTGACCTTCGACAAGCATGGTCTCGCTTCAGCGTTCTTCTTGGAAAAACGACAGCAGAATCACTACTAGTGACCCCTATGTCCACAGGTGTTGCACGGTCTTGGAGCACTATGTCATGTCGGTCTCTTGTGACCCGGCCTACCATACTGGTGACAGTTCACGACATTGTGTTGTGAAGAAGATGATTGGAGGTCTGTAGGCCTCTTGATTCTTCTATTAGATCCACAGGTATCATGTCTCTTCCAATTTTTCATATCATCATCCTCTGCACTACTTCCCAATGCTAAAGGATTCTCCACCTCAATTCCTCATGCTAACCCAGGATCATCCAAAAACTCTTGCCCCACAACATCTGTGAAGGTGATTGGTTTGACCTCTACCACTTTTGACCATAGTTCTAGTCAGATTCATGTCTCAAATTGCCGAGGCTTCTCGGGATTATTCGCCACAAACCACTGACCATACTGAACTAGGTCTATAAAGTGTAGATATAATTATAGAAATAATTCAATGCCCTACAGAAGACAACAAAAATTCATCCTCTTCCTCATCTTCGTCAACTCAGAGAAATATTGTTGAATGATCGACAACATGAATAATTCCCAAGTAAGATCTTCTTGAGGCTTGTTTTGAGACACGAACTTCCACCAATTCTAGGATGGACCTTCAAGCATAATGGTAACTATCTTCACCATCAATGACTTAGGAAGCCCAATGAAATTTATGTTCCTCTCAACCTTCCATAATGACTCCACTACCTCAAGTGGATCTTCTGAACCATAAAACAGGGGAGGGTTCAACTTCTGGAATTCCAGAACATAGTCTATAGGCTGATCAACTAGAGGATTTGCTAAGGATGCACCACTAGAAGCTCCACCTTAGGCATCCATCGAACCTTCATGGGGGTGAACACTAAGGAACAAGAAAACTTAGAGTGGAATCACAACATAGTCAATTACATTTCAAATTCAACTTTTCACAATTCTTAAAATAAAACATAACAAAATAATTATTAAAAGTAAAGAACACCCAAATGAACCACATGTAGAAACTAGTGCTGATGGGTGACTCAGACATATGGTTGGCGGTCATACACTAGTCAAACCACCATCACAAGGAGAACACTAGGGTAATATCCCCAGCTCCACATGGTTTTCCATTCCATGCGAGCTCACGAAGGTCACTTTCCTGGCTTCAATTTCATTTCCTAACATAAAACATTTCAAAAGAATCCAAAGACATCGACAACCTGAACAACCCATGGTTACCCGAGGATCAGAGCAAGAAAGGGTCCATGATGTCCTTCTCATTTGTACACCTTCAGTCCCGAAAATTCTAGACCTTATTCCATTAAAACATTAAATAACAATTGGAGCTCTGAAAAACAAGGCCCGTTCAAGAGACAACCTCCTCTGAAACTATTTTTTCATGAACCAACCAAGGGTCGACTCGTGTTGGTTCATTACACTTGTGGTTTAGTATCTCCAAGGTGTTACAGATTAATGGAGGCCCTTGATCCAGAATACTGGGGAGGAAGAATAAATAAAACCATTGTAATTGAGAACATTTAAGGACACTTACATTAAAAATTACTGCTCTCATGATCATAAATTGGGATAAAGAGAAAATTTCCTAGCTTAAATAAATATGAATAAGAGGCGGTTGAGGATTACTAATCCACATTTAAAATGTTATCCTAGTATAGTATGGAAAATATACACAACATGGAGTGCAATATTGATCATTTAAATGAAAATCTTATGAAAAGTTTTTAAACGGCACACATCTCTCAGAATTTGTCATCATATGATGAAATTTTATTATGTTCCCTCATGTCAAAGAAGGAATTTTCTAGAAAACATATATTCAATTGAAACCAGGATAAGAGGAGGACATATGATCATGATGAAAATCATAATGAGTCAAAAAACATAAAGTAAAAGACTTATTTTTCTACATGTGATAATTGTGGACAAAATCACCATGGAAAATGATTCAATGGATTAGGAGTTTATTATATGGGTGGAGAATAGGGTCTCCTTGAAAAATAATGAAAAATAAATATGGAAAACACATCAATTTAGTGATATAATTTAAAGGATATGGGGCACTATGAAAACTAATGTCCCATGCATCATGGTATTATACCTCCAAATAAGATAAGGGCTAAAAGTCAAGAATATATTATTAGAATAAACGAAGTGGAATGATAAAGGTACTTATTTATTTGGATCAATGAATTATGATTCAATGTATTCTATTGATGATTTTCTCATCAATGTATTCTATTGAATATTTTATATACTACACATTTAAATTTTATATCATGAATATACTTGTTCTCATGATATTATATTTTTAATTTGATGTTATTCTTTCATGAGGCCTATGATTTAAAATGTTTGAAATAGGTATAGTAGACTTTGTAGTGTTTAATTATTATTTTCATCAATAATATTTTAAAGAAATTTATAGGGTGTTTTATTCATAAAAATCAATAGATATTGTTATTAAATGTTCTCAAATTAGGAATAATTGATGAAATTTTATAATTTATTCAATAAAAATATTTTATAATACATATTATTTTTATGTAATAATTTATATAATGAATTATTTTTAACTTATAATGAGGGGTGGGGCCTGGAATTTATATAGCCCATTGAAGCATGAATAGGTTAGCATGAGATGAATATGTTTTCAAAATTAAATGTGTTTTATTTTGTACCTTTAAACCATCTTGTGAAATGTCATTAAGGTTTAGGATTTCATGTGTCTTAGACATGACATCCAATAATTAAGAATTTTCTTCTATTTGATTTAGTTATTACTTATACATGATCTTTTCTATTAACATATATATGGATTCATTCTAATTCACATTTTATTTATTAAATTCATTTGTTTCAGTTTCTTAGCTTCCCATATTGATTTTACTAGATTAAGGTATTTGAATGGCATGTTTCATCATTTATTTACCATTCTATATTAATTAAATTCTATTGAATCGTTATTAATTCTGATTTACATAGCCTTACTGATCAGTTGAACTCACCCTTATTATGTTCTTGTTCCATTTTTTTGAAGAGGAAGACTTTGAATGAGCTTTCAGGGATTTCTTTTATTTGATTTTATTATGTATGATGTTCTATTATCTTTCCCATCATTTAATTGGTACCATGAATGTAATATATTTTTTTTTAATGCAGCCAAATGTATCATTCCATATAGATTTCATTCCTTTTAATCATGGAAATGTAATTTAATAATGCACCACATCTAGGCATCTTGGGTCGGGGCATTACAGACACTCAACCCATCAACTACGAAAGAACCCAAGGCATGTCTGGTGTGAGGTGGTGTGTGTGAAGTTCTAGAAATAGGTTTTATAACCACTTTATGGCCATATTCCACCCAAAAAAAATTATATCCACCTTTTTCAGGAAGAATGGAGGTTGGATATGAAGGTGAAAACACTGAACCAAGCATGTGAAGTGCTGATCAAAATTTATCAAATAAAATCAACTACATGCCACATATCCGGATGAAAACCCAATATTTATCCCCTATGATATGATGGTAAGGGTTTTTCTAAAATTCATAAATATTTAATACCATTTATCCCTCCTACACACTTTTTTCCCCTTTCCCTGGTTGGTTGAGCTTTGTGGCAGAGCACACAGGCAGGACCCCATATGGGAAATAAACGAACAATCACATGGATATGTACCAAGGTACATAGACATGGAATGGGTGCATTGGATGGGACCCCAAGTCCTTGGACATGTAATTTAACTCCCTAAATGATATATATTGACACATGATTGGTGATCCATGTACTTCCAGTGAAACATCTTGGTGATGGAGCCAGATCACATATCGTGTGCGTCCCTTAACACACCTTGTATCCCCTAGTTCCATTTGAGGAAAATTAAATCTCTCGTATCTTCTTCATTTTCACATTGGTTTCAGCCCATGGGTACCCTATACTATGTTTTTCTTCATGTATAATGTGACAATGCACTTTATTATGGATTTTGAGATACAATTCAAGATTTCCATTTAATATAGATTATTTAGGAAATTCTCGATGATGGTTGTTATCACACATGATCTCATAAGGATTTCAGATTGGAACACTCTAGTTGGGTTAAACATTTTTTTGTATCACCTAACATGGTAAAACCCTAATCATGAGTTAGGGAATGGGTCCTCTATAATTGTGGAGTGGAAACCTTTTTTTTGGCACATTACATGGTTATTTTTCATACCTAGTGGAGTGGAACACTCCAATTATGATAGAGAATGGGTCCTCCATATTATATAGTGGATCCCTCTAATTGGGATGGAAATGTATGATCTAACTACCTATATAGTGGAATCCTATTTCTAGTTATGGAATGTGTCCTCTTTCGACTATTAGAGTGGAACCATCCTATTGATTAGGTCATGATTCCTCTATCTATTATAATACTTTATCCCTCTTTATGAGTTGGACATCGTTGAAAGAACCAGTGGGAACAATAGAAGCTGATGGGTCGAATATTTTAAAACATTTCTTCGATGGGATGATAGAACATTTCGTTATTGATGATCTTATCCTCTTTACGTTTTGAGGATTTCACATAAAATATAAGGAGCACAAAATTAAACTGAACTGGACACCCATCTCAAATATGAAACCACAGTCAACTGAAACCTGTCATAGGTGATCATCACATGAAGGATCCAAACCAGGATCCCACTAGATCATCCACTAATACTTCAAAAAATCCATGGGAGTGCCGATCATCATATTCTGTGTTCTTGTGCGGGGATCCGATGATGTCTTCAACATCTCTACAATCACTGTATCGAGATACATTTTATGCATGAAAAATATATTGACATGTGTTTTTGGATCAAGAGTCTCTCTCTCTCTAGAGAGTAGGAGGAGAGAGATTATATGGTTTTCATTCGATAAAATGAATGAATATTATTTGGTGAGAGATCCTCCTTCTCAATTTATATTGGAGTTGGTAAATCCCTGGATGGGTTTCCCGACCCCCAATTACTTCAACATCCACTAAATAAATTATTATGAAAAATTAAAGTTCATCAATATTAATTATCATTTCATCACACACCTACAATATATATATAATATATTATGTGATAAAAATGATCCATTTAAATCGACTCTCTATCGCTATTATTATTAAACTAACCTTTAATATTAATATAATATTCATTTGATTAATATTTTTCTCATATTTATTTATCTTTTAAATATATTAAATAAATTAAATCCTAATTATTCATGACGTTAATAGTAATGAACTTATTTAATTATCAGTGATGGATACTTTGGACAATATTCAAACCCCATGGGGGGTCCACAATTTCCAATATATGTATTCCACTGAATAGGATGGATTCTTAAATACACTATTCGGTGTGACCCTCTATGTCCTTCTCTTGATAATAGTGAATAAAATCAACCAACTATGAATGGATACTAGAAACCCCTCGAGACCCTTAAAGAGATATGAATAATCATCACAAAGACAACCATTATACAAACACTGACATTTCACAATAATCTCTTTGTCATTAAATATCTCACAATGCATGGCACACAGTTGTTTCATCATCATTTCCATTCTTTTATTATATGTTGATATATCATGATGGATTCAAATTTTGATGGTTTTGTCCAAAGACTTATGAAGGTAGAACCATCCTGATCAACCAGGCCTGAGATATACAACTTCCTTAACTTGGAAGACAAAAATCCTTTCATGATCATTCAACCAATGTCATACCACCAAGGAAACACCCAACACAAGGTTCCTCACCATGATTTCAATATCATTGTTTTTTTCCGTGCATGAATTTATTCAATAAAATGATACACATTGGTAATGGTATCATGATAGGAGACCAATAAACATGTCTGTATATAGGAATAACCAATAACACTAAGACATGTGGGGTTCCTATTGGATGGTATGTCCTCATGATCTCACTACTACTGAACACCCAGTGAATAATTTTTGAGAAAAAATTTCAATTCTTATGATCCCCTGCTAGATGATAGTGAAATATCAATTATGTCCAATCAGTATGATGCATCTATCCTTCAAGACCATTGCTTAAAATTCATTTCATTATATCTCGAGGTTCTCATTACAGCCTAGGATCTTCAATAACAATTGGATATGTCAATTAATCTTGGAAATTAATATTAAATACAGGATATAAAAATATCTACACTATAATGGTAAGAAAACACCATGGACATCTAACTGTATACATGATATGGTAATCAAAAGTGATACATAGTTGAGTCTAGGGAACTAACTATTTCCACACTCCCACATTCACTAGATCCAACTTTCAAACATGGATAGTTAGACACTAATGTGATGAAGATCATGTTTCTGAAGAGTAACAACTTTACCTACTCAGTCTACAACATTTCTATTGTGTGGTAATTTTGCTATATATAACCTCATCTCCTTTTGAAAAACTTCTGAAGAGTTGGTATTCTTGAGTATATCAATTTTTTCCACTATAATACAATGAAATCTTGGCTAGTGGGAATATCATTAATTACATTATGATGATACTATACTTAATAGGTGTGATTCCTGTAACTGGAAAAAATAATTTCATTCATCTACTTCTTATCTTCATCAAAAGCTGCAACGTACTTGGTATTTATAGATATGGCTACCCCTTGAATTTATGAGTTTCACTCACTCATTGCCTAAGCCTAACTGGAATACAAGATCTAATTGATCCATGGAAGACCAGTTTATGTCACAACATAACTAGTATTATTTCTTCTCCACATAATAGGTATATTTTATTTGTTCTTCATGAAGTACAATATGACAATTTTGACTACTACACTTATAGTTCTCTTGGAAATAATGTATATATGGCCACATTAAATTATATCTTGGTAGTATCAAATCATGAACATATCATAGTATTTGTTATTGATCTATCACAAAATCATATAGAACTCAACACATAACTACAATCTCTTCCCATGTTCTGAACAGGTCAACCTAGATATATTAATCCATTTAACATTGTAAATATTTCTAAACATTAATTTATCCAACTTGTATTTTTCAAAATACTATTAGTATATGTATGATTGATTGGGTCCAATAATCTGATAGATCTACCTCAGTAGATATTGTTCCCTATAACATTGTATTCTTCTTTATGTCAATCATTAGATAATTACATTCATCCTAGTCTTAACTAACTATACGACCAATATCTATTTTCTATATTCTTTTGAACATATTTACAATAGTGTACAATGTCACTCCCACTAAAATTTAGTAGAAACATGGAAAATATTCATTCTAAATTAATTATATAAGATCGTTTAACTATCTTTAATCTAGAACTGGATATTAGTAACATGAAACCCTAATTATCATCCAATGGTGCCATCATCCCTTTATGTTTTTGTCATATAGACACCTTTCATGAAAGTTTATCTTGAACTACAAAGGAAAATTTAATGATCTTAGAAGTTATCTAAGTCTAGTAAAATTCTAATGGATTTAGGAATACTGACTTGGTATAACCAATTGAGATTTATTGGTACCACACTTGTACCATCCATGTATCAACTCCCTTGAATACAAACCATAGTAAATAATTTATAAGACCCTTTACAATTTAATACATGGAATCTATTATTTAAATTTAATTGATCTTTTCAATTATAGCTACTCACCATATACTACTTACTTATAGGAATTATTATTCATAATGAATAATGTATCACAAGCCACAGTGAACACAAAACCATCACTATGGTTTTTAACCATCCTACACGAAATGTGTCACTTGAACATGACTTATCCATATACAATAATTGAACATGTTCCTATACTAACCTATTATTAATCTTTAGCATTAAATAATTCCATGTAAAAATAGCTCCCACTATATCAAGTATATATGTTCACCCTCTTAATATAAATACAATATATCACCTGACTACCAATTTTTATATCTTATAGAATTATGTAATATCCTGAGAAACTGTTAGGATAATTACCTTACATGCATAATGTATTTAACTTAATTATAAATTTTTAAATCCTAAAAAATATCTTTTCTTCTAAACACACGTCCTATGAAATAATGGATTTTCCTCCTACTATGAATCATATGATATCTATTCATCATTTTTTTAATATGGAATATTGGTAATGGAAAATCACCATTATTTGAAAAGCACGTCTTGGTGTATAATGGATGTTTCTTCAAATTATACCATTGATATTACTTACAACATTACATTAACGTATAAAATGTGCATTAAAGAATTTCTCAATGCTAAATTTTTTAGACCAATGTAAACATGTATGACTCGTCATCATTATATCTGATTAACATCAATATTTTGATGTAAATATGGTAATGGGCATTTATGAATTCCTCCATGCTACATTATTATGATCGATGAAGAATTGGTCATGATATCTTTAGGATCCTGATGAGAGGAACCTTATATCATGTGACCATTCATATATAGTACTTTCATATTCCATAATAACTAAAAAAATCTTATGAAGTATCATTATATCTAGATTTCATTTGGAATAGTTCATGCTCACTTCTTGAACTAACACTGAATGCTTTATGGCATACCATTATTTAAAACAGATTCCTTGTATAAACTAAAGATGTTAATAATATCAAAGCTGTTTAGATGTTTAGATCCTAAATAAGATATTGGATATATTCTTAATTCCCAATTTTAGTTTTACATGACAATGAATTATCTTACAATAAACTGGGTAAGTCTTACATTTTATTTTCATTATGTATTGCCTTAGATTCATGTATTTTTGAACTGTTTGTTGTGTATGTTACACTACAAACTAAATTTATTCCTGAACATTGAATAATGTCTCATTATGTCCAAAAGGTAACTTGAGATAAATATTTGGGTTATACTAAATAACTTGTTTAATTATAATTATTCACATGGTAATACAAAGTTATGTGTTTCTCGCCACTGACTTAGGAGTCACCCGTTCTCAGTAACAAGGAGAAGAAAATCTATCTCTCATAATATTCACATAAATTCTTGTTTACTATATTTAAAAACACATATGTTATTGGAATATTGTATTCAATACCCAAGAAGTTTATAAAAAATATCTACAAGATATATACTGAAGAAAAAGCGAGTTCTTTCTTATTCGATTCAATTCATTTCATTTTTAGACATCCACAATTTCTATTACATAATATTCGATGTAAATAACCTCTTATTAAACTACCAACCACATTTATTTGAATAATAGTATGATGTTGCCTTTGACATAACTTTTCATTATCATTTTCCAAGTGTCTTCCAATTTATTCTCCATAAGAATTAAAGATGGTACACTCTTTAATATTATTATTACATGGAGAACCTTACCTAAAAGGTAATGAAGTACTTAATCTATCATATTCGTTTTTACTCATACCCGAAACATGAGTAATTGGGTGTAAGAATGAGATTCCATGAAGGATCATAGTCTACCATTCACTTTTACACAACTCCAATGTAATCATAACATTCAAAACATGCTTCACATTCTCCACGCAAACATCTTGGAGATGAGACTAAATTTGCTTATATTCCATGTCATAATGACGTGAACAAATATAACATCTGTTGTAAATGATAAAATTATGACATAATAATCATATTCCTAATTCATGAGTTGATTGTAATCATTTTTACACCCATACATCCTAAAGTGGATTAATGGGTATTGGTACACTAGCACCATGAATTTCTTATATAATTGTAATGGGTACATGTGCTTATATTAGACTCGGAAATTCTTGATAGTTTAGACAATAAATTTTTCCAATATTTATCACAGTTTTAGAGTGGTATTATTTTCCATTTTCTACGAAAATAATTTTTTGTTGATTGTACTTTTATCCTGATTACCAATTTAGACATTACCTATTAAATTAATCATTAAATGTATCATACTATTTTATTAGGATCTAGAAACCATATATATTATAATCAGAATACTATATCGCTAGAGTATTCTTGGGAAAATGATCGTTGAAATCCCCCTCATAGTCTACAGGCTATGGCTACACCACTACTATGTGGAATCAAGGTAGGATTCTGGATGGCCAACCACATTAACCAATGGTTCTTTTATCTATTGAGTGAAGTACCAACTTTATAATGTAGGTTTCGAGAACAGGGTAAGCGCGTTGGTGGGTTTGCCCATCTTTAATTTTAGCGTTAAACAACGTTCAATCCGAGATCCGTCACGATATAAAACACCAGATCTTCGGAATAAAATGAAGACTAAAAATGAAAAGAAGAGTCCCAAAACCATAGAGATAGGATCATCATATGTTGGTTATAATTAATTTAATTAAATCACAAGAATTTCCTTAGTGGAATTATTTCTTCATTGATGTCTCCGGTCATGATCTTTTGATCTGTCATTGCATTGTAGAATCCAATGGTAGGATTCCTCTAGATGTGATCCACACGTGTGCCACGTATCTCCAGATGTCAGCGAAGGGATCTCCGGGTGCTAGCGCGGAAGAACCTTTTCATGCGATGTCCGCCTTTGATCACCTTGGTCTCTCGGTCCTGAGAGCATTCTTGGCGGAAGGAGTTTTTTCGGACTTGAATGAATTCCCCAGAATTATTGTGCACAACGATTCTCTATATCAAAGTGTTGGGGTTGTGAGGATATTTATAATTGGGTTTGAGGTTATAGAGTTATGAGAAATAAATAAACGTCTTACACATTTTATTTATTTCATTAAATCTTATTGAAAACCCCCATGTAGAATTATTAATTCCCTGACATGCACCCACATTGATTATAATAAATATCATTTAATAAAACAATATTATATCATCAAAATCCAGACTCGAAAAACTACACTATTTGTAATCATTAAAACATGACGTGTACTCGTTTTCTATAAACCTACATGGCATGTATATTTAATATACACAGCGTGTCCTTTTATGTTCCACTTTCCTTTATTTCTGCCACCTCATTTATTAGACCTTGAGTAATGGATATTTTTTTCTTAAATAAATGTAACTGCATTACTCGCTAATAAATGTTTTATTTCACCCACAATATATTCTCTCGGATAACTAGTGTCGAAATAAATGCAATCAGGAATCCTCAAATAATTATTAAACCACAGTCGGGAATAATATTTATTTAACTTGATAAATTAATATTTAACTTAGATACATGGACACACATAGTGTGTGACCCTCTAGGCCCCTTTCTCAGTGGCATTAAAAAGAGCCAGCCTAAAGTCCAAGGTTAGCATCTATCAATACGCCAAGGCACCCATAGAGAAAGAATTTAGTGCTGAAATGATGTGTCTCCTCCTACTAACTCTTACAGTGTAATATAATCCTTTTTCCTGGATATCTCTAATCAAGCGGGTTTCATGCTAGTGCCATCAACTCATGTGCTCGATTATTCTTTATTTGAATTTCCAGAATTGAACTTGCCCATACCATACCATGGAAATGGATTTCTTTAGGCTATATCATTTCCATCAAAGGGCCTGAGATACCTACTTCTGTAATGGAACAGAAGAGACAAATCCTTTCTCACACTATTTATTAACGTAGTATTACTCGTGACCCACTCGGAGTATCCTACCTCACCGCGAAAAGTGTTTCATCACTGTTTTCATCAATACATCTATGTGAATGAGTTGTAATACCCACTAATAATAATCTTAAAGTCTGAGGACAAAAACACATGTCTGCAGATAAGAACATCTAATGACATTATGAAATGTGGATTTCCTATTGGAGGGTCTCGTTCTCATAATATCATCTTGGATATTATCAAAGGCACACACCATGAGAAGGTGCCTCAAAGTTTCATGAGACCTAACCAATAAAATCCTATATTATTTTTGTCTCTCAAATAACACCATCCGGCCATAGAAAATATATTCAAGAACAGTGTTATGGCACTTCTGGGTTCTCATCATAGTTGGGATACACTATGACCATTTAATGCAATAGCTATTCTTAGGACATTATCACATGCATTGTCAAACAGAAGAAAAATCATGATGTGATAAGGCTTTTATTAATGAATAATGTACAAATTAGTTGGTTCTAGGCCACCAACTCCAACAGACTCCCACTTGGACTAGATCCAACTACTTACAACTTTTATCCCACTATCTCTAACATGATATTCATGCTTCTACTGAGATATGCCTTTAGTAATGGGGTCTTCCACATTATCTTCTGTGGACACTATGCTTACTACAACTTCACCACATTGATAGAAATCCATCAAGAGGTGATACTTCAAAAGTATTTTCTTTGTCCGTTGATTCGACCTTGGTTCTTTTGCAACAGCCACCACAGTAGTATTATCACTATACAAAGTGATAGTATCTTTACTACTAGGCACTACATCAAGCTCTTGGACAAAGTTCTGAATCCATACGGCTTCCTTGGATGCATCTTAAGCCACTATATATTCAGACTCTGCTATATAATCGACGACAACAGGCTGATCTGAAATCTTCTAGCTCATAGCTCCTCTATTGAGATAAAAAACATATCCAAATTGTGACTTCATATCATTCTAATCTGTCTGAAAACCAGCATCAGCATACCCTATAACAACAAGCTCCTCATCTCCTCCATACACCCGGATCATATCCTTAGTTATTATCAGAAACATAAAGATAGTCTTAACAATAATCCAATGTTGTTCTCCTGAATCTTCTTGATATAAGCCTACCATGATCAGTGCATATGCAATATCATGTCTGGTACATAAAATGGCATACATGATGGATCCTATAGTAGTAGAGTATGGGATCTTACTCATTCTATCTTTCTCTTGTTGTGTTTGAGTAAATATTTTCTTAGAAATATGTAGGCCAGGTGACACTAGAACCAATCTCAGCTTGGATTGTTCCATACTAAATATCTTTAGTATCTGGTCAATGTATGGTCTCTGGCTTAGTCCAAGCTGCCTCTTGGATCTATCACGAATGATCTTGATCCCTGGAATGTAGGCTCTTTCACCCAAGTCCTTCATGGAGAAACACTTGTTCAACCAGTCCTTAACTGATTTTAATACTGGTACAACGTTTCCAATAAGAAATATTTCATCAAAATATACTACTAGGATAACGATCGCATTCCGATTAAACCATTTGAAAACACATGGATCACATTCATTCTTAATGAACCCAAATTCTTTTATGGCTTATCACATCGAATAATCAATGACTTGGATGCTTTCTATAATCTGTAAATGGATTTCTGCAACTTGAAAACTTGTTTAGCTTCACCTGGTGTCACAAATCTTTCTGGTTGTGTCATATAGACAACTTCCTGAAGGTTCATGTTAAGGAATGTTGTTTTGACATCCATCTTACAAATCTCATAGTCACGGTAAGCTGTTATGGCAAGTATTCTTATTATGGATTTAAACATGGAAATAGGCGAGAAGGTTTCATCATAGTAAATTTCTTGACGCTACCTGAACCCTTCAACCACTAGCCTTGATTTATAGGAGCTAACATAACCTTCCATGTTCATCTTTCTCTTGAATACCCATTTTCATCCAACAGAACTTACATCAACTGACTCATCGACTGAACCCAAACCTAGTTCTAATACATGGAATCCATCCGAAAATTCATAGCTTCTATCCATCTTGGTGCTTCTGAGCTTTCTACTGCTTCCTTATAGGAGAGAGGTTCATCATTGTTCAACAATAATGATTCACCATCCTCGGTGACTAAGAAACCAAATCTCTCGGGTTCCCTTACCTCTCTTGAGATCCTACGCAGTACTTGTGTTTCAGGAACCACTTCCACGGTGACCTATAGAACTTTTTCCTGTACCAACTCCTATGTATCTTGAGCATCAACTTCGTCAATGTCAATCTTTCTCCCACTATCCTTTTTGAGGATGTGCTCTCTCTCAAAAAAAGGCTTGTCTGGCGATAATCACTTTCTTGTATGTAGGGTTATATAGGTAATATCCTATCATTTCCATGGGATATCCTATAAAAATACACCTCGTTCCCCTGGGTGCTAGTTTGTTGCCTGAGAAGGCCTTAACAAATGCCTTGGATCCCTATACACGTGTGTGCGAAAATGTGGGTTTCCTTCCATTCCATAACTCAGATGGAATTCCATTTTTGGCCTTAGTTGGTACTTGGTTTAATTTTTATGCTGCAGTTTGTAATGCATATCCCCAAAAGGATAACAGAAGATCTACATGACTCCCCATCGACCTCACCATGTCCAACAAGGTGTGGTTTCTCTTTTAATTAACATCGTTCCACTATTGTGTATAATGAGGAGTGAGATGAGAGTGAATCCCAGACTCCAGTAGAAGATCGATGAACTCTTTGTTCAGATATTTTCCACCTCGATCTGATCGAAGTTTCTTTATCTTCTTAATAAGCTGATTCTCTACTTCATTCTTCAATTCCTTAAATTTCCCTAAGGCCTCTAACTTATACATCATTAATTATACATTGACATATCTACGCAAATCATCAGTAAAAGTAATGAATTATGAATATCCACCTCTAGCTTCTACTAGAAATGGTCCCCACACATTTGTGTGTACCAATCCTAGAATCTATTTGGCCCTTTCACCCTGTCCTCCAAAAGGCGGTTTGGTCATTTTTATTTGTAAACAAGCATGAAATCTATCATGTGGTTTTAGATCAGTAGAGTCTAAATTGTCATCTTGGCAGAGCTTTGTAAGGCGCTTCTCGTTCACATGACCAAGACGGTGATGCCACAACTGGGTGATGTATGAGTCAAGTGATTTTTCTTTCCTATCGATTTCCAACACTTGGATTTCTTAATTTAATACATATAAACCATTATTTAAATGTTCCAGACCATAACATACATTTTTCTTAAAAAAGATAAAACCATTATTTCCAAATTTGAAAACAATTCCAACTATATCCAAACAAGATACAGAAATTATGTTCTTGGTAACACTAGTCACAGAATAATAGTTATGTAAAACCAAAATCATCCCAGTCAGCAGTGAGAGGTGGTAATCCCCAATAGCCAATACAGCCATCCTTATGCCTTTGGCAGCTCAAAGATCCACCTCTCCTCTGTAAATCTTTCTAAATCTACTTGGTTCTTGAATTTGAATTTAAATTTGAACCCCACAAGTTGTATCTAATACCCAATGTGTAGAAATATAAAGATTAAAATCGATAACGAATACACCTTTAGCAACCCCACACTTTTGGGTGCAGTTCCTCTTCCAGTGGCCTTGCTTTCCATGTGAAAAACACACTGCCTCCCATTCCTTTCCCGGCCTTTGGATCTTCCCCCTCTTGGATGGACGACGCTCGGGGACTTAAGACCGTTTATAAGTCTTTGGCCCCTTTTCCTTTTCCTTCCTTTTCCTATTCACCATAAGTACTATGGGTTTGTGAAACCCCATGTCCTTATCTACCTGGCAAATTAAGGTCAGAAGTTTCGATAGACTCTTCTCATTATTGCTCATGTTTTAGTTGACAATAAATCTAGAGAAGGTCTTGGGAAGTGATGATACTATGAGATCTATATGCAAATTATCCAGGAATTTAATTCCTAAGATTTCCAGGCATTCAATGTAGCCAATAAGGTTGAATACATGAGACCCAGCTGGCACAGACTCTCCTAGCTTAGTTGTAAACAAAGCATTGGAGATCTCATACCTCTCCTGTCTCACCTTCTCTCGGAAGATATCCTTCAAGAGCTCATTGGACATGGATGATATCATGAAACACTAGATATCTATGGGATCATCCATGTGTTTCATATATTGAGATAATTCCTCATCACTGGCCTCTTTCCCAGGAGAAACTAGAATAGGCTCTTCCAACATATACATTTTCCTTTCGTGGAGAAGGACAACGCGTAAACGCTTCTTCGACTCTTGGAAATTGGTGTCGGCGAGAAGGTTTTCCTTCTCGAGTATGGTTCATAATGATATGTTTGAAGTCATTTTCTTGTCATTTCTACAAATTAATAAGAGAAAAGTTTTAGTACTTTATTACAAAACTGAGACAAATAAATAAATTAATACTTATTAGTCTCCTACTATTTTATCGAAATCCCATATCCCTCACCATTAACTTCGGAATATTATGTTTCCTGAATATTTTAGTGTCAAGGATCCATATTGCCCTTAGGATTACCCCCAACTAGAGTTGGTCATGCTATTTGAATGGTTTTAGTTAGGAATTTAAATGCCAAATACACTAACTCACAGCTCCTTGATCCGTTGGGTGGACTCCCCAATCCTGAAAACCTTTTATTTTGGATTTCCTCAACCTTTGCCTCTTGGTCACACCAAGTCCTACTGTGACAGTCAACACTTGATGTGAACCAAGTCAAGTCAACTGAAAACATTGAATTCGAATTCCCCGATAATTGAAAGCACCCCAACTAGGGTGGGTCATGCACTTTGAACTATGGTTCAATTCTAACAAAGATTATAGAAGGCTATTCCAACTTAATATTTCTTTTGAGGGATTTTATCCTTATATGTAAATTTCCATTTTATTATCTTTGATTACATGCTTGTTAATATTTAGTGGGATATACTTAAGTGATTAACCATGTCTAAGATAATCTTTGTGTATAAGTTAGTTTTTATTTTAGTTTTATCTTGCATGCTTGTTTAATTAATTAATTGAGTGATCATGACAACACACCCACAATAAATAAACCATGAAACTGACAGAAATAAAATAAATGGTATGATCATGAAATTTTTCAGTTGTTCAGTTTATCTAGAGTTTGATAAACTACCCCAAGTCCTTGGGGAGAAACACCTTGAACCTTTCGGGTTCGTGTTTACAGGTTTCCACTTGTCCGCATTTTTATCTCCTTGGATTGGTTTCATCATGGCTCCTTACATGAGAAGCCTCCACTAGCTTTGGAGCTCCATCCATTACATATGAATTTATCTCACATGCATGTGAGGGGTAAAAAAGGGGTTTTTACATAAAATAATCCTTGGGCGTGTAGGCACTACATATTAATGGGGAGAAGGCTCACAGGCCAAAAAAAATTAATTTAAATAAATTAATTAAAAGAAACCATTCACATACAATGGTCGTGGTCTAGCTCATGATCATCCATACACGCAAAGATATTTACGCATAAATAAAACAAGCATTCAATTATTTAATCTTTCTTCATTAAGATAAATCATGCTCGAATCAATTAATTATCTTTAAATAATCAATAATTTTATCTTAAATCCTTTTCTAAATTTCCATGAGATTCTCATCCATCATAATTTTAAACAAATAAATTCATTTAAAATTATCCTTGTACATAACTTGTACTTTGGAGGCATCCCGGTGAATTACTATTTATTACACAGATGTTAAATTAAACACATATATATAAAACACTTATTTGGTGTTGTGCCTTAGCTTTACGCATGAACTATGGTACACATCTCAAAGATTTTTTATAATATAATAATAAATTTTAATAAATCTGCATAATTTGGGTGAGTACACAACGTATAGTTCCTACTACATGACATGTACTTTTCTTCATCGTCCATCCGAAGTACACACTCGAGGATATGGCATGTTAATGTAATTCAGAAATTTTCAGAGTACACAGCGTGTTCAGTGGGACACACGCCATGTAGTTTTCGTGTTACAAGGTTTCCAGCTAGGCAAACCATGTATGGGGTACATGGTCCAACCCTAACCCAAAGGGACTACACGATGCATTCGGTTGGACCACATGGAGTGTAATTATAAAACCATGTGCCACCTGTTCCTGGTCAACACATGGTGTCATAAATGACATAGATAAGATCAATACATGACCTGATTTGGTAGACCAGTCCTATGCATGAAAATATACTACACGGCCTATACTTCTGAATACACGCCGTGTATTCTGGTGTGGTATGGCCAGAAACGTTTGGTTCCTCCGGATGAGATCCTATATTTTATTTTTATCAAAAAATAAAAGGAAAATTCGTTTTTGTATGGTGAATGAGAAACGATAGAGGAGGAATAGATATCGAGAATAAGATTTAAAGAATTATTAACATGAATTGAAACAATGAAATTATTTAATGTGTAAATCCCCAATGAAAAATTAAATAATTATAATCAACAATATGACTTCTCTGATACCACTTCTAGGTTCTGGGTGCAGCGGAAGCACGTTGGTGTGTTTTCCCAACTTTAATTTTAGTGTTAAAGAATTTTCAATCTGAGATCCGTCACAATATAAATGTCGGATCCTTAGAATTGAAAGAAGAAGAAAAAAGAAAATAAGAGTCTCGGAACCATAGATATTGGATCATCATGTGTTGGTTATAATTAATTTAATCAATTCACAATAATTAAAATGGTGGAATTATTTCTTCATTGATGTCTCCGATCACGATCTTATGATCTGTCATTGTGTCATAGAATCCAAGTGTAGGATTCCTCTAGCGGTGATCCACACGGGTGCCACGTATCTCCGGACATCACCGAAGGGATCTCTGGGTGCTAGAGCAGAAGAACATTCACATGCGATGTCCACCTTTGATCACCTTGGTCTCTCGGTCTTGACAGCGTTTTTGAAGGAAGGATTTATTTTGGCCTTGAAAGAATTCCCCATAATTGTTGTGTACAACGATTCTTTATCTCAAAGTGTTGTGGTTGTGAGGATATTTATTGTCAGGTTTGAGGTTATACTGTTATGACAATAAATAAATGTGTTACACATATTATTTATTTCATTAACTCTTATTGAAAACTCCCATGTAGAATTATTAATTCCTTGACATGCGCCCACGATGATTATAATAAATATCATTTAATAAAGCAATATTATATCCTCAAAATCCCGTCTGGAAAAACTACACGACGAGTAATCATTTATACACGGCGTGTACTAGTTTTCCAAAAAACTACACGGCGTGTATATTTAATATACATGGCGTGTACTTTTATTTTCCAATTTCCTTAATTTCCTCCAACACATTTATTAGTCCTTGGGTAATGGATATTTTTTCTTAAATAAATGTAACTGCATTACTCGCTAATAAATGTATTATTACACCCATAATATATTCTCTCGAATAACTATTGTCAAAATAAATGCAATCAGAAATCGTTAAATAATTATTAAACCAGAGTCAGGAATAATATTTATTTAACTTGTTAAATTAATATTTAACTGAGATACATGGACACACTTAGTGTGTGACCCTCTAGGCCCCTTTCTCAATGGCATTAGGCAGAGCCTGCCTAAAGTCAAAGGTTAGTGTCTAGTAACATGCCAAGGAACCCATATAGAAAGAAGTTAAGGCTGTAATAATGTGTCACCACCTACAAATGCTTACCGTGTAATATAATCACATTGCCTTGATATCTCTAATCAAGCAGGTAGCATGCTAGTGCCATCAACCCATGTGCTCGATTCTTCTTTCGTTGACTTTCCATAATTGAACTCGCCCATACCATACCATGGCCAGGTATTTATTTAGGCTATATAAATTACCTCAATGGTCCTGAGATATCTACTTCTGTTATGGAACAGAAGGGGAAAATCCTTTCTTGCATTATCTGTTAATGCAGAATTACGCGTGACGCACCCAATGTATCCTACCTCTCTGTGAATAGTGTGTCGTCACAGTTTTCGTCAATACAACTAAGTTTGTGAGTTGTAATACCCATTAATAATAATCTTAATGTCTAAGGACCAATACACAGGTCCACTGATTGGAACATCCAATGACATTATGAAATGTGGATTTCCTATTGGCGTTTCTCGTTCTCATAATACCCTCCTGGATATTAACAGGGCGCACACCATGAGAAGGTGCCTCAAAGTATTATGAGTCCTCACATCTAATGGCCTATATTTTTTGTGTCCCTCTAATAACATCATCCGGACATAGAACATATATTCAAGAACTGTGTAATGGCACTTCCGGGTTCTCATCACAGTAAAGATCTGCTATGACCCTTTAATGCAACAGCTATCCTTAGAACATTAACACATGAATTGTCATGCATAAGAACAATCAAGATGTGATATGGATTTTATTAATGAATAATGTAAAAATTATTTTATTCAGGCCACCAACTCTAACAAATAAATCATATATTGATTTACTCAATGCATGCCTATGAGATGATATCATGTTATCTATGGAAATTCATCACTACCACTTTAGTTTAGTCGACCAAGAAATCTCATAAAATCTCCCCAGTACTAAGAGGCACCCTCATCTTTGGCATGACCAGCACCCTGAACTACCGATTTTGATCGAACATGAATGATGACAGGTCGTTAGGACATAATATTTCATTGATGGTTTTGTGTTTTTTATCTCGATAAAAGTAATCCAATTCTATTAATCTTATTCATCTATTTTTTTACTCTCACAATTGAAAATTAGTAGGAAAGCATGTGTCACTTATTTATTCATTTTATTTTTTATTATTTGATATATTTTCTTATTGTTGTAAAATTTAAAATATAATAAATATGTGCATAAAGGTAAACTACTAACCGACTAGTCGTGAGCATCTATGTGACCTTGGGGCATCATAACTAAGTCGAAGCCTGACTCATGATGTAGCTCACCCCATCCTATATGTCCGCATGTAATCTGGAGTACCCCCATGTCTTGGTGGGGACCATGTCATGTCTTATATCATCTTCATAAACATACACTACCATATATTGGCAGGGTCCCATTCATACACCAAATTTCTCTAAAGTACATAAAAAGCACACAGGGGTGAGGGGGACTAAGGGTATACATGTACTTCAAGAGGAATGGACATGTAGACCGCTATACAATTTAGCTAAAAATAAAGATTATGTGAAGTTTTTCATTTAATTATTTACAATAATTATACATAGTTAAACATTTAATTAAATATATAAATGCATACATATAAAAGTTTGGTGCTGAAGACCACATGTCGGGTAAAGTAATGCGTCATAAAATTAAATAGCATTAAATGAGTATGTGTGTTATTTAATTAAATTAAATTAAATAATAAATTTAAATAATTTAATTTTTTATCCATCCCATAATTTATTAATTTTTTAGCCAAAATTAAATAATTTTATTAATTTGTTTTATGGAAAAATTAATTTTTTTAATATCTAAGGTATTAAAATTTATTATTAACCACAAATTAACATATTAATAAACTACTTTATTAAAATTATATTGATTATAAATATTAGTTTGTGGGCCCTGGAAAACCCATATTGGGCCTGTGCGGGTTGGATCGAACCCGCATATTCCCATTCAAGGGTATTTAAGACCAAACTGAGTCATACCGATCTACCTAGACTCATTTCATGTTGGGTAGATCACCCTAGGCCTCTTCAGGGTAAATCTGTCTTGTAAATAAATGAAAACAAAACAGGGTACCTCTAAGATCTATGCTGGAGGTGGCAGGCAGCGGTGGTAGGAGCAGGCTGTTGTGGTCCGGCAACAACCAGATTTGGCCGCCCAACCCACTTGGATCTGGCCGACACGGTGCAAAGTGGTCACTCTGAGGGGAGGATGGAAGTCGGGAATAGCACTCGCGGTCATGTGGTCATTGAGACCAATTTCTAAACATCTAAATAATTTTAATGGAAAATATTTCTTTCTAGAATCATAAAATCTACACGATCACTCTAATACAATTTGAATGTACCAGTCCTCGTAACAGAAGATGATGGACTGAGGATTTTAAAACATTTGATGGATGGGTTGACTGAACTTGTCTTCACCGATGATTCGAACAGCAATAAGGTTCGAGGATCTCGTGTAAGTAATAAAGAGCACAAAATTAAACAGAATGAAAAAACTATTTCAAATATGAAGTTATGGTCACCTACAACTCATCACCAAAGATCACCTCTTGGAGGATCCATCGAAGAATTCATCTAGATCATCCACAGACACTTCAAAAATCCATGAGAGCATTGATCATCAAATTTTGCATGCTATTGCGATGATCTGACTATGTATTTGATGTCATGATGATCACCACATAGAGATACCATCGATTCATGAAAAAGATATTGATCCGAGTTATTAGATTGAGAGACTCTCTCTCTAGAGAGTAGGAGGAGAGATAAACACTTATTTTCATTCTATAAAATTAATGTGTAGTCTTTAGTGTGAGAGCCTCCTCCTCTATTTATAGTGGAGTCGTTAAATACTAAGTTTGGTTCTGGGTCCCCTTTTTATTTCAACGTCCATGAAATAAATTATTTATATAATATAAAATAAGTCTATATTATTTATTATTTTATCACATTTATGTAATAAATTAAAAATATATTACATTCTAGAAGTGAGATGAACCTTGAATATTAAAATAATATTCTTTTGATTAATATTCTCTTGTATATACATAACTTGTAAATACATTAAAAAAATAAATCCTAATTATTCATAACATGAATAATAATGAATTTATTTAATTATCGATGATCAAAACATTGGACAACATTCAGACACTATGGTTGGTCTCACTATGTCCAATATACCTATTCAACAGAATAGGGTAGATTCTTGAATATTCTATTGTGTTTGAACCTCTTGGTCCTTGTCTCGATAGTTGTAAATCATATACAGATACTAAGAGTGGATTCTATCAACACATCAAGGCCCCTAAATAGGTAAGGATAGTCATCGTAATGACTACTAGCCTATGATCACAAACTCTAAACAACAAACTCTTAGTCTACACATATCTCATAAAGCAGGACACACACTTGTGCCATCAATGTTTCCTTTCATTATTATTTGTTGAAATATCTATATGGATGTACCTTTCTACTTCTTTGGAAAAATATTTATGAAGGTAGAACTATTTGATCAGTCGGGATTGAGATATACAACTTCCTTTACTTTTAAGAGAACAATACATTATTGTCCATTTAACCAATTTCATACCACTAACTACGCACCCAACACAAGCTAACTCACTAAGATTATAATATCATAGTTTTTAACTTGCATCAATATACACAATCAAATGATACAGATTGGTAATTATATCATGTCTAGAGACCAATTCACATGTCCGTAGATAAGAACAACCAATGACTCCAAGACATGTGGTTTTCTTATTGGCATGTCTGTTGTCAAGATGACAAAACTATACATCACTAAGTGAGAACGTCATGAGCTAATGTATTAATTCTTATGAGTGGCCACCACCGGATAGTCAAACATCAACCATTTCCTATCATTGTGATGCATCTAGACTATATGAAATTTGATTAATATTAATTTCATTGTATCTCATGGTTCTCATTATAGCTATTTATGTGATTTAACCTTTTGATATGATAATTAATCTAGGATATTACTATTAAAGAGTGGATGCAAAACTATCTATAGTATAATGGTAATAAAACACCATGTACATCTAACATTATACTTGATATAGTAATCAAAATTACCACATAGTTGGGTCTAGGGAACCCACTATTTCCTCAATCTTCCCTCTATAAAATATTATAATGGAACCCTCATTTTTGGAAAAGTGATGGGTCCTCTATCTATCCAATGAGTGGAAGAATCCTTTTTTCATGAGAAAGGGTACTCTCCCTAGATATTGAAATCCATAGACAATGTAGAATAGTGATAAGGTGAAGTTTTACTAGAATATTTTCTTCTAGGAAAATGTATGATATGTTAGGAATCATTGATAAACTTCTCAAACTATTGGCGACTCTTTTCCTCGGCTGGGCTTAGAGATGGAGATCACCACTCTATTTGGTCTGGGATTATTTTTATGAGTATAAATATATATATATATATATATCCATTATTTTTTATTCTGTTACTCTCATTTCATTGGTTTTGAATATGCATGGGTTATTCAATGTGCTTTTTTTGTTTATATTCTCATCATTTGATAAGACAACTCTCCTCTTGCGGGTTGAAATGAATTAATATGTAGTCCACCTACAATCCATGTTAAGACACTTATGCTTAGATTGTGTTACTCTTTGTCATTATTTGAGTTGAGGGGAATCCAATTTATAATCCACTATAATTATAATCCTATATGACCTCATACTTCTCCCACTATAACTTTCAAATAATCATACTAGGTTTGTATATACCTATCCATACATGGGATTTTATTAAATGTTTTATGTCCTATGCAGATTATGGATAGGTATATAGTGACTTCATAGGAGCATAGGGATAAATGGTGATTGTGACCTAATACAATGGTCATATAATGAAGATTAGGGTATAGGTTCTCTCAATTTTTTTACTTACCAATTATTTAGGATCAGATATCTTTCTAGTTGGGTGACATTTTGTCCCTTAACTTTTTATTTTACACATTCATACTCATGTACATCCAATAGGTTTTTCATGATTGGATTAATTTCCATTTGTTTGATATTATTATTATTATTCTCATACACTTAGGAAATGAGATGGTCATGTGTGCTAATACAAGTATAATGAAAAAAGGCCACCTATATAGGATATACCTTGAGGCTTGAGACACAATTGTGGTAAGTTCCTAACAGATTTTTATCATAGGTGGTTCGATCCTTCGGGTGGTGTTTAGAGTATTCCCATGAGGATTATTTTATTAGGATTAGAGAAAAAGTCTCAAATTATCTCAAGTTCATCTCTCATGTTAGGGATTCCAATGATGGTATAGGTAGCTGATGTATCCATTCACCAATACATTAACTAACATGTTGATGACTAATTATACTGATACCTTAGATTCATGGATCAAAGGTACATGAATAATATTGGATTGAGTCTTTTACTTTCCTTTTTTAGACTTATACCCATTATGTATCTATACATGTTCCCATCTGACAATGGTAAGACTATATAAATTTTAGGATGCCTCTGTGACAATAGCCATCTAGGATACCAGTAACAAATCAAGTTTAAAATCTGATGAGTGATGAGGTCATAGTCCATGGTCCATCCCATGATCTTTTACCTCTAAGTAGGAAGGTAGTGCACCACCACCTGTTGATAAGTAGATCACTTTTGAAGAGTATCTAGAGGATTCAGATAGGATTATTTCAATCTATGAGTTCTAGGACCTAAGGTTGGTGAGGTCTATAGTGAGAAATTTCCCCAGGAAGATGAGGATTGTCTATATTCATTATTCTTTGCTTTCAGGATCATTCACTCATCAATAGATCTGGTGTTTATGTTGGATGCTATCCTTTTCCACAAAGAGGTTGTGTGTTGGTATAGACTTTTTACCCAAATGTATGATAAGTAACACTCTCATAGACTGACTTCTAGAATCTATTTCATGTCATCTACTACCCCTCCTCATTATGAAAAGCTAATATTTAGGAGCTTATAGTCCTTAAATTGAGACATATGATAATGTCTAAGTTCGTAATGAGGTTCAAAAACATTATGTTGTATTCCATAGATCGTATACATGATTATAACATCTGAAAAAGAATGATTGAGCAGGGAATCTGGAGAAAGATTTGTACCAGGGTGGTTCCCTTGTGCATTCCCACCTAAGATGGGGTGTTGGAGCAAGAAATAGTATTATATATATTCCTATCAAATGGATTCTGAGAATCTATAGATGGAAATGGACTTCACATAGAAGAGTCATATGTAGAAGCTAGTTGGTGCTAGTCAGTAGGATCAAAACATTGGATATCCTATCGTGATCAGACTCATATGTGTGGGCATGATGCAAAGGGATAATGTAGAGGAATAGAGTATTCAAGGTGTGTGGGGGGGGGGTCTTTTCATATTATGGTTGAGGTCACAAAGCATATTAATTCCAAATCAATCAAACATAATATCATTTACATGTAGCTATAGGACCGTCATGGTAGAGAAAACATCAAGATTCGGGATTAGTCATGAATGGGAAGGGTGGAACCCTTTGAGGCGGAACTTATAGAGGAGTTGGATGAGTAGTGGGTTGTGGATGATGCTATGATATCCTTCCACCACCACTACTAGGTGTCTTATTTCAAGCTTAGGGAGTTGGAGATAAGGGTTTGGAGACTGCTATAGGATTCAGATATGTATGACCCAGTGGTACATAAGACGACTCAAATTATGATCAGTGTATTTTTTACTATTTATTATGTATTATTAGACACATTTTACAATCAATCCATTATATATATACTCTTATTGAAAGCTGTGGGAATCCTAGAAGATTTTTTAGCCTAGTATCTTCATCTTGAGGTTCTTACATGGAATGCTTCTTCAGAATATTTTATCTGAAGGTAGTGCGATATTTTTCTTTCTGTAGAGAGGTCCGTGTGAGAATATTTTCTATCACTATTGAAGAATATTATTTTATGATGGGAATGGATTGGTTTTCAATGTTTTGGGACTATATTGACTATCACCATAATGAATTTAAATGGATATGCAGTAATGGGATGAGATTTATTACGGGTGTGAGATATCTCTGGGATGGATGAGTGGGTTCTACGAATATGAGGATATATCACATAACCCATTAGTTAGAAGGTATATCCCATGCTACATTAGCTTCTTCAATCATCTGGATTCCTTCATTTGTGGATAATTATACTATCCTCTACCCCAATGACTTTATGAAACAACCTCCAAGGAGGGATATAGTGTTTTGTATTGACATTCATCCTAGGAAAACATTGATATCTATTAAGGAATATACTATGGCCCATACCAGGCATCAGGATACACATTTTTAGTTGTAGGAACTTTGAGATAAGGGTTTCATCATTCCAAGTGTGCCGCCATGGTATTCCAGTGTTTATCATGAAAAGGGTTGAAAAGGACCTTGCAAATTTGTATATATTATTATTCCATGTACCAGGACATGACAAATATTATGTACCTTTTTCTACGGATTTAAGACCTTTTTAAAAAAATTCGACACACGATATGGTTCTCAAAGATTTATCTTCAGTCCATTATCCACCAGTTTATAGATTATTGGGCTAATATTTCTAAGATTTCATTCTAATGTCCCCAAGAACACTATGAGTTCCTAGTGATGCCTATTAGTGTGAGTAATTTCCCATTCATTTTCACAGTTTTGATGCACTAGGTCCACCATCAATACATGGATTTTTTCTCAATGATGACACACCCACATACTTTATGTTAGCAAAGGATCATGCATAGAACCTAAGGATGGTCTAAGACTTACTTCAAAAGATCCATCTTTACAATAAGATCTCCAAGTTCCTGTTCTGGATTCAAGAGGTTTTCTTTTAGGTGAATGTAATTAATGATCAAGGTGTAGTTATGGCCTCAATGTAGATCAATGCAGTGTTTTATTGGAATCCACGAAAGATAATATTAGTGGTGTAGATTTTTCTTATGTTTGTTGGGTACTAAAGTAGGTTTGTGGTAGACTTATCCAAGATTATAGAAACTTTGAAAACCCTTACGTAGTGAGGGTAATCATTTAACATGATTTTATAAATCTATATGGACCTAGAGGAGTTAAGGATAAGGTTGACGAGTGAACCTATTTTGATACTAATGGTTGAAGGATTAGATTATATGGTGTATTACGATTTCTCAATAGCTTGGATGTGCTGCACAATGATGTAAAATAAGGAAGTGGTCACATACAAGACAAGGCCATTGAGATCCCACAAGAATAAATACATGCCTCATGAACTATGTCTCTCAGAATTAGTCTTTAACTTGAGGATGTGGAGGCACTACCTTTTGGTAGACTGATTTGCTTCTCATACCATTGGAGTATCAGGTATGTCTTCACCTAGGGGGACCGAAAACTAAGATAGTTGTACTAGTATGAGTGCCTATAAGACTATGAAATCAAAATATACTATAATAAAGGGAAGGTAAATGTGGTAGAATCTTCCATTATTATGAATTTCAAGACTCACATATTGTAGGAGGCCTCTGTGTAGTTATCTTCATTGAAGATGACCCAATAGGTGGAGGAGGGAAAAACTTTTCTATAGTTAATAGTCTTCTGTCCTCGACTTCTATAGTTTGTGAGAGTGTCCCGACTATATGACATTGACTGTGAGGTCTTCCATGACTATATATTCATTGAGCATTGACCATATTGGAATTCTAAAGGAGGGAATCATGTCCACTTTTTGGGGGATAAATAGTACATCCAGTAATGAAGTGAGAGGAGGTGATGTGAGTGTTCCACACATCTCCTATGGTTGTGAATCCTAATGTGGAGAATAATTACAAAGACCTTCATAGAATGTTCTGGTGGTCTTGAATTAGATAGAGTGTTCCTGAGTTCATATCTCATAACATCACCAATCAGTATGTGAAGGTTGAGCACAAGGTTCTAGATGGTTTTTTATAGCCTTTTGAGATCCCAGATAGAAGTGTTACACCATATCCATGGATTTTTATAGGGGATACATGCACAATGAAGGGCCACTCTAACATTAAGGAGATAATTTACTGAATCATGGTGTTGGAACACTTTATTACTATTAGGGAGTAGAGTTCATTAGTGATTTTTTTGCAGTTGTACATGTGATATATTATTCCCCTCCATTGGATTCCCTAGACGATTGTATCAAATTGTGATTCACCGTTCACATCAAGGATGTAGATATCCCTTCATGAAGCATCGGAAACCATATGGGTATGGGTATATTTTGTCACCATCCTAGATGAGGTAAGGACAAAATTAATTTTCCTGTTATTGGAGCATATTCTAAGGGTTTATGTGTTAGAATTTTCATAGAGATGGGACCATCACATACCCTTGGTATAGTTTGTGTACAAAAACATTTTCGACTCTCCCATTGAAATGAATCATTTTTATCCATTGTATGAAAAACCCCGAAGGTCATTCTTGTTCTATAAAGCTATTGGAGAGACATCTCTTGTGTGTCCAGAGTTGGTGGAGGCGATGATGGTGAATGCCAAATTCATCCATGAGATAAAGAGGATAACCCAAATTATATAGAAACATTATGTAGATCAAAATCTTAGGCCCCTGTGTTATGTATAGAGATCATATTTTCCTAAGACGCTCCATAAAATGAGGATTTTATATGTTTAGCTGGGGAGGTTAGAAATTATTGAGGATCATTGGGTCATTCAATATCATACATAGGGTTGGTATGGTTTCTTACCCCCATTACATAATACCATATCTCTAGTTGGTACGGAATATATTCCACTAGTCACAAGCTACGATACATGTCCATGACCTCATGCACATCATTTACTGGGTTGACAAATAGATTGAAGAAGGATTGATTTTTTGGATCACCTGATGGAATCGAGGATCAACAATAGTAAACCCTTACTGAAAGGACTATCCAAATGGTTTGGGTGTTATGTCATGATGGGGACATGAAAGAGAGATCTTGTGAGTTGGGGTACTAAATAAAGGATCAATACCTCCAGTTTTTTCTTATTTTTTACTTTTTAGGAAAAAAATATTGGAGAGAATGATATTAGGAACCTTTTTTCCTTAATATACTATAATATATTTATAATTTTTAGTGCTATATGCTGAGAGTAATTGAGATTATAAGTAATGGTGTTATCATAATTAGTATAATAATAATATTAAATATATTTTATATTAATCATGGTTAAATTCATAATGAATATTTGATATCTCATAAAGAGAATATAGTATCAAGAATTAGAGACCACATTGGAGTCTAAGATGAAATGTTTACCCTAAGTGAAATCTAAAATAGGTTAGTGTGGGGTGTTTAGATAACAAATGCAATGGTGGTACAATTGATTGATTAATTATTTTAGTAATTTAAATAAATAATTAAAATAATGAAATGGAATAATTCAATATTTATGATATTATAGAATTTTGATAATTATTATCTATTTAAACCATATGAGGATTCTAAAGCTTTCATCTTCCATCCGTAGGTGAATAACATCTGACAACGATGAATCTATTGATTGAAGCTGATTTGAGAGCCGAAAATTGATCATGTTATTAAAATAATTAGAAAGATAATTCATGAATGGATAATGATTCAATATTCTATGAGGACTCATGAATTCATGGTTTACACCATTATTGAATAAATGTATTGAGAAACATCGTCTTTTTACATTTTAACTGTGCAAATTCTGGCCATTGCAAGCTTTAATGAATTGAAATTTAATTGGTTATTCTTTTTTTCAATACCATATCTCTAAATTCTGTTGGATACCTAATAATATGTGGCCAATGGATTATAATAAATTATTTATTTTTACATTCTCAAATATTTAATTTTCATTCATCACTACATAGACCTTACAACCACAGTTTAAGATTGTAGGTTCATACTGAACCCAATCAGACCCCCACAATCCTGAATAATTATAAGGACCCGACCTTAAACATTACTTATTATTGAATTAAATGAATAATTCACATAGAGGATCTTTTCAGGATTAGAGTTTTAGAGAATTAGATCATAAATCATGCATTACAATCCACATTTAAACAAAGTGGTTACATAAAAGATAGTATTCATTTTTTCCCATCGACGAAAACATATTTGAAACAAAACATGGATTCTTTCATGACACTTCCTTGACCCTATCATCACATCATGTACCTTTCCCTGGACCTGTGAAAAACATTTCAAAAAACTTGGGATGAGCATAAAAAGCTCAATAAGGTATTTAAAAGTACAAAATAAAAACATTAGCCCATGTATGAAATCATACTTTACTCATAAAACATAATCACTTTAACATACCTCATCAAATCATGAATAAATCATAGAAATCATAATACATAAAGGTAACATGAGGCATTCATAAAATTCTTATGTAGGGAGTAACCCTCTTGGTTACGTTTGGAATACCCATCACAGTATATTCGCTAAATCTCTTTGGATAAACCTTAACGTTTAACTCCACCACGTTACCCAATGCATTAGAGAGCTATATCTGGCTCACCCACCCTTAGTTTATCACGGAACCACCCGTCTTCATAACAATTCCCAAGAACCATAACATAATCTTATCATATAGAACATGCCTAAAGGAAATATAACATTTCCACTTTTCTATCACAAGATATCAATACAACACATTGACATAAACCATTGTAAAAACCATTTTTATAAAAAATTAAAAGAAAAGTAAAACATGGTATTTATTTTTCATTCAAAAAGAGTTATGGATTGTAGAGGATGCTGAAACTCAAATAATGGTCATGGCGGCGGAGAAGTCGTTGTCGTCGCATACGTACGACAAAAAAACATTCCCTTTTGATATTTAGTAAATGCCTCATATAAAAAGATTTCTTTTGAATAAACATAAAATTATAAGGGGTTTATACTCCGTATAAAGGAAAGTTGTGTATAAAACAAAATATGCCTCAATGAAAGGGGTTTGAGACGATGTCCCTTACAAAGACGGTATCCATGCATTAAGGATAAATCAATTACATAATTATGTGTGAAAAATGAATACACCAAATATAAGTGGATATTAACTATAAAACAATCAGAGGTCATTCACACATATTCATAGAATGACATATTCAAGGAGTACATGTTTATCCCAAAGAATCAAAATTGGGTTAACAAGTTCTCTTGCAAAAATTAGACATCCTAACGGCGTCACTTCAAACATCAGAAAATGAGTTCATAAGAGATAAAAAGGGTATCTCATCACTTGGACATAAAATTTAAATAAATAAGGATATATAATAACATATACCAACATTAATATATGTAAATTAAAAGACCCAACAAAATAAGTCTTTTAAAAAGTGGAGGGTGAAAAGTTCCCTCACATACTTGGGTATCTTTCGAAACATACACCCCATGAAGGAAGGACAATACAACATTGATGTAAATACACATAAATGAATGTATATTACAAAAATAGTATAATTATGGTTATTACATATACAACTCAAAGGAAATGGTGGCAAATGTAGCATGAACGAGTCACATCACTTGAGGGGGCGGTAGTCCAAACTTCCTCGTATGAAATTATCGCATTTGAACAACATGAAAAGAATAAAGGTATGTTTTAAATATAAAATACATAATCATATACTAAACATAAATACCATATATATCATATATAAAATATAGTGACATCATAATGGCCACCTTTAAAGGTGTTAAAATAATATTGAACAATCATCGTTTCATGAGGCAGTAATTCACCATCCACAGAAATAGTATGTTCTTTAACCATTAGATGGATGTGTGTGTAAGTGTAGCATGAATAGTTCTTATAAAAACATCCTAGTATATTGAAGATACTTCTGTTGTTACAAAATAAATGTATAAAAATAGTTTAGGGGGTCGGAGAAGCAAAATTAAATATAAGAACACAAGAGAAGACACTGCCTTTAAATTGGGTAACTCTTTTTGATTTGAGATCAAAGGCTTCCTTGGAAAAACATCTTCCCAATGTGAGGCTTCTAGGAGTATGAGAGGGATGTGGAGAGACAAAATGGTCAGGTTTTGGCCGATCCAAAGGCTTGAGAGGTGTGGGTAAGGTGGTAGAGGTGGGGGCCTTTTATAAGAGGAGAGGAGGGCACTCTTGGAAAGATATAAAATGTTACTTTATTTTCAAATGATTTTAGGATTTTAAAGGTCCCACATGGATTTATTTTGAGGATAAGGTGATAAGGGTTATAAATATACTCATTCAATAGGTTTTTTACATGTGTAGGTCTTAGATTTTACATTATCTTTTCATTTTATATAAATCGTTAAATAATGAGTTAATCACTGCATCATCATGATGTCATAAATAATTTAATTTATGTAATGTCTAAAAATTATAAAAAAACTTATATGATGTATGAAATATTTTTATCTTTCCAATGAAAATTTAAAATAAAAAATCTGACTTGTATAACCCCATGTAAAAATGTTTTAGTAAAACAATAAATGTTTGGGTCATTTTTACTTTTACATTAAATAAAAGGCATTAATGTCATTATCTTACCCATGTGTCTCCATGGGGTCCCAAAAAACATTCCATGGGTTTTATTGGTTGGAAATGACACATCCAATAAGTGTTGGACTTGTGTCAAGGTCATTTCATATTATTAAAACATTATTTTTACCTTAAACTACACAAATTACCTCTAATCGTGATTAAAAACATAAAAGTTACAATTCACCAAAAAATTATTTTAATCCCATTGAACCACATTTTACTTCCTAATGACAACCATGTATGTTGGATTTTTTACATTCAAAACACAGAGGTGGTAAAATTTCATTTAACTGAAAAATCAGTTTTTTAAGTACCACATAGTGGTTTCACTATTAATCAAAAATTGAAATTTTTCAGAAAAATACCAAAACTTCACCCTAAGATATATTTGATATTCCGAATTAAAAAATGATGTCTATTTTCAAAATTCAAAAAATATAAGTTACATTAATTAATTTAATAATTAATTCATGCTGACAGAACAAATAGCGTGTTTTTATGAAACAATATATATTAAAAGATTGATACTAGTTTAAGTTCAATTTCAATGTGAAATTAATTCCAAAGACCACTATTAGATTAAAAGGTAAAAATATATTCTAATTTCACTTTAAAACAAATTCAAAAGATAATCTAATCATATAAATAAATTAGATTAAAAAGAGTTTATGAATTCAAATACAACATTTTTCACTATTCATTAAAATTGAACATTATCGGAAAAATACTAAAAATTTACACAAAGTAAATTTTGATGTCCCAATTCTAAAGAAAAAGTTTATTTTGTCAAATATAACACATAAAATTTTCAAAATGTGGATTTAAAAGAGGTTGGCCATCAAAAGGCGGTTAATCGACCTTTTAAAGAATATTAGAATGTATACGCTTAAAATTGGATTCATTCGCATTTTTAATCCTCTAACATTTATTGTAAAAAGTAAAATTTTTTGAAAAACATATATAATAATTTTTTAGATAGTTCTGTTTATTTTTGTCATTACAACAGCTAGGTGTTAACAACCCTTTAAAATAAAATTATTTTATTATTAGAGTGCAACGTAAGATTTCAAAGTAACTCATTGTTGCATATTGGGTAAGCCATCGAGCATAGCATTCCCTTTACATTAATATTAACATTTTATTAAAAAATAGCGATAAATATAAAAATTCCATATTCTTTATTTACATGGGTTGTTACATCCATCCCCCCTTTTGGGAATTGTGTCCTCGCAATTTTAAAATTGGTCTTTAAAACATCATTGAAAGTCCCACATCGGAACAAGAGTCGGTAAAACAATCACTTTAAAAGTAAGAAAGAGAAGTACATAGGTCACCCAAGATAACTAATACTAGGTTTCCATGTAAGAAAACTTGGATATTGATGAAAAATCAAAGGGCCATGTTCTGAGGGAGAGTGATAGAAAATATGTTTAGGAGAAAGTTAACCACAAAAAAATCACAAACTTGTGGTGGGTGAAACGGTATTTGATTCCCCGGTAGGAAAAGTTATAAGAAATCATTTTTTTAAGTTACTTTTCAATGAGGAATTTATTTTTGATCTTAAGGAAACATACTTACTTGTCATGTTGACTTTCATCTTTTACTATATTTCTTACACAAACTCATACTTTCCCCAAATGATGAGTATTTAGGAAGACTTGTTCACATTAAGAGTACTAGAATCAACTTCATGAGAATCATATAATCCACAAAAGAGAACTATATATTTACCATTTCTTTAAAACCTTACCAAAACCAAAAAAGTTAGAACAAGATCAGATAATCCAGGAAAGGATAACCCTTTATAAAATGAAAATCTATTCTTAATCTCCAAAATTTGTCCAACAAAAGCCAAAGTACAACGAGGACCATTCGATAAAAAATTTTCCAATAAAATTCTTCAAAGTAAACCAAACTAATATTGAAACCCAAATATTTGAAGTATTTAGTCACATAGCCTTCCAAGGTACAAATTAAAACTTATCTCTAAATTACATCAATTTCTCTAAAAGTCTCATACTGAAAAGTAATTAACCTAATCACATATCCTCCATGATAGGTTAATAATTTCCATAGATAACCCAAAATAAACTTACTCTTAATTTATTAAATCATCTAACTAAAAATAATAATTCATACTAACCACGGACTTCACGTAGTCCAGTGGTAGGTGATAAATACCAATCGCACTTTGGTTGTGGGTTCAATTCCCGCAGCTTTGTCCGACGCGACAGGTTGTCAGATGGTCTGCGTGTTGTCCTTTTTATAAAACTCAAAAAAACCCTTACATGTTTTAACCTCAATAGTTTCCTTATATCTCTCATTTTCATACAAATTCATTACGATATCAACTTATTAATTATTGAAGTCTTATTTCACCACCATAAGATAAAACGATTCCCAAAATGAATAACATCATACCTTGATCATGGCATCCACTCAGTTTCATCGCCATCTTGTTCAAGTAGGTAGAAGTCCAATGCATTACAACGATGATTTAGAGATCCTTCAAAATGATTTTCTTCCTCCATCCAAATACACCTTGTACAACATGGGTCATATGGGTGTTCATAGAAAAACAGTTTTGGAAAATAATCATGTATGACATATAATTCTAAAACATCTGATAAAACATGATTTCTATAAAATATTCAGAAAGAATTTGAGTTGAAACATTCGGTTATTTGTCCTTTTAAAATACCATAAGTATGTGCTGAGAGACTATATTTTAATAGCAAATATAAATAGGTTGCGCAAGGGTCTCATTCCTCAGCACCATTTTTAAAATCATAATATGCTTCAAATTCTTGTGATAAGGTAAAATATTTAAAAATACCTTTATAATATTTACCTTTCTTGAAAATATGAGAATATTGTGAAAATAGTATTTTTCTAAATACAACCCATGATCCACGGTGATAATGAGGTATAGTGGAGGTGTTTGATATCTCAAACAACTGCTTGCAAGTGAGTTGTATGCTAGAAAAAGTTTCACAATCATCCAAACATGACTTTGCAATAATTATTGCAAGCATGTCATCAGGAAGAGATAGGAATGTCGTTTGAGATCCTCCTCCTTCTATTCGTAACTGACTTTACATGACCCGAAAAAAATTTATAAAACAAGGATTTAACTGAAATAATAGATATAGGGTCTAACCATGTGTCTAACAAAAACTCATATTCCCAAAAGTTGTCTAAACCGACCTATGATACCAAATATAAGGACCCAGACTTAAACATTACTTATTATTGAATTAAATGAATAATTCACATAGAATGTCATTTCAGGTTTAGAGTTTTAGATAATTAGATCATAAATCATGCATTACATTCCACATTAAAACAATGTGGTTACATAAAAGATAGAATTCATTTTTTTCCCATCAACGGAAAAATATTTAAAACAAAACATGGATTTTTTCATGACACTTCCTTGACCCTGTCATCATATCATGTACCTTTCCCTTGACCTGTGAAAAACATTTCAAAAACATGGGAGGAGCATAAAAAGATCAATAAGGTATATAAAAGTATGAAATGAAAACATTAGTCCATGTATGAAATCATACTTTACTCATAAAACATAATCACCTTGACATACCTCATCAAATAATGAATAAATCATATAAATAATAAGACTTAAAGGTAACTCGAGTCATTCATAACATTGTTACGTTGGGAGTAACCCTCTTGGTTACGTTTGGAATACCCATCACAGTATATTCCCTAAATCTCTTCAGAGAAACATTAATGTTTAACTCCTTCACATTACCCAATGCATTGGAGAGCTATATCGGGCTCACCCGCCCTTAGTTTATCACGGAACCACCCGTTTTCATAACAATGCCCAAGAACCATAACATAATCATATCACGTAAAACATGCATAAAAGAAACATAACATTTCCACTTTTCAATGACAAGATATCAATACAAAACATTGATATAAAAACATTATGAAAACCATTTTCAATACCAAATTAAAAGAAATGTAAAACATGTTATTTATTTTTCATTCAAAAAAAGTTATGGCTTGTAGAAGAAGTCGAAACTCAAATAATGGTCATGGTGGCGGAGAAGTCATTGTCGCCGCATACGTACGACAAAAAAACATTCCCTTTTGTCATTTTGTAAATGCTTCTTATAAAAACAATCCTTTTGAATAAAAATAAAAGTCAAAGGGGTTTATACTCTATATAAAAGAATGTTGTGTATAAAAAAAATATGCCTCAATGAAAGGAGATTGAGACAATGTCCCTTACAAAGATGGTATCCTTGGATTAAGGATAAATCAATTACATAATTATATGTGTCAAACGAATACACCAAATATAAGTGGGTATTAAGTGTAAAACAATAAGATGTCATTCACACATATTCATATAACGACATATTGAAGGAGTACAAGTTTATCCCAAATAATCAAAATTGGGTTAAGAAGTTCCCTTGAAAAAATTCGACAGCCTAACGACGTCACTTCAAACTTCATAAAATGAGTCGATGAGAGATAAAAAGGGTATCTCATCACTTGTACATAAAATTTACTTCAATAAGTATATATAATAACATATACCAACATTAAAATATGTAAATTAAAATACCCAACAAAAGAAGTCTTTTAAAAAGAGGAGGGTGAAAAGTTCCCTTACCGACTTGGGTATCTTTCAAATCGTACACCCCATGAAAGAAGGACAATACAACATTGATGTAAATACTCATAAACGAAAGTATATTACACAAAGAATAGAATAATGGGTAGTAAATTTACCACTAAAAGTAAATGGTGGAAAATGTACCATAAATCTCACGGGAATAAAAGTGAGATGAAAAATCCCTAACGAAAACTAGGCAGCCTAACAGCGCCACTTAAAATATACAAAAATGGATTGATGAGAACAAATAGGGTATCTCATCATATTAACATAAAATTTAAAGAAATAGGAATATAAAATAACATCCCCCAACATAGAAATGAGGAGCTTAAAAGAAGTGACATAAAGGAGAGTACTTAAAATGAAAGAGAGAGGCTGGATCTCTTACGAAAATTCAGCAGCCTAACAACGCCACTCAAAACATCAAAAATGGATTGATGAGAGAATAGGGTCTCTCATAATATGAACATAAAAATTTTCAGTAAGATTAGTAAAAAATAAAAACCCAATCATAAGAAATGTTATCTTAAAATGAATGACATAAAAGAGTGTACTTAAAAAGAATGAGAGGGGTAGGATCCCTTACCTCAAGTCTGACTTGTCTTGTTTGTTTCATTATATTCCTGAATAATAAACATTGGTCAATTTATAATTGCATAAGGACCTCCTTTAAATATTATTATTCATTTAATATCACATATTATAATGTTATTATGATTGTTTAATAATGTTATTTCATATCAGAGGTTTTTGTCGATGTTTGGTACTTGAGTCAAAAATGAACTTGTTTGAAAATGATTTCCCATGTAGTTATAAGTAATTCATTTATAGAATAGTATTAATTATTAAAATATCATATATATCCAGTAAATATTCATTTTATACAATTCCATAAAATTTGATGATAAAAAATGAAAAGCACCGTTCATGGAGACGGTAGGTCGTACGGTACGCATGAATGCTACTTTTTTGTCATATTAATGCAATTAAAAATAAATGAGATATATATATATTATAATTACAGTATAATATATATGTTATATAGGTCACATATGTTCATTAATTTCATTCTTTATACATTCCATGTATTGCATGAACGAGTCGCATCACTTGAGGGGGCGGTAGTCCACACTTCCTCATATGAAATTATCATATTTGCACAACATGAAAAGAATAAAGGTATGTTTTAAATATAAAATAAAGAAGCATATAGTAAACATAAATACCATATGTATCATATATAAAATACAGTGACATCATAATGGGCACCTTTAAAGGTGTTAAACTAATATTGAACAATCATCGTTTCGTGAGGCAATAATTCACCATCCATAGAAACAGTATGTTCTTTAACCATTAGACGGATGTGTGTGTAAGTGTAGCTCTAATCCTTCTTATAAAAACATCCTAGTATATTTATGATACTGGTTTTGTTACAAAATAAAGGGAAAAAAGATTTTAGGGGGTTGGAGAAGGAAAATAACACATAAGAACACAAGAGAAGACGGTACCTTTAAATCGAAAAACTCTTTTTGATTTGAGCTCAAAGGCTTCCTTGGAAAGACTTCTGCCCAAAGTGAAGATTCTAGGAGTAAAAGAGGGATGTGGAGAGACAAAATGGGCAGGGTTTGGCCGATCCAAAGGCTTTAGAGGTGTGGGTAAGGTGGTAGAGGTGGGGGCCTTTTATAAGAGGAGAGGAGGGCACTCTTGGAAAGGTATAAAATGTTACATTATTTTCAAATGAGTTTCGGATTTAAAAGGTCCCAAATTTATTTATTTTTAGGATAAGGTGATAAGGGTTATAAATATACTCATACAATAGATTTTTACAAGTGTAGGTCTTAGATTTTACATTATCTTTTCATTTTATTTAAATTGTTAAATAATGAGGTTATCACTGCATCATCATGATGTCATTAATTATTTAATTTATTTAATTTTTAAAAATTATAAAAAAATACTATGATGTAGGAAATATTTTTAGCTTTCAAATTACTATTTATAGTGAAAAATTTTACTTGTATAACCCCATGTAAAAATTGTTTTAGTAAAATAATACATGTTTGTGTCATTTTTTACTTTTACTTTAAATAAAATGCATTAATATCATTATCATAACCTAGTGGCTCTATGGGGTCCAAAAAATCGACCCATGGGTTTTATTTTTCTTCCTTGAAACTTATAATAAGGGTAGGTCATGTGTCAAGGTCATTTCATATTATTAAAACATTATTTTTACTTTAAACTACACTAATTACATCTAATCATGATTAAAAACATAAAAGTTACTATTCACCAAAAAATTATTTTAATCCCATTGAACCACATTTTACATCCTAATGACAACCATGTATGTTGTATTTTTGAAATTCAAAACACAAAGGTGGTAAAATTTCATTTAAATGAAAAATCAGTTTTTTTATGTACCACTTAGTGGTTTAACTATTCATCAAAAATTGATGTTTTCAGAAAAATACCAAAACGTCATCCTAAGATATATTTGATATTCCAAATTCAAGAATGATGTATATTTTAAAAAATTCAAATCATATAAGTTACATTAATTTATTTGATAATTAATTCCCGACGTCAGAACAAATATCGTGTTTTTATAAAACAATATAAATCATAAGATTGACACTAGTTTAAGTCCAATTTCAAAATGAAATTAATTCCAAAGACCACTATTGGATTAAATTGTAAAAATATATTCTAATTTCACTTTAAAACAAATTTAAAATATAATCTAATCATATAAATAAATTAGACTAAAAAGAGGTTTTGAATTAAAATACAACATTTTTCACTATTCATTAAAAAATGAACTTTATCGGAAAAATACCAAACTTTTACACAAAGTAAATTTTTTCTCCCGATTCTAAAGAAGTATATTATTTTTTCATATATAACACATAAAATTTTCAAAATTTGGATTTAAAAGAGGTTCTCCATCAAAAGGCGGTTAATCGACCTTTTAAAGAATCTTAGAATGTTTACACTTAAAATTGGATTCATTCGCATTTTCAATCCTCTAACATTTATTGTAAAAAGTAAAAATATTTGAAAAACATATATAATAATTTTATAGTTAGTTCTGTTCATTCTGGTCATTACAATGGCTAGGTCTTAACTACCATTTAAAAGAAAATTATTTTATTATTAGAGTGCAACGTATGATTTCAAAGGAACTCGTTGTTACGTATTGGGTAAGCCATCAAGCATAGAATTCCCGTTAAATTAATATCATCATTTTATTCACAAATAGTGATAAATATAAAAATTCCATATTCTTTATTTACCTGGGGTGTTACAATAATATACATTCAATATAATTATCAAAAAAATAATTAATGTTTTAGAATGGATTTTGGGTTGTGGTTGATCAATTTTGATATATATTTTCAACCCATTCATGATAGATGAACCTGAGGTGTGCAAAGTGAGAGGTTCTATGTATTAAGTTTCAAAATTTAGTGTTATATCCACTGAATGGTCAGACTATAATGAACTAATATAGATCGACTATTTTATTGAGAAAAGAAGATGGATCTGAAGGAATAAACACTGAATCTGGCACTCTAAATGAAAATCTAATGATCTGTGAAAAAATCTTCTATATCCATGTATCATGATGAATACATAGTGTGTAGCCTCAATACAGCGGCTGAGTGGGTTTTAGGAAATTCATAACGATGAAATGATGTGTAACCATCCATAAGGTCATTCACCCCTTTCCCCTGGGGGTTGAGCTGGTTGGAGGCTCCCATGGGTTGAACCCCATGTGATTTGTACATGGCTAGGCACATGGGAATGTTCCAAAGTACACAAACACAACCATGGTGAATAGACATATACCTCTAGGGACACGATCGGGTGATCAAGAAGAACCAAACATTGTGTCGGTCCTCTCACATGTCTTATACCCTTTGTATCCATTTGTGGAAACTTCCACCTCTCATATATCCATCATTTGGACCAAATTATGGAATTTGAGTATATTATACTCGATTTTTTAATGTATAATGCAATGGTTCTTTCCATTGTGTCATTTTTTATATGATGCATTGTGTTTTGGGAATGGACCATATTTAGGTGATGCTCGATGATTGAAGTTATCTCGCTGGAACACCAAAGGAACTCAGCGTGGAAGCCTCTAGTTGGGCTGGGCATGTGTCCACTATTAACTGTTAGAGTGGAACCCTTTTGTATAGTTAGGGAATGGGTAATCTAGACTTAGAGAGTGTAACCATACTATTAGAACAAGGAATGGTCCCTCTACCAACATTTCTAAGTGGAACCCTCCTGTTAGAATAGGGAAAGGGTTCACTATCGTTCAATGTTGAACACACCAACTGAGATAAGAATAGGTCCTCTATTAACCATTAGAGTGGAACCCTCCTGATGAACAGATAATAGGTCATCTATCAACTATTATTGTTTAATCCTTTTTTGGGGTAGGGAATGGGTCATCTATATACTATTAATGTGGAACACTCTAGTTGGTCATGGTATCCTTCCTCTATCAACTACTTGAATGGAAACATCTTATTGGGATATGGAATGGGTCATCTATCTATCCTTTGAGGGGAACCATCCTATTGTATTAGGTCATGGGGACTCTACCAAAAGAATTTGGTCACTGGCATGTGTGGAATAGTTGATGAGGTGAGGTTTGACATGGTTGATTTCTAATGGTAAAGTGTGCCAGATGTTTGGAATCATTGATGGACTTCTTAAAATCATAGTGACTCTTTTACTACTCTAGGATATGAGATGGAGATCCCATTTCACTCTTATTTTGGATTATTTTCCCTGAGTATATATACATATCTATATCGATAACTATCACACCCTAAATTCCAAATTTAATTAATTTTATTATTTAAATATTTATGGGCTTCGCATTCTCGCGCCAAGGTCTGGGCTAGGTCCTGACATTAAATTTTCTGCCTCTTAACTTTTTTAGTGGGTTTTGGACCCGTGCAAAGTCACCGCACGGTGAGCGGTAGCCATGAAGTCAGCCCGGGTGCCCGCACAAATGCATGTCGTACAGAAAAAATAAATATTTACGTAGATGAGCTGAATTGAATGTTTAATTTGTGATAATAATAAAGTTATTATGTAATTAATAATAAAATTATTAATGAGGTTATTATTATTATTATTATTATTTTTATTATTCTGGTATTAATTATTATTTTTATTGTTATTATTATCAATATCAATATTAATATTATTGTTATTATTTCTATTATTAGTTTTATTGTTATTATAACTATTGTCATTATATTAAAATAAAAAAATAAAAAAACATTCTATCTAAACCCTAAGCTACCCACGCAGTACCCCCCACTACTTCTCCTGCACGGAGCGCCGCAGCCGCGGCCCCCTCCCTCCTTGGTTCTCCCTTGCCCAGCTGACCAGCCTCCGCACCGGGCACCCCTCCCACCTCCGCTCACCCCAGCCTTCACCACTCCCCGCCTCCCCCGCATGACCTTCGGCGTCCCCCGCTCCCAAACTGGATCCTCCCGACCTCTATGCAACCCACGACATCCGCGCGACCCCCAGCCTCCACCTCTCCCCTCCCGCTCCGGCGACCCTGTCGCGCCGTCATGCCGCCTCCTCCGGCGACCCATCCTCCGGTGCCCTGCTCCCACACCGCCGCACGAGCCACCTCTGATGTCTGGCGCTGTTCGGATGTCCCTTTCCCTGTTCCGGTGACCTCCCACAGTTTTCCAGCGAGCCCGCCACCGACCAGTGACCTCCCATCTCCACCCACAGCACCTAAATCCCTCTCCACTTCTGGTCGAGGTATATTTCACACTATTTTTTGGTTTTTTTCTCCATTTAACCACACCTAATTGCCTTGATTTGTAATTCGTGCGTTTTTCACGTCGATTAGAGTGTGCGGTTGGTTTTGTTTGGGTGTTGTTGGTATTTCTATGTAAGCGTTGTTGTTTACTTACTTTGTTTGAGGTATGTGGTTAGGCATTTGACCATTGTTTTATGAATTCTTTTTCATATTAAATTAATTTATTATATGTATATTAATTAGTCTGTTTGATGCAGATCAATTTTTTTTTTGAATTTGATATGTATATATGGTATGTGCATTTTTTCTATGAACAACCATGTTGAATTTTTTATTTTCATGTCACAAAGCTTGCAGTTTGTGTTCTGGTTTAGCGTCAATGTGTGAAGAGTTATAAAAGATTTCTGCGGACAGGTTTTGGAGTGTTTTCCTTGTTGCGCAATCATGAAATTAATTTCAAATTGGTTTAATAATGTTATTTGATTCTTTTAAACAAATTATAAAGTCATTCATGTGATGCAGTTTCAGGTGTGAAATCGTTTGTGGTATATGTTTGGTTTCAAAAGGACGATTTTATGTGTATTTTGGTATGTAGCCTTTTTGTTTTTTATTTAAATGATTTAATAAATATATTTATGATTTATTGAATTGTTTTGATGGCGCGAAAGTTGTATTTTGAAAGTATTTAATATGCTTTTATTTTTAAAGTAATGTGTTTAAATAAAATAAGACATGTTATTGGTGTAAATCCTTTTTGCATCACTTAGTGGTGTTTCATAAATGGTGTAAGCAGTCCATTAAATAGTATCGATGGTGCGGGTTGTGTTTTGAAAGTAGGTCGAGGCGGTTCTTTAGTGTTGTTTGTTCATATGGATTGTTTTATGTTTTTTTCATGTGTTTTATTTATCTTTTCGATTGTAGCGCATTGGCTGGGTAACCCCGCAATACAGCGATCATCAGTTTGTGCGTGCTTGTGCGCATGTGCGAGGCGTATCGCGTGGTCGCGTTGTCACATTCAAGCTACGAGTCGAGGTAGGTTCCCATTGCACAACTTTTTAAAATTTAAGTTACATTATCTCTAGATGGTGTGCTCACTAATTGTCCAAATTAAATATTTTATTAATTTTAATAAATGTTAGATAATATAAGATAATTAATTTTTAATATAAGGGAATTAATTTTTAAATGATTATTTGGTGTAAAAAATAGCCGTTTATTTTATACAGGACACTTGAAACATTTTCATGATGAGAAGACACCTAGTATTGAAAGAATGCCCATTTGGACTTTAATCATAATTCATGGAATTTCAAATGTAGTTCTGGTTTTAATGATAAATGATTTCTTCCCAAGCATGAACAAGCGTTTTGGTTTTTTTTAGAGTAGTAATTGGGAAATGTATTTAATGCTCTTTTGGCACTTTATAGAAAGCGATGAACATGTTTTTGATAAAAACCCTCCTAGGAAAACTCTCTTTCCTTGGTTGCAATTGATTGTTTGGGATGCCGCGCTTAGATTCTCATGGGTACTTGAGTATTTTAAAGGCAAGAGGTTGTTTCATAGAGTGGATCGGGGTGATGCTAGTTGTGCTTTATATATATATATATATATATATATTATTTGATTCTATGTTGGCATCGGTTGGCCCACCCCCTTTCCAAACACTTGAGACATGGGAATCTGGCATATTGAGAGAATATTCTAAGAATGATTGCTGCAGTGGTAGGTTATGGTACTGACCTGTGGCCCATAGTAGGTTGATATATTGGGTTTATTACTATGGTATTTTCCCTCGACCTGCCTGAGAAAGGGTGGTTGAACATATTGAATGTTTTGATTTCATCGTGTGTGACATGTCAACGAGGATGATTTATCATGTATTGGGGTCTTATGGTTTATTCTTGATATCCATGGTTCACCCATGCCTGTTGGATTTTAGTTACTTACTGTGATGAATATGGTTCTTGTATATATTTTCTTTCCATTGCCCGAACTGCGTAACTACTATAGCATTTTCATGTGTAGTGTTTTTACTAGAAAGTTATGTGTGGTTTAAAAATGGTTTATGAAGACTGTTTTCAAAGAATGTTGTTTGATAATATTTTGTACAAATTGAAAATGTAAACACCACTTCCCCTTTGAAAAATGTTAATTTCTTGCTAAAAGAATGACTTGTGTTTTTGAGAAATTAATAGGGTAAATGACTCGTACTTTGTTTTTGAGTAACAAGTAGAAAACAATACTTTTATAATTTGTAGTTCAAACTAGAAATGATGTTCCTTTTATTATAAAGGTAGTTCATTGGGAATAGATTTATCAGGCTAGCCTTCTTAGTTTTAATACTCACACCTATTGTGTTTTCTTGTTTTTAGTTCTATTCCAGGTTCCGGATTTAGTTATTCTCTCTGAGTGACGTTTTTTTTGGTATTGGAGAGTGACCTATGGGGTCACATGGAGTTTTGGTCGTGGTAAGGTTAGTAGTGTTGTTGGTTGTTATTTATTTATTTTATTTTGTCTTGTTTATTTTCCGCTGCATAGTTTATATTCTTTTGGGCCAAATCGTTCCCACCAGTATAATTTTGATTCCTGACACTAGTTTCCATCCTGGGGGGGATCAGGAACGCCGCTCGGGCCATCTCGTGGGCCGGCTTGGGTGACCGGTTCAGGTTTGACCCAGGTTGGTTCGTGAAAAAATTGTATCAGAGGGAAGGCCCTTGTTATTTGGGGTGTCTGGTAGATGGAGATTAGGTGTGTAGGGACTCGAGTGGTAGGTACGGGAAGGACATCATGAACCCTGGCCCGTTCCGCACCTCGATTCGCCAGGGATAGTCCATGAATTGAGTCCTTCTTTCATTCTGTTTTGTTATGGATTGAGGGATAACAACGGAGGTGTACTGATGATACATCATGATCTCACATGGAGTAGTGACCCATGTGGAGTCCGGGTACATGGTTTTAATTCCTCTTAGTTGTTGACGCATACTTGGGGCATGAACCACTACCATTTCGCCCTGTTAAGTGTGACTTCTAGTACCTCTGGTGGTTTGATGCAAGATGAGTGTTGTTTTCATTCTGGTTGGAGTAAGTGCATTTTTGGAAATGAAAAAAAGGGTTTTTTATATGGGTATGATTTCTTTTAAATGATTTTAAATTTATGAAATTGTTTTTAAAACTAAAAGCCTTTGGTGTGGAAAACTGGTGTTTGCTTGGAAATTGGATGAGAATGGTTTGGGTTGAAATCTCAGGTACTCCTTATGAACGTTTTCACATGTGAGAGGATGTGTGGAAAGTGCGTGTTAGTTCTTATGAATGAAAGTGGATGAAGAAATGTGGAACGATTCATGGGATTACATGGGTGTGTTAGGAATTAAAGGCTTGACCTTGTTTTCTAAATTATCTTTTAAAGATGAAAATGGTTTTGGGAAAGTGATTTTGTTTTGAAAAGTGGATTTGGTATTTGCAGAGTGGTCTTGGATGAAAGATGTTTTGAAAAAAGGTGGTTTTGGAATCTAAAATGGAACGGGAATTTTGGATAGAGAATTTTGGGTTGTGGTTATCGTTGTTTGGTTTTTGAGCTGGTTGTTTTTTGGAAGAGGGTGCTTTATTGATGTTGCTTCGATTGATATCAGTTTCGGATTGGTGTATTAAACTTTGTTCAGAACATGTCATACAGAAAGGTCCCCAGATTATTGATGATTCATGCCTAGTTTTTGGTATTTCTTAGATGTTGTTTTTCCTTCATGGTGATTGGATTCAGTTTGAGATAATGGAGTGGCTTGATGAGGATGAACGCGTCTTCAGGGTATTGGGAACTCCCGAAGCTGTTAGAGTGCATGCTGTTTTGGGTCTGTTCGAAGGTCTAGCTCTGGACGAGTAGGAGTTGTTCGCCCCACCATTACTGCATGTTGGGACGATGTGGTATTTCTTTAAAGTCGTATTTGTTCAATGGTTTATACTTGTAGAGGTGAAGATGAAGAAAATGGAAGAGCTCATGTGTGTTCAACATGGCCAATAGATGGTGAAAGCGTATGTTGAACATTTCAAGGATCTTGTGTCTCTTTTTCCGGGGGTAGTGTCACAAGACTAGATGAAGACTTCTCCCTTCATCAGGGGTCTTCGTCTAGAGATAAAGGATTGAGTCCCCCTTTTTGGGAGAATCACTTTTGAGAAGTTGGTTCATGAGGTGTTCTTAACTGAGTTGGTTTCCAGAGCGCAAATGGTTGACAAACCACCGTATCCAGTTGCTCGTGAAGGTCCCCCATCTGACAAGTAGAGTGTGTCAGGTAAATTTGTTTCTAAAGAGTTCTTTGTCGTGGCTCTAACTTCCAGTTTGTCAGATCTTCTAATGGTGTACCGTCAGTATGGACGTTTAGGGAATACAAGTCGTCCTGTCACACCCCTCCGAAGACGTGCCATCATTGAAGGTGTCTAGATCATTTAGCGAAGATTTGCAGGAAGCGTCGCCTAAGGAATACATTGTGACTAGAAGATTCTAGTACCTGACTGTGAGGCAGGAGATTCTTCAACCATCAGATCCCCAACCACAGGTCTTGGGGTGAAGCTCATTCACAGTCCGGAGTTTTGAAGGGGGTGACGACTCAGTTCGGGTTTCGTGTTCCGTGTTGGCAATGAGACATTTAATGTCCTTCCGTTCTCATCCTTCCATTTTTAATGTTTTTTCATTGTTGTATGTTCATTGTATCTTCATTAGGTAGGGATGAACGTGTTCGTTTGTAATCTAAACAGTCTCGTTTTCCTTATTAGGGTCTTCTGAGTCCTACGTTATTCTTAAAAGTGTGTTCGGACCTGGTGTGGGTTAATCTTGCTTTGACTGTGTTAGTTTGGAGATGTAAGTGTCTATGGATGAATCAATGTTTGTTATTATTCTTAGGTTCATGATTTGGGTTCAGTTCTTATTGGAGGTTTTTCTCTAGTATTCAGGTTTTTTGGTCAGGGTTGAGAGTTTCACGTTGCAGTGAAGGTTTTCTTTTGCTCGTGCTGTAGGAGTTAGTTGAGATCGGTTGGCGGTTCCCGCATCACCCACCCCCCCTTCCCAAGGTGGTAGGTTTGAGTGTTAAAATTTACACACTAGTTTAGTTCTTTTGGTGGGTAGAACCCTCTCATATTCTCCCATTCTATTATTTTGTGGTTTCTTCTAGTATTATTTGGGCTTGAATTCATGTTTTTCCCATCGTTCGGCTGGCTGACTTTCTTGGGGAAAAAGTGTATGTGGTGGGAAGAATTTTCATACCCCGACTTCCAAATTTAATTTATTTTTATTATTTTATTATTTCTGGGCATCACATTCTCGCGCCAAGGTCCGATCTAGGTCATGACTTTAAATTTTCTGTATGTTACCATTTTTAGTGGGTTTCGGACCCGTGCACGGTCACCACACGGTGAGCGGTAGTTATGAAGTCAGCCCGGGTTCCTACACAAATGCCTGTCATACAGAATAAATAAATATTTATGTAGATGATCTGAATTTAATGTTTAATTTGTGATAATAATAATGTTATTATGTAATTAATAATAATATTATAAATGAGGTGTTTATTATTGTTACTATTATTATTATTGTTATTTTTATCAATATCAATATTAATATTATTGTTATTATTATTATTATTAGTTTTATTATTATTATAACAATTGTTATTATATTAAAATTAATAAAAATTATATCTAAATCCTGTGCTACCCGCATGGTACCCCCCTCTACTTCTCTTGCGCGCAGCGCCGCAGCCGTGGCCCCTCCATCCTTGGTTCTCCCATGCCCAGCCGACTGACCTCTGCACCGGGATCCCCTCCCAGCTCCACTCACCCTAGCTTTTGCCACTCCCCACCTTCCTGCACAACCTCCGGCATCCCCCGCTCCAGCCCAGGCCTCCTCCCGGACTCCGCGCGACCCACGGAACCCGCGAGACCCTCGACCTCCACCACTCCCCTCCCGCTTCGGCGACCCCGCCGCGTCGTCCCACCACCCCGGCTTTCCCTCATCCTGGCTTACTGACCTCTGGCGACCCCGCCAGCCCGCCGACCGCCTCCTCTATTTACCCAGCCTCCAGCGCCCTGCTCCTGCACCCCTGCACGACCCACCTCCGCTGTCTGGCGTCGTTCCGACACCTCCTGCCATGTTCTGGTGACGTCCCACCATTTTCCGGTGAGCCTACCACCGGACAGCGACCTCCAGTCTCCACCCACAGTTCCTAAAACCCTATCCTCTTCTAGTCGAGGTATATTTCACTCTATTTTTTGGTGTTTTTCTCTATTTAACCACACCTAATTTCCTTGATTTGTAATTCATGCATTTTTTTCGTCGATTAGGGTGTGTGGTTGATTTTATTTGGGTGTTGTTCATCTTTCTGTGGAAGCATTGTTGTGTCCATACTTCCTATGAGGTAGGTGGTTATGCATTCCACCATTTTTTTTGAATTATTTTTCTTCTTAAATTAATTTAGTATATGTATATTAATTAGTTTGTTTGATGTGGATCAAGTTTTTAATTGAATATGATATGTATATATGGTATGTGTGAGTTTTCTATGAACAACCATGATGAATTGTTTATTTTCATATCAAAAACCTTGTTGTTTATCTTCTGGTTTAGTGTCGATGTGTGAAGAGTCATAAAAGATGTTTTTGAGCAGGTTTTGGTGTGTTAGCCTTGTTGTGCTCCCTTGAAATTAATTTCAAATAGGTTTAATAATGTTCATTTTGCTATTTAAATAAATTATCAAGTCATTCATGTGATGCTGTTTCGGGTGTGAAATGGTTCGTGCTATATGTTTGGATTCAAAAGGGGGATTTTATGTGTATTTTGGTGTGAAGTCTTTTTGTTTTTTTTTTGAAATGATTTAATAAATAGTTTACTGATTTATTAAATTATTTAGATGGTGCGAAAGTGGTATTTTGAATGTTTTTAATATACATTTTATTATAAAGTAATGTGTTTATATAAAATAAGACATGTTCTTGGTGTAAACCCTTTTGCGTCACTTAGTGGTGTTTCACAAATGGTAAAAGCAGTCCATTAAATAGTATCGACGGTACGGGTTGTTTTTTGAAAGTAGGTCGAGGCAGTTCTTTTGTGTTGTTTCTTCATACAGATTGTTTTAAGTCTGTGTTCATGTGTTTTATTTATCTTTGTGATTGCAGCATGTTGGTAGTGTAACCCCGCATTACAGTGATCATCTATTTGTGCGTGCTTATGCGCATGTGTGAGGCGTGTCATGTGGTTGCGTTGTCGCATTCGACCTGCGAGTCGAGGCAGGTTCCCATTGCACTGCTTTTTAAAGTTTAAGTTACATTATTTCCTGTTGTTGTGCACACTAATTGTTCAAAGTAAATTTTTTATTAATTTTATTAAATTTGGGGTAAGATAAGATAATTAATTATTAAAATAAGATAATTAATTTTTAATTGATTATTTGGTGTAAAAAAGATCTGTTTATTTTATACACGACACTTGAAACATTTTCATGACGAGCGGACACCCAGTATTGAAAGAATGTCCTTCTGGACATGAAACATAATTCACATAATTTTAAATACAGTTTTGGTTTAATTGATAAATTTTTTCTTCTCATGCACGAACAAGCGTTTTGGTTTTTTTAGAGTAGTGATTGGGAAATGTATTTAATGCCTGTTTGGCACTTTATGGAAAGCGATGAAAATGTTTTGATAAAAACCCTCCCAGGAAAAATCACATGCATTGGTTGCAATTGATTGTTTGGGAGGCCGTTCTTAGAGGCTCCCATGTACTTGAGTAGTTTAAAGGCAAGAGTTTGTTCCATGGAGTGGCTTGGGGTGATGCATGTTGTGCTTTATATATATATATATATATATATATATATATATATGATTGGATGATCAGTTGGAATCGGTTGGCTCACCCCCTTTCCAAACACCTGAGACATGGGAATATGGCATATTGAGAGAATATTCTATGAATGATTGCTGCACTGGTATGTTATGGTATCGACCAGTGGCCCATAGTAGGTGGATATATTGGGTTTATTACTATGGGATTTTCCCTCGAACTGCCTAAGAATGGATAGTCGAGCGTATTGAGCATTTTGATTTCATCGTGTGTGGCATGTCAATGAGGACGATTTATCATGTATTGGTGTCTTCTTGTTTATTATTGACCGCCTAGGTTCACCCATGTCTTTTGTCTTTCAGTTACTTGATGTGATGAGTATTGTATATATTTTCTTTTCATTTCCCTGACTGTGTAACTACTGTAGCATTTTCATATGTAGTGTTTTTACTAGAAAGTGACGTGTGGTTTAAAAGTGGTTTATGAAGACTGTTTTCAGAGAAAGGTGTTTTATGCTTTTTTATGTAAATTGAAAATGTAAACACCACTTCCACTTTCAGAAATGCTAATGTCTCACTAATAGAATGACTTGGGTTTTTGAGAAATAAATAGGAGAAATGACTCATACATTGTTTTTGAGTAACATATAGAAAACTAGACTTTTATAAATTGTAGTTCAAACTTGAAATGATGATCTTTTTATTTTAAAGGTAGTGCATTGGGAATAGATTATCGGGCTAGCCTTCTGAGTTTTAATACTCACTCCTATAGTGTTTTCTTGTTTTTAGTTCTGTTGTAGGTTCCAACTTTACTTGTTCGTCGTGAGAAACCTTGGTTGTGGTATTGGAGAGTGACCCACAGGGTCACATGGAGTTTTGTTCATGGTCAGGTTAGTAGCGCTATTGTTTGTTATTTATTTATATGATTTTTTTTATTTATTTTCCACTCCTTAGTTTATTTTCTTTTGGGCCAAATCGTTCCCACCTATTTAATTTTGATGCCTGACACTAGTTTTCATCCTAGGGCGATCGGGAATGCCCGGCGGGACTTGCTGCGGACAGCCTCGGATGACCGGTTCAGGATTGACCAGGGCTGGTTCGGGACAATAACATTGTATCCGGTTTATCACGTGCCATAGAATGTGAATTTTTGCAGGGTGTCCCATGTGCTTTCGTTGTTTCTATTATCATGGTTGTCTGAGGTTACTCTCCTTTTATTGGTAGTAAATACTAGACATATCATCCATCTACACAGATTTTTAATCCTTTTATGCATTGATGTATTTACTCATTCTCTTTATTTGTATTGAAATACATCTTGTTCAATATCCACTATATTTATATTCATATTGTGTCTCTCAATAATATTCCCTTAATATTTTGGGGAGTTATACTAGGTGTGTTTATACTCATCCAAGCATGGAATTTTCACACGTGAGTTTTGTTTTCTTTAGAAAAAATATAGGTCAATCTCTTCATTAGAGGATTTAAGTGATACTATGTTCTTGGGACTTCTTTCGGTGGTCATATCATTGAGATCAGGATATGGTCTCTTTCAGAATTTTTTTCTGGTTTATAAATGTAGGGATATATTCTTGGTTGGTCATGTATTTTTTCCCTTTACTTTTTAGTTTTCACAATCATACTCTTATAGAAACTTGAGGGTTTTAATTCATTGTTTATATTCTAGATATTTTATATTTTAATTAGTGTTCCTATTCATTTATTCAATTACATAGTCTTGTGTGTGTATATAAGTACAATAGGAAAATAAATCCCATTTAGGATATGTGGTTCATCCTAGTTTCCACCCCTTGACCTATAGAAGATAGAATGGTGTAGTTTTTTCCCAATCCCCTGTTAGGATCTGGTTGTTACATTATTGGAGATATGATAATGTCTCTTTTTTTGTATGAAAGATTACCTTCTCTCGAAGAAATATGATTCTTCTTTTACAAATGCATCACATGGAAGGAGGTAAAGATAATGTTAAAGATTACATGTGATATAAATGACACAATTATAATATTTAGGAATATTTATCATTATATAAATATAATATATCAATTTTGTTCATAATATTTCACTCAATAAAGGATTATAACATCATTCTTGTATGTGTGGGCTACAATCTTTACTAAGCGATGTGCCACTATTTTAATATTCACACTACATAGATGTTATATATAAGTATATAATATGGTATATATAATATTCTAATCACTTTATAAAGATTATATTTTTCTTACCTTCTTTTCGTAATGATAATTGAAAAATAGAAATGTTACTCAAGCGTGCGTACAACTAGCCATCTCTATGATCATATCCTAATTCATATTTCCTAAAAATATTATAACTGGTTTTAAAAGTGAAAATTATTTAAATATATAATAATTCTGTCATAATTATTATTTTGGAGATTTTTTAATTATATTATATGGATATGAATTGTATCTTCTATGGTGAAACATGCATTAGAAAACATAGAAATTAACACCTGAAACAATGAAAATAGTGAAATATTATTAATCACAGACTAATAACAAATTAAAAAGGGAATATATATATATATTAAAAAAATTAATATGGTTCTGGTATAATTTAATATCATGTTTAAAAATGATATAAAGGTTGTAAGAGAACATTCAATTGAAATCAATCATGATGTAATGTATTTCTTAACTCAATCTTCATTCATTGGGTAAATCTTATACATCATTGATTATTTCATTCAAAGATGATGTGTATAGTATATTTTGATTAAATTAATTTTTAATTAAACCTTTTTATGTGGATTTGTTGTCGAAACATGTAATTTATTCATTTATTAATTCTCACAAGAATATCATTATCATTGTAATGGTTTATTTCAAAATATAATTCTAAATTAGTTTGTTCGTTCATGAATTTCAATTAACGAGAGTTATTTAACTATTTATAAATAAACCCATTACATTTTATTATACTCTAGTTATTCATGATATTCTTATATTATAATTCAATTTTCAACTCTTTTTTACTTACATTATTTGAGAAAATATTTCAGGAAAATCCAAATTTATTTCTCTCTTCAGTCGAAAATCTATTTTCATTAAAAAATGTTTAAATGTTTTTTTTTTCAAAAATGATTATGATATTTTAAAAATGATTTATTAATGGCATTTTACATATTTTTACACTATAAAAATTAATTAAAAATAACATTATATTTTTTAAAACACTTCCCATTTTGGTTTTTATAGAAAATGTAATAGTAATATTCTTGGTGGTTTACAAAAAAGTCACCTTCATACGCATTTTATTATAAAAAAAGGAATACTCTTTTAACTTCTACACCATGTATGGGATAAACCGAAATCATAAATTGATTTATTTGAATCATCCTTTGAAAGTTTAGAAGGATAGTTTTAATGTAAATGTTATTAAATGAATATTTTAAAATAAATATTTTTAAAAAAAAAATTAGAAAAAGGTAAGTTTATATTTCTCAAGAATGTTTTCATGAAATTTTTATTTTATTTCTATTTATTATTGACACAAAATAATAATTCTTTTTATTATACACTATATACATGTTGTATTGATATCATATATATTTTTAATTTGAATGTTTTATGATCATGTTGAATATATATGTCTTATTTGGATACCATTCACTACATTAGTATGGTTGTTATACGGTCTTGTTTATTTATTATGGATTATTCAAATATCATATGATATATTTTAAAAACAAATTTTTACTTTTTAGATGATTTTTACCTTAATATAAAGAATGTAAAAATATTTGTATGTGATGGGTAGGGACCAGATATTATATAGTCCCTTGATGCGTTGAAAAATATCTTGAGAGAAATCTGTTGGCTAAATTAGATGGGTTTCTACCCTCATATTTAAACTAACATGAGGAGAGATAATGAAATTTACTATCATGAGGATGGATATTTAAAGATCATATATCTGATATTATTCATTCCATCATTATAAAATTATATATTTAGGTTCCATGTGGTTAGTTGATTATCTAAAATATATAGGACTATGTTTTTAAAATCATGAGAATATTTATATGGATTTAATTGGACGTCATTTATTCCTACCATATTATTACCATGTTATTGATGAAAATGAATTTATTTTAGTAACATAGCTATTAATGTTGATTATTCTTAATGAATCATGAAATATCATACTGTAATTAATCCATTATAAGCATATGTGCTCACCCTTATTTTGTTTCCATTCCCGGTGATATTTTTTAGTGAAAATTAATTGAGTATCATGGATGGTGTTTATTTGTTTTCTTTTATTTTCGGTTTTTATTCCCAATGAAAAAATGGTATTAACTATATTTGGTTCTCCAAAACAACAAAACTAATCAGTACATCATTATTTGATTCCTTATAATCATGCCAATGTAATATAGTAAACAATGGATCTATGATACTGTAGTTGGGGTTGATATAGTGTTTATCAATTAAATTTTTTTTTATAATCCATAGGAACTACATTTTAGAAAACTTATATTAGGGGATATAACACAAATATATACTTGGAGGATAAGCATGAAAGAACATTCTAACATTTTGGTAAGGAATAGATTATTTGGGTTTTTCAAGAAATTGATCCATTTCTGGATAATACAATGGGACGTTGTTTAGTAAAATTGTTACATAGGGGTAATTACTTTGAAAAAGATGAATTTTTTCCGACCTGATAATTACATGATGCACAAAAATTCACCTTACTGTGTACCTTCTTTGACACTCCCAGGGGATATTCATAGGAATATTCACATTTTCATTTAAAACCATTTTGAAGGATTTGAAAATAATTATATTCCAAATGAATCAATTGCATATGATTATTAAATTAAAAATTGATAATATTTTTAAATTTATGTTTAGTGTTACATCATATTTAGAATTAAACTCTATGATTTAAAATTCATAAATTCATGTGATAACCTAATATATGCCATCATTTAAAAGGAAAATGGGTGGAAGATTGGTATTTATTCTCATGGAAAATGTAGAGATATCTCTAATGAGAAAACCAATTTGGTTGGTATTAGAAATGAGAAAATTATAGAAATATTAAACAATTTTAATCACATTGCGAAAAATAACATTTCCATGATGGATAGACCTATTCCACATATAGATTCTCGTATATTGGATTTCTATGTGTGATAGAGAACCTGATAATTTAGTGGGTCTACAAATATAAATAATATAAGAAATGTATTAAATCTATGGAGGTGATATTTATGGAATTAGTATTTGATGAAAAATAAATAGTTACACTTGTAGTGTGTTGTATCAATGGTGATGATAATTAATAGTTGTCTTTGATCAAAAAATACTAGCAAGGAAGATAAAATATAAATATTGGCATTGAAATTTTTAAGAAGACAACCTTTGATAAATATTTCCCTAATAAAAAAATTAGATGAATAGAAAGATACTTATCGTAATAAAAAATTAAGAATAATGTGTTTTGTAATATGAATATATATTTTCAACGTTATCCAAATATTCTATAGATTACATATTAAACATGAAGTGAAAGATCAACACTTTTATTGACAATATTAAGCCTAGTCTCTAAAGGTGATTTCAATACAAAAATATTCAATATACAATGATATAGTTTTAGGTTCTATTGAGATAGAGAAATAAATATCCAATTACTATGGATTCAATGGGAAGAAAAAGAATTAGAGGATAAAAGAGAAAAAATGACAATGAGAAGAATCAGAACACTACTATCCATGCTTCAACTATAAAAAAAAGAGAAAATATGAAAATGAATTCCCCAAGACTCATGGAAATATACCAGAGAATAATGGAAGAGATAATGTTCATGATTCTACTATATATACTAGGGATGTATAATGATTAATGTGTGTGTGCATTTGGAAGAAAAAATGTTTTAAAACAATTTTATTTATTATATTTCCATCATAAAATTTAGGAAATATATTAGGATTGTACAAAAATAATTTTTCATTAAGGATTTGAAAGCATATATTAGATTTTACCAACGAACAAGAAAAATGATTTCATATTTTTTTTATCTTTTTAGAAAACATATTATTGAGGGTAAAATAACCCTTAACGTGTTACTGACATTGAGATAATGATTTTTGGATTAATATACTGTTGATATGGATAATTTAAATTTTAATATATTGATTATCATGGAATAGATTAACGATTTCATGAAAATTTAGCCTATACTATCATTAAATAAGTTTAGAACATTTAATTTAAGAAATATATCTAATAAATTATATTTTACATAATAAATAAGGAATAATTCTTCTTCATAATAATGTTTTGTGGTAATTTTGGTTATTACCATGATTAATCAAAATACGTGATGAAGGTATTCCCATGTTTGGTTTTAATTGTTATAAGCTACTTCACGATGCTTCAGAGATTAATTGTATGTTCATTTTGGAAATTTAGTGTCTTTATTTGAGTGAGTATTAATTAAAATCATTTAGAAGGGCTATAAAGATAACTGTATATGGGATTAATTTAGTTGAACAGTGAATGAAGTTATAAGGATTAATTTATTACTTCAAAAAATTGAAATACATGCATAAGCTATTCCAATCGTATTAGTTTTAAAAAATTGATGGATAAATATTGAATGAATCATCAATCTATAATTGATCTTATTATATATTAAAAGATATTTTTGTGTTGTTCAAGCATAAAAATTTCATTTCTGGATATTCTTTTCATCAAGTATGGGATGAATTGGAAATTGATCAAAGCACAAAAAATGAAGAAATTGTTCTTATAAATAGGAAATATATCGAGTAATTATATTTATGGACATTCGTAGATATTAAAAAATTACTTACATTAAGGAAAAGTATTTTTAATCAAAATTAATAGCTTATTACATTACTATCTAATAAATCAATGTCTTTTAAATAATTACATATTTATGGTTTATAGGACCTTAAAATTGAATAAATCATTCAATTGTATTATGATAAATGACCTCAATCTCACTCTAAAATTATTTATGCTTCACATAAATTTCCATATCTTCACATCCCACAAATTTACTCTTGTATAAAGGCCTACTTATGTGTTATTCCATTGGATCTTTATACTCCCATTACTCTATTATTTAGAAGATATTATATTAACTATTTTTACGTAGTATGTTTCTAAAAATGGTATATCCAAATTTCAATTCCTTTATTAACAAGATCAAATTTAAATTTGAAAGACCAACTTTGTAAATGTTGGGGATAATGTAACAAACAAATGTTTTAAAATAATAGAATTGTATTCAATAAAATATTAAACACCCAAAAATATGCTAAGAATAAAATAAAAAACCCAGAGACATTATGATATATTTATTTTCAAATAAAATAAATATATTCAATATCTTGATTTAAACAGAACACAACTTTTATCTAATGTGGTATGTAATATTGTCTTTAGCATGAAATATATGAAACATTGAGTTTATCTTATGTTTGAGGCAAAAATTAGTTAAAAAAATATGATACATAATTAAAATATTATTAATTAATATAATATTTATAACCTAGTTGTAAAATTTAATTGCATGAATATTAATAAAAAAACTTTTGGAAATTATTGTTATCTATCAATTATAAATGAAATTAGAATCATTTGAATGAAAAATACATGTTTTATTTAAAATCGTATGTTTTTAAAAGATGGCTTAACATCTCATTGGGAACATAAATTACTATTAATTTTCCAACATTGAGAAAATTTATTGAATAAAATAAAATCAATTTTATACCATAATACCCAAATTATCTGAGGGGTTTTTTGGATTTTTCTGAAATATTTCATTTTATGATCAATAGTGAAAATTGATAAATTTTAATCGATAACTTCTTTTTAATTTGAATCATTTAAAAGTGTAAATTCAATATTGATTTTTTTAAATGTAAAATTAGATAAATTTTATAACAATTATCTAAATTTAGTCTATTAAAATAATTTCTATAATGAATTTTGAAATTAAATGTTTTTAGATATTTCAATATTTTCTCTTTAAATATTTTCCTTTTCATATTATCATTGGGATTAATATTAAATTATATATTATGAATAGAAATTTAAAAAATGGACATTATAATGTAGATCATTAAATTTCATAATTTATATCAATTTCAACATAATTGTGTTACAAAATGAAATATAAAAACAATAAAAAAATATTTACCACAATTACAGTTAAAAATGGTTTATCACGGTTATATTAAAATAATTAGAATAAAAATGTCCTATAAACTTGTCTAAACACCATTTTATGGAAATATTATCACTAATAAACCTTTATGTTCTAAAAATAGAACGATTTGGAACCTATTTTTAGGCCCAAATCTACCCAAATCACTTCTCAAATATCCAACTATCATCCTAGAATCTTTAATTTTGGCAAAAAAGTACCCTATTTAGACATTAGTTAAACCTATGGATAATACCCAAAAAAGATATAATGTTTTTTAATAAGAGTCTTTATTATATTTATTTCTCCATATCCATAAATTATTATTAATAAATTGTTATATAATATCATAATTATATTAAATATACTAGGATGTTTTTATAAAAATTCAATTACCTAAAACCATCTCTAATTCCAATAAATGTTCCATAAAATCATATTTTTTATGTATTATGGACTACTACCTCATGAACTAATGTCATTAGTTCTTCTAATAACACCTTTCTTGGTATGGTATGATGATGGGTATAAAGTATATATATGATATTTGTTACATATTTATACCTATTGAGTAATTTTATCATATATTTATTTTCTCCTTCCATTCTATTAGAGATATGATATCGTCACTCGTGTGTACGGTGGACCGCTTCCTCGAGAACTGACATGATTCTTCATTCACAAATGTTTCACATAAAAGGTAATATGAGAAATTTTAATTGTTTTATGTGATTTAAATTACATAATAATGACATTAATTTCATTTTTATCATTTTTCTATGATAATATATAATTTTATTTTTTAACATTTCACTCACATAAAAATGATAACATCATTCGTGTACGAGTTCACTACATCCTTCAAGAAGCAATGTGACAATATTTTCATCATCAAATGACATATATGATAAGTAATATCATATAATATCTTATATTATCTTATGTTATTATCATTATAAATATATTTTATGTTACTTACTTTCCTTAATGATAATTGGAAAATAGAAACGCTACTCATGCGTATGTATGGCCAACAATCTCCTTGATCATATGGCACATCATTTTTCAATGCCATATTTCATTATTCTGTAAAAAAGTAAAATTGATGTTAAAATAGTATAATTATATTAGTATTGTTATTCATTATATTTTGCAACACCATAATATGTAAAATAAATTAATCTTTCATGATGAAACTCACAAGAGGAAACAATGCACATAAAACCTAAAATAATGAAAACAATGAAAGATTATTAATGAAGAGGTTATTAGATGTTATAAAGTGATAATATATGATATTATAAATATAAATATCATTTTTTATAACATATAAATATTTTTAAAACCATCATATTAGAGGTTAAATAATATTCAATCAAAAGGAAGTGTGAGATCATAGATTTCATAGATAAATTTTTGTTTATCATATTAAACATCTACTTCATTGATTAATTCATTCTATGATTATGTGTATAATTATTTTTTGTTACCTTATTAATTATTATAAAAAATTGATATTTATTTATTTTTGAAACACATAACTGATTCATTCATAAACATTAACTTCAATGTTATGATAATTTTAATGGTCCACTAAACAATATCATTATAATCGAGATTGTTTTTTCTTAAATTTTAGTTGAAGAAACATATTTGAACATTTCCTAAAAAATAATTTCATTTTATTCACCTACATTTATTCATTATACATTCAAGTAATAGTTCTATTTTACAGCTATATTTTACTTAAATGGAGTAATAAATTAATTTATCAAAATCTGACATCATTTACCTCTTTGTTCGAAAATAATTTTTTTGAAAAACATTTTTTTCAAAAAAAATTCAAATATTTATTAACAATTTAAAATTTATTTAAAAATGTAATTTTTACCCATTTTTTATCTTCAAAAAATTCAAATTAATCTTATATCATATTCAAAATAATTCTTATTTGAATTTTATAAAAAATGTGAAATAATATTTTATCATTCTTTTAATAAGGATGTTTCTTAACCATTTTAGAGTGTAAAAATAGAGTCCCTTTTCTCTTGTAAAACATATATAGAATTACCCATATTTATGTCCATAATTTATTTAATGGAAAAATTTCATGTTTATGAGTATCATTTCATGTAAAATGTTTTTAAAAGTTAAAATCAAAGAATAGGATTAATAGAATCTTTTGAAAACTAAAAAGAATATTTTCCCCAAAAATGTTTTTAATGATATTGTAATGGTATTTAAATTCAACAATGACACCAGCCCTTTATTTTTTTATGATCTAGAAGAGAAATACTATATTGATATCATCCTTATTCTTTATTTGTATAGTTTATGATTAGTTTGAATATGGATGTAGAATTTTGATACCATTCAACATTTTACATTCGATGGTTTATGGTTATGTTTATTGACAAGGGAATGCACTGAAATTTCATATTCAAGATTTTCAATATAAATTTTAATGTTGTTTAGTTTTCTACGATTTATAAGAATAAATAATGAGACCTAGTATATGAAGACTATTTCTGATCATAATGTTTCCCCTCAATGTATTGACTTGTATCTTGAGAAAAATTAGTTAGCCAAATCTAATGATTTCCAAAAACAAATTTAACAATATTGAGGATAGATATTGATAAGAAATGTATTGCGGAGATATATTTTGATTTAATATGTCAAGCATTATTAATTACATCATTATAAATGAATTTATTGATATTAAATGGGGTTATTTGATTAGTAATAGTATCCATGGTTTTGTTTTCAAGCTCATGTGACTATTTATTTGGAAATATATTAACATCATCTATACATGTCATATTATGATCAAGTTATTAATTAAATTTCATGTTTTTTAGTTACATAGCATAATATACTTCATAATTATTGTTGATTCATTACATATTATACTTTATTGAACCCCTACTGATTATTTGAGCTTGCCATTATTTAGTTTTCATCTCACAGTATATGACGAAGTGATCTTTTAATGACTTTGAAGAATGGTGAGAATTTGTTTTTGTAATATTTTATTTGTTATTAACACATTAAAATGGGAATAATGTATTTATTTTGTTATAAAAATATACTAAATAGATATGTCATTCAGAACATGATTTTTAACAATCATGTTAATACAATAATGAAGTCAGATTCACTAGCCCATTGGGGTCTGGGTCGCTACAACCTAACTCGATAATTTTTTAGTCAATGCTACACACTCTCAAGGGTTAATAACTATATTTCATCATATATAATTATCTAATAATTATATAATAATAAGTTAGTAACTAAAAATATTAATATATTCAAGTATAATGAGACCAATATCTTATTCTGGGAAATATTTTATGACTTATTATTTCCATTATAAGTGAATAAAACCCTCTATATAATCCAAATATCAATCATATGTATTGTAATATGAATAAAAAATTCCAAATATGATGAATTACTTAATTACTTTTTAAAACATGGTCAATATTGAAAGATTAAATCAAAAATCACACATCATGTTTCTTGAAAAATATCCAAATCGTAATTTTAAAAAACAAATAACTTCAATTTAATCCCTAATGACATAGAATTATCCAGAAAAATAGTTAATACCATTTATAAGTCCAATACCAACTTCAAAAAATATGTTATTTCTACTTTTAATGAATAAATAATATGAATATTAAAAACAAGGCTCTTATTCCACCTTGTGACAACTCAACCTTGCATACTCAATTGAGGCCAGAACAAATTTTATAATATAACCTAAAATATTCCTAGCCATATGAAATATCTTACCCAAAAGTATCAATGGATATTTGGTAATAATGGCATACTATACCCTCTATATCATATATTTATAAATGACTCTAGAAGAAATAACAATAAAAATTATTGTAACACACTATGAATTTACTATGTATTTTCTTTTTAAATAAATATTTTTTGTATAATAAATTGTGATACATGAAACCGAAATCCAAAATAGGATATTAAAATTTTAATTATTATATAATATAATTACACAAATTTAAAAGGATAAAGTGATAACTAAATAAACTGTAATAGTTAAATTACTAAAGGAATAAAACCACATGTAAATAAAAATTGTACATGCTGAAAATTATCATATTAATGATCTTCCATGCAGATCATTCATTTGATGGTATTAATTGGAATAATAAAAAAAGTTACAAAGGGGATAAAAATGTATGATAATATAATGAATTTTTTTAGGGAAGTATGTTAGGCTATATATATGAATGTAATACGACCATTACTTGTATTGTCATTGGCTATATGTTCATGGGACATGTTCATATGTGATAGATAGATATTGGATATATGTTCATAGGATATTCTTATAAAAAATTGGATTATTAAGGTTGTTTAATTTTCATACCTAGTTAAAAAAATAAAAAATAATATTTCACAAATAAGAAATAATTTTTAGGAAATAAATTTATATTTCTTATTTAAAATATATTTTTTAAGAATATGTATTTTTATTCATTATATTTTATTTACATTTTTTGTATTTTTAAATAATTATTTTATGTGTTTTTTAAACTGAAATTTTTTACAATAATAATGTATTTATACAATAAAATGATCAGTTATTAAATATATAATTTTGATGGTATTTGATTTTAATCATTTACAGTTAAAATGGAATGTTTATAAAATAATGTTTTTTCTAATTATTGTACTCTTTATTATTAATAATTAAACTTTTTAACATTTAAATAATCAATTTATTTAAATATAATGTTTCTATGAATGAAAAAAATATTAGACAACATTTAATTACTAATTAATATGAAATATGATTAAGAAAATATTATTTTAAAATTTCTTTTCTCTATAAAATAGTTGTTACTACACATTAATGTTTTCAATTTAAATTTAAATTTATCCTATCTCTATATTAAATTATATTAAATAGAATTTAAATTTAGAATTATAATTTTGAATCTAGGGACGATGAGTCATCTTATATTTTGGGACAAAATTGTTTTGCCTTAGAAAATAATTAAACAAAGTAGAAAAGAGATAAATTAACTTGAATCAATTTTTTGCTATATACTATATATTTAGAATCTATAGATGTAAAATTTGAAGAGTTTTATTGAATTAAGACTTTTTCAATAACATTTTCTTACATTACTCACTACCTCCATTGGGATTCCATGTTTACCGTTCACTGACCTCATGTTTCCAGTTAAATATACATCATTTTTACCTATAAATGGTTCTACCCACCAGTCCTTCAAATCCACTAATTTTATTCAATTATATATTGATTCTCAGTTAATTTATACTCTTCTTCTAAAATTTAAAATGTCTAGTAGCTTCTGGTCCCTAGAAGGGGGTCTAAATCCTTCATTCTGAAGCATCACATTATAAAAAAGGGGGATTTCATCAAATTATTTTCTTCATATTTATATTTATCAATTACTTTCTCATCTATACTCTTTATAAATATAATTCAATGATATTTATTATTTTTTTAACATCATTTTAAATCCATGAAGTTAAAATTAATATTATAGAAATATAAACTATAACCCATTCATTAGTATATCATGTTGTTGTTGGGGTTAGTAAAACCACCCATATAAAATAATTTATTCCAACACCATAATTTCCATTATGGATTAGTATTAAGAATATAATGCTTGAAATATGTGATATTCAAGAGTAATTGATGTTATTAGTATGTATTTGAAAGCGTGACAGAAAAAAAGGAATGTTGTTATAATGAAACTCATTGTTATAAAAAAAAATTATTGGAACACCCTCATAATATATTCCATTATAAGGAGAAGTAAACAAAAATTATATAAAATGAACATGTAATCATATTAATAATTGTAATTCAATTATTCCACTTCAAATTATAATAAATTGTTTTATTTTAATCAATGAATTTGAATCAACATCACCCAACTGGAACCTGTATGAGATAATTAAAACAACATATGTACATATGAGGTTTAAAATAAAATAAATTACCTAATATAGATTTATAATAAATTTTAATAATAGAAAATTTTAAAATATAATTGATATATATATATATGTGGTTTTGAAATAAGGTAACAATATGGTTTTTTTTATTTTATAGTAGTTTAAAATACTTTCATGGATGTTTTGAGTAAAGGTAAGGGTATCCTTTATAATATCAATTTAAGATAAATGTTTTCTATATAAAAGTTACTAATAGGGGAAATATTATTAAATTTTTATCTAAAAATCCCTCTATTTTCTTTTCATATAGTTTTTTTCGTTTTTATAATCATTTTTAACATTTCATTCCAATCAGTTTATAATTCATTCGAAATAATTATTATATGTCGCCCTTACCTTATCTCATTTTTTTGGTAGAATATTTTTCATACAAATCCATGATTTTCATATATGGATTCCTCTATCCTTACATTTATTTTTTATTAAGGTAATTTCATATAGAATTTTACATTATTTAGAAATATTTTTGTGGTCTTTCCATTATGTATTCTTCATTTTCAATTTTTACCACAACTTTCATCAAATATTTGGAACAAATACTCCATTAAAAGACTTAAAGATTATACAACATAGTTTTTATTTACATTCCAAATATTTTTAATTTAATTTTATAATAAACCATTTAAAAAAATTATCAAAATTTAAATTATATTTCATTTTCTTTTCTATTAAATAATGTAATTTCTTATGATTAGGTTTTCATAAATGTATATATATCCTATAATATTATTTATAATTAACTTTGGTATATTTCAATGGAATCATTCACTATGTTTCTTTTGATTATTTACATTCATGTCATTTTATGACTCCTATGCAAACAATTTAATTCTCGTAGTTTAACTATTGTATGATGGAATTATAAATACTTTCAGATAATAAGAATTTGAATTTTTTTCCCTTATGTGATAGGTGAGATATGAATAACATTGTATGCTAATGAATTTTTTAATTATTTTCGTCTTATTATATTATATGTGATAGGGGAGTGATACTAATTCTCTATGTTTATAGATTAGGGAGTGAACCTAATAAAAAATGTTATAGGATTTTTCCACTATATGACAATGGTCTTCGAAATGAGAAATTAAATAAAAAATTATCTTCTATGCATATGTATTTGAAATTAATATTTATTTATGTGACCCTCTATTGTTTTTTATAGCTTATGATCATTCTATCATCTTTACACAATGTTATTAAAACGTTATTAGGTTATTCTAAAATAAATATGTTATGAATCATAATTTCTTATCCATGATTTATTTGGTATGATTTTCATGTGATATATTGATATTCCATGATTATTTACCCAAACCCACATGTTCATATTATGATCTCTTACTCTATCTGATTGATATATTTTTTGTTCAACCCGTACTATTTTCCCAATCTCACCCATACTTTTTTTTCATTTTATATGTAATAAGAAGCGTATATTATTTGAAATGTTTAAAATGGGGTCTAGTGGTGTGGCAACCTAGTGTCACATCTGTGTGATGGTCATTTTTATATGGCATGTCACCTCAATTCAGAGTTGTTTTGGGAAAAAATGGTGAAATTTTGTTGAATTTTTTTATGTTTAATTTATATGGAATACTAGTAAATTTATTGTTTTGTATATATTTTTATAACATTAACTATACATTAGAGATATTTACGGTTACCACATGGCTTGTTTAACAATATAGGTAAACAATGTAACCCACTAATAGAGGGGAATGTTTATCCTTTTTCATTATTAATTTTGTTTTCCTACCATGGATTTATCAATTATTTTCTCTAGTGTTATGAATCATCCAGGGAGTTATCTCCCACTCTAATGCTCTTCCAATGTGATTTCAAGGAATTTTATTAGAGATTCTGGACCTACTTCAAAATTAAAGTGAACTATTATTATTCATCATGGGTTCTCATCATTTTTTATCTTCTCCAATAACCCTAGTGTCCATCCATGTATTATTTTCAAACCCACTCTTGTTCTAAAATTTAGTTTTTATTCTTATAAGTTGTTATCCCTCTTTTAGGACCTAATCCTTGTATTTTTTTGAAGAAGACATGATTACACTTCATGAGGTCGATTTTTCTATTTCATTTCATTTTATTTAAGATATTCATGAGTTCAAATCATTTTAAATTCATTTTAGTCTAAGTAATTTTTGTATAGGTTATCTACATATTTTTTAAAATAATTATATCATCTATTGGTTTTTCTATGACTTATTGATTTCAGTTTTAGATTTAAATGATTTTTTTGTAAATTTTTATTTTATGATTCTATATTTTTGATAAATTGAAAAGATCAGTTCCATTGAGAAAATAACATCTTCACTAGTTTCAATCCAAACAGGGTTTTCAAATTTAGAATCCCATTTTTAGTTTTAAAGTTTTTTATGTGTTTTAAATGGTGTTGTTCTTTGGTAAGTTTGAATATTGTTTCCCATGTATTTTTTTTATTGTGATATATGATGATGATTTTTTTGTTTTTATTTTTTTTAGATTTTTTATTTAATAGGTTCCCAAAGTGAATATTATATATATATATGTGTGTGTGTGTGTGTGTGTGTGTGATATGATAAGCCATCTCTTACTACATTATGAATTAATGATTGGTTGATTTTTGATTATCACCTTATTGTCCCAATTTTTTTAATGATTATGTTTTGAATTATCCATCTTATTGATGATTTTTTTGTTATTCATTATCTGGTTATGGATTGGAGACCTTTTGAAAGGTAGTTTGTGAGGTGGGAGGATATTATTGTGGTGTTATCCTCTAGTGATTTGTTATTTTCATGTGATGAAATTTGTTTTTTCATGGCCCAGATCCTTTTATTAGTACCTGACATAACTAACCTTACTATATGGGAAGTAGTGGGACATTATTAATATAGTGGATATTTACACACTGATAGGTCCCCCATAGTAGCATATAATGCATGATTAATGGGATAGTTGTCAAGGAGATTGGTCAAAGTGATTCTGTTAATGTATGTGTGATGGTTAACTAGTTTGTAGTTTGTCTAATTTGGGTGTCTTATGTTGTAAAATTATTACCTATGGTGTTTCTTAACGAAATATATCATATGTCATGTCATTAATCAAGTATAATCTCTTCTGTATTGTTTAATAATTTTTTGGACTTTCTTGATGTGTTTATCCTATTTTGGTTTACTCTAAATTTTGATATCCTTGTTCCATCCACTTATTGGAATTATATGTGAACTTTAATGGTTTTATTTATTTTTGTTCCTCTTTTTGGTAGGTTTAACATTGAGTTTTGTGTGTAGAAGAATTAAATGGATAATTTTGGAAATTGTTTTCAAATAGATTTTCATGGTTGTAAAGCCTGTTTTATGTTTTAAACCACGTGTGAGTTTTTTCAAAATCATGATGTTTTAAATTGATATAATTGTATTTTAAACTAGCATGGTTTTGGATAAGTCCTCTTATGTATTGTCTTAAAAATTATGTTCTTTGACAAATTATATAGTAATTTTTTTGTTTATTCTTGTATAATAGAAAGTATATGAGAACATATTTGTCTACATTTATTCAATATAAATGTTTTTGTTTCCTATATAGATGGAATGAATTATAATCGTGGCGTTATAACACTTTCTTTGGATAACACCCTATATAATCACATTGGTGGGTATATAGTCATCCTATTTTTTTTACAGGTTTTATAAGGTGATGGATTTCATATTGGATCTTATGTTGTCATCCATTGGAAGTGAATGTTTGTTGGTACCTTGGTGGTGCCACATGCGTCACATTGATATGGTAGTGGACCATTAGTTATGAAAAACTGGATGGGTATGTTTTGGTTTTGGTCTCTTTGGTAATTCATTACATTCTTCAGAATCCATAGTATTTTTGAAATCATCTTATTTAGTGATTATTTACATTCATTTCCATAAAAATTTACCTTTATTTAATTATTGTTACTCCATGCCTCTTTGTTTTATTTAGGTTCATGTGGGATAAACCATCCATAATGATCTTTTGGATACCAATTACTATTTTATTCTTCCTAGGGGTTATGGATGCCCTTTGGCTATGTATCTGGTAATCATAGATGTTTTTTGGATTAACATCACATGTTAGATACATGTGTGGTTATATTATAGAGAAATTTTCATATTTTTGTAAAATAGTACTATTATGTATCTAATATTAGAATAAACAACACCTATCGTTTATTAGGTGTGGTTTTTTGTGGGATATAATGTATATTCATAAACATTTATGCCTTTTTCATATATTTACTAGTTTGGACTCCTATATATATAAGTGGGGTTTAGTTAATTTTTTCAATTTTTCTGTGAAGAATTTTTTTTAAACTAGTAAAGCCTTTATGGAACTAGGAGTGATTAATAAAAGATTTGACCAAAATTGATATGGACTAAAACTGAAGTCTCAAAGATAAAAGTTAGGCCTCCATATGCTATAATATATTATGATTGACTTTCATTTTTATAATTTTTCTTTGACATGTTATCTGTGCCTAATACCCACACAAACCACTTTGGTTTTAGTAAATTATTAGAAAATTTATCAAATGTATATAGGTGTACTTACTAAACAATCATGAATATTAAATAACATATTTAATTATATTTATACATAATAATTTATTTACATAAATTTTTCAAAATGAATTGACCTACCGGTCAAATGAAAATATATTACATTATCAACAAAATATTCTTGTGGTATTATGATTGAATATTTGATATACTACTCCTCTTTAACAAGGTGTTGTGGTATAATTCTTCCATGATATCACATAATTATATTTTTTGTTGATTTTTCTGTGATTATTTTTCATGGTTTAGATCTCTATAATTAAATTCAAAGTCAATTAATGAGATAGGGAAATTAAAATTCATTTCCCAAATCAAACCCGGATAAAATATTGGTTAAATTTTGATGATGAAATACCTATAGGGGTTAATTATATTATATTGATTTTTATTCAAAATAATGAGTAATTTTTATCTAAAATGGTTTGGGATAAACTCAATATTATGGATTTTATAATTGTTAAGGAATGCATTGAACATATTTCGGAATATTCTCTTGGTCTTCTACTAGATTATGTGGCTATGTTTCACATTGAAATTTTAACTAGGTTTATTCCAATATCAAATAATCCATATAAAATAGACCTATTTAAATTATATGAATTAAATAATAGAGTCCAATATAATCTAGATAAGGGTTTTGTGTTCCCAAGTGCAATGAAATAGGGTGATATACTCATATTTATTAATAATAGGTGTTGATCTATGCATATTTACATTGATTATCACGAATTTAATAAAATATTGATTAAGAAAGAGTATCATCTACCCTGTAGTGGTGACCTTTTTGATAAATTATTAGGGTAAAAATATTAATCAATGATATATATCTGATATAGATTTCATAAATTCTATGAAAAAGACATTATATACCTAACATTTTATTATACAATATATGGACACTCAGAATTCATATTAAATCATCTCGATGATAAAGATTTCAGTTTTATTTCAAAGGATTTGATTAATATTTTATTTATACGATACCTTGATCAATTTATAGTGGTATTTATATATTATATTGTTATACATTATAATTTTTGGAAAGATCATTAACAATATTTTATTATAGTTTTGGAGACCTCTTAAATGGTTAAACTATGTGAAAAATTTAGCATGTTTGAATTCCTGATATAAAAATTATCATTATTAAGTCAACTAATTTAAAGGGAAGGAAAATATATTGATCCATAAAATATATATGTGATGGATTAATTTCTCAAACAAGAAATGGTAAAATAGATCGGTGGTTTTCATTAATTAACTGGATTTCATCAATTCTTTGTAAAAAAAAATCTCACAACTATGAAATAAACTGACCGAATAAATTTGGAAAGGGGTTCAAGTAATTAAATAATAATAAATGTAATGTCAATTTCAAGGAGATAAATATAATTTAGGTCACTAAAAATATACTTATAAAAATTTTTAGTGAGAATTATTTTTGGAAATATGTTTATGCTCTAGATAAGGGATATAGATTTTTCTTTTGGAAATTGACAGGATGGTAAAATATGCATCACAAAAATCAGTGATCCATGATGAGAATTACCTATCACATGATCTAGATATAATATAGGTATTATTTTTATTAAATATAATGGTTAATTATAACTATGGTGAATTATGTTATATATATATCGATCAAAAGATCTAAATGTATACATTCAAAAAAAAGAAGTTGAACATGCACCAAAAGTTGTCTTTGGATTTGACCCAGGACCATGGAAGAACAATACATATCCAATCCAGGGAGGAAAAAACGTGTTTAAGGTTCTATGTAGTAATGAGATTATTACTTTATACATGATGAGGATAAAAAGGGAACCAATTCTCATGGACCTGAAAATGATATACCCAGAAATGTAAAGTTAGTAGAATAAATCATAAATTTCTCAAATGAATTCATAGTCTTCAATGTAAAGATCAAGGATGTGTTGAAGGAAGATGTACACCAACATATAAAGGTGAGGAATATTATAATGTTTTGCCTTGATAATGAGGTAATATAGATTTTATTAAATGAATATGTTTCCCTTTAATGACATAATATAATAAGAACCTATTAGATAATGAACATAGCTCATTATTCTCTATTCATTATATAAATAAAAATATGTATCAAGTAGAATATTTGGTGTTACAACATGAATCTGGATATTGAGGAGTATTTATCTCGATACATGATTTTCTATCCGGAAAAGACTAATCTTAAAATTTGAAATGGGTTTCTACAGACACTACCCATAACAAATAGATATGGGGGGAAATTACAATAGATATATACATACATATTACAATGATACATCAAGGATATAATTCTATTTCGGTTATCAAGGATCATTATTTAAAGTGTCCAAATTTAATATATTTTTGGAGGATTCGTCACATGATAAACATTCAAAAATTTATAAAAAGGAATTTTCATTCCTTTAAGAAGTAACACATTAAATTGACCCTAATTGAGATCCCAGATTCACATTAATGTTATAGATAAGTATTCAAAAATTACTATATATCTAGTTCTACTTTATCATATCTTCTAATCCTCAAATATAAGTTCCATAAAAAATTCCATCCAGACCATGGATGGGATACTAGGATCATACACAATGGATATCCAGTGAGGTTTATATTAACATCATCCTCTCATTGATATGACATATAATAACAATTTAAAATCTGGCATCAACATAACATTGTATGAGGATTATTATAGTAAAATATTCAAAAACTCTAAAAATATGGGATGATGATAGGGAGAGTAATTTGTTACGAACTAGTTTTCCATGAGTCATGATATAGATAGATGAAACTATCTAGTGACATATTAATGTTGAAGAAATTATACATAAGTGTTATGAAGTTTATTATTTATTATATATGGATTTATAAGTTATATAAATTGTATTATTTTTTATAACATTGTATATAGGGTTTATAACATTTTGGAACTATGGAATATTGATCCAAAGATACATCACCCCCTTCTGAATCCTTTATCACATTAGGAGTGTCGATCATCACATAACACTTTCATCGGACCTCTATCGAGTGCATGATGTGGTAAATGTATCAATTTTGAGGATGTAAATACATAGTACATAACAATTAGAAAACTCAAATGTTATACAAATAGATCATGATCTATCTTAAGTGGAATATCCATAGATGTATTGGAGAAAAGTGATAATGTACTTTGAAACATGAACACTCTATATGTAAATGACATATGGTGAAATAAAAAATTTGAGGAAGCAATATAGTTATATAAATATATAATGCATGACATATAAGTAACATATTCCACTAAGAGGTTTCCTGGTCCCTATTGTACAAATGGCCTAAAGAATATTTTCTCAAACACCATATGCTACCGACTAGAAGTGAGGGCCTAATGTGTATCAGTGGGTAAATTATGCCATCATTAATAGTATGGAACACATAGGATACATATATTAATAGGTAAAGAGTGAATGTATTAAGATAAAAAGATAGCCCAAAATTAGAATACAAGAAATACATTAGAACAAAAACCTTCCATAGTGGAAGAAGATGAGAAAAATAAATATATGAAGTGACTGATAATAATACCAAAAACTGATGATATTGTATTTCAGGTGTCTAAAAAAGTATAAAACATGTGTACATGGTAGTATAAAAAAATAAATAAATAATAATTAAAAAAATCCAGAAATATATCCAAGCATCTTGAGCTCCATCTTAATCATCTGCAACCACGCTCCATCCTAGGAAATCAAGAAATATAAGGTGTTCATGGTGGGATGATTCACTATTTCAACACCATCATACATGTAATATTATCAGGTACTAATGGGGGCCTATATATTATTTGAGACAAATCTTATTAGGCCCCCACCAACTGCTCTTATAACACACGATCCATTTACTATAAACAAAAATTCTGTAACAACATTCATATATTAATGTAAGAAGTGATGTAATGTAAATACCCATGTACATGAATTATCCTCAACGAGTGTTCGAATATTAAATCATTTAATTTGTTTATTATTTTCTATTTTATATTTTATTTTACTTGAGGTATGACTAGTTCCCTCATCACAACATGATAAAATTTATAATGCGGATCTAAGACATAACAGGGAATCAGGTAAGGAAGATAATAATAAAGTGGACCCACTGTAATATCTAATGTATCTATGACCTCAGGGTTGAGAAAAATCATAAAAACATATATTCTATCTATATATGGGGTATGTGGATAATCCAAGAGTAATCTCTCAAGGAATCTATTATAATATAATTCTATCAGAGTCCCTAAAATACATCCAACGTAAATAAATAATAAGTAAGGACTATGCCAAAGGGTGTGTCCAAAGTATCGCAGGTTCATAGATGTGCCTTTGGAAACAAGGATTATATCCAAGTCATCCTATAATGATAATGGAGGGATGCTACAATGTAATATTGTTCATACACAAGCAGAGAAAGATCGGGTTCTAAGGTGGTTATCACCCTTGGAAAATTGACTCCTAGAATCAGAATGGAAACCACAAGTGATCAAGGAATTCCTTTGGGAAATCAAGCCTAGATTGAGTCTAAACACTCCTATAATAATTAATAGTTACAAATTTAATAGTAACATTATACATGATTAAATTAATTCATTAATCTATATAATTTTCATCCATTTAACAAATAATTTGCTTCAAGTTGTTTGATTTCTTTCTTGTAACGAGTCTAATAGGGAATGAACCCACTTAATTCATTAAATTAATAATCAATTCATTAGTTTTACTCTACTTACTTATATTTAGCATATAAATGTGTTCTACTGATATGCAACCAATCCATTTTAATTTCATTCAATAAGGTCCAGTCATTTACATAGTACACATTCCATTAGTTATTAATAATCATTAATTAATTTGAGAAACATACCTTACAATATTAATGTGATATTATATCATAAAAGGAATCACCATTACTAATAATATAATAATAATACTTAATATTGTATTAAAATTAACTGGGTCAATCCAAAATACACAGAAATAGGGTCGCTGATAGGTACAACATCCACTAGTGGCTTAACTACAGAAAATAAGATTGTTAGGTTGATCAAATTTGAGTATGTAACCAGCAAAGATGGATATAATACATAAAAATGGTCCTATAATATGATTCTAATGAATATACAAAAGGAATATGTATTTAATAGGATGCACGTAATAAAATTGATGCATGCACTACTACCACAATTAAAAAAATGGAAAAACATGAGGGATGAGTCATAGACCACCTACCTTAGCCTTCTATGAATATCCTCAACTATTATCAGCCTTATGTTTAACCCATATAGGATGAATTATTAATAATAGATCATCATCCGGAAAATAGGTCATATGATCCAACATATAAATAATGTCATTAAGGAAAGAAGAACGATGACCAACTAAAAATAAATCACATACTTACAGATGCACATCCAACGAGACTAATAAGGACCGAGTCATACATAGAATCATATATTTGGATAAAAACATATGAAATTAGATTTGGGATATCAAATATGAAAATATGAACTCCCTGTTGTCTACCAGAGTAGAAATTAGAGGGATAGGGTTAATTGAAATAAAATTAAGGGAAAATGGACTTTTACCCAAAATAATGGGGTCGCACTGTTTGGCCTCCTAGTTGGAAAAATCGGGTGATAACTATGTGAATTTAACTTCATAAGGAAGAAACCACACTATTAGGTCACATGGTTAGGGAAAAAATGTTCCAACGATTGGAATTACTTATACTAAAAACTATAGAAATTTTCTATGGTTGTGCAGGAATTAGAGCACAATTAGGGAAAACAATATGCCATATTTTACCCTCTATCTATCCCCATGTTATTATGAGATACTTTGTGGGTTTATTCTCATAGTTTTAACAAATCATGTTGCCTAGTTCGTTTCTCCACCAATGGGGGTTCAAACATTCGAACAATCCTCAAAAACTGCCCATAAAACATTATAACTTCATTGGGAATCCATATTAGGTTCAAAATAAACAAATTGACCAAATTTTAAGGGATTTTTACTAGACATAATAACCAGGTTCTTATGGTCTCTCCCTTCACTTAAAGGAATTCATTCCCATGTTCTCCTTCTACGTGTGGTGAAACACTGTCCAAGAACAACTCTGGCCACTTAGTATAGATGTCGGCCTCCTACTCTTCAAACTAGTCCTGTATATGGTTGTGATATCATAGAACCTATAATAAAGGAATATAATTTACATGCAGATCCTTTTTTCTCATTTCAATGATGTGTATAAGATAATTCCCAAATTAAACATTATAATCCAACTAATCCTCCATAGGATCGAATATATGAGAAGTGTCAGCACGGTATTATTGAAACTATAAAACTTGGAGAACTTAATGCATGGTATGGTACCTCTAAGGTAGTACCATATAATTATATATATTTCCAAATTTATTTAGAATCTCAAACATACTTACACAATGATGTGAAATCTTTCCTTATATGTGTACCCATCTACTCACTAACCTAGGTGATTCTTAAAGGAAAACACAGTCCCTGACCTTGAACTCCTGTGGTCTTCAATGGGGATCAACAATCTATTATTTTCTATACTAAGAATCAGACATATATTTATTAATTATCTGAACCTACTCTAAAGTCTCAGGCATGAGATGAAGAACTAGTAGAACTACTACACCTTCCTAGAACTAGTGTAGGGGTGAACAACATTACCTACAAGAAAACTCCTCAAAATGATTCAAAAACAATTCTCAAGAAAGTGTTATAGGTGAACATGACTATGTGATATGATTCCCTCGCGAATTACTAAAATAAATGATTAATTCTTGGATAATATCCTCTTACACCTGTATCATCCATTCTAACTGACCATCGGTCTAAGAGTGAAAATTTTTTCTCAGAAACACATGAATACCCATAGCTCTCAACAACCCCTTCCAAAACCATGATGTAAAAAAACATAACATTATAGAATGATTGTAAAATGGACGCCATCTTGTAAGATGATCTCATAGACATAAAATCTAACTCGATTATCAAATGATAATGTTTCCCTACTAAGAATGAGGTGGGCTACTTTTGCGATTCAGTCAATGATTACCCAAACAATGTCACTACCTTGAGGTGACCTCATAAGACGACTGTAGAATGGATAAAAACATATTCCCAATTACATTGTGGGACTGGAAGATTCTACAAAAACCTTTAAATTTCATGTTCCCCACATTCACTTACTGAAATGGAGAACACCTAGTGGTAAAGAAATATATCTTTTATTTCATCCCATTCCATAAATATTAGGGTCTTAAATATCAATAAATTTTGGGGATGCCTATATTACTATCCCACTGATATGACTTTTCATTACGAATCAGTTTTTCTCTTATATATGTAGGAACCCCAATATGTCCATGAATATATAATATGTTATCTCTATACACATTCCAATTTGGTGGTGGGTTATCTCCAACAGTGTTCTCATGGAGTACCATGCCTTCATTGTCTAAAAATTTTCTACTCATTACCCACATAATAAGTGAAGAGGTAACTATCAATGCGGAGATATGGGACTACTTTTGAATATCCTGAAACACCAAATTCATCTCATAAAATATGGACATCATGTTCCATTCCTCAAGGGCTTCCCATATGCTCTTTTATTAAGCTTTATGAATCAATGAATTAAAAAAAACATTTACATTCTGAGGCATATTGGCTTCCTCAAAATCAATGGAATGAATATGTTAAACACATATTATCTTTTTTGAGACTAAATTCATTAACTTAAATGATATATCTGAGTCTCCTGTTTAATTTATACACCAAAACATTCCCACCCTTCAGATAGTGTCTCTAATAACATAAGGCCTGGACAACTGCTACTAGATCAAGGTCATGTGTATGTTAATTTATCTCTTATTCCCTAAATTTACAATACTTGTACACAATTAATCATTCCTAATACATCATCATTACACCGGTCCGAATGATGGATGCATCACAAAACACCGTATAGTCTCTTCTTGGCTCTGGAAGTATTAGAATCAGTTCTGGGAAAAGTATTACATTCCGCCTCTGAAATGTTTTCTCATACTATTCTGACCACAAGAACATAACACCATTCATTATATGACCATTATGTGGAGTAGAAAGTCATGATAAAACTTACACGAAACACCTCTAATTTCCATCTATCCCGATGAAACATTTTATATTAAATACATTTTTCAGATTCCCCTAGGAAACTTCTGCACACAACTTCTTTGGGATAACATATACTCAAGATGTCAAGCTAATATGACCCATGAAGTGAAGTTTTATGATTTTTTAGTTGAATTAAGTAATCGTGAAATAACTTTGATGCTCTCTCGGTGTATTCAAAATAACCTCTAGGTTCTTCACATGGTCACTACGAGTGTGAGAATATAGTACAATGTCATCTAAAAGGATTATGAAAAAAGATTCTAGATCGGGGTGTAACTCACTATTCATCAAAGACATGAAAATGTCAATCATGTTCATAATACTGAATGTCATAATGAGATTATCATATAGACCATACCTACTATAGAAAAGTGGTACGAATTATTTCTAAATGTATGACTCACATGTGATGATAACCTAATATCATGTTTATATTTGAAAACACTCTACCTCCATGGAGTATATCAAATAGATCATCTATTAAAGGTAGTGGATACTAGTTCCTAGCTATAAGCCAGCTCAACCATATATAATCAATGTATAAATGAAGGTTTCTATCCACCTTCAATGTGAAAATCGTGGGTGAACCATAATAAGAAGTGATGGATTCATAAAATATGTTGCATCTATATCCTAAAACTATATCTTGATCTCATAGATCTAAATGTATTCCATATTGTATAGAGTAATGTAAACTGTGGATTCTCCTAGATTGAGGTCAATATTAATCTCCACCTCTCTCTTTGGAGTTATTCTTGAAAAAATTACCAGGAAATATGTCCCTAAAATAATCTACTATGGTAGGAAAATCAGACAGAGGTAATCCTTTTTTCTATATAAAGTCAATATCAATCTAAGAATTCACTCCACCATTTCCATGATGATATGGTATCACTCTACTAGTCTGGACCTCCCACTCACCATTGTGTAGATAACTTCTACCATCTGGTATGGAAAATATTATTCTATAATGGTATGTATTTATAAAGGACTGATATTGGACTAAATAATCCATCATGAGAATGAAATCAAAGCTTTTCATATTGATAAAAAAGGTGCCACAAAAATGGTAATTTCCAACCTCATTGGGATATCCACTAAATTAGTGTATTTACAATGACCTTAAACATAATAGGGTATCCACAGTCATAACTCCATAGTAATACTAAATTTCTATCCCATGACATTCCATGATAGATATGGAGCGAAGGAGTGTGAAACACCAATATCAAATAATGTAGATAATATAGTTGAGGATACAATAATAGTACTTGATACTATAGGCAATCATGCACACTCTAATCCTTAGTGTTAGATGTAAAGCATGAAACTCACTCAATCCATGGACTTGTGCTACAACTAGACTACCATGAATATGGCCACTATAGTAGCACATAAGATCTAAATTATAGATACCATGGCCATGACCTAATTATCATCCGATCCTTTTAGTGCTACTCTAACTCCCCACCTAATGTGGTATAAAAGACCCTACCCTGAAGGTGGAGCTTATGCAGAGCTTGTTACACATGAAGTGAATTGAAAGGTCCAACAGTAACTATGATGAATCTCCATATAGTTGTAATAAAGGAACTCCATCAACTCTCTATCACAATATGGCTTCAAATGCCCATACTTTCATAATGATGGAATGCAACTAAGCTTCCAGTGTTGTTACTCTCTCCATTATTTATCAAACAAGAATCCATGAGGGAACATTTCCTTATATCGATTGAACTACTGGCCTGCCTCAACACTAATCTAGTATGCCTGGTAATATCACAATCTTTTAGATTGTTCACTATGAGAAGACCATGATTGGTGTTCTATGAGAATTTAGGTAGGTAAAAATGTTTACTTGTGTAGGGATGTATTACAAGATCCCATCATTTAAAAGTCAAACAAATGGGTGTTCATCAACAACTTGAAGTGGTGAAAATAATTGTATCCTAGTAAAAATTGATGAAAAACCTTGAATGGCATAGCACCCTACTATAGACGCGTGAAAATATTGGCTTGGTTATCCCTCAATATCTATGGAAATAAATTCTCGTAGAATGAAATTTGATTATCATGCCAGTCCATGCATGTATGGTGATCAGTATTAGTAATTAAATCCCACCAGCACTTTGACATATCACATAGTATATAGGTAGCAAGATTGACAATCTAATCTTGAGGAATCTCCATATTATTTAAGTTAGATATGGTGGACTCCATCCAAGACTAAGAATCCTATGGACTTCCAACCACAATAAAGTAGGAGGATGAATCTATTGGAACTCACATGTAAAATTAGCCATTAATGGTCAAGGTCAAGGAGAAACTTCCAAAGATTATATCAGATGTATATAATATACAATAAGTAGAGTTTTAGTTCCCATATTAGGTATAACAGGTAGTTCCTCATGTGGTCCTCTTGGCATTATGACTTGCAGCTTGTGGCACACTATATATGGAGCATGGTTGGTGCCACCCCCTCCCCCCTTGTGCTTAACATGAGGACATAATAGTGTAATAGGTTTACAAATTCCATTAAAATGACTCAAAAAATCATAAAATAGATAGAAATAGTATCAATAGAATATTTTAAGATTAAGGTCTCATTATCCATAGTATACTACCCCTACTACCCTCTTATAAGGACAGGTGTTGGAAAGTGTTCATTGTTAAATTATATGGTTTTTAGTAGGATATGGGTCAATATAACCACTCTTATTCATTTATTAGAAAATATTTTTTAATATTTTTTAATTATATATTTTACATTTTTATGTTTCATTTTTTGATAAACATATATAAAAATATGATTTAAATGGATTTACATTCCTAGTGAATCCAGGTCCATACACCATATCATTGAAATAGACACCAATTCAATTTCTTACTAACCCAGTATATATCCGGACTTAGAATGTGAAAGGGTATAAGCGATGTCTTAACTCAATAAACTTCTTATTCTAACCCATGATGGCCAATAAAATCATGAATTGAAACTGAAAATCACTCAATCACATCTAAAGAGCCGAATATACATATATATAAACTAGATCATTCAACAATAACATGAAATACATGAAATGAAATCCATGATATGTTCTTATATAGAATTTAATATGCATGAAATGTAAATTATTGGTGCCTATGATGATTCATATAACAATTAATCTTTCCCTCATGTCAATAGGCCAGGAAAAAAATTAATTTCCCTAATAGGAATAATAAAAAAACACAAAAATAGAATGTTCATCACCTAATGATGAAATTATACTAATAGTAATAAGAAAATTTAGAACAATAATAATTATTTTATTTAAATCGGTATCTTCCTTAAACATGCATTATCTATTCCCAAGGATAGTTTATAGCCCTATCCCAAAGAATTATTAATATATTTCATATTCTTTCCAAATAGTAAATTTTGAAAATAAATCCTCAGAAACCACTTTTTAAAGTCTCATCCAAAATAAAACTTAGAGGATCTCTACTCATGGATATCCACATGGCCTCTAGAATATCTCTTTGAATTCCAATGGATGAAAAATACTAGTAGGGGCCTGTGGAGATCTGTGATAGTTTGTTCCCTCATTAAAATAGTGGAAAATATAGTATAAATATATTTGTATACAAATAGAAGAATCTATAAGATAAAAATATTACATAGTAGAAGAAGACACTAAAGGACCTGGATTTGTAACCCGCAGTTGTAGAAGAACAAGTGAATAATAAATATCTAAAGATACTGAAAATAATACACAAAATTGATAATAATGAATAAAATGTTTATAAAAAACTGGAAAACATATATTCATAGAAGAATTCAATACATGATATAAAAAATAATAAAGAATAATCCAAAAAAGTATCCAAACATCTTTAGATCCATTTTACCCATCTACTACTGTGATCCATCCTAAGCAGAAAAGAAACATCTCATGTCCAAAGAGGGATACATCACTTTTTCAGAACCAACATACATTTTATCTTCTTGGGTATCAATGTAGGACCGAAGAGGGTGTGAGATAAATCTTAGTATGCCACCACCAATGTTGTATATAATATACAAATTGTGTAATATAAATTGAAATAATGTGAATTAATGGATATATAATAGTATGTAGTACAATAAGGATAATACCCTAGTACATTATTTACCCTCAGCTAGTTCCTGACCATATAATCATTTAGTTTATTATTTTTTCCAGTTTATATAGTATGTCACGTGAGGTATAAAATCACTGACTTCATAACAATATAACAGTAATAATGAGGATCCAATATTTAACCAAGCATCATGTAATGTTCATAATAATAAAGGGTATCGAAGGAAATGACCCAAGTATACTTGACCTTAGAGAACGATACAACTTAGTAACAACCACTATTTAGGTTATAATTGGTCTATGTATAATACAAGGTGTGTTTCCCAAGGCATTCCACATTAATATGATATTAACTGAGTATAAGAAAATCATCCAATGTAAAATGTGATATAAAATTTTTAGGTCCAAGGGTGTATACAAGCTACTAAATGTCTTTAGATGTCAAAATAGATCCAACTAGTATATACAAGGAATCATATAATGATAATTGAGGTATTAAATGGTGTCATACTGGCATGAAAAAATTGATAAATATCAGGTTCTATAGTTGGTATCACCCTTGGGAACTGACATCCCTGAATTAGAACGATGTCTATGAGTGATCAGGGAATTCTCTCGAGAACCCAAGGATATATTGAGTCTGGACACTCTTATAACAAGGAATAGTTCTATATGTAATAAAAACCATAAACATGATTAATTTAATTAGCTAGGCCATGTAGTTTTCATTCCATTTAATAAATCATTTATTTTATATTGTTTCCTTCCATTAGTGTGATAGATAATACCCCATGAAACCAGTTAGATATTCTATGTCATAATCAATTGATTGGGTTCAATCCATTACATAACATTTAGCATGGCAAGGTGTACTATTGAAGTAAAAGAAATCCATTTTAATTTCATCAAATACGTCCATGTCATATTCATTTTATAATTTTCATTCATATTTAAGATACAAAAATTACATTGAAATGCATTCCTTAGGCCGTTAATGTGATGATATATCCTAAATGGAATAACCATTACCAATTTTATAATAATTATGTTGAATATAGAATTATCATTAATAGGGTTAATCTAAATAACACCCTAATGGTGGCGTATATAGGTACAACATAAACTAAAGGCATATCTATGTAAAACTCCCTACATGGGGTGGTCTGCATTGAGGACATAACATTAAACCTTGGATAACATATATTATAGGGTTCCTAGAATATAATTCTTATGATAATATGAAAATATCCTGAATTAAATAGTATATTCTTGATGAAATCATCCTCACACACAAAATAAAGAATTTATTAAATGGTAGAAGATGAGGGATGAGTTATAAACCACCAAACATAATCTCAAATGACTCTCCTCATCCTACATCATCCTTTAGTATTTCCTAGATCAAAAGAAACATATAGAATAGATCAATTCAATAAAAATGGGTATATGCACCTACATCAAAATAGTATAATGTATGGAAAGAAGAACAACAATTGTCTTGAAAGGAATCGATTATATAATGATGTGCATCTATCATGATGAATGAGATTAAATCGGACTACAGAATGGAAAAAGGATTAAAACCTCTAAAATATGCTTTGTGTTCTCAAATTTGAAGAATGGACGACCTCCTGTCAATTAAAAGAACAATGAGTGGGAGATGATGAATTAAAATACAATTAAATTGAAAAAGGTATTTTTACCAAAATTTCTAGGTCCCATGGTTTGGAAACACGATTGCCAAAACTGGGCACCAATCATGAACGTACCATTACATAAGGAGGGAACTCATAGGGTTAGTCTACAAAGTCTAGGAAATCATACGCCTATCATATGATTATCCTTTTATTAAAATAGTATACATTTCACACGTGTGTGTGGCCCTTGGCACACTGTTAGGGAAAAATGTGTGCCATGAATTCTTCTATATACAACCTCATTAGGTTATGATATACCATGAAAGATGGGTCAAACAGTTACTACTAGTCATGAAGGCCAGTGTGTTTCTCCACCAGTTGAGGTTTTGAGCACTGAACATTCCCCAGACACCAATGAAACCATTATAACCTCATAGGGCATCCATATTTGGTCCAAATAAAATAATTCAACCAAATATAAAAGGATCCAAACATGACATAAAATACCTATTCTTACATAATGAGACAAATTCATTCTCACTTTTTTATCTATGTAATGAAATTTCAATGGTCAATTTCTTTTCGTGAGTTAAAATATATTACCCCATAATTTTATATTTTATGTTTCCTTTAAATTAATCATGTTTTTATCAATAATTTTTATTTAAGGAATGAAATTTTTAAGAAATAAAGATACTATAAGGTCAAAATTCCAATCATCGTGAACTCTTCTAAATATTTTATCACTGAGATATTTTACGAAATATATTTTTTTCAAATAAATTTTATTTATTTTAAAACATTATGTTACACACAACACTTTTTTTAACGAACCAAAAAATACTATTAACATTATTATTTAAACATGGACACTATAATATAGTCATTAAAAATGGTGCTATGTATAATAATAACCAAATTTTGAAATTATGCATAATGGTTTTAGATAATTAAAATTTATTATTTTATAAGTAGTTAATTTTTTAATAAATCATAATATAAATAAAAATTATACTACATATCAAAAAATAGTGTTCATTACATTTTATGAAAAAATAATAAAATTACAATTTTCCAATTAAAGTAACCATATATGAAGAAAAATTATTTTATGAAACTCTAATGTCAAAAAATTTCTTATAATTAATTATAGATACTTTTGTTAAAAGATTTAATTTTTAATGAATAGTGAAATATACCAATTGTTTTTAAAACATTATTTTCCTTTAAAGAATTTAAAATGTTCTATTTAAAAAATGAAATTAAAATTATTTTTATTATATTATAATTAATTAATTTAGCTCATTATAATCATTTTAATATTTTATGGATATAAATACTTTTTTACTTATAAAAACATTTCCTGGAAATCATATTTTTTAACACGTTTTTCAACATATTATTAAATTGGAATCTTAAAATTCCATGAATTTAATTTCATAAAATGGATTCCATGTTTAGAATCATTATATAAAATATAATATTATAATTTTAGCATAAAATTTTGTCAAAATGAATAGTGAGAATAATACAAATTAATTACAGAGGAAAAGGTTATAATTGATTTACTGGGGATCAGAATAAAATATAGAGGCTGATAATTCCTATTAAATTTTTAAAAATCCAATTTTTTATTCATATTTATATATTATAATATACCTAAATACAATATATTATTTTTTTTGAAGAATTTGTTTTGTGAATAACTTTTTCATTTTGTATTTTTTTGTGAATGTTCCAAATAATTTCCATGAAGGTCCCTTCCCCCACTTATAAAAGGACACCACCAAAACTCTCAAATCCACAAATAGATATCCTTTTGTTTCATTAAATACGTAAAAAATACATTCATTTCTCCCCTACCTCTTTTTACAGGAATTATTTGTATTAGGAATCCCTCCAAAAAATCTTTAGGTATAAACCTAAAAGGGTTTTTTGAAGAAGAGGTATACTCCTTAACCATGAATTTTTTTATTATTAATTCATCCACCTCTTTCAAATAGTATTAAAATATACTGAATTAAAAATATAATTATCTCACATATAATGATATGTTATTATGTTGATGACATAAACTATATTCATCATCTCTACAATCAAATAGAAAAATACAATTGTTGATTATGTGTGTGGAGGACTACCAAGGCTGTGGACGATCAATTTTTTTTCATCACCACATATCATGGTTGAATATAAGGATGTATTTAAATTGTATATATGATATTTATGAAATAATTATCAATTTTTTTTTATAATAGCATTACTACATTCATTCCTTCTAATCTGCTGGGAAACGATAATGTCATTAATGCGTACGTGTGGACTACGCCTACATGAATTGATGAGATACATTTTTTATTTTACGTATAAATAAATGGTAATAAGGATATATGAAATATATATGTATTAAATATATATTAAATAATGATAAGTATTTATTTGTGAATTAATATTTATCTTTTTTTTAATTCTATCAATTGAGAAAATATAATCAACGATCATGTGTACCTATGGCTAACTATCTCAATTATAGGTATAATTCATTTATCATTCAATAACTTTTATGTGTGATTATAAATATTTGTATAATTATTATATATTATATTTATATCCATATTAATAAAATTATATTATTTAATGATAACAATAGAAAAAGGATCAAAACGTTTGAACTAAAACATTCATGAAAAATGAATCATTCGTCATTCTGAGTCATGACTTTGAAAAATAATTATTAATAAAATAATAAAAATATATTATAAGTAAATAATATATTATATGAAATATATTATATTTTTTATGGAATATATTATTCATAAACCTATACTTATAATAAAGGAGGATTTCATGTGTAAGAAGAATGGAGAGACTTGAGGTTAGGGATTTTATTTTTCTAAAATTATCTTTTTGGTGGGATATTTCATGTTATGGACATATATCTTTTTATGAGGATTATATATGGACCATTTTTAATGACACATAATTAATTTATTTATTATCATTTTATTTAATTTTTCATTTTAAATAATTCATCCATCATGCATATGATTCAAATATTAACAAAGGATATATGGGTTTTTGTCTCATATTTATTTCCAGGGGACACATACCATAATCACGAATTATTTATTTTATGTTGTATATATACTACTTATTATTGTATCAAATTATTATTATCATGGAATTTATAATTTAAACATATCCATATAATTTTATCTCTTACGTCAGGCATACGATTCAAAAGTAACCAAATTAATAAGGGTTTTATGATATAATCTCATTATTTATTGAGAATGTTTATGATTTTTGTTCTGATGATGAACTATTATGATACATATCTCAACATAATATTTATTATTATGTTAATATGGTTATATCTATACGTCTAATTCTTTTATTTCATTTTCCTCTATTTAGTTACTCAAGCAAACAAAAGAACATTTATAATGAAAAAAAGGATATATTTTATCTCCAGTCAAAAATCATTTCTCTTATATGTATATTTTTTATAAAAAAATAATGATTTTTTACTACTCTCAAATTATTTCATAATGAAAACATTTATCTATTTTTTCCCAAGAAATATTTTATAAGTAATATTCTTATAGTTTTCCAAAGGGGTTGATTTTGACTTTTTAACAAAAATGAAAAAGTAATATTTGTTTTAACTTAAAAGAAATAAATGGTATTTTTATCCTTCCTGACCAAAAAAATATTTTAAAAATATTCAACATGTTTAAAAGTATTTTTTCAAGGAAATAATTATCTTTATTTTTTGGAAAAACATTATCTTTTAATTACGTGATTTAAAAGTGGAACATTTATTTTACTAAATAATTGTTCAATGTTATCATTTAAATTCATTTTTCATCTAAGATGAAATCATTTTTTTTAATTATGATTTAATGTGGATATTATCCAATTATCTATAAATATTATTTATTATTTATTATTTATTTTAATTATATCAATATAATTTTGAAACACATTCATTTTCTATGATTTAGTCTATGATGAAATTATAAAATGATTATGAAACTACTTTATTTTACATGGTTTATTATATGATGAAATTATTATGAAACATGCTTTATATTAAGGTTATTTGATATAATGAATGATATATGATATTTTGGAACACATATATATGATTTTAATTATATAACGTGTTGGACCAATGTATATTTCTAATGCATTGGTTATAGATTGATATCTCATGTGGTAAACAGGATTTGAATTTGGATTGAACCGAGTTTAGTAAGGTACTTTGTTTATAGTGATAGTCTTAGGAGTGAACCTTGAATACAATGATGGTTTTGGGATTGAACCCATTCCACCATGATCATTCTTTAAATTAATCTTGAATACTAATAAAGTGACTTTTTATTCTTCTTTATATGCCAAGATTCCATGTCTTACAATTTGTGTATGATCTCATGACATTTTCCTTTGATTCATTTATGGATAATGTCTAATGAACTGATAATATTTAGTCCATGCCTCATGTATTTTAACTATAATATACAAGGTATGTGTTTCAAAAGTAATTTTCATTTTATGATAACATTATACTCATGTTCTTATTATATGATCATTGATATCACCTGTGATAACACTTACTGATCATCGGTTCTTGCCCTTTCATATGTTTCCTTCCATATAGTTACGATGAATGGTATTATTTATGATATGTATCAATGGGGTTTTAGTTATTAATATGTATGTTAGAGATGTTTTAGTTCAACTATATACCTATTTTTATAATTATATGTTTCCAAATATATTATAACTATATGGTTCTACTGTGGATGATTATATTATTTAATGAATATTCACATGTTAAGATGTGCTGTATATGTATGCAAATAGCTGGTCAATATAGTTTGTATTAGATCTACGATTAATTAAACATGGTAAACTATGATGATAAATTCTTACTAGAAACCCAAGGTATAAGTATAAGTATTATTTGCATTTTTCTAAAATGACCTCAATTTTTGGGGAAGGATTGAGAAATAGGATACAAGAAATTACAACTCTATCCTGATACTACATGTTTATATGGGTCTAGAATAGTTGTAACTTGGGGTAATTACTTCAAAATAAGTTTTATATTATTCTTTGACTCTATCATCACATGGTTCAGTACAACTAGATTTTGCTGCACACCTTGTTGGACACTCCCAGGAGATATTTTTTAGAAATAAAAAAAATTCATTATGAACCATTTTTTATTATTTGAATATATAATGAACATGAATTACATGTGTAATACCGAATGTTTCAGAGATCAAAAATATTTTTTCTATATGTATAAATGATATGAATTATTTTTAATGATTATTTGTTATCCAACTATTCTCATGGATTCTCACACTCTGATTTTCATTCTTAGTCAATGTTTAGAACCATAAATAATAATGTTAGGGTACATTACTATGGAAAATGAAATGATTCATTTTTTATAGTAATCCAACTCTTCATGAGAAATGGATTAGAATCATAGGGAATGATATTTCAGGTCATCCTGTGTTTTTAGTAAGAAATTTTTATTTTAGATGTCTATAATTTTGAAGGTGAAGAATATCATTGTTAAAATATTATAAAGAATATGAAAAAATATGAAATTAACTCTATATATTTAGAATAGTTTATGATATTGTATTCCAATAAACAAATTCATTGTATTCATAATTTAAAAATGTAAAATTACTTCAATGATCTAATTTAGATTTATGATGAATCCATTAATTTATATGAGGTAGATTTTACAAGACAACCGAGGTAAAAAAAATAGCTATTATAATCCAAAAAATATAAAAGGTTGATCGATTATTCAGTGGATTAAAACTATGAATCTGAAGGTATGTATACATAAGGTAATTATTCATTGTAGTATCAATTTGAAAATGGATATTGGTGTTACCTATAAATATCATGAATTTTATTAGAAAAGAATCATGGAATTAAATGCAATGTATAACAACCATGATGAAAATAAGATGAGTTTTCCATCATGCTCAAATTTTTTAAGGAATCATGGAAGAATTTAAAATAATGGGATTGATAAATGTTTTAGGTGTGTAAAATATAACATCTATAAATTTACTTCTGACATGATGATAAAAAGATATGTAACAATAGAAATAGAGAGAAATATCCGCAAAATGAATCAACCATGCTCCAGTGTTTCAAAATCATGGAGTATTGGAAATATTCTAACCAATGTCCAAATAATATGGATAATGATGATGATCTATGTTATAAACCTATTAAGCTAAGAAACAATGTGAAATATCATGTGGTGTATGTTTTTTATGAGTGGTATGAAAATTACATGGTGAATGGTACACATACCATCCAATCTAGAACTATTGATGTCTTATATAACTATAGATCTACCAACCCTTTTATATTTGAATAATTTTTAAATGATACCAAAATGATACCAAAATGATTATATGTTGAATTAGAAGTGAAAAAAAGTAATGATATGATTATCCAATCTAATGTCAATGATTATTTTCATGTTGATGTTTATTGGAATATGATTCCATAAATTCTATTTATACTCCCTTTAGTTGATTATATTTTTATATTAGTCATAGGTTGTAACTATCTACATAAATTCCTCATAAATTTTTTAGAAAGGGAATTCACATTCTATATTTCAAACCAAATTATGATGATCAATCAGTGTGATGAAAAATATGATCTTTTTATTGATATCACATGTATTTTATAGTTATTTATTCCTATTGAAAGGAGGTGTGTATCTCAAATGGTAAAAGATAACTCACCAACTTTGAAATTCGAATTGTGAGTGATTATGTTAATTCTTTTCGTAATAGGGGTTCCAATTGCCATGGTTTTTCCCAAAACAGTGGGAATATCTCATATTCCCATTAGTGTACACATTTTTTGAATACTATATATATATTTCCTCTGATTGATTTATAATAATTGAAGAAGAAACTCCATATGAATTTTAACCAGGTATTTATTTAGCCAACTATGCTGTTTGGGGGTGCACGTGTTTTTTTGTTTAGATAAAAGGTGAATTTATGTGACTATATATTTATTATTATGATAATAACAAGATTACAATCAAGAGAAAGTACCCCTACCCTGTATTGATGACTTGTTTCATCAACATCATGGATCTCAATACTTTTTAATGGTTAACATTTATTGATTATATCATAAATTGAGTTTTAGAAAGGAGATTATACATAGTACAATAGTCCATAGAATATATGGAAACTATAAATATATTCTTATTCCATTCAGTTTTACTAATACCTCCTATTTTCATCAATTTATTGAATTGATTATTTATATATTACATTTTTCAGTTTTTTGTAGTCCTTATCAATGATATTATAAAATATTTAATGATCATTGATGAGCATGAATACCACTTGAAACTTGTACAGAAAACCCTATGTAAAGAGAAACTATACAAAAAAATTACAATAATCAAATTATGGACACATAATTTTTTATTTTTTAGTCATATAATATCAACATGGCCTATGTCTTTGGATCCATCAAAGGAAAATGTTAGTAAACATTTTTACATACCAACCAATGTGACTTAGATCTAATTTAATTTTTCATTTCAAGATATTATTGATTGATTGTGGAGATTTTTCTTTTGAATGTCTAATCCACTCAATAATTTCACATTAAAGGGAAATAACTTCTAATAGATAGATTAATGTGTGGAAAATTTCATGTAACTAAAGAGGAAGATAGATAGAATAATACGGATTAAACTACAATGTTGTGGAAAAGAGTTTTTAATATATATTTATGAATTTATGAGGTATTGGAATGTGTTATCATGAAGAATGATATGGTTATAGATTATTCCTCCTGAAAATTGATGGATCATGATAAAAACTACCCAACTCATGATTTAGAGTAATTCAGCATAATTATTTATTTAATTACATGGAGGAAGTATAATTTCATATGAAGTTGATAAATATATAGTAGTCAATAAATGTTAAAGTTAATATTTTCATAGAGAGAGAGTTTAATATGAGTTAGAGAAGTTGTTTGGAAGTGATTAAATATTATAAATTATCAATAAATTAACTCCATAGGAAACCAAACCAAGTGGTCTATTATTTTATTTGAATGGATCATTATTGTTTATCAATGATTAGGATCTCAAAATATCAAATTTTCATATATTTTAAAATTATGGATCTTGAAATATTATAGGAAGGGGAGAAATATTGTCTTTTTCTTATAATTGTTCAACCATATATCGAAGAATAGATATATGTGTTATTAAAGGAAGATATATAGATTCATTATAAGGTGAGAATTTTCCTTAAATTAATCCTTCATTATTATAAATTGATAATATTTAGGAACCATTTATGTGTTCTTTCTATAAATAATTTTAAAACAAGGCAGTTAGTGGAAGCTCATAGTTATTCATTCTCTATTAATCCCAGATGTAAAAATATGTATTGGGATATGAAATAATATTTCATAATGGATAGAATGAAGACAGTTTTTTAGGTATTTGTTTGCTTGTGAATGATATGTCAACATGTTAATTCTAAGGGAAAAAAGTCTATGGTGATGTTATAACCATTACTCATACCAGAATGGAAGCAGGAATACCTCCCCATGGATTTTGTCCTTGGACTCCCCAAAACACTTAATGGTCACAATACATTATGGATTATTGTGGATCGCCTTATAAATTCAACACATTTAACAAATATTATAGGATATTTCCCTAATTATCATATTTCTATAATTTATATTAATTAGTATAGTTTTATGGAGTACCACATTCTATTGTATATGATCAAGATCTAAGGATTAACATGAATTTATAGCAATTCCTTCAAAATGATCTTGTTATAGAATTTAGTTTCAGAATAATATGTCATATTTATTTAGATGTTCAGTTTGAGGAAAAAATTCAATCCCTTGTGTGTGTTTTGATATCTTATTCTTTGGAATTAAAAGGTGGTTAGGATAAAATCTTTCCTCTAATTTAGTTTTATTATAAAAATATATTTCACTTCAGCATTAAAATGGTTCTTCTAGAACATCAATATAGAAATAAATTTATACCTCCAACTAGATGGGATGCTAATTTAAGAATTAATGATATTGGGATGATATATAGGGGAGTAAATGTATATAAATTCATCATATTTCAACAAAAAATAATGGAATCATAAATTCAATAGAATATTTTACTAATAATAGTCAATGTGATCTTGGATATGAAGTTGTTGAGAAAGAATTTTTTTTGAATTTATTCAAGGAATAATATTATTATATTAAAAAATAAATTAAAGATATTCCCTATGTATATTGGATATTTTGGTATTCATGATCGAGTAGGTAAAATTTCTTATCTCTTGGTGCTTCCACATAACCTCTCTCAAGTCCATGATGTGTTCTATATATCTCACTTTATGTAATACATATCATTTAATTCACATGTACTAATCTCAGTTGTCATACCATTAGATCATCATCTTTCTAAAGAGTAATAATTTTTATAGATATTGGGTCATACAGATATCGTGCTACCAAGCAAGTCTAGTCACATGGTTTTATTGTCAAACCTCCAATTTGAAGAAGTTATGTGGGAACCTTATAACCCATTGAGGAAAAATTATCCTTAGTTGTTTGTATCAAAGTGATATAAGTTAAAGAGAAAAATTAATTTTAACGTTGGGAAAATTAAACATACATATATTTTATGAAATATAAATTTTTATATCATTTTAATTTATTTTAAATCATATGTCATGCGAAACATTAATTTTTATCAAATCGAAAAATTCTATTAATATCAATGTTTAACCATTTTAAGTATAATCATGCTATTAAAAATGGGATTATGAATAAGAATAACCATATTATGTGAATTAATTATGTTTTTATTTAAATAAAATATAATTATAAATAAGTACTTCATTTTATATAATGTATTTGTATACTTAGAAAATACACTACTTCTCCAAAAAGAAAGATTTTGATTACATTTTATTAAAAATATTATTATTATTATTTTCACATTTCAATATATATTTGAAAAAATAAAATTAATATTTTGAGTCATCATTTAAATAATATCATAATGTAAATTTTTCATAATTTTCTAAAAATATTAATTTTTTCCAAAAATATTGTAAAATACTAATTTTTGTTGAAGTCTTAATTTTCATTTTAATCTTTTACACAGTTGTGGTTAATAAAAAAATAATAAATAAAAAAATTTCATCTATATTATTATTAATCAAATATGGTACATGTTAATTATCACTACTCTGTCCTTTTAAGATAACCTTTCCTGATTTTAAGCATAATTATACATCAAATTACAAGACAAGGATCATGAAGTTATGTTTCTTTGAAGACTAGGTATAGAAAACATAATAACCGGGACAAAAAAACACATCATAATTTATTTTTCAAAAGGAGAACCTAACTTCTATTGAGACCTTAGATTTTCATAGGGTACCCTGGGGAACACAAAAACAAAGGGATGAGCTAAAATCCTACTAAGTGATTAAACATAAGAATAAGGCTTTGGAACAAGGGTTAAAGATCATGCCATAAGTATATAAAATGGAATTTATAATCATAACATATAAACAAGATATTATATAAATATGAATTCACTGTAATTCATCAGCAAAATAAATCATGAATTTAGCATGATTCAAGGCTCGTTGAACATAGAGGATCAAAAGTAAAGGTTAACCACCAAGATCGTTGTACATGGTAGCATGGGTCAAAGCTAACCACCAAGACCGTTGAACATAATGTCTCATGAGACTAAAAATTTACCAATGCATTAGACTGCTATCTGGGTGCCTCCAACATAAATTTTCGTGAATATGTTTTCCACATAGATAATCGTACATAATCATTCATAAATAAATATAAGGGAACCCAATGAGAGTAATGGGTACCACATTATTGTCATATAGCATAATGAATTGGTGTGTCAAAAAAATTTCATAATAGAAGGTAATTAAAACATAAATGGAAATTAATAAGGTATAATAGGTATATATCATGGTAAGTGATGTAAAACAGAACAGGCATCATGTAAGAAGAGTATTTGTGAAATTCATTGCATTATATAATTTTAATATTGTTTTTAAGAAAATAATAAAGGGAATTTAAAATTGAAAAGGGATTAATATATTATGTAAAACTAAAAGTGAAAAAAGGATTTATTAATAAAAAATATTTATTTTATAAAAACAAATGTGGCTAAAAAATGGCAGAGTGCACTAAAAATTTGGTAATAATTTTCGACATTCCTTTAAAATGAGTTTTCATATTAGGAAGTATCGTGGTGGGAGTCACATAAAAGAATGTATATACCCAAAATAGAATTAGTGATGGATCTTGAAACATGAGATTTTATCATATACATTTTATGCTGAAGTTTTACATAATGTTAATGGACAAATTCATTTTGGTAAAAAGAAAGACAGAGAAACCTGAAAGAATAAAGGCAGTTCAGGGAGAATCTCTTACAGAATATCGGCATGGTATTAGGTGTACTGAGGAGGTCCTATTGAGAGAGAAAGGAGTTAATCATCACTTGTACATTATGGGTTCATAATGGGGGAGGTTATAAATCACACCCCATCATTATGAATTATACGTAAAATGGCATAACATAGAAGAAAATTCATTAATAAATGTGAAATAGAAAGAATCCCTTACATAAAGCCTGATGGTGTCATAATGACCTTAATTATCTAATTTGGTTAATTAATTAATAATTACAGAACCTACTTAAAATTTAAAAGATTTATTATAACCTATTTTTGTTCATTCATAACCTTTTTATTGGTTATGATATTAAATTTCATTGTTTGGGTCGGTCTATTTCCTTGGTTTCAATGATATGTTCACTTGTAATCATGTTCGGGTACAAATGTATGATCAAAGTGGTTGTTTAGAATTGAAGTTATATTTTATTATTTAACATATAAAATGTTACATGGTTATAAACTTATTTTGGATACATGGAGTGAAGTTGAATCATTATATAAAACATTAATGTTAAACACTTGGATTATTTTGGGAATTTTTCCCTTGTTTTGTATTATTATTTTACATCATGTTTGAAAAAAGATTCCAGAACATCACATAAGATAAAATAAATATATTGAGATCTGGTTAAACCATTATAATGGGGCCATGACCATTCTATAATATGGTAACTAAATTGAAAATTCATCATCCTAGAATGTGATAAATAAACACATCTTAGACTGTATTTTCATTAATATAAAAAAAGGAGAGGAGGGAGAGATTATGATAAACTATCCCATTAGAATAATTTAATTCTAGAACATGTATGCTAATTGATTTTACATACCATTTGGGTGAAGGTAGGTGAGGAAAGAAATAAGAAAACAAAAGAACTTGAATGAAATAAAATGAATCAGAAAGGGGAATTTACCTCCTCAGTTTCTCTCCTTTGAGGGCCTCTTAAGGGGCGAGGATTTAGAATTTTTAGGGGTCTAATAGATTTTTGACGTGGGGGAGGATCTTGGGGAGTTATTGGGTTAGAACATTCACTAGGAACAATGTATGAGAGGAATGAAGAGAAGGGCAGAGTGTGGGTTCTTTTTATAGGGGAAGAGAGAAGTGAATTTTCAATATTTTATTCATTATTTAATTATCCTGTTCAAGAAGAGAAATAGTGCTTGATTATTATGACCAAAAATATTAATAATTGAATTTAAGATTGAACAAATTGCCATTTACATCATCCATGACTAATGTATGATGCAGAAATTCCATTTTTAGCAATCATTATGAATTTTCATATTTTACTATTCATAAAAAAATTCATGTATTTTGGAAAAATACCGAATATTGATCATTTCAATTTATCAGTTTTTTCGAATCCAAAAAAGAACTCTGAAAAATAATAATTTTCTAAATATTATTAATTAAATTTTTAAATAAAATCATAGTTTATTAAAAAAAACTGTAGGACCCCGGGACACCGAGAGAGGGGAGGGGTGAATCCGGGTGACAAGTTTTTATTTTTAAACATGTAGATCTTGTTCCCAAATTGGTAGGAACTTGTTAAACCTGTATGAATAATATGATCAGCAATGAAACATTCACAAGCAAAGAGGTGATAGATCAAGTTTCACTCGGTTCACCACTAAGGGCTACGTCCACGGAGTATACGATGACAAGTTATCGGACGTACCAAATTCCACTAATCATCAGTAGATGTAGATTACAATGGTTTCGGAACAATCACTCTATCCCAATATCACTTCCTTTACAAAAGTTATGGGATAGCCTACTGCGTCCCTCGGGTAACTCATGTTGACTCCCCATAGCTCACTACCTTTGGTGAAGTCCCACGCAGTTTATAGATGTGAAGGTCTCTTCATCATTGCAAAAGAATGCGTCCTATATTGAATGTAGATGCTCTTTTGAAGTCCAAATTTAACTCGTATACTAATCCACCTTTGCAATGAAGGTATCATAAAATCTTCCAGTTTTCGTACAACATCAAAAGGACCAGCGTACAACAACGTTACCTGGTGCGCTTCTCCAAGACCGGCGATCAAGTTTCAAGATCAGCGCACAAGTCACATGCGTAGAACAAAATTGGCGCACATGTGACACCAATACACTTGCATGAAACTGTCTCCTTCAACTCCAAAATTGCGCATCTCTTCACCTTTAACTCCCAAACCGCCTTGGTCGCACAACCAACAATCGGTGTGCGGTCTCTACTTGCGCGACCCAACTGCCACATGCGTGACTCAACCACTTGCGTGACGAGAGCTCTAAAAATATCTAAGTCTTTAATTTATTTACAAATGAGGAGGGGGTCCTCTATTTATAGGTAAACTGGACACCTTGCGTGGTGGCGCGCAAGTGTCCTCACTGTGCAAAAGTCACAGCACGCAGCTCCAATCGCCTTGCCACTGTCGCGCTACTCACTTGCGCGAACACACCAATACTTGCACGACCTACTTTATTTTTCCATATATTGACGTTTTGATCATGAAGAAAAACCGGTGCGCAAGTTTCCAATCCTCCTAGGCATCGGCGCGCAACTCTCTTCATGGCACGCACGTCACTTGCGCGACCATCCCAAAACATGCGCGGCCATTATTCCTTTTCAATTATTCCATGTTATGATCTTGAAAAACATATGGCGCACAAGTTTCCTCTTCTTAAATTATATGGCGCGCAACTCTCTTTGTCAAAAACAGTTTTCTCCATTTGTCGATTTTCAGGCCCAAAAATTTGGAAAACACAAGGAAACGTTGCCACCTTCAATACTGATGTCTTCTTGAACTGTATGATCTCTTTGCTGGTACGCATTCTGAACATCCACTAAGGATTGACAGCAAACAAAAACTATATTCCAAATCATGCATAAAAGACAATGGTTCCAAACAAACAACCTTAATACTATAACTAATTTTATAACACCTTAAAAAATTAATGAAGGTCCTCTAAAATTATTTTCTAAGCACAAGAAAAAAATGTAACAATATATGTTTACATTTTAGGAAAATAAATTTATATTTTATATTATTAAATTAATCATAAAAATTTAAATAAAATATTTATGACAAACAAAAATACCAATACTTATACTATGAACATTTTTTCACTTTCTAGATTTCCAAATTGTTTTTATGCATTAAATGGTGATGTTTTTATTTTTCTGGCATATGGAAAATTCATTACTGTTCATAAGGGTATTTTAATATTTACAATTGTATGTTACTATTCATCAAAAACTATCTGGATTCTTTGAGACTCTAAATATCTTACTGAACGCAGTTGTGTATGTCAGATTTTCAAAATTTAAAACACAGAAGTGAAAATATTATGTTTAAAGGTTACATAGTATTTAGTAGTTCTTGGTGATTGGATTTCATGCGATTATATGAAATGATCCTATAAAGGACATATCCATTGAAAATAATGGGTCGTTACATTTCCCCCCACCCCAAGAAATTTCTCCCTCGAAATTCGGTTTTACATTCTTGGCCATAAACTAGTGCGGGTACTTTTCCATCATTGCTTCCTCTAGTTCCATTGTTTCCTCTTCATACATATGGTTATGAAATAGTATATTGACTTGGTGATTAGTCTTGTTAAGTAGGAAATAATATCAATGATCAATAATCATCACTGGCTGCTCCTCGTAAGAAAGATCTTTCTCTAACTATACCACCTCTGAAGAGACTATATGTGAAGGGTCCGGTATGTACGTTCTCAGGAGGGATGCATTAGAGACAACGTGTAATATGAACATCACAGGTGGAAGTGCTAGTAGATAGGTCAAAACCTCGATATGATCATCAATCATGAAGGGAATGATATACCTGGTACATAGCTTTCCATTATTCACAAACCTCATGACATTCTTCCATGGAGATATGCGTAGAAATAACATGTTTCCAAATTTTAAGTCAATGTCTCTTCGAAGATTGTTTTCATAACCTATTTTTTACATTGGGCTTCCATGATGTGATAATAATTGGTTTTAACCTTATCCACCATTTCTTCAACCATTTCAGGTCCTAGAAGATTATGCTCATCGGCTTCATCCCAACACACCGGTTTTCGATGCCTTTTCCCATAAACAGTATCGTATGGTGGCATTCAGATGCTCGAGTGAAAAATGATCTTATAGGAGAATTAAAGTAGTGGAATATGTTGTTCACATCCTCTTTTGAAGTCCATATATATCATGATATCAAGATATCTTCCAATATATGGATAGTTAACTCTGTTTGGACAGAAGTTTGAGGATGATAATCCATACTAAAGTTCAGTTTAGTTCTTAGAGCATGATGGAGACCTTTCCATAACTTTAATGTGAATCTCTAATCACTATAAAATACAAAAGATAGTGGAATTCCCTGATACATTACCACCTCTTTGATATATATTTGTTCAATTTGATCCACTGATAAGTCCTCTCGAATTGTGATAAAGTGATATGTCTTCCTAAGATGATCCACAAACACCCATATAACATTGTTTCTTCTGGATTTCCATGGAAGTTGAGGGAAAAAGTCGATGGTAATTTTATCCCACATCCATGTTGGTATGGTTATTTGTTACATCATCCCCTTAGATATCTATCATTTAGCCTCCACGTGTTCACAAACCATGTAATTTGATTTATTCTCAATAATATCCTTCTTCATATTGTCCCACCAAATGTTCTCTCAGAGATATCGATACATTTTTGCGCTCACGGGGTGAATAGAGAAGGTCAATCTATATGCATCATTCAATTGATCCTTCTTTATCACTAGATCAGGTGTCACAAAAAAAATCGTGACCCTAATCTTATAACTTCTTCCTTGTCAATTTTGAAATTGGAGGATTTTTAATTTATGATAGCTTCCTCCCTTTTCTAAATTTCCACATCTTTTCTTTAAGCATCCATTATTTTCTCCATGTGGGATGGATGGGCAATCATTTTAGAAAGGATTGATGATGTTCCTCCCTTGTTGATTCCCATTTCTATCCTCTTAAAATATTATAATATTGGATCCCTTCCAATTATCATCATTAATAAACATGCAAGACCCTTTCTACTTAGAGCATCGACAATCTTATTTTCCTTACTATGATGTTAGTGAATTGAGTAGTCAATATACATGATGAGATATATCGAAATTCTCTAGAATGTATAAAGCTCTTTTTGTATGAATATCTATATTAAACTTTTTTGGTCAGTATATATCTCACACATCTCTCCGTAGTGATAATGCTTCAATAATTTTAATGAAAAGATCATTGATTCCAACTCTAGATCATGTGTAGAATAGTTTTTCATATGGATTTTCAGTTACCTTATGGAATATTCTATCAAATTATAATTTTTCATTAGCACACAACCTAATCTCTTCTTTGAAGCATCAATGAACACCACAAATAGTTCTCCACCTGTTGGGAGTATTAGTATTGGTGAAGTGATAAGCCTCATTTTCAACTCCTTGAAACAAAATTCACATTCTTATGTCCATAAAAACATTACTCACTTCCATGTTATCTTGTTCAATTTGTTTGACAACCATGAAAATTTCTTCAAAAATCATTGATAATACCCATCTAGACCCAAAAATAAGTGGATCTACATAACAGATGTTGGCATGGGCCACTCATTAATTGCCTTTGACTAAAAAGGGTCCACAAATATCCATTTCTTATGATTACATGGCCCAATAATGATAGATCCTCCATCCAGAACTCACAATTACTATATATTGCATATACATTCTCCCTTCGCAAAGTATTTAGCATAGTACTCAAATCCTCCCCAGGTTCCTCCTTGCTCTTAGAGTATATCATAATATCGTCAACAAAGAGCACCACAAATTTTTCGATTTAATCTATAAAGACCCTATTCATTAAATCCATGAAAATTAATGTAGCATTAATGAGTCTAAAGGGTATCACTATGAAATCATAGTTTCTATACCTCCTTCAAATGGTGGTCTTGGTAATATCTTACTTTCTCAAATTTAATTGGTGGTATCCTGATCGAAGGCCCATATTTGAGAAATAACTAGCCCAATGATGCTGATCGATCAAGACATCTATCCAAGGTAATGGAATAATTTTCTTTATCTTGATTTTTTTTGATATCACGATAATCAAGGTATAGGTGAATTTATCGATACTTATTTTTTACAAAGAGGACTGGAGGACACCATGGGGAAGCACTTGGGCATATAAAACCCTTATCCAGAATCCAGATTCTCCTGTAACTACTTGTTTAGTTATTCTAGTTCTATGGTGGCCATTCTATATAGTTTCATTGATGTAGGCAGAGATCCAGGTATATGATCAATTGAAAACTCAACCTCTTGATCTAAAGAGCGACCAAGAAACTCTTGAGGGAATACATTACTATAATCCCTCATGATGTGCAGGTCCTCAAGCATGATTATCTCCCTTGTCCCAACCATTTTAGCTAGAAATGCTTTCTCATTATGAATTAATATCCACACTTAAGACACTGTTTCAAAAGGAGATTCATCTTCCTTCTTACATGTATAATGAATTGAAGGATGCTTCGGGATTTGAATAGTGATCTCTATTTCAAAACAGTTGATCTTGGTAGTATATAATGATTTGCAATGCATGACCATGATAACATCAAACTCCATTAAAGGAAGTGTGAAAATATTTTGCTCGGAGGTTTAGTCCGCAAACATTAAATGTTGAGAAATTATAAACCATGGAAAAAATAATTTCCCCATTCACAATTCTCATAGATAACATATCCTCCAAACTTAGAGTTAGAATTTTAATAGTTCTACTAAACATCTAAATATTAAGTAATGTATAGAACCAGAATCAAATAGTATGTTCCCTATTCATGAATGAATAACTAGCATACTTGTCACCACATCATTTTCTGGATCTACCTTAGTAGTTGTGATATCATAAGCCCTTCCTTGTTTTTGTTTTCGTTGTTGTTGATTTCCTCTGACAACCCTTGGCGTAGGAAAATTATTTGCATAATTCCTATGCTATGTGATGTTGTAACACTGCACTAAAGGCTATGTGTTGATATGAACATTCCTTTCTTCATCCACATTAGTGGGATTCTTAAAATCCATTCAGTAGTACTTGGATAGATTCTTCATTCTTTGACATTTGAAGCAATTATTGGTTACATTTAGATATCTCACAATATGCTTCTTCCCAAAAATATTAAAATTGGGATAGTTAGGATTTTTTCCATCGTGGGATTTGTTTTTTGAACCAACCATGTTATTCTCCATTTTTGATTCTTGTCACTAGGTCCATGAGAACACTGATAACATCCCATATCTATTTAAACTGTCAAGGAACAATGGAAAATTACCTCATACTATTCAATGTCATAAATCTATAATGATTTTTATATACTCAGTTTTAGTCTGCTAAATAAGTGATCCACCTTGCTTTTGGTGTTCAAGACAAAGCCAGAGGTTTACCTTGCAATCCCTGCGAAGTTTTATTCATGCACCTTGATAGAATCATCTTCCTTCATCTTGATTTTGAGGAACTCTCTTTCAATCTTAAGATGGAGGATTTGAGGAAAATATTTATTGAAATACGTCCTCTTGAATTCCTCCAATTCCATGGAATCAATTTTCTCTTGTGACATTGTATTCCTGATTAGTTCCCACCACTTATCAGCTTCCCCATCAAAACGATAGACCTCTAGTAAAATTTGTTCTTCTTATGATCACTAGAGGACAAAGAATATCTTTTGAATGGAGTTAATTCACTATTCTGCAAGGAGGGTATCATAAGAACTATTTAACATGGGAGGCCATTTCCACATGAATTGTTCTAGAGAAACATTCTATTATATTGGAGGATGATGGAATTATACATTATTCATGTTATTATTCATAACATGATCCATCTTAGGAATTAATGTCATGATGTTTTAAGCACTCATTACCATCATATCAGGCATCTCATTAAGGATATATTCACATTCCCTATCACCTTGAGTGTGTGCACGTGTTCTTCAATTTCCTTCCGCTAACTAAGAAAATGAACATACAATTAGTGGGATTGAATACTAGTCTATTGAGCATAAAAAGGAAACTCAGAACATAATAATATAAACTTGTAAAGGATAAGTATATCCTATCTTTTGATTCTCTATGTTTCAATCTAGGTGGTTCTTTAACTATTTCTTAACTTATATTGTTAGGGGATTTTTTAATTCTCTCAGAAAAGTTTTTCACTAAGCTTCTGAATTTACCAAATCATATCCCCTAGGAGTGTCAAACCAAAAGGGAATAAAGTCCCATTTTCATGTACCAGGATACCTTGGATTAGTCCCAAAACACTTTTTGAAGTTTTCACTCTTAGGTACATCTGTGCCAGATCTGCCTCTACCTATTTGTATCTAGGAAGGGATGTATTTTCATGATAAACCTCTTACTCTATACTTACCAAAATTTAGGGATATTTTGTTATACTTCATCTTTTCCTAAAGATTCTTACTAAATAGTTCTATTCATAATCTCCAAAAATAATTATACCATCTCTGATACCAACTATAGAATCCCTAGCCTTTTCACATAACATTACATGATTTTAAGCATAATTATACATCAGAGTACAAGCCAAGGATCCTGAAGCCCAGTGAATTTGAGTACTGGGTAAGTAAAACATAAAACATGGGACTAAAAAACACCTCTTTATTTAATATTAATAAAGATATCCTAACTTACTTTGAGCCCTTACATATTCATCGGGTACCCTGGGGAACACATAAACAGAGGGGTGAGCTAAACTCCCAGTAAGGGATTAAAAATAAGAATAAGTCTTTAGCACAAGGGTTATAGATAATGACATAATGATATAAAATGTAATATACAGTCATAACATATAAACATGGGATCATATAAACATGAATTACTAATAATGTTGCAGAACATAAATCATGAGTTTCTCATGAGTCGAGGCTTGTTGAAAAAAGAGGAGCACAATTCAAGGACAACCTCCAAAACCATTGCACATGGAAACACAAGTCAAGTATAACTTCTAAGACCATTGCACATAACATCTCATGACAATTAAATTTTCCCAGTTCATTGGATCTCAATCTGGGCACACCCATCTTAACATTTCATGAATATGTATTCCGCATAAAGAATCATAAATAATCAATCAAACAATAACATAAGTGAACACATGGAGGGTAATGGGTATCACATTCTTATCATAAAGCATAATGAATGAGTGTATAAAAAATGTGTTCATGAGATAATGTAATTAAAACATACATGAATATTAATAAGGTAAAATAACCATATATCATAGTAGGTGATTTAAAACATAAGTGACAACATGTAAGAAGAGTATTTAGGAAATCCATAGCATTAAAATATTTTAGTGCAGTTTTAACAAAAATACTAAAGATCATTTAAAATATAAAATGGAATAATATTTTATATAAAACCATAAGTGAAACAAAATGTTTTAAAAATAAAAAATGTGGATTTTATATAAAAAATGTGGCTTAAAACAAATGGTATTATGTTCATGAAATTGGGTAAAAATTTGACAAGTTCCCTTAGAACGAGTTTTTTTTTGGAATTATCGAAGATGGAGTCACTTAAAAGCATGTATATCCATGAAAGATAATGAGGGATGGATATTAAAACAATAGTTTGGATCATATGCATAGTATTTTTAATTTTTACATAAAAATAATGGAAAACTTCATTTGGGTAGTAAGAAATATAGAGCAACCTGAAGGAATAATGGTGGTTTTGGTTGAATCCCTTACCAAATATCGACATGGTATCGAGTATACATATAAGGTATTATTGAGAGATAAATGGTTTTATCATCACTTATTCATCATGAGCTGAGAATGGGGGAGGTTTGAAATAATACCCCATAATTAGGAATTATACATAAAAGGGAATAACATAGAGGACATTCTTGAATAAAAATGTAATATAGAGGTTCTCTTACCATAAGTCTGATGGTGATCTTTACATGATGTTAATGACCAGAATAATAAAATTAGGTTCTTTATTTAAAAATTAAAGAACCTCTTTTACATGTAAATAATTTATTACTACATTCTTAAGTTCACTAATAACCATTTTGAGTGGTTATGATGTTACATTTCATTGTTCAGGTCCGTTTGTTTACTTGGTTTTAATGTTCAGTTCATTCATATTCATGTTCAGACACACATGTATAATAAAATTGGTTTTCCAGAATTGAATTTTTATTTTATTATTTAACATAAATAAGGTTACATGATTTAAAATTTAATATGGGTACTTACAGTGAATTTTAATCATTTTATAAAATGTTAATGTTAAATACTTGTATTAATTCTTTGATTTTGCTATTATTTTGTATTATTAATTTACTACACATGTTAAAATAGATTACATAACATAAGATAAAATAAAATAAATATATTATGATCTTTTCAAACAATAAAAAAATTTCATGAATAGTATCTAAGAAGGTAAAAAAAATTAAAACTCATCATCCTTGAATGTGATAAATCAAAACATCTCGGATGGTATTTTCATTTATAGAATAAAAGGAGGGGGTGAAGATATTATGATTAAATATATCATTAACATAATATAATTATATTACATTAATTTTAATGTATTTTTCATTCCATATGGGTGATGGGAAATGAGGAAAGAAACAATAAAAAGAAGAACATGAAATAAAATAATATAATCGAAAGTAGGAATTTACCTATCGAGTTTGTCTCCTTTGAGAGCATCTTAAGGGGAGATGATTTGGTCTTTTGAGGATTACAAAAGCTTCTAGAAGTTGGGCTGAATCTTGGGGAGTTATTTGGTCCTAACATATGCAATGCACAAGTCTTGATAAAAATGAAGAGAAGAGGGGAGTATGGGTGGTTTTTATAGTGGAGGAGAGGAGTAAATTTTAAATATTTAATTCACTATTTTATTATTTTTCTCAAGATAACAAATAGTGTTTGATTCTTGTGACTAAAAATATTAATAATTTTATGTGAGTTCTAAATAATGTCCATTTACATAATCCTTGGCTCAAGAATGATGTCTAAATTCATGATTTATCTTTTATTGTAAATTATCATATTTTACTATTCATTATAAATTTATGTATTTTAGAAAAATCCAAAAAAATTCACCCGAAGCATTTGATGAAGTTTAGAATAAGAAAATTAACTCCATTTTTCAAAATGAAAATTTTAAATATTTTTTAATTTAATTTCTAATAAAAATCATAATTTATTCAAAAAATCCACATTGAAACTATATCTCATTTTATAACACCTTGATAAATTATTCGAGGTCCTATAAAATTATCTTGTAACCATAAGACAATAATGTAAAAATTTATGATTAAATTTTATTAAAACACATTAACATTTCAAAATTATTAAATTAATCATAAAATTATAAATAAAATATTTATAACATATAAAAAAACAATCCTTATACTATGATCTTTTTTCACTTTTAAGATGTCTTAATTGTATTTATACATTAATGGGTGATGTTTCCATTCTTTTGGCCAACATAATATTCATTACTATTCATTACTATTCATAAGAATATGTTACTATTCATGTGGGTATGTTAATATTCATAAAAAACTATGTTGATTCTATTAGACTCTAAATATCTTATTAAACACAACAATGTATGTTGGATTTTTGATGTTCAAAACACAGAAGTGACTATTTCTTTAAAGGTCACATAGTTATTAGTACTTCATTATGTTGTGATTTCATATGATTATTTGAAATAATCATGTGATATAAATTTCTATTTAAAACATTTGTTCATAACAATAATCAACATCATGTTGAATGTTTATATAAAAATATTTTATAATTATTTAAACCTTTTCATTTCAAACATGGTTCTTCAATGTGTCTTTAGGATTATTGTTGGACCAAATAACCATATTTTTTGAATTAAACATTTTAAAATGTTTTAATAATTTATAATTTCCCTAATAAATTTTATATAATAATTTCATATTAAATTATTTTCATAATGAATAATGAAAATAAAAAATATTAATTACCACGGTTATGGTTGAAACAACTTTATTAAGGGTTAAACTCGAAGATAAGGTTTTTCGTTACAATTAAATAATTAAAAATAATGTTCGAATTAAATTTTTAGAATTTATATTATTTAACCTTAGATTAAAAGGTCATTTGGAATATTTTTTCAGGGAAATTACCTTATCATTTTGTATTGTTCTAGGAAATTTTTGAGTAATTTCCAAGAATGTCACTTCCTCCTTATAAAAGGACACTCAAAATCCTCTTTTATCCACACCTCATGATCATTATTGGATGGAAAATAACTGACCTTATCCATTACATAATTCCCTACATACATCACAGTTTAATTATTTTGGTTACAAAACCCTTTAAATAATTCATTATGTGTTTACCTAAACGAATTATTTGAAAAATAGATATAGCCCATAACCATGATTTTTCATTTTTTTCATCTTTCTCCTCCATAAAATATTCTTCAAAAAAGATGATATAATAACATCATTATATATAATATACTATGATTTGGTTTTGTTAATGGATTATCCAATATCATTCTCCTCTTCCATCAAATGTCAAATGAACCATATATCATGTGTACGGTGAAATACCACCTCATAAAAAGATGTAATTATTCTTGTATCACTACATCTCATAGGTGGATTTAATGATAGATCCAAATTATATATATTATATTTATGAAAAAAATATTCTTCTATAATTTTAATATCATATCTACATTCTTACATTCTACTCCATTGTAAAACAATAATATCACTCATTTGTACATGTGGAATACCACCTCGACTAAGTGGTTTCAAAGTATTTTAATTTTATTTTTAAATGGATAGTAGTAAGGATATATTTAATGAATATATATTATCTATATAAAATAAAAATTATTCTATAATGATGAATTATTTTTTTACCTTTCTCCCATCCCAATCACAGAAAAAATTGAAAAACATTCATCCATACGTATAACCTACCTTGTATTTGAATGATGTAATTAAATAAATGATGGTACCAAAATGAAATTGTAGGTGAAAATCTATCTAACTGAAACAAACCTGAAAAATGAAATAGTCATAACTCAAAATAGTGACTCTAAAAAATAATTGATAATAAACGTGTGAAAAAAGGATATATCTATATCCTATATGATATCATAAATTTTATTAATTTTATTTAATATTTGAATAATAATCATATATATATTATACAGAAGGTATGAGCTTGTATGATAAAAATTTGAGACTCATGATAAGGGTTTTTTTATCTTTAATTACCTTCTTTGTGACATATTTTATGTTATAAATAAATATAATTTCATGAGGTGTTTACACAAACCGTTTGACATGTTATTTTAGGAATATATTTATTATCCTAATATTAAATGTTTCATTTTAATTTATTCTTATTTTGTTTTACTATTCTAAATATTCCAAATTGTGCAAGGGATGCTCATCTCACTATTATTTATTTGGGACCCATGAAAAATTCAAAAGTTTTTTCCATTCTGTTGTGTATATAATTTCCATTAATATATTTGAGGATTACTTATGGAAAAATTATGTAATATACATATCCATCAAAGATAATTTCTTTCAAAAAGATTATGATTCAAATTTTATAGTTTTCTAGTTGTTTTATGAGAAAATATCATAATTTTTCATGATAACTTATGAGTAAACTTACAATAATGATATTTTTATATATATATCAAAAAATAATGAATTTATAATATGACTTTTTATGTCAATAAATTATTATTTTTATTTCATTTTTCATCTATTTATGTACTCTTGATACTGGTAGAAATGTTTCATGGAAACCCTGCTTTATATTTATCTTCGATCGTAAATCATTTCTACTCAATGTCAATGGTTTGTACAAAAATTTCAAGATTTTTTTTACTATTATCCATTTTTTACATTGGATTTAATTTTTAAAAAAACATATATGAGTCATTGTTTTATTTTACGAATGAGGTTCTTTTGACTTCTTACAAAAATTTTGAAAGGGATATTAATTTTAATATATATAGCATGAATTTTATTGTCCACAGTCATGACCTCTCAATGATTTAAAACTTATTCTATAATATTAAAATTATATTTTAGAGTAATATTTCTTCAATAACATTTGGTAAATTTTTATATTTTAAATAATTTATATCAATTTCGAAAGGATATTCCACTAAACAAGATGTTTCGAATGATCTTTCAAAATAATTTTCCATAAAAAATGACACCCTTTAAGGTCACATAAGTTTTAATTCGGATAAGATCAAAGGATAACATCCTTATTTTTTCATTCCATAGTTTATGTTAATGATGAGAAGATTTTTATGAAACCCATTCCATTTCAAAAGTTTTTTCAATGATCAATTGAGGAAATGTTTAGGAAACACCTCTCTATTATAGGGGTTTTTCTATGATAAAATTATTATGAAAATCATTTCTTTTCATTGTTTATAATATGTTGAATAATATATATTCTTATGTCACACATATGTCTTATTTTTATTATGTGGTGGGTGCGACAGATATCACCCTATAATGAATTGGTAAAATATTTACATATTATCACATAAAAGGAATGGAATGGAATGTTAATACAGATCAATAAGATATTTTTTCCACTCTTATAGTATTAGGTGTGATCCATGACTATTATGTTGGATTATGGAGACATCCCATTCAACTATGCTTATTTTTGAAATGATTATTCACTTATAATGAAATGATTTTCTATAATTATTAGTATTCTACAATTCTATTACATATTCCAATGTTATGTTATCAGGTATTTTTTTCTTCGATTTCTAAATGATTCATGACTTATAAACTACCAATATTTATTACATGACACAACTTTATGATCTATGATATATGGGATATAGTTTCAAAGTGGTACTGTCAAGTTCTCATTCACTTATGATTCTTTTATTTTTCTGTGATAACTGATATCTCCCTTTCTTACTCTTAAAATGAATTTGATCTCACCCTTGCTTATGTTTTATTTCCCTAGGTTTTTGAGAAAGGTATAATATATGATATGTCTAATAAGGGTTATAGTTATTAAGAACATAGTGGGAGATTGTGTAGTTCACCTATGATCTAGTGTTTATGTGTCTATGTTTCAAAATTTACTATGCCAATATAATGATTGCATGGAACATAATTATACATAATGAATATTCATATTTTATGATATAATATCAATTTATTAGATTATTGGGTCACTATAAATATAATACCAATGATTATAACTATATAAAGAATAGAAAATTTTATAAATATTATAATCATCTTAAAGGATATGATTAATGATTTTATAGAATAATACAATGGTATATATTGGAATGAAAAATGATAGTTATATATATATGGTCATTAGATATATGATTCATGGATATTTTTTTGGATATATGGTCATTTGGAATATTTTTATCTAATAGGTAAATTAATGTCGTAAAATTTTCATAGATTGAAAAAAATAGAAAACAACATAATTCACAAATAATAAATAATACTGTAATAAAATGAAAGGATAATAAGTAATTGAAATAATTTATCATAAAAATAAATATTTCTATTCATAACATGTTATCAATAATATTTATATTAAATATTGTCATGATGTGTTTGTATACATCATATAAATATCCCAACTCAAGCTGATTAATAAAAATAAATGGTAGGAAGATATATAATTAATGTTAATGTGATGTGATTAAAATATTTTAATATTAAAAATAGTTTTTCTTAAAATATTTTTCATCAAAGTGTATTTATTTTTTTATTAATATATTAAAAATAACACTTTTTAAGGATAACAACAAAAAATTGATTTTTCAATGTTTGAAAAACCTGATTATGACTCGCCTAATTAGTAGTAAATATAAAATGATATTAAAAACACTTATTGTTTAAAATTAATTTTTCTAATAAAATAGTATTATATATATATATATATTCATTTAAAATTTAAATTCATCATATCAAGATATTGAATCTTAAAAAAATTATGTCTAAATTTTTACGTTAAATTTCAAAATTATGTATATGGGTCCATCATATATTTTTACAAAAAATAATAATTGCAAAAATAAATAATTCAATAATGAAAAAATATATATATTTACATGGATCAAATTTATTAGAATTAAAAATAATATTTACACATTTTATAAGTGCATTATTTGTTTTGGGATTAAACCCAACATTTCTAACCAATAATTTATTACCAAATTGCCCTCAACTTCCATGTGATTCCTACATTATGATTCATATAACTCATGTTTTCATATAAATATCCATTGTCTTTAACTTTAAACATGCCTCCCTTAAATCCCTTCTAGACCACTCATTTCATTTTTTCACTATAGAATACCATCAAATGTTTCCACTCCAATTGTCTTATTAGAAGTTATTTAGTTTCTTCTCCCATAAAGGAGGGATATATACCTTGTTTATAAAGAAACCATTATGATATTGAAGAATTCCTTAAAAATTATTTATTTCTTCTTAATCATTTTAAATTTCATTGTCATCTCCACTCGTTCAAAATATCATTATCCACTATAATAATGATCAATTACCATCATTATTCTTATGTAAATTGGAAAATACTATTAAATAAAAATCAAATATTACTAATTCATTAGTAAACAATGTTCCAGATTTGGGTATTGAACCACATATATGAGTGATGATATACCTATTGATACCAACATATATTTCAGAAGATTTTAGATCCCATAATGAACTGACTATTACCCAATGTATAAAAACTTGATATTTTTTAAAATATTTTCATCAAATAAATTCAATCATTTTAATACATTTTATGCAAGAAACACTAACTATATATTCCCTTATACACAAAACCATGTTAAAATTGTGTTACATTCCACCACAAGATTCATTGAATGTTCTCATGAAAAATTACGTCGAGCATAGTGACCCCTGATATAATATTTCTTTTAAATAATCCCAATATAACCTAGTCATTAAATAGTTTTTTATTAATAATATTTGCTACAAGATGAAATATAATTATAAATTTCATAATCATAATAAACATAATAATACTTTAATTGTATATAATCAATCATTTTTTGGTAAAATAAATTTTTATATAAGAAATGTGTTTTTTTCAAGAATTATCTTTATGGTTTTTTGAGAAAATATTGAAATTAATTAATATGTATTCTTGAAAATTAATTTTTAAAATCACAATCAATTTTGAAATCAAAATATGTAAATTAACTTATTGTAAAAAAAATATTAAATATTTTTTTTCATTGACTAGTGAAACCCCAATTTTTGTAAAACTAACACCTCTTTTAAGAAGACTAAGTGAATTATGTCACATCCATATACCAATAAAATATACCCCTCCTTGGCTATAAATGTGAGAAGATAGATAATTACCCCCAAGTCCCACCTCTTTTAGGCCTTGGGTTAGAGAATAGCACTGAGGGTATAGTAATTAGCCTGATCTCAATCCTAGTAAAAGTGAACAAAAAAATAGTTTATATAACTTATAATGATTATAATTGTATACATTGTTGTATCGTACCTGGATTCTGTTGTGAAAAAGTAAGGAAACCCTATTTAAGATTAGTGAACACCAAGTGAAAATTACTCATCAGCTAAATAAGTATACTATATTCCCTACCTCACCCTTGATACTATCTCCATGAATTTCAAAAAATATTATATAATATAATAAATTATATCAAGGGTACCCCACTACCACTTCCCCATTGGTTTTCTCCCTTTCCCCAACATTGAACATCTTGAGAATATCTCTCCAAAAAGGGAATCCCAAATACACATGTGCAAAGAACCATAACTTCCAGCTCATGCAAGACACAACTACCACATACACATAACAAAAATTAACCTGGTAGTTTCTAGGATCCACCAAACCCCACATAAAGTGTACCAAATTTTGGGTATTAGACATTATGCCACAACATCTCGTACATTGATTAAGGGTCCTCAATCCATCACAGCCTATACACGTTCTACCTATAGTAGAACATAAGAAACTATATCCAAAATATAAGTGTCTGAAATAGCCACACGCCATTACAAACCTCTACAAACGTATATGGGGAAAAATAACCATTGTGTATACTAGAACTAGTAACAACCAAGAGAGGAGATTGGGGCCAATGGGGGTAGTCTACCATTCATAATCCCTCTGGGGTGTTGGGGAAAACACACACAGGGCTTAGAATCCTAGGGGTTTCAGATTACCTAACTGATAGGGTATATTAGAATACAGAACCACAAAAAATAAAGAATATAATATTTCTCAATACCACACTGTGGGTATAACTTAGTCTTAGAATCAACTATAGTTAATGTCTCTTGGACTCTGAGCTCCCACTGCTAAGACAATGTCTTTTATATGCACACAACAATTTAAAGAGATACATTATATTACATTATCCCATTTTATCAGTTTCACCTTACATTAATTAATTATTTAACCATTAATTAATGATTATCATTTCCACATTACATTTCATTTTCATCAAAAAAATGTTCCATTCCCTCCATGCACAACCAATCCAAGTTCACACTTCCTTTAAATTATAACCATAGCATTGAATCCGAGAAAGATCCAACCCCGTGGGTTAAAATCATTTATTCAATAATTCAATAATAGAATTTTCACTTTTTCCATAAATCCAGTTATTATATAAATGAATTCTATGATTCCAAACACAAGGGGATAAACATAGTGAGTAAATGAACTACATGTCGTGTCTTTACAGCTATAGTTGGAGTGTAGGCCCATCCATCCTTGAGAAACTAAACACAGAAAGAATGTGGAATACCCCATGTGTATTCGCATTTTTTAGAAGGATAGTAAGAATGACCATCTACCTCAAGTAGTGGGGATATTAAATCAGATAAAAAACATCAATTCAATAACAACCACTTTTATATCAATGGGTATTCCCAACATCAACTAGTTCCATCATCTATAGTGTACTCCATGACACACAAATTCATAAACTAATTCATCTCGCCACACTAGTCATAAACTTCTAACACCACCACTGGGCCTCCATTCCCCCATATACTACAACATACCTCTATGATCAACCATCCCAGGCTCACACCACAACACAAGTACTAGGAAACAAACAACATAGAAACTGTTCTCTTTGCCCTAAATAAGGCATTGAACCATTACACACAAAAAGAAATTATTTCTCCACAAAGTAAGGTGCATTAACTTTAAAATAAATAAGGAAAATCAGAATAGTGCAAGGTATTGTCTTTATCGTACAACTAGTATTTTATTCCATAATGAATTAACCGATTCAATTAAACATGAATAACTGCATCCATTTGAATATCACCTAGCACAATTACAACAACTAGATTCATTAAACATACATATTTATCAATAGATAATTAATTTATAATTAATACCATCATTACATTCGTTACCAATTTACATAAATAATGACATGCTAAAAAAGAAATGCATATATATCACATGATCTAAAAAACCAAGAGTCAATAACATCACTAAGAAATTAAACCGAGTTCTTTAATCTAGTTCAAGTATTTACAATGTCAATTTCATTGTGATAGAGTGAATAAAACATGATAACTATGTGAAAAGACATAAAATAATATAGAATCCATGAATCCCCTATATGAAAAGGTCTCATATGTTCTTTGCATGAGAATGTCCAACATAACATATCAGAATCACCTCTCCCGCAATGACTGCATCCACCCGAGGATGCTACGACACCATCACATCCAAAAAAAACTAATAAAGGTCCATTAAAAACATAGATATCACATTTCATAAAATTTAAAGGAGAACTGGATGAAAAACATCAAGGAACTGATAAGAATAGGGATATAACATACCTTATATCAAATAGGGATTGACACTTCATGGTTACACCAAGACAATGGGTACACATGAATCAAGAAAAACTCCAAGAGGAAACTATACAAGGATAGAAAAATCACACAACTACTTAGGAAAATAGGTTCATGGAGCCTCACAACATGATAAAGGAGAATAGATAACATGGTAGAATGTATCATGACCCATTTGAGAATCTAAATAGTGCAACTAGTTAGATATGGTTTAGATTTGGCATCAATGGAAGATATGTTCTTCACTACGTTATTTGACCATGTATAGGAACAAAAACACTTAGGGAAATTAAAAAATAAAGGTTATGGATTTGAATCATACATAAATCCCATAAAATAAGACTTTTAATTCATTTAACGTCAAAAAAACCGAAGGGGTCAAACAGTAGGAAGCTGCAGACACTATTCACAAATGCATCCCTGATAAAACTATTCAACAATTTCCCACCAATGAGACTATTCAAAAACATCACTCTCATGACACTATTAAAAAATTTCTCACTAATGAATCTTTTCAAAAATGTCTCACTGAGGGTAGTGTTCACAAATATGTCATAGACGATACTGTTCACAAATGTATCATCAAACACATTGTTCACAAATGTCTCACCGAAGACACTGTTCACTGATGTCTCACCAAAGAAAGTATTCAAAAATTTCTCATCAATAACACAATGCACAAATGTCTCACCAGAAACACTATTAAAAAATGTCTCATCGAAGAAACAGTTCACCAATGTCTCACCAATGACACTATTCTAAAATGTCTCACCGATAACACTATTCACAAATCAGAAAATTTTGAAAAGTGTTAGAATGTAGTCACCTTGACCTCATAGAACACCTCAAACACCAGATTCTAATTAAGGAATAGACCATTGTGTTCTAGTGTGTTACATCAGATACCTATCAAATACATATTCATCTATGTGAATTCAAAACAAACCCCGACAGGAAACAGAAAAATGGGACCAAAAATACACCCTTCGAGATACTGTTCAAGGCTCTCACTATAAAAGGAGCTCACCTACTCACATGAGGAACAAGCATAAAGGTATGGAGTAACATCAACCAACTTCAAAACACTAACCCAAGGGAGATACCTTTCAAAGGAGAGCAAGGCATAAGAAGAAAAAATTGAAAGCTTCATCATAAATAGGAAGGTTCTACAACAACAAAATAAACATTATTACATGAAAAGAGGTAAAAAACAGATTAGGGTATTGAGCACATATCTGCAACTCAGGTTCCCAGGTACTCTCTTCCTCACCACCGTGCCTCCACAAGACATGAAAAATAGTGATAGAATTCCCACACAACACCTTGTCCTGGCAGTCCTATACCTTTACAATTCGCTCCTCGAAAGGCACACCATTGTAAACATTAATCCCTACCAAATTGATTATGTGAGAGTCATCACAAAGATATTTAAGGAGATATGACATTTGAAAAACATCATGTATAATGTTCATATGTAGGGGGAAGTTCTACATATTATTCCACAACTCTAATAGAGCGGGCAGTTCGTAAGGCCCAAAAAAACTGGGGGAGAAATCTTCCTCCCACGACCAAACCATCACTTCCCATGATGAGGAGTCACCTTCAGAAACACATGATCCCAAAATTCAAACTCTAATGGTCTCCTCTTTGGATCGGTATAGTATTTATGATGATCATGCACTACATTAATACTCTCACGAATCACCTAAACCATCTCTATCATATTTTTTACTACTTCAGGCCTAAGAATTGAAGACTCTCTAACCCCTATATAGTACAATGGATAATGGTATGGCTGGTCATAAAAGGTTTCAAATTGTGCAATATCAATGGTGATGTAGAAACTATAGTTTTACTCAAACTCTATCAAGGATAAGTTCCTCATCCAAAACCCTCCAAAATGTAGTACAAAATAACACAACATGTATTCAAGACTCTAAATGGTCCGCTCTGTCTGGCCATCCTACTGTAAATGAAAAGTAGTTCTAACAAATAGGTGAGAACAAAAATAATAATAGAGACCTATCAACACACTTGAGGTAAAAAGTGGATATCAATAAGAAATGATAATCCTAGGGACCCCGTTGAGTATCACCAGCTCCTCCAGATACTTCCTCTTTAAAACCTCCACTAAGACCAAATCCTTTATTGATATGATGTGGGGTTATTTTTTCAAATGCTACACTACTATACATATATTATAATACTCACCCAACTCTTGAGGTTAACTTGAAAAAAAATTACATTGATATGTCCTCTTACATCCACTAGGAATGTCTAACAGCTAGAACAACCAACTGAGAACATGGTTCTCGACATTCACCTTCTGGCACGCCATACATTGATACATAGCCTCTAAAACTACATGCATCATCCCAGGCCAGAAAAAACTGACTTCTCAAGGCATAGTACATCTATGTCATGCTAGGATGTACAACTAAAGGATAAATATGGAACTCTCAAAGAACTATCTCACACAGTGCCAAAGGATTGAAATTTCTTCCCTAAAACAACACCCAATTTTGTTCATGCTAAGACTAGCTATCAAGGGCCTCACCACAAAAAAAAATTGGTATCTCCAGACAACCAACTCATGATCCCCTGACTGGGACTCTTCCACACGCTATAGTAATGATAAATGCATTGTCATCAGGAAAAGACTCCATTTGCCCCAATATTCTCCCATATCAAGATGTAATGATGAAATTTCTTTCATTACCCTCCACGAATCACCAGATTCATACACTATATCACTACACGGTATCCTGCTCGCCAAATTGGCTACAAAATTATCCTTACGAGGTGTATGAAAGATATCGAAGTCGTAATCCTATAAGAACACCTTCCACCAATGTTCTCCAAAGTTTACGTCATGCTGTGAGAAAACATACCTCATGATTTTTTTATCAGTGAAGACCACAATGACCTCTCCAATGAGAAAATTTCTCAAAAAAATCAGGGAAAAGGCCACTACTGCGAACTCAAGATCATGAGTATCATAGTTATGTTCGTGGCGATGAAAATACCAAGACCTAGAAGAAATGACTAATATCTGCTACATTAGAATGTAGACAAACCCCAAATACTAATAATAATAAAAAACATCATTTTGAACTCCTTCTACTAGGGAAAAAAGAACCAGAGCACAGATTAAGTTCTCCATCAGATAATCAAATTCATTATATCACTAACCTGTCTATACAAATTTTTGATACTATTTGGTCAATGCTTTCAGAATAGTTGTAACCTGAGATAAATTGGGTATAAACCTCTAGTAATATAATGCATGAGAAAAAAACATCTCACATGTTCAACTATCTTTCAGTATTTCAAAGAAAAAACTAATTAAATCATCGATGGATACATTAATACCCCTTACTAGGATATAAAATTACCCATGAAACAGACCTATCAATCCCAAAACTCACACTTCAACAACATCCCAAATAGCTGATGTCGATGATGAACTCAAAAAATGCCTGAAAGTTGCTCTGCATGCTCCTCCCTATAAGTAGAGTACAAAAAGATGTTGTTGATGGAGACCATTGGAAACATATTCATAAACTCACGGAACACTACATTCATCATCATCGTGAACACATCATGAGCATTCATCACACCGAACGACATCACAACAAACTTGTAATGCCCATGATGGAAACTAAAGGCAATATTTCGAATATCATCATTCTTCACACGCATCTGATGATATCTTGATTGTAAATCAATATTCATGAACCAACATTCCCCATTCATATATCGAAAAAATCATCAAAAAACCTAATAGGATAACAGTTCTTCACTCTGACTAAGTTCATTTGATGATAATCGATACAAAAACACTAACAATAGTCAACCTTTTTCACGAACAAAACTTGAACACTGCAAAATGACTCCCTCAGCTGAAAAAAACAACAATGTAATAGACCATTGAGATATATATGTAGCTACCAAAACTCAGATGGATACATCTTGTATGAATACATCAGAATATGAGATGTTCTTGGCTGTAGCTTGATCCCAATATTGATCTCTCGTTGAGGGGGTAACACTACAACCTCTTATCGAAGGACATCGGGCTACTATTCTATAACCTTGGGAATCACCAACTACTGAACCTCTGACGAACAAATCATCATCTTATCCATCATGTATGACAAGGATGGAACTTTCCTCTGACCCATCTAGGGGTCTCTATCACTAACAAACACTGCTAGCTCTCCACCATCATTGATGAACACCACCTGCCTCCGAAAGAAATCCATGATAGTCAGTATTGAATATGACCAATCCATGATAAATTCGACATCATATGGTTGTATACTTAAATAGAGGAAATATCCCCAAGAGTTTTTCCCCAATTCTAGCTCACAGTCTCTACATACTTCAAATAAGTCATTCAAACTCTAATTAGTGTAGTCAAATCCAAGTGAACTGGAAGCCTCTATAACTAAAGGCACAAGGCATAGATAAGGGTAGGTGATATGAAGGAGTGTGAAACTATTGAATAAAATAAATAAGACACCTAGGTAGATAATATTTAAAGGTTACCTTGAACAATATCTGGATCACTTGACAACAGTATTTCTGAAGCATAAAGATGACCACGATCTGCTCCACAACATCTCTGACATTACTGGTGACCACCACCATGGACATTATCTTCACTCTAAAGATAGGAAGCATCTCAGGTATATCCTCTACCTAACCCATCTTCTCTCTACTGCTCTAAATTTGGTGAAACCACTTAATGCTACCCCGACGGAAACAACATCAATGGAGTAACATGGAGCGGAACACCTGAAACAAGGGGAAAACTCTGAAAACTTGTGAAATATTTTTGAAGATGACATCATCCTCTAAAATTATAATAATCACATTATCCCTTAGAATAATTTTGACAAACTCAACACCAAGAGAAATGAGATACTAAAGGTTGGGACCTACCCGTGTTTGAACAGAAACTCTTCTTTACTGAATACCAGGAACCCTCGAACATAGATCTACTTCAAGAGTATTCCTAATGACCCCCTTATCCTGATGTTCTAGTTTTGGATAATATCCTCCTGATGTCCCCTTCACTCACTAACACCTCATGATATGCCTTCAATATAAATGTGCTGACCTAGTGCAAGATAACTAGACACAAATCCTTCATTAAAATCCTCTCCCTAACATCCTCATCTACAAATAGGTCTGGAGCATATCACAGATAGACACTAAAACATATCCTTAACTATCACATAGTAGAGCCCCTCTATAGAAGAGTAATAAAATCATGTATACTAGTTGTCTACATGGTCGAATAGAGAAAATTGACTCTGAGCTGGTCTCCTAACTCATCCCACGAGACAGCTAAATCCTTTCAATCATGGAGGAATATGAAACACCATTGCCTCACTTCCCGACACATCATAATCAAAACCAACAACACCCAGTTATCCTTCCTAGAATAGATAAAACTTAATTCTATCTCAACTTACTCAAACCAATAATCTATGATTGCATCTAAAATAGTTCCCTTGTACTTCGTAAAAATCTCGTATTGAAACTCTCGGAGTGTCCTCCAATATATGTCTTCATCATAATCCACTAATCTATGGTGATCGACAGGCAAAGCCAGCTGAACGTCTTTTTCATGAACCTCACGAGGATGTTGTCTTGGATCTAACTTACAAAAGAAAAAATAGTTTGAGCTCTTAAACCTGGAATGTTGAAGACTCAACATAAATTAATTGATTTTTATCTTTTATTAATTTTTTTAACCAATCCCAAGGTCATCCCATTCAAAAATGGGGGAAAATAAGAATTATGCATGATAATTTCGTAGGTTTCTACCCAACAAAATGCATCACATCATTTAACATGCTCTAAAAAATAAAAGGTCCATGCATCAGATCACAGGGGGGCCTAAATACTTGTGACTTAAACAATATCTCCTGTTTATAGTGCTTTCTATACATAGATGATAGTGTTTCCCTACTAACATATGCAACCTCACCTATTCCAAACTACAAACTACACCATATCCCTCAACCAGACCTCCGATTCCACTATGTCATGACCCCTTTCCCCAAAGGGTACCCATCCTGGTCTAGTGGTGTGAGAAGAGAGATAATGACAATGGAGTCATGCATCTAGTTGGGCATGGGATGGCGACTAGAACTAAGGGTATAATAAACACACTGATGGGAGGAATTACCCTTTAATAGAACACATGAAAAAGAGGGAGACAATATAGAATCCAACTAACTTTGGTCAGACTACAATATTCAAAAACCTAAGGACAAATACACAATGTCTTATTAAACTACTACAACTGATTTGTGAAGGTACCAAATAAAGTAAAATGGTAGTGACCATGATGCTCGAATATCTCATACAACCATAAGATTTTAGTAATTATTATAATATCCATCTTTCACCAAATTACGAAAAAAAATAGTTTATATAATGTAGGGTGATAATAACATTATCCTCCGAATGATCATACACAGAGCCTCTTGTGAAAATTTAAAGTAAGCATTCTAAATCACAAAGAACTTCGAGTAAAACGTAATAATTGCCTAAATAGGTATACTAAGATCCAAACCCAACCATGGATACTATTGTTGAGTCAATATATCTTCCTTATTAATTTTTCATTCCTTTATCTTTCGAAAATCAGAAACACTATCTTAAAAAAATTAAATTTTCACTAAGAATTATCATAATAAGAAAAATTTTCCTTTCCTAAGGAAATTTATCCTTACCAATATTTTCATTGATCGTTTTATAGTTTCTCTAAATCTAATTCATTTTATTCAAATCAACTTCTCATATCAAAACATCGGAATCATTTAAATAATTTGATATAGAGTATTATTTTTTCAGGTTCTGAATTCCCTAAAATTCATCTGCTAAATTCCTTGAAATTCAAACTTCAAATTCTCTAAAATTCAAACTCTGAGTTCTTTGAAATTCAGAATACGGGTTCTCTAAAATTCAGACTCCTAATTATATAAAATTAAGATTCTGAATTTTATAAAATTTAGACTCTGAATTATCTAAAATTTAGACACCTAATTCTCTGAAATTAAGACTTCGAATTCTCTGAAATTCAGATATTGAATTATATGAAATTTAGGCGCTGAATTTTTTGATATTCAGACTATGAATTCACTAAAATTCAGACTCCAAATTCTCCCGAATTTAGGCTCCTAATTCCTCAGAAATTGGACTTTGAATTACTTAGAATTCAGACTCTTAATTATTCAGAATTCATACTCCAATTTTCATTATATTCCAACACCGAATTACTCATAATTCAGACTATTAATTCCTCAAAATTCAGTTTTTTTAATTCATTGAAAAACAAAATCTGAATATCCATGTTCTATACTCTTCAAATGTTTATTTTCATAGATTCTGATCATTATTTTTTTAAATAGACTCATAATTTTAGATTTGGTTAATCAATCGTATTTTTATTAATTTTTTTGTTATGAAACGATGTCGTATATTCTATTTCTAACTAACTGTTGTTTGAGTGAAACATGTACAGGTCTTTCCAAAATTCAAGGAAAAATATGACTGTTGGAAGAGGGAGCTAACCATTGGATAGGTTCCAATAAAAAGGAACTCATTTTAATGAGATCAATGATTGTTCCATTAATCTGGAGATTTCATTTTGTTGGAGTGATTTCTAGAGAGAGATTGATGATTTGTACAATTGAGGGCTTCCGTGGATAGAAAGACAGAGGTGCCGACTCCTTAAATTTCTAAGACATTTGTGGATAAGAAGAAAGATGTTCTAACTACCTTACTGATCAAGGGCTTGTAGGGATTGCAAGACAAATTCCAATATTCCTATCGAGGGCTTACCTTGGTGTGGGAAAGACAGACATTCTTGAATGTACAAATCAATGGACATTTATCCGAATTTATTGGATTCCCATATCTTTGGGTTAAAAGATTTTCTACTTATTACTTGTTTTGTTTCAAGTTTATTTCCACTATATTTTGATAAAGTAATAATGTATAACATTCATATACATTCTTATTCTCTTATGTACTCTGATTAATAATATTTTATACACATTATGGTAGATTTATTTTTCTTATAAACTTTTATTATGTTTAATGTTGGGAACCATATTTCTAGAAACTAGTATGTTTTTAGAACTATAAGAGGTCTTGTGAATTTTCATTGTTAACCATGTTAAACAAAATTTTACAAAAGGTTAAAACTGAATGTTTTTAAACATATAATTCACCCCCTCTTGTATTTGAGCATATACATCAATATTTCGATTCTATAATTTGTTTCATAGGAGGTCTATGAAATACTTATATTCATATATAAGTTTTCTTTCACATGTATTCATTGTTCTCAATATTTTTTTACATAGGAATTTTTAACCTTGTTTACAAACATTCAATATTGTTAATTTCTGTGGAAATATATTTTCATTTTGATGGAAGGAATAAATTCCAACTTCAATTGATGATTTGTATAATTGAGAGCTTCCGTGGATAGGAAGACAATGGTGACGACTCGTTAATGTTCTATAAAATTCATGGATATGAAGATAGAGGTTCCAACTACCTTAAATATCAAGGGATTGTAATGATTTCATGAAAAATTCCAATATTCCTATCGAGGGCCTACCTTAGTGTTGGTGAGGAAGACATTCTTGAATGAACAAATCAAGGGACCTTTATCTAATGTTATTAGATTCCCATCTCTTTGGGTCAAAATATTTCATATTTGTTACTTGTTATGTTCCAAGTTTCTTTTCACTGTATTTTGATAATGTAAGAATTTGTAACTTTATAATAATTTCTTATTCTCTTACGTACTCTGATTAATAATATTTTATACACTTTATGGTAGAATCATTTTTCTTGTAAACTTTTCATAGGTTTTATTTCTAGAACCATATTTCCAGAACCTATTATTTTTTTAAAACTATAAGTGTTCTTGTGAATTTACCTTGTTTAACCTTGTGAAACATCATTTTACGTAAGGTTAAAAATGAATGTTCTTAAAATTATAATTCACCCCTCTCTTGTATTTGAGCATCTACATCAATATTTTGATCATACAATTGGTATCAGAGGAGGTCTCTAAAATACTTATATTCACATATAAGTTTTCTTTCTCATGTTCTCATTGTTCTCAATATTTTTTATACATAGGAATGTTTAATCTTGTTTAAAAAAATCAGTATTAACAAGTTTTGTGGAAAGATATTTTAATTTTGATGGAAGGAATAAATGTTGGTTCAACTAACAAACTAAATCCTACTAGAGCACCTATATTTGATGTGAATGATTATGAATATTGGATATATCATATGAAGACTTTTTTTATTAATACTAGAGTTGAAAATTTTGTTAAGATTATTAGAGATTACATGATTCCTGATAAGGAAGACAGAAATTTCACCAATCAAGACAAGTTAGAATATCAACTAAACTAATAGGTACAAAATACATTGTTATGTTACATGACAAGGAATATATATAGTCATTTTTTCATTTTGTGAAGCTACTAACTGTATCTAGATAAAATTGCAGGTTACTTATTTTGGTACATCCAAAGTTATAGAAACTAGAAGATCAATTCTTAGAGATGAATATCATGGATTTCAATTTCCATATGGAGAGACAGTATGCAAGGTACAATAATGGTTTATGAATATTGTTAAGAGCATACAATATATGGGTGAAAAAGGTTTAGATGATGAATAGTTTGTGGAAAAGATTCTAGAAATCATACCTAAAGAGTGGGAATCGAAGAGAAAAAGTATTGAAGAGAATAGGAATGTATCTCAAATTACTCTCGATGAACATTTTGGAACTCTTTTTATACATGAGAAATGAATGAAAAGAGATGATGATATGAATAAGATGAAGAATGGAAATGGAATTTTAATCATTACTACTACTAAAGATAAGACTCCTTAAAGGGTTACAAGATCTAAGTCTAATAAAGTCAATGTTTTATCTCAATCTAGTGAAAGCGAACCTTTTGAGAATGAGCCAGTTAATATTGCTCGAATGATGAACAAGATAGTGGGGAAGAAATAATTTCAGTATAGATTTAATAAGAAAGAATAAAAAGGCATGAATGAATCTGAGAGGAATAGAAAGAATAATTATAAGGCTAAATCTAAGAATGTATTGAATGAAAATGACACCTTGTGTTCCAGTTAGGTGAATCTTTTAATGAATAATTAGAATATGAATATTCTGATCAAAAGAATCATGGTTAACAGGACAGACTACCCATTGATAATAATTGGCTAATGTTCAAGGTACGAAATGTTTAATATATTAAAAATGTATCCTTCAATGAAAATTATAATAATGATACATACTAAAAGTATTAAAATGAAGAATCATCTTTTGATGAAGATAATATACTAATTTATTTTGTAGAAGTGTCTAGGTTTTCTAATCTTCAAGAGAATTAAAGGTATAAACTCAAGAAAAATATTGATAAGAAAAAATTTAGAATTTATATTCTAACTATAGAAGTATTATATCTTTCTAAATATATTTTTAAGAAAATTTATTATTTTGAAAGTATTTCCAAAAATCATGAGGAAGTTAATTCTCATAAGAATAAACATTAAATGGTTCATGAAAATTTAATTTCTATGAAAAATATTTTAGAGACTAACTCTAGTTCTAAAACTAATATTTTTGAGTAGGAAAACATATTTATTAAAATAATTTCTGAAATTTTTTCCTTGAGGAAGCATTTGTCAAACTTTACCTCAGTTAAGGGAAAATTTGACAAGATGTATTCCCAAATTCGACCTATAAAGAATCATTCTAGTTGTGGTTATACCAATTCTAAACCGGTTTTTAGTAATAACTATTTTGTTCCTTAAAGTTCTTATTCTGCACTAAATGTCAGTGTGGTGGAAATTCGGTGAAATATTTTTCTTTAAACAAAACATAGTCTTTAGGTTTTCATAAATCTTATTTTTGTAAGAAAATGTGGATACTTTAAATGTTTCTATCAGAAATTTCCGGATCAAAGAATGTTTAGGTTATGAAACTCTAATATACTTATTTTCATGAAAACAGTGATTGTACCAACAACAATACATGGTAAATGGATAGTGGATGTTCCCACCATATGACTGGTACAAAAACTTCTTTGAAGAGATTATCAAGACGAAAGGAGGAATAGTATCTTTTGGAGATAATGCTCTGGGAGAAATTATTGGTGTATGCAATATTGAACTTCTAGGGAAAACATTGATTTCAATTTTTTTACTTGTTAAGGGTCTTAAGAATAACCTTATTATTATTATTCAATTATGTGATTTGTTTACCTTGTAAATTTTAGGAACTATAAGTGTTTAGTACACAATTCCATGGAAGAGTTTATTCTTTCTACACATAGGCAAGAGATTTTATACACACTAAACATAGAAGACCATTGGAGATAAGACCTACATTGCCTTAGTTCAATGGAAGATCAATCATGGTTATAGAATATAAGTCTATGACACAGTAACATTTGGAACCTATGAAAACTATCAAAGAAAAGACTTGTTAAGGATCTACCATAGCATAAATATGATTTTTCCAAAGATTGTGATCTTTTGTCAATATGGCTGCAACATAAATCAAGTTTCAATACAATCGGTGAAGTCTCAATTATTGATGCATTTCAGTTGGTGCATATGGATCTTTTCATTCCAACAAAAACTAGAATCAGTGGAGGAAAATATTATATAATTTTCTTAGTCGATGATTACACTAGATTTATGTGGGTTTATTTTCTAGAAAAGAAATCTAAATCCATTTATGATTTCAAAATAGTTAGCGCTCAAGTTAAAAACAATAAAAACATTCCATTGACAACTATTCATAGTGATCATGGAAGAGAATTTCAAAATTTCGATTTTGAATCTTTTTGTAATAAAAAAGGGATTACTCATAACTTCTCATCACCAATAACTCCTCAACAAAATGGTGTTGTTGGAAGAAGAAATATAATTCTTCAAATTTTAAATATAACCATGTTGAGTGAATATTCGATAGCTAAATATTTTTGGGCTGAAGCTATAATCACTGCGTGTTATACTATAAATCTTATTTTAATTAGACATTTTCTTAATAAAACCCCTTAAAAATTATGAAATGGTAGAAAACCTAGTCTTTCCTAATTTAAATTATTTTTTTCCAAAGTATTCATTTTGAATACTAAAGATCATTTACATAAATTAGCACCCAAATCATATGAAGGAATTTTTTAGGATATTCCACAACTTTTAAGGCCTAGAGTTTTTAATAGAAATACATGAACTATTAAAGAATCAGTACATGTTAAATTTGATGAAACTGATCCTTTTGTTTATAAACAACATGAACCTACATCCTCAGATTTGTTTTCAAAAATTGAATATCAACCCTTGATAAAAGATCATTCTGATATGGAAGGTTATCAAGAAAATGTTTCTGAATAATTTACACCTGATGATTTCCAACAATATGTTGATGAAAAGGTTTTACAGATCCCAAATCTGTTGTTTTTAAGAATCATCCCAGTGATAGAATCATTGGATAAATAAATCAACATGTAATGACTAGAAGTTTTTTAAGAAATGAAGTATAACATCAACCATTCCTTTCCCAATTAGAACCAAAAATCACCGATGAATCTTTTGGTGATGATGATTGGATTAAATCCATACAGGATGTGTTAAATAAATTAGAAAGGAATAATGTCTAGAACATCATTGAAAGACCTAAGGAAACTTCTATTATTAAGTACAATGGGTCTCCAAAAATAAGTGTGATGAAAATGGAATCATAGTATGAAAGAAGGAAAGATTAGTTGCTAAAGGCTATAATAAACAAGAAGGAATAGACTATGAATAATCCTATTCTCCAGTAGCAATACTTGAATCTATTTTTATCCTTTTGTAGTATTATTTAATTTAAAATCGTATCAAATGGATGTTAAATGTGCTTTCCTTAATGGTTCTGTTCAAGAACAGGTTTCTTTTGAACAACTTCTAGGTTTTGAAGACAAAAAACATCTCGAACATGTTTTCAAACATACAAAAGCTTTATTTGGACTCAAACAAGATCCAAGAGCCTGGTATGATAGTTTTACAATATTTTTGATACAAAAAAATTATGTTAATGGAAATTCTGATCCAACCATATTTATAATTAAAGATATGAAAAAAGTTTTGATTGATCAAATTTATGTTGGTGACATTATATTTCATTTAACTCATCAATCTTTAACTGATTCATTTGGGAATTTAATGAAATCTATGTTCGAAATGCGTATGATGGGTAAGTCAACATTTCTATTAGGGTTTCAAACATCTCAAAAACTAGAAAAAACATATATATCTCAATATAAGTATATTAAATATCTTCTTAAAAGGTATTGATATGACAAAACTAAGAGTATAAGTACTCCCATTAGTACCTAAAATTCGCTTGATATTAATGATTCTTGGAAACCAGTAGATAAAACATCATTTAGAAAAATTATAGGAAGTCAACTATACATGATAGGTAGTCATCCAGACATAATGTTTTTAGTATGATTACGTGAAAGATATCAATCTAATCCTAATGAATCTCATGTAAAGGTAGTGAAAAGAATTATTTGTTACATAAAGGGATCCATCGATTTATGACTCTTTTATACTTCTAGAAATGATTTTGTTTAAAAAAAATTCAGATGCTGAAATTGGAGGATGTAGAATGGATAAGAAAAGTACATCAGAAACATGTCATTTATTAAGGGATTCATTAGTTTCTTGGTCATGAAAAAAACAACAATCAATATCACTTTCAAATTCTAAAGATAAATATATAGTATCTAGAAGTTGATGTGCCCAAGTTTTTTAGATACAACACACACTCACATACTATGTATGATTTTTACTGAAACATAGATATTGTGTGATAATACTAGTTCCATTGAATTAAATAAAAACCCTGCCCATCACTCTCTTGAAAAAACACATAGATATTTGGCATCACTTTCTTAGGTATCACACACAAAAAGGAGATATCATTCTTCATTTTATCAGAATGCAAGATCAACATGATGATATTTTCATTAAAACATTATTCTATAATATATTTGAATACATTCAATATAAGTTATTAATGATAACCATTAGGTAATATTCCATATGAAAATCTTATTGTAACATATATCCTTATAGTAAGAAAATCCTTTTCATTTGGGGAGAACATTTTCTTGTTAGTCAATAAAAATTTTAAAATAGAAATTTTCATAATAAAAATTATCATAATCATAATTTTCTTAATAAAAATTTTCTTAATACAAATTTTCATAATCAAAATTTTCTTAACCAGATTTTTTTCAAAATTTAATGTTCTTCAAGAATAATTATCTTCATTACAGATAATTTTCCTAGCAATCTAGAAGGTACATTTCCTATATTAATTTTTTTGTAATTATCTGTTAACATTTTGGTATTTTCATTTTATTGAAATTTTTCGGACTCACTTTTCCTTAAATCTAAATGTTTTATCTTTCAAACCTCAAATGATAAGAATCTACCAAATTCCTTCTTCGACTATCATCTCAACCGTCAGATATGTTCAAGAGTTTTTCAATTGATGGGTTAATAAAGGGAGGTGAACCATCACCTCAAATTTATATATAAAGACCCCCTCGATGGTTTTCCCACATAAATTTTTCAAATCTTTGGTGTGTTTAAACCCTCCTATTCTACTTACATTCCATTCCAATTTTTCATGTTTTCTCAATTATGAACATCTGTGGAAGCTTCTCCTCAAAAAGAAATTTCATCTGTAATGGAAATCATCGAATGAAATATATACCGAGAGAGGTTAGTTGATCTGAATTTCTTTTCCAAAAATGATTCTATTATTTCAATGAATGAAAAACTTAATGGATTTAGGATCCATTGTGTATCCAAACTAGAGGCATAGGATCCTATTTATCTACAGTTTTTTATCGAATTCTATGAATCAGTAAGTTTATTTAATGAAGGAGGGAGAGATAATTTTTCCTTCAATAGTTATGGGAATACCTACACCCTTTAATACACTAAGGATTCATGTTTAATTGGAATTCCATATGATGGTGAAGCTGAATTTTTCACCCATAAATTACCAGATGTATCAGGTTCATTTGAGAGGGAAAAGGCTTTAGAGTTCCTTATCATGAAAGAAGTGAAGACTCCAAAAATTATGTACATCTTTACAAATTTTCCGATACTACAATGATGAGTTCATGGTTTATTATTCCATGAAAATGGGATAAATATACTCTAAAGAAATGTGGCATCTATATTTTGGATTTTATGGTAAACCCCAGGAAGATAAATTTGGAAAAGTATATCTTGATTACAATTGAGAATATCATGAATTGAAATTTTTAAGTCTCGAATCATCGTGTATCCTACCATTCTCTCCGAAATTATCATTCATTGGTCAGAATCGTTGAAAATGTCTTGCACTTATAAGTGAAAATATTACATGGTTATACTGATTAGAGGTGATTCCTTGAAAAGAATAAATGTTGGATTCTCTAATGAATCTCGATAATTTTATGATCTACATGATGTAGAAGTATATGCTTTATCAATGAAACTGAAAGCAAAAAATACTACCAAGAATGGTTGAAAGAAGAGGAAGATGAATGAATGAGAAGAGAAACAAAAAACTCTTACTGTTAACGAAACTCAATCAGCACCACCAAATCTAAGTAAGAAAAAGACTTATCCAGATGAATTGGTTGCTATGTGAAGAAGGGGCAAGAATAACAGGATGGATAAGAGCCTAGTTTTGGCTTGGACCCTTATGAGGTAAAATCAATAAAATTGAAGACTGCCGAATATCTTGAGAAGTAAGAAAAAGAAAATATGTAGAGGGATAAAAAAGTCTTATGTCGAGTTAGTTCAATACATTCTAATGGGTTCTGAGAAAGCCTCTGAACAAATTCAAGTACCATAATCGTTTTCGAAAGAATCACTCCTAATGACTCTGGGAAAGAATATAGTTACTCAAGAAATAGAACGAGAAGAAGAAAAGTTTCAGGAGGAATGAGTGGAAGAAGAAGAAGAAGGAAGTGGTGATACAAATGAAATTATAAGTTAAGTAGTGGAATATCATGATAAGGAGTGTCCCTCTGGGAAACTATCAATCTGAAATTCGAATGTAGAATTATCGAAACTTCCTTCACCAGGAAAAGAAAATAAGGGTATGAAAGAAGTGAATAAACTTCCTACAGAAAGTGTAGAAACCATGACTTTATTCAGCTAGAAGATCTTATCAAAGGTGTTGAGAAATAGAATATTTAAAAAGAAAATATTGTTCAATTATTAGATAGTGATCATGAATCACCCAAAGCAGAAGAGATCATTCCAAGAGATAACAATGGAAAGAAGTTGTTTGTTGATACAACAAGGAAATCTATGGTGAAAAAGAAATATATTGGTGGTCTGTCAAAATGAAATTTGAAGAGATTCAAAAATAATCATCACCAACCAAATAGTTTTATTTGGAATCATCTTCTCTTGGAAATGATTTTGATGTTCAATCATTGAAAAAGAAGGTTGGTATTATTCCCTTATATTGGAGTATAGACTCGAGGAGCCAGATGCTTGAGCACTCATTTAATCAGAAAGCAGATTCTGTACCATGCTTATGGATATGTTTTTCAAGCTTGAGGTTGATTTTAAAACATTCTTCATTGAATATGAAGCCCAAAAAATATCGTGAAATGAAATCACAAAATGTTCAAGGAAAACAATTGACGACATGAGAATCCATGATGATTTTTAAGAATGTGTGAAGGATTATTTTGACACTGAAGATGAATGTTTAATGATATTATTATGAGATTTGAGGTAAAGATGTGTCTCGAAAAAAAATTGGAATAATGAAGTCAAGGATCTAAAAAGAAAGATAAATTCACTGGCTATGAATAATAAAAGGGAAAGGGATCAACGAATAGATTTTGAAGAAAAGTTTTCTAAGCAAGAATATATTTTTAAGGCTTCGGTAGATATTCTTAAGGATCAGGAATAAAATCTCAAAGCCTTAGAAAAGAATAATGCAGATCCGGATCTTCTGCTCAAGTTTGCGGAATAAGATCACAAGGAGTTAAAGAAGATGAAAACCATCGTAAAGAAGATAAAACGTAAGGATAAAGAAGGATAATTTTTTCCCAATCCTATCATTTGTTGTATTTACATATTTGTAAAAAATTCCAATAATAATAACATTTTGTTTGTTCATCATGCATCTTGATGTAACATACTAATTTTTCAGGTTCCATATTATTTTTGTTCTCTTTATTCTTTTTTGAAAATCCAAAAAAGGGGAGAATGGAAGGATAAAAATAATTTTAAGTAATTAAGTGAATTATTGAAGTATGGGGGAGTCTATATAATGGGAGATTAATCAAAGAACATTTCCATATACCAAAAAAAGAAAAATCTATTTAAGGAAGTCAAGAATACGATCCTTAAGGATTTCAAAAACTAAGGGGTAGTTAGTCGTATTCACCAAGATTTATAAGTAAATGGAGAAACATTTTTATTTTCATGTCCATAATGAAAAACTCTAAGACCATATATTCTTTTTTGTACAGATATTTTTGTTTTCCAAAATGTGGGTGATTTTTGAGTGAATAACGTTTTCTTATGACTTTTCCGTTCAAATATGTTTTAAAAATCACAAATACTATCTTATGATAAATTATATTTTACCTAAGAATTAATTTAATAAGAATATTTTTCTATCCCAATGGAAATTTATCCTTAATTATGTTCTCATTGATCTTTTTATAGAATCTATAAATCAAACTCATTTTATTCAAATCGGTTTGACATCTAAAAACCATGGAATATGTTTAGTACATATCTATATAGAGTGTTATATTTTCTAGTTCTGAATTCAGGTTATGAATTCTCTAAATAATAGACTTAGACTTCTCTGAGATTCAGACTCCCAATTATTTGACATTTAGATTCTGAATTATTTAAAATTTAGACTCCGAATTTTATGAAATTCAGACTCTGAATTATATGAAATTCAGAATCCAAATTCTATAAAATTTAGAATCTGAATTCTCTAGTATTTATACTCTGAATTCTATGAAATTAATACATATAATTCTTGGAAATTAATACCCCAAATTCACTGAAATTTTGAATCTGAATTCATGGAAATTAAGACCCTGAATTCTCTAAAATTATGATTCTGAATTCTTTGAAATTTAGACTCTGAAATCTATAAAATACAGACTCCAAATTATCTGAAATTTAGACACCAAATTCTATGAAATTCCAACTCTAATTCTCCGAAATTTAGACTCCTAATTCCTCAAAATTCGGACTCAAAATTCCTCATAATTTCTTTTCTGATTTCCTAGAAAACCATAATCTGAATATCCATGTTCTATAGTCTCCGAATATTTATTTCGTTTGATTCTAAACTAAATTTTTTTCCTTAGGCACCGAAAGTAAGATTTGGTTAAGACACCTTATTTTTCTTACACTCGTTATAATTACGAAACAATTTCATATATTCTATTTCTAATTAACAGTTGTTTGAGTGACATGTGTACATGTCCCTCAGAAATTCAAGGAAAAATTTGAACCTTTGGGGAGGGAGTCAACTATTGGAGAAGTGCCTATAGATAGGAACTCGTTTGAACGAGCTCAAAAAAAAATCCATCACACTTGAGATTTCATGTTGTTGATGTAATTTTTAGGGAGTGATTCTCTCATATATTTTTCACACTGAACATCTCGTTCGTCTAGCTTCATGGGACTCCGATTGTTCGAGTGTAAAATCGAGATATTCTGTGGATTTGAAGACAGTGGTGTCAAATACCTTAATGTTCGAGGACTTTCGTGGATAGGAAGATAAAAGTTCCAACTACCTTAATGATTAAAGGCTTTAGGGGATAGAATGACATATTCTTATATTCCTATCAAGGGCTTACCCTAGTGTGGGTAAGAAAAGACTTTTTGAAATTATAAATCAGGGGATATTTATCCAATGTTGTTGGATACCCTTATCTTTTGGTTAATATATTTCATACTTGTTACTTTTTTTCATGATTATTGCAGTTGTATTTTGATAATTAATAAAATTATAACTTTATTATACATTCATATTCTATTTATGTACACTGATAATAAGATTCTATATGCTTTAAGGTAGAATCACTTTCTTGTAATCTTTTCTTAATTTTTATTTCCCGAACCATATTAATGGAACGTAGTATGTTTTTAGAACAAAAAGAGGACTCTGAATTTTCCTTGGCTAACCTTGAAAAACATAGAGTTCCTTATGGTTAAAAATGAACGTTTTAAAACTTTCAATTCACCCCTCTTGTATTTGGGCATCAACATCATTATTTAGATCCTACAATTATAACCAATTATCACATAAATAAATATTTAATATAATATAAAATTTCAAGAGTACCCTACTACCACTTCCCCAATAGTTTTCCGTTTTTCCACAACGTCGCACGTCCTAAGTATCTCTCCCCAAAAAGGCTAGATTGATGATACTTGGGAAAACCACTAAAACCTACACCTCATGAAACACACCACCACCACATCCACATAACCAAATTTAATCATATTGTTTTTTGGGACAACTAAAACCCCGATGACATATATCAAACATCAACTATTGTACCTTAAGCCTCTATATCCCATACACTAAGAAAGGATCCTTAATCCATAGCATTCTATACAAATTATACCTATTGTATAACATATAAAACAATATATTGAATATGTGTGTGTGAAATATCCACAATAAATTTTATCATTATATACCAATATAGGGAGAAATCTAACCTCTATTCATACCAACACTAGTAACTACCCACAGTAGAGATCGAGGCTAAAGGGGGTAGTTACCCATCCATCCTCCTACCAAGATGTTGGAGAAAATAGCCCACTCTAATGCTCAAAATCCATGGGGTGTCAGTTTCCCAAAACTATAGGGCAGAAAAGAATATAGAAATAGAATACATACAGAATATGATATAGCTCAAAAACACTCTATGGTTACAAACTAGTCTTAGTCTCAACTACAACTAATGTCTCTTAGGATCCTGACTGCCACTGATAAGACTGTGAATCCTATTTGAACACACCAATTTAAATTTCTAAATTAGATTAAATTATCCCTTTTTATCAGTTTTACTATATGTTAATTAACTATTTATCCATTAGTTAACCATTATCATTTCCACATTACATTTAGTTTTCCTCACAACAAAGGTCAATGACCTCCAAGAAAAACCATACCAAGTTCACAATTCCTTTAAATCATAACCTCATAATTGCATCCTAGTAAAATTCAACCCCATTGGTTAAAATCATTTATTAAACCATTTATTAGTAGTATTATCACTTTTTTATAATTCTAGGTACACTATAAAATAATTTTATGCTTCGAATCACAAGGGCCTAAACATGGTGAGTGGAGGAACAACCCGTAGAGTCATTACTACCTATAACTAGAGCATATGCCCATCCATCTTCGAGAAGCTAAACACTGAAATCCTATAGCATACCCAGTGGGTCTTCAACTATTTTGAATGAAGGGAAATAAATAACATTTGACTCAAGAATTTGGGAAATAAATGTAGATAAATAAACATCATAATTAACAAAAACCAATTTCATATCAGTGGGTAAGCCAAGAATCAACCTCTTCCATCATCCATAATGTCCTCCCTAACACTTATAGGCATAAACTAATGCATCTCACCACTCTAGGAATCAACTACTAACACCTCCACTAGGCCTTTATTCACCCACATACCACAATAGCTATCCAAGCTCTTTCATCCATCGATCACTCCAGAACACAAGAAATAAGAAACAAACAACATAACAATTGGGTTCTTGGCCCTAACCATTAAATTTATCCTTCACACAAAACAAGAACTCATAGATCCAAAGCATAAGGCACTTGTAATTTAAAACAATGTGGGTACTTTATAACCCATCAAGGTATTATCTTTATTGCAAAACATTTTCTTTATTACAAATTTAATAAATCCATTAAATTAACATGAATAACTATATCTATTTGGCTATAACAAAGAAAAAAAATCAACTAGATTAATTATACATGCCTCATTATAATTAGCCAATTAATTTATAATTAATCCCAATATTTTGTTATAATCCAATTTACTTCATGAAGGATATGATAAAAAAGAACATTTTAGATATCACATGATCTAGAAAAACAAGAGGCAATAACATCACTAACCAATTGATACCAATTCATTAATCTTGTTCAAATTCTTATTATGTCAATTTTATTGTGATATAGGGGGTAAAACATGATAACTCTATGACTTCATGTAAATGAATAGAGAATACATGAATCCCCTACCTAAAAAGGCATCTCACATTCTTTACATGAGAATGGGGCAACACAATTGATCACAGTCACCTCTCCTGGAATGACTGCGTCCACTCGAGGATGAAGCAATGCAACCCCATCAACCAAATCCAAATAAAGGTCCACTATAAATATAGAGATCATAATCTGTTACATGGAATGGAAAATGGGAGGAAATAGATAGTGAAAAACTAAAGACTAGATGTATAACATACCTTATATCAAGGAAGGATTGACAGTTCCTTGTTGCCCCAAGACGGGGGTGTGAATTTAGTAGTAAAAACTCCAATGGGAAATAATCAAAGGATAGAACATTCACAAAATTCCTCATGAATGAAGGATCGAGGAACCTCACACCAAGAGAAATGGGAAGAAATATCTTGAAGTAATTTATCTTGGCCTATTTGAAATTATAAATGGAGCTGCAGTATAAATATAGTTCAATTTTTCAATTAATTGAATATTTGGTCAAGACTATGCGGTATGACTGAGTAAAGGGACTCGAACACTTGGGAATATTAAGATAGGAGCAATGGGATTTGAATCACCCTAAAATACATTAAAATAAATAATTGAATTCCATTAACATCAAAGAAACATCAAAGGGTGGAAACTATGGGAAGCTGGAAACAATGTTCACAATGTCTCCCTGATGACACTATTCACAAATGTCTCACTCATGAAACAGTTCAGACATTCTAAACCGAGAAGAATGATAAAAAATGTCTCACTAATGACACTATTCAAAAATGTATCACTGAACATGCTATTCACAAATGTCTCACTGACGACACTGTTCACAAATGTCTCACCGATGAAACTCTTTACAAATGTCTCACCAAAGACACTATTCAAAAATATCTCACCGACAAAACTATTCACAAATGACTCACTGATGAAACTATTAATAAATGTCTCACAGATGAAAATTTTCACAAATCACTCCCCAAGGAAACTAATAAAGAAATTCACCCAAATGACATTATTCAAAAATGTCTCACTGACTACAATATTCACAAATGTCTCACTGATGAAACTGTCTCACTAAAGACACTATTCATAGATGTCGCACCAACGACACTATTAAAAAATGTCTCACCTATGAAACTACTAAAAAATGTCACACAAAATAATCTATTCACATATGTTTCTCTGATGACACTATTTAAAAATGTCTCACTGACAACACTATTCAAAAATGTCTCTCTAAAGCCACTATGCTCAAATTTATCACCGAAGACACTATTCACAAATGTCTCATCAAATACACTATTGAAAAATGTCTCACTAATAAAACTATTCACAAAACTAGAAACACAATTCACAGAAGAAGAAATTTTCTAAAGTGTTATAAATAAGTCACATTGGCCCCTCAAAACACAACAAGCACTAAATTTTCAAAAACGAATGGACCATAGAGGTCCATGATAGGAAACATTATACTAAAACATTAGGTATTGATGTAAAATAATTATTATTTACTTATATTTTTTTTCATATAATTATTTTCTAATAAACAATATTTTTTTTAGTATTGTTTTTTTGGTTAAAAAAGGGTTCTTTTTTGAAAATAAATATAAAGTGAATAAAATTCCACTATTTTAAGAAAATAAAATAATCCATAATGAATAATGTTTTAAATTAAATTTATATATTATTTGTTAATAAATATTAATTTTTTCATAAAATAATTATTATTAGACACATAATTATTATAAAATCATATTATTCTTGAAAAAAAATACACTTCTCAAAAGCCTGTATATTCCTCAGGTATGCAAATTTTGTTCTAAATTTATTTCTAACAATTGAAAAAAAATTATAAAAAAAAAATTATTTATGAAATTATCATATCATAAATTTATTTCGGTTATTTTTTGAGAGTTTTTTGAAATTATTACTTTTGGAAGAATAGTGAGAAATAACGAATTTTAATTGAAAATCGTCGTATGAATTTAATTATTTAAAAAAATTAAGTTATACATTAAATTTGTTAAAAAGTAAATTTATTTCAATTATATATATATTTATTCAATTTCATTTAATGGAATTTATTTTAAAAGTAAATTCAATATAAAATATTTCTAAACATTTGAACATTTTCTCTTTGAAACAAATCATTCTCGTCGCGTCTACAAAGTTAATTTAAAATTAATTTTTCACTTATGTGAACAGAATTTGTTAAAATGGATTTAATATTTTCATTAAAAATAATATATATTCTATTATAATGTCAAAATAAATTTTGGAAAAAATTAATAATCAAAATAGTTATAATTATCTACTGTAGTTTATGTGAAAATGGGATTACCAAGGGTTAAATTAAAGAGATAAAGGTCATAAATGACCTAAAACATGTCCAAGATCCATTAATTAGAAATATATTAGTATTTTACATTATATTATTGATTATAATATAATTTTGAACATTTTATCATGACACAAATGTGGGTACGCATTTTCAATTCATAATATTAGATGTGTGCCCCTCTCCTCACTTCTAAAAGGCCACCGTTTATACTCCACTATTCAGAACATAAAACCCTTTTGGTTCATCCAATACCATCCCAAATAACACAAAACCCTTTGTTATATATTAAAATAATTCTTATTTTAGAAATAAATCCAATGTAGGAGGGTTTTTGGTGGAAACCTAGGGAGGATACCTAAAGAAGAGGTAACCTTCATCAATGAGCGTATATGTTTTATTTCATTCACCACCTCCTTGAATAGTTATTATAAAATTTAAAAACATTATTATCTTACATATACTGAGATTTTTTATGTTATGATCGTAACCTACAACCATCTCCACATCCATCAAATGGGTTTTTAAATAATCATTCGTGTTTGTGGTAGACTACTGCTTTGCGAACTGATATCATTGATTTTTCCATTACATCTACTAACAGTTGACATAATGATGTATTTATAATATATATATTATATTTAGCTTTTTATTATTATAATAGAGGTATTATATCATAAATAAATCCATTACTTCAATTTTGGTAATAAAATAATGTCCCTTCTGTGTACGAAGGACTATCACCTTGTAAGGTGATGTGATTAATTCTTTCTTAACATGGAAGGAAATATGGTTTTGTTCAATGAAAAAATGTGATAAATATTATATTTTATGGATTATTTGTTTAAAACAATTCATTTACCTTTCATTATTTCTGACCAACAAAAAAATGGAAACAGCATTCACCCAAACATATGTATATATGACCTACCATATCTGGGAATGGTATATTTCATTTTATATCACTAAATTTTATGCATTACTAAAAATACATATTTACTGATTATATAGGATATTTATATCATACATAAAAATTTTAACATAATTTAATTAGTATCATGTTACTAGGTCAAAAAATAAAAAATCAAAACATATATGAAACACAAACCAGTTATTACTTGAAACAAAACAATAACATGGAATTAGTAATAAATTGGTAATAAGTGGTAATAATAAGAAATATTTGATTCTATATATATAAATATTTTTTATATTAATATCTATAATAATGTAATGTTTATTATATATGTTTTTTGAATATTTTTGATGGATGTCATGAATTAATGTTAGGGATTTCGAGTCCCTCTCCAATTTCTTGGAGACGTATACAAATTCACCTCTCCTTTATATTGAAATTTGTATATACTAAAAATATGAAATTATATATCCTAAATTTAATAATTTAATGATACATAATTTTTTGTTTTATTTAAATCTTTATCGGGGATTACTATTAAAAATATTTCTAATTCGTTAAGGGGTTTTTATCTAACTATTTACATCCATGAGACACATTCCATATTCAATACCTAATTATTTTGTGTGTTTTATATGCTACCCATGAAATTATATTATGATTATTATCTGAAAAATATATGGATTTAAGTATCTATTTTATGATATCTCATCCATGGTGTTTATGGGTCAAATGTAAACAAATCAGATGAAGAATGCTTCCCAATTTTCATTCCTTGAGACATCGAATTATGTTATGAACATGTATTCATTTACAAGGTGTATATATATCCTATTTGATATGTAATGTCTTAAATGAATTTATTGTCGTGATATTTTATGTATCATTTAATGATATTCCTTCATGGGTCTTATGATTCAATAATACTAAAGTGATAAATATTTTCTATTACAATCTCACTATTTATCAAGATTGTTTGTGATTACGACTCCAATGATTAAATATTATCATCCATATCTCAATAATATCATAAATATTACTATCCTTTTTTACATCAAGATATTTTCATGTAATAGTTCCATTTTATACACTTTGGTACTTATAATTATTGAGAAAATTAATTTAAAGAAATCTAGCTTTATTTACCTCTTCTGTTAAAATTTAGTTTGCTTCCAAAACCTTGTGTCATAAAAATTATTTCAGAAATGTTTCATTATTTTTACAAGATTTTTTTTAAATAGACTTTTTATACATGTTTTACTTTAAAAAACAATTTAATCTTCACGTCTTTTTATAAACAATTTTCATTTGGATTTTACAAAAAAATGTGAAAGGATTAATTTTTTAAGAAGGTATGGAATGAACAAACAATCATCAAGACCATTATTTGTTTTGAATATTATCTTATATGTTTTCCAAGTTATTTTCATTGTAAATATAATTTGAAATTACAATATTTTTTAAATTAGATATGGAGTGTTGGATGTAAATTTCCATTATGAAATGTATTAAACTATCTTTAAACAATATTTTCTATTTAAGATTTATCCTTTTGATTCTACATATGCCTTACTGGGGATATTATCTAAGGAAACCATTCTTATTATTTATCATAATGGTTTTTTATGGAATCTTCTCTTTGAAAGCTATTTCTATTCTATGGGTTATATCATCATAAAATTATTATAAAATATTCATATTTTTTTCAGGGGATATGATTGTATGAAATGATGCAATTATTATAAATACATTCGCTTTTCCACTAGATATGATATGATGAGACGTTTAATAACCCCATTTTGTTTTATGGATTATAATAAGATGAATATTTTAAGATCTTTTGAAACAAATTTGTATCATTTTCATCATGTGATGGGTGGGACCAACATATACATATAATGTATTGAGTAATGAAAAATGTTTTATGGGATTAAATGGAATATGGGTGGTTATTCCAAACCTAAAAAGTAGTTCAAATGTGTGGTTATCCTACACTCAAAAAATACAGTACATTGGTGGTTAGATCATACCTGAAGTAGGTTTATAGGTGTTTATCTCAAGATTATCAGGTTATGAATTCCTTGGTGGTTTCCCCTGACATGATATTTTATATTCTTATTTTAATGGCACAATTCCTTGTATTATGTCAATGATATGCTCTATTGGATCATGTTATTTTATTTTCTTATGATTAATATCTTATGAACTACCAATATTTATACCATTACCCAATATTTTGATCATTAATATTAATTTTAATGGTTTAAAATTGTATGGTGATGTTATCATCCCTTATGTTCATTTTATGATTACATGTCTCCATTTTTACCCTTACTATACATCTGAGATCACCCTTTCATATGTTTACCTTACCCATGTTCTGAAGAAAGGTTTTGAATAGGGTATGTTTTTGAATAGTACTAATTGGAAATATATTTATAATAAACATATATGACCTTTCATGAATTAAAAATATTATGTTCCATGTTTTCAAAGGAACTAAACTATTACTGTCCCCAACAATTTGTTTTTTATTATAATTAACATTCATCTAAAAAGATGTAATATCTATGTATGAGATGAATGGGTTTCAATAGTTTATTTCTGATTAAAGGTGTAGTTAACCTTTGTAAACTAGGATGATAATACCTTCATGTGATTCCCATAAAGAGATATCTAAAGATATATTTAGATTTGTATATAAGGATATTTATATAGATGAGTCAATGTAATGGAAAATGTCTGGGAATTTTGGTCATTTATAGAGATTGTAGTTTCGAATAAATTATATCCCATTATGGATACTACATTTGGATATAACTCTTTTTTAGAAGTACATAAAGGAAATAACTTTGAAAATGTGGCATTGACCTATAATCCATCATCAACTAGTGTACGACAACATTCATTTCATCACACTAGGTTTGAAACTATATAGGGATATTATTTGTAAAATCACAAACTCCTTCCAGACCATCTTGAAGGATTTAAATAGATGATTGTCCTAGATAAATTTTGATAAACATAATGTTTCATAAATTTAAAATATGTATCCTTTATTTATTAATCTTATTAGTTATTTGTTTCAGGATTTTGTGGTTTTCCACTATTATTTGTGTTTCTCACACAATACTGTTTGGTTTTAGTTATGGGAGTGTACCAGAAAGAGTTGGGTTATCATTAAATGTGGTGGTAAATTTTCTTATTATCAAACAAATTGGATGTTTATTGGATTCGTGGATTTTTTTAGTATTCCTATCAATTTATCATGGTATTTGATTAACAATGTGCAACTTAACCGACAATCAAACTCCCTATATTATAGAAGGGAAGTTTTTTCTGGGAGTAAATGTAATGGATTCTTTAGAAGAAAGAATATTCATGTTCTTATATGAAATGAATTTGGGAATAAAAATCCCTTGACAGTGGAAATAAAGGGCACAAGTCAAGTAGTTGAAAAGGAAAATTTAAGATTTCGGTCAATACAATGGATGGGAATTATGAACTCCCAAACATATCCTCGATGGTTGTATGTTTCAAATGTGGATTGAATTGGAATTATGGAAATCATTCCCCTAAGGGGAAATCTCATAATGGTAATTATAAATTCTATACAATTAAAGGATTTACTAATGATGATGAAGAGACTAGAAATGAAATATCAATGGAAGAGGGTATTAAGGAATAAGATTTTGAGGTATAGTTATTAGTTTGATAAGTATGTGGGATGATTGATGTATTTGTTTATTTTAATTAAAAAATTATTTTTTTTGAATCATAAATTATATAAGTATTGTTTACTATATGTTTTTCATTATGCTTTGAAAAAAATATTTCAAAACGTGCAGAGGACCATAAAATGTGATTTAAAGTAAGGGTGACTTATTGAATAATAGAAGATAACCCATAATATGTTCCAGATGATGTGATAGTGATGTGGGGATAAAAATATTATTTATATTAATTAGATAAAATTGATAGAATTGATGAACTTTTAATTTATTATTTGTTTTTCATCAAAGGGGTTTATGATACCATGGATAGTGTTTATAAAATTTTTTGGATTTAAATAATATATAAAATAATCTATGTTGTATTTAAGGAATAAGTAAGAAAGTATGTTTTTAATCTGGATTTAAGGTAATTAAAGTTTTTAAAATGTTTTAATATAACACAAGATAATGTTATTCACAAGTTTGGTATGTGATAATCAATAGACACTTTGTGATATATGGGGAAAATGTTAAGTTGAATTTGACATATTTAGTTATCATCTACATAAATTTTGAATTTGGGAAGGATAATATGTTTTAACATTATTGTAATGTTCTATTTCTAAATTATGATGAGCATTTAGATATTAATCAATTATTTCACAATATGAATATCTATGAAAAACATTTTATAACCTTTATGTTTTTTATAATACAATAAACAATGAATAATATATATATATATATATTATTTAGTGATTCAAACATAATATAAAATTAATTACAAATAGATCAATGAAAAATAAAAATATGATATTGTAGTTATGAAATTTAATGAAATATGGTATGTATATCTTCTAATGAAAATTCCCTAACATTAGAAAAATAATATCTTTAAATAAATTGTTTTCCAATTCTCATTATTTTTAGGATATCCATGAACATTACAATACCTATTTAGTTTATATTTTTTTCCATCCACCTTATATAGATAACCCACATTCTTGTGAACACTAAGCTCTATCGCCCTCTATAATTATTTATGATTTTCATCCATGTCCAAATCATCACACCTCGCATGTGTTAACCTATGTAGAAATCATGTTACGAGTAAATTGAGGTGAATGTAATGTTTCTTAATTTCCCTTTTTAATGTAAGTATAATTATTTATTTATAAAATGTGGATTAAAGTGAATTAATAACTAATGGTAAAACATTTTATGATTGATATTAATTATAAAGGAGAAATAAATTTAAGGGGGGTATATTTTAAAAAATCATGATTTTGTGGGAAAATAATAAATTAAATTAAATATTTTTTATATTTATTTATCAAAAATGATAAGTATATATTTCCTAATATGAAATAACAATTTTGTCTTCTATTATAAACAACATCTCATATCTTTGAAATCATGCACACTACACAACATTGATCTTCACGAAACCGTGAAATACTATTATTTTTATTACGACTTCTATAACCCAGCCATTAAATAGGTTGGAATAAATTTTATTAACTACCTATTTAAATGAAAACATAAATTTCCAAGTAAATATAAATATATAAATATATTCTTATTAAATAATTAGTGAATTTTTAGTAAATTAATTATATTATTCATAGATGTGTTCTCTTCAAAAATAATTTCTATTTTATTTTTATGATAAAATATTATAATTAATTAATAGATCCTCAAAAATATTTATTTTTTAAAATTAGTTTATTTTTTAAATCATCTTATCGGAAGATATATATAGTGATGTTTTTTTATTTTTTAGAAAATATTAACTTTTTAGTGAATAGTGAAAAATTTATATTTGTAAAACTGTCACTTATTTCAATAAATTAATAAATTAAAATTCACCATTATGTATTAAAGTTACCTAGGTATTATTTATTCATATTCAATCAATATGAATAATTTTTAATCAACATTATTTTTTATTTTAGTATACGATTTTTCGGGGTTAAATAATTGTTTTTCATAAAAGTATTTAAATGTGTTTATTGTATCTACATTTTAATTAATTTAAATAACCCATTATAAATAATTTTTTAACAAAAATGTATATATTTTATATTAATAAATATTAATTTATACTCTTATAATGACTATTATCTGACATATATTAAATATAAAATCATCGTATTCTAGAGAAAATTTTCTATCGAAAAACAGCTCTTCCATTGATACAATATAATATATTTTAAATTTAATTTTTACACTTTTTTAAAATTTATTTAGAATTATGAAATTAAATTTTAAATTTATTATATAAAACATAGATTTTTTAGAGACATTTTTTCCTTTAATACATTGCAATATATCTACAAATATTTCTATTACTACGTGCTATGGTGGAATGTAATTCAGAGGCCTGGTGTGCCTGAATTTAATTTTATAAAATTATTTAATATATTTTATATATTACACATGAATATTATAAAATAAAATGGAATAAATCATAAAATATATCTCAGATTAGAAATCTGAGATCCCCGATGAGTCCATAAAATAGTGATTATACTAGGCATGACATAAAATGGGTCAGTGATGATAATTTAGAATTATTAATTATAGAAGGTGTGTTCAATGAGTTAATTAAACAATAAATTCATTCATTCATTTATTCATTTATTTTGATTCAACAGACATTTCTATAAGATCTATATAAGGGTAATTTCTATAGAGTTAGCCTCATAAACTCTAGGAGATATCTAAAGAACATCCTCTTACCTATGTTGCATAATCTCATCATGAAATGACGAAACGCTGGATCTGATCATATTTGGATGCAGCCAACACAACAGCATCCCTCTACCATTTCTAAAAGTTTTCATAATCAATAAATGATCCATAATCTGGGTAGTATTCTTTAATTATTTATTTTAATCATTTTGTAGAATATATTTAATAGTTTGAACGTTATTCTTCAATATGAACCTTTTCCAGCCATTACATATGCCTGAGTATTGAAATATAGTTCAATTTATATTTCTTCCTCACCCTGGGATCCAATTTATTGATAAAGTGGACAAGAATTATTTTAATTGATCATTTAACATTTTTATGGTTCTTTCCACTCCCTTTCTTTTTGCATCATCATCAGACCCCGAGGTCCTGCGTAAATTTTTTTTGAGTGGTACAGAACCTGATTAAACCCCAATATTCATAATAGTTTTACGAATAAGGAGTTGATCAATGAACATACCATTGATCTGGGATCATTTTGAGGTGGGTATGATATTTTTTATGATTAAAAGTTATCAAATTTACATATTATGGATTGAGGATGTACTATAGAGCACATATTTATACAAAGACATAACAGAGCCAATTTCTGGTGAATAAAGACCAGAAAGGGCGAATCATAGACAGACCCACTCATCCCAGGCCTATTTAATTATGTATCTATCATGGGATAGCCTGGTTCGCTGTTAAAAGTTTGAACCTATAGATATTGAAATAAACCAGACTATACATTGTGTAGTAGGATTAACACACAATGTGTAGACCCCTCAGTGGCGATGGCCAGGGTTTCAGAAAACATAGGGATGATAGGGTGTGTAGTCTTCCTACACATTGTATACCCCTCCCTTGGATGGGAACTCATGGAAGTGATCACATAGGTGGAAACCTATATGGATGAACATGGATGAGTACATGGTTGTGTACTCGTGTACATGGACACATGGTTAGTTATATAAACACAACATGTATAAAAATACCCCTTTCTTGATTAGATTGGACACACCGTGTCGTCCACCTACCCAGTGCATAATAGTAAATGGTGTAGGATCCGTTTACCGGCCAGAGCATTTCTAGTTTGTGAAGAATTACCACCCATCATGTGGGACCCCTCACATGTTTTGTACACCACAATCTCTTTTAAGAGAACAACAATTGTCTGTATCTCCTTCCTTTGAACTCAGAATTTTTCCTACGAGTATCCAATCTTGAGTTTTATTCAACATAGAACGTGATGGTTCAATTTGTGTAGTTTTTGAGTTATGATTTTAAATTTTCTAGTAACTATTCTTGATAAGGAAACACATTATGATGGTAGTGATCCGACAGGATCATGAGGCCCTTTCGGAGTGATACCCTCAAGCATAGCAAAGAAGTAGCATACCCGATCGATACTGAGTAGACCCTCCAGCATAATAAAGAAGTGTATTGCTCATTGGATACTATGTTTCCCACTATCATATATGTTTAGGGTCATCCTCATTTGAATTCATGTTGACCCTCCATCATATTTGGGTAGAGGAGTCCTCTACGGATACTGAGTTGACCCTATATAATTTTTGGGTCATGAATCCTCAATGAATGTTGAGTTAAACATCAAGTATAGATAGGTAGTGTCATCCTTAATTTATTATTGAGTGTATATAATTATTATACAAGGGAACATGTCCTCTAATTCAATATTTTGACCCCTCAAATATGAGACATAGTGACAAGGTGTGGTTAGACTTGGAGTGTTACTTTTCGAAAGAGGCATGAGATACTAGGCATTATTGAAAGACTTTTTGAACAATTGGATGTTGTTCTTCATGGGATGACCTATGAGAGGTAGATCCCATTACACATTCATTTGGGATTATTTTTACTCTATATATATAATTCTTTTACATCCTCTCCTTTATTGGTTACATTCCTTTTAATAGAGGTGAACACAGTTGAGGTATGTTGTGTTACTTTTGTGTTTAGTTTCTCATGGATTAATGAATCTACTATGCTATTATAGTTTTTGAATACTCGATGTGTAGTTTAATGATATATCCTATAAAAACCATTGTTTTTTGTGATCTTACCTTCCCTCTTGTTTTGGGTTGATCTTTTCTCTTTGATAGTATCATTCATCTAATATATTTATTTTTATTTTGTATCTCTTAATTCTCCCCCTTCATTCTTTGAGATGTCGTACTAGGTATGTATATACTAACTACATAATTGAATTTTTCCACTTGTTTAATCACTTATTTAAATGATATAGAGGATTACTTTGAGGATAGAGGATCAAAGGGATATTGGGTGCTTCAAACTCTTATGGTGGTCATAGCTTGATTATCAGAAGTATGGCTTTCTCTTCAATTTACATTCCATTTATTATGTTAGGACATATTTCTAGTTGGGAATGTATCTTTTCCCTTTAATTTACGATTTACAGTGCCATAATTTTGTACTGTCTATAGGTTCATTCTTGTTTGGTTTAATTTATAGAATTTTTCTTTTTTACACTTTCCCTCTTCCCCTTTTTATCGATATTTCTATTTTTGTGCAAGAATGTACATAGAAAAATCCCTCCCCAAGTTAGTTATTCCTTCCATTCTTGATTCCATCCCAAGCCCTGGGAGGATGTATTGAGGTATTTTCTTCTTGATCCTTATCTTTGGTTTGGTCATGATGATCAAGGACAAGGCCATAAAGTGGAGTGGGACCACCAACCATGAAGGTCCCCTCACACTCTATGTACCCCCTGATATCCATTTAGGATGCTTCAATCATCTATATATCCTTCATCTGAACTAATAGTATGGACCCCATGAAGCATATCCTACATGGGTTTTCATTTAGAACATTATGGTTCCATCGGTAGTAGATTATGAGTTATGATATGAAATCCTTCGAGCATAATGCTTGATAAAGAAACAATCAATAATGGTAGTGATCATGCATGATCACCAGGACTATTCTAAATGGTACCCTACAAAATAGTTGGGCAGTGGAATACTCGTCAAATACTAGTTTTACCCTCCAGTATTTCCATGAAGGGGCATCCTTGATAGATTCCAAGTTGAACCTATACCATATCATGGCATTGGAATCCTTGATGGATACTGTGTTGACCCTCTAGCATAACTGGGTAGTGGTTTCCTTGACGAAAATTGATTTTACCATCCAGTATACCTTGGAAGCGGCATCCTTGATGGATACCATATAGAAACTCCATTGTATCTAGGTAGTGGCATCCTTAACAACTCTTAGTGTGGACCCCCAAGCGTACTAGGTTGCAAGTCTTATACCTCAAGTTTGTGACCCTTCGAATATGCATCATAGTGATGAGGCATGGTTAAACTTGGATGGTTACTTATTGGAAAGAATATGATATTTTGGCCATTATAGATGGATTTATCGGAATATTAGATAATATATTTCTTTTGATTAGATGTGATATAAAGATCCCATTACGTTTTCATTTGGTATTTTTTTGATTGATAATATATATATATATTATTTTTCATTATCCAAACCATATATTAGGTTAATTTCCTTCAAGGAGAGGAAAATATGTGCTAGGTATGCCACATGATTTCTATATATATATTCTCATTGTTTAATTTTTCTATTATCCTACCATATGTGGAGAAGAATAAATGGGAACTTAATCTTCTCATTTTGTTTAATAATGTGTGTTTGTACGAGCTTAATTTCAATCTTGGTTTTGGTTTAGCTATTCTCTTTGATTGTATACAGCATCTACAAAATATATTTTCCTATTCTTTATCATACTAGTCCCTTATTAGCTTTCGTGGTGTCCTAATGGGTATGTATATACTCACCCATACATGGAATGTTCCTACACCTGTCTTGTCTTATGAATATGATAAATAGGTCGACCATGACTATATAAGTGCTTATGGATACCAGGTTCATGGACTGCCTAAATTCGTCATAGCATGGTATTATGAACATGGTAACTGTTAAATTATTAATTTTCTATTTTTTCAGGTTGGGATATTTTTCAGGTTTGGAATGTGATTTTTCCCTTTACATTTTAGTATACACTACCATACATCTTTACTATCTAGAGAATCATGCATGCTTGTTTTATAAAATAGTAGTCTTTCATATTTAACTCATTCCCTCTACAAATTTTAATTGACATGGTTGTGTGTGTTAATATAGGTACTTAGTCGAAGGGATCCTCAATAGAGGTATGACTTCAGAGATTTTCAACCCTTCATGTAGTAAAAAGATAGTTTTTGAGTAGATTTACTTTGATCCCCAGCATGGGTTGGGTTGTGACTGATTGGTATTAGAGTAAGTTCATTACTTGGGATGTTTCGTGGACTACTACCCTTAATATAATTTGATTGTGTTGAGGGAAATAGTGTGAAAGTGTCTCAAGTGTAGTTCTTAGACCATGGAATCTAGTCAAGGTGTGATGGTCGACGTATCCATTTAGCAGTACCTTGACTACCTTCTCATCTTTATTGCATGATAAGACACTTTTTGTAGGGATAAATGCTACATTCAGAATATACGATTGATTACCTTAATATCCTTCTTTAGTTATTTTACCATTATATATATATATATATATTCTCATCTAACCATTGTATATATTTATAAAGATTAGGATGCCTCCATGAGGATAGCTATATGGGATACAAGATACAGATCATGATGATGGCCTGATGAGTGATGAGTCTATAGTTTAGGGTAAATCTTATGACCCCTTCCTCTAGGTGGGTAGGTAGTAGTACCTCCACCTATTAAGAAAAAAATCGTTCTAGAAGATAATCATGAGGATGCATGCATTATTAGGACTCTTTGTGAGTTCTAGCACTAGTTTCCCTTGAGATTATGTTGTGATCCATATATTTTGGATGTATAGTATTAGATAGAGACAGTTTTTTATATCATCCTGATTATTTGGACACCAACAGATCAGTTTGTTTCAATTAGATCTAGTCTATTTCAAGATGGAATTGGGTTCTAGTGGGGGATTGTTATGTAGATTCATGATGAGCCAAAACACTCATTAATCAACTTCTAAAAACTCTTCCATAAGGATTGATACCCCTCTTGATTGTTCTCAGTTAAAATTCTATATATTTTAATTAGGTATTATGGGGGATGATGGTGTGTGAGTATAAATGAAGGATCACATACCTTACCTAGTACTGCCATGACATGATTTGAGAAGTGTACTTTCGAGCACAGAAGTATGAGAAGGGACACTGCATAGACATATGAGACAACATTGTTCCTTAGTGCATTCCCGCTAAGGTTGGGGTGATGGAGAAGTAATTGGTGATAGAGATATTTATGTTATATGGTCTCTGGAAAGCTATAACTAGAATCTTTCATCACAAACCAGGGTCATTTACAGCAGGTATCAGATTCTATTCGAAAGGATATCTGCATAAGAATACCTTTCGTGGTAAGGCTTAGGCCCAATGTCATATATATAAAGAATATAGTAATTCACTAGGGAAAATAAGAGTGGGTCATTTATTTGATTATGATGGCACATGTCACATATCATGCGATTTTACGACCAGACATGTTGAGAAGTATAGAGAGATGTCTGATGGACCACTATAGATAAGGTAGTGTCGTGATCACGCATCTCTTAGGGGAGGATAGGGTGGTCCCCATGGAAGGGGATATATAAGGGGAGTATTACGATATATGTGTGGTAAATTACCCTATTAGATACTTCAAAATCCACCACTAGGCGTTCTTCATTAGGCACATGGAGATGGTGGCCGGGGTTGAGATACTAGAAGGATTTAGGGATTTATTATCCCACATTGCATGATATGGTTAGAGGTAAGATATGTGTGTTTTATAGACCTAATTCAGTATTAGTATACATAGTTTCTATTCATTCCATTATCTCTGTACACATGGTGTGAGTTTCCGAGCTCCCAGTTGAGGCGCTATCCCATCAAATTTATCTTAAGGTTCTTATAGGTAACACTGCTTTTTTATCTTTTATATTCCTATAGTGTGATCTATATCATGGTTAAGATAATTGTCCTTGGTACCTTTTTTCATTATTATGGAACCACATGGAATCATAATTGTAATGGATTTGTTATTCTTTGTCCGAGAAATGATTTACTCTCACCTAAGACAAGTTAGATGCCTATGCAATGATGGGATGAGATACTTATTTTCTAGGGAGAGATATCCCATGAAGGGTGGTAAGATTTTTCTTGTAGGAGGATAAATCCCATTATCAATAAATTTGAGAGTATATCCATTATTTAATCAGGATATTCTTCCATCTACGTTTTTTATTTATGAAGGATTACATGGGCATCTTCCCTAAAGATGTTTCGGGACTACCTCTGAGGAGGGAGATAGAGTGTTTCATTGACATGCATTCTAGAACAGATCTGAAATCTTATGTGGAATTTAAGATAGAATCTACCATCATATGAAAGATAGGTTTGTAGTTGTAGGACCTCAAACAAATGGTTTTTTTATCCAAAGTGTTTCCCGATAATGAGATCCATTGTAGTACATGAAAAAGGAGGACATGAGATTATGGGTTTTGATGGATTATCATTACCTGATCCATGTAAAGTTAAAAAAAATTACACCTATTTGTATATCATGGTGTGGGAAAGAATTATAGATACCATTAGTGATAGTTTCCTAGGTCTAGAATAAGATGAAGAAAAGATGAGTTCATCTTCAGTGCCTCACCTATCAGCAGGTGAAGGATGCGAACCATTTTTTGGAATGTTTGTTGCATCTCCATGAAAACATGTAATGGAAATAGAATGACATATACATGAACTTTGGTAATGGACACCAAAAATCAATGAAGGGCCTTAATTCAATTTGGATGATTTTTGACCAACTCATAAATTCATCACACTTCCTTACAGTTAGGAAGAAGTGTTCAATGGAGAGTTTTACGTAGTTTTACACACTAGAGATCTGTCACCATGATGGAATTCCCCCAATGATTTTCTCCAATCAAGATTTGTGGTTTATGTAATGATTAAAGAGTGTCCTGTAAGTTTAATTTGATACCCACATGAGGGTGAGTACTGCATTTCACCCCCAAACTGATTTTCAGACCAAGAACACCACTCAGGTATTATAGGATTTGATGTGGTCAAGCATGTTAGAATTAGAACAGAGCTAGGTCAATCACCATACATTGGTATAGTTTACGTACGACAAAGACTAACACTATACCATTGTAAGGGAACATTTTAAAGCCTTATAGGGGAGACCTTGTAGGTTACCCTTGTGATTTATTGAGATTGGTGAGACATTTCTTGTGTTCCTACAGATGGTTCAAGTGAAAACATATAAACCCCATCCATGAGTGTATGTGGATGGCCAAAAGAATAAAAAATTTCATACATGGATTTCCTTCGTGGGCGCTTTGGAGTTCAAGTAGGGATACCATGTTTTCCTTAGTGTCTACCAATGAAAATGATTGTGGTTGGTTGGTTAAAACGAAAATCTATCTTCAAGCTTCATCGAGTCATTCCTTATTATATAGATGGCTAGTGATATCAATTATCACCTCTCCCTACCCCCAAAACTGGAAAGCGTGGATGATGTATTCAACATTTTGTAGTTGGGGAGTTAAATGCATGACCCCACGAACATCATCGCCTCGGTGATCTAGACATCAAGGATGGAACCACCATTACAGATCACCCATTAGCAATTGAGGACCGGTGTGAGGGGACAATGATTAAATAGAATATCCCCTTGTTCAACCTATTTTGGCAGAATGGGAATGTGCAAGAGAGTTCTTCTAAGTGGGAGATCTATGTGGATGCTCTGTATGCCGGGTTCTTTTTAAATTTTATTTTTTAGGGAAAAAATTATTGAAGGAGGTAATGATGTAGAAACCTAGTTTTTACCTTGTAATGATATTAGATATTAAGATATATATATTTAATGATCTTTTACCTAATACAACATGTGAAAATAATTCACGGTATGTCAAGGTTTGTTTTTATAAAAATATAAAATAAATTTTTTATTATTAACGGGCATCTTTTTAATGATAAATAGATATCTATTAACTAGCAGCTGAGATCATAAATATGATACAAAATTTTTTTTAATAAGGAATTTACCCTTGTCATGAAATAAATTTGGTTAGTGTGGGGTGTTCATACTTCACACTAGTTGTATGTACATTCATTGAATTAATTAATTATTATATTAATTTAATCATTTGTTTTGAGGCAATGTAAAATTCTATAAGACATTATCCATGAATATTTCTCTAGGGATAACCATATACACCCTAGTATAAATACATATCTACTCCTACCTACTATATTGGTGAATCATAATGAGTGATGTAAAAATGTTGGATCAGATTATATCAATACATATCGAATACAACGTCTTCTATCGATCATTTTTGGATATTTTCTTCAGATAAAATGATACAATATATATATAAAAGACATTTAAATAGGTTTTTTATATCTTTGACTAGATATATTTAGTATACTTATTATATTTTGTCGATCTTCATCCTTATATATCATTTCTATTTACCTGAGTGTTGAAATATTCATTAATTTGAGTTTTTTGTAACATTTGGTTCCCTATTCTTGATCAATTTTTTCAGAATGCCTTAATTCAATAATTTGACATTTTGCTGTTCTTTTAACCTTGTTTCATCTTTTTTGTCACTAGTTGTAACCCGAGGTCCTGATTTGATAATTATTGGGAGGTACCGAGCCATATCGTACCCCCAGATTCATAGAGGTTTTGTGAAAAAGGAGAGGATTGAAAAAACAAACATAGGACATGGATTATTGTGATGTGAGGATGATATTTTGGATGATTAAAGGGAATTAAATTGGAATTGGAGGGAATCAAGAGGTGTGGTGGAATATTGGTCAACATGAACTCAAATTAGAGTTTATTTCCATCGAACAATGACCAGAATGAGTGACTCATGACCAAGACCCCTAATCCCAGATGGATTTGAGGGGGGATGTATGGTGGAACAATATAATTTGTGGAGGAATGTTCAGATAATATATTCTAAAAAAACATGACTACACATTGTGTAGTAGGATGAACACACAACATGTATCCCCCTTTCCAGCGCACGACTAGGGTTTTATAAACTATATGGTTAAAAAGGTGTGTAGTCCTCGAAGATCCCATGTACCCCTTCCCTATATTAGAAACTGTGTGATGGATCAAATAGGAAGTAAAATATGTTGATATACATATCCTTGTACATGGTCGTGATCTCATGTAAATAGACATATGGTCCAGTACACAAACATTGTGTGCAAGACACGTCTCTGCTTTTTATTTGTTTGGACACACTATGTAGTCCACCTACAAGGAAGGTACTACTAAATGGGATGGGATCCATTATTGTACAGGGAAACAACTAGGAGGTGGAGTGGGACCCCCCCATGTGGGTCCCCACATACATTTTCTATCCCATTATATCATTTTAGGGACCTTTAATTATATGTATCTTCTTTGTTTGAACTTGATTTTTGGTCAATAAGTAGATTATTTTAATTTTTTTCATGTAGAACATGATGGTTACCTTATTTGTGTCTTTATTGATATGATGTAAACTATTTTGGAAAAAACATATGATAAATCAATGTCCGCTGATGGATGTGATCATGAAATACAAGAAGGACCTTTCTAAGTGGTACCAAATAGCTTAGTCCGGTAGCGACATCCTCAACAGATACTAAGTTGACCCTCCTGCATAGGTGGGTTGTGTCATCCCTGAAAAATATATAGTTTCCCTCTATAGTAGTTGGTAATTGGCATCCTTGATGGACTACTAATTGACCCACCCACATAGTTGGTTAGTGGTGTCCACCATAGATATTGATTTGATCCTCAAGCACATCTAGGAAGGGTAATTGTAACGCCCCGACCCCAGCTACCCAGAGTCGGTGCATTACTTCGTAACATTGGCATGATCACAAGAAAGATCAAATCCCGAAAGACCGATTGGTTTAGTAGCCTTGGAAACACTAGATATAGTCATAAAGTTTTACATTACATTTCAAAGTGAAAAACTACTACAACAACAAAGTCTTCATATCCACACTATTAACCCCACATAATATCCATGCAAGTCATTCATAATTTACTTCTTCACTACCTGGGAAAAATAAAACATAGAAAAGGGGTGAGCTCAAATGCCCAGTAAGGATAACAATATAGCGGAAACTTTCATAAATAAGAATAAACATTTAAGGCAATGTATAACTAAAACAAAAGCCTTTTAAACTTGAACTTTCAACATGGTATGGCAAAAATAAAAATGAAATAATGCCATTTACTTATTCACATGGATATTCTAATAATCGAATAATCACATGCAATATCAATAACCACTTTCATAATGTTGGAATGCATAATGCCAGACTATCATAACCACATAGCCAAGGCCTCGTGCCAAGACTACAAATAAGATTTTGTCAAGGCCTTGTGCCAAGACACTAGTTTGTCTCATGAGACCAACCGATGCATCGAGGAGCTATAGCGGGCTCCACCCGTCACTTAATAAGTCCAATGCATTCCCATATGAAAAGGTTTAAACATAACATAAACATTCGTATTAAAACTAGCATACGAAATGTCAATAATTTCACCATAAATTATGAATGGTATAAAAATAGCACATCCATAGTCAAACATATCACAAAACTTTCAATACAATATATAAGTTTTGTATCATAATAAATCAACTTCAAATAATCTTAAAATCCATCAAAGGATGTTGACATAGATGAAATCAAAATTCTTTTTAAAGAAATATCTCCTTTCATTTTGAAACCATTTAAGATCCATATAAAATAAAACATTTTCTTTGAAAATATTCTTATAAGCTTGTAAGGAAATCTTTGAAGATTTTATAACGGCGTAAAATAACCGCACCCTCCGTATAAGTTAAAAAAAACATTCTTACCTCAATTCTGTCGAAAAGGTTAAAAAGGACCTTGTTTTGAAAATTACGGAAAGATTCCTTTATAAACCACTTATACAAGTCAAAAAGGGTATAAATGACTTTAACTCATATTTTAGTAAATAGTAAAAATGTTTTGAAATACATTTTTAAGAAACATGGATGTGGATGATAAAGAGATCTCAGTAGATTATTACGTATAAACAACCTCGGATAATGAAGAGATTGTGAAATAACCCTTACCTTGTACTTTTCCTTGGTTGGGGTAGGTTAACCTCCTGTATAATGGTGAAATAGTTGTTATTAAATTATACAAGAATCATATATATTAATATGATATCATATATGATCTTTTAACATTGATTTGTTAATAATATCTTAGAATTATCATCGTTTCAGGTGTTAACTTACTCATTTTCTTTTATATGTTTTGTTACATAAGCCATGTTTGTTGTATCTTATTCATATCCAGAATGATATCAAGTCCTTAAACATCATTTTTAAATCATAAAATGATAATTATACTTGAATGGATACGATGGAGAATGAATCTCATCGCGTTCGTGGAGACGGTAGTCCGTACGTACGCACGAGCGACAATATCATTCTTTTGATATTAAAATAATATATAAATGAATGGTATATCATATATACAGAATCATTAACATGTTATATTTATTATTTACATGAGTTACACATCATTATTATACCCATCAAAATAATATTATATTGAATAACAATTACACCACGACGTGGAGACGGTAAGTCGTACGTACGCACGTATGGTGACATGTTATTCAAAGGGTGGATAGAATACTGAATATGATTGTACCATATTTATAATAACAACACAGTATATGTGAGATACTGGAGTTATTATTTCAGAATGGTAAGAACAAAGGAAGAAGAAGTGGAAGAAGAAATGAACTTAGAAAAGGGTGGTGAAATCATTACCTCTTCTTCGGGTTCTTCCTTTTGATTTGATCAAAAGGGTTCCTTAGGTTGGCTTTCTGATCAAACTAAGGCCTCTAGGTTGTATTGAGGGATGTTGGGAGAGTATTTGGGCAGATTTTGGCCGAACCAAAAGGCTTTAGAGGTGTGAAGAAAAGAGAAGGAGGAGTGCCCTTTTATAAGAGGGGTGAGGGGCACCTTTGGAAAAGCTAGAAATATTAATTTATAATAAATTCATATTCGGTTTCCAAAGGCTCCAAAGTTGACTATTCAAAGGATGAGGTGGGGATAGGTCGAAAACAACTCATCCAATAGAATTTATACAGGTTTGGGTACTTATATTAACCTTATCTTTAAGTATTAACTCTAAGTTAATTAGTTTCACTTTTACAATGTCTCTTTGTATTTTTATATAATATGGTTAATAAACTTACTATATACATCCAAGAGACCCCCAAGTGGTCCATTAATGATTAACCTATCATAATATAAGTCGCTTGGCCGAACCTTAGATTTTTAGGAATTTAATATCAATTAATAATATAATATTTGTTTTAAGAACTCTTTTATGTCAATTTTGACACTATTCAATAGTTGATTTTTGTGAAACTCATAACAGATTGATTACTTCGAACAAAGTCCATTAAATCAATCCTAATATATCATATTAGCCTAGAAAATTAGTTTAATTCATTAAAAGTTTCATATTATATTTATTTGGGTATTTATAATATCAATTATTTTAATTTTTCACTATTATATTAATTACTGCATCATCATTGTGTCATAAATAAAATAACTTATTTAATGTCTAAAAATTATAAATAAAATATCATTATGTAGGAAATCTTTTTATCTTTCTAATGAATATTTATAATCGAAAATCCAACATGTATAACCCTATGTAAAAATTGTTGTTCTAAAAGATATATGCTTGTGTCATTTTTGTATTCATTTTGACTTAATTAAAATAAAGTGTCATTATCACTTACAAGTGGATCCATGGGGTCCCAAAATAGACCCAAAGATGCCCATGGTCGACTATGTATCAACCAATAGGGTTAGGACACGTTTTAGGGTAATTTAGTATTATTATAATATAATTTTGTTAACTCTTATTTACCGGATTTACCCTTAACCATGGTAAATAAAATATTTACCGCAGTAATTATTCAAAATGTCTAAAAATAAAAGTTACCTATTTACACAATTTGAACATCCTGATTCCAAATATGGAATCCATTTTTCTAAATTCAAAACACAGAAGTGGCAGAAATTAATTTAAAATTAATTCCCGCTGTCAAAACAAAAAGCGTGTTTTTAAGAGATAATAACTACCAAAAGATTGACACTTGTTTATGTTCGGTTTAATTGTAAAATTATGTCCAATGACCAACATTATATTAAATGGTAAAAATATATTCTAAATATACTTTAAAACCACTCAAATTCATAATTTATCACTATTACTTATTTTGATTAAAAAAGTTGTTTTTAATTAAAATCTAGTAATTTTCACTATTCATCAAAATATGAAAGTTATCCGAAAAGTACCAAAATTTCACCTTAGGCTAAATTCGATATTCCGAGTCCAAAAATGAAGTCCATTTTCAAATATAAAATATATATAATTTCAAAATTTAGGTATTACTATTCACAACGGCTAGTTTAATTAGTTGTGGTGTGTGTTAGAACTCGAGGTTGCGTACAACACACGCTATCGCATTATTCGAAGGGAAACGTACCGTGGAAGCTTGGGGTGTTTCATTTAAAATTTTTTGATGTCCCCATTTAGTCAAAAAGTTTAAAATATTGTATTTAAAAAGGTTTCACTATTAGAAGTTGATAAAAGTGAAATACTGAAAATGAATCTGTTCTTGCAATATGACTAAGAAACTCATAATAGGGATTCTAAAATTATAAGGATTATATAAAGTTCAAAATGTAGTTAATACTATTCATGACCTCTTTTAATGGTGTGATTGAACTCGGTGTTGCGTGTAGTGCAAGTTATTGAATTATTTTTAAGAAATAACACACTCTGAAATCCTGGGGTGTTACATTCTCCCCTCCTTCAATAAATTGCGTCCTCGCAATTTGAAATTGTTCTTCGAAAATAAAGGGTTGAAAGTAGAAAATATATTTGTGGGAAACCCACATCGGAAATTGGGTTACTAAAATTTAGTCTTAATATGAGGAAAAGAGAAATTAAAGGGTCACCACCAAATTATGATCTCGATTAGGAGAACATTGGTGGCAATTAGAGACATATAATTGGAGGAAAAACGTAAATATTTATAGGTAGTGATTGAGGTAATCAATCACAAACAAGTATAAAATTGAGGTCCTTAAACTCATCAATCTATGATGATTTGAAGTACCATCGGTTCAACAAAATATAGGGTATTGGGATAACACATTTTTGACGTTTCAAAGTATCCTAGTTGAAATCCCACATCGAAAAATGAATTAATGAGGCCTCTATTTAAAATAAAGAGTCGAAAGTATGAAGATTACCGAAAATAACACATACTAGGGTTCCATGTAGGAAAATATGGATATGGAAGAAAAATCTAACCATCAATTATCTGATGGAGAGTGGTAGAGAACATGGCTATAAAAAGGCCAACAATCCCAAAGCCAAAAATTAGTGATGATTTAAGGTACCATCTAGAAAAAAAAATTTGTTCAAAGTTTCTTTTCTTAATATTGAGGAATTTATTTATGAGATTGGCTAAGATCATAAGGAGATATACTTACTTTATAATTAGAGTTTTATCCATTAATAAATTTCTACCACAAACTCATCTTTCACTCTAAAAGATAATAGAATGTAAAAAAAATTCTATTTACACTATTCATATAGGGTTCTAAAATAAACGAATTTATAATTCATCACCATGATCTTTTAATAAAAACTACATTATTTAATCCAGGACATATCATGGTCCAGTGGTAGGTGATACACCCTTGTCGCCCTTCGGTTGCGGGTTCAAGTCTCGCAGCCTTGCCGGACGCGACGGGTTGCCGCCCGACCTCCGGGTTGTCCTTTTATGGCAATCCAAAATAATCCAAACTAGAACTATCCAAAATACTTCTGTCCAAACTCACAGTCTAACATTTATAAGGAAGGTAAACATAATATAGATCCTTTTTACCCCGTAATATCATATGAATACCTTCATCATGTATTACCATATTCCTTATTGATTAAATTCATGCTCCCTTATTCCATATAGAATGCTGGATATACTTCATCAATCCAAAAATGTTTTAAACCCCAAAAATGATGGAATATACAAATCATTAATCAGTTCCAAGGTAGTCAAGAATATCCAATATATTTTTTTCCAAAATAATCATGTATTATTCGAAAATCACTACCTCGGTATCAGAACTATATTATGGTTTATCATTCTCTCAACCATATATTTTCCAAAAATTTATCCTACTATTGAGTCACTTTTCTTTGTTCCACACAATCTCATGTCCTTAATGAAATAGTACTGCAGTACAATCCTTATATACTCCATAATTATTATATCAAGTACATTGTTGATACAATACTCAATTGACAAAATCAACATAAGAACTCTAATCATTCCTCTTCATCTATGGTAGTATCATAACTTGATTATTATCCAATAACATCATTTGCGGTATAGTCTGATGACTGGGACATAGGTTCGCGTGGTGTCCAAACTCCTTGCAAATGAAGCATTGTACATTTAAAACCATTTTCTTACCCTTGCAGTCACGTACTTTGTGCCCTTTTCCTCCACACTTATAACGAACTCCCATTCCTTTCGGGCAAGTTCCAGGGTGTTTCTTTCCACAGTTACCACATATGGGAAAATTCTTCTTTTCCTTCTTCCCTTTATCCATCTTTCTATCTTCCATCCTTTTCTTCTCTTGCTTCCCTTCAAAGCCATAGGACTCAGTAAACTCTTTACTTATCAACACATGATATTATTTCTTCATATGATGATAATACATGGGAGACTATTTCTCTTATAAATTCTAGCTTAAGACCATGAAAGATATGATCCTTCCTTCTCTTTGGATCATGTGCATTTCTAGAGTTCTCATTCCTTCTACTGGGCGCCATTTCTATACAATGGCATACACTAGATCAGTTTATGAATCAAAATACATAATCCCATACTTATAAAACACTTAACATAAATTGAACTATTTATGGATATAATCCATAATCATAAAAATGTCTTCTTTGAGGAAGTATATACTCATAAACCCTTCATAATGATTTGTAAAGATAGTGAGAGTTATCCTAAGCATATCCCCCGGGAGTGTCGTAACCAAGAGTGCAGCAAGGCCCGTTGTCGTGCACCAGTTCCCGTTCGAGTCTAGCTCAAAGCGGTGTTTTCGGGTTTTACCCCTAGGTACATCTCTGCCAGAGCCGCCTCTACCTGCTCGTATCCAGACAGGGATGTATTGCTCGGAAAACTCACAAAATCTCTACAATACCAAAATTCTAGGAAGTTCTTCTATACTAATCCTCAAAGTTCATCTTAGGTCTACGTGCTCTAATCAGAGTTTATTTAAATCTAGTTTCCAAGGTTTTTACTAAACTTCCTCTGATACCAACTGTAACGCCCCGACCCCAGCTACCCAGAGTCGGTGCATTACTTCGTAACATTGGCATGATCACAAGAAAGATCAAATCCCGAAAGACCGATTGGTTTAGTAGCCTTGGAAACACTAGATATAGTCATAAAGTTTTACATTACATTTCAAAGTGAAAAACTACTACAACAACAAAGTCTTCATATCCACACTATTAACCCCTCATAATATCCCTGCAAGTCATTCATAATTTACTTCTTCACTACCTGGGAAAAATAAAACATAGAAAAGGGGTGAGCTCAAATGCCCAGTAAGGATAACAATATAGCGGAAACTTTCATAAATAAGAATAAACATTTAAGGCAATGTATAACTAAAACAAAAGCCTTTTAAACTTGAACTTTCAACATGGTATGGCAAAAATAAAAATGAAATAATGCCATTTACTTATTCACATGGATATTCTACTAATCGAATAATCACATGCAATATCAATAACCACTTTCATAATGTTGGAATGCATAATGCCAGACTATCATAACCACATAGCCAAGGCCTCGTGCCAAGACTACAAATAAGATTTTGTCAAGGACTTGTGCCAAGACACTAGTTTGTCTCATGAGACCAACCGATGCATCGAGGAGCTATAGCGGGCTCCACCCGTCACTTAATAAGTCCAATGCATTCCCATATGAAAAGGTTTAAACATAACATAAACATTCGTATTAAAACTAGCATACGAAATGTCAATAATTTCACCATAAACTATGAATGGTATAAAAATAGCACATCCATAGTCAAACATATCACAAAACTTTCAATACAATATATAAGTTTTGTATCATAATAAATCAACTTCAAATAATCTTAAAATCCATCAAAGGATGTTGACATAGATGAAATCAAAATTCTTTTTAAAGAAATATCTTCTTTCATTTTGAAACCATTTAAGATCCATATAAAATAAAACATTTTCTTTGAAAATATTCTTATAAGCTTGTAAGGAAATCTTTGAATATTTTATAACGGCGTAAAATAACCGCACCCTCCGAATAAGTTAAAAAAAACATTCTTACCTCAATTCTGTCGAAAAGGTTAAAAAGGACCTTGTTTTGAAAATTACGGAAAGATTCCTTTATAAACCACTTATAAAAGTCAAAAAGGGTATAAATGACTTTAACTCATATTTTAGTAAATAGTAAAAATGTTTTGAAATACATTTTTAAGAAACATGGATGTGGATGATAAAGAGATCTCAGTAGATTATTACGTATAAACAACCTCGGATAATGAAGAGATTGTGAAATAACCCTTACCTTGTACTTTTCCTTGGTTGGGGTAGGTTAACCTCCTGTATAATGGTGAAATAGTTGTTATTAAATTATACAAGAATCATATATATTAATATGATATCATATATGATCTTTTAACATTGATTTGTTAATAATATCTTAGAATTATCATCGTTTCGGGTGTTAACTTACTCATTTTCTTTTATATGTTTTGTTACATAAGCCATATTTGTTGTATCTTATTCATATCCAGAATGATATCAAGTCCTTAAACATCATTTTTAAATCATAAAATGATAATTATACTTGAATGGATACGATGGAGAATGAATCTCATCGCGTTCGTGGAGACGGTAGTCCGTACGTACGCACGAGCGACAATATTATTCTTTTGATATTAAAATAATATATAAATGAATGGTATATCATATATACAGAATCATTAACATGTTATATTTATTATTTACATGAGTTACACATCATTATTATACCCATCCAAATAATATTATATTGAATAACAATTACACCACGACGTGGAGACGGTAAGCCGTACGTACGCACGTATGGTGACATGTTATTCAAAGGGTGGATAGAATACTGAATATGATTGTACCATATTTATAATAACATCACAGTATATGTGAGATACTGGAGTTATTTTTTCAGAATGGTAAGAACAAAGGAAGAAGAAGTGGAAGAAGAAATGAACTTAGAAAAGGGTGGTGAAATCATTACCTCTTCTTCGGGTTCTTCCTTTTGATTTGATCAAAAGGGCTCCTTAGGTTGGCTTTCTGATCAAACTAAGGCCTCTAGGTTGTATTGAGGGATGTTGGGAGAGTATTTGGGCAGAGTTTGGCCGAACCAAAAGGCTTTAGAGGTGTGAAGAAAAGAGAAGGAGGAGTGCCCTTTTATAAGAGGGGTGAGGGGCACCTTTGGAAAAGCTAGAAATATTAATTTATAATAAATTCATATTCGGTTTCCAAAGGCTCCAAAGTTGACTATTCAAAGGATGAGGTGGGGATAAGTCGAAAACAACTCATCCAATAGAATTTAGACAGGTTTGGGTACTTATATTAACCTTATCATTAAGTATTAACTCTAAGTTAATTAGTTTCACTTTTACAATGTCTCTTTGTATTTTTATATAATATGGTTAATAAACTTACTATATACATCCAAGAGACCCCCAAGTGGTCCATTAATGATTAACCTATCATAATATAAGTCTCTTGGCCGAACCTTAGATTTTTAGGAATTTAATATCAATTAATAATATAATATTTGTTTTAAGAACTCTTTTATGTCAATTTTGACACTATTCAATAGTTGATTTTTGTGAAACTCATAACAGATTGATTACTTCGAAAAAAGTCCATTAAATCAATCCTAATATATCATATTAGCCTAGAAAATTAGTTTAATTCATTAAAAGTTTCATATTATATTTATTTGGGTATTTATAATATCAATTATTTTAATTTTTCACTATTATATTAATTACTGCATCATCATTGTGTCATAAATAAAATAACTTATTTAATGTCTAAAAATTATAAATAAAATATCATTATGTAGGAAATCTTTTTATATTTCTAATGAATATTTATAATCGAAAATCCAACATGTATAACCCTATGTAAAAATTGTTGTTCTAAAAGATATATGCTTGTGTCATTTTTGTATTCATTTTGACTTAATTAAAATAAAGTGTCATTATCACTTACAAGTGGATCCATGGGGTCCCAAAATAGACCCAAAGATGCCCATGGTCGACTATGTATCAACCAATAGGGTTAGGACACGTTTTAGGGTAATTTAGTATTATTATAATATAATTTTGTTAACTCTTATTTACCGGATTTACCCTTAACCATGGTAAATAAAATATTTACCGCAGTAATTATTCAAAATGTCTAAAAATAAAAGTTACCTATTTACACAATTTGAACATCCTGATTCCAAATATGGAATCCATTTTTCTAAATTCAAAACACAGAAGTGGCAGAAATTAATTTAAAATTAATTCCCGCTGTCAAAACAAAAAGCGTGTTTTTAAGAGATAATAACTACCAAAAGATTGACACTTGTTTATGTTCGGTTTAATTGTAAAATTATGTCCAATGACCAACATTATATTAAATGGTAAAAATATATTCTAAATATACTTTAAAACCACTCAAATTCATAATTTATCACTATTACTTATTTTGATTAAAAAAGTTGTTTTTAATTAAAATCTAGTAATTTTCACTATTCATCAAAATATGAAAGTTATCCGAAAAGTACCAAAATTTCACCTTAGGCTAAATTCGATATTCCGAGTCCAAAAATGAAGTCCATTTTCAAATATAAAATATATATAATTTCAAAATTTACGTATTACTATTCACAACGGCTAGTTTAATTAGTTGTGGTGTGTGTTAGAACTCGAGGTTGCGTACAACACACGCTATCGCATTATTCGAAGGGAAACGTACCGTGGAAGCTTGGGGTGTTTCATTTAAAATTTTTTGATGTCCCCATTTAGTCAAAAAGTTTAAAATATTGTATTTAAAAAGGTTTCACTATTAGAAGTTGATAAAAGTGAAATACTGAAAATGAATCTGTTCTTGCAATATGACTAAGAAACTCATAATAGGGATTCTAAAATTATAAGGATTATATAAAGTTCAAAATGTAGTTAATAATATTCATGACCTCTTTTAATGGTGTGATTGAACTCGGTGTTGCGTGTAGTGCAAGTTATTGAATTATTTTTAAGAAATAACACACTCTGAAATCCTGGGGTGTTACAGTAATCCTCAATGGATACTGAGTTGACCCTCCATTATACCTAGGAAGAGGTGTCCTCGATGACATAAAGTGTAGAGTACCATATGATATAGTAGGGTGTGGGTCCTCTATTTCATGTTTATGACCACTCTACTATGATCCATAGTGATGAGTGATGATTATTCTTGGATGATAACATTTTAAAAGATGCGTGATATATTGTGCATCGTTTATAAGTTTTTTGAACTATTGGATACTCTTCTTCTTACACTAAATTATTAGATGATGATCTCAATACTCTCACATTTTGGATTATTTAGACTAGTCAAATATATATTTTCATCTATGTCAATAGATTAGATTTGGTTACTCTTTTTCAAAGAGAGGAGAAGAAGTGTGGTGTATTCCATGTTCATTCTATGTATAACTTATTGTGTTTGGATGCATGTACTCTCTTCTAATAGGAGGAAAAAACTTGATAGATAGTTCTTCTACTCATCTTGTCTACCCGCCTATTTTTTTATGAGCTTACATGCACTCTTGTGTTTGGTTGATTGGTTATCTATGGTTGTATCTTGCATGAATTGTATTTATTTTCATGTTGTATCCCTTACTACTCCCCCTTCAAATTTTAGGATTTTCTACTCATTTTGTATATAATCACTACAACATGGACTTTTACCAAATGTTTAATGTATTATATAGATGATTGAAAAGTTGATTGTGATAATATATGAACATAGGGATACTCGGTGTCTCGACTATATATGGTGGTTGTATTTTGGGATTTAGGATATCGCCTCTTTCAACTATTTACTTTAATAGTTTTTTCAGGTTGGGACGTATTTTATTTTGGGCATGTATTTTTCACTATTACATTTAGAATTAAAAATTTTAAATTTATTACTATCTAGAGTTTCATGAATTCAAGTTTTAAAATATAAATGGGTTTCATCATTCACTCTTTACCTCTGCATTATTGCAATGAGATGGTTGTGTGTGTGCGTACATGTACATAGGGAAAGGCCTCACTGAGGTAGCTGCCTTCTCAACACTTGTCACCATACCATCCAATGGATTCGGGCATGGGGTAGTTTCGGATCATGACCTAGAATGGGTTGGGTCTTGAAAGCTTAGGATTAATTCTTTAGAATGTTCTAAAAATATTAATTTTTTTTGAATATAGAAAATATACATTATTTTTTAAAAAACATTAATTTTATTTAAATTATTAATAACTAAAATTAAATTTTAAATTTATTTTAAAGTAAAACTAGTGACATTATATATCTATTTATCAAATAAAAAAATTTAAACAATTTAATATTTAAATTGGATATAATAACATTATTAACATCTGAAAAATGTTCTCTTCAAAAATTTATTTTCTCGTCATGCCAATAGGATTGATTTTAAAATTACATTTTTTCAATTTTGTGATTGTAATTTGGAATAATGGATTCCATTTTTTAAATATAATAATATTTATTATATAATAATTTAAACATAATTTATTAAAAAATTAATTGTAAAAATAGTAAAAACATAGTTTTCGCATTTAAGGTAAAAATGTGATTATATCTGGTTAAAGTATTCAATATAATGGTAAAATATGAACCAAACACTCCCAAAACCCTTTTAACAACATATTTCAACATTAAACCTTTAATATTATCTAAATATATATTTTATATCATTTTATCAAATGAAAACATGGTTACACCTTTTTCTTTTTAAAATTCTACAAGTGTGCCACTAACCCAATTTATAAAAGGCCGCCCCTTCTTCTCCCCCCATCACACCTTCAACCGTTATAGGTTAAGACATTACCTTGCCAAATTACTTCCCAAATTACATCCTACAAAATCATAAGCATTATTTTTTACATAAATCCAATCTAGGATGTCCCTTAGTGAAATCCTATAGAGGATACCCAAATAAGTGGTAATGCTAATCAAAAATCATATTTATTTTACTTCCTACTACACCTCATTCAATTTTTATTAAATAATGATGTTATAATAAAATCAGTATATTCCATACAATAAGTTTTTTTTATGTTAATAGAATGACCTAAAACCATCTCCCCTTCTATCAACTGGTTTCTGGATTCATTGTTCGTGTTTACGGTGGACTATCGACTTCCTAAATGATATCATTAATTTTATCATTAGCACATATTTGGGTTGGGAATAATCATGGATTTATTTTTAATATATTATATTTTTGATATTATTATTATTATTGAATTATTATATAACAAATTAATTTTTTTGTCAATTTTGTTGGAATATGATAATGTTGCTTTTCTGTACGGTGGAAGAGAACCTTACAAAGTGATGTGATTCATCCATAATTTTCATGGAAGGTAATAAGGACTTTTTTAATGAAAATATGTGAAATAAATGAAATCGAAATTATTTTGGGATGATAATATATCATTTAATTTCATTATTTTAATCTTAAGAGATAATAGAAATAGTTTTTATGGGTATCTATGGCTTGAATTCTCCATTAATTGTATATTTCATTTTCTAAAACAATATTTTATGGATACTATAAATAAGAACATACTGAATGTATATTATATTTATATCATAGATATATTAATAGTGAATCTTAAATAAAGATCAAATTAATAAGTTCAAAAATATAAATTCAAAATATATATGAAAAACAAAACAGTTTTTACATGAAATGTATCTTTAGCATAGATTTATTGATCAATTGGAAATAAAAGTTCATAAAAATTGAATATGATATTCCATGTATAAATATTGTACTGTAATACATTTATAATAAACATATATATATATATATATATATTAGGTTTCAATAGGTATGAATGTAACATCCAGTTTGATATTTTAGTCGGTTTGACCAATTGATTTGAGTATCCAATGATGGATCTCTGTGCAGGTTGTTTGAGATGTTTTTAATAATTTTTATAATGTTTATACGGATTTTTGTAGTTGTCACATGGTTTAAATAACCTTGTATTGAAACCACGATACATCTCTAGTAACCCAGGTAGGGGTTCACGGTTTGCACATGGTTTGATAAACCATGCAATGAAAACATGAAACCTAGAAACAATTGGTCGCACGATTGGAACATGATTAAAATAACTAGATATCCTAACCATGAAGCTCTTCTGGTAGACCAGTTTTGTTTTCTTGGTGAGGATCATATTTAGTAAAAATAATTTTGAATTACATTCCGCTTGGTCATCGATCAATCTACATATTTTCATTATTTCTTCCTATACACTATGTTACCCTTATGATTAATTATTTCCTAGATTATCTATTGGATTTATGGATTTGTGATCATTGTTTATTTTCTATATTTCATTTCCCCTTTTTAGTATATATTCATCAAAGGCAACACATATCATATATTTTTTTGTTGGGTTCTGAATATAACATGTTGGTGATTCCATAATTTTATTCTATTTTTAATTCATTGTCGCTTATGAATTTATATATGTGTGCCTTATTATAATGAAAATTATATAATTATTGATCCAGAATTTCTTTGTGAAATTATCTATGATTCTATTTTAAATTAATTTAATATAGAATGTGTTCAATGTAATGTTTTTATAAATATTTGAATGCTTTGTGAATTTTAATTCACATTCAAATAAATTTTCAAAGTTATAATTTATAAATGGAGGTATTAAGGCTTGTTTTTATTTATTAATCTATATGCATTGATTTGAATGAAATGAGTTGAACTATTTATTATTTCATAAATAGTTTCAAATTTATGAATTTTTTAAATGACCTAGAACCCTCTTTATATGGTTTTACCATAGTTTTGGAATGTTTATTCAAGGGTTATTTTAATAGAGTTTTTTATTTGAACAAAATGTGATGCTAAATCCATGTTTTAAAATGTATTCAAATATTTTAAAAATTTCAGTAAATATTTTCAATTATTTTGGGTTTATCTGATATAAATGATTTGTTTTAAGAAATTTTTTTGGCATTATTATGAATATTTTTGAAAGGAATAAGGAATGATTACAATTTTCAATGTGGAATTGTATAACAGGGGTTAAATTAAAATTTACGGTGTATGATGTCCTGAATAAAACATTATGGTAATTCTATCATGAAATAATCTATTTTTGTAGTATTTATTATTATAATTACCATTTTTGGGTGTTTCAAGAATGTATTATATACATTAATGGATTTGGGTTGTTAGTGTGAGATGTGATTTTAAGGGAATTATCACATAATTGATATGTTGAGTGATTGAGCCTATAGATAATATTAATAAGGATCCTCAATGTGATTCTCATAACTGGAACATATCACTCAACGCTTTTGACTATTCATTAGAATAAAGATACCTATATAGAATGACCTGTATATATGAATAATTATCAGACACACACCCCATCAATTGGGTCCATATAAAACATGATGGAGAACCGCTCTCCCCCTCATCTCCCCTCTCGACGATGCCCTAGGTCGATGACCACTGCTACTGACCCTCCCCCGTCCGAGGTGGAGGGGGATACTTTTCCTCCAACTATGGCATTACCTTCGTACTTACCCAACATCGCCCCTCTCCCTCCATTCCCAAAAATTGAACTTAACACCAATGTGTTAGATCGCTATGACGGTTGTCCTCAACTCATGATTTCGACTATGGAATTTTCAGAGGCTTAGTGCTTCTCAACCTGATGCTGGTGGCTCTTTTCAGCAGACATCTTCCGTCGATCGAGTCTTTTGATAAATTTTCATCTCAATACTCGGGTTTACAGAACCCGACAACCATAGGACTTCTTGATAGGAAACATATTATGATCTGGTTCTTCTCTGAGGATGATCTTATTTCAGCTTGGTCAAGATCCCCTCGATCATGTAATGGCTCCCATTTATTTCTCTTTCAATGGTCTTATGATCTCAAAATGAAATGAGAAAATTCGACTACAGATTTATGGGTAAGCCTTCCGGAACTCCCTCTTTCGTTTCAAAATACATCAATTATCTGTATGTTGGGGAACATGGTTGGCCATTTATTTTTTCCAGATAGTAGAACAAACAAAGTATGTCACCCTATTTCTCCCCAGATTTGTGTCGAGGTTGATGTGTCCAAACCAGAGATTGATTGGCTCTATATTTTGGTTGTCAAAGAATATCGGTGCAAGAAGAGGGTGGTCTTTGAGAGATGGAAATAGTTTTTCTGTTCTTGCTGGCGGTAGGGCCACTACATTACTTCATACTGGAGTTGGAAAAAACCTTAATGGAATTCAATCACTTCTCTTTCCATTCAATCCAACTATTGTAGACACCTCTGCTGATCCCCAGGTTCACGAGGGTGATCCCAATATTAACTCCCAGATTGTTAAACCATGAAAGAGGATCGCTGACTCACTAGTCGTGGATACTTTTTCAAATCTGAGGAGTGATCTAAATGTTGGTAAGAAGGTAGATAATTCCATATAGGGTATAACATCTTATGATTATAAGGTGATGTCTGGTGGTATAGAATATGGATATAATGTTGTACCCCCTACTGAATTCAATGCTGATGATGCCCATGCAGATGCACGAGGGCCATCTAAGGAGAAAGTTTCCTATGATGAAAATGTTTTTCTGTCTTAGTTGCATATCATCCTATGTCAGAACATAGTTCCATATTCGAGTTTGAGACTTCTTGATCAACAGGAACCTCCAGGTTTTATTCTGACCCACAATCACTTCACATGTTTTAGTGCTAAGGGGAAGGAAAATGCCAACCCGGAAGGATGGAAAACACACATGCCAAGGTGGAAACACAAACAGGTCATGATAAGGCCTTCTGAGGATACTGAACCAAGAGACAAATAATCATACTCCTTGGCGTCGACAAATTAATAGCATGACCCTCAAGGCCACATAATAGACGGGTCAGGCGTGAGAAAGGGAAAGAAAAGGAATGTTGTTTCTGGGAATTTCCCAGTTCATAAGGAAGGAAAAAAAGGAAAGGCCTTGAAAAGACTATTCGAACACCCCGAAGATAATTGTTACTTCATATTCAAGGAAGTTTAGACACAATGTGACAGTGGAAGGACCAGGGGTCCCAACAATTACTGAAAGTGACTGGAAAGTGTCTGGAGAGTTGGGCGAGAAAGTTCTATGTTAGGAAACCAAGGCCCCTAATAGCGAAATCAAGTTATCAAACGTTGAAACAATAATAGATAGTACCAAACAGAGATTGGTAGATAAGGTGGAAGTGGGGAATGGGAAATGTCTAGAGATAGTCTTACACTTTGAAGAGGAATTGTTAGAAGAAAACTTTCAGATTAATGCCTCGAAGGAGGTTATCCACGTAATTTATGAGAGGTCACTAAGTGTTGAAACTAATGGAGAACAAAGTGATTGGATCACCAAATAGGACTGAATCCTAGCACGTGGTTTCAATGAAAGGAATATTAACATGGAAGAATTAATCCTGACCTGGGACAAGATGGCAGATTATTTTGAAGAGCTTCTCAGGAATAAACCAAATATGCTGGTATTCACTCTGAATTAAATGCATTATAGGGTGGTTGACTCAAATATACTTTGTTATTTTTTAACAACATTGTGGGATCATTTTTTGGTTAACACCTGTGTTTTGTACATGGCTGGTTTCCTACCTTTTCCTCAAAAGTTCTTCGGAATAAAAATTTAACTTTGAGGTCAGGTCCATATTAAACATTAAATTTTTTGGATAAAGAAATGCATCCCGGAATACAGGTCTGTGAAAATTAGGTTTTCATGAGACCCATGAGACTATGTATAATCCATAAGTGTATTCATGGTTATTTTTTATTAACTAGTATATGGTTGAATTACTATTATACCATGGTTTTACCCATTAAGACTACATATGTGGTACTATATATCATACAGTGTTTGTTGTCCCCACTTCACAATAGAGTTTCTTATTTTTTTGGTCACTTCTCTTGATGGATTCATTTATTAATATTTTTATTAATTTTAAAAAATTATATATTAATCTTGTATAGATTTTTGTCCATGGTGCATGTTTCCATCTTTTCTTAATTATACCAATCTATATTTTGAAGTCGATTTCAAATATTTGAAATAAAATTTTTAGTATTTAAAAGGTGAAATAACATGTTTTTAGGTCTAGTTTAAGAAATGATTTTTAAATGTTTGGTGTTTTCTCCCTTTCTAATAATATTAAATGTGGTAATTTTTTCAAATTATATTTGGATTTTGTTCTAGGGTGACCCATGTAGGGTGACTTAAGATATATAGTGTGGTCTTAGACCCCAAAAGATGGTTTTTTGGAAGCATTACTCTATTTCCATTTTTTATTGTCTCATTGTACATTTTATTGTTATACTGATGTATGTATCTGATGATATTTCTATGTTGTAGTAATTTTATTATATCGTGTATGGAGAAATAATTCCAAATGGTTATTTATTTATGCACAAGTGATTTTCACTAACTCGTTGAGAATGCTACTACTCTTGAGGTTAGTGGTGAATTGGCTTGAATACTAGTTCATATGGTATTATGGGTTGGTTAGTTACAAATGGTATAAGAGGAAAAATTTCCTTGAAATGAATACAATATACGTGAAATCACTTTTTTTATTTGGAGTGATTTAAGGAATAAAGTTATATAAAAACTTATCAATAGTCATGAGTTACTTTGTGAGTTTTCACCTGATCACCGCATCCTCACAATCAGACACAATTTACAAAGGATGTGAGGACTTGAATTTTTTTATTGGCATCATGATGAAGAATGATATTTTCATTTCCAAATATAATATGTAATACTGGAGTAATATCTTCTAATTTTTTAAACCATACCAAAAATATTTACAACATTGCAACATGTTTTTATGGTCTGGAAAACTGTTAGGAATTTATGGGTCCAGTCTAAAAATCCATCTTGAAATAGATTTTCGGTTGGTGTGTGGTTTAATACTATTCATTACTAAGTCATTAATATATATAACATGCGAATAAATTTGAAACCTTATCCATTCTCTTATTAGTGACATCACTTACTTTATTTTAGTTGTGAGGGTTATTAATGTTGTTTATTTCATTCTCTTTCTGGACATTTCTAATTTACTCCCTTGTTTATTATTTAAAATCCATTTAAAAAAATTATATTATAAAATAAATATTTGAGGTGTTTAAAAGGGTTTTTCAATTACTAAAAAGGTGTGTTCTTATGAAATTTTATGATCAAAAAAAGGATTTTCATCAAATCTCATGTGACTTCCTATAGATTTCTTTTCATAATAATTTTGGTTTATATTGGGTATGAAATAAAAATAGTTTTCATAAATTGAAAATTGGGATTAAGGAAATATAAACAAAAGAATATTTTCCATGTGCTGGTAAATTATTTCTAAAACAATGAAGTATTTAAATAAATATTATTCAATTTTCAAGAAATGAGTATTTTTTTATAAATGGAGATAAATTGTGTGATTTTAAATTAACGAATATTTAATAAAGATGATTATTAATTACATGAATGATTTCAGAATGATTTTACTTTTTCTTGTTATTATTTATACTTGAGTTGATGAGACTATGTTTTTTGATGTCCATAAATTTACTCTAGTATATTTTCCATGAATGATATAATATTCACCCATTATTCTTGTTTTTGAAGTATTCCTTCGTAATTTCTGTAAGTTGAATCTATTTTTGGTAACTCTAAGAAGGATCTATTTATAGTGGTGAATCAAGATACCTATATCCTTTTAGTCCCATCTGCTAATTCTTTGATTTTCATTGATATTCTTATAAATGGGAACAAGGTTCTACTGATGTAGAAAAGTGGATTAATTAAGTTTATGGGATACTTTATTCTCTCAAGATGTTTGATGATCTAAAGGTGATGTCTATCAAATAATTATTTGATAGAACTAGCCAAGAGTGGTGGGAATTTTTTGTTCCCACTTTTCTACATGAAATAATGTAATATGAATTATTCATTTCAGTTGTCATTCTATATTACTGTCCCGAGTAAGTGAAGAAGAAAAGAATCTCGGTTCTTTTGTTTTGGTCATGATGAGCTATCAGATGAGGGGGTTTCCAAAAAAAATTATAATGGTTATTATGTTTCATTCATTGGATGGTTTCTGTAAGTTAGTAAGGCTGTAAATTTCATAAAAGTCTACACTAACACTGTTTAATCACCATGATAGTGACACGGTTTCTATCTTATCAGGTGATGGTCAATGGGGATTTCCCCCTGATGCAGAGCTAGTGAAAAGACTTGATGGGAATAACTCTTCATTAATGGTTCATAAATAACATTCATATTTTTTAAATAACATACTTTTTGTGTCATTATATAGTGGATAACCTAATCATTCTAATATTTTGTGTTCTAAAGATGAAAAATTTTATAAATGTATTGGTCATTGGGCCCACTTTAAGAGGTTCTGTAAGTGGGCAATATGAAAGGGAAATTTTGATCGAGATCAACAGCTCCTGCCTATGGGTAGTAGATTCTACATGAAAATAGGGCTCAAACTACAGTCATTTAAGTTATAATTTTCATTTAGTGGAGTAAATTTCATTTACCATATGTCATATTTCACATGTGGTTGATATTGATCCTTTTTTTGTTGTCGAAATCAGAGCAGAAAATTCATGATTTTTGCATCTGGTGAATTGTTTTTTTGAAACCATTATAATATAAATATTTATTATTAATATCTTATTGATATTTACATGGATCATTTTTTTTGGATTTATGATTGTTTCACATAGTTTAAATCTCAGTGGTTGTACCTTTTGGATGTGAGAATATGAATTTTCAAAATTAATTTTTGGAATGGAATTAGTTCCTTGATGTTACTCATTCTTTAGGTGATGGATTGGAATATTTTTCAAATATACCATGAGTGGATTTGATTGATTTTTAATTCTTGGTATTATCTACTTTTTTCTTTTCATTGTTAGAGATAAATTATTATGTGATGTAAGATCACTGTTGTGAGAGTGTAGTGCCCTATTACATAGTGACAATAATGTTTGAGCTCTTTCTATTTATACATATGTGTTCCGATAGAATTTACTCAGGTAATAAAGATGAATTGATTTATTGATGGTACACGAAATAGGAGCAAATAAAATTTGTATAATTAATCTCATTGAGGGGTGAGGCTATGTTTTTAAAATATTAGGTTGTCGTCGAGTGGTTACCCATAATAAAAATCCATGTTAGTGCTTATACATTTGTATGGGTGTCAAATAATTCATGTTTATCTATGGTGAGTGGTTAAAGTATTTAATTTAGATCTAAGGGATATTATTTTATTATGTTATGCCATTTTGATGAATCTTAAAATATTATGGAGTCCTATGAAAAATATATGGTCATCTCTCTAGTTCTGAGAACTAGGATGATCATGGTGTGTTAATCAATTAATTTCAGAATACAATTGTTGGATTTCATTTCTCATAATTTCTAGTGTTTTATTAGTCTTTTAATTTAAGGATTGTGGGCATATGAACCACTAGAACATTGTTTAAAAAAATTTACATCCAAACCATGAAACATTTACTATATCCCATGTATGTGAAAACAATTTTCACATAATTAGAAAAACCATGATGCCAAACCATGAAACCTATATAAAAGGGGTATCAAATTTTGGGAATTGTTAAACTAATAGTGAAAAAATGACAAAGAATATATTCTAAAGGCTCTATTTCAGGAAAACATTTTGGCCTACAGTTAAAACTAAACATATGAAAAAAAAATGGAAATTTTGGAGAAAATTATTAAATCCCTGAGAATTTTAATTAAAATTTTGAGCCCCCAAATAATTTCTGATCTCTTATCACTCAAACAAAATCAGATCCTTTGACATTTGAGATACATCTAGTGGAATTTTGGCACTACCAACCTCATTTCTCAGTGGTTTTATTTGTCTATCAATGAATTGATCATCTTTTAGTATTTTCCCTTAACCTTGGACTTCGATCTCTCTTCTTATTTTTATTCCTTCTTACTAGATGCTATGTTTCCTTGTAATTCAATGGATCTTAGATTATTGATTTGTCATTTTGGATTAAGGGTCTTTTCACAATTCCATAATGATTTTTTTCTTAGATTTGGTGATCTTTATTGGAGTATACACATTTCTTATTCATTATGGTTGGATTTTAAATAATCCAAGAATGCGTTTCTATGATTATTATTCATTTTTTATTAATATTTATTTAATAATTGATATATATGTTCCTCATTAAAATGAATTTTCAATAATCATTAATCTATAATTATCTTTTCAAATCCCCTTTGATTCTTTTTTTAACTGAATTGAACATGGAATGGGTTCTTTCTTATAGTTTTCTATATTTGGTAATTCAATGTTCAATTTAATACCCTTAAAAAAATTCAAGATTACTCAGTTGAATGTGAGGGATTCAATCATGTTTTGATTTCCTAAGTGAAATAAATCATTTTAAATAAATAACATAAATAATTTGATGGTTCTTGAATGGGTTAAAATTCATTAATTTTTAAATGATCATGAACCCACTTTGAATGATTTTACCATTTATTGGAATGGTTGTTCTTGGGTTATTTTAAATGATTGAATTATTCACACTGAATGTTGGGGTAAACCCATGTTTTAAAATTAATTCAAACCTCAAAAAATTATAATACATCCATTTTTTATTTAGGGTTACATTGAAAAAAATGTTTTTTGGGGCCCGTTTGGAATTATTTTGATACTTTTTGGAAGGAAATGTGTAAGATTACCCTTTTCAATGTTTAATTGAATAAAATGTTTTTAATTGAAATTGATGGTTTTTAATGGCTCGGTTGAACCATTATGATAATTACATTATGTAATAATACCATGTAATGGGTTTGATTATTATAATCCCCGTTTTGGGTGTTGAAAAATGGGATTAATTACTTTGAGAGAGTTTTGGTGTGTGTGTGAGATATTATTTGATGGCATGTTTAGTGAGTGAAATGTGGAAGACTTGATTCAAGATTGATATTGGAAAGGATCCTCCTTGTGATCCTTATTACATGAATATCTCACTCACCTATTATTATTAGTAAAGTAACCCTAGATAATTATATGTGAAGAAATAGATATATAATTATTTGGTGGAATCAAACCCCCATCTAGTTGATATATAGATAACATAATTGGATTATGATTTGGATATGTGGCAAGGAATGTGGGTGTGAGTGGAACCAATATTCAAAAGACCAGTTAAACTATATGTAATACTAGTGATTATTCATGATGATTTTTTAATATCTAGTATATGTTGGAATCGTAATTCATACCTTGGTTTTACCCATGAAATCCATATTCATGATACTCTATACATGATAGCATTTTTTGTCATTACATGGCTCCAAAGTCCATTTTTGGACTAATTACTACTCATCAATAATTCATTTATTTTTATTAATAATCATTAATATATTATGTTTACTCTTGTATAAATTTTTATGTAATGAGTATATTATCAAATTTTTATTATTATATGACTATAGCTTGTGAAATGGTGTTCAATGATTTTTAAAAAAGTTGTTTTTAAATGGGGAAATGGAATGTTTCTAGTTTTGGTTTGATAAATGTTTTTTTAAAATTTTTAAAAAATACATTTGTGAACTAATAAATATACACACATTTTTTTAAATTACATTTAGAAAATTTAAAATACCTTATGATGTAACTTCATAGAATATTTGGTGAAATATTACTTGGATCCTTATCTCACACAGAACTTGTACATTTTGGAGTTGCAGCCTTTAAGATCTTATTACATGTGTTGGTTCTCTCATCTTACTTTGTGGTTTTGCTTTAGGGTGACCAAGGAGGTGACATGGAACATAGTGGGTGATCATGTACCACCGAGAGAAAGTTTTTTGGATTGTTTTATCTATTTTTATTTTTTTATCATCTCCATGTGCATGATATGATTATACTAATATATGTATCTAATTATGTTCTCATAGTGCACTCTATTTATTGTAATATTTTGGGGAAAACTTTGTTCACCATGGTTATTCTATTATTGCAATGTTATTTTAATTGGACAATAAATATTAGGGCCACCCTTTATGTTAGTGTTTAAGTGGCATGGATACTGATTTAGGTGGTATTCTGGGCTGTTTCGTTGCAAAGAAGAAAACCAAGACTTAAGGTAATAGATTTATAGTCTCTCTTTTGTTAATGGGAGATGTATCAAAAGTATCTCATCGTTTATTTTCTGTGGAATATATGTTGAAGTAATGAAAAGTTATATAATAAATATATTTATTTTCTGAATATTTAATGTATCATTTCATGTTATTATTTATTGGGGATTATGATTCAAAATATTACTAAATATTTAAGGGAATTTAGTCTCAATTTTATATTCTGTGAGATAAATGTAATATTCACCCCCTGTTTAATTTATTTTTTGTATATAATATCAATTTATTTATATAATTATCAATCTACTAATCACTATATGTTTTTACATATCAATTTGGGGAGATTTTGGTCATTCGGTTTGCAGTTCAATTTTTAATAATCAGTATGTGATATTTGTCATAATTTGCCTACTTTTAGACATATTATTATGTTATTCACCACTGTTATTTTATGATCATTATATATAGTCCCATTTATATGTTATTTCATTAATTTATTTTAACTCAAGATATTTTTAGTTAAATTTATTAACATTCCATCTTTTACATTTCAATGTTACCAAAGTGCTGTATATTTTTTGTTACAATGTCATGGTTTACTGGGATTAATTTTTACTATGTTTTCAAAGCTAAAATCTTACTACCAATCCCTCAATAAACTCATAAATTTTATTATCCTTTAATTATTCATGATATCTTTTTTTAATATTACCATTTATACAATCTTTGGTATATAAAATAATTGACAAAATAATCTAGAGAATGAAATATTATTCCACCTTTTTTGTCAAAATTCTATTTTCATCCAACACTATATTTTATAAAAATGTATTCAAAAAATTATTAATATTTAGTGATTTTTTTAAAAAAATAAATATTTACCAATGTATTAATTTTTATAAAAAAAAATTAATGTAAAATTAATTTATATTTCTATAAAATTTCCATATGGATTTTATTGAAAACATGAAAGGAATCATTATTTTAGCATGTCTGACACGAACAAACCTTCTCATAATCATGAAACTTTTTTTCATTGATTCTTAATTTATAAATTTTCAATGATATTTTCCAATAAGAATGATTTTAAAAACAAAAAAAAATGTTTTAATATGTGTTTTCGAAGTGGAAAGGATACAATTCACAATAAATGTTTTAAATGACCATTAAAAATAATTTTCTATATAACATGATATTTTAGTTGATGATTTTTATTCCATGTTAGGGATTTTATCCAATTATTCCTTTCATATTTTTTCACTAAATGGTTTGTATTTATGAGGATAATATTTTTATGAAGCACTTTTTCTTATACATGTTATACCATGATAAACTTATTATGAATGTCACTTACTTTTAATTGGTTTATGTAATGATAAAATAATGATATTATTATGAAACTTGTCTCCTTTCAATAGGTTATGATATGTTGAAATGTTTAATAAATACATTTCATTTTATTGTTTATGATAATATAATTTTTTTTATCTTTTTCCATACATAAGTTTGATATTCAATATGTGGTGGGAGAGACCGATATCTCCCTCCAATGAGTTTGGTATTGATAAATGGTTTTTGAGATCCAATGGTACATGGGTGGTCATCTCATGATAAAAAGGGGTACATTTGATGTTAAACCATGTACAAAAAATATGGCACCCTATTGTTCAGTCGTAGCCCGAAGCGGGCACAGGGGTAGTTATCCCATGCCTACCATGTTATGAATGTCTTGGTTAGTATCATTGGCATACAATTTTCTTTTCTAAAGTGAATGAAATGATTCAATGTCTTATGAAAATTTTAATCTCATATTCCTCATGTTCATTGATTTTATTATTATTTAATTCATAGAAAATAACATTCTATATTTCACTACTCAAATTTCTTGTGTTTGATTTGAAGTGTATGGTTTTCAAATATTACGCTCATGTTTTCATACCCATATGTTCATTTTGTTCTCAAATATATCCTTTATTTACTATTAACTATAATCTATAATTACCCTTTATTATTATTTCCCAAAATTTTTGAATGATTTTTCTATGTAGTGTATGTTTGTGAAGTGTTATAATTTGTAAGACCATTATGGGGGACATTGAAGATCATTCTTGAATTAAGAATATTGTGTTCCACATTTCCAAATACAGTGAACTATTTTAGTCCTCAGTCATGTGATTATGTAATTTAATGAATATTCAAAGTATTTAAACTTATTTCATAAGAAATATTTTCATATCTATTTAGAGAATTTGAAAACCATAAAATAATGGACATTTACTGTTTCAATAAGAAATATATACCATGTTTTATAAGAATCAAATATGTGGTGTAGCCCATGTGATCTTCATAAAAGATATATAATATAATTTAGAACTTAGAAATATATTAATGAATCCATCTCCATGATATATTTAGCATAATTCTTGAATACTTATATTTTTTAGGTATGTAGGTATTTTCTACAATGAAAGAATTTATTAAGTCCTCAAATATCGGGTCTTACTTTGTTTTTATTTATATTATATGATATGTAATATATTTTTGAGATTTTTAATTTTATATAACAAATATTAAAATTTCTTTCTTATACATATGATATTTAACATTGAAAAAATTTGAGATCATTTTATGATTACATTGATTTATAAAAATTACAACATTTGACAAAAGATTCATTTTTAAAATTTAAGGAGTTTTAAATATATTATTGAATGTTGGAATATCTTTTATTTTATGGATAAAATATTTTTAGGGTATTTTATGATAATATTAATTTGAAAATTATTCATGTTCCATGAAATTATTATTCCATCAAGAACATACTAATTATAAGACCCAATATGTCAAACCTTACATCATGGTGAGTATACATGAAAATTTAGTTCTAGAAATTATAAATAAGAAATATGAATCACTGAGTGACGGGTTTTGTTTCACTGAGAATGAAAAAATAATTTTGGATGTTTTTTAACATAACTAGTAATTTAATCTACAAAACAAACTATTATAAAATGATTTGAATAAAAAAATACCATGATATTTCCTATTGCATAGGAAAGGGGTGGGGAGAAGTGGATTATGTATGAAGAATTTATAAGATGATATTGGATTGAATTTGGATGAAAATTTTAATACAAAAATAATGGTTTTATTACTGTTAAAAAACATAATGAACAGGTACTTTTATGTTTTGGGTTATAGAGATAAGAGATTTATAAAATATATCCAAAAATTAGGTCAATATGAATGATATATTATTTACTATTTAGTGTGCATCAGAAAAAATGTGAAGGGCATAATGGTTAAATATAATAGTGTATTTAGAAGAAATATAATATGTATAAGAAGAAATTATCACATTGGTTTGTGTGTTATCATTATAGCTATATCATGTAGTGAAAAATTAAGTAGACACACATATTATATTTTTTGAATAATAATGAGAAAATTTTATTATTTTACAGAGAAAATCATCACTTAAATATATACAATCAAAACAATAAAAAATAAATGATAGCCATTTACCTTGTCTAATCAATTTAAAAAATTATAATTATTTGGGGTGACATCATTCTTGATCATCATATAATTTGAATTTAAGGGAATTTTACACTTTTTTCATCCATTGTGGTGATTTTGGTTAAACACACAGTGTTGAGTGAGTCTAGATCAAGCCAATGATTTCTTACTCATATTGAGAAATGAAGATCGCACAACAATTATTAATGATTGATTGTTTCCTAAGTGTGAGTAAGTTAACAAGGGACAAAAATAACTATACCATATGACAGAGGTTTATTTCATAAAAACTCATGATAGTAAAAAAATGGATAAGTACACTTTTTCACATCCCCATTAAATATATGATTCTTGGGTGATGCTGCACTTTTTAGCAAATAAAATTGGTTCCCTATAAAGATAATGAAGTTTTTATTTTGTAATTGTAATCATCATTATCTCATTTTATTTTTTCTCAAAAAATTCTCTCCTTAGATTAAAAATTGTTTTTTAATCTTATATTTTAAAAATTGAGTGAAATAACATATGAAATTTCCATGGGATTCCCACTTTTTACGAGATGAATTATTATATATGAGAAGATCACATTATGACATATATTTTATCTACCACTTTAAATGTATTTCAAGATCTAAAATATTTGATTTATTCTTCAAGATAACGTTAAAACATTTTATCTTCTCTTCCATCAAATATATTTTTGAATTTTATGAGGTTAAAATTGTAAAATGAAATTTATTAAATCAATAAAATATACATGAATGAAATGTTAAAGTCAAAATGGATAAATTATAAATTTGTAAATGTAATAATTAAGATATTAATATAATCTAATTTTTATCTATTAATGAATTCTTTTCAAGGATTAATGTGGGGGAGGGAACCATTAGAGGCTTCAATGAGACTCTTGATGATTCAATGATGTTCAATATGATAATTTAAATTTTACCAGATAGAATTGATACTATTTTTTACATGTTCAAGAATAATTATTTTGACATAATTACACTCGATGATTTTCAAAAAATATTGGTTTCAAATGGGATTCAAATATAATGAAGCTAATATATTAAATGTTCAGTTGAGGGGGAAATCTCATTAAAATCCGTGAATACAGAAATGACCTCAATAAAAATCGAGGAGGTTGACTTTCAATGTGATGGAGTTGGAATTTATTATTAGGATGTATATTTTTATGTGATGTTAAATAATTTAATTCAGTCAACTCAAGTGGTATCCAAAGAGTAAATGGTTAGTTATATGTTCAGTTGACATTAAAGTGTTTTAGTTGTGGGGGTATTTTAAATTTCACGTAATATTTTTCAAATATGGAGGAAAATGAATGTTCATATGAAGAGGAAAATAGTTATAAACTTTTGAAAAAGAATTATAAAAAATTATAAATTTATTATTTCATTAATATGATTAATAATTGATCCCATTTTACCTAAATAGTAGTTTTTTACCCAATAAGAATAGTAAGAGTTGTTTTTACTCAAGTGGAAGTACAGAGAAAAAAATCGTTTCACTAGTGTATGTTAAAAAGTCAAGCACTATAGATGAATCATAGATTGAATTAGTTTAATAAATAATATATGAATAAGTGGATGAATTATTAAAGGATTTCATGTTTAATAATAAATTTAGGAAGATAATATTCAATGTCTTCGAGTTGGAGATTGAAATTATAATATCTATTTTGTTTGTCTCTTTGAAAATTTATTTATATTTTAATCAATAATTTCTATAGTTGCATCAATCACATATTGTTTTTAATATTCATATTTTTTGTTAATGTTGTTGAATTTGTTTATTTTTTATTATTTCATAGTTTTTTTTTATATTTTAATTCCATAAATTTTGTTTTTTAATTTTTTTCCTTGGTGTAGGAATTTTATAAACTATAAGTTACAATTATTTTGTTCTTGTTATAAAATAACTCAAGAGTTTTAATCATTAATTTGTAGTAAATTACTCAAAAATAGTGTGTAGTTACACTTATGATTTGTGAATTATAAATTTTATTCTATTTAAATGACTCTTATGCTTATAGTGTTATCTTGAATTACCATTACAGTTCAAAGAATTTATTTTTACAAAGTCATTGATTGACCCATACACCAATTTAATGATTCTTAAAATCTAAATGATGGACTCTTATGGTACGTGGTATACATAAAATTACCAAAAATATATTAATATTACTATTTGAAGGATTATTGGAATTCTTACTGTTATAGTTCAAATGTTTTACTTGTGTGGTTTTTGAATATTAACTCATGGAAAATACTTGGTCGGTGAAGAACATGATATCTTTAAGAACTCTTATGTTTCCATTTAGGATACTAGTATTCATTTATTATGGTTTAATATTTTTAATGGTGTTTATCATTATATTAGTACTCTTTCATTTTGAATTCTAGGACCTTTATGTTTTTTTAGAATTATTATTTTTAATTAGTTAAAAAATTTGGGATGAATATTGTTGGATCTATATGAATATTTGGTTAAAAAATATATAGATTTTATTTTTCAAATCCAAATAATATTTAAAGCATCATGGACATTTCTTGAGTGGCTATTGAGATTATATCATTGATTAATTATGGATTAATTATGGATTAATTATTATTGTATTAATAATTTTTTTTATAATGGTTATGTTATAAGTTATTTTTATAGGGTACCGAGACAATTAAATAGGCGGTACATATAAATATTATCATTGATTTTCAATAATGAAGTCTTAGAAAGATTGAAGTGTAAAATATTCATTTCTAATATTTCTATTATAAATAAATATTTTTATACTATATAAAATATTATATAATATCAATAAAGGAATTTATCGTCCTGAAAATTAAAATTTATAAACTAATTTGTTGAGGAAATATTGACTCACATAAGCTTAATTTTTAAAATACATAATGTTTCATGATTCATTTTTCAACACATTAATTTCATCTTCTACATCCAGGTGTTTTTAATTATTCAGTTTTTATATAATTTCTAGTTTGTATTATAATAATAGACAAGTTATACCACCGTTAAAAGGTATTGTTGGTTTAGCCAACCAAACAAAAATACTATTTATTCGGTTGGACATATTATAATTCAAAAATAAATAGTCTTATGAATTATCTTCTAAAAATCACAGATTAAATTTTGACCAATGGAAAGGCTAATAGGATTGGATTATCATTGAATAGAATTGGGTTATGTCTCATCTTGTTTGGAGATTGCATTCTGTTTGATCCATTTGTAAAAGTATGATAGTTTTTTAGAACCATTATAAAATGCTATATTTATATTGCATCACTAAAGCATTTTGGTTCGGATTTTATAAATAGAAGTATGATTTTTTTGATCTAAACTACTATAAATTTTTATGTTCACTTTTTTAGTTTACCACTTAAACTCATTATATATCAATTAATCCAGTTATTTTCTCATTAAATTTTTGAATTTTTTATTTCCTCAACTTAAATATATTATATTATGAAATATAATTGTCTAATTAGGAAAATTTTCCCACTCCCCATCAATGGGAGGAACTAATATTTGGTATCCAAGAATGATATTTTGAATTGCAATTAATTCATTGGATCTTTATATATATGGTTTTTTTCAAATCCATATCCTATAATTAACAATTAATGTGAAATATCTATTTTTAGGCACAAAAATTGAAGTGGATTAAATTTAGAATCCTCTTAGACTACCTCATTTCAAATGAAGTGAATGTGGTTCGTATAAGGAATAATGGAATTATTTTTAAAGAATTTAGGTATTTAGTATTGGTCTGTCATGGGTATATATTAAAAATTACAATAATATTTGATTCGTACATTAGCCAGTAATGATTATTTAGAAAACATTAATTACAAGGTTTTGAATTATAATTTTTCATAGTTGGAAAAAAATAATGATTTTAACTATTCTACTTTGAGTACTAAAGATAAAATATATTATATTTTAGAAGTTCTACAAACGAAATAGATATTATAAGGGTGAGGTTGAAATCATAAATGAATCATTTTATATGTTTACTATTGGAAGTAAAAGTGTAGATGAGATTTCAAAATTGAAAAAATTGACAGGACAAATAAAAATAAGAACTATATTGTTTATAATGGTTTATTACAATATATGTAAAGAAATAGGTTTTTCAAATGTGAAATTGATAGTTAATATACCCTTATTGGTTTTAGCTGTGGTTAATTCGGTCATAATGTTGTTGACCATTCAATAGTGTTTTTTTAATATCATGGCCACAAGAAATAAAATATTTCAAAATCATTTTTTAGAGTTAAAACATATAACCCCAATATAGTGTAAGATCATGAAGGTTCTTTATTATGTCTGATTTGACCTAATCTGGTCTACATTCCATGGAATATTATTTTCACTTTGTTCATTAGACATTTCAATATTTTCTTATCATTTTGTATGTCTTGTTGAGATTTACATATGGGTATCTCATTGGGATAATGATCATGATTTCTCAGGTTTAGCAAGTAATTTACTAGAAAGAAATTTAACATTTTGGATATATTTTAATTAAAATAATATAATACATTTTTTAGTTGAATATAAATAACATGTTTTTTTAGGATCCATGAATATAATATTTAATTTTTTAGAGGATTTATCAAGTTGGTTTGCATTGAACTTTTAAATATTCTTCTAGTGATACCTTATTTATCAAAGAGATAGAAGCTCTGGATAAGTTGCATATCTCATAATTATATTTTCTCTTTGATTTCATTATCATTTTTTATTATTTATTATTAGTTTTTATAAGGGTATATTATACAAATTTTTTCATTTTTAATTTGTATTTTATTTATTAAACAGAATCATTTGATTTATATTTAAAATATAATGATTTCATATTTATATTTTAGTCTAGTAATGGTGTTATTAACTCTCAAGTAATTATTACATGACTTATTCTTCATCATTCTGTGTTAAATATGTTTTTCTATTAAATTTTTTTTAAATCTTTCAATATAGTATATTAGGATAAAAAATTATCCGAATTTTCTAATTATTATTTCAGCATGGTGTGTATTTCATTGTTTATTGTTTCTTACAACTTTAGTATAATTCAATTTTTTTTAATATATCTATTTATTCTATTTTCCATTAATATGAATTAACATTTTTATTCTTAAAAATGTTAAATAAAATTTATTTTCAAGTTCATATTTGGTTTTATAATTTTTAAATATGGGAATAATATTGAGTGGATCCTTTCTACATTGTTTATGTTTTGATAACAAAATATTTTTATATGTGCATCCCTCCCACGTTGTTTAAAATCTATCACTTTTTCAATAATGGGATTTAATTTTTTTAATATTTAATATTCTTAATTTAAATTATTTATTACTCTTTTTTATATAATTTTATCTAATTGAATGTATTTTATGAACTGGAATTTTACTCCTATATTTTTAGATTTTTTAAAATGATTCTATGTATTAACTGTTATGTTTTTAGTCAATGAATCATATGCTGGTTTTGGTTACCCTTTTGTGTTTGGAGTTAAAAATTTTTTCCCATTCAATGGCCATTATAAATACAATATAACCAATAATGAATTTTGTAGTAAAAATATTTTACTTTCACAAAGTTGTAAAATGAATCTTAAAAGTAAATCATGGATCATACACTCATAAGTATTGATTTTTATAGGTAGAGAACTATCATAAATTTTATTATGTATATAGATCTTATTAAAGGTTGTATGGTATAGCCACTAGAAATGGATTTCTCATGACATCATCTATATGATGATGGATCTATACAATCTAATATTCACCATGGTATAAATTTTCATCATGAAATTCATAATATGTACTTATCCACTTGAATTTCATTGTAGGGTAATATTTCAGTCGATGGAAGTGATAAATTGAAGTGGTTGGTTTTATTGGTTACAAATCATCTCAAGCCTTCAGGAAGTGTAATTTCATTTAAGTACATTTTCATGTAGAAATAAAAGAGTAATCCCAAAAAAGGATTCCAACAAATGATTATTCCAATCTACTAAGGAACATGTCTACTAAATCATCTTCTAAGGATCAAAAGGTAAAGCTCAACCCAGACTAAGAAAGGCTTAAGGTAGTACTTTATGGGATTCTCAACCAAGTTAAGTCATAGTATATGTATAAAACAGTAAATTATTATTATTATGATTATAGAAATGAACCTTATTATTATAATTACAATACAAGGGTTTTGGATGAGGGTGAGTCCCTATTTTGTCCCCATCCAATTATCATCTTATCTTTTTCTTTTCATTAATAAAAATTTGAGAGATTTTCTTCTGGATATATCTATATGATATATGGACCAAATTATTTTAATGATGAATGAAATTTTTAAACTTATCATTATTAAATATTATTCTTATGATTTTAGAATATTTCCTTTTATAAAATCCTTAGTCTACCAAGGACATATTATTTTTGAATATTTATTAAAGTCTTCTCTCTATTAATTTTGTTAACATAATATGTTTCATGGTATTTTATTATTGTAATATTGGTGATATATATATGAGGACTGATACATTTTTTATTCAAGGATTCTAACATTTATCATAATTAAGAGTTTTTATTAGTTATTTATTTATGGATGATTATATTAAAATAAATAATTATTAATACATAGTTATCTACATTCTATGTTTAAAATTAAAATAACATTTAAAATTTCAAGTATCATTTTTATATGATTATTGGAATTATTATAAGTGATAAAAAATTTATTATTCAAGGAATATTTATTTATTCATTAACTGTTAAAATGAATTATTCTTATTTTGAGTTCACTGATTATTTTGCTATAGATTACCAAAGAAATTAATGTGATTTTACATGTAAAAATTAAAATATATTTTTCTAAAGGAATATTTATGGATATTAAATTTATATATCGTTGTTTTTATTTTACATATAAATTTTGAAGTAGTGAATCTCTCTGTTTTCATTATTATTCATGTTCGATAAAGTTTTTTAGCCTACAAAATCTATACTTTTTAACTTATTTGATGAGGAATTACTGGATTGATCGACCATCATTATTCATTTATTTAAGTTAACAGAAATGATTTTTAACACCAATATTCCTTTGAAAACTTAATGAAATTTCTATTTGTTTAATTTTTCTAGAGTTTTCGGTCATGTATTGTAAAACTAAAAGGGTTATAAACCCCTAAAAATGCTCCCTTGGTCATTCATAAAAAACAAAAAGGTTTCTTTCACTTAGTTAGTTTTATGTAGTACAAAATTTTGAAGAATTATTTAATCTACATTAGAAATCATGGATATTTTTAAACCCATAAAAGGCTACTAGGTTTTTTATACCCTAAAAATACTCTTTTAGGTCTAACCCCACAAAAATATTGGGTTAGGGCTGGTCACTTTGTAAAATTCTAAGTTTTGTATCAATAAATTTTAAAGGTATATATTAATAGTGGATATTCATACTCAATGGAGGAGACAATGAACAGTATATGTAAGATATTTTGGATAAGAACTTTTACAAAAAAAATTATTTACGGGTTCACTTTACTGCTTCAACTCTTAACACTTCCACTACTTAACATTGTTTATGTATTAATTTTGGAATATTTTATTCCAACAGACTCATCATGATATTTTATGAAAATATAATTTTAAATACTTAAAATTTCCCTCTCCCAAGTATAGTCATCACACTAAATGTGATGTAATAATTGAATAATTTGTAAAATCTTATTGAATTGGATTATATTGAATTCATAAAAAAGTAAGTCCAGTTAAACCTAACTATTGGGGACATAATAGAATCACTCACCCAATAATACTATGTGTTTCAGTTGGTGAAATAGAGTTGTTTTACAAATTATAAAAATATTGAATCTCTTATAGTGTATTTTATGGTGATTGATGTAAATATCATAATTTACAGTTGTTATTTTTTAATTCTCAACATGAAGTTGAATATTTCACACTGAAATGGTATATTTTTGGGTCAGATGAAAGGACAATTATTATTCTATTAAAAATTAACCTAGACCAATGATTCCTGAAGACCATTCTTCTAAATTTTATATTAAGGAATCAATTATTATATATTCTAACAATGTAACACCACTATGAGATTGGGTTAACACTGTATTATGGGTTTCCCTTAGACTTCATCAGTTTCCCCTTTTCTTATCCACAACCTTCACTCTATTATTCCATTCTATTTTCATTCATTTTTTAGTAATAATATTCAAATATTTACAAATTCATAAAAATAATGGACTCGGTGGGAGAAATATTATTTCCCAAAAAAGGGAGATGTGATGAAAATAAAATATGAGATTACTATTCAAAATCTTTTTTATTCCTTAAAGTATACATTTTAATAAAAATATGTGGGATGAAAAAAATGGAAGGAATATCTCTATTAAATAGGGATATCTGCAGATTTTCGAAGATTCGGGATCATAAAATGAACATCAAAAAGTCTTTCAAAATTATGAATATAAAAGAAGTGTATTATTTATATATACTAGAAGTTCTATAATAATATTGATCTTTTATAGTCATTTTTTCTAATTGATGTTATAGGAAATTGATAAAATGTTTGTATTATAGAGTTGTAACATTTTATTCTATGAACTACGAAAGAAGAAATACAAGTAGATGAATAGAAAAATTTAATGTAAACAAAGTCAAACAAAAATTTAGTAAATAACAACGTGTTAATATTAAGTTCAATTCTCAGAATTGGAATAATGTATTCAGAAGATGTGATCAACAAGAATTTTTTTCAAATGAGTGTCTCATGATCATACCAATTCAATAATTTTATTAAAATAATCCTAATAAATTTTAGGTTAGATAAAAGAGGATGAAAATAGTGAAGAATAATATGTCTATCCAAAACAAAAAAGAGGGTGTTTTGAATCCTTTTAATACTATTGATTCCAAAAATAGCGAACAAACTTCACTGCTCAAATATAATTTTAATGGAGTGATATCAAAATGTAGATATCAAATTAATAAATATAAATATGTTGCTCCTATTTTTGTAGAACAATTTAAATGTTTTGAAAATAAATACTTATATAGATGTAATAAAAAAGTAGGACCATCAGTCACTTTTATGATGTTTATAAGAATACGATCTATCCTTTTATAAAATATGATTTACTGAATAACTTCTATGAAAAAAAAATTTATCGATTAACTCTAGAGTTGAATACCATAACATTGAGTTGGATGAATAATTCATAACCATCATCCATAAAATGACAACGTATGATTTCATTATTCCCTCTCTCAATTTTTCTATTGATGTTGTGGTAAATGTGGTAGAATGTCAACATAAATCTTTTAATGTATAATACTTTGATGAAATCAAAAGTGATATTAAATTATTTTGGTGAAGGATACAGTGATTTATATTAAACATAATGGTAGATTGGTCACTTATTTAATAAAATCATGTATGTTGTTAGAGTTTTTAAAGGGGTTTTAACTATAAATTCATCATGTGAAGTATTGTAAACATACTGGTGGGAATTTTTTCATAAATATTCCATACACTAGTTTAAGGGATAGTTTTGAGAAGAGTAATAAGGCATATTCTTGGTTTGTATCGAATGTTATTGATATCAATAAATTTCAGTGGTTGTAAAGAATTGGATGTATGTAACCATTATAGATATCATGATATTGTTGTTCTTTGATCTTATTTTTAAAAAAAATTATCAGGTAGACATAGAATTGATGAAAAATGATTTTTCTCTAAGTGTGATTGTTTTCAATGTTATTGATGTTCACTGTTTGAAAAAAATACCAAGGGGGTATTATTGAGAATAAAAGAGGTTTAAAGATATTATTAAGCCCATAAAAAATTGTTTGATGCCAAAGAAGTTTTTTCTAATATTATTATATTGAATAAGTATCCTCTAAAAGTAGTTTTTTACTAGAGAATACTCTTTGGGAAATTTAATAAGTGGTTTTGTTTAATTTTTTTGTTTTCAGAAAATAACATTAAAATATATTTTTTATGGTATCTAGATGCTGATTAGATATTTGAATTTTCTTTAATGGGATTTATTTTGATTGAAATTGATTTTAGAGTTATGTAGAATAAACTATGAAATATTACTAATTTATAATTTTTGAGAGTATTTTTATTCATCCAAAGTGAAAAAATTATAATATAATAAGTAATAATCAATATATAATATTCTTATATTCTATTAGAGGAGTTAAAAATTTTACAAAGAACTATATTGTAGAATGTTTTAATAGGAAAAACATAAAATATTTTCTCAAATTTATAAATGTCAAAAAGACCATGGAAAATCATATAGTGATACATAATATTCAATATAACATAGAAATAAATTATTTGAGAAGTATCCTTGAGGTAAAAAATATAATTCTAATATATATAATATATTTTGGATTGATATGATCAATTTATTTGATATATTTATGTTGTTTTATATAATTGGATAACAGGATAAGCTCCCATATATATGATTGGTTTATATTTTTTTATATTTATTTCCATATTCATTATATAATTTTGAGACTCATCATTTTATATGTCAGATATGTATGGTTATTCTTTGTTATGTTTGATATTTTACTATGTCAAAAAAATTATCTCTTAATGTTTACAAAGTGATCCAAAAAATACATGGGAATTAAAACAATGATTTTTTCGTAGTCTAAAACATTTTATAATTTAATTTTTTAATGTTGAAGGAAGTATTTTCATGAAAAATAATTTGAATTTTAATTGTGATAAAAGTTGTTGGGAAATAAGTTTCATTCTATGAAAATATTTTTTCACTTAGATATCAAATATTTGAGGATAAGAGAACATGAACCTTGTGTCAGGATTAGTAACCATGAATATTATGGTTTTATATTTTTTTTGGAATAAAATATTACCAACATAATGAAGGAGTTTATTTCACTTCTAGGTAAGAATAATTATCATAGAATGTGAAAAATAATTGTTCATCCATGATGTAATAAATTTTGTTACACTATTATGTGTGATAGAGTAGACCTGGTAGTTTTTTGTGAATGATGAATGAATAAGTAGACTATGTTTAATAATTTTGAATTATTTAAAGGAATTTATTTTTTTAATTTTGGAATTTAAATTACAATTTAATGTTTTAGATGATGTTTTAGATGTAAAAAAATAAAAATAATAGTGTCTTTCATGTATGGTTTTATTGATAGAAGAGTTCTATTTTTTGTATTGAAGAAAACAATAGTGCACTATGTAAGAGAGTGTTTGTGCATTGTCTTTTGGATTAGAAAAAGTCAAATGTATAATAAAGGATCACAAAACAATGAATTTAAAAGAAGGATAATTGAAATAACCCACAGTTTTTGTTTTATTATTAATTTTTCATATTTTTTAGAATAATAATTTAATCCCACACTGTGAATTAAATGATGATTTTCATGATGAAATTAAATTTTTTTATACCCAATCATTAGATGATCAAGGATAATAAATTCCTCAAATAATATGATATAGTAGTTAAAATGATTGAAAATAGAGGAAAACGACCTTCTTGTGTTGTGATATATAATTATTTTCACCTTGTAATGTGATTTCCTATATATTACCTACTCATTTATACCCACCAAGGTGATTCTTGTTAAATTATGTCCTTTTTTGAGTCTGAAAGATGATACGGATTATATAGTCTTTTTTGTAGTGATACTTATACAATGAGTTTCTTTGACTGTATCATTCCATGATGTGTGTGATTTAACCAATGATATTTTTCACACTAAAACGTAATTTAGGTAAATTTAAAAGGAGTTTATAAAAATAATGAAAATCGATATTTTTGATTACATCATCCACCTCTTCCATCAATGAACATACCACACTAGATGACACCATAGAAAATCCCATAATATACATCATTGATGTGTACTAAGAAAATAATTATTTGTAATATTGGATATTAATTGGTGATTTATATTATGTATATTTTTTCTATAGGTAATAAAAAAATTAATACCCATTATAAAGTAACTAATTGTTATTTCTAAATTAGTAGAAATACACTAATCACATATTCAATTTAGATAATCAATACTCATGCCTGATATTAAATGAACAAGATAATACATTAATCAATTCAACATAATTATCCCACTACCTTTAAAATTTAGTAACAAAAAAAATTATGAAATAATGAAAATTGACATCATTATACAAGAAATTATATGAGACAACCAAAACTATTAACATATAACGATGAAAATAAAAAAAATAACTTATATATGTGAAATAATTATTAAATTGTAATATATAAAAGTTATATATATGTATAAGGCTCTAAAAATAATTTATTAATGTAATTGTATTTATTATATATGAGGTTAAAGATCATTCATAAAATTATTGAGTAATGGTAAAGGATTTTGTATAGATATCAATTTGAAAGAGATATTATCCAATAAAAAAATTCCCAATTGGGAAATTTTATATTATTTCTATATAAAATATATTCAATTTTCTTATTATCTTGTCATTTATATGGATTATATTATTTTTTACCATTTTATAATCCATTGGATTATAATTCACCAGAATAAAACATATATGTGGAACCAAAATTATCTCTTCATTTTATGTAGGATACATTTTAATCTACGTCCATCTTTTTTATTATTTGGACGTTCTTATCTCTATGTATATAATTATTTAAGGAAATTTCAACTGTTTATTAATTATTTACAAAAAACTAAATGGAATCATTTTTCATTTTTTTGCATGATCCCTTTCTCATACCATATTCTTATTTTTTTTATTTACAAATCATAATTTTTAGATAATCATGATTCATCAATGGGATTTTTATTTAATTTCATAGTTTTTTGGAAATTATTTTATAAACTATTTTCAAAATATCTTATTGATATATGAAAAACATTTCATCTTATTTACTATATATTATTCAAATTATGGTATAAAATTTTTCCGTTTATATATTTACATTAATATTTCATCTATTTCATTATAGATTTTTTTGATGAAATAATTCACCTTATTTATAAGAATGATTCATTTTCATACCTTATGATGCTTCTTATGTAATCTATTTAATTCTAAAGGGATAATTATAAAATGATAAAATTATGATGGGTTACATGTGGCAAACATATTTATGGTTTTACATTATGTGATTGGTTAGTCTATAATTATATTTCAATAAAATGAATTTGTTAAATCCTTATATCATATTAGATTATATGGGACTATAGAGTGAAACAAATCAACTATGCTTATAGAAATTAGGACTGAACCCAATCCATAATTTTTTTCTGTGATTTCCACTTTTTAATGATGGTGTTAGTAATTATCCAGGAGATAATAAATGATCTTCAATTCTTATATATGTTCCAAAATAATATTCTGAATTTCAATGTTTGTTACACATTATTCTGTTATGTTTTCATGGATTATGATTATTGAAACATGTTTCGACACTCATAAAGTTCATATCATATCTTATGCTAAAATACATATGTAATGATTCATGATTTATGATCCATGTTTTATTTGGTGTGATTTTTGTATGATATGAAATTATAACATTATTATGCACTTAAAACCACATGTACATATAATTATCACTTATGATGTTCCATAAATATCTCTTATGAATGAAAATGAAATGTTTTTATCTCAATAAAAACACATTTTTTGTTATTTTTTAATATCATGAGGATCCAAAATATAATAGGAAGTACTGGCCTCATTTATCATGACAAGTTCATTATAACAGAATTTTAGTGAGTTAAATCCATGCACCCATTGTAAACACTATTCGGTGGACATGTCCTTATTTTTTGGGGTTGTCTTATATTATAGACTATAGGCTATCAATAATTTTTCAATAGTTGAGTATGTTCTCTTCCACAATGATCAAACTCATATTGATACCACAAATGAAGATGTGCTCTTGAAAGTCATTCAATTTTTCATATCCTTATTAAAGAATGATTTTATCTCTCTTTCATACACTCTCCTTGCCTCTTTCTTTAACCCTTGGCTGGGAATATATTTATCCTCCATATATCCATTAGAGAAAATTAAGATCTATATTTTACATTATATCATGACACCCACTCCTAGAGTGATATAGCCCATGGTTGTGGCCAATAGAAATTCTTGAGTTTATATTTTATTTCCTCTGATATTAGGTTTTAAACTTCATACCAATCCTGAGATTTCAATATTTTTTATATTTATAGTTCATATGTTATATATAAATGTATAATGGTTTAATTATCGTAAAGGAATTATAATTTAGTGATATTATTAATAAATTTTGATAGTATTGTAAAATAATTCATTTTAATATATAATATATAAAGGGATTAAACATTTAGATTTCAGGTATGATTTGTCATTATATGACATCGATATAGATGAAAAATTCTGTATCATATATTTATTTCATTTTTCGGTTATCTCAATAATTATAATAAATGTAAAAAATATAATCATTATTGATATAATCTAACCATATTGAAATTTATCACATAATGTAACAAAAGAGAACCCCACTGTAATATACCATAGTTATAAAAGTGTAAAAAATATCACCACATAGACAGTCATACCAAATCTATCAAAAATATAAAATAAATAATGGATTTGATAAAACAAATAACTAGATCTATGTTCCCACAATTCCTTGTATCTGAATTCAAAATATATCAAACTCATCCATTAAAGATTGGGTCATTACACTTCCTTGTTTCCTTAATAATAATGTCTAAAAAAACACAGAGATGCATATACAGGGTGTGAGTAAAAAATATTATGTCATATCAAATGGTGCCGCATATCAAAAATGGAATATATAATTTCATGATTAATGTGATATTATCATAATTAAAAATAAAAAAATACTACAAGAATATATTCAATACACTCTGGTACTAGATAATCAACCTTAATAGTGAGTATGCCTACCTCGAATAGTGTTGGTATCAGTCTAAAAATATCACCTATATCATGAAATATTGAGAAAGAATCCTCCAATAATCTCATATTCAAGACCATTATATATATATATATTAAAGACAACTATTCCCTATAAACCACCATCATCAATTCAACATTTCTCATTTAATTTATAATGTAAAGCTATATCATATCTTCCATTATCAAACTTATTCATTATTAAGTGTGACATCTCAATCCTTAACGAGGTTCAATAATATATATATGAGTATCATCCCAATCATAAATTGATGATAATTTGATTAGTGGATAATTTCATCCCACAACCAATTTCAAAATTGAATTATAAGATAATTTCATTACATAAAAAATATCAGGTATGAATGGAGTATAATTCATCCACGTACATAGTATCAAAAATGAAATGGTATATTATTTCATTTAATAAATAGTTTTAATAATATATGAGGATGAAATTCTATCTCACTTCCTTAAATAATGTGTATGGGACTAAAATGTCATTACTATAACATAACATCCACTTTGGGGGGAATAAAATTCCACATAAAAGTCAATAAAATAAATATTCATCAAATCAAACGCATCACACTATATTTCCAACATAACTCATTCATATCACAACCTATATGGAAAATACATCCAAATACATATCTATATCCAGAGAAGTTCATATGAAAACTAGAAACATTACATAATTAATATCAATGTAATTCTCAAACATATAAAAGATTTCCCTTATTCTAAATATGGAAAACCTTCCCCAAAAATATAATCATTAATGTAGGGACCATATCACACCTCACATTTATAAAAAATCTAAAATAGAAATACACATTTCTATAATCTAAGGGATATGATAAAATATTGATATCTCTATATAGAAATATCCCCCCCCCCACAGTAGGTTACATAATGTCACATAACTATGTTTATTGTGTTATTATTCATCAAAGTGGATTCACCTCTTGGGTTCAATGTACTAGATCACCATCACTTAATACTAACCTCATGGTCAAAAAAACTATGGAATCAAAATATAACATATAGATGACCCCTAAAATCTCTAATATAATTCATATACCAACAAGACATAAAGATCCCTAATTTGGTTTCAAATCAAGATAGTCACACTTTCCTTGGAAAACGCCCACAGAATAATATGAATTAAACTCATATATATTATTGATATATCTTAGGTAACATCTACTATTCTTAGTAGATCCCAAATAATTTAAGATTTTTTTTTGAATAATGTTTCCTCAATTATATGATTTTAGAAAATCTATCACGAAACCATAAATTAGTGATTTAAGAAAAATAATAAATAAACAATAAGAAACTATGAAAATATATAAAATTTTATCTTTAGACATACATACAATGATTTAATATTTTAAAAAACACCAATTCAAGTCTAAATAGTAGAGATACTACATTGAAAAAAGACAAAGATGAGTCAGGGAGGAGGGGGTTGTATGGCCGATATAGAAATAAATGTGTGTAATCAATAATTAAATAAAATTTTAAAACTAAAACAATTCATTTTTTTAAAACAAAATGGGATATAGGACTACTGGGGACCAGATCCTCTATCACCAGACCTCTAGTACCTATTAGGTATCCACTCTATAGCCACCTGATACTAGTTTTCCCCATTAAACATAACCCTTTTTATATGTGCCCAGTGAGTATATAATCCAATAAAAAGAGTAATTTGTGTTTTCTATCAAAAAAATAATTATACCCTACATTAAAATTATCTACATTAAATATAACCATACATGCTCCGATAACTCATCAAACAAAATAAAAATACTTAAATACACATACATTATATGAAATTTAAATAAACATATTCTTTGAAATCATGGGGAGTTACTTGATTCGCATCCCTAGATTTCTGAAAAATAAGAGACTTACCCCACATACTTTCATTTTATAGGAAATAACTAGGAAAAATAATCGAGAGAACAAATCTCATAAATGGGACACATTTCTCTCTAGAGAACATTATCATAAAAATATATAAAAGTAATATGCGTACATCAAAAAATATAAATATAAGAATAGATGATCAACTAATATCATAACAATTTGATATTAATTAATATAATGAAACAAAAAAATTATTATTCTGTACACAAAGAACACCACGGGAAACACAATATATATAGAACCCAAATCACAATATTTTTGAGACCAAGATTCCAAGAATTGGTTTTAGAATCTGGAAGAAGTTTAATTTACACATATTTTATTTTTTTGTCAAAGAAAAAAAAATTCACATTTTAATTGTTGGAAATGAGATTCATCATCATAATAAGATGATCATATGAAAAATTATTAAGAGATTCCGTTGGGTTTTGAAGATGTTTTCTAGGAGGAAAGATTCATGAGACTCAGTATGGGTCTTGAATGAATGGTCAAATCAGAATGAGGAAGTGTATCTTATTCTGAAGGGATCTGATGTAAATATTATTATTATTCTCTAATCATGGATTTCTCATGAATAAAACATTTTTTAATAAATAATTGATGGACTCATTAATAAGGAAAGGGGGAGAGAAAGTGATTTCAATCTGATTGAGGGTTAATTAAAATTTAATTAGATTCTTGAATGATGGGATGTTATAATAATTTAAATTGTATGTCAAAGGATTATAAAATTATCTTAAATTCCTTAGTATCATAATGATGAAATGATTACAATAATTAATTTATATAAGAATAAATTTTATGGATACAATGACTTTCGGTCTGATTTCATCAGTGTTAGATCACGAGACGCAGATTTTTTTGATAGATGGGAAGTTTTTTTTCTGAAATATGATTATATTGTAAAAAGGTTATCTGTTAGATCAATAATCATAAAAATACAATTCTTCAAATAAAGTAGTTGGTGAATGGTGAATGTTATTGTGTGATGTATTTTATAATGGAAAAAATACTATTTATATCGATTAATTTAACATGGTGTGCCACTGATCGTTGGAGTAATCCAAACAATGTTAATTAGATGATGTGATTATTGAAAAAAGGGAATTGTAGGTAAAAACATTTGTTAATGAAACACTTTAAGTGTATTTTGTAGAGATCTAAGAGAAAAAAGGAGTTGTTGGGATTAATGAAAATGGGATCAGAGATCAATCAATAATGTATTAAACTATTTTCATTAGGATGGTCTGTTTTTTATTAATTAGTTCAATATATAATGAAGAATTGTTGTTTGTATTATCAAATTGGTCAAGTGTCATTCGACAATATTTTGTACTGAATCATCAGATTGGAGGTTATACTAATAAATAATAATGAAATAGAAATGGGTTCATGATTTAATGGTTCACAATAAGAAAAGTCATCAAATTGAAGACTTCATCAGATGAAGGATCATTAGTCTGTGGAAATAATAAAAGGATAAATGTTTTGAATCATTTTCAATGGGAGGTTAAATATAGATTGGATTTTTTTCCAAGAATTTTTGATATATTTATAATTTGTGACTATGTTTATGAAAAAAGAAAGGTTGCTTGTTCATCAAAATTTCAATTGAAATTATAATAACCTATTAAATTATTGTTTTCCTATAGATATGTTATTTTTGGGTTTTAAAAAATTGATAACTCTGTAACAATAGAAAAATTTATTTTCTGAATAAATGAAACTTATAATAAAATGGTTTCACTAATTCACCCCTCTCCTCTTAGTGTGGAATTTAACATGGATAAGAAATATTAATTGTTATCAGAGAGAAGGTTCCCTTAATTTACTCTTGTATGGAGTTTTTGATGTAATTTTTTGATGTAGAATCTAAATCGTGTAAAAATAATAGGTATTTCGGTCATTCATTGTATGAAACATCTTATCTAGAAGGATGGAATATTAACTTATCTTACGTCTCTTAGGTATGATTTTTTTGATTTTTCAACAAATGTATTTCCTCATTTTTATGAAATGTTTTCTCATACTTCTGTCAATAAGAACAATCATGAGAATGATGGAAGTGCTACAAATTCATTAATTTCATCAATTTTTGAAATATTGGGAGACTTTATTAGAAAAATTAAGGAAATTGAAAATGAATGTTCTTAACCAATAATCGAGAATTTTTTCCTATGGAGAAAACTAACCTACTAAAATTGATTCAAGACATGAGGAAATCCATTGAGAAATAAAATAATTGTAACGAACATTAATCTGTGATGTTTAAATAAAATTATAAGAGTTACAATTTCTCCAAAGAAAACTTTCTAAAGTTTAACAAAGGGTTACTTGTTTCAATAATTATATCTCTGATGTTGGTGAAAGATCTTCATAAGGTAAACATAAGAAGGAAAAAAGTTTCATTCAATGGTTTATATGAATGTTGAAATTTTTTATAATAAGAATAAATATTTGAATATTATTTTTGTCCCAAAAATCAAATATGTGGATAATATATAAGATTTAAAAAATCTTTTAATTATGAGAAATTCCTGAAATTCAGATTATAGTAAGGATGAAAATAAAACCTAGAATAAAAAGAATAATTTAATGAATTTCAAAATAATAAGAAAATGTATTTATTTTATCAACAATATAACTACTATTCAAAAAATTATAGATTTAAAACATTGAGGGGAGTCAATACTCTCTGAAAAAGAATTCAAATAATGATGTTTTGAAAAAACCATAGACGGTTGGTGTGAAAATTGAAAATATGGTCCAACCATTGAAAACTATTTTAGAATCATGTGAAATAAATGAACATCTTGCAAAGGGATGTCTTGTTTTGTTACCCTTAGAAAAATGTGTTATAAAATATTTTAAAATCATAATGTGATGAATGAAAAAGTGAAATAAAATCCTTTTGTTTTTTAAAACACTCTCACAATAACCAAAGGAGAAAAATTGTGGACCACGAATAGTGGGTTTTTTATAATGATAAAGGATACATGAATATTTTTTTAATGTAAAGGGCATAACGGAATTAATTGTAACAATTTTCAGTGTTCAATCCCTAACATTTAAAGTTGTTGAGTTAGCCATCACCATGGTATAAAAATTGAACTCTAATCAGTATTTGTTTTTAGAGGTATTGAATCAAAACATTCTAAGTGTTTTATAACTTTTTGATGAAGATAATAGTATTTTTTCAAAAAATATGGGTGTCTTTTGAAAATAATGGAAGTTAAAAAGATAGTTATAATAGGCCAATGTACAAAAATAAAATATTTCCCAATTAGGGGGGGGTGCAAAATTTTTGTAAATTAAGTAATATAGAATAAAATTAATTGTGTAATAAAATGATTGAACAAATATTTCATTGAATAATGGTAATGTTATAAAATTTATATGGTTTATATGGTTTCCTTGATATGTTAAGAAGAATAGATTAGAGCAGAACAATTTTTTTAAAAATATATATTACAAAGTATGTTCATAATTTTTTAAAAATTTGTTAAAAAACCCCAGATCAAATTAATTTTGACATTGGTGGGATAATGATAAAATATTCAAATTATGTATAATAGTACTTCATTACATTCATATATTACTTTACTCAAATTATTTTTGTTATGTATATGAAACATAATTCAGATGCCCCAAAATTTTTAAAAATATCTAGGTGGAAAAATGATATAGAATAAATTTATTTATTAAATATGTTGTGAATGACTATGGTGGTGAATATTAAAATAAATTTCCTGAATGTTATCTTAATAAGAGTTAAATTCATAATGAGTTCAGTACACTATACACACCTCAAAAAATGGGTTTTTTATTATTAAAATAAGACTTTTGTTGAAATATAGAAAACAGAGTTACATGAACAATTTCGATCTCATTAATTTTTTAGGCAATTCATGAGCATGACTATTTATATTAAAAAAGTATCATTATAGGAAAATTTTAGATAGGACTATGTGTGAACTTTGTAATGAAAAAACTCAAATATTGAAACTATTAAGAGTTTTTTGTAGTCCATGAATCATAAATATAGAAGGTGCCAACATTGGGACATTTGGGAAGATATGTAAATAATGAAATGTTTCTTTAAAACTATCTAAAAGAAAGGGTATGAAGATGTTTCAAAAATGAGATGTAAATATTAGTTGATTATGTTGATGTGAATGTTATTGAAAAGGATGATGAATATTCTAATCAATATTATCCTGATATGGAACATGAATGTGATGAAATTATTTTTTAACAATTCAAATATGGATGAAAATAATTGTAATTATACACATGAAGAATAATTTGACTTAGGTATTTATTGTGTTGATGAAGCTTATTTAAATTCACACCCTAGAATGAGAAAGCAACTGAAGTCTCAAAACAGAAGTTGTGATCAACATAAAAGGTTTCAAAAAAGAATAACACAAAAAAAAATTTACCCATAATTATTTATATTCAAAAGTTGATCTGAAATATGTGAATGGGGCTTTCGGGAATCCTTAATGTGTTCATGGTATAAAAAGAGTGGGATCTGATAGAAAAAAAATCATTCTTTGGAACTCATACCTAAACCAAATGACACAAATGTTATTTTTATAATTCTGGATTTATAGAAAAATATGAATGAAGATTTTTAACTAATAAAAAGAAAAAACGATTAGTGTATAGGGGTCAGTCAAAGATAAAGGGAATTGAATTGATAATACTTTTTCTCCAGTGAAACGGTTGGAAATAATCATAATATTTCTGGTTATTGGTACAAAATAAAGTTACAAAATATTTCATATGGATGTGAAGTCCTCATTTCGTTAATGAGGATCTGGATAATGATGTATATATTGAAAAACAATTTGGATTTGTTTTATGTAATGATAAAAGTGATGTGTGAATGATGAAGAAATCCTTGTATGGGTAAAAAAATCTCTAAGGTAATGGTTTTCCAAATTTTATGTCTGCATAAGAATGATTAGATTTAATAACAGAATAGTTGATAATAATATATACACCAATGAAATTCTATACTTTTCCCACATCGTAATGATTTATCATGATGAGAATATATTTTCTATGAATAATGAAATAATTTATAAAATATTTTTCGATGAGATAAGATACTTATTTTAGATTCCGAAGCTAGGTGAAATGAAATACATTCATGGGTAAAAAGTATTACTAAATATTAAAAATATTTTTCTTCCTAAATAAAAGTATAATAAAGAACATCTTATTTAGTTTTTTATAGAAAATTCAAAACTTGTTTCTACATCAATTTAAGTATGAACCAAGTAGAATAAACATACAGAAGGAAAGGAAGAAGAATCTAAAGAGTTTAAAATTATTATTGGATGTTTTGATTATTTGACTACATCAATAATAAACATTGTTTATATTGCTACATTATATGAAATATTTCAAAGTGACCCAAAACAAATAATATGTTTGATGGAGAAAGTTTTCTCAAATATATCAAAGGTACAATTTTTTTTGGAATTAGGTATGAATGTTTTAATATTATTAACTTTTTTGGTATTTAGATGTTGATGGGGGTAGGAAGTGCTGATTATAAAAGATCCACATCTAGTAGTGTTTTCTTTATATGTAATATTTTAATTAGTTGGTATATAATGAATAAAAATTCAGAAACTCTTATCCTGGATAGAGATATGTATATTTTTTCCACTTGATCCTCTACACAATATATGGTGATTGACCCTCTATTATAAAAAATACATGTTGATGTAATGTTTCCTTTTCTAATGGGTAGTGATAATCAAAGAGAAATGACCATTATAAAAAACCTAGTAAAGAATTCTTGTTCAAATAATATTGAAATAATATAACACTTTATTGAATAGAATTTATATAAGATTGATTTAAAGCTGGATTATGTTCCTACATCGGAACAACTTGTCGAAATTTTTACAAAACCTTTACCGAAGGAAGACATTTACAAACTAAGGTTGATCATGGGTTTCCAACCTCTTTATTATCATTTAATAAGTATGTATTGATTTCCACTCTCTCGTATAGCCATGTATATTGATTTCAATGGGGGTATGTTTCATAAATATTTTTTTTATATGTGATAAACAATATAAGGATTCATGTGTATAGGGTGTTGAGGGTATGTTTTGATCTCATCATGTTGTGGTGTGAACTATTCTTAGAGTTTATTAGCATTTTTGTAGGAAAATATTGTTTACAGGTAATTTGTATATTTTAAAAAAGAATTTGAAGAATGATTAGATGGAAATATGGAAAGATGAAGAAGTTTCATAAGTCATTACTTTTTGATAACATGGTTTTTCATTCAATGATTCTTCATTACAAAATTGAGTTAGTACATTTAGGATTATAAATAAATTATAAGTGTTCCATATATTTAGGTTACAATGTAAAATAATTTATTATTCTTTGTTCGAAAAAAATACAATGTGGGATATTATTTGGATCAAGTTTGCAAGAATTTTTTTTAAGATGGAAGAGGTTTGTGTTGCATGTGTTTGATTTTTTTGTCAAATAAAGAAATAAATTTTCTTTTTAATTATTTTAAATCAAAATGATCATCATAATTAGAAAATAAATAGACAAATGTTAATAATTTATATCAGGTTCGGAAGAATTTTTCATGTTGAAAAGGTTTAACAGACTCACATTGGGTCCAGAATGAATGTTTGAATGATGATATGGAAGTGTATTGGTTTATGAATGGAACCGACGAAAATATTACAATTATTTTTTTTATCATGTAATTTTAATTAATCATATGTATTCTATGAAAATTGTGATGATATCTTTATAAATAAAAAAGGTAGAACATATTCATCTAATCCGATGCGGTTTTGTTGAAAATGAAGAAGTTTTTTAGTGGATTTGGTGTTATAATACTATCCATTATAATTTATATGATAATATGTTGATCCTAACGTTTTCACTATCATAAAAAATTCATGATTTCATGCAATAGTATGCATAAAAATAATGTTTGTGAATTCAAAGTCATATGGCATCAGTTCATTTATGTGAGATCACCAAACACTGATTATTTTGAAGGCTTGATGTTTTTTTGGAAATTTTAAAGGATAAATATAATAGTTTTTATTTATTTTAATAATCCATAATAATGAAATCGTAAGATAAATTATTAAGTGAATGTAGAAATTTAATGTGCATCGTAATTAGGAAAGTAATTAAGTTACTACTAGAACTGTTCCATCAAACGTTGTGTGGAAATGATCATTATAGTAAATCTAACACTAATCATCAGATGGAAGGATGGATGAAAAGGGAATAAGTGGAATTTTTTTTAAATATATCATTAATTGGAAGTTTTTTAAACTGATGAGAAATATGTATGTGTTGGTATCAATGGAATATGTGATCTGAGATCAACCAAAAATGCAGTCAACCATTTTCTTTATTATTATTTTATTGTTTCAATTGGGATAGGAGATAAAGAAGAACTATTTTTGGTTTTATAAAATGGGTCAAGAGTCATCAGAAAATAAGGGGTGTTGAATCAATGGAATATAGGTTATACGGATCCATCGAAATGAAACATATAGTGATCCATGAATCCCAAGTTTACACTGATAAGAGTAAAAGGACTCTGGAATTCATCAGACACGTGATAATCAGTCTAAGAAAAAGAATAATAGGATAAATGTTTTGAAGTAGTTTCAAATGGAGTTATATCAAGTATAGATTTGTTTTTGACAATTTATGATTTATTTAATATTTTAACACTATGTTAAGGGAAAAATAAATGAATCTATAATATAACAATGTAGTAACAATTTTTATAGAAGAATGGTTTCAAATATTTTTTTCATTCAGTTGGTATGGAGGAATGTAATGAGGAATCTTTTACTGTACATATGTCTTCATCATAATGAATAATTAACAATGGTAATTGGAATCACACTGGGTAATGGTTAGAAATTTTGAATCCAGGTGAATTACTGAGAATATTTGATAAGGTTTGAGAAAAAAAATAGAAGAGTTGAGATGTGATGAAGTCGTCACAGTTGCATCTGAAATAAAGGTGAATTTTATGTTTATAGAAATTTAGTTATGTAGGAATCCTTTTTAGATTTCTATAAACCCCATTTTTTCCAAATATAAAATTGGGATAGTACATTGTACTATTTAAGGGATCTAAACATTGGTCACATGTGGATAATGGTATAGATTCATTGAGGTTATTGTGAGAAGAAGTTTCCAGATTAAGAATTACTAATAACGATTTCCAGATAGAGGAATTAAAATAATATGTTATTTAGTGTTTACTAGATCAAACCAAGAAATGGGACATGGAATTATAGTTTAGGACAGAAGCAGTTTAGAATTATCACAACGGTATTATGGCATACATATAATTTTTGAATAAAAAAATCAGAATGTGGAATTAGATTAAGGTATCAGACTAAGTATCATTACAAATTACAAAGAAGATATTACATTCTTCATGGTAAAAAAGTGAATATTTTTTTGAAGATTATATTTTTGAAATATTAAATGGATGCATAGTGACATGTTTTGAAGAAATGGGTGAAATTTTCATAACTTGTTACAAAAAGATATATTACATAACATTGTGCTACGTGAAGCACAAGCACTATTGTATTGAATATGTCACTAAAAAAGTGTTAAGCTATATCTTACTTATGTTTCACACATAAAATTTTTATTTTTTCACAGATGGTGTGGTATTTAATTGATTTCAATATATACTAATGACGTTTCTAATCTTGTTTAGTAGTGAAACCTATAAACTATTATGTTCATGTGGATGTGGAATTTATTTATTTTTTTGAAAATGGATAAGTAATTAATATGATGATAAGTTTTTTTTAAAATAAATTAATATTAAAATAAAAATGAATCACTGAATTACCCCCTCCCCTCTCAGTGACAAATTGATCCTGGATGTAAAATATCAAATATACATTAGTGTTATACTACTACAAATTCCAATATTGGGCACCAATGAACTCATCTTAACTAAACTAGGAATTCTAATCTTTAATAGAAAATATATATTGAAAAAATTAATATAAAATTTCAAATTATTATATCAGAATACTTAATATTGAATCACCATAAATTAATGAACAACAACATAAATACCAGGCATGAAAAATAATAAATTTCGTGAAATTATATTATATTTTTGGAACAATAAATTTATTTCCATATATTATAGAATGGTATTAATTTTATACTAATCAACATATTCTCCAAATATTTTTTAAAATACCCACTATTGTCATATTTATTGATGGAACACTTAACTAACCACCAAAACTACCAATCTCCCTAAAAAATTGTATAGTATAACACACACCATCAAAACTAAGAAGGAACCAAAATAATTACATGAGTTAGTTTCCAAATATCGTATGTATAAATTCCAAACAATTTACCACTATCATAATAATGCCAAATACACAACCACATCTAGAATTATTCCTTGGTATGTATCTGATATACATCAATCCAAATAAACAAATTTTTAAATATAGGGAACATTATGTTATCCATATATTTAGTCATTTCAATACTTGGAGGTTTGTTCTAACAATTTAAATCCACCACCATGTAGTGGTTATGTAGTAAATGGTTATACCTATACAAAAAACCAAAAAATACATTGTGTTGTTATCCCAAATAATCTTGTACCCATATCGAGTTGTATCACTAAACATCTTAGTACCAATATGATTATCATTTCAATATAATCAAGCCACATTTCTATATTATTTTTAGTATATATTTAGTATATTTAATATAAATAATATTTTCTAATTCTGAAAACAAATAAATTTTATTTTTATTAATTAAAAAATGAGATAAATTTCAAACTTTCCCAAATTAATATATTTGTGTATTTGTGGATACACTTTATTTAATTATTTACATCCATTAAATAAAATTTTGACTTAATTATTTTAATAGATAAAAAATAATAATACTACATAGGGTGTGTAGGACACATAGAAATAAATTGATGACATTTATTAAGAATTTACTTCTTACTAGATTAGATGCGCTTAATCAAAGAGGCTTGATTCCATATAGTATTTAAATCCCAAAAATTGATTCTCATATAAGGTGATCAAGAATACTCAATAATCATTCTATGTATAATCGTGTGACACACCACTCACATATTATTATCTTTTCTTTTGTTTTCCTCAGTTTATAATCATATCTTATGAATCTCACTCTCGTTTTAAAAGAATAAATAAATCATTGAAAGACCACCAGATGATTTAAATGTGCATCATGTTGGAATCGACTGATCTCTATATATTTTTTTGGAATAATATGGGAAGGTGTTTTCACCCAAACTAATTAATTAGTTAAAACAATAGAATGGTTTGGGTATGCATTAAATTAATATTTCATCCCATTTATCAAAAAAGAATAGAATTTTTATTTCATCATTCCATGCATATATATATTTTTGAATGGAAGTGTTGTGTGATTTTTTATGAGATATAAAATCATCAATTATATCATAAAATATGGAGCTATTAATATTCTATATAGTTTAATTATATTTTAACAAATTATATATTTTCTAGCAACATGAGTACTGGTGTATTGTGGATAAAAGTGAGAAATTCTACCAATTGATCTCTAGATTTCCGTAAGACAATTAGTATAGATTAAATAAGAGGGTTTCATTCCACTTATTTTAAATTTAACATTCCTTGGGTTTCATTATTTTTTTAAATAAATATTCTTTTCCAATTCTATTCCCAACACTTATTTTTGAGTTTGATTTGTGAAAAAAAAGTTTTGTCAGATGTCTTTTCTTTAATAGGATGCATGTGTTTGGGTTGGCATGAATGGTTTTGTGTGTTGCATATATCAATAAACATATTGTAAATAGTTTTTTATAGAAGATATCATTTAAATTTATGTAGAGAGTTGGTAGGAATTGAAATAATTTCAATGTAATTTTTAAATGATTGGATTAGTGGACACCTAATTTGGACAGCTCTCACTGATTTATTAAATATGATCTCATTTTTTAATTTGCATTTTAATGTTATCATATCCTTTTTTTAATTTTTCTAATATATTTGAACTAATAATAAAAAATAATAGTAAAATAAAATAAAATTTAGTGAGTTTCATAGATACTCATTGGGAGATGACCCATGGGTTAGACATTAATGAATAACTATAAGGGAATTGAAATTAGTTTGTTTATTTTGAAACTCTTAGAAAAGTCCATTTCTCTAATAGTTGTAAATATCCTTTGATATGGATGGGTTATTCATTTAATTTTTTATCTATATATTTCACATTCATTCTATTTTTCTTTTTTTAAACAATTTTCCTTATTATATTTTTCAATAAAAGGATGAGTGTATTGAGTAGTACATTTATTTATAATGGAATAATATAATAATTCCATGTTATATAGGATTGATGAGATTAGTAATATAGTCAAAAAATATATATTATAATATATTGTTATAGATTATTATGTCTAACCTATAGATAAGGTCAAAAGTGTTTATAATGAACGTACTTCTAATGAAATAATGTACATATAATGTCAATGTATTTTAAATTTTAGAATGATATATAGCCTATAAAAAATGAGGAAGAAGTTATGTTGAATGATGAACAATAATTTTAAGATCCCTTTAGTTAAACTTTGAAAGTGGATGGATATCATGATGATGTAAACACATCACTCTAAACTCATGAAAATGTATATCCAACCCCCTTATATTTTAAAGAAGGATTATAAATTGTTTTAAATAAGTGGAAAAAATCTCTATGAACTTTATCTATATTTTAATTAATTGATTCTTACTTGGATACTCATACTTCATATAATATGAATTTAGAATAAACAAAATCATTGAATTCCTTATATTATTAACACCTACTGGGTGTGTTCGGTTTGGAAGAAAATATTAAATACACAGTACTGACCACACACATTACAAGATATTTAAAATGTGAATTTTACATTGTGAATAAAAAATGGTATGGAAACCAAGAGGGACACAAACGTAAACTACACTTATTTTATTCAAAAAAATACTTAAACTATTATTAAAACTACCCTTCCATAATATTTAATTAAAAACTCAACCCAAATATTTATTACATTGGATGATTATGAAGATAAGATTTATGAGTTCTATATTGAGGATATAATTGTGGAACCAATGTTTGAAAGCATTAAAATCGATATCTCCTGGGTATTAAATTAACTGAAAAAGAAATATGATAAAGTAAATTAAGTAGTTTTAACTACCTTCAATACGTTTCATTCTAATTATAATGATCAAGAACAGAATTTTTCATTTTCATTATGATAATATTATACATTTAGTTATATTTATCCTTTATGTGGTAAATAATTATTATAAGTTCTTAAATTTTTTGGCCATGTATGATGATATAATAAGGGAGTTGAATATAATATCAAGTAAGGTAAATAATAATATAGAAAACTCTTTCCATCAAGAGAAAGCTGACGCCACTAATTTGTGGGGAATGGAATTAATGTTCGTTTAGATAATACATTTTAATATCCACCACAATAATACCAAAAATAAAATGTGGAGATATATAAGGAAATATAGAATACTGGTTATATATTTCCAATCCCCCAACACTACATGTTCAACACATATTATAGTGTGTACATTATATCTTTTTCCAAATGAGACCCCTAGAATGAGAAAGTGCTGAATAACTAGGGAACTATAAAGTTATGGTGGTTTCTACCATTGAAACCAAGTCCAATGGTTGATTTTTGTTTACACTAATGTCATCCAGTTGGGGATATAACAAATCACAGCATTTATTGTAGGATTTTACCAATGTTCCCTCTTCACTTTTCATCATTCTACCGTATTATCTTTAAGAAGATTAAATTCAATTTATTTATCTTTTTAGGATGTTTTCTTCTCTATAGCTTATATAATAACATGATAATTATTTGAAGATAATAAATGGGGGATCCCACCCTCAATAATCTATCCATCATAATAAAAAATCTAAAAATTATCCTCATTACCTATTTTTAATACATCCAATAAATTGTTTAATTTATATTTCATCTTACAATATTGAAATTAGTTAGTATAGTGTCATTGATGAGTGTATAGTGGGGCTTACATGTGTATGTTGTAGGTATCCTTTATTTTTATTTTTATTTTTATTTTTTATTTTTTTTGTGTTTGTGGACTTTTGGGATAAAATAAAGAGAAAAATTGAATTAGTATTTAATTCCCCCAACCATAAATAAATATTTTCTTTCAAATAATGAAAAAAAAATTATTTTTTGAACTACAAAAAAATTTTTTATAGAAAATAAAATATTGGTAACAAAAAAATTAGATTAAGAATTTTTTTTATTTTTAAATTTGGGAAATTTTCTACTATGAATGATTAACACCTTTGGGAGCCTCCCTAGAAAATTTTGGTAGCTCATATAAACTAGAGTAAAAAATTTGGGAACATATCCATAAATATTCTCAAGTAAAAAATTCACATGTTCGTGTGATATTTCTATTCAAAAAACGTTTAAGAAACCTGAGAGTTGGATTATGAAAAAATTGATTGCATTCACTAAAAATTACATATAATTAGGAAGCATGGATTCTGACTTGGGATGGTTTATTTAAAATTAATATTGTGTCAATTAATAATTTTTATACAACAAAAATATACCTAATAAAAAATTAATATGTCTTAACCATCAATGGCGATGAAAAGATTTTAGGAATTTTGAATGTGGATGAAGAAAGGGAAAATGATGTATTAAAATCTCATATAGAAAGTATCAGAGAAGGGTAAAAAATATTAGTATATTGAGATATATTAGATAAAAGAATAAAGAATGGTTATTATTGTATTGAATTTAATTCTATTAATTTCTACTCCAATATAATTCATTGAACTATTTTTTTGACTTGAGAAGAAGTGAAATTTTTTTTAACTTTAGGATACATTGTTATTCATGATTTGGGTAGTGCTCAGGCCAAATGTTTTAATTTTTTTAGTATAAACTTATTATATTTAAAGTAAATAATATTATGATGTTTTGTAAAATAATATATATTTTTTTATTAATTAGATAATGAGGTAAATGAATAAACTACCTAGAATTAGAATATTTTGTATTTTTATTAATATTATGTAATTTATTATTAATGATCATTCCATTAAAAGGTGCCTCCTATGTTTTTTTAAATAATAATTTAATCTTATGTTGGGGTTCTTTGATTTTTATGAATAATGTTTTGGTATGAATTAATAAATAGGTTATGTTCGTCACATCTATGATTAATCAAATGGGAAATAAGTTCAAAGGATTTAAAAACAAAAAATAGATGGTCTGGTTATTTGAATAAAAATTATAAATTACCTATGTATGTTGAATCCCTTGTCCCATCACTCACATATGATTACCTTGGTTAATGTGGTTTATGCATAAGATCATCTTCGTGATACCATCCTAATATAATAAAATAATGAATTAGCCATTGATGGAACTTATATATGAATTAATTTAATTCCAGATTGTAATCAACTATGATCTATCTACTATATATTAATCGTCTATATTGATGTTTTCACATATAAGAGTTAATCATTTCACTTGTCATAATGGTTGGAGTGTTGTTTTATATTAAAACTGTGTCACATGTCTCCGATAAGAAAAATTATTTACATTATTCTTTTAATAGATGTTCAGAGTGATGAGTTACAGTGTTTTTTATTTGTAAAAATATTTATAATAATCCTTAAATTCTTCAACATATGTGTTTTTTAATCCATTCATTAGTTTTCTTATCTCATCCCTGTTCATTATTACATTGACAATAATGTAGTATTGGATAGTGGGGAAAACTAGGAATCTATTCGATGAAATATCAAGATTTGAAAATTATTATTAGTGTGGAGTGAATAATATGGGGTTGTCATTATTAATACTTATTTCTCATAAATTGATATTTATTCTCTATTTTTATATCAGGAATATTCTCATTGAACACATAACACATATGTTTGAGTGTGGTGTGTAATATGAGATCTTAGTGTATTTTTTTTGATACAAGAAGATTAATGAGTGATTATTAGAATAAATGGTTATGTGTGATTCATATATCAATATTTTTATAATATATAGTTTTGGTTGGATAATAATAATTTGATACAACCCATGTGTGAGTTGGGACATAGATTACTTCAATGTGGGATGTGAATGATTCGATTTTTGTTCTTCAAGGTCTGACCATCTCTCATGCCTCAATTTTATTATTATTTTTTATACATTTCACATAATAGTCACCACTACTCCTATTTAATTATATTAAATTATTTTCCAACCAAAAAAATTGAAATGAGAGTTAAATAAGGATTCAATGAGTTTAATTAATCTAATTGGTAGATGACCTATGGGTTACACTATACTATATCCCTGTGGATTTTTGATAAATTTATATTGATATTGTGACACTTATATTCGGTATCTTCATGAGCATACATTTTCATTACATTCAATTTTTAAAAATATATTAACCACTTAATAGTTGAAGAAGTGTAAGAATTTTTAATCTCATGAGAAGAATAGGTGAGGTCAATATTACTATCCACTTTCATTAATATTAAATATAGTAAATTTTAATATGATTTAAACTAAAATTAAAGAGATTAAATGTCTAAATAAATACATAAGTATTTTTAAATTGATATAAATTATAGAACCCAAGGAAGGGTTTACAGATTGTTTCATTTATTATCAATAACACTTCTTGGGACATTAAAATGGTTGAAAATTCATTTGTGTTTTTTATTTGTTTATATAAGATTGTATAATTATAGAGGAGGTTGAAGGGAATCTCAAACTAGTTTCAAGAATATTATCTAACCTCATAATTCTGAACTAGAATTTAAACATGGTAAATATAATGAAAACATAAAATTCAAATTTCTTATAACCTTAAAACTGATTTCACATATTATTAAAAATAAAATTATAAATATAATGTCTTATTTTCTATGGTTTTGTAAGGGTAATTTTATATAATGTTAGAATAATATAAAGTATGTATCATAATAACTCATAAGTTATAAAGACCACATAAGAGTATTATAGAGTTATCATAACTTTAATATGATATTATCATTGACCCTGAACTTCATAAGAAGAGATCCATAACATTAATAACATGATACATAAGTATTATTTTAAAAAAATACATTCCGATAATTCTAAAGTACACTTTTGTAGAATTAAATTAGTAAAATCAGTAGATTCTCGATGAAATGTTATGAATAAAAATTATGGAAAGTAAAATAATATAATTTTTTCTATATTTATAGATTCAAGGGTCCTTTACTCTTAAGGGGATTTTAGATTACTAAACAATATATAGTTTAAAATATAAAAATATAAAAACTGACCACATGTTCTTAACAGAGATTCAAAAAACATGATAATTTGAAGAATAATTATAATAATTATAATAATTTATTTATAATTATTGATAAAAGAATACTTATTTAAAGATGTTTCTACTACTGAATATTTTTTCAATCAATGCCATTAAAGGGAGAAATTATATTAATGAGGATTATTATTCTAGCCTAAAGAAGACGTATTTTTCAATGTTAAAGCAATGTAAAGTCCACTAAAGTTCATTTGATAGACATTAACACCATTTTAATTGAAATGGATCGTATTTTAGTTGTTAGGAGGAAAAATATTTGGGGAAATAGTTTTGGGTTTTGGATTATACCTTCCCACATTATATTAATGTTAACATATTAGTGGATCACCTATTCTTATATTTCATTAAACATGGAAACGACATAGTCACACAACATGCGGGAGAACCTCGTAGATATCATATGTGAATTATTAAAATTTTTGTAGCAAATATGAGTGGTAAATTGTAATGTATCTATAAGATAGTTGATTTTACTAATCATGGAGTTTTATTTCCTGAATATATTTTAAAATATGGTATCATTGATTAAACACCTTTCTTATTGTTATTCAATAAATCACTAAGGAAAATAATTTGTTATCAAATAAACCGAGGTTCCCCAACAATGATTCATTACTGGACAAAGTATATATAATGATTTATGATGATATTAATACTAAAAGAACATATCCGTTTGATGAAAAAACTATCAATGAAGGGATAATAACATGAATACCTATCACTTATATCTTACCTTTAATGTTATTTTTTCTATAATTATTGTTTTCACACTTGATGAGAAGTAAGATCCAATAAAACATACTAAAAATTGGATGTTAGATATTCTATCAAATCAAGAAAATTTATCTCATATTTATCTAAATAAGTTACTAATAAGGTGATGGTATTGAAGACTGCTATTGAAATATAGGGAAATTATGAGAATATTTACAAAGAATGTGATAGTGAGAAAAAAATAATAGTAAATATTGTGTGTTTTTTCGAAGATCTTACTATATATAATATTGAAATAATTGATGACATATTAATAAGATTCAACGATATTTTAAGCTATATTAGAATATTTGAAAAACCATTAGTTGATTCCACTATGGTTAAAAAATATTAAGGATTGTTCCTAGTATTTCTAATGACATGGTACCTTCACTTAAAGATATGTATTTAAATCAAATATCACTTGATAAGATACATTGTATATTATTTGAATAGGACATTGGAAAAGAACCTATTTTTAAAAATAACAACAAAGAGGATATGGAAATATATTTCAATAAAATTGAGATTCATAAACGTAAAGAGAATAAATAATAGTTCCCTAATGGCACTAAATATTATTAGGAACATAATGAAGAGTATGAAAAGATAAAGTCTTCTATGTAAAGTAATTTCAAAGGAGAAATTTGAAATATAAGGGTAAAATTACGCAAAATTATATAATTGTGGTGGTACTGGTCATTTTTAAATGATTATACAATGATGATATACATAAAATCTTAAGAATATGTTAAAAATGATTTTGATCAAAAAAATTAATAAAAATTCTAAACATAATAAAATTATTAATTGGACGAAGAAATTTCAACGATAAAAAGAATAAGATTGTTGAATATTATTTAAGATGATATCTCTTTATAAATATTGTGTCAATAAATTTATTTATTGATAAAAACATAGAACCTTAAATGATCTTGTTGTGATGCAGGAAGAATCTTCAAGAAGTGTTTTAAAGGATATATAAAGCTATACATAACACATGATAAATTCTAAACATGAAGATTATTTTGATCGTTATACAAGGATCAATAAATAAATTATAATACTAAATAATAATGCAAAAACGTAATGGATATTGAGGCCATATTTCTCAAGAAAAAAATCTAAATACATTGAAGAAATCAATATTATAAAATATAATATTATAATTCAATATATGATTTTGAAAGGCTATAATGAAAAATATACTATAAAATAAATTTTATTGATCTAGTCACATTAATTATTCCTTGATGTTGAAAAAACATTGCAAAAATGTGATAACAATGAATAAATTTGGTCTTACTAAAATCCAAATCATTTTGAGAAAAGAAGGGTTTTTAACAGAATAGTAGAAGTAAAGTCTACTTGATAAAATATTAAAATTGATTAAACTATTTCATCTTACAATAAAAATCATAAGGTAAATAATGGTAATGATTGGATTGATAAAATTAAATAAAAATACATTGATATACCAATTTTATTTAAGGGTAATATGAGAATAAATATTTTAGAAAATGTCAGGTGATATTATGCTAAATTTTTACCTAGTTAGTAACTTGATTTCTTAAGAGTATGATTATATTAATTTGGAAAACTAAAAAAATTAGGTTATTACAGAAATTTAGGAGATTATGGTTATGAAGCCTATGATTTATGGTATATTATTTACTTCACATTAAGATAAGAGAATAATAAATTATGGGGATTCTGTTAATATAAATGAGTTATAAAATTAGATATATTCATTTTTTGAATGAATGTAAAAAGAATCTAAACACATAAAATAGAATTGAATATTTTAATTAAATGTGTAAAAGATGTTCCCAATATGCTCATTGTGGAGAAGAATTTTTTTTGTTATTTATAAATCAATTATAGTATTATTCTGGATTTAATTACTCTTTGGACGAAGAGAATTTATGAAAGAATTTATTATTGATGTATCATTAAAATAATGAAGAAAAGAAAATACATGGATTATTATTAGATATTTTTATTTTCTAATGAATTGAGATACAAATATCTTGAATAATATTTAATGTAATCATGGTGGATCAATGATTTTTGGAAATAATATTTCATTAAAATTATAGGTTGCTGAAGGTGTTGTGATTGAATCCAAAAAAATACTCATTTATGTTATTTTATTTAATGGTATCAAAGAATATATTTTGTGAATTATATTTTTTAATTAATAAAATGAGGTTATTATTATGAAAAAATTTCATTTTCACAAATTATAAAATGAAATAATTATCACTATGGTAGATGTAAACAGTGGTAATTAATTTCAAATTGGGAATAACTCTAATTATTATAATTTTAGTTAAAAGAATGAACTCATGCTCTAGAATAAATGACTTGTTTTTCATGGTCAATAAATTATGAGTGATATTTAAAAAATTTAATCTTTAAATTATCATCCAAATTGAATATAGAAAGATATTTCACATTTGAAACTTCTCAAGAGGTAGAAAAATGTTCTTCATGTTAATATAAAAGGGGATATATAATCAATTAGGATAATCAACAGATTTGTTCTGATTTATATGGTCAAATAACACATTATTTAAACAATTATGTTCTTTATTTAATTAATTATATTAATTATTTAACTGAGGTAAATAATATATTATTTATAAATCCAAAGTATAAGAATTTGATTGTTTTTTAAAAAAATTCAATGTTGACAGAAATATATGCTTTTTTATATTAAATGAGATAATTGATAATTCTTTTCAATTATAGATCTATAAAAAGTTATTATAAATTAATATAGTACTTCTTATACTACCCTAATAAAATGGATTTGGAGAGTGAAATAATCAAATCTTTGATTATTTGGGAAGAACAATGTTTGAAAAATTCAATAATTAAATGTTCATTTTTTGAGAATCTATCTCAATATATATAAATATTAAAAATGAAAATTTATCAATTAGTTTATCAAATATGATTACTATATATATTTGGTATATAAAATCATCAATTAAACCTATGTAGTGTTTTGAAGTCCATGCATGAAGAAATTAAAAAGTTAGGATGTTGATTATTTGTTTGGTGATATAAAGATGATATTTTCATGTGTAATTGTATAGATATCATAGGTCAAAAATGCCAAAATAATGTGTTATACAAAATATTACACGGTTATGATATAATATCATTGAGAATATACCCTTTTTATGGAGTTTCTTGTTGATACATATAAAAATTATAATGAATACATCTTGTATAATTAATATCATATGAGTTCATAAGAATCTTGATATGAGTTCAAATATTCCAATGTTGATTAGGAACATTCCAAGGATGATGAATGTGTTGTTGAAATAATAAATTGCTGTAAAAAAAGGATGAAACAAGTTGACAATTAAAATATTATTTGATATTTTAAATCACCTATTTATATATGTAGTACTTTGGGATTTGATGATCAAATAGATCTGGTAATGAAAATTGAGAAACTTATTGTTGATGAAGATACTAAAAACATGGAGTGGAAAATTAAAATGAATTTGGGACAAAATAAAATAAAAAATTATAATATTTATGTTCCTTTCCCAAGACAAAGAGGAAATAAAATAATTAGAGCCTAGTGGGATTTTAGAAATCAACTCATTGATAATGGTGACACTACATCAGTTTTTTGTTCAGAATAAGCTTTTATTAGTGCTAGTGAAAAGAACCGATAAAGGATTATTTTATCAAGAATTAAAAAATCCCTAATAAAAGGAACCCTTTATTAATGATTTTTAGCAATGATAAAGGATAACCTTTATCACCATATTTTATAACACTGGCAATGTTTATCTTTATTATAGCTCATCAGGCACAGATAAAATTATAGTGTGTATGCCACATTGAAAATCTGGATAGTTGACCACTTCATTTTATATCATTATATGAAATCTCAACTTCATAATCCTGTTGAGGGTATGATCTCCCACAAACATACTCTACACAAAACTATATGGGATGGTGCATATATGCACAACACCGCATGAGCCTTAGACCACCTATACATTACATGAGCTTGGAACAACCCTCTATTTAGCAGACCTTCCTTGATGGGTGTCCTAATTGGCATGCTCTTCAGGTTGAGGGTTAACTTACTTAATAAATATTTTATAATTAAAATATTATTTCACATATAAAAATATTACTTTATATATATGAATACATTAAATTATATATATATATATATATATATTCATCATTAATATTTATTTATAGTTATTCATTTTTTAACAATGAATTTTCATTTATTATATAAAAATATATATTGATATATGTCCAAATATATTGATATATAATAATATTTATATTTATATTAATATATTTTGGAATATATTAATAACTAGTATAATAATTATACATATATGTGTGTGAATGTTTAATATATTAATGTATATATACTTTAGAATATATTTTTTAAATTATATTTGTTTAATATTTTTAAATTTTTTTAATTATTAATATATATTTATGTTTATTATTTTTTATAATTAAATTCTTTTTTTCGTACACAAAAATATATATTATTATATATAGAAATATAATTATATATTACATATTGATATATAGTAATATATTAATATATATTAATATATATTTACATGTATCAAAAAATTGTATATTAATTTTTTTTAATTATCAATTAATAATTTAAATATATATATATATATATATAAAATTAAATAGTTAATACACTCTTTATAATTCATAAAAGTGAATAAATTTATTAAATACATAATATATCAATTCAATAATTAATATATTGATAATGATCATAAAAAACGAATAAAAACATTAAATACATGATATACTAATTAAAAATTTAATATAATTTTTTTGTTATATACCAATAAATACGTAATAAACTAATTATTTATATATATTTGTTATATTTATTATTTTTATTATAATGTTTTTCATTTTTATTAATTATAAATAGTATTTTAATTATTTAATTATAAATATAATAATATTTCTCTCATTTTTAACTTGAATTCAATTCATATAATTTATTTATTGGCATTTTTAACTGTGTACTTACATTTTTGTTATTTATAGATTTTAAATATCTACTATTTAAAAAAAATTATTCATTTTTAATAATCGTTATGGATAATTATTCATTAACATATTCCATATTTTCTGTAATATATTAATTTCTAATATTCCATTGTCCAATAATTTTTTTAATTTAATCCATTTTATAATATTTCTTTATACATGATTGTTCATTAAAATTTAGTGCTCTAATATGGTCGTAATTTATACAATTAATCAGTATTGAGTTCCATTTTAACATATATTAATATTCATCATTAATATATTTAAATTATTATTGTTGTTAATATCATTTATTTGTTTTATAAATGTATTCATTCTTATAATTATTTGATTCATTAATAAATGCAACATATTATATAATTTCATTATTCAATTTAACAAATATCAAAATTATATATATATATACATTAATTTCAAACAGAAAAATATATATGTAATTAATAAAATCTTAAATAAAAACACATAAACCTAATATTTAGGTAATTTATTGAAATTTTAATATTCATTTTACAATTTCATTTAGTAAAATAATATATTTAATATATTATGTTTTTAATAATTAAATTTTATTTATTTATTTAGAATATTATTTCAGTTGGTATTATTTTTTCATTCCTAATCTTTTTTATTTATTATTTTTTGGGAATTTAATCATTTTGTAATATTATTTTATATATTTTTATGTACTATGTTTTAGTATTTTCAATATGTATACAACATCATTTTAATATATATCTAAATTTTATTTTTTTCATAATTTTTATAATTAATAAAACATATTTATTCCTTTAATACTATTTATGTATACTCAGTTAAAAATTTTAATTTCACAAATTTTTAAATTTCGTGTATTTAAAATTATATGTTCATTAAAAATGATAAAAATATATTCATAAATATATATATTTATAAATTTATATTTATAATATATATATTTATTATTAAATAAATATAATTTGAATATAGTATTTATATAATTATAAATAAATAATTATATATTTAAATAGAATTAAAATTACAATAATTATATATAAATATTGAATATATTTTCTATATTATTATATATATTTATATATATTTATTATATATATAAAGATATAAATATACTTATAATTATAAAAAAATATTTATAAATATAGTTACAAATATATTATTTATAATTGTAATTATAAATACAAATCATTAATTACGATTATAAATAAATATTAAAAACTCTTTGAAAATATTTATAATTATATAAATTTATATTTTTTTTGTTTATAATTATTTACATTTAAATTTCTTAATAATTTTTGTCTATATTATTTCCTTTTTAGCACTATAATGATATATCATTATCATCACACAAAAAAAGAACTAACAAAAATCCATGTTTATCGATGATAATGTTTTAGTGTATCTATTAATCTCTCATGGAAGTTTATCTCTATCATTTTCCCCCCTTAATATTCTATCAGTCGAGTCAACTCTAAAATATAAGGTAGTTTTTTTCTCAAACACTCTTATTTATCAATCTCAATAGCCAACTCATTTCATATTATAAAGTCAATCATTGTGTTAGTTGAACTCCATTAGTAACAAATATCTCGGCATATCTCTCTTAAATAAAAAACTAGGGTGATTCCCCCGCTAAAAATGATTTTAGTCGAACAATAAGTGTTAGATTTTGAGGAAACTCATTCACCTATTGTGGAAATTGGATAATCCACATTCTACTCTCAATGGTGTTTGGGATTATCCATGTTTTCTAGTATTAGTGGGCTGCATTGGCCATGTCGACCAAACAACACTGATAGGTCGAGCGAGTAGACTATCTTTTAAATAAGGATGGTTCCCCCATTACTAGAAATTAGGTAATACACATTCATCTTTCTTGAACTCGTAAGTTGTTTTTCTCCATGATTGATTCTATGTTTATTTTTAATACATCGTTTTTTCTAATGGTGTAGCTTTACATATTCTTTTTATTTAGTTAATATTATTTTTACACATAAATTTAAAAAGTTTTTTAATAATTGTATAATTATTTTTCTAATTTTTAATGTGATTATTGATTTCCATTTTTTTTGAATCAAAATTTTGTGTTTTGATTTGTTATGATAGAGTATAATATTTTGAAATTATTTATTTTAATATATTTATATGATTCAGGACTTTTATGGATTTGTTTTTTTATAATATAGATTTAAAATATTATTTAGAGTCTTGTTAGTTCTCATATTTATATTTGTAATTTAATTAATGTTAATAATTTGTAACAAATATTGATTTTAAATGAGATATTATGAAAATAATGATAATGAAATAAAATTTTAATTAATTTCAATAATTTTGAATTGTAAAGGATAATGAAAAAATAATAAACAAGTTTCTTCCTAGTCCCCCTTTATCCCTCCACTAATTTTTTAAGAGTTGAATATAAGTTCCTACATTATGATATTATTTGTGTATATAAAATTAATTACAAATTCTAAATAGATGAAAATTAAAAGAAAAATTGAAATTAATGGTTGATAATTCATTTAGTGTAATTTTGTTGGATTATTTCTTCTTGTGATATTAATTTCAGTGCAATATTAGGAAAATTATGTGAGAAGATTTAATATAATTTTGTGTCATATCATTAAGTGGTAGTTCATAATTCATGATATGATATTAAAAAAATTATTAATCAAATAATTCACCAGAGAGTTATGTTTTAGCATGAACTAGTATTAAAATTTTGTAGTGATATCTTGTATGATGTTGTCATGCTTATTAGATCATGTAATTTAATACATTTACCTATTATTTTTATTATTATTATATGTTGTGTGTCATAAGGAACGATTTGTTTGTCACTCATAAAAACTTATAATTTAAAAAATTCATGAAAACTTACAGGGTCATAATATAGTGGATGAGTTTTAAAAATTTTATTATTATCTCCCCTGACCATACATGTGATATAGATTTTATAAAGAATAGTATACTCTTTTTTGACATAGATGCAATGGAATTGACAACTATAGGTGAGAGATATCTTATAGTGATATGTGTATATCGAAATAAAATAATTGTAGTAAAACAGTATGTAGGAATGGTGATATATACATTCACCTAGTAATATCTAAATTTATTTATCAATTTTAATATCATAAGGTTTTTATTACAATAAAAATCATCCAAACATAACTATTTCTATTTAAATTTTCTGATCATATTTACATTTAGAGATCTCTTAGATACACAAAATGTCTCCTCCTCTATAATATAAATTGAAACAAATCCACGGAAAGTGCATGAAAAATACTCTATACAACCAATATTATATACATCATGACCCCACTCCCGTAACCTTGGACCCAAAGTAAGTTATGTTCTTCTTAAATTCAGTCATATTACAAAAGTCATATTCAATTTCATAGAGTAATAGAATGATTTTGGAATGATGAAACTATAATGGTTGTCCCGACATGAGGGTGTGTAAGACCGTCCAGTTGAGCCTTCTCAAGGACACACCAATCAAGAATCAAATTATAGGGATTATACTATTGTTTCTACATTTCTCATATTTATGTGGAAAACTAAGAATTTTTTTTCCAGTGATTCACCAACTACCCAGCCTAAGTACATTTATATTTAAGGATATATAAGTCATTCTCATAACCTTCATCCCCTAAAGGGTAAATATTTCATTTTACTTCCTGAGACTTTTCCCCCATCCCTTGAGGACTTGGACAAGTGTTTTGTAAACTACTCTGTGTAGTAGTCATCTGGTATGTGTTACCTGTGTTCATTTTGTATTAATAGTAAGGTTAATATATTCCATAAGGGGAGTAATTATTTTCATAAATTTAAGTACCCATTTTCATCAGATCATGCTGAAATTATTGGAATAATCATTATTTTGGTTCCCCTTATGAAAATTATCTATAAAATTGTACAATTATTATTTTCTAATGTTCATTTATATATTATTAAATTAATGTATGATCATAGGATTATATATGTGGTATTGATTTGTTAAATTTTAGTTTAATATCATAGTTTTTACTTAATTTTAATGCTTATCACTAGTTCAGAAAACGTTATTTCTGTCGGTTATTTTTAAATTTTTACGTCAGTTTTTAGCCGATGTTAATATGGATGACATTATAAATAACATTTTTTATGTCGGTTATTTAAAAAATGATGTAAAAAATATAACATTGCAGTGTTTATCACGTCGGTTAATTAATAACTAACGTGAAAAAACTGGGGGGACAGGGTTTATCATGTCGGTTATTATATAACCGACGTGATAAACCGAGAGGGTTTATCACTTCGGTTATATAATAACCGACATCATAAACCTGTGCGGCGGAGTTTATCATGTCGGTTGTTAAATAACCGACGTGATAAACCCCTAGGAGATGGTTTATCATGTCGGTTATTATAAAACCGATGTGATAAACCAGTCTAGGGGGGTTTATCAGGTAGGTTAATAAAGAACCGACGTGATAAATGGACCGGGACATGGTTTATCACGTCAGTTGTCAAAGAACCGACGTGATTAACCAATTCCCATGCCTTTTATCACATCAGTTATTTAATAACGGACATGATAAACCATTTCCCAGGACTTTAATCATGTCTGCTATTAAATAACCAACATGATAAACCATGCCATTGGTGTTTATCACGGAGGTTATTAAAAAAATCGACGTGATAAACCCTTCCCGATTTCTTTATCATGTTGGATATAAAATACCGGATGTGGAAGGCAATTTTTTTATAAAAAAATTGAATGCATTCCTATGCTCCCCCCCAAAATCAACTATAAAAGAAATCAAGAATTCTTACCACAAAAATAGAAGGAGATAAAAACAAGAACTAAAGAAAATTTAAGCATTTACATTAAAAACATATAAAACTTACCCCACTTGACAGCCCCCACCCTCATGTATACCCCCTGGACAGCCCTCCGCCACCCCATTGGTTCCCCCACCACACCCTTGGACTGTCCCCCCCCCCCCCCCCGACCCCCTGGACAACCCCAAACATCCCCCAACTACCCCCACACTCCTAAACAACACCCCCTCACCCCACGTGGAAGCCCCCACCCCATTGGAGCCCCCACCACACCCTTGTACTGCCCCCCGGCCTCATGGACAGCCCCAAACACCCCTCGACAACCCCCCCCCCCCATCCTTCTGAATAACACCCCCTCACCCCACTTGACATCCCCAACCCCATTGAATCTCCCACCACACCCTTGGAGTGCCCCCTGACCCCCTGGAAAACCCCAAACACCCCTCTACAACCCCCACCCTCCTGAACATCACCCCCTCACCCCCTCACCCCACATGACAGCCCCCACCACACCCCTGGACTGCCCCTTGACCCCCTAGACAGCTCCAAACACCCCGGGACAACCCCCCACCCCCTTGTATACCCCCCACAGCCTGGAAAGACCTCCCCCACCCCATTGAAGCCCCCACCACACCCATGGAATCCCCCCCCCCCACCCTTATATATACCCCCACCCCCTGGACAACATTTCCACACCCCTAGACAACCCTCCCACACCCCTGGACTCCCCCACCCCACCCCACCCCACCCCACCGGACATCCCTCCCAGACCCCTGGACACCCCCAAGCCCACTGAACACCCCCCACATCCTTGGAACCCCTCCCCTAGACCAGAATACATTCTAGAAAATCCATCATAAATAGACCAAAATAATAAGTATAGAAAAATTAAACATTCACATATATAACATTCAAAACATACACATTCAACTTCAAAAAAAACTAAATCCATCCTAAACTACTACCAAATACTCAATTACAATGACAATATTCAAGATTACATTTTACATTATGAACAACTAAATTTCAATCAAACCTGTAAAGTAATTTGACCACTCCACTTGTAAGTGTTTGATGTCTTCAGCAGAATAGGGTTGAGGGTCATCAAAAAGCTACAAATTAAAAGGACAATAGTTAACATGTATAATGAATAAATCGGATTGAAATAATATGTCAATTTTTAAGAGGAAATCTTACTAGGTCAAAATTCACAACTGTCCCAATTGTTATTATTTCATACATAAATCATAACATATAATATCCGCCTTCGATGACGCCTTTTTGTTCATGAAAATTCTGTTTGAATGAGTGTAAATTCAATAAAAAATTTTTATGTAATAAATAAAAAATTACAAATTATAAATGGATATTTACCTTCGCATTTACATATTACATATTTTTACTCTTTTTCTTTTTGTTTTTTCGAAAGTAGGCCCATGCCCTGTTAGAAAATAATACGAATGAGGAAAATTTAAAATTCATTATAATATATAAAACTATTGATAAATTGAAACTTACATTTCCAAAATATTTTTAAAACTTTCGCGCACATCATCATGGACAGAGCATATCCAATAAAGTGCTTTCTCCCTTGGGAAAAAACCCCTAACATCCAATGATCACTGATAAAAAGAAAATTTAAGATTAGTGGTATTTTATGTTAAAATATAATTAACTCTTTGAGAGAGGTGTGTTCCATACCTCTCAAAAAAAGGTAGCATCCAACACTGTGTGACTATATTCTTTTCATGTCTTTCAGCAATATAAAGAATTCGTTGTTCCTCATCCAATGCACATGATTCAGGGGAAATCAATTGCGGGTCTATGATTCCACACACATCTGTCAGCTCATTCCATTCACAAATTTTATAAAGATACCTAATACAAAATAGATATAAGTATACATTTTTAATAAATATAACGCAGGGAAAATGTGTTAAGACTTACATGGAAAAAAATTTCACCGCATTGATGCCCAACTTATCTCTAGTAACAAGCTCCATGATATCAGTTTTCATAATCCCCACACTTATTTCACGTCCATAAACATGAGCTTGCATTGGAAACTCATAATGACCCACCAAAATATATTAATATCTTAACAATATGTCAAGACTACTAGAATCTGTATCTGATGTCATAGCCATTTGTCTTTGTTGTTGTCTATACAGTAGTTCTTTACCTTTACAGTATTCCTGTAAAAATAAATTGAAAAATATATTAGTTTTCAAATGATAAAACTACTTTAATAAAAAAAAGTTATAACATTCATACCTATATGGTAATGAGTCGAAGAATTCTGGATAGCCAAATTAAAAAATGGCCGATTCTGTGTCCAACTATCGCTGCCTCATCTTAAGGTAATGGTACCCAAGCTGATCTATCTATAATATCATGTACAGTGACCCTATGATTCTCTACCTCTAATTTTTGATGATGATCTGTGTCTCCTATACAATATACCAACCCATATGCTACTATATGATATTGAAGATCATCAACATACAACTTGCAATAAGTAGGAAGCCACGGCAGTGGAGTACGATAAATAATGGGGTCTGGAGGCTGAGGTGGGGGGTGAGAGCTACTGGCAGAGGTGGAGCATAAATAATGGGGTCTGTAGGGGGAGGTGGAAGAGTGTGAGCTGAAGTATGAAATTGTCTTTGCATGTCTGCAAACATAGACTGCACCGACTTTCTAATCTTTTCCTCCATCATTGCATTAATATTATGAACTTCATCCTCCAAGGATTCTATTTTTTTATAAACCCTCTCAATGTTAGGAGTTGAAGAACGTGGAAACACTTTTATTGCCGATACACCTTCCAGATATCCTCTTACACATCCAGGATGTTCGGGCTTTCCCAATGCTACTTATAAAATATCTTCCATCCCAGTAGCTGTAAATGTACCTTGTGAACTCTTCTCCTCAAGAGAGTCCTGTATTAATTAATAGAACATTTCTGTAATGATTGAAATTATATGAAGAAAATAGTTAACTTAAATAAATAAAATAGATATATTACAATCCGTTCAGCTACGATTCTCGATTCATCTGAAAGATATTTCCCTTTTTTCCCTTCTGGGCCCTCTTCTATTTTTCATTTCTAGATGGAGGAGATGGAGGGGCCACCTCTCCAGATCTTGAAGACTCGACTATTAGTTGTTTAAATTTTTCCGCCATCATTTTTGCTTCCAAAAATTCATACCCTCCCCGAGATAAACCTTGAGGGTATAAAATTTTATATTTGATTTCTTGATGATCTTTCCTCGTTTTCTATAAATTAAGAATAAACAAAACATTAATAAGATCATTTATATAAGAATTATTATAAAAGATTACATTTCCCTTACCAAAAATGACCCTTTTCATCTACTTTCAAAAAACTGTCTCCATGTGTCTTCATCTATAAAAGGATATATATGACATGGATTGTCAGGAATCCTATGACCATAAAAGAAATCAGAAGAGAGGGTTGATTTGAAATCCCTCCATCTCCTGGCATCCAATGATAAGCATTTCTTCCTGACTCCTCCAGTTTCAAGAATATCAAATGTCATCAGATAAAGAAGAGGTTAAACATATTATATATACTAGAATCATTTAAAGAATAGTAAAAAAATAGCAAAAGATCTTACCAAAATCTTCTCCCACAACTGACAGATTATCGCTTTATCCACACTTCTCCAGTCATTATACAAAATTCTTACTTTGCTCTTAGCCTAAGTGGCTACAAAACGCTTAAAATCTTTTGCATTTGGACCTCTAGGAATATCATCATCTTCAAAATCAACAACTATCCTCTGATCCTATGTGCGGGCAAGTGATAATTTTGGAAAACGTGTGCACCCAAATTTACCATCCTTTGAAGTCTTTGTCGTAATAGGAGCATGTGAATGTTCCTCCCAAGAGGTAAGAAAAATATGCTCATCTACAGAATCATGTTGTTGATCAACTGAATGATCTGTCATTATCCTTCAAATCAAAAAAAACAAACTTTTGTTCAAAAATATACAAATTCAAATTTTTTAATACTACTGTAATCAGAAAATAGAGAAGTGTTCTAAGTTACGTAATAGTAAACATTGGTAATATGGTAAGAATGTTAAACAATGGTAAATATGGTAAAGATGGTCAAGATGGTAAGCATAGTAAACATGGTAAACCTGGTAAGCATGGTAAAGTAATTGTCACTGAACAAAAATAATATATATATAATTCATGTATTGGTAAAAATGATAAAATAAACTAAAAAAACATAAAAAAATATATTTATTTTGTTTTAAAACATGTTTTAATAAATAAAAAACTAAAAATATGTAACATTTATTAAAAAAATAAATGTAAAAAAAATAAACATATGTTACTTGTAATTTTAGGAATGTAAAAATGGATTGTTTTCCCAAATTCCTTCGTCGTGATCGTTCCTTATGGCACACACCATGTCTTCAATATGCTCATCATTATGTTCTGTTAATAATTCCATGGAAGTTGGGATCTCACATAAATCAGCATCTTCATCATGTTCATCCCCTCCAACATATTGTTTTTCCCCTGTAAACCAACAACCCACTGCATATCTGATTGATCTACTACATATAAATTTTTTTTGAATGTGTTCCCATTATAAAAGAATCATCTGTGTCTTCCAATCTATTCAGATTAACAAGTGTCATTCCAAATTCATCGTGTCTGACACTGTTTTTACCGATAAACCAATTACAGCTAAAAACAGGAACTTTAATTTTAATGTAATCAACCTCCCATATGTCTTCAATCACCCCATAATATGCACTTGATGAAGAAATCAGGTTTTTGTCTTTATCACTCGAAAAATGTATTGCTTCTGCAACACCAATACACCACTATTCTGAATTGCACTTCTGTTGTCCTGAGCATTCATATGAAATGTATAGCCATGAATGTCATAACCGGACCATGTTATCACATTTAAACATGGACCACCCACAAACCATTTTAATGTCTCTGATACATCTGATCTACCAAGAAAAGTCTTTTTAATCCATAACAAATATGTTTTGTTGTGCTCATTCAAAATCCACATTTCTTTCTTCTTTAGATGACATTGTTTCAACTCATTAATATGCAATGCGATATACGGTTGAGCATCAACTATGTTATTCAAGATGTATGATTCTAACTTGTCCATCTGTTCAGCTGACAATGATTTGACCTTCAATCCATGAATCCCCTTTCCCTCATTATTAACTCGTTCATGGCGAGATAGAGGCAAACCGATGTGTTGCGCCACATCCAAGTAGCTCGTACAAAACTCTGCTACCCCCTCAAAATTATAATTTTCAATAATGGAGGCTTCAGGTCGATATGGATTTTTAAAATACACCTTTAATATTTTCATATACCTTTCAAAAGGATACATCCAATGAAGATATACAGGTCCACAAAGCTTTATTTCTGGAACCAGATGTATCATTAAATGCAACTTTATATCAACAAAAGTTGGAGTAAAATACATTTCCAGTTGACAAAGTATAAAATTGCATCATTTTCCAAAATTTTCAAAGCATTCACATAAATCTCCTTGTTAAATATTGAATTGAAAAAATAACACAACTTCATTATAGTCTTTCTGACACGAATGGGTAATATTCTACGCAATGCAATTGGTAAAATTTGTTGCATCAATACATGACAATTATGTCATTTCATACCTATCAACTTCAAGTCCTTCAATGAGAAATATTTTTACATTTTAAGAATAACCTTGTGGAACTTTTGATATCATGAAGACACTGAAAAAAGATAATTTTCTCCCTCTTAGATAATGTATGACAAGACGGGGGGAAGAAATGTTCGTCTTCCTTTAAGAGTGGGAGCTAACTTCAAACGTATTCCCATTGATAGTAATTATATTCTTGCATTTAACCCATCTTTTTTCTTTCCTTTATTATCTAATAATGTTCCAATAAAACAATCATAGATTTTCTTCTCCACGTGCATGACATCAATATTCTGTTTAACTTCATGATACCTCCAATATTGTAGCTCAAAAAATATTGACATTTTCTTCCAAATGTGTCTATCATTACCAGATTTCTGTGTCTTTCTCAATGTCACATCAAGGTTTTTCACCCTCCCAAAATAGATATAAGGGGATAAAGGTTTTGGATTAGTATCAAATTCTTGTGAGCCCTTGAATGCCTTTTTTAGTCTTCTATAAGGGTGATAAATAGGCAAAAACTTTCTATGACCCTGGTACATTGTTTTCCTCTCATGTTGCAATTGAAAATATGATGTCTGTTGTTCGCAAATTGGACAGGCATCATTCCCTTTAATACTGTATCAAGTCAAATTTCCATAAGCTGAGAAGTCATTTAAAGTGAACAGAAGCGCTGAATGTAGTTGAAAATATTCCATTTTATAAGAATCATACAACCTAATACTATCACCCCATAACAATTTCAAATCATAAATAAATGGTGATAAGTAAACATCAATATCATTGCCGGGTCGCTTTGGAGAAGAGATCATTATACTCAACATGACATATTTTCGCTTCATACAAACTTTAGGATAGAGGTTGTAAATTACCAATAAAATAGGCCATGAACTATGTGTGCTACTGAGGGTCCGGTATGAGTTCATTCTATCTGTACACAACCCTAGTATGAGATTTCTAATTTCATTTCATAATGTAGAATACTGCGCATCAATTTTCTTCCATTGTGGACAATCAGCTGGATGAAGTATTTTTCCATGACATACCTGCTCATCAGCATGCCATATTAACCTTTTTTCATCATGTGAATTAGCAAAAAAAACATTTGAAATGATGAATTATAGGAAGATACCAAAATTCATTTGAAGGGAGCTTTGTAATAACAAGATCAGCCTGTGATTTTTCTTTCACCTTATACTGTGATGTCCCACATTTAGGAAACTCTGGCAGAAATTCATATTCCTTCCAATATATAATGCAGTCATTCGGACAGACATGTATTTTCTTGTATCCCATTCCCATCGGGCATAATATTTTCATGGCCTTGTAATGTGAATCTGGAATATCGTTATCTTTTGGAAGAATGTCTTTCATCAATTGTAGCAGCTCTAAAAAACTTATGTCACTCCATCCATGTTTTTCCTTCAGTTTAATCAATCTTAACACCGCCGACAAAGTCGTAAAATATGTACAACCAGGATATAATGGTTTTTTAGCATCACCATATAGACGTGCAACTGTCTGTTCTATCTTTATTAGTTTTTCTACAATATCGTGAATCATTTCTTCAATTCCATCGGATTTACCATCATGAGAATCATCATCATCGGTGACATTCTGTCCAGTTTCTCCATGCCAAATCCAAGGGCTGTAACTCGGATTAAAACCATGACAAATCAGTTGATCTTTTTTCTCTCTACTGTTCAACTTCATCATATTCAAACATTTCAGGCATGGACAGAAAAACAATGTCACTACTTGGAACATTTTGTTTAGGAAATTCCAAAAAGGCATCAACACCTTCCTCATATTCATTGCTCATTCGATGTGATTTAATCCAACTTCGACTCATTATTACCTATAACAAATATCAAAAATATATATTTATAATATAAGAGAAAAATAAGTTTATATGAAAAAAATCATAATTTTAATGTAAAATTTTTTTGAAATATAAATCAAATCTGTGCGTATTTAAAAAAATATTCTTGAATATTATTTTTAAAACAAAATATAGTTAGATTTAATAGTTTTAAATTCTATTGAATCAAATAAAACCATGGCGACTATAGTGGTTGATAGAAAATTATAGAAAATGGAGTAAACCTGATAATCAAATAATATTTAAAATAAAAATTCAGATCAAGAAAATCACAATGTAAAGCCAATCATCATGGCACAATCATCATGTCATAATCTCAGAACCCACGATGTAGTATTCAATCCCCCTGGACACCCCCCAACCCTTTGGACTGCCCCCACCCCCCCGAACAACCCCCAAAACCCTCCGGACAGGCCCCCACCCCCGTGGACAGCCACCCACACCCACTCACCCCCTTAGACACCCCCCGGACACCCCCCAACCCTCTGGATATCCCCCCACCCCTGGACATCCCCCACCCCTCTAGACAGCACTCCCACCCTCCTAGACACCGCCCGCACCCCCTACCCCCTTAGACACCCCCTTGGTCACCCCCAACCCCCAGGACACCCCCCCCCCAAACAACCCCCAAAACCATCTAGATAGGACCCCAACCCCTTGGACAGCCCCCCACACCCACCCACCCCATTAGACACACTCTGGACACCCCCCATCCCTCTGGACACCTCCCTTCTCTCTAGACAGAACCACTACCCCTCATGGACACCACCCCCACCCCCTACCCCCTTGGAAACCCCCTAACCCTCTGGATAGCCCCCCCCCCCCCCCCCGAACAACCCCCAAAACCCTATGGATAGGCCCCCACCCCCTTGCAAAGCCCTCCACACACACACACACCCTTGGAAACCCCCCTGGACACCCCCCAACCATCTAGGCAGCCCCCCACCCCCTGGACAGCCCCCATCCCTCTAGACAGCACCCCACCCCTCCAGGACACCACCGCCCACCCCCTACCCCCTTGGACAGCTCGCTGGACACCCCCTAACCCTTTGGACTGCCCCCACCCCCTGGACAGCACCCCACCACTCCAAACAGCTCACCCCAACCCTCTTGGACACCACCCCCCACCCCGACCCCCTTGGACACCCCCCTGGACACCCCCCCCCAACCCTCTAGACAGCCCCCACCGCCACGAACAACCCCAAAAACCCTCTGGACAGGCCTCCACCCCCATGGACAGACACCCCCCCCACCCACCCCCTTGGACATCCCCCTGGACACCCCCCAACCCTCTAGAAAGCCCCCCACCCCCCCACCCCCCGGATAGCCCCCAAAACCCTCTGGACTGGCCTCCACCCCCTTGGACAGCCCCCCACACCCACCCACCCCCTTGGACACCCCCCTGGACACCCCCAACCCTCTGGATAGCCCCCCCCCCCCCCCGGACAACCCCCCAAACAATGGTTTACATATAAAAACTAGTCTTGGTGAACAACTAAAAACACATGCATTTAATATATACTTCAGCATGAAATAGATGGAATTAAATATTGTTAAATATGGATACTTAAATCATCGTATGATAATTAAAAATAACCATTGATATTCAAGTAGTCAAATGATCACAATATTTCTTGATAACTAATATCATAATGAGGTAATGGATAATTCTATAAATCTTAAACATATTGTCAAGGCCTTGGCCAAGGCCTCAAAAAATACTAGGGTAAGACCTCAGCAGCTCCAATTTTTATTTGGAATCATGAGACATGGAAATGCATCGAAGGGCTATAGAGGCCAACAGCCATTACATTATATGTCTAATAGATTCTCATATAAAAGAGGATAAACCTATGAAACAAAAACACATGAAATATCATTTCTGAATGCGTACATTTAATCAACAACCATTCTATGCGGTAATATAGGTGACTGAGATCATTAGTTGTCATTGACAACAAAAATTACCATCAATGTCGGGAATTCGTGAAACAAAAACAAACTAAATAGAAGTATTTGAGGCTTACACGAATATAGCGAGTCAATCTAACAGATTTGGGGATGATAAATACAATGATGATGGCAAAAAGAGGTAAGAGGGTTCGAAATAGAAGAATCTTACCTAGTTTAAACAAAAAAATCTCAAATGATATATATAGACTATCTGGGAAAAAATGAACCAAATAAAGTCATGGAAGGATTAATTGAGTTTTTCAAGTTGAGATGATAGACCTGAGGAGAGTAAAGATGATAAATGATGAAGGAAAAACGACTTTAACGCAGTATGATGGACAAACTGATTAGGGTTTACCGCGTGAGAGAGACGAGTCGCCGGACTGTCAATCGAAAAATCGTAAATGACAGTCCATGGGGCTTGTTAATTTTTTAAATGTTTTATAATGTCAGTTATTTAATAACCGATGTTATAAACTGTTTTTTTACATTTATAACATCGTTTATTATAATAACTGACGTTATAAATGTATCAGATACTGATTTTTTTACTTCGATTATTTTATAACCGATGTAAAAACATCCTCGTGTTGGTTTTTTACGTCGGTCATAGAATAACTGACATAAAAAATAAATCATAAATCACAGTTTTTTACGTCGGATATTTTTTAACCGACGTAAAAAATTATGCGGATTAATTTGTTATGTCGGTTATCAAATAAGAGACGTCAAAGAGGCCTCAAAATCCACTTTTTTTATGTCGGTTATTTTATGATCAACTTAAAAAATTCGTTTATATCTCATTTTTTACATCGGTTATCAAATAACCGACGTAAAAAACACCGCGCATTGGTTTTTTACGTCAGTTAATTTATAACTGAACTAAAAAAATGAACGCGCGCGATTTGTAACGTCGGTTATTTTGATAACCGACGTTAAAAAATTTCTCACCGCATTTTTTACGTCAGTTATAAAATAACTAACCTAAAAAACCAAGTTTCATAGATTATCACGTCAGTTATATATAACCAACGTAAAAAATAGTGACGTAAATAACGTTTTCTGCACTAGTGTATTGTGGTAACAAAAGTTTCATAGGTTTTTGGAGGTTTTTTTAGAGATCAGAGGCTCATTTTTTGGAAAAGGTAAATGGTCCTCATGATTATTATAAGGGAAGATCCACAAGACAAACATTTTGAGGAAACTATTTTGGGTGGTGTAGGCCTCTGTCAAGAACCAAAGAGTTTTAGGAAACCATGCAACTAGTGCTTGTCACCCATGTAATGGATCTATAGTTTTTTTAATAAGGAAAAATCATGTTTTGCACTTGGTTTTCCAAAATAAGAGAATGAACTATGTTAGATGGGTATTGAAGCATTTAAGTGCACTAGATTAGCAAATGGTATGTCTAACCATGCATCCATTCCATGAATGTTAGTGTTGTGTGGTGAAATTACCAATTTTCACTAAAAATTTCTTTTAGTCTAAAACATTATCTCCTCATTTTCCCATCATATGAAGGATTATTTTTTCAACAATTTTATCTCCACCTCCTTGTCTTGGGTTACATATCATGATTCGGAATCTGATTCAATAGTTGTATGTCTCATTATATCCAATTCGATGCATTCTTAATTCAACTTGTGCCTTTTTCAATTGTCTTCATATCGAAAGAGTTATGTTGGTGCAAGTTAATTTGACATGTTTTCAAGGTATATAGAAATTCTTCTAGTTTCTTCCAATCCAACATAATTTTAGAGACAATACTAAATTAGTGTGCTACCAAATACATATGGTAGTTAGTCGATACCCTTTCCCTTATGGACTAGTTGTTTTAGAACCAGTTTTTATTGTGAAAATTCCTAAACATTTCCGTGTTTCTCTTAAAATTATATGAATTCCATGACTGAAATTTTATACCATGTTAGGTTTCCCATTTAGTAACATGTTATTGTTTAAGTATGTCAACCTAAAACCAGATCCCTTTTCAGGTGTATGTGTGAATCATCTCTGTGATTTTCTACCACTTTGGTGGTGTTTGTGAGAATCCCAATGAAGGGTAATCTATAATTAATCAAATTAGATATTATGATAGTATTTATTCCTCATTAACATATGACTACATAATATTAAATAGATTAAATTTATTGAATTGGTTTTTTTGAATTAGTTTGATGATCTTATGTCTTGTGAATGATTAATGAAATGGTTATGAAAAAATTAATTTCATTGACATTTTTACACCCTAAATTCCAAAACCTATTAAATTCCACATAAATTTATACTATATGGATTCGTAAATATATTGAATGCCATGGATAATTTTAATCCATTGATATATATTATATTTAACTTCACATGCATTTCTACAACATGGATCTATATTACATTGGAATTCTTGGGCATTATGACTCCATAGATTATGTCTTGAAACAGAAACTGGATTACAAGGCATAGGACATTGAGGATGCCTTGGTACTCCATGGATCTATCCCATGGGGTCTGAAATTAGATGACTCAGTATTGGAAATAGTGAAAGTTTTTTTATGATTTAAAAATATCCCTAGTATATTTATTGGATTATAGTTGTTATACAGAAAAATATCACACATGATTATTTGTGCCTTACAACTAGATCCGGTCTACGGTTTCTAGTTCACAATGAGCCTTCATGGATAGATATTATAACACCTATTCAATCTTTAATATCACTGTTATATATTGTACAATGATTTTTTACTCATATTGTAATTCTTATCGACATCATTGGTGGTGGCCTACTGTGTTTTATCGCAAACCCTATTTGTCCCGCTATTGGGTACCATGACAGACTTCATGGATGTTGGTTGGGATAATAGAAGGTGCACATTTTCCAATACCTAATTGATTATGATTATGTGTATGGTATCATGGGATTGATCTAGTCTCGTTATTTAATCTATAGATAGTCATTTTTTATCTTTTTTTTATTTCTATACATGTATTACAATGGATGTATCTTTCCTTGTATTGACTAAAATATCAAATAGATAAATGGTATACATAACGTTTCATTTCATATTTCCTTTAGGATTTAATTATTATAACTACTAGAAAATAGATTTTATCTGCACCTATTCAATTATTTAATATTCTTCCTCTATTGATTTATGTGAATAAAATGAAGTGGGTTAATCTGAATATGAGGGTATAGTTTCTCCATTTTATATCCTTACACACTTCCTTCTAGTATGTATCACATATCATATAAGGAGGTAGGATTGAGAACATGTGATCCATAGGCTCGGTGCACCATCTACCGGCTCCTGGGTCAGGGCATTACAATGTTGTATTAGAGCATGTTCTTTTCTTTTCCTTTTGTAAATTATTATTTCATATGGTAGAAAGGAGATATACTAATGTGTTGTAATTTTATAATTAGTTGTACATGGGAGTAGCTAAAACTCATACAGGATAAATCCAAATTTTCTAATATGGTTGTTATAGTTTTGGATTTTACATATTACAGATACTTTGATTCCACTATTGGGTGATTCCCATTATATGTGATGTTATTATTGTGATGATTGAGAAATGTAGTTTCATACATGGATGATATGGAAAGGATTTATGGATCATGCATCATTTTAGTCACCTTATAGGATTCACATTTGATGCATATGTCAGGCCATGTATGTAGAATCAGTGAATTCATGAAATTTATAATGTGTTTTTTATGTTATTGAATTATTATAGATTAATGTTATCAAAGTAAATTGGGATTATGTAATTGGTACATAGAGTTCCTTCCATAACAAAAATACTATTTTTTCTTATATAGGATAAAAAAGACACCATAATCATTCAATCAAGGAACTTTAATTTATTGAACATTGGTTTCATAGAGTAGAATATGTTATGGTTGGGATTAAATGAGTGATATACTGTATTCTATATGGTGTATGGGCCCTTATAGATTGAAAATGTGATACATTTTGTTCATCCATTTAAATAAAATTGTAAAAAAATGTAAATTTGAATAAAATTGAGATTCTTAAATGAAAATTTCATCGATAAATGTATTTTCAATTGATAATTCAATTTTCATATATGAGTACTTGTGTTGTGAAACAAATCCCTTGACCTAGACCCGAATTTAGAGTGATCAGTAGGTAGTGTCACTTGTATTATTTATAAATATTCCTTTTGTCCAGTTTTGGTTTTAGGAGCAGGCATAGGGGTGTGCTTGTTTATAGGATGAAATGTTCCTATCATATCCTTGTATCTATGATATTGTTAAAATAGATTATTTTCTGTGGTGTTATTTAGTATTTGTAGAGATATATGAATGCATTTCATGACATGTCAATTAGATAGTGTTTTTAAAGTTGACTTATGTTATAGGGAAGACCCTAGGACGACTACCAAAAAAATTGGAGTTTATAAAAAGTTTATTCTTAAGAAAAAATTAATAAAATAGGGGTTGTTTTAAAAATTGTTTTTAAAATAAACCAAATTTATTTAAGTGGTTAATTGTTCCTAAAGGAATGTGGTGTTTTTAAGACTCTGAGAGAAGGATGTAATTTTATGCTCACTAAACATGTTGGTTAGACCATCATTCTAAAAAATACATATTGTTTAATGGAATCCTTTGGTTGAGGGTTGTCAAGACCATGATTCCCCTCTTACCTATTAAAACGATGCACAATGAACCTCTCTTTGAAAAAAAATCATTTTTTCAAGGATTGGACCAGAAACAAAGAGTGAGGACTACCAAATAATAATGATATATCATGTATGTGTTAGAGAAATGGGATTCTTGTGTGGTCCAACCCAAAAAACCCAATATTTCCCCTTTAAGTTTCAACCTTATCAGTGTTGAAATAAAAAGTGTTTCACTTAATTATACCAATGAAATGAATTCATATGAGAAGAATGCTAAGAAAAAACATAACTGAAATAATTTACACAGAAATTACATGAACCGAAAAGAATAAGAAGACCTAGAACTCCCGCTATTGTATGAGTATCCCCTTAGAAATTATCTTCCACCATTTAGGTCAACATTAAGTGGGGTACGAGGCTCAGGTGGAACTCTGTCATCATACATGACCCCCCTATGAGGATAGGGGCATCTAGATCATAATGTATGATGATATTAATACATTGGGACTCTAATATGATAGATATTTTCTCCTAGTTCTAACTAAAAAAAGATATTCCCAATGATCTATTTTATTGTCAAAGTGGATGTTGGTATTTGGAACATAGAATTCATAAAAACAATTTTCCCATTGTTTTAGGAAAATAAAAATATTTATAAAACTTTTTATAAATCTAAAATTAATTAACCCTGCTATTTAATATCTCAATCGAAAATTTGGCATCATTTTGAGGTCTAAATCTATATATATATATATTAAATAGAAAACATAGCTTTTGACTTTTGGTAAATTTAGTTTCCCGAAAATATCAATTTGGATGGGCATATTAATATAATAATTGGGTTTGGGTGTCTACATATGAATTGTATCATAATTTATTTTGGATTAGATAAAAAAATTTAATCAGGTTTCATCTAGGGATAAGGTGCAGTGTCTGTTTGGTTCCACTACTATTTTTATAATCTTTCACATTTTAGACCATTTTTCTTCAACTCCATATTATGCCCTATAAATAACCAAAAATTATAATGAAAACTAAAATAATTAAATAGCCCTTTTTATAATGATAAAAATTAAAATAATAAATAAAAAAACTGAATCTTGTTATAATATTTTGGAATTTTCAAAATAAAATTAGTTAAATACAGTGGTGTAAGGTCGAAGAAAAACTGTGAATCGTAGTGAGATCACAGACCCACACAAAAATATTTTCACTCCTAATAAAAGTCACATTAATAAAAAATTATTCAGGGATATATTCCCAACATCATTAATATTTAATATTCAATGGATATTTAATTCATTATAGAAATGTCATCGAAGAAAAAATCACACTAGGGAGATTTTCTTAGGGATAATAGAAAATGATGTCGCATAAATTATTTCCAAAAATGAAATTAAAGATGATGAATAATACCAATTTGAGAAAATAATTCCAAAGGAGAAAATGTTACCAACTCTTCACATATTTGTGTGAAAACCATATCGTGATATTAAACTTTCTTGCCAGGAAATATATATGATTTTAAAAATTTATGCTTAAATGATTTGTTCCACCAAACACACCCTACATCTCTAGCAATAAAAACTCAAAATACACTCAATCAAACATTACTAGAAGTCAACCTATAATATTACATCCTAGATATACCAATATTTTTTACATTTAATCACCCCCCTCAATATTTTTTGAAAAGTTGAACATGGAACAAATATCTCAGTCATCAGTAAACCTGTGTTTGATCTCCTCACAAAAATAATTTTAATAGTTTTATAGAGATCAAAGGTTGAGGAAGAGTTGTTCTTGAACTTCCCAATGGAAACCCCATATTATTTAGTTTTTCTATTTGTTTTTTATTTTTTTATTTTGAAGACATAAAAATTTCAAATATTAGGTACACATAGATAGTTCAGTCTAGTATAATAATGAAAAATATTTGATAAGGAATGAATGTATGGGAAAATATGTTTTAAAAGATAATAAATATTAACCTAAAATATATTAACCCTCTATTCAGTTAAAAAATTTCACACTTAAGGATTTGGTGAAAAGATGTGTGAATATTTTAAGTTAAATGATTTTCCCATTAATTGATCACGTAAAGGGTACCATTCTACTCAATGTTTTCAAACTGATACAACAATTTTTATCACTAAAAAATAACCAATTATCTATAAACAGTCACACCTAAATGTAAAATTCATTCCAAAACACACATTCTTCCGGTTAATATTTTTTATAATTATAAAACCACATGAAATAGGAAAATTCCTCATATATTTTCATAAAATTCCATGATTAAATGGGATTATTTTTTCTAATTATGTGGGAATCATTTTCTGTGATTAAGTGGGAATAAAAAATGAATATTCCGATATAAAAGTGAGGGGGGTATAAAGTAACTATTCTTTTCAATAATAATGAAAAATATAAATAATAATGATAATAAAAATTCTTTTTTAACTATGGAATATACCCATCCCCACACCTAGAGTATACAGTGTTCTCACTATAAAGAATTAGAATGTCGGAAAGAAGGATAGAACATTGTGGGTGTCATTTGTAGGATTCTTATTGAACTTGTAGTTCCTTCATCAAGGACTCTAAAATGACATTATGAATGTTATTCAATCACTCCCCATTAACAATGAAGGTTTATTTATTTCTTCATTTTTAACCTGAAAAACACCAAATGAATGAAAATTAGTAATCTTTTATGAACCAAACCCTCTAGAATGAAGATTACCAAGACACACCATCATCATTGCATTATAAAGAAGTAAATGTTGTGAAATTTATATTTGAAATATAAGGATGATATGGTCATGGGTTTCTACTAATCACTCCTTATAAATTTGAGAGTTCTTATATAAATAACTATGCATTTCCTCCAACTCTAAAATATGTAGCTTTCTTAGAGTGTCTACACTATAAATATCAGAATTGTACTATTTAATGTCCCTATAGCCTGGTTCTCTATATCAATTTTAAGTTGAATAATCATTATAAAAATATGATGATAAGGTTAAATCCTAATAGAAATTTTAAAGGCATTATGGTAATCTTGTAGAAAATCACCAAGTGTATGATTCCAATCATTTCTATTGGGTTGAAGCATTTTTTCAAGAATCTATTTTACCACACTATTTGAAACCTCACCTTGACAATTGGGGTTTGGGTGATGAGTAGAATACACTCAATACCCAACCCCATACTGATGAAAAATTGATTTCATTTTTTAGTTGTATAAATGAGAACATTGATCACTAATGATGAATCATGATAGTCCAATCCTGGTGAAAATTTTGGTTCTCAAAAATTACAAAACTATTTTTGAATCACTATTAACCATGGCTTCTGCCTCCATCCATTTTCACACGTAATCAACAACTACAAGAATTTATAGGTTTCAAATGGAATTTGGAAATGTCCACATAAATTCATTACCCCTTTGTAACACCCCGAGATTTTATGAAAAATATTATTTTTAATATCATTAATGTCTTGTGTTGTATGCTACCCGAAAAGAAGCTTTCACAACACACATCTCTGACCTGTCTTGAATTACACGCAATCACAACCTTCCATGATAGCGTGTGTTGTACGCAACACCAAGTTTCGCTAAACAACGATATGCTATTAAAATATTTTTAAAACTAGCTGTTATGAATAGTAATAACCAATTTTTGAAATTTTGTAAAATTTAATTTTCAAAATGGACTTCATTTTTGGATTCAGAATATCTCAATTATCTTAGGGTGAAATTTTGGTGATTTTTGGATCACTTTCATATTTTGATGAATAGTGAAAATTACTAAATTTTAATTAAAAACAACTTTTCCAATCGAAATAATTAATAGTGATAAATTATTAATTTGAGTGGTTTTAAAGTATATTTAGAATATATTTTTACAATTTAATACAATTTTGGTCATTGGATGTAATTTCACATTTAAACCAGTTATAAACAAGTGTCAATCTTTTGATAGTTATTATCTCTTAAAAACACGCCTTTTGTTTTGACGACGGGAATTAATTTTTAAATTAATTAATGCAACTGATATGTTTTGAATTTGGTAAAATAGAAATCATTTTTGAGTTCATAATATCAAATATATCTTTGGCCTAATTTTTGGTATTTTTCTGAAAACTTTCAATTTTTGATCAATAGTGAAACCACTAAGTTGTAGTTAAAAAACTGAATTTTTCATAAAACATAATTTTACCACTTCTGTGAGTGGAATTTCAAAAATCTGAGAGGCACGATTGATGTCAGTATGTAAAATGTGGTTCAATGAGATGAAAATAATTTTTGGGGAATAGTAACTTTTTACTTTTATTTACCACGGTTAAAAGTAAATAGGGTAATTAAGGGTAGAAATGATATTATTATTACCCTAACACATGTCCTAATTCTATTGGACAAGTGTAATTCAACCAAAAACAAACTTAGGAATAAAATATGACCATTTAGGCCCACTTGTATTAGATTAGGACATTTATTATTAATTTATTTAAAGAAGGGTTAAAAGAGTTAAAATCAAAGTTTATTTACTAAAACATTTTTAATATGGGGTTATACAAAAGATAAATTCGACAATAAATATTCATTAGAAAGATAAAAATATTTATTACATAATTTTATTTTATTTGTAATTTTTAGAAATTATATACTTTAATTTATTTATGACACAACGATGATGCAGTAATTATCTTATTAAAGAAATATTGACATAATTGATGTTATAAATGCCCAAATAAATATAATTTGAGACTTTTGATTAATTTAACTAATTTTCTAGGTTAATATGACATGTTGTTATTGATTTAATTAACTTTTTTAGAATGTATCATTCTGTTATGATTTTCACAAAAATCAATTACTAAATAGTGTCAAAATTGACATAAAATAGTTTTTAAAACAAATATTATATTATTAATTGTTATTATATTCCTAAAAATCTAAGGTTCGGCCAAATGACTTAGATAAGGTTATATATATTAATAATAAACAACTTGTGGTTATTTTGGCTTCTTATAGTAAGTTTATTAACCTTATAGTGTAAGAACACAAGAAGACACGGTAAAAGTAAAATTATATAACTTAATGTTAAATCTAAATGATAAGGTTAAAATAGGAACCTAAACTTGTCTAAATTCTATTTTATGAGAGGATTTCGACCCATACCCACCTTAACCTCGAAATAAATCAATTTGGAGCTATTTAAAACCGAACTTGACTTTATAATAAAATAATATTTTTAGTTATTCCAAAGGTGCCCCTCTCCTCCCTTATAAAAGGGCACCTCCTCCCTCTCTTCCTCACAAAACATTGAGCCTTCAATCTCGGCCAACCCCGGACAAATTATCTTCTACACTTCCCTAGAAACATCCTAAAGGTTCTGTTCTTCCTCAAGGACCAATTTTAGTTCCCTAAGAGGAGGTCTCAAAGAGGCTCTTCAAAGAAGAGGTAATTTCCGTTACCGATTCTTTCACCTTTATTTCTTATTCCACTTCTTCTTCTTAGGTTGTTTCATTATGAAGTAATCACATAAGTATCACTCATATACTGATATGTTATTATAAGTATTAAACAATCCTATTTCACCATCTATCCATCCTACGGAAAACGAAATCACCGCGCGTGCGTACATACGGAATACTGTCTCCACGCCGTGGTGTAATCTATTTTCCGCCACCACCTTAGTTGGATGGGTATAATGATGTAATGAGTAACTATATATGATTATTATAATGTGATATTGATACTGGAATAGTATACATACACTTCAAAACAAGTTTACAATCATTAGAACGATATCATCGCTCGTGCGAACGTACGGAATACCGTCTCCACGACGCGATGAGATTCATTCTCCACTTTAACCATTCATGAATGATTATAAAGTATATATAATAAGTAACCATGAAATATATTACATAATAATGATACTAGATTTATGTGTATATATATGAATGTCATCTACTTAATTCCGTTCAACTCAATAAGGAAACGAAAACAACATTCATGCGTACGTACGGACTACCGTCTCCATGAATGGTGTGTTTAATTTCATTTATCTATCTATGATATATATATATACTGAATATATATGATATATAAATAATTTTTTATATTCTGGATGTAAGTAAATCATGATATAAGTAATAATAATGTCAAGAACAACAAGTCCAAACACCTACGACAATGGAATCGATTTTACCCAAAACACTCTTTAACATGGAATTTACAAAATAACGGTTAAAATAAAGTCATAAGTGAACCATATATGATATAATAACAATGATTATGATTCTGGAATAAGTCAATGACATTTGTTAAATCATTATACAGGAGGTTTGGACACTTACGAAGCAAATCGGACCTAGGGTAAGGGAAATATCACAATCTCATTTTTATCCGAGATTGTTTATACTTTGGTATTTACTGGGGTGTATTTTATCATCCACATCCATGATTACTCAATATGTAATTGTATTCCCATACACCTACAATTTTTCAAATCCAATTTTATTCTTCGGTGAGTTTTTAGTAAAATGTATGAAAGGAATCTTTTGTCGTTTTTCGTACGAGGTACTTTTTTGACTTTTCCGACAAAAGTATGAGAAGAATGTTTTTTTAACTTATACGGAATGAATGAATTTTTAAAATATTATTTCCAAGAAGCTTTCTCTACAATTTTTCAAGTTTATTTTTCATCAACTTCTTTTAGTTTATAATTGTACGACATTTTAAGAAAGGAAAAGTGTTTTTGAAGCAGAAAGGATATTTTCCTCAAGAATGGAGTTCAAGTGTTTTATCAAAATTATTTTCCATCTAAGATAATAAAGGGTTCTGTTTCTATCCCTATTATTACATGGATTTGATTATGTTGTGATGGAAATATTTTTATGAATTCCTTTATCTTATATGAATTTTTTTATGATGCCATGATGTTTATGATTCCCATTTTTATTACATGGGCTATGCAATGATGTATGATTTATGATTTTTTGGCACACATAAGAATGATATCATTATGAGATGGGTGGGACCTATATCTCCCTCCAATTCATTGGGTAAAGATTTTATATCTCATGAGATAGACATGGCTGGAATGGTAGGTTATACCGATTCAGTGAAAAAGGACTGAAACGAGGGTGACTCGGTTCAGAAAGGGACTTTTTCTACTAAGATAGTCTTGGAAATGAGTCTTGACTAACAAGAAATGATTCTCTATGATTATGTGTTTATGCCACAAAGATTCATGTTTTAAGTTATGATTATTGGATTTTCATTTCACTACTAAGATTTATCCCATGTTATGAAATTATGCTCTCTTTTGCTGGTTAAGATTTCCAAAATGTTATCTTCTTATGAATATGATGTGATTGATATTTTTTTTTGTTTACCCTTACTGAGCATTTCAGATAACCCTTTTATGTTTACTTTTCCCCAGGTTATAAAGAAAGGTTTTACGTATAAAAAAAAGAAGATCTCTATGGGAGATGTTGAAGATCTTTCACGAGGATTAGAAGATTATATTCCGAGTTTCCAAAGACACTAAACTATTACGATCCTTGTGTGTGTGTTTTTGTTATGTACTAAGTATTCCGAAAATGTAATGTAATGTCAATGTACGTCAAGCTTTGGGTCTCTACAGTTGGTATCAGAGGAAAGGTTTAGTCAACCTTTGGAAACTAGGATGTGAGAACGTTAGTGAGATCCATAGAGATATTTCTAAGGTATGTCTTGGGATGTCCCTAAGGATAAGTATACGTATAGGATAGTCCTAGAACTATGGTAATGATCTTATAATTTAACCTAAGATGTTTGATATTGAAGTTACTCCCCCTTTATTATGATTTTTTCCTCTTACACTATTCTTTTTGGGTTTTAGAAAATGGCTGGAAACAAGGTGATTCACGATAATGGAGGATATGATGGACAATGGAATGATATTTTTCCTGAGCAACCAAATGATAGGGGATTTGGAAGTCCAAACATCATTATTATGCCGAATCAGCAATCTCACAATATGATCAATAAAGTAAAATTTGGTATGTTTCCTGACTCGACTAATAAGAGAAAGATGGAGTTTCATGATGATCATAGAGGAAAGAAAGTTCAATTTACCCTATGCAAATCATGTGGGAAGAGGCATCAAGGAGAATGTTTCAAAGGAACTGGAAGATGCTTTGGGTGTGGAAAAGAAGGACACAAAGCCAGTAAGTGCAAAGGAAAAGGTTCAGTTAACACCAGGGATGAGGATAATGGTATTGCTACGACATCAACAATGGTTAAATTTTTAAAATGTGGAATGTACGGGAATTATGCAAACCAATGCCCTAAGGTAAAGTCTCATGAAGAGAATCAGTATGGTCGTATGGGTAGTATTTATGTTGATGATGATGAAGAGACTACAAATGATATGTGAGATGAAAGAATTGTTGAAGCTCGGTCAATTGTTTAAGAATGTAGTGGAATGATTACATGTTTATCATGTGTAATGTTGTATAAGTAATCTCATGATACTATGGAATAAAGAGACATCTAAGGATTGTTACACTGTTGTCTTTCCATGATTTTGGAAAGTGTATGATTAATGGTACCAGTATCCATTAAAAGATATTCATATATTTTTGGAATATAGATGATATGCGCATAATGAAGGGATAAGTAGAAAATGAAATGTTTGACAGTATTCATGAGCTCATGATTGATATAAGGACTAAGTGATATCATGGTTTGAGTATATATAATTTAGAGGATTTTGGTATGTGGAAAGTGTTAACTTTTAACAGCACTCATGTTTTCAATAAGGTTCAATGGGTATTCAATAGAATACATGATTAAGGACTTTCAATGTTTGGAATGTGACCAACAAAACATATCTTATGATATATGGGGATCAACGATGGTATTAAATCTCTGGAAATCGTTTTCACTATGTTATGAGAATGGACTGCAGTATTATGGATAATCCTAAAGATTGGAATGGATTATGTTGGACATAAGTTAGTATTGTTTAAGGATAGAATTTTTTTTCGATATTATTGATGGGATGTTATAGTAATATAGTTTTAGAAAAAGGACAACCTGTAGGATGGGCGACAGCCCATCGCGTCGGACAAGGCTCTGGGAATCGAACCCACAACCGAAGTGCGACTGGCCTTTATCGCCTACCACTAGCCTACAGGAAGTCCCTGTTTAGTAGAAACTAGTTTTATTATATTAAGAAGTATGATATATGAAGTATAAGTCCATTTTTGGAACCATATATGATTAATCTCACTATATAATGACTTATGTATATTTAATATCTTTTTCTAACCTTTTGTTTGAGACAGATGGAATGACCCGTCATTCTATCACATGATCTACTAACACTTCACGAATAACAAATTCAACATTCTTTATTTAATAGATGAAGTGGAAATTGTTCAAGGCGCGAAAAACAGTGAGATTGTACCAAAATAAATTAAGTATTTATTCTAATTCAAATTCTTCAACATTAGGGAAACGATCTTGAAAACCAAAAATGTTGTCCTAGTGCTCTTATATCTGATTAATCAGATGGTACCTTAGATCATCACAAATTAATGGCTTTGTGATTTCTAGATTTTCCATATCCATGTTCTCTACCACTCTCCATCAGAACATGATGGTTAGATTTCTCTTCCATATCCATATTTTCACCTATGTGGAAACCCAGTGATTAGTTTATTTGGTTAACCGTTACGTTTCATACTTTTGTTTTTAAAAATCGGTTTTGGTATTCCTTTTTACGATGTGGGTTTCGATTAAAGAAACTTTCAAATAGTAAACTATTTATAACCTCGATGAATTTCGAGGGATAAATTCATTTTAAGGGGGGTAGAATATAACACCCTGAGATTTTATGAAAAATATTATTTTTAATTTCATTAATGTCTTGTGTTGTACGCTACACCAAAAGGAGCTTTCACAACACACATCTTTGACCTGGCTTGAATTACACACAATCGTGACCTTCCACGATAGCGTGTGTTGTACGCAACACCAAGTTTCGCTAAACAACGATATGCTATTAAAATATTATTAAAACTAGCCGTTACAAATAGTAATAACCACTTTTTGAAATTTTGTAAAATTTATTTTTCAAAATGGACTTCATTTTTGGATTCGGAATATCTCAATTAGCTTAGGGTGAAATTTTGGTGATTTTCGGATAACTTTCATATTTTGATGAATAGTGAAAATTACTAAATTTTAATTAAAAACAACTTTTTCAATCGAAATAATTAATAGTGATAAATTATTAATTTGAGTTGTTTTAAAGTATATTTAGAATATATTTTTACAATTTAATACAATGTTGGTCATTGAATGTAATTTCACATTTAAACCAGTTATAAACAAGTGTCAATCTTTTGATAGTTATTATCTCTTAAAAACACACCTTTTGTTTTGACGACGGGAATTAATTTTTAAATTAATTAATGCAACTGATATGTTTTGAATTTGGTAAAATATAAATCATTTTGGAGTTCATAATATCAAATATATCTTAGGCCTAATTTTTGGTATTTTTCTAAAAACTTTCAATTTTTGATGAATTGTGAAACCACTAAGTTGTAGTTAAAAAAACTGAATTTTTCATAAAACATAATTTTACCACTTCTGTGAGTGGAATTTCAAAAATCTGAGAGACACGGTTGATGTCAGTAAGTAAAATGTGGTTCAATGAGATGAAAATAATTTTTGGTGAATAGTAACTTTTTACTTTTATTTAGCACGGTTAAAAGTAAATAGGGTAATTAATGGTAGAAATGATATTATTATTATCCTAACACATGTCCTAATTCTATTGGACAAGTTTAATTCGACCAAAAACAAACTTAGGAATTAAATATGACAATTTAGGCCCACATGGATTAGATTAGGACATTTATTATTAATTTATTTAAAGAAGGGTTAAAAGAGTTAAAATCAATGATTATTTACTAAAACATTTTTAATATGGGGTTATACATAAGATAAATTCGACAATAAATATTCATTATAAAGATAAAAAGATTTCTTACATAATGGTATTTTATTTGTAATTTTTATAAATTGAATACTTTAATTTATTTATGACACAACGATGATGCAGTAATTATCTTATTAATGAAATATTGACATAATTGATGTTATAAATACCCAAATAAATATAATTTGAGACTTTTAATGAATTAAACAATTTTTCTAGGTTAATATGACATTTTATCATTGATTTACTTAACTTTTATAGAACTTATCTTTCTGTTATGATTTTCACAAACATCAATTACTAAATAGTGTCAAAATTGACATAAAATAGTTTTTAAAACAAATATTATATTATTAATTGTTATTTTATTCCTAAAAATCTAAGGATCGGCCAAATGACTTAGATAAGGTTATATATATTAATAATAAACAACTTTTGGTTCTTTTGCCTTCTTATAGTAATTTTATTAACCTTATAGTGTAAGAACACAAGAAGACAGGGTAAAAGTAAAATTATTTAACTTAATGTTAAATCTAAATGATAAGGTTAAAATAGGAACCTAAACTTGTCTAAATTCTATTTTATGAGAGGATTTCGACCCATCCCCACCTTAACCTCGAAATAAATCAATTTGGAGCTATTTAAAACCGAACATGACTTTATAATAAAATAATATTTTTAGTTATTCCAAAGGTGCCCCTCTCCTCCCTTATAAAAGGGCACCTCCTCCCTCTCTTCCTCACACAACTTTGAGCCTTCAAGCTCGGCCAAACCCTGCCAAATTCTCTTCTCCACTTCCCTAGAAACATCCTAAAGGTTATGGTCTTCCTCAAAGACCAATTTTAGTTTCCTAAGAGGAGGTCTCAAAGAGGCTCTTCAAAGAAGAGGTAATTTCTATTACCGATTCCTTCACCTTTATTTCTTCTTCAAATTCTTCTTCTTAGGTTGTTTCATTATGAAGTAATAACATAAGTATCACTCATATACTGATATGTTATTATAAGTATGAAACAATCCTATTTCACCATCTATCCATCCTACGGAAAACGAAATCACCGCGCGTGCGTACGTACAGAATACCGTCTCCACGCCGTGGTGTAATCTATATTCCGCCACCACCTTAGTTGGATTGGTATAATGGTGTAATGAGTAAATATATATGATTATTATAAAGTGATATTGATACTGGAATAGTATACATACACTTCAACATAAGTTCACGATCATGAGAACGATATCATCGCTCGTGCGTACGTACGGAATACCGTCTCCACGACGCGATGAGATTCATTCTCCACTTTAACCATTCATGAATGATTATAAAGTATATATAATAATTAATAATGAAATATATGACATAATAATGATACTGGATTTTTGTGTATATATATTAATGTCATCTACTTAATTCCGTTCAACTCAATAAGGAAACGAAAACAGCATTCATGCGTACGTACGGACTACCGTCTCCATGAATGGTGTGTTTAATTTCATTTATCTATCTATTATATATATATATATATACTGAATATATGTGATATATAAATCATGTTTTATATTCTGGATGTAATTAAATCATGATATAAGTAATAATAATGTCAAGAACAACAAGTCCAAACACCTACGACAAATGAATCGATTTTACCCAAAACACTCTTTAACATGGAATTTACAAAAGAACGGTTAAAATAAAGTCATAAGTGAATCATATATGATATAATAACAATGAGTATGATTCTGGAATAAGTCAATTACATTATTTAAATCATTATACAGGAGGTTTGGACACTTACGAAGCAAATCGGACCAAAGGTAAGGGAAATATCACAATCTTATTTTTATCCGAGATTGTTTATACTTTGGTATTTACTGGGGTGTATTTTATCATCCACATCCATGATTCCTCAATATGTAATTTTATTCCCATACACCTACAATTTTTCAAATCCAATTTTACACTTCGGTGAGTTTTTAGTAAAATGTATGAAAGGAATCTTTTGTCGTTTTTCGTACGAGGTACTTTCTTGACTTTTCTGACAAAAGTACGAGAAGAATGTTTTTTAACTTATACGAAATGAATGAATTTTTAAAATATTATTTCCAAGAAGCTTCCTTTACAAGTTTTCAAGTTTATTTTTAATAAACTTATTTTAGTTTATAATTGTACGACATTTTAAGAAAGGAAAAGTGTTTTTGAAGCAGAAAGGATATTTTCCCCAATAATGGAGTTCATGTGTTTTATCAAAATTATTTTCCATATAAGATAATAAAGGGTTCTGTTTCTATCCCTATTATTACATGGATTTGATTATGTTGTGATGGAAATATTTTTATGAATTCCTTTGTCTTATATTATTTTTTTTATGATGTCATGATGTTTAAGATTCCCATTTTTATTACATGGGTTATGCAATGATGTATGATTTGTGATTTTGTGGAACACATAAGAATGGTATCATTATGAGATGGGTGGGACCTATATCTCCCTCCAATTCATTGGGTAAATAATTTATATCTCATGAGATAGACATTGCTGGAATGGTAGGTTATACCGGTTTAGTGAAACAGGACTGAAACGAGCGTGACTCGGTTCAGAAAGGGTCTTTTCCCACTAAGATAGTCTTGCAAATGAGTCTTGACTAACAAGAAATGATTCTATATGATTATGTGTGTATGCCACAAAGTTTCATGTTTTATGTTATGATTATTGTATTTTCATTTCACTACTATGATTTATCCCATGTTATGAAATTATGCTCTCTTTTGCAGGTTAGGATTTCCAAAATGTTATGTTCTTATGAATATGATGTGATTGATATTTATTTTGTTTACCCTTACTGAGAATTTGAGCTCACCCTTTTATGTTTACTTTTCCCCAGGATATAAAGAAAGGTTTTAGGTATTAAAAAAAGAATATCTCTATGGGAGATATTGAAGATCTTTCACCAGGATTAGAAGATTATATTCCGAGTCTCCAAAGACACTAAACTATTACGATCCTTGTGTGTTTGTTTTTGTTATGTACAATGTATTCCGCAAATGTAATGTAATGTCAATGTACGTCAATCTTCGGGTCTCTACAGTTGGTATCAGAGGAAAGGTTTAGTCAACCTTTGGAAACTAGGATGTGAGAACGTTAGTGAGATCCCTAGAGATATTTCTAAGGTATGTCTAGGGATGTCCCTAAGGATAAGTATACATATAGGATAGTCCTAGAACTATGGTAACGATCTTATAATTTAACCTAAGATGTTAGATATTGAAGTTACTCCCCCTTTATTATGATTTTTGCCTCTAACACTATTCTTTTTGGGTTTTAGAAAATGGCTGGAAAAAAGGTGATTCACGATAATGGAGGATATGATGGACAATGGAATGATATTTTTCATGAGAAACCAAATGAAAGGGGATTTGGAAGTCCAAACATCATTATTATTCCAAATCAGCAATCTCACAATATGATCAATAAAGTAAAATTTGGTATGTTTCCTGGCTCGGCTAATAAGAGAAAGATGGAGTTTCATGATGATCATAGAGTAAAGAAAGTTCAATTTCCCCTATGTAAATCATGTGGGAAGAGTCATCAATGAGAATGTTTCAAAGGAATTGGAAGATGCTTTGGGTATGTAAAAGAAGGACACAAAGCCAGTAAGTGCAAAGGAAAAGGTTCAGTTAACACCAGGGATGAGGATAATGGTATTGCTACGACATCAACAATGGTTAAATGTTTTAAATGTGGAATGTACGGGCATTATGCAAACCAATGCCCAAAGTTAAAGTCTCATGAAGAGAATCAGTATGGTCGTATGGGTAGTATTTATGTTGATGATGATGAAGAGACTACAAATGATATGTGAGATGAAAGAATTTTTGAAGCTCGGTCAATGGTTTAAGAATGTAGTGGAATGATTACATGTTTATCATGTGTAATGTTGTATAAGTAATCTCATGATACTATGAAATAAAGAGACATCTAAGGATTGTTACACTATTGTATTTCCTTGAGTTTGGAAAGTGTATGATTAATGGTACCAGTATCCATTAAAGGATATTCAGATATTTTTGGAATATAGATGATATGCGCATAATGAAGGGATAAGTAGAAAATGAAATTTTTGACAATATTCATGAGCTCATGATTGATATAAGGACTAAGTGATATCATGGTTTGAGTATATAGAATTTTGAGGATTTTGGTATGTGGAAAGTGTTAACTTTTAACAGCACTCATGTTTTCAATAAGGTTCAATTGGTATTCAAGAGAATACATGATTAAGGACTTTGAATGTTTGGAATGTGACCAAGAAAACATATCTTATGATATATGGGGATCAACGACGGTATTAAATCTCTGGTAATCGTTTTCACTATGTTATGAGAATTGACTGCAGTATTATGGATAAGCCTAAAGATTGGAATGGATTATGTTGGACATAAGTTAGTATTGTTTAAGGATAGAAGTTTTTTTCGATATTATTGATGGGATGTTATAGTAATATAGTTTTAGAAAAAGGACAACCTGCAGGACGGGCGACAGCCCATCGCGTCGGACAAGGCTCTGGGAATCGAACCCACAACCGAAGTGTGACTGGCCTTTATCGCCTACCACTAGCCTACAAGAAGTCCCTGTTTAGTAGAAACTAGTTTTATTATATTAATCAGTATGATATATGAAGTATAAGTCCATTTTAGGAACCATATATGATTAATCTCACTATAGAATGACTTATGTATATTTAATAACTTTTTCTAACCTTTTGTTTGAGATAGATGGAATGACTCGTCATTCTATCACATGATCTGCTAACACTTCACGAATAACAAATTCAACTTTATTTATTTAATAGATGAATTGGAAATTGTTCAAGGCACAAACAACAGTGAGATTGTACCAAAATAAATTAAGTATTTATTCTAATTCAAATTCTTCAACTTTAGGGAAACGATCTTGAAAACCAAAAATGTTGTCCTAGTGCTCTTATATCTGATTAATCAGATGGTACCTTAGATCATCACAAATTTATGGCTTTGTTATTGCTAGATTTTCCATATCCATGTTCTCTACCACTCTCCATCAGAACATGACGGTTAGATTTCTCTTCCAAATCCATATTTTCACCTATGTGGAAACCCAGTGATTAGTTTATTTGGGTAACCGTTACGTTTCATACTTTTGATTTTAAAAATTGGTTTTGGTATTCCTTTTTACGATGTGGGTTTCGATTAAAGAAACTTTCAAATAGTAAACCATTTATAACCTCGACGAATTTCGAGGGAGAAATTCATTTTAAGGGGGGTAGAATGTAACAACCCGAGATTTTATGAAAAATATTCTTTTTAATTTCATTAATGTCTTGTGTTGTACGCTACACCAAAAGGATCTTTCACAACACACATCTTTGACCTGGCTTGAATTACACACAATCGCGACCTTCCACGATAGCGTGTGTTGTACGCAACACCAAGTTTCGCTAAACAACGATATGCTATTAAAATATTATTAAAACTAGACGTAACAAATAGTAATAACCACTTTTTGAAATTTTGTAAAATTTATTTTTCAAAATGGACTTCATTTTTGGATTCGGAATATCTCAATTAGCTTAGGGTGAAATTTTGGTGATTTTCGGATAACTTTCATATTTTGATGAATAGTGAAAATTACTAAATTTTAATTAAAAACAACTTTTTCAATCGAAATAATTAATAGTGATAAATTATTAATTTGAGTTGTTTTAAAGTATATTTAGAATATATTTTTAAAATTCAATACAATGTGGGTCATTGGATGTAATTTCACATTTAAACTAGTTATAAACAAGTGTCAATCTTTTGATAGTTATTATCTCTTAAAAACACGCCTTTTGTTTTGACGACGGGAATTAATTTTTAAATTAATTAATGCAACGGATATGTTTTTAATTTGGTAAAATAGAAATTATTTTTGAGTTCATAATATCAAATATATCTTAGGCCTAATTTTTGGTATTTTTCTGAAAACTTTCAATTTTTGATAAATAGTGAAACCACTATGTTGTAGTTAAAAAAACTGAATTTTTCATAAAACATAATTTTACCACTTCTATGAGTGGAATTTCAAAAATCTGAGAGACACGGTTGATGTCAGTAAGTAAAATGTGGTTCAATGAGATGAAACAAATTTTTGGTGAATAGTAACTTTTTACTTTTATTTACCACGGTTAAAAGTAAATAGGATACTTAAGGGTAGAAATGATATTATTATTACCCTAACACATGTCCTAATTCTATTGGACAAGTGTAATTCGACCAAAAACAGACTTAGGAATAAAATATTACCATTTAGGCCCACTTGAATTAGATTAGGACATTTATTATTAATTTATTTAAAGAAGGGTTAAAAGAGTTAAAATCAAAGTTTATTTACTAAAACATTTTTACTATGGGGTTATACATATGATCAATTCGACAATAAATATTCATTAGAAAGATAAAAAGATTTCTTACATAATGGTATTTTATTTGTAATTTTTAGAAATTAAATACTTTAATTTATTTGTGACACAACGATGATGTAGTAATTATCTTATTAATGAAATATTGACATAATTGATGTTATAAATACCCAAATAAATATAATTTGAGACTTTTTATGAATTAAACAAATTTTCTAGGTTAATATGACATGTTATTAGTGATTTAATTAACTTTTTTAGAACGTATCATTCTGTTATGATTTTCACAAAAATCAATTACTAAATAGTGTCAAAATTGACATAAAATAGTTTTTAAAACAAATATTATATTATTAATTGTTATTTTATTCCTAAAAATATAAGGTTCGGCCAAATGACATAGATAAGGTTATATATATTATTAATAAACAACTTTTGGTTCTTTTGGCTTCTTATAGTAATTTTATTAACCTTATAGTTTAAGAACACAAGAAGACACGGTAAAAGTAAAATTATTTAACTTAATGTTAAATCTAAATTATAAGGTTAAAATAGGAACCTAAACTTGTCTAAATTCTATTTTATGAGAGTATTTCGACCCATCCCCACCTTAACCTTGAAATAAATCAATTTGGAGCTATTTAAAAACAAACTTTACTTTATAATAAAATAATATTTTTAGTTATTCCAAAGGTGCCCCTCTCCTCCCTTATAAAAGGGCACCTCCTCCCTCTCTTCCTCACACAACTTTGAGCCTTCAAGCTCGGCCAACCCCTGCCAAATTCTCTTCTCCACTTCCCTAGAAACATCCTAAAGGTTCTGGTCTTCCTCAAAGACCAATTTAAGTTCCCTAAGAGGAGGTCTCAAAGAGGCTCTTCGAAGAAGAGGTAACTTCCGTTACCGATTCTTTCACCTTTATTTCTTCTTCCACTTCTTCTTCTTAGGTTGTTTCATTATGAAGTAATAACATCAGTATCACTCATATACTGATATGTTATTATAAGTATGAAACAATCCTATTTCACAATCTATCCATCCTACGGAAAACGAAATCACCGCGCGTGCGTACGTACGGAATACCGTCTCCACGCCGTGGTGTAATCTATTTTCCGCCACCACCTTAGTTGGATGGGTATAATGGTGTAATGAGTAACTATATATGATTATTATAAAGTGATATTGATACTGGAATAGTATACATACACTTCAACACAATTTCACGATCATGAGAATGATATCATCGCTCGTGCGTACGTACGGAATACCGTCTCCACGACGCGATGAGATTCATTCTCCACTTTAACCATTCATGAATGATTATAAAGTATATATAATAAGTAATAATGAAATATATGACATAATAATGATACTGGATTTATGTGTATATATATGAATGTCATCTACTTAATTCCGTTCAACTCAATAAGGAAACGAAAACAGCATTCATGCGTACGTACGGACTACCGTCTCCATGAATGGTGTGTTTCATTTCATTTATCTATCTATTATATATATATATATATACTGAATATATATGATATATAAATCATGTTTTATATTTTTGATGTAAGTAAATCATGATATAAGTAATAATAATGTCAAGAACAACAAGTCCAAACACCTACGACAAATGAATCGATTTTACCCAAAACACTCTTCAACATGGAATTTACAAAAGAATGGTTAAAATATAGTCATTAGTGAACCATATATGATATAATAACAAGGATTATGATTCTGGAATATGTCAATGACATTATTTAAATCATTATACAGGAGGTTTGGACACTTACGAAGCGAATCAGACCTAAGGTAAGGGAAATATCACAATCTCATTTTTATCCGAGATTGTTTATACTTTGGTATTTACTGGGGTGTATTTTATCATCCACATCCATGATTCCTCAATATGTAATTTTATTCCCATACACCTACAATTTTTCAAATCCAATTTTACCCTTCGGTGAGTTTTTCGTAAAATGTATGAAAGGAATCTTTTGTCGTTTTTCATACGAGGTACTTTTTTGACTTTTCTGACAAAAGTACGAGAAAAATGTTTTTTTTAACTTATACGGAATGAATGAATTTTTAAAATATTATTTCCAAGAAGCTTCCTTTACAAGTTTTCATGTTTATTTTTAATCAACTTCTTTTAGTTTATAATTGTACGACATATTAAGAAAGGAAAAGTGTTTTTGCAGCAGAAAGGATATTTTCCTCAAGAATAGAGTTCAAGTGTTTTATCAAAATTATTTTCCATCTAAGATAATAAAGGGTTATGTTTCTATCCCTATTATTACATGGATTTGATTATGTTGTGATGGAAATATTTTTATGAATTCCTTTATCTTATATGAATTTTTTTATGATGTCATGATGTTTAAGATTCCCATTTTTATTACATGGGTTATGCAATGATGTATGATTTATGATTTTGTGGCACACATAAGAATGGTATCATTATGAGATGGGTGGGACCTATATCTCCCTCCAATTCATTGGGTAAAGATTTTATATCTCATGAGATAGACATGGCTGGAATGGTAGGTTATACCGGTTCAGTGAAACAGGACTGAAACGAGGGTGACTCGGTTCAGAAAGGAACTTGTTCCACTAAGATAGTCTTGGCAATGAGTCTTGACTAACAAGAAATGATTCTATATGATTATGTGTGTATGCCACAAAGTTTCATGTTTTAAGTTATGATTATTGGATTTTCATTTCACTACTAAGATTTATCCCATGTTATGAAATTATGCTCTCTTTTGCGGGTTATGATTTCCAAAATGTTATGTTCTTATGAATATGATGTGACTGATATTTCTTTTTTTTACCCTTACTGAGAATTTGAGCTCACCCTTTTATGTTTACTTATCCCCAGGATATACAAAAAGGTTTTAGTTATTAAAAAAAGATATCTATGGGAGATGTTGAAGATCTTTCACCAGGATTAGAAGATTATATTCCGAGTTTCCAAAAACACTAAACTATTACGATCCTTGTGTGTGTGTTTTTGTTATGTACTAAGTATTCTGCAAATGTAATGTAATGTCAATGTACGTCAAGCTTCGGGTCTCTACAGTTGGTATCAGAGGAAAGGTTTAGTCAACCTTTGGAAACTAGGATGTGAGAACGTTAGTGAGATCCCTAGAGATATTTCTAAGGTATGTCTAGGGATGTCCCTAAGGATAAGTATACGTATATGATAGTCCTAGAACTATGGTAATGATCTTATAATTTAACCTAAGATGTTAGATATTGAAGTTACTCCCCCTTTATTATGATTTTTGCCTCTAACACTATTCTTTTTGGGTTTTAGAAAATGGCTGGAAACAAGGTGATTCACGATAATGGAGGATATGATGGACAATGGAATGATATTTTTCATGAGAAACCAAATGAAAGGGGATTTGGAAGTCCAAACATCATTATTATACCGAATCAGCAATCTCACAATATGATCAATAAAGTAAAATTTGGTATGTTTCCTGACTCGGCTAATAAGAGAAAGATGGAGTTTCATGATGATCATAGAGGAAAGATAGCTCAATTTCCCCTATGTAAATCATGTGGGAAGAGGCATCAAGGAGAACGTTTCAAAGGAACTGGAAGATGCTTTGTGTGTGGCAAAAAAGGACACAAAGCCAGTAAGTGCAAACGAAAAGGTTCAGTTAACACCAGGGTTGAGGATAATGGTACTGCTACGACATCAACAATGGTTAAATGTTTTAAATGTGGAATGTACAAGCATTATGCAAACCAATGCCCTAAGGTAAAGTCTCATGAAGAGAATCAGTATGGTCGTATGGGTAGTATTTATGTTGATGATGATGAAGAGACTACAAATGATATGTGAGATGAAAGAATTGTTGAATCTCGGTCAATGGTTTAAGAATGTAGTGGAATGATTACATGTTTATCATGTGTAATGTTGTATAAGTAATCTCATGATACTATGGAATAAAGAGACATCTAAGGATTGTTACACTGTTGTCTTTCCTTGAGTTTTGAAAGTGTATGATTAATGGTACCAGTATCCATTAAAGGATATTCAGATATTTTTGGAATATAGATGATATGCGCATAATGAAGGGATAAGTAGAAAATGAAATGTTTGACAGTATTCATGAGCTCATGATTGATATAAGGACTAAGTGATATCATGGTTTGAGTATATAGAATTTTGAGGATTTTGGTATATGGAAAGTGTTAACTTTTAACAGCACTCATGTTTTCAATAAGGTTCAATGGGTATTCAAGAGAATACATGATTAAGGACTTTGAATGTTTGGAATGTGACCAACAAAACATATCTTATGATATATGGGGATCAACGATGGTATTAAATCTCTGGTAATCGTTTTCACTCTGTTATGAGAATGGACTGCAGTATTATGGATAATCCTAAAGATTGGAATGGATTATGTTGGACATAAGTTAGTATTGTTTAAGGATAGAAGTTTTTTTCGATATTATTGATGGGATGTTATAGTAATATAGTTTTAGAAAAAGGACAACCTGTAGGACGGGAGACAGCTCATCGCGTCGGACAAGGCTCTGGGAATCGAACCCACAATCGAAGTGCGACTGGCCTTTATTGCCTACCACTGGCCAACAGGAAGTCCCTGTTTAGTAGAAACTAGTTTTATTATATTAAGCAGTATGATATATGAAGTATAAGTCCATTTTAGGAACCATATATGATTAATCTCACTATAGAATGACTTATGTATATTTAATAACTTTTTCTAACCTTTTGTTTGAGACAGATGGAATGACCCGTCATTCTATCACATGATCTGCTAACACTTCACGAATAACAAATTCAACTTTATTTATTTAATAGATGAAGTGGAAATTGTTCAAGGCACGAACAACAGTGAGATTTTACCAAAATAAATTAAGTATTTATTCAAATTCAAATTCTTCAACTTTAGGGAAACGATCTTGAAAACCAAAAATGTTGTCCTAGTGCTCTTATATCTGATTAATTAGATGGTACCTTAGATCATCACAAATTTATGGCTTTGTGATTGCTATCTTTTCCATATCCATGTTCTCTACCACTCTCCATCAGAACATGATGGTTAGATTTCTCTTCCATATCAATATTTTCACCTATGTGGAAACCCAGTGATTAGTTTATTTGGGTAACCGTTACGTTTCATACTTTTGTTTTTTAAAATTGGTTTTGGTATTCCTTTTTACGATGTGGGTTTCGATTAAAGAAACTTTCAAATAGTAAACCATTTATAACCTCGACGAATTTCGAGGGAGAAATTCATTTTAAGGGGGGTAGAATGTAACACCCCGAGATTTTATGAAAAATATTCTTTTTAATTTCATTAATGTCTTTTGTTGTACGCTACACCAAAAGGATCTTTCACAACACACATCTTTGACCTGGCTTGAATTACACACAATCGCGACCTTCCACAATAGCGTGTGTTGTACGCAACACCAAGTTTCTCTAAACAACGATATGCTATTAAAATATTATTAAAACTAGCCGTTATGAATAGTAATAACCACTTTTTGAAATTTTGTAAAATTTATTTTTCAAAATGGACTTCATTTTTGGATTCGGAATATCTCAATTAGCTTAGGGTGAAATTTTGGTGATTTTCGGATAACTTTCATATTTTGATTAATATTGAAAATTACTAAATTTTAATTAAAAACAACTTTTTCAATCGAAATAATTAATAGTGATAAATTATTAATTTTAGTTGTTTTAAAATATATTTAGAATATATTTTTACAATTTAATACAATGTTGGTCATTGGATGTAATTTCACATTTAAACCAGTTATAAACAAGTGTCAATTATTTGATAGTTATTATCTCTTAAAAACACGCCTTTTGTTTTGACGACGGGAATTAATTTTTGAATTAATTAATGAAACTGATATGTTTTGAATTTGTTAAAATAGAAATCATTTTTGAGTTCATAATATCAAATATAGCTTCGGCCTAATTTTTGGTATTTTTCTGTAAACTTTTAATTTTTGATGAATAGTGAAACCACTAAGTTGTACTAAGTATTCCGCAAATGTAATGTAATGTCAATGTACGTCAAGCTTCTGGTCTCTACACCTTTAATGTGAAACAATCATGGAAGAGAATTGGTTTTTGTGGAATTTAATTAATTTTAGATACATTTCTCATTCATTGATAGTGAGTATATTATTTATATAACTCATGGTAATCTCAAAATAATTTTTCCAAAATATACCTAAATTAAGGACATTGAATGCTGTTTGATGGGGACCAATGTGTCCACTACAAGAAAGAGTGTGTATGAACCTAAGAAAATAATAAAACAATCTTTTGGGAAAACAATACCAAAGGATATGACAATAATGACCAAAACATTCATTAATGAAAACTCGTTTTGAACCAATTAAATGTCTCATTATGTAAAATGGTTATATAAAATATGCAGTTCCTTAGTTTTATGTTTTTGGATTTAAAAATACCGTTATGAATTGTTAATGTTGCTAATATATCCACTGAACAGTGATCACATTATTTTTAAAAATATAGGGCTTTTAAAATCCAATTTACTCAGACAAAAGAAGCGATGACCTCATCCAGAAGACTTACCCCATACGAAGCCCATTTTTCAGAGCCTAAAAATGAGGTGGATTCTTTGGTATTCACTCATGAACAAGTATAAACTTAGATTTAAAATGATAAACTTGAATGTAACTGTATAGACAAGAAGTGTAAGTTGATAGAGATTACCACACGAGTGATGTTATTTGAGCCACACCAAGAGTCTGTCACCATCACACACCTAACCCTTCATCCTATGTGGGTGTTATAAGGGTTTATGTAACAAGACCGTAGAACAATGATTTTGCGCACTATTTTTGAATATAATAAATAATATAAATTCATTTTATTATAGTTACATTGTAAACAGTTTTTAAAGCACAAAGAGTACTTTTAGTTAATATTCAATTATGAAATCTATTTTGATGAATTAATGGATTCTTGAATAAAATAATATTTTAATAATCTATTATTAGTAAATTAATTTTTATTAAATATAAATGATAGTATATTTTTTAGGAATACAATTGAAATTTTTATTAAGTTTTGAATGTCGTTTCCGCCAAAACCAATGAATTTTTGATAAATATCGTTCGTTAAAAAAATCACATATTTAAAAAATTATTTAGATACAATGAATATTATTTTTGGAATCAGGATGTCTAAATTATTCATTGTTGAATTTTTCATAACTTTCTGAGACAGTCGGATTTTTGGGTAAAAATTAAATACCATTTAAATATATAACGTGTTTTATGACATCATAATGACCCAATAGTGGTGTAATAAAATAATATAAACTTTATTTTCGGAAAATATAGAATTTTCCATTAATATAATATGATTTTAGTTTAGTTTTATTTATTTTACAGAGCTTTAGTGGACCCTCACAGACAAATAAAACAGTTTCCATTTTAAAATAATTTCTTTAAGAGTGTGACTCACCTCCACAAAAGAAAGGATACTATTTTAATAATATCATCCACTATACTTGTAAAAAATTATTTTCCACTCCACATTGGAAATAAATGGGCAAAAACCATGTGCTGGTTTGTGGTTTTGATTATTTTAATGTGTGGTGCCCAAAACCTAAATAATAATGTATTCCCTCTCCATTCCTATATAAGCCTACCCAACCTCCCACTTACTCTTCACTCAAAGACTTTTTATTTCTTCCAAAATCATTCCTCATCTCTCTATAATCCTCCCAAGGAACTCCAAGCACCCAATATTCCTCTCTCATGCCTCTTCCAAACCATTGGGATCACATTTCCAAGTAAGGGTTTTCTTTCATTCTCATTTTTGTCCAAATTTCATTATGTTGTTATGCCATTTTATTTTCAATACAATATTTTGGGGTATGATTTCTCACCTCCCCTATACTACCCTATTTGTGTTTTATTAAGTGAGATACCCCTTTCTCTCTTAATAATTCCTCCCATGTACACCAATTACCATGTCAATATTCTATAAGGAATTTTTATCCCCCCATTTACATTCAAGCAATTATTTTGTATTATTAAACTAAAATTCCATTAATTTTTTTGGTACATGTATAAATATGAACCCCTTACTGCACATTTAATGTACATATGATGAGACACCCCTTTCCCTCTCATCAACTATTTTTATTAATTCCTAATCAACGTCATTATGCAGTGGAAATGGCACCTTGATTTTCCAAGCCAAATTCATTGTGTCATGAATACCATGCCCATTTATCAATCATGGGTAATCACATTTAGGCACATTTACTTATTGATTATATATATTCATGTATGAATTCCACATTACATCATCATGGAATTAATGATGATCTTTAATTATTCCATGTTTTATGATCCAAGTGACACACTTTTGCATAAAATGAAATGTTTAATAATGGTGCACCCTGATAACACTCCAATGAATTAGGTAAAGATTTGTATCATTATATGTCTAATGTAATGAGGTTTTACAAATTCAAATTCAAGTGTAATGAGGGTTTACTCATGATCCATGTGCAATGATCCTTGGATCATGCTAATACCATATTAAGTGTTGTTGCCCCATTTCCATGATGTGATAATCATGCTTTATCATGCATTTATGTTCATGTTACATTTATGCTCTATTGATATGCATATTTATTAACATGTATTGTATTCTTCATTTTATTCCTTGTTTAATCCATTTTCTTATGCATGTGATTAGGTTATCCCATGAAATGCTAAATATGAGGGAATGTATTAGTCATTTGATGGAAGTTTTCAATAAATATATTTTGTTTCATGTTTTAAGTCACTATGTAATGTTCCTAAAACCCAAAGACACTAGAACTCTTGATATTCCATGTTGAATTAGGTGAATATTTTATGTAATAAATTATTTTTACGTGTGTAATAAAGAGTAGGTTTGTTATAGTTGGTATCCGAGGATATGTTTAATTATTTTTGGGATTCAGATTAGAAAACACTAATGAAAGCTTAGGGATAAGACTAAGTATAATAAAAACATACCTAACATATAGTGAGTGTTGATTAAGTGGTTTATCAAGAAAATACATCCTTTTCTGCATAAGAGCAGGTAGAGGTTGCTCTGGAACATATGTACCTAGGAGTTAAAACTCTGAAAAGGAGTCTTGAGCTTGACCTGGGGTATCCTGGTACACGATAATAGTTCTTGCTGCACTCTTGGTTACAACACTCTCAGGGGATATGATTTGGTAAATTCACAAGCTTATTATGAACTATTGTAAAGGGAATAAAATAAATTCCCCTAAGAAAAAATGATGGGAATTAGATCATGGATAACATAGACTGAAGCCTATATATTTATAAGATAAGGAAATAAAAGTTATTTATATGTCATCCATTATTGACCATGGATTACCCATTATGTGTTACCCCTATAATTCCTTTTATTCCATCCAATGGCCAAAAATAGGTGGACTCAGGCAGATAACCGATGAAAAGATCAATCTGATGACTGTTCTAATGAGATTCCCAATCCAATGGGAGCTAGAATCACGAACACTGTCATGATACTCTCTCAGTTAACTCGAAATTTGAATAGAAACATAGGTCAAGATGAATGTCCACCCCCCCCCCCCCAAGATAGAGTCGTAATCGATAGGTACATGAGACAATGGACTCCTACTTTTAATGGGTCATTTGTTCCCTCAATCCCCAAAAAACAGATCAAATCCATTGAAAATATCGTCTCTTTCTATCAATGTTCTGAACAAGATAAGGTCCTTTTGGTTGCTTTTCATATGGAGGGTGAAGTTGATAAATGGTGTAAATTGATCAAAAAAATGAAGCCTGGGGAGATGATTGAGGTATTTTAATTGAAGGATTTACATAAAATGTTTTTCAATATGTATTTTCCACGCACCAATCGACATAAGATGGAATGGGACTTCCTTTCCCTCGAGGAAAAAGACGACGAATTCATCAATGCGTATGGGGAAAACTTCACTAGGCTTACATAATACACCTATAACTTTGTTTTTACCCATGAATGCATTTTTGACTACTTCTTTAGTGGTATGAAACATACCCTATATAAATTCTCGGTGATCTCTAACTTTGATAGCTATGAGGAAATTTCCTGATGTTCCCTCAATGTTGAAATAAGGATCATGGAATCCTAGGGGTATATTGGGGATAAGAAGCATAAGGTGGAGTTCAATTTTGGTGGTCTGATGGAAAAATCCAATTGTGCTAAGAAGATATAGAATCATAGTTTCCAATTATTTGGAAAGAAGAACCCTAGGAATTTCTTATATGGGACAAGGAAATGCTTTTGGTTTAAGAGAGAAGGGTACCTAGCCATTAACTCCTGATAAAAACCCATAGATGTGATAGAGGAGAGGAACACTCCTTCAACTCTCAACACATTGTGCATTGCATAATCTACAAAGAACCAGGGAACCTTTCATGTCAGTACCATAAGACAAGGGTTTTCAGAGGCAAACAACAACCTCCAAGGTAGCATGGGCGAGCTTCTTCCATCACTACCGCCGAAGTGATCCCTAGAAATGAAGTGGTGATAGGTACACTAGTTATTAATTCAACAATAGGGAACATAATTTGTTATTTTAGTACTACGCATTATTTTATATCAATATTTTTTAGTAGAACAATCTCAACACCACCACAAATATTCGATGTAAATATTCCAGTGAGAACAAAAAATGGGGAAATCATTGCATCCCATGAATATAACTCCTCCATCATAATCTATGGACTGAACTTTCCACCGAACCTCATCATACTCCATCTGGTGGAATTTTATGAAATTCTAATCATGGATTCTATTTCCTTATATAGAGCTATAATAAATTTCCATGGGAGAGAAATCACTCTCTTTATAGAAAATCAACCCCCGATTCTGAACAAGTAAAAGGGGAGGATGAATCTTCCTTAACCCCATCATCTCATGCGGGGGTATTACTACCCTATGAGAACGTGAATCTGGATCTGATGATTGAGTCTAAAAAGGGAACCATCCTTGAAGAATTTCCTATTGTGAAAGAATTCACTGAAGTGTTTTGTGAGGAATTGTTCGGTCTACCTCCTAGAAGATATGTTGAATTTTTAGTTGACTTTATACAAGGGGCACTACCAATATCCAAGACTCCGTATATAATGGCTATTATGGACCTTGAGTAGATGAATAAACAACTATAAGAGAATCATGATAAAGGGTTTATACGCTCATGTTCTTCATCGTGGGGTGCTCTAGTCCTCTTCGTCAAGTAGAATTATGGGTCAATATGTCTTTGCATTTATTATCATGAGATCAAAAAAATCATGATAAAGAACAAGTATCATATGCCTCGAATTGAGGACTTTTCGATGAGATATGTGGAGAAAATTACTTATCCAAGGTAGATCTGCGGTCGATGTATTACTAATTAATAGTGAAGAAGGATGATATCCCCAAGACAGCATTTTTTACAAGGTACGGGCACTATGATTTCATAGTAATGCATTCCGGACTCACCAATTCTCCAACAATATTCATGGACTTAATGAATAGATTATTCATATATTACCTTGACAAATTTGGGGTAGTATTTATTGATGATATTCAAATATACTACAAAACCAAGGAGGAGCATGAGGAGCATATAATAAATTTACTACAGACCTTGAAAAAGGATATGATCTATGAAATGTATAGTGTGTGTGAGTTCTGTTTGAAGGATGTCTCATTCTTGAGCCACATCATCACAAGTAATGGCCTATATGTGGATCCATCCAAGACAACTGAAATTGAGGGATGGCTGAGGCAATCACCGATAACAGATATTTGTAACTTCTTGGGTTTTGAGGGATATTATCATCGATTTGTGAGCAATTTCTCATCATTTTCAAACCCTTTTACCAAGATAACTCGGAAGATAGTAACGTTTTATTGCAGTGATGAATGCGAAGAGAGCTTCAAGGAGTTGAGAAGAAGGATTATTTCTATGTCCATGCTAACATTACTAATAAGTGGATAACCTTTTGTGGTATTTAGTGATTCTTTAAATAAGGGAATGGGTTGTGTGTTGATGAAAAATAAAAATTCATGCCAATGCTTCATGGAAGTTGAAAGTACATGTGAAAAACTATCCAGCACATGATCTAGAGTTAGCTGTAGTGATCTTCACATTAATAATTTAGCAGCATTACTTATTAGGGGAGAAGTGTGAAATATATATGGACCACTAAATCCACATGTATATATTCACAGAGAAAGAGTTTAAAATGCACTAACGAAGATGGTTAGAGCTGATCAAAGGCTATGAATGCTCAATCTATTACCATCCTGGGAATGTGAATATTGTGGAAGATGTTCTAAGTAGAAATCATCATGCATCATTATCAATGATGGTAATTGAAAAAGATCCAATCTTCTTACATTTTTAGAGGATGGACATAGGAATCATTAATGGATGAAAATAATCAATACATTCTCAACTGATTTCTCAACCTTACCTAATGGAGAAAATAATGTATGCTCGAATAATGGATGTAGAAATTTTGAAATGGGTGGAAGCTATCAAAAATAAAAAATCCTCATATTTCATGGTTGAAAAGGACTGAAATGTTAGATTTTGGTCATGATTATATATACAATATAATCTAGAGATAAAGAAGGAACTTATGAATGATACACATAGCTCAACCTCCTTTATTCACCTAGGTGGCACAAAAATGTATCTGGATCTTCGAGAAAACTTTTGGTGGGACAATATTAAAAGGGATATTTCTGAATATACATCAAATTACCTTGTATATTATCATGTGAGGGTTGAGAGGAAAAATTATAAGGGTATGATGCAACTGTTATCCATACCAACATGGATGTTGGAGAACATTACCATGGACTTTGTCACTAAACATCCAAGGACATCCAGAAGAAAATAGTTCTCTATGGGTCGTTGGGGATCATCTTATGATGATATGTCACTTTATCATGATTCGAGAGGACTTATCATTGGATCTACTTGCATGTATTTACATCAAAGAATTTGTACGTCTGTATGAAGTACCACTATCTATTTTATTCGATCGTCAAATGAGATTCACCTTGATGTTTGGGAAAATTCTCCAACAAGCTCTATTTACTAAATTGAACATTAGTGTGACCTATCATCCTCAAACTGATGGCCAATCTGAGCGAAGTACTGAGACACTGGAATATATGTTAAGATCATGTTATATGGAATTCAAAGGACGATGGGGCCAATATCTTCCACTTGTTGAATTATTCAACAGTAATAGTTTCCACTAGATCATCTGTGTAGAGACCCGAAGCTTGACGTACATTGACATGACATTACATTTGCGGAATACTTAGTACATAAAAAAAACACACAGACAAGGATCGTAATAGTTTAGTGTCTTTGGAAACTCGGAATATAATATTCTAATCCTGGTGAAAGTTCTTTAACATCTCCCATAAAGATCTTCCTTTTTTTTATTCCTAAAACCTTTCTTTATATCTTGGGGAAAAGAAAACATAAAAGGGTGATCTCAAACTCTCAGTAAGGGTAAACAAAAGAAATACCAATCACATCATATACATAAGCACATAACTTTTGGAAATCTTAACCTGTAAAAGAGATCATAATTTCATAACCTGGGATAAATCATGGTAGTGAAATGTAATCACAAAAATAATAACTTAAAACATTAAACTTTGTGGCATACACACATAATAAAAGAGAATCATTTCTTATTAGTCAAGACTCATTGCCAAGACTATCTTAGTGGACAAAATCCCTTTCTGAACCGAGTCACCCTCGTTTCAGTCCTGTTTCACTGGACCAATATAACCTACCATTCCAGCCATGTCTATCTCATGAGATATAAAATCATTACGCAATGAATTGGAGGGAGATATAGGTCCCACCCATCTCATAATGATACCATTCTTATGTGTTCCACAAAATCATAAATCATACATCATTGCATAACCCATGTAGTAAAAATGGAAATCTTAAACATTGTGACATCATAAAAAAATTCCTATAAGATAAAGGAATTCATAAAAATATAATTCCATCACAAAATAATCAAATTAATGTAATAATAGGGATAAAAACAGAACCCTTTATTATCTTAGATGGAAAATAATTTTGATAAAACACTTGAACTCCATTCTTGAGGAAAATATCCTTTCTGCTTCAAAAACACTTTTCCTTTCTTAACATGTCGTACAATTATAAACTAAAAGAAGTTGATTAAAAATATACTTTAAAACTTGTAAAGGAAGATTCTTGGAAATAATGTTTTAAAAATCCCTTAATGCCATATAAGTTAAAAAAACATTCGTCTCGTACTTTTGTCGGAAAAGTCAAAAAGTACCTCATTCGAAAAACGACAAAATATTCCTTTCATATATTTTACTAAAAACTCACCAAAGGGTAAAATAGGTTTTAAACAATTGTATTTGGATGGAAATAAAATTACATATTGAAGAAACATGGATTTGGATGATAAAATACACCCCAGTAAATACCAATGTATAAACAACCTCGGATAAAAATGAGATTGTGATATTTCCCTTACCTTAGGTCCGATTTGCTTCGTAAGTGTCCGAACCTCATGTATAATGATTTAAATAATGTCATTGACTTATTAAAGAATCATATTCATTGTTATGATATCATATATGGTTCACTTATGACTTTATATTACCCGTTCTATTGTAAATTCCATGTTAAAGAGCGTTTTGGGTAAAATTGTTTCATTTGTCGTCCGTGTTTTGACTTGTAATTATTAATATGATTACATAGATCATGATTACTTAATTCCAGAATATAAAACATGATATATATATATATATATATTCAGAATATACATATATATAATAAATTAGTAAATGGAAAGAAATACACCGTTCATGGAGACGGTAGGCCGTACGTACGCATGAACGCTGTTTTCGTTTCCTTATTGAGTTGAACGGAATTAAGTATATGACATACATATATATACACATAAATCCAGTATCATTATTATGTCATATATTTCATGATTACTTATTATATATACTTTATAATCATTCATGAATGGTTAAAGTGGAGAATGAATCTCATCGCGTCGTGGAGACGGTAGTCCGTACGTACGCACGAGCGATGATATCGTTCTCATGATCGTGGGACTGTATTGGAGTGTATGTATACTATTTCAGAATAAATATCACTTTAAAATAATAATATATAGTTATTATTTACACCATTATACCCATCCAAGTAAGGTGGTGGTGGAAAATATATTTCACCACGGCGTGGAGACGGTATTCCGTACGTACGCACGCGCGGTGATTTCGTTTTCCGTAGGATGGATAGATTGTGAAATAGGATTGTTTCATACATATAATAACATATCAGTATATGAGTGATACTGATGTTATTACTTCATAATGAAAGAACCTAAGAAGAAGAAGTGGAAGAAGAAATAAGGGTGAAAGAATCGGTAACAGAAATTACCTCTTCTTTGAAGCGCCTCATTGAGACCTCCTCTTAGGACACTAAAATTGGTCTTTGAGGAAGACCAGAACCTCTAGGATGTTTATAGGGAAGTGGAGAAGATAATTTGGAAGGGGTTGGACGAGCTTGAAGGCTCAAAGTTGTGTGAGGAAGAGAAGGAGGAGGTTCCCTTTTATAAGGGAGGAGAGGGGCTCCTTTGGAAAACTAAAAATATTATTTTATTATAAAGTCATATTCAGTTTTAAATAGCTCCAAATTGATTTATTTAGAGGCTAAGGTGGGGATGGGTTGAAATCCTCTCATCCAATAGAATTTAGACAAGTTTATGTTCCTATTTTAACCTTATCATTTAGATATAACATTAAGTTAAATAATTTTACTTTTACTGTGTCTTCTTGTGTTCTTATACTATAAGGTTAATAAACATACTATATCAATCCAAACGAACCCCAAGTTATTTATTATTAATATATATAACTTTATCTAAGTCAATTGGCCGAACCTTAGATTTTTATGAATAAAATAACAATTAATAATATAATATTTGTTTTAAAAAACTATTTTATGTCAATTTTGACACTATTTGGTACATGATATTTATGAATTTCATAAAATAATGATAAGTTCAAAACAAGTTAATTAAATCAATAATTACGTGTCATATTAACCTAGAAAATTAGTGGAATTCATAAAAAGTCCCAAATTATATTTATTTGGTTATTTATAACATCAATTATGTCAATATTTCATTAATAAGATAATTATTGAATCATCGTTGTGTCATAAATAAATTAAATCATTTAATGTCTAAAAATTACAAATAAAATACCATTATGTAGGAAATCTTCTTAGATTTATAATGAATATTTATAGTCGAATTTATCTTATGTATAACCCCATATTAAAAATGTTTTAGTAAATAAACATTGATTTTAACTCTTTTAACCCTTCTTTAAATAAATTAATAATAAATGTCCTAATCTAATCCAAGTGGGCCTAAATGGTCATATTTTATTCCTAAGTTTGTTTTTGGTCGAATTAAACTAGTCCAATAGAATTAGGACATGTGTTAGGGTATTAATAATATCATTTTTACCCTTAATTACCCTATTTACTTTTAACCGTGGTAAAAAAAAGTAAAAAGTTACTATTCACCAATAAATTATTTTCATCTCATTGAACCACATTTTACTTACTCACATCAACCGTGTCTCTCGGATTTTTGAAATTCCACTCACAGAAGCGGTAAAATTAAGTTTTATGAACAATTCAGTTTTTTAACTACCACTTAGTGGTTTCACTATTCATCAAAAATTGAAAGTTTTTAGAAAAATACCAAAAATTAGGCCTAAGCTATATTTGATATTATGAACTCAAAAATGATGTCTATTTTACCAAATTCAAAACATATAAGTTACATTAACTAATTTAAAAATTAATTCACGTCGTCAAAACAAATGACGTGTTTTTAAGAGATAATAACTATCAAAAGATTGACACTTGTTTATAACTGGTTTAAATGTGAAATTACATCCAATGACCAACATTGTATTAAATTCTAAAAATATATTCTAAATATACTTTAAAACCATTATAATTAATAATTTATCACTATAAATTATTTCGATTAAAAATTTGTTTTTAATTAAAATTTAGTAATTTTCACTATTGATTAGAATATGAAAGTTATCCGAAAAGTACCAAAATTTCACCTTAAGCTAAATTCGATACTCAGAATCAAAAAAATGAAGTCCATTTTAAAAAATAAAATTTAAAAAATTTCAAAAAGTGGTTATTACTATTCATAACGGCTAATTTTAATAATATTTTAATAGCATATCGTTGTTTAGTGAAAATCGGTATTGCGTACTACACACACTATCGAGGAAGGTCGCGATTGCGTGTAATTCAAGGAAAGTCAAGGATGCGTGTTGTGCAAGCTCCTTTTGCTGTAGCATACAACCCAAGACATTAATGAAAAGAATATTTTTCATAAAATCCCGGGGTGTTACATTCTACCTCCCTTAAAATGAATTTCGCCCTCGAAATTCGTCGGGGTTATAAATGGTTTACTATTAGAAAGTTTCTTTAATCGAAACCCACATCGTAAAAAGGAATACCAAAACCAATCTTTAAAAACAAAAGTATGAAACGTAACGGTTACCCAAATAAACTAATCACTAGGTTTCCACATAGGTGAAAATATGGATATGGAAGAGAAATCTAACCATCATGTTCTGATGGAGAGTTGTAGAGAACATGCCTATGGAAAAGCCTGCAATCACCAAGACATAAATTTGTGACGATCTAAGGTACCATCTGATTCATCATATATAAGAGAACTAAGACAACATTATTGGTTTTCAAGATCATTTCCCTAAAGTTGAAGAATTTGAATTAGAATAAATACTTACATTATTTTTGTACAACCTCACTGTTGTTTGTGCCTTGAACAATTTCCACTTCATTTCTTAAATAAATGAAGTTGAATTTATTATTCGTGAAGTGTTAGCACATCATGTGATAGAATGATGGGTCATTTCATCTGTCTCAAACAAAAGTTTAGAAAATGTTATTAAATATACAAATGTCATTCTATAGTGAGATTAATCATATATGGTTCCTAAAATGGACTTATACTTCATATATCATACTGCTTAATATAATAAAACTAGTTTCTACTAAACAGGGACTTTCTGTAGGCCAGTGGTAGGCGATAAAGGCCAGTCGCACTTCGGTTGTGGGTTTGATTCCAATAGCCTTGTCCGACGCGATGGGCTGTCGCCCGTCCTGCAGGTTGTCCATTTTCTAAAACTATATTACTATAACATCCCATCAATAATATCGAAAAAAACTTTTATCCTTAAACAATACTAACTTATGCCCAACATAATCCATTACAATCTCTAGGCTTATCCATAATACTGTAGTCCACTCTCATAATATAGTGAAAAAGATTACCAGAGATTTAATACCATTGTTGATCCCCATATATCATAAGATATGTTTTGTTGGTCACATTCCAAACATTCAAAGGCCTTAATCATGTATTCTCTTGAATACCCATTGAACCTTAGTGAAAACATGAATGAAGTGAAAAGTTAACACTTTCCATAAACCAAAATCCTCTAAATTATTTATACTAAAACCATTATATCACTTAGTCTTTATATCAATCATGAGCTCATGAATACAATCAGACATCTCATTATCGTCTTATCCCTTCATTATGCGCATATCATCTACATTCTAAAAGTATCTGAATAACCTTTCATGGATACTGGTACCATTAATCATACACTTTCAAAACTCAAAGAAAGACAACAGTGTAACAATCCTTAGATGTCTCTTTATTCCGTAGTACCTTGAGATTACTTATACAACATTACTCATGATAAACATGTCATCATTCCACTACATTCTTAAACCATTGACCGAGCTTCAAAAATTCTTTCATCTCACATATCATTTGTAGTTTCTTCATCATCATCAACATAAATACTACCCATACGACCATACTGATTCTCTTCATGAGACTTTCCCTTAGGGCATTGGTTTGCATAATGCACGTACATTCCACATTTAAAACATTTAACCATTGTTGATGTCGTAGCAATACCATTATCCTCATCCATGGTGTTAACTGAACCTTTTCCTTTGCACTTACTGGATTTGTGTCCTTCTTTTCCACACCCAAAGCATCTTCCATTTCCTTTGAAACATTCTCTTTGATGCCTCTTCCCACATGATTTAGATTGGGGAAATTGAACGTTCTTTCCTCTATGATCATCATGAAACTCCATCATTCTCTTATTAGCCGAGTCAGGAAACTTACCAAATTTTACGTTATTGATCATATAATGAGATTGCTGATTCGGCATAATAATGATGTTTGGACTTCCAAATCCCATTTCATTTGGTTTCTCATGAAGAATATCATTCCATTGTCCATCACATCCTCCATTATTGTGAATCATCTTGTTTCCATCCATTTTCTAAAACCCAAAAAGAATAGTGTGAGAGGCAAAAATCATAATAAAGGGGGATTAACATCAATATCTAACATCTTAGGTTTAATTATATGATTGTTAGCGTAATTCTAGATCTATAACCTATATGTATACTTAACCTTAGAGACATCCCTAGACATACCTTAGAAATATCTCTAGGGATCTCACTAAAGTTCTCGCATCCTATTTTCCAAAGGTTGACTAAAACTTTCCTCTGATACCAACTGTAGAGACCCGAAGATTGACATACATTGACACTACATTACATTTTCGGAATACTTAGTACATAAAAAAAACACACACAAGGATCGTAATAGTTTAGTGTCTTTGGAAACTCGGAATATAATCTTCTAATTCTGGTGAAAGATCTTCAACATCTCCCATAAAGATCTTAATTTTTTTTATACCTAAAACCTTTTGTTATATCCTGGGGAAAAGAAAACATAAAAGGGTGGGATAAAATTCTCAGTAAGGGTAAACAAAAGAAATATCAATCACATCATATACATAAGCACATAACTTTTGGAAATCTTAACCTGTAAAAGAGATCATAATTTCATAACCTGGGATAACTCATGGCAGTGAAATGTAATCACAATAATCATAACATAAAACATTATACTTTGTGGCATACACACATAATCACAGAGAATCATTTCTTATAAGTCAAGACTCATTTCCAAGACTATCTTAGTGGAAAAAGTCCCTTTCTGAACCGAGTCACCCTCGTTTCAGTCCTGTTTCACTGAACCGGTATAACCTACCATTCCAGCCATGTCTATCTCATGAGATATAAAATCATTACCCAATGCATTGGAGGGAGATATAGTTCCCACCCATATCATAATGATACCATTCTTATGTGTGCCACAAAATCATAAATCATACATCATTGCATAACCCATGTAGTAAAAATGGGAATCTTAAACATTGTGACATCATAAAACAATTCATATAAGATAAAGGAATTCATAAAAATATAATTCCATCACAACATAATCAAATAAATGTAATAATAGGGATAAAAATAGAACCCTTTATTATCTTAAATGGAAAATAATTTTGATAAAACACTTGAACTCCATTCTTGAGGAAAATATCCTTTCTGCTTCAAAAACACTTTTCATTTCTTAACATGTCGTACAATTATAAACTAAAAGAAGTTGATTAAAAATAAACTTGAAAACTTGTAAAGGAAGATTCTTGGAAATAATGTTTCAATAATCCATTCATGCCGTATAAGTTAAAAAAAATCATTCATCTCGTACTTTTGTCGGAAAAGTCAAAAAGTACCTCGTACGAAAAACGCCAAAAGATTCCTTTCATATATTTTACTAAAAACTCACCAAAGGGTCAAATAGGTTTTAAACAATTGTAGTTGGATGGAAATAAAATTACATATTGAAGAAACATGTATGTGGATGATAAAATACACCCCAGTAAATACCAAAGTATAAACAACCTCGGATAAAAATGAGATTGTGATATTTCCCTTACCTTAGGTCTGATTTGCTTCATAAGTGTCCGAAACACCTTTATAATTATTTAAATAATGTCATTGACTTATTACAGAATCATATTCATTGTTATGATATCATATATGGTTCACTTATGACTTTATATTACCCATTCATTTGTAAATTTCATGTTAAAGAGGGTTTTGGGTAAAATTGTTTCATTTGTCGTCCGTGTTTTGACTTGTAATTATTAATATGATTACTTAGATCATGATTACATAATTCCAGAATATAAAACATGATATATATATATATATATATATATTCAGAATATATATATATATAATAAATCAGTAAATGGAAAGAAATACACCGTTCATGGAGACGGTAGGTCGTACGTACGCATGAACGCTGTTTTCATTTCCTTATTGAGTTGAACGGAATTAAGTAGATGACATACATATATATACACATAAATCCAGTATCATTATTATGTCATATATTTCATGATTACATATTATATATACTTTATAATCATTCATGAATGGTTAAATAGGAGAATGAATCTCATCGCGTCGTGGAGACGGTAGTCCGTACGTACGCACGAGCGATGATATCGTTCTCATGATTGTGGGACTGTATTGGAGAGTATGTATACTATTTCAGAATAAATATCACTTTAAAATAATAATATATAGTTATTATTTACACCATTATACCCATCCAAGTATGGTGGTGGTGAAAAATAGATTTCACCACGGCGTGGAGACGGTATTCCGTACGTACGCACGCGCGGTGATTTCGTTTTCCGTAGGATGGATAGATGGTGAAATAGGATTGTTTCATACATATAATAACATATCATTATATGAGTGATACTGATGTTATAACTTCATAATGAAACAACCTAAGAAGAAGAAGTGGAAGAAAAAATAAAGGTGAAAGAATCAGTAACGGAAATTACCTCTTCTTTGAAGCGCCTCTTTGAGACCTCCTCTTAAGACACTAAAATTGGTCTTTGAGGAAGAACAGAACCTTTAGGATGTTTCTAGGGAAATGGAGAAGATATGTTGGTAGGGTTTGGCCGAGAATAAAGGCTCAAAGTTGTGTGAGGAAGAGATGGAGGAGGTGCCCTTTTATTAGGGAGGAGAGGGGCTCCTTTGGAAAACTAAAAATATTATTTTATTATAAAGTCACATTCGGTTTTAAATAGCTCCAAATTAATTTATTTAGAGGCTAAGGTGAGGATGGGTCTAAATCCTCTCATCCAATAGAATTTAGACAAGTTTAGGTTCCTATTTTAACCTTATCATTTAGATTTAACATTAAGTTAAATAATATTACTTTTACCGTGTCTTCTTGTGTTCTTATACTATAAGGTTAATAAACTTACTATATCAAGCCAAACGAACCCAAAGTTGTTTATTATTAATATATATAACCTTATCTATGTCATTTGGCCGAACCTTATATTTTTAGGAATAAAATAACAATTAATAATATAATATTTGTTTTAAAAACTATTTTATGTCAATTTTGACACTATTTGGTACATGATTTTTATGAAATTCATAACAGAATTATAAGTTCGAACCAAGTTAATTAAATCAATAATAACATGTCATATTAACCTAGAAAATTAGTGGAATTCATAAAAAGCCTCAAATTATATTTATTTTGGTATTTATAACATCAATTATGTCAATATTTCATTAATAAGATAATTAATGCATCATCGTTGTGTCATAAATAAATTAAATTATTTAATGTCTAAAAATTACAAATAAAACTAACATTAGGTAGGAAATATTTTTAGATTTCTAATGAATATTTATAGTCTAATTTATTTTATGTATAAATCCATATTAAAAATGTTTTAGTAAATAAACTTTGATTTAACTCTTTTAACCCTTCTTTAAATAAATTAATAATAAATGTCCTAATCTAATCCATGTGGGCCTAAATGGTCATATTTTATTCCTAAGTTTGTTTTTGGTCAAATTAAACTTGTCCAATAGAATTAGGAAATGTGTTAGGGTAATAATAATATCATTTATACCCTTAATTACCCTATTTACTTTTAACTGTGGTAAAAGAAAGTAAAAAGTTACTATTCCGAAAAAAAATTATTTTCCTATCATTGAACAACATTTTACTTACTGACATCAACCGCTTCTCTCGGATTTTTGAAATTCCACTCACAGAAGTGGTAAAATTAATTTTTATGAACAATTCAGTTTTTTAACTACCACTTAGTGGTTTCACTATTCATCAAAATTGAATGTTTTCAGAAAAATACCCAAAATTAGGCCTAAGCTATATTTGATATTATGAACTAAAAAATGATGTCTATTTTACCAAATTCAAAACATATCAGTTACATTAACTAATTTAAAAATTAATTCCCGTCTTCAAAACAAATGGCGTGTTTTTAAGAGATAATAACTATCAAAAGATTGACACATGTTTATAACTGGTTTAAATGTGAAATTACATCCAATGACCAACATTGTATTAAATTGTAAAAATATATTCTAAATATACTTTAAAACCACTCAAATTAATAATTTATCACTATTAATTATTTCGATTAAAAAAGTTGTTTTTAATTAAAATTTAGTAATTTTCACTATTCATTAGAATATGAATGTTATCCGAAAAGTACCAAAATTTCACCTTAGGCTAAATTCGATACTCCGAATCAAAAAATGAAGTCCATTTTGAAAATTAAAATTTACAAAATTTCAAAAATTGGTTATTTCTATTCATAACGGCTAGTTTTAATAATATTTTAATAGCATATCGTTGTTTAGTGAAACTCGGTATTGCTTACTACACATGCTATCGAGGAAGGTCGCGATTGCGTGTAATGCAAGGAAAGTCAAGGATGCATGTTGTGCAAGCTCCTTTTTCTGTAGCTTACAACAGAAGACATTAATGAAAAGAATATTTTTCATAAAATCTCGGGGTGTTACATTCTAACCCCCTTAAAATGAATTTCACCCTCGAAATTCGTCGGGGTTATAAATGGTTTACTATTCGAAAGTTTATTTAATCAAAACCCACATCGTAAAAAGGAATACCAAAACCAATCTTTAAAAACAAAAGTATGAAACGTAACGGTTACCCAAATAAACTAATCACTGGGTTTCCACATAGGTGAAAATATGGATATGGAAGAGAAATCTAACCATCATGTTCTGATGGAGAGTGGTAGAGAACATGGTTATGGAAAAGCTAGCAATCACAAAGCCATAAATTTGTGACTATCTAAGGTACCATCTAATTCATCATATATAAGAGCACCAAGACAAATTTTTTGGTGTTCAAGATCATTTCCCTAAAGTTGAAGAATTTGAATTTGAATAAATACTTACTTTATTTTGGTACAATCTCACTGTTGTTTGTGCCTTCAACAATTTCCACTTAATTTATTAAATAAATGAATTTGAATTTGTTATTCGTGAATTGTTAGCTGATCATTTGATAGAATGACGGGTCATTCCATCTGTCTCAAACAAAAGGTTAGTAAAAGTTATTAAATATACATAAGTCATTCTATAGTGAGATTGATCGTATATGGTTCCTAAAATGGACTTATACTTCATATATCATACTGATTAATATAATAAAACTAGTTTCTACTAAACAGTGACTTCCTATAGGCCAGTGGTAGGCAATAAAGGCCAGTCGCACTTTGGTTGTGGGTTCGATTCCCATAGCCTTGTCCGACGCGATGGGTTGTCGCCCGTCCTGCAGGTTGTCCTTTTTCTAAAACTATATTACTATAACATCCCATCAATAATATCGAAAAAAACTTTTATCCTTAAACAATACTAACTTATGTCCAACATAATCCATTACAATCTTTAGGCTTATCCATAATACTGTAGTCCACTCTCATAATATAGTGAAAATGATTACCAGAGATTTAATACCATCGTTGATCCCCATATATCATAAGATATGTTTTGTTGGTCACATTCCAAACATTCAAAGGCCTTATTCATGTATTCTCTTGAATACCCATTGAACCTTAGTAAAAACATGAATGCAGTTAAAAGTTAACACTTTCCATAAACCAAAATCCTCAAAATTATTTATACTCAAACCATTATATCACTTAGTCCTTATATCAATCATGATATCATGAATACAATCAAACATCTCATTATCGTCTTATCCCTTCATTATGCGCATATCATCTACATTCCAAAAATATCTAAATAACCTTTCATGGATACTGGTACCATTAATCATACACTTTCAAAACTCAAGGAAAGACAACAGTGTAACAATCCTTAGATGTATCTTTATTCCATAGTACCATGAGATTACTTATACAACATTACACATGATAAACATGTCATCATTCCAATACATTCTTAAACCATTGACCGAGCTTCAACAATTCTTTCATCTCATATATCATTTGTAGTTTCTTCATCATCATCAACATAAATACTATCCATAGGACCATACTGATTCTCTTCATGAGACTTTCCCTTAGGGAATTGGTTTTCATAATGCCCGTACATTCCACATTTAAAACATTTAACCATTGTTGATGTCGTAGCAATACCATTATCCTCATCCATGGTGTTAACAGAACCTTTTCCTTTGCACTTACTGAATTTGTGTCCTTTTCCACACCCAAAGAATCTTCTAGTTCCTTTGAAACATTCTCCTTGATGCCTCTTCCCACATGATTTACATAGGGGAAATTGATCTTTCTTTCCTCTATGATCATCATGAAACTCCATCTTTCTCTTATTAGCCGAGTCAGGAAACTTACCAAATTTTACTTTATTTATCATATTATGAGATTGCTGATTCGGCATAATAATGATGTTTGGACTTCCAAATCCCATTTCATTTGGTTGCTCATGAAGAATATCATTCCATTGTCCATCATATCCTCCATTATCGTGAATCATCTTGTTTCCAGCCATTTTCTAAAACCCAAAAAGAATAGTGTGAGAGGCAAAAATCATAATAAAGGGGGTTAACTTCAATATCTAACATCTTAGGTTTAATTATATGATCGTTAGCTTAATTCTAGGACTATAACTTATACGTATACTTATCCTTAGAGACATCCCTAGACATACCTTAGAAATATCTCTAGGGATCTCACTAAAGTTCTCGCATCCTAATTTCCAAAGGTTGACTAAACCTTTCCTCTGATACCAAATGTAGAGACCCGAAGATTGACGTACATTGACATTACATTACATTTTCGGAATACTTAGTACATAACAAAAACACACACACAAGGATTGTAATAGTTTAGTGTCTTTGGAAACTCAGAATATTATCTTCTAATCCTGGTGAAATGTCATCAACATCTCCCATAAAGATCTTGATTTTTTTTATACCTAAAACCTTTCTTTATATCCTGGAGAAAAGAAAACATAAAAGGGTGAGCTCAAATTCTCAGTAAGGGTAAACAAAAGAAATATCAATCACATCATATACATAAGCACATAACTTTTGGAAATCTTAACCTGTAAAAGAGATCATAATTTCATAACCTAGGATAACTCATGGCAGTGAAATGTAATCAAAATAATCATAACTTAAAACATTAAACTTTGTGGCATACACACATAATCATAGAGAATCATTTCTTATTAGTCAAGACTCATTGGCAAGACTATCTTAGTGGACAAAGTCCCTTTCTGAACTGAGTCACCCTCGTTTCAGTCCTGTTTCACTGAACCGGTATAACCTACCATTCCAGCCATGTCTATCTCATGAGATATAAAATCATTACCCAATGCATTGGAGGGAGATATAGGTCCCACCCATCTCATAATGATACCATTCTTATGTGTGCCACAAAATCATAAATCATACATCATCGCATAACCCATGTAGTAAAAATGGGAATCTTAAACATTGTGACATCATAAAACAATTCATATAAGATAAAAGAATTCATAAAAATATAATTCCATCACAACATAATCAAATTAATGTAATAATAGGGATAAAAACAGAACACTTTATTATCTTAGATGGAAAATAATTTTGATAAAACACTTGAACTCCATTCTTGAGGAAAATATCCTTTCTGCTTCAAAAACACTTTTCCTTTCTTAACATGTCGTACAATTTTAAACAATAAAAATTTGATTAAAAAAAACATGAAAACTTGTAAAGTAAGATTCTTGGAAATAATATTTTAAAAATCCATTCATGTCGTATAAGTTAAAAAAACATTCATCTCGTACTTTTGTCGGAAAAGTCAAAAAGTACATCGTACGAAAAACGACAAAAGTTTCCTTTCATATATTTTACTAAAAACGCGCCAAAGGGTCAAATAGGTTTTAAACAATTGTAGTTGGATGGAAATAAAATTACATATTGAAGAAATATGGATGTGGATGATAATATACACCCCAGTAAATACCAAAGTATAAACAACCTCGGATAAAAATGAGATTGTGATATTTCACTTACCTTAGGTCCGATTTGCTTCGTAAGTGTCTGAAAATCATGAATAATGATTTAAATAATGTCATTGACTTATTACAGAATCATATTCATTGTTATGATATCATATATGATTCACTTATGACTTTATATTACCCGTTCTTTTGTAAATTCCATGTTAAAGAGCGTTTAGGGTAAAATTGTTTCATTTGTCATATGTGTTTTCAATTGTAATTATTCATATGATTACTTAGATCATTATTACTTAATTCCAGAATATAAAACATGACTTATATATATATATATTCATAATATACATATATATAATAAATCAGTAAATGGAAAGAAATACACCGTTCATGGAGACGGTAGGCCGTACGTACGCATGAACGCTGTTTTCGTTTCCTTATCGAGTTGAACGGAATTAAGTAGATGACAGACATATATATACACATATATAAAGTATCATTATTATGTCATATATTTCATGATTACTTATTATATATACTTTATAATCATTCATGAATGGTTAAAGTGGAGAATGAATCTCATCGCGTCGTGGAGACGGTAGTCCGTACGTACGCACGAGCGATGATATCGTTCTCATGATCGTGGGACTGTATTGGAGTGTATGTACACTATTTCAGAATCAATATAACATTAAAATAATAATATAGAGTTATTATTTACACCATTATACCCATCCAAGTAAGGTGGTGGTGGAAAATGGATTCCACCACGGCGTGGAGACGGTATTCCGTACGTACGCACGTGCGGTGATTTCGTTTTCCGTTGGATGGATAGATGGTGAAATAGGATTGTTTCATACATATAATAACATATCAGTATATGAGAGATACTGATGATATTACTTCATAATGAAACAACCTAAGAAGAAGAAGTGGAAGAAGAAATAAAGGTGAAAGAATCGGTAACGGAAATTACCTCTTCTTTGAAGCGCCTCTTTGAGACCTTCTATTAGGACAATAAAATTGGTCTTTGAGGAAAACAAGAACCTCTAGGATGTTTCTAGAGAACTGTAGAAGAGAATTTGTCAGGGTTTGGCCGAGCTTGAAGGCTCAAATTTGTGTGAGGAAGAGAGGGAGGAGGTGTCCTATTATAAGAGAGGAGAGGGGATCCTTTGGAAAACTAAAAATATTATTTTATTATAAAGTCAAATTCGGTTTTAAATAGCTCTAAATTGATTTATTTAGAGGATAATGTGGGGATGTGTCGAAATAATCTCATCCAATTGAATTTAGACAAGTTCAGGTTCCTATATTAACATTATCATTTAGAATTAACATTAAGTTAAATACTTTTACCGTGTCTTCTTGTGTTCTTTATACTATAAGGTTAATAAACTTACTATATCAAGCCAAAAGAACCCCAATTTGTTTATTAATAATATATATAACCTCAAATAAGTCATTTGGATGAACCTTATATTTTTAGGAATAAAATAACAATTAATAATATAATATTTGTTTTAATAAACTATTTTATGTCAATTTGGACACTATTTGGTACATGATTTTTATGAAATTCATAACAGATTTATAAGTTAGAACCAAGTTAATTAAATCAATAATAACATGTCATATTAACCTATAAAATTAGTGGAATTCATAAAAAGTCTCAAATTATATTTATTTGGGTATTTATAACATCAATTATGTCAATATTTCATTTATAAGATAATTACTACATCATCGTTGTGTCATAAATAAATTAACTTATTTAATGTCTAAAAATTACAAATAAAATACCATTATGTAGACACTCTTTTTATCTTTCTAATGAATATATATAGTCGAATGTATCTTATGTATAACCCCATATTACAAATGTTTTAGTAAATAAACATTGATTTTAACTCTTTTAACCCTTCTTTAAATAAATTAATAATAAACGTCCTAATCTAATCCAAGTGGGCCTAAATGGTCATATTTTATTCCTAAGTTTTTTTTTGTCGAATTACACTTGTCCAATAGAATTAGGACATGTGTTAGGGTAATAATAATATCATTTCTACCCTTAATTACCCTATTTACTTTTAACCGTGGTAAAAAAAGTAAAAAGTTATTATTCACCAAAAAATTATTTTCATATTATTGAACCACATTTTCCTTACTGACATCAACTGTTTCTCTCGGAATTTTGAAATTCCACTCACAGAAGTGGTAAAATTATGTTTTATGAACAATTCAGTTTTTTAACTACCACTTAGTGGTTTCACTATTCATCAAAAATTGAAAGTTTTCAGAAAAATTCCAAAGATTAGGCCTAAGATATATTTGATATTATGAACTCAAAAATGATGTCTATTTTACCAAATTCAAAAAATATCATTTACATTAACTAATTTAAAAATTAATTCCCGTCGTCAAAACAAATGGCGTGTTTTTAAGAGATAATAACTATCAAAAGATTGACACTTGTTTATAACTGGTTTAAATGTGAAATTACATCCAATGAAAAACATTGTATTAAATTGTAAAAATATATTCTAAATATACTTTAAAACAACTCAAATTAATAATTTTTTACTATTAATTATTTCGATTAAGAAGGTTGTTTTTAATTAAAATTTAGTAATTTTCACTATTCATTAGAATATGAAAGTTATCCGAAAAGTACCAAAATTTCACCTTAGGCTAAATTCGATACTCCGAATCAAAAAATGTAGTCCATTTTGAAAAATAAATTTAAAAAAATTTCAAAAAGTGGTTAATACTATTCATAACGGCTAGTTTTAGTAATATTTTAATAGCATATCGTTGTTTAGTGAAACTCGGTATTGCGTACTACACACGGTATCGAGAAGGTCGCGATTGCATGTAATGCAAGGCAAGTCAAGGATGCGTGTTATGAAAGCTCCTTTTGGTGTAGCGTACAACACAAGACATTAATGAAAATAATATATTTCATAAAATATCGGGGTGTTACAATTTGAATGGCACCAATAGAAGACCTTCATGGGAAAAGTTGAAGAAAACTGGCGTGTTGGGAGGAATCTGGTGAGCATAAGCTTCTAGGACCTGAAATGGTAGAAGAAATGGTGGAGAAGGTGAAAATAATTCATCATCATATCAAGGACGACCAAAGTCAACAGAAGAGTTATGCAGAAAACTATCAACAAGACCGTGAGTTCAAATTGAATACATGGTATTTCTATGCATATCTACATGGTAGAAGTTCGTCAAGTTTGGAATGAAAGGGAAGTTATATCCTAGGTACATCAGACCCTTCAGGATTCTTGATCATGTCGAGGTTGTGGCCTATAGACTAGCACTTCCACCTACCATGGCTAATGTACATGATTTCCTTCAGGTATCCCTTTTAGGGAAGTACATAACAACCCCTTCACATGTACTATCTTCATATGTAGTACAGTTAGGGGATGATTGTTCTTACGAGGAGAGGCCAATGAAGATATTAAGTTGTAGGGAGAAAGTTATTTGAAAAAGATAATATACCTTGTTAAAGTTTGGTGGAGAAACCAAAAAATTGAAGAGGCAATGTGGGAATCAGAGGAAGTGATGAAGCAGAGTTACCCGCTTCTGTTTTAGTGTGACAAAATAAAATTTCGAGGGAGAAATTTCTTAACGAGGAAGATTGTAATGACACAAACATTCATTAATGAAAACTCATTTTGATGTAATTTAATGTATCATTATGTAAAATGGTTATATAAAATATCCACTTCCTTGGTTTTATGTTTTTGTGTTTCAAAATACAATTCAGAATTGTTTCCATTGCTAATATAGTCATTGAACAGTGATGACATGAATAATATATATATACGGATTAAAAAATTTCCAATTTACTCAAAAAAAAGAATATATGGCCTCATCTAGTAGACTTAAACCATATGAAGCCCATTTTTCGGAGCTCAAAAAGGATGTGGTGTCATTGGGCTTCGCTCTTGACCAAGCCCACACTGAGCTTGAACTTGTTAAACTCGAATGGAACCGTCTACGGGAGAAGTGAAAGTTGATAGAGATTACCACCCAAGTGATGTTATCCGAGCCACCCCAAGAGCTTTTCATTATCACACACCATAACCTTCGGTCCTAAGGGGGTGTTATAAGGGGTTATGTAACAAGACTTTAGCAATATGATTAACTGCATTTTTTGGATATAATAAAGAATATAAATTCATTTTATTATTGTTACGTTGTAACTAGTTATTAAAACACAAATAGTAGTTTTAGTTAACATTCAATTATGAAACTTCAATTGATGAATTTATGGATTTTTTAAATAAATAATTTTTTAATAAAATAATATTACTATATTAATTTTTATTAAATATAAATTATTATATAATTTTTAGGAATACAATTGTGATTTTATTAAGGTTTGAAAGCCGTTTGTGTCAAAACCCATGAATTTTCAATAAATGTTGGTTTTTATTTAAAAAGTAAAAGTTCACATATTTAGAAAATTATTTTCTAAAATAAATATTATTTTTTGAATCAGGATGTCTAAATAATCCAATGGTAAATTTTTTATAATTTTCTGAGACAATCGATTTTTTGGGTAAAATTTAAATATCGTTTAAATATATAGTGTTTTAATGACATCATAATGACCCAATAGGGATGTAATAAAATACTATAAATTTTTTTTTCTCCCTATATATTTGTTAAAATTAAAATACTGTGAATTTTGGTTTGTTTTATTTATTTTACAATGATTTAATGGACCCTCCAAGACTTATAAAAAATTTTGTGATTTTAAAATGATTTCCTTGAGAGTGTGACTCACCTCCACATAATTAATCCAAATATTTTAATAACATAGGCCCTTTTTCTTATAAAATATTTTTTTCCTCTCCAATTTGAAAAAAACCATGGGAAAACCATGGGTTGGTTTTTGGTTTTGATTATATTAATGTGTGGTTCCCAAAACCTAAATAATAATGAATTCCCTCTCCATTCCTATATAATCCCACCCAAAATCCAAATTAATATTCACTAAATACCTTTTGAGTTCATAAAACACTTCCCTATTCTTTATATAATCCTCCCATGGCACCCCAATATAACTAGAATTATCTATCAAGACGCTCCCAAGCCTTCAAGATCACACATCCAAGTCAGGGATTTCTTCCTTTCTCATTTTTTTCAAAATTTCATTATGTTGTTATGACCTTTAATTTCCAATTAAAAATTTTAGGGTATGATTTATAACATCCAATATACTACACAATTTATGTTTGAGTTATTATATACCCCTTTCTTCATCATTAATTCCTCCCATTACATCTGTTACCATGCTGAAATTCCAGAAGAATTTCTCTCTCCTCATTTACAGTCAAGCAATTATTTAGTATTATAAATCTAAAATTCCATTACATATGTTGGGACATGTATCTATATGAAACCCTTACTTTCCATTTCATGTAAATATGATGATTCATCCCTTTATCTATCGTCAACCATCTTTATGAATTCTTATGTCACACTGTTACGCTACTGAAATTGCACCGCGAGTTTGCAAGCCAAAGTCCTTATGTCATGAATACCATTCCCATTTCTCTATCAAGGGTATTAACCATTGTACTTGTTAACTTATTTATTATAGTTTTTAATGTATGAATTCAAAATTACTTCATTTTTAAACAAATTATTATCTTTAATGATTCCATGTTGTATGATCTATGTGGCACACTTATGCATGAAACGAAATGTTTAAGAAGGGTACACCCTGATAGAGCTCCAATACATTGGGTAAATATTAGTATCACAATATGTCAAGTGAAATGAGGGTTTATGCATGATAATTAAAGTTCAATTAGGATGTACTCATGCTCCATGTTCAATGATCTTTGGGTTATAGTAATACCATGTTATGTGTTTTTTCCACATTTCCATGTTGTGATAATAATTATTTGTCATGTCTTTATGTTCATGTTTATTTTATGCCACGTAAATTTTCCTATTTCCTAACATGTATTTTTTCATCATTTTATGACTTTATTACTCCCTTACTATGATTTATAGCTCATCATTTTCTTATTCATGTCATCAGGTTATCTCATGTAATGCTAAGTATCAGAGAATGTAGTTCTAATATAAAAGAAGTTTTCAATAATGATATTGTGTTTCATGTTTTAAGTCATTATGTAATGTACCTAATCGTCATATAAACTATAAATTTTAATCTTCCATGTTATATAAAGTGGATATTTTAGGCAATAAATCATGTTTAAGTGTGTAATAAAGAGCAGGGTTGTTATAATTACCACTAAATATGTTTCAAAATTAGGGGAAATCAAAAATTTACCACCATTATTCATGTTTTTTATAGTCATATTTGTTTCAATTGACATCAAAAGTAATGAAATATGATACAAAATTATATACAATTTAAGTATACCAAAGAATATAATCTTCCACTCGGTGCATCTTCTCATTAGGAAACATGTTACTTATGCGAATAAATGGGGATGATTCACATTCTATGGATGGTGGATCCTAAAGATATGGCCAGGCAGCACATTCTTTAATCCTTTTATTATCTCTATCTTTTAGATTATTTCATAAAGTAGAAGAATCCAATGAATGAGACATGTGTGTATTCTTCATTCATAGGGAGATGATGAAGGTCTTCATGGTCTAAGAAAACAATTACATTGGACCATAAAATATATTATGTGAATTTATCAAATGATTATACAGTGTAAATGAATCATTGTTTAGTTTTGGTATATTATTCTTATATAGGGTCCAATGTGTTTGAGGCATACACTATGTCTGTTAGAGCATGATCGACCTGTTGTGATTATACTTCCCTGACTACATAGTTAGATGTATAACAAGTGACCTCAAATGGTAAATCACATTGAAGGGGTTGGATTACTGGTGGTGTGGGGACATACCATTTTAATTTATTATTATATTTATCACAATATCTCTTGAAACCAAATTATTTATCTTTTTTGGCGGTAATCCAGAGATTAAGTGTGAATTCGTACTAATTTCTAAAATAAAATGACAGTAAAATATAACATGGCCTAAGAAAAACTACACATACCGATCATTTTTCGAGAATGATAGGGAAGAAATGATATCCATATTGTATTTATCTACTTGGATAACATCCCAAAAAAAGACATGTCCAGTTAATATACCTTTCTACATCATAAAATGGACATTCTCATTATTTATTATATGAATCATTTCATTAAGGTGAAGTGGTATAAAATAAATAATTCTCAAACATTCGTCAAAATTAGGATCCATAAACATTGAAATAATTTGGGAATACTTCCATGAAATTCTCCTAGAGATCTAAAACATAATAACAATGAATCGTTGGAAAGTACCTGAGGCATTGCATAGACCAAATGGAAACCTCTTATAGAAAGATAATTCAAAGGGGAAATTAAATGTTTTCTTTTCCTAATCCTTAAGTGAAATATGGATCTAAAAGCATCTAGGGTACCCATCATGGAAAGTGTAGTGAGACCTCTTTTCTAGCCTCTCAAGAATCTATTCAATGAATAGTAATTGGAAATGGTCATTCCTGGTGTGTTGGTTTTGTTGGAAGTAGTCTATGGAGACAACCAAGTATTATTCACATGTGTTGGAACCAATTTATTATTTTCATTAGTAATTATAGTAAGGATAAATTTTTTTAGGAACAAATCACCCTAGACTAACCCATTGGCTGTCCAAGATATGGCAAATGATTCCAATAGCTAGCAATTTTCTTAGTTAATTTTAATAACAACTTGGTGATTTGTGTTCACTCAATGTATTTATTGCCTCACTAGTTTATCCTTTTAATTAAACAATATATGAAAAATAATTTCATTATACTAATAATGTTATAAATTTTCCATCCCAAAGAAATTTTTTCTCCATTATATGTTCAATATGTCGAAATTTATGCTCTAGAGGGATTAAACTAAAAATTATGATATGATTATTGTTTCTATTCTCAAAATAAGAATATTATAAATTTTTATTTAGTTTGATAAGATACAATTTAGGTGGATTTTGGATTGATGGTAGTGAATTTGAAATTGGTAGTTTAATGATCTCATCTAACTACTCAATGGTGACATCTGCAGATGAGGAATAAGATTTTACAATCATAGTAATATTGCCAATGGTCATGGGATCCTTAGTGGTCAAGAAATTATAAATTAAAAAAAATTCATGTCATTTCTCTAAACTAAAATATCATTCTATGCATGATTAATTTCCTAAAAATTCAATAAATGATAAAAACATAGAAAGGGGATCAATGGAATGAAATTAGGTTTTTTCAGGGGAAGGAAGTACATCAATAGAATTAACTAAATGTGAGGAATGTTTTTCTAGGGGGTTCTTCATGGAAACAAAGATGTTAAAGTGTATAATGTATCCTAAAATCTCCATATACAATGTACCATTAGGGACATTAAATATGGTTTTGGTGGTTTTTAAGAGATCCATCTATAATATACTTGGTGTGTGTCTATTAATCCTATCAGCTTCCATTTTATGAAACTAATAATCAGACGGAAAAACAAAAAATTTATCCCTCATAAAATCTTCCTCTAACACATCAGTGGGGTGTTCAATAATCATATTTTATTGTAGAACAATAATACTAGGGGGATTCAATTATATGGCCATCAGTGAAGAGTAAATGGAGTGAGTCATCACATTAATGGAGGCACCAATATCAAGCATATAATTGGAAAATAAATACTCCATAATGATGTATGGAGTTGATAATATATCCAAATAATTGAATTTAGTTGGAAGTGATGTATTTTCAATAAAAATTCATTATACTCCAAGATCACTTTTTCATCCCCTTTAAGTCACCTTTGGTGTGAACACATATCATTTATAAACCAGGTGTATCATGGAATTTTCTTCATGAAATGGGTCAAGGTGATGTTAACCAAAACATTTTAGAAGGTTTCCATGATTTATTTATCAAGTTAAGTATAATATTTTCATGGTTGGGTGGCCCTTTGGGAAAATAGAAGATGGATGGATTGGCTTGTTAGTTCATCAAATGAAACTCTCCTTATTTTCTAAGGATTCTCTCATGATAAGATTTTTCCTCATTTGGAACATTTTTAGTAGTTGGGATAGTGGTTTCCCCAAGAGGGGATGAATCTAATAAATATTTCATTTAGATTTTATGTGGTGTTCCACTCCAAAGGGTTAAGGAACTGACATTTACCATTTCCCTAGGGTTGAAAAGTGGTTAATTGGGTAGTTCACCTAACCCATGAATTTGGATCCCCCCCCACTAGTTTGGTGATATTTCTTAATTAGGTTCTAAGGTATTGTATTGATGATTTGGGGGGTTTTTTGTAATTGGATATTATTTTCAACCATTTTATTCACCATGTCCTCTAGGATAGGATCATGTTTTGTAGGGGGTGTTTAGAAATTATTTTCTGGTGATTGGATATTTTAGGGTGGTGGTGGAAGATGGCTAATCTTCTTTAATTTGTTCCATAGTTGTGGATGTTGGTTTGAATACCCAACTTTACTATAGTATTGGTTTTATTTCAACGTGGATTTGGATGGACTGTATGGTTTGTTCCTAACCAGTTTGTTATAAGGGTTTCCAAGATAAATTGCCTCACAACTCTCATAAGTTTTTTTATTATTTGAGGTTATTGGTTAGAATAGTTGTTATTTGGGGAAAAACGACACAATGAATGAGAGGAGGATATTAGGATTTCTCCTTAAGAAGAAAATTTTGATAGAGAATGGTATATACCTCATCAAATATTTTGTCGACATTCTCAAAATCAAATCTATTTACATCATGGACTCCTCTAATGGGTACAATGGACCTTGAACTGAATTGTTGAGTGTCATGAACCATGTTCTCAATGAAGGTCCTTCTTGTGAATAGGTTTTTATAAAATAGTTCACTACTAGTATAAACATTAATAATGTGTTTATTAATAAGAATTAAACAATCATAATATTATTTTATAAAGAGTTTTTAAATTATTTGGTTGTGTGAGAAACATGAAATAATCATTTTAAATCTTTTTTAGTTTTCATGAAGTGTTTACCCTTGTGATTTAGTAATACCAAAAATTAAATTCCATATAGTTTAAATTTGAGTGGCTGGTTTATATTTTTCAATAAAAAGGGGGTTCAAATCCTCTCATCTCATAATTGGGGAATTAACATAAAACAACCAATTATTTGTGGTGTTATATAATGAAAAATGGAATTCCCTACTAACTATAAGTAACTCATCTAAATTACTAGGTATTAGTCTAGAACACACAACCTACAATTCTTTTAAATACTTATGTGGATCTTCCCATACTAGTCCATGGAATCATTGTAACACCTGAAATATTTGGTATTTATGTTCAAAATATGGTGCCTCTCCTTGTATTAGAATGTATACTAGATGAATATCTACATTTGGAGATGTTAGTTATTTTAATGTATAGTTACATTAATCCCTATAATGAACGTATATTTCAATCATGATTTTTTTCAAGAATAAGATGAATGTTCCATAAGGGTGTCTATGTTTTGTGTGTCCTCCTTCGATTGATATTTCGACACTTGTTAGTGTTGATGATGTAAGGTCCTCTTCAATTAAAAATTAAATGCATGTAGTTCTATCTATGAATATCACATCCAAAAAAAGGCCTACATTAGGATGGTTTTAGAAATCAACTAATCAAAATTAAGGAATAAAATAAGTGAAAAAAGAAATACTAAATGAAAAATTATTTTATAAAAAACACACACTAAAAAAGTGATCCACGAAAACGATACCAAAATTTGAATTCATTTTAATGTCATGTAAAATTAATTATGTTTTTAAAGTTGTTTTTTAGTACTAGGGAGACCATAGATTTTCTTTCATTGGTTTCTGACAGATTTAAATTTTGTATTTTTAATAAAATGTTCTAAAAGAGAGGGTTGTTTTAAAAATTGTTTTATAAATAAAATTACATAATTAAATCATATAATAGTACAAAAATGAAAAGTGTTGTTTTTAGAATTATTTGAGAAGTATTTCATTTCTGGTAAACTAAAAATCTTGCTAGGTCATTGTTCAAAAATATACACAAGGTTTAATCGAATCCTTTTGTTGAGGGTTGTCAAGATCTTGATTCCTCTCATTCCTCTTAAAATGATGCACAACAAACAACTGCATGACTCTAAAATAGTGTGGTAAATGTTTATACCTCATGAATAGAGTGATGGATACCAAATATTACAGATATATCATGTTTGTGTTCTAGAAAGAGGATGAATTTTTTTCCAATTGGAAAAAAATATATTCCCACTTGAAATTTCAACCCAATCAGTATTGAAATACAAAGTGAGCCACATAATTTCACCAAGGAATTGTATTAAAATGAGAAGATGGTTAATATAAAATGTAAGTGAAATAATTCACACCCAAATTATTTAAACCCAAAAGAATAAAATGTTTTGGATCTCCCTTCAATGTATCTTTTTCTCCCCTAAAATGACTATCTTCCATTTATCTCTCCATCGAGAGGAGTAGGAGGCTCAAGTAGAATTTATTCCTTCATCTATTACTATAATATGTTGATAAAATATTCTAGATTATATTTTATGAGGGGAGTAATCTTTTGTACTCCAAAATTTTAAATTCTTCTTCATGGTTCTATCATAAAAATTGGATTCCCAATGTTACATTTAATAGGAAAATTGAAAGGTTCTTTTGGGAACACATATTTATTAAAACCAATCAGGAGATGCAGTTTGTAATCTAGAAAGTATTATCATGCTTTGGAGAAACTAAAAATATATTACCACACATCTATATTATCTCCACAGAATCTTTGGCCTCATTTGGAGGTACAGATCTTTAGATATGGAGGAAATACAGAACACAAATTTTGACATTGGGAAGATTCACTTCCCTAGTTAGATCACATAAGTGTGGTGCAGTTAATAACAAATTGGAAATGGATTTATTTAGAAGAGTTGTAACTGAATGAATTTAATATTATATAAAAATGTAACCCTATTGAATTTACTAATCAGCTGCATTCTCCATTTGAGTCCAATGATGTTCTAGGATTCTTGCAGATTATGGCCAATTTTCCATCAACCTCATCTTGGGCCATCCAAATAGCCTCCAACTATAATGAAAAAATAAAAAATAGAGAAAAATATTTTTTTAATAATGATAAAAATTAAATTATTAAATAAAAATTTAATTGAATTTTTTTTATATTTTTAATATAAAAAATCATTTCAATTTAGCTCCATAAGGGTGAAATAAAACTCTGAATTACAGTGCGATCAATATTCCACTATAATGAAAAACAATCATGAATAAATATGTCATTTATGACCATGATCTGAATGTAGTGGGAAATGATAAAATAGTTTATCCAACTGTAATTCCATGTTTGGAACTGCCTATTATTATTACTATGGGAGATAAATCCTAGTTCTGATAGGGTTTCGTGGGCTCTATACAGACCATTATGGAATCCTTGAGGACTAACTCATCTTTGGAAGAGATGACTATTTTGTTCTAAAAGAAACAACCTCCAATGCTTTATTGGGATGTACTCCCATAGGCTGTTGAGATATGGCCTAAGACTACGTTATCAATTTTTATGGATCCCCAAAAAACTCTTAATAGGAGAGTGATTCATGAAATGTATATGATTTTGGGAGCCTCTAAGAGTTGGTGGGATGTAATAAACTGGGATGTTATGCTCTATGATATGGTTTCGTGAGATTTCCAAACCAGGATTTCAGATTAATTTTTTTTGACATTCAGATAGGTAAATGTTCTAGAGAGATTATGAGCCTAGGGTGGGGCAATATTACTATTTTAGAGTATTATTATTTCTTTATATATATTTAGTGATTTCAACATGTCTATATTGTTGATGATTCATCTTGGGAAAGTCACCTTGTGAAAGGTCTCGGGAATGTCAAACTATCACAAGTGAACATGGTTCAGTTGAGTACGATATATAAGATAAAGAATTAGGTGATGATTAGAGAATGGAGTTAGATTAAATATATTTTCCTAGATAAGGGTAGTGGAACATCTTAGAATACTAGTTTAGTGGAATGTGGAAGAAAGATTCAGTTTGGGGATTCTCATGATGGAAATACCATCAATAGTACGATTTTTGGTAGTTATATCTTCAATAATCCATGTGGAAGGTGGGGAAACCTCTATATTCAATGTGATAAAGACCCAGTAGAGTATCAATGGTTTTGCAAGATTGGAAACTAAAAACGTTTTTGTAGGAATGACTCTCCAACAGCCAGTGAGAGGTGGTTGACATTGACTCTCGGTTTAGGGGTCGGAACTATAGATCGACGTCAGGATGGGAGACAGAGTACATCCAGTCAATCTTGTTGAGAAGGTGGACATGGTGGGGGATGCAGGGACCCGTTACATATCGATAATAATGTAGGCATGCTCTAGGTAGTCAGTTGGTTTCTCAATGTTGTGGTTCAGTCCACCAATATTGAATATATCCAACACCTAAGGAGTAAAAAACTAATCTATATATAGTGAGATGTATGATATTAGTGTCCACTATACTAGAATATACTCTTTTTAATATAGGTTCTTCTCATAGTTTAATATATTCATCAACTGTGGAGATCCTTGGGGTCATAGATTAGTTTTTGACGGTGTCATGACACTCAATAGCTTTTAGAGTATTATATCGGATATTTTTTACTAGTTAAGGGAGTTATCCCATAAGATCGTTGAGTGTCACTTTATATGGGACCTATGTATCCACAATATGATAGGGTTTTATGTCATAATCAGAATGGACTGGATAGTTTATTATCATTCCCATGTTGATTGTTATCACTGAAGGGTGACATTCAATTCACCATAGGGTGGTGGTTTTATTCACAAGGGTGAAAGTAATGTCTAGGAAAGTATATATGGAACCATGTATCATGGGATGGGGGTATAATATCTCATACTACTAGTTTATATCTGCATGATCAAGGAATTCAACAACCTTATTTTCCTCCATTGGTTGATCATTTTAGGGATGTTTTCTGGGGTAACGTTTCTTGCTTACCTCCTAAAAGATAGGTGGATTTCTCTATTGATCTTGTTCCAAGAGATGAAATGGAATCCATTAATCATTATAGGATGTCTACTAATGAGTTTCAGGATCTTAAGAGATAGAAATTTGTCTTAGAGGAAAAGGGGTTTATACAACGGAGTACACCTATGTGGGGATCATCAGTTATTTTTTAAAAAAATAAGATGGAAACATCACGTTATGTGTGTATTACAAATAATTGAATTGTTTGATGTTTACAAATCTGTATTCTTTTCATTGTATAGATGATCTATTCAACAAAACCCATTGATATTTGTTTTTCTAAATGATTTATTTGATGTTAAGTTATCACCAGGTGCATTTTTTTCCTTCAAACATACCTTATACATCATTCTATAACAGGTATGGTCTATATAAGTGTCAAGTTATTTCCTTTGGTCTTATGAACATGATAAAAGTTTTTTTGGAACTAATGAACCTAGTTTTCCATCCATAATGGATTCTTTTATTGTGTTATTCATGGATGATATCTTACTGTATTATCACAATCGAAAGGATTATTCCAAACATATTCAGGTCATATTGGATACAATGATAGATCTTCACTTATATTATATCCTCAAAGAGTCCCACATGTATATGGTTTAGATCCACATCATTTTTTATATTATCTCAGATTAAATCGTATGAGTAAACCTAGATATGGTGGGATGTATAATTTCTAGAGAATGGTCCAAGAAATTCATTAATATACATGGTTTTATGGGGATATTCGGTTATCAAAGGTGTTCAATACTAGAATAATCATTCTTAAAAGAACCTATTATGGATATTAATGAGAAGGGTGTGGTGTATGTATGGTCATCTGAATACGATATACACTTTCAAGAGCTGAAAGGTAGGCAGACTTTAGTTCTTGTCCTGATTTGGCTAGATTTTTGAAGAATCCACATTTTATATTGTGATGCATCATGTATTGAAATAGGATAAGTTTTGATGTATGAGGAGAACTTTATGGCATAAAGGTCTCATCATATTAGGCCACATGAGAGGAATTACCTGATGAACAATCATGTGTCACTCGATGTAGTACATTCCCTGCATTGTTGGATGCATTATTTACTATGATGATATTTTTTGTTTACATAGAAAAAAAATCTGCAATTACATATTTACATAATGTGACATGATTTTCAGAAAATGATTTTTTGTTTTGTAGCTACAATATATTAACTTTGATATTATATAATTTTCTGTAAAGATAAATATAGAATTTGATACACTGATTAAGAGGACTCAGATATAGGTATTTCCGGATGATAGTAGATGGTGGAAGCTAATGGACTTATTCTATGTTATACACATAGAGGTTCAAGATAGTCTCATGAATAATATTCTATCACATTTATTTGTTACATACAATTGTCTAGGTGGATTGAGGTGAATAAAATTTTATGATTCAGAGGGCCGTGTCCTATAGACAAGAATTATAGTTTAAGACCCACCTCCTGGTTATTCCATCAACAATGATAAAGTTATATAAATACACAGTTTCATCTATGATGTAGTGGAAAAATTGTTGTAGCTAATGTGATTGTTTAATGCCTCATCTTAGGCAATACATCCTAGTGTGGCCAAGATGTTTTGTAATTTCTGCTTCCAATATTGGTGGTTGGAAATGAAATTTGAGTTGCCTTATTTTGTACGAATCACTTCCAAAAATTATAAGATGAAGGAAGAACACAAAAAATCGGGTGGGATTTTATAGATTTATTCCAATACTGAATGAAAATGTGATTATTTTGGGATGGATTTGGTGACTAGTTTGATAAGGCTACCTCAAGGTAGTCATGTTTTATGGGTTTTTGTGGACAATCTCATAATGGTTTTCCACATCCAGCAGATCAAGAAGCAATTTTCAATATATTATCATGGGATAATTCATATCAATGATACTGTTCACCTTTGTGGGGTTCCTCTTTCCCTGGTATTGAAAAAGGGATGCTGAGTTTACATCTCAGTTATAGAAAGTATAGTAGATTATATTTGGCACACTAGTATTTCTAAGCATATAATACCACCCTCAGTCTGATGTTCAGTCGAAGTGAACTATACTAGTTCGAGAAGACATTCTTATAGAAAGTTCCCTTGGCTTCAGGGGATCTTGGGAGAGGAATATACTCATGGTTGATTTTGTATGCAATAATATAATTTAAGAAACTATATTGTCAGAAACTTATAAATATTTATATATTAGGCCTTTCCAATAACCTATATTTTGGTTTGAGATATCAGAGGTTGTGATTCTTGTATTATATCTTGTGCGTGAGAATTTTTATTAGCTCTAGTTAATCCGAAATCAAATTGTTGTAGTGCATTCTAGACAGAAATTCGACACCGATTAGCGTTGATAAAAATTAGATTTATAGTCTTGGGTAAGGTCTTTTAATATATCTTTACAAGGCTTGGGAACATGCGAATTATGAGAAAAGGTAAGCATTTTTCCACAAAATGTTGGTCTATTCGATATTTTAGAGAGTGTTTGGCCAGTAGCCTATCAGTTTAATTTAGATTAGAGGTATCAATATATGCATGATGTATTCCATGTTTCTTAGTTACATCATTGTCACTCATACACATCTCATTAGCTTCATCTATATATGGTTGAGCTATATGTACATGTGTCCTTTGAGGAGAATATTATACATATCATCAATCAGAGAATAGAGGCTCTACAAGGATTGTATATTACTATAGTGCGGGGGATATGGTAGAAAAATAATTTACATGATGAGATAGGGGAGTGGGAGGCTGATATACGTGCTCAGTGGTCAGAGTTATTCTTATACGAGTCTTCACCAACCATGGATGGGAAATTCTATATTTACATTCTTTAGTGGGAGATATTGTAAGATCTTGGAATTTTATATATAGTATGGATCTTTTTAATTTTAGTTTACTATTTTGTATTGACCTAATGTGAATTCCTAATGATTTCATGAGATTTTTGGGGGTGTCCGAAATTTTTAAGAGCCTTGAGGAATAGTTATTTGAAAAAAAAACTGGACCACCTGGTTAGTAGATACTATGAAACCCCAGCCACATGGTTTGAGAAAACCATGAAACGTGGTGTGGGATCTATCCAGGGGAAACATATTTGGGAAAACCATGAAACCAGGGTCTCACACCCTTTCTATTGTTCTTTAATTTTTTTTAAGTAGATAATTTCATGATTTTTGTGTGGTTTCCCAAACTGTGCACATGAACCTTGTGAAATGGGTATTTATGAAGTAAGTTGTGCAAGGTTGGTTCATGGTTTCTCCAATAACGTATCCAAACCATGTGACCCATTGTTTTTTTAGTTGATATTTTCCATTAAAATATTTATTAAAACAAAACCCTCTATCATCTTTGTTTTTAGTGTATAACAATTTTTTTCTCCAATTGAATATCTTCCTCCTAGGATTGGGTGTTCTTTTATGTTACATGATCTAATTCAATAGTAGGACCTCTCATTTGTGTCTATTTCAGCGTGTGATTTACTCATATTAGTCCACTTCTCATTTGTATTCACATCGATGTAATTATTTTCTTGTAAGATAATATGACCTATTTCTAGGATATTTTATAATTATGAAATTTTCTTCCAATATGGGTTGAGTTTGGAGCTGATACCAGATGAGTGTTCTACCAAAGACATATGGTCAGTCATCTATACCTTTTACCTTATGGTCTACTTGTTTTATACCATGTTTTCATTATGCCACATTCTTAGCCATCTAACATTTCTCCTAAAAATATATATATTCTTTTATTAAAATGTTGGAACCTTGTTTAGTTCCAACAGAGTACAAAGTGATGGTTGGTTATTGTCAATATCAACCCAGATCACTCGTGAGGTGTATTTATGAATATTTTCCTTGAGTTTCCACCCATATGGGTTTGTTTATAAGCTCACCACCATAGTGGTAGTCGCAATGAATTAGATGAGATATTTTTAGATGGTTTATTCCTCCATTCCATATGACTACATGATATTAAATTGATTTAGTTGATTAAATGGATACATGTAATGAGTTATATGAACTCAGGAAATGTGAAAGATTAATGAAATGGTTATAGAGAAATTCCATTTCATGAAAATTTCTACTCCATGAATTTAGAAATATGCTGAATTCCATGTACATTTTTATTACATGGATTCAGAATTATATTAAATTACAAGGACATTTGTAAGCCATGGATTCAAATTATATTAGATTCCATAGACATTTTTACCCCATTGATTCATAATAAATTGGATTCCTTGGACATTAGTACTCCTTGTATCCAACCATGAGCATTAAACAAGAAATTTGGGGATATCATGGGAATTTATATTCCTTGGATCCCTGTCATGGTGTATAACATTGGATTACATTGAATAGGAAATAATGGATGTTATTAATTCTTTATGGATAGAACTGGTATGGGTAATTGCTTATAGTTTATTATAGGTACAATATCGCACCTTCTTATTTGTTATTTTATGGTTATCCCATGTTTACAATTTCTTATTCATAGTGATACGTATTCTCTAAAGATTATCACATAAATTTAAACATTGATATCACTTATATGTATTGTAAACTTCATGTGATTCTATTACACAAATTGGAATTTTCATTGATACTATTAGTGGTGGCCAACTGTGTCTTATAGAACACCCTTTTGGGCCACTAATGGGTACCTGGATAGACATTAGGTATAAAGGTAGGGACCACGGAAAGCTCCTACTTGATGATGCTTGACTGATTATTTTTATAAGTTGTGGATCATATGACTAAGCTAGGCTCATGATGTTATCTATATATATTCAATTTTGGTATTATATTACCTTATATGTATTTATTACACTAGATATATATTTTCATCTATTTCCTACCATTTTTTATTATGACACCATATACAAAATTTTGTATGTGTTATTTCTATTGGGGATTCTTTATGGTTACTATTATTTTGTGGATGTTATCTACTACTTTTTTGTTATATTATATGTGTACAATATTGATTCATGTTATTATATGTCATGCCCCATCCTCGGGGCATGTGTCGTGACTACCCCAAGCCTGCCTTCTATAGGCCAGGGGCTGGCGACTAGCAAAAAATGTGTAAATCCCGATAACTGGGAAGGCATTGCCTTTATAAAACATAAACTCATCTAACCAGTGTAGAAGTGGAAGTAATAATGTATGTACAAAAGATAGTGCTGAAAAGTAAATGGGTCAGAATACAAACCCAACTGAGAAGTACAGCTAAAACTGACGGAAGTACAACAGAAAATACAAACAGCTGGAAGATAGAAGCGGCTCGTGGGTTGTCCAGCTCAGATCCTACCTGATGTGCAGGTGCAGATAGCACAGCTCCTAGGTCATCCACCATGGATCTTACCTGAAGGGTAGGAATAGATACCATAGCTCCTGGGTTGTCCACCAAAGATGCTACCTGAAGGGTAGGTATAGATAGCCTCCTCAATGCTCTCGCCCATCAACCTCTTTAGAGTACCTTCTCGTTGTAAAGTCCACCACCAGATACTGACCCGTCATGAGGTCCACCTCTGGTTACCGTCCAGTCCTCATACACTCAGTCTCTGTCAGTACTGTCCATCGTCTGAATCCAACACAACGAGGTGCGGGCATAGCCCGTGCAGGGGTGAGTATAACAATACTCAGTACGTACCCCGATACCCTCAAGGTCTCACTAAATCCAACAAGGATATCCACAGAGAAGGATCTTAACAAATAACCCTTACATAGGTATAAGCCCACACTTATACCTAAGTTATCAAGTAACCCATCTCAATCATGAGGTATCACGGATATATGAAATCAATGGATAACCACTACTTAGGTAAATTCCCATGCATATACATAAGTTATCAAGTAACCCATCTCAATCATGAGGAAAACACAAAGGTCAACGACTCATCTCAAACTCGGATTTTCATTAATGATACCAAAACCACAACTGCTGGAGAACTCCTCATATGTCGAGTACAGTAGCCATGTCATGACTCTGAGGAGCTACTCACTAACATTAGACTGCTGAGATACACCTCTTGTTGAGTACCGTGGGTCCGCACCCAAACACAGTAGTGCTCCCCGCCTAGGGTCTGGCGCCCAAACACAGTAGCGGTTCCCCTAATAGCCTACAGAGGTACTCCTACTGTCGAGTACCACAGCTCTGCTGAAAACTACCTGGTGCTCCGTCCATCATTGTTCTGCCGCCAAATACCAGGCGCTCCGTCCACTGGGCTATTCGACTCACTCTAAGTCGAATCGGTCAAGCAGTCGTCAGGTCCACAGCTACTAGATCTTCGCACTCCGTATGATCATCTCTAGGAGGATCCCTTCCATGGTGTACTGGTCGATACTACAAGTATCACAAAGTCCCACGAAGAAGTATCACAAAGAACTGCCTCATCCCAGGGGTCTCAACGAAACAGACAGCGCGACAATCGGATGCCCGATCTGTGAGTTATTAGCCTTTTCGTCCCGGGGCCCCAGTTGGTTTCGTGTATGAACCAACCGGACCATATCTCAATTGTACCCCGAACTCTAATAGGGTATACTCATAGTGACCATTTCTCAATGAGATTACCAATCCCACTGACGGTTTGTCAAACAGACATCTGGTCTGAAAGTTATCAGCTTTTCAGTTACGAGGGCCCGGTTGAATTTTGGGTACAATCCAACCTGTCCATAATCCAAATACTTCCAAAACACAGGTGAATTATACCAAAATAACCTTCACATCAAGAGGAATCCAAAAAAGTCAACGGTACATCAATCGGAAATACAGAACTCAAGTTATAAGCCTTTCCGCTCCGAGGGCTCGGTTGGTTTCGAGTTCGAACCAACCCAGCCATACCCAAACTTCGCTGAAAGCTTCAGTGTAAGATACTGAAATGACCGCCTCGATCCAAGGATACCTACGCAACTGGCGGTGCGTCAATCAGAGGTTATTAGCCAAAGATATGGGTGTTTGAACGAACCTGGTCCGAAAATAGGGGGTTCGGGCCCGGTTCGACCAGGCGCAATACCCCCTGGGTCGGCCCGAACCGGGCGACCCGACCCAGGTCCGGGTCCGGCCCGGTTGGGCGTGACCCGGCCCAGCCGGTGTGGCCTGGCCCGCAGCTGGCGCATCCCGGCCCAGCCTGGCACATGCCGTCTCGGTGCTAGCCGAGCAGAACACAAGGGGTGCGGCCCCTTTTTGTAACCGGTGGCGCCAGCTGGGGCCGCCCCGCCTCCCGGATCCCATGCGGCCGCGGAGTCTGGCTCCTCACCACCGCGGCTGTTCTACGGCGGGTTTTTTTCTGGAGGTGCGCTGGGGCGCCGCCGCCTCCTGGCGGTTGGACGGCTCCGGCAGCGGGTGCCGGCGCGCCGGTATTACATTCCGCGGACCACCGGACGCGCTTCGGTGGACCGTTTTGCCTGCTGTCTTTGCCAGCGGTCCTCCCGGGACCTGTTCATCACATCTACAGCTTCCAAACGTCGTGGTGGTCCCATTTCATCATCTCCATCAATCCACACGCCAACAAACAATCTGAAGAGGGTCCAGGATTGTTTGTTAGCATGTGCCCTCCGCCTTATAGGTTTTCAATATAGATCAAACTCAATTCCAATCCAAAAAATAAACCCTGCATCCATCCCGCATGAACGGGAAATCTGCGGATCAACCGGGAAGAGGTTGGTCCGCTCTCGTCATTCTATTCTCAAAAGTTATATAGAAAATCAAATATAATTCCCATACAACTTTCCGCAACAATTTATTCACAACCCTCAAGGAAAACATTCACGGATCAACTTGATAATAAGTTGATCTACATACATTGTTTTTAGAAAGAAATAATCAAGGGAATAAAATCATACTTAATTAAAAACCCAACCTCGTTTCATTCATTGTTTGCGTTTGTCAGGCGGTATAGATGATAACGTCATTTCCGTTGTCATCGGTGTGCGCCCGAGGTAATGAAGTCTCCTCTTTTATCATGGAGAGAAGAAGAGTATTGCGCATTGTTGATCTTTGTGGATTCGGTGCTCTACGTCGAAGAGGTGTCATTCATCACGGAGGGGATGATGTCCTTTCAACGATGGTGGAGCTTCCTTCATTCTTTACAGAAGGATCTCTCCCAAAACTCCCACACAAAAATCCGACCCAAATTAAAATATGGTCACCCCTTATTTTAATTCTTTATGCCAAGCCTTTCAAAATTCAAGAATTCAAACACTTCATTAAATAATTGAAAATGATCAATTAATTGTATAATGTGTGTTGGAAAGAGTTAAGAGGGAGAGGGAGAGAAGGTGGAATGGTTACACAATTAATTCCAAGGGGTTAAGGGTTATGGAAAAAAATGAAAAGGTTGGGGCTCGTGTGGGACCCACCTTACATTTATCCTCACATGGGTAGTTAGGATGCTAGTGGGTCCCACCCAAACTCCCATATGTAGGATAAAACCACCGTAGAAAATGAAATTAAATTGTACCACAATTTTATTCATTTTTTATTTAATCCACATTTTTTGAAACATCTCTTCTCGGGAAAATTCATATTCGGTAAAGGTCCTATTAAGCAATTACCGGCACTGCGAATTCATCGGTGTCCTCGAATTTCAATTACGAGAACTGTATCAAAAGATAGAAAAACCCTCTCCTTCGTTCACGGAACGTACCCAAGCTAAGCTTTGGAAATTGATTCTGGGCACACCAGGCCTTGGAATCAGGTGATATCTGAAACTGCGCACTCGTAAAATTCCAAAGAAATTTGAAAAAAAATCCTTGAAATTTTCGGGACATTACATTTCTCCCACCTCAGTGATTTACATCCCTGTAAAGCTACAACACAAAATAAGGAAACTAAAGGAGGTACCAAGCATGCATCTGAGCCTCCCGCTCCCATGTGCTCTCCTGGAGGTTCTCGTGCTGCCAACAAAAGTGCACAAGAGGAATCGACCGTCCATGTAGGACCCGCTCATGTTGATCCTCAACTTCTACTGGAACCCCATGAAAGTCACCCCGTCATCGATGTCCAACTATCCATGGTCAATGATGATGGATAGGTCGTGCACACATCACCTCAGCAGAGATACGTGAATGACGTCGTGCACTCGGTGCAATTGAGGTGGAAAGGTCAGGCGGTTAGCCACCTTGCCTACTTGGCTAGGGATAGGGAAAGGTCCGAAGAAACGCGAAGATGACTTGCTGCCTCGGCCACATCTCCATAGACCCCGTCGAGGTGAGACCCGTCTGAAGACGTGGTCATCACCCTCGAACTTCAGTGGTCTTGTCTCCTTTCAGCATAGGACTTCTGTCTGATCTTTACAATCTTCATCCGCTCTTTGATGATCTGCACCTTTTCCGTCATAACCTGAACAATCCCTGATTCTACACGAGCTGACTCTATCACCGTCCACAAAGGATATTTGAAACGCATTCAGCTGCTATCTCGCCACTCCTAACAGCTGAACACCTGATCTCCTACTAAGAGCATCTTCTACAACATTTCCCTCACTAGTAGTATAAACTATCGCGAAGTCATAGTCCTGGTGAAATTCAAGCCATCACCACTTTCTCAGGTTCATGTCCTTCTAAGAGTAGATACACCTGAGACTATTTGAGATGGAGAGAACCGTAAACTATTAACTTAATGAACATTGGGTGAGACTAGCCAATTGTAAGAACTCATCTCTTCCCTTTTTCATCTACATTCCACCAAAGAGCTGCTGGGATTTCTCCTCTGCCAAAAAGTGAAATCCGATTTCATCCCATGGATGAACCATATTATTTGCCTAATACAATCAATATTGACATGAAAGACACATTCATTACATGGATGACATCGTAAGGCCTAGACGCTACTACCAAGAGATCCGACCGTTACTCTCGGCTCCAGGGGTCGAGTCACACTGTCGGCAGAGATGTGTGGTCACTGGGTCTCCTCCAGTAGGTATCTCGAAAGAGAGGATCAAGTCAATGGTTTTAAACAGGATCCTCTTAGAAACAACATAAAGAGAGGATAGGCAAGTAAGCGCCACAAATAAAGGGGTCTTTTATTACTACATCTCAAAGTACAAAGTCACATACAACCAAAATAACAAAAAAGAAAGATAGAAGCACTAATAACAACGACCACCCTTCCTGGAACTAGTCTCACTCTTGTCCACCTACTTCCGGATCTCCACTTCCTTTTCCACCGCTTGGCTGCTGCTCACGCATTTTCCACTGTTTCTGTCTCGGTGGATCCTCCAACTCCTATGGATCAATTGTGCGGGGAGTCAGACAGTCACGTGCCATGTGACCCTGCTTGCCACATGAATAGAACTTCCTGCTCCTCATAGGGATGGCTCTGTTTTGTTTTCCTCGCACAACCGATCCTAAAACCCGAGGTTGCCCACCTATAGATATGGACCACCTTATAAGGCTCCAACCTTAAACCTTATTTAATCTTGAGTTATTACAGGATTTCACATTGAGGGTCTTTTCAGGTTTAGAGTTTTAGAGAATTAGATCATGAAACTTGCATTACATTCCACATTTAAACAAAGTTGTTACATAAAAGGCAGTAATCATTCTTTCCATCAATGGAAACATATTTAAAATATAACATGGATTCATTCTTGCCACATCCTTGACACTATCATCACATCATGTACCCTTCCCTTGACCTGTGAAAAATATTTCAAAAACTTGGGATGAGCATAAAAAGCTCAGTAAGGGATATAAAAATATGGAAAGGAAACTTGAGTACATGTATACATAAGAATGATATCATACATTACCCATTAAACATAAGCACTTTAACATACCTCATAAAATCATGAATAAATCATAGAAATCATAAGACATAAAAGATAACTTTAGGCATTCATAACATTCTGACGTATGGAGTAACCCTCTTGGTTACGTTTAGAATACCCACCACAGTATATTCCCTAAATCTCTTCGGAGAAACCTTAACGTTTCACTCCTTCGCGTTGGCCAATGCATTGGAGAGCTATATCGGGCTCACCCGCCCTTAGTCTATCACGGAACCACCTGTCTTCATAATAATGCCCAAGAACCTCAACATAATCGTACCACATAAAACATGCATAAAGGAAACATAATATTTCCATCTTTCAATCACAAGATAACAATACCACACATTGATATAAAAATATTATGAAAACCATTTTCAATATCAAAATAAAAGAAAAGTAAAAAATGGTATTTATTTTTCTTTTAAAAAATTTATGGCTTGTAGAGGAAGCCGAAACTCAAATAATGGTCACGGCGGCAGAGATGTCGTTGTCGCCGTATACGTACGACAAAAACATTCCCTTTTGTTGTTTAGTAAACGCTTCGTATAAAAAATATTCCTTTTGGATAAACGTAAAATTCAAAGGGGTTTATACACTGTATAAAAGAAGGTCGTGTATAAAACAAAACATGCCTCAATGAAAGGAGATTGAGACGAAGTCCCATACAAAGACGATATCCTTAGTTTAAGGAAAAATAAATTATATAATTATGTGTGACAAACGAACACACCAAATATAACTGGATATTAAGTGTAAAATAATCAAAGTTCATTCACACATATTCAAAGAATGACATATTCAATAACTATATGTTGAACCCAAAGAAATCAAAATTGGGTTAAGAAGTTCCCTTGACAGCCTAACGGCGTCACATAAAAAAAAGGGTATCTCATCACTTGGACATGAAATTTACATCAATAAAGATATATGAGAACATATCCCAACATAAAAATATGTAAATTAAAAGACCCAACAAAATAATTCTTTTAAAAAGAGGAGGGTGAATGGTTCCCTTACTGACATGGATATCTTTCGAAACATACGCCCCGTGAAAGAAGGATAATACAACATTGATGTAAATACTCATAAATGAAATAATATTACACAATGAGTAAAATAATGGTCTATAAATACACCAATCAAAGGAAATTGTGGCAAATGTAGCATAAATCTCATATGAATAAAAGTGAGACGAAAAATCCCTTACGAAAACTCGGCAGCCTAACGACGCCACTTAAAACGTCCAAAAATGGATTGATGAGATCAAATAGGGTATCTCATCACATTAAAATAAATTTAGAGCAAGAGGAATATAAAAGAACATCCCCCATCATAAAAAATAGGATCTTAAAAGAAGTGACATAAAGTAGAGTTCTTAAAGAGAAAGAGAGAGGTTAGATCTCTTACAAAAATTCGGCAGCCTAACGGCGCCACTCAAAACATCCAAAATGGATTGATGAGATCAAATAGGGTATCTCATTACATTATAATAAAATTTACAGAAAGAAGAATATAAAAGAACATCCCCCATCATAAAAAAGAGGATCTTAGCAGAAATGACATAAAAGACTGTACTTAAAAATAAAGAGAGGAGTAGGATCCCTTACCTCAAGTCCAACTTGTCTTGTTCGTTTCTTTATATTCCTGAATAATAAAATTTGGTCAATTAATAATGGCCTAATTACCTTCTTTAGAGATTATTATTTAGTTCATATCACATATTATAATGTTATAATAATTTTTTAATAATGTTAGTTCAAATCAGATGTTTTTGCTGATGTTTGGTACATGAGTCAAAAATGAACTTGTTTGAAAAAAGATTTCCCATGTAGTTATAAGTAAATAATTTCCAGAATATTATTAATGATTAAAATATAATATATATACATTAAATATTCATTTTATACTATTCCATATCATTTGGAGATAAAAAAAATGAAAAGCACTGTTCATGGAGACGGTAGGCCGTACGTACGCATGAACGCTACTTTCATTTTTTTTTCATATTAATGGAATTAAAACAAAATGAGATATATATATATATATATGTTATAATTCCAGAATTATATCCATAATTTAGATGTAAAATATTAAATATATATCCATTATATATATGTACTTATAATATTACATAAAATTTTGAGATAAGAAATGAAATATACCGTTCATGGAGACAGTAAGCCGTACGTACGCATGAATGATACTTTCATTTCTATTTCGTATTTAATTGAATTAAAACATAATGATAAATAATAGTATTTTAATTCCAGTATTTTATCATATATAATATCATTAAATATATCATTTATACATACCACATATGGTATTAACGAATCAAATCACTTTGAGGGGGCGGTAGTCCGCACTTCCTTAAATGAAGATATCACGTTTACCTATAATGGAAACCATAAAGGTACACCATAAATGAAAAATACAGAAGCTTAAGTAAAACAGAAACATATTAGATTTAATATATAAATATATTGTCATCTTAATGGCCACCTTTGAAGGTTTTAGAAGAATTTTGAACAATCATCGTTTCGGGAGGCAGAAATTGGCCATCCACGGAAACAATATGTTGTTTAACCATTAGATGTAGGTGTGTGTAAGTGTAGCTCTAATCCTTCTTATAAAAATATCCTAGTATATTTAAGATACTCTATTTTTTACAAAATAAGCGAATAAAAATGGTTTAGGGGGTTAGAGAAGCAAAATAAAACAAAAGCACACAAGTGAAGACATTACCTTAAAATCGGGTAACTCACTTTGGTTTGAGATCAAAGGCTTCCTTGGGAAGACTTCTTCCCAAAGTGAGGCTTCAAGGAGTAATATAGAGAATTTTAGAGACAAAATGGGCAGGGGTTGGCCGATCCAAAGGATTTGGGAGTGTGGGTATGCAGGTAGAGGTGGGGGCCTTTTATAAGAGGAGAGGAGAGGCACTCTTGTAAAGTTATAAAATGTTACTTTATTTTCAAAAGAGTTTCGGATTTTAAAGGTCCCAAATTGATTTATTTTGAGGATAAGGTGATAGGGGTTCGAAATACACTCATCCAATAGGTTTTGGACATGTGTAGGTCTTAGATATTACGTTATCTTTCCATTTTATTTAAATCGGTAAATAATGAGGTCATCGCTGCATCATCATGATGTCATAATTAATTTAATTTATTTAATGTCTAAATTTTTTAAAAAAACTACTATGATATAGGAAATAGTTTTATCTTTCCAGCGACTATTTATAGTCAAAAATATGACTTGTATAACCCCATGTAAACATTGTTTTAGTAAAACATCTCATGTTTGTGTCATTTTTACTTTAACATTAAATAAAAAGATATTTTTGTCATTTACCAAAAAAAGTGGATCCATGGGGTCCCTAAGTTGACCCATGTATTTTATTGGTCGGACATGACACATTAAATGAGGTTAGGACATGTTTCTAGGTCATTTCATTTTATTAAAACATTATTCTTACGATAAACTACACTAATTACCTCTAATCGCGATTAAAAACTTAATAAGTTACTATTCACCAAAAAATTATTTTTTCCCATTGAACAACATTTTACTTCTTAATTACAACCATGTATGTCAGATTTTTGAAATTAAAAACACAAAGATGGAAAATTTTCATTTAAACGGAAAAAATCAGTTTTTATAAGTACCACTTAGTGGATTCACTATTCATCAAAAATTTATGTTTTTCAGAAAAATCCCAAAAATTCACCCTAAGCTATATTTGATATTCCGAATTCAAAAACTAAGTCTATTTTAAATAATTCAAAACATATAAGTCACATTAATTAATTTAATAATTAATTCCCGTTGTCAAAGAAAATAGTGTGTTTTTATGAAACAATAAGTATCAAAAGATTGACACTAGTTTAAGTCTGATTTGAAAGTGAAATTAATTCCAACGACCACTATTGGAATTAATGGTAAAAATATATTATAATTTCACTTTAAAACCAATTCAAAATATAATATAGTCATATAAATAAATTAGATTAAAAAGAGGTTTTGAATTAAAATACAACACTTTACACTATTCATTAAAAATGAACTTTATTGGAAAGATACCAAAAATTTACACAAAGTAAATTTTGATGTCCCAATTCTTAAGAAGAGTTTTATTTGGTCCAATAGAATGTATAAGAGTGAAAAAAACTATATTTAATGAAGGTTCTCCATCAAAAGGCGATAAGTGAACCTTTAGTGAAAACTAGGGCATATATGCCTAAAATTGAATTCTTTCCGTATTTTAAGCCTTTATATTTTATTGGATAAATGTAAAAACATTTAAAAACATATATAATCATATTTTAGTTATTTTTATCCATTCCCGCCAATAAAACAACTACTTGTTAACTACCATTTAAAATAAAATTATTTTATTATTAGAGTGCAACGTAAGATTCCCAAGAAACTCGTTGTTGCGTGTTGGGTACGCCATCGAGCATAGCGTCCCCTTTAAAGTCATATTAATATTTTATTCACAAATATGGATAAATATGAAAATTTAATATTCTTTATTTACCTGGGGTGTTACACATCTGGACCTCTGCATCATCCGTCTACTACCTACAGATGACTCGGCTACTGACGAATAACCCTACGGCAAAGGCAACAACCTCTGAGTGTGCTCAAAGTTTAGAGTCATTGGTATAAAATCCACCCTGAAGAAGGTCTCGAAGTCTCCCCAGGTGAAGGGAATCACCTTGATAAAGTGGAACATGTGGCTCCACCACCTTTCAGCTGCTCCCTGTAAGAGGCTAACAGCTAGGTACACCATCAAGTGTGTGGGTGTCCCAACTGTGTGGAAAGCTCGTTCTACAATCTCCATCCAGTGCCCAGCCATCTAAAAATCCGACTCACCTCGAAAATTCATAGGCCTCTAACTCTGGAACACATGCATCGCGCTCAAGTGGCGTGCACTCACTACTGGTGTATGATCTAGAAGAGGACCATGTACTGAGGCCTCGTCGCTCAATGACCTATCAGTATGTACAACTGTCGGGGCTCTAGCTGATCGTCCACAGGGAGGCATCATGAAAGCACATATGAGACACGGTCAAGATACTATACCTGGTGTTTTGACCTAGTTTGAGCTGATAAAGAAGAATCTTTTGAAAACACACACGCAATCAATGTTTTTGTTCACTGAGTCATAAATCAGAGGTTAGGGCCCTGGTGTATTGATACGTCTGTCACCCGCACCAACATTGGACTCCTTGAACTAAAAACCACACTCAGTACCCTTAACACTATTACTTCATAGAAAGAAAAAAAATATCAGAGTCCTAAGTTATGTGGTAGAACCGACGTCCTTTGATACCAATTTGTCACGACCCATCCTCAGGACTGATGTCGTGACTACCTCAAGCCCGCCTTCCATAGGCCAGGGGCTGGCAACAAGCACCAATGGAATAAATCCCGATAACTGGGAAGGAATTGCCTTTATAAAACATAAACACATCCAACCTAAGTACAAGCAGAAGTAATACACTAAGTACGAAAGAAAGTGATGAAAAGTAAATGGTCCATAATACAAACCCAACTGAGAAGTACAGATACAACTGAAAAAAGTAAAATAGAAAAGTCAAATATTTGGAAGATAGGAGCAGCTCCTGGGTCGTCCACCTTAGATCCTACCTGAAGGGTAGGTACAGATAGCGAAGCTCCTGGGTCATCCACCACAGATCCTACCTGAAGGGTAGGTACAGATATCACAGCTCCTGGGTGGTCCACCATGTATCCTACCTGAATGGTAGGTATAGATAGCCTCCTCAATGCTCTCTCCCATAATCCTCCTCCGAGTACCATCTCGTTGTGAAGTCCTCTACGGATACTGACCCATCGTGAGGTCCACCTCCGGGTACCATCCAGTCCTTGTACACTCGGTCTCTGTCCGCACTGTCCATCATCTACATCCAACACAATGAGGTGCAGGCATAACCCATGAAGGGGTGAGTATAACGATACTCAGTAGGGACCCCGAGACCCTCAAGGTATCACTAAATCCAACAAGTATATCCACAAAAAAGGATCTCAAAAAATAACCCTTACTTAGGTATAATCCCACACTTATACCTAAGTTATCAAGTAACCCATATCAATCATGAGGTATCACACAGATATGAAATCCAAGGATAACCACTACATAGGTAAATTCCCATACATATATCTAAGTTATCAAGTAACCCATCTCAATCATGAGGAAAAAACAAAGGTCAAGGACTCAGCTCAAACTAGGATTTTCATAAATGATACTGAAACCACAACTAGTGGAGAAATCCTCCTCTGTCGAGGATAGTAGCCCTGTCATGACTCTGAGGCACTACTCACTAACCTTATATTAGTGAGGTAATCCTCTTATCGAGTACCGCGGGTCCGCACCCAAACACGGTAGTGCTCCCCGCCAGGGGTCTGCTGCCCAAACACAGTAGCGGTTCCCCTAATATCCTATAGAGGTACTCCTCCTGTCGAGTACTGTGAGTTTGCTACCAACTTCCAGGTGCTCCATCCGACATGGTTCTTCTGCCAAATACCAAGTGCTCTGCCCACTGCGCTAGTCGACTCACTCCAACTCGAATCGGTCAAGCAGTCATCAGGTCCACAGCTACTAGGTCTCCGCACTCCGTATGCTAATCTCCAGGTGGATCTACTCCATGAGATACTGTTCGATACTCTAATTATCACAAATTCCCACAAAGAAGTATCACAAATAACCGCCTCGTCACAGGGGTCTCAACGCAACAGACGACTCTTCAATCAGACGTTCTATGTGTGAGTTATTAGTCTTTTCATCCCGGGGGCCCGGTTGGTTTCGTGTAAGATCCAACCCGACCATATATAAATGTACCAAAAACTCTCATAGGATATAATCATAGGGACCATTTCTCATTAAGATTACCAACGTCGCTAACAGTTCGTCAAACGGACGTCCGGTCTTAAAGTTATTAGCTTTTTCGGTCCAGGGGCCCGGTTGAATTTCAGGTACAATCCAACCCGTACATACTACAACTACGTCCAAACCTCAGGAGATGTATACCAAAAGAACCTTCTCATCAATAGGAATCCAAAAAATTCGACGGCACGCTAATCGGATGTCCGGAGCTCATGTTATAAGTGTTTCTACACCGATGGCTTGGTTGGTTTCGAGTTCGAACCAAACCGGTCATACCCAGACGTTCCCGAAACATTTTGTGTAATATATTGAAAGGACCATCTCAATCCAAGGATCACTATGCTACTAACAGTGCATCGATTGGAGGTTCATCGCCCATGATATGGGCATTTGAACAAACCTGGTATGAAAATAGGGGGTTCGGGCCCGGTCCGACTCGGCTCAATACCCCCTGGGTCGGCCCGAAACAGGTCGACCCCACCAAGGTCTAGGTCCGGCCCGGTTGGGTGCGACCTGGCCCAACCCGGGCTGGCCAGGCGGCCGTGGTTCGATGCTGGCCGAGTGGAACAAAATGGGTGTTACCACTTTTTATAACCGGTGGCGCCAGCTGGCACCACCCCGCCTCCCGGATCCCGCGTGGTTGTGCGGTCCGGCTCCTTGTAGCTACTGCCGTGCTGTGGATGGTTTTCTTCTGGTGGCGCGCTAGGGCACCATCGCCTCCTGGCAGTTGGACGACTCCGGCCGCCGCCTCTGGTCACCGGCACCACCGCGCCTTCGCGGCGCACCGGCTGTACCATCTGCGGACCACCGGACGTGCTCTAGTGGTCTGTTTTGCTTGCCGTCTTTGTCAGCGGTCTTCCTAGGACCCGTTCTTCACTACGACAGCTTCCAAATGCCATTGCGGTCCCGTTTCATCATCGCTCATCAATCCGCGCGTCAACAATCAATCTACGGAGGGTACGGTCTTGTTTGTTAGCTCATGCCATCCATGTTAGAAGTTTTCAATATATATCAAACTCAATTCAAATCCGAAAAATAAACCCACCATCCATCCCTCCTAAATGAGTTATCCATGGATCAACTGGGCAGAGGTTGGTCCACACTCGTTGTTCTTTTCTCAAAAGGTAATGAGAAAATAAAATATAATTCCCCTACAACTTTAAGCAACAATTTATTCCCAACCCGCAAGGAAAACATTTGCAGATCAACTTGATAATAAGTTGATCTGCGTTCTTTGTTTTTAGCAGAAAGAATCAAGGGAATAAAATCATACATAATTAAAAACCCTACCTCGTGTCATTCTTCGTTCACATTTTTCATGTTCTACGGATGATGGCGTCCTTTCCGTTGTCATCGGTGTGCACCCGAGGTAATGACGTCTCCTCTTTTATCACAGAGAGAAGAAGATGACTGTGCGTCGTTGATATTCGTGGATTCAGTTCTCTACGTCGAAGAGGTTTCGTTCTTCGCAGAGAGGATGATGTCCTTTCAACGATGGTCGAGCTTCCTTCTTTCTTTACAAAAGGCTCTCTCCCCAAACTCCCACACAACAAGCCAACCCAAATTAAAATTAGGTCACCCCATATTTTAATTGTTTATGCCAAGCCATTCAAAATTCATGAATTCAAACCTTTCATTGACTAATTGAAAATGTTCAATTAATTGTATAATGTGTGTTGGCAAGAGTTAAGAGGGAGAGAGAGAGAAGGTGGATGGTTTACACAATTAATTCCAATGGGTTAATGGGTTATGGAAAAGAAATGAAAAGGTTGGGGTTCATATGGGCCCCACCTTACATTTATCCTCACATGGGTACATAGGATGCTAGTGGGTCCCACCATAACTCCCCAATGTAGGATAAAACCATCTTAGAAAAGAAATAAAAGTGTACAACAATTTAATTCAATTTTTATTTAATCCACATTTTTTTAAACATCTCTTCCCAGGAAAACGCATCTTTGGTAAAGGTACTATTAAGAAATTACAGGTGCTACAAATTCATCAGTGCCCTCGGATTTCATTTCCGATCACTGGTTCAAAAGATAGAAAAACCCGCTTGTTCATTCACTGAACGTACCTGAGCTAAAATTCAGAAATTGATTCCGGGCACACCGGGCCTCGGAATCAGGTGCCGTCTGAAACTACGCAATCGTAAAATTCCAAAGAAATTAAAAAAAAACATGAAATTTCCGAGCCTTTACACTACACCCCTATGATACAAACTGATTATGATGGTATAGTCACTACAATTTACCACCTTATACACTCACTACTAGTCGATTTCCTTTAGTGTATATAGAGGCATGGTTAAAGCCATACGACTCACCGCCATGGGGCACAATTTAGTGGATCCTAGTTTGGGGTACTAAATTAAATATTATAAGTATCTAATAGGACTGATATGATTGAAAATGTATGCATTCTAATCATATGACAAGTGAGTATGAAGGTTGAGTAAAATAGTTAATCATGTTTTAAATAGATCCTCTATCCAACTTTTATCAAATACTTTGTTTGTGTTTAAATTTTTTTTTTGTGGTTATTGAAGAAAAATAAGTTTGTAATATTTTGAAGAAATTTCAATTTTTCAGGGAATTGATCATATGTAAAAATATTAGTGTAAACACAGGGAGAAAATGGATATGGGAATCGATTTGGATGATATAGTGGATTATGGATGATTTGATATGAAACCCAATGTAAATTATGATGGAGATCACAATGATGAAATTAAAATGAATATTGAATATGACCTTTGTAAATTTTCAAAGATTTTAAGGATGTTAAATAGATGTTATAAGAGATCACTTTATATTATTTGTAGTGAATAAATAGAATTTTCATCTATATGACCTTTGTGATTTTTCATAGAATTTTCAAAATGATATTCTTCCAGAAGAAATTCAACTTTCTTTTTGAACAAATGATGATACAAAAATTCTATATTCAATGGGAATGATAAATATAAAATACAGATTTTTCATAATAATTGCATATTATTTTTCAAGGAATATGATTCACTAATAAAATTCCCTATGTGTGTCATGAATCAATATAAGAAAAATGAATCATTTCCTTTCAAATATTTATGGAACATTCCTATCATTACATGGTATAGAAAAATACATGACTGTCAAAAAACAATGAGACAATGAACATGGAACATAAATATAAGAATTAAATATGGGAACAATGTTGCCAAGTAGAATATCCCTAGTTATAGAAAATTGATTATGATTATCATAAATTTATAAATGAGCCAATAATAAAATGTCTTGCATTATATATAAATATAGAAAAATTCCTTTTGGTGCATAGTGTAGTACTCACTGTAGATTTCTAGTTATGTTGGTAAATTTTAACTTTTATTCCATTTTTATGTATGAATCAAAAATACATTATGTTTTATTTTCATGTATAAAAACCAAATAAAATAGGTAATGATATTAAAGGAATTTTTGGTTGTCTCATTAGTAAATAATTCACCCAATCAGTTTGGTTGAAACATTCTACTAAGATTAATTTTTTGGACATCAAAAAATTTACCACTGTTACATAAATACTGATATTGGATGACAACACTTGATGGAAATACCATAAAAATAAAACAAAATCTCCACCAATGGGTGACCAATAATTGATAATGTAAAATATATTATAATTATTTGGGGTAAATGGTTTTTGAAAAACCTTTTGAAATCGTGTTGAAAATAGTGATTAATTTTATTTAAATTCCTCTAAAAATTTATTTGAATGAAAAAAATCATTATTCTATAAATGTAGAATGTATTGTATTTGATTGTTTTATTGGAACATTCCTAAATTTTCATAAAAAATAAGGAATCAAGGATAGGTGGGGCATGATTGACAATAGTGTAAGGGAAGCGTTAGCACTAGTTAAGGGTAAAAGGAGTAATTTTCTTCCTCAAGCACTGTTTACCCTTTATAAAAGATAAAAATTATAATTTTTCATTATTTTTATTGGTATAAAAGTTCCTTAGGTATACTCATAAAATATCATGAATGTTGTGTATATGAACAAAAATTTAGTTATAGGGAATAAAATCACAGGAATTTCATTTTTTGATGCAATAATTTTTTTCATTTCATTATGATTCATTCTCCCAAAAAATATATAACATGCATTAATCTAACACAGGTTATTTTTTAATGAAATATGTATTAAAGATATAGACCCATAAATGTTTCCAATCAGGAATAAGGATATTGTAGTCCAATTATTTTTATTAAATATGTTCTTTACACCATAAATTTTTCATATAGTGGTGCACATGATGGTTTAATTTGTTAGATAAGTTCAAATATGTGGTCATTTCCACTACAAATGTATATACCCCATTCAAAATTATATAAATATTTTGAAATGGTACATTAAAAATAAAATTGAACCAAAAAGTTTTTATTTCAGAATGATATATGATAGAATAATATATTAAATTATGTATCAATTACCTATCATATGTTGATAGAATCGATCTCATAGTGTCTATTTAAAGTGGACAACATATGGGTGAAAGGATTTTTAGAATATATGTTTTTAAAATTACAAACAAGGATGAGAAGGAATATCATATTCAAATTTTAGATAATTGTGAAAATGTTGATCCATACATTGATTCCCACAATGAAATTATTAGGCACCTGAATCCATAATGGGATAAATAATCTATATTAAACTCATATAATACATAGTATATAGGATGGTGTCAACATCATTTTAGATGTGTTATTAGAACATCTAAATTAAATTGATGAATTACTTCAATCGCTATATAAGGGAACAAATGAAAATGTTATATCTTACACTGATTTTTTAATTAGTGGTTTTACATTCTACACAAAAGGGCATAATTATTGTTTTATGGTGAAAAAATTGAATTATTCCTTGGGTTGAAGTGAGTGAAATATATACTTCTAAGTAAAGAAATGATACTTATGAAAAAAAATGTAAAATTTTCTCATCATCGAATAGACATAAATGATTGATTATATAAAATATCAAGAGTTGATTTTCCATTGCAAACGGGTTGAGAAAAAGAAGTGTAGTAAAATTTGGTGAAATTGTATTCATAATGGTGAATTTCAGTATTGAATGGTAAAAGGATTATTAGATAATAATGAAATCATAATAAGTTCTTTTATTTTATGTCTTAGAAATATAAAATAATTTATGGTCAATTTTCATATTGAAAACTACAAAAAGAATATAGGCTCAGCTGAAAATCCAATCATTGATTACCCTTTCCTTGGGATATAAAAATAATTTCATAGAATTCACAATATATAAATTATATTTAATGTCATATAAGACCACAATAGGTTATTTTTATTCATGATTATGAATTTAATTCCCTTAAACCCATAAAAATTTTAAGATAGTTCAATGCTATAGTTAATGTTTTTTTGAATATAAATTCTTTTCCTTATAATATAATATGTGATCTAATGTATTAATATATTCAAAATTAAATGTGTGATTACTTGTGATGAAAATTAATTGAAGACATAATGATGTTGATAATCCTTTGGAATAATTGACAGTTGATGTTGAAACTATAGTATTATTAGTGGATCAAAGAATGGTGGAGAAAAAAATAAAGGATGATTATTGATCACTATGTTCAATAAAATTATTATGGAAATAATCTAGGTTATAAAATTATAATTTTGATGGAATCAACATAATAAAACTACTAAACAAAAAATTTCAATGATCATTGGTTATGTTGGGGTCACAATGAGATTGAATGTGCCAATTGATAAAGATTAATGGCACTATTTCTAGATAGTAATGAGAGAAACCCTATGGGAATATATCATGGAATTGTTTTGATATAATTTCTCTATTTTTACAAAAAAAATATATAATGAAAATTTGATATAAATTTAGTTATCCCTTATAAGGTTAATTTATTTTAGATGATTACCATAAGAAATATATATTAATGGCCACTAAAAAATTCCCACGGGCCTTCCAAACACTTCTCAACAAGTTTCATCTTTGGGATGCTAAGGAAAAAGTAAGGGCCCGCTAACCAGTTACTTATGAACACAATATAATGTAGGAAACATGGAATTATTTCATCAATAATCATGATGAAAATACAATTCAGGTCAATTGTAGTTGATAATATATTATTTTTGAATTATTTATTTTATCCAATTAGATTCAAAATTGTATGTTTAAGAGACATGAAATAAGTTTTGAAAATAAAAAACATGCATAAAAACCATTGTACCCCTATCACAAAGAATGGATGGGGTACACATCACTGTAGAATAATTTTTTTTAATAATGAATCTTCAATACATATTTTTTTGATATAATACAACATATTTTTTTTCATATGTAGATTTATGAATCAAAATCTAATACCACTTACATCCCATATCATGTTCTATTTAAAAAGGACAATGTAAATGGGGACGGTAAAATAATTAATGAAAGCACAAAATAATTATGGGAATGTGTAAGTATGATATTATAATAATTCATTATTCTTTATAACAATATTATATAAATATTTCGATTAATGTTCATATGTTTTTATATGATCTACATACATGAATTGGTAGTGATTGTACCTGATGAAAAACAACTTTAAAAAGATTTTAATCCATTTGAAAAATATTTTAATGTTAGTAGTGTTGGATTTCGAGTATCACATTAGACATATTTCAAGAATAAAAAAGGACAAGAAGATAAATACCATATAATGAATGTATTGAAGGAGAAAAAATAATTTTTGAAAAATATTATTGTCTAGTCTGGTTTAGTTGACCAACATATGTAAAATATTTAAAGAGAACAGTAGTGGAACAAATATCCTTGAATGAACAACCTAATGACCCCACTATATTTGTAGCTAGTTATTCCCCAAAAACCAAATACTTTACATTAGGTGATCAATTTTCTCATTACAATTTCTTTTAAATATGGTAAAGAAATATCTAATAAATTTTTATTTCTAAAATTTTATAGGGTTATGCTATATTTAATTTCCATTTATCAATACTCATGAACCATCTAGTTGTGAATTATACAATTCCAAATATCTTAGGAGACACACAACTTTACACTGAACTTACAAATGATCACATGAGAGTTGTGATTACAATATTTCAATATCTATGTGATGAGTTTAATACTTCACTTCATGATCCTTTTTTTACAATTATAAATGTTGCAATTGGAGATTTCATAGCATGGTTATCTAATCATTTAAAAAGACACATGGTATGTCCTTAACCAAAAAATAATTCAAAAACATGTAACAGTTGAGGAAAAAATGGTTCAAAGTGAGGTATTTTATTTCAAATGGAAGGTCTGATCATGAATATCTAGTAAATCAACCATGAAAAAATATATTTTAGGTGAACCTTCACCTCAGAAGATCCACTCTAACATATATTATCATTTCCACATTATAGAGACACCACATTCAAATATTGAAATTTTTCCCACATTCATTATATATTGAAAATATTTGGATTGGTAAATAAATAATTCATTGTTATCAAGAAAATAAATTAAATTCTCAACATTGAATGGTTGGGTGTCTTAGTTGTGAGTAGACCCAAAGAGTATATTTTTAAAATATTTTAATCAAAAAATTAATCTAATAAATTCATTAAAAAATAACTACTATTATTTTCTAATGGTGTCAATATTACCATTAAATAAATGTGAAACCATGTAAATCATGATTTTCATTCATTAATCCATGTATAGTTTCTATCAAAGAAATTTGATTGGAGTTGAATGAAATTGATAAGAAAATAAATATGAAATAAAAAAGTAATTTCATATAAAAATAATATTAGAAAAAAAAATTTTGATTCCTACAATGGAGAGGTAAATAATTTCAATAAAATCATATAAAATATTTTTTTATTTATTCATTACTTAATTGTTTCTGTGTTTTAGGAAGATCTAGATTCTCATCCTAATCAACTTGGATATGCTATGTATTTATCTTTTGGATCCAATCGATGGATTTCCATACAACCGACCACACATGATGTGTATTGTTGATTTTTATACACTACAATGAAAATTTCATATATAAAAATAATATTATATTTATATATTTTTGTTTTAACATGAATTTTGGTATCATATGTTTACCTATATATATAGGCTCTGTTGGCCTCCTCTACTTTTAATTCTCACAAATCATGCTTAATTTTGTTTTATTAAGTTACAACTTGTTTAACCATGTTTATATTTAATATTAAACACTCATGTTGGTTTTTACATCATAAGATAGGTTACCAGGATTTGGATAAGTATAATTCACTGATACCTATAGGCCACCGATAAGTATAATTCATCGATACTTGACCTATTGAAAAATTCTCATATACTCTACTTAGGATTAGTCACCAACAAAATTTTGAGTTATTAAGGAAATGTCTCACATATAGAGTAACCTACTAATAGAGATACTAAGAAATTATCAGAATTTTCACTAAGTTTAATATACCAATAGTTGACTGACCGATCGACCTACCAACACATCATCTACTGATGCATCACCTCCTGATAGAGTGATCATCCAATATAATAACTTACCAATATTAAGATACACTAACAGACTAAGACCCCAACAGTCTAATACATTGACAAACTAACCTACTAATCCAGATACAACATTGTTACATTCTTTTCAAATAAAATTAAAAATCACTTCTAATGGTCATATTTATGGAATTTATCACTACTTATTATATCAATGATCTTGTCTCTCTTTTACAGAAAAAATATTTAATTTATGTTTGAAACTAGTATGATGCATGAGGTACTAGAAAATGAATCTATTTTCTACTATACTACATGAAAAGAATATATGGATCAATAAAAAACTCCAAGATTTGATATAATATATCATGTTTTTCATTCTCCCTATAATTATTCAAGAAATTCTCGAGGTATTTATTATGCAATACTACTCATGGAATAAATTGAAAACGATTTTTCCCCAAGAAGAAGAGCTCATCCATCAAGTAATACTCCTCGTTGGAAGAGGAATATAGAAGCACTTACGACACTCTGTTTTAATACCAATTTCTAGATGTTGACTCCATCTTCACTTATGTCATCTTTATAGAGTTCAGAATCTAGAAAACACATCACATAGAGCCTTATAAACATTATACTCTTCCTATTTTTCTTCATGTGTATATTATTTACATTTTGGGAAGTTTGTGTCTCTATTTAATAAACACACACCTTCTCCTGTTTCAAACTGGAAGATATATTTATATCTTTAAAAAGAAATTTTTTACACCTTACACTCCCCTAGATAAGATTGGAAGAGTTCCATGAGTGGCATGTTGTAATTTTCACTCCCATGAGAACTATGGTGGAGGTATATTGACTTGGATAGTTTGTATAATATTTATTACTCTGATCTTGTTTGTGGGTAAAATTTATTTCTATAAATTTTGTGGTGAAAGTTGATCACTAAGTGGAAAAGACTAAGTCTCAGCTTGAGACTGAACAACTTTTTTTATATGCTCTGTGTCTTTCAAAGATTAATTTTCACTATTTTACCAATTCAATGAAAAAATATATCTCAAATTGTTAGTTAATCATATATATATTTGATATTTTAATTTGGTTTATTATCTTGATTCCAAAATATAAAATAACAATATTTTTTTTCCTACAAAGTAATCAATCTATGATAAATATTTTAAAATATGAATACAATTATAAATCTAATACTTTGGATAATTAAGAATTACTTGATTTTATATTACAAGGACTTTCCAATAAATCATTTATGATAATTTTTTTATAGGAACTCAATTCAAGACCCTCTTTAGTGTCCTACTCTGACAAACTATTAGTATTGAAGGATTTAATTTTCCGTATTTAATGTTGTTAAAATATAAAAATCATTTCAACTATGATCATGGTAGTTTTTTATGACCTCTAAATTTTTATCAGTTCAAGATTTATTCTTATATGAATTAGTGAAATCTATTTTAAATTGAAAATAGGGAAGAAGGTTTTTTACCAACTGAGCGCTCTACATTTATGGAACAGACTATGCTCAGTGGAAACATAAAATGAAAATGCATTTTAAAATCATGGGTTTTAAAATTTGGTCTACTGTAATTGATAAATATCAGATTCCAACTATTATTAGAATCATATTTTTTGATTCCACTAAGGATGATTACAAAAATAATGACAATGTTATTAGTGATTTATATTTTTTTAGGTGATGAAAAATTCTATAGGATTTCAATATGTAAAACAAATTATTAGCTTTGGGATAATTTATTTATTTTACATGAATGAACCACTAATGTTTAAAAAATTAAGATTAGGAGATATACAATTAGATATGATGACTTTAAAGTGATTCTTGATGAACCTATTTCTGACTTTTATCTATGTTTAAATGAAATTATTAATACAATGCTCTCACCGGGAAAATAACCACTACAAAGAAATAGATCATGATGAACATGTGATGTCTTTCAAAAAGATAGATAGGGATACAAAAATCAATTAGATAATCTTGCAACATAGATTCACAACCTGTAAGGGGATGATAAGAAAGATTATGTTGTGTGAATAAGAATTAAAGGTTGATAGAGAAGAAGATAACAATACAAATAGAAAGATAGTGGATTTCAAAACCACTGCATCTAATCACAATAAAAAATGGAAAATGAATGTTCATAAAGAATTTCTATTATTGTAGAATCTCCAAGTGATAGTGATGAGGATACAGGAAAGCTAGCCAGAATATTTAGAAAGTTCTACAAGAAATAACAAATTCTTTATAAATCCCAGTTATATAGTAATGTATAACATCAATGTAATTGGGAAAAGGATGTGAAGATAAAAAAACACTAATGAAATAGTTTTCTTAGAGCAATGTGAATAGTACATGGGATAGATGACTGTCCAAAGTAAATTTTCAAAATAAAATATGGGGACTAAATAGAAAATAAAACAGGTAATGAAGGACACACGAAGTAATTTTAAGGATAGCTTTGTATATCTTAATTGTCACATTATAAGAAGGAAATCAATCATGATATGTGTTTCATGACAATGAAATCATAAGTAACTCTATAATCTTATGTAAAAAAAAAATCATATTATTATGGAGATTAATATGATTCAATAAATTTAATAATTTATAGATGTTTGAATACTATAAACTTCTTGAGGATACATTCAATGAAGAAAATGATAAATATAAATTTGTAATGAAACAACCTGTTCATTCTTCTACTATGAAGTCTAAGAATATTATAGAAATGGAAAATAATTAACATCATCTCAATTAAAATATAGAACTTAAACTGCCTGTTGGGAAATTATGAATAATTTAGAGAAGTTCACAAATGGTAAACATACATGAGTCCAATTCAAAGAAATTTTTTTCCCCAAAATATAATATTTTTAATGGTTATCAACTATGAAAAATAAATTTTGTTAAAACAAATTTTTTATTGAAATCTATAAGATCTGGTTATATGTCTAATTGTTAAAAATGAGTGGCAAGTTCTAGTAATGGATGTGCTTTAACTACTTTTAGTTTCTATAGATCCAATCATTATTATTTTTCATAATCTCTGATAACTATTTAGATGAAACGCATAAAGGGAATGTGAGTTCCCACAACATTAATTACTAATATGACTAGACCCATGCTTGTCGGGGAACCAATATCGTTTCTTGTTTTCTTAATTTTTTAGGGAAATCTATTTGAAGAGTTCTTATAAGATTTAATGGTTTTGGATAGTGGATTTTTAATACATATGACATGGGAAAATTTGAGCTCCAAAAACATTATCAACATTAATTTTGGTAATTTCATCGTCTGGTGGTAATGAAAAAGGAAAAATAATTGGCCATGGAAAATCAGTAGTAGTGATTCAATATTAATTTATAATTTTTTCATATGGATGGTCTTAGGTATATTCTTCTTCGCATTTCACAGTTATGTGACAATGGATTTCATATAAAATTAAAAAATGATGCTTAAAATGTTTAAAATACTAAAAATTATTTATTGTTTACTTCTTTTAGAAAGCTAAATTTTTATGCTGTTAATTGAGATTCATTAGTTTCTCAAAATTATTTTTTTAGAGCCTTGCATAATGAGTCTTCGCTCTGGCATTAGAGACTAGGTCATTGTAACATTCACCCCCTTGGAAATATAATTAGAAAAAAATTACTCATGGATATACAAAAAAATTATTTTCTAAATGATAAATCTTTAATCCTTGTTAAGAATAAAATCATCACAAAACATTTTTAAAGTCAAGGAAAGACTTTTCAACTTCTGAACCCCTTGATTTGGTTCACATGGATTTTTTTGGACCATCTTGAGTTTCTAGTCTAAACAGGAAAAAGAATGTCAATGTTCTAGTATATTACTATTCTAAATATACTTGGACATTTATTTTAGATCACAAGAGTGAAGCCTATTCTTATTCCAAAATATATCATAGGTCAATAGAAAACCTAAGTGAACATAGGATCAAAACATTAATAAGTGACCATGTCCATGTGTTTGAAAATAAAAATTTTAAATATTTTTTCACATAGTGTATATAGTCATAACTTATCTGCATCTAGGATACCCCATCAAAATAGAGTTGAATAAAGAAGAAATAGAACCCTGTAATAGATATCCCAAACTTGTCTTGTTAAATATGATTTACATATTTATTTTTTGGAATAATCAATAAATACAGCTTATTACATAATTAATAGAGTTTTAATTAAATGTATCCTTAATAAAAATCCCTATCAAATTTATAGTAATTGGAAAACCATTATTAATTACTTAAAAGATTTCAGTTCCAATTTTTTTATCCATAATACCAAAAAAATATTCACAAATTTTCATCCAAAATTGATGAAGGATTATTCCAAAGTTATTCAACCTCTAGAGAAGTGTATAAGGTCTTTAATATGTGAACCAAGTGTGTGGAAGAATCATTACAAATCAAATTGGTTGAAGGAGGCCCACATGAACCTAAAACCTCCCTAGAATATGTTGAGAAAAATCTGTCAAATCTAGAAATAAATCATAAAGTTTTCAATTCTACTATTAATGATGCGCAGAAATCATTTTATAAAATCTCTCCATTTTCTAACGAAAAGGTACCTGAACCTGTGGATGAACCTGAGATAACGAGCCTTTCCATTTCAAGATTTGTTAGAACTCATAAGAACAATTCCTTAGATGTTTTTGTTTGATACATAAATAATGGGACAAAGACCAGAGAATCTCTAAGGAACTATGTTTGTCATCAATAATTTTTGAAAAATCTTGAACCTAAGAATATCAATGATTCAATCAATGATGAATTTTGGCTTATGGCTATGCAAGAAAAATTAAATTAGTTTGAAAGGGACAATGTTTGTGGACTTTTTGAGAGGCCCAAAGACACCATGACAGTAGGCTCTAAGTGCGTGTTTTGAAATAAAGAAGATCATTATTGGATTATATTAAGGAATAAAGAAAGGTTATTTTGAAAAGGATATAGTCATGAAGTAGGAATTGACAATGAAGTAACCATTTCACCTATTTATATACATGATTCCATTAGAATACTTCAATCATAGGCAATACATCTTAATTACAAAAAATTTAAAATGGATGTCAGAAGTTCATTCCTAAATGGGAATATAGTTGAGGATATTTTTTTTGAGTATCCCCTGATTTTATAAATCCTTTTTTTCCAAATCATGTTTTTAAATTTACAAAAGTATTGTATGGATTAAAATATGCTCCAAGAGCGTTTTATGATAAGATTATATATTTTTGAATTTTCAAAGGATATACAAAAGGGATTGTAGATCCTACTCTTAATAGAAATAATTTATTCATATGTTTTAGTTATTCAAATATATGTTGCTGATATTATTTTCGGATCATTTAAAAACTCATTATATATTGATTTATTAAAAAATTTGCAAAATGAATTTGAAATGATTCTAATAGGTGAACTTGAATTCTTTCATAGATTTCAAATCTTTCAAAATAAAGAACATATTATTTTAAATCAATAAAATTATAATAAATACCTTTTAAAACGTTTCAGATTTGATAGCAAAAAAGAAGTGATACTCCTATTAGTACCACCTTTAAATTTGATTTTAATGAAGATAGAAAATTAGTGGATCAAACCAATTCAAAAGGTCTGATTGTATATCTTCTTCAATTAACTATTAGTTGACCTGATAAAAATCCAAATGTGTTTATGTGTTCTCATTTTAATAAAATCCTAAATATCCACATATACTTGATGCTAAAATAATTTCTAATACCTAAACTATACTACCAACAAAGGATTGTTCTACCCTAGAGGACAATAATTTTACATAGTTAGTTAATCTGATATTAATTTTGGTTGTTACGAGTTTGATAGAAAAATAACCTCTTGAACATGTCACTTTTTGGTCAAGTAACTAGTTTCATTGTGTTGTAAAAACAAAAACTCTATTCCATTATCTACTAACAAAGCTAAATATATAGCTACTATTAATTTTTCTACATAGATTTTGTGGATGAATGTTACATTACTATATTATAGACATAAATTTATACATGTCCCTATAAACTATGATAATACAAGTGTTATTAACATTTATTATAATCCATTTTCTCAATGTAGAACAAAAAATATTGATGTGAGACATTCATTTTTGAGATATAATTATGAAAATGGTTATATAACTCTAGAATTCAATGGAACTGAACATTTGTATTCTATAATTTTTACTAAGACATTATATTCTGAGAGAATGAGTTTTATTAGACATGATATAGGAATGATAATATTTAACTGACCAACTGTCATATGTATCACTGATGATGTCTCACTAATGATGCCTCATCGATGATGACACACCAACAAGACTGATCAATGATGACTCACCAATATGACTTACCGATGGTGACATACTAATAGGTCTCACAAAAGTGTCTCACCAATCAATACTTAGTCATTTTTATTTTTGGAATATAAAATGTTTCTATTTTAATTATTTAATTTTAATTTATTCTAAATTTATTATTTTATGATTTAAAATCCTTAAATGATAAAATCAATGGTCATTACAACCAATTTTATCACTATCTCAGTCCTGCTCCTGCACTATTTCCTTCGAACCATTCTCTCTCAAAATACTAATACCATTCTCCTTTGATAACGAAACCCTATAATCTCACCAATGGATCACGTAAAATGTGTTTCTAAGAGATCTATGTATTATTCATATCTTTCTAAGACGAAAAGTGGTGAATCTAGTCAACCGAATCTAAAACATGTTCATCTGAAACATAGGAACTGTGTCTTCACTCCAGAAAAATAAATGGACTCAGAACGGATGTTGACAAGTAAGTCACTTTTTTAAAATGTGTTTCAATCTAAATAATGGTTGTTGTGGTTCTCCAGTAATTAAATATCATTTTATCCAATGTAATTCATGATTCATCTTTATATTCAGAATTTTTTCTTAAAGGCCTAGAGGTATTTTAGATCTAATATATAGTACATGTAAATGAAAAATCGTTTTTATCCAAGCACTAGGAAGAATGATTGATGGTACCCAAGGAGGGTTTGTTTGATGACCATCAGGGAAGTGATTATTCAACAAGTGATATATTCTATTTTGAGGAATCTTTGGATGAGATTACTGGTAAAAGAGACTATAGAATTCCTATTGAAACATAACTTGATGGTGAATATAGGATGTTGTTCTAGTTTATTCGGCATCAATTATGTCCTAGGAAAGATGAATTTTCCTCTCTAAAGTACCAAGATGTATTTTTTTATATTTTTATGATGGTATATAATGTTAACATATGATTATATATGATGGTTCATATAAGTTAAATGCTAAAACCCTTCTTCATAAGAAATTCACTATTTTATCCCTTGCCTATCAATGCTATGCTGAGAGACATTGGTATAGTGAATGAGGGTAATGAAACAGTTTTAGTTTATGATGGTTTCCATATCAGGATAACTATATGTAAGAGAATGAAAATAAATTGGAAACCCTGGATGAAGATACGGGTTGAAAAATATGAGAAACAGTATGATGATTTTAATCCTATGGAGCATATGTCAAGGCCAAGGAACATGGTTGAACCTGGTCTGGGACGAGATAAAGATGGCGAGTATTCAATAGAGGAAGATGTATCATAGGAAGATCAATGAAAGTATCCACCCATTAGTTTTAGTAGTGACCCTGATATATCAAAATTTCATGAAAATATGACATGTGGTCCTTATAGCCCTCATAGGCCTCTTTCTTCAAAGGAACTACTTCTTATTGAGGATGATGATGAACATACTAAAACATAAGATAATATTGTGTATGTTAGTATATATGGTAGTGATAACGAGTCAAATGGTGATCAAGGAGAAATTGGAAATGAATAAGAACAAGAATACACGGAATCTAATAAAAAAGATACAATAAATGCACATGATAAGGAAGGAAAAGAATGCGATAAATATAAGGGGGGATCATATCATTCTGATGATTATCAAGGTCCAGGTGATGAACCAATTAATCTTACATTAGATCATGATGAGAATGATGATCGTACTGATACTCTTATAGTGTAACTAGAATAGTCACCAATTTTAGAATCCGGTGATTCTCATATGTTAGATGTGGTTGAGGAAAAATCTCATAATACCCATATGAATGATGAAGTTCCTTTTGAAATTGATGTTTTAGTGGATCCAGTGAAATAATTGGTTTTTTCTATATAGAGGATATCTATTGAGGTGGAGAGACATCCTAAAAAAGAGAAATTTTATGTTCTTTCTCCTATTGATGATATAGTAGTTCCAGTGCGGATAAAGGATCAAGGTTATCAGATTTTGGTTTTGGAGTAATCTAATTCAAAAGAAAAGATAGATACTCCTACTTCTACTTATTTAGTTATACCTCATCATATGCAATATGTTACTAAGGAGGAATTTGATGGATTTAAGGTAGACTTGTTATCTAAGGTTTGATCTGCCCCTCCACATCAACCAGGTCACATAGAAAATATTAGTAAAACTGAGTCATTTTTTATTGTAGAGCGGATTGTTCCTTAGGGTGAGCCTTAGTTTATCTCAATATTGGAAAAAAATTTCATAGATAGTAAAAAAAATTAAATGAACTGACTACTGTGGTTTCACCAATTAAGAGTAAAACTATTTATTATAGGACATCTCTAGATAAGGTGGTGAAAATCATTGAAGATTAATATCCTATGATTAATTTTCCTTAACCTACAGCTCTTGATTTGAATAAGTTAAGATCATATATCTGATATATCATGCATGGTGCTTCAACTTTAGCAACGAATATTTTTCATCCTCCTAATGTTGAGATGATTAGAAATTTGATGAGGAACTTCAGACTATGATGGGTGGCACAAACAATGAATGAGTAAGAAAATTTTGATAGAATAGTTATCATATATATGACATGGTATGTTTTTTCAAAAAAGGTTCCATTAATACTCTGTATGAGATAACCAAGATACTAGAATACTACATTAAGAGGGTTTATACAATGAATCAAATCCATTGTCATTTCATGTTTTTGGTTGGTAATTTGAGACTAACTCCTCTTACTGAAACCTTCAAATGTCAGGTCAAGAAGATTAATGATTTCAGTCTTACCCATTAGATGTTGATAAATAATAAGGAATATTTTGAAAAGGCTATGGATTATGGTGGTCAGATCATCAAGGACTTCATTAATCTATTGGAACCTTGCCTACATCCTGACAGTACTGAAGTTTTTTCTCCAACACCTTCTCCTCTTCAGTATATATTTCACCCTTATACTTATTCGTATTCACCCATTTCACCATTATCCATGAATCATGCTCATGCTCTAGGAAAAATCATACCTGTAATTAATCGTGAGGTTACTGGCCCTCATGTCTCCTCTTTCCCAAGAATTGATCCTTCTGTCATTACTAGATTTCTTCTTCCTAACCTCATTATCTATAATGCCACTCTAACCACTACTTTTGCACCTCCTTCTCATACCACTACTGCCTCTGATAAGTGAATGTATGTGATGGACTCTATTTCGGAGAAGAAGTTATAAGATGAATAATTTATAGGAATCTAATTTACTTTTTTTACCTCTTATAATATTTTATTAATATAATATATATTCTTTTTTATTCTCATTCTTTGTTCTTTATTTTAATTATTAGTTTCATTTTTTATAATCCCAAAAGATAGAGAATGTGTATGGAATGTATATTTTTATGGAATATATCTCAGTGGGAGCATGAGATTAAAATGAAATTCATAATAACTGATCTTTTAAATTTTTGTGTTTATGATAAAATTTATTCTATTTTTTCCTATATAAAATGTTAATCAGACCTTAATTTGGCCATTATAAAGTATATAATTATATGATTTGTGATCATAAAAACAGGGGATATTGTTAGTCTCCTCTAGTTTTAATTCTCAGAAATCAGGTTTAATTTCATTTTATTGAGTTACATCTTGTTTAACTATGTTAACAATTAATCATAACTTCTCTTATAAGTATTTACATCATAGGACATGTTACCAGGATTTGCATAAGTATTAGTCACCAATACCAATATATCATTGATAAGTATAATTCTCAAATAAGTACAAGTCTTGGATACCTAGCCTACAGATTTATTCTTAGAAAATTCTCTAAGGAAGACTCACTAAAACAATGTTGAGTTACAGACACAATGTTTTACCAATAGAGTAACTTACAAACAAATAGATTGACTGATACTCAGAATTGTTTCTAAGTGTAAGCTACCAATAGCTGACTAGCGGACAAACCTATAAAGACATTGCCTACTAATTCATCACCTAATGAAAGAGTGATATACTGAAAGACCGACTTACTAATATTATAAAACATAGATAGATTGGGACACTGACAGTCTGAGACGACAACAAATTAGCATACTGATATTGAGACACCTTCATTCCTACCATTTTCATATAAATTCAAAATCACTTCTAACAATCACATTAATTTAACTTAGCAATGTTTATTATATTAATGATCTTTTCTGTATTTTTAAGATAAATTTTAATAGATTTCAGATACCGGTATGGGGTATGAGGTACTAGAGAACAAGTCTCTTGTTTTCTACACAATATAAAGAAAATATTTGGATCAACAAGAAAAATAACACGATCTGAGAAAATATATCGATTTTCTTGTGAACCCTATAATAATAAACGAACATATCACAATGAATGCTATTAAATACTGTTAAAACCCTAAAAGGATGAAAATGTCTTCTTTTACAAGAATATATCATCCCCCAATTCATACACCTCATAGAAATCAGATGACAAAAGCACTCACGACACACAATTTTGATGGATGATTCTAGAAGTTATCTCCAACCATACTTCTGCCATCTCTACGGAGTTCAGATGCTACAAATAACATCACAGAGATCCTTCTAAACCCTATTCTCAACATAATTTATTTTCTATGTACATTATTTACATTTCAAGTAGTGTGTATATCGCTATTTTATAAATTCACATTTTCTCATGTTCCAAATTTGATGATACATTGATATCCTCACAAAATTAACATTTTACACCTTACACTCCAAAGAATAATAGTGGAAGAGGTCCGTGTTTGTATTGTTGTAATTTTCACTCCCATGAGAGCATGGTAGAAGTTTATTGATATTTATAGTTTTAATACTATTTTTCACCCCACTCCAGGTTGTGGATCAAATTTTTTTATATAAATTGTATTGTGGTAGGTGATCACCATGTGGATAGGACTATGTCTTAACATGAGTCTAAAAGTCAAGTTTTATATTCATTATGTCTTTCAAGGTTCAAATTTCACAATTTTCTTAATTCATTAAAAAAAATTCTTTTCCATTTTTAGTTTATCATAGATAGTGTTGATATTAAATTTTTTTTAGTATACTGATTTCAAAAGATAAAATAACTATCCATCTTGTTTTGACTAAAAACTATTAATTACTTGAGAAATCATTCAAAATATCAATACTCTTTAAAATATATAACTTTTGTTAACTGCACCATATTTTATATTAGATTAAGGTGTCTTTTAAATAAATTTTTTTAGATAGAATTTTTTGTAGGAACTAAATACACCCCCACCCCCTCTTGAGTGTCCTACTCCGACCAATGGGCTCAATCATTGTATTTGGTCAGTGACTGAAAATAGAAATCCAATTGATTTCCTAAAATGGAAATAAATTTAGGTATTTATCGATATATTTAATAGTTTAATAAAATATTATAAGGATATAATTTTTTTGTCTAATGTTTCTACAATGAATTAATCTAGATAACAACATTAATTGTGGATATTAAATTTTTAAATTTATGGGTGATTTCATACACCATAAAAATACTATAATCTCCAAAATGGTAATTTCAGATGTTAATTAAAATTTCATTGAAAATATTTTTAATCAATTTTTTCTATTTTTTCTCAGTACTACCATGGTTTCCAACAATCCATATACTCAAATGAAAATGTAAATTTGTTTAGAGTTGAGTGGGAAGTATTCATGGTTTTATAATGTTGTTTGAAATCAATTTTAGGGGATTAACTACTATTTTTGTTAGCTAGTATAGGATGTGACCTTAGGGATATCCCTTTCATGTGAATAAATATTTTCAAAATTATTTTATATTATTTTATATTTAATCCTTTTAAGAGAAGCATAATAGTGGAAAATATTTTTTTTAGAAATGACTGGGGAGAATAAAAATTGTCAGAATGTATACAGACATTATGAAATTTTGACTTCTTACTACTTATTTAGTTAATTTAATCATCATTTTATTTACTTTATTTTATTGTGTTACATATCATATTTAACTGATACATATATAGAAATATTTACCCATTAGTTAAAAACGCATCACTATATCAAAACTAAGAAAATATTCATATTGTTTTGATACTTTTGTACCATGATACATATGTCAATTTTAGTGTTAATGAATTTGACACACATAAATCTAACACCTAATGTGGTCATTTTGACATGATGTGTGTGTTTTCAATATAGAAGATTCATTTTGATATAAAAAATGTTTCATGCATAAGAGCTTGTATTTTTTTTAATAAGAAAACTATCCATAATTAATTTTTTGGGTATGAATTTACAATATGTCAATAAGAGACCCATTGTGGATGATATCACTTGATGTTTCTGTTATCAATATAAAAATGAAATTTTAGTTTCAAATAGGGTCACATTCCCTGAACCAAGTAAACTGTCTCACATTATTTAAAATATAAGGAAAAAATCAATTATTTATTTTTATTTGGAGAAACGTATTACACTCTAATCCGACACATGATGTGGTCGGTATGAATCAAAGTACATTTTTTCAATATATGTATTATTTTAGTTGTAAATGTGTTTCAAATAAAAAAATATTATAAACATAGATCAATTTGTTTTAAAAAATTACAAAAATGATACATAATTAATTTCTGAGAGGTAGGAATAACCACACATAAATCTGTGTATCATCCCTTCCTGAGGTCCACACACATGTGCCCCAAGACGGTCAGTCACATGTCCTCAGGTGCACTTACTCATATTCCAAAGGCTACTGAGTAGCAGTGAGGGTCTAATAAAGATAATGGGGAGAGTATACCATCTTTATCAATGTATCATAGTATTAGAAATAAATAATAGTAAAAAATGACATAACCAATAACTAAAACAAACATGTATCACATGATGACAAAAATAAGAATACAATATCCAAAACATAATAGTAGATATGTAATTCCAAACACGTATTAAGATTCAATAACAAAAGAACAATATTAAATAGACATTGAAAAATCCCAAGATTGTCTTAATTCATGTACAGTTACCTCATCCATCCTATATCGCAACTCGGTCATCAAAAATTCAAATCATGTCTATATTTGGTCCTATAAACATAATGTTTATTCTCATACTGATCAGATAGCCAGGGTGGGTGTGATTACAACTCAGTTGGCCACCACCAGTGGTTTATAAAAAAAATCCATTTAATGATAGTGTACAATGTTTTATAAAGAATAAATTAATATTCAAAATTAAATAGTTACCACATTTTAAATTATTCTTTAATTAACAACAAAAACCCTCGAGTTCCCAATGAAACATTAGCTCTCAATACCTTCTTCAGCCCGTGATGGAGTCTTAACTATCCCCAAAGGATATCACATATCCTAATACCATGGTTACCATTAATCATTTCATTTCAATCATATCATGTCCAAATGGAATCATAGTCGAATGACTAATCATGGGGGGGGAACATCATGTCAAACAACCCATGGAAATTTGGAGCATTTGTCCCTCTCCCACACCTCAATGTCACTTGGGGATTTTCGGACTCATTCCCTATATTATACTATCTATCTTGTAGGGGTATTTGGAGCCTCAATCCCTTCCCCATTCATATTTATAAAAAACTAGATATTTGGAGCCTCATTCCATTCCTACAAACATATTCCACTATGGGATTATGAAACTATAGTCCATGTCCAACACACGAATATCAAAGTCAAAAATATATCACATATATCACATAAATCTTGGTTAATCAACATTAACCCTATAATCACATTTCAAATTAATTAAAATACCATTTCAACTATCAAAACAAATCATGGTTAAATACTTTAATCACATGGAAAAATATTAGAAATTCACTATTAAACCATCTTTCAATATTCTGTTCACATAAATTGTAAACCCATTAAGTTTAAGTATAACATATCAAAATATTAATTTTCAATTCTTTCATAATCCCATTAATTGGACAATTACACAATTCCAATTTTCCATCAATTCCATAATCAGAATGTTCCATTAATTAATTTACCCATAATAAATCCAATTCAACAAATTTCATAATCACAATATTCAATTAATTAATTCACCAATTAATTAATGAAATCCCACTAATTGTATAATCACAACATTTAAATAATTAATTGTAGAGACCCGAAGCTTGACGTACATTGACATTACATTACAATTGCGGAATACTTAGTACATAACAAAAACACACACACAAGGATCATAATAGTTCAGTGTCTTTGGAAACTCGAAATGTAATTTTCTAATCCTGGTGAATGATCTTCAACATCTCCCATAAATATCTTCCTTTTTTTATACCTAAAACCTTTATTTATATCCTGGGGAAAAGTAAACATAAAAAGGTGAGATCAAATGCTCAGTAAGGGTAAACAAAATAAATATCAATCACATCATATACATAAGCACATAACTTTTGGAAATCATAACCTGTAAAAGATATCATAATTTCATAACATGGGATAAATCATGGCAGTGAAATGTAATCACAATAATCATTACATAAAACATTAAACTTTGTGGCATGTAGACATAATCATAGATAATCATTTCTTGTTAGTCAAGACTCATTGCCAAGACTATCTTAGTGGACAAAGTCCCTTTCTGAACCGAGTCACCCTCGTTTTAGTCTTGTTTCACTGAACCGGTATAACCTACCATTATAACCACGTCTATCTCATGAGATATAAAATCTTTACCCAATGCATTGGAGGGAGATATAGGTCCCACCCATCTCATAATTATACCATTCTTATGTGTGCCACAAAATCATAAATCATACATCATTGCATAACCCATGTAATAAAAATGGGATTCTTAAACATCGTGACATCATAAAAAAACTCATATAAGATAAAGTAATTCATAAAAATAATTCCATCACAACAAAATCAAATCAATGTAATAATAGGGATAGAAACACAACCCTATATTATCATATATGGAAAATAATTTTGATAAAACACTTGAACTCCATTCTTGAAGAAAATATACTTTCTACTTCAAAATCATTTTTCCTTTGTTAACTTTTCATACAATTTTAAACTAAAAGAAGTTAATTAAAAATAAACATGAAAACATGTAAAGGAATCTTCTTGGAAATAATGTTTTAAAAATCCGTTCATGCCTTATAAGTTAAAACAAAACATTCTTTTTGTACTTTTGTAGGAAAAGTCAAAAATTACCTCGTACGCAAAACGACAAAAGATTCCTTTCATATCTTTTACTAAAAACTCACCGAAGGGTAAAATTGGATATAAACTATTTTAGAATGATATAAATATTGCATATTGAGGAAACATGGATGTGGATAATAAAATACACGCTAGTAAATACTAAAGTATAAACAATCTCGGATAAAAATGAGATTGTGATATTTCCCTTACCTTAGGTCTGATTTGCTTCGTAAGTGTCCGAACCTCCTGTATAATGATTTAAATAATGTCATTGACTTTTTACAGAATCATATTCATTTTTATTATATCATATATGGTTCACTTATGACTTTATATTACCCGTTCTTTTGTAAATTCCATGTTAGAGAGCGTTTTGGGTAAAATTGTTTCATTTGTCGTCCATGTTTTGACTTGTAATTATTCATATAATTACTTAGATCATGATTACTTAATTCCAGAAAATAAAACATGATTTATATATATATATATATTCATAATATGCATATATATAATAAATCAGTAAATGGAAAGAAATACACCGTTCATGGAGATGGTAGGCCGTACGTACGCATGAACGCTGTTTTCGTTTCCTTATTGAGTTGAACAGAATTAAGTAGATGACATACATATATATACACATAAATCCAGTATCATAATAATGTCATATATTTCATGATTACTTATTATATATACTTTATAATCATTTATGAATGGTTAAAGTGGAGAATAAATCTCATCGCATCGTGGAGACGGTAGTCCGTATGTACGCACGAACGATGATATCGTTCTCATGATCGTGGGACTGTATTAGAGTGTATGTATACAATTTAAGAATAAATATCACTTTAAAATAATAATATATAGTTATTATTGACACCATTATACCCATCCAAGTAAGGTGGTGGTGGAAAATAGATTTCACTACGGCGTGGAGACGGTATTCCGTACGTACGCACGCGCGGTGATTTCGTTTTCCGTAGGATGGATAGTTGGTGAAATAGGATTGTTTCATACTTATAATAAAATATATGTATATGAGTGATACTTATGTTATTACTTCATAATAAAACAACCTAAGAAGAAGAAGTGGAAGAAGAAATAATGGTGAAAGAATCGGTAACGGAAATTACCTCTTTTTTGAAGCGCCTCTTTGAGACCTCCTCTTAGGGCACTAAAATTGGTATTTGAGGAAGACCAGAACCTCTAGGATGTTTCTAGGGAAGTGGAGAAGAGAATTTGGCTGGGGTTGGCCGAGCTTGAAGGCTCAAAGTTGTGTGAGGAAGAGAGGGATGAGGTGCCCTTTTATAAGGGAGGAGAGGGGCACCTTTGGAATAACTAAAAATATTATTTTTTTTAAAGTCAAGTTCGGTTTTAAATAGCTTCAAATTGATTTATTTCAAGGATAAGGTTGGGATGGGTAGAAATAATTTCATCAAATAGAATTTAGACAAGTTTAGGTTACTATTTTAACCTGATCATTTAGATTTAACATTATGTTAAATAATTTTACTTTTACCGTGTCTTCTTGTGTTCTTACACTATAAGGTTAATAAACTTACTATAAGAAGCCAAAAGAACGCCTTACTAATATATATAACCTTATCTAAGTCATATGGCCGAACCTTAGATTTTTAGGAATAAAATAACAATTAATAATATAATATTTGTTTTAAAAACTATTTTATGTCAATTTTGACACTATTTAGTAATTGATTTTTGTAAAACTCATAACAGAATGATAAGTTCGAAAAAAGTTACTTAAATCAATACTAACATGTCATATTAACCTATAAAATTAGTTCAATGCATAAAAAGTCTTAAATTACATTTATTTTGGTATTTATAACATCAATTATGTCAATATTTCATTAATAAGATAATTACTGCATCATCTTTGTTTCATAAATAAATTAACTTATATGATGTCTAAAAATTACAAAAAAAAATTCCATTATGTAGGAAATATTTTTATATTTCTAATGAATATTTATAGTCGAATTTATCTTATGTATAACCCCATATTAAAAATTTTTTAGTAAATAAACGTTGATTTTAACTCTTTTAACCCTTTTTTAAATAAATTAATAATAAATGTCCTAATCTAATCCATGTGGGCCTAAATGATCATATTTTATTCCTAAGATTATTTTTTTCGAATTACACTTATCAAATAGAATTTGGACATGTTTTAGGGTAATAATAATATCATTTTTACCCTTAATTACCCTATTTACTTTTAACCGTGGTAAATAAAAGTAAAAAGTTACTATTCACCAAAAATTATTTTCATCTCATTGAACCAAATTTTACTTACTGAAATCAACCTTTTCTCTTGGATTTTTTAAATTCCAATCACAGAAGCGTTAAAATTATGTTTTATGAAAAATTCAGTTTTTTTAACTACCACTTAGTGGTTTCACTATTCATCAAAAATTGAAAGTTTTCAGAAAAATACCAATAATTAGGCCTAAGCTATATTTGATATTATGAAGTCAAAAATGACTTATATTTTACCAAATTAAAAACATATAAGTTGCATTAATTAATTTAAAAATTAATTCTCGTCGTCAAAACAAATAGTGTGTTCTTAAGAGATAATAACTATCAAAAGATTGACACTTGTTTATGTCTGGTTTAAATGTGAAATTACATCCAATGACTAACATTATATTAAATTGTAAAAATATATTCTAAATATACTTTAAAACCAATCAAATTAATAATTTATCAGTATTAATTAATTTGATTAAAAAATTTGTTTTTAATTAAAATTTAGTAATTTTCACTATTCATTAGAATATGAAAGTTATCCGAAAAGTACCAAAATTTTACCCTAAGATAATTTCGATATTCCAAATCCAAAAATGAAGTCCATTTTGAAAAAATAAAATTTACAAAATTTAAAAAAGTGGTTATTACTATTTATAACGGCTAGTTTTAATAATATTTTAATAGCATATCGTTGTTTAGTGAAACTCGGTATTGCGCACTACACATGCTATCGAGGAAGGTCGTGATTGCGTGTAATACAAGGAAAGTCAAGGATGCGTGTTGAGAAATCTCCTTTTGGTGTAGCGTACAACACAAGACATTAATGAAATTAAAAAGAATATTTTTCATAAAATCTTGGGGTGTTACATTCTACCCCCCTTAAAATGAATTTCGCACTAGAAATTCGTCGGGGTTATAAATGGTTTACTATTCGAAATTTTCTTTGATAGAAACCCACATCGTAAAAAGGAATACAAAAACAAATCTTTAAAAACAAAAGTATGAAACGTAACGGTTATCCAAGTAAACTAATCACTGGGTTTCCACATAGGTGAAAATATGGATATGGAAGAAAAATCTAACAATCATGTTCTGATGGAGAGTGGTATAGAACATGGCTATTGAAAACACAACAATCACAAATCCATAAATTTGTGACGATCTAAGGTACCATCTGATTAATCAGATATAACAGCACTAGGACCACATTTTTGGTTTTCAAGATCGTTTCCCTAAAGTTGAAGAATTTGAAATAGAATAAATACTTACTTTATTTTGGTACAATCTCACTGTTGTTCGTGCCTTGAACAATTTCCACTTCATCTCTTAAATAAATGAAGTTGAGTTTTTTATTCGTGAAGTGTTAGCAGATCATGTGATAGGATGACGGGTCATTCCATCTGTCTCAAACAAAAGGTTACCAAAAGTTATTAAATATACATAAGTCATTCTATAGCGAGATTAATCATAAATGGTTCCTAAAATGGACTTATACTTCATATATCATACTGCTTAATATAATAAAACTAGTTTATACTAAACATGGACTTCCTTTAGGCCAGTGGTAGGCGATAAAGGCCATTCGCACTTCGGTTGTGGGTTCGATTCCCACAGCCTTGTCCGACGCGATGGGTTGTCGCCCGTCCTGCAGGTTGTCCTTTTTCTAAAGCTATATTACTATAACATCCCATCAATAATATCGAAAAACGTTTTATCCTAACTTATGTCCAACATAATCCATTCTAATATTTAGGCTTATCTAAAATACTTTGGTCCAAGCTCATAGTATAAAGAAAATGATTACTTGAAATGTCACAGAACAATCATGTGAATTCCATCATTTATCCCCCATATATCATAAGATATATATTGTTCGTCAAATTACAAACATGTGAATACCTTAATCATGTTTTCTCTTGAAGAATGAATACCCATTGAACCTTAGTGAAAACATGAATGCAGTTAAAAGTTAACACTTTCCACATACCAAAATCCTCAAAATTCTATATACTCAAAACCATGATATCACTTAGTCCTTATATCAATCATGAGCTCATGAATACAATCAAACATCTAATAATTGTCTTATCCCTTCATTATGCTCATATCATCTACATTCCAAAAATATCTGAATAACCTTTCATGGATACTGTTACCATTAATCATACACTTTCAAAACTCAAGGAAAGACAACAGTGTAACAATCCTTAGATGTCTCTTTATTCCATAGTACCATGAGATTACTTATACAACATTACACATGATAAACATGTCATCATTCCACTACCTTCTTAAACCATTGACCGAGCTTCAACAATTCTTTCATCTCACATATCATTTGTAGTCTCTTCATCATCATCAACATAAATACTACACATACAGCCGTACTGATTCTCTTCATGAGACTTTACCTTAGGGCATTGGTTTGCATAATGCTCGTACATTCCACATTTAAAACATTTAACCATTGTTAATGTCGTAGCAATACCATTATCCTCATCCCTGGTGTTAACTGAACCTTTTCCTTTGCACTTACTGGCTTTGTGTCCTTCTTTTCCACACCCAAAACTCCATCTTTCTCTTATTAGCCGAGTTAGGAATCTTAACAAATTTTACTTTACTGATCATATTATGAGATTGCTGATTCGGCAAAATAATGATGTTTGGACCTCCAAATCCCATTTCGTTTAGTTCCTCATGAAGAATATCATTCCATTGTCCATCATATCCTCCATTATCGCGAATCATCTTGTTTCCATCCATTTTCTAAAACCGAAAAAGAATAGTGTGAGAGGAAAAAATCATGCTAGGGAAAACAGCATTATAAAGGGGGAGTATCCTCAATATCTAACTTCTTAGGTTAAATTCTAAGATCATTAGCGCAATTGTAGGACTATAACCTATACGTATACCTAACCTTAGAGACATCCCTAGACATACCTTAGAAATATCTCTAGGGATCTCACTAATGTTTTCGCATCCTAGTTTCCAAAGTTTGACAAAACCTCCCTATGATACCAAGTGTAGAGACCCGAAGCATGATGTACATTGAAATTACCTTATATTTGCGAAATACTTAGTACATAACAAAAACACACACTCAAGGATCATAATACTTTAGTGTCTTTGGAAACTCGGAATATAATCTTCTAATCCTGGTGAAAGATCATCAACATCTCCCATAATGATCTTCCTTTTTTTATACCTAAAACCTTTCTTTATATCCTGGGGAAAAGTAAACATAAAAATGTGAGCTCAAATGCTCATTAAGGGTAAACAAAAGAAATATCAATCACATCATATACATAAGCACAAAACTTTTGGAAATCTTAACCTGTAAAAGAGATCATAATTTCAAAACATGGGATAAATCATGGAAGTGAAATGTAATCACAATAATCATTACTTAAAACAATAAACATTGTGTCATGCACACATAATCATATAGAATCATTTCTTGTTAGTCAAGACTCATTGCCAAGACTATGTTAGTGGACAAAGTCCCTTTCTGAACCGAGTCACCCTCGTTTCAGTCCTGTTTCACTAAACCGGTATAACCTTCCATTCCAGCCATGTCTATCTCATGAGATATAAAATCTTTACCCAATGAATTGGAGGGAGATATAGGTCCCACCCATCTCATAATGATACCATTCTTACGTGTGCCACAAAATCAAAATTCATACATCATTGCATAACCCATGTAATAAAAATGGGATTCTTAAACATCGTGACATCATAAAACAACTCATATAAGATAAAGGAATTCATAAAAATAATTCCATCACAACATAATCAAATCAATGTAATAATAGGGATAGAAATATAACCCTATATTATCTTAGATGGAAAATAATTTTGATAAAACACTTGACCTCCATTCTTCAGGAAAATATACTTTCTACTTCAAAATCATTTTTCCTTTCTTAACATTTCATACAATTTTAAACTAAAAGAAGTTAATTAAAAATAAACATTAAAACTTGTAAAGGAATATTCTTGGAAATAATGTTTTAAAAATCCGTTCATGCCGTATAAGTTAAAAGAAAACATTCTTTTCGTACTTTTGTCGGAAAAGTCAAAAATTACCTCGTACGAAAAACGACAAAAGATTCCTTTCATATCTTTTACTAAAAACTCTCCGAAGAGAAAAATTGGATATAAAATATTGTAGAATGATGTAAATATTACATATTGAGGAAACATGGATGTGGATGATAAAATACACCCCAGTAAATACTAAAGTATAAACAATCTCGGATAAAAATGAGATTGTGATATTTCCCTTACCATAGGTCCGATTTGCTTCGTAAGTGTCGAAAACTCTTGTATAATGATTTAAATAATGTCATTGACTTATTACAGAATCATATTCATTTTTATGATATCATATATGGTTCACTTATGACTTTATATTACCTGTTCTTTTGTAAATTCCATGTTAAAGAGCGTTTTGGGTAAAATTGTTTCATTTGTCGTCCGTGTTTTGACTTGTAATTATTCATATGATTACTTAGATCATGATTACTTAATTCCAGAATATAAAACATGATATATATATATATATATTCATAATATACATATATATATATAATAATTCAGTAAATGGAAAGAAATACACCGTTCATGGAGACGGTAGGCCGTACGTACGCAAGAATGCTGTTTTTGTTTCCTTATTGAGTTGAACGGAATTAAGTAGAAGACATACATATATATACACATAAATCCAGTATCATTATTATGTCATATATTTCATGATTACTTATTATATATACTTTATAATCATTCATGAATTGTTAAAGTGGAGAATGAATCTCATCGTGTCGTGGAGACGGTAGTCTGTACGTACGCACGAGCGATGATATCATTCTCATGATCGTGGGACTGTATTGGAGTGTATGTATACTATTTCAGTATCAATATCAATTTAAAATAATAATATATAGTTATTATTTACACCATTATACCCATCCAAGTATGGTGGTGGTGGAAAATAGATTTCACTACGGCGTGGAGACAGTATTCCGTACGTACGCACGCGCAGTGATTTCATTTTTGGTAGGATGGATAGATGGTGAAATAAGATTGTTTCATACTTATAATAACATATCAGTATATGAGTGATACTTATGTTATTAATTCATAATGAAACGACCTAATAAGAAGAAGTGGAAGAAGAAATAAAAGTGAAATAATCGGTAACGAAAATTACCTCTTCTTTGAAGCACGTCTTTGAGACCTCCTCTTAGGGAACTAAAATTGGTCTTTGAGGAAGACCAGAACCTCTAGGATGTTTCTAGGGAAGTGTAGAAGAGAATTTGGCAGGGGTTGGCCGAGCATGAATGCTCAAAGTTGTGTGAGGAAGAGAGGGATGAGGTGCCCTTTTATAAGGGAGGAGAGGTGCACCTTTGGAATAACTAAAAATATTATTTTTTTTTAAGTCAAGTTCGGTTTTAAATAGCTTCAAATTGATTTATTTCGAGGCTAAGGTGGGTATGGGTAGAAAGCATCTCATCAAATAGAATTTAGACAAGTTTAGGTTACTATTTTAACCTTATCATTTAGATTTAACATTAAGTTAAATAATTTTACTTTTACCGTGTCTTCTTGTGTTCTTACACTATAAGGTTAATAAACTTACTATAAGAAGCCAAACGAACCCAAAATTTTTTATTATTAATATATATAACCTTATCTAAGTCATTTGTCCGATCCTTATATTTTTAGGAATAAAATAACAATTAATAATATAATATTTTTTTTAAAAACTATTTTATGTCAATTCTCAAACTATTTAGTAATTGATTTTTGTAAAAATCATAACAGAATGATAAGTTCAAAAAAAGTTACTTAAATAAATACTAACATTTCATATTAACCTATAAAATTAGTGGAATGCATAAAAAGTCTTAAATTACATTTATTTTGGTATTTATAACATCAATTATGTCAATATTTCATTAATAAGATAATTACTGCATCATCATTGTGTCATAAATAAATTAACTTATTTGATGTCTAAAAATTACAAATAAAATACCATTAGGTAGGAAATATTTTTATATGTATAATTAATATTTATAGTCGAATTTATCTTATGTATAACCCCATATTAAAAATGTTTTAGTAAATAAACGTTGATTTTAACTCTTTTAACCCTTCTTTAAATAAATTAATAATAAATGTCCTAATCTAATCCAAGTGGGCCTAAATGATCATATTTTATTCCTAAGCTTGTTTTTTGTCGAATTACACTTATCCAATAGAATTTGGACATTTGTTAGGGTAATAATAATATCATTTTTACCCTTAATTACCCTATTTACTTTTAACCGTGGTAAATAAAAGAAAAGAGTTACTATTCACCAACAATTATTTTCATCTCATTGAACCACATTTTACTTACTGACATCAACCGTGTCTCTCGGATTTTTGAAATTCCACTCACAGAAGCGGTAAAATTACGTTTTATGAAAAATTCAGTTTTTTTAACTTCCACTTAGTGGTTTCACTATTCATCAAAAATTGAAAGTTTTCAGAAAAATAACAATAATTAGGCCTAAGCAATATTTGATATTATGAACTCAAAATTGACTTCTATTTTACCAAATTCAAAACATATCAGTTGTATTAATTAATTTAAAAATTAATTCCCGTCGTCAAAACAAATAGCGTGTTCTTAAGAGATAATAACTGTCAAAAGATTGATACTTATTTATGTCTAGTTTAAATGTGAAATTACATCCAATGAAAAACAATGTATTAAATTGTAAAAATATATTCTAAATATACTTTAAAACCAATAAAATTTATAATTTATCACTATTAATTAATTTGATTAACAAAGCTGTTTTTAATTAAAATTTAGTAATTTTCACTATTCATCAGAATATGAAAGTTATCCGAAAAGTACCAAAATTTCACCTTAAGCTAATTTCGATATTCCGAATCCAAAAATGAAGTCCATTTTGAAAAAATAAAATTTACAAAATTTCAAAAAGTGGTTATTACTATTCATAATGGCTAGTTTTAATAATATTTTAAAAGCATATCGTTGTTTAATGAAACTCGGTATTGCGTACTACACATGCTATCGAGGAAGGTCGCGATTGGGTGTAATATAAGGCAAGTAAAGGATGTGTGTTTAGCAAGCTCCTTTTGGTGTCGCTTACAACACAAGACATTAATGAAATTAAAAATAATATTGTTCATAAAATCTCAGGGTGTTACATTAATTTTCCAATTAATTAATAAAGTTACTCCAATTTCACAATCACAACAATATCTTAACTTATTAACCAATTAATTAATTGAATTCCACCAATTTCATAATTAAAACATTCAATTAATTAAATCTACAATTTGTTAATTCAATCCCCTGTATTAATAAATAAATTAATTTATTATTTTATCCATTTAATGATTATATTTCTCAAATGTGCCTATTAAATTCAAACAAATCAAAAACATAGTTGGAATAAAGACTATATAAATTCAATTTAGACCACCTACCTCGATATTGATGATGGATGTTTTCTAATAGAAAAACCCAATTGATGTGGTACAACCAAGTTCATGATGAAGAATGTGATCTAAATAAAAAATAATGGTATGTGATCAAATGAATAAAAATCCCAAAAAACCTAGATCAATATACATCACAATAAAGAAAAGTCATACCATTTTTTACAGAAAAAGAAGACGGTAGAGAATGGAAACCACGTGTGATGAGAATCTCTTACTAGGATAGGTGAAAATTTAGGGTTAAATTAATCAATAATATAGGTTAAATAGACATGGATTCCATTTGGGAGCCTCAAAAATGATAGAAATAAATTAGGGTCGATATAGGGATGATTTTAATAAATTCTAGGGGTTTTGGTATTTTTAATATAATTTTATAATTAATTAAACCTGCCCTGATGGTTCCTTGGTCAGGGGTGTATAGTTATCCAAACAGTTTACCTAAAATTTAAGACTTTTATATGGGGAATCATGGTTCTCCAAAGAGGGATGATGGATTTAAATTTTCAATTCCCACCAAGAAATCCCTTCAGTCTGGGGTAATAAATTTTTGTGGTAGGGTGCATGGTTTGGGAAAACCAAGAACTAATCGTGCACTATGAAATACTCCTCCAAACTTTCCTATTTTCACCTGAAATCACCCAAGATAAAGCCCAAATTAAATATACTCAAAAAAGTAAAAATAGTTCCATTATATGAATTTGAGATAACTATATAAATGTTTAGGATATTATAATATCCCCACCTTATACCATCTCATCCTCATGTTATAATCAAAAAACTATTTATGATTATGAGTTAAAAATATCAAGATACATAGATATTATATGCACTTCTCTCAATACTAAATGTTTTACAACACACATATGGATCGATTAAGTAAAATATCATTCCACAATATGCATGAAAACACTGTATTGGGTTTATTGACACATAATTTACCAAACCTAGGAACCAACTCCCAAACTCTTGTCCAACACACGGGCGTCATGTTCCCTATAAAACTACTAGGGTCATTGCACCTCATATGTACATGGAAAGATTCATGAACACCCACAAAAAACATACGACCATCCATATAACCATACATCAGCGTGAGAAATATTATTATTTCACCCCAATTGATTATAATTTCATCAATAACCTATATAGTAAAATTCCATTCATGTTGTTTTTGAAAATTAAAAAAATTAGGCTCTACCTATATTCATAATCACACAATAAAAAGAAAAATTTCGGATACTCTTATCTACCAAATTCAAAATAGAAGTAAATGATAAAAGGAAACCCTTTGATACCACATTGTAGTATACTGGCCTATGTGCTAGTAATCTTGTTCCCCAAGAAGGTTATCCACATTGACTCAAATGTGTATCCCCATGTTCTCGAGGCTGCTGACTAGCAGCGAAATCTTAGGGTGTAACACCCCATGATATCTTAGTACGTTATTTCTTAAAAGTAATTCAGTAACTTGAGCTACACACAACACTGAGTTCAAGAGGCATCATGACTTACCAAACTTGTTGTTCAAAAGCTGTTAATAAATAGTATTAACTAAATTTTGGTCTTTATGTAATCTTTCTTATTTTAGAATCTATATTATGAGTTTCTTAGACATAATGTAAGAACAAATTCATTTTTTTCAGAAAAAAGAGGTATTTTTCAAAAAAAAAAAAGAAATTTCACCGCCATTTAATGGAGAAAACTTTTTAAATACAATATTTGAAACATTTATATATTCAATTTGACAAAATAAACTTCATCTTTAGAATCAGGTTATACGAATTCAGTTTCAATAAATTTTTGGTGTTTTTCTGATAACTTTTATATTTGGGTGAATAGTGAAAAATACAATATTTTAACTAAAATTTTTTTTTAATCAAAATAATTTATAGTGTTGAATTATAAATTTTAACTGTTTAGAAGTATAATTAGATTATATTATTACAATTTAATCCAATTATGTTCATTTTATGCAATTTCACTTTGAAATTGGACATAAACAAGTGACAATATTTTGATAGTTAGTATTTCCTAAAAATACGCTTTTTGGTTTTCGACAACGGGAATTAATTTTAAATTAATAAATGAAATTTCTATGATTTTAATTTGGCAAAATAGATTTCATTTTTTTATTTGGAAAATCAAAATTAGATTAGGGTGAAGTTTTGGTATTTTTCTGAAAACTTTCAATTTTTGATGAATAGTGAAAAACACTGAGTTATAGTTTAAAACCAAATTTTTATTTATATAATTAGTTATTTTATTTAAACATATTTTAGGTCAAAATAGACACCTAATACCTATATATGTTCAACGTAATTCATTGGAGTCGGTTTATAATAATTTAAGATATATAACAAATTTATTGAACTTTTCACCGTCTTTTACCCACCTCCTAGGAGAATATGCAAATTCACATAAAAGATAATTTTACCACATATGTGAGTATAATTTTGAAAATCCAAGAGACACAGTTAATATCAAGGAGTAAAATATGGTTCAATAAGATAAAATTAATTTTTGGTGAATAGTATCTTTTTACTTTTATTTACCACTGTAAAAAGTAAATTGGGTAATTAAGGATAAAAAAGATATTATTATTACCCTGACACATGTCCTAATTCTACTGTATAACTATAATTCGATCAAAAAAACCTTAGGAATAATATTTCAACCTGTTTGGTCCACTGGGATTATATTAGGACATTTATCATTATTTAATTCATAGAAGAGTTAAAAGAGTTAAAATAAAATTTTAGTAACTAAAACATTTTTAATATAAGGTTATACATAAGATAAATTTGATTATGAATATTCATTAAGAAGCTAAAACTATTTACTACATAAGAGTATTTTATTTATAATTTTTAGAGATTAAATAATTTAATTTATTTGTGACACAATGATGATGTAGTAATTACCTTATTGGTGAAATATTAAAATAATCGATATTATAAATACCAAAATAAAAATAATTTGAGACTTTTAATGAATTACACGAATTTTATTGGTTAATATGACATGTTAGTATTTATTAAATGAATTTTTTTTGAATTAATAATGTTATTAAGACTTTATAAAAAATCAATTATTAAATAGTGTCAAAGTTTACAAAAAGGCATTTAAAAAAAATTATATTATTTATTGATATAATGTTCCTAAAAATACAAGGTTCATACAAAGGACATATATGATGATATTTATGTCATTAAATAACCACTTGGGGTTCTCTTGGCAGTTTATAGTATGTTTATTAACCATATAATATAAAAATAAAACGAGACATGGTAAATGTCAAACTATTTAATTAAGAGTTAAATAAAAAAGATAAGGGTAAAATAGTGACCCAAACTTGTCTAAAACCTATTGGTTGAGTGCTTTTCGACCCATACCTACCATAGAATTTAAATATTCCAGTTTGGTTCCATTATAAACCGAATATTAATTTATTATAAAATAATACTTCAAGTTTTTCCAAAAGAGCCCCTCCTCCCCCTTTTAAAAGGACACCACTTCTAACCAATTCTCCATACCTTAAAAGCCTTTTTGTTTGGTCAACCCCTACCCAAATATATTCTAAACTTCCCTCACTTCAACCTATAGGAATTATTTTGATCATAAATCCAACCTAAGGATCCCTTTTGATCAAATCAAAAAAAAGAACCTGAAGAAGAGGTAATGTTTTCACCACCCACTTTCAAGTTCCTTTCTTCTTCCACTTATTCATTCTTTGTTATTTACATTATAAAATAATAACTCCAGTATCTTCAATATAATGTGATGTTATTATAAATATGGTATGACCATATTCATTATTCTATCCATCCCTTGGATGACATGTCACCATACGTGCGTATGTATGGCTTACCGTCTCCACGTCGTTGTGTAATTGTTATTCAATACATTATTATCTGGATGGTTATAATAATGATGTGTAATTCATGTAAATAATAAATTTAACATGTTAATTATTCTATATATATTACACACCATCCAATTATATATTATTTTAATATCAAAATAATGATATTGTCGCTCGTGCGTACGTACAAAATTCAGTCTCCACGAACGCGATGAGATTCATTCCCCATCGTAACCATTGGAGACTAATTTGATTTTATGATTAAAAATAATGTATAAGGACTTGATATCATTCTGGATACAAATATGATGCAACCTATGGATAAAAAACATGGCTTATGTATCAGAACATATAAAATTAAGTGAGTAAGTGAACACCCAAAACGATGATAATACTAAAATATTATTATTAAATAAATTTTAAAAGATCATATATGATATCCTATTTATGTGTATGATTCTTGTAAATTTTAATAAAAATTATTTAACTATTATACAAGAGGTTAACCTACCCTCAACAAAGGAAAAGTACAAGCTAATGGTTTATTTCACAATCTCTTCATTATCGGAGGTTGTTTATACGTTATTATCTACTAGGACCTCTTTATCATCAACATCAATGTTTCTTAAAAATTTATTTCCAATAATTATTACTATTTACTAGACTATGGGTTAAAGTCATTTATACACTTCTTTGACATTTTAAAATATGTTTTGAAAGAAATCGTTCTGGCATTTTCCAAACAATTTCTTTTTTAACCATTTTGACAAAATGAAGGTAAGAATGTATTTTTTTTAACTTATACTGTGGGTGTAGCTATTTTCCACCATTATAAAATCATTGAAGCTTCCATTACAAGATTATAACATTATTTTCAATGTAAATGTATCCTTTTATAATTATGTGACTTATAAATGATTTTAAAAAAGAGATATTTCCCTCAAATAGTTTTGTTTTCATCTATATCAACATCCTTTGATGGATTTTAAGCTTATTTGAAGTTGATTTATTAGGATAAAAAATATCCATATTGTATTGAAGGATTTGGGATATTTTTTATTGTGGATGTGTTATTTTTATCCCATTCATGTCTTATGCAGAAATTATTGACATTTCGTATGCTATTTTTAATATGAATGTTTCTGTTATATTTAAACCTAATCATATGAGGAATGCATTGGACTTATTAAGTGACGGGTGGATCCCGCTATAGCTCCTAAATGAATCGGTAGGTCTCATGAGACAAACCGGTGTCTTGGAACAAGGCCTTGACAAAAAATTATTTGTATTCTTGGCACAAGGCCTTGACTATGTGTTTTTGATAGACTGGAATTATGCATTTCATCATTATGAAAATGGTTATTGATATTGCATTTGATTATTCGACTAGCAGAATATCTATGTGAATAAGTAAATGGAATTATTTAAAATTATTTTTGACATATTATGCTGAATTCCATGTTTTAAAGGCTTTTGTTTTAGTTAAACATTGCCTTAAATGTTTATTCTTATTTATGGAAGCCTTTCTTATATTGTTATCCTTACTAGGCATCTGAGCTCAACCCATTATATGTTTGTTTCCCAAGATGTTAAGAAGTCTTTTATGACTAACCTGCATGGATAGTCTGAAGGTTTATGAGTATGGACTATGGAGACTATGTTGTTGTAGTCTTTCACATTATCATGTAATGTAAGACTTATGAATGTATCTAGTGTTTCCAAGGCTACTAAACTAATTGATCTTTCGAGACTTGATCATTTGTTATCATGCCAATATTATGTAATAATGCACTAACTCTGGGTAACTTGGGTTGGGGTGTTACAGTTGGTATCAGAGGATGTTTAGTACAAACCTTGGAATCTATATTTAGATAAACTATGATTAGATCACATAGACCTAAGATCGAATTTGAGGATTAGTATAGAAGAATTTCCTAGAATTTTGGTACTGTAGGGATTTTGTGAGTTTTCCGAGCAATCCATACCTGTCTAGATACGAGCATGTAGAGGTAGCTCTGGCACAGATGTACCTATAGGAAAAACCTGAAAACACCACTTTGATCTAGACTCTAACGAGAACGGGTGCACGACAATGGGCCTTCCTGCACTCCTGGTTACGACACTCCCGGGGGATATTCTTAGGATAATTCTCATTTTCTTTACAAACAACAATAAAGGGTTTATGGTTATAAACATTCTCAAATAAAATATTTTTATGATTATAAATTATATTAATAACATGTTCGACCTACGTTAGGTATTTTACAAGTTTTTGATTATTTATTGCAATTCATAAACTGACCTAGTGTATGCCATTGTCACTACGGGAAATGAAGGTTATACCAATGGTTAAAAACCGTTGGTATAGGCTGGAAAACCGTTGGTATACCCTATACCAACGGTTTTCCAAACCGTTGGCTAGTAAGCCGTGAGGAAATCCTTATACCAACGGTTTGATCCAAACCGTTGGTATATGGATTATATAAATTTAACCCTATGTATACCAACGGTTTATAACCGTTGGTAATGAATTTGATGAAGTCTTATACAAACAGTTTTAAACTGTTGGTAATGTGATTTTCAAGAAAACCTATACCAATGGTTTAGAACCATTGGTATTGGTTTTCCAGCAACACATATACCAACAGTTATAAACCGTTGGTATTGGATTTCCAAAAATCCAGACACCTATACCAATGGTTTAAAACCGTTGGTATAGGTTATTCCAGAAATACAGAACACTTATACCAACGGTTTTAAACCGTTGGTATAGTGTTTTTCCAAAATTCCAGCACCCTTATACCAACGGTTTAAAACCGTTGGTAAAGAGTTTTTCCAGAACTACACACAGCAGCCCCCCTCCCTCCTATATCCCCTCCATTGTACACCTGCATACAGACTTGAAACAGACTTGAAAATAGATTTTTCAGCTCATGTAAATGAAAAATCCATTTTCATTAAAACCAATTACAAAAACATCTCATGTTATGCAATTACATGAAAATGGATTTTTCAGCTCTCCCATGCACCAACATTTTCAAAACCAAAATGAACATGCTGTATTATCAATGCAGAGAAATTTTAAAACCCAACTCACTAAAATAAATGACAATGTAGAAACACACAACATCCAATATCTTATCACCTCAATAATATTCCTTAGCATGAAATTTTTTATAAAATAATTTTAATGTAATATTAACAAGTAATGATATATTGAATGTGAACAACTAATTGATACAAGAAAAAAAAAGTTGGAACTAATAATTTACACATTATTAAAGATATTAACCTTCAGTTGAGGTCATTAGTAATGAGAAAATCTATAATCAAATGCATTATAAAGCTAAATAAAACCTGAATGTGCGAATATTATAATGCGAGACTGAATAAAACATGATAAAAAATCATTAGTTAGATATTCCAAGCCAAATAATGACCAAAAAGAGAGAAATAAAAAAAAATTGCTTGCTTCAGATCTATCATTGATCCGTTACATGGGGCCGATGAAACATAAGGCTTTATTAATATCGCAATGTGATATTAGACCACTAGATTGAAGACACCAATGATTTTGGTGCTTGGTTGAGATAGAAACAAGATCTATGGTGTGATAATCAAACTGTAAGAACCCAATTCCCCATTTCCATGTATGGATTTTGTATTCGGGTTGTTTGAGGAAAATATAAAATTGGGGAATTTTGATGTACAAGCCATGTACATCAGTGTACACACCATGAACATTGATGTCCTTTCCAGACCACGTACATGCCGTGTCTCATCCAGGTACCAAGTCATGTTGTGTCGTGGTTGTGCTTCTTAAAGTGAGGCCTAGTAAGAGCTTATACACACTGTGTATTGTTAAAGGAAATGTCATGTATTTTATTTTTTATTTAATATATGGGAGAGGGGTCATGTCTCATTTACAGAATTAACTTCTTTTGACCATGGTTCGTCCAAGTTCGGCCAGGAGCGAGAATTATTCTCTGAGCCACTGATTCTCCTATCAATGTCCAATCAAAACTCTAGAAGGTGCATTGGGATCCCACCAATGAGTTCTCCCTTCACCTTAATCTTATCCTTCTTATTCCTCTCCTCATTTTATAGATATAGATTTTATAATTTATGAATCTTTTGTGGATTTTCAATGATCTAGGATGAATCAAGATCCGATATTCAACAATATTGTTCCCATGACTACGAGGCAGGTGGGTTGCGCCTATATATTGTTTTGTCAAGAATTATATGTGCTTAAAACTCATATACACATTTTTTTGGTATACATGACTTGGAATTACACCGTGATTATCATATGATATTGGTTGATTAGGTTATTAAGGTTATTTCTTTGAGATAGGGAACCACATGGTTGTGTTTCCCTTGATTAATTTGTTAATGCTCATGAATTTTTTTAGAATGGATTATTGATTATTAAAAAGTGATGTGATAGTAATATTACATGAGGTGATTTGGTTATTATTATGCAATGTAATAGTTAGATTAGATGAGGTGTGTGTATAATAGCCTGCGATGTAATAATTTAAATTAAATGAGGTACTTATTTTTACCTATTACTAGATTAATTACATATGATACATGTGGGTGAGATTGTGATATGTCTGAGGGAGAGACTGTGATGCCTGAGGGAGAGGATGTGTTTTTTCCTAAGGACAAGACAGTGACATGCGTTTAGGAATGATATTGATGTCTCCAAGGAAAGTTTTAGCTATTATTTACTTCAATATTTAATGGTTGTTGATTTATTTATACAATGTTTACTTTTGAACCTTGTTTTTATACATGTATATTCACTAGAATTTGGGCACAAATATTGTGGTGGATGCCTACTGGTATTATGTCTCACAACCTATTTGGTTCATGCTTTGGGACCAAGCATATTACACTGAAAAATCCATTTTCATTTTCATGTAAATGAAAAATCCATTTTTATTTGTGACTCGTTCACGTCACAAATGACTCACGGATCGTTTTCCTAAAGTTTCAACAGAATCTGAATGTGTTTGGTCGGTTTTCCGTATGTCGGTATTTGTTTTCATTTAAAATCATGTCCATTTCAAATAAATGTGACACTGTTTGAGTGGTACCAGCAACACCGTGCCTCAGATTGAGGCGGGGTTGACTCGTACACGATGGAAATGACCCATGGATACTTGTCCTCAAGTATCAGCAGAATCCAAATGTGTTTGGTTTGTTTCCCATATGTCAGTTGTTGTTTTTACTTAAACTGTTGTCCATTTCAAAGAAAAATGAGACACTTTGAGTGGTCTCGGCCACACCGTGCCTCGTATTGAGGCGGGGTTGACTCGTACACGTCACAAATGCACCATGGATCGTTCTCATAAAGTATAAACACAATCCGAATGTGTTTGGTCGGTTTTCCGTATGTCGTTTATTTTAATTAAAAGCGCATTCATTTTAAACAAAAGAAAGATACTTTTAGTGGTAATAGCCACACCGGTCCTCATATTGAGTCGGGTTTGACTTGTACACATCACAAATGACCCATGGATATTTTTCCTAAAGTTTCAATAGAATCCGAATGCGTTTGGTCGGTTTTCCGTATGCCGGTAGTTGTTTTCACTTAAAATCATGTCCATTTCGAATAAAAGTGAGATAGATTGAGTGGTACCGGCCACACTGTGACTCAGATTGAGGTGGGGTGACTCGTACATGACACAAATGACCCATGGATACTTTTCCTAAAGTAACAACAGAATCATAATTCGTTTGGTCTGTTTCCCGTATGTCAGTTGTTATTTTTACTTAAACTGTTGTCCATTTCAAAGAAAAGTGAGACACTTTGAGTGGTGGCGGCCACACCGGCCCTCAGATTGATGCAAGGCTGACTCGTACACGTCACAAATGACACATATATCGTTTTCCTAAAGTTTCACCCGAATACGAATGTGTTTGGTCGGTTTTCCATATGTTGTTTATTTTAATTAAAAGCGCATCCATTTTAAACAAAAGTAAGAAATTTTTAGTGGTACCGGACACACCAGCCCTCGGATTGAGGCAGGGTTGACTCGTACACGTCATAAATGACTCATGGATCGTTTTCCTAAAGTTTCAACAGAATACGAAGGCGTTTGGTCGGTTTTCCGTGTGCTGGTAGTTGTTTTCACTTAAAATCCTGTCCATTTCAAATAAAAGTGAGACAGTTTGAGTGGTACCGGCCACACTGTGCCTCAGATTGAGGTGGGGTTGAATCTTACATGACACAAATGACCCATGGATACTTTTCCTAAAGTATCAATAGAATCCCAATGCATTTTGTCCGTTTCCCGAATGTCAGTTGTTGTTTTTACTTAAACTGTTGTCCATTTCAAAGAAAAGTGAGACACTTTGAGTGGTGTCGGCCACGCCGGACCTCAAATTGAGGTGGGTTGACTCGTACACTTCACAAATGACACATGGATCGTTTTTCTAATGTTTCAATAGAATCCGAATGCGTTTGGTCGGTTTTCCGTATGCCGGTAGTTGTTTTCACTTAAAATCCTGTCCTTTTCAAATAAAAGTGAGACAGTTTGAGTGGTACCGGACACACCATGCCTCAGATTGAGGAGAGGTTTACTCGTACACGATAACAATGACCCATGGATACTTTTCCTAAAGTATCAACAAAATATGAATGCGTTTGTTCCATTTCCCGTGTGTCATTTGTTGTTTTTACTTAAACTGTTGTCCATTTCAAAGTAAAGTGAGATACTTTGAGTGGTGTCGGCCACACCGGCCCTCGGATTGGGGTGGGGTTGACTCGTACACGTCAAAAATGACCCATGGATCGTTTTCCTAAAGTTTAAACATAATATGAATGCGTTTGGTCGGTTTTCCGTAAGTGGTTTATTTTAATTAAAAGCACATCCATTTTAAAAGAAAGAAAGACACTTTTAGTGGTACCGGCCACACCAGCCCTCGGATTGAGGCGGGGTTGACTCGTACACATCACAAATGACAATATAAAAATTTCTCCAAATTAATCAATTTAATAAATAAAAAATATTATAAGTAATTGGATATTTTTTGATTGTAAATGATATTCCTAATCAATGAAAATATATAAAATAGAGAATAAAAATGTTAAAAATAAATTTTTTAACCAAAGAAATTAACCAATATTTCATTATCATTAAAATCCATTTATAAAAATAAAAAATACACACACTTATTTATATTTTTTAACCAAGGGAATTCATCACCTAATAAATCATTTTCCACCTCAAAAACCCTCATTTTATTATTTTTAAAATGAACCCCGAATATTACCCATGGATCTAAAACACATAATTTTTCATGTCATGTCCTTAGTCCCTAAATCGTACTTATGGATGACCATATGTCCTAAGGCCCCAGAACACCCATGACCTGACCCGACCCGACACGGCCCATGGACACCCATAATTTCGAGTTATTGTATTTGAATATTAAGATGTCCATATTAACTTATCAAACCAGATATCATACAGGGAATCACAGTACCAAGGAATACTAAAGGTCTATGTAGTAGACTAATCATACAATAATAATCAAGTTCAAAAAAGAGATCTGATAACAACATCCCTATGAAGCAGAGGAAAACCCCGGAGTGGAAAACTAGGTTCAATAATAAAGAGTTATACAGAATTCAAAAATGAAATGGATCAATCTGCCCCTGATCACCATCATCATCACCACTATCATCATCGGCCTCATCCTCGCCTCCATCTCTATCCTCGTCATCATCCTCGTCATCGTCCCCATGCTCATCGTCTGCCTCATCCTCGTCCTCAGCCCCATCCTCAACCTCGTCCCCATCCTCGCCCTCGACCCCATCCTCACCCTCGTCCCCATCCTCATCCTCGCCCTCGTCCTCTTAAGCATCCTCGTCATCGCCAGGAACTTCATGATCTCGATCGCCACCAGATCTATCGCCTGGTGCATTGGAAAATGCACCCATAGACGACATAAATGTCTGACAAGCCGTGCTTACCAATAGTGGAAGTGATGAAGATAAATATTTCATCAGTTTCATAAATTCGTTGTCCCTCATTTGAACTTGTACTTCCAACTCTGTGACCCTTTTATCATATTTTCTTGCTTTCTCTTTGACCTGTTCAAACTCAGTCATACTAGAATGGATACCTGGAGAGGACCAATACCTCGTCGAGACTATATTCTTACCAGGTCGGCATCGTACTCGACGAGAGTGCTCCTCTCCCAAAACCTGATATAAATGATCATGTGGCCCAAAATTGTCAGTCTCCTAGGAATCAAGAGCCTCTAAAGAAGTCTGTTAAAAATATTAATAGATTAATAAATTTTAAAATATATGTTAAACTTTGAAATAAACAAATTAAAACTTACATTCTTTTCTTGGGTTGATTCATTTACCGTAGTTCCATCTTTTTTTCTTCTACTCGAGAAAAACACTTTTTCTCGAGGGATACGTCCTTCAATATTCAATTTGTGCTTCTGTAATGACATTGAAACAATATAAATTGCAAGTATAGTCATATATTCAATATTCAATAAATCATATAATTTATGTAGGAAATAATAAAAAGGGAAAGTCCTAAAGAAAAATTATAAACAACTATATCAAACCAGCTCCCTCTCATGATCGGACATAGTTGTGCACCCCAAAGTGTGGAGGTATTTCTTTGAATCAATTTTTTTTTCTCAGAAGATTCTTAAATAATGTTTAATAATAAATAAGATTATATTAATGCAAAATATGAAAAATCTGATTTAAATACCTCAAATGAGATTAATACCTTAAATTTGGCAGTCGCCCAATGGGTAATCATTTGGCGATATTGCTCTATTGGGAAGTCATCAACGATAGGTAAAGTATCTAAATCCGTGCCCACTCTATCACACCAGCCAACATACAGGTCATGCTTATAAGCTCCCCAAAGCTCTCCCAACTCTTTTAAACATGCTGGTCGTGCACCTTTTCCATCAGAGAAGTTAAACCGAAGCTGAAACCCAATAGATTATTTCATATAAATATAAAAAAATACTACATTAAATCCAATATAATTTTTACCCATATTTTTTCCCACGTGTTATCTTTTACTTCATGTGGAAGTTGTCTCCAAGAGAGAGGGCTGACCGGAATGATATCGGAGTATTTTCCCAGCGTCGCCAAATAACCCCGACATTCCTGCCCAGATTTCTCAATCATTTGTCCATCAGCATTATATTCAACCATCAACTGTGTCTGGAGGTTCCATACCGCACGCAAGCGAGTACGCCCCTCCCCCCACTCTTATCTGTAGATGAATATGTTATTAAAGAAAAACAATATCAGTAAAAGTTATAATTAAATAAATTTTGGTATAAAAATTTGATAGAGTCAGATAAATATACTTGTGGTAGTCAGATCAATGGGCATCACTGGATGTGAAGAAGCTGAAGGAATATCCTATATAGGTAGAGTGTCCATCAGTGTACACTCCTTAGCCACATACTGTGTCACATCAGAAGTCGAAGAAGGTGGAATATAATAGCTTGGGGATAATGAACCAGAAGCAAAAGATGATGGCATAGATGTTTGGGAAACTGGTAGTGTAAACATCGGATGTTTAAATATCCCGTGTGTCCATGGAGACACACCAAGATCAAAATGGGGTGAAGAAGATAATTCTGTGGCGGTGGATCGTCTAACTCTCACCCCATGAGCTCTCGAACCACCGGCCTCAGTATCGGGCCCACTAGATTATCGTCCATCTCTGACACCACCCCCACTCCTACCACCAGCCACTCTACTGGGAGAAATATCAGGCTTCTCGTCAGATATCTCTCATCTAGGGGGTCGATCCTGAAAAAAAGTTTCACACATAATTAAACAAATGATATTATAAGTTATTGAAATATTTATATTTTAAATAAAATACTCACAACATGGATGAGTGGAGGAACACCCATCTGTATCATGCGATGATTATTATCTCTCATCTTTTTCCATCACCTCTCTTCAATGTGTTTCATTTCCTGCAATGAAAACAAATATGGATATAATTAAAAACAGATAACTAATGTGTAACCCAAAAAAAATATAGAAAATCCATTCTGATAAAAAACATAAAGTAAAAAAAGATTTATGGTGGTTTGAAGGTAAGTACAAGGATACACACTCTGAATGATGTAGGTGAAACATGTAGGTTAGAACACGACTATATGATTCTATATATTTCCCACCACAACTTCTGGTTCACAATCAACTCTGACAATTCAGTTATTGGTGTCATCATTAGTAATAAACGGATTGCTTCCAATTGCAGTAGGGATAGTGTCAACTTCATCATCACAATCATCAAAATCATGTTTGGGATTTACTTCAATAATTACACCGAATTTAGGATGACGATGATCTTTGACATAAAAAACTTGTTTCACCATTGATGCAAATACATATGGTTCATCGGTGGCAAGAGTGCAAGTCAGGTAAATAACTCGAAATCCACAATCATCAATAAAGGTGCCTTGCCTCGTCATTGAATCAAACCATTGACATTTCATCATCGTGACTCGACCATGTGAGTAACTATCAAAAATTATTATTTTCTCCACGACTCCATAATAAGTAGCATTTTCAGAATGAGGCCTAGTATCTGATGAACTGGCATAACAGTCTGTTGTGGCAATTAGCATAACACCATTATGCTGTGTTCTCGTGTTTCTTGCTCGTTCAGTGATAATAAATTTTTATCCATTGATCTCAAGGGATTTACAAGCACGAACCATGGTATTAGGACAAAAATCCAAAGCTCTTGTTTCCTCAAAAACAGAGTCAGCAGGAAAACTCTATACCTGAAATATAAACAAATAGTAAACTTAATTAAATATTTTTTTTATTTAGTTATTACAGAAATATTTTTACCATCAATTTCAACCAAGCAGAAAACCCTTTGCTATGCAAAGTCTCTTTCCTTCTCAAAGATAAAGAATGATGCTTTCTATATATCAATTCTTTATGTTCTCTGTAGAAAAAAATAATAATAGTTTAACATATATTTAAAATTACAAGAGATAAGAGTTTGTTTGGAAACCATATTTGGTTATATGATAGCTAACTGCGTCACGACTCAACCAAATTCTTCCAACACAATTAAAACTTGGGCAGTGTATGAGACCACTATTTGAAGCCTTATCAAACGAAAAATCTAGAATGTTGTTCAAATTATTTTGAAAATCAGTTGAAATCTGATCAGTTTCGTACATCCAACTTCTATCCATTTTGTAAAAAAACTTCAATAATTCATTTCAAAGCAATTCAATAATATTGTAGTATAATCAAAAAAATATTTAGGTAAATGACAATTTTTTACTTTATATAAAAGCATAACTGACACATTACTCTATATGAGAATCAAATTAAGAAATACAACAAAATACAGTGTATATAAGAAAATAAGATACATAATTTATAATGCCTATATTCAAGGATTTACCAGTAAGGGGTGCGGGGTGTCTAGGGGGTGGGGCCGTCCAGGGGGTCGGAGGTGTCCAGGGGGTCAGGGGTGTCTAGGGGGTCGGGGTGTCCAAGTGGGCAGGTTGTACGCGGGGGTGGTCAGGCTGTCCAGTGGGGTAGGGGGAGTCCAGGGGGGTGGGCGGGCTGTCCAAGGAGGTGAGAGGGGTGTCCAGGGGTTGGGTGGGGCTGTCCGGGGGGGAGGTACAGGGTGTCTAGGGGGTGGGTTGTCCAAGGAGGTGAGCGGGCTATCCGGGGGAGGGTTGTCCAAGGAGGTGATCGGGCTGTCCGGTGGGGGTACAGGGTGTCCAAGGGGGGTGTGGGGTGTCTAGGGGGTGGGCTGTCCAAGGAGGTGAGTGGGCTCTCCGGGGGGGCTATCCAAGGAGGTGAACAGGCTGTCTGGGGGGTACAAGGTGTCCAAGGGGGGTGCGGGGTGTCCAGGGGGTGGGCGAGCTGTCCAAGGAGGGTGCGGGGTGTCCGGGGGGGGGGGTGGTGTCCGGGGGGGGGGTGCGGGCTGACCAAGGAGGTGAGAGGGGTGTCTAGGGGGTGGGTGGGGCTGTCCGGGGGGTATAGGGTGTCCAGGGGTGCGCTGTCCAAGGAGGTGAGCAGGCTGTCCGAGGGTGGGTGGGCTGTCCAAAGAGGTGAGCGGGCTGTCCGGGGGCGGTACAGGGTGTCCAAGGGGGTTTGGGGTGTCTATGGGGGGTGCAGGGTGTCTAGGGGGTGGTGGGGCTGTCCGGGGGGTTGGAGGAGTCCAGGGGGTCGGGGGGTGTCTAGGGGGGTCGGGGTGTCCAGGTGGGCGAGCTGTCTGCGGGGGTGGTAAAGCTGCCCAATGGGGTAGGGGGAGTCCAGGTGGGTGGGCGGGCTTTCCAAGGAGGTGATCGGTGTTTCCAGGGGGTGGGGTACCATTTAAATATAAATTTAGTGAAATATTAGTTGAAACAATTAGAATTAATTGTGAAATATGATTTAAAGTGTATATGTTAAAATGAAATATCAAATAAAAAACAAATTGAATTTGAATATTGAATGTTTAAATTAAGCCTCGACCGAGATTAATAGTTTTAGTGGGAAAAAAGAAGTGTCACTAGTTGTTTTTATGATTATATTCCATTACATCTCTAGTTTTAGGAGAATTTTGTGTTTAATGACCTGGTTTAAAGTGTGAATGAAATGTCCTATAATTTTGAGATACGAACTATGATATATTTCATTTATGATGTGAGGTTTTGGAATTTTAAATACATGAAACTATGAGGACCTCCAGTTATAAAAAATGAGGGAAGAAATGAACATGATCTAGAGGTAGAGTTCCATGGGATACATGTGGATCGTAAATTTTTTCTATCTGTTGAACCACATGTTGATTTGGACATGGGTTCTGAATAAATGTTCTTTGAGGGGTTTTATCACTTCATGAAGACTTTTTGAGGAACTCTGATGCATACCTTGATTACAGTTGAGATGACCTGTGTTTTCTGGTATATTTGTTGTCCAATAATTTCGGTTGATGGTCTCCCATGATAAATTGATATTCGGATTGAGACTATGATATTCACCTTAAATAATCTGTATAGGCCTCATCATTAGAGAGATAAAATCATGAGATATATGCTATGCGAGGAGTAAAATATTGGGTGTGATGTACCAAACAAGACTAGATATCTATGAGGCATGGTATGGGATGATTTATAGACTAGGATCTACAACTAATTTTACTTCAAGAATCTATCGACATATGGGGATAATGAATTCATGCATTAGAAGCAGGGCACCATGACGATTATTGAGTACTAAAAATGTTTTATAGAGTTTCATCATTTTTCACCAACGTACATTTTTGATGAGATATTGTGAGAGAGACACTTTAAGGGAAGTCATTGAAATGTTGTATGATCCATGGATGACGTGTTAATATTGACCTATAATACTGAAATTATGAAGAAGACAATATTTATATATTAGAAGCTGAGGGAGGTCATGGGAGAATAGGATAGAATTATAGACTATTGAACTAGTATTCCGACATCATGTGGTAGGATTTTTTGGGGGATTCCTATGAGATGAGTAATGGTCATGATTGAAGTACGGGTTTCTTAGTTTTCCTACAACAGTGTGGAAGAGGGGGCATTATGAACATTTCATGTGATCATGACCCAATAGAGTCTCAACCATGTGGAAGGATAGTCAACATGAAGTATTTCTGCTGGACCATCCCTCTAGCAGTGACTTGTGATAGACATATTCGAAAACAAGTTTTGGAATTGTTTTAATAGCTGAATATCATAAATGAAGATATATAAGTGATGTTTGATCATGTTGTGGATGTGGTGGTTGTGGCTGTGTCATCCACGCCAAAATTAAACTGAGAAATCAGTGTGTTCTTATTCCAAACAATGAGGTTTTATTACATGTTCATGGTTCATGAAATATCTATTATGTAAAACCTAACCACATAGAGAAGGGTAGAATACGATCTATAGTGAGAGGTAAAATGAAAGTAGCCTCTACTAGTAAATCCTCTCATTTTGATACTGATGCATCACATGGATTCATATCCTCACATGTGGTGAAAATCCTATGTCTCATTATACTGTCTTCAATGAGTGTAATGATTCTAGAAATATAAAAACTGAAATATTAGATAAAGAAGAAGAGTAACCTGAAGGAGGTCAAAGATCCAAACTGGTCCGGTAGAAGGAGCACCAAAATCGCCTAAATCGGCTGTTGCTGCTCCTGTTTAGGGTTTTGTATCCGAATGGGGGAGAGGAAGGGCGGCTGGTAATTTGGGGGAAACATGTGCCAACGGTTTTTAAAAACTGTTGGTATATACTTTCAGGGAAAACCTATACCGACAGTTCTTTAGAACCATTGGGAAAAATCTCCCCAACCACACCTATAACAATGGTTTATTAAACCGTTGGTAAAAACCTCCCCCAGCCACATTTTTTCCAACGGTTCTCATTGAACCGTTGGTAAAAATACCCTTAAACACATCATTACCAATGGTTTACTATAACCGTTGAAAAAACCTTCTCAAAACCATCCTTTACCAATGGTTCTATGAAACTTTTGGTATGTAAGTGTGGGGAAAAACCCACATTCCAGTAGTGTGTATAGAAATGGTGCCCAGTAGAAGGAATGTGAACTCCAACAATACGTATAATCAAAAGAGTAAGAAGGTTCATATCTTTAACTATATTAAGCCAACATTTAGAAGGAAAATAGTCTCCCATGTATTCTTAACATATAAATAAATAGTATCATGTGTTAATAAGATAAGTTAAAAATTCTTTGATTCCTAAGGATTTGAAGGGAAGCATGAGAAGAAAAGGATGGAAGAGAGAAAGATAGATGAAGGGAAGTGGGAAAAGATGAATTTTCCCATATGTGATAACTGTGGGAAGAAACAACATGGAACTTGCCTAAAGGGAATGAGAGTTTGTTATAAGTTTGGAGAAAAAAGACACCAATTAGGTGACTATAAGGGTAAGAAAAAGGTTTAAAATGAACAATGATTCATCTGCAAGGAGTTGGTTCACTACACAAACTGAAGTCCAAATGATCAGAGTATGCCCCAAATGATGCTATTGGATAATAATCAAGTTATGATACTACCACAGATGAGGGGGAATGATTAGAGTTCTTATGTTGTTATTAAAGAAATATGTAATTTGAGTGTTGTATCAAAGATGTACTGGTTATAATAATTATGATGTATATGAGTATTGTACTGGAGTACTATTTCATTAAAGACCTGAGATTGTGTGGAACCTAGAAAAGTGAATCAATAGTGGGTTAAATTTTTGGAAAATATATGGTTGGGAGAAAGATAAACCATAATATGGTTTTGATACTGAGGTAGTAATTTTTGGAACAATACATGTTTGATTTGGATAAATTATATTCGATATTCTTGACGACGTTGAAATGGATTAATGAGTTGTATATTCTGTCATTGTTGGATTTTACAACCATTTTTGGATGGAAAAAGTATATCATGTATTCTATAAGGAATAAGGGAGCATGACTATAATCAATATAGTTTTATGGTAATTCAGGATGTTGCAGTGTTTTAAAAGAATACATGATGAAGGTGTTCACATGTTATTACGTTTCAAAAAGGATATTCATTATGTTTAACTTCCTTATAAATTTTGGAATGTGAGTTTGGATAGAATTATTTTGGATAAGTCTAGTTTGAGATCATTTTTGGATTACCATAAAAGGGAAACCTGGAGGTCGGGTGGAAACCTGTCACATATGGAAAAGACGCAAGACTTGAACCTGCAACTGAAGGGCGATAATGGTGTATCACCTACCACTAGCCCATGTGATGTCCTGGATTGAATAATGCAGTTTTTTAAAATGCCTGGTAGATGAATTATAAATTAATTTTTTTGGGACCTTATACGAAAAGGATAAATAGAATATATTTTTTATGTTCTATTATCTTTTAGAGTGAAATATAAGTTTGTGGTACAAATTAGTTAAAGGATGGAACTCTACTTGTCAAATATATTTTTTTACTTCTCTTATTCTAGGAAGAAATTAATTCTTAAACTTTAGGTAAAGGGTCATAAAACTAAAAACATGTTATCCTAATACATTAGGTTTCGTTGAATCAATTGTATTTTAAATCATCATAGATTGATGGCTTTGAGGCCCTCAATTCTACAATTGTTTGTGATTGATGACCACAATCACTCCTTATAAAAATTTATGTTTTCCTCATATTATGTGTCTCTAATTTCAACCAATGTTCTCCTAATCAAAATCATAATTTGGTGGTGACTTTTTCATTCCCCTTTTCCTCTTAATAAGACTAAATTTTATTAAACCAATTTCTGATGTGGGTTTCCCCACAAAGGTATTTTCTATTTTCAACCTTTAATTTTCGAAGAAAAATTTCAAATTGCGAGAAAAAAATTTATTGAAGGAGGGAAGAATGTAACACCCCAATATTTCATAGTACGTTATTTCTTCAAAGTAATTCAGTAACTTGCACTACACACAACATTGAGTTCAAGCGCACCATGACTTACCAAACTAGTCATTCAAAAGCAGTTATTAAATTGTATTAACTGAATTTTGAACTTTATATAATAATTATTATTTTAGAATCCATATGATGAGTTACTTTGATATAATGTAAGAACAAATTCATTTTTTCAGATAAAAGAAGCATTTTTATAAAAAATGAAATTTTACCTCCTTTTAATGGTGAACCCTTTTTAAATCCAATATTTGAAACTTTTATATATTCAATTTGACAAAATAAACTTCTTATTTAGAATCGGAACATAATAATTTAGTTTCAATAAATTTTTTGGTGTGTTTCTGATAACTTTCATATTTGGGTGAATAGTGAAAATACTATATTTTAAATAAAAAACGTTTTTAATCAAAATATTTTATATTGTTGAATTATAAATTTTAATTGTTTATAATAATAATTAGATTATATTTTTACCATTTAATCCAATGATGGTCATTGGAAGTAAATTTACTTTGAAATTGGACATAAACAAGTGTCAATCTTTTGATAGTTAGTATTTCCTAAAAATACTCTTTTTGGTTTTGACAACGGGAATTAATTTTAATTTAATAAATTCAATTTCTATGTATTTAATTTGGTAAAATAGTCTTCATTTTTGGATTCGGAATATCAAAATTATCTTAGCGTGCATTTTTGGTAATTTTATTAAAACTTTCATTTTTTGTTGGATAGTGAAAAATACTAAGTTGTAGTTTAAAACCAAATTTTTATTTATATTATTATATATTTTATTTAAATTTATTTTAGCAAAAAATAGACACATAATACCTATATAATTTCAGTTTAATTCATTAGAGTCATTTTATAATAATTTTAGATATATAAAAATTTTATTGAACTTATCACCGTCTTTTACCCATGTCCTAGGAGAGTTTTCAAATTCACATAAAACATATTTTTACAACTTCTGTGAGTATAATTTTGAAAACCTGAATGATAATACCAATATCAAGGAGTAAAATGTGGTTGAATAAGATAAAAATAATTTTTTAGTGAATATAAACTTTTTACTTTTATTTTCCACTATAAAAAGTAAATAGGATAATTAAAGGTAAAAATGATATTATAATTACCATAACACATGTCATAATTCTATTGGATAAGTATAATTAGACTGAAAACAACCTTATGAATAAAATATGAACCTCTTTGGCCCACTTGGATTAGATTAGGACATTTATTGTTATTTAATTCAAAGAAGAGTAAAAAGAGTTAAAATCAATGTTTAATAACTAAAACATTTTTAATATTGGGTTATACATAAGAAAACTAAGATTATAAATGTTAAATATAAATCTAAAAAAAATTCCTACATAATTTTATTTTATTTATAATTTTTAGACATTAAATAATTAAATTTAATTATGACACGATGATGATGTAGTAATTACCTTATTAGTGAAATATTAAAATAATCGATATTATAAATACCCAAATAAATATAATTTTAGACTTTTAATAAATTACAAGAATTATATTGGTTAATATAACATGTCAAGATTGATTAAATTAATTTTTTTCGAATTAATAAAGTTATTAAGTCTTTAACAAAACACAGTTATTAAATAGTGTCAATATTGACATAAAGGAGTTTTTAAAACAAATATTATATTATTAATTGATATAATATTTCTAAAAATCTAAGGCTCAGCCAATGGAAATATATGATGATAGTTATGTCATTAATGAACCACCTGGGGTTCTCTTGGCATATTATAGTAATTTTATTAACCATATAATATAAAAATACAAAGAGACATGGTAAATGTCAAACTATTTAACTAAGAGTATAATCTAAATAATAAGGGTAAAATAGTGACCCAAACATGTATATAACATTTTTGGTTAGTGTTTTTCAACCCATAACCACCTTAGACTTTAAATAATCATATTTTAAGCCACTAGAAACCGAATATGAATTTATTATAAAATAATACTTTAAGTTTTTTCCAAAGAGCCCCTCCTCACCCTTATAAAAGGACACCATTTCTACCAAATTCTTCGTAACTTAAAATCTTTTTGGATCGGCCAAACCCTGACAAAATATCCTCTCAACTTACCTCAATTCATCCTATAGGTTTTAGTTTGATCATAGAGCCAACCTAAGGATCCCTTTTGATCAAATAAAATGGAAGAACCCGAAGAAGAGGTAATGTTTTTCACCACCCTTTTTCAAGTTCTTTTCTTCTTCCACTTCTCCTTTATTTGTTATTTCAATTATAAAATAATAACTCCAGTATCATCTATATATTTTGATGTTTTTATAAGTATGTTACAAGCATATTTGAGTATTCTATCCATCCCTTGAATGACATGTCACCATACGTGCATATGTACGGCTTACCGTCTCCACATCGTGGTGTAATTGTTATTCAATACATATTTATTTTGATGGGTATAATAATGATATGTAATTCATGTAAATAATAAATATAACATGTTAATTATTCTTTATATATGATACACCATCCAATTATATATTATTTTAATATAAAACAATGATATTGCCGCTCATGCGTACGTACGGACTACCGTCTCCACGAACGGGATGAGATTCATTCCCCATCGTATCCATTCAAGAAAAGTTTTATTGGATGATTAAAAATAATATTTATGGACTTGATATCATTTTGGATATAAATAATATACAACCTATGGATAACAAACATGACTTATGTAACAAAACATATAAAAGGAAACGAGTATGTGAACACCCGAAACGATGATAATAACAAAATGTTATTATTAAAGCAATATTAAAAGATCATATATGTCATCATATTTATCTATATGATTATTGTATAATTTAATAACAATGATTTAACTATTATACATGATATTAACCTACCCTCGACCAAGTAAAAGTACAAGGTAAAGGTTTATTTCACAATCTCTTCATTATCTGAGGTTGTTTATACGTAATTATCTACTAGGACCTCCTTATCATCTACATCCATGTTTCTTAAAAATGTACTTCAAATCATTTTTACTATTTACTAGATTATGGTTAAAGTCATTTATACCCTTGTTTTACTTTTTATAAAATGTTTTGAAATGAATCTTTTCGTCATTTTCTAGACATGGTCTTTTTAACCTTTTCATCAAAATTAAGGTAAGAATGACTTTTTTTAACTTATACGGCGGGTGAGGCTATTTTCCACCATTATAAAATCATTGAAGCTTCCATTACAAGATTATAAGAAGATTTTTAAATTAAATGTTTCTTTTTATAATTTTTTGACTTTTAAATGATTACAAAAAGAGATATTTCTCATAAATAGTTTTGTTTTCATCTATGTCAACATCCTTTGATGGATTTTAAGCTTATTTGATGTTGATTTATTATGATACAAAAATTCCATATTTTATTGAAGGTTTTTTGATATTTTTGATCATGGATGTGTTATTTTTATACCATTCATGGATTATGGAGAAATTATTTACATTTTGTATGCTAGTTTTAATACGAATGTTTGTGTTCCGTTTAAACCTGTTCATATAAGGAATGCATTGGACTTAGTAAGTGATGGGTGGAGACCGCTATAACTCCTCAATGAAACGGAAGGTCTCATGAGACAAAATAGTTTCTTGGAACAATGTCTTGAAAAAAACATATTTTTAGTCTTGGACCAAGGCCTTGACTATGTGGTTATGATAGTCTGGTATTATGAATTCCATTATTATGAAAGTGGTTATTGATATTGCATGTGATTATTAGACTAGTAGAATATCCATGTGAATATGTAAATGGAATTATTTCATTTTATTTTTTCCATATTATTTTGATATTTAAATTTTAAAGGATTTTGTTTTAGTTATACATTGCGTCAAATGTTTATGCTTATTAATGTATGTTTCTGATATATTGTTATCCTTACTGAGAATCTGAGCTCACCCCTTTCTATGTTTTATTTTTTCCAAGATGTGAAGAAGTATTTTATGACTGACCTGTAGGGATAGTCTGAGGGGTTATGATTGTGGACTATGGAGACTGTGTAGTTTTATTTTTTCACATTATCATGTAATGTAAGACTTATGAATGTATCTAGTGTTTCTAAGGATACTAAACTAATCGTCCTTTCAAGACTTGATCTTTTGTGACCATTCCAATGTTATGTGATAATGCTATGACTCTGGGTAACTGGGGTTGGGGCGTTACATAGATTGTGTTTTGTAAGAGGTTATACCCTCATATCTCAATAATGGAATTAGTGGAAACAACCAAGATTCATTCATTGAGGAAAATAATTAGAGTACATAATCAATAAATATAACAAGGATGTAATAATAAAATTAAATGCAGTAAATTATAAAAAAACTAGTCATACATAAAACATTTTTCACCCATTGGTTCGATTACATATACAGAAAGATATAAAATAAATTGAAATTAATGTACATTGATCTACTACTAACTCTAATCCTAACCACATACCTGGTATATATAACATTATCAAAATACTTTAGCGTGATAATTAGAATCCACATGAGTGTCTCCTTATGATCCTATAATTTTGGGTCTCACCATAACCATTATGTTTCAATGTTTAACTAGAAAAATGACATAAGGGCATAACACACACTGTGGGGAATGAAGAGGGGTGAGTATCAAATCTTCATAGGAAACACCTAATGGTGAACCTAAAATCTACTTACATAAGTGAATGCTAATGAAATATTCCTAACCTAGATGAGACACAAGAGAAATAAATAAATAAAATAAATTCATTTGTGATCCTTAGGACCTTGATCTTAATTAATAATACTTCCTATGGACATGGTCGAAAAATAATCTAAATAATCAAACAATATATAAAAACTTTGGACCATAGTTGAATCACCAAGGTGCCCAGGTATAATTATAGACAAGAATGATATAAATAATTCCATCAACTCTATCATCCATTCCATGGAACTCCATATAAGGTATCAATTTATAGCCTAGGTAATATCACAAATACTTTAGACCTATAGGCTTTTCCTAGGTATTCTGTACAATATATTAAAGTATATCCCATGGAATAAAATAATTTCATCATAATCATTGAACATCATATACACTATGGAATTCCATGTACACTATTATTAATAATATCTTTGTAACTCCATGTTCTATATAGAACTCCATGTCCAATAATGAGGACCATTATTTAAAATAACCACAAGTCTGACTATGGAACACCATGTCCACTAATGAGGAAATCCATTTCTACTCCCATTCAAATAAGGATAATGAAATCCATTTTCAATAAAATTAAATTATTACGGCTTAAGATAAGGATCATTGAATGTTTTTTTGTAAATCCCAATGAACAATTTGGCAGAATAGAGATATCGTAGGTTGTACCTATAGGCATCCCCAGAGCCAACATCTAATAAAAATGCTCATAATCTAGATCCTTGGATATATTTTTGGGAATCCCCATCAAATCACCACATTGAATTATAATTATCATCCATGTAACAGGAAGAACATCACTAAAAAATAACCATATAAAGATTAATCATGTGAACTAATAAATAATTGATTGAGTGTTGTTTGATAACAAATTCCACCACTACTGCCACAACCCCTCAAAATTATAAGTTTGGAATGAATTCTATGGTGACACCCACAACCATATCTATACCAATTCATAACACACTTTATGAGGGTTGGTAAAACATCAAGGGACCCACTAGGTCCCCAGAATAAAAAAATAGTCTCCCTACTCAATACCCTCATGGTCAATAGATAAGAAAATGAATTCCTATTAGGATCCAATAATAATGAATTAAAGAAATGTAATCCCCAATAGATTCCTTAGAAATATTATGCATGTGTAGGTGTCCAAAATGAGATAAACTATTTCAAAATATAATCATAGAAATCATATATTGTATACTCTATCCTGGCTAATATTTTGGGGTAACAAATCCTATTACACCGTATATAATCAATGTATTGCTCTAGTTTAGTACAAATTCCCAATGAAATAGCCTCATCATGTTATGTCTCATTCCAGCTAACCAGGGGATTTTCCAAGATTCTATAGATGAGGTATACGGAGAACCCAACCTAAGTCCACTAATAATTCATATGATCCAAATGTGGGTCGCATCCCCAATGTAACCCACAAGGAAAAAATTGAATTCACTGTCTAGATGAATCGCCTATCTATTTAGTCTAACACTATGAAACACCTCTTAAAAAGACTGAAATTACACCATGGATTCCACCATTGTGATGTGTGAATAGAAATGGTTAAATTAGACTAATAATGTTCACAATTTTGAATTTGGGAGGTCAAAACATAGAGAACCACACAATGATAGAAAAAGAGAAGTAAATTTTTTTTTATGACGTAGCATACAGTATCTCCTCCCAAATCCCCAACTAGGCATGTACTTCAATGAAACATCGAATGTAAAACACAAGTAAACCACATGTAAAACATGTAAATGGTTTTTAACAACATAGGTTAACCTCTTTTATATGTCAAATTTCTTGGTCATGTATCTTTTCCTTGATGTGTACTAATTCACTATGTGTAACCAACACAGGGTCTTATTATGTACCCTATATGATCGAGTTCCCATGAATGGGATTTCTGGCCATATACTCAGATACATGGATGAGTATGGAAAATGAGGTTTACGCCAATTACATGGTGTTTACATCTTAAAATTTATTTTCTCTAGATATTAAGAACACACGAAATCTGTTCTGAAACTACATGTAGTGTGATCATACATTCCGAATGGGAATCCCAGGCGAATATGTTCAAACCCCATTTTTCTCATGATTAAGAATAGATTATCCTATTATGGGTCCATAGAATTCATAAAATTTTATTAAATAATGATGAAAATAAATATTCATGTTATCAATAATTAACATAAAAATGGCCTACCTTTTGGTGGAATTTTCTGAAGCTTCACCTTTTTCCACAATTCACAGCTACCCTATGATGATTCGGCTCCTCCGGATCCCCGTCACAACACAACTTCTGATTTTACACTCTCTCCCTCTATCCACATATCTATTTTAATTATATGACATGTATATGGATATACCATGGGGTAATACATGAGAATCATGCTTTGAGAACAATGAAAATAATAAAAAGAAAATGAATAAAAAGAAAATAAAAGGATAAAGGGGCATGGCCCCGACCTCGATGCTCAACACGAGTTTAGACATCAACTAAAAAAACAACATTCCAAACTCAAATAATGAGGATTGATCTCAATATGATACCCTATTCAAAGTATATATCCAAAGAAATGTGTGTATATAAATTAATATTTAAATAACTAATTATTAATTATTAATTATTCCAGGAAAATTCGAATGAGTAAGATTTCTGAAAAACATCTATCCTAGGGTAAATACAATATTTAGAGGCAAACATAGTGGTTATAAAATTTATTCATGGCCATATTTTAAGAAAAAATGTCATTATACCTCTAATAATTATCTAAAAAAACTAAATTTCTATGGAATTTCATAATTTGTAAAAACACAGGTTATTACAAATAAAAAACTTCTTTTCATAAATTAATAAATTTATGAAATCTAAATCATCTCAGATGATTCATATGACTCTTGAAGGAATGATTTCAAGTAAAAAATAAATAATTTCCTTGAAATTTCCAATCAACTAATGATTATTTGGTATGAAGAAATTTGGAATAGAATAGTTTGTATAAATATCCAAAAAATATCAAACCAAATAAAATCATATTCGCAAAAAATTAATAAAAATAATTGAACATACAATCAGATATGTTTATAAATAAATTATTATTTATGATCCATTTTATTCATTAAAACATAAACCCTAAAAATTTTTTCTAGACAATACCAATTATAATAAAAAGAAAAAAATAAATCCACCTGATCAAATCACCATCATCATGTTTTCACTAATTATGTGTTGGCCATTAGAAGTGTATCATCCTTTAATTTCCACTATAAAGATAATTCATATCTATGTAAAAATAATAATAATAATATTATCTTTTCTCACTCTGTACAGTTGAATTATAATGGGAGACACAATTTTCACTAACAACTAGAGGTAAAACCCATTTTCATAATTTATCACTACACCATTAGTGTTTCATCCAAATTAAAACTACTTATCAACCTAGAAATTACCATTATACCCTTCACATAAAAAAGAGTTTATTATTTTCACATGTCTATATCAACAAACTACACACATCATCCACCGAAATAAAAAATCACATCATAATATATATATATATATATATAACTAATTTTATATGAAATTTATATCAGTAATGTATAACTATAGAGATTTTATGACTAGAATAGAGGCAAATGGTGGCACTATGAATTTCAAGAAATGCAAATCAGGGTGTAAATATCTAGGTGACGTTCTACGTGCTATTTATAAATTCTATAATTAGGTATATGAAAACTATAGTTTTCTTTAAATGTGAAAGAAATATGTGATAAAGGATGGGTTATTTAATAGGTTGAGGTCTAATATTACCAGGAGGGTAGTATGGGGGAGAGTGAACATGTGACTGGTTAAAAACTAATCAGTGGAAGAATGAGTATGCTATGATTTTTAAGAAACTAGGAATCTGAAACATTGGTTTTTCTCTAAACTCTTCATGTCTTAGAGTCCAGTGGTGACTTACTTGCTATATTGTGAGGTTGATATAGTATGAGGTATTCCCATGAAGGGATATTAGGTATGATGGAGGATTCTATTATAAAGGTTGTTAGTGTGGAGGCCTAGTTCAAATCATAACTTGAAATATAATTATAATGCGTTGATTTTATCCAACAGAAAATTATGATTGATATCATATATAATACACAACACTAAACATAAACAAAAAATTATAATCTCTAGATGATCATTATAACCTAAATGTTAAATTTTTAGGTATTGATAGTTTCATATATTTTATGAAATATATAAATATATACATCTAACTCAACATAAATTTATTTATTTATTCTTAATAAATAATCACTCAATTTTTAGTAATTTAAATTTATTTATAAAAAAATTTGTTTTCTTTATAAATTATTTTTTTTCTTTTAAAAAAAATTCTAATTCATTTATAATGTTAATTTTATAAAATTTACTGCATTTTTGTAACACCCAAATATTTCATAGAATGTTATCTCTTCAAAAAAAATTAATAACTTACGCTACACACAACAACGAGTTCAAGCGCACCATGACTTACCAAAGTGGTCATTCAAAAAGAGGTTATGAATAGTATTAACTAAAATTTGAATTTTATGAACTCCATATAATTTTATTATCCATATAATGTGTTTCTTAGACATAATATAAGAACAAATTCAATTTTTCTGATAAAAGAAGTATTTTTTAGAACATGCAATTTTACAACCTTTTAATGTCGAACCCTTCTTAAATCAAATATTTGACACTTTTATATATTCAATTTGACAAAATTAACTTCTTCTTTATAATCAAGACATAAAATTTAGTTTCGATAATTTTTTGGTGTTTTTCTGAAAACTTTCATATTTTGATAAATAGTGAAAAGTACTAAATTTAAATTGAAAACAACTATTTTAATCAAAATATTGTATAGTGTTAAATTATAAATTTTTATTGTTTGGAAGTATATTTAGATAATATTGTTTTCATTTAATACAATGTAATTCATTATAAGTAATTTCACATTGACGTAAACACATGTCAATATTTTGATAGTTTTTAATTTTTAAAAACCCACTTTTTGGTTTTAATGACGGAAATTAATTTTAAATTAATAAATGAAACTTCTAGGTTTTTAATTTTTTAAATTATTATTCATTTTTGAAATAATAATATCAGAATTATCATAGGGTAAATTTTTTGTATTTTTTAGAAAACAATCAATTTTTTGTTAATAGTGAAAAACACCGCGTTATTGTTTAAAAATGACCTTTTATTTAAATAATTAGTTGTTTTACTTTATTCTATTTTAAGTAAAAATCGATACATAATACCTTTATATGTTCAACTTAATTTATTAGAGTCATTTTTTTATAGGTTTAGATGTATAAAATTTTATCGAACTTTTTACCATCTTTTCCCCACCTCTTAGGAGCATTTGCAAATTTGCATAAAAGTTAATTTTACCGCTTCTGTGAATCGAATTTAAAAATTATGAGAGACACAGTTGATGTCACGACCCAACCCTACCTGAGCTCAATCCGCAACTACCGCAAGCCCGCCTCCTTAGCCCAGGGGCTGGCGACAAGCATCGAAGGATAAATAACTCGGGGAGGCCTTTTCCTGAGTACCTGTACACACACACACAACACACTCAATGAAAAAGTGCATAGTAAAAGAAAATACAAGTAAAGAAAAGGGAAACTGCTATATTTATATAAACCACCGATGTGCATCGACCTCTAAACAGTACAAAGTAGAAGCTGAAGGTATGCTGAAAAGTAAAGGGGAAAAACAAGCACCCAGCCAGAAAAGTGCCAGAACCCGACAATACGTGAACAAAAGAAAAACACCTGGAAGGGGTCCCCCACCTAGAACCCGACTCCGACCACTACACGTGGTCCAAGTTCCCAAGATCCTGAGCCCCTTGGAAGTCACGCTCCACCTATCCATCGTCTTCAAGGGAACACCAAGTGCGGGCAAATCCCCAGTAGGGGTGAGTATAAAAATACTCAGTAGGATACCCCGAAGGCTCGAGGGAGAAAAAGAGGAGGTACCGAAGGGTGAGAAATAGAGCGAATAGGGAAAAGTAAAGGATTAAAACCAAAAATTCAGTAAAGAGTGCAGTAAAAAGTCCATCTCAACCCAACAAGAAGAAAGAAGGTAGAATCCTCCAGACACAAGGAGCTGGAAACGAGAGAAGATGAACTTCCCATCGAGTCTTTGCTACCAATAGCAGGAGAGTATACTCATCCAACCACGAGAAGCTAGACACGGAAAGCACGTGGCATACCCCACTCGTCTTCGCCTCTCTTGGAAGTACAGTAACCAAACCTAAGAAGTGGGTACTAGAACAATGTATATCCAAGTCCATTTGCTCAATCAAGAAGCCCGATCAATATCGTAAGGGGATCTCCATCCCGTAGCTCTGCCCAAGAGAGCGAGTAGCCAATAGTCCCAGATGTAAACACCATCGATGCCCAACATCTCGCACGTCGGCCCCGAACTACAAGTCAAGGGGATCAAACCACCGCACCTCGACACTAACTTCTTTGGGCAGTACTGACTCGCCCGCACAGTTTTAGGTCGTGTCACAAGGACGTGTCTCGGTGGGGGAAAGTGCTCCTCGTACTTGACAGTTCTGGGGGAACATCAAACAAAAACTCATCACTACCCCGCAGTCGAGAGGTCTCCTCAAAGTCGATAGGAAACCCCTTACCCAGCCCCGCTGGTGGGTCCCTAGAAGTCAACAGGTTCCCACTACAGGGAGACCTGGCAAGAGTTGACGGGTGCCACACTGCCCAATCTCGTAACAGGGTAATCCACTGGAGGGAGAGCCAGCTAATGTCGGTGACCAGACCACTTCCCAACCCAGCTGGAGGTAAACCGGCATCAGGGACCACTACCCAGCCCAGCTGGAGGTACGCCCGACATCCGGGACCACTGCCCAGCTTAGTTGGAGGTAAGCCCGGCATCGGGGACCACTGCCCAGCCCCGCTAGAGGTAAACCCAGAACTACTCTGGTCATCCCTGTTGGATGGTACTGCTCTGTGAACGTTGTTTTACTGGCCATCCCTGCTAGATGGTAACCCACTGGCGAGCCCTGCTCGAAGCAACCCCAGCCCTGTTGGTAACATCCTTAGCCCTACTAGAAACAACCTCAGCCCTGCTGGAAACAACCTCAGCCCTACTAGAAACAACCTCCTGGGTAGAGGATCAGTGCTCGCATAAAGTGTTGGTCACAAAAAATCCACAGGAACTCTACCAGGGAACACAAAGCAATGGGAGAAACTCCACAGGCCTCTCAAGGTGATCATGCTTTAATCCATTGAGTCACTGTAGAAGCGGAATGCGACAACTCATCCCAAAAAGTGGGGAAAACACCCACACTGTACGAGCACATGTAGTCACAAACGGTGCCGCAGTGCGGTGAAAGGACACGGTACTGAAACCCCTCACAACTGAAGAAACAGAGGAACATACCATCTCTGTCAGCCAAACGAGAACAGAACCAGGGAAAAACTAAACCCTACTTGTCAACAAATGAGAACAGGACTAGGGTAAAACTCAACCCTACTGGTCAACAAACAAGAATAGAGTAACCCTCTATGTCGCGAGAGGTCAAAAGTACGTAAGGCAAATCACGGAACGCACATGGGGCCCACACGACATGTGGCCCCAAGTCAACCCCAATGAAGCCCATAAACATTCTCAGGTTCCAACATCAACATGTACCACCATGCGTTCCCATATACTCCTAGAGTATACACCATTCCAGCCCAAAGGATATCGTGAACATGGAACCCAACGTCATCGTGAAGGCGCGACGTAAGAACTCCAACCTGCTACCTCAATGGCTGAGGCACAACCAACCAAATCTCTTCACTCACATGGGAGTGCACGCAATCACACGCCAAGGGTTCTCTACAAACACGGCATGATGAACCGCCATCAGAGTGCATTTCACATTTCAACATTTAATAAGATCATGCAAGAAGCTTCTCACAACCAAACAGATCGCATCGTTTTAATCCTCATGGAAAAACATGCGAGATAGACTACTTACTTGCCTCAAATAGATATCCGAAGGAATAGTAACCAACACCGCCTCACTCCCGAACGATGTCCCATGATCCCGATCCTCAGCCCCGAATACAGTCGGGCGCATCACACCATTGCGATCCCCTTGGTAAAACACGTCAAAAAGACTGCTCACTTGGGAATAATGGATATCCGGAGAAAAAGATGCATTCTAGCGCACCGCACACAAGCGGTGCTTTGTGGGACCCACATCCCGCTCCTGAAACACAATTAACGGGTCGTACCATTGCGATCCTCTCAAAAAAGTACACAATTTCGACTACTCACTTGTCCAAAATGGACACCCGGTGATAAAGCTGGAAATCACCATCAACTCCTGAAACGGCTCTCGCAGGGCCTGCATTAGCGTGCAGAATTAAAGCGGGAAGACTGCGAAAACATGATTCTCTTGGAGAAACACTCAAAAACGACTGCTCGCACGCCCCGAACGGACGTCCGATGAAAAAGTTACAAAATGCTGCACGCAGCTCGAAAGACGGGTTGTGGGGCCCATGCCTCAACTTCGTCCTCAACGCCTAAAACAACCCTGGAAAACTACGCCTCGGTGCCAGGGTTTCAACGCCACTGACGACACTCAAAACAGACGTCGGACGCATCTACGCAGTCCAAAACAAGATCCCCTGAAGAAAACGACAGACCACTTAAAGACGCATCGCGCCTCCGAGGCCCCTCGTTTCGGGAATTAAAAATTCCCCAAACCATCTCAAAATATCCATCTCAAATTAAGATACATGTACCCTAGACGGTGCCCGAATCAGGCATCCGGCGAATGATCTATGATAAATAAATGATTTCAATAATAATAATAATAATAATATTATTATTATTATTATTATTATTTTAAACAACCCTTTTTTTAAGGATCACCGACCGGCGCTGCTAGTCAGCTGTCTTCCACGCAAAGACCCGCTGCTGGTGGGTCTCTATCTCTGACGGGTTCGCGTCGCGCGAACCCGGCTCGCACGCTACCCGGCCTCTCCCGTGACACCGCCTGGGGAGCGCCCTCCAGAGGAGGCGCCCACCGCCATGCCAGAGCCGTGGAAGCCAGCACCTCCACTTGAGACCACGCCGCGCCGTTGCCCTGGAGCCGAACACCCTGCCGCCGCACCATCCACATGAAGCTGCTACTGCTGACTCGGCCTCTGCTACTACTCTGCCGCACCGACTCACTGGACCGCCGCGCTAAATGGCCGGAACCGCCAAAACCGTCCAGAAAATATCAAAAACCCGCTGATTTCGGCGGACGACTACGAGTGTGTCGGGACACGGATTTTAAAACGTAAATATGAGACTAAAAGATCATAAAATATACTACACAACCAAGGGCTTCTCTCAAAAATCAAGCAGCAATTCGATGCAAAATTATGAATCTAAAGGATGTGTGGGAGTTTAAAATAAACGCATGATCTTACCTTGTTGGGCTTTCCCCGGTACTTCGTCATCGATCCGAGCCTTGCCGCCACCGCTTCCACATGATTGGGAGGGAGGATGAGGAGGAGGAGGAGGAGAGGAGAGGAGGGGGTTTCGCCAGGGGAAATAAATGGGAAGGAGATGGGTGGGATAGGGTTAAATAAAGAAAATTAATTAAAATTTTAATTAATTTAACGCCCAATTTATCCCACGCCCGAAACTCTCGACGATGTCAAGGTTAAGCCTCCCCTAGGGTAAAAAACACCTCTCGAGCACAACGGAAGTCTCAGAATTTTAATCTAAGGCCCCCTTCAAAAGTTATTAAACATAGTGCCTGGGGCTACCAAATTACTAAAATGACCCTAGGGCCATTTTTCACAGACGGGCCGCGCCCGCAAAACATATACCCATTCTAGGGTAAACGGCACGCTCCAAACTCAACAATGCCCTCAGTTTCGCAATCCGAGCCACTGTATAAGAGATACTTGAGTTTAACCATTAAACACATAAATTAATTATTTAATTTATCCGTTTAACGTTCCGAAAGCGAGCGAGGGGTCCAAACGTCCCGCGCTGACAAGTTTTATGTCGTTACATGGGTAAAAACCCCATTCCGAACCCATCCGTACAATTGGATCTCTGATCCGGAAAACCGTTTAGGATTTATCCCATTTATTTTGTGTCCCCAATGTGAACGCACTGAAAATTTAATTCCAGCCACTCTGGGGCTCGGAATCGCACGCCGTATGAGGGCGTTGCACTAGAATAACATCAAAAATATTCCAAATTATTTTATAGAAAAAACTGGGTTCTTACATCATTCCCTACTTCATGCTTTTTGTCCCCATAAAGAAATACCAGGGAACAACTCAGGGTAACAAGCCCACACCTGGATATCCCGTACCCAAAAGAACTTTTGCACAATTCTGCACCACTGCACACAGACCAAATGATTTGATCTGTTCATGTGAGGTCTGCCCTCGCCGATGTCATGCATAAGAGCACGCACACCACTCTTCAGGTAAACCACGCGGGTGATGTCGTGCACCCACCCTATAATTTGGGGTTTGGGAGAGGCGGTAGGGAACCTCGCCGTCCCTTTTCACTGTCTTAAAAGGCCTGAAAGCTCTCGGGGGTAGCTCACCTCCCCGACCGAACCCTTACGTCGCATGTCGTGACTGGAATCACCACCCGCACCTAGAACATGGCCCGTTGATTCCCTCCTTCAGAGTATCCATATGGTGAAACACCTAAGGATATCTGGTTACGCAAGGTTCCACAGTCGATGTCTCTCGACCAAGGCTCTTTCAGACACTTGGAGAGCGATGGAGTCGATGTCATCTACTAAAGAGGAAGGTTACACACCTTCTACTCTACCAACAGAGGGTTATACCCGACGCCCTGCATCACCCTAGTAACACCTCAAACAATGAGCTGGGAGAAAGGCATTCCACACACAAAGTCTAACAATTCTACTACAAGAAGTATTAGAGTTGTAGAGCGTACCTCTTATCACTTCATGAACTGCAGGATCGTAGACATCCAAAGCTCGTGGCTTTCCGCGGCCCCAACTGTATGCTCCCGGAGCTTGACGTGGACCGCCTACTGGTGATGGGAAGACATTGTAATGTCATCCCCCACAACTAGATCCTCCTGCTCCTCTTCTAGCACCACCTCTCTGGGTACTAATCCGATCATGGCGCTGCCTCCGTCGTGGTGGTTCACCTGCTGCCTGCCCTGAACTCTCTGCATGCCTGGTCGGTCAGTCTCGTGCCAGGTGACCTCGCCCATCGCAAGAATAACACCGACTCACTCTAGGCTGCACTAGTGCCCTCCGGAACCACTGTGGTGTACGACCACGCCCCTGAGTCCAGTTTTCAAAAATCCACATGCGTCGAGGTTCTTCTTGCTGAATCCCGCTAGTTGTGGCAGATGTCTTGACTCCAACGTGCATGCTACCACCACCAACTCTAGAATGGGGTAGGAAGCTCTCTATCACCAACTCCTTCTCTAGCACCCCAGCATGTGTGGAAATTCCCAAGGGTACTATGATAGCACGAATCTATCAGCGGAGACCCTGCCCAACCTTTCGTGCTCGGATGTTGTCGTCATGGACCAAGTCCGGGTAAAAGTGTGCACGGTCTGCAAAACTAGCCAAATACTCGGACACCGTCATCCCTCCCTGTTGAAACTGCAAGAGATCATGAATCCGAACGGATCACAAGAAGGAGGGGAAAAACACTTCATGGAACAACAACTGGAAGTCACCCCACAAAAGCGACGACTCATCAAGAAATTGAGTCACCAGACTCCACCAATGCCAAAACTACTCCATGAAAAAGGATGGCTGCCAAATCCACTCTCTGATCTGCCAGCGTCTGCACAAGCCTGAAAATGCGAACCACTATCTCGAGACAAACCTCTGCAGCCTGAGGGTCTATCTCACAACTAAACTTCAGCGGTCCCTGCCGCTGGAACTCCGGGAGCGCGCTCAACCTACAATCAAGCTCCATCTGCTCTGCTGAAGCTGTCTGATACTCAACAGGTGGGGGTGATGCTACCGGCCCACCCGGAGAAAGGGGATCGCATGATGGGTCCTGAACTGTGGCCTCATAGCTCACAGGGTCGTCGTCAAGAACCAAAGCTGGTATCCTTGCTGGCTTTCTTCACAGAGACATCCTGAAAATTATCAAAGAGTGCCACAGTCAGATGAGCATATACGTACATACCAATAACAACGATGGGGAGCTGACTTAAGAAGGATATTCAAAGACTCAATCCTATGGGATGCACAAACCAATTTTCCCTGCAATAAGTGTCTCAGCATTCCGAGTCGACAAGTGGGTTATTAGGGTCTTGGTGAATAGATACATCGGTCGCCGCTCCATTACTGGACTCCCTGGCCTGAGAGCCGCTCTCGAGACGCGTTAACACTGTTGCCTTAAATCCCAACCAATCCCTCTTTTAGGGACGTCTGCACAACGTCCTAAAGAACAAACCAGCTCTGATACCACTTTGTCACAAACCGACCCTACCCGAGCTCGAGCCGAAACTAACCCAAGCCCGCCTTCATAGGCCAGGGGCTGGCGACAAGCACCGAAGGCTAAAAAACTCGGGGAGGCCTTTTCCTGAGTACCTGTACACACACACACACACTTAGCACACTCAATGAAAAAGTGCAGAGTAAAAGAAAATACAAGTAAAGAAAATTGAAACTTCTATATATATAAAAACCATATATATGCATCGACCTCTAAACAGTACAAAGTAGACGCTGAAGGTAAACTGAAAAGGAAAGTGGCAAAACAAGCGCCCAGCCAGAAAAGTGCCATAACCCGACAATAGGTGAACAAAAGAAAAATAGATGGATGGGGTCCCTCACCTGGAACTCAACTCCAAACACCGCATTCGGTCCAAGCTACCATGCTCCTAAGCTTCTCAGAAGTCATGCTCCACCTGTCTGTCATCTGTAAGGGCACAACAAGTGCGGGCAAAGCCCAAGAAGGGGTTAGTATAAAAATACTCAGTAGGATACCTCGAAGGCTTGAGGGAGTAACAAAGGAGGTACCGAAGGGTGAGCAGTTGAGAAAACAGGGAAAAGTAAAGGAGTACAACAGAAAATGCAGTAAAGAGTGCAGTAAAGAGTGTAGTAAAGTGTCCCGCTCAACCCAACAAAAGGAAAGAAGGTAGACCTCTCTAGACACAAGGAGATGGAAACAGTGAAAAGATGAACATCCCATCGACTCTTTGCTACCTATAGTAGGAGAGTAGACTCGTCCAACCACAAGAAGCTAGACACGAAAAGCATGTGGCATACCCCGCATGTCTTCACCTCTCCTAGAAGGAGAGTAACCAAAACCATGAAGTGGGTACTAGAACAATGTATATCCAAGTCTATATGCTCAATCAAGAATCCCGAACAAGATCGTAAGGGGATCTCCATCCCGTAGATCATCCCAAGAGAGCGAGTAGCCAAAAGTCCTAGAAGTAAACACCATCGATGCCCAATATCCCGCACATCTACCCCGAACTACAATCCAAGGGGCTCAAACCACCGCACCTTGACACTATCTGCTTTGGGCGGCACTGACTCACCCACACAGTTTTAGGTTGCGTCACAAGGACGCATATTGGTGGGGGAAAGCACTCCTCATACTTGAGAGTTCAGGGGGAACGTCAAACCACAACTCATACGTGCCCCGCAGTCGAGAGGTCTCCTAAAAGTTGACAGACAACCCCCAGCCCAGCCCTACTGGAGGGTCCCTGGAAGTCAATGGGTTCCCACTACAGGGAGACCCAGCAAGAGTCGACGGGTACCACACTGCCTATTCCCATAACAGGGTAATCCACTAGAGGGCGACCCGGCTAAAGTCGGCGACGGTACCACTGCCCAACCCAGTTGGAGGTAACCCGACATTGGGGACCACTACCCAGCCCAGATAAAGGTAAGCCCGGCATCGGGGACCACTGCCCAGCTTAGCTAGAGGTAAGCCCGACATCGGGGGCCAGTGCCTAGCCCTGTTGGAGGTATCCTGGAACTACTCTGGCCATCCCTACTGGATGGTATTGCTCGGTGAAAACCGTTGTACTGGACATCCCTGCTGGATGGTAAACTACTAGCGAGCCCTACTCGAAGCAACCCCAGCCTTGCTGGTAATAAACTCAGCCCTGCGGGAAACAACCTCAGCCCTGCTGGAAACAACCTCATCCCTACTGGAAACAACCTCCTAGGTAGAGGATCGGTGCCTGCGTAAATTGTTGGTCACACTGAATCCACATGAACTCTACTAGGGAACACAAATCAATGGGATAAACTCCCCAGGCCTCTCAAGGCGATCACGTTCCAATCCGTTGAGTCACTGTCGAAGAAGACTGAGACAAATCATCCCAGAAAGTGGGGACAACACCCACACTGTATGAGAACACGTAGTCACAAACAGTGTCACAGTCCGCTGAAAGGGCACATTACTGAAACCCCTCATAGCTGAAGAAAGAGAGGAACATACCATCTCTGTCAGCCAAATGAGAATAGGACCAGGGGAAAACTCAACCCTACTGGTCAACAAACGAGAATAGGACCAGGGGAAAACTCAACCCTTCTGGTCAACAAATAAGAACAGAGGAACCCTCTACGTCGCTAAAGGTCAAAAGTACGTAAGGAAGAGCACGACACACACATGAGTCCCACACGACGTGTGGCCCCAAGTAAACACCAACCAAGACCACAAACATTCTCAAGTACCAACATCCACATGTACCTCCAAGCATTCCTGTATACTCCCAGATTATACCATGTTCCAGACCAAATGCTATCGTGCACATGGAACCCAACGTCAACGCGAAGGCGTTACGTAACAACCCCAACCTACCACCTCAACGGCTAAGGGACAACCAACCAAATCTCTTCACTCACACGTGAGTGCACAAAATCAGACGCCAAGTGTTCTCTATAAACACAACAAGATGAATCGCCATCAGATCGCCTTTCACATTTCCACATTTAATAAGATTGTACAAGAGGCGTTACACAACCAAACGGATCTCATCGTTGTAATCCCTTGAGAAAAACATGCGAGATAGACTACTTACTCGCCTCAAACGAATATCCGACGGAAAAGTCACCAACACCGCCTAACACCTGAATAGTGTCCCGTGAAACCGAGCCTCGGCCCCAAAAACAGTCGGGCGCATCGCACCATTGCTATCCCCTCAGTAAAACACGTCAAAATTATAGATCACTTGAGTGCAATGGATATTCGAATAAAAAGATGCATTCCAGCGCACCGCACACGAGCTGTGATTTGTGAGACCCACATCCTGATCCCGAAACACAACGAACAGGTCGTACCATTGCAATCCTCTCTAAAAATTACACAATTTCGACTACTCACTTGTCCAAAATAGACACCCGGTGATAAAGCTGGAAATCAACGTCAACTCCCGAAACGGCCCTCGCAGGGCCCGCATTAGCATGTGGAATTAAAGTGGGCAGACTGCGCCAACACGATGCTCTTGGGAAAACACAAAAAAACGACTACTCTCATGCCCCGAACGGATGTCCGATTAAAAGTTAAAAAACATTGCACATTGCACATTGCTCGAAAGACGGGCCGTGGGGCCCACACCTTAACTTCAACCTCAATGCCTGAAACCACAATGGAAATCTCCGCCTCGGTGCCAGGGTTCCAATGCCACTGACGGTGCTCAAAATGGATGTCGGATGCGTCCGCACCGTCCAAAACAAGATCCCTCGAAGAAAACGACAAACCACTTAAAGACGTGTCACGCCTCCGAGGCACCTCGTTTCGGGAATTAAAAATTCCCAAATCCATCTCAAAATATCCATCTCAAATTAAGATACGCGTCGCCGTAGACAGTGCCCAAATCGGGCGCCTAGTGAATGATCTATGATAAATAAATCATTTCAATAATAATAATATTATTATTATTATTATTATTATTATTATTATTTTAACCCCCCCCCCCCTTTTAAAAAAAGGACCACTGACCGGTGCTTCCGGTTGTCTGTCTTCCACGCTGACACCCACCGCTGGCGGGTCTCTGTCTCCCACGGGGTTGCGTCTCGCGACCCCGGTTCGCACGCCCGCTGGCTGGCCGACCGGCCAGCCTCTCCCGTGACACCGCCTGGGGAGCGCCCTCCTGAGGAGACGCCCGCCGCCGTCCTGAAGTTGCAGAAGCCTGCACCTCCGCCTGAGCCCGCGCAGCGCCGCCATCCCAGAGCCGAACGCCCCGCCACCGCAGCATCCGCCTAAAGCCGCTGCCACTGACCCGGCCTCTGCTGATGCTCTGTCGCGCCGACTCGCCGGACCGCCATGCTAGATGGCCGGAACCCCAAAAACCGGCCATGAAACATCAAAAACCCGCTGATTTTGGCGGACGACTACGAGTGCGTCGGGACTCAGATTTTAAAACAGAAATATGCGACGTAAATAGCATAAAATATACTACATAGCCATTTGCTTCGCTCTAAAATAAGGCAGAAATTCGACGCAAAATTATGAATCCAAAGGTGGTGCGGGAGTTTAAAATAAACGCGCGATCCTACCTTGTTGGGCTTTGCCCGGTGCTTCATCGTCGATCTGCGCCTTGTTGTCGCTGTTTCCAATTGATTTGGAGGGAGGAGGAGGAGGAGGAGGAGGGGGAGAGGAGTGGAGGGGGTTTTTCTAGGGGAAAGAAATGGGAAAGAGAGGGGTGGGTTAGGGTTAAATAAAGAAAATTAATTAAAATTTTAATTAATTAAACCCCCAATTTATCCCGCACCCAAAACTCTCGATAGGGTCGAGGATAAGCCTCCCCTAGGGTAAACACCACCTCCTAACCACAACGGCAGTCTCATAATTTTAATCTGAGGCTTTGTTCAAATGTTATTAAAATTAGCGCCCGAGGCTGCCAAATTACGAAAACGCCCCTAGGGCCATTTTTCACAAACGGGCCGCTCCTGCAAAACATACACCCCTCCTAGGGTAAACGGAATGCTCCAAACTCAACAGTGACATCAGTTTCCCAATCTGATCCACCGTTTAAGAGATACTTGAGTTTAACCAATAAAATCATAAATTAATTATTTAATTTATTCGTTTAACTTTCCGGAAGCGAGCGAGGGGTCCAAACATCCCGCGCCGACAAGTTTTATGTCGTTACTAGGCTAAAAACCCCATTACAGACCCATCTGTATACTTGGATCTCTGATTCGGATCACCGTTTAGGAGTTATGCCATTTATTTGGCATTCCTAGTGTGAACACACTGAAAATTTAATTCCGGCCACTCCGGGGCTCAGAATCGCACGCCATCTGAGGGCGTTGCACTGGAATAACATCAAGAATATTCCAAAGTATTTTATAGAAAAAATCGGGATCTTATAGTTGATATTAGTAAGTAAAATTTTGTTCAGTAAGATGAAACTAATTTTTGTTTAATAGTAACTTTTTACATTTATTTACCAATGTTAAAAGTAAATAGGGTAATTAATGGCAAAAAGGATATTATAATTACCCTAATACATGTACTAATTATATTTGATAAGTGTAATTGAACAAAAAACAATATTAGTAATAATATATGGTCCACATTGGTCCACTTGGTTTATATTAAGACATTTATTATTATTTTATTTAAACAAGAGTTAAAAGAGTTAAATTCAAAGATTAATAACTAAACCATTTTTAATATAAGGTTATACATAAGATAAATTTGACTATACATATTAACAAGAAATATAGAAATATTTCCTATATAATGGTATTATATTTATAATTTTTAGAAATAAAATAATTTATTTTATTTATGACACAATGATGATGTAGTAATTACCTTGTTAAAGAAATATTAAAATGATTGATATTATAAATATCCAAATAAATGTAATTTGAGACTTTTTATGAATTACACTAATTTTATATGTTAATATAATATATTAGGGTTGATTAAATAATTTTTTTTCAAAGTAATCATCCTGTTATGATTTTTACAAAACTCAATAACAAAATAGTGTCAAAATTGAGACAATTGAGTTTTTAAAACAAGTATTGTATTATTAATTGATATAATATTCATAAAAATCTAATGTTTGGCCAAAGAACTTAGATAAGGTAATATATATTTATAATTAACCACTTGGGGTTATCTTGAATGTTTATTGTATGTTTATTAACCATATAATATATAAATACAAAGAGACATAGTAAATGACAAACTATTTAACTAAGAGTTGATTCTAAAATATAAGGTTAATACGATTACCTAAACCTGTATAAAACCTACTAGTTGAGATATTTTCGACCCATACCCACCTTATCCTCAAGATAAATTATTTTTGAGCCATTAGAAACTAAATATTATTTTATTATACAATAATATTTTAAGCTTTTCCTTAAGTAACCCTCACCACTCTTATAAAATATTTAATCACCTCTTTCAGGTTCTTTTCTTCTTCCACTTCCTCTTTGTTTGTTGTTTCCATTATAAAATAATATCTCTTGTATCTTCTATATACTATGATATTATTTAAAAATGGTACAACCATATTCATTATTATCTATCATATGAATTACAAAATCACCATACGTGTGTAAGTACGGCTTACCATCTCCAAGCCGTGGTGTAGTTTGTTATTAAAACACTTCATTATTTGGATGGGTATAATAATGAGTATAAAGTATTTAAATAATAAATATAACATGTTAATTATTCTGTATATATGATATAACAAACAATTACTTATGATTTCTCCATCAATATAATGATATTTTCGCGTGAGCGTATGTACGGATTACCATCTCCACGACGCGATGAGATTCATTCCCACATTCTCTATTCAATGATGATTATAAAAATATATATTATTAATAAGTATGTAATATATGAAATAATAATGCATCTGGAGATATATATATATATATATATGTTTGTATGTATTAATGTACTTACATATATCTTATTCATTTACTTCCATTCAATATGACATGAAAACAGAAACAACGTTTATGTGTACGTACGACCTTCCGTCTCCATAAACGGTGCCTTCCATTTCATATATGTATCTATTATAAATATTTATATTCTAATAATTAATAATATAAATATAATTTTTTATATTTTGGATGTATTTAAATCATGATATAAATGATACGATCAAAATATCAAGTTAAAACGCGTACGATAATGAAAGTGATTATTACCCAAAGTGTTAATTTAACATGAAAATGTTTATTAAATGGGTAGTATAAAGTCATAAATGGGTAATATATGATGTAATAAATATGAATATTTTTATGGAATAATTTAATAACATACTATGGTAATTATACATGAGGTTAAACATAACCTCGACCAATGTGAAATGAAAGGTAAGGGTTAATTTCATAATATCATTATTATCAGAGGTTGTTTTTACATTAGTATCTATGGGGAAATATTTATTATCCATTTCCATGTTTCATAAAATTGTTCTCAAGTGATTATTTTTAGATGAATTTTTATTATAACAACATTTTAAATGTTTAAATATTTCTTCTTCTAAACCATTCTCATTAATGTTCATGTTTTCAAAATGGTTTTATGGATTTATTTATATGGACATGAATGTTTTAAAATGTTAATTCATTTAGAAAGTTCCAAATTGGTATGGGACACTTTGATTCCAAACTATCTTTTAAATAACTTCATTTATATGACTTTTAAGATATTTCATGAAAAAAGTATATTTCTCTCAAAGATTTTTACAGATCATTTTCAACTATGTCAACATCCTTTATGGGATATTATTCTTTAATGAGGTTAATTTATTGTGATAGAAATATTACATATTGTATTTAAGGTTTGGTGATATGTTTGACCATGGATGTGTTATTTTTATATAATTCATGGTTTATGGATAATGTATTTACATTTCTTATGATAGTTTTAATATGAATGTCTATGTTATGTTTAAGACATTTCATATGAGGAATGCATTGGACATAGTAAGTGATTGGTGGAGCCTGCTATAACTCCTCGATGCATCAGTAGGTCTCATGAGACAAACAAGTGTCATAGAACATGGCTTTGACAAAATCTTATTTTTAGTCTTGGCACACGGCCTTGACTATGTGGTTAGGAAGTCTGGCATTGTGCATTCCATCATTATGAAATTAGCTATTGATATTACATGTGATTATTCGACTATTATAATATCCACGTGAATAAGTAAATTGAATTATTTGATTTATCTTTTCCATATTATGGTAAGTTATAAGTTTAAAAAGATTTTGTTTTAGTTTTATACATTACCTTAAATTTTTGTGCTAATTTGTGAAATTTTCCTCTGTATAGCTATCCTTACAGAGTATCTAAGCTGACCCCTATCTGTTTTTTTATTTATCCCCAGATGCGAAGAAATATATTATGACTGACCTGTATGGATAATCTATTGGATATGAATGTGGTCAATGGAGAAAATGTTATTGTTTTTTAGTTTTCTAATATAATTTAATGTTCATCTATGTAATCTATTTTCCAGGACTGCTAAACTGATCGTTCCTTCGGAACATGATTCCTTACAATTATTACAATGTTATGTAATAATGCACCGACTCTATGTAACAGGTGTCAGTGAATTACAGTTAATATCAAAAAAACATTAATACAAACCATGGAAGCAAGATTTATAAAAACTACGATTAGAGAACATTACCCAAAGATATAATTTTAAGATTAGTATAGGATAACTCCCTATAATTTTTGGTATTATAGTGTTTTTGTGAGTTTTCAAAAAAAATATATACCTTTCTGGATACAAGTAGGTAGACGCAGCTCTGGTATAGATTTACCTAGGGGTAAAACCCAAAAACAACGCTTTGATCTAGAACTGAACAAGAAAGTGTGCATGAATGTGGGCCTTGCTGCACTCTTGGTTATTACACACCTAGGTGATATGCTTTGGATAATTCTCATTTTCATTACAAACCATTATGAAAGGTTTATTAGTATATAATTTCTCAAAGAAAACATATTTATGAATATGGATTATATCCATAAATTGTTCAATTTATGTTAAGTGTTCTACAAGCTTGAAATTATGCATTGTGATTCATAAACTAACCTAGTCTATGCCATTTATTAAAAATGGTTCCTAGTAGAAAGCATGAGAATTCCAGAAATACACATGATCGAACGATTTATAAGAATCTTATATTTCATGGAATTAAGTGAACATTTAAAAGGGAAATAGTCTCTCACGTATTCTAATCATATGATGAAATAGTATAATGTGTTAATAAGATAAGTAAATAATTATCTAGGTCCTTTGTATTTTAAGGGAAACAAGAGAATAAAATTATGGAAGAGAGAAAGATTGATAAATGTAAGTGGGGAAAGAAGAATTTTCCTATATGTGATAACTGTGGAAATAATCACCTTGGTAAAATGTCGAATGGAATAAGATTTTGTTATAAGTGTTGAGAAAAAGGGCACCAAGAATATGATTTAAAGGGTAAGAAAAAGGTTTCATATATAAAATTTTTCACCTACAAGGAGTTGGGATACTACGCGAATCAATGTCCAAATAATCAGAGTATACCCCAAATAATGCTATTGGATAATACTCTAGTTATGATATTGCTGAAGATGAAGTAGAATGATTAGTGTTCTTATGTGTTTATTAATTTATTGTTTCATTTAAGTATTGTATTAATTATGTACATGTTATAAGAATTATAATGTATATAAAGATTATACTGAATTACTATTTCATTAAGGACATGAGATTGTGTGGAACCAAGAAAAATGACTCAATAGTAGGTTAATTTATTTGGAAAATATATGTTTAAGAGAATGATAAACCATAATATGGTTCTAATACTGAGGTAGTCATTTTGGAATAACATATGATTGATTTTGATAAATTATATTTGATATTCTTTACTATGTTGAAACTGATTTATGATTTGTACATTCCATAATTGTTGGAGTTTACAAAACATTTGGATAGAAAGAGTATATCCAATATTCTATAAAGAATTATGGATAATGAATGTAATAAATAAGGTTTTATTGTAATTCAGGGTTTTATAGTGTTTTAAAAGAATACATGATGATCGTCTTCACATGTTATTACGTTGAAAAAAGGGTCTTCATTATGTTTACTTTCCTTATAAATTTTAGACTATGAGTTTGGACATAAGAATTTTGGATAAGTCTAAAGGTTGGAAAAAATTATGTTTGACATTGGATACTATTGTTAAGGATCAAAAATTTCTTAATATTATTTTTGGATTGTCATAAAAAGGACAACCCAGAGGTCAGGCGACAACCTGTCACGTCTTGAAAAGGCAGCGAGACTAGAACCCGAAACCGATGGGCGACAAGGGTGCATCACCTACCACTGGCCTACATGAGGTCATGGTTTATATAATGTAGTTTTTTAAATATTATGATAAATTAATTATAAATGAATTATTTTTGGAACCCTATATGATTAGGATAAATAGAATATTTTTTTAATTCAATTATCTTTAGAGTGAAATATGAGTTTTTGGTAGGAATTAGTTAAAGGATGAAACTCTACTTATCAAGTATATTTTTCCTCATATTCATTGAATAAATTAATTCTGAAACTTTAGGTAAGGGATGTTGAAACCAAAAAATGTGTAATCCTAAAACCTTATGTGTTTTTGAGCCAGTGACATTTTAAATCATCCTAGATTTACGGCTTTGTGGATCTCAATTTTACAATTTTTTGTTATTGATTACCTCAATCAATCCAAATAATTATGTATGTTTTTTTGCCAACTATGTGTCTCTAATTTCCATGAATGTTCATCTAATTGTGATCATAATTTGGTGGTGACTTTTTCATTTATATTTCCCGCTTATTAAGACTAAAATTTTTTAAACCATTTTTCGATGTGGGTATTCCACATAGGTATTTTTTCTATTTTAAACCTTTTATTTTCAATAAAAAATTTAACATTATAAGGACACAATTTATTTAAATAGTGAAGAATGTAACACCCCCATATTTCATTATATGTTATCTGTTCAAAATAATTATATAACTTGCGCTACACGCAACAACGGGGTTGAGCACACCAAGACCTACCATACTAGCCATTCAAAAGTGGTTATGAATAGTATTAACTGAATTTTGAATTTAATATACTCCATAGAATTTTAGTATCCATATTATGGGTTTCTTAGGCATAATATAAGAACAAATTAATTATTGCAGATAAAAGAAGTATTTTAAAAAAATGAAACTCTACCAACTTTTGATGGAAACCGCTATTTAAATTTAATATTTGACACTTTTATATATTAAATTTGAAAAAAATAAACTTCTTCATTATAATTGGTAAATAAAAATTTAGTTTCGATAAATTTTTGGTGTCTTTCTGATAACTCTCATATTTTTGTGAATAGTGAAAAATACTAAATTTTAATTCAAAAAAACTTTTTTAATAAAAATAATTTATAGTGATCAATTATAAATTTGAATTTTTTTGAAGTATAATTAGATTATATATTTATCATTTAATAAGATATAGGTCTTTATAATTAATTTCACAGTGAAATATAACATAAACACATGTCAATCTTTTGATAGTTTTTACTTTTTAGAAACCCGCTTTTTTGGTTTTGACAATGGAAATTAATTTCAAATTAATAAATGAAACTTCTATGTTTATAATTTGGTAAAAAAGGATTCATTTTTTAATTCATAATATCAAAATTTTATTTGGGTAAATTTTTTGTATTCTTTCAAAAACATTCAATTCTTGATGAATAGTGAAAAACACAGTGTTATTGTTTAAAACCGACTTTTTATTAAAATAATTAGTAAATTTATTTTAATCTATTTTAATAAAAAATTGATACATAATACCTATATATTTTCAATGTAATTCATTGGATCGATTTTATAAAAAGTTTAGATATATAAAATTTTGTCGAACTTTTTACCGTCTTTTACCCACCTACAAAGAGCATTCGCAAATTTGCATAAAACATAATTTTACAACTTCTCTGAGTTGAATTTCAAAAAAATGAGATACATGGATGACATTAGTTAGTAAAATGTGGTTCAATAAGATGAAAATATTTTTTGGTGAATAGTAACTATTTTCTTTTATTTACCATGGTAAAAATTAAATAGGGTAATTAATGGTAAAAATGATACTATAATTACCCTAACACATGTCCAAATTCTATTGGATAAGTTTAATTCGACCAAAAAAAAGCTTAGGAATAAAATATTATCCCCTTTGGTCCACTTGGTTTAGATTAGTACATTTATTATTATTTTATTTATAGAAGAGTTAAAAGAGTTAAATTCAACATTTAATAATTAACCATTTTTAATATAGAGTTATATATAAGATAAATTTGACTGTAAATATTCAATATAAAGCTAAAAATATTTCAAACATAATGGTATTTTATTTATAATTTTTATAAATTAAAAAAGTTAATTTATTTATGAAACAATGATGTTGTAGTAATTACCATATTAAAGAAAGATTAAAATAATTGATATTATAAATATCCAAATAAATGTAATTATTGACATTTGATGAATTATACTAATATTCTTGGATAATATGAAATGTTGGGATTTATTAAATAATTTTTTTGATGTAATGATGTTGTTTTGATTTTTTTTTAAAAACAATTGCTAAATAGTGTCAAATTTGACATAATTGAGTATTTATAAAAATACTATATTATTAATGGATATAATATTCTTAAAAAACTAAGGTCTGGTAAAATGACTTAGATAATGTTATATATATTAATAATGAACCACTTGGGGTTCTCTTGGATGTTTATAGTAATATTATTAACCATATAATATAAAAATTCAAAGAGGCAAGGTAAATGACAAACTATTAACTAAGAGTTATATCTAAAATATAAGGATAATATGGTGACCTAAACCTATCTAAAACCTATTGGTTGAGAGGTTTTCGACACATACCCACCATATTCTCTAAATAAATCATTTATTGAGCCATTATAAACCGAAATTTATTTTAATAAAAAATAATATTTCAAACTTTTCCTAAAGTAACCCTCACCTCTCTAATAAAATGGCACTTCTAGGAGGTTAAACGTACCCTCTACCAAAGTAAAGTACATGGTAAGGGTTAATTTCACAATATATTTATTATATTATGTTTTTTTAGATAAGTATCTACTGGGACATATTTATTATCCATGCCCATGTTCCATAAAAGTGTTTTCAAAGGGATTATTTTTAAGGTGCTTTTGACTAAAACATCATTTCAAATGATTTAAGGATTTTTTCTTCTAAACCTTTCTCCTTAATGTACATGTATTCCAAATGGTTTTAAAGATTTATTTATATGGTCATTAATGTTTTAAATTGTTAATTCCTTTCAAATGTTTCAAAATGGTATGAGACACTTTGATTCAAATCTATCTTTTAAAGGACTTCCATTTTATGACTTTTAAAAGATTTCATGAAAAAGGGATTTTTTTCTCTCAAATATTTTTACAGACCATTTTCAACTATGTCAATATAATTTATCGGATATTATTCTTGAACGAGGTTGATTTATTATTATACAAATATTATATATTTTATTGAAGGTTTTGTGAGATATTTGACTGTGGATGTATTATTTTTATACCATTCATGGTCTATGGATAATTTATTGACATTTTTTTATGATTGTTTTAATATTAATTTTTATGTTAGGATTAAACTTTTCCATATGAGGAATGCATTGGACATAGTAAGTGAAAGGTGGATCCCTTTATGGCTTCTTGATGCATAGGTCGGTCTAATGAGACAAACTAGCGTCTTGGCACAAGGCTATGACAAAATCTTATTTGTAGTCTTGGCATAAGAACTTGACTATATGGTTATGATATCTGGCATTATGCATTCCATCATTATAAAATTAGCTATTGATATTACATGTGATTATTCAACTAGTATAATATCCATGTGAATATGTAAATGGAATTATTTGATTTATATTTATCTTATTATGCTAAATTTTATGTTTAAAAGGATTTTGTTTTAGTTTTATACATTTCCTTAAATGTTTATGCTTATTTATAAAAGTGTCTGCTATATAGTTATCCTTGCTGAGAATCTGAGATCACCCCTTTCTATGTTTTATTTTTCCCAGGATGCGACGTAGTATATTATGACTTAACTGGAGCTATAATATAAGGGATATGAATGTGGTGAATGGAAACAATGTTGTTGTGGTTTTTCATTTTATAATGTAATGTAACGTTCATGAATTTAATCTATTTTCCAAGACTGCTAAACTAATCTATCCTTCGAGACATGATTTCTTGTAATCATTCCAATGTTATGTAGTAATGCACCGACTCTTGGTAACCGAAGTTGGGTCATTAAAATTATTTTTAGTAATATACAAATTAAATCAGTGTGAAATTTAGGAATTCTTTATAAAATGTGGATTTTTCATTGAATAGTGAAAAATAAACGTTTTTTAAAAGATATCTTTTCATTTGACAAATTAGTTAATTTAAATGTCATTTTTTATTGATTTAATCTTAAAAAAATAAATTTTTATTTCTATTAAACTAAATTTATTACAATTTTATACGTGATTTTAGAATAGATTTATTTTAACCCTTGGAAACACAATTTTTTGAAAACTAATTTATAATTTATATCATGTCTATGTTTTAATAAATTAAAAATAAACCCTAATGGGTAATGATTTAAATAATATTTATAGATTAAATATCTATCAATATTAATTGAAATTCATATTATTAATATTAATAGTTATAGAGACAAATTAGAATAATTTCTTCTTTAGAAAATATATTTTCCAAAAAAACAACATTCCATTTCACATGTTTGTTTTATTTAAAATTAAATTCATCCACCCATCTGAGTTGATTTTCAAAAAATTTATTATATATATATAATAATATTAAATATTATTTTTAAAAAATATCAACATAGTTTTGGGACAATGTGAATAGTAACTGTATTGAATATTTATTATAGCGATAAAAGTAAAATTGGTTTATTTTGGGTGAAAATATAATAATAATAAGTTAAAAAGGGAAAAGGTTAACCCTGATAGTATGAATATGTAAATATAATTGTGAATTAAATAATTAGAATATTAATTCCTTATTGTTTTTAGATTATAAATTATTAAGTAATGGGATCGAAAAAATTTAGTTTTTAAAATAGGAAAACATAAATTTTATTCTTTTAGAATATGAAATTGTAGTTAAGAAATTACTTTTTATGAATTCGTGAATTTTAAAAATAAATTATAATTTAATGAAATAATACTATTAATGAATTTTTATTAATTATAATTGATAATTTAATTTTTATTGTGTAAAATTAAATTATAAAAATTGTTCAAAACATTTTTTTAAAAAAACTAGTGTTTCTCAATAAATGGTGATTCTTGAATTAAAATTAAAAATTCATATCTTTATATAATTACATAAATAAATAAAATATTATTTTTTATTCATCATCCCAAAATTATCTAATGTTTAATGTTTCATATTTTTCTAAAATAGTCAAAATTTCAGGTAGAAATTAAATATGTTATAAATATACTATATGTATTATGACATTAGAATACCCCATAATTTGTGAAATAAATGAATTGAATTGTATACAAGACCAAATATTTGTTTCCCCTTTAAGAAAATGTTTTCTTGAGTTTATTGAGTAAATTTTATTAAGACTTTATGAGTACCACAAATCACACCCTATTTTTTAATGTTTTAAAATAAATTATTTATAAACATGACTCACTTCCACATCACGAAGGGTAATATTTTAATGATTTAAACCCTTGGCATTATTAAACAATTAAACCCAATCCTATTTTTCAAAAATCATGAGTAAAAAAACTATGTAATGTTCTTTTTGTTACTTTATTAAGTATATTTCAAAACTTATATTTAGAAAATAATAAACAACTAACCTCTCTTTTCTAATATAAACCCACTCAAACTCCCAATATGATTCACTAAAATACCTTGCATTACATACTTAATATTAATTTCCATGTATATATTCTTAAAAATGTGACCCCAATATCTCAATAATATCATTCTATGTTTTTGGAATGACCCTCTAAGGTAAGGTATATCCCTCTATTCTTTTTATTCAGGCACCTCTTTTATGTTGATTACCGTAATTTCCATTTGTTCTTGTTTCTATATGTTTTCCTAGTTGAATATTAATTAATATTTTATCTATTTGATTATATTCTTCTTTAAATTTCATTAATTCCTCCCATGAACATTTATGTGAACCTGTTTTGTAACTAAAATTGTCCTATAATATCCCATAAAAAAAGTAAGGGACCTCTCTCTCTTATTTTCAATTCTGGCACCTTATTTGTATTTAGTATATCGAATCCCAGTTCATTATTTTTCATGAAATTATAAATATCCCTATACTCTCCAAATTATTTCCTAAAAAGCATATATAATTTGTTCCCTCTAATTATAGAATCCACCTACGACGATACTATGCCAAAATTTACCAAGGGATCATTTTCTTCTCCTCTATATTTATGAATATTCATCATTATATGCCTTATATTTAAAATTCCTAATTTTGGGATATAATTTTCAACATACACCATATTTTAAATTTTATTTTCAAATGATGTGTGACCTCATTCAATCTCATTAAGCCAATTTATTAATCATTAATTACCGCCTTTATGATGCTAAAATTTCACTATTATTTTTCCCATTTCAATCCTTTATATTATGAATACCATCTCCGTTTTTACTCAAGGGTATTCACTTATAAACACCTATAAAACTTTTATAAATTTCTTACATGAATATTTTCCACAATTCTTGATCATGGAACTTAATTTGAAAAAATATGATCATATGATGAATGACCTATGTAGCATACTTATTCATGTACATGATATGAAAGTGAATGGTGCACCAAAAGTTATATAGGGGTCAAATGTATTGGGTAATGTTTTTGCCTAATGAGACATATTTCAAGTTATTAGAGAGTGAACATAACCAATCATGTCATTTTTCACTACCATTTTAAGATTTCATGGTGTTTATTCTTGACCTATGTAGACGATTTCTTATTTAAAGTTATCTCCACATCCCCATGTTTCATTTATGTTACCATAGTATATCATTCCCTATTTACCATTTTAAGAATATTCACACATTTTATGTCCAATTTAAATTCATATTGTCTACAATTTAATAGATTAATCATGTTATGATTTTTTTATTCCCTTATTCATCTTTGTAGCACACCCCTTTCTTATATATGTCCCTAGGTTATCACATTTGGTTATAGAGGACTGATTATTTCTAAGAGAATGTCATGGAATATTATAATAATGTTATTGTATCCCATGTTCAAGATGTTATGTTATGTACCTAATTCCCAAAGACACTAGTCATCTCGATCTTTTATGTTTTATTACTTGTATTATTATTTAATAAATTATGTATTAATGCGTAATAGAGTCATGGGTTATGATAGTTGGTAACATTGAAAGTTTATTTATTTTTAGAATTAATAATAGGAATCTTTATAGAATGCCTTATGCAAAATACAAAATATAATAAAACATCCAAAAAATTGGGTAATGTACAATATAAGTGGTTTTCAAGGAAATATATCTCATTCTAGATACAATAAGTTGATCTGGATCTGGCATACATGTACCTAGGGTAAAAAAAACACCATGTAGATCTATACTTGATTAAGAATTTTTTATTGATAATGATCCCTGGTACACACAAGGTATGACAATCGTATGGGATATGATTTTATAAATTCATATTCTCATTATAAACCATTATTAAGGGAGCAAGAATTGCCATAAGAATTTATTTTAGGAAATAGGTCATTGATATCAATGATTTATCCTAGAAATTCATAATTTATGGAAATAAATTTCATTTGTAGGTTATTCATCTAATTTTATTTTTTCTAGTTATTATTTTAATTGTTTAAAATTAATAATCACTAATTTTCCCTTTATTCATTTCAATTGATTAAAATATGGAGAAGAAAGTCAATAAACAATGTGATGGTTAATGTTTTGATTTTCCAAAAGATATGTATAAAATGATGGGTTTTCAAGTAATAAATATTTATATTATGCCAAACTAGTTATTATAAATCACAATTATAGACTGGGATATATTTTAACGTCCAATGATATCAAAGAATACGAGATTGATTCCTCACGGAAGGCTATCTGATAACTGTGATAATAGAAATAAGGTTCAATTTTCTATGTGTAAAAAATGTTGAAATATACACCAATTAAAATTCTAAAAATGAAGTCAAATGTGTTTTATTTGTGCAAAAAATAGGGCATAAAGTAGAAAGTTTATGTAAAAAATTGAAGATTGTGATATAGGGCAATAAATTAAACCCTATGAAATCCTTGGATGTTGAATTTATTATGTTTAGAGAATACATTAATTTTATGATTCCATTTATTATTCCCTAGGTCAAGTCCCAGACTATGTACCTATACTATAAAAATCATTCATTGTAAGGATTAAAGTGTTTATACATTGGTGTTTGAGTGCTATGTTAAGAAGTAGTATATAAATGACATCATGGATACAATAATAATGAACAAATTAGTAATGTCCAATATTAGTTTTTATTTATGGATTTTAATCATATATTAAATATTATCAAAAACCTATAAAAGTTATTTAATGTTGAAGTAATATTTTTGAAAAAAAATGATTGAGGGATTGACTGCCTATAATATTTGGTTAATGATGGGATACACCTAAATATTCTCGATATTATATGTCTATATATAATATTTAAAATCATTAATAAAACTTTTTATGATTTATGTGATGTATGTTTAGCATGATTAAGGATAATTTGAAAAAATATATTACATGATCAAATGATTTTTTGATTTTGAGATGATAAATGATTTTTTAGGAGTTGATTTATTTTTATTCTGGTATATATTCCCATTAATTTTAATATAAATTATTGTTTGAGAAGAATGATATTTTTTATTTTGATGTTTAATATAAATTTTTTGAGAAACAAAATTTGGATAAAACATTCTTAATGGTTGGGGTTATTTATGTTATTTGGGATATAGGAGTACTTCGTTAAGGAAGGATCTATGATAAAACATTGGGTTTTTTTATTGAATTTTGGTGATTAAAGTATAATGATTTATTAATTTTCAATGTTATTTTAATTTATTAAAACCATTTTTTATTTATTTGATAGGGTGAATATAGATTTATTCTTTGGTGGATTATATAATACATTATAAAATTATTTTAGTGATTTAGGTGTAAAAAATTTCCCCATGAGTTCTCAATGTTTAGATAAATTGATGAGATCATATATGAAATTTATTAAAGGATTACTTTATACATATTAGGAAATTATATTTCCTTTTTTATCTTAGTTTATAAGATAATATAATTCCATAACTCTAGGAAACAAATCTTGAGATGAATGTTTTTTCATATTAATAACTTTTTAAATGAATTATTGGTCTTATCACCCATCACATATATATGGTTTCTTTATTGAATTTATCCTAACCATGTTATATATCACTCTCTATTAGTTCTTGGGTGTTATTTTTTTCTATTTCTATTTTCTCTTTTTTTATGGATTTTCTCCAACATTGAAACCCAATTATGTGAACACCATCATACTACACTTTCTCTATTTTCAGGAAGATCTTTTAGAAACACTTTTTCTATTTGGTCTTGAATTAATATATTTTCAAAAATTAAGTAATTTATTAAAAATATAAATTTAAAATTTTGGGGATAAAATTTATTAAATAGGTTAATAATATGAGTCCCCCTGTTTTTAAAGACAATATTATCTCTAATAGCATGAGTAATACTCCAAAATGAACTAGAAAAAAAATTATTATTTATATGAGACTATTATAACCAATATGTTAAATGTGAGATTATAAATATGATTAAATAATTTATGAAATATTTAAATATATACATAAAACTCAATATAAATTTATTCATATATTCTTTATAAATAATCACTCATTTTTAAGTGATGTAATTATATTCTTCAAAAATATGTTTTCTTCAAACAAATTCTCATTTTTTTTTTGAAAAAAATAAAAATGATTTCTAAAACATTTCAAAATTTTATATGATAAAATGAACATAATTTTTCATATAAACATATCGAAATTAAATTTGGGTGAAATTTTGGGATTCTTAAGAAAATATTAAATTTTCAGCGAATATTGAAAAAAACTCATGTGTTTAAAAGTTTCATTTAATTTGATAAATAATGTAATTTCAAAGTCCAATTATTATTTTATTTTAAAGTAAAATATTTATTTTTGAGTTATATTTAAACAAATTCTTTTCATTTGAATACTTTATTTCAATAAAATGTTTATTTTTAGTCTTGAAAACACATGCTTCTGAATACTATTTTAAAATAAATATTGTTTCTTCATTTTAATTATTTAAAAATTACCACTAATTAGAAATTATTTAAATTATATTTCTAGATTATATATCTATAATTTTAAATTTCAATTCATATAATTAATATAAGTAGTTACATAGCTAATCTTAAGTCATATTTTCTGTGAAAAAAGAAATTTTTTCGAACAACAACATTCGTTGAAACATCTGAGTTTTTTTTAAAAATTAAATTGTTATTAATCTGTGAATTGATTTTGATAAAATTGATTCCATATTTAAAAAATTTATAATTTATATTTTTTAATAAGGCCAACATATGTTTTTCAAAATATGAATTGTAACTTGAGTAAATATTTATGAACCAATAAACGTAAAATATTTTAATTATGTGGAAAAAGATAATAATAATAACTTAATAAGGAAAAAAATGGAAACCATAACAATGTGAAAGTATGTACCTAAATTTAAATTAAATATTTATTATATTTACTCCCTATTGTTTTTGATTTATAAATGATTAATTACTGGGTTTGGTGAAAATTAGTTTTCCATACTAAAAAATTAAAAAAATAGTGTATTTTGAAATTTTAATTCATACATTTATTTTATGAATTACAGAATAGATAAAATAAATTATATTTTAATAAAATAATAATATTATGTAATTTTTTTATTAGAAATTATAAAATAATTTTTCTAAGGTTTATTTTTATTATTAAATAGGTCTAAAAAATATTATTGTCAAAAACTAGTATTTATCAATAAATGTAAATTTTTATTTCAAAAGTAAAATTTAAAATATTTCTAGAAGTTTTTTTCTAATATAAATATTTTTTTCATAATAATTTTTAAATTATTAAATTGTGAATTGTTCATAATTTTCTAAGACAGACATGATTCCATGTAAAAATGATGTACGATATAAATATACAATGTGTATTATGACATTATAATGTAAAAAAGGTCATTTAACAAATTATATGATTCATATTGACTGGAAAATACATTTTTCCCCTTTAAAATAATTTTATGTTGAATTTATTTAAAAAAACTTATAAAGCCATTGTGAGTCCTCTAAAACCTATATTTTATTTAAAGGTTTTAAAATAAATTCTTTATAAACATTAATCACTTCCCTATCACTAAGGATAATATTATAATGAGTGAATCCCTTTACATATAAAATAATTAATTAAACTTCTATTGGGTAGAAAATATGGGAAAAACATTGGAATGTTTGTGTTTTTTATTACTTCATTATAGAGAGTCCAAAACCAACATTTATGAAATAATAATGAAATCGAATCTCTTTTACAATATAGACACACCCATGATTCCATTAATCTTCATTCAATAACTATGGAGAACTTAATTAATCTTCAATACCATCTCTATATTAATCATATAATTTTTAAATGATCCCATATATCTCTTCCCATGATTTTGGAATCACCATCTCAAGGAAAGGGACCTCCCTCTATTTTTTTATTCCGGAACATCTTTTATGTTATTCCTATTAATTTACATGTTTTCTTATTTGGGTATGTTTTTTTACCATCCTTAATATTAAAATATTTATTTCCAAATGATGAGATACACATTTCACTCTCATTATTCCATCCCCAAAATCATTATGTACACCTTTTATAGAGGAAAAATTTTCATGCGATTTCCAATACCAAATAGAATGCATCCCTCTCTCTCTCTTGTCTTAAATTCAAGAACCTTCTTTAAATGAAAATTTTTTAATCTCAATTTGTTATATTTTCATGAAATTATAAATAGAATTATAATTTAAAATATATATTCTAGTAATGAATAATAATTTATACAATTTTATTATATAATTCTTTTAAGTCATTACTATAACCAAATTTTGTTAGGGACCCTTTACGTAACCTTTTAATTCAAGAAAAATCATTATCTTATGCCTTTTACATCAAATTATTTATCTTGAAATTTTATTTACAAATACATAATACTTCCATATTGATTTCAAAATTAATAGTGACTATTCCCCTCTCATTAAACATTTTTCTGACTATTTAAGTAAGGTCCTTATGATACAAAAATTTATCTACAATTTTTCCCATAAAAATACTTTATATTATGAATATAATTTCTATTTTCACTAATGGGTGTTCACTTATATAAATATAACACCATTTATTACAAAATTATAATTACGTATTCCAAATTCATTTATCATGGAACTAACTTTGATGAAATATGATCCTATGTAGAATGATTTATTTGGAACATTTATACATGTACATAATATGAAAGGGGCGGGTGCGCCTGAAATTATATTTCCCTCAAATAAATTAGTAATGTCATAGACTCATGGGACATAATGTGCGGGGTTGTGGAGTGATCCTAATCCATCATGGGGCATTTCGCACCATGTTATGATGTCTTTGTGGTTATCACTGACCTATGTTTATGATTTCATGTTTAAAGGTTTTTTCACATTCCAAATTTAACTTTAGTTTACCATACAATATAATGCCTTATAGTTAATATTTATGATACCCCCTTTATGTCCCATTTTAATATCTATTGTTTAATAGTAATACTTTCTATATGTTATTCTTATTTTATATTCCCTTACTCTATTTTATAGGTCAACCCTTTCTTATGTAAACCCCCATGTTATCCCACGTAGTTTTATAGGATTGATGATTTATTTGAGAATATCGAGGATGTTTTCAATAATTTCATTATATCCCATGATCCAGATGATATTCTATGTTCCTATTTTCCAACAAACTAGACTGCTTGAAATTCTAGGGGTTATTATGTGTATTTTAATGTATAAAATCAAGATTTAGTGTGTTATAATGAAATCTATTTTCATAATTATAGATTGGGGATTTTTTTCAATGAGTTATGCCAATGTAATGTGGTACACTAGCTCAATAGATGACTCTCATGTGAGATGAAAGCCTACTAAAAAATATTGTATGGTGGTACTTACAGTCTCTAGTGAGCTCCTCTAGTATAAAATGATAATATGATCATCTAAATACAAGGATCATTGTGTTTTCAAATCTAATTAAAATATTTAGTAAAATATGATGATAATATTAACAATAATAACTACTATATATTTAGGGATTTAACAAAATTAAACACCACACACACTGAATGGGGTTAAAATGGGTTATATCATAACCCCCTTCTAATGTGGATCTACACATTATGTGGCCCATTATTTTTAATGATCTGTAAAAGATTAATTTTCATAATATACTATCAATGGGTTATTAAAACATTGTTTTCTTCTAATTAATATAAACTCAATTGTGAGTTAATATATTTCCATTTTTTAAACCAATAATAAACATATGATTATTTTTTATATCACACCTATTTGCCTTGAATCCCATGTGGATTTTTCAATAATTTTTTCTAACATTGAATTAATCATATATATTTTCTCCACATCGCCATCTATTTTAATATTATCATCATAATTCCAACAAAAACATTAATCATTAAATTTTAATTTCACATATTTTCATGATTCTTTTCTTTCTAAAAAAACATCACATCTCAATCCCCAACCTGAGAAACTAGCTTAGATGTCCCTTCATTCATGAGTTATTTATATTCCATGTATTTTTTTAATCAAAACAAATATCTTTCCACCATGTGAATCTTTTCATGTCAAATAAAAAAATTCATTGATATGGGTTATGAATAATGGTATGTAGATTTATTCAAGGAACAATCATCAATTATTTCATAAAACTATTAATAGAAACGACATTATCCCTAAAAACAGAAAGGATATAATAAATTAAGTAAAGAGAGACACAAGATATTTTTTCATGGTTTACCTGGCCTGGGATAATCCAAGTAGAATACAACCAAAACCTAATGATGTTACAAAATAACTGATCACATTTCATAAATTTATTAAATTTAGACTCACCACACTAAAAATGATTTACAAACTTGAAAATTTAAGGAACTCACCACTATTAATCACCTAATAAAAGCAGTGCTCCTATAATTAAATATTTAATAATCATCATAAACCAAGAGTTATATTATAGAATCAAGGTTACATCAATTAGAACTACCATTATCAACATCATGGAACTCCTTGATCACCATGACCTTCTTATGAGAGAAAATTTTGGATCATCTATTTTTTATTCTCAGATTTTTTGTAGCACGGATCAAGAATTCCAATGCTTCAATCCGAAATCCTCATTCCCTATTTATAGAGAATTATATATATTTTTCCCTCATATAGTCTCTAGGATTTTCCTTTAATTGATAATCATTTCATGTATTTTAATATCAAATAAAATTTCAAAAAATACCTTTAATTATAAGTCCAACATCTAAAATTCAAGTCAAACAAAAAATATAAAAGATATAAACATTAAATTATAGATATTATTATTAAATCAACATGATTTTGGTATGGCCATTATCTTTATAGTGGAAATCCTTTATTCACTAATGAAATAAAACTACTTATAATATAAAATTATACACCACCATAGTGTGATTACTTCCTTCATGGTGAAAATCCATTCACCTTCATGTACCCCAGATCCAACTCATATATTTTCTATGGAGTAAAATATAAGGAATAGACTTTCATTGAACCATTATAGAATGATCCCCATTACATGGTGAACGCCCCGCATTCTACACAGATCACCAGAAATAAACCCCAAATGCTTCATCATATAAACATAACTACAACTATTTGATTCTCCACTTACAAAAATATAATAATACACTGAAAATAAAAAGTGTCTCCTTGACTATATAAATATTTATTCAAAATAATAACCCCTATAATAAGTTAATATATTGTAGCTATAATAAGGGGTGACATTCCTCATTGTGAAGAGATATTTTATTAGCTAGTAATCTATATGTTTATGTTATTATCACATATCCCCAACTCACCTCATATAGGTTATGATTTAATATTTTACGGCTCCACTATTATCAAGCTACCTTCACTAAAGTATGATAACACCTTCATCTATAATAACATAACCTTATTTTATACCTATTGAATTTTGATTCATATGTCAATAATTCGATTTATCTTCAACAGAATGATATTCTAGCTTTTTCTGGATTTGTCCAAACACCTCTAAAATTTATTTTATTAAGTCTTCATATATCATTATAAATATTTGGAATTATATCAATCATTGTTATCAATAAAGATCGACCAAATATACTCTAAGGTTATTTTTTAAAAAATATATATTCCATAACATTTTCTAAAAAAATCTACAAATAATTCATCACAAACTCTTTAGAATCCTTTAAAACCAATCATAATCACAATCTAGAACCTATTTACTTCAGATAATGTCTCAATGATTCACCAATAATCAACTATAATCTGACTAGAGTCATAATAACTGTGATAAAAAAATAGGTAAATGAAAATATCATAATAAAAATACTTCTCTGATCATCATTATCTTCAATAAACCTCATATAAACAACCCCTGAATAGAAATTAAAATACTCTCCCACGTTACAATTTTTTTATGGGATAAATCACCCATTGTAAACATAGAAGTAAATTATAATAATCTTCAACATCTCTAAAACATAGAACACTTCTCCCCTTTATAAATGAACCCAATGAATAGTTATCAAAAAATTTATAATAGGTGTTCGAAGTAAAATATTTAATTCTTGAGAAATATCATGACATTCATAAAATTAAAAGTTCAATAGGGGAGTGGGGGAAATATCTCTAAAACATCTATTTGGATGGATACATATAGTTTCCATGATCCAAATGATGCATTTTACAACATTCCCTAGGTAGTTCTATATCATGTTTTCTATAACTTGATATTGTACTAACTGTACCCAAACTATATAAGACCTTGTTCAACATTATCTGAATTAATTAATATTCTATCTAGATATTCATTTTTATTAAGTGATTAATAGTATTTTTATATGACTGATTGAACTCAGGTAATCACACATGATTATAATCAAAGATTTCACATAAACTCCAACATCCACAAGAAATAATTTCATTCATATAGATTCAGTATATGATTAAATTGTTGTGATATACTCAGATATTTGAATGTTAAATTAAATTAAATATTTCTTATTTATTATGCAAGAAATAAATAATCCTCTAAGGTATTATACACTAATTTATGTTTAATTGGAATCATCTTTTAAACCATCCCTATCTGTATTCATAAATCCCAATAACCCCTAAAGGGAACAAGAATTGTAAAACAATTCAAACTTCATCATGAATTTGAAATACCATAGTATCCATTTTAGAAAAAAAAAGTGGATTTATTTTTGAATTTTGTTGGTACCATGTGTATTGAAGAGTTTAAAAACCAATTCTTTCTTGATATTTCTTTGTTTGATAAAATCATAATGATTTAAGAATATTTTTAAACAAAAATATTTTTCTATAAACTTATATTATCAAAATCATTTAGGTAACTACTAGTATTTTCATTTCCATGGAATCATCTATTATAAAATTTTCAAATACATCCTTTTTATATTTATATAATGAAACAATAGTTATATTCCTTTTATATGTCATTAACAATCCTAGTAAATATGTTAACACACTAATAAAAGACATCTCAAACATGGACCTTATAAATTTATCAAACTACATATAATTTACTTTATTCAATTTTTTAAATAATATTTTATTGGTATAAATGTGAACCAATATGGTTAGTTCAATATCCTTTTTATGTAGAAATTATAATTATCACCAATTATATGGAAACCATGATTTTTTCATATTGATCTGATTTGGAATACAATATTCTTGGTGGTTGTTTTAATGTGTACTAGTCACTCATCAACTTGAGTAATATTATTTCATCATATTGAGAAATAAAACAATCTAGTTGATCAATATAGACAAAATACTCAACTAATTTATTAACTAAAAAAGAATTTATATCTATTTACAATACCTTGAATCACCTTTTCACTGAAGTAACTATGAAATGTCATATTGTTTCAAACCATACCACTAGAGAAAATGTTTCATCTATATTATTTTACTCTGTTTTAGAATACACATTTCATAAAATAAAATATTTATTCTAAATAAAAGATCAATTATTAATATGTTTTCATGGAATACTCACACTATTATGATAACATTTTTGAATTACATTATTGAAATAATTTTACATGGTTGATTCATCTCCATTTTTTTCAAGATCGGAAATCCTCCGAATGATAAAATTTTCATCTTTTACATAATTCATAGAATCCTTTTTCTCTAATTGAGATATAAATGATATTTTATTATGGATGCATCTTCCTTCGATTTTGTAATATTGATATCAAGTGACCTAAAACGTTTTATTGTTTGATCTCAACCCTAATACTTGACTTCACCATAGTCTCTGAGGTTTTTTATTTTTATCATCATCAATGTCTTATTTAGCATTAACATTTTCATCATGTGATCCCCTTGAATGGACAATATAAATATATATGTCTTCTTATATCTCACCAATATTATTGTGTTATCTCGTCTAAATGATTTTGGAATTCTACTCATTTGATATAATAGTGGCATCATGAATTTCAACTATTTAACATATCCATTTCTTATAGAAGAACTATGAATTTTACATGGTTAAGTATCCAATAAATAAACCTCCATCCCCATAATATTCAGACATCCTATGTTTCTCATTATTTATAATAAAACACATGATCTTAAATGTTAAAAATTATTTCACATACCAATATCATCATGTTAATTAACTTCATCTAGACATATAAACTCTATAGTCAAATTATAGACCGATGTAAGGTATTTTTCAATATAATATATTTTTTGTATGAAATATTTAATTAGTATTATAGAAATCATTATTTTAATATCTAGATCCACTTATCAATAACACTATTCACTGGGGAGGCCTCACAGGTGAGACTTAGGGCCTTATACATTGGAAAACATTGGATTTCTAAGAGATCACTATTATCAATTACATCATTTTGTAATTATTGATGAAAATATAATATAAAATTTTTTTCAACAAATTATATTGCTGATAATTCCCACACACATAAACATTCACAACACAATAATATTTTTTGACATATTATCCTTCATCTTGTAGGTATTTTAAATATACATCCCTTATAACATGTATCAAAATCGTGACTGTGACAACATGAATGTTTTGGGATATCATAATCACCTTCTAACATTACCAAATATTCCTATGAAATTTGGATCATGTGATAAATATTTTTGTTTCATGAATTTTTATCCTCTTACATGGTTATAATAAATATTCCATCCTCTCAACTAATGAGGTGTATATTTCTCATTGGAATATTCCCTATATTTACCATGGTATTATATCTTTCATTAATAATAATTACATTTTTGTTCAAATTGACTACATGTCATTAGTCACATAGTCGACTAAAACATACCAAGGACTTAAACTTCCAAGAAATATATGTTGATTTTATATATTTCCCCCTATATTGGATTTATATGAGCCAATAATAATTAAACCATTATCATTCAGAAAATAAAAAATTCCATCTTTTTCATATTTTATTTCTGTGAAAATATCAATACTTCCAATTATTTGAGATGTATATTCACTATAAATGATTGAATTTCTAGACTTATTAATTTATTTTAGAGAAGTTGCTTTGAAATTAACCATCTCAAAATTATATTTCTTGATCAATTTATAATGCTTCACCGTAGACATTTTTGAGCACATTTTTCTTCTTATAGTTTCATTGGATCAATTATATCTAATTGCAATAAAAATTGGTATTTTTTTCAACCTAATCAACTTACGAGAATCAATTCATCAATTTTTTTTACAGATTTTCTTATTATTGATGATAAATTTATGGATTTTTACCTACCACGTTCACTGATAAAACAACAGACATTAAAAAATACTGGGTGTAGAAAATTTTCCTTGTCTATTTTTCATTCGCATGTGTCTTGAAGTGATTCTTTTCTTTGGAATAAATGTATTGAGTATGCACCATATTTCAACAAAAATAAAACCTATTTTTTGGATAATTTTTTAATCAATTATATAATAACCCAATATACATTTAGGTCATCTATGATTTGGATATCCCATTTTTCCTTTGATGTATTGGTGTTTATAGAGTTGGATCATCCATCGCCCATTTTTTCCTATAATAAATCCCTTATTCAGTTTTTCATTTATTCCTCAATTGATATGTCTGTGGAAAATATCCCATATTTTATATTTTATTTCTATGTAAAACATAAAAATTATCCATACATCAGTAATTCTAGTTTCATGATATTAATTTAGGAAGTAATAACCTTTCATACTCTTTAATATTTCAGTGTAAATTGATAATCTATGATATAATATCATGAGTAATTTTGAATCAAGGATTTATGGTAATAATATAACTATCAATGACATGGATGTGTTCATTAAAAATGTTTTCATAATAAACATTAAACTTTTAGATTTATGGATTTCAATATTATAGTTATTTAATTTATATGTTCAACTTATATTTATCTTCTTCTTATATATAATACTTGGAGTCACCATTGAAAATAATTTCCTTTTTTCCACCCAAACATCAATATCTCCCATATCACCATTTAGTTTAGTCTTGAGATTTATATGTCCCTAAACATCATCTTGTGTGCCATCAATTACCAATATTTCTTATTTTTCTGTGATATCCATGACGTTTTATACATTGATAATTTTTATGTAATCATTTATTACCCCAATATTTCTTCTAGGACAGAAACCTCGTACGAAATAATTTTTTTCTTTTTCAATAATTTCTATATTAAACTCCACTTTCCATTAAAATATTTTGACAATTTCATTGAAAATGATTTACAATTTTTGAAAACTAGGAACTTATGAAGAATATTTTATTAATGACATGGACTATTGTGAATAAAATTGACCTTTTTGATTTAATTAAATGTATTATGGTTATAGAAAATACATGAACTTACTTGGTTTTATTATATCGGATAGGATTTAAATTACATTTATGTATATTTTCAATTTATAATATAGTCATTGGATAGTTATCATATGACCTGTATAAATATAGGGTTTTAACAAATCCTTTTGGCACAAAGGAAGGATGTAAAGTACTCAACTTGTAAAAGTGTACCCTATTAAGACAATTTATTAGAAATTATGAGGTATATATAATTTTTGGTTTTTTCCCTATAACCATCCCAATCTAATATACAACAATTTAAGTATGATTGAAATATTTTATGGTAGAATTTCAATCTCATTAAGATCACGACCCCAACCATGATCACTAAATGACTCCATTAAATCCCCTCCAACGCTCACCTTACACTTAAGGGGTATGCTACTATATTAAAGGTATATGTATCAAGACTGTGGAAATATGAATATTTACATTATTTTTTATAGAATTTAGAATATATATTCATCCAATAATTTTAACTTTGTAAATGATTTTTAAAGTATAAATTGTATTTTTTTTAAATATTTAAAGTAAAATAATTAAATTGTGAATTTATGAATTTTTGAAAATAAATATTCTTTTTATAAAATATTATCATTAAAAAATTAATAAATATAAATTATCATACAATTTTTTTGAAGACAAATATAATTTTATAATTGTTAAAAATAATGTTATTGTAAAAAAACATCATTTTAAATAAATATTTGTTTTAAAAAAATGAAAATTATCATACCTAAATGAAATATTTAGAGAAAATAAATATTATGTTTGGAATCAGGACATTGACATTATCTAATTTTAAATTTTAAATAATTTTCCTATACAACCGAATTTTTGGGTAAAAAATTAATTCCGTATATATATATTATGTGTCTTATGACATCATAAAGGCCCAATAGTGATGTAATATATAATAAAAAAGGTATCTCCCTCCAAATATATGTTTTCCATTTTATATAAAATAATTTTTTGTTTATTATATTTGTTTTATAAATCATTAATTAATCCTCCAAGACATAAACTATATTTACATATTTTAAAATTATATATTTGATAGTGTCACTCACATCCACATAAGCTAGGGAATTAATTTATTATCATCATATCATGGATATATAAAATAATTTAAACCAATCCCTTTTAGAAAACAACATGGGAAAAACTATGGGGTGGTTTTTGTAATTGAATATTTTGTTATGTTGTGTCCAAAAAATAATAAACAAATCACCCTCTCTCCCTATATAAACCCACACAAGTATCCATTACTAATTACTAAAACACCTTACAGAATTACTGAAATTTTTCCCTTATCCATTGAGTCGTTTTATTTTTCCCTAATCATTAAAAAATCCCCTAAGACTTTGGGGACACACATTCATGTAAGGGATGCTCTCCTTTCTCACCTCCTTTAATTTAAAGAAATTTCATTGAATGTATTATTATTAATTTAAATTTGATATATTTTAATTCATTTTTCGTTATTAAAGTACAATAAAAAAAATTATATTAATGATATATCATTTACCCCCCCTTATTTTGACCCTCTCTTAAGTCGTTACTATGCTGAAATTTGATAAGGTATCCTCTACCCACGTCTTTTATCAAAAATACCTTTTATATTATGTCTTATATTTTTTTACTATATTGGGATATGTTCTTAAATATACCTATTTCTATCCATTTTTATTTTAAAAGTGGTGATATTCCATTTTAATCTCATTTAAACCTCCTAAGAACCCTTACGTACACCTATTACCATGTTGAAATTTTGTAACAGTTCTTTACATTCACCCCTTTCTCCAAAATCTGTTATTAAATTATTTCTTCCATTTCTAATTAATTATATTGAGGAATATATTTTAATATTTATAATACTCTAAATTTAATTTTTAAATGATTATATATCCCTTTATCTCTCATCAACCCATTTTATGAATTTCTATATGATGTTGTTTTGCTGAATGAGTTGCATCAAGCTTTTCCAAAGTAAAATAATTTTTTAGTGAAAACCACACACATTTTTATATCATTAGTATTCATATTTATGAGCATGTAATTTTTTATAATAGACTTACATATTTCAAATTACATGTCATGAAAAAAAACTATCTTATTTATTGATTTTTTAATGTATGATCGATGTGGCACGCTTAAGAATGAAAATAAAATGATTATGAAGTTTTTTCAATGATAATGCACTTATGATTTTGGTGATGTTCAGTATCATGAAAAGTCACGTGGAATGATCTTGAAAGATCGCCTTCACTCATTATACTCCATGTGCAATGTGCATTGGCTCGTGGTACCCTATGTGCAATGAGTCCTGACTCATGATCCTCTATGTGCAATGAGCCTTGACTCATGCTTGTGTCATGTTGTATGTTGTTTCAACATTTCCCATGTTATAATTATCATAAAATATCATGGATTCATAATCATGTTCCTTTTATTATCCATTAATATGACTATTTTCTAACATTTATTATCTTCTTCAGGTTATACATTGTTTATTTCCCATATTGGGCTTTATAGATCAACCATTTTTTATATTGTCCCAAGGATATCCCATGATGTTTTATGATATTTTTAATATTATGACCATGTCAATGAAGATTTAAATAATTCTGATATATCTCATGTTCTTGATGATATATTTTGAACCTACTTCTCAAATACACTAGACCTCTCAATCATTGGGGTTGTATTAAGAAGAATTCTATATAATAAATCATCATTAAATGTTTAATAATGATTATAGTCATTAGAGTTGGTATCATAGGATATGTTTAGTTATTTTTGTGATTAGGATCATAAAAAATCATGCAAAATCCTTAGGATTAGATAACTCTAAATAATTCTTTGTGGTTAACACTATGAATACGAAAATCTCCATAAATTTTTTTAGTTATAGTGTAGGGGGTTTATCATGAAAATACATCCACTTCATGATATTATAGATGGACCTTGCGGTAACAACTCAAAAATTTTGATCTGGTCCAGACATCAGGTAATCTCGTAGATTATAATCGGCCTTGATGCACTCATGGTTTGACACTCCTGGGGGTATGCTTTTATAAATTCATAATCTCATTACGATCCATTATTAAGCGTAGATAAAAAATTATTTATGAATTGGATCATGGATAATATATATTGAATCATAGAAACTCATTAGTAAAGGATATCAATGTAATATGTACGTTATCCCCTAAATGTAAATGTATTATCATTCATTTGTTTAATAGATTAAATGTACCTATCCCAAAGTCTGTATTGGATAATGTAGAATCAGAATCAAAAAAGTGAAAGGTAGTGTTTTCATCTATAGATCTTTGCATTCCATTATATAATGAATATTTATTAGAACTATTCAAACACCAACACAATGAATGGAAGTAAAGTTGTCAGTAAAAATAGAAAATGGGAAAAAAATTCACCCCATGTATATAACTCATCCCATGTCAAAATTTGTGGGTTTAACTTCTCAGAGAATGTTTTCATACTTCCCTTGGTAGAATTTTATGAAATATTATGCATGGAATGGATTTCTCTATATATAGTCAAAATAAATTTCAAAGAAGGGAATTCACTCTCCCTTTTGTTAATCGGCCCCCAAATCTATACAAGTTCAAGATTTAGGATGAATGTTCATTATCACCATCATCTCAGGAATGGATATTGTTACCCTATTAGAAATCAATTCTAGACCAAATAATTTAGTATAAGAAAATAATCATCATTGAAGACATGCATATTGTGATAGAATACACATATGTATTTCCTGATGAAAATTTTAGGTCTTCATCCTATCTGAGATGTTGAATGTTCAATCGAGCTTATACATGGGGAATTTACAATATCCAATACACTATATAAGAATGATATTTTGAAACATGCGGAACTAAAGAAGAAACTAAAAAGGAATCAAGATAAAGGATTCATATACCAATGTTCTTCACCATGGGGTTCACTGTTCCTCTTAATCATCTTGAAAGATTGGTCAATTCACCATTTCATTGATTATCATGAGCTCAAAAAACACATGATAAATAAAAAACAACTTCTTCCATGAATTTATGACTTGTTCAATCCTCTATGTGGAGAATTGAAATTCCCCTATGTGGATCAGCGGTTGGAAAGTTACTAAATTAGTTCAAAAAAGTATGATATTCAATACTTCTTTTCGTATGAGATACAAGCACTATGAGTTTATAGTTATTCCATTCATACTCACTAATTATCCATAATTAGTCATGAGATAGTTTAATATAGTATTTAGAGGTTCTCTCAAAAAATTAATTATATTATTTATAGATGATATTCTAATAAATTCTAAAACCCAACAGGACCATGAGGAGTATCTGATAACTATGGTAAAGACCTTGCGAAAGGGGAATAACGGTTAATATATAGAAAGTGTGAGTTATGGTTAAATTAAGTCTCATTTATTTGAATATCATCAAAATAAATTGGTTATTTGTTGATCCTTTTATGAAAAAAACAATTGAATAAAGGATGATCCCAATATCTATGAAAAATATCTATATATTCATTTCTTTAGCTGAATATTATCATTGATTTGTGATACTTTTCCCCTGATTTTCAAACCCTCTTACCAAGATAAATTAGAAGGGTGTCAAATTTTCATGGGAAGATGAATGTGAAGAATGATTTATAGAGTTGAAAAGGAGGTTTATCATTGAATCTATGTTCACACTACCCACAGGTGTGGAATAATTCATAATTTATTGGTACACATAAAAGAATGGATTAGGATGTGTGTTGATGCAAAATTATAAATTCAAAGCATGCACATCAAAGAAGTTTAAAATTCAAAAGAGGAACTATCCCACACATGATCTGTTGTTTACAGTAGTGGTCTTTAATTTAAAATATAGGAGAAATTATAACTTTGGGTAGAACTATCAAATATATAATGAATAAAAAATTATTAAATATATATTCTCAAAAATAGAGATAAATATACATCACGGAATATGGTTTGCATTTGTCAAGGATTATGAATTCTCAATACACTACCTTCGTGGTAAATTAAAAAAAAGTCTCAAATGATATAATTAGAAAGGATACATAAATTATATCATCAATAAAAATTCAGAAGGATCTGATATTCTTATATTTGAATAAGATATACATAATAATCAGATAGTAAGGAATATAATCAATGCTTTCAAAAAAAATTACCAACTACCTCTTCGTGAAATTTTAAAGGATTCTCAAAATATGATGTAGGAATTAAGAAGAAAGTGGAAACTATAATAAATGGGAAATCCTCAAAGATCAATGTTAATATCAAAGGATTTGTGAGATTTGGGTCAAGGGTATGAGATCCATAAAATCATGAGTAATTGAGGGAAATTTTGGATGGTGCACATAGTTTGAATTTATCTAGTCACCCAGGAAACACAAATATATATTGATATCTCTGAGAATACTATTTTTGGTATAACATTAAGAAGGAAATAACTTATTATATATCACAGTACTTCATATGACATCTAGTTAAGTCTGAAAGGAGAAAGTATAAGGGGGTGATGCATCCATTATCCTTATAAACATGGAAATGAGAAAAACCATTGTGGAAATTTTCCACAGGCTTCTAATGATATCAAAGGGATACAATGTTATCTGGTTCGTTGTATATCGTCTAACAAATATTTCAAGGATCATTTTGATTTGATGGGATTTATCACTGGATCAACTAGGATAGATTTATATCACATAAGTGGTAAGGCTAGATGGTGTACCACTAAATATTATGTCTGAATGTGGTTCGTGATACGCATATACATTTTTTAAAAGTCTCCATTATTCTACAAACACTGATATGAACATCAGTATGGATTTTCATGATCAAAATTATTTACAAGATCAGAGAATAATGAAAACACTTGAGATAAAGTTTCAAGAATACCGAATTTACTTGAATGGATGAGAGGGCCAACATCTTCTTCTGGTCGAGTTCTCTTACAAAAATACTTTTCACTCAATAATCCAAATAACCCCATATAAATACATTATGGGAATATGTGCAAATCTTCATCATGTTGGGATGAACATGGAGAACAAAAACATTAAGTTTCTAAAATGGTTGATGAAATGATAGATAAAGTTAACACCATTCATTATCACATCGAAGATTATTTGATTCAATAGAAGATAAATGATAAAAATCATATAAGAGACCTAGATATTCATGTTTAAGACATCGTATTCCTACATATATCTTCAATGAATAAAATGATGAAAGTTAGTAAGAATGTAATGAATAATCTAAGGTATATGTGTCTTTTTGATATCATTGATCAATTCGAAGCAGTAGCTTATCGACTAAAACTCCCAACAATGCTATCTTGAGTTCATAATGTATTCCTTCTATCCACCTCAAGAAAGTAAATACTAGAGCCATCATGTGTACTAAATCCCAAGGAGGTACCATAGGATAATTATCTTTCCTATAAGGTTCATCTTGGGAAGATCTTAGATATTATAGAAAAAAAATTAACGAGAAAAGACAAATAACCTTGTCAATATGATGTGGTGAAACCACATGTTCAAAAAAGAAACATGGGAACCAAATGAGATGATGAAGAAGAGTTATCCTCATCTAGTTTAGTATGGAATAAATACAATTTGAAGGGGAAAATTTCTGAATGGGGGATGATTGAAAGAACCCAAACTATTATGTATAAAATTTCACTTTTTGATTTTATAAAATTTATTATGGTTATAGAAAACATATGGATAAATATTATTATTTTTTATATCCAATTATATTTAATTAACTATCATGTGTCTTTACCATTGATAATATAGTCATTGAACAGTGATCATGTGACTAGTATAAATATAGGTTTTTAACAAATTAGTATTGGCATAGAAAAAGGATGTGACGTCCTCAACTAGTGGGATCATACCCTATGAATCTAATTTATCAGATTTTCTAAGGTAGATAGATTTCTTGGGATTTTTCCTATACCATGACCAATTTTATATCAAGCATCATAATCTTGAGAGAAATCTTTTACAAAATAATTTCAAGCTCATCAAGATCATGGCCCATAACATATTCACCAAACGACACTATGAATGCCCCACCATCAGACACCTTACTCTTGGGGTGTATGTTAGAGTAATAAAGGGATATGTATCAAGACCCAAACAATAAGAATTGAATTTTTTTTCGAATTATGAATACATTTTTATCCTATTATTTTTACTTTGTAAATTAGTTTTAAATAAAAAATTGTATTTTTTATTATTATTAAAATTCAATTAACCAATTTGTAAATTTAGTGTTTTTTAAATAAATAATATTTCAATAAAACATTATCATTAGGTAACTTTTATTGAGTATAAATTATAATATAATTTATATGAAGTCAAATGTAATTTTTATAAGGGTTTAAAAAAAGTTATTTTCAAAAACCAATCATTTTCAATAAATGTCAATTTTCAATTTTATTGTGAAAATTTACATATTTATATAATTATTTAGATAAAATAAATATTAATTTTTTAATCCATATGTCTAAATTATCTTATGGTTTGTTTTTCTTAATTTTCTATGACACTCAAATTATTGGGTAAAAATTAAATAATGTATAAATATATAATGTCTTTTATGATATCATAATGTCCAAATTGTGATGTATTATCTATATATATATATATATATATATTATGAAATGTATCTTCATTGAAATATTTGTTTTTTCCTTTAAAATAATGTAATTGTTTATTAATTTTATTTATTTTTAAAATTCCTAAATAATCCACAATGACCTATAGCATATTTTATGATTTTAAAATCATTTCTTTGAGAGTGTGACTCACCTCCTCATAAGCAAGGGTATTATTTTATTACATTCATTAATTCACCTTATAAAATAATTTAAACCACTCCCATTAGATATAAATCATTGGGAATAAAACATGGTATGGTTTTTGTTTGGAATATTTCATTATGCAGTATCCAAAACCAAAATAATTAAAAAATCCCACTCTTTCCCTATATAATCCCATCAGATATCCCATTTATCTTCACTCGTACTCTATGGAGTACAACCACACTCTTCCCAATACTGCCCAATGTCCTACCAAGGTGCCCATATATCTCAAAAATCTAGTCAAAAGACTGTAGTTTCACATTCAAGTAAGGGGTCCTCGCTTTTCTCTCCTCCTTTCAATTCAAGCACATTCTTCGAAAGTAGTCTTCCTGATTTCAATTTATGATTTTTTTAATTCATTTATAATCATTCCATTTTTATAAACAGGATATTATATTAATCATATATAATTTATCCTCTATCATTTTGACCCTTATCGTGGTATTTACTATGATAAAATTTCTTAAGGAATCATCCTCCCTTTTCTTTAATCAAACATTCCTTTTAGGTTGTGTATTTTAATTTTATTATTCTAATGTTGGTATATGTTCTTAAATATACCTATTACTATAAATTTGATTTAAAAACTGTTATATTCCTCTGATTTTGACCAAACCCTCCTAAGAACTTTTATGTTCTCCTGTTACCATGCTGAAATTTTGTAAGGGTTATTTCCTTTCTCTTCTTTCTTCAAGTTTCTTTATTATGTTACACCTTCTATTTATAATTCCTTATGTTGTGGAATATCTTTCCATGTCCCTCTTACTTTAAATTTCCTATATAAATGATTATATAACCTTTTTTCTCTCATCAACCCAATTTATTGATTTTTATATGATGTCTTTATGTTGCAGAAATCACACCGTGATTTTCTAAAACAAAATAATTCTGTAGTGAATAACATACACATTTTTTCTATCAAGGTTATTCACCGTTATGGACATATACTTATTTTTTGGATATATAAATATTCCACATTATTTTATCATTGCCTATATTATTATTTTCAATGAATCCATGTTGTATGATCTATGTGGCACATTAATGCATGAAAATAAAATGATTATAAAGGGTAGTCGATGATAGCTCTCCAATGTTTTCGGTAATGTCTAGTAACATGAAACATAAATTGAAATCCCTGGAAAACTATCCTTGTCTCATGATTCTCCATGTGAAATGATTTAGGAATCATGATCCTCTATGTACAAGAATACTTGAATCATTCTCCTCCACGTGCAATGAGCCTTGACTCCTGCTTATGTTAGGGAGTATGTTGTTTCCACATTTCCCATGTTATAATTATGATGAAATATTGTGCCTTATTATTCATTTTCCTTTTATTATCTTTTTATATTCCTTATTTCTCACATGTATTATCTTATTCATGTTATGTATTTTTTATTTCCCTTACTGATATTTATAAGTCACTTCTTTCTTATGTTGTCCCAAGGATATCACATGTAGTTTTAAGATTGTTGGAATATCATGATCATATAAATAAAGTTTTCATTATTATTTTTTATCACATGTTCAAGATGATTTTTTATCTACATCCCAAATACACTAGACCTATCAATATTTTAAGATGTATTTATTATAGTTTTATTCAATAAATCAGGTATAAGTTTGAAATAAAAAGAAGGGTCATTATGATTTTCATTGAGTTTCCCAAGCATCCCACATAAAAATCAAGTGAGTGTAATATTTTATTTGAATTTTCCTATTCACATTTTATGATTTATTGAAATGAAAGACATAACCTCATTGAATTCCTTATCTTTTGGATTGTACTTTAATGTATGTTTCTCCATTATTTGGAACACAACATTCTAAGAGTTATACCAATTCAATTAATCATTATTTTTGTTCCTCAAAAAATATATAAAATAGTTCTTGGAATACTATCGAGTGTTACGTCCATTGAATCCTTGTGTTCAAGAACTAAGAAATTTTCATTGAATTGTTGTAGAAATATTTTCTATATCCTTATTAAAATTTAAATGACATTAAGGATTCGATGATTCCACACAATTCCTCCAAAATAATGTTCAACCAATAAAATAATTCATCAATGAATTCATTCAGGTGAATCATAAAATCCTTAAAATTTTACCAAAAACATTAATTTAGCTTCACATACCTTCAAATGACCTTCATATATGCTGAGAAGTTCTCCCCACATTGTATGTGATGATGTATTTATATCATATTCATTCATATTGTGTTGGATAAATCTTCAACTAATGCATTAACTCCTTTGGTGTCAACATCAATATCCCTTAGGTCGGTCATTGATAATTATCTACTTTATATATTGAACAACATTTCATTTATGATAGTTGTGGAGACATATATTCCCTAATATTGAATATAATATGTTAACAACATATTCAAAAATAAAAAATTATACTTATAAAATATTACGATCCCCTAATTGTTTTTTATTACTATCGTGGATTTCAAAAAAGAGATTACCCCAAAAAACCACACATTATGATACCACTTTTTGGTCCCATGAATGATAAATACCAATAGAGGATATACATATAGATAAAATGATATATTTAATGGCCTCAAGTGATATCATTGCAACAGTAGTAGTATCATGTCTCCCACACAATAAATATGGCTAGATAAATAAATTAGAGTAACACACATGTAATTTTTATATGGTTAATAAAAACATAACTAATCCCAGAAGTATACACCATTAATGTATTATTGTATAGGAATCACTATAAACACTTATTTTTTCCTTATATTTTAGAGTGTCCTAATTGAACCTCTACGTTTAGAACAATCACAAATTTGTTATATTATTGCTCTTAACTACCAACACAGTTCACTTATAGAAAAAATAAAAATATCATCACCTTTATGAACCAATAATAAAATTACACTATCGTTGGTGAACCAATAAACTTCTCTTTCATAAATATTATTAAACTCTAGTATATCCTTGATATTATAGTGATATAAACTCTTCTTTCTTCAACATTTATTATTTATTTATTTCTATCATAGTTCATAAATTTTAACTCATCAATCCATAAACCCCAAAAACCATTATATTGAGATAAATAAATACTTATTCCCAAAGAGAATCTAAACATTTCCCATTAAACTGATATTAAATTTTCCATGATTATGATAAATGTTTTTCATAGGATTTTTTTTAATTAGGAGTTAAATTCTATTAATTATTGTCCCACAAAATCCCTAAGAAATCAAAACATTTATACCCAGATATTATACATGATCCTTTAGGACTATCGTATGACAATAAACATCATAAAATAATAAACATCATAACACATCATCTAAAATTTATTATAAATAAAAATTTTACACCACTACTATGTGATCACTTCATTCTTGATGAAAATCACTACACCTTCATGTTTTCTTGATCTGACTCCTACATTCATGGAATGGATTAAAATATAAAATAAATTTGACTAAACCTTCATTATATGATCCAACTTCCATGGTATAGAACAAAATTTATTATTAGATCACCCATAATTAGCTAAAACTTCTTCAAAGTGAAAACTGAACAACTAGGACATGATTTATCTTCAAAACAAGATAATGATTCCCAAAACCCTTACATAGTCACCTTAAAAGTGTGAATCACTCTTCACGATGCTATCCTATTTGGATATGTCAACATTGTCCCTTTCTACAATCCCAACCCAAAAATACTCCATAGATAATTTTATTGAAAATATTTGAGAACTCCATAATGTGAATCGAAAAGTAAAAATCATGCACTAGAACCCATATATCATCTCTAAATATCTGAATATTGAGTTAAATAACATTTTATTTGTGGTTAAAACCCTAGATATTTGATATTTTATGCATAGACTTAACCATTGGATGAGTTTATTATTGGTTATAATAATAATAATAATCATTATAATATAATGTTATGTAATTTTTTTGCATTTAAAAAAATATATAACTATATATATCTATATTAATATATATGATTATAATGGTTGCATCGTCAGCTCCCCACAACATTCTACTCTCAGATTCTATCACTACTCTATATAAAAGGAATAGAATGTACATATATGTTCAAGAAAATCATTTCATAACATTATAGATAAGGGTTTTACAAATATTTTGTATACTTTCCCTTCCAACCACATTCCATTTCAAGGTGTCTCCAATAGTCATGTTAACTGTTGTCAAAATTTCTTCATTTTGGTTAAAGATAGGCTTGTCATCAAGGGACATTAATATTTACCCTATTTTCATAAAACTATCAATTTGAATATTTTTCCAAAATTAATATTTTTTTCATTATGACATAAAAAAATTAATTAGTTTCAAGTAATAATAAACAATATATAATTGTTAGGATAAACAAATATAAAACTTTTTGGGTTTTGAGATAAAGGATCGACATTTGCAATTTTCTTGAGGTGATGTTGTCAATTTTTGTGAGATTTTTTTAGGATTCATTACTAGGACTACTAGTTTTTTCTCATAAAATACAGTTTATAAGGGGAAACCACTAGTTTCCTTGATCAACCACTAAAAAATTAAATATAAATGAAAAAAATGAATCACCAATAAATTTTTAAATAAAATATGGATTTAAATTTATTGATAGAGATTCCTTAGAAAATATGATATTAAATACCTCATTTAGGTATTTACAAAAACATATCCATTGAATAATTGCCACATTTTTTCACAAAGTGTTTCCTTTTGGGTTACTCTCCAATTATTTACATGGATTAATAAAATTAAGTGTGAATCCAAATTAATAGGTATGTTCTCATGAAGGATGAAACTCTCTTAAATTCTCACCCAAATTGGTGTTTCACTTTAGGTATAGATTCAATCCTTTTTCATAATCATGATATAAAGGATTAGGAGCCTATTATAGATTATTTTTCTCTTGGATTCCCTCATAATTCTAACACAATATATATGAAGTAGAGTGAAAAAAAATTATAAGCAAAAAATGAGTATATATTTCCTCAACATTCAAGCCAAGTGGCTAGTTAAATTGATCTAGATTGAAATTATAGAGTCCACCATGGTAATTTCATTAGTAATCACATGCCTCTTATGTCATGTGTATTCGAGATAACTTATGAGATTTCAATCATGGGTAGAACATTTGTATTTGGAACATATTATGGAAATGGTGGTTTCATAATTTGATAGAAATCGAGAATTTTCTGTTAGTCAATACTTTGGAATGCAATTATGCCGTATAAAAAATATACAGTCGTAACATTGGGGATCACAATGTCATGAAAGAAGAATAATTTCATGATAGATTTAATGAATTATAGGGAACTAATATGTCACATAATGCACCAAATTGACTATAAAATGGAGAGGTGGGGGTGGATCATTGTGTTGGAGGTGACTAATGAAAATGTTGGAGAAAAGGAACATCACAATGTGAAGGAATGACACTATATTTTATGTTTCATGTAGTGAAGTGATACATAAGTGGTTTCTGGATGGTACATAAGATTTGGATGATACATAAGGGTTTTTAACAATGAGAAATAGAGTAAGGGGAAGATCACTCTGTGAACTGTGTTTATTGGGCCAATAAGGGGGGTTTCATGACTAGGATTGTTTTGATGAAATCAGATAACCGGTAAAAACCATATTTTTGACTCACGTATGGATCCATTAATTTTTATTCAGACTCCTAATTAAGGAAGTTTTTTTATATTTATTGATTTCACTAATATCATAGGGGTGTTTAAGGATTTTTTTAGAGTCCATAACCCATATTTTTTATAAAAATATTTTTGTCCCACGGTTAGAATAAACCATGTGTGGAGGATGCACAATTAGTCTAAAATTATTGAATAGTGTACATTTCCTATTATATCTATGTCATATGGTTGTCACATGGTTTCTCAAACCATTTGGCCTAATTTTTCTAGTTCCCCCTTTACTTCAGGTTCGATGCATGGTTGGTGCATGGTTTGGAAAATTGTGTGGCGAAACCATGAAGAGGATATTTTTCTACGTAATTTTACAATAATTCCTTATTGATATAATTAACCACTTACTTTGTACTAATTAAAATTATAGTGGGTTGAACCTCTATTTATATAATATTGGAAATTTTGAATTCTAAATCTACTTATTTAAATATCTGCTTTGTATGGGGTCCGATCGAGCTTTTGTTTGTCAAGTTTGTTGTGAAATGGTAAGTACTCAAGTCTAATTTAGTCGTTATTCATTTCTTTTTGTCTCAACCTAATTATAGAGGATTATTATTTTATTCTTTTTTTATATCTACTATAATTTAGGATAAATTAGAGGCTGATATTTGATGGTGAGAGTTATATGAGTATAGTGTGCGTGGTCTATAACTCATCCCTCATGTTAATTGATTTTGGAATTGTCTTATGGGTCCCTCCGATGTCATCAATGACATTTATTGAATTTATATTCTTTTCTTCTAGAAATTATATCATTATGATTATTCAGTTTAAAAAACTGTGATTAGTTGTTGGTGCTTTCATCCACAACCACTAACAGCCCATATTTCGTGATATTCTATAATTGAGTTTCCAATTTTTTGAAACTTTTCATCCATCATTATGGTGTGATTGAGCTCCACCACTCCAATGGTAGGCCTCCATATATTAAATTCCTATTGAATCATGAACTTATGGATGGATTTACCATGTCACTACCAAATTACCAACCTAAGGTTAGTGCTAAAAGTAAGTAATTGATTCAAATGATATTATAGAATGCATAAAAAAATATATGACATGTCCTTATTAATTGTAGATGAATGTTTTTTTTTGTATTTATGTAGCACACCAAGAAATGTTTATTGAAGTTAAAGGAATGAAACATATTAATTGAATATGATTTACATGGTTCTAATTTAAAAGATTTCATTCTACTTGCCCATGTCAAAATATTGAGAGGCGAGGCTTAAACTAAGTGAAATTGTCAATTTCCATGTAATCATATGGCCAAACTAATTACAATGAATCAAATTTAATGATTATTTATATGAAATTGGACATTGAAATAATTATTTGATGGCTTGACTTGTGTCAACTCTTGGATTCTTAGGGGAATGCCTTGGGTACTCAAGGACATCATTCTGATTCAAGGATGCAACTTTCCTTGGGTGAGTCCCACCTGGGAACCTGGAACATTTTTTCCTTTTGATGCCTATTATGACACTATATGATCCCTTAATTAATATTACAAGATAACCTGGATACACTCCTTGCATCTAGTGTGACATGGGGTGATTTTTATACATCTATGGCCCTATCCATAGCTTCTCTCCCATTTTACCTCGGATGAATTTTTTAGACATGGTTAGAATCATTATTGTGAGGAAGCCTTGGAGAATGCCCCTTGAATTACACTCTTACACCTTAGAAGGAATAAGTTAATACAGAGTTATTTTCCTTAGAGGTCTAGGTTTACTTTTTAAATTCCATAGAACCACTTCATATTAATTATCAATTATGCTTTACTTGATACATCTTGGAACTTTCACTATATATACTACCATGAGGGGATGTTACTATGGGATATTCCTCATGTGACTTGTTTATATAAACATAAATTAATTAATTTATTAAGTAGTTACATTTTCATACACATTTTGAGGTCTGAAATATATACAAGGTTATTTAGTGACACAGTACTTCCTTACATATATATGCATTCTTGTACAATGTTACATTTCCATTACACAGGTTCGGTGTTTTAGACACCATTGGTGGTGGCCAACTGAGATTTATCTCACAACCTCTATGAGAACATTGGTACTTGAGATAGATTACTTGTATTTAGGTGTTGAAAAAGTTATATGTAATTATTTGGACATATGGATTCTTGCTATTCTTGGATGCAACTAGTATAAGATGATCGATATATAGATCAGGATTCTTGGGATAGTTTATGTATTTCTTTTTTTCTACATTTTGTTTTTCATGTATTCCTACTACTTTTTATCAATTTTTTCCACCTTTCTTATGACATGACATATGTCATCATCAGTTATTAAATTTTATTCAAATTACATTAGTTATTCTTGATTTTTCCCTTCCTGTTTGGTATTTTATTTACTTATATATCTTCTGTTATCTCTCTCTTGTCGATTTTATCAATTATCTATTGTGTTTTACTGTGGTAATAAGAGAATACTATCCCCCATGACAAAACATTGGACCTCACTACTAGTTGATAGCCTCTGGAATTTGGGTAGATGTGCTTGGGGCTGTGTGGCCTATCGAGTTTATAGAACCTCCTAACTAGCATCTGGATCATGGATGTCACAAAATGGTATAAGAGGTTGTTTCTTTCCATAATTAATATTTACAGTCAGTATATTGTGGAATAAGAATTTTTATAACTTTTTCATAACATGTGATTGGGCATCATGAACCCATGTTCTTGGTAAATGACATTTTTATGAATCATAATTATTATTCTACATTTTCCTATTACCGTTGATATCATTTGACTATTGGGTGACGAAAATGTTGTTTGGTGTTATTGATGATTCTTATGGATATTCTAGTTTATCCTTAGATTGATGATATGAGGTAAATGACCGCTTTTACATGAAACATACAAGAACCTATTATTTACATTTCATCCATATTGTCATGCCATATAGGTGTATTTCAAAACATTCATTGCTTGATATGCATGTGATTGTTGATTGATCCTTTATTGTATATATGGTTGTAATTTTTTTAAGCTATGGTTGTGTGATTTACTATTTCAATTCCTGGGGTCTTATGGGACATCATGGGTTGGAATGAGTAATTTGTCAAATCAATTCATTAATTATATATTCAAATGGGTGTTAGTTTTAGTGATAAAAAGTATCGACCATGATTTATAAGGATAAAAAAATATTTTTAATGAACATTGATATAGGTTATAATAATTTTAAAAAATAAAACTGAAATGGTTTCATATATTTATCCCACCTTTTATTGCTTATTAATGTTAAAGGAGTGAACCTGGTAATTTAATATAAAATGAAATGAAATGGTTTCAAATAAAAGCTTCGACAAGGTACTATTGACCCTTCATATAATGAAACCCATAAAACTAATAATCAAAAACATAAAAATAAAAATCCTTCTATGAAAGTACTTTGGGTTGTCTTCCTTGGGTAGTGAGATTTATTACATTCAACTTTTATTATTATTTCTATCTTTTCATTAATTCTTGTTCTGAGGAATGTTCTTGGAAAAATTGTAGACCAATTCCACAGCGACATCCTTGTGTCATGTTCCAAGAGTGTGGAAACGACAATAATCTATGTGTGTTAGGACCTAAGCCTCCAGTATTACCATTAATAGTTCCACATGAGATATTGACCACAGTAATTTAATTGGTAACTCAAACTCAGGCCCATGAATTTTTATTTCATCTGATTTAGTACATATATGTGGCACCATGAGATGCACCTATGATGGATGGTCTAACCCACGAGTACCAGTAGTAGTATCCTCCTACATTCTTATGGGTGGTGTTCTATAAGTTGTTGAGTATTAGATAGAATCCGCCTTGTCTATATTTTATCATCTGTATAACCCTTCATAGAGGAGGGCAAAACTTTTTGTGTATATGCTTCATGATTCATCCATGTGTTGGTGGAATTTGATTACTCATGCTAATCACCATCAAAACAAGATATGGGATAATTTTGATATTTTCTTCTATGACCAGTTCTTTCCTCAGATGGTGATTGGTAATAGATACAGAGTGTTTATTCTTGTCGAGTATGGTTCTATGTCATTTATAGAGTATTAAGGGTTTTTTACTAAGTTAAATTATTTTTCATCACTTCTAGATGGTGATGAGATTTCATATTCTATATTCATTGAGGATGGGATCCAATATTCCATCCATACATAGGTTAATGTATTTCTCCTACCTAATTTAATTGAAATAGATAATTACGATCGTAAATACCCGTAAATTTCAAAGAAATTTTTTTCTTAATTTTCTTTGGAATTTTTCAAGAGCGCAGTCTCTGACGGCACCTGATTCCGAGGCCCGGTGTTCCCGGAATCATTTTACGAAGTTTTGGCTCGGGTACGTTCAGTGAACGGATGAGCGGGTTTTCTTAACTTTTGAACCGGTTCCCGGAATCGAATTCTGAGGGCACCGATGAAATCGCAGCGCCGGTATTCACTTAGAAACACCTCTTCCTGAGTTGCGTTTTCTCGGGTGTGGTTTTTAGTTTTCGGGCTTAAAGTTAAGAAATAAAATAATTTTGCGACAACTTTATTTTATTTCACTTAAGCCACTTGGAAGCCACTTATTGACGGCTTGAACTGAGTTGAACCGGACAGGATGCTATCCAGAAATATCCTACCCCCTTGGTAGGATATTTGTGAGGTGGGGCCCGCACGAGCCCCGCAGTTTCTTTCCGCTAAGAAACGCACCCGCGAAAACCCGTCTTTATGAAAGTCAACTGATGCGTTTCTTAAAATCTTAACAGACCATTTAATTGGGAGGTTAATTTCGTGAATTAAATGGGTTGTTTCTTTCATTGAATTAATTCAACGAATTGATTAGTCGTTTCTTAACCAGTTTTCAAGTTCGTTGGCATAATAATAAAATAAGGCCAACGCTCGACCTCTGATACCAATTTGTCACGACCCGCCCACGGGGCCCGTGCCGTGACTACCCCAAGCCCGCCTTCCATAGGCCAGGGGCTGGCGACTAGCACCAAGACATAAATCCCAACAAAAAGGGAAGGAATTGCCTTTGAAAAGTAAACAAGCACCACAGAGTAAGCAAGCGGAAAGTAAACACTATGTAAAAACTATACATGCTCTGCTGAAAGTAAAAGGGGCCGGAAATACAAGCCCAACTGTAAAGTACAACTGAAAAGAAAAACATGAACTAAAAAGGGAAAACTGCAGTGTCGAGCTGTCCTCTAGAAATCCCACCTGAAGGGTGGGTACAGATAGCCTCCACTACTCCTCGGGTCCACCTGACCACTCCGAGTACGTCCCGCCCAGTGGTCCACCTCCAAGTACCATCCTGCTCCGCATGCCTCCACCACGATCAGCGTTGTCCGTCGTCTGCAACCAACACAATGTAGTGCGGGCAAAGCCTGTGCAAGGGTGAGTATAAGCTACTCAGTAGGGACCCCGAGACCCCCGAAGGTCTCCCGAAATCCACAAAGGATAATCCAAAAAGTAAAGATACAATCACGAAGTAACATCTGACATGGCTTAGGTATATGCCCATACATATACCTAAGTCATCAATTCCCGTTCGGATCCAACGTCTGAGCCCAAGCACAACCCAGTCCACGCAGGAAAGCAAACGTATACCCACACAGGATAGAACAACACAATCCAAAAAGGAGAGTAAACAGTAAATCCACACAGGATAGGTCAACACAATCCACAAAGGAGAGAAACACAAGATTCAGCCCACATAGGTATACTTCTTCTGATGACGATAAAGACGATCACTGATCCATCTAAGTCCTCGGACCCACGAAGGATCGATAGGTAACTAACCCCCGCAACGACCCACACAGGATCGGGGCCACACAGGACTTGTAGGCGCTGGCTCACACAGAACCGCTGAGCGCGGACCCACACAGGATCGGACCCACATAGGATCGGGCCCACACAGGACTGGGCCCACACAGGACCTGTAGCACTAATCCCCGTAGGATCGCTGAGTGCAGTAGTCGTCGCAGTCCACTGAGGATCTCTGCACAGTCTACGCCGCAGTCCACTGAGGATCTCTGCACGGTCGTCGTCGGAGTCCACTGAGGATCTCTGCACAGTCGTCGCCGTAGTCCACAGAGTAAGCAAGCGGAAAGTAAACACTAAGTAAAAACTATACAAGCTGTGCTGAAAGTAAAAGGGGCCGGAAATACAAGCCCAACTGTAAAGTACAACTGAAAAGAAAAATAGTAACTAAAAAGGGAAAACTGCAGCGTTGAGCCGTCTTCTGGAAGTCCCACCTAAAGTGTGGGTACAGATAGCCCCCACTGCTCCTCGGGTCCACCTGACCGCTCCGAGTACGTCCCGCCCAGTGGTCCACCTCCAGGTACCGTCCTGCTCCGCACGCCTCCACCACGATCAGCGTTGTCCGTCTTCTGCAACCAACACAACGTAGTGCGGGCAAAGCTCGTGCAGGGGTGAGTATAAGCTACACAGTAGGGACCCCGAGACCCTCGAAGGTCTCCTGAAATCCACAAAGGATAATACACAAAGGAACGATACAATCACGAAGTAACATCTGACACGACTTAGGTATATTCCCATACATATACCTAAGTCATCAATTCCCGTTCGGCTCCAACGTCTGAGCCCAAGCACAACCCAGTCCACACCGGAAAGCAAACGTATACCCACACAGGATAGAACAACACAATCCACAAAGGAGAGTAAACAGTAAATCCACACAGGATAGCTCAACACAATCCACAAAGGAGAGAAACACAAGATTCATCTCACACAGGTATACTTCTTCGGATGACGATAAAGACGATCACTGATCCATCTAAGTCGTCGGACCCATGAAGGATCGATAGGTAACTAACCCCCCCAATGACCCACACAGGATCAGGCCCACACAGAACCAGTAGGCGCTGGCTCACACAGAACTGCTGAGCGCGGACCCACACAGGATCGAACCCACACAGGATCGGGCCCACACAGGACCGGGCCCACATAGGACCTATAGGACTGATCCACGTAGGATCGCTGAGTGCAGTAGTCATCGCAGTCCACTGAGGATTTCTGCACGTTCGTCGTTGGATTCCACTGAGGATCTCTGCACAGTCGTCGTTGCAGTCCACTGAGGATCTCTGCACGGTTGTCGCTGTCGAAGAAGCAGTCGCAGCCAGCTCTAGGGTTCCCGCACACAGCAAGCTCATTCGGGAGGGTCCGCTCCACGAGCCGAGAGGCCGATACATCAACTGACACAATGTATGAAGTTGATGTATCCAAAAGTTCCGTATCGTCAACAGGAACTCAGGGTCGCAGACGGCGCGTCAATCGGACGCCCGGTCTGAGAGTTATTGGCTTTTTTGTCCTAGGGCCCCGGTTGGTTTTTAAGGCAAAACCAACCCGACCGTACTCCACCTGTGTCCAAACCTCGGGCGGAGTATGCCAAAAGATCCGTCTCACTTAGAGAAATTCAACGAAGCTGACAACACATCAATCAGACGTCTGTGGCTCGAGATATGAGCCTTTCCGCTCCGGGGGCCCGGTTGGTTTCGTGTACGAACCAACCCGGCCAAACTCAAAGTATTCTGAAACCTTGAGTGCGATATATCGAAATGACCATCTCAATCCAAGGATCACGTTGCCGCTAACGGTGAGTCGTTTGGAGGCTCGTAGCTCAAGTTACGGGCGTTTGAGCAAAAACATCCGAAGACGGGGGGTACGGGCCCGGGCCGACCCGGCCCAACCCCCCCGGGAGTCAGCCGAACCGGGGCGACCCGAACTGGGCCGACCCGACCCGGTCCGACCCGGTCCGACCCGGTCCGATCCGGCCAGGGCGTGGCCCGGCCGGTGGAACCGGCCTGGCCCGGTTCGGTCGAGCGGCCGAACGGCCGAGGCGCACGGGGCGCCGCCCCCCGCGGCCTGGGGGTGTCGCGGCCCCCCGCGGGGGGCCGTGCTGTGTCATGGACGCGGATTCAGCCGCATCCGAGGGCACCGGACCTACGTGGCCGCGGGTCTGCGGGTGCCGCCAGCGCCGCGGCTTTAGCCGCGACGGCCTGTCCGGCGGCGCGCCGGGGCACCGCCGCTCCCGGCTGCCGGCGCGGCCGCACCGGCGACCCGCGCCGCCGGCGAGTTCTGCGGGCCAACGGGATCGCTCCGGTGGTCCGATTCTCTTCCCGTCTACGCCATTGTTCCTCCCGGGACTCGTTCTTCACTGCGGGATCGTCAAACATCCGTTGCGGCACATTCCGTCATCGCCCGCCAAATCCGTACAAAATGAAGAACGACGGAGGGTCGTCGGGCCGTGTTCGTTTGGCCCGCACCCTCCGCGTTAGAGATAAACAACCGGGATAATTTTGTTCAACACATGAACTGACAATTTTAATAAAATAAAATTGTTCATTTGAAACCGGTTCTTTAATTTCTAATGAACATTCATAGGAATATAAAGAGGGGTATTCCAAATCATAAAATCCCTACCTCGTTGGTCGTCGCGCGCAGGTGTTCTTCGCGGAAAAGCTCGTCGCGGAAGAGGGGGATCTTCGCGTCGTCGCGGGAAGGCGTCGCGTCGTCGCGGGATCCGGCGTTGAGTCGGCGAGCTCAAATGGTTGGTGATCGGAGATCGGAGTGGGGAAGAACGTCTCGGACGGAAGCGTCGTCGATTTCTAGGTTCGGAGTTCTTCGCGTTCTCCGCGTTCTTCGCGTTCTTCGCAAGGGAGAAGAAGATACAAGGGTCCTCTCAAATCTTCTCAATGCGCAAATAACTAGAGGACGCGTTGGCCTTATTTTATTATTACGCCAATGAATTTGATAACTGGTTAAGAAACGACTAATCAATTTGTTGAATTAATTCAACGAAAAAACAGCCTATTTAATTCACGAAATAAACCGCCCAATAAAATGGTCTGTTAAGATTTTAAGAAACGCATCATTTGACTTTCATAAATATGGGTTTTCGCGGGTGCGTTTCTTAGCCGAAAGAAACGGTGGAGCTCGTGTGGGCCCCACCTCACAAATATCCTACCAAGGGGGTAGGATATTTCTGGATAGCATCCTATCCGGTTCAACTCAGTTCAAGCCGTCAATAAGTGGCTTCAAGTGGCTTCCAAGTGGCTTAAGTGAAATAAAATAAAGTTGTCGCAAAATTATTTTATTTATTAACTTTAAGCCCGAAAACTAAAAACCACACCCGAGCAAACTCAACTACGGAAGAGGCGTTTCTAAGCGAATACCGGCACTGCGATTTCATCGGTGCCCTCAGAATTTGATTCCGGGCACCCGTTCAAATGTCAGAAAAACCCGCTCGTCCGTTCACTGAACGTACCCGAGCCAAAACTTCGGAAAATGATTCCGGGCACACCGGACCTCGGAATCAGGTGCCGTCAAAGACTGTGCTCTTGAAAAATTCCAAAGAAAATTAATAAAAAAATTTCCTTGAAATTTACGGGTCTTTACATTAATCCCACTTCAGGACTTTACGTCCCTGTAAAGATACATCAAAAACTAGGGAAACAAATGTGGGTACTGAGCACGCATCTGAGCCTCCCACTCCCAAGTGTTCTCCTAGAGGTTCCCATGCTGCCATCTGATGCGCACAAGAGGAATCGATCTCCCACGTAGGACTTGCTCCTGTCGATCCTCTATCTCCACTGGGACCTCCGCAAAAGTCACCCCATCATCCACGTCTAGCTCCCCATAGTCAATGATGTGCGTCGGGTCGTGCACATATCTCCTCAGCTAGGATACGTGGAAGACGTCGTGCACCCGGTGCAACTGAGGTGGTAGAGACAGGTGATAAGCCACCTCGCCAATCCTGCTGAGGACCTGGAAAGGCCCGATGAAGCATGGAGACAACTTTCCGCCTTGACCAAATCTCCGCAAACCACGTCGAGGTGAGATACGCAAGAAGACGTGGTCACCATCCTCGAACTCTAGTGGCCTCCGCCTCCTGTCAGCATATGACTTCTGCCAGCTCTGTGCTGTCCTCATCCGCTCCTGGATGACCTGGACCTTCTCTGTCGTGGCCCGGACCATCTATGGTCCCACAAGTGCTGACTCACCAGGGTCTGTCCAGCACAAAGGAGATCTACAGGGCCTGCCATACAACGCCTCAGAGGGGGCCATCCCGATGATGGAGTGGTAGTTGTTGTTGTTCGCGAACTCCACCAAGGGTAGGTGGTCCTCCCAGCTGCGACCAAAGTCAATGACACATGCACGGAGCATGTCCTCGAGAGTATGAATGGTCCTCTCCGTCTGACCATCCGTCTGAGGGTGAAAGGTGGTGCTCAGATGTAGCCGTGTCCCGAACGCCTCCTACAATCCCTTCCAAATCCGGGAGGTAAAGCGAGCGTCCTGATCAGAGATGATAGTCGATGGCACACGGTGAAGCCGTACAATCTCCTGAATGTAGAGACGTCCCAAGCTCTCCACTAAGCCCTGCTCTCGGATGGGTAAGAAGTGTGCCGACTTGGTGAGTCGGTCAACAATAACCCAAATGGAGTCGTGACCTCTAGAAGTGCGTGGAAGTCCAGTCACGAAGTCCATAGATATGCCATCCCACTTCCTCTCTGGGACCTCCAAGGGCTGTACCGAGTCTGCTGGTACCTGGTGCTCTTCCTTCACCTGCTGGCAGGTGAGGCACCGTGAAACGAACTCTGCCACAACCTTCTTCATGCCCGGCCACCAGTGATGACGTCTGAGATCCTGGTACATCTTCGCCACTCCAGGATGTACCGCCAAGGAGAAGTGTGGAACTCTCTCAGCACCTCCTCTCGTAAAGCGACTGGTACCAAGGTACGTCCTCTGAAAAGGACATTGTGCTCTGCTCCAAGGGAGAAACCATCAGGTACCTGTCCTAAGGATATCTGTGCATGCCGTGTCTCACCGTCAGCGTCCACACGTTGTGCCTCTCTAACCCGCTGTAGAAGTGGAGGAGTGACTGTGAGAGACTGAAGGAAGTATGCTCCGTCTCTCTCCACGAAGGATATCTGCAAGACGGCTAGCTGCTCTGTCGCCTCCTCAAGTAGCTGGATGCCCGTCCTCCTGCTGAGGGCATCGGCTACCACGTTCCCCTTCCCAGGAGTATTGAATATCTCAAATTCATAGTCCTGGAGGAACTCGAGCCATCGCCGCTATCTCAGGTTCAGGTCCTTATGAGATAAGATGTACCTGAGACTCTGGTGGTCAGAAAAGACTGTGAAGCGCTCGCCCATCAGATAGTGCCGCCATGTCTTCAGGGCGAAGACCACTACTGCCAACTCCAAGTCATGGGTAGCGTAGTTCGGCTAATGCGGCCTCAACTGACGTGATCCGTAGACAATGACGGCCCGCTCCTGCATCAGGACACACCCGAGTCCGGTCCCTGATGCATCGCAGTGGACTACATATCCAACTCCCTCCTCAGGAAACCTCAAGATAGGTGCGCTGGTCAACCTCTGCCTCAGCTCCTGGAAGCTCTGCTGACATCTGTCTGACCACACGAAGGGTTTCCCCTTCTTCGTCAACGCTGAGAGTGAGGCCGCAACTCTGGAGAAGTCCGGCACAAATCTCTGATAGTATCCGGCTAGGCCCAAGAAACGCCGCACCTCTATCACGCTCTTGGGTGGCTCCCAAGCTAGCACTGCCTCGATCTTCGTGGGATCCACTGCAACTCCTGCCTCAGAAATGACGTGCCCCAAGAATTGGACCTCACGTTACCAGAAGTGACACTTCGAGAGCTTTCCATAAAGCTGGTGCTCTCGGAGTGTGTCTAGTACAACACGCAAGTGGTAGGCGTGCTCCTCCTCCGTGGTCGAGTACACCAAGATGTCGTCGATGAAGACTATGACAAATCGATCGAGGTATGGCTGGAAGATCCTGTTCATGAGGCTCATGAACACTGCTGGAGCGTTGGTCACACCAAAAGGCATAACCGAGAACTCATAGTGGCCATACCGACACCTGAAGGCCGTCTTCTGCACATCCTCGTCTCGAACTCTGAGCTGATGATAGCCTGACCTGAGATCTATCTTCAAGAACTACCGTGCTCCCTTGAGCTGATCGAAGAGGTCATCAATCCTGGGTAGCGGATACTTGTTCCTCACTGTCACCTGGTTCAGGCGATGATAATCGACACACAGTCGCAAGCTCTCGTCCGCCTTCTTGGCGAACAATATCGGTGAAGCCCAGGGTGAAACACTGGGTCGGATGAACCCCTTGCCCTACAAGTCCTCCAACTGTACCCGCAGCTCTCGAAGCTCAGCGGGGGCCATCCGATATGCTGGAGTGGATATCGGGGCTGTCCCGGGGTACATGTCAATATAAAATTCTACATCTCTGTGAGGAGGTAGTCCTGGAACGTCGTCGGGAAATACGTCGGTGTACTGATCCACCACTGTAGGAAAACTGGGTCTCTGCACCTCAACCGCTCCCAGGATGAGGCTAGCCAACTGATGAGTGATGGGCTGACCTCTCCTCTACGTGAGTCCATCCTGTGCTGCTAAGGCTCCCTTATCGCCGGTGAAGGTGAACCTACTCCCGTTGGTGCGCACACATCGCACCTTGCACCTAATGCAGTCAATCTGAGCATGGACCGTAGATAACCAATCCATGCCAAAGATGACGTCTTAAGGCCTCGACGCCGCTACAAGAAGATCCCAGCCGAATCTCTCGTCTCCTAGGGTAATCTCACACTGCCGGCACCAGTACGTAATCGTCGAGTCTGCTCCCATAGGAGTCTCTAGCCGTAAGGATCGAGCCAACGGCTCTGTCGGAATCTCTGAGCTCCAAACAAGGGCAGTGGGTATGAAAGAGTGAATCGCTCATGTGTCTATCAGAACTGAAAAAAGGGTGGAATAGACACAGATCGTACCTTGAATCATCTATGGCGCGCCGTGGTCATAGGCCTCTGCTGCCTGGAGCTACGTCTATCTCTGCCCGCCAGCTCCCTGTGGTCGGGGCGGGCCTCCTGGTGGTGGTGGTGGCAGAGCCTCAAAGCGTCGCCCACCACCTGCTGCTCGACCAGATCCTCTGCCTCGTCTGCCTCCTCCCTGCGGACCGCCATGGTCGACCCTCTGCCTCTGCCTGGGTGGCCCCTCCACCATCTGCTGCCCCTCGGTATGGCGAGTCGGGCAGTCACGAGCAATGTGGCCTTGCCCGCCGCACTCGTAGCACTGCCTACCTCTCGGAAGACTGGCTCCATGCTGAGTGCCCTGCACTGCTGAGCCAGTGTCCCGAGGTCGACTTCCGGAGGGCCTGGTCTGCCTGGAACCCTGAGTCATCCGTCGGCTACCTGCTGCCGAAGACTCCTCTATCTTCCGCCATGCGGTAGGTCTCGCTGTGGACTCAGCCAGGAAGCTCTCGATCAGAAGGGCTCTCTCTAGCACTCCTGCCTGGGTCGGGATGCTGAGGGAGATCAGCGATGCCCTGATCTCATGTCTCAATCCCTGCTCGAAGGTCCGGGCCCGGAAGAAGGGGTCATGTACCATGTCGGTCGAGTAGCGTGATAGGTCGGTGAACCTCACCGCGTACTGGGCGACCGTCAAGCTACCCTGCCGCAGCTGAAGAAGCTCCTGGATGCGCACCGCACGGAGGGTGGCCGGGACAAAATCTAAGAGGAAGAGGCTCTCGAAGTCTGTCCAGATGAGGGAGGCCTCATCCTGTACCTGGAGCATCATGCTCCACCATCTCCCTGCTGCTGCGTGCAGTAGGCTCGCCGCGAGGATCACCATGAGGTCTGCTGGTGTCCTCACTAGCCTGAAAACTCGGACGACCGCCTCCAGCCAGTCCTCGGCTGCCTGGGGGTCTGACTCCCCACGGAACCTAGGTGGTCGCTGACGCTGGAACTCGTGCAGAGCTCTGAGGTGTCGTGCATCGTCAGCTGCCAGTGCTGGAAGCATCGGGGGCTCGGAGGGTAAAGGTATCGTCGGTGCCTCTGCTGTCAACGGGCCCTGTACCGAGGCCTTGTCGCTCGGCGGGCTTTCGTCGCGCTCTACTCTAGGAACCCTAGCTGGCTGTTGTCGTCATGCCATCCTAAAAAGGAAACAAGAATGCCACGGTCAGAACAGTATACCTGGTGAGCTGACACAAGTAATCACAGAGAAAACTTGAAACACACATGCAATCAATGTTTTCGTGCATTAAGTCGAAAATCAGAAGTCAGGGTCCTGGTGTATGGATACGTCGGCAGCCGCACCAACACTGGACTCCCTGGACTGATAACCACACTTAATACGCTAAACACTATTGCTCCACATAGAAGATAGATCAGAGTCTGCGGTACAACCGACCACCTATGATACCAATTAGTCACGGCACGGGCCCCGAGGGCGAGTCGTGACACCGATATTATAAAATAGTGCAACCTGAGGGACGGTGAAAATATTTGGCATAAAGGGCTGCTATAATGTCAGGCCAGTAGTTCTTCCTATAGTAGGAAGCATTCCCTCAATGTATCTTTTCAGGGAATGGGTGTCTAGGGTACCATTGTAGTCGTCTATGCAGTGGTTCAACATTTTGGATGTATGGGGATTTGGAAACCATTATGTGATAGAGGCCCACTGGAGTTTTGGTCTTACAACTGTAAGGGACATCATTATCATTTCTCTTGGACCATTCCATCATCTTATTGTGGGGTAGGATCCTCAGACGTTCCACCATCAGGGGTAGGCTCTTTTATGAAAAGTTGGGTGGGTAGTTGAAGTAGCACTGGAAGGAATGAATGAAGAGAGGTTTGTGGCCACTGTCCCCAGACCACGAACCACCTGAAGAACCAAAAAAGAAGTTATAATTATTATAGTAGCAGTTTATCCTAGCTATGTATCATGAAAGATTCCTTATTTATAGCAGATATCATAGGACCAGACTGTGGGACTGTCTACAATACGAGTTAATATTCTTGTATCTTTGATTATATTATATACTTTATTTGATATAGATGCTTCACAATATTTAATCTATTTATCTATCATGGAATTTTTTTGGCTAGAAAATCATTTTTTATGGGGGGTCATTACCCTAGATACACTGTTCGGTGTATGATTAGAGGTCGTAAACCAATGTAGGGACTGTCTGCATGAGGTAGTAAACTACCCTTTCTTATAGTACCACTTTTCTAATGATATGAAGGGCTTTTATTTCATTATACGGAAGGATTAGTTTGTTCTGTATCATGAAATTATAGAATTTTATCACTAAAGGGTATTGTTTATATCACTAGAGGGAATAAGTTATCTACATAAGGGTGAGTGGAATGTCTATGATAGTAGGGATCGACCGGAGAATCATAGGCTAGGTGGGGTGATGTCCATGATTTCCAATATCTTTATAGAGGATCAAGGTTTAGAGAAGGATAAATTCCATCCAATATTAGATCATTTCATGAATTTATTTTCCAAAAAAAATTAGATTACTTCTTGAGATGGATGTGGATTTTATGATTAAGCTTGTTCAATGAGAAGACATTATTTCTAATCCTCAATTTAGGATTTTTCCTATTGAGCTCAAGGAGCCAAGAGGTAGTTAGAAGATCTAGAGGCCAAATTTTTATTATCGCCCAATTTTTCCTCTAAATGTTTCCCAAAGATTTTCACCAAGAATGAAGATGGGTCCCTTCTTTTGTGTCTATATTATAGATGGTTGACCAATATTACAGTCATGAAATAATATCAACTAATTCTAATAGATTATCTCTTTTGCCATCTTATAGAAGAATGGGTATTCTCTATGGTTGACCTATGATCAAGATATCATCTTGTGTGATTTGGGCCATCATACATACCTCATATATTATTTCATAGAAACTATGGTCTGCATGAGTAAATCATTATACCATGAAATATTATGAACGTGACTAGTGTTTTCATGGTTCTAATGAATAGGTTGTTCTATCCCTATTCGGATTATTTTTTTATAGTCTTTGTGGAAGAGATCTTGGTGTATTCCCGCACTATTAGTAACCATACAAGACACCTTGATATCAGTTTGACTACACTGATAGGGCATCATATTTATACCATGATTGTGAATTTCCACTTCTGGATCAAAATTTCCACTTCCTAGGTCATATTATATCATAATTAGGGACCTCTGTTTACCCAGAGAAGGTGAGTTTGGTGGTTTAATATGAGAAACCCATGAATGTGATTGATATAAGGTGTTTCTTGGGAATTTATAGATATAAAAGAATTTTAAATAATAATTCCCAAACCATGATTCACATCTCACAATCCTTAAAAAGAATGGTGTTATATTCATTTGGGTAGAAGAGTGTGAGAAAACCTTTTGATAACTGAATGGGAGGTTGGTATCAACACTTATTTTGACTCTTCCCGGTCCATGAAGAGATTCTATCATCTTTCATGATGCCTCAAGAATCAACCTGGGATCATTGATGATGTCATATTACATGGTCATTGTGTATGGATCTTGGAGTTTGACAGCTCATGAGAAAAATTAAATGACACAATACCTTGATCTTGAAGAATTTTTCTATTCCTTACATTTCTATAGAAACTATTTTTTGGGTGAGTGCATTGTGGTGTAAATGGACCACAAGACACTCAAATATATCATTTCCAAATGTGACCTGAACTCATAAAATGAACATTGGTTGAAAATATACATTCCTTCAATTTAATGCTTTCCTATACACATGTGAAGGGAAATATAGTTGCTGATTCCATGAGATAGAAAAAATAGGTATGGTTCATATGGGAACCCAATGATGAATGGAAGTTCATTAACCTCTTTATTGAGATGAATCTATAGTTTCATGATATTCACGAGTATTATTACCTCTCACCCCTAAAATTTACCTCTTTCATCTATGAGATAGTGAAAGGTAGTTAATTTTTAGATCCTGAAGGCTTGGTTCTCCATGATATTATATTAGGAGCTAACCCTCCTCCCTATTGGTCTATGGATAGATATAACCTCTTGTGTATTCCTCTTTGTGTCTGGGTTCATATAGATATGAGAGACGAGTTGATCCAAGTGTCCCATGATTCTTACTGGGCAGCCCATCCAGGAATCTCTAACACTTTAAATTATACGTGATTCCTGTATTAGTGTATTGGGATGAAATGTCAAATAATAGGATTTATCAATTGGTATTATACATGTGGGAAGGTGAAGGCATCATACCAGTGATTGGATGGATTTTTACAATAGCTTCCAGACCCAGAATCGAAATGGGAATATATTTATATAGATTATGTAGTCGGAATACCTAGGATTCCAAGGGTTTCCAATGTTTTATGGGTAGTTATTGACCAACTGATGATATCATCCCTCTCCATTCCTATTCAGGATAATTTCTTAGCTGATGATTTGGGAGGACTGTATGTTTCTGAGATCATACAATGACACAGGGTCTGTTTTAATATCATGTATGATAGGGATACTCATATCACATCAAGGATCCTACAGGGGTTGAAGAAGACTATTAGTACACAAGAGATTATGATCACATCTATTCACCATCAAACTAATGGAAATTCAGAATGGATGATACAGGTTCTAGAGGACATGCTCTGAGAATGTTTCCTTGATTTCAGTGGTTATTGGGAGAAGAATATCATTATCAATGAGTTTACCTATAATAATAAATTTAAGGAGAAATTTTAGATGGATCATCATGAGGTCCTATATGGTAGGTCAGGTAGTTCACCCCTATTCTGGCTAGAGGGGAGTGAGGTAGAATTTCTAGGTTCTCAACTTGTAAAGGAGAATTCTGAGTAGATTTAGCTAACCAAGAAGTGAATCAATACTGCTTAGTATAGACATATATCTTTTTCTAATCTCTATTTAAGATCTCTAGTTTTTGAGGTAAGGAATCATGTATTACTATGGTTATCACCTATTATAAGGAAAAAATTGTTACAAAATCATATGATGTCATCACCGCATTATTTAGTCCCATTTGAGATCTAAGAAAATGTCAGGCTAGTATCCTATTTGTTGTTAATACCTAAAATGTATCATTCCATGCCTAATGTCTTCCACGTTTTATACCTTCACCATTATCAAGACGACCAATCTGAAACATTTAATCCTGAGGAAGTTCAGCCTAATTTTAATGCTTCTTTTGAGGAGTATCCAATACACATCATTGATAAGAAAACAAAGCCTATCTGATGTCGGTCGTTCCCTCTAGTGTGAGTGCTATAGAAGCACTACCAAGTACATGATTAGACTTGTGAGTCAGAGGCTGATGCAAATGCTTAGTGGCCAGAGTTTTTCTTAGAAAGTGTTTCACCACACTTGTAAGGTGATCTCGGGAACAAGTTCAATTAATGGGGTAAGACATGAAGAACCTAGTTTTTTAACACATGTATAAATCCTTTAATATTTTTCTATTTCATTATTATAAAAAAAATTATATTTCTAATGAGATCATGAATTTTGTAGGGGTTTTTAGGGCTTGTTCAAAACCCAGAGCCTAGATTTTTGTGAAAAACTATTTAGTTGCACAGTAAAAGTAAACCATGTGAGGAGGATATACCACTACTCTAAACCTTGTCAATGGCATAGATTTTAAAGTAGATATATATCGCACATTTGGAACAAGGTTAATAAAACCATGAATCCTAACCATGTGAGTGAACCTTTCCTCGATGTTCTCGTTCATGGTTTGCACACGGTCTGGATAACCTAGCTTCCAAACTCTGTACAGGATAATATTTTGGGTAATTTTACAATTTTTCTCTTGTTGATCATATTAACCTCCTCCTTCTTCCCTATTGTGACTTCCAGTGGGTTGAACTTCCATTTCAACCATTCTAGAGGTTTTAAAGATCAAATCTATGAATTGAGAGATCTCATACTTCTGTGGTCTGGTCAAAATTATTTTTTTTATGTTATATGTGAAACGGTAAGTACTCCAGTCCTTTTTATCCATTGTTCTTTTCTTTTTCTTTAGACCTATTTATCAATGTTTCAGATATTATACGTGTTTCATATATATACCTAGAACTAAGTTGAATTAGAGGAAGTTACCAGACAGGGAGATTCATACGATTGTGAGGTGGGTGGTCTATAAATCATCCCTTATGTTAGTTCATCTTGGAATTGTTGTGTGGGGCTAGCCAATTTCACCTGGTCCCGTATATTTAATTTATATTCCTTGATTATAGTCATTAAAACTATATGGTTATGCTCCTTCAATAATTTTGATTGGTTTTTTGTGGTTTCATCTACAACTCCTAACACCCCATGTAGGGTGATATACCATAATTTGGTTTTTAGTGTTTAGACACATTTGAGCTATTGTTCAAGTGTGCTCATGCTTGACCACACTAATTGTAACACCAGTACGTTTTTTTGAACAATTTTCTTTAAATAATTTTTATTCTTCAGTATCATTATTTGCACGCAATCACGAGTTTATTAAAACTATGATATTCTTTCAATATAAAATTAACATTATATCAAATTCATTAGGTTACAAGGAATAATTATAACAAACTTATGAAAATGCATTATGAATTCTGTGGCTATTAATTATTTATTAAAAATATAAATCAATTTGATATTTTTATTTTTGAGTGAATTAATTTTGGAAATTAAATTAATGAGATATATGTCTTATATACTAAAAAATTTATTTTTTATATTCATCCAATTGATATTTTAGTCATAGGATATGAATAAAATTATATTTTATATATAATAACTTTTTTTAAAGGGTAATTTTACACCATTGAATGGAGAACAAATTTTAAATTAAGATTTTGACACATTAATAATTTCAATATAAAAAAATAAACATGTTATTTTGAAGTGTGATACAAATATTTAATTTGTATAAATTTAGATGTTTTTTTGATAACTTTCATGTTTTTATGAATAGTATAAATACGCTAAATTCTAATTAAAAACAACTTCTTTCATAGAGATAATTTATGTGGATACATTATAATAAAAAAGATTTTTAATTTTAAATAGAATATATTTTTACTAGTTAATATTATTTATGCCATTATCATTAATTTTACATTGAATTTAATGGTAAAAACACATCAATATTTTGCAATGTTATAACTTTTAAAAAATGTTTTCACATTTCAAAAACACGTTTTATTTTAAATTTATTTCTGAAACTTTTTTGTTTTGAATTTGGAAAAATAAATTATTTATTTGGAATCATAATGTCCAATTTTTTTTAATAGGAACTTTTAATTTATTAAAATTATTAATAGTAACTTCACTAATTATTTCAGTTAAATAATGATAATTATAACCAGACACATATCTTTTAGAAAATTGATTTTAATATATGGTTATATAATTGATCTTCATGTCTATAAATTTTCATCATAAATACTAAAAAAATCCTATATAATTGTATTATAATTATATTCTTTATATTTTAGGACAATATATTTATTTATTACACAATTATGATGTAGTGATTACCTCATTAATGAAAGATTCAAAAAAATGAATTTATAAATAATAATAATAAGTAATTTGGTTTTTTTCATGTAATCAATGAATTTTATGGATTATATTGACCTTATTTATTTTATTTAATGCCTTATTTTTGAATTAATAGGGTTGTTATTTATTTTAAAAAAATTCAAGTACGAATAATGTCAAAAGGGAAATAATTCATAACATAAAACCTAAAATAGTTTATTAAATGTTATTAAATTATAAAAATTATAATATACATAAAAATGGTTAATATAAGTCCAAATATGGCATAAAAACATTTTTTGGGTTATTTGACATTGTATGGTAATTACAATAACCCAGAAGTTGTAAATAACCTGATATCATGGTATGATTAAAAAAGTTAAAATAAGGGCTAAATTAAAAAGATAATGATAGAAATATTCAAAACATGTCTAAAAATTATTGTATTATGGTTATTAGAACAAAAACCATCTTATCATAGAATTAAATATGTTTGGGACCATTTTTAATTGAAATTTAATTTATAATAAATTAATATTTTGAGAGTTTTCTAAAGTGCCCCTCTGCTCTCTTATAAAAGGGCACCTCTTCCCTCTCCCCTTCACTCAATTTGTTTCCTTCAAGATCCTCCAAACCCTGTATATTTCTCTTACCAACTTCCCTAGTGACATTATAGGGGTTTTTTCATCTCAATAGATCAAATGTAGTTCTCTTAGATGAAAGTTAAAAGAGGCATGTCTCGACAGAGGTAATCACTTCAACCGATTATTTCAAATTTATTTCTTATTGTACTGCCTATTATTTTGTTGTTTCATTATAAATTAATAAAATAAGTATCAATAAAAAAACTTATATGTTATTATAAATATTAAAAAACAAAATTTCACCTTTTATCCATCCTACGAAAAATGAAATCACCGCGCGTGCGTACATACGGGTTTCTGTCTCCACGCCGTGGTGTAATTTTTTTTCCACCACCACCTTACATGGATGGGTATAATGGTGGAAATAATATCTATACATGATTATTATGAAATTATATTAATTATGACATACTATAAACCATCCAATTCAATACCATTAAACAATTATGGGAACGATATCGTCATTCATGCGTACATACAATTTACCGTCTCCATAGTGCGATGTGATTCGTTCAATATAAAATTTATTGAAAAATGATTATATAAATTAATTGAATTAATAAAAATGATATATTTTATACTAATACCATTATTTAAATGATACAAATATAACCTAAAAAGGGGAACAAGAACTTATCTGACAAGACATACATAAGAATATAATGCAGTAAATACCCGAATAATGAGTAACAATGAAATATTACAAACAAACGGATGAAAATATGATTATAAATTTTATCAAAAAAAAGTGTATGATTCTAGAATAAATCATTAACATTATTTAAATCAATATACAAGAGTTTAGGATACATATGAATCATATCATGCCTCAGGTAAGGGATAAATTTTCTAATCACATTTTACCAAAGACTCTTTATTCCTATATATCTACTGGGGATATATTTATCATCCATTTACAGGACTTCTAAAAACATTATCATAAATTTTGTACAATTATTATATGTTTGTTTAAGTTCATTTTTACCCATTTTTACTTTTAATACATTGATTGGATTAAATCATTCTTTTGTTTACCATATGTGGTACTTTTTTGACTTTTCCAGAAAATTTATGGGGATAATATTTTTTTTTACTTATAAGGATTGAGTGGGTGTTTTCATATTCATAACACCTTATTTCAACGAATATTCTTCTACATTTTTAAAATTTTATTTTCAACTAAATTCTTTTTTTTTTAAATTTCATGACATTTTTAGAAAAGAAAATGTTTTTGAAGAAGAAAGGATATTTTCCCTAGGAATGAAGCTCAACTATTTTGTCACAATTATTTCCCATATATGATTACAAAAGAATATGTTTCTATCCCTGTTATTACCATTATTTTATTTTTTTTAATGATGGAATGTAATTTATTGAATCAATTTGTTTTATATCAATTATGATGGATTGATGTTTAAGAAACCCATTTGATTTCACGGGTTTTTGCAATGGTGAGTTATTCTATGTTTTTTTGGAACACATAAGATTGGTTTCATTATGAGATGGTCAGGGACTATATCTCCATAAAATGAATTGGGCAATGATATATATCTCATGTTATTTACAAGGTTTGAATTGGAAGTTAATTAGGTTCAGTGATACAGGGCTGGAATGAATAGAGAACTTGGTTCAGTAATGGACTATATCCGCTATGATGGTCTTAGAAAGGAGCCTTCACTAATATGAAGTTATTTTCTATGATTATGTTTGTATTCCACAAAATTTCATTTCTTATATTCTAACTATTGGGATTACATTTCAATCTTTTGGTTAATCCCATGATATTATATTGTGAACCTTATATGCAGGATAAGAATTTAAAATGTTATATTCTTTTGAATATTATATGATTGTTATTTCATATTTTATAGGTACTAAGCATTTGAGATCACCCTTTTGTATTTTTCATTTCCATAGGACATGAAAAATGGTATTATGTATGATATACAAAAAATGGAGTCTAGATATGAAGAAATAAATGAGAGAATATGTAGCTGTTTTAGGAAATAGTTTTTTATGTTTCCCAGTTTCTAGAGACACTGTACATTTATAGTCCTATCATAGATTTATTTAATGTTGTAATAAATATACTTCAATTTTGAGGTGATATGAATGTATGTAAATAATGGTTTCTATATTTGGTGTTAGAGGAATGGAATAGTTATCCTTTGGAAACTAGGATGATAAATCCTTAAGGATATTTCTATGTATAAGATACAATTCTAGTGTTTTAATGGCCATGAATAGCCTAGGTGAAAACCAAAAGTGTCCTAAATTGAAATTTTATTCTTGATTATTTGTTTTTCCTATTATGGTTATTGTTTCTGACATTATGCTTCTTGGTTTTATTCAATGGTTATAACATGAGGGAATCATGTTAATGTTGAATATGATGGAAAGTGAAATGATTGTCCCCATGAGTATGCGAATGTTATTGGAGCTATAATAAAAATTCGTGTATCCATTCTCACACAAATTTCACAAGCTATGAATCATGCCGCACATCAAAACTAACAAAGGAGGGAGAAAATTAGATTGAATCCTTCATGAGGTAGCGTCCACGTTCATTCAGTGGGTTGTCAAAACTAATAGTGGCTGATTAATGGATCAGTACCATAGAAAAGATATTTTCAGTTCTATCTTATTATGAACATGATAAACTCTTATTATCAGAATATCATTAGGAAGGTGAATCTCATCAATGGTGTAATCTTATAAAGAATACGGGGAAAGATAAAAAAATTAAGTCTATGGAGTGGGATGAGTTCAATAACGTATTTTTGAATAAGGGATTTCCTTATATTCTCTAAATAAAGATAGAGAAGGATTTCCTGGATCTTAATCAAAAGGATTATGAATACATTAGTACCTTTGAAGAAAATTTTACAAGACTTTCATGGTACACTTTTGTAATTTTTATCGAACATAAGAAAAATATTGACCAATTCTTTCGTGGCTTAAAAGCAATTCTTTGAAGAGAATTAGCCATATGATACTTCAATAGCTATGAGAAAATTATTCTATGTAATCTCAAGGATGAGATTGTGATTGAAGTAACCCATCAGTCATATGGGTTTGATATGAAGAAAAAAATGGAATTCAAAAAAATATAAAGACCACACTGAAAAAAAAAGATGAGTTTTCTCTAATGCTCAAAGTGTGTAAAAAACATGGAGGAAATTGTCTTAAAGGTACTAGTAAATGTTTTATGTGGGAAAATAATGGTAATTGTTAAATTGAATGTTGATGTGATGGTAAACATATTTCTAATGATGTGAACAAAGAAAATTATACACTATATCCAGCTTCTACAAATTAATGTTACAAGTGAAATGAAATGGACCATTATGCCAATTAGTGCCCTAATCCAAGGTTTATTGATGATGATCGATGTCAAAAAAATCTTCAGGCCAAAGAAAAAGGAATGTAAAATGAAATTAATATCATCGATATGGAGTATGATAATGAACTATTTAAAGGTACACATACCATCCACTCTAGTATAGAAAATGTTTTATTTGATTCTGGATCCACCCACTAATTTATTTTCAATGTTATAGTTGTATTACCTTAACAATTAGATATCGTGTTAGCTATGAGAACTCCTAATGGCCTAATGGTCTCATCAAAAGTTTACAATTCTTCTATAATTGAATTTTGTGGGAAAATACTTCCTACAAATCTTGTGATCCTTCCTATAGTAGAGTTTTATGTGATTCTTGGAATGGATTATATTTCTTTATATAGAGATAATAACAATATCCAAATAAGGGAAGTAAAATTTCCTAGTCCAGATCAATCTAGGATCATATATATATTCATGGATGAAAATATCCTTCTAGTAGAAATTGCTTCTATCTTATGGGTCTTGATTCCAATAAATGAATGTTATTTATCTCAAATGGTTGGGGAGAAACTTGTGATTAAGAATAATTGCTCTTTATGAGAGTTTGATAATTTCATTCATGAGGAATTTTCAGGTCTTCCACCAAATTTTGATTTTGAGTTTTCAATAGAACTCAAATCAGGTGTGATGCCTATTTCAAAGAGTCCTTATAGAATATCCCCAATTGAGTTACATGCTTTGAAAATGAATCTCCAATAGAATCTTGAATGGGTATTCATACAACCTAGTGCATCACCATAGGGAGAACTTGTTAGTTTTTTTAAGAAGAAACATGGATCAATGAGACTTTGAATTTATTATCAAGAACATAATAAGATCACTATCAATAAATAATATCATCTCCCATGCATTGATTACTTATCTGACCAACTATGCGGAGATAAATACATTTCCATGATTGATATTCGTTCATGTTATCGTCAATTATGGGTAAAAAAGGATGACATACCAATGACGACATTCCATAGATGGTACATACACTATGAATTTATTGTAATGCCTTTTGGTATTACTAATACCCCTAAAATATTCATGGATCTAATGAATATAATATTTTGAGACTCTATCTTGATTATTTTTTGGTATTCTTTATAGTTGATCTTCTTTTCAATTCCAAGAGAAAGGAATAACATGAATATCACATGATAATTGTAATGAAGACCCTGAGAATTGAGAATCTTTATTCCAAATTTACCATGTGTGAATTTTTTCATAAAAAAGTTTCATTTGTAAGTTACATAATCTTAAGAGAGGGGATATCTATGGATCCCGCAAAAATAGAAGTTGTTGAAAGATGGTTGAGACCAACAATAGTAAATGAGATCTGAATTTTTCTTGGTTTGGCTGGATATTATTAAGGTTTTGTGAATAATTTTTCACTATTATCTAATCCACTCAACATGTTTAATTGTAATGGAGTTATGTTCATTTGGATGGAGGAATGTGTGGAAAATTTCAAAGAGCTAAAAACAAGGTTATCCAGTGCACCTGTACTCACAATGCCTTATAGTTGAGAAAGGATAGTGATCTACCGTGATGCATCCAATAAGGGGAAAGGGTGAATTCTCATGAAAAATAATATTGGGATAGATTATTCTTCACGACAGTTGAAAATCCATTCGATAAATTACCCAACATGTGATTTGGAGTTAGCTACGATAATCATTTTATAAAAAATATGTGGAGGCATTATCTTTATGGTAAACAGTATGAAATTTATACTGATAATAAAATTTAAAAGTATATTTTCACACAAAATAAGCTGAATATGCTCTAAATAAGATGGTTGGAGTTGATTAAAGATTATGACTGCTCAATACATTAACACCCTAGGAAAGCGAACAAGGTGGAAGATGCTTTGAGTTGAAAAGACCATGCTAGCTTATCCCTGACGAAGATCACGAAAGATCCAATATTTATGATTTTACAAAGGATAGATCTTGAAATTTTAATTTAAGGAGAGAAGTATTATATTATTAAAAATAATGTTCAACCATCTATATAGGTAATGATTAAAGTGGCACAGAATGAATTTGTATAGTTACAAAAGAATGTCTAAAAATCCCAGAATTAAACCTTTATTGTGATAAAATAATATGGATCATGAACTGGGTTTTTGTTCCTCCCATTCCATAATTAATGAAGGATATATTGGATGAGTCTAATAGTTCTTCATTATCTATTCACACTAGAAGAACAAAGATGTGTAGGGACCTGAAAGTGTACTTCTGGTAAGATGGCATGAAAAGAGATGTCGACAAATATGTCTCTTGATCTTCGGTTTTTCATTAAGTTAAGGCCGAGAGATAGAAGTATAAGGGGACGTTACAACCATTACCCAAACCAGAATGGATTTGTGAAAATAGAACTATGGAATTTTTCATCATACATCCCAAAAAATCCTATGGAAATAATTTTATATGTGTTATATTTGATTTTATTCAGATTTAACACACTTAATTTCTATTATAGAGGATTTCTCCCTTCATCATCTTTCATATATATATATATGTAAAGAAAGTGGTAAAATTTAAATGAGTACTACATTACATTATATCTGATCAAGATCTGAGGTTTACCATGATGTCCTAGAGAAGTCTTCAGCATGCTCCAGGTATAGAGTTATGTTTCTGCACTGCTTATCATCCTCAGACAGACAGTCAGTCTGAGAGGATAGTTAAAACTCTAAAAGACATGTTGATAGATTTCTCTATGGATTTAAAATGTGATTGGGATCACCACAAACCATTGGTGGATTTTTTTTAAAATAATATGTTTAACTTCTATGTTCATATGGATCATTAAGAAGCCCTCTACAGAAATAATTGAATAACTCCATCTTTGATGGGATGAATTTGGTGAAAGAAAGCTATTATGAACTCATATTTTTGATGAAATGTAAGAAAAATTCAGATCTATTCAACAACACATTTGAGAATCACAGAGTTGGTAAAAAATATATGCTGACAACTGAATAAAATGCCTAGAGTTTGAAGTGGGTGATAATTTTTTCTTACAAATATCTCCCTGGAAGAGAGTAATGAGTTTTGTAAATAAGGGAAAGCTGATCCCTTGGTATATCAGTACTTTTAAAATACTAGATCATGTTGGGGAGGTATCATACCAATTGGTGATTCCGATGAATCTATTTCAAGTTCATGATGTGTTCCATGTAACTATCCTGATAAAGTACATACCATATCCTTCACATGTACTAATCTCATAAGGCATACCACTAGACTGTGATCTTTCTTTTGAAGAACAACTGATAGATATTCCGGATCGTAGTGAAAAAGTTCTATGTAGAAAGACCAATTGCGTGGTTACAATTTTAATGGGGGAACCAAAAATTAGAAGAAGATACCTGGGAACTTGAGGATATTATGAGGGAGGGGTATCCCCATATTTTTATTTCCATGTGATGAATTTTGAGGGAGAAATTCAGTTTAATCTGGGTTTAATGTAACAACCTGATGTTTTTATGAAATATTTTCATTAAAAAAATTATTATTATTCAGTAGAATTATTTTCACTCATTTGTGAGCTTAAATTAATCATGATATTCCATTAACAACAAATTACTAATATATCCTATCCATTTGGTTAGCACAAATAATTATATTTAACTAATGAAAATGCATTATGAGTTCTTTGGAAATTAATTATTTGTGAAAAATATAAATAAATTGGATGTTTTTATTTTTGAGTAAATTAAATTTGGTAATTAAATTAATGAGTTATATGTGTTATTTAAATAATAAAATATTTTTTATACTCATCCAATGGATATTTTAGTCACAGTGTATGAATAAAACCCTATTTTATGTATAACAGCCTATTCTTTTTAAAGGATAATTTTACATCGCTTAATGGGGAACCCATTTTAAATTAGGATTTTGACACATTAATAATTCCAATTTTAAAAAAATAAACATTTTATATTTAAGTGGGATATATATATTTACTTTGGATAAATTTATGATATTTTTTTGATAACTTTCATGTTTTGATGAATAGTATAAATGTGCTAAATTTTAATTAAAAACAAATTTTTCATCAAGATAATTTATATGGATACATTATATTACTAAATGATTTTAAAGTATAAATAAAATATATTTTTAATAGTTAATATAATTTATGAGATTAGAATAAATTTTATATTGAATTCATAGGTAAAAAGACATTAGTCTTTTTCAATGTTTTAACTTTTAAAACATGTTTTCTCATTTCAACAACAATATTATTTATAAATTAATTTCTACAAATTTTTTGTTTCAAAATTGGAAAAATCGATTCCTTATTTGGAATCATAGATTCCATATTTTTTTAATAGGTACCTTTTATTTTTTGACATTATGAATATAAACATCAGTAATTATATTATTTACCATGGTTAAATTGTAAATCTGGTAAATAAAGGTAAAAATAATAATTTCATAATTTAAAACATCCCTAAAATTTTTCATAATCTTATTATATGAGATATACATGACCATGGGCATCCTTGGGTCTATTTTGGGACCCCATGGAATCATGTGGATGTGAAAATGACCTTTTATAAGAATTAAAATAACGTAAAGATAATTAAATCCTAAACACATTTCTTTTAATAAATTTATTTTAATATAGGTCTATATTACTGATATCCATGTTTATAAATAGTCATTATAAAGTTAAAAAATATTTCATCGATCATGGAATTTTACTTATAATTTTCAGACATTCAATAAATATATTTATTTATGACACAATTTTGATGTGTTGATTACCTCATTAATGAAAGATTCAAATAAATGAGTTTATAAATATTAAAACAAATCTAATTTTGTTATTTTGATGTAATACAAGATTTTTTTAGAATATATTGACATATTATCTTCGAGTTAACTCTTTATTTTTGTTGGAATAAGGTTTTTATGAATTTTAAAAAATATATGTATGAATATTCTCCAAAATTGACATAATTCATAACATAAAAAATAAAATAGTTTATGAAATGATATGAAATTCCTAAAAATATAATATTCATAAAAATGGTTAATATAGTCCATATAGGTCATAAATAACTTTTTTTGGGTCTTTTGACATAATATGGTAATTACACTAACCCACATGGTGTTAATAACATGATATCCCAATAATATTAAAACTGGTAAAATTAGGGTTAAACCAAAACGATAAAAATAAAAAAATATTAAGAACACGTCTAAAATTATTAAATTATGTTTATTCAAACCAAATTTATCTATATTAGAATTAAATATGTTTTCGGCCATTTTTAGTTGAAAATTAATTTATAATAATTAAATATTTTGAGAGTTTCTTAACATGCCCCTCTCCTATCTTATAAAAGGTCACCTCATCCCTCTCCCCCTCATTCAATTTTGAGTCTTCATGCTCATCCAAACCCTACCCATTTATCTTCTCAACTTTCTTAGTAACATTTTAGAGGTTATGGTCTTCCAAATGACCAACTATAGTTTCCTAAGAGGTAATTTAAAGTAGGCATGTCGATGAAGAGGTAATCTCTGCTACTGATTCTTTCAAGTTTATTTATTCTTATACTTACTCTTCTTTAGGTAATTAATTATAAATTAATAACATTAGTGTCACTATGATAATGATATATTATTATAAATATGAAACAACCCTATTTCACCTTCTATCCATCCTACGAAAAATGAAATCATCGTGTGTCCGTACGTACAACTTACCTTCTTGACACTGTGGTGTAATCTGTTTTCACCACAACCATACATGGATTGGTATAAATGTGTCAATAATAACTATATATGATTATTATAACATGATACTAATTGTTATATACTATACACCATCCACTTCAATACCATTCAACAATTATTGGATGATTATCATCCATTATGGGTATATACGGCTTACCGTCTCCGTGGTGCGATGTGATTTGTTCTACATAATCTTCATTAAACCATGATTACGTAAATGAATTTAATGAATAAAATGATATATATTATACTAATACCATGATTTAAATTATATAACTATATCTTGAAAGGAGGAATAAAAACTTATCCGACTAAACATAGAAAAGAAAATAAAGCAGGTAATACCCAAATAACGAGTAATAATGAAATGTTACTAACAAAAATGGATGAAAATATGATCATAAATGTTATCATAAATATAGTTATGATTATAGAATAAATCTGTAACATTATTTAAGTCATTATTCAGGGGTTTTGGATACATAATAATCATATCATACATAAGGTAATGGATAACTTTTCCAATCTTGTTTTATTTGAGATTGTTTATTTTTAAGTATCTACTGAGGATATATTTTTCATCCATTTCCATGATTTCTAAAAATATTATCATAAAATGTGTATTATTATAAATTCATTTTTAAATTCATTTTTATCCCTTTCTACTTCTAATATAGTTCTTGTAAGGAATCATTCTTTTATTTACCATAAGAAGTACTTTTTGACTTTTCCAAAACAAAGTACGAGGAGAGTGTTTTTTATGTTATACGGTATGAGTGGGTTTTAACATATTTATAACACCTTATTCAAATGAATATTCCTCTACATGTTTACAAGTGTAGTTTCAAATCAATTAATTTCTTTTAAAATAACATGTCATTTTGAAAAAATAAAATGTTTTTAAGAAGAAATGCTATTTTTCTCTAGAATGATGCTCAAGTGTTTTATCAAAATTATTTTCCATCTAAGATTACATAAGTTAATGTTTATATATATGTTATTAGTATGATTTTATTTTGTTTATGATGGAATGTTATTTTGTAAATCCATTTTATTTTTATCAATTATTAGTGAATGATGTATAAGAAACCCATTTGATTTCATGGGTTACACTATGGTGAATGTTTTTATGTTTTTGTGGAACACATTAAAATTGTTTCATTATGAGTTGGGTGGGAGCTATATATCCCGATAATTAATTGGGTAATGATTTATATCTAATATGATATAAATGGATAGAATGGTATGTTAATCTGGTTCAATGATATAGGGTTGTAACGAGGAGAGAACTCAGTTCAGTGGTGGACTTTGTCCGCTTTGATGGTCTTAGAAAAGATCCATGACTAATATGAAATGATTTAATATTATTATGGGTGTATGCCACAAAATTTCATGTCTTATGTTATGACTATTGTGATTACATTGAACTTTTATGATTTATTCCATGATATGATATTGTGAACATTTATATGTAGGATAATATTTTCAAATGTTATGTTTTTATGAATTCTATATGATTGTTATTTCATTTGTTTACCCTTAATGAAAATTTGAGCTCACCCTTTTATATGTTTCTTTTCTCCAAGACATGAAGAAGGGTATTAAGTATGATATTACAAAAAGGAGTCTAGATATGATGAAATAAACTTGAAACAATGTAGATGTTTTATGAAACAGTTGTTTATGTTTCCCAGTTTCTAAATACACTATAAACATATGGTCATGTAATGGTTTTGTTATTTGTTGTAATAAATATACCTAAAATTTGAATTGATATGAATTTATGTAAATAATGGGTCTTTATACTAGTGGTAAGACTCATCGTATTCAATTCATATAGAATCCTGAAATTGTGATTGTCTTGTTCCATGACACTTTAACTTGAACTACCTAAGGTAAGTGATTAAATATATCTAATTGATTCAAATGATATTATGGAAAGTATAATAAATTACATGACTTGGCCTTAGTCAATGTATATGAATGTTTTTTGAGCATCCATATCACACCTTTCAATGTTTGTGGCAGGAAGAGGAATGAACCTTATTAATTTAACTTGATTTACATGATTTTTATTTAGAATGTTACATGATACACAGAATTGTAAAACTAATGAAAGTAAATGCTTTAACTAAGTGAAATTGTTAATTGATTTTTTATCATATGGCCAAAATAATGGTAATTAATTTAATTTAAGGTGTATTTTTATAAACTTAGACCATGAAATTGTTATAGGAAGGTTTTACACCTGTTAACTATTGGATTCCTAAGGGAATGGCTTGGGTAGTCGGGGATGTCATTCTGATTCATGGACATCGCTTTCATTAGGTGAGACCTTCCTAAGAACCTGATATTTGTTTACATTTAGATGCTTGATATGACACAGTAGGATCCCTTCATTATTATAAAATGTTTCCTTATATACACTACTTAGATCTAGCTTGACATGAGGTTCCTTGATTATATCCTTGGGACTGGCCACTGCTTACCACCTATTTTACCATGGATGAATTTCCTAGACTCAGTTAGAAACATTATTGTGAGATTTCCATAGATGATGCTCCTTGTATTACCCTCTTACCCCTTTTTAAGACTTAGTTACTACTTATTTAGTAGCCATTAATATCTAAGATTCCTTAGTTAATTCCATGGAACCACTTTATATTAATCATCAATTATTGGTTCCTTGTAACATCTTGGATCCATTAATATTTATACTATTATGAGGTGATGTTATTGATTGATTTTCCTCATACGACGTAATCGAATAAACAAGAAATGAAATAATTTATTAACTGGTTATATGATTAGGCACCTTTTGAGGGAAGAAGTATGTACATTGGTATTTAGTTGCATTGTTTTACTTTACTTTTATATGCATCTCTGCACAATATTACATTTCCATTAAATGGGCCAGATGTTAGTGAACTCGTTGGTGGTGGCCTATAGAGATTCATCTTACACCCTCATTGGGATCGATTAGTTCACAGAATAGATTCCATGTATACAGGTTTTGATAAAGGAAAATGTAATTCTTCGAATACTTGATTGGTTGATGTGTTAGGATGAAGCTGCTAGAAGATGACCAAGTTATAGCTAATGATTCTTGGGATAGTTTATGAATATTTTTCAATATTAGTGTTTTTATGAATGTCTTGTAATTTATTTCTAAGTTCAATAAATTTCAAGATACATGACATATATCATCACATCTTATTGTATGTTATTCCATTTATTTTAGTTATTATTTATTTTTCTTCTTATGATTTGAATTTTTTTACTTATATTTCTTACACTATTTATCTTTGTTGTATATTATATGTTATCTTATGTGTTTCACTATGGTAATGAATGCATATTATTCCAAAAATAAAACACCGTATGCCCTCACTGCTGGGAGTCAAATAATTTGGAGAGATTTTCTTGAGTCCTTGTTGCCCATTGGGCTTGGGGAACTTCCAAAGTGGCATTCGGGTCTTGGATGTCACATAAGATTAGAGTTTTCACTAGATAAGGGGAATTTTTATGTATTTATGTTACCATAGGATATGAAGTTGTCGTTCTTCTTGGGTTCGAAGGAGGTGTATCACACCGTGATGAGGGGATTCCATGCCAAGAGGATAAACCTAGAGTGATGCATAACGTCATGATCTTACCTAAGAATATCATGAACATACATGCCCAGTTTATTAAATTTTTTTTCAAATAATTGTTTTAATTAAAAACCAATAGAGGGAGAGGATATTTTGGACAACATATTGTGGGTCCAACCAAGATTTATATCTTTTTCTTCCCTTGTCTCCCATATGAGATATTATTTGATTATTTTTATATCTATTATTAGTATTTCATAGGGGATATTCATGGATAAGTCTAATATTTTACATGTGTTTATTTTCCAAAATTATCATTATTACACCCCTAATTATTTGAAATACATAATTTTAATGTTTTTTTTTTCAGAATTTGGTGAATTGCGCACTCGATGTTGAATTAGGCCATGGTCTAAAATGTGTAGAGTTACACGATCCCTAGGACATAAGTTCCTTTATATTTCTTCGTTTATACATTTTTTATGTGTTATATTAAAAACTTAAATTTTTAGGGTTATGTGCGAGGTTGGTAATAGAACAACTTATGGGATCCATTATTCATGAGGGATAAATAAGGGTATTATCTTATGGGAAATTTGGGGTTTTTCTTAGCTGTAACTTAGTTTATCGGTCATATTGATCCAATAATTAATGAGTATGATGTTGTGAGTTATGGTTGATATTTATTGGGATGTAATGACTGATTTGGTTCTTTGGGAATGAGATGGGTGTAGCTTTTCAGTTTATGGTTGATGTTGATCCCTAGGATAGGGGTTAAAATTTTCTTCAAGTTTGACAAGGATGGTGTTGACCATTATAGTGGGTATGGATGGAGGTAAATTAAGTGGTGTTTATATGATTCTATTGATTTCCACTCAGTATTGGGTCACTCATGTCAGGTACCATTTCAAATGTTACAAAGAAAATGATGTGGTTTTAGTCATTACAAAGTAGTGGTTTCCTTTGTAGATTTAATGGTAAAGGGTTGGTGGTGTTGATGAATATTATGTAGGAGAGATATGTCCTAATTGACTCATAGTTTTGGTTTTTTTTACTACAATGTGGGTAGAAGATTCATTCCACAAATGTGTGATATATTGGAGACAATGTTCCAGAAATGGAAAAGGGTGGTTGTTGTTTTGCCTTGGGTTTCATCTTAATATTGAGATAATGGTAGGTAAAGGGTGTGGATGATGATAGAAATTTTAATATGGGTTGTGGATTTTTTTTGATTCATCATGGTTGGTCTGGTTAGGTTATGTGGTTGGTTAGGTGTGTGATTTATTTTGACATAAAATTTGTTAGAAAGTTCAATGACCGTCTAATATAATAGAATTTGGATGATATTTTACATTTCAATACTAGTCGAGGTATATAAATGCTCACTCAATGCTTGTTGAGCATGATTTCATAAAGATGTATGGTGCACTTTGGTTGTTGTTTATTACATTTTGTATACACTTATATATATATATAGATTTCTTTGGGGACACCATTTTTCGTGGTCTACAGAGTTTATACTCAAACACTATATCATACCTTCAAGATGCATATAGAATTTATATCACATGGAATATGTAAGGATTATGGATCATCAGCATGTGTCTTGTTTACATTTTTTATTAAATATTTCAATTAGAAGATGATGTATTATATAGATAGAAAATGTGGTTCATTTGTATTAGTGTGGTAGTTTATTTTGGTTACATCTATGTTTATATATTAAGAATCAACATATGGGTGATCAGGGGAATATTTTTACACTATCATAGAATGGTAAACATTAAATATTTATACCATTTATAATCTATGGATTGATTTTAATTTTAATTATTGTTTTTTCTATTGTTTTTATGTTGTTGTAAATGTTTTTCATCATAGGTTATATTATACAATCTATCAAACCATTAAACCCTCATTGTTAGTTAAGGTCCTTTTGTAGAGAGGTAGCCCAAAGGTCATGTGGCACATTGATCAGGTTACTATAGAGTGATATAGGACAATATGTTAAAAATTGGTATTAGAGAAAGATTGTTACATAGGTTGTAAAATCCATTTGAGGTAACTCCTACTTGGATTATGACTAATTGTTATTTAGGTTGTGGTAGATGGAGTTTTAATAATTTTTCATAATTTTTGTTGAGAAATGGAAATTAGGGTTGACGTCATGATTTTCACCTATCAAGTATAAGTAAAAATTGATGTTCAAGTCACTAATGGAAATTGGATGTTTTGTTTTGGTTTTCATGGTTACATTTGAGTCATTTATCTCCAATAAATTTTATTTGATGTTAAGAATTTCTATAACAAACATGTGGACATGATAGACAAGTGGCAGTACTCATGCATCATCTTTGGAATGTAGGTATCACATGACATTCATGTGTGTACTTGTGATTTTTTTGTTCTAAAATAAAAAAGGGGGTCTAACAATTTTTATGTTTCAAAAATAACCTTTATAATATTTTCACATATATATTCATGGTATAATTTAAATAATCTATACTATGTATTTTAATTTTTTTCAAATAAATGGTTGGATATGGGGTGCATGGGGTGTGTGATTATAGACTAAAACATGGACAGTCAATGTCATGAGTGTGTTTTTTAAGGGATTTGGTTGTGATATGAATGTTTATGGTATAGTGGGTCACAAAACTTGTTACACATTTCCTTATTTTCAATATTTAAACTGGTATATCTTTATTGACAATGATATTTGGTCCTCAATAATATTCCACCTAGATGCACCCCTTTGGAGTGTTAAGAGGGAAGAGATATTGTGCCACTGAGGAGTGTACCAGTTTATGCCCCAAAGGGAAAAGTCACCCTAGGTCCTCCATGCTAGTGGTTGGATGTGTATATCAAGTTGTCCATAGTGTGTATTATCTAGATCATTTATCATGTATCTCAGGGATTTGGTCCATATTTTGTATACCTAACATGGAATTTACAATCAGATCAACCTTCTTTATTCTAACGATATTGTGGGATCAAAGTGTTGGAGTACTAGATTCAGTCAATATAGATGGTCCTCGATCAGATCAATTCTCCACTGAGATGAAGGTTGAATCAATCTATTAATATTCTCATGGGACCACCAAAAAATATTTGTATGTACAAGTATAGGTAAGTAAGAACAAGGAGATGACATTGAAGGACTTTATTGTGCGGTTCTTCTAGAACTTCTTCCTTGAGAGATTTTTTGTAGATATAGATCAATGTTTTATGCACCATGTTTACATGGATACATTAAACATGGACTATTCCATTAGGTTTACAAATTTGATTTAGTTTTAACTGATTCTATCAGGATATGATATCACCAATGGGCATAGATTCAAGTATGCTTTACACCATTCTAATAGGATACATGTAAAAATATTCAGCCTGACCAAATATCTAGTGGTTTTGAATTATGTATTGATATACAAGAAAAAAATAGATTATATGAGTATATAGGACCAGATACTTGTGTTATGTGATATTGGTAGTGGATCTCTAGGTGGGTAGAAGGAGTTACATAAGGAGACCTAGAAGGTCCCTTAGAGTAAATGTTTGATGATTATAACATGGGTTGTTTTGTTGGTATATATTTTCAAGTGAATTCATATAAGTCATGTGTGATCCACTAAGTAGTGTTTGACATGTGGTTGGAAGGGACATATTGATTGATTTTTCAAATATTTTCATTCTTAGATAGGGATTATGTAACAAACTAGAATTAAGAATATAATGTAGGAAAAGAAATGGTACAAAGAGATCACAATCATGATACAACTTCACGTGTGGGTTGAGGTAGTTATTGGGATACATATTTGTGGGTGAAATGGTGAAAAATGATCATGGCTCCAGAATAAGTATAACTATCGATATTTCAATCTTTTGGTCAACTTAATACAGTTGAAAAAATGTATTATGAGTAGGATAGATTCCCATTTATGGTTTTATGTACATCATGATCGTGTTTAATATGGGTTTGAATGATGTTTACCAATTCATTATGTGAATATATGATTAATAGGTCCACCATATGTTGGTTGATCTATGTAAATTGGGTATGATGTGTGATAATTTTGTTATCTGTTGGTATTGATCATAATAGGGGAATCATTTAAGATACAAGATGATAATGTATATCGGTTTGATATTGAAAATGGATAGATACTAGTTGGAATATGTTTTCACCAGGATAATGGAAAAACATGATAAAATTTTCATATCTCGTTGTCTTATTGGGATCTGACCAGGTAGATTGTTCAGATGTTAGGGAGTTCACACATAATTTATCATCCTATTTAATTTGTGTAGTTAGGATATTATGGGTTATAAGAGTGTACGTGGAATTATCTCAATGGTTCAAGAATATAAAAGGGTGAGATGTTTGGATTTTGATAAGGGGTTGTTCAATGGGGGTGAGATTTCTCAGGGATGGGAAATCATATGGAGGAGAGGATATAATGTATTTGGTATTCAAGGGATGTGATTTATGTTGGATCATGGATCGATCATATGTATTTAGACCCTATCAAGGTGTTTAGGTCATTTGTGTAGTCTTGGAATCAAGTCCCAAGAGTTGGACCAATATAAGATCTAGAATTATGTAGTAGATATAATATCGTGTTCTGAAATATGGGATAATAGTTTTTAAGAGTGGGAACCACTCCATGAATTATGGAATAAATTTTTGGGATGGAATAAGTTTTTCCAGGTCCAAAGGGTAATCTAAAATCCAGATATATAGGTGACATCTTGGATTGGAATTGATAAAGGATCACGTCATGGATGTGGGACAACTAGACCTGATTGGTGTTTGCGAAGTCAAAAAATGACATAGTCTACAAACATATGGACATACACAAATTTTTTATGGTTTTTTTACATTGAAAAAATAATTTAAATAATGGGTCAAAACACTCCATTATCCAGGATTCACACAGTGATGTGATATGCAAGGGTCATCTTTATGGTATGTAATAGTTGGGAGACACCAAAGGGTACCACTTTTTGGGAAAGAATCAATTCCAGGGAAGATCATGTCATGAAGGGTGTGAGATGTGTTAGGATGGGGTGTCATGGGTTAGAGTTTCACCCTGAAGTCTTGTCCATGTATTGTTATTCCACTATGAAGGGATGTTTCATGCTATGACATGATCCATATCTGTGAAATAATGGTTCTTCATAGATTTGAAAAGAGTTTTGACTAGTCTTGTTGAGTGGAGACCACACCATTATGTTTGGATTAGTAGGGGTGTCATGTGATGATCTAATAAGTGCATGTATTGACCATCCCTGGAATTTTGTTAAAAAATAACAGATAAACTAGTTGAATTAAATATAAATTCTGGTTGTGTATATCTCTACTAGAATATATGAGATGTTACATATTTTTTCCTCTCATTAATATCTTATTCCCCTAGTTAAATCCTCATACATTCTTACCAGACATTCATGTGATGTCTCACAATGGATATCCATTAGTTTGGATAATAGGCTTTTTTCATCAATTATCTAAATTTCTAAATTTTACATTATCTCTTATTATAAATCCCATATTTCAAGAATTTTTTAGATTTTTGATGAAGAAACCATTGGTAGTCACATAAACCTATGATCTATAGTGAGGGATTATGAAAATATCTGGTTATTTGGTGCCAAGATATTTCATTTTTATATGTTTTTATGTGTGGGTACTAAGACATACCTCGATGAGCCCGTAAGGGGCGACGCTGCGCGAGGGTTTCTCTCCCGGCGCCGCCTCCTGGTTTCACCCCGGTCAGGCGATGCTTCCTCCCCCTTCTTGTTTGTGGTTCGCGGCGGGGACTTCCTCGGCTTGGTCAACATGACGGTGCGCTTGATTCAGCCTTCTTCACGGCGGCGTAGGCGTCGAAGACCGAGTCCCAGAGTCTGCGGGTTGAGGGAGTCTTCCCGTTCGTGGTCACAGGCATCTGGTGAGGGGCGTGGCTTCCGGGGGGCTGAAGGCTGGTGGCGCTGGGTTTCGGAACTAGATCTAGTTTTCACTGGATCCTTTTTCGGTTTTTATGCGTTTTTCTGTTTCCTTTTCTTTTCCTTCCTTTGTGCATCTGGTTCCTGGATGGGTGGTTTTGGGTTGACGTTATAAGGATGGATATGGCGGCTTCAGGCCACGGTTTTTTAAGGTCCATGCATCTTCATGAGCATGGGATGATTCTATCCCTCTTTGTTTTGAGGATGGTGATTTTGAGTGCGTGGATGTCTCTGTATGTTGTGATGGTTTCTCTTCGGCTTCCCCCGATGATATCTGGTTTGCGCTGTTGATGTTTGTTCCGATGAAGTCGATGGACGCTGTGATGTTAGTGACATCGACGACCGACGGTAGACAATGACGGTTGACGGTGGGTATGGTCACCGGTGGTGAATCAGTAGGCGTTCCGGCGTGTCTCGCCGGCGACTTGAGGCGCGTTTCGAGGCGATGGTACGGCTCGAGGTGACAGCGCATGGTGGCGCGTGTCGAGGTGTCAGAGTGGCATGCAGTCGCGTGACGGGCCCGGGGCTCGAGGCGGGACACGTGGTTGGACCTGATGTTTGAATTTTGAATCTGTTAATCGCTGTAATTGTTTGAATTTGGGTGTGGTTCACGGTTTTCCTCAAACCGGGCAGCATGGGAACCGGCTACCCTCAAACCGGCTTTTTGAAAATCTATAAAAAAAATTGATTATCGGTATGTGTTGTGTGTTAATATAATGTGGGTTGGGTTATGTGTGAGATTTTAACTGATCCACTTGTGAATTTAATTGATATTAAGAGAAAAATATTTGTATTCTTAGGTTGGAAAATGATAATTTTATCATCATATTACTCTGATATTTGATTTAGTGGTTTCAAGGCTTGATGGGCATGATGTTGTGTTTTATCATTTATTTATTAGGATGTAAGGATTTATGTGGTACTATAGAAAAATGATGGGTGCAACTAGTGTGTTGTGGGTGATTTTGATCTCCTGAAACATGGTGATATATTTTTATCATGTGAATTTGATAGTGACAACCATTTCCATGGGTAGTGACATAGGTTTGTCTAGTGGTGGTCTTAGGAAGGTGGAAATTTCTACTCGTTATGGAGATAAGGTCGTTGGGGTCATGTGTACACTAGAAAGGTCCCATGAGGTGGTTTTTGTCTCTAGTTGGTGTCATCCTATTCAAAGTGAGACATTTTATCGAGGTGTTGTTTACCATCATTGTGGAAGAAGGATACACCATAATATTCTATGAGAAGGTAGTGATTGAGGCCAATATCTATGTGAATGATTCTCACCATATATCTATGATATGTTTTGGCCAATGTGCCGGAATAGTTCCTTAATGGGAATCATCATGCAACGAGTTTCTGTAAGATATTGATTCTATGGTTTTTAAATTTTTTAGATAACCAAAGGACTGATGATATTATTTCTAGAATTGTTTTCCAGGATTGGTGATTCACTCAATATGGTCATATGGATGTGTTTGTGGGTGATTCCATGTGACACAAAATTAGTTGAATTGTTGAGGATATTTTTGATATGACCGACTAAGGATGATCAATTAAACTCTTACATTGGTCATGTAAAGTAAGGGCTCAGTCGTGGTTGGTCAAGTGTGAGTGTATTAGGATTGTGGTATGATTTAGTTGTTGTTTATTCCACTTTTTAACAACTCGTATAAATATGTATGTTATCTGGAGACACTATTGACAGTAGAATACAGATTTTATACTCACACCCAACCAAGGCCTTCTAGGATGCATTGAAATATTATGTCTCATGGAACAAGTCAATGTAAAGTCTTTTAAATGGGGATCTATTAGATTTTAATGTGACAATGGTGAATGATTTAAATGATGTAGTTTACATATGGTTCAGTTGGTTCCTCAATTTCTAGGTAGAAGTTTATTTTAATTAATTCTATGTTTATATATAGGATGATCCAAAATTTTATTATTTTGAACTTGTATGGATATTATGAAATGGTAAAAATTTAATATGATTACCTTACACTTGTTATAACTTGAGATTCATTAATGAATACACATTATTTTTTTATGTTGTTTTTATAATTTATCTTCAGAGGGTATAGTTTCCTCACATCCACCCCTTTATAACCTCGCTACTAGTTGGTATCCTCGGGAATTTATGGATTTCTACCTATTGTATAGTGGCACTGTATTTATGTTATAATAGAGTGAGCATGAATGGGAAGTTACAATACTGGATATGGGTCTAGTCTTGATGAATCTAACTCTAGAGATAAAGAAACATAAATAGAATGTTTTTTCATAAAATTGAGGAATAAAACCTAATCTCCCAAAGGAAACTTATCCTTACCAAATGTTATTTCAATGCCTTCAATAAGAAATTCATATCAACACATGGTTTTGTTTGTTCAAATTTACTTCTAACAGGAACTGTTGTCATTTATAATTAACTTAATTAATCTAAAATCTAATTTCTTACCTAGTGTTTATTACATTGTGGAGAAAAAATGAGGGATAATGGGAATAGAAATACAAAATGTATAGAAAATATTTTACAGACTATTATTTTATCCTATTCTATTGAAGTAGTGGAAAACATAAAGTTTTTCTAAGATACCATGTAAAATGATTTGAGATGGCTTCATATTGGAGAACATTCATGAATTTTTTTTGATTATCATAGTTATTTTTTTATTAGAAATAAAAATGCTCTTTAATTGATACATGTTAGATTGTATTGATCTTTCACACTGGTAATGGATCTATGGGTTTTCAATTGAATATTTAGGAAATTATTTTATGAATCATGAAAATAAAAATACTAATTATCATTCATGGGAATTTGTTCCTGAAGATGGAAAAGACAACATATACGGAGAAGTTCTTGAAATATATATTTTATTTCTAATTTTGAAGTCACGGGTGATATTTTAACTCTTTTTATTTTCTATATTTAAAATATTTCAATAGATTTCCACCATTCATAATCATTGATTTTAAAAAAATCCTTATAATGAAATTTAAATACATATAATTTTCAATAATCCCATATAATAAAGTAACCATATAATTAGATATAAAAATAAAATATGCATAATCAAACATAATAAGAGTGAATTTAGAAATAATTATAGTTAGTTACATTATATAATAATGAAAACAATAATCCAGACTAATATGAATGTAAATAATAATATATATTATACTAAAAGTAATTTTAACTACAACAAATGTAAATACAAATTACATATGAAAATATTTTAATATTAACTAAGTAGTAATAATAATGATAATGATATTGATATTTATATACATGATTGTATAAATAAAATAACCTATATATTTATATATATATATATAGTAATAATAATGATATATTTATTTATAGATAATAATAATGAGGTTATATATATTTTTAAACAATTATATAACATAAAATTACATGGAAAATGATAATAGTAATGATAATTATATGTTTAATATCAATTATAAATAATAATAATAATAATAACAATAAATTTTTATTAATATAATTACCAATAATAATGAACACTTTAAAATAATATACAATAATAATATGTGTTATTAATATAAAAGTAAATAAATATTATAAAAATACCAAAAATCTATAAAAATAAAACAAACATGAAAGGCTTGAAATGGTATAACTAACTAATTAAAATAGAAAAAAAATTAAATAAAATTTAAATGAATCTACATTTATCGGTCATTATCCACTAAACCCTCATTTAATGGTTCATCATGCTCACATAGTACTACCACTCATGCTATAATGTAATGCACAAGTTTAGGGGAAACTGTAACTGGTTCCCCAATCTTGTGTGGTTTGTTACCTTGGGCATGTCGTCCTATATTACAGATGCTACCATATAGCAGTGAGGTTTTGAGATAACATGTGGGGAGACTATTTAACTTTTATTAGAGTAAACCATAGAAAAAAATAACAAAAAACTAAATCAACAGATTGATAATGATGAACTTCCAAAACAATCACCCAAATCATGGTACACACCCACATCCAAATAGTAAATATATCGTGTCATGCCATAGAATTCCATGAGTAATTGAAAACCAAAATAATTTCAAATGGAAGAATCTATAAAATGGGCCTTGATACCATGTTCGATCGCCTCTTATATATGTCATGTCATGCCATAGAGTTCCATGAGTAATTGAAAACCAAAATAAGTTCAAATGGAAGAATCTATAAAATGGGCCCTGATACCATGTTTGATAACCTCTTACATGTACCTCCCAATACAAAATTAACCATCTAGCATTGGGACCTTTTCTTTATTATATCATGTATCCTTGGAGACTGCTCGATTACCCAATGGCAACTAGAGTAGGGTGTGAGTAAAACTCAATAGGATACCACCAATGGTATTTATAAAATATATCATCTAATGAATTTTATGAAGAGGGAAAAGTAATAATAAAAGCAATAAATTTAAAAAGTCCATATCATTTAATATAAATAAATCAATTACATTAATTTCCTCATTCTAAACTTTAACCATTTTCATCAAACCATATTTTTATCATGTACCTCATGTGATCCATGAGAAAAATGGTTATAGGTTGAAAAACATACAGTCTTACTAAATTAATTTAAACGAGACTTAAATTTTCTTGTTCAAACATCCCAACGATGATATGGAACATCATGCCAATACCATTATGTTCCATGGTTCATTACAACCATTGAGTTTTCAATTCCTAATACAAAACCATTTTACCATTTAACACATTACATCCATTTATTTCACATTGAAACCCCATTTAACCATATGGTTATTCCCCATTAACCATTTGTCAGATCCATTCATTTAATCATTATCAATTAATAAACTCTCCATTTTAATAAAATAATCCCATTTTTTCATGAGACCATATCAATCACATTTACCAATGGTTTAATATCATGAACCAACAATTTTTAATTTAACATTCCAACCTTTCCTATTCATGGGAGTGTTCCACCCTATGGGTGTCCATAGGCTTGGTCAAATCATCCTCAACTAATCCCATGAGGATCTTGATCATTTGAACACAACGTTTATATAACCAATTTACCATTTATTATCATGGTAAAATAAATTCAATTATAAAATCACCAAAACAACAACCACATAAACATAATTAACATCAATACTATGGAATATAACTTGTAGACCACCGAACTCAAGATCGTACCTGGAGGCTTGTTCAATCATTGAACTCGATACAAACTCAAACACTAAATCAAACCACAAAATAGAAATTGATTTAAAAAGGGAGTTTAAAATTTTAGAAGTAAAAAAACTATAAAAATAACCTAACCAAAAAAATGATGATTATCATTAGACTCAGCCAGAGCATTGATCCAATCCCAAAAGAAATTCAAACAGCTTATAATCAAGGGAGAATGATCTCTTATATGTTTTGGATGGTTTGGTTCATCACCAGAAATGATATAGGTAGAATTGGGAACAAATTGGGTTTGAAAACATAAAGACCAATGGGGGGAATTGGAAGTTCTCACTTTAAATGGGGCACATGATTTGGATGCATAGTTTGCTAACCTATACGCCAACCATGATCTACCTTCTCCTCAAAAGGATATGGGTCAAGGAGTATCATGGGAACCATGCATGGTTTAACAAACCTTATGGTGGTTGTAAAATATGGAGCAATCCAAGAATGTATGGTTTGGTCCCCCACCATGCATGGTTTCACCAACCCTGCACCACCCATCTCTATGGTGAATGGTTATGGTGAACTGTTAGCCCTAACCATGCACCAACCATGAACCCTAGAGTCAATAGGTCATATTATCTTCCAACCTATCCCAAGTAACCTCATGAAAATTACCATGCTTCCCCACGATGCAAACTAAAGTAACAACCTTACCTCATAAAACTTCCTCATTACGATACACAACACAAACTGGATGAATTTTTTAGGAAACATCCTCCAAAACCTCAACATCATCAACATCGATCAAATTAAATGGGTCAGGTGGATATTATAGATTCTATGAAACATTTAAAAAAACAACATGTGTTCCAGTATACCACTACATAAGATCCAATCGGTATGCCACAAGTCTTATCCTCTCAACAATCTCAAACAGTTCCTTATACCAGGGGGCCAACAAGCCCTATTTTTAAATCTGATGGTGACTCAACCATGGAAATGTCTGAAAGAACACATGTTATCCCAATACCAACTCATGAGTTAAACGATTCTAATTTTTATAAGACTTTTTCATGCTTTAACCCATATATATACATTATCAAATCAATTGTACCATCTCGATGGTCTCCAACATGAGATTCGTCCCTAGTAACTCTCATTCCCTAATCTCCATCTAATATTTTGGTGACCGACACAGTCCAAAATAGGGAACCTCATATGGTTCCATCTTAATAGTTACTTCATAAATATTTTTCATGATAATATAAAAATTTCCAAGTGATTTTTCATGGTACTACCAAAATGTTTTACACATGATCTTAATATGTCCTCTAGCACCGGAACAGTATAATCTGACATCTCATCTTTTGTGGATAGAAATCCGTTATCAGAAGAACATGAGTACTAAGAAAATTTTGAGAACAATATTTGAAGCATCAAGTGAAATGTTTATCATGATCTGAAACTGTACTCCAAGTTTTCCCATGAAATCAAATGTTCTTATGAATATATATGTTAATCAACTGGTCTACGGAGAAAATCTCAAAAATTAGAATGCAATTTGCCACCTTGGTCATCTAATCTATAACTGCTTATTTCGTGTCATTCATTTGTGTTTTCCTCAGATGTCCAATAGTGAAATCCTTTGTGAAATAATCCATATTAAATTTTGGGATGTTAAACAACGGTATCATACCACCCAACCACCGGTGCTTATCCTCCACCTGTTTACAAGTATAGCACTAAGATAGGTAACCTGCAACCTATTTCACCATCCCTAGATTCTAATACAATCTATGGAGATCGAAATAAATTTTTATTAGAACATGATGCACCACACATTTCATGGCATGTAACTCATGATTCATTTTCTCCCACATACATGGGGGAAACAACTGGGCCTCAAACATAAACAATATCATAATCACCAACAGTCTAATCAGAAGAAGTATCCCAACCATCAAGTCTATACCTCAAGGAAAATCCCTCTGGATCCACATACATTTTATCTTGAATAGATCTCATGAGATTCAATTCAATTAAAAATATTGGATGTTCATATGTCATTGGCCCTCTGAAACCTCTACATGAATATCAGCAAACAAGTTCATCATTATCCACTCAAGAATGTACTCTTAAATTGCCTAAGCCTATTTATTTTGACTTGAATAATCTCAACCACTATTATAGTAGCATATTCTATAGGTCAAATAAAAATATAAATATTTCATATACTTAACCCATCAATGTTTTTTGGATGTTCAAATCTTGCTGATAAAATATGTACTTTGCGATTTTATGATCAGTATAACAACATTGGTCATTATTAAACATTTAAACATGCTTTATTATATTAAAATTCACTAAATAAAACCCAAAATATAAAGATTTCCAATGTATTTGGGGATTAGGAACATTATATGACAACCTAATACAGAAAATAAAAAATTATTTAAATCATCTTTTACCAGACCACAATATTCCTTCGTACTTAGCATTTCATGGGATTACCTGAGGGCCTAAATATGAAACGGAAGAGATATAAAAACTTTAATGGGAGTATGTAATTAATAACATGAATAATAAAATAAATTTTAGGAGGAAGACATATAAATGGATCACAAGAAAAACATGAACATAAGGGCATGATATAACATGATTATCATAACATGGTAACGTGGAAATAACATAAAACACAACACCATTAACATAAAATAATCATGTAAAAAACGTCCCAACATGGTGGAAATATATATAAAAAATAATCAGGTAAAACCCTATCCCAACATGAATTATTATGATACTAAACATTACCCAATGCATTGAAGCACTATTAGGGTGCACCCTTCTTAATCATTTCAATCTCATGCTTATGTGTTCCACATAGATCATATAACATGGACTCATTCACCATAATAATTTATTCAATGATTAAAGAATGTGGAATACATAAATTTAAGTACGATTCAATTAGTATATGTTTATAAAGTTGAATATACTTGGTAGTGAAATGTTTATGTATTCACTACATGATTATTTTCTCTTGTAAAATCGGGGTACAGTTTTGAAAGCATAACAGTGTAATATGGAAATTAATAAATTGGGATGATAAAAGGGAAATGGGTATCTCATAAAATATACATGAAATAGTTTTTAAGGGTATAATGTAACATCATCTCAAAATATATTAATTGTAATTTAGATACATAATATAGATGAAATACTTGAATGGATATAAGAAGAGACAAATCCCTTACGAAATTTCAGCAAGGTAAAAAATGTGAACGGAAAGAATTAATGAGGGGAAAAGGGGCCTATCATCATAAATACATAAGTAGGAAAGTATGGGTGAGGTGATAAATAATACCCCAATAATTTTAATTGAAAATAAAAGGATTTAACAACATAATGAAACTTGGATAAAATTGGGAAAGGAAGGAAAGTAAGGATCCCCACTTGAGTGTGAGACTTTAAAATCTTGAATACGGGCTCCTTGAGAGCTTAGGGAACCATGGAAGGATTCTATATATGAGAGTAAATATTAGTGTCATGATCTTATTTTATGTGAAGATAAGTTGGATATTGGGTGAGTTTATATAGGAAATTAGAGGGAATTTATTTAATATTTCACAAACATAAGTTTTGGAATCTATATAATTAAATATTCAAAACCACAAACCTTACCATTGTTTTTACCCATGGTTTTGGCCAATGAGGAGTGGAAAAAATTATTTTATAAGGATAATGGGCTAAAATATTAAAATATTATCCTTGCTTATATGGATTTGAGTCACATTATTAAATAAATGAATTTATAATCATATAATATATTTCACATTTTGGAGGATTCACTAAGGATTTATAAAATAAATAAAACAAATCTAAAATCAAATTATTTTAATTGGAAAATATATATTGGTCTTATAATACCCATTATAGTATTTATCACATCATTTTGGGATCATTATGATGTCATAAAAGACATATTTTATTTATACGGTATTCAAATTTTACCCAAATTTTCAAATGTCTCAGAAAATTATGAAAACCTCCCCATTGGATAATTTCATTATCCTGATTCCAAAAAATACTATTTATTTTACCAATATAATTATCTTAATATGATAATTTTAACTTTTAAAATAATAAATAAAATTTAATGGAAATTCACATGTTTTGATAAAAACATTTATCATACCTTAATAAAAATTTTATTTCACTTCATAAAAAGTATTTACTAAGTTATTATTCATTAAATTTATTTTATAATAATATTTTATTAAAATATTAAATATTTAAAAATTTCATTAATTCCTTAAAATAAATTTATTAAAAATACACTTTCTCTTTAATCGTAGAAAAAATATAACTCCTATCAAACTGATTACATAATCATTTATAGATAATGAAATTACATAATCATCATTTATAAGAAATTTTTTTACAATATTATTAACAAAAAACATTATTTTAATATAATAATTTATATATATCTCAAAAGTACCAATTTTACCCAATGATTCAATTTATCACATACGTTGTTTTTTTAATAAAGTTTATTCTCATAAAGGAATTGATGGAATAATAATTTTATTTATAAAAAGGGATTACATAATATGTAACTAACAACTTATTACATATCCACTTATAAATCCTGCATAAGATCTAAGGTTAAGGTTTTTGATGGTGAGAGACTCTTAGGGTGGCTCGGATAACATGGGCTAGGTGGTAATCTCTATTAACGTGAACTTCTCAAGTATGGGATTCTCTTGAATCATGTGGTGTTGAAGCTCTGCAAGGGTTGTTCATGTGAGAAGCTGAGTAACACTACCTCATTTTATAGCTCTAAAAAATGGTCTTTATATGGCACAAGTTTACTAGATGAGGTTATCATCTCCTTTGTCTATTTCGGATGTTTTTTTAATCCTTATTTTTATATAAGTTGTGTGATCACTATTAAATGACTATATTATCAATGGGAATGACACTTAATGGGAATTTAAATCCAATAATAATAAAAATAATTCATGGGTTTTCTATATCCATAATAAATTAAAATAAAGTGAATTTTATTCATAAATGATTGGGTCATTACAACATTCCCCCATTAATAAATGTGTCCTTGAAAATTTCCATTTCCTGCACTAAAATAGATGAAGGTAACTCTACCTCATCACATAGTCTGGTTCCCACATTGATTCTTCAAACATGCGAATTTTTTCAAAACACATTGATGAGGGGCATCATCTAATTTCATAGAACATTTTCTCTAATACCTATGATCTTCACCATATTCTCTTTATATGATAGGTAATTCTCCAATGGTACCACCTCTTGATTGAGTACATGGGATGGGTGAGGTTTGTACTTACTCAAGAGTGATACATGGAATCCATAATGTACCTAATATAGGTTTGGTGGGAGTACTAGTCATTAGGCCACTTCCCCAATACGGTCAATGGTCTAAAAGGGGCCTATGTACCATAGAAAAAGCATTCCATTCTTCATAAATCTCATAAATCTCTTCCATGGTGATATGAGGAAAATACCATGTCTCCAACTTGAAACTCTAGGTCTCATCGATTATTGTCTCCATAGATCTTTTTTTAACTCTGAGTAGCATTAATTTTTTAATAGATGTTCTTATCCTTCTCCTTTATTTCATCGACCATTTCATGACCTATATTTTTTCACTCCCCAACATCATCTGAACATGTCAGTGTTCTGTGCCTCTTCTTATAATGGCCTTTATAAGGAGCCATTTGGATGCTCGAGTGGAAACTGTTATAGTAAAAGAATTCAACCTAAGGAAAATTTTGATCACATCATCCTTTATAGCCGAATAACCTTTCTATCAATAGGTTCTAAAGTTTTGGTATAATCCACTAAGATTGGCCTTCAATTTATTTATATAAGTTGTACTGATGTTCAGCTCTGTATTTAGAGCTTGTTGAAGACTCTTCTAGAACATAGAGATGAATCATGAAACTCAATCAGACACAACTAATAGTGGTACACCATGAATCCTTTACAACTTCTCTGATTTATATTCATTCCAGTTGATCCCATGAGAAATCCTCCCAAATTATAATGATGTGTGCAGTATTTCTATGATGATCCACAACAACCCAAATAGCATTGTTTCCTTTGGATGTCTTCAGAATACAGTGACAAATTCCATGGTGATTTTCCCATTTACATGTTATTATGGGTAATGATTGTATCATCCCATTATAATTATTCCTCTCAGCCTTCACATGTGGACATACCCGGCAATTTGATGTATACTCAGCGATCACTATATTCATGTTATCCCACCAATAATGTACTTAGTTATCACGATATATCTTTGTGTTTCCTATGTAAATAGATAAATTTGAACTATGTTCACCATAAAAAATTTCTTATTTTAACTATGGAATTGATGAAATACATAACCTTGAGCCAACTCTCACAATGCCTTCTTCATTAACATTTAACTATGAGGATTTCCCTTTTCTGATAGTTCCCACTTTCATCGGAATTCACATATCTTCTTTTAACCTTTCCAAAAGAGACGGTAGCGAAATATTTTGTGAAAGGATTGATGATGTTCTATTTTTTGTGATTCTGATGTCTATATTCATTAAATATAATATGATTGGATACTTTTCAATTCTCATTATTGAAAGAGTTGTTGGATCCATTCTACTTAGTGTTTCATCCACATTATTCTCTTTCCTAAGAAGGTAGTGAATTTTCCAGTCATAGTATTTGATCTACTCTAACAATATTTGTTGGAGAATATTCAACTCTTTATATGGGAATATATACTTGAAGCTTTTGTGATCTGTATATATTTCACACATTTTCCCATAGTGGTAATTTCACCAAATTTTGGAAGAAAAAACACTATATCCAATTCCAGATCATGTTTTGGATAGTTCTTCCCTTGATGTTTGTATTGACTTGAAATATAAGAAATTAATTTTTCATTTAGATTCAACTCACATCCTAGGACTTTATTTAAAGAATCACTAAATACCACAAAAAAGTTCTCAATTTTCGGGTAGTGAGAGAACATGAACAATGATAAGACTCTTTTTCAACTCCTTGAATCACACTTCACATTCATCATTCTAATCATGATTTACTCCTTTCTGAGTTATCTTGGTAAGCAGGTTTGAAAATGTGAGAAATTTCACAAAAATTGGCAATAATATCCATCTAACCCTAGGAAGCTACATATATATGTCATAGATGTTGGCCGCATCCATCCCTCAATTGCATTTTCCTTAGAGGGATCCACAGATATCCCATTGCTTGTGATGATATTCCCAAATAATGAGACATCCCTCAACTAGAACTCACACTTGTTATACTTTTCATAGAGCTTCTCCTTTCGTAAGGTCTCTAGTGTAGTGATTAGATTCTCCTCATTCTCCTCCTTGGTTTTGTAGTATATCAAATATCATCTATAAAGACTACCAAAAATTTATTGACCTAATCTTTAAAAAATTAATTCATCCTGTCCATGTATCTTTTTGGATTATTAGTGAGTCTGGAAGGAATTACTATGAATTCATATTACCTATACCTTGTACAAAAAGAATCCTTCGGGATATGCCCCTTCTTTACACTTACATGGTAATATCCTGACTACCGATCAACCATAGAGAATTATTGTGCTCTATTTAGCTGATCGATGAATTCATCAATTCATAGAAAAGGATACATGTTCTTTATCGTGGTTTTGTTGATCTAAGGAGTGTCAATGCAAAGATGCATGGACCCATACTTATTCTTGATGAAGAGGACTGGTTCAGCCCTTGGTGAATCTCTTGGGCATATAAACCCTTTATCCAGATTCTGATTTAGTTGTTTCTATATCTCATCAAGCTCTACAACATCCACTCTATATAGAGTCACAGATATTGGAAATTCCCTAGGTATGAGATCAATCCAAAATTGAACATCTCATCTTAGAGGAAGACCAGGAAATTATTTCAAAAACACATCAGTGAATTCCCTCACAATAAGAATGTCTTCTAATATTTTTCCTTCCTTAGTGTCAATCATCTGAGAAAGATACTCATTCCCATAGGGCTATAATAACCATTCTTGAGATGATTTGGATAAATAAGACTCATCCTCCTCCTTGAACTTGTAGAGAATCGGGGGTCGATTCACCATATGGTGTGTGATTTCCCACTTATGGAAATTTATGTTTTCTATATATAGTTAAATCCAATTCATTACATGAATTTCATAAAATTCTACTAGAGGGAGCATGACATGGGTTTTATAGAAGTTCAATCCACAAATTGTGAAAGGGGATGATTTATATTGATGGGATGCGATAATTTCCCGATTTTTTTTCTCACCAACATCTCCACTTCCATGATTTTTGGTGGTGTTTGGATTATTCTACTAAAATTTCATGATATAATAGAATTATTATAACCAGAATCAAAAAGTAAATAATCTATTCTTGAATAAATAACTAGCATACGTCTCACCACTTCATTGTATGAATTTTATTTGGTGGTAGTGATGGAAAAAGATTTCACTTGCTTCCTTGTATGTTGTTGGTTTCTTTTGAAACCCATTGTCTTAGGGAACTGGTTTGAAAAGATCCCTAGTTCTTTTCAGTTATAGAAATGAACATTAAATTCATGGTTGAATAGATATTTCTTCTCCTCTGTTCCAGCATTAGGTTTTTCTTGTTAGTAATCATTGTCCAGCTTCCCTTCTCTTCCACACCTAATTCATTTTGTCATCCCCTCTAAGAAATTTCTAGGGTCCCTCTTTCTGCACCTTTGGAAAGTGGGATGCTGGAATTTCTTTACACCATCAAATTAATCCATTAGACCACAAGAATTAACGTCCACTTTCAAATTTATATCCCCATTAAACCCCCATGATTTTACTATCTCCATTTCTAATTTAAGGGAACATTGGAAAATTTCTTCATATCTATTGAAGTTACGGATCAATCAGTCTTTCCATAGGCTATGTTTTAGTCCTCTAATGAAGTGGTCAACCTTGAATTAGGGGTTATCAATAAATCCGGAGGTGTATCATGCAATCCTTGTGACGTTTTAATTGTACTCCCAGATGGATTTGTCATATTTTTAGTAGAGGGAAAGAAATTCCATTTCCATCTTAAGATAGAGGGTGCAAAGAAAAAAATTATCAAAACGCATTTTCTAGAAATCATTCCTTTCCAACACCACAATATCATCTACAGGAATCCTATTTTTGATCAATGTAATCAATTGATCAGCTTAACCCTCTATAAAGTATGCCAGATGATTAAAATTCTATTGTTTAGAACATTGATGGATGGAGAAGATATTCTCAAGATAGTTGTCCCATGGTTCAGTGATTGACGGATCAGATCATCCATTAAATGTAAGATGCCTTTGTCTCAAGAAACAATTTGTTGTGACATGTTCTTTCTTAGGGGTGGGTGGAAATTCCTCTTGACCCATGTTTTTATTCAAAACATGAGTTAACTTAGAGAGTATCCTGACAACGTTTTTTATTCCCACTACCATCAGATTGGGTATCTCATTAGAACAATCATGAAATTGATCTTCACATCAGTTGTTTTCTTGAGTCCTCCAATTACCATCCATTGTCTTGAATAGAATGAAAATTAGTTGTAATAATTTTAAACTATTAAACACAAAAATAGTAATCCAATGACAAAAAGAGATATCTTATAAACTAAATTTATTTCCTTAACTTGTGAATTTCTAGGATTCAATCTAAGTTATCCATGATCAATTTTCTAGCATATATTACTAGGGGAATGTTTTTATTCACATAATAATGGTTCATACTATGGTGATTAATTTACCAAAGCATATCTCTTATGTGTGTAAAACCAAGAGTGTAGTAAGTCCCATTGTCGTGCACCAATTCCCATTTGAGTCTAGCAAAAACCATTGTTTTAGGTTTTACCCCTAGATACATATGTGTGAGAGGCACCTATAATTGTTCATATCTAGAGAGGGATGTATTATCATGATAATACACTCACTCTATACTCACCAAAATTTGGTGTTATTTTCTTATACCCAGTATTATCTCTATGTCTTTCCCTGGTGTTTTATAACCCTAATCAAAAAAATTACATAACCTATCCTATGATGTCAACTATAACATCTCTAGTCTTTATTACAATTGTAAACACACATTATTAAATTAAATTTTACTTAATGAAAGCCATAATATAAAGAGGTCTAGAGTCTTTTGGGACTAAGAACATTACAATATTACTTAAGATATAAAATATAACAACTTTCTGGAAAATTTCTTTTAGATGACCACAACATTCCTTCATACATTGCATTGCATGGGATAACCTGAGGACATACATAAGAAAAGGGTGAGCTATAAATCCTAGTAAAGATGTAAAAAATGAATAAAATAAATAATAAAATACATGTTATGAAATATAAATATAAATTGAACACAGTATAAACATGAACCAAAGGCATGATAGAGCATGATTATCATAACATAGTAATGTAGAAACAACTTAAAACACTACATTGTTAACATAAAGGAATAAAAAAACCCAAAACTCAACATGGTGAAAGAATTTCCTAAAATTATTCAGCCAAACCCCCATCTAAACATGAGGTATCATGATACTAATCATTACCTAATGTGTTGGAGCACTATCAGGGTGCAGCCTTTGTAATCATTTATATACCATGCATAAGTGTGACAAATAGATCATATAACATGGATTAATTCAACTCCCTAATTTATTACATGATCAATGTATATAGAATACATACATGTAAGTACCATTCAATAACTATGTTTTCATAAAGTTGAATACCCTTGATAGATAAATTGGTATGGTATTCACTAAACAATGATTTTTTCTTGAAAATCACGGTGCAAATTTGGTTGTATAACGACATTATATGGAAATTCATATATTGTGGTGATGAAATTGAAAGGAGTATATCTTAATTTATAAATGAAATAGAATTTAAGGGGATCAAGGAACAAAACATCCCAACATATTAAATGGAATTTAGATACATAATATATAAGGAATGCTTGAATGGAAATAAGAAGAGAGAAATCCCTTAGAGAATTTCAGTATAGTTACAGGTGTACACAGAAGGAATTGATGAGAGAGAAATGGGTATCTCATAATTAATAAATACAGAGGGAAGTATGGGGGATGTTAAAAACCACACCCCATTTTATTTTATTGACAATAAACGGGTATAAAGACATAATGAAACTTCAATAAAAAATGATAAAGGAAGGAAAATAAATATCTTCTACCTGTGGGTGTGACATGAAAAGATTGAATAGGGGATCATTGGGAGATTGGAGAACCTTGGGAGGTTTATAGGGTAGGGGAGAAATATTATGGAGTGACCCAATGTTTTTTAGGGAAAAAATTGGTATCTTGGGAGGGGTTGTATAGCAAATGAGAGGGGAATTCTTTAATATTTCACAAACTTAGGTTTTGGAATCTATATAATTAAATATTCAAAACTACAAACCATTCCATGGTTTTGGCCCATGTTTTTTTCCAAGGAGGAGTGGAAAACATTATTTTATAAGGCCAATATCTGATCTTATTTAAATATTATCCTTGCTTATGTGGAGGTGAGTCTCCTTATTAATGAAAATGAATTTAAAATCATAAAATATATTATACATTTGGGAGGATTCACTAAGTATTTATAATATAAGTAAAACAAATATAAAATAACATCAATTTAATGGTAAAAATATATTTGGCCGATATTTACCATTAATTTATTTATTTTATCATTTTGGGGTCATTATGATGTCATAAAACACATATTTTATTTATACGTTATTTACTTTTTACCCAAAAATTTGATTGTTACAGAAAATTATGAAAAATTCATCATTGGATAATTTCTTCATCCTGATTAAAAAACTAATATTTTTCATATAAATAATTTTCTATATGTGTGAATTTTGACTTTTAACATGAAAACCGACATTTATAGAAAAATCACAATTGTTTACATAAACAGTATTCAAACCTTAATTAAAATTACATTTGACTTTATAAAAACTATATAGTCATTTATTATTCATAAACTTAATTTGATAATAATATTTTATTAAAATATTTTTTTCACTAATTCATTAATTCCTTAAAATAAATTCTTTAAAAATACACTTTTTGTTTAATCGTATAGAAAATATATCTCTTATGAAACTGGTTTTCTAATCATTTACAAATAATGAAATGATATAACATTCATTTATAAGATTTTTTATTATAATATTATTAATAAAAAACCATAGTTTAATATAACAATGTACAAATTTTTGAAAAGTGACATTTTTACCCATAGAGTCAATTTATCAAATTCATTATTATTTTTAAGAAAGACTATATTCATAAAGGAATTGATGGAATAATAAGTTTTTTTAAAAAATGTATTACATAATAAGTAACTAATAACTTATTACATAACCCCTTATAAAATTTGTATAATACAAGATGGTAAGGTGTGTGAGGGTGATAGACTCTTGGTGAGGTAGAGATAACATCGTCGGGGTGGTACTCTTTATTAACGTAAACTTATCCCATGGGTGACTCTGTTTTTTTAACATGTTGAAGGTCGTATTGTGATTTTTCAAGAGTGAATCCCATTGATGCAACCTCCTTTTCGAGCACTAAAAAATGAGATTCGTACGACCAAGGTCTACGGGATGAGGCCATCCTCTCCTTTGTATGTATCGAAAGGATTTGTTTTAAATCCTTATATTTATATCATTCATGACATCATTGTTCAATGGCTATATTATCAAAGATATTGATACTTAACGGTCATTTATACACAATAATAAAAAATGAGTACAAGTGTTTTCTATATCCATAATACATTAAAAGAAAGGGAATTTTATTTGAAAATGATTGGGTCGTTATAGTCAATATACACAGTTAATATTTTAAAAAATTAGTACATCCACCAACACTTTTATTCATAAGCCCCCAGGGACAATTCGTGGTCCGGTGAAGGGTTACTCCACTCATGAAACCTCAAATGTAATTACCCATTCACAATGACTCTATCTTCTTGTATCAACATTACTCCATGTTCGACCCCAGATGCATCACAAAACAAGGAATACTCTTTACCCAGATCGGGTAGGATCAAAATCATCATTATATTCAAACACTTCCACATCTCCTATAATAAATTTTCACATGCTCCTAAACATTCTAACTTGTCACCCTTCTTGGTCAGGCCTGAAGGTGGTTCTACAATGTGAGAAATTTCCTTGATAAAACTTAATAAGTATCCTTTCATACCCAAGAATCATAATATCTTAAAATTTATCATGAGTTTCATTCAAGAGAGAACTTCTCACTCTATTTATTGGTCCATGGAAAATCTTTTCATGGATATGATATGACGAAAGAAGTGTACCTTGTCTGTCTAAAAGCAATAATTGGATAACATGGCATAATGTTGATGCTCTATCTGTATGCTCAATATGATGACAATAAGGTCGCCAAGATCATCATGATTTCATAAGAACACTAATATTTAATCCAAAAAATAACTAAAAACTAGTTAAGTGATATATGGAATATTCAGATAAATAATTCTGTAAACAATGGTAGATAATTTTTCACCCTGAATGGCAGAACAACAAACTCGCACATAACATACCATCTCCTGAATGTAGTATGTAGATTGTGAGAGGGGATCGCCATCAAATAATTGTAACTTGAACTAAAATAGAACATGGATAAAGTATATGCACATCACATTTTGTCAAATATATAATTGAAACAAGGAAGGTGATACCGATTCATAAAGGTTCCACTATTTTACTTATGTTAATCAATGCACCAAAGTAAACATACAACATCCTTCATCGATAAAATATTGGTGACCCCCAAGGTAATGTAATGGGATGAATATTACCTTTTCCATCCAATTATTAAAGAATATTCTTAAGGACTTTAAGGTCCACTAGTTTCATTTTGTAAGAATGAATGGTAACTAGATCTACCCCATGCATCAGCTCAATCGCAAAAATTATATCTCTCTCAAGAAGTAACCTTGATAAGTCCTGGAAAAACATATCCCGGAACTAATCAACCATATGAGAAAATAAATCCAACTCTTCTACCCTATCATCAATCGCAAGACATATCACTTGGTTTGTGAGCTCACCCAATTGCTGACGAACTATCCATGCACGACCTGCTTTGATATCTTGTTCCCCATGGTGAACATAAGTATCTCTATAAAGGGATGTGAACATTACCATTTGACGATTTTAGTCGAAATGGAACAAATTTGGAACCCTCAAATCAATCCCCAATATCATTTCAATCCCTTACATATCATGTATAAACAAGTGAAAAAATAAATTGTAACCACCATCTTTGAGAGAACACTCCTTGAATTTCCGGATAATCTTTGTTCATACTCTCGAGGATGTATAAATCAACATAACCCGCACACATGTTCCACCAAAATACCTAATTAAATTTCAAAATAGGAATATATAAAATAATGTGAGTCTTTGGTATAAAATAAATCACTATTGAGCATGTAATATAGAAGAATCGTACCATGAAAAGTTGGTGGTCATCCCTTCGACTTCAAGGTGTTGGGTGAACTACATGTGGATAACCATCCGCTCTATTATAGAATACATTAGGATCTCTCTATGTTAAAATACCCAAATAATATGTATTCCCTTGTCCTAATTAAATACATCCCCCACCCTAACTGAGATGGCTGGTTAAACATGAACTACCTAACAGATACGACATATCTAACTCTCTTTTGATTCTATATAAAGGACTATATCCTCCACAACTAAAAGAATATTGTGTGACCCAATATAAAATCTACATATGACCTATCCTAATGTATGATCTAAAATATACTGGTTGTCAAGGACACTGTAATCATGTATCATGGCCTTCCACAATGATTGTAGAGTACCGAGCTACCCCTATGAGAAGGTTCCCTTCCCTAACTATATTATCCACCACTACTTTGGTAGAAACTCTAAAAAATATTATTCTTAATATCAAAATTTTTACACTAAATCACCCAATTTAAATGGAATATCCTACTATAAAATATACCTTCAAGTTCCCCTCATAAATGTGATATAGATCCACCACCTATGAAAACCTACTCACCCATAAGACATTCACCTGGGACATTCTATCACATCTAACTCCATCCTTAAATAGACTAGATATAATCACCTCATCTATGTCTAACAATATAAAAAAAATTGAATAACTACATAGAAACTAGCATACTCCATCACTGTCATGTTTCCCTGATTCAAGAACATAAACCTCATATCCTTCATTTGCCTAGAAATCTACAGGTAAAATACTTCCAAGAACATGTCCTCGAAGTGCTTCCATGAAATTCCTTCATTCTGCTCACCTCAAGCCTTCATAACCCACCAACACATTTCTATACCTTATATCCTATAATTAACCATCTTAAAATTCATATCTCATTGGGTTTCCAAGAGATCCAGGATTTTCTCGACTGAATCAATTCAAAACTATGTGGCCTCAGGTCCACCCCCTCTTGAAATTATTGGAGAGTGATGGGTCTAGAGCTGTCATTTCAAATAAAAAATAATCAACATCGACCACACCAAGTCATTATAAATAAAATACATAAAACAAGCAAGGTTCTCATGGAGCTGATCCTCCCCTATTTTACTCATAACCAATGGTATATCCTGCTCCACTACTAGAGGATCGTTTTTTAGGATACCCTCTTGTCACCTAACTCATTGTAATTTTCATTGTTCCATATCAATTAAATGTGAATCACACATCTCAAAACAATCAAATATGGTTTCCATGGATAAAAGAATGTTTTTATCCACCATCCATAAACAACTAACTCCACATACACTCTCTCACTAGGCATAACCAGTAACTCAACACCATTCCCAAGAACCCCTAACATGGGCCATTTCAATTAGGGGTAAAATAACTCCCAATATTCAATTTACAATAGAATCATTTTTAACCACCCCATAACCATTTTCCCATTCCCATTCACAATTATACATTTTAACTCGAATCATTTTTTATTTTTCATTACAAATTCAATTAAAATTTGTGATTCATTTGTCAGCATCAATACCTAACCACAACCCTTTATTTTTATATTTTCTTAGGATAAATAAAGTCATTTGCTTCCTAATTTCCATGACTGTTGCATGAATGTATGTCCTCATAAAATGTTGGGTCAATGATGAAATATCCAAAAATTTAAAAACATTTTTTTGTATGTGAATCACTCAAGGTGAAATAACATCCAACTATAATAGAAAAAATCAAGAATATCAATACAACCATAGGTACTTGGGTTTAACCCCATATGTGGGTTAGATACTCCCACACATGATCTCATTTCTAAGGAATGACACTTCTTAGTATTCCATATACCTTCCATAAAAAATAAAATAAAAGAACCCCTCTAATACAACATTTTATTTCTCCGGACTAGGTTCCACTATAACAGGTTCCCTAAGATTGTGTGGTAATTGACCATTGGTAGGCCTCCATATACACCATATTCTGCTGCATAGTATCAAACATCTGAGTTAACATGTTATCATACTATTCTATCCTTATAAATGTAATCCACAATAGATAAATAATAAATAGAGAATCAACAGAGAGATTGTAATAAAATTCAACAAAATAACACAAAATTAGGTGCATACCCACAACCACATAGTAAATATTTGATGTAATTATATATAGTTAAATGATAAATTGAAAATCCAAAATATGTTAAAACTAAAGAATTTCCAATAATGGGTCCTGATAACTAGTCAGTTACCCTCCTCTGTGCACCTCACACTCCCAAATTTACTATGTATAATAGGGTCCTTTCCCTTATAATATCATATAGCCATGAAGTATTCTAGGGTACCTAATGTTGGAATGAACAAGGTGTGAGTACAACTTAGTCAACCACCAACAGTGGTGTCTACCAAATATGAAGTCTTACACAATTTCTGTAGAAGTTAAAGTATTAAGAAAATAGAAAAATAAAATAATTTTCATCCTTTAATAGTATTAATTCAATTATTTTCACTTCCGTGTTCCACACTATACCTACATTCCTCAAACAATCTTTATCCAATGTCGGCCATCTGATCCAAGTGAATTAGGTTCCCAGTTTAAAAAACAGGGAGTATCAACCCATGAATCCAACCAAGACATGGAACTCTATGTTTGAAAATCCCAAACATGATATGGAATGTCATATCCATGCCTTTGGTTCAAGATAAATAGTTCATTCCCTAAATAACTACTATGCATTGGGGTGCCACTACATTATTCAGGCCTACACATGGGAGTGGATCCTCAGTCCAACATCCCAATACCATATATCACAACCGCATAAGCTCATTATTATTAACAATTACATTATAGAAAACAACAAAGGTGCCCATTTTCTATTTTACAACAATTCCATGGTCCATTATAACCATCTAGATCTTAATTTAAAAAAATTCCTACTTTACCATTTAAAACATTGAATCCATTTATTTTCCTTTACCAAACCATTGAACCATGTGGTCATGCCCCATTAATATGTTATCTTGTTCATTAAATTATTAATCTCTAGTTACATCACCCTTCATGTTAACAGAAATATACCATACATATATCTTACATGTTAAATCACATTTACAAATGTTTTAATATCAAGAACCCCAAAATTTATCATATAACATCCCATTATTTTTTCTTCGAGGGAGTGGTGCACCACCTACCTCAAGATCATAGGTGGATACTCACTCATCCTTTGCCTATGATAAAAATTTAAACACCCTATTAAGACAAAACCAATAAATATATTGATAAATATTTATTAGGAAATCAAAATAAGGGGAATGACCACATGACCCCATAACAAGAAAAAATAAGGAAGATTATTGTTGGACTCACTGAGAGATTCAATGCACACTCAATAGAACTAAAAATATATATGAATAGAGGGAGAAACATATCATGGATGTTTGTGAGGGTTTGGTTTTAAGTAATGATTTTGGAGAGAGAATAGGGAAGAAAATTGTGATATATACCTTAAATCATGAAGGGGGTAAGATAAGAAATTTCTGCGTTTAATTATGTGAATTTTTTGGCTGCACAGATAGCCAAACTGTGCACCAACCATGATTTACCCTCTTCTAAAGAGGTTATGGGTTGTATGTTCTACTAGGAACCCAAAACGGTTTTTCAAACCATGTAGTGACCATGTGTTGTGTCTCTATCCACGATTGCATGGTTTGGTCCCCCATCGTGCATGATTTTACTAACAAGTAACCACCCCTATCTAGGATACATGATTCTAGCACACAGTATTCACTAACTTTTCACCAACCACGAAAACATTATAGGGTAGCCTCTTCTAAATCCTTTTCATTCCCCAAACTCTTGGGGAACAACCACAACACCTCATACTCTTAGGAGATATTTCATTGACCATTCTAAAGGTAGTTAAATAGAAACTTAAAGAAAATAATTCCTAATTATAAGTATGGGATCTAATATATATATATATATATCAAAAAAATAATATAAATAGTGATATATATATTGGATCTACTAATCCACATGAAAAACCTATAAGTACCAACAGATTTATACACAGACACCATATAGGGGGGAATTATGTACTGTCTAATTTTTTATAATTATAATTTTTTCTTTAAATAAAAAGGACCATTTTTGACTTGAAACAGAAATATAAATTGAGACTATTTTATATTTTTTTAACCTGAAACACACATATATGAAATATAGGTAAATTAGTGAATAATGGGAGTATTTACAAGGATCTGGCCCTCTCAAAATTACTACTCCTTGTTATGCTTGGGGTGTCCAAGCTATGGATTCTCCACTGAAATCATATTATTAATACTGGTGGAGATGTGGGATGTTTTTTTCTTAACACACACACACACCATATTTCATAGGTGTGAGATCACTATATTACATAAGCGATCAAGTATTTTATCCCACTACACTTATCAATATAGTATCATACTAACTATTCAAGATTTTTTCCCTCCCATTGAAGTATTTCATCATGTGGTCTAACGATGTCTATGATCCCAAAAAATATGATCTCCTTACCCAAAAATAGATTGTTCAAATTCCAAAATATCTAAAAATATCTCTTTTGAAATTGTACCTCTTTAATTATATATAACTTCTAATTATTTAGAAAGTGATGCTTCACTCAATAAAAATATTTTTCTCTTAAACTCTTCATTATAGACTCAGTACAACATAAATATTCAAAACATAATGGTATTTCTCTTGGTATATTTTATTTTGAAGTATCAAATATCACATTTACATGTTTACAGGAACATACAATCGGATATCCATGCACTATAAATTTAACTTTTTCTCTTTATTTGAAACCTTAAAGGAAAATTAGTTTTGTTTTCTTTATCTTTTCCACTGTATCTAATGGTATATCTTTCTCCTACTTCATATTATAATTCTTAATTCTATTGAGATTCAGGTATCTTATAATCCGTTTCATTTCATGGAGATCTTAATATTTCCTTTCAGCACACTTCAATCCTCACAAATGTATTATGGCTCCTTATTCTTATTTATAAATTTCTTCTTTCTAAATTTTTTCATACCCATATATAGCTCACTTAATTGTCCCCTCCCATTTAGAATATTCCAAAAATGGAATATGGGATAATATTCATCATTTGACTTTAAATTAATGCATTGTATAACTCCTATATTGTATCAAAGTAATATATTCAATCCAATGTCAACTGATGAACTCTTACGATCAGTCAATGTCATAGGATTAAGACTAACACATGAACTCAAATTCAGATAGTTAGGTCAAATTCTTATAGTGAAGTCATGCGATCTAGAAAATTACCATAATGGGACTTCAAATTTCATAAAATAAATTCATTTTACAAAAACATATACATAATTCAAAATTCATATGATTATTTGGAAATGTCATAAATATTTTTACTTTTATTTTTTCTGTCAACTCTAAAATATCATATTTATCTAAAATTACAATGAGGATTATTTAAATCATATAAAAACCTTCTCATTAACTTTATATATTCCTGAAATACATAGTTTCTTTTATCAAACCTTCTTAATCATATTTATCACCCTTCCCAAGTACATAAAACATGTAAATAGTCTAGGTAGATCATTGAAATAAACCTCAGTCATTTTAATATTAAATACTTTCTTCATCCATCGCCTAAGGATATTTTTACGTAAACCAATCATAAATTTCATAACATTTAAAAAATTAAAAAAAAAATTTAATACATCACACTTTTTACTCACCAAATAACTGTAATATTTAGTGTTATTAAAGACTTGATACATAAAAATATTATTTTTTAAAGGATCTTTGACATATACCTGAAATTATTACATATTAGATCTATTTTGACATATCATACCGAGAAACTTTTATAAAAACCTAGGTAAGAAAAACATAGAAAATGGTGATCTCGGAAGATTAGTAAGGATGTACATTATCGAAAATTTTCAGTGATAATATATAATCATAAGGGTGTAAGAACAATATAATAACACAAGAAAGACATACCCAATTAATCAAATGTAATTAATCATGAGTCATGAAAAAAGGATTTTCCATAAAAAATATAGAATATATAATATTGTGTAATAATAAAAAATCAATAATAATCCATGATAGTTTTTCATAAGCAATGGAATTTTTAAAAAACATGATCATAAAAAATTATGAACATGTATAAATAGTAACAGGTTCACTGGTTAAGTTAATGACCTGAGATAAGTTCCCCACATAATATTATGGCTATGATACTAGGCTTGAGCATAAAATTATGGAAATATAACCATGTTTATACACAATTTTTTGAACATGAAAATAGTTTCACTCAAGAAATACTTATCTCATGAGTTATTCATCTTTACCCAATACATTGGAGGGAATGAACAGACACATCAATCACATATAAATTAACCATAAATGATCTAAATGATTTGAAAACATTCTTAAAATTATCATATCATTGCTCATGGAAGGAAAAAATGATTTCATAAAAATTTCATCATTTCATCATTTCATCATAATATAACCCATTTGAATGAAATGTTGTTCATAAATGATTTAAAATATGTTAACTAACCCATGGGAATGAAACATATTTCATAGAATCATCCCCAAATAAGCATTATTATATGCAATATAAGGAATAAATGTAGATGAATCATAATATAATATCCCAAGAGAAACCAAAAAATCATATAATGATGTTAACATTGATGAAAATTAGAATTAAAAAAATTCAACCTTTTATTGAAAACATGAGGAATTTGTTTTTTTAAATTACTAAAAATACCCATAATATTAATGGAATAATTTTTCTATGAAAACACATTTAAAAATGAAAATAATGTATCAATTAATATAACAGTCATACTGGTGAAAAATACCTATTCATATCATATACATTTAAAGAGAAAATTCTTTTCACACATTAGATAAATTAAAAAAATTGATTTATTAAGAAAATCATTCATTAAAAATTTACTTTTAATACTTCTAAAATATAGAAAAATTTAATAATTTTTAAAAATTTTAAAATATTTAATGTATATGTGAAAAAATCATTAAATATTTTTAGAGCATGGACATGGAAGAAAAATTTTCATCGAAAAAGGTAATATTTCCATATTTTACTTAAAAAATAATAATTGATCGTTATAAGTGCCAATGAGAAGAAAACGATAACAATACATAGAAATTAAAAAAATAAATGTGTTTCCATAATTAATGATCTAGGTATAAGATAGGTTTATCTCGGTTTCACATATCTCAGAGTCCCATTTTTTTGGGGAAAGCCTTAAAACTCTCATTTTACTGATATTTTGAGCCAAATTAGATGAACTCTCACATCATGGAAAGGGAAGTCTTTCTCATGGGGAGGAAAAAGTGTGTCTTATTATACATGCAGTCGTTTAAAAGGTTGTTAATTCATTAAGTTTGTACTCATAGTATACCTTAGTTATTAAATTGATGAAGAACTTTTTTAGGAGTGGAAGCAGCATGGAATGAAAAGTCATCACAACCTCTTTGAAAAAATGTTTCTTAACTCACACTTTTGGTGGTCTTAGCATAAATAACCTAGAATTTTTTTACAATTATATTATTTCTAAATTGATATTGGTGATTACCAATAGTCAATCTGAATATCTATGATTCCTTAGATATAGAGTATTTTAAAATATGATCACATAAATTTCAAATTACATGAAGTCCTCTATTTGGAATGGTTTGAAGAATGTTTCTCAAAAGATTCAATTGCACTTGCATTATCTAGTTAACATAAATTATCCTATAATATTATATCATGAAAACTATATTGTAACTCTTATTATTGAATTTTTTAAATCATATGATAAAAATATTGACAACATCATCTCAATAAAGGACTAGATAGACAATCTAGATCTTTTGTGTGATGATAGTTCTATAGGTTTCTCCAATTATGAGTATCTCAATCATGATGATATGCTCATTTGGAAAACATCCCCCAATTTTATAATTGATTCCAAGAATTTTTATACTCATATTCTCCAAGGTAGTCTCAAATTTTTTGGTGATCCCAAAAGGTGTCTCCTTCCATCTAGATGTAACGCCCCGACCCCAGCTACCCAGAGTCGGTGCATTACTTCGTAACATTGGCATGATCACAAGAAAGATCAAATCTCGAAAGACCGATTGGTTTAGTAGCCTTGGAAACACTAGATATATTCATAAGTTTTACATTACATCATAAAATGAAAAACTAATACAACAACATAATATTTCCACAATCCACATTATTAACCCCTCATAAAATCCCTGCAGGACATTCATAACTTACTTCTTCACATCCTGGGAAAAATAAAACATAAAAAAAAAGGGGTGAGCTCAAATGCCCAGTAAGGATAACAATAAAGTGGGAACTTTCATAAATAAGAATAAACATTTAAGGCAATGTATAACTAAAACAAAAGCCTTTTAAATACGAACTTTCAACATGGTATGGCATAAATAAAATGAAATAATTCCATTTACTTATTCACATGGATATTCTACTAAATGAATAATCACATGCAAAAATCAATAACCACTTTCATAATGTTGGAATGCATAATGCCAGACTATCATAACCACATAGCCAAGGCCTCGTGCCAAGACTACAAATAAGATTTTGTCAAGGCCTTGTGCCAAGACACTAGTTTGTCTCATGAGACCTACCGATGCATCGAGGAGCTATAGCGGGCTCCACCCGTCACTTATTAAGTCCAATGCATTCCCATATGAAAAGGTTTAAACATAACATAAACATTCGTATTAAAACTAGCATACGAAATGTCAATAATTTCACCATAAACTATGAATGGTATAAAAATAGCACATCCACAGTCAAACATATCACAAAACCTTCAATACAATATAGAAGTTTTGTATCATAATTAATCAACTTCAAATAATCTTAAAATCCATCAAAGGATGTTGACATAGATGAAATCAAAATTCTTTTTAAAGAAGTATCTCCTTTTATTTTAAAATCATTTAAGATCCATATAAAATAAAACATTTTCTTTGAAAATATTCTTATAAGCTTGTATGGAAAGATTCAACGATTTTATAACGGCGGAAAATAACCGCAACCCGCCGTATAAGTTAAAAAAAACATTCTTACCTCAATTCTGTCGAAAAGGTTAAAAGGGACCTTGTTTTGAAAACGACGGAAAGATTCCTTTATAAACCTCTTATAAAAAGTCAAAAAGGGTATAAATGACTTTAACCCATATTCTTGTAAATAGTAAAAATGTTTTGAAATACATTTTTAAGAAACATGGATGTGGATGATAAAGAGATCCCAGTAGATTATTACATATAATACAACCTCGGATAATGAAGAGATTGTGAAATAACCCTTACCTTGAACTTTTTCTTGGTTGGGGTAGGTTAACCTCCTGTATAATGGTGAAATAATTGTTATTAAATTGTACAAGAATCATATACATTAATATGATATCATATATGATCTTTTAACATTGCTTTATTAATAATATCTTAGTATTATCGTTGTTTCGGTGATAATCGATTCGTTCTTCTTAAATGTTTGGTTACGTAAGACATGTTTGTAATGGATAGATTATATCTTATTCATAATCAGAATGATATAAACATTATTTTTAACCCTAAAATGAGAATAATACTTGAATGGATATGATGGAGAACGAATCTTATCGCGTTCGTGGAGACGGTAGTCCGTACGTACGCACGAACGCTACTTCCATTTAATTTTTATTTTAAAAGAATCAAATCCAAATGATACATAGGTATATTACTATTCCAGTATAATATAATATTTTATATATGTTACTTAAGTTCATTAACACCATCCTTTATACGTTCCATGTGTGGTATGAACGAGTCATATCATTTTAAGGGGGCGGTAGTCCGCACTTCCTCAAATGAAATTATCGTATGTATATACAACATGAAACGAATAATGGAATGAAATAAAATGGAATTACAGAAGCTTATATATAAAATATATATCATTAATATCATATTTAATTACAGTGCCATCATAATGGCCACCATGAGAGGTGGTAAGATGTATTTGAACAATCATCGTTTCGTGAGGCGTTAGTTTGCCATCCACAGAAACATTATGTTCATCATCCATTAGATGGAGTTGTGTGTATGTGTAGTTTGAATCCTTCTTATAACAACATCCTAGTATATTTAGGATACTGGTGTTGTTACAAAAGAAAGGAAATAAAAAGATTTTGGGGGTTGGAGAAGCAAACTAAATGAAAATACTTTAAGGGAAATTGTTACCTTTAATTTAGGTAACTCACTTTGGTTGGAACCAAAGGACTTCTTGAAATGCTTTCTGCCTAAGGGGAAGCTTCAAGGAGGAGGAGAGGGATGTGGGGAGCTTAGTTGGGCAGAGTTTGGACGAGCCAAGTGGCTTGAGAGGTGTGAGGAAAAGAGAAGGAGGAGTGCCCTTTTATAAGAGGGGTGAGGGGCACCTTTGGAAAAGCTAGAAATATTAATTTATAATAAATTCATATTCGGTTTCTAATGGCTCCAAAGTTGACTATTCAAAGGTTAAGGTGGGGATAGGTCGAAAACCACTCAACCAATAGAATTTAGACAGGTTTGGGTACTTATATTAACCTTATCTTTAAGTATTAACTCTAAGTTAATTAGTTTCACTTTTACAATGTCTATTTGTATTTTTATATAATATGGTTAATAAACTTACTATATACAACCAAGCGACCCCCAAGTGGTCCATTAATGATTAACCTATCATAATATAAGTCTCTTGGCCGAACCTTAGATTTTTAGGAATTTAATATCAATTAATAATATAATATTTTTTTTAAGAACTCTTTTTTGTCAATTTTGACACTATTCAATAGTTGATTTTTGTGAAACTCATAACAGATTGATTACTTCGAAAAAAGTCAATTAAATCAATCATAATATATCATATTATCCTATAAAATTAGTTTAATTTATTAAAAGTTTCATATTATATTTATTTGGGTATTTATAATATCAATTATTTTAATTTTTCACTATTATAGTAATTACTGCATCATCATTGTGTCATAAATAAAATAAATTATTTAATGTCTAAAAATTATAAATAAAATATCATTATGTAGGAAATCTTTTTAGCTTTCTAATGAATATTTATAATCTAAAAGCCAACTTATATAACTCTATGTAACAATTGTTTTTCTAAAGGATATATGCTTGTGTCATTTTTGTATTCATTTTGACTTAATTAAAATAAAGTGTCATTATCACTTACAAGTGGATCCATGGGGTCCCAAAATTGACACAAAGATTCCCATGGTCGACCATTTATCAACCAATAGGGTTAAGACACGTTTTAGGGTAATTTAGTATTATTATAATATTATTTTTTAACCCTTATTTACCGGATTTACCCTTAACCATGGTAAATAAAATATTTACCGCAGTAATTATTCAAAATGTCTAAAAATAAAAGTTACCTATTTACACAATTTGAACATCCTGATTCCAAATATGGAATCCATTTTCCTAAATTCTAAACACAGAAGTGGCAGAAATTAATTTAAAATTAATTCCCGCTGTCAAAACAAAAAGCGTGTTTTTAAGAGATAATAACTATCAAAAGATTGACACTTGCTTATGTTCGGTTTAATTGTAAAATTATGTCCAATGACCAACATTATATTAAATAGTAAAAATTTATTCTAAATATACTTTAAAACCACTCAAATTCATAATTTATCACTATTAATTATTTTGATTAAAAAAGTTGTTTTTAATTAAAATTTAGTAATTTTCACTATTCATCAAAATATGAAAGTTATCCGAAAAGTACCAAAATTTCACCTTAGGCTAAATTTGATATTCCGAATCCAAAAATGAAGTCCATTTTAAAATATAAAATATATATAACTTCAAAAAGTAGGTATTACTATTCATAACAGCTAGTTTGATTGGTTACGGTATGTTAGAACTCGAAGTTGCGTACAACACACGCTACTGTTTTATTCAAAGGAAAGCGTACCGTGGAAGCTTGTGATGTTTCATTTTAAATTTTTTGATGTCTCCATTTAGTCAAAAAGTTTAAAATATTGTATTTAAAAAGGTTTCACTATCAAAAGTTGATAAAAGTGCAATACTGAAAATGAATCTATTCTTGCATTATGACTAAGAAACTCATAATATGGATTCTAAAGTTTAAAATTTAGTTAATACTATTCATGACCTCTTTTAGTGGATTTTTTTTTGGTAAGTCATGGTGCAATTGAACTCGGTGTTGCGTGTAGTGCAAGTTATTAAATTATTTTGAAGAAATAATACACTATGAAATCTTGGGGTGTTACATTCTCCCCTCCTTCAATAAATTGCGTCCTCACAATTTGAAATTATTCTTCGAAAATAAAAGGTTGAAAATAGATAATATATTTGTGGGAAACCCCACATCGGAAATTGGGTTACTAAAATTTAGTCTTAATATTAGGAAAAGAGAAATGAAAGTGTCACCACTAAATTATGATCTCGATTAGGAGAACATTGGTGGCAATTTGAGACATATAATTGGAGGAAAAACGTAAATATTTATAGGGAGTGATTGAGGTCATCAATCACAAACAAGTATAAAATTGAGTTCCTTAAATTCATCAATCTCTGATGAATTGAAATACCATCGGTTCAACAAAACATAGGGTATTAGGATAATACATTTTTGACGTTTCAAAATATCCTAGTTGAAATCCCACATCGAAAAATGAATTAATGAGGCCTCTATTTAAAATAAAGAGTCGAAAGTATGAAGATTACCGAAAATAACACATACTAGGGTTCCATGTAGGAAAATATGGATATGGAAGAAAAATATAACCATCAATTATCTGATGGAGAGTGGTAGAGAACATGGCTATAAAAAGGCCAACAATCCCAAAGCCATAAATTAGTGATGATTTAAGGTACCATCTAGGAAAACATTTTTGTTCAAAGTTGCTTTTATTAATATTGAGGAATTTATTTATGAGATTGGCTAAGATCATAAGGAGATATACTTACTTTATAATTAGAGTTTTATCCATTAATAAATTTCTACCACAAACTCATCTTTCACTCTAAAAGATAATAGAATGTAAAAAAATTCTATTTACACTATTCGTATAGGGTTCCAAAATAAACAAATTTATAATTCATCTACATGATCTTTTAATAAAAACTACATTATTTAATCCAGGACATCTCATGGTCCAGTGGTAGGTGATACACCCTTGTCGCCCTTCGGTTGCGGGTTCAAGTCTCGCAGCCTTGCCGGACGCGACGGGTTGCCGCCCGACCTCCGGGTTGTCCTTTTATGGCAATCCAAAATAATCCAAACTAGAACTATCCAAAATACTTCTGTCCAAACTCACAGTCTAACATTTATAAGGAAGGTAAACATAATATAGATCCTTTTTACCACGTAATAGCATATGAATACCTTCATCATGTATTACCATATTCCTTATTGATTACATTCATGCTCCCTTATTCCATATAGAATACTGGATATACTTCATCAATCCAAAAATGTTTTAAACCCCAAAAATGATGGAATATACAAATCATTAATCAGTTCCAAGGTAGTCAAGAATATCCAATATATTTTTTTCCAAAATAATCATGTATTATTCGAAAATTACTACCTCGTTATCAGAACTATATTATGGTTTATCATTCTCTCAACCATATATTTTCCAAAAATCTATCCTGCTAATGAGTCACTTTTCTTTGTTCCACACAATCTCAAGTCCTTAATGAAATAGTACTGCAGTACAATCCTTATATACTCCATAATTATTATAACAAGTACATTGTTGATACAACACTCAATTGACATAATCAACATAAGAAATCTAATCATTCCTCTTCATCTGTGGTAGTATCATAACTTGATTATTATCCAATAGCATCATTTGCGTCATAGTCTGATGACTGGGACATAGGTTCGCGTAGTGTCCAAACTCCTTGCAAATGAAGCATTGTACATTTGAAACCATTTTCTTACCCTTGCAGTCATGTACTTTGTGCCCTTTTTCTCCACACTTATAACAAACTCCCATTCCTTTCAGGCAAGTTCCAGGGTGTTTCTTTCCACAGTTACCACATATGGGAAAATTCTTCTTTTCCCTCTTCCCTTTATCCATCTTTCTCTCTTCTATCCTTTTCTTCTCTTGCTTCCCTTCAAAGCCATAGGACTTAGTAATCTCTTTACTTATCTTATCAATACATGATATTATTTCTTCATATGATGATAATACATGGGATACTATTTCTCTTATAAATTCTAGCTTAATACCATGAAAGATATGATCCTTCCTTCTCTTTGTATCATGTGCATTTCTGGAGTTCTCATGCCTTCTACTGGGCGCCATTTCTAAACAATGGCATAAACTAGATCAGTTTATGAATCAAAATACATAATCCCATACTTATAAAACACTTAACATAAATTGAACTATTTATGGATATAATCCATAATCATAAGAATGTCTCCTTTGAGGATGTATATACACATAAACCCTTCATAATGATTTGTAAAGAAAATGAGAGTTATCTTAAGCATATCCCCCGGGAGTGTCGTAACCAAGAGTGCAGCAAGGCCCGTTGTCGTGCACCAGTTCCCGTTCGAGTCTAGCTCAAAGCGGTGTTTTCGGGTTTTACCCCTAGGTACATCTGTGCCAGAGCCGCCTCTACCTGCTCGTATCCAGACAGGGATGTATTGCTCGGAAAACTCACAAAATCTCTACAATACCAAAATTCTAGGAAGTTCTTCTATACTAATCCTCAAAGTTCATCTTAGGTCTGCGTGCTCTAATCAGAGTTTATCTAAATCTAGCTTCCAAGGTTTGTACTAAACTTCCTCTGATACCAACTGTAACGCCCCGACCCCAGCTACCCAGAGTCGGTGCATTACTTCGTAACATTGGCATGATCACAAGAAAGATCAAATCTCGAAAGACCGATTGTTTTAGTAGCCTTGGAAACACTAGATATATTCATAAGTTTTACATTACATCATAAAATGAAAAACTAATACAACAACATAATATTTCCACAATCCACATTATTAACCCCTCATAAAATCCCTGCAGGACATTCATAACTTACTTCTTCACATCCTGGGAAAAATAAAACATAAAAAAAAAGGGGTGAGCTCAAATGCCCAGTAAGGATAACAATAAAGTGGAAACTTTCATAAATAAGAATAAACATTTAAGGCAATGTATAACTAAAACAAAAGCCTTTTAAATACGAACTTTCAACATGGTATGGCATAAATAAAATGAAATAATGCCATTTACTTATTCACATGGATATTCTACTAAATGAATAATCACATGCAAAAATCAATAACCACTTTCATAATGTTGGAATGCATAATGCCAGACTATCATAACCACATAGCCAAGGCCTCGTGCCAAGACTACAAATAAGATTTTGTCAAGGCCTTGTGCCAAGACACTAGTTTGTCTCATGAGACCTACCGATGCATCGAGGAGCTATAGCGGGCTCCACCCGTCACTTATTAAGTCCAATGCATTCCCATATGAAAAGGTTTAAACATAACATAAACATTCGTATTAAAACTAGCATACGAAATGTCAATAATTTCACAATAAACTATGAATGGTATAAAAATAGCACATCCACAGTCAAACATATCACAAAACCTTCAATACAATATAGAAGTTTTGTATCATAATAAATCAACTTCAAATAATCTTAAAATCCATCAAAGGATGTTGACATAGATGAAATCAAAATTCTTTTTAAAGAAGTATCTCCTTTTATTTTAAAATCATTTAAGATCCATATAAAATAAAACATTTTCTTTGAAAATATTCTTATAAGCTTGTATGGAAAGATTCAACGATTTTATAACGGCAGAAAATAACCGCAACCCGCCGTATAAGTTAAAAAAAACATTCTTACCTCAATTCTGTCGAAAAGGTTAAAAGGGACCTTGTTTTTAAAACGACGGAAAGATTCCTTTATAAACCTCTTATAAAAAGTCAAAAAGGGTATAAATGACTTTAACCCATATTCTTGTAAATAGTAAAAATGTTTTGAAATACATTTTTAAGAAACATGGATGTGGATGATAAAGAGATCCCAGTAGATTATTACATATAATACAACCTCGGATAATGAAGAGATTGTGAAATAACCCTTACCTTGAACTTTTTCTTGGTTGGGGTAGGTTAACCTCCTGTATAATGGTGAAATAATTGTTATTAAATTGTACAAGAATCATATACATTAATATTATATCATATATGATCTTTTAACATTGCTTTATTAATAATATCTTAGTATTATCGTTGTTTCGGTGATAATCGATTCGTTCTTCTTAAATGTTTGGTTACGTAAGACATGTTTGTAATGGATAGATTATATCTTATTCATAATCAGAATTATATTAACATTATTTTTAACCCTAAAATGAGAATAATACTTGAATGGATATGATGGAGAACGAATCTTATCGCGTTCGTGGAGACGGTAGTCCGTACGTACGCACGAACGCTACTTCCATTTAATTTTTATTTTAAAAGAATCAAATCCAAATGATACATAGGTATATTACTATTCCAGTATAATATAATATTTTATATATGTTACTTAAGTTCATTAACACCATCCTTTATACGTTCCATGTGTGGTATGAACGAGTCATATCATTTTAAGGGGGCGGTAGTCCGCACTTCCTCAAATGAAATTATCGTATGTATATACAACATGAAACGAATAATGGAATGAAATAAAATGGAATTACAGAAGCTTATATATAAAATATATATCATTAATATCATATTTAATTACAGTGCCATCATAATGGCCACCATGAGAGGTGGTAAGATGTATTTGAACAATCATCGTTTCGTGAGGCGTTAGTTTGCCATCCACAGAAACATTATGTTCATCATCCATTAGATGGAGTTGTGTGTATGTGTAGTTTGAATCCTTCTTATAACAACATCCTAGTATATTTAGGATACTGGTGTTGTTACAAAAGAAAGGAAATAAAAAGATTTTGGGGGTTGGAGAAGCAAAATAATTGAAAATACTTTAAGGGAAATTGTTACCTTTAATTTAGGTAACTCACTTTGGTTGGAACCAAAGGACTTCTTGAAATGATTTCTGCCTAAGGGGAAGCTTCAAGGAGGAGGAGAGGTATGTGGGGAGCTTATTTGGGCAGAGTTTGGACGAGCCAAGTGGCTTGAGAGGTGTGAGGAAAAGAGAAGGAGGAGTGCCCTTTTATAAGAGGGGTGAGGGGCACCTTTGGAAAAGCTAGAAATATTAATTTATAATAAATTCATATTCGGTTTCTAATGGCTCCAAAGTTGACTATTCAAAGGTTAAGGTGGGGATAGGTCGAAAACCATTCAACCAATAGAATTTAGACAGGTTTGGGTACTTATATTAACCTTATCTTTAAGTATTAACTCTAAGTTAATTAGTTTCACTTTTACAATGTCTATTTGTATTTTTATATAATATGGTTAATAAACATACTATATACATCCAAGAGACCCCCAAGTGGTCCATTAATGATTAACCTATCATAATATAAGTCTCTTGGACGAACCTTAGATTTTTAGGAATTTAATATCAATTAATAATATAATATTTGTTTTAAGAACTCTTTTTTGTCAATTTTGACACTATTCAATAGTTGATTTTTGTGAAACTCATAACAGATTGATTACTTCGAACAAAGTCAATTAAATCAATCCTAATATATCATATTATCCTAGAAAATTAGTTTAATTCATTAAAAGTTTCATATTATATTTATTTGGGTATTTATAATATCAATTATTTTAATTTTTCACTATTATAGTAATTACTGCATCATCATTGTGTCATAAATAAAATAAATTATTTAATGTCTAAAAATTATAAATAAAATATCATTATGTAGGAAATATTTTTATCTTTCTAATGAATATTTATAATCTAAAATCCAACTTATATAACTCTATGTAACAATTGTTTTTCTAAAGGATATATGCTTGTGTCATTTTTGTATTCATTTTGACTTAATTAAAATAAAGTGTCATTATCACTTACAAGTGGATCCATGGGGTCCCAAAATTGACACAAAGATGCCCATGGTCGACCATTTATCATCCAATAGGGTTAAGACACGTTTTAGGGTAATTTAGTATTATTATAATATTATTTTTTAACCCTTATTTACCGGATTTACCCTTAACCATGGTAAATAAAATTTTTACCGCAGTAATTATTCAAAATGTCTAAAAATAAAAGTTACCTATTTACACAATTTGAACATCCTGATTCCAAATATGGAATCCATTTTCCTAAATTCTAAACACATAAGTGGCAGAAATTAATTTACAATTAATTCCCGCTGTCAAAACAAAAAGCGTGTTTTTAAGAGATAATAACTATCAAAAGATTGACACTTGCTTATGTTCGGTTTAATTGTAAAATTATGTCCAATGACCAACATTATATTAAATAGTAAAAATTTATTCTAAATATACTTTAAAACCACTCAAATTCATAATTTATCACTATTAATTATTTTGATTAAAAAAGTTGTTTTTAATTAAAATTTAGTAATTTTCACTATTCATCAAAATATGAAAGTTATCCGAAAAGTACCAAAATTTCACCTTAGGCTAAATTTGATATTCCGAATCCAAAAATGAAGTCCATTTTAAAATATAAAATATATATAACTTCAAAAATTAGGTATTACTATTCATAACAGCTAGTTTGATTGGTTACGGTATGTTAGAACTCGAAGTTGCGTACAACACACGCTACTGTTTTATTCAAAGGAAAGCGTACCGTGGAAGCTTGTGATGTTTCATTTTAAATTTTTTGATGTATCCATTTAGTCAAAAAGTTTAAAATATTGTATTTAAAAAGGGTTCACTATCAAAAGTTGATAAAAGTGCAATACTGAAAATGAATCTATTCTTGCATTATGACTAAGAAACTCATAATATGGATTCTAAAGTTTAAAATTTAGTTAATACTATTCATGACCTCTTTTAGTGGATTTTTTTTTTGGTAAGTCATGGTGCAATTGAACTCGGTGTTGCGTGTAGTGCAAGTTATTAAATTATTTTGAAGAAATAATACACTATGAAATCTTGGGGTGTTACACTAGATATACACATCCCTTGAGAATCTATATCAATGAGGTATTAGTTGATACCAATCTACAATGGGTGGGCATAAAATGTTCTTATAAATGTGTTCTTTTCAATAAACATATAGAGAATTTTTATCATAATGTATTATGATATAAAACAAAATCCTCCCATTGGAAATCTTTTTTCCATTTATTTGAGTTGAGACCCATATATGATTCTTCATTTGAGGAATTCATACATGCTATTCTCAATATAAAATCTCTAGGAAAATCACATTCATTTTCTGAGTTTTCGATGAAGAGATGAATCATATCATTTAGAGATGCTAAAATAAGGAAATTTTGACAAATAAATGTTTCAATGCTCAAGTCGTTGATTCTAAGATTATTGAGTTAGTTTATATTTCTAACATGATTCATGTCATACATTGCAGTAACATAGTGAGGGGTATTATTATTCATAGAAGACTGAATATTTCAAAGACATTTCTCAAACCCCATGGAACTCTCTAAGACTTATTGATTCCTCCTTTTCATGGATGGATTAAATGAAAAACTGATGGGGGCAATGAGATGAAATATGAGTCCAGAATGATATGGTGTCATTTTTAAAGATTGGAATGGTGATGTGCTGGAAGCTCTCAGTGGTCCTTCTGGACATGGAAATTCAATTAATGTGTAAATGACTAGCGTTATTATATATTTCTTCATTTAAAGGAAACATAATCATATAAACATTTGGTTTTAGTGTGACATTACTACCATTTTCCGTGCTTTATAGATGAGATTGGTTCACCTCTCATGGAAGGCGACAATAGGATTTACCAATTGTATTAATGGTCTCTCTTCCATGAATTACACCATCATAGATATATTTCATGAAGCAAAATAGCTTGATTATGACCATACAAATATTGGAGTTAATGAAGTGGTTTTATTTTACTCTAACTCTTTTCTTAGTAATATGATTCTTGTCTTTCAAAGGGAAAATGTAAAATACCATCATTCAGATGATTCTATTCTTTATTTACTTTTATCAAAGATATTATAAGCTCACTCCTCTAAAAAAACAATAATAACTATATTAAAATAAAATATATTATTTTTAAAGGATAAGGTCAATATAATTTCGGTTAATGCAAACATAATAATGAAAACCCTGAAAAGAAATGATATTGTTACATTAATTATTACCTCAACTCTTTTCTTGATTAATAAGGGATAAAATTTCCAATTTTAAAGATATATATTTGTTATACATATATTCTATAACCATATTAACATATAAAATACGATTTATAATTACTTTTTATATTTCAACTATCTAATATTTCTCAAATTCTATATTAAAATGAACATTCTAGGGAAAACTATTCTATTTTCTCTAGGTATCACAATTCAGTGGTTTTGGTTTTTGTAATTTTATCATGTATCCAACTTATCTATAATGTTAATCATGTCATTACTATTATATGTAATTATTATTTTCACTTTCATAATGATTCATATTAAATTAAAAACATAACTGCATCACTTTGTGGAGATGGAAATCCTTACATACTTCTGAGTTATGTTTTCAATTTTTAATGGATGGAATGAAAGAATGAAGATGACATGACCAAACCTCCTAGGGTAAGGATTAGGATTGTCATAATTTGAGTTTGACACCACAATCCACCTACTTTAGACTAGGTTCTGATGACCAACATCGAGTAGGAATATAATAGAAATAGGAGGTCCTAGACAAAATTCCACATATATGCACACACAAAAAGATTTATAAAATAGTGTTGAGACATAGGAATAAACTAAAACAACCAGAAATTAAAACATTAATTAAATAACCTTTTGGAAATACATCAAACAACAATAATGAAAAATAAATATATGAAGGTAAAATACATTCCCAACCATAAATGATGTCCCAATATAAAAATAATAGGGAAAAAGGAATGAATATAGAGTTTCTATCACAATCTCCAAGGATGAGCACCAAAGAACATCCAAGTACTACTATTCTCCTCTTATGTCACTGTTAATATTCATGCCATATACATACATCACATAACATGTGGAAAAATCAAATGTAGGGGTGAGTATATATATATCGAGTTGGAGGCCTCAAAAATAAGAAAAGAGAAATAGAAATAACATTAGTCATGTAAACCCATAAAGTAATGGGGGGAAGAATAACCAAATAGATATGATCAAAGAAACTAAAGTGAATGATAATGGGGATCTTTATTGATATATCTAGCTAAAACTGATGAGTCCTCATGTATCTCCCAAAATCCATATCTAATTCCCATTACCATTCACAATCACACAAGTATCAATGTGTATTCCCAACACATCACCACTGAACTCCACATCCAATAGATTAATAACTCCATTTGAGGACTTGATCCCCTCTAGAGCACAAAGATAGTAGTATCACTGATTAGATATGGGTAATTTTCCATCTTTAATAAGGGGTACTAACTCTACCAATATAATGAGTATGGGGGACCACTACCTCATGTAAATATAGGTACAAACCTAGGAATCTCTATTATGAACACAACCATTGTTTTCCATTGGCTAACAAACAATAAAATAAGTGAACTACACATGAAACCTCATTTCATATCTCTATTTCAAATATTAATTCCACCATCATGTTCTATGTGGAAAAATAATCAGTATAGGCTACTCATGTGATCAAATCCAAGTCCCAAATAATGAGGTATGAAAGTTATTAATTCCTAAGAAAAGTAAAGGGAGTGTATATAGTGTGCACTTTGTGTCCTAGATTCCAAGTATATGCATGTTTCTTATTGACAATGATCATGTACTTCACCTGATGCTAGTGTACTCCTGCCATGCCTATTTACACACATCATTTTTGGGTACCATGTTCATGTCCTCATACATGGTCATTCCCAGGTACTCTGTTTTTTTTCATGTAATAGGTTATGTTTATGGCCATGTACACCTTGGGTGCACATCAAGCTTCTAGAACTATGTGACATTGTGTGTATGTGTTATACACAATGTGTGATATTTAATTCTTCCTAAAACCCTAGTCACTACATTAAGGAGATAACATTGTGTGTGTTCCGATATTACACGCAATGTAAGTCATGATTTTTTAGAAATAGAAGAACATTTCATGCATCCCACTTGTGCCTCTACCATCACTAGACACACAAAAAAATACATTGTTTAGATTGTATATAGAGTTTAATGAGCTAGAAACATCTATAGTGGCTTGATTTTAGTGCATTAACAACTTTCAGATCATATGTTAGGTCCACAAGGCTGAATACCCTGAGAGGGGGTGAATCGGGGTATGACTAATTTAAAATTAAAGCCCGTTCTGATCATGTTTCGCTATTAAGAAAAACTATCTTCTCTCCCTTTCCTGTTGCACAATATAAATTGAAATTAAAGTAATAACATGACACATCAATTTTTACTTGGTTAACCACTATGGGATATCTCCAAGGAGAATACGCCGACAGGTTTTTGGTCATACCAAATTCCACTAAACTTCACTAGCTATGGATTACAATGTTCAGGATTAGTCACTCTATCCCAGGATTACTGTATTTACAAGGTTCAGGGTCAGCTCACTACTTTCCCAAGGGTCACTCCCTGTTTCCCTCTCTCTGGCTCACTGCCGGTGAAGAGGATCACCTTCTTCTTCTTCCTTCGCTCACTACTCTGGAAAGGATCCACTCACAGTTTATAGACCTATAGGACTCTTCAATTTCATGAAGGAATGAATCTTCCACTGTATATAAATGCTCTACTGAAGTCCAAATTTCACCTATAGATAAATCTCTCTTTGAACTGAAGGAATCGAGAAAACTTACATCTTCCACGCAACCCGAAAACACTGTCGGTGAATCAACCTTACTAGGTGCGTAAGTCAAAAATAGCGTGCAAGTATCGGCGTGTAAGTCACAACTGGCACGCAAGTCTTCCTCAACCACTTGCATGACACAAGCCTTTGCAACTCAAAACTTGCGTGACTCACTTCCCTATATGCCCAAACCAATATCCGTGTGAAATAGACAATAATCTCCCTTCTTCAAATCTGGCGTGCATGTCCCACTTGCGCGACACACCACCACTTGCACGACCACCACACCTGCGCGACAGGAGCTCTTATTTTTCAAATTGTTGAACTCTGTTGAAAATGAGGAGGGGTGGTCTAGTATTTATAGGCATTTTGGACACCCTGCGTGACGGCGCGCAAGTCTCTCCATGGCGTGCAAGTCTCGGCACACAAGTCTCTTCCCCTACAAGTCACTTGTGGGACCAAACCAAAAACATGTGTGACCCTCTTTCCTTTTCCATATTTTGATCTTCTGATCTTGAAAAACAAAAGGCGTGAAAGTTCTCAAGAATCCAACGCATCAGCGCGCAAGTCTCTTCATGGCGCACAAGTCACGTGCACGACCACACCAATACATGCGCGACCCTTATCCATTTGCCATATTTTGAGGATCTGATCTTCAAAAAAATATGGCGCACATGTTTCCTATCCTCCAAGACCTTGGCGAGCAAGTCCCTTTTCCAAAAAAAATTCTTCATTTGTCAGTTTTCAGGCCAAAAATTTGGGAAACACTGGAAAGCGGTTCCACCTTTTATCTGTTCTTTTTATGTCGCGTCCAGATAATCCATTCCTTTTTCGACGTTCTTGAATCAAACAGGGATCCTTGACCATAGCTCTTGAACTCGAAATTCCACAATGAAATCTCATTTGTCAAAATATTTGTATGTCATGGTGTGCATTGTCAACACTCACAACATAGATGTTCACTTTGTCAACAAACACAAACACCTCAAAAATACTTCCATGATGCCTTGAGGGATTTTTTCCCAACAATATCCCCCTTTGGGTTTGTTGACAACTCTTCCATAAAAAGATACATCTTTAACTCTTTAGCCACCATTCACCTTCTGCGATAATGATTGCGATCTAGGATTTACTCAACACATACTCTAATCCCACATGATCAATGCTCGGCATGAGAAACAAGAGTAATGAAAAGTTCATCAATAAATCACTTCAACTTTTACATCTACTATTGACACCAAACTGATACCAATTTTTACCAGTCCGATACCAATTTTTGGAATTTTTCTTAACACATTCCAACATCACTCTTATACTTTCATCACAATTCTCAGCTATCGTGATATCTATTCTTTGATCGATCACTTCTAGAATCGTCAAATTTAATACTCTCCCCATTTCTGTTCACAGCTTCAAAGCTTGTCAGCTTCAAAACCTATTTAGCCCTATTTCCTGTGGTGTCCAAGCTAAACTCTAGCTAAGCATGTTCAACTATCTTTAACTCACCCTATCTGGCTACTCTACCTGTCAGATTCTTCCCGTTTCATTCATGATTTATCAAAGAACCACACTATCCCCCACTTGAAAAATCACTATCCCCCCCTTTGTCAATGAACCCAAAGGACACTCATTTGTAGTCTGTAACAGAGTAGAGAACACATATCAGCACATTAAGGAAAAAACATCATACCTTGGGAAGAGGGGGAGGTTCCGTATCCACACTATTTCAAGTGTGGGGGGTCGACGGAACTCCTAGAGCTAGTCAATGCCTCTCAAAAGCTTCTTTGGTTAAGGCCTTTGTAGGAATGTCTGCAACCTGTAGCTCTGTAGCCACATACTCCAACTTCACAATTCCCTACTCAACCTTCTCCTTGATAAAATGATACATTATCTTAATGTGCCTTGTCCTTGAGTGATGTATTGGATTTTTGATGATATTTAGAGCACTTGAGTTATCACACTGGATTCCGATCAGAGACTTCACTTCAACTCCCATATCATCAAGCTACTGCTTCATCCACAATAACTGTGTGCATGCTTTAGTGGTCGTAATATACTCAGCTTCTGTGGTGCTCAGTGAAATGAAATCTTTATTATTGCTTATCCAATAAATACACAATCCACCAAGATAGAATGAACCACCTGACATTGATTTTCTATCATCTGTTGAACTATCCCAGTCAGCATCATTATATCCCAATAACTCTATCTGAGATTTGTCTGTATATGTCAAGCTGAAAACCATTGTGCCCTGGATATACCGAAGTATTCATTTTACTGCAAGAATGTGTCTTTCCTTGGGATTACTCTGATATCTCGCTGCTTGGCATGTGTTGAAAACAATATCGGGCCTTGTTGGAGTCCAGTACAACAAACTTCCAATAATTTTTCTGTATTCTGTGATATTAACTACCTTGTCATTCTCATCTTTTGATAATTTCATCTGGGTAGAAAACCGAGTCTTCATTTCTTTGGAATTATCCATTCCAAACCTTCTCAGAACCTCCTTGAAATATTTATAATGAGAAATGAATGTTCCATTCCTTCCTTGTGTCACCTGTAGACCAAGGAAAAACGTCAGTTCTCCCATCATTGACATTTCAAACACATTTTTCATGAATTTAGAAAACTGTTTTCACTGATCTTCATCTGATCCACCAAAAATTATGTCATCGACATACACCAGTTCCATCATCCTTGGATTACTATCATTACTGAAATAGATATTGTAATCAACTCCTCCACGCTGAAAACCAGGCTCCTTTAAGTACTGATCAATCCTTGAGTAATATTCCCTTGGTTCTTGTTTCAACCCATACAATGCCTTTTTCATCCTGAAAACTTTGTTCTCATCCTCATGAATGAGAAAACCATCTAGCTGCTCAATATACACCTCCTATTCCAGAAATCTATTCAAGAATGCAGATTTGACGTCCATCTGAACTCTTTGAACTTTCTTTGCACTGATATGGACAAAACTAATGTGATTGTCTCTAGCCTTGCAACCAATGTAAATGTATCATCAACATATATCCCCTCTATATGGGAGTATACTTTGCACACTGGTCGTGCTTTGTTCTGAATCACTATGCCATCTTAATTCATCTTATTGCGATAGAACCATTTAGTCCCAATGACATTCTTGTCTGCTGGCCTCGAAACAATCTCCCATGTTTGGTTCTTTTCAATCTGATCAAGCTCTTCATTCATAGCCTAAACCCAGTTTTCATCTTCTGCTGCATCAGAAAAAATTTTTGGCTCCACCTGAGATAAAAACGATGTTTGTTGTAATGATTTAATTCTTCGAGTCTAAACTGGAGCTGTCTGATCACCAATGATATTTTGCCTTTAAATTTCAGCTCGACTCTTTGGCTTCCTTGCAGACACATACTTGACGCTTTCTTGTTCATCATCAGTATGTTCTTCTGAATCAGCCTCTGCAACTTCTTCTCCCCCTGTGTTGCTTACCTCATCATCAATTTCATCCAGAACCTTTTCACTCGGTCGTTCAGTATTTTGTTCATTTTCAAATATAGTGACTTTCATTGCTCTCAACAATTTTTCCCAAACTTTTGTTGAAACATTTATATGCTTTTATTTTCCCTAAGTAGCCAAGGAATATCTTATCATCTCCTCATGACACAAACTTCCTGTGATTTTCTTTGTTGAGAATGAAGCACTTACTCCCAATGATTCGAAAGTATTTCAGCGTTGGCTTGTTTCCGTACCACATTTCAAATGGATTATTCCATTTCTTCGGACACAACAGAGACCTGTTCGAAATATAGACCGATGTCAAAACTGCTTCTTTCCAAAATTTCATTGGTAGGTCCTTTTCCAAAAGCATTGTTCTGTCCATGTTGTTGATGATATTATTTCTCCTTTCAACAACTCCATTCTGTTGGGGAGTTCTTACTAATGAAATTTGATTCCTTATCCTATTTTTATCAAGATAGTATTCCACTTGACTGTTTGTGAATTCTATACTGTTATCTATACGGAACATCAAAATTTTCTGCCCCAGCATCCTTTCTGATTCCCTCTTATACTTCTTGATACAATTAAACAGTTCTGTCTTATGGGTAATGACAAATACCCAAGCCATTCTGCTATAATCATCAATGAAAAGAACATAGTGCCTTTTCCCATTTATTTCTCGCGGTGAGATAGGTCCACATACATCAGTATGCACCAATTCAAGCACTCTGGTTGATTTCAGTTCCTTTGGCCTATATGTCTTTCTGATGATCTTCCCTCGTTGACGAGCTTCGAATTTATGAGTATGATCACATGATAGTTTGGGAAGGTCTCTAGAAGCATCACATTTTACCATATCTTCCATGGATGGTTGGCATAGGTGACCAAGTCACTTATTCCATAGCTTTTTTTCTTCCTCACTGGATAAAAGGAACATATCTTCTTCTTCACTTACAAGGTAAAGATTTCCCCTTGTCATTTTTCCTTATAGAACAACTGCTCTATCTTTTTCCTTCACAACACACATATTCTTGGTAAATCGGATAGAGTGCCTAGAGTCACATAGGTGAATGACACTAAGAAAGTTATGTCTAAGAACCTCTACTACCAAGACATCAGCATGTCTCATTTCGTTGCCCCCAAACATGGATTTTCCTGAGCTGAAAATCTTCATCCCTTCATCATTCCCAAACTTGACAATTCCTTTTTTGTCATTTTTTATGCCTGTAATGAAATCCTCGTTCCCTGTTATATGGGATGGGAAACCACTATCAAGGTTCCATAATCCTAAATGATCTGAAGCTTTAAGGGAAATTTCTACAACTACTGCCTTTTCATTCTTTTTCTTTTTGATTCATGTCTTTGACTTCACACTCTGTGTGGTTTAGAGAACTTTATCTTCCCTAGAGTGTGATGGACCAGCTTCATCTTGTAATGCTACAAATCTATTTTTCACTTTTAACACACCTATTGGTTTATTGATCTGCTGCTTGAGAAAATTTTGACTTTGCTTTAGATCATTCCACTTAATGGTTGAAGTGCAGTACCTAGCCATGTGCTCAAATCCTCTTCACCAAAAACAGTGTCCTTCAAAATATGTTCTGGATAACCGTTCTTTATTTGACTGCCACCTTTGTTCATGTTTCCTTTGATATCTCTTCGTTATGGAATACACATAGTGTGAATTTCTCATCTTCCCACAACAATAACACCTGATATATGGTGCATTAATCTGTGTTACTTCAGCACTACGTGTTTCCCCTTGGGATCTCTGAATATTCTGATTCTGCTTTGTGCCCAAATCAACCTTCAATTTCGGGATGGGTGCTTGCGGTCTAACATCAATTGCCACAGATTGTTGCTTCTTATCATGCCCTAAATCAGACTTAATGTATGATCTCAATTACTTCTTATTTCTTACTGATCAACTAGGCTCCTCTATTACCTTTTCTGTCTTTAGAATGACCTACTTTCCTGAAATCACATTGCAGGTCAAGATTTTTTCATGATCCTTCATTTTTTGTTGTAGACTGACTACTTCGTCTTCAAGCTCTTTGATACGTCTTACCTTCTCCTTTCCTGTGTTAGTCAAACAATCAATTTCCTTCTTTTGTTCCTCAATTTTATTCTTATACTCAACAATATTTTCTGAGCTCTATGGTGTTGAGGATTTTAGTCTTTCAATTTATTATAACACCTCAGAATTTTCTTCAACCGGTTGTTTCATATAGATTTTGGAATCCAAAACCACTTTATTGGATTTCTCCATCTTGGCTCTCTAAATGTCTATATTTTGAAGAGATTCTTCCAATTTGTCTTCCATATCAACTCTTCATTCAACTTCTTCTTCTTCTTCTCCAGCATCAGTTTCTTCCATTTCATGAGAACTACTGAGGACCACCACTATAAAATTTTCTCTATGATATTTGTAGTTTTAAATCTCCTCAACCTCTTCAACATCAGACTTGTCTGAACTATATATTTCTTCTGAAAGAAGATTCTTCCTCTTGATGATACTTCTATTGAATTGCTTTATCCCTTTCACAAAGGATGAAGATTTCTTCTTGGGAATTTCAACATCATCTTCATCATTTTCTTCTTGAAACTTTTTGGGGCATCTTGTTGCGAGATGTATAACCTTTACACATATAAATCATTCAAGAGGAAGTTTCCCTTTGAACTTTCATTTTCTTCATTGAAGGTTTGAGGAGAGGAATGACATTACCTCATCTGTCTCTTTTTCCTCCTGAGAATCTTCAATGATGAGCTTCTTCATGGACTTAAATTCCACCACATTGGATTTCCCCTTTTCCATAGCGTCGTTATAATCATTTATCATTTCATATGCAAAAAGGGTGTGGTGCAGGTTATCCAATGTCAATTCTTTCAGGTCTTTATCTTCCAAAATAGAAACATTTAGATTGAACCGAGGTGCAAGATTTCTCAAGAAGTGCTTAACAATTTTTATGTCTTTGATAATTTAACCAAGACCTCGCATGTCTTCTACCACAGAATTTACCCTATCAAATAATGCATCAATAGACTCATTCGGGTTCATTCTTAGATCTTCATACTTTTTCTACAACACTTGCAGCTTTTCCACTATGACCTTTTAATCCCCTTCATATATATTCAAAAGATTTTCCCACATGGCATGTGACGTTTTTCATGATATCACCTTTGTATATATGGGATTGGAAATGGCTCCCCCTAAGGAATTGATTGCATTGGCATCAGCCTCCACCTCTCTATGCTCAGCTTCTGATAATGCACCACTAGTAATATCAGTTGTGATACCATGCATAGCTGCTGAAAACACATCCATTCTCAATGATTGGAAATGGTGTTGCGTTCGATTCTTCCATATCTGAAAATTAAATCTGTCAAAGATCGGAATCCCATTATGATTAGTTTCCTCCATTGAGAGAAGAACTAATGTCAACCTGCCTCTGATACCAATTGTTATGTCCACAAGGCTGAATACCCCGAGAGGGGGGTGAATCAGGGTATGACTACTTTAATGTTAAAGCATGTTCTGACCTTGTTTCACTGTTAAGAAAAACAATCTTCTCTCCCATTCCTGTTGTACAATATAAACAGAATGTAAAGCAAGCATAGGACAGAACAATTTTTACTTGGATCATCGCTAATGGCTATGTCCAAGGAGTAGATGCCGACAGGTTTTCGGTCGTATCAAATTCCACTAAACATCACTAGCTGTGGATTACAGGGTTCGGGCACAGTCACTCTGTCCCAGGAACACTGCCTTTACAAGGTTTAGGGTCAGCTCACTACTTTCCCAAGGGTCACTCCCTGTTTCTCTCTCTCTGGCTCACTGTCGGTGGAGAGGATTACCTTCTTCCTCTCCCATCGCTCACTGCTCTGGAAAGGATCCACTCACAGTTTATAGACCTGTAGGTCTCTTCATTTTCATGAAGGAATGCATCTTCCACTGTATGTAGATGCTCTATTGAAATCCAACTTTCACCCGTAGATGAATCTCTCTCTAAACCAAAGGTATCAAGAAAACTTCCATCATCCACGCAGCCTGAAAACATTGCTGGTGAATCAACCTTACTTGGATTACAAGTCAAATCTAGTGCACAAGTATTGGCGCGCAAGTCAAAACTGGAACACAAGTCTTCCTCAACCTCTTGCACGGCACAAGACATTGCAACTCCAAACTTTCATGACTCACTTCCCTTTACGCTCAAACCAATATTGTCATGCAACAAACTATAATCTCCCTTCTTCAAATCTGGCACGCATGTCCCATTTGCGCGACACACCACCACTTGCCTGACCACAACACCTGCATGACTGGAGCTCGGATTTTTCAAAGTGTTGAACTCCGTTAAAAATGAGGAGGGTTGGTCCAATATTTATAGGCATTTTGGACACCCTACGCGACAGTGTGCAAGTCTCCCCTCGGCGCGCATGTCTCGGTGCACAAGTCTCTTCCCCTGCAAGTCACTTGTGCGACCATACCAAAAACCTACGTGACCCTCTTTCCTTCGCCATATTTTGATCTTATGATCTTGAAGAACAACAGGAACACAAGTTCTTAAGCAACTAAAGCATCGTCACACATGCCTCTTCACGGCGTGCAATTCATCTGCGCGGCCACAAAAATACTTGCGCGATCATTATCCCTTTTCCATATTTTGGTGATCTGATCTTCAAAAACATATGGTGCGAAAGTTTCATATCGTCCAAGACATCGGCATACAATCCCCTTTACCGAAAACACTTTCCTTCATTTGTCGATTTTCATGCCTAAAATTTGGCAAACACAAGAAAACAACGCAACCTTGTATATGTTTTTTTTATGCTGCCTCCAGATCATCTATTCCATTGTCGATGTTCTTAAATCAAACATGGATCGTTGACCACGGCTCTTGAACATGACATTCCACCATAAAAACCCCATTTTCAACAAATTTGTATGTCATGGTTTGCATTGTCAATAATCACAACCCAGATGTTCATTTTGTCAACAAACACAATCACCTCAAAAATACTTCAATGATTACTTGAGGGATTTTTTCCCAACATCATCCCTCTCACACTACACCACCATGTCTCCCCAACTGTGATTTCATACCCCTAATTTTTACATTAATACCTATCACTTACACCCTTATCTTAGAATTCATTATTATCCTATCACACAATATTAATTTATAACTTTTTTCATAATCCTCCCAGAATTTGGGTGCTTAATCAAGATCAAATCTAGCCCCACAATATCAAACCAAGACCTTTTGTGCAAAAGAATAAAAGGATGTTGAATAAGAGGGAAAAACATATGAACGAAGTGATCAACATAATTAGTTGGTTGGAACCCAACCAAATATTTCATAATACTAAACATAGTTTAAATAAAATATACCAATGATAAATAAAAATGGTTCTAAAATGAAATTAATAAGATAAATCATTAAAATATTTGAAAATAATAGAATAATAAAACATATTATAAAATAAATTATTATCAATAAATCAAGGGAATAAATACATGAATTAACAAGATGAACCATGAGTTTAGATTGATCAGAACATAGGAAATTATCATTTTTGTTGACATTGGTGATATATAGAAATTGTATTAACAAATAAAATCCCTTCAGTATAAGGTCATTGATTTAGAATCTCTAGTTGTTCATTAATTACTCTCCTATTTGGATCCTCTATAATATATCAGGCTTAAGTGGCTAACCCTAGGGATTTTCAATAATTAATCTCTCCAAGATATATATTAGGTTTTTATCTCATTTAAGTGAATTAATTAAATTATTTAATTAATAACATAATGCACTTCCGAAATCTATCAATAATATGAATTCTTGTTGCTTACCATCTTTTTTTCATGCCTAGAAAAAACCCTATATTTCCATAAACAACCGTGGTATCAAATTTATAATATGAGGTCTGCATCAATAGGAAAACCATTTATATCAAAAATATTCACATGGGTTCTTTAATATATACTAGTGTTAATAATAATATAATCTCAATGTCTTGTGACTCTCTAACACATTTCCAACTCCAATAAAAAAATATAGAGATATATGTATAAATATTAAAAGGATGATATTACGAAAGCAAATGTCATTACATTATCTCATCCTTCAAGTAATTTTACCTTGAAAACAACAATATACATGAAATGGTAGGGGTACCAAGCATACATATGGATCTAATTCTCCGAAGATCTCTCCCATACACTCTCATACTGTCAAAGAACATAAACCAAAGAATGGTGTGTCCTCATATGATTATCTATTATTAGTCCTTGTATATATTTTCCATATTTATATATACAAATGAGGGATATTTATAAAACTTTATCAACACTTCATCACGCAACATGACAAAAACCACAATTTTTACTTTGAATAGGATGTTGTGATCTCCTCCTTCAAGAAATCCATCTACTGCATCCCATAAAGATATATTGTCACATTATAACAAATAGTCAATGTATCCCAACCGATACTAGTGGAGTCACCCCCATAAAAAAAATTAAAGATGCACCCCATTCCTCTACCAATGTGAGCTATAACGAACCACACTACACATACACCACTTATACCAATTGAGGATCTTTTCAGGTTTATATTTTTAGAGAATATGTCCATAATTATTACATATCAACATGAACTTTACATCTAGGTGCTACTACTCGGTATCCATATTTTTCATAAAATAAAAAATCTTAAAAAGAAACATGTTTAGTTCCAGGTTTTAGACAGCATGACTTTTCCATGAACCTATCCTCGACCCTATTCATCTTTAAGTATTGTGTAAAACATTTCATAAATTTGGGATGACCATAAAAATCTCAATAAGGGTTATAAAATACTGAAAGGAATCATTATCTCCTCAATAAATACAAATCAATGAAACCATACTTCTCGATCATAACATACCTCATGAAATCATAATATTTATGAATAACAAATATAAATCATAAATCATAAAGGTAACTTGTGGAATCCATATCATACATACATTGTAGATATGATAGCTATGTACGGAGATATATTGGAATACACATCATAGTATATTCACTAAATCTCTTAGGAGGAACATTAACGTTTTCCTCTGTCACGTTACCCAATTCGTTGGAGTGCTATCTTGTTCTCAGCCTCCCTAGGTTTATCACAGAACCACCCATATACGTAGAAAATGCCCAATAACCAGAACATATTCATAACACATAAAAAAAGAATAAAGGAAAGATATCATTTCTAAATTATAATCACAATATATAATTTCAAGATATTGACATAATCAATGCTTTATCAAACCATTTTCAAAACCATTTAAAAATGTGATATTTGGAATCAAAGTGTCTCATACCACTTTGAAACATTTAAAAGAATTAACATTTTAAAACCTTATTGTCCATATAAATAAATCCTAAAAACAATTTTTAAAACATGGACATTAATGAGAAAGATTTAGAATAATAAATCATTAAAACGACATTTTAGTTAAGGTTTTCTTAACCAAATGAGAGATGCATGAATACAAATAATTGAGGAATAAAATTTAATAAAAACATTATAATAACATGAGAATAATGGTATTCGGGATATAATATTACAAATTACAGTATATACACCATATAAAAATGAATTGGTTCATAACAACAATAGAGTCTCAACGGAATGCAAATTGAGACAAAATCCCTTATAAAGAAGGTTTCCTTAGATTAAGAATAAATCAATAAAATAATTATGTGTGAAAAATATAAATACACCCAATATAATTAGATATTAAATTTAAAACAATCAAAGGTTTTTTAATACATATTCATAGCACAGCATAATCAAGAAGAAGATGTTTTACCAAAAGAATTGAAATTGGGTGAAGAAGTTCCCTTATATAAATTGGACAGCCTAACAGCATAACTTTAGAATTTAGAAAATGAGTTTATGAAAGAGAAAAGGGTATATCATCATTTGAACATAAACGTTACAGAAATAATTATATATAATAACAAATCCCATCCTAAGAAGATATAAATTTAAATTCATAACAAAAAAGAAGTCTTTTAAAAATATGAGGGTGAAAGGTTCCCTTATTGATTTTGTAACATACGAAACATACACCCCATGAAATAGGGATAATTCAATGAAGATTTAAATACTCATAAATTATATTATATCACAAAAAAAATACAATCATGGGTATTACATACAGAATACAAAAGGGAATAGTGGTATATGTAGCATGAATATCACGGGAATAATAAATGAGATAAAAACCCTTACCACGTTGTAATCAATTGAGTTGTATGACTAAATTTTAAGAACCACTAAATTAAATTCACAATACCATATATATAAATAGAATAGTGATAATATACATAAAATTTTAGTATAAAATACACCACATTCAAGGAATAAGTAATGAACAATGGAAATCTTAGGGAATTAAAAGTGAGATAAGAAACCCCTTACCTCTTTCCCCACATGACCAGTTCGTTATTTAATCTTCTATATAATAAGATAAAGTTAATTTATACTTGATTAAGAACATTTTTAAAGTTTATTATTCATTTTATTTCACTTATTACTTTGTTAATAACATTATGAAATCATTTAAGATAATAATGGTCTTTTTGTTGATATTTGGTACTTGAGTAAAAAATGAACATCTTATAATTACAAGTTGTTCATGTTGTCAAAATACCATTATATCTAGAATTATATTTATGATTTAGGTACCATATATATCATATATATCCAGTATATGTATGTATTTGTAATATTACATAACATTTGGAGATAAGAAATGGAATGGTCTGTTCATGGAGATGGTAAGCCGCATGTACGCATGAACTCCACTTTCATTTCTATTTACTATTTAATGGAATGAAAACATAATGATACATTGGTATATTATAATTAATTTATAATATAATATTATATATATTACATAATTTCATTAATTCCATCCTTTATACATTTTGTGTATGTCAGGAACGAATCAAATCACCTTGACACTACTAGAAATTAAGTCTACAACCATGGACCTATAACAACAGTTTTATAGGTCATTGGAAATAGATTTTTTATTTCCATGGTTTAATAAAACCACCATGGTTATATCTTAGATATCATCGCTAGTTTTTTCATCCCAATCTATTATCAGGCTGCTCCTCCTCCCCTGATCCGCTACTCTTTAAACGCAGAGCCCTCCCCCTCGATGACCTCTCCTCCTCCCTCACAGTGGCACCCTCCTCCCAAACAACCTATATTATAGTGGCGCCCTCCACGATGATCTTTCTCACAATTTATCACTCATCCCCAATGACCTCCCTTAGATTAGTTCCCTCCTCCCTGACGACCTCTGTCAACATCCTTTACTACCGTGGTGCCCTCCATCCCGTCGCTTCCAATCAACACCTACCTCCATGTTATTTTATAATCCTTTTATGTGATTTATAGTTGAAAATATTCACCTTGGAGCATTTGATAGTTATATGGGAAGTCAATATGAGTTTCATTATTACTATGATCATTCTCCTACAAGTGTTCTCAAGTATAGTTTTGGAAATTTCTAGGGGGGTCATTTCCTAGTGAGGCCAATTATAGTAATTGAGGGTTCATTTGTATTGTGATTGTATCATAGGTTTGAAATTGAATCCACATTTATCAAAGTCCTAGGTTACCTCACTAGACTCAAGGTTCTCATCTCATGTTCTTCATTATTTTAGGGCATGGATTTCTTATTAAGGTATTATGTCCATTCTCATACAAGTGTTATCATGTGTTTGTTGGACTAAATTTTGAATAAAGTTTAACATAAAGGACCATCTTACCATGGGTGGTGATCTTTAGTACTATTTATTATCTTGAAAATGATTAAATTTGATAGTGGACTTGGTCATAAATAGATGAATCATGTTTAATTTTAGGATGTTTACATTATTCTTGAGATGTACTATATATCATCCACTTCGTTATTCTCTCTTTTTTAGTTTATTTTATAGTTTGGCATTCCACATATCACTCATTTATATTTTCCATGTAAAATTATTTTTGGGTGTTTATTTTAGTGTTTTTTACTTTTTACTTTTTTAGATTGTTTATTTTCTTTTAATTGTTTATTAAATTAGAATGGATTCCCAATGTATGTGTACATTATGTTGGACTCTCGATAAGGGTTTTTATATTGTTTATTATATTTAATTGTTAAAATAATTTTTAAATAATATCCTTGATAAACTTGGTGCTTTTAAGTATGACATGGTGATCAATAAGTCACATTGGGCCTTGTGGAATTCTAGCTTCGGTGATATGGTAGGTTATCCAGTGTGGTTTTTTTAAAAAATTGTATTAGATCCCCCATGTTACATAAGAAGTAATGGTATGCCTAAGATAGTATGATTATAACTCAAGAGATAGGTATGTGAGATTACCTAAATAACTATTTCTCTTACCAAACATTGAGTTAGAATGAAAATCTGGGATTTATACATTGAATATTTTTTTGTTTTTTAAAAATTCATTTTAGGATATTTTGATCAAATCCACTACTATTATGGGTTCTATGAAATTTTTATGAATTTCTTTAGGAAAAATTTATTAAATTTACTAAAAATGAGAAGAATATAAAGGATTTATGATTACTATATATGTTCTAAATAATTTATTAACCATGAATTTATGATGAGATAGTTTCAAAGAGGGTTCAAATAGTTGGAGAATGGTTTGGAAATCCATGAAACCAAATTTTGAAATTTTTGAAAACCATCCAATTTTGGCAATTTTGATTCCTTATTATTTAAAATAGCTTCTAATTTTTTTTTGAAATTAATTATAGAAAAGTTTTTTATATGATGATATTGTTTCATTGAGTACTAATTATATTCATCAACCATGAATTTTATATTATGTGTGGATTTGGTTTCATAATTTATGTTTTATAGGGAATTAATCAAAGAATCATATTGATGGATTATAAAGAGGGTTTCACTTATAAAGGTCTATAAGGAAATCCTACAGAGGATATAGATATTATTAAGTTAGTTATTCAGACTATCTATACTTTAGATAGGTAAGGCGAGCATGATTTATCTTGTTTAATGAATTTTCCTATGAATTTATTTAAAAGAATCAACTTCCTTTTTATGGACATCAAGTGTCTCAGTAACCTATGGAGACACTAGATATGATCATATGTATTTTATATCTTCATTAGAGACATAAGACCTCCAAAATTAATTTTTCACCTATACATTGGACAGATCTGGATAAAAATAATCAGTGTCATTTATTCCAGAAATGTTACAAGAAGATCTCCCATATAAAAGTTTTAAGGAGATATTCCACCAAAAAAATTATCTTAAAATTATAAATGTGTCAATATTATGGAATTTCAAGACTCTTGATATGGGAAATCATTATGTGATGGATAATTCACATAATTTTTCATGTTGATATAATTTTTCTCTAATATTATTTCAAATGATGTCTTAAAGGTTTCAGTTCGAAATAGGCTTGAAGGAAAAAATATGATCCATGATTATTCTCTTATTATTATCAATATATACTGAAGTAGTTTAAAAATAAATAATAAATAATACAATTATTTCTATAATGTATTATATTGGAAATACATTGGATAATATAGGTATGATCTATTGTAATTTATAGGGTCAAAAGAGGAAACAAGGGACATTTTGAAGGGGAAGTAGTGGGATAGTTCAATATCTTCTAAAACACATTCCCATAATTAAATCTACATGTAGACCGATGTTATTTATTTTTAATTTTTGATTCTCAACCATTTTAAAGAATATTTGAATTAGATATGAAAACTTTTCATCTATGTGAGAAATTAGGCCACCTGAAAATATTTTTTTCAGTATATAACATATCAGTGTATCAATGTCCCTTCTTTATTCACTAAAGGCTTTCAAATATAGTTTGTTTCATCTAAGGAGTCTTGAAATATATTTTAAATTTAATAATAATGAATTCAGGTTATGGATAAATATCATTATGTAATGAAATATTAGGGTAGACCATAATTTTTGATCCAATATGAAATAAAGAATTCATGTACAACGTCGATAACTAGGCCAATGACTATTAAAGGAACCATGCTTATAGAAATTAATATAGTTTTATATTTTTATGAAATAATTTCCTCACATTATTTTATCTCATCAAAAGTTAATGATAGATTAAATAATTAATTGGGTCAAGATTTTTATTCATTGATGTAATTTCTATAGGATTTTTCTTATAATATTTACTATATAGTAGGGGTGATGTTGGGGGCAGTGGCGGTGCAGGTGGGGTGTAGGTGGGGGATTTTGGGGTTAAGGGGAGAGGGGAGTTTGCAGGGGGTAGTGGGGGTGAAGAGTGCATGCGGGTGTGCAGTGTGTGGGGGGTAGTGGGGTGAAGGGGGAAGTGTGTGGGGGGTGTGGGGTGTAGGGGTGGATGTGCATTGGGGGTGTAGGTGTGGGCAGTGGGGGTGCATATGGGGGGGCAGTGTGGGGTGCAGGTGGGGGGGGGGGTGGAATGTGCAGGGGGAAAGTGGTGCAGTGTACATGGGGTGCTAGGGGAGGGGGTGTCCAGGAAGGAGGTAGTGTTTTCCAATGGGTCACAAATGTTTTTCCATTTTATGATTTATTAGAATTTTCCAATTCATTATATGGTTTGGGAAAACCTCTTAACAGACCATCAGGAGTTATGGTCATATAAATATTCAGTTGTGACTTATAGATTCCCTTTTTGTAGGGCCCAAGGAGTTGGATGTTTCTATATGGTTTGGATATTGACTTGGATAAAGGTTTTTTCCTTGTTGCGGATAATCTTGGATTTATTTACATGTAAGTATTCCGATTAGGAACTTTTTTGTTTACAGTTGGTGCTTTTTAAAAAAACATTACAATCTACATGAGATGGTAATTTAATTATGTAATTATAATTCTTGAAATACATCATTACAATCATGTCTAAGTTATTGATTTTTTTGATTGTATTTCAACACATCATTTGATATTTCATTCTTATATGTGAAGAGGGAGTCATTAATCTAAATAGAATTTCTCATCATCTATCTTTTTTTTCTATATTTAGTTGATGAGATATATTAGCGTTCATGTCTCCATATTAAATTCTCATTACATTATATTGATTCCATATCATTATTTCTTTGAGATAATATTGCTCATCCAATTTTGAGTGAAGCTGGAGTAACACTTAGGTAGGAATATTCTATTATTTATTTCAATCATAAAAATAAACAATATAAATCTAATTATCCTTATTATTCTAATCCAACATGTAGAAGGAGTTTTTTCATGACTCCATCAATTGGGATATGATTTTTATGATATTTCTAGCCATAATCTAAATAATGCTTCCATTCTAAACATTATTCAATCTATTCATAACCACTTATCTACATCCCTTAATTGTTAGCCAATTATCATTAAATATTAATGTTAAATGATTTATCCCCATTTTCCACCACTAGATTAAAACATTTTTTAGGTTATGATTTGAATAAAAAACTGGAATAGTAAATCTAAATAAATCAACAGGGTAATTGTATTCATTAACTTGGTATAATCACATTTTGTGTTTACTTTCCGTCCTTCCATTGATAATGAATCTCTTCCATCTAAATTTAACTCCAGTACTGGGTTCTTCAAAAAGTCATTAGTGGGGGTACAGGGGGGTGATGGGGGCTGGGGGCAGTGTTTAGGGGGTAGGGAGGGGTGCAGCAGGAGGGGGCAGTGTGTAGGGGTAGGGGGTGCATGGGGCAGGGAAGGTGGCTGGGGGGCAGGGGAAGGCAGTGCATGGGGAGGGGGTAGTGAGGGGTGGGGTAGTGAACTGGGAAGGGGGGGGGGCAGTATGTAGGGGGCAGGGAGGGGTAAGGGGGTGCAGGGGTAGGGGGTTGTCCAAGAATGGGTATTGGGGGGGGGGGGGGTAGGGAGGGGGTGCAAGGGGAATGTAAGTGGGTTAGGGGTAATGTGAAAGGGGCAGGGAGGGGGAATGGGGTGTGGGGGTGCAGGTGGAAGGAGAAATGTGTAAGGGGAAGGGGTGATGAAGGGGGCTGGGGGAAGGGGTGTTTGAGGGGGTGTGGATATTATGCAGGTGGGGGGGGGGTAGTGTGCAGGGGGTTGGGAGGGGTGTACGGGGAGGGGGTAGGGGGTGCAGGGGGTAGGGAAGGGGGGTGGAGGTTGGGGGTGTGGGGTGTTGGTAGAGGGCGCAGTGTGTGGGGGTAGGGTGGTGAATGGGGTTGGGGGGCAGTGTGCAGGGGGTGTGGGTGAATGGGAATGGGCTATCTAGGAGGGGGGGCCGGGGTGTGTATATATGCAGGTGGGGGTACATGTAGGGGGTCCAGGGGGTGGGGTTGTAGGGGGATGGGGGACGGGGTAGAGGGTGTGGGGATGTAGGGGTAGGGGGAGGGAAGGGGGCTTGGGGCAGTGTTTAGGGGGGGCTGGTGGGGGGTGTAGGGGGTGGGGGCTTTCCAGGAAGGGGTCGGGGTGCTGTGAATATATGCAGGTGGAAGATCTCAAAAAAAAGTTTGTATTGCTATTTTTAGATTCCTGATGTCTTTTCCTTTTTGATCATTTGTTGATTTTGATGACTTGTATTGGTATGCAGGATTGGGATGCATGCTATGAAGGGAACCAGCAACAAAATATAGTGGACACAATTGATTTTATTCCCTGACTTGCAACCAGGATTGATGTGAATAAAAAAGTCATGAGGTAATGGTTATTTTATTCTTTTTTTTGAAATACATTATTTACCATTTGTTGTGTTTTAATCGAATTGACTTGGCATACACTAAGCTTGTAAAATGGATGATTTCGTGTTTACTCTTGAGTGTGAAATATTCATCCTTTTGGATATTTCTCTATATCATTGTTGGATAGTTGATCCATAGGTTTTTGCACTTTTGAATATTTTACCTTTATATTTTATTAGAAAAAATATTTTATACATTCTCCCAGTTTACAATTTTCCATTTTTCTTTTTATTATTTCCTTTTCTTAATATGCATGTTTTTACATATATGCATGCATGGGGGTGTCCATGGGGGGTTTCTAGGGGTTGTCTGGGGGGAGGGGTGTTTGGGGGGTCCTAGGGGTGTCTAGGGGGTCTTGGGGGGTGTTCAGGGGGGTGTCTTGGGGGGGGGGGGGTCTAGTGGGGGTGTCCAAGGGGGTGTTTAGGGGGGAAGGGGTGTCCAGGGTGTGTCTGAGTGGGGTGTCTTCTTTCCATCTTTAAACCCCTCCTCTCCCACTATATCCATTTCTAGGAATCTTCATTTCTCTTCTAGTTTGGAATATCTTCTTAATTGCATGGTTGCTTTATTTTTTAAATTATCTTGTTTTCCTACCATATGATACAATAGTTTTCCACATGATTATCCATTCTTTTATTCTTGAATTGGCCTCTTATCAAACATATTATATTAATCTTAAAGAATATGAAAATGAATATATCATTATCGAATTGTCCTGGTCATGCGTGCGGTGAAAATGTTATTGTTTCTTCATTTTAATTAACTTCTTCCAATTTGTGATAGGTAATGTTCTTCTACAGAGAAAAAAACTTTAATTTAAACTCTGACACAGTGGAGGTGTCACAGGAAAAATTGCTCTTCCTTTTTGGAGAATGCTTATTCAATTCAAATAGTAATGTCAAAGTAATTTCCTGGTTTTTTTTTCTTCTTGATGGCTTTTCATTATCGATCATTTATTGATTTTGATGACTTGTATTGTTATGAAGGATAGGGATGCACAGTATAATGAGAACCATCAACAAAACATAGATAATGAAATTGATTTCCTTCCATGAATTTCAACAGGGATTGATGTGAACATAAATTTGAGGATGTAATGGTTATTTTATACCATTTTTTACAAGACAATAATAACCATTTGTTGTTTTTTTAATAAAATTGACTTGGCATACACCATTCTTGTAGAATTGATGGTGTTGAGTTTACTACTGAGTGTCAAATATTCAGCCTCCTGGATTTCTTTCTGTATCATGGTTGGATAGTTTATCCCTAGGTTTTTGCACTTATGAATATTGTACCTCTATATTTTTTTTAAAAAATATTTTATAAATTCTCTTAGTTAAGATTTTTCTCTTTTCCTTTTTCTTCATTACTTTTATTAATATGCATGGTTTGACATATATGTGTGCATGGGGTGTCTATGGGGGGTTTTTAGGGGTGTCCAGGGGGTCTAGGGGGTCCAGTGGGGGGTTTCCAGGGGCTGTCTGGGGGGAGGGATGTCTAGGGGGTCTAGTGGGGGTGTTTATGGGGGGAGGGGGTGTCCAAGGAGGGTGTACGGGGGGTGTCTCTTCACCATCTATAAACCCCTCATCTCCCACATTATCCATTTCCAAGATTACTGATTTCTCTTCTAATTTTCAATGTCTTCTTAATTGCATGATTAATTTATTTTTCAAATTATCTTGCTTTCCTCCCATGAGATATGGTATATTTACACCTTATTAACCACTATTTTATTGTTGAATTATCCTCTTCTCAAACATATTATGTTCATCTCTAAGAATATGCAAATGAATATATTGCTATTGAGTTGTCCCGGTCTTTCATATGGTGAAAATGTTACTATTTAATTATTTTAATCACTATCTTGAGATATGTGATATGAAATTTTCTACTACTGAGAAACAACTTGAATTTGAACTCTAACACGGTGGAGGTGTCACAGGAAAAATTGCACTCCCTGGTTGGAAAATGCATAATGGATTCAAATAGTAATTTCAAAGTAATTGCCCTATTTTTGTCTTCCTGATGGGTTTTCCTTTTTGATCATTTTTTTATTTTGATGACTTGTGTTATTATGCAGGATAGGGAGGTATGATATACAAAGAACCAACAACAAAACATAGCTGATGCAATTTATTTTCTTCCACAACATTCAATCAGGAATGATGTGAACATAAAATTCAGGAGGTAATTGTTACTTAATACAATTTTTTTAAGACATTAGAAACCATTTGTTGTGTTTTTAATCAAATTGATTTTCCATACACCATGCTTATAGAATTTATGATTTCGAGTTTACTCTTGAGTGAGAAATATTCGATCTTTTAGATATTTCTCAATATCATGGTTTGATAGTTGATTAGTAGGTTTTTTCACTTTTGAATCCTATACCATTATACTTTTTTAGAAAAAATATTTTATACATTCCCTTAATTTAGTGATTTTTTTTTCCTTTTTCTTATTTCCTTTTCTTAATTTACATGTTTCCACTTATATGTGTGCATGGGGGTGTCCGTAGGGTGTCCAAGGGGGTGTCAAGGGTGGGTGGAGTGTCCAGTGGGTGGTGTTCGGGGGGTGTCTAGGAGGGTCCAGTGGGGGTTTCTGGGGCGGGTGTCCAGGGGGGATGTCCAGGGGTGTTCAGTGTGTGTCTAGGCGGGAGGGGTGTCCCGGAGGGGAGGGGTGTCTAGGGGATTAAAATGATTTTGGAACCTACTAAAGAACTTTAGTACAATGAAAATAGCCTTATTCCATATAAAATAAGTTATAAATATGATAAAATTATTTTCAGTGCATTGGTTTTGATCCTCTATACATTCCCTTCGGTCCCAAGCCTTTTCATTCTCAACACACAACCATTTAATGAACCTTACTGTATCTTTTTTAGATTCATGTCCCTCCCTGCATCCTTCCACCACGTTGAGATATTTATATACATATATATTTTCCATAGGTTTTATCTTCAAACAATTAGGTTTTATAAATTCAGATTTTGGTCATTAGAATGAAAACTCCATAAGAGCCTATTGCAATGTCATACTTGAAATGAAATCCTTTTTCACCCCACAACACATAGAAATAATCCAATATGTGCATGATTTCAAGAAAAAATAGCAGTAACCTGCATTTATGTTTCTATATTCATCTAATATTCAACCCTATTTTTCATCTTGAAAAAGAAAATGATAGAACTTGGTGACTATTCAGTTCAACAGGATCATGTGCTAGTTCAAACACCTTTTTCTACTCCTTTCGCTGCATCTTTACAGTCTCTAAATTCCCCATATCACCCACATTTTAATTTTCCATAGTATATTTATGTTCCTTTTTTGTTTGAGTAGTCATAGCCTCTAATTATTCCACCACCACAGCTCTAAATCTCTTAATCGACACTACTTTGAAGTGAATAAAGGTAGGGCCATTCTTTTTCAGTTCAAAAAAGAAATAGAAAACACAAGTAATTCCTTGCATAATCAATTATTCCATCAATAACTACATCATTTCCTGGGATTTTCGGTTTATTAAATTTTCCTATGTTCTTCCAATCAAGTGTAACCACACACGAGACACCATTTTTGAATGGATTTTTTTTGTGCCGATTTTATATATTGTGTGAGTAGATAAATAATCCAACTATTGTGTCCATTAGGCCACTGTTAATTCTCCTCTAACACTATATGTATGAGAGCCTGAATCTACTAGGGGAAGGGGTTCTGTCCACGAAGGGGGTGTGTAGTGGGGGTTCCCAGTAGGGTTGGGGTAAGGGGGAGTCCAGTAGGGGTGGTACAAGGAGGGTATTGCTGGTGTGGTGAAAGGGGGTATACAGTGGTGGTGGTGCAAGAGGGTCATGTAGGGGTGGTGCAAGGGGGTGCAAGGGGATATGGGCGAAAGGGGTGTTTAGGGGGTGAAAGGGGGGTTGTGCTGGGGGTGTCCAGTGGGGGTGTTGCAAGTGGTGTCCAACAGGGGTGGTGTCCAGTGGGGGTGTGTGCAAGGGGACAAGGGTGTGCAGTGGGGGTGTCCAGTAGGGTTGGTACAATGGGGGTCTAATAGGGGTGGTGTCCAAGATGGCGGAGAGTGTTGTGGGGTGCAAGGTAGGGTTTAAGGGGGGTTGTGGAAGGGGGTGTTCAGTGGGGGTGGTGCAAGGGGTGTCTAGTGGGGGTGTGTGATGGGGATAGGGGTGTGCAGTGGGTGTGTCCAGCAAGGGTTGTGCAAGGGGGTGGGTGGATAGGTGGGTTTGTGCAAGGGGAAAGGGGTGTGCAGGGGGGTGAATGGGATGTTTTGGGCGGAGGGGTTTCAAGGGGGGCTATGCGGGGGGGGGGGGGGTGTCCTTCATGGGTGTCTAGCAGGGGTGTCTAATAGGGGTGGTGCAAGAGGGTCCAGTAGGGGTAGTGAAAGGGGTGTCCAGTAGGGTGTGTAGGTGTGAAGGGTGTGTTCGCGAGGGGATATGGGGTGAATGGGGTGTCCAGTAGGGGTGGTGCAAGGGGTGTTTAGTAGGGGGGTTCAGTATGGTGGGTGCATGGGGTGTGTGCATGGGGATCGGGGTGTCTCTCCAGGGGGTGGGGGGGTGCGGGGGGGGGGGGGGGGGGGGGGTGGTGAAAGGGGTGTTCTGGTATATAGGAGGTGTGCAAGGGGACATGGGGTGCAGGGGGTTGTCTAGTGGTGGTTTCTGTCTAGGGGTGTTTGTCCAGGGTGTGGGGGTGTCTCTCCAAGGGGGGTTGTTGTCTAGGGGGGTGTCTGTCCATGGGGTGGGGGTGCTGTGATGGGGGTGGGGTGGGGTTGGTGTCTTGTAGGGATGGTGCAAGAGGGGTCCAGCAGGGGGAAAGGGGTGTGCAGGTGTGCAAGTGTACCGGGGGCGCAAGGGATGTGGGGGGGAAAGGGGGATGTGCAGGGGGTGGGGGGCTGTTGTTTAGGGGGGGTTTTCCAGGGGGTGGGGGTGTTGTCCAGGGGTGGGGGAAAGTTTCCAAGGGTTCGGGGGCTCCTATCCAGGGCGGTCTGTCAAGGGGGGTGCTGCTGTCTAGGGGGTGTCTGTCCAGGGGGGTGGGTGTTATGTCTAGGGGGTGTCTAGTAGGGGTGTGTAAGAGGGGTACAATAGGGGGTAAGGTTTTTTCATTGTGGGTGTGTAGGTTTGAAAGGGGTGTGTGAAAAGGGACTAGGGGTGCAAGGGGGTTTGCAGTGGGGTGGGGGTCTTTCTAGAAGGGGGGTTGTCTGGGAGGTGGGGTGCAGTGGGGGTGTCCAGTAGGGGTGGTTCAAGGGGTGTACAAGTGGATGGGGGGATATTTTATAGGGGGTTTCTATCTAATAGGGGGTCCAAGAGGGGGTGTAGTGGGGGTGTCTAGTAGGGGTGGTTAAAGGGGTGTATAAAGGGACAAGGGGGGTTGATGTCTAGGGGGTGTCTGTCCAAAGGGGGGAGGGGTCTATCCAGGAGGGGGGTTCAGTTGGGGTGGTTCAAGGGGTGTGCAAGGGGACATGGGGGCTGCTGTCCGGGGGGTGTCTGTCCAAAGGGGGGGAGAGGGTATATCTGGGGGTAGTGGGGTGTCCAGCAGGGGTGGATCAAGGGGTGTGTAAGGGGCAAGGGGTGTGCAAGGGTCTAGAACCGGCTGAATGGTGCGTGTTTTTTAGGAAATGTGAAGACCTCTAGCCACAATTTTATACCATGGCTCTAGGTATATTTCCATGGTTTTGAATCATGGATATATTTATACCACTACAGTTTTGAACTGTGGCTATAAATGGTCAGTGATTTTAGCCTATGCTACGGTTTTCAGACTGTGGCTATAGGGTCTTATCCATGGTTGGAACCGTGGATATAGCCCTATATCCAAAGTTGGTTAAAACATGGTTATAACCTATAGCAATAATTTTTCGGCCAATAGAAACAGTTTAAAACTGTGGCTATAGATTATTTTATAGTACTGTGAGGGGGCGATAGTCTGCACTTCCTCAAATGAAATTATCTTATTTACAAATATTAGAAAGCATAAAAGTATGTCTGTAAATAAAATTTACAGAAACATAGAGGAAACATAACCATAATATATATCATATATAAATACAATGCTATTATAGTGGACACCATGAGAGGTGGTAGGATAATATTGAATAATTATCGTTTCAGGAGGCTGTAGTTTGCCGTCCATAGAAACAATATGTTCATTGCCCATTGGATGGAGGTGTGTGTAAGTGTAGTTCAAATACATATCATAAAAACATCCTATTATATTCATGATACTGTATTATTATAAAATAAAAGAATAAAAAATGGTTATGAGATTGGGGAAGTAAAATAAAACAAAAGAACTTAAGAGATGATGTAACTTTTAAATCGGGTATCTCCCTCTAATTTCAACCAAAAGGTATACTTGAATTTCCTTCATCCAATAGTAAGGCTTCTAAGAAGTGGAGAGGGATTTAGGGAGGTTAATTGGGTAGAGGTTGGATGAGCCAAGGGGCTTGAGAAGTTTGAGGAATGGTATATAAGTGAGAGCATTTTATAAGGGATAGTAGGGGCTTTTAGGAAAGCTTGACAATATTATTTAATTATATAATGATTTTCGGTTTCTAAAGGTCCAAAACTCAATAATTTGAAGATTATATGACTCATGTTATAAATAAAATCATCCAATAAGAATTTGATAGGTTTTGGAGGTTTTTTTAATCATTGTAATCTTATTTTTTTAAATCATTCATTATTGAGGTAAACACAGCATCATTATTGTGTCATATAAAATTTGATTTATTTTATGACTAAAAATTATAAAATAATTCGGTTATGTAGGAAATATTTTTTGATTTCAAATTAATATTTATAGTCAAATATATAACAAATATATATCATTTAAAAAATTAATTTACTAAAATCTATATGTTTATGTCGTTTTTTTCATTACATTAAATTAATTAATATAAATTGTCATTATCACTCTTAAGTTGATCCATGTAGTCCCAAAATTTACCCAAAGATTTCCATGGTTATAAATGTATTATAATATATTATTAGGAAACATGTTAGTGTAATTTTATATTATTATAATAAATATTTGTTACCCCTATTTACAAAATGTACCCTTTAACCATGGTAAATAAATTTTTTACTGAAGTAAATATTCATACTATCTAAAAATAAAGGTCACCTATTTACACAATTTGGACCTCCTAATTAAAAATATGGAATCTATATTAACAAATTTAAAACATAGAAGTGGCAGAAAATAATTTTAAATTAATTCTTGTTGTCAAAATAATAAGCGGGTTTTTAAGAAAAAACTATCAAAAGATTGACACTTATTTATGTCCTATGTCAGATTGAAATTACATTAAATGACCAAAATTAGATTACCCAAAGAAAACATTTATGTCCCTATTCTAACGAATAATATTATTTTGTCAAATATAACATATAAAGTTGACCAAAACAAAATTTAAATAGGGTTCCCTATCAAAAGATGTTAAATTGACCTTTTAATGAATATTATAGTATTTATGATTAAAATTATATTAATTCAAATTTTAAACATATAAGATTATTTGGATAAATGGAAAACATTTAATAAACATAGATAATAATATTTTAGTTAGTTCTATTCATTCCCACAAATACAACTACTATTTGTTAACTACTATTTAATATAATAATAATATTATTATTTGTTTCAGTATAACACAACGTTGTTTACAATGAATGATTTCAAAGAAATCAGTTGTTTCGTATCAGGTACACCATCAAACATAGCATCTCATTTAAAGTAAAATTACTATTTAATTAAATAATATTAATAAATATGAAAATTTAATATTATTTATTTACCTGGGATGTTACATCCTTCCCCCCTTTTGGAAATTGCATCCTCTTAATTTTATAATTGGGCTTGGAAACATCTTTGAAAGTCCCATATCGGAAAAAGAGTCAATATAAATATCACTTTAAAATAAAGGAAGATAAGTGCAAAGGTCACCAGAGACAAAATATACTAGGATTTAATAAAAACATGGATATGTAAGAGAAACTAACTCTTATAGATTAATCGAGAGTGATAGAGAACTTGACCACGAAAAGTTACCCACCACAATACCATGAATTTGTGGTTTGGTAAAAGTTTGATGATAAAAGAGAGATTATAACATTTTTTCTTCAAGGTAATTTTCATAGAGTTGAAGAATTTTATTAATATCAAGACTAATATCATAAGGAAATATACTTACTTGTTATACAGAGTGTCATCCTTTAATAAAATTCTACCACAAACTCATCTTTTCTCCAAACGGTAAGTATTAAAGATAACTTGGTCACACCTGATGTTCTAGAATAATCTTTTTATAGTATCACATAATCTAAAAAATATGAACTATATATTTCCCCTATATTTCTAATTAAACCAAAACCAAAATTGTTAAGTACAAGATCATATAATCCCAAAAAGTATAATCCTTTATAAAAAGCAATAAAGCTCTTAATCTCCAAAAGTCAAAAAAAAAACCAAAAGTTCAAGAAATACCATTAAACATACAATTGTCCATAAAATTCTTCGAAATAATCCAAACTAATATTGAATCCCAAAACTCATAATGATTTAAACGTAATGTCTTCCATAATAAATCTTAACATTTATCTCCAAAAACATCGACTAATCTTAAAGTCTCATACTGAAGTGTAATTAACCAAAACACATATTCTCTATGATAGATTAATAATTTACACAAATAACCCAAATCACTTTATGTTTACAATAACAACATAGATTATTCCAGAATAATATTTCAACCATTACTCCAATAATTAAATCACATAGTGTTTTATTTTCCTTAAGCATATAGTTTTCCCAAAAGAGAGAATGTCTTCCAAAATAACATTTATTACCTAATCACCAAATCATTTTCCTATACTATGGATGTCCATTTGATAAATCATATGTTCCTAAATAAACATATTCTTGATCCATAAAATCATTTAACTCAAAATAATTTGTCATAATAAATAGAGACATCACATAGTCTAGTGGTATGTGATAAATCCCAATCACACTTTGGTTATGGGTTCGATTATCATATCATTGTCCAGTGTGAAGGACTATCACATGTTCAGCATTTTTTCCTTCTTAAAAAACTATAAAATTTCATAACATTCCATAAAAAAGAGAAAAATTACTAAAAAATAACCATAACATATTTTATCCTCAATAGTAATCTAATACCTTCCATTTCTCACCCCATAATGCAGTAACCATTTATCACATCTAAAATTACTATGACTCTTTATAATATGATAACCATTATGGTTATGTCACCAATACTTAAATAACACCCTAACCTCTAATGTTATCTAAACCAACATCGGATACCAACTATTAGGACAGGGCCTTAAAACATTACATAACCTTGAATTAAATGAATAATTCACATTGAGGATTTTTTCAAGTTTAGAGTTTTATAGAATTTGTACACAACTATTACATATCAAATTGAAAATTACATGTAGTCACTACTACTCAGTATCCATTTTTTCAAAAAACATAAACTCTTAAAAAGAAACATGTCTAGTTCCAAGTTTTTTACAACATGACTTTCCCATGATCCCATCCTTCAGCCTATTCATCTTTATGTCCTTTGGAAAAAATTTCAAAAACATGGAATGAGCATAAAAACCTCAGTAAGGGTTATAAAATAAGGAAATAAAACATTAAAACTTCAATAAATAAGAATCAATGAAACCATACTTCTCGATCATAACATACCTTATTAAATCATATGATTTATGAATAAAAAATAGAAATTATAAATCATAAAGGTTACTTGTGGAATTCATATCATATATACATTATAGTTGTATTATATATGTAGGGAGTTGCGTTGGAATACCCATCCTAGTATATTCCCTAAATCTCAATGTAGAAACATTAACGATTACCTCTGTCAAGTTACTCAATGCATTGGAGAGATATATCAGGCACACTCACCCTAGGTTTATCACGGAACCACCTCTATACGTAAAAAATGCCCAATAAACATAACATATTCATAACACATAAAACAATAATAAAGGAAAGATATCATTTATTCATTACAATTACAATATATCATTTCAAGATATTGACATAATCAATGCATTATCAAACCATTTAAAAAAGTGATTTTTGGAATCAAAGTGTCCCATACCACTTTGAAACTTTTAAAGGAATTAACATTTTAAAACATTAATGTCTATATATATAAATTCTAAAAACCATTTTTAAAACATTGACATAAATGTGGAATATTTAGAAGAATAAATCTTTAAAACAATATTTTAGTTAAGGAGTTATTAACCAAATTAGAGATTCTTTAGTACAAATAATTGAAGAATAAAATTTAATAAAAAATTATAATATCATGATAATAATGGTATTCATGATATAATATGCCAAAATACAATATATACACCATATTAAAGTGAATTGGTGCATAACAAAAATGACGTCTCAATAGAATGTAAATTGAGACGAAATCCCTTATAAAGACAGTATCCTTAGATTAAGGATAAATCGATGATATAATTATGTGTGAAAAATATAAATACACCCAATATAAGTGGATATTATGTGTAGAAAAATCATAGATTTTTAACACATACTCATAGAACAACATAATCAAGAAGTAGATTCTTAACCCAAAGAATTGAAATTTGATGAAGAAGTTCATTTACAGAAATTCAACATCCTAACTTCGACACATTAAAATTTAGAAAATGGTTTGATGATAGATAAAAGGGTATATCATCACTTAGACATACAATTTACAGAAATAATGATATATAGGAACATATCCCATCATAAAAATATGTAAATTAAAATACATATAAATTAAGTCTTTTTAATAGAGGAGGGTGAAAGGTTCCCTTACCGATTTGGTAACATAGGAAATATAAACCCCATGAAAAAAGGATAATTAAAGTAAGATGTAAATACCCATAAATTAAATTATATTACAAAAATAATACAACTATGGGTAGTATATACACAACACCAAAAGAAATAGTGGTATATATAGCACGAATCTCACGGGAATAAAATATGAGATGAAAATCCCCTACCATGTTGTAATCAATTGATTCGTATGACTAAATGTTAATAACCAGAAAATGAATCACATAATACCATTTATATAAAGAGAATAATTATAATATAAATAAAATGGAAGTAAAAAATACACCACGTGCATGAAATAAGTGGAAAATAATGGAAATCTCATGGAATTAAAAGAGAGATAAGAAACCCCATACCTCATGTCCGACATGACCCGTTCATTCTTTAATCTCTTGAATAATAAGCTAAATTTAATTTACAATTGCTTAAGAACCTTTTAATTTTTTTATTCCATTTATATCACTTATTACCATGTTATAAAAATTATTAAATCATTTAAGTTAATAATGGTCGTTTTGTTGATATTTGGTACTTTAGTAAAAAATGAACTTCTTTTAATTACATGTTGTTCATGTGGTCAGAAGTCCATTATCTCTAAAATGATATTCATGATTTAGGTACCATATGTACCATATATATCTATTATGTGTATGTATTTATAATATTACATAACATTGTGAGATATGAAATGAAATGCACCATTAATGAAGACAGTAAGCCGTACGTATGCATGGATATTTCTTTCATTTCTATTTCATATTTAATGTTATGAAAACATAATGATACATAGGTATATTAGAATTATAGTATAATAAAATATAAAATATATGATAAAAAATATCATTAACTCCATCCTTTATACGTTCCATGTATGTCATGAACAAATCATATCACCATGAGGGGGCAGTAGTCCGCACTTCTCCAAGTTAAATTATCGTATTTACACATAATAAAAATAATAAAGGTATGTTTGTAAATAAAAATTGCAGAAGAATATTGGAAACATAAACATAATATATATCATATATAAATATAATATTATCGTAGTGGCCATGATGAATAGTGGTAGAAGAATATTGAACAATCATCATTTCATGAGGCAGTAGTTCACCGTCCATAGAAACAGTATGATCATTACCCATTAGGTGGAGATGTGTGTATGTGTAGTTCTAATCCGTATCATAACAAAAACCTAGTATATTTATTATACTGGTGTTGTTATAAAATAAAGTAATAAAAAAAAGTTTATGGGGTTTGAGAAGTAAAAAAAAGAACTTATGAGAAGATGTTACCTTTAAATCGGGTATCTACCATTGGTTTGAACAAAAGGTCTACTTAAATTGACATTGTCCAAGGGTAAGGCTTCCAAGAGAAGGATAGGGATGTGTGGGGATTAATTGTCAAGAGTTTCAATGAGCCAAAGGGATACAGAAGTGTGATGAATGGGATAGAAGTGAGGGATTTTATAAGTGGTAGGAGGCACTTTTTAGGAAAGCTTGACAGTATTATTTTATTATATAATGATCTTTTGTTTATAAAGGTCCAAAACTAATTAATGTAGAATATATTATGACTAATGACCGAAATAATATCATCAAATAAGTGTTGGGAAGGTTTTGTATATTTTTTAATCATTATAATCTTATTTATTTAAATCATTCATTAATGAGGTAAACACTGCATCATTATAGTTTCATAATTAATTTTTTTATTTGATGTCTAAAAATTATAAAACAAATACCATGATGTAAGAAATAATTTTATCTTTAAAATTATTATTTATAGTTGAAGAAATAACTTAAATAAATTTATGTAAAAATTTATTTACTAAAAATATATGTTTATGTCATTTTTGTCTTTACTTTAAATCAATTATTATAAATTTTCATTATCACTCTTAAGTGGCCCCATAGGGTCCCCAAATCGCCCCAAGTAAGCCCATGGTCAGAAATGTATTAACAAATTGTATTAGGACACATGTTAGGGTAACTTTATATTATTATAATAATATTTTGTTACCCTTATTTTCCAGATTTAACCTTTAACCATGGTAAATAATATTTTTACTGAAGAAAATATTCATATTGTCTAAAAATATAAGTTACCTATTTACACAATTTGGACATCATGATTACAAATATAGAAATTATTTTGACAAAATCAGAATACATATGTGGTAGAAATTAATTTGAAATTAACACCTAGTGTCATAACAAAAAGCTTTTTTTTAAGAAACAACAACTATCAAGATGTTGGCACATATTTATGTCCAGTTTTAATGTGAAATTACTTACAATGACAAAAATTGGATTAAATGGTAAAATATAATATAATTACACTTCAAAACCAATTAAAAAGATAATATAACTTTATAAATATATTAGATTAAAAGGCAGTTTTGAATTAAAATAATGTATTTTTCACTATTCATTAATAAAATTAATTTTATCGGAAAAATACCAATAATATACCAAAAGTAAATTTTTATCTCCCTATTATAAAGAATATTTTCATTGATTCAAATAGAACATAAAAAAGTGTCCAAAAATAGATTTAAAGAGGTTCCTCCATCAAACGGCAGTAAATCGACTTTTAATGAATATTAGAGTATTTATTCTTAAAATTATATTCATTCACATTTTATGCATATAACTTTTATTGGATAAATGTAAAAACATTTAACAAAAATATATAATCATATTTTAGTTAGTTATATTCATTCCTTCTTATATAACGGCTATGTGCTAATTAAAATTTAAAATTGTAATAATATTATATTGTTTTTTAGTATAACTCAATGTTGTGTGTAATGTAAGATTTGAAAGAAACTCATTGTTGCGTATCAGGTACTCCATCAAACATAGCCTCTCCTTTAAAGTAAAATTAGTATTTAATTAACAAATATTAATAAATATGAAAATGTTATATTCTTTATTTACTTGGTATGTTACTCGTAAATCTCCAGAATTGAATATACATTATATTTATGAACATAAATAGGTTTTAATGGTAATTTATATAATTTAGTTACATATATTTAGTATAGATAATTATATGAATTATTAATTACATTCACATAGATTATTTTAGCGGTATTCTGATTATTAGGAACTGGTTTTGTCATATGAGTAAATAATATGTATGTATACATATTCATGAATGTTAAATAAGTTATAATACATATATTATAGATCAGGTCAACCATAATAATTGTGTCATGATCATTAATGAAGGATAAATTGAAGAATCAAACTGCATCATCCATGAAGGTTGTAAATCGGAACCTCAGGGACGAGGACTTAATTTACAAAATAAAAGGAAGAGAGTAATAATATTGTAATGGTTATTCTATTAACATTATATAATTATAGTATATATAAGATAATGTAGTTATAATGGTCATTTTGATAGAAGTGGTTAGGAGAGGATAACAATAGAAATATTCTTAAAATGAAAATAAATGAAATAAAATATGAATTTACCTCTTAAATCCACCTCTTTGAGAATCTCTTTAAGGGAATGGTTGTGGTCATTTGGAAAGACCAAGAGATTCTTGGACATGGATAGTGATTAGGGAAGGGTATTTTGGAACAAAATTGAGAAGCATCAAGGTCTATATGATTGAGGAGAAGAGAGGGTGAGGGGGGTTTATAGTGGAAGAGAGGAGTGAATTTTGAATATTTTATCCATTATTTTATTAATTCCATCAAGACAACCAATACTGTTGTTTCATGTGACCCCTAAATTTAATAAGTTATAGTGAGTTCGATCCATGTGGCCTTACATCACTAATGATTTAATAAACTGTGTATTTAACTAAAACATTGTATATACAGTATTTTACCGTATTTCACTATTAATCAAAAATTCAAAAATTTCTTAAAAATATTCAAAAGTCACCCTAACTTTTTTTTGACATATAGAATTCAAAAATGAACTTGATTTTTTAAAATTAATTTTATAAATATGATTAATTTAGTTTTTTAATAAATTCTTAGTGTATTTGAAAAAGTAATAATTTTAAATCGATAATTCATTTTATATTACGTAGAAAATTTAGTCAAGATCTCATTATCTTGTAACCATAAGAAAATAAAATATTGTTATTATTTACTATTCATAAGGGTCATATTAAAATTCATATTACGATTCAAAACAGTATGTTACTATTAAATAAAAATTAATTTGGTTCAATCAAACACCAAATGACATTTTGTTCACAACTCTATAAGACCATTTTTTAAAATTCAAAATGGAGTAGAGGCAAGTTGTGCTTCATAGATAGATTATAAAAAGTGTTGTTTTGTAAGGGGTTAGTGTTTCATGCATTCAAAATTTATTTTCAAAAACATTGGGTGTTAAATTTCCCTTAACAAAAAACAATATTATAATATTTAATATACTTATGTTGTTATATATTAATTCTATAATAAGAGTTTAAAGTGGTGGATGAAGAAATAAAATAAAATTCTCATTGACGTATGTAACCTATTCTTTTGGATTCAACCTAACATTTCAAATAAAATCTTCCTAGGTTGAATTTATGTCAGAATTAAGGATTATATGATTAGTTTTGGGATTTTTCTATGTTATTTAGGAAGAAAATAGGTAAAAAAAATGGTTTTATGGTGTGAAGATGAAAGGAATGGGTAACCTTTTATAAGAGGGATAGTGTACATACTTGGTATTTTTTAAAATAATTGAGTGATTTGACATATTTATATGTAAAATTGTAAAAAATAGTCTACTCTAGAATCTTATTGGTGTGATTTTCTAAATATTCTAATAAAATAGTTTTTAGATAATTTTATATGTCATTTTTACCCTTATCTTTGTATTTTAACCCCTAGAAATCTCATTTTTACCTTAACAATGGTAATTAATTTTTACAAGATTTTCTATTGAAATTGGTAAAAAAAATTAACATGTCCTTATTAGAACATAAGAATTGTTATAAATGGAAATATTTAAATGATTTTTCTAAATTCCATTAACAAAGGTGAAAAAAATAATTCAAAATTAAACTCACACACTGCAATAATAGAGGTTTTTAAGAAAAATGTTTTCAAAGATTACGAAAACTTTATATCAAAATTCAATATTAAATTGATCCTAATGACCAAAACCGTATTAATGAATGTATAATTAAACTAATTCTACATTAATATCTATTTATAATATTATTTATCTTTATAAATAAATTAAATGAAAATATAACATTCAATTAAAATTGATTAATTTTCAATATTTATAATTAAACGAGAATTTTCATATAAATACAAAAAATTACCCCTTAGATTGTTTTGTTATACAGATTTAAAAAATCTTATTTATTTTCTCAATTTAAAATTATAAAATTAAGAAACAAATCATTTAAATAAAACCCATAAAATTAAATAGTATAAATAAAACTATTTCAATTTTTATTTAAAACATTCTTACTGTTTTTATAAATAATATAACTATATTAAAAAAAATGTCATATTTTATATATTTATCTAGTTTATTACATTATTTTCCCTTCTAAAAATCTCATGATCATAATCTTATTCACTTATTAATCATGTGGGGATATATTTAACTTATACCATTTTCGTATTCCTATGTTACCTCTTCAACAATATGGTTTTCCATAAAACCTTAACATGGTGAATCACCTTATTCCACAACAGTGATTCTAAAAAATCAAGAATAAAAATAGGATATTACTCATAATCAAGTTTATCATCTATGTGAATTATTCCATACTCAAATCATAAGATGAATCCAGTACATATTTCTTTAACAATGAGATGTAAAAAATATTTTATACCTCATATAATCTTTAAAGAAAATCCTATAGGTAGGAAATTATTCCAACATTCTCTAGGATTTCATATTGTCTAATGAACCATGGATATATTTCCCCCTTATTACCAAATCACATAAAAGTTTTCCATAGATAAATATTGAGAAAGAAAAGATCACCTACTTTGAATGAAATATCTTCCATTCGACTATCCTAATTGTATTTCTTCCTCAACAGATATGTCCTAAAATGTTGCTAAATTAAATTCAACTTATTGACCATTTCGTCCACCAAATATTGTCCAATAGACTTCCTTTGTTCTATATAATCCCAATTACTAGTCTACAATGCTACTTTCCATGTAATTACTCATATGGAGCCACCCATATACTATAATGAAAGCTATTGTCATAAAAATACTCAAACAAGGCAAGATGTTTATCCCAACTACAGTATTAATCCATTGAATAATAATGAAGAATATATTCTATTGTCTGAATTGTTCACTCACACTATCCATCCGATTGAGGATTCAAATCTAAACCGATGTTTAATTTTACGCCCAATGACTTCTGAAGTCCATTCCAAAATTGATATGTGAATCAATGATCATGGTCTTATACAAGGGCAAGGTTTACTCCATATAACCAAACTATCACCGTAATATGTAGTCAAGAAGGCTGATCTAAATATATTGTATCTCAAATTGGATAGAAATTTGAATATTTAGTCAATTGATCAATAGTAACACAAATCACATTGTTACCACTAGATGTCCTTAGCAATTCCACCACAAAATCAATTAATATATTTTCCCATTTCAAAATCATTACTAGAATAGGTCAAAGAATACCCATCAATGTGTTTTATCCAACTTTAACCTAATGAAATTTCAAATAATTCATGGTATAGTAGTTAATATGTGTTTTCATTTCATCCCAACAATAATACACCTGAAGTTATCTTACATATAAGGGATTACAAGATAAATGGAAAATGGTGAACAATGAGATTCACAAAATAAATATTTCATCAAATGGGAATAACAAGGAACATATAATATTTTCTTAACCACAAAAAACTTCTTCTTTAATATTAAAATCATGAAACTTACACTAATTATCAGATTTTATCTTTGCCTAAAAATATTGATCCTCCATTAGTTATTTAAAATCTATCTATGACCAAGTTGACTACATTTTAACCTATAACAATGTAGAGGATTTACCGGCATCCACATCATCTAGGATTAAATTTTCCAAATCATTAACTGAAGGGTCACATTCCAAATGTAACATCATTAATGTTGAATTATTTCATGACACATAATATCATCCAATTTGATTTTTTTAGTATGATAACAAATCATAAAATTAGAGTCTTTGTTCAGTTCCATCCATCTTTTATATCTCATGTTCAATTATTTGGGAGTGAATATATATTTCAAAAAATTTATTAGTATATATTTCAAAATTTACTCCCTATATATTATGCCCCAATATTTTTAAATAGAAAATGATAAAAGTCAATTCTATATCATGTTTAGGGTAATTTAACTCATGAGGGTTCAACTGAAATGATGCATAAGAAATTACATAATCAATCAACATTAGTACTCAACCATGTACTTTTAATGAAGTATCACTTTATAAGAAAAATTCCCCTTTTATTGAAGGCAAGTAAAAAACTAAATCATTATCAAATTGTCAAATTTATTCTAGAAAACAATCATACCATTCTTCTTCCTAAATCAATTTTAATAATTTTCTTGTTTAAATAGTAATTAGGCTAGAAAACTAATCAATGTTTTCCAAATAAAATTTAATAACGTAAAAATACATGAAAACTAAAAAACACTATGATATTTGTGGCTATTTTCCATTTTTCATTGACGTTTTTTTAGGGTGGGAAGTTATGCCATATTTAAAAAAATGTTTATGGAAGGAAATTTATGGTAACCAAAATTCAAAATTACTAATCTTATCTTATAATTTATTATCTTTTATTGTTTTAAAGAAATTATATGGTCTCTTTCATCTTCCACTTTATTAGAATATAGAAAAATTTCATCAATAAGCACATGAAAAACATTTCCAAAAACTCATGATAAACTCTATTTAGAAGTTCTATAAATACAACACGTTCTTTAGACAATGCAAACAGAATAAATAAATACTCATAGTATGTACATATAGTCTGAATTGTAATCCTCAAAATTTATTCCTCCTTCAAACTCAGTTAATGGTACCCCCACCACATCCCATCCTTTAAAAAAATTGAGCTCCCTAGAGCTAATCAATCATATCATCAACATGTGGAAACTGTCAATTATTCTTAATACAAATGTAATTAATGGTTCTTTAATCAATAAATGGTCTCATTGAAAAATCATTATTTTTTACAAAAAAGTCAATATAACCCCATGGTAAAGTACTAGTTTATATGAAACCACTATTAAAAAATATTAGTATCATGTACTAATTCAAAAATTAAACTCAACATCTTGATCATGAATAACACATGGAATATTATCAAGAAATAAATTAATTTATTCAGTTGTTATTTTCACATCATTAATTAAAAATGTTACTTCAATTTCAAAAATTTGATTTATGAAACACTCACTAACACATCTAGTCAATTTCAATGCTTCTTAGTATGTTGTCAAAGGCATTAAATCATTGAACACAAATTTAATCACTCCAAAATCAAACTTATCATGATAAAAAAATTTCATACATAAATATAATTATTTCAAACTTTATTTTGTTAATTTTATCCTGATTTTGTGAAATACCACACCACTTATTAGAAAATAAAGATTTCTATAAATCTTGGTTTGTTTAGTATTTCAACCTAGATATTCACCAAAATTTTATCTTCTTTTCATGTGGTGATACTCCCAATTTACTTCGAATTTTCCCATAAATAAAAGAATGTGATGTTTCAAACTCAAATAGGGTATTGTAATCATTAAAATAAAGAATTAACAACCAATCCCTACTTCATTAAATAACTGAATAGAAAATATAGTACCAGTAATATACTTTGGTAAAACTTTTTGTTTCTGATCAGAGATGATTTCCACCCTACCCAACAAACATCAGACACACATTACTGTCACTGCGAAACTCATTCCAACTAAAATACCTCACCATTGAATTGGTTTTTCTTACCCAATTATTTGGATTTATATGACTATTTTACTCATTTTCATGAGACCTAAGAGCTATCTTACCAAAGTAACCACATTAGTAACACTTCAAATATCATGTAAAAAATTACATAAAATAGCTTTTTCCACATTCTGCATATTTTTAGGGCTTACCACTCAACTTCATAGTTGTTTTTTATTCCTTACCTATCATCTAGAACTTTTCTAACTATTTTAATATCGAGGAACATAAATTTTATTAAACTATATCTCAACTATCACATCACATAAAACCAATTTTTCATAACATTAAAATTCTCATGTGCCCGATTCTCATTATAATCATGATGTTAAACTAGAGTAAAATCTATTAATTTAATTATCAGTGTCCCAAATAAAACACATCATATACATGGAAAATCATGTGAAGTGTGATTTTTATGAAGATATAAAATCATCCTCTCTTTTCCTCGGTTTTAAGAATTTTATTTCCATCCATAAAAGATAAAACATTTATATATATTTCTCAAGGAATGTATCCGTAAATGTTTCCCATTCCATGGAATCAGGATCGTCTTTCTATCTGGTATTCTTATCCAAAGATCAAAATCAACCAACTTTACCTTAAATATGTTAAATGAAATGTGCTTCCATTTTAAATTTCAAACATCCCATGAAATAAAATATATTCTCCATTACATTAATCCATCCTTCATTTATCACAGGGTCAGATGATCCTCCGAAATATGGGGGATTTTGTCACCTAAAATTATCCATTTTTGACATGTTCTTTATTGGTAGATTGGGTTCCTATCTTGCATGGATACCACCACCAATAATAGATTTATTAAATTGATCCATCACTGTAAAAAAAATTCATTCCAATCATCTTGGGTTGTATATTTGGAAGGATATTTTCCCCCTGGGGCCATCCCTCTAGGGAATCCATGTTACCTATTCGGAAAACCATTCTAATGAAAAGTAGTTTAGAATAAGAAACATGGTAGTATTTAAATTATATATTATTTAAAATTATATATAAAGAAAAATCTTTAGTGGTAAAACTTTTATGATTATCCTAAAATTTAAACTTATCTAAACCCAATTTTATACCAACTATAAAGACCCAGCCTTAAACATTAAATAATGTTGATTTTTTGTCAATAATTTACTTTCATTCAGGTCGGTGATGATAATATCATATATACTATATTATTATTTTAAATATGCATATATATCCTCCATGTGGTGTGGTGATGAAACTAGAGTCACATTACATTGTGAATTCAGTAGTCGTAATGTACACGAACAACTTTTCCACGTACTCATTGAGTGTAAAGGTAAGAAAAAAATGCATCATTATATTTATAGAATCATAAATATTAAATTAATGACATAATTTTTTCAGTAATGTCAAATATATTAATTAAAAATACCTTTAATACCTTCGATGTAACATAATAGTGAATAATTAATCATATCACTTCTTGATGAGATAGTTTTTTGAAAACACTGGTGACATTATCATATCCCTTACAAAATGAAATACTGTAAAGTAAAATATTATAAAATAACACTATATGACTAATTATTATATAAATTTTAAATATATATATATATATATATATATATTTCATATCCCCCATCATACATAATTGTGAGAGGTGGTAATGGAAAAACTAATGTCATTGGTTTGTGAGGCGACAATCCATTGTACACTCAAATTATGATTATCTAATCCCTTCAATGGAAGATAGATATTTTATAGTTCATGACCTTAAAAAATCTCAATATATTTAAGATATGTTTTATTTTATATAATAATGTTTCAATTATAATTGAAGTAGGTGGAGGAATAAAAAAACCCTCATTGTTGAATGTTACCTCTTCTCCATGTATCCTTCATAGGTTGGTACTAAAATAGTAAAATTAATTTTCATGTTTTATTCATGTAATACCTTTTGATATTTATTGGAATATTTATAGAGCTAGTCACTCAGAAATTATAAGATTTTTAGGTTCAGTGATGTTGAGATTATTTTTTTGAAATACATTAAATATATTAAATATCATGCACATGTTGTTTTCCTAAAAAAGTGGGATTACTCTTTAACTGGGTTTGGATTAGAAATAATTTGCATAATTGAGTTTAGAATATTGGTTTAATCCTATTAATGATATAACCTTTATCATCCTCATGTGTTTTTGTATATTACATTCGTGTGTGAATAAATAGTATAAAATTAAGTACATTATTTTTTTTAATTGTCTTGAAATATAAACCTGATATAATATTTCAATACACAAGATTATGTGGTGGTATAATAGTTTTATGATAAACCATAGAGACCTATAGGACCTATGTAGGAGAGATTTGTTGGAAAAAGACATCAAATCAAATCTGATCAACCATCGTGCACCAATAGAGTTTTTGACACTCACCAACGATGAGAACACAAAATAGTCCTTCATCAGTGATTGATCTAAATATTTGGGTATAATGTTTTATTTATGGATGTATCCTTTTTTATTATACCATTATGAACATGAATCAATAGGCTAATTGATTGATTTATGGATCTGGCATTTTTTAGGTATGGGTTATTTGTTGGATTTGGGGATGATTATTTTTTTGTTTGTTCATGGATATTTGTAACTATTCATTTTAATTGTCTACAAAAAAGGATTGAGTACAAAATGAAAAATTTATGTGTTCAATCTTCATATTTATGGCTTATTTATTTTCTCTTCCTCTTCTATGTTCATTAATCATTGGAATTTATTTGTCAAAGAATTTATGCTTTTGGATTGGGCATGAAGCATCGATGATGTGTGAATGTGCTGGTCTATCAGCACTAGATACTACCATATTTTTTCTACATATGGTGAAGAGGTTTATTCAACCTCAAATCCTTGAGGTGTGGAACATTTATCAGTGTAATAAATTTGTTTGGAGGCTCAAACAATCAGGCATGATAATTTTTAATGTTCTCTTAAAAAACCAGACTAAACAATATATAATCCTATGAACACATGTTGGGTAGTCCCTTCATTATAGTGCTAGGGTTTCAGTGAAAAAAAACACACCATGGAAAGAATGAAACATTCCCTACAGACCATAGCATATTTTATGGCATGTAATGGGACTTCATTCCCATTGGGCCAAGTGATAACACAAACCATGTACTTGGGAATTATATGGGAATGTCGAAGTAAATGGGTAGATTCATGTACATGAACCCTGCCAAGTACACAGACACATGTTGGTGGACATGAGAACTGGAAGAATGAAACATCGAGTGCCTAGGTGACAAAAACAATAAATTTTCCCATGTTAAATGTCATGTATTGAAGAAAAGTGAATTCAATGTGATCATGAGACATGAGTAGTTCTAGGATTTGTGAAACACATTGTTTTCCCCCTGGGACATGTCATGTAATATTTTGAGGAAAGGTTGGATTCATCATTCTAATTATCCTAAATTTATTTAAATTTATTTATGGATTCATTAGGAAGTATTAGTTAAGTTTATTCACTTGGTCCTTTCCTTTATGGATTCTAGGCAGTATGCAATTCTCATAAAAAAGAGAGAACCCTCTGCAGCTTCTTGATGATCTATAAAGTGTGGGTGATTTCCCTTCTAGATTGAGTTGTGACAGACCGCTCCAACAACTTACTCGGTGGATTGGATCATATATCACTCTTAGAATCCCCAAAAGGTTATAATTTCCATCATTTTTTATTACATATGTTTTTTTATAGTATCATGACCAACATTTACAAGATCATTAATGACCTATCTAGGATAATTTCTCCAGTGGTGTCGGGTATCTACCTAGTGAGCCTTATGCATTGAACTCTATCTGTGTATAGAGATATATCCTTTATTATGAAGTGTGGTATGATTAATGGTGTATCTCAGATGATCCATCTTAGTTTCCTATGTTTTATAGTTAGTAGTACAACATGGGGATTTTGTTCTCCTAGAAGAATGTAATATCTTGTATGAGTGTCAGTAGTAGTGATTTATCTTGTGAAGTGTGTTGTCCCATATATGTTTTAAACGGAACCATTGAGATGGAATCCAAGGCTTCATTTATTGTTGTGGTATTACCATGAGATTCTGTGTCTTCTGCGAGTATATCTAGATGATTTTATTGTATGTCACATTTTATGATTGACGTATCCTAGGATGAGATGACTACTCTTTGAGAACTATGTTTGGTGATTTTGAGGTATCCTTCTATGTATTGATATACTCACCCCTACATGGGCTCTAATCATAGATGAAGTGTCTTATATAGAAGAAATAAATTTTCTAAAGTCCTCAAAAGACTAGGAGTGGGTGAATCAAATATTTAATAGACAACCCATGTTTTATATTGGTGTTTCATTTGATATTATTCCCCTCTTTATAAGGAGGATGGACATATTTCCATTATTGGGTTTCCTTGTATTTGGCCACTTTTTAGAATTTCTAGTATTTTATGTTGTACTCATATTGTGAATTATAATTTTATTAATGCACTATTATTAGTTGTATTTATATTTCATCATTTTATGGGCCTGAGGATTTGTGAGTGTGTACATTGACTTTTAGTTATGTCTCACATGCTTATGATTTCAATATTGACAACTATCTCCTTCCCCTAGCCTTTTGGATATGGTCTTGGATTCATTTTTTCTCAAGCCCCATTTGTTTTGGTGATGATATAATTGAATCAAATGATAGTACCTAGCCTAAAGTGTTATGATACATCATATGTTTAGGATTAGAGCTTAGAGTTAATTTCTCCTAGGTCTGAGGGATTATTTGGCGAATGGGGAAACAGTGTTAAAAAGTTTCGAGTTTGGATATCAGGATAGGGTGTACAATGTTAGTGAATCATCCAACATATCCATTCACCATGAACATAATAACCCACATATAGACTTTGTGTATGTAGAGAATGGTTCCAAGGAAACAATTGGTACATGAATCATATAAAAATAGTTTTTGGTTTCCATATATTTCATTAGTGATCTCCCCAAATATACTCATTGGTCATGGTATATCATTTTATTCCACAAGATGCCTACAGGATAATATCCATTTAGTATTCCAAGACATTCTCATCATACCGACCATGTAAATGATTATGTTTTGGTTCCTTGACCAACCGATAAGGTTTTTCTCTCTAGGAGGCAACTATGAAGTGCTAACCCTATAAAGAAACACATAAAACAAGTTGATGAATTAGAAAATGATCATCCACATGATTATAATTCAATAGATCTGGTGGGAAAGGATGATGGTATGCATATTCATGGACTGTTATCTGAGTACCAATGATGGAGATCATTGAGGTTCAATGATGAGACAAACCCATGGGTAGAAGAAGATTGACTCAAGTTGATGGTATGGGTTTCTGGTGTGTGTGGACACTAACGAATCATACATTTGTTCTTGAAACCCATTTTCTCCTTGTTGTAGAAGTTGTATCTAGTGGTACCAAATAAAGAAACACATGTTTTAAGTGTCCATCTTGACTTCCAGAGTTGTATACCTCTGAGGTCATAATGCATCCCAGACCCACTACTCGTGTCATAGAAGATTAATGTGATCCTATGACTTGATTTTTTAATTTGGATAGTACCCCTACCAAATGGTGGTTTAGGTGCGGATACATATCTAGGGTGACCCAATGCATCGATAAATCCATATATTGATGATGAATTTCAATGAATAGCGTGGTTGAGGTTTTTAATTAACTAATGTGCCATATAAATCTTTTATTGTGTTAAACATATGGGATCAACAAAATAATGGTTTTTATGTAATATGATCTCATAGAGGCTTTGAGTAAAATTTGAGGTATGATGAGTGACTCCATTTCCCCAATTTTATTTTTCAAATAGCATAATGATCCACCTTTCACTATGTGTATCCTATCCTTTATTCAAGACCTAGTGATACTAGTATATACCTTTTTTCGTGACCCTTGAGTTGGAGGATCCATATGATAGGATCAATGATTTTACACTTCGACTGATAATGTGACATAACTCTGATAGGAGATAGAGAGGATCATATGGAATCTCTTCCAATTGACAGTGATACCCTATGATGTTTTCCTTAGTATCAATTGGTTACCTTCCAATCATATAGATATGTTGATATTATCGAGAGTTGAGGTACATTGTAATTTTTTGATAGATTTTTCCTCATTTTATAATGATTAATACTAGGAAGAGAAGGAAGATATCATGTGAAAGATGTTATGAAAACCCTCTTATTAGTTGGATAGTGACACCTTTGAAGCATCATACACTATGAGTTATCAATTCATGTGATGTTAATGGAGTATTATGAAATATTTATTGATGATTTTTTGGAATTACCTCACCATGAGGAGTTGTATTTATGGATTGAAATGCACCAGGTATGGCCAAATATCTATACTAGTATATCAGATGAACCCATGTAGGTATGAGAGTTAATAGTGAAATTGGAGGATTCTGTAGAATAGGGGCTTCATAAGACTCATATTTTTTTCCTGGATTCCACTTTGTTTTTTCCCTAAGAGGCGGACGAGTGCTTGATATTGGGTGTGGATTGGTATCACATAGAAAATGTGACATCAAGGAAATCATCCACTCCTAAGAGTCAATGACCTCTACTCCCAAGGGATGGAGGCAAATTAGATCTCGGAGTTTGACCTCGGGATGGGTTATCACTAACTCTAGGTTTTACTGGTGAATGTACCTAGAAATTATTCCTAGTGTCATTATGGTTTTTCGAGACCTCAGTGATGGCCTTTAGCCTATGTAGTTACATAGAAGAATTCTTGAAACATATAATATAGATCCTTATCCATTCTTGAATCAGTTCTGGTAGTCTTCTGTGATGGTACACTTATGTCGTCAGTTCCATAAATGGAACATGTAAGACATAATAGGATACTACAATACATGTTCTTGGAGTGCTTGTAGTATTTAATATCTCATGGGGTTAGTTATTGAAATATTTCTTATCAGATATGTGTGTAATAGTATACCCTACATAGGTTCATGCATCATGAGCTTGGTAGCCACAAAGGGCAAGACTGTGGTTGTGAATACTCAAAACAAGAATTTCTATCTTATGTTATCAGTAATAGTGACGAGGCAATCAACCTATTTTTAGTTGACCCCTTTTGGGGGAGAATGGTGTTGTGTACCATCAGTATATAGTTGTTTCTCTTCACTTCTTTAGATATCTAGAAAATAAGACTCAAAGATATCGATTGTGAGATGATGTGTTAATAGATATCCACTTGTAACATTTCTTGAATAAGGGAATCATGTAATCCATTTTAAATGTATGAGTAGTGACTCCATTTAGGATGAAATAGGAGGTAATAAAGTGGAACATTATATTACCTGAGCTATCTAGCTAGGTAAAGTGGACCATTTGGGTTCTAGTGAACATGAATTAAGTTTTCATGTCAGTTTTGAGCCATGGTTGAGAGAATTATTGACTATCCGAGAGGTTTTAATGTCATTATGATTTCCACTCCACCACTGTAGTATCTCCTTTTGAGGCCATGTATGAGAAACATTACATCACACCATTATACTGTTCAAATCGATTGGGAGATATAGTTTGGGTCCTAGTTTTGGTGCTAGTGATGGTTATAAAGGGTGCAATTCATCCAAGAGAGGATGAGTAATGGGAATTTAAAGTTAATAGTTTTTAGTGGATTGATGATAGAGGTGATTGGAATTGGAGAGTTAAAGATTCATAGTCATGGTGGTAGGTTATCTATGGAGATCATAGTCCCTTTATTTTCTTACTTATTTGTTTGGTCAATAAGAATGTGTATGACTTAACCTTTTGTCCATATTATTTTTTGTTGTTTGGTGTTCTTTAAAATTCATAGATAATGAGGTTTGTGCATGAATAATTATATGATATCAAACTAGGTAAGTTGGACCATGATGGTGGTGTATTCATTCTAAAGGAGATGGTGATGTTGAGGAATTATAGGAGAAACACCCTTTGTAAAAAATGTGTTTTCGTTGGGTGAATGATTTTGGATAGCATGGGTAACCATCGAGGGATCTTGAGGGAGTGGGACACCCATTTGAGAGCCTAGAATCCCCACCTTTTCATAGTTTTTTCTTTTCTAGGGATTAAAATTCATGAACAAATGAATAATTTAATGTCCCATTATTTTACATGTATTACTTTTTGAATATTTCTAGGAATATTTTTGGAATCAGGCACTGAAATGGTATGAGATTATGAGGCTCAGACTTCATAAAATTGATTTTTGGAAAATATTAAATATTATGCACATGAGGTTTTTTAAATGTGGAATTAATCCTGAATGTGGGATTAGAACATAAATATGACAGAACTGTTAACATCAATATGTGGGTTCTAACATGGGCATGACATAACATTAGCTAGGGTATGTTTTTTTGGAAGGTGTAGTCACAGTGGTATAAAAAATAAAATTAATAAAAAAATTATTATATTTATCGTGACACAATGACATGAAATACTCTTTAAATACATTGTTTTGACTAGATAACTAATATTAAAATTAAAACCTGGAGACCTAGTGGACTGTTGGAGGTGAGCGTTATAAGAAGATGACTTCAAATCAAATCAGATTTGGGATCATGCACCAATGGAGTACGTGGATCTGACAAACGATGGCATTACTTGACAGTTCTACATCACCGATATTTCTAAAATTCCTAAAAAAAATTATTTTTTGATTTATCCCTATTTATGATCCCATGATGAACACTAATCCATTGACTAATAGATTGATTCATGGATTAGTCCTTTTGTGAGTATGGGTATTTTACAAAATTTGTAGATGATTATTATTTTATTTATTGTTGATTTGAATACATATTTGTTCATATTTTATTTGACAATAGATCAATTTAGAAATGAAAAAGGTCATGTTTTATTTATCACTTTTATTGATAATGGTTTTTCTCTTCCCATTCTACATGGTTTCACTGTTATCATTTCTATTTGGCATGCGATTCGATGAAGACCTAGTTAATGATCATTGTGCATTTGAAATTTGGAACAAAAGATCCTTAACCTTTTCCAGGGATGGATATTTTGTGACCTTATTGGGTTATAAAACTAAAAGTGTAGATAAAAAATGGACCGGGTGTTCAAAATACTATTTTGGGCATGAAGCACTTACTTGGTGCAACGACGGTGGTTTCTGAGAACTAGAGAGGCATGATTCCAGCTATCAATAATGAAGAGGTTTGATCAACCTCCTATATAAGTCATGTAGTAAAATTCTTAGTAAAATTTATGGGTGTATAAGATTAGATGAAAAAACATGAACATTATAGCAGTTCTTTAAATTATCAGATTACATGACATGTAGTCCTATGAAGAAATTTTGGGTTGTGCCTTTTTGAGATGTAAGGGTTTCAGTGTAGAGAAAATTATTACACAACATGTAAATCATGACACATGCCATGTGAACCCTAGAGTACATTTTACTATGTGTGGGTAGTAAACGCTCAGGTTTCCACATGGTCCCTCACACTATCTACTTGGTATGTACATGGGAATTCCAGATTAGATCGGTAGTGTTGTGTACTAAAACATTTCCAGGTACACATACATTGTTTGGTGTAAATTATAATGGGAAAATGGCACCCCATGTTCTTAGGTGACTTATACAATCCATTTTCCTTGGGGACACAATGTGTATTGATTAAAATTGCATCCCATGTGAGAACGTAACATAAGTAGTGTGATTATTTGTGACACATGGAATGTAGCCCTATGTATACTCCAAGAAGTCTATTGGGGACAAGTAGGATTCCTCGTTCTTCATAGCCCAGCCTCATTAAGATATATTTTAGTGTTACATGGGCTTGTATTGTTTTAGTGTGTTCCCTTGGTCCATTCCTTTTTTGTTTTTTATAGCTTATTGCTCTCATCTTATAGGGATACCCCTATAAATATTTTTTATGATCTATAGAGTGTATGAGATTTCCCATATGGAGTGAGTTATCTCAGACTACTTTGACTGATGACGCTACATTTAGAGCATATATCCCTCCGAGAGGTCTGGATGGATCCCCATTTGTATCATGTTGTCTTAGATAAGTTTTGATGGTGTTGTCATGGCCTATATTTAAATGGAAATCAATACCAAATAAAAGGGTATTTTTCCGGTATGTTCTAGTTTCCCCTAGGGATCTCTGGGTAATGACACCCTATCTGTGTGTTGATTTTAGTTCTTTCTGATTAGGTTTAGTATTTTTAAGTGTGTATCTCTTATGAAGGATGTCAGTTTCATGAGTTTCATAGGTAGTAGTATGACTCATTGAGTGTTTTCTACTAGAAGAGTGTGACCTATGGGATGAGTGTTGATATTGGTGGTATTGATCATGGAGTGTGTCCTCCGGGACAAGTGTTATATGAATCCTTTGAGAAGAAATTCTAGTATGTCTTTTCTATTGTGATCATACATTGTAATTTTGTTTCTAATGTGAGTATATCTAGATGTTTTATTGTGTGTCCCATTTTATGATTGGCATATTCTATGATGAGATGGATACTCTTTATGTGTTGGGTTTAATGATTTTTGGGTTTGCAACTGGGTATTATTATAATCTTCCATACAAGGGATCTTTACACATGTTCATGTATTATGCTGACGATGAACATTTAGACAAAGCCTTTAGTGGATTAAGAATTGGTCGGGTTACATTTGGTTATAAAAATAGAGGTGTATACCGGTGTTGAATTTGAAAATGGTCCCCTACATCTGAGAATGTGACACTTTATTTCCAATATTTGGTGGGCATGTGTTTGGGCCCTTTTTGTTTTTTTCATTACATTATGTTGTACTCTGATTGTGGGATTATAGATGAATGCATGAATTTTTATCAATTGTTTTTACATGTAAACATTGTTTGGGATTTGACCAACGTGTCTTCTTACTAATACATTGGCTAATTTATATATTTTGTGTGATAAGACTTCTTGTCACTAATCACTAACCCATGGCCTATATGAGGTGGTATTGTGGTAATAAAGTCTTAGGAACCATTGGGTCAGGATATGATAGAATAATATCAAGGGTTGGTGTCAAGCCGTAATAATTATAATACATACCGGTATTAGGATAGGATGTTGGTGTTTCTTTTGTCTAGTTGTGAGCTCTGGTTTGGGAACTATGGAAACAATTTTAAAATGTATCATGTATGGATCTCGGGCTAGGGTTTTTTGGTGTTGGTGTGGTGACCAACACATCCATTAAAGAAGACCATAATTACATAAAAATTTTCTGAATATATGTAGACACTAAGTGATATGAAAACATTGATACATGAATCATATAATAATGGGTCATGGTTTCAATTTATTTATTGACTCATATCTCTATATATACTCCTTAACAGTGGTAGATATTGATAATTTGTAAGATTCCTCTATGATTATAGCTATCTAGGATTCCAAAAAAGTGGTGTGATAATGACCAATTGTGTTATAAGGAATCAGTTTAGGGACCCAATCAATAATTATTTTTATCTAGGGGGACACAAAGTAGTTCAAACCCCTCCTTAGAAGCACATGTGTCCTTTTGTGGATAAGTTATTTGATCATCTGAGTGTAGATCATTCGATAGCTCTTCTTGGGTAAGACAATGGTATGTGTTGGCTAGGTATGTTATGTGAGTTTCATTAATGGGGATCTCTAAGGTACCATGATAAGAAATACCCTCGAGTAGTATAGGTTTGACTCAAGGTGATGGTCTTGGTTTCTGGCATGTTTGGATCCTCAATAATTAAGCAGTCGCACTTATAACCCATTTTCTTCATTAATCAGAAACTGGCTCTAGTGCTACCAGAAGATGACACACTTGTGCTAATAGTGCCTCTTGAGTTTAATTTTTAGAGTTACCCTATGTTACATGGAGGTCCATACCCCCTTCTAATGTGGTATAGGACTTTTGGGAGTCAAGGGTGTGAATTCCCCAATTGTATATGACCCCTCCTATAACGACCCAATGTTTTTCAATGAAAGTTACCTTCTCATAAGTATGTCATAATATCACATGAAAACTCAAAATAATGAACTACTAAGTGCTAAGTGACTTATAAAAATATGTTTGACACTTCTGTGTTTGGAATTTTGAAAATCCAGCATACACGGTTCAAATCAGTTAGTTATTTGGAGTCCGATAAGGAAAACTTAATTTTTGTTGAATATTAACCTACCCTAATGAATAGTTACATAACCTTATGAATAGTGATATACCCTAATGAATAGTAACCTCACCTATGATATTATAAAAATAATATTCAAGTTAAAAGTACAATATAACTATGTTTTAGAATGAGTTAAATCATGTTTTAAATCTGGTTTTTGATAATAAAATATGATTTTAAATAACAATTGAAATAATCATATTTAAAAAATTATTATTTAAAAATGGACTTCATTTTTGGATTCTACATGTCAAAAAATGGTTAGGGTGATTTTTTGGGATTTTTCTAAAATACATGAATTTTTAATGAATAGTAAAATACGATAAATTACAATAAATGCTAAATACTGCATCATAGGTCATGTATGGCTGATGTAAGATGATAATCCCGAATCATCCTTGATTATTTTAGTATATTTGATGATAATTCTCAATTATTCAAAGTCTTGGCCTAATTTAACAAACTAATACTTAAAATATTGGGAAAAAACCTCCCCTCCCTCATTATAAATACCGCCTCTTCTTACCTCTTTCCCACACACCTCTCAAGCCTTGAGCCTAGCCCAAATTCTGCCCTAGTATCCTTCCATGCTCCTTCCCCACGTCCAAGGCCTATTGTTCTTACCAAAAGGACAAAATAAAAAGCCTTTAGAGGGATCTCAAAGAGAGGATATCAACGGGTAAGGATCCCCTTTCATTTTCAAGTGTTTTGTTTTCAATTTCCTTATTTTCTTATACCCACTTCCCCTTACCTTATTCAAAAGGCATGAAATCTTAATAATATCATATATTCGGGATGTTAATCATGTTTATGGAAAAAAAATCATGTATCACGCTTCTTATCCTCTACCTCGCGCTCTAAAATTAAAACATCGCCCGTGAAGTGTCGAATTATCGACATCGTGGATAATGTGTTTTCAATTTCTTTTATCATATTTTATTCTAGTCATGAAACCATTTATGTTATGGTTGAACCAGATTATTATATATTTTATATATCCTATTTATGGTTCTGGAATCTTTATTCACTCATGATATCAAATAATAATACAGAACAAGTTAATTATGGGTAAAATCGCTAAAATTAATTCAAGTGTTTATCATTAATGTCTTCTGTCAGGGATCTCTTTCAATCCAATTAACCAAATTAATTCTGTAACCATATGTATGTCCACTAATTCTATATAACATCAATTATGGACAAACAATTTCTTCTTAAATTTTAACCGAATCTAAATACAAGTGAACTTATCAATAAAACTAAGGAAACAAACGGACTAGAACCATGTAATTGAACCTTATAATCAGACAAAATTGGTATTAATGAACTTAAAAAGGTTATAATAAATATTTTACAAGTATATATGGTTATTTACATGTATATAAGGTTCTGTAACTATTGATTAATAAACCTAATTTGACTATTCATGTCATTAATATCAAGTGGAGAACACCACCAGATTTAAGGTAAGGGATCCTCTCCTTTTCCCTCTTAATCAAGATTGTCCCCTATAAAATGCCTTTATATGTGTACTATAAAATGATGCGGTATGTTTAAGAACCACCATACATCCTTCTGGATTTAAAAGTGATGAGAAACCCCATTTCTCTCTCATTAATCCCTCTTGGTCACACCCGACACCATGCTGATAAAATCGTAATGAATTCTACCCAAACCTTATTTGTTATTTTAGGTTGGATTATATTTCATTCAAAATGGTGTTATCATACCCATCTATGTGAGTCTTATTACATCTGGTTATTTTTACAATATTCTTATATCAAGGCCCTTTCGTCACATTCTTCCGGGGATATATATGATTTTGAAAGGTTCCCTTCTTAGAACTTTCCGATAAGCCAACCAGTTTTAAAGTGACTTCCCTAATTTTTACCTGAATTTCAAGTTCACTATATCCTTTATTTTAATACACCAATGTCTTTAAAAATTATTATTTTTATTATGAAAACCTTCTAGTTTCAATTATGGTTTTTTATAAAAGAATGTCCTCTTTTATATTAGTAAAGCTCTAGAGTGTTTTCCTTAAAACCGCACAAAAATGTTTTTATGATAATGTTTCTAAAATACATTTCTAATATGTTGTCACTTCTATTTGACACAACTTACCATGTTATATTCCTATGAATTTCCATGTATGTTCTAATCCTCTCCTTTCATGGACACTTTCATGATACACCCATTGGATATGTTTTATGTCATGACTGTGGTACCCAATTCCTTCCATTGGTACCCTTATGTTTGTCTATGGTTGAATATATATGATTGTATATATGGTAAAAATATTTATGTGGCAAATATATTCATGAATATTTTGATATTGGTGTGCCTAGATAGCGCTCCATTTCATTGGGTAAGAATAAGAATCATGAGAACCAATGTGAAATGGGATTGGCGGTTAGCCATGACCCGTTCTGAAATGGGAAACAGGATTGGCATTTAGCCTTGACCCGTACTAAAGAAATGATTTTTGATTCTGCCACATTTGAATGACGCCATGTTTATATGCTCCCATGCTTATATCAAATGATTTTATAAGTTTCATGATTTTGATATCATTATTTCATGCCTCCAAACTCATGTGCTTGAAATGTAATCATATGTTCCTTCCCTTACTGGGATTTTTAGCTCATCCCTTTGTTCATGTGTTCCTAGGGTACCCTATGAAGGTGTAAGGTCTCAGAGGAAGTTAGGAGATCATTATGGAGATGAAATAGAGAAGTGTTATTTAGCCCTATGTTTTGTGTTATATGTACCTAGTCTTCCAAGGCAATAGACTTAACGATCCTTGGCTTGTACTCTGATGATGAATTATGTTTAAAATCATGAAATGTTATATGTAAAAGGCTTGGGTCTATATAGTTGGTATCAGAGGATGGTCTAGTTATTTTTGGAGATTTGGAATAGAGAAAATTAGTGTGAACCTTAAGGATGAGACCAATTATAAGAAAAAATTCCTAAATTCTGGTGAGTATATACATCCCGGTCTAGATACGAGCAGGTAGAGGCGGCTTTGGCATAGATGTATACAGGGGTAAAACCTGAAAACACCGCTTTGAGCTAGACTCGAACGGGAAATTGTCCATGACAATGGGCCTTGCTGCACTCTTGGTTACGACACACCTGGTGGATATTCTTTGGTAGATTCACTAGCTTAGTACAAACCATTATTAAATGAAAAAAAAGCACATGAGAATATAAGTTAAGAAATAGATGGAGGATAACATAGATATAAACCTAAGGAATCACAAGTCAGGATATAAGTTTTCATTATAAGTTCATACTTTTATGTTCAGGGTTTCTTTTTATGCTCGATAGATATTTATTCAAGACCTATAATTATACATTATTTTTCTTAGTTAATGGCAGGAAATAGAAGAACACGTCCCAGCAACCAATGTGAGAGAAAATGTAATGATTTCCCTAATGACATGCCTGATGTGACAGAAGCGGGTGCTAAAAACATCATGGAAGCACTTTCTCAACTGGCTCGAGTTATAAATAATAAATTGAATCTGGTGGAACGTCCCCCTCCTCCAAGGAAAGAGTAAGTTTCCCTAGAATCCTTCATGTGGAAAAGGATTCCAATGTTTAGAGGGACTTCTAATCCCCTCCTCATAGAACAATGGATTAACTCCATTAAAAATATTTTCTCTGTCCTCCAGTGCTCAGTAGAAGAGAAACTTGTACTGGCAGTCTATCATTTTTATGGGGAAGCTGATCAGTGGTGGACACTGATCATCAATACGAAGTCCCAAGAAGAAATTGATTCCATAGAATGGGAGGAATTCAAGAGGATGTTTTTCAACAAATATTTTCCTCAAACCCTCCGTCTCAAGATGTAAAGAGAGTGCCTTAGACTCAAGAAGAAAGAATATGATTCCATCGGGGCGTATGAAGAAAACTTTACAAGGCTTTCAAGGTACGCCTCTGGCTTTGTCATGAACACCAAAAGCAAGGTAGATCGCTTCTTTAGAAGACTAAAGCTGAGTCTACGAAAAGTGTTGGAAATTCAAGACTTCGACAGCTATGGGGAGATGTTCTGTTGTGCCCTCAAGGGTGAAATGGAGATTGGAGACTCTCAGTGGTCTCATGGGCCTAGTGACAAGAAGCAAAAAATGGAGAACAACATGGGTGCTATATCAAAAAAAATCCCATGATAGAAAGAAGCCTCACTTTCCCCTTTGCAAAAATTGTGGGAAGAAGCATCTTGGTGACTATCTCAAGGGAACCAAGAATTGCTTCAAATGCCGAAAGTTTGGTCTTCTAGAAAAAAAATACCGATAGGATATGAAAAATCCCGCTAATTTTGAAGAAGAACGTAAGGTTCAGATCAACACTCAGCCTACAGTGCAGTGTTTTAACTACAAGGAGCTTGGTCATTATGCTAACAATTTCTCTAAGCTGAGGGTTATCAGAGGCAATCAGAAACAACATACAAGGCAACAAGGAAGGGCTTATGCAATCACTACTACTGTGGTGGAGCCGGAAAACGATGTGGTGACAGGTACACTTGTTATTCATTCATGAATAGTGAAAGTACTATTTGATTCTGGTTCTATAAAATCTTTCATATCATGCAAGTTTAGTAGAACTATTCAATCACCACCTCAAAATTTGGAGGAAATGTTATCTTTGAGAACAGATAATGGGGAAATTATCGCATCCATGGTTTATAACTCCTCCCCAGTTAATGTTTGTAGACTAAACCTCCTAGCAAATCTCATCATACTTTCATTGGTGGAGTTTGACGCAATCTTGGGAATGGATTGGCTATATTTGTACAAAGCCGATATCAACAGTCAGCAAAGGGAAATAACATTTCACATCCTGAAGCATCCTCCGATTCGTTACAAGTTTAAGGAGGAAGATGAGTCTCCTTTAGAATCTTCATCTCAAGTTTGGATATTGCTTCCTTATGGGCATGCATACCAAGATCAAATGATTGAGCAAAGGAGAGAAACATGCTTGAAGACATGCCCATCATGAGGGATTACACTGATATATTCCCCGAAGAGTTGCCTGGTCTTCCTCCTAACCGATTGGTTGAGTTCAAAATTGAACTTATCCCTGGATATCTGCCTATCTCAAAGACACCTTATAGAATGTCTACCGTAGAGTTGGAAGAGATGAAGAATCAGTTACATGAGAATATGGAGAAAGGTTTTATATACCCGAGTGCTTCACCGTGGGGTGCTCCAGTCCTCTTCGTCTAGAAGAAGGATGGATGAATGCGCCTCTCCATTGATTATAGTGAGATCAATAAAATCACTATAAAGAACAAGTATCCCCTTCCACAGATAGATGACTTGTTCGATCAGATTCGTGGAGCCATTTATTTCTCTAAGGTGGACCTTCGGTTGAGTTATCACCATAATGGTGAGTAAGGAAGATATTCACAAGACTACCTTTTGAATGAGGTATGAACATTATGTGTTCATAGTGATTCCCTTAGGACTCACTAATTATCCATCAATTTTCATGGATTTAATGAATATAGTCTTTAGAGATTACCTCGACAAATATTTGGTGGTCTTTATTGATGATATTCTGATATACTCCAAGAGAAAGGAAGAACATGAGGAGCATTTGGAAACGATGTTAAAGACGTTGCGAAAGGAGAATTTGTATTCAAAGTACAGTAAATGTGAGTTCTATATAGAGAAAGTATCATTCTTGAGGCATGTTATCACCAGGAAAGGGATATATGTGGACCCTTCCAAGACAATGGAAATTGAAGAGTGGCCGAGGCCAACTTCTATAACGGAGATCCGCAGATTATTAGGTCTAGCTGAATATTATCGATGATTCATGAAGAAATTTTCACGATTGTAAAACCCCGGGACCAAGCTGACATGGAAGGGAGTAAAGTTCGTTTGGACACAGGAATGTGAAGACTGTTTCAAGGAGTTGAAAAAGTGGCTTATCACTGCGTCGGTACTCACAGTCCCTTCAAGTGGAGAACTCTTTGTGGTTTATAGTGATGTTTCTAAGAAAGGATTAGGATGTGTGCTAATGAAAAATGATAAAGTGATAGCCAATGCCTCAAGGCAGCTGAAACTCTATGGGAAAAACTATCCCACGCATGATCTGGAGTTGGCGGCTGTGAGGATGTGTGCTAATGAAAAATGATAAAGTGATAGCCAATGCCTCAAGGAAGCTGAAAATCTATGGGAAAAACTATCCCACGCATGATCTGGAGTTGGCGGCTGTGATCTTTGCGTTGAAAATTTGGTGGCATTATCTCTATGGGAAAAATGTTAGATATATACTGACCACAATAGTCTCAAATATATATTCACACATAAAGATTTTAATATGTACCAATAAATATGGATAGATCTCATCAAGGATTATGACTTCTCAATCCACTACCATCCTATTGAGTCAAACAAGGTGGCAGATGCTCTATATAGAAAGGATCATGCATCTTTATCAATGATTAGAATTTAAAAGTATTTGATCTTCTTGGATTTTCAAAGGATGGAAATGGGAATCATTAAGGGAGGAACATCATCACTCCTTTCTCAAATGATTTCTCAATGATCCCTCTTGGAGAAAATAAAGGTTTCTCAAAGAAAGGTTGTGTAAATTCAGAAAATGCTGCAAGATTTTAAAAATGGGAAATCCTCTGATTTCAAATTTCATGAGGAAGGAGTTGTGTGATTTGGGACACGATTTTGTGTACCATATGATCTAGAGATAAAGAAGGAGCTATTTAATAATTCACGTAGCTCGACCTTCTCTATCCATCCTGGGAGCACCAAAATGTACCGTGATCTCTGGGAACACTTCTGGTGAGATAAAATGAAGAAAGAGATTACGGAATATATGTCAGGGTTCTTGGAATGTCATCAAGTTAAAGCTGAGTGAAAAAAGTCCAAAGGTATGATGCAGCCATTGCCTATCCCCATGTGGAAATGGGAAAATGTTACTATGGACATTGTCACGGGTCTCCCGAAGACATCGAAGGGAAATAATGCAATATGGGTTGTGGTTGACCGACTCACCAAGACATACCATTTCATCACACTTTAAGAAGATCGCTCGATTGAACAACTTAAAAAGTTATATGTGAAGGAAGTTTTGAGACTGCATGGTGTTCAACTCTCAATTGTCTTTGACCGCGATCCAAGTTTTACATCTAAATTCTGGAGGAGTCTTCAACATGGTTTGGGTACTGAATTGAGTTTTTGCATCACCTATTACCCCCAAACTAATGGCCAATCTAAATGGAGTATTCAGACGCTTGAAGATATGCTAAAAGACTACTCTCTAGAATTAAAAGGTTGTTGGTATCAACATCTCTCATTGGTTGAGTACTCATCCAACAATTGCTTCCACTAATGTATTCAGATTTCTCCATATGTAGCTCTGTATGGAAAGTGGTGTAGAACTCCAACCTGTTGGGAAGAAGTTGGAGAAAGAAAGCTACTTGGACTCGATCTTGTTCAAGAGATGAAAAAAAGGTTCAAGTCATCTAGAAACACATCAAAGCTTCTCAAAGTCAGAAAAAGAGCTATGTTGACAATCGTCGAAGGGACTTGGAGTTCGACATTGGAGATAAAGTCTTCCTTCCAATATCTCCATGGAGGAGAGTTGTGCGATTCTGGAAGAAAGGGAAGCTAAGCCCAAGGTATATTGGCCCCTTTTAGATCATTGACTGCACAGGAACCGTGGCCTATCATCTTGAACTTCCACCAAATATGGATCGATTTCACGATGTTTTCCACGTATCATGCTTGAGGAAGTACATACCTGATCCCTCACATGTACTAAACTCAGAGGTGGTGCAGCTGGAAGATGATCTCTTCTATGAGGAGAAGCCAGTAAAGATTATGGGTTGGAGAGATAAGGTTCTACACAACAATACAACCCATCTTGTTAAAGTGTTGTGGAGGAACCACTAGTTTGAGGAAGCAACATGGGAATTGGAGGAAGTAATGAAGGAAAATTACTCGCACCTATTTTTGTCTTAGTTTGTAAAACGAAATTTTAAGGGCGAAATTTCATAAGGGGGGAAGAATGTAACGACCCAATTTTTTTTAATGAAAGTTCCCTTCTCTTAATAATGTCCCAATATCACATGAAAACTCAACATAATGAACTACTAAGTGCTAATTGACCTCTAAAAATAAGTTTGAAACTTCTGTATTTTGAATTTCGAAAATCCAGCATACACGGTTGTAATCAGTAAGTTATTTGGAGTCTGATAAGGAAAACTTAATTTTTGGTGAATAGTGTCCGACCCTAATGAATAGTAACATACCCTTACGAATAGTGATATACCCTAATTAATAATAACATCACCTATGATAGAATAAAAATAATATTCAAGTTGGAAGTACAATATACCTATGTTTTAGAATGAGTTAATTCATGTTTTAAATCTGGTTTTGATAATAAAATATGATTTTAATTAAATACTAAAATAAATATATCTAAAAAATTATTTTTGAAAAATGGACTTCATTTTTAGATTTTACACGTTGAAAAATGGTTAAGTTAAATTTTTTGGATTTTTCAGAAATAATCGAATTTTTGATGAATAGTAAAATACGATAAAATACAATAAATGTTAAATACTGCGTCATAGGTGATGTATGGCTGATGTAAGATTATAATAACGAATAATCCATGATTAGTTTTTGTATATTTGATGATAATTCTCAATTATTCATAGTCTTGGCCTTAAATAATAAACTAATACTAAAAATAATGGGAAAAAACCTCCCTACCCTCATTATAAATACCCCCTCTCCTTACCTCTTTCCCCTGCACCTCTCAAGCCATGTGCCTAGCCCACATTCTGCACAAGTATCCTCCAAAGCTCCTTACCCACGTCCAAGGCCTTCCGGTCTTACCGAAATGCCAAAATCAATGGCCTTAAGAGGGATCTCAAAGAGAGGAGATCAAAGGGTAAGGATCCCCTTTCATTTTCAAGTGTTTTATTTTCAATTTCCTTCTTTTCTTATACCCTCTTCCCCTTTCCTAATCCAAAAGGCATGAAAGCTCCATAATCTAATATATTCTGGATGTTAATCATGTTTTTGGAAAAAATTCAAGTATCATTATTCTTATCCTCTCCCTCGCATTCTAAAATTAAAACATCGTCAGTGAAGTGTCGAATTATCGACATCGTGGATAACGTATTTTTAATTTCTTTTATCATCTTTGATTTTGGTCATGAAACCATTTATGTTATGGTTGCACCAAATTATTATATATGTTATATATATCCTAATTATGGTTTTTAATCCTTATACACTCATGATATCCAATAATAATACAAAACAAGTTAATTATGGGTAAAATCGCTAAAATTAATTCAAGTGTTAATCATTAATGTCTTATGTCATGGTTCTCTTTCACTCCAATTAACCAAATTAATTTTCTAACCTTGTGGATGTTCACTAATTGTCTAAAACATCAATTCTGGACATCCAATTTCATCTTAAATTTTATCTGAACCTAAATACAAGTGAAATTTTCATTAAAACCAAGGAATCAAACCCGAACCATGAAATTGAACCTTATAATCAATCAAAATGGGAATGAATGAACTCAAAAAGTTTATAATAAATTTTTTAACTGTATATAATGTTATTTACAATAATATAAGGTTCTTTAACTATTGATTAATTAACCTAATTTGACTATTCAGGACATTAATATCAAGTGGAGAACACCACCAAATTTAAGGTAAGGGATCCTCTCCTTTTCCCCCTTAATAAAGATTATCCCATATACTATTCCTTTATATGAGTACTGTAAAATTATAGGGTATGTTTAATAAACCTCTCATATATCCTTCTATATTTATAAGTTATGAGAAACCTCATTTCTCTCTCATCAATCCCTCTTGGTCACACCCGACACCGTACCAATACAATCGTAACAAATTCTACCCGAACCTTCTTTGTTCTTTAGGGTTGCCTTATATTTATTTCAAAATGGAGTTATCTTACCCATATATGTGAGTCTTATAAATTATGATTATTTTTAAAAGATTCTTATATCAATAACCTTTCATCACATTCTTTCTGGGATATACATGATTTTGAAAGATTCCCTCCTTAGAACTTTCCGATAAGCCAACCAGTTTTAAATGGACTTCCCTAATTCTTACCCAAATTTCATGTTCACTCTATCCATTGTTTTAAGACACCAATGTCTTTAAAAATAATTATTTTTATTTAGAAACCCATCTTGGTTTAATTCTGGTATTGTATAAAATAATGTCCTCTTTTATATTAGAAAAGCTCTAGAGTGTTTTCCTTAAAACCACACAAAAATGTTTTAATGCTAATGTTTCTAAAATAAATTTCTAATATGTTGTCACTTATGTTTGACACAAATTACCATGTTATATGCCTATGAATTTCCATTTATTTTCTAATCCTTTCCTTTCATGGACACTTTCATGATACACCCATTGGATATGTTTTATGTCATGACTGTGGTAGCCAATTCTTTCCATGGGTACCCTTATGTTTGTGTATGGTTGAATATGTATGATTGTATATATGGTATTAATATTTATGTGGAAATGATATTCATGAATATTTTGAGATGGGTGCGCCCAGATATCACTGTAATGCATTGGGTAAGGTTAAGACTAATGATATGCGATGTGAATCAGGATTGGCAGTTATCCTTAACCCGTACTGAAATGGGAAATGGGATTGACGGTTAGCCTTGACCTGTACTAAAGAAATTCTCTTTGATTTTGCCACATTTATATGATTCCATTTTTATATTATCCCATGCTTAAATCAAATTATTTTAATAGTTCGATGCTTTGGATATCATTATGTCATGCCTCCTAACTCATGTGCTTGAAATGTATCCTTATGTTCTTTCCCTTACTGGGATTGTTAGCTCATCCCTTTGTTCATGTCTTACCCAGGGTACCCTATGCTGGTGTAAGGGCTCAAATGAAGTTAGGATCTCATTATAGAGATTAAATAAAGAAGTGTTTTTTATCCCCATGTTTTGTGTTATATGTACCTAGTCTTCCAAGACTCTTGACATAACGATCCTTGGCTTGTACTCTGATGATGAGTTATGTTTAAAACTATAGAATTTTATATATAAAATTCTTATGTTTATATACCTCCCAAATGGTTTTCGGGGTGATGAGTCATCTATAGGGTGCCATAGGGCATCGATAGAGAATTATGTTGATGATGAGTTTCTATAACTAGTGTGGTTGGGGTTTTTGATGTACAAAGGTGTTAGATAAATATTTGGTCATATTAAATATGTGGGATAGGGAAGGAAGGAGATATAATTTTATTGATCTCATAGAGTCATTGAGTGCATTTTGATGTAGAAAATGAGTATTCACTACCCCAGTGATAGTTTTCACATGATGTTAGGATCAAATTTTCCAAGAGTGTATCACTTATTCAAGACCTAGTGATGATAATGGAGCCCTTTTTTCTCAAGCCTTGTGTTGGTGTATGTTTCTGATAATATCAATGATTACATACATATATATAAACATTTTACCTAACTATTGGAGGAGATAGAGAGCCTCGTGTAGAATATATTCATATTTTAATTGATACCCCACAACATTTTACTCTATATGGATTGGTTGCCTTCCATCTATGTTCAGTTGTTTCTACCAGTGAAAGAAGTAGTACTTCTAGTCTGTTGGGATAGATTTCTTCTCCTTTCATAAGGAGTGATCCCCGGAAGAATAAGATGATATCATGCATAGGATGTTACGTCTGAATTACTATCAGGTGTCTAGTGACACCTATGGAGTAGTGTATGCTCTAAAATTTTTATTTCTTATGATGGTGGAGGGGTACAAGGGAATACTTATTGAGGATATGTTGGGTTTACCTCACCATCAAGAGTTTTCATTATATATGGACTTTCACAAAGGATGACTTGATATCTATTCTATCATATAAGATGACCCCATGTAGCAATGAGATTAAGAGGTGCAGTTGGAGGTGTCTGTGGTGCATGTTCATAAAAAGACACAGTGCCACTAGTAGAAAATAGGCCTCTTGTGACCACCAAATGTTGTGGTTAATGGCCCATAGTAGCCACTTATCATCCACCAAATGTTGGAAATTTTATTCCCATCACTGTTTTTTATAGCATCTATCATCCGATGGATTCTATAGATAAGATAGAGAATACCTATAGCGACCTCCATTTGGTGATTACTATAGAATGTACTCTGTTTGCATAAACAAACCACCATTTACTAGTTTCTTTAGCCTATATCAGTATACTCCATAGAAAACATCATTTGGAAGTCTCTATAGACCAACCACAGAAGTCATATAGAGAATAAAATTTTGAGGTCACTTTAGATTTGTTAATAAAAAAAATTCATGACGACATTAAAAAAACTATATTTCAAAAATTCAAAAATTATTTTAAAAATACTTAAAATGATGAGCACATAATTCTCATTACCTCATCATATTCCAAGTTCCCCACGCATCATCAGATAAAACCACATTACAAATATAATTAAAAAAATTAGTGTAGAAAAAATATCTCAAAAAATAATTTAGATGTTATAAAATAAATAAATTAAAGAAAATGGAATCTTCAATTGTTGTTCTATTTGCTCAATAACCTAAAAACATACTCAACGTTGGTTTTAGTATTATTTCACCCCAATCGGTGGTTGTTTTGTAGGTTTTGACCATCGAACACATCTTTTTAAGGGTCTCTAATCCTTTAAAACCCTCATATTCAATAGTTTTGGGAAGACCGCACATTTGATTGATATCTCATTCCCTCATACACAACAAAAATAATAATAAGATGATTTTATTTTTATTTAAATTAATTATTTGGTTATTTTCTATATATATGATCATTAAATGCATGGATTGGTGTTTTATGATAGTAAAAGTACATTTTTCATCATTCCGAACAAACAGCATCTCCGATTGATGTATCGTCTTCTCGACCGTTTTAAAATTCACTCTACAGTTCTTGTTTTCTGATTTCACCACATTTTGTGGTTATTTATATGGTTGTAACCCCGTGTATTTTTTGAAATGCCTTAAACCTTTATAAATTGAATATTCGGTCGTTTTGGGAATACTGCATACCCGATTGATGTTTCCTATGCTCTTACACAACATGAAAAATAATAAGATATAATTCCTATTTTTCAATTTCATTACAAGTTCGTTTGATATTTAATGGATTGTTAAATTTAATGTTTGGTTATTTATGATACTAAAAGTACATTTGCGGTCATCCAAGGCGAATGACATCTCTGATTGATGTTCTGTCTGCTCAGCGATTTCAAAATTCCCTTTATATGTTTTGTAGTCTATGTTAACGTCATTTAGAGGCTCTTTGGTTGGTTTTAACCCCAAGAAGCACCTTATTAAAGGATGTCTAACCTTTAAAACCCGCATATTCAGTAGTTTCGGGGAGACCATAGATCTTTTTGATTTATCTTCTACTCAAAAACATCAAGAATAATAATAAGATGGGTTTCCTTTGATTTCATGTCATTATAAGGTCATTTTCTATACATTTGGCCATAAAATGAATGTTTTGGTATTTTAGGACAATAACAGTGTGTTTTTAATTATCCTAGTCAAATGAAAACTCCTACTGGAATTTTGTCTACTAGACCATTTAAAATTTACTCTACAGTTTTTTCCATTGATTTCACTACATTCAGAGGTCGTTTTGTTGGTTTTGATGCCCCTTATTCATTTGAAGGGTTTCCCCTTTAAAAAATAAATTTTCAATACCTCTGGGAATACCAGACATCCGATTTATATCAATCTACTCATAAACAACAAGAATAATAATAAAAAAACTCCTCCTATTTTTTTGGTCATTCTGAATTTATTTAATAATGAATTGACCATTAAACACATGTTTTGTGTTTTATGACACTAAAATTGTATTTCCAGTAATATTTGGGAAACAGAATCTCCAATTGGTGTTCCTTCTACTCAACCATTTAAAAATACACTCTACGGTTGTTATTGTCTTATTTCAATACATTCAGAGGACGTTTAATTAGGTTTGACCCATGGGTGCACCTTTTTAAAGGCCGTCAAACCTTTAAAAACTAAATATTTGGTAGTTTTGGAAAAACCACATGTTTGTTTTTTGTCTCCTCCACTCGTACACATCCTTAATTATAATAATTTGACTTTACTATGATTTTGAGCCACTATGTGGACGTTTTATCTATATCTAACCATTAAACGCGTGTTTTAGTGTTTTATGACACAAAAAGTGTGTTTTCTATTATCCCAGAAAAACAGTAACCCCAATTGATGTAAATTATACTCAACCATTTCAAAATTCACTATATAGTTGTTGTTATCTAATTTCACCGTATTCAGAGGTTGTTTGGTTGGTTCTGACCCCTCGAATGCTTTTAAAGTGCTTCAAATCACTAAATCCTATGTATTCGGTTGTTCCGGGAAGACCACACATCTGATTGACATTTTCAATTCTTATAAATATCATAAATAGTAATAAGACTATTTTAAAATGATTTTAGGTCATTATGAGGTAACTTTCTATGGATTTGACCATCTAGAATGCATTTTGGTGTCTTAGGACACTAAAAATTTGTTTCCAGTCATCCCGAGAAAACATAATCTCCATTTAATGTTCTATTAGCTCTACCAATTAAAAATTATCACAACAGTTGTTTTCATATGATTTCACCACATTTTGAGGTCGTTTGGTAGGTTTTAACCCTTGACACACCTTTTTAAAGCCCTTCAAACCTTTAAAAACTGTATATTCAGTCGTTTCAGGAAGACCACCGATCTGATTGATGTTCCGTCTTCTTGTACACATATAAGTAATAATAAGGTGGTCTTACTATTTTTCAGGTAATTACCAGGTCATTTGATATTGAATTGATCTTTAAACATAAGTTTTTGTGCTTTATGACAACAAATGAGTGTTTTCCTTTATCTCAATCAAACAGAATCTTCGATTGATGTACCATCTACTCAGCCATTTCAAAACTCCATATATGCATGTTTTGATTTGATTTCACTACATTCATAGGTCATTTTGTCTCTTTTGAACCCACACATTTTTTTAAAGGAATTAAAACCTTTAAAAACCATATATTCTGTTGTTCCATGCAGACTACACATCTGATTAACATTTTTTTCTTCACATACACACCATGAATAATAATACATTTTAACTATGATTTCAGGTCATTATGAGGTCATTTGATGTTTATTTGTCCATTAAATGAATGTTTTGGTGTCTTAAGACATTAAAAGTGTGTTTTCTATCATCTTGCAAAAATGGCCTCTCCAATTGACGTTTCGTCTACTCAAACATTTCACAATTCACTCTAAGGTTGCTATCATCTGAGATCACCACATTATGAGGTCATTTGGTTGGTTTTGAACCCCAGTCGCACATTTTTAAAGGGGTTCAAACCCTTAAAAACCACATATTTGATAGTTCCAGGAATACCTCACATCTGATTAACGTTATATCTACTCGACAGAACATGAAAAATAATAACATGGTATTACAATTTTTTCATGTCATTCTGAGGTCGTTTGTTATTAAATTGACAGTTAAAAGTTCATTTTGGGTTTTTTTGTGGCCCTAATATTGAATTTTCAGTCATCCCAGTCAAATATTACATTCAATTGATGTTATGTCTAATAGACAATTTCTCAATTTAGTCTAATATTATTTACGTCTAATTTCAGGGAATTCAGATGTTGTTGGGTTGGTTTTTTCCATATTCACACAATTTTAAAGGAATACAAATCTTAAAAAACTATATATTTATTCATTCTGTGTGGACAGTATGTCTTATTGATGTGTTAAATGTTATTACACATTTGTATTCATAAAAATATGGTTTTCATGTGATATCAATTCATTCTGAGGTCTTTAGCTATGTATGTGACTGTTAAATGTCTGTTTTGGTGTTTTATTACACTAAATGTTTGATTTTGATCATCATAAGAAAATGGTACATCTGATTGACATTCCTTCTACTTGACCATTATATAATTCACTCTACAATTATTTAATCTGATTTCATGGCATTCAGATGTTGTTTGGTTGGTTTTTACCCCCATATACACTTTCTAATGAATGTCAATCCTTTAAAAACTACATATTCGGTCATCCTGGGTTGACCACATGTTCAATTGATTTTTCTCTTACATGTACATGTCAAGATTAATAATAATAAATTTTTATTATGATTTCATGCCATTATGATGTTTTTCTAAATAGTTGACCCTTAAATGAATGTTTGGGTGTTTTATGACAAAAAAAGTTTGTTTTCCTCCATCCTAGAAAAATGACACCTCTAATTGATTTATCTTCAACATGATCATTTTATAATTCAATCTATTATTATTTTTATCTAATTTCACAACATTAAGAGTTCATTTTTCTGGTTTTTACACCCGACATGTTTTTAATGGGCATAAAACCGTTAAAAAACATATTAAATTTTTCTAGAAAAAATGCATGTTCGATTGATGTGTCATATTTTCATACATGTCAAAGATATTAATAATAAAATTTTATTATTATTTAAAGACATTATTGAGTTCATTTGATGTTATTTTGACCATTAGACATGTGTTTTGTGGTTTTATCACACTATAGTGTGTTTTCGGTCCCCTCGACCAACATAAGATCATATTGTCATTATGTCTACTCGACCATATTAAAATACACTCATTGATCTTTGGTGTAAGATTCCATGGAATTCATATTTTATTTGGTTGGTTTTAGCCACCAAATTCAGCATTCTATAGGAATTGAAACCTTTAATAACCACATATTTAGTAGTTTTTTCCAAACTGCACATCTGATTAACATGTTGTTAGCTCGTACACATCTCACATAATAATAAGATGGTTTTTATATTATTTATTGTCATTAAAAGGTTTTTTTCTATATATTAGACCATTAAATTCACATTTGTTCTTTTATAAAAATAAATTTTTGTTTTCCATCACCTCTAACAAACAAAACCTCATGTTGATGTATCGTATGCTCAATAATATCACAATTCACTCTATACTTTTTCTCATCTGATTTCTCAACATTTGGAGGATGTCTTGTTTTTTTGACACCCTCAATTGGTTTTTAAAGGCCATAAAATAATCAAATTGCAAGGATACATCAACACACTAACATAACCTCAGGAAGTAATGCAAGATCCATTTTCATTCCTATATACTCAATGGAAAAAACTGAGATTAAATATTCGAGTCAATACCATGTTATGTGTTAATTCAAGATCCCTTATCTCTAATAGATTCTGGGGATATTATTTTTAGAATTATTTCAATTCATATAGTTGGATATCAAAAGTATTTTAGAGTTTTTCATGTGGCTCTAAAACAGGATATTTCTATCTTAATGATAAACTTGAAAAGAATTAATGGAAATTGAGGATTGGGATTTGTTGATTGAGGATGCATACATGTAGAGGAAATGTATAACTAGTGGGGACCAAGTGAATCCATATGAATATCAATCTTAATTAATTGAGAAATACAATTCCAAGTGTTACAAATGGTATTTGATCTGAGATATATATATATATATATATAATTTGGATAAGTGTTTATTGAAGGGATTTTCATAACAAACATTCCATAATAAGACTATATTTTGCCATAGTGGGAGGTGCCTAAAATAAAAAATCATTTGTATCATCTATATATATATATATATCAATTTTCTGGACAATGCGATATGGGTAGAGGGTTATTAGAGACCCAGATGCAGGGTTGTGTATATAGAAAGATGTAGGCAATAACCGACATTAGATATAATTGATTGGATAGTTTATATTTTGTCTAGGTATATCATTGAATGTGAGTTAAATATGTGTTTTGATGTGTGATAGCTTCATTTAGCTAAGCTGACTTGTATATTATGTTATGATTCTTGGGAATAAATAATCAAGAAAAATAGGGAAGAAAAATGATATTATCACACCATAGAAATTACAGATGTAAATATGAAAAAAAAACTGGTCAAATAACTCCACTTTTGTAATCATATATAGAATATACAACCTATGAAAAAAATGACAGACCTGTCAAATAGGAAATGAAATGAATTCTTAAAGTAAATAGAAGTAAAATATTGTAACAAAAAATTATACCAGGTCAAAAAGTGAAGAAACATCTCCATATCCTAGTCCTCAATTTCTCTACAAATTAGGTCACGTCCGTAACACCCCAAGATTTCATAGTATGTTATCTCTTCAAAGTAATTCAATAACATGTGCTGCATGCAACAACGAGTTCGACAACACCACGGCTTTCCAAATTAGACATTTAATAAGCCGTTAAGAATAGTATTAATTAAAATTTAAATTTTTTATATATCTTATATACTTTTAACATTCATATTTTCGGTTTCTTAGACATAATATAAGAAATAATTTAATTTTTCAGATTAAAGAAGTATTTTTCAAAAAAAATGCAATTTTACCGCCTTTTAATGGGGAACCCTTTTTAAAACCAATATTTGACACTTTTGTATATTATAAATAATGAAATTAAATTCTAATTCAGAAGAGGGACATAAAAAGTTAGTTTGGATAAATTTTTGGTACTTTTGGGATAAATTTCATATTTTGACGAATAGTGAAAAATATTGTGTTTTAATTGAAACAAAAATTTATAATCAATATAATTTATAGTGTTAAATTATACATTTTAATGGTTTTTATGTATATTTAGATTATATTTTTATTATTTAATACAATGTAGGTGATTATAAGTAATTTCACATTTAAATTTAACATAAACCCAGGTCACTCTTTTGATAGTTTTAATCTTTTTAAAACCCCGCTTTTTAGTATTGACAATGGAAATTAATGTAAAATTAATGAATGAAACTTCTATTTTTTGAATTTGGTATAATAGACTTCAATTTTGAATTCTTAATATCAAAATTTTCTTAGGGTGGATTTTTGATACTTTTCTGAAAACTTTCAATTTTTGATGAATTCTGAAAAACAATGCGTTATTGTTTAAAACTGACATTTTATTTAAATAATTATTTTTTATTTAAAATTTTATGTCAAGATAGATATATAAAACCAATATAAGATCAATTTAATTAATTGGAGTCATTTTATAATAAAATTTGTTGTATAAAATTTTATTGAACTTTTTATCGTCTTTTACCAAACTTTTAAAAGCATTTTTAAATTTGCATATACCATAATTTTACCACATATGTTAGTTAAATTTCAAAAATCATTGAGACAATGTTGATATAATTAAGTAAAATTTGGTTCAATAAGATGAAAATAATTTTTTGGTGAATAGTAACTTTTAACTTTTATATACCACGGTTAAAAGTAAATAGGGTAATTAAAGGTAAAAATGATATTTTAATTACCCTAACACATGTATTAAATCTATTGGATATGTTTATTTCGACCAATTATAACCTTAGGAATAAAATATGATCCATTAGGTCCATTTTGATTAGATTAGAACATTTATTATTTTTTTATTTAAAGAAGAGTTAAAAGTGTTAAATTCAAAGTTTATTTATTAAACTATTTTTAATATAGGGTTATATATAAGATAAATTTGACTATAATTATTAATTAGAAATATAAAAATATGTCGTACATAATGATATTTTTTTTATAATTTGTAGACATTTAAAAGTGTAATTTATTTTTGACACAATGATGATGCAGTAATTACCTAATTAATAAAATTTTAAAATAATTGATATTATAAATACCAAAATAAATTTAAACTGAGAATTATGATGAGTTACACTAATTATATATTTTGACATTTAATTTTAGGGTTTATTAGAATTTTTTTTTCAAAGTGATAAGGTTGTTATGACTTTCCCAAAAACAAAATACCAAATAGTGTCAAAATTGACATTAATTTATTTTTAAAACAAATACTATATTATTGGTTGATATAATATTCCTAAAAATCATAGGATAGGCCAAAGGGTTTAAGTAATATTATATATGTCATTAATGAACCACTTGAGTTTCTCTTGGAACTTCATAGTAATTTTATGAACCATATAGTGTTAGAATAAAAGAAGACGGGATAAAAGTTAAACTATTTAACTATGAGTTATGTCTAAAAGATATGGTTAAAATGGTTACCTAAACTTGTATAAGACCTACTGGTCAAGATTATTTCAACCCATAACCACCTAAGGCTCAGAATAAATTCTTTTTTAGAAATTATAAACCTAATATGATTGTATAATAAATTAATCTTTTAATCTTTTCTTAATGTGACCGTCACCCCTCTAATAAAAGGGAACTTACTCTTCTCTCAAAATCACACCTCCAAAGCAATTTGGCATAGTCAAATCCTAACGAAATATCCTAAAAACTACCCATAAATCAACTTCAAGTCCTTAATTTGATTAGAAGGCCAACCTAAAAATCCATTGTGATCAACTCAAAAAGAAACACCCGAAAAAGAGGTAATAATTTCACCACCCTCTTTTATGTTCTTTTCTTCTTCCACATCCTCTTACATTGTTGTTTCTATACCAAAATAATAACTCCAGTACCTTCTAAATACTATGATGATATTATAAATATGGTACAACCATATTCGTTATTCTATCCATCCTATAAATGAAAAAGTCACCATACTTCCATACATACGACTTACCATCTCCACATTGTGGTGTAGTTTGTTATTCAAACACTTAATTATTTGGATGGGTATAACAATGAGTATTACTGATGTAAATAATAAATATAACATTTTAATGATTCTTTATATATGATATACCATCCAATTACATATGATTTCAACATCAATATAATGATATTTTCACTCGTGTGTACGTACAGATTACCGTCTCCACTACGCGATGAAAATCATTCCCACGTTCACCATTCAATGATGATTAAACAAATATATATTATTAAAAAGTATGTAATATATGAGATAATAATTCTACAGGAGATATATATATATATATACCTGTATGTATTTACATACATATATCTTAATCACATAATTTTGTTCAATACGATATGAAAACCGAAACATCGTTTATACGTACGTACGACCTACCGTCTCCATAAACAGTGCCTTCCATTTCATATATCTATCTACTATAAATATTTATATTCTAAATATATATGATATATAAATGATTTCTTATATTCTGTAATTATTTAAAACATGATCTAAGTGATATGATCCAGAATAACAAGTTAAAACACGTACGTTAAAGAAAGCATTTATTACCCAAAATGTTAATTTAACATCGAAATCAGTATTAAATGGCTATTATAAAGTCATTAATGAATCATGTATGAAATAATAAATTCGAATATGGTTCTGGTATAATTTAATAACATACTATGTTCATTATATAAAAGGTTAAACGTACACTTTATAGAAGGAAAATGCAAGATATGGGTTAATTTCACAATTTCTTTTTTATCTAAGGTTCTTTTTACGTAAGTATCTACTGGGAAATATTTATTATCCAGGTCCATGTTTCCAAAATGTGTTCTCAAAGGGATTGTTTTTAAGGGAATTTTTTACTAATACGTCATTTTAAATGTTTTAAAAATTTATTCTTCTAAACATTTCTCCTTAATGTCCATGTTTTCAAAATGGTTTTAAGGATATATTTATATGGACATGAATGTTTTAAAATACTAATTCCTTTCAAAAGATTCAAAGTGGTATGGGACAATTTGATTTAAAACTATATTTTAAATGGATTACTTTATATGACTTTTAAATGATTTCATGAAAATGGGATATTTCTCTCAATGATTTTTACTGATCATTTTAAACTATTTCAACATTCTTTACGGAATATTATTCTTGATCACGGTTGGTTTATTATAAAACAAATATTCCATAATGTATTGAAGGTGTTGTGATATGTTTGATGTTTCATGTGTTATTTTTATAACATTCATGGTTTATGGGTAAAGTATTGGCATTTTGTATGCTAGATTTAATACAAATGTGTATTTTATGTTTCAACCTTTTCATATGAGGAACACATTGGACTTAGTAAGTGACAAGTGGAGCTTGATATAGCTCCTCGATGCATCGGTAGGCCTCATGAGACAAACTATTGTCTTGGCCTAAGGCCTTGAAAAAATCTTATTTGTAGTCTTAGCACAAGGCATTGACTATGTGGTTATGAAGAAAGACATTATGCATTCCATTATTATGAAATTGGCTATTGATATTACATGTGATTATTTGAAAAGTAGAATATCGATGTGAATAAGTAAATGGAATTTTTTGATTTATCTTTGCCATATTATGATGAATTTTATTTTTAAAAGGCATGTGTTTTAGTCTTATACATTTCATTAAATGTTCATGCTTATTTACGAATGTTTCTGCTATATTGTTATCCTTATTCAGCATCTGATCTCACCCCTTTCTTATGTTTTATTTTCCTATGATTCAAAGATGTGTATTATGATTGATAACCAGGGTTAATCTAAGGGATCAATGGAATACTCAATAGACCATTTATGTTTTTCTTTATTTTATAATTTGTAATGTAATGTTCATACAAGTAATCTATTTTCCAGTACTTCTAAACTGATCGGTCCTTTGGGACATGATTCCATGTAATCATGCCAATGTATTAAAATAATGCACCAGTTCTGGGTAAATGGGGTCAGGGAATTACAATTGGTATTGGAGTAAATTTTCCAACACCCTTGGAAATAGATTTAGATAAACTCTAATTAAATAACATTACCCTAAGATAGATTATGAGGATTAGTATATAAGAAATTCCTAGAATTTTGGTAATGTAAAGATTTTGTGTATTTTAGAAACAATACGTCCATGTCTGTATACTAGCTGGTAGAGGCGGCTCTATCATAGGTGTACCTAGGAGTGAAAAATCCGACAAGGAGTTTCGGGCTTGTCCTGAGATATCCTAGAATATGAAAATTGGCCTTGATGCCCTCTTGGTTATGACACTCCTGAGGGATATGCTTCGGATAAATCACATTTTCATTACAAGCCATTATGAATAATTTCAGAAGAAATACATCCTCAAAGAAAAAAATTTATGATTATAGATTATATTCATAATCTTTTTAATTTACATGTTTGGGATTACGCATTGTAATTCATAAAGTAAACTGGTGTAGTCCATTGTTTAGAAATGCCATCTAGTAGAAGGAATGAGAATTCCAACAATACGCATGATTGAAAGATTAAGAAGGATCATATCATTCATGGTATTAAGCCAACATTTAAAAGGGAAATAGTCTCCTACATATTCTGATCATAAGAATAAATAGTATCATATGTTAATAAAATAGGTAAACAATTCTCTATGTCCTATGGATATGAAGGGATGTAAAAGAATAAAATGATGGAAGAGAGAAAGATGGTTAAAGGGTGGAGGGGAAAGAAGTATTTTCCCATATGTGATAACTATGGAATAAATCACATTCGTAAATTCCTGAAGAAAATGAGAGTTTCTTATAAGTGTAGAAAAAATGAACACCAAGTACGTTATTGGAAGGGTAAGAAAAAGGTTACAAATGTACAATGATTCATCTACAAAGAGTTGGGACACTACGCAAATCAATCATCTGAGTATACCCCAAATGCTGCTATTGGATAATAATAATGTTATGATACTACCCAAGACAAAGAAGATTGATTAGAGTTCTTATGTTGTTATTAAAGTATTGTGTCATTTGAGTGTTTTATTAATTATGTACATGTTATGATAATTATAGAGTATATAAGGATTTTATTATAGTATTATTTCATTAAAGACTAGAGATTGTGTGAAACCAAGAAAATTTTCTCAATAGTAGGTTAATTTTTTTTTGGAAAATATATGGTTGAGAGAAAAATAAACCGTAATATGGTTTTCATATTGATGTAATGATTTTGGAATAATATATGATTGATTTGGATAAACTATATTGAATATTATTAACTACCTTGAAACTGATTAATGATTTTTATATTCCATCATTGTTGGTGTTTACAACATTTTTTAGTGGAAGTATTAAATCCTATATTCTATAATGAATAAGGCAGCATGAATGTAATAAATATGGTTTTATGGTAATTCAGCGTGTTATAGTGTTTTAAAAGAATAAATGATGAAGGTATTCACATGTTATTATGTGGAAAAACGAATCTTCATTGTGTTTACCGTCCTTATAAATTTTGGATAGTGAATTTGGACATAAGTATTTTATATAAGTCTAAATGTTGGAATTGATTTATTTTGACATTGGATACAATTATTAAGGTTAAAAAATTTCTTAAGATTATTTTTGGATTGTTATAAAAAAGACAACCTGGAAGTCAGGCAACAACCTGTCACGTCTGGTATGGCTGCGATACTTGAACCCACAACCGAAGGGTGACAAGGGTGCATCAGCTACCTCTGGCCTATGTAATGTCCTGGTTTGTATAATATTTTTTTTTAAATAGTCTGAAAAATTAATTATAAATTAATTATTTTTATAACCCAATATGATTATGAGAAATAGAATATTTTTAAATTCTATTATATTTTAGAATGAAAGATAAGTTCGTGGTATGAATTATTTGAATGATGAAACTGTATTTGTCAAGTATATTGTTTCCATTTTATTCAATGGAGAAATTAATTCTTAAACTTTAGGGAAGATTTATTAAAACCAAAAATGTGTTATCCTAATACCTTATATTTTTTTGAACTGGTGATATTTTGAATCATCGGAAATCGATGGATTTGAGGCCCTCAATTGTACACATGTTTAAGATTGATGACTTCAATAACTCCTTATAAATATTTGCATTTTTCTTCCAATTATGTGTCTCTTATTTCCACTAGTGTTCTCCTAATTGAGATCATAATTTCGTGGTGGATTTTTCAGTTTCCTTTCCCTCTTATTACGACTAAATTTTATTAACCCAATTTTTTATGTGGGTTTTCCACAAGGGTATTTTTATATTTTAAACCTTTAATTTTCAAAGAAAAATTTCAAATATCAAGGATACAATTTATTGAAGGGATGGGGAATGTAACACCCCATGATTTCATAGTATGTTTTCTCATTAAAGTAATTTAATAACTTCAGCTACATGCAACAACGAGTTCGAGCGCACCACGACTTACCAAACTAGCCATTCAAAAAGAGGTTATGAATAGTTTTAACTGCGTTTTAAATTTTATAAATATATCCTATAAAATTTTAACATTCATATTTTTTGTTTCTTAGGCATAATATAAGGGCAAATTCATTTTTTCATATAAATGATGTATTTTTCAAAAAAATACAAATTTACCACCTTTTAATGGAGAACCATTTTTGAAACCAATATTTGACACATTTATATATTTTATTTAATGAAATTAAATTCTACTATAGAAAAGAGATATAAAAAGTTAGTTTGGATAAATTTTCAGAACTTTTGTGATAACTTTCATATTTTGACAAATAGTGGAAAATACTATGTTTTAATTGAAATAAATTTTTTTAATTGAAATAATAAATAGTGTTAAATTATTAATTTGAATGGTTTTTATGTATAATTAGATTATATTTTTATCATTTGATACAGTTTAGGTAATTATAAGTAATTTTACATTTAAATTTTACATAAACACATGTCAATCTTTTGACAGTTTTTACTTTTTAAAAACCCACTTTTTGGTTTTAACAATGGGAATTAATGTTAAATTAATAAATACAATTTCTAGGATTGAATATAAAAAAATATATTTTATTTTTTAATTCGGAATATCAAAATTAGATTAGGGTGACTTTTTGGTATTTTTCTGAAAACTATCAATTTTTCATGAATATGAAAAACATTGTGTTTTTGTTTAAAATTGACTTTTTTATTTAAATAATTATTTATTTTATTTAAAATATTTTAATTAAAAATAGATATATAAAATATATATAAGTTCAATTTAATAAAATGGAGTCATTTTATAAAAAAATTAGGAGTATAAAATTATATTGAACTTTTTACCACCTTTTACCAACCTTCTAGAGGCATTTGCAAATTTTCATAAAACCTAGTTTAACCACTTTTGTGAGATGAAGTTAAAAAAATACAAGAGACATGGTTGATATTAGTAAGTATTATGTGGTTTAATAAGATGAAAATATTTTTTTGTTGAATAGTTACTTTTAACTTTTATTTACCACGGTTAAAAGTAAATACCTTAATTAAACGTAGAAATTGTATTATAATTACACTAACACATCTCTTAAATCTATTGGATAAGTTTATTTCGATCAAAAAATCCATAGGAATAAAATATGATCCATTAGTTCCACATGGATTAGATTAGGACATTTATTATTATTTTATTAAAAAATGTTAAAAGTGTTAAATTCAATGTTTATTAAATAAACCATTTATAATATAGGGACGTACATCGAATAAATTATATTGTAAATTCTCATTAGAAAGATAAAAATATTTCCTACAAAATTTTATTTTATTAATAATTTTTATACATTAAATATGTTTATTTATTTATGATGTAATGATGATGCAGTAATTACCATATTAATGAATGTTTAAAATAATTGATATTATAAATACCCAAATAAATGTAAATTGAAACTTCTAATGAATTAAATTAATTTTATAGGTTAATATGACATGTTAGGGTTGATTATATAACTTTTTTTCAAAGTGATAATGTTTTTATGACCTTCACAGAAACAAAATTTCAAATAGTGTCAAAATTGTCATAAATTAAATTTTAAAACAAATACTATATTATTGGTTGATATAATATTCCTAAAAATATTAGGTTCATACAAAGGGATTAAATAATAATATATATGTCATTAAATAACCACTTTAGGTTCTTTTTGAAGTTTAGAGTTCGTTTATTAACCATATAGTGTAACAATACAAGAAGACACGATAAAAGTTAAACTATTTAACTAAGAGTTAAATCTAAAAGATAAGGTAAAAATGGTATCTTAAAGTGTTATAAAACCTAGTAGTTGAGAGGATTTCGAACCATAACCACCTAAGACATGAAATTAATTCATTTGGATCCATTATAAACCGAATATGATTGTATAATAAATGAATATTTTAATCTTTTCTTAAAGTGACCCTCACCCCTCTTATAAATGGGCACTTCAGCTTCTCTCAGAATCAAACCTCCAAAACCATTTGGCACGGCCAACCCCTGAACCAATATCTTCATAATTTCTCTCACATCAACCTAGAGTCCTTGCATTGATCTGAAAGACAACCTATGGATCCCTTTTGATCAACTCAAAAGGAAACACCCGAAGAAGAAGTAATAATTTCACCACCCTCTTTCAAGTTCTTTTCTACTTCCATCTCCTCTTTATTTTTTGTTTCCATAAAAAAAATCCAATACGTCATAAATATTTTTGTGTTATTATAAATATTTTACAACAATATTATTTATTCTAACCATCCATTAAATGAAAAATTCACCATACCTGTGTATGTAGGACTTGCTGTCTCTACGTCGTGGTGTAGTTTGTTGTTCAAACACTTCATTATTTGGATGGGTATAATAATGAGTATAAATGATTTAAATAATAAATATAATATGTTATTTATTTTTTATAGATTATATAACATTAAATTACATACTATTTCACCATCAATATATTGATATTGTCCCCCGTGCGTACGTACGGATTACCGCCTCCACTACGCGATGAGAATCATTCCCACGTTCACTATTCAATGATGATTATAAAAATATATATTATTAATAAGTTTTTAATATATGAAATAATAATTTTATTTGAGATATATATATATATATATACTTACATATATCATATTCAGTTACTTTTGTTCAATACGATATGAAAACTAAAACAACGTTTATGCGTACGTACGACCTATCATCCCCATAAACGGTGCCTTCAATTTCAAAAATCAATCCATTATAAATATTTATATTATAAATATATATGATATATAAATGATGGTTTATATTCTTTATGTATTTAAATCATGATCTAAGTGACACAGTCGTGAATAAAAAGTTAAAACATGTACGCTAAAGAAAACAATTATTACCCGAGATGTTAATTTAACATGGAAATCATAATTAAATGGCTAGTATAAAGTGATTAATGAATAATTTTTGATATAATAAATATGAATATGGTTATGGTATAATTTAATAACATACTATGGTCATTATACAGGAGGTTAAATGTACCCTTGACCAAAGGAAAGAGCAATGTAAGGGTTAATTTCACAATCTCTTTATTTTCTGAGACTTTTCTTACGTAAGTATCTACTAGGAAATATTTATTATCCATGCCCATGTTTCATAAAAGAGTCTTCAACTGGATTCTTTTTAAGGTAATTTTCTACTAAAACATAATTTTAAATGTTTTAAATATTTATTCTTCCAAACCTTTCTCATTAATGTCCATGTTTTCAAAATAGTTTTAAGGATTTATTTTTACGGACATGAATGTTTTGAAATGTTAATTCCATTAAAAAGTTTCAAAGTGGTATGGGGCCCTATGATTCAAAACTATCTTTTAAATGACTTCCTTTATATGAATTTTAAATGATTTCATGAAAAATGGATATTTCTCTCAAAAAAAATTCTAATCATTTTCAACTATGTCAACATCCATTACGGAATATTTTTCTTGATCCAGGTTGATTTATTATGATTCAAATAATCCATATTGTATTTAAGACATTGTGATATTTTTTATAGTGGATGTGTTATTTTTATAACATTCATTGTTTATGAATAAGGTATTGATATTTTGTATAAACTTTTTAATACGAATGTTTATGTTATGTTTAAACCTTTACATATGAGGAATGAATTGGACTTAGTATGTGATGGGTGGAGCCCGCTGTACCTCCTCGATGCATCGTTGGGTCTCATAAGACAAACTAGTGTCTTGTCAGAAGGCCTAGACAAAATCTTATTTTTATTTTTTCCAATAGTACCATACCATATGGTTATAAAGTCTTGAATTATGCATTCCATCTTTATGAAATTGGCTGTTGATATTACATGATATTATTTGACTAGTAGAATATCCATGTGAATAAGTAATGGAATTATTTTATTTATCGTTGCCCCATTATGATGAAGTTTAAGTTTAAAAGTCTTCTGTTTTAGTCGTATACATTCCATTAAATGCTCATGCTTATTTATGAATGTTTTTTTCCATATTGTTATCCTTACTAAGCATTTGATCCCACCCCTTTCTAATGTTTTATTTTCCTAGGATACAAAGAAATGTTTTATGATTGATAAGTAGGGTTAAGCTAGGAGATTAATGTCGTTCTCAAAGGATAATTTATGTTGTGTTTTATTTTCTAATTTTTAATGTAATGTTCATTAAATTAATCTATTTTACAAGACTACTAAACTGATTAGTCCTTTGGGAGTTGATTCCTTGTATTCATGCCAATGTATTAAAATAATTCACCAGCTCTAGGTAACTAGGGCTGGGGTGTCACAGTTGGTATCATAGGATGTTTAGCAACAACCTTGGAAATAGATTTAGATAAACATTGATTATAGAACATTACCCTAAGATAGACTTTGAGCATTTGTATAGAAGAACATCCATGAATTTTGGTAATGTATAGATTTTTTGTATTTTCCAAACAATACATTTATGTTTGGATACGTGTAAGTAGAGACGTATCTAGCACAAATGTACCTAAGATTGAAAATTCTGACAAGGAGTTTCGAGCTTGAACCATGGTATCCTGGTACACGACAATGGGCCTTTTTTCACTCTTGGTTACGATACTCCCGGGGGATATGCTTAGGATATTTCACATTTTCATTACAAGCCTTAATGAATGATTTAGGAGTAAATACTTACTCAAAGAAAATAATTTATGATTATAGATTATATTCATACTCTTTCCAATTTTCAATTTTAGAATTAGGCATTGTGATTCATAAAATATCATAGTGTATGACATTGTTTTAAAATGGCGTCTTGTAGAGGGAATGGGAATTCCAACAATACGCCTAATCGAAAAATTAAGTTGGATCATATCTTTCATGGTATTAATCCAAATTTTAAAAGGTAAATAGTCTCTCATGTATTCTCATAATGTAAAGAAATAGTATCATGTGTTAATAATATTAGTAAAGAATTATCTATGTCCTATGGCTTTGATGAGAAGCAAGAGAATAAAAGGATGGAAGAGATAGATATAGATAAAGGGAAGAGGGGAAAAGAAGGATTTTCTCATATTTGATAACTATAAAAATAATCACATTAGTAAATCCTTGAAGGGAATGGGAGTTTTCTATAAGTGTGGAGAAAAAGGACACCAAGTATGTGATTTCAAGGGTAAGAAAAAGGTTTCAAATGTACAATGCTTCATCTGTAAGGAGTTAGGACACTATGTGAATCAATCATTAGAGTATACCCCAAATGCTGCTATTGGATAATAATCATGTTATGATACTATTGTCGATGAGGAGGAATGATTAAAGTTCTTATGTTTTTAATAATTTATTGTTTCATTTGAGTATTTTATTAATGAAGTAAATTTTATAAGAATTATATAGTATATAAGGATTGTATTGTGGTACTATTTCATTAAGGACTTGAGATTGTGTGGAATTAAGAAAAGTGACTCAATAGAAGGTTAATTCTTTTGGAAAATATATGTTTCAGAGAAACATAAGAAATAATATAGTTCTGAAACTGAGGTAGTGATTTTTGAATAATATATGATTCATTAGGATAAATTATATTTGATATTCTTGACTACCTTGAAATTAATTAATGATTTGTATATTCTATCCTTGTTGGAGCTTACAACATTTTTGGATAGAGTGAGTATATCTAGTATTATATAAGGAAAAAAGTGGGCATAAATGTAATCAACAAGGTTTTATGGAAATTCAGGGTGTAACAATGTTTTAAAAGAATACATGATGAAATTATTAACATGTTATTACCTGGAAAAAAGAATCTTCATTGTGTTTACCTTCTTTATAAATTCTACACTGTGAATTTGGACAAAAGTATTTTGGATAAGTCTAAAGGTTGGAATGGATTATGTGACGACCCAATGTTTTTTAATGGAAATACCCGTCTTATAAATATGTCATAAAATCGCATGAAAAAACAACATAATGAACTAATAATTTCTAAGTGACCTTTGAACATAAGTTTTTCACTTTTGTGTTTGAAGTTTCAAAAAGCTAACATACACAGTTCTGTTCAAAATGATATTTGGAGTCTAATAAAACCAACAAAATTTTCGGTGAATAGTAAACTATCCTTATTACTAGTTACCTACCCTAATAAATAGTAGTATGACCCATATGAATAGTAAATAGTCCAAAATAAGAGTAACCTTACCCATGAATAATTAAATAAAATTTAGGCATCTTAAAAAGACACAATTTTACTATTGTAAATGTTTTGGTATTTTTGTAAGTCATAAATAATTAATATTAATTAATTAATTAATTTAAAAGAAATTTTATTTTCTTAAAATGTTTTCATATATTAAAAAATCTATCTCTTCTATTTTTTAGATAATTTTATAAGACCCTGCGTAATTTTTGAAAATATTATAAAATCAGTTTTAATTTCAAAAACTGTATTTTTCAAGTAAATTATGATTTTAATTAATTATTAAATTAATCATATTTTGAAAATTATTCTTGAAAATGGAATTCATTGCTAGATTCTACACATCGAAAAAAAGATTGAGGCGAAAGTTTTAGATTTTTCATAAATACTTGAATTTTTGATGAATAGTGAAATGTCATAATTTACAAAATAAGCTAAATAAGTTAATTATAGATTCATGTATGATTTTTTACTGATGTAATCTCACATGGTTTGGGAATAAATTAAAAATTAATTATTCTTCGTAATGGTAGACTCACTATTTCTTTTTTTTGGAAAAAATAATTAATTAATGAATTTTATATTAAGAAAACCCCTCTCCCCTCAACTATAAATACCACCCTTCACACCCTCATTTCCTTACACCTATCAATCTTTAAGCCCTATCTAAAATCTACCCAAAAATATTACATAGCCCCTTCCCCACGTCCAAAATCTTTTGGTCTCATCCAAAGACCAAGCTAAGGCCCCTTAAGAAGGATCTCAAGAGGAGGATTCAAGAGACAATTTCTCTCCTTTCTTTCCTTTAAATTCCTTTCAATTTCAAGTTTTTTTCTTATTATCTCCCCACATATCTTTTTCCAAATGGTATGGTAACTCCATTATCATACATATAATGGAATTTTGTGATAATAATGGTATATTATATCATCCAACCCCCTTTCTCCTCTTCTTTTTATTTTATAATAGAAACGTTGTTTGTGAGGTGTTAATCTACCACCTTCAAGAATGAAATGATTTCATATTCCATTTCTACCTTTTTATATAGTCAGGAATACATTTTTATGGTTGAAACAGAATATTTTATATGTATTATATCCTAATTAATGTTCTGAAACGTACATATGTACATATTACTAAATGAGTAAACAAAACAAGTTTGTTGTGGTCGAAAAACCGCCAAAATTAACCCAAATGATCCTCATTTAATTCCTGTATAATGATTCATCCACATGGAATATGACATAATTCATTATAAGATCATTAAAAATCATGTAATATCATTAATAAATGGTAATATAGGTTTTTTATGTTTACCAATGTTCTACCCGAACTTCAATTTATGAATACAAGTGAACCGCTCAAGAAAACCGTAAAAATGAACATTCCCAAAAAAATGTTTTAAACCCTATAACTCATCAAAAGGCCCATAAAATAACATAATTAAACCAAAATGGAAAATTTTAATTTATAAAAGGTTCTGGAGTTTCTAATTAATTAATATAATGTCATTATATAGGACATTAAAGTGAAGGAAGCGTTCAGATATAAGGTTAGGGGAAAATCTCGAACACTATTTTCTTTCATCTGGTTCTCCCTTTTTCAATTCAAATTTGGTATGGTAACTCCTTAAAAATTATTTTTCATAATTATTATAAATTTTCTATGATATAAATGTTTTCTACTTAAGTTTATCTCAAACAAAATGTTTTCCAAAAGTACTCTTCTTTTAAAAACTCACCTTTTACCTCTCATTCAAGGTTGATGGTTCTTCTATCAAGTATGTTATTACCTCTTTCTTTTGGAAACCCAATGTTTATGAATGTGTTATTATGAGGTGAAACCCATTACTTTACATGTTTTAGTTATTTTCATTATTGATATATGTTCTATGAGTAATGAATGATAATGATAATGTTATGATGTGACGGGTGCACCCAAAATTATATAGCGCAATATGAATGTTTGAATGTGACGAGTGCACCAAAAATTATATAGCACTCCAATTCTTTGGGTAAAGTTTTGTATCTCATGATTAAATGTAAAATTATGTGAAAAAGATTCTAGATTTGTTCACATGTATGTATGGTAGTTACCTACCAAGAAAAGAAGTTTCATTTTTATGCATTGCCACATTTCAAGTCTTATATTAATACACCCTCTTACGTTCTTGATCATTTGCCTATGATATGAGTATTCTCACCCCATGCTATATTGTTATTATCTATCCCATTAATGGGATTCAATCACACCCCTTTACATGTATATCCTCAGGTGACTACATGTAATAATGATATGTCAACTGTCAGTAAGAAGCTAGGGAAGAAGAAATTGAAAAATTGTTTATGCTTGATTTTGTAATTGTTATGTATGGTCCTAGTTTTTTCAAGACACTAAACTGTTGGACCCTCTATGTTTAATAATATTATTATATTTATCTTTAAAATGATTTAATAGTAATTTATAAAAAGGTTTGGTCACTATATTTGGTATTAGAGGAATGGTTTAGTTAATTTGGGAATTAGGATTAGTGAACCCTATAGAAAACCTCTAGCATGAGACAATGTACAAATATACACAAAAGAATATTTACCTAGGGATCCCATATGTTATGCTTTTAGAATAATTTTTTAAAATTAATAAGTTATTCATTACTTTTTGAATTATTTTTTGTTTTAATCTTTTCAATTTTTGAAAATGGTGGGAACCAGGAGAAACCCGGTCAACAACTCATGTGAGGGCTAATACAACAATTTCCCAAATGACATCCCCAATGATTTTGGAGGTGGAGTTCAGAGCTTCATGGAAATGATTACCCAAATATCTCAGGTCATGATCAATAACCCTAATAATTGGGAACATCCTATTTCACCAATAAGGGACCAACTAGCAATCGAATCTTTTATGCGGCAAAGACCACCGACGTTTTGTGGATCTTCTGATCCACTAGTTGTGGAATAGTGGGTCAACTCCACAAAGATGATCTTTTCTTCTTTTCACTATTCCGAGACAGAGAAGGTGACACTAGCCATTTATTGTATAGATAGAGAGGCCGATCAATGGTGGTCTTTGATTAAGAACACCAAGCCAAGGGAATAAATTGCAGAGATTGAATGGTAAGACTTTAAGATAATATTTCTTAACATGTATTTTCCCTGAAATCTTCACCCAAATATGGAGAGAGAATTCATAGATATCATGAAAGAAGAAGGATAATATATCACAACCTATGAAGCTAATTTCACAAGGCCTACAAGGTACACTTCGGGTTTTGTTATTAGCAATGATAGAAAATCGATAGATTCTTTAGTGGATTAAAACCACACCTTCGAAAGGATTTTCCAATTCGAGACATTGCGAGTAATGAAGAAGTTGTTTGGTGTCTTCTCGAATTGGAGATGGAGTTTTTATAATAGTCCCATGGATATGGTGATAAGAAACAAAAGATGGATTTTCCAGCCGGTGGATCTAATGACAATGGTGGGAGGAAAACTCAACGACCAACATGCCATAAATGTGGGAAGTTTCACCATGGGAACTGCCTCAAAAGGATAGGGAAATGTATCATGTGTGGGAAAAGAGGACACCATGATCAAGAGTATCGAAAGTACATAAAAATAAAGGAGACTGTGGTGGAAGGAAGGAGAGAACCATCCATGGTTCAATGCTACAACTGTATGGAGCTAGGTCACTATGCGAGCCAGTGAACCAAACATCGAGTTCTAGAGGGTAATCAGCGTTAACAACCACCAAAGAGAAAGGAAAAAGGGAAGGTGTATTCCATCACTACTATGGAAGTGGATCAAGATAATGAAGTTGTATAATGTTCACTTCGTATTCACTCAAGAATGGAAAAATTCTTCAATGATTATGGTTCTACACATTCTTTTATATCTTGAAAGATTTCTAAAACTATAAAATTGAATCCCCAAAACCTTGAAGAAGAGATATCTGTAAAAACATTAAGTGGTACAATCATTTCAACCCATGTGTTTTACTCTTCTCTTATTGGAGTATGTGGGAATATTCTTCCAGCGAATCTCGTAATACTTCCCTTGGTATAATTCAATGCTTTAATGGGAATGGATTTTCTCTCATTATATAGATCACATATCAATTGATGGGAAAAGAAAATATCTTTTTATATTCTAAACCATACCATTACCCTCTAAAAAGCAAGGAAGATCATAAATATACTTTGAAAATTCATTCAATGGTGTGGGTGTTGATTCCATATAAAGAAGAATACCTCTACCAAATGGTTGGGTCAAATGAAAGTTCCAACCATGCCGAAATTCCCATCGTGAGGGAATACAATGATGTTTTTCCTGAAGAGTTACCCGGAATATCCCCTGGAACGTGAGGTAGAGTTCTTAATAGAACTCATAACCAAAGCTACTCCAATATCAAAGTGTCTATATAGGATGGATCCTATCGAACAGGAGGAGTTAAAGAAGCAGCTGCAAGATCATCCGGACAAAGGGTTCATACAAACAAGTTCATCACTTTGGGGTATGTCAGTTCTCTTGGTGAAGAAGAAAGATGGAACAATGAGACTGTGTATCGATTATCAGGAACTCAAAAAGATCACCATAAAGAACAAGTATCCAATGCCAAGGATTAACGAATTGTTTGATCAGTTAAGAGGATCTCAATACTTCACAATGGTTGATCTTCAATCTAGATATCACCAACTAAAGGTGAATAAGGCAGAAATTCATAAGACTTCATTCTGTACATGGAATCGGCAATATGAGTTTCTGGTTCTCCTTTTATGACTTACTAATTCCCCTGCAATCTTCATGGATTTTATAAATAGAGTCTTTAGTGATTACCTTGACAAATTTTTGGTAGTTTTTATTGATGATATTCTCATCTAATCCAAGAGAAAGGAGGACCATGAAGAATATATAAGACTTGTGTAGGTGACATTGAGAATGGAGAAGTTGTACTCCATGTTCAGAAAGTGTGACTTTTGGATGAAGCAAGTCATGTTCTTGGGACATGTTGTAATTCCCTGACCTTAGATTCCAAGAGTCGGTCCATTATTTCGATATATTCATATGATTACAAGGAATAATGTCTCAAAAGACCGATCAATTTAGCATCGTTGGAAAATAGATTACATGCATGAATCTTACATTACACTTTCTAACATACAACAGAAAAAAATACTTTGATAATTACATTGTTCCCATAGCTTAACCTTTCTTCTCAAACATAAAAAACTTCTTGGGATCCTGGGAAAATACAACATAAGAAATGGGTGAGATAAATTGCTCAATAATGATAACAATATAGTAAAAACTTTCTTAAATAAGCATAAACATTTAAGACAACATATAAAAATAAAAAAAAGCCATTTAAACATAAACATCATCATAATATGGAAAATTTAAATCAAAATAATTCCATTTACTTACTCACATGGATATTCTACAAGTCGAATAATCACTTTCAATATCAATAGCCATTTCCATAATTATTGAATGCACAATTCCATACTTTCATAACCACATAGTCAGCGCCTTGGCCAAGACACTAGTTTGTCTCAAGAGACCTACCGATGCATCGAGGAGCTAGAGTGGGCTCCACCCATCACTTACTAATTCCAATTCATTATTCATATGAAAAGGTTTAAACATAACATAAACACTTGTATTAAAAGTAGCATAAGAAATGTCAATAATTTGTCCATAAACCATTAATGGTATAAAAATAACACATCCAAATTCAACCATATCACAAAAGCTTCAATACAATATGGAATATTCGTATCATAAAAAATCAACCTCGATCAAGAATAATATCTTGAAAAGGACGTTCACATAGTTAAAAATGATCGGTAAAAATCATTGACAGAAAAATCCCTTTTTCATGAAATCATTTAAAAGTCACATAATTTATAAATGAATTAATTTAAAAGATAGTTTTGAATTAAAGTGTCCCATATAAATTTGAAACTTCATAAAGGAATTAATATTTTAAAACATTCATGTCCATGTAAATAAATCCTTAAAACCATTTTGAAAACATGGACGTTAATGAGAAAGGTTTAGAAGAATAAATATTCAAAACATATAAAATGATATTTTAGTAATAAAGTACCATAAAAATAATCCATTTTAAAACACTTTTATGAAACATGGACATGGATAGTAAATATGACTCGTTATATACTTACATAAAAACAAGCTCGGATAATAATGAGATTGTGGAATTAACACTTACCTTGCACTTTCCTTTGGTTGATGGTACATTTAACATCCTGTATAATGACAATAGTATGTTATTAAATTATACAAGAACAAAATTCATATTTATTATATCATACATGATTAATTTATGACCTTATACTACCCATTTAATAATTATTTCCATGTTAAATTAACATTTTGGGTAATAATCGCTACTTTATCGTACGTGTTTTAACTTGTTATCATTGATAGTATCATTTAGATAATGATTTAAATACTTCCAGAATATATACCTTGATTTATATATCATATATATTTATAATAGATAGATATATTAAATGAAAAATACTGTTTATGGAGATTGTAGGTTGTACGTACGCATAATTGTTGTTTCTGTTTTCATATCATATTGAACTAATGTATGTGAATAAGATATATGTAAGTACATAAATAAATACATACATATATATAGTAACATTATTATGTCATATATTAAATACTTATTAGTAAAATGTATTTTTATAATCATCGATTAATGGTGAACGTGGAAATGAATCTCATCGTGTCGTGGAGACGGTAATCCGTACGTACGCACGAGCAATAATATGATTTCCTTAAAGTGTGGAATTGGATGGTATATTAATTTTACAGAGACATTATAATGTTATTTTTATTATTTATATACATATTAATCATAATGATATCCATCCAAATAACATAGTGTTGAAAAGAAGATTTCTCCACGGCGTGGAGACGGTAAGTCGTACGTAGGCACGCATGGTGACATTATCATTCATAGGATGGATAGAATAATAAATATTGTTGTGCCATATTTTTAATAACATCATAGTATATATAAGGTAATGGATTTCTTATTTTTGTATAGTAATAACAAATAAATAGTAAGTGGAAGAAGAAAAGAACTTGAAAGAGGGTGGTGAAATCATTACCTCTTCTTCGGGTTCTTCCTTTTGATTTGATAAAAAGGGATACTTATGTTTGTTTTCAGACCAAAGGAAGTCCTCTAGGATGAAGGTAGGATAGTTGGGAGGATACTTTTTTAGGGGTTGTCTGATTCAAATGTCTTTGGAGGTGTGAATTTGAGATAAGGGGAAGTTCCCTTTTATAAGAGGGGTGGGGGAACCTTTGGAAAAAACATAAAATATTATTTTATAATTAAATCATTTTTGGTTTATAATGGCTCCATAATTAATTTTTTAAAGGATAAGGTGGAGATGTGTCAATAACCACTCAACAAATAGGTTTTAAACAGGTTTGTCTCACTATATTTACCTTATATTTTATATTTAACTTTTAGTTAAATATTTTGACATTTACCATGTCTCTTTGTATTTTTGTATTCTATGGTTAATAAACATACTATAAACTTCCCAGAGAATTTAAAGTGGTTCCTTAATGAAATATATAATATTATTTAATCCCTTTGGCCAAACCTTAGATTTTTTAAAAATAGGATACCAATTAATAATATAATATTTTTTTAAAAAACACTTTTATGTCAATTTTGACACTATTTGGTATTTTGTTTTTCTCAATTTATAAAAGAACTATTACATATAAAAAATTCATTTAATAATACATAACATGTCATATTAACCTATAAAGTTAGTATAATTTATAAAAAGTCTCAAATTACAATTATTTGAGTGTTTATAATATCAATTATTTTAATATTTCACCGATAAGGTAATTACTTAATCATCATTGTTTCATAAATAAATTTAATTATATAATGTATAAAAATTATAAATAAAATATCATTATATATGAAATCTTTTTATCTTTATAATGAATATTTACAGTTGAATTTATATTATGGGCAACCCTATATTAAAAATGCTTTAGTTATTAAACATTGAATTAAACACTTTTAACTCTTCTTTGAATTAAATAATAATAAATGTCCCAATCTAATCCTAGTGGACATAAAGGATCATATTTTATTCATAAGGATGTTTTTGGTCAAATTACACTTATCTAATAGAATTAGGACATTTGTTAGGGTAATTATGATATCGTTTTCACCCTTAATTACCCTATTTACTTTTCACTGTGGAAAATAAAAGTCAAAAGATACTATTCACCAAATATTATTTTTATCATATTGAACCACATTTTACTTACTAATATCAACCATGTCTCTCATATTTTTCAAATTCAACTCATAGAAGTGGGAAAATTATGTTTTATGCAAATTTGCAAATGCTCCTTGGAGGTGGGTAAAAGACGGTAAAACGTTCAATAAAATTTTATACCTCTAATTTTATTATAAAATGACTCCAACGAATTACATTGAACTTATATAGGTATTATATATATATTGACTTAAAATATATTTAAACAAAATAAATATTTGTTTAAATAGAAATTTGGTTATAAATAATAACAGTGTTTTTAACTATTCATCAAAAATTGAAAGTTTTCAGAAAAATACCAAAATTTTACATTAAGATAATTTTGATATTATGAATTCAAAAATGAATTTCATTTTACCAAATTCAAAACATAGAAGATGCATTTATAAATTTAATATTAATTCCCGTTGTCAAAACCAAAATGCGTATTTTTAAGAAATAATAACTATCAAAAGATTGGACTTGTTTATGTCCAATTTCAAAGTAAAATTACTTACAATGACCAGAATTGGAATAAATGGTAAAAATATAATCTATTTACACTTCCAAACCATTAAAATCTATAAATTAACACTATAAATTATTTTGATTAAAAAAGTTGTTTTCTGTTAAAATATAGTATTTTTCACTATTCACCAAAATATGAATGTTATTAGAAAAACACAAAACAATTATTGAAATAAACTTCTTATGTATAGATTATAAAGAAGGAGTTTATTAAGTCAAATTGAATATATAAAAGTTTCAAATGCTGTATTTAAAAAGGGGTAACCATTAAAAGGCGGTAAAGATGCATTTTTTTGAAAAATACTTCTTTTATCTGAAAAATTGAATTTGTTCTTACATTATGTATAAGAAACTAAAAATATGGATTCTCAAATTATAATGATTATATGAAGTTCAAAATTCTGTTAATACTATTCCAAATCGTTGTTGAAGGGCTAGTTTGGTATGTCATTGTGCACTAGAACTTGATGTTGCGTGTAGTGAAACTTATAGAATTACTTTGAAGAAATAATGTACTATGAGATCATGGGTGTTATATTATCCCCTCCTTCAATAAATTGCGTCTTCTCAATTTGAAATTGTTTTTTGAAAATAAAAGGTTGAAAATAGAAAATATCTTTTTGGGAAAACCCAAATCGGAAATTGGGTTAATAAAATTTAGATTTAATAAGAGGAAAAGGAAAATGAAATGGTCAGCACCAAATTATGATCTTGATTAAGAGAACATTGATGTAAATTATAGAACCATAATTAGAGGGAAAACATAAATACTTATAGGGAGTGATTGAGGTCATCAGTCACAAAGAATTGTATAATTGAGGGCATCAAAGCCATCAATCAATGATGATTTAAAATTTATCTGTTCAACGAAACATAAGTTATTAGGTTGACACATTTTTAGTTTTATGATCCCTTACCTAAAGTTTATGAATTAATTTCATCATTGAATAAGAGAAAAAAAATTTCTACTTGACAAGTAGAGTTCCATCCTTTAACTAATTTCTACCACAAACTCATCTTTCACTCTAAAAGATAATAGAATTTTAAAAATTATTCTATTTATCCTTTTCATATGTGGTTCTATGAAAATGAAATTTTAATTCACCTATAATACACTTTAAAAAAAGAAACTACATTATACAATCTATGGAATTAATATAGTCCAGTGGAAGGTGATAATTCCTCATCGCACTATGGTTGTGGGTTCAATTCCCGCAGCTTTGTCTGATGCGACGGGTTGTCAAAAGGTTTGTGTGTTGTCCTTTTTATAAAAATCTAAAAATAACCTTAACAATAGTATCCAATTTCAAAAATAATTCATTCCAACCTTTATATTTATCCAAAATACTTCTATCAAAACTCACATTCCAAAATTTATAAGGAATTTAAACACAATGAAGAACCTTTTTCCCATGTAATAAAATATTTACACCTTCATCATGTATGATTTTAAAACATGATAACACCCTTAATTACCATAAAACCTTATTGATTACATTCATGCTCCCTTATCCTTTATATAATACTAGATATATTCCTTAAATCCAAAAATATTGAATATTCCAATAGTGATGAAATAATCAAACTATTAATCAGTTCCAAGGAAGTCGAGAATATCTAATATAATTTATCCAAATAAACAATCTATTATTATAAATCGCTACCTCATTATCAGAACCATATTAAGGATTACATTTCTTTCAGCCTTGTATTTTTGCCAAAATTTTAGCTTAATGTTATGTATGTTTTCTTAGAACCATATAATATCAAATCCTGAATAAAATAGTACTGTAGTACAATCCTTATTTGTCTCCATAATTCATATAACCAGTATATTTTTTATACAACACTCAAATGAAATAATTCTATAATAACAACATAAGAAAACTAGTCATTAGTCTTCATCTTAGGTAGTATCATAACTTTATTACTATACAATAGCATAATTTATGGTATACTCTAATGACAATGACATTGATTCATGTAGTGTTCCATCACCTTGCAGATAAAGCATTGTACATTTGAAACATTCTTCCTACCCTTGACATCACGTACTTGATGTTCTTTTTCTCCACACTTATAACAAACTACTATTACCTTTAATTATATACCAAGGTTATTCTTTCCATAGTTATCACATATGGGGAAATCCTTGTTTTCCATCTTCCTTTTATCCATATTTCTCTCTTTCATTCTTTTCTTCTCTTGCATCCTTTCAAAGCCATAGGACTCAAAGAATTATTTACATATCTTATTAACAGATGATATTATTTCATCATATGTTTATAATACATGGGAGGTTATTTCCCATCTAAATGTTTTCCTAATATAGTGAAAGATATGATCCTTCTTACTCTTTGGATCATACATATTGCTGGAGTTCACATTCCTTCTACTGGGCACCATCTCTATACAATCAAATACACTAGGTCAGTTTATCAATTCTAATGAATAATTCCAAACTTGTAAAATAACTACCGTAAGTTGAACAGTTCATGGATATAATCAATAATCCAACAAATGTTTAATTTGAGGAAGCATTTACTCATAAACCCTTCATAATGGTTTGTAAAGAAAATGAGAATTATCCTAAGAATATCCCCCTGAATTGTCACAACCAAGAGTGCTGCAAAGCCCATTTTCATGCACCAGTTCCCATTTGAGTCTATCTCAAAGTAATGTTTTTGGGTTTTTCCCTGAAGTACATATGTTCCAGAGCCGCCTCTACCTGCTCGTATCTAGACATAGATGTATTGCTCAGAAAACTCACAAAATATCAACAATACAAAAATTCTCATACTTATTTCTATATTAATCCTCAAAGTATATCTTTGGGTAATGTTCTATAATCAGAGTTTATCTAAATCTAGATTCCAAGGTTTGTACAAAACATTCTATAATACCAACTGTAACGCCCAAACCCCAGATTCCCAGAGTCGGTGCATTATTTTAATACATTGGAATGGTTACAAGGAATCAAGTCCCAAAATACTGATCAGTTTAGCAGTCTTGGAAAATAGATAACATACATGAATGTTACATTACACTTTCTAACATAAAACACACAAAAAATAATCCTTTGAGGATTCCATTGTTCCCTTAGCTTAAAACTGTATCTCAAACAGAAAACACTTATTGGGATCTTGGGAAAATAAAACATAAGAAAGGGGTGAGATCAAATTCTCATTAAGGATAACAATATAGATGAAACATTCATAAATAAGCATAAACATTTAAGAAAATGTATAAAACTAAAACAAAAGCTTTTTCAACATAAACTTCACCATATTATGGAAAATATAAATCAAAATAATTCCATTTACTTACTCACATGGATATTCTACTAGTTGAATAATCACTTGAAATATCAATATCCTCTTTCATAATGATGGAATGCATAATGCTAAACCTTCATAACCACATAGTCAAGGCCTTGTTCCATGTCTACAAATAAGATTTTGTCAAGGCCTTTTGTCAAGACACTAGTTTGTCTTATGAGACCTAACGATGCATCGATGAGCTATAGTGGGATCCATCCACCACTTACTAAGTCCATTGCATTCCTCATATGAAAAGGGTTAAACATAACATTAACATTCGTATTAAAACATGCATAAGAAATGTCAATAATATATCCCTAAACCATGAATTGTATAAAAATAACACATCCACATTCAAAAATATCACAAAAACATCAATACAATTTGTAATATTCATATCATGATAAATCAACCTCAATCAAGAATAATATCTTGTAAAGGATGTTGACATAATTGAAAAGGATCAGTAAAAATCATTGAGAGAAATATCCCTTTTTCATGAAATATTTTAAAAGTCACATAATTTTTAAAAGAAGTTATTTAAAAGATAGTTTTGAATCAAAGTGTCTCATACCCCTTTGAATCGTTTGAATGGAATTAACATTTTAAAATATAAATGTCCATATAAATAAATCCTTAAAACCATTTTGAAAACATGGACATTAATGGGAAAGGTTTGGAAGCATAAATCATGAAAACATTTAAAATGATTTTTTAGTAAAAAAATACCTTAAAAAGAACCCCTTTGAAAACTCTTTTATGAAACATAGACATGGATAATAAATATGACCCAGTATATACTTACATAAAAACAACCATGGATAATAAAGAGATTGTAGAATTAACCCTTACCTTGCACTTTCCTTTGGTCGAGGGTATGTTTAACTTCCTGTATAATGACCATAGTATGTTATTAAAGTATTCCAGAAAAATATTCATATTTATTATGTCATAAATGATTCATTTATTAATTTATACTACAATTTAATAATGATTTCCATGTTAAATTAACATTTCATGCAATAATCTCTTTCTTTATCGTACATGTTTTAACTTGTTATTATTGATTGTATCATTTAGATAATGATTTAAATACTTCCAGAATATATACCTTGATTTATATATCAAATATATTTATAATATAAATATTTATAATAGATAGATATATGAAATGGAGAACACCTTTTATAGAGACGGTAGGTCGTATGTACGCATAAATGTTGTTTCTGTTTTCATATCATATTGAACGGGAGTAAGTGAATAAGATATATGTAAGTACATATATATTTATATATCTAGTATCATTATTATTTAATATTTTACATACTTATTATTAATATATAATTATATAATCGTCGATGAATTGGGAATGTGGAAATGAATCTCATCGCGTCATGGAGACGGTAATCCGTACGTACGCACGAGCGACAATATCATTTCCTTAAAAGTGTAGATTTGGATGGTATATTAATTTTAGAGAGACATTATAATTTTATTTCAATTATTTATATAACTATTACTCATCATTATATCCATCCAAATAACAAAGTGTTGAAAAGAAAATTACACCATGGCGTGGAGACGATAAGTCGTACGTACACACGCATGGTGACATTATCATTCATAGGATATATAGAATAATGAATATTGTTGGGAAATATTTATAATAAAATTAATGTATATATAAGGTACTGGATTTATGGTTTTGGTATTGTAATAACAAAGAACGTGTAAGCGGAAGAAGAAAAGAACTTGAAAGAGGGTGGTGAAATCATTACCCCTTCTTCGGGTTCTTCTGTTTGATTTGATCAAAAAGGCTCTATATGTGGGATTTCTGACCAAAGGAAGGCCTCTAAGAAGAAGGTATGATAGTTGGAATAATATTTGGTCAGGGTTTGGTGGATCCAAATGTCTTTTTAAGTGTTAATTTGAGAGAATGGAAGTGCCCTTTTATAAGAGGGGTGAGAGGCACCTTAGAGAAAACATAAAATATTATTTTATAATAAAATAATTTTAGGTTTATAATGGCTCCAAAATGAATTAATTAATGGATAAGGTGGGTATGGGTATAAAACAACACAAACAATATGTTTTTGAAAGGTTTGGGTAACTATATTAACCTTATCGTTTATATTTAACTCTAGTTAAATAGTTTGACATTTACCAAGTCTCTTTGTATTTTTATATTATATGGTTAATAAAATTACTATGAAATTAAAAAAAACCCAAGTGTTTACTTAATGTCATATATAATAGTATTTAAGCCCTTTGGTTGAACCTTAAATTTTTAGAAATTGAATACCAATTAATAATATAATATTTATTTTAAAAACTCTTTTTTGTCAATTTTGACACTATTTGGTATTTTGTTTTTGCTAAATTCATAACATCATTATTACTTCAAATAAATTCATTCAATCAACCCTAAAATTTCTTATTAACCTATATAATTAGTGGAATTCATAAAAATATTCAAATTACTTTTCTTTGGGTATTTATAATACCAATAATTTTAATACTTCATTAATAAGGTAACTACTGCATCATCATTGTGTCATAAATAAATTAAATTATATAATGTCTAGATATTATAAATAAATAACTATTATATAGGAATTATTTTTATCTTTCTAATGAATATTTATAGTTGAATTTATATTATGTGTAACCTTATATTAAAAATGTTTAATTAATAATCTTTGAATTTAACACGTTTAGCTCTTCTTTGAATAAAATAATAATAAATGTCCTAATCTAATCTAAGTGGACCTAATGAATCATATGTTATTTCTAAGGTTGTTTTTTTGTCTAATTACACTTATCCAATAGAATTAGGACATGTGTGATAGTAATTATGATATCATTTTTATCCTTAATCACCCTATTTATTTTTAACCGCGGTAAATAAAAGTCAAAGGTTACTATTCACCAAAAAATATTTTCATCTTATTGAACCACATTTTACTTACTGATATCAACCATGTCTCTTGGATTTTTGAAATTCAACTCACAGAAGCGGTAAAATTAGGTTTTATACAAATTTGCAAATGCTCCTAGGAGGTGGGTAAAAGAGGGTAAAACGTTCGATAAAATTTTATACATCAAATTTTAAAATAAAATGAATCCAATGAATAATATAAAACGTATATTGGTAATATATATTTTGACTTAAAATAAATTTAAATAAAATAAATAATTATTTTTATAAACAGCTGGTTTTAAATAATAACATAGTGTTTTTCACTATTCATTAAATATTGAATGTTTTCAGAAAAATAGTAAAATTTTACCCTAAGATAATTTTGTTATTATGAATTCAAAAATGAAGTCCATTTTACCAAATTAAAAACATAGAATCTGCATTTATTAATTGAAAATTAATTCCTGTTGTCAAAACCAAAAACCGTATTTTTATGTAATAATAACTATCAAAAGATTGACACTTGTTTATGTCCATTTTCAATGTGAAATTACTTACAATAACCAAAATTGGATTAAATGGTAAAAATATAATCTATTTATACTTCCAAAAAAATAAAATGTATAATTTAACACTATAAATTATTTTGATTAAAAAAGTTGTTTTCAGTTAAAATATAGTATTTTTCACCTTTCACCCAAATATGAAAGTTATCATAAAAACACCAAAAATTTATTGAAACTAAATTATAATATCCCGATTCTAAATAAGAAGTTTATTTTTTCAAATAGAATATATAAAAGTTTCAAATATTGGATTTAAAGAGGGTTCTCCATTAAAAGGCGGTAACATTGCATTTTTTTGAAAAATAATTCTTTTATCTGAAATAAAATGAATTTATTCTTACATTATGTCTAAGAAACTAAAAATATGGATTCTAAAATTATAAGGATTATATAATGTTCAAAATTATATTAATACTATTCATAACCGCTTTTGAATGACTAGTTTGGTAAGTCGTGGTGCGCTAGAACTCGGTGTTGCATGTATGCAAGTTATTGAATTACTTTGAAAAATAACATACTATGAAATCTTGGGGTGTTACACATGTGATAACAAGTGAGGGATTCCCTGTGGATCCTTCAAAAATAAAATATATTGAGGAATGGCCCAGGACCTCTAGTTTCACCAAAATCAATTATATTCTTGTATTAGCTGAGTACTACCAACGTTTTGTGAGAAACATCTCATGATTTTCAACCCCGCTAACTAAGTTAACAAAGAAAGGGGTAAAATATTTCTATACAAAATAATCTGATGGAAGCTTCAAGGAGAAAAACCGAAGGATGACCACTACACATGTACTCACAATACTGAAAAGTGGAAATTTTTTATTATATACATTGATGCTTCAATGAAAGTATTGGGATGTGTACTCATGGAAAATGATAATGTAATAGCCTACTCCTCACAGAAGTTGAAGATCCATCAGCATAACAACTCAACGCAAGATCTAGAGCTGGAATCTGTGATTTTTGCCTTGAAAATCTGGCAGCACTACCTTCATGGAAAGAAGTGTGACATATACATTAACCACAAGATCCTAAAGTATATATTCACACAAAAAGAGATCAAAAGGCATCAAAGGTGATGGTTAGATCTAATCATGGATTATGATTTCTCTATTCACTACCATCCTGGAAAGGCAAATAAGGTAGCTGATGCTCTAAGAAGAAACGAACCTGCTACTCTATCCATGTTACGGATTGAGAATACCAAAAAATTTTGGTTTTGAAAAGGATGAATTTATAAATCATAAGGGTAGGGGATACATCCAAACTTTACCAAATGATTGTGCAACAATCCAACTAAGAGAATATTAAGGAAGCACAAAGGGATCATGTGAAGATACAAAAGAGGGTGAATGCAGTAAAGGAAGAGAATCTGCATGAGTTATATATCGACATTGATGATGTGATTCGGTTTGGAATGCAACTTTGTGTGTCGTCATCACCCGCGATAAAGAATGAGCTTTTGGAAAATGCACATAGCTCAACATTATATATCTATCCTGGTATCACCAAGATGTATCGTGATTTTCGATAACACTTCTGGTGGGATAACATGAAGAAGGTGATTGCAAAATATATATCAATGTTCTTGGTATGTCAACAAGTTAAAGTGCAATGAAAAAAGCCCAATGGGATGATGCAGTAATTTCCTATAGCCATCTGGAAATGAAAAAATGATATTATGGGCATTTTCATGGGTCTGCCTAAGATGTAAAAGGGAAATAATGTGATATGGGTTGTGGTTGATCAACTCACCAAGAATTCCAATTTTATCACTAGTCGCGAAGATATCTCACTTGAACAACTTGTAATGATATATGTGAAGGAAGTAGTGAGACTACATGGTGTTCCGCTCTCAATTTTCTCTTTCCGTGATCCACGGTTCACATCTAAATTCTAGAGGATCCTTCAACATGCTTTGAGTATTGAATTTAATTTCAGCATGACATATCACCCCAAAACTGATGCCCAATTTGAAAGGACTATTCAGACGCTTGAAGATATGCTAAGAGAATCCTTTCTAGAATTCAATGGTGGATGGTATCAGCATATCCCATTGGTTGAGTTCTCATACAACAATATCTTGCACTCGAGTATTAATAGGGATCCATGTGATGCTCTGTATGGAGAGAGATGTAGAACTCCAACTTGTTGGGATGAAGTTGAAGAATGAAATCTACTTGGACCCGATCTTGTGCAATATATGACAGAGAAGGTTCAAGTAATCCAGAAACACATCAAAGCTGCTCAGAGTCAGCAAAAGAGCTATGTTGGCAGCTGTCGAAGGTACTAGGAGTGTGATGTTTGGGATAAAGTCTTCCTTTGAATATCACCATGGAAGAGAGTCATGCGAATTGGGAAGAAATGGAAGCTAAGGCCAAGGAACATTGTCCCCTTATAAATCATTCATCATATAGGAGTGATGTCCTATCGGCTTGCACTTCCACCAAATATGGCTCAGGTTCATGATTTTTTTCACGAATCACTCCTGAGGAAGTACATACCTGATCCTTCGCATGTACTAAACTCAGAGGTGGTACACCTGGAAGATGATCTCTTTTATGAGGAGCAGCCAATAGTGATTCTCAACCAGAGATATAAGGTTCCACGCAGCAAGAAAATCCACCTTGTCAAAGTGTTGTGGAGAAACAATAAATTTGTAGAAGCTACTTGCGAACTAGAAGAGGTGATGAACGAGAAGTACCCTCACCTTCTTGTGTAAAGTGAAATTTCGAGGGAAAATTTTCATAAGGAGGGAGGAATGTAATGACCCAAATTTTTCCAATGGAAATACCCTTTTATAAATATGTCTTAAAATCACATGAAAACACAACATAATGAACTAATAATTTCTATGTGACCTTTAAACATAAGTTTTCCACTTTTGTATTTGGAATTTTGAAAATCTCACATACACAGTTGTGTTCAAGATGATTTTTGGAGTCTAATAAAACCAACATAATTTTTGGTGAATAGTAACCTACATTTATGAATAATAACCTACTCTTATAAATAGTAGTAAGACCCTTATGAATATTAAATCATCCAAAATAAGATTAATTGTTCCCATGAATAATTAAATAATATTTAGGCATCTTAGAAATTGACAATTTGACTATATTAAACGTTTGGTTATTTTTGTAAGTCATAAAAAAATAATTATAATTAATTAGTTCGTTTTAAAGAAAATTGATTCTCTTAAAATGTTTTAATAAATTTCTAAATATATATCTTATGGTTTTTAGATAAATTTATAAGACCCTACGTAATTTTTGAATGATTTATAAAATCAGTTTTAATTTTAAAAACTGTATTTTATAGGAAAAATATGATTTTAATTAAATATTAAATTAATCATGTTTAGAAAATTAATTTTTTAAAAAATAATTCATTTTTGGATTCTGCACATTGAAATATGGTTGGGGTGAAATTTTGGGATTTATCTGAAATACTTGAATTTTTTCTGAATAGTGAAATGCCATAATTTAAAAAATAAGCTAAATAAGATAATTATAGAGTCATGTATGAGTTTATTCATATGTAAGCCCACTAGGTATGGGATTACATTATCAAATTAGTAATCTTGGTCATGTAAGACTCACTATTCCTTATCTTGTTGAGAAATAATAAATTAATGAATTTCATATTAAGAAAACTCATCTCCCCTCCACTATAAATACCACCCTTCACACCCTCATTTCCTCACACCTCTCAAGCTTCCAGCCTTATCTAAAATCTACCCAAAAATCTCCTCTATCCCCTCCCTCACATCCAAAATCTTCTGGTCTCGTAAAAAGACCAAGCATAGGCCGCTTAAAGAGGATCTCAAGAGGAGGATTCAAGAGGTAATTTCTCTCCTTTTCCTTTAAATTTCTTTCAATTTCAAGTGATTTTCTTATTATCTCCCCACATATATTTGTCCAAATGTTATGGTAACTCTAGTATCATAAATATATTGTAATTTTATTTTACTAATGTGATATTATATCATCTAACCTTCTTTCTCCTCTTCTTTTTATTTTATAAAATAAAATATTGTTTGTGAGGTGTTAATCTATCACCTTGAAGAACGACATGTTTTCTTTTTCCATTTCTACCTTTAGATCTGGTAATGAAACCATTTTTATGATTGAAAATAATATTTTATATGTATTATTTCCTAATTAAAGTTATGTAACTAACATATTTAAATATTACTAAATGAGTAAACAAAACAAGTTCGTTGTGCACGAAAAACCGCCAAAATTTACCCAAACGATCATCATTTAATTTCTATATTAAGATTCATCCACATGGTATATAAAATAATTTATTATAAGATCATTAAAACTCCTGTAATATCATTAATAACATGTAAAATCTGTTTTTTATGTTTACCCATGCTTTACACAAACATCAATTTATGAATATAAGTGAACCACTCAATAAAATAGTAAAAATAAACATTCCTGAACAATGTTTTTCAACCCTATAAGTAAGAAAAGGACCATAAAATAACATAATGAAGCCAAAAATAACCCTTTTTTATTTATAAAATATTCTTTAGTATCCTATTAATTAATATAATGTCCTTATACAGGACATTAAAGTGAATGAATCCCTCGAATATAAGGTAATGGGAAAATCTCAAACCCAATTTTCTTTTTTCGAGTTCTCCCTCTTTCACTCCAAATTTGGTATGGTCACACCATAAAAAAAAAATTTCGTCATTATATTACCTTTTATGGAATATAAATGTTTTCGACTGAATTTTATGTCAAAAAAATGTTTTACAAAAGAACTCTTCTTTTAAGAACTCACCATTTACCTCTCATTCAAGTTTGATGGTTCTTGTATCAAGTATGTTATTCCCTCTCTTTTGGGAGCCCAAAGTTTATGAATGTGTTCTTATGAGATGAAAACAATTCCTTTAGATGGGTTATCTATGTTCATTATTGAGCTATGTTCTATGTTTAATGGATGATAATGATAATGTTATAATGTGACGGGTGCGCCTAGAATTATATAGTGCAATATGAATGTTTGAATTTGACGGGTGCGTCTGGTATTATAAAGTGCTCTAATGCATTGGGTAAAGTGATTAATCTCATGAGTAAATGTGAAATTATTTGAACAAGATTCTATCTTTGTTCACAAGTATGTGTGGTAGTTAACCACTAATACATAATGTTTCATTTTTATGCATTGCCACATTTCATGTTTTATATTTAAGCTTCCTCTTATTTTCATAATCCTTTTCCTATGTTATGATTATGCTCACCCCTTGCTATATTGTTATTATATTTCCACTTATTGGGATTATATCTCACCCCTTTGAATGTATATCCTTAGGTTACTACATGTACTAAGGAGAGGATAAGTTCCATTAAGAAGCAAGAGAAGAAGCAATTGAATAAATTTTTATGCTAGATGTTGTAATTCTTATATATGGTCCTAATTTTTCGACGACAATAACCCTTTGGATCATCTATGTGTTATAATATTATGTTATTCATCTTTAAAATTATGTAATAGTAATTTCAGAAAATTATGGGTCGCTAGAGATTAAGTTTGACATTGGATACTATAATTAAGGTTAAAGCATTTCTTAAGATTATTTTTGGATTGCTATAAAAAGGTCAATTTGGAGGTCGAGTGACAACCCGTCGCATCTGGAATGGATACGATACTTGAACCCACAACCAAAGGCTGAAAAAGGTTCATCACCTACTACTAGACTATGTAATGACCTAGTTTGTATAATGAATTTTTTTTGAAATAGTCAGAAAAATGAATTATAAATTAATTATTTTTAGAACCCTATAAGATTAGAATAAATAGAATATTTTGGAATTCTATTATATTTTGGAGTGATGGGTGAGTTTGTGGTTGGAATTATTTGAAGGATGAAACTCTACATGTCAAGTATATATTTTTTCCTCTTTTTCTAAGAAGAAATTAATTCATAAACTTTAGGTAAGATATCTTAATACCCAAAATGTTTTATCCTAATACCTTATGTTTTGTTGAATTGATGATTTTTTAAATATCATAGATCAATGGATTTAAATCCCTTAATTTTACACTTGTCTATGATTGATGACCTAAATCACTCCCTATAAATATTTAAATTTTTCCTACAATTATGTGTCTCCAATTTCCACCAATGTTCTCTAAATCAAGAACATAATTTGGTGGTGACATTTTCATTTCCATTTCCCTCTTATTAAGATTAATTTTATGAAACCAATTTTTGATGTGGTTTTTCCACAATGGTATCTTTCTATTTTAACCTTTTATTTTTAAAGAACAATTTCAAATTTCTAGGATGCAATTTATTTATGGATGGGAGAATGTAAAACCATAAGCTTTCATAGTATTTTATCTCTTTAAAGTAATTAAATAACTTGCGCTACACGCAACAAAGAGTTTGAGCGCACCACGACTTACAAAACCGACCATTCAAAAAGCTGTTATGAATAGTATTAACTGAATTTTACATTTTATATATATCCTATTTAATTTTAACATTCATATTTTTTGTTTCTTAGACATAATATAAGGAGAAACTCAATTTTTTTTGATTGAAGACGTATTTTTCAAAAAAAATGCAATTTTATTACCTTTTAATGACGAACCCTTTTTAAAACCAATATTTAACACTTATATTTTCAATTAAGGAAATTAAATTTTTTCTTTAAAATAAGGACATATAAAATTTAGTTTGGATAAATTTTCTCTACTTTTTTGTTAACTATTATATTTTGACGAATAGTGAAAAATAATATGTTTTAATTGAAAACAAAATTAATTAATCGAAATACTTTATAGTGTTAAATTATGTATTTGAGTGGTTTTGTTGTATAAATAGATTATATTTTTATCATTTAATACAATTTATGTCATTATAAGTAATTTTACATATAAATTTGACATAAACACATGTCAATTTTTTGATAGTATTTACTTTTTCAAAATCATCTTTTTGGTTTTGACAATGAGAATTAATGTTAAATTATTAAATGAAACTTCAATGTTTTGAAATTGGTAAAACAAAATTTATTATTTAATTCAGAATATAAAAATTATCTTAGGGTGAATTATTTGAATTTTTCTAAAAACAATCAATTTTTTATGAATAGTAAAAAACACTGCGTTATTGTTTAAAACTGATTATTTATTTACATAGTTATTTATTTTATTTAAATTTTTTAAGTAAAAATAGATATATAAAACCTATATATGTTCAATTTAATTCATTGGATTCATTTTATAATAAAATTAGATTTATAAAATTTTATTACCCTTTTTACCGACTTTTACCCACCTTCTAGAGGCATTTGCAAATTTGCGTAAAACATAGGTTATCCACTTCGGTGAGTTGAATTTAAAAAATCGGAGAGATTTGGTTGATATAATTAAGTAAAATTTGGTTTAATAATATGAAAATAGTTTTTGGCGAATAGTAACTGGTGACTTTTATTTACCACGGTTAAAAGTAAATAGGGTAATTAAAGGTAAAAATGATATTATAATCACCCTAACACATGTAGTAAATCTATTAGATAAATGTATTTTGACCAAAAAACAACCTTATAAATAAAATATTGTCATTTATGTGCACTTGGAATTGATTAGGACATTTATTATTATTTTATTTAAAGAGGAGTTAAAACTGTTAAATTCCACGTTTATTAAATAAACCATTTTTAATATAGATTTATACATATGATAAATTTGACTATAAATATTAATTAGAAATATAAAAATATTTCCTACACAGTGGTATTTTAGTTTTAATTTTTAGACATTAAATAATTTAATTTATTTGTGACGCAATGATGATACATTAATTTCCTTATTAATGAAATTTTAAAATAATTAATATTATAAATATCCAAATAAATGTAAATTCAGACTTCCATTGAATTACACTAACTTTATAGGTTAAAAAGACATGTTAAGTTTTATTTGATAAATTTTTTTCTAAGTGATAAGGGAATTATGACTTTCACAAAAACAAAATACCAAATAGTGTCAAAATTGACCTAAATTACTTTTTAAAACAAATACTATATTATTGGTTGATATAATATGCATAAAAATCCTAGGTTTAAAAAAAGTGTGTAAAAATATTATATATGTCATTAATGAACCACTTGAGGTTCTCTTGGAAGTATAAAGTAATTTTATTAACTATATAGAGTAAGAATACAATAAGATAGGTTAAATGATAAACTATTTAACTAAGAGTTAAATCTTGAAGATAAGGTTAAAATGGTAACCTAAACCTATCTAAAAGCTATTGGATGAGTGTATTTCTACCCATATCTATCTAAGGTTTGAAATAAATATATTTTTAGCCATTATAAACTGAATATGATTATATACTATATCAATATTTTTATCTTTTCCTAAAGTGATTGTCACTCAACTTCTAAAAGGGAACTTTACCTTCTCCCAAAATCACACCTACATATCCATTTGGCTAGGAAAAACCATAAAAAAATATCCTCCCAACTTCCCTCACTTAAAATTAGTGTCCTTACTTTGATCAGAAAGTCTTCCTATGGATCCCTTTTGATCAAATCAAAAAGAAACAGCCGATGAAGAGGTAATAATTTCACCACCCTCTTTCTAGTTCTTTTCTTCTTCCACTTACTCATTCTTTGTTGTATGAATACCAAAATAATAAATCTTGTACCGAATACATATTTAGAATTTATTATAAATATGGTAAAACCATATTTATTATTCTATCCATCCTATAAATGACAAAGTCGGCATACCTGCATACGTACGACTTACCGTCTCCACGTCATGGTGTAGTTTGTTATCCATACACTTCATTATTTATATGGTTATAATAATGATTATAAATAATTTCAGTAATAAATATAACATTTTTATTATTATGTATATATGATACACCATCCAATTAAATATGATTTTACCATCAATATAATGATATTTTCACTCATGCGTACGTACGGATTTCCGTCTCCCCGACATGATCAGAATCATTCCCATGTTCACCATTCAACGATGATTATAAAAATATATACTATTAATAATTATGTAATATAAGAAATAATAATTCTAATGTAGATATGTGTGTGTTTGTGTATTTTTGTACTTAAATACATCTTATTCACTTATGTCTGTTCAATACGATATGAAAACAGAAATAATGTTTATGCGTACGTACAGCCTACCGGCTCTATAAACGATGCATTCCATTTCATATATCTATCTATTATAAATATTTATATTCTAAATATATATGATATGTAAATCATGTTTTATATTTTAGAATTATTTAAATCCTGATATAACTGATACGATAAAGAATAATAAGTTAAAACACGTACGATAAAGAAAGTGTTTATTACCTGAAATGTTAATTTAACATAGAAATAAATTTTACATGTGTATTATAAAGTCATTAATCAATTATATATCATATAATAAAAATGAATATGGTTTTTTTATAATATAATAACATACTATGCTCATTATACAGGATGTTAAACGTACCGCCGACCAAAGGAAAGTGCAATATAAGGGTTAATTTCACAATTTCTTTATTATCTATGGTTTTTTTAAGTAAGTATCTACTGGGAAAAATTTATTATCCAAGTCCATGTTTCATAAAAGAGTTTTCCAAGGGATTCTTTTTAAGGTTATTTTTTTACTAAAATTTCATTTTAAATGTTTTAATGATTTATTCTTCTAAACCTTTCTAATTAATGTCCATGTTTTCAAAATGGGTTTAAGGATTTATTTATATGGACATGAATGTTTTAATATGTAAATTCCTTTCAAAAGATTCAAACTGGTATGGGACAATTTAATTCAAAACTATCTTTTAAATGAATTCCTTTATATGAATTTTAGATGATTTCATGAAAAGGGGGTGTTTCTCTAAATGATTTTTACTAATCATTTTCAACTATGTCAACATCCTTTAAGGAATATTATTCTTGATCGAGGATTATTTATTATTATAAAAACCTTCCATATTTTATTGAAGGTTTTGAGATATGTTTTATTGTTTATGTTTTATTTTTATAACATTCATTTTTTATGGATAATGTATTGACATTTCGTATACTAGTTTTAATACGAATGTTTATGTTATGTTTAAACCTTTTCATATGAGGAATGAATTCGTCTTAGTAAGTGACAGGTGGAGCCCGCTTTAGTTCCTCAATGCATCAGTAGGTCTCATGAGACAAACTATTGTCTTGGAAGAAGGCCTAAAAGAAATATTATTTGTAGTTTTGGCACAAGTCCTTGACTATTTGGTTAAAAATTCTTGAATTATGCATTCAATCATTATGAAATTGGTTATTGATATTACATGTGACTATTCCACTTGTTGAATATCCCTGTGGATAATAAAATGGAATTATTTTATTTATCTATTACATATTATGATGATGTTTAAGTTTAAAATACTTGTGTTTCAGTCTTATACATTGCCTTAAATTTTTATGCTTATTTATGAAAGTTTCCACAATATTGTTATCATTACTGAGCTTCTGAGCTCAGCCCTTTCTTATGTTTAATTTTTCTAAGATTCCAAGAAGTGTATTATGATTTATAACAAGGGTAAATCTTAGGGATTAATGGTTTTATGAAAGGATCATTTATGTTGTGTTTAATTTTCTAATGTGTAATGTAACGTTAATGCATGTAATCTATTTTCGAAGAATGCTAAACTGATCAGCCCTTCAGGACATTATTCCTTGTAATCATGCCAATGTATTAAAATAATGCACTGGCTCTGAGTAACTGGGGTCAGGGTGTTAAATTATCGATTCCTCTAGATAAAAAAATATAGAAACCTTCATTATAAGATCAAATAAGTATTATAATCCTTATGTTTGAAAAATTTATTGAAAAGGGTCTAGAATATTCCAAAGAAATCAACCATGTAAAATACAAGACTAAATATTTACAATAGATTATTCATGATACAATAATGACACATGTTACACAAAAATATCATGGAAATTATAATCAATGAAACTCAAAACGTATTATGATGGAAAATATAATATTTTTCAACTAATGATGATAATGAAATACCATTCCGAGTAAGTTAGCAACCAAAATCGTGCCAGTGGGGTCAAACATTTCATTTCCATGGGAATTGACAGCAACCAATGACATGGTGATTAGAAGGCATGTGGCATGGTAGTTGGATGGATAGATGAAATACCAAATAGTGGCAGGATGGGTGGTGGAACAATGGTTGGACGACAAGCAACACGTCGGGGGCTCAATGAGAGATTGGTTGGGGTGGGGTGCTCAATAAGGGAAATTGTGAAATAGGGGGTGGGTGGAATCGGGGGAAATCAGATGAGGGGTGGGGAAAATACCATAATGAGAAAAAAAGTGAAACCCATGATTTAAGGGTATATAACACATCAATACGAGTTAACACACTAAACAAAATGATAAATCAACGTCCTAGACTAAGAAGGCAACTTATGAGAATGATGCATGCTACGTTCTAAAATACCTACTCTATTATTAGTGCATTTCCACCTAAACATGTTTTGTATACTAATAAAATCATTGCATTGTATCATCGTGGTCTTAAATACCCATTTCATCACTAGTCTCCCTTACATACTTGACATTCTAGGTTTAGATAACATTATTTCCATACCCATCCTAGGAAAATATAACTAGTTCCTAAATTTAAACTCTATCATATCTCTAAACTAGTAGGTGTGATATCATTGTGTCATGACCCCCCTCCACTAGTTCATCTCTAGTGTCGATAGTGAGGATAGGGATAACCCTCTAAACCCACCTCCAACATCTCAAATTTCCTTAATTTATTCCACCTTCCATAAAACTATACCATTTCCATCATAACAGAACCATCAAAATCAAGAGAATTACCATTATAATATATATTATGATATCAGACCCCCATGAATATAATCCAATTTCTCTTACCTGTCAACTTAATGTCCTTCCAAATCAAACCATCAGTGAAAAAAAATCCTATCAATTATCATGATGTAAGGAATAAAATAGAGATAAATAATATAGAATTCTATCACCTTAACCTCATATCTTGCACCCCATTTAACCACCTCATGACCCTAGAACCACCACTGCATCCTCTTCCCATGCAGAAGTGGACTATATCCCAGTACATCCAATTACTATTAGCACCATGTCACACAATCCTATCTCAAAATTATTTAAATATCATTCAATACAATCATTATAAACATGCCTAAGAAATATTCAATATCAAGGTGGTATTGTGGAAATGAAATCATAATCATTATGATATAAAAAATAATTATAGTAAATAAATACCATTAACAACAGGGAATGTCCCATTTATTACACTATTCACTCTCATCGCCATAAATTCATAAGTCACCCAACTTATCATTTATTACCTCATTACAATTCATTTAATTTCATTAGAAAAATTTCAACTCAATTTCTTAATTTATAGAAGTTGCAACCATACTTATCCATGTCATTTTATTATTCTAACTTACCACAAAGTGAATGAGTCAAGTCTACCACTTAACCAACAATTTTTAGACCAACATAAATATCAACTGTTATTCAAAACTTTATTTTGGGTACCAATTAATGTACTTATAATATGTTATAAAAAATATTTATCCCAATTATTAAATTAATTTAAGCATCAAACTATATCTAGAGAACAATAAAATATAACCCTAACTAAACAACTCAGTCTTGAAACTGAACAAGTTTCCTCACAACTTACCAAACTAATATTACAATATACTATTTTATATGTCATACCCTTAATGAATTCATTTCAACACATACACCCTCATAACAATAGATCAAACCACTATAACTTACCAAAATAATTTCTCATACAACCCTGACTCATTATCTTTATAAACTAGCATCTCATCCACCTGAAAAGTCACAAAAATCATGCTCGACATATTAATCTAGTAACACACACCTAGAAAGAATAACCAAACCACTATTTCTAAATTTCTTCTACATCCTTACATTACAACCTGATGTTCAAAACAACATTCAATAATAATGAAGATATTATTGTAGTAATAACAACGAGACTAGAAGAATCACTCACTATATTAATTTTATATTATCACCAACCCTAACAATCCAATATGAATAAATTTCAATGGAAAATCTTCTAATCCCAAACTAGCCCCAAACCTCACCAAAAGTCTATGACCATCAAGGAGATTAGACCCATCTTTTTTGATAGTATCGCTACATGAAAAGTGATGAATACTTATATAATGAAAAATGATACACAAAATAACTGTTCATATATTAGTATCCACCAACACAGATATAAATTCTATAAATAATTGATTCAAGAAAGAATAAGAGGTCATGAAATTTCTGAAAGGGGTGGAACAAATCACCTGGAGATGTGGTGGATGTCAATGAGGTGTGGCATTATAATAAAATGATTGGTAGGATGATGTGGAGAACATTCATGGAGGTCAGGTATTCAGGAAATAACATACCTAAAATCATGGAAAAACCATGATCCTCAGTGGGGATTGGGGTGAGATGTCTCAGAGATGGTGACTATAGAGTTTGTGGGAGGGGATGAGGGCGGTGGTGGGGATGAATGAGCATGATCATCCATGTGGGGAGCCATTAGAGATCTTTGCAGTGCCATAGTAAATATATAACCCAATCAAGGCAGTATGATTTTCTCAATTTTAATTTCATCATTTGGTCAAATTACTAATTTGGGAGTGTTTTTAAAAATGGACCCAATAATTATTACATCCCTTATTTTCTTAAATTAATTAAATCCATATTTATTTATTTTTCATAAATAAATTTAATAAAAAATTAAAATGATACAATAACATGTTAATATGTATAGATATGAAAAAGAAACACTCCATAATGAAACAGGGAAGTCCAACAAAAAAGAAAAAACATAACTAACCTTCTTTACCATAGAAATATTTTCTTAAATATCTTTGAGAATTAGGGAGTGAATGGATGTGTATAAAATCACCATCCATAAAGTAATAACAACACACTAAATTACTACAATTAATAAGTGATGCATTACTGGGATTTATCAATAGGGAATGGAAGCTGGTGCTCATATGTCTTCTAGTTGTGAACCATTATAAAAACCCTTTTCCATTAGGGAGAACAAAGAGGTCGTGACCATACTCATTGTAAAGAATGAGAAACACTACTTGATCATGAACAAAACCCTCTATGGGGGTAATATTAATAAACCAAATTTTGGTTTAATATGGTGAATCAGTTAGGAAGAGAAAATATGAATCAAAAGAGGTCCATGGTAGATACCAATGAATGAAACAGACACACCAACCAAAAAAATAAAGGATAAAAAATGAACTAGGGAACCTCATAAACACTCCAACATCCCAATCCAAAAAATAAAAAATAAACTATCATGTTGGATATGATTTTTGGTCTAAACAAAATTAATTGAGAAATAAGAGTAGAGAAGATAATAAACCTAATTAATTACTAAATAATAAATGTTTCCAAAATCATAGTGGGTAAAGGGGGAAATGGGTTCGAAGATCCCTGATGGGTGATTAATGAGGTGGAATTACTTGACAACGGGGATTAATAATTTGTATGGGAGGTATTCATGATAGATATTGACAAGGGTGTGGGGGCTCAACGGGGGTGGGAAAACTCGATGGCTGAGCATCATTTTAGTGGAAGGTGTATGGTTAATTGAATAATCTATTTATCAAACAACATATCCTTTCGTCTATGTCAAGAATGTATAAAATTTATAAAGTTGTTATAATGATAAATAATTAATGAATAAGTATTCTTGAATTGGGAATTATGTTAAACTGATGGTGTATTAAAGACATGATTGAAGTACAAAAGGATAAATTGGGTATGGAGGTAGAATATCCCATAATTGTTAATGAAATTGTGGATGTAGAGATTTTTCAGTAGGTGTTCATATGAACATGAAAAAATATATATGTGATATATTTATTAACAAATAAAAATATTTTAATTAAAAAATTAAGGTAAGAAATGGTAACATATTTAATATTGATTGAAATATTTACCCATGTCGGTTGGTTCCATTACAGTAAAGGGGCCTATGTTATAACTCCATGTTTAGTCATGTAAAATTTCATTGTTTTCTAAAACCATAAAAATCATAACAAGAATTTAATTATTTTTAACATAAATATAATAAAATAAAGAATTTTAGAATAGATATATGGAACTAAATAAACTGTGTATATGTAAATTTGACAATGACAACTTAATTGTACTCTCCGAAAACATATTTGTATATGACATTGTACCCATTTAAACAATTTTCATAACCTTGTTATTTTAGTTAAATACCTATGTTCACATGAGAAATAACAGTCAAATTTAATGTATATATATTTGTAAAAAACCTGAGAACAATAGTATGACATGTATGCTAACAATTTTCATAAAAATATATTCACAAACCATTTAATATACTATCATTTTTTGAGACATCGTTATTATCAATTATAGTCTCACTTTCATGGAATCCTACTTTTAATTGGAACTTATTCATGACATTTTTGGTTGAATGATGAAGGATTCAGTGAACATATAATAAAAATTGTAATAATTGGATATATAAAAAGTAAATAAGATGAATGAAATTAATGAATAATGTAAATTTGATTACATAGAAACGTTATGCAGAGATATCAACCCATTGAAAATGAAATTCCAATTGATCTATTATTTACTAATGATTAAATTTGTAAAAAATATCAATTCCTATAAAAATATATATCATATAACTTTTGGAAGAAGTTAAAATAAGTAAATCAGAAGCACAATATAACATTTTTCAATGGTAGAAAAGTTATTAAATTGTGGGAAATTGGGTATCTAATTCAATTGATATGGATAAATTTTCTATTGATTAAGGATGTAGAGGGAATTATATAGGGGATTGAAAAAAATTTTGACAAATAAAATTATAAAAATCCATGAAAATTAGATTATAAATCAAAATAAATGATACAAGAATAATAAATGTACAAATGAAACCATCACAAACACAAATCATATGTCAATATTTTGGATCCATACTCAAATAAAATGTTCACAATGGAAAAAATTAGAGAATTCCCATCACATAGTAATAAATATCAAGTTGAGGCCTCGATAGAGGCGGGACAAGTTGATGGAGTTCAAGGAGCATGATGTAGGCAGGGCAGCTGGATGGAGGTGGATCATCTAGATGGAGTCGTGGTAGCTCGATGGAGGGGGTAGCTTATTGGAGGTTGGGGAGGATGATAGTGGGGTTAGGGTAGGATGAGGTTCTGTAGGGGAGGATGGGGCCTGAGCAGTTTGATGACGATGATACGAAGGTAGAGTGGACGCGACACAAAGGTGGGGAGGTGGCAAAAAGAGTTTTTAGGGTCACAAGGTAATGGGGTCACGAGTTCGCGGGGTCACAGGGTCATGGGAGGATGAAATGGAGAATGTTGGTGAGATGATGTGGATATGTGGGAGAGGACGGGGTATAGAGGTGTGATGAAGGCAGGACAGAAGAAGGGGTGGCAAATTTTTGGATGGGGGAGGAATAGGGTTTTGGGGAGCAAGGTCGTGGGGGCATTGTGTCGTGGTGGTTGAAAGAAATATAAAAATTTATTTTGGTTTGGGGAGTGAAAAAATACAATGATTTCCATTGGGTAGTCTCTAATGATACAAATAGAGGCTACTTTATGGCAGTCGCCTGAAACCCCACCACCATGAATACTCAATTTTCTTGTATTGTCTTTTTCCTAGGAATCCCTTTTTTGTATGTTTGATAATTGAATGAGTGATTGAGAATGGGTTTGGATTGATGTCACTTGGACTATGTGACCTGAGGAAAATTATCCCTTTTGGATAATCGATGACCACTTCAACCAAGGGATGTAGGTGAAGTAGATCTCTATGTTTTACCTCATGATTGATTATCACTGACTCTAGGTTTCAGAGGTGGATATATTGATTGTGCATACCTAGTGTTGATATGGTTTGTTATACTACACTGTGGTACTATTTGGTATATTGAATTAAATAGTAGAGATAGTGAGACTTATGATCATAATCCTTATCATTTCTTTGCTTTGTTGTGTTAGTCATCTATGGTGGTACCATCATGTACTTAGCATCATATTTAGAGCACCTGAGACATTGGAGGATGTTGATTGTCATGAACCAACCTATTTCAAACATGAAATGGTCACTCGAGCCAATATGTGGCAAGGCCCAAGAGGCGTTCTTGATACTCCCGGGCTGGCGACAAGCGCCAAAACATCACCAAATACTATGGGAATTGCTTTACCAAATAAAAATAAATAAATTTTGAGGAAATAATAATGATTAACACAGAATAAAGAAACCAAATAAAATGACAATACAAGAACAAAAGAAAATAAAACTAAACGAACTCGGCGTCTAAACTAACTTTATGTTTTTCCACGGGTCACTCCCCAATTTAATGATCAAGCGTCACCCAAGGAAAGAACTTCCAAGATGGAGCCTTCACTAACATGAAAAACAATAAATAACTGTATGTTTGAGTATTAAAACTCATTAGCCTAGCCCGAAAATTTATTCCCAATGCACAACCTTTAAAATAAAATAAACACCGTTTCAAGTTTGAACAAAAATTTATAAAAGTATGTTTTTTCAAAATACATTACTTAAAAGCAAATTAAGAAACCACTTCCCTTAACCATTTTCAAAACCAGATTATTTTCATTAGTATCAAGGATATTTTTAAAGGGAATATGAGGACTAAATATATATATTTATACAAAGAGGATAAAACACTTTCATTTGACAACTGTTTCTAGAAACCTTATCAAAACCACCTCACTACTTTCCCTGAAAAAAAATTTAAAAAATGCTCAATGGGAATCACACAGCAAGGGAAATGTAGGTATACATAAAAGAATCATAATCACTAATACACGAAAAAAAATCCATATACGCATGGGTGAACCTAGGAGATCAAGAATAATCTATAAGCCACCAATACATGAGACCGCATACCCATTGACATGTCACACACGATGAAATCAAAACGCTCAAATTCTCATCCATCCTTTATCAGGAAGACTGATGGAAAATCCCATAGAAATGAACCCAAACATATCCTCCTACAATGGACCACTGGTCAGTACCATAACCTACCAGTGCATCAATCATTCTCAGAATATTCTCTCAATATGACAGGTTCCCATGTATCATGTATTTAAAAAGGGGGTGAGCCAACCGATGTCAGTCGAGCATCTAATCATAGTATAAATAATAATAATAACAAAAATAACGCACAATAGGCCTCACCCTGGTACTCCCCTGGGACTATTCTCATGCCTTAAAATAGAAAAATTAAAAAGTGTTCCAATTGAATAATCTTATCAATGGATCCCTAGAATCTCTAAAAAGGACCTCCCACCCATTTCATGCAATTGAGGCATGAGAAACACCCAACGAGGGTTTTCATAATAAATATTTTTCAAAAATTCAAAGAAATGTATAAACGGGACCTTAAGCATTCACAAACAAAGCCTTGCATAAAAAATAAAAAAAAATCAGAATATGTGTCAAGAACATGATTTCCTCTCGAAAACATGGATAAAACGCTTCTTAATATACCCAGATTACACACTCAAAACCCGAAATTTTTTAATAAAAATTTTAAAACATGCTAAAACAAAATAAACATTTTTATAAAATCCATACCACATGTGAAACCACAAAATAGTACCCAAAACATTATTTCACACGCTGATAATACATTTGTAAACCCCAAAAATTCATTTCACACCACACTTTACTCTTAAAAGACAATCAGGAATTTTATAACCACAAGGCATGAAATGTTTAATAAAATAAATTTCAATTTAGCACTCAAAAAATTTTCAACATCAATTTTCATGACTTAATTTTATTTAAATTTTATATTCCATGCTTTAGACTTTACAATCAATGTGTGTAAACATTTGGTGTTCATAACATGACAATAGAAAATACACCACACAATAAAAATCTATTTTTAAAATAGAACATAATCCAGGAACATTAATTTGCATATTTCTAAATACCCATTCATTTTAATAAATTATTGAATAATTTATAAAACAAGATCAACAAACAGAACGAGGTTTTACACCATGGAACATAAAATTTTATACACAAAAACTAATTTAAAATTAATTGTACAACAAGAACATATCAGACATTGTTTTCAAAAAAAATAATTTGTATACCAAAATAAGAACTAATTAGAAGGTTGTGAAAAAATATATAGTATGTATAAAAATTGAGAAAATCATGAAATTAGATTTTCATACAATGAAAGGGTCGGTGCAGTGGAATTCTTACCATGGATACATGACTCCAAGACAATGTAACCTCAGAACTCGTGTGAGATCTCTTTCGCACCTCAACTGTGCGATCAAGAAGTTGAAACCAACACAATGCTTCCAAATCGAACCCAATAAAAGTTATCCTGTAGCACTTAAAACCCCCAAACTAGATGAATGTAAAAAAAGGGTGATGAGGATTATACCGTAGAGGGTAGCGCCCTCCTAGAAGGGTGCGGTCGCTGGAACGGGGCAACGTCGGTATGGAGAGTTCTCTAGAAAAAGGGGAACCACACCACAGAACAGGTTGCCAGAAAAAAGGGACACACCATAGGCTGGTTAGATGATGGCCGTAGAAGGCCTGATTGGTAATTTAAATGTTGTGGGTAACTGAAGGAGGGAGGTGGTGGGGTCCCCGATGTAGAGAGGGTGCATGCCGGAAGGGGCGGACAGTGTAGGGGAGAGTGCACCAAGGGTAGGGGTCCTGGTCGTGTGTCGGGCATGGGAAAACCCGGGGGAGACCGAGAGCTGTGAGGCGGCGGCACGGTGGGCGATAGGGAGGATGGTGGCTGGAGGCCGCGAGTGGCATGATCGTGAACATCAAGGGAGGGTAGAGATGCTGGAATGAAGGGGGTTGTCCCCACTCGCGCTATTCAAAAGGGATATTGGGGAGTGTTGCACCATGAGAATACCGTGGTGGAAGGCTGCTCTATGAAGGAGGGTGATAGGGAAGGTGGGTCGATGGGGGCATGCTACAAGGATTCTCACAGGGTTAAGAGGTGCATGGGGATGCCGATTTTAGTGCTTGCTCGCGCCACACACCATTCGAAAATGGGGGAGGGAAGGTAGTTCATAATAGGGTTTCTAAAAAAAAGAAGCCCTAAAAAAGAACTAAATAAAATATTAACAAAATGATAAGAATAATATTAATAATAATAAAAGGAAAATAATAATGTTAACAATAATAATAATATTAATAAGAATAATAATTATAATATCATGATAGTAAAAATAAAAATAATAAAAGTATTTATTTCATTTTAATTACAATAAAAATCACAATTTTATTTTTCATCTAAAAAAACATTAAAATTCTTAATATCCATAAAATATTTAATTGGAATAATAATTTAACGTTTATTTATTCATTTAAATTCATCGAAGACAAAAAGGACACATAGTTTCCTCGATGAGGTCGTGCATCGTCATGCTCCGCCCGTGTGTCCAACGACGTCGAACCCAAAATGCGCACTTTTTATCAAAACTAAAAAATTTCATCCGGGACTCACCCTGGACCCCTGAGAAAATATTTAGGGTTAAAAAATAATTAAAATAAAATAATATCATAGGTCGGGGGTGAAAATTATCCTCACCATAATTCTTTCTGCCCCCGAAAATCCACCAAACTATCCAACCGATCGATCAACAACAATGGATTTTCCATAAATATGATCCAACCTCTTAACCCAATGACATTCCACCAACCACCAATAGGACGGAACCCCGTTGCCCGAAGTAAATCACCATTAGAGGTGAGGCCTGAATGGACTCCCCACCATAATAACTCAACTAGCATCAGATTATGTATTAAGAGAATACCGAAAAAGACAGTGGGCTTGTAACACCCGAGACTTTTATGTTATATAAATCATCAAAGGAATATTTTCTACACAACACTTGCTTGGCTTTCTTTACACGAAATCGTGACCTTCCTCTATAGCTTGCGTCGTACGCAATACCGAGTTTCACTAAACAACGATATGCTATTAAAATATTATTAAAACTAGCCGTTATGAATATTAATAACCACTTTTTGAAATTTTTTAAATTTTATTTTTCAAAATGGACTTCATTTTTGGATTCGGAATATCGAAATTAGCCTAGGGTGAAATTTTGGTATTTTTCTGAAAACTTTCAATTTTTGATGAATAGTGAAACCACTAAGTGGTAGTTAAAAAAACTGAATTTTTCATAAAACTTAATTTTACCGCTTATGTGAGTGGAATTTCAAAAATCCAAGAGACACGGTTGATGTCAGTAAGTAAAATATGGTTCAATGAGATAAAAATAATTTTTTGGTGAATAGTAACTTTTTACTTTTTTTACCACGGTAAAAAGTTAATAGGGTAATTAAGGGTAAAGATGATATTATTATTACCCTAACACATGTCGTAATTCTATTGGATAAGTGTAATTCGACCAAAAACAAACTTAGTAATAAAATATGACCATTTAGGCCCACTTGGATTAGATTGGGACATTTATTATTAATTTATTTAAAGAAGGGGTAAAATAGTTAAAATCAAAGTTTAATAAGTAAATAATTTTTAATATGGGGTTATAAATAAGATAAATTCGACTATAAATATTCATTAGAAAGATAAATAGATTTCCTACATAATGGTATTTTATTTGTAATTTTTAGACATTAAATAATTTAAATTATTTATGACACAATGATGATGCAATAATTATCTTATTAATGAAATATTGACATAATTGATGTTATAAACAACAAAATAAATTTAATTTGAGACTTTTTATGAATCCCACTAATTTTATAGGTTAATATGATATGTTATTATTGATTTAATTAACTTGGTTTGAACTAATAATTCTGTTATGTTTTTCACAAAAATCAATTACTAAATAGTGTCAAAATTGACATAAAATAGTTTTTAAAACAAATCTTATATTGGTAATTGTTATTTTATTCCAAAAAATATAAGGTTCGGCCAAATGACTTAGATAAGGTTATATATATTAATAATAAACAACTTGGGGTTTTTTTGGCTGCTTATAGTATGTTTATTAACCTTATAGTATAAGAACACAAGAAGACATGGTAAAAGTAAAATTATTTAACTTAATGTTAAATCTAAATGATAAGGTTAAAATAGGAACCTAAACTTGTCTACATTCTATTGGATGAAATGATTTCGACCCATCCCCACCTTATCTTCGAAATATATCAATTTGGAGCTATTTAAAACCAAACTTGACTTTATAATAACATAATAGTTTTAGTTATTCAAAAGGTGCTCCTCTCATCCCTTATAAAAGGACACCTCATCCCCCTCTTCCTCACACCACTTTGAGCCTTCCACCTCTGCCAACCCCTGCCAAATTCTCTTCTCCACTTCCCTAGAAACATCCTATAGGTTCTGGTATTCCTCAAAGACCAATTTTACTGCCCTAATAGGAGGTCACAAAGAGGCGCTTCAAAGAAGAGGAGGTTCGGACACTTACAAAGCAAGTCGGACCTAAGGTAAGGGAAATATCACAATCTCATTTTTATCCGAGATTGTTTATACTTTAGTATTTACTGGGGTGTATTTTATCATCCACATCCATGTTTCCTCAATATGTAACATTATTTCCATCCACCTACAATTGTTTAAATCCTATTTTACCCTTCGGTGAGTTTTTGTAAAAGATATGAAAGGAATCATTTGTCGTTTTTCGTACAAGGTACTTTTTTGACTTTTCCGAAAAAAGTACGAGAAGAATGTTTTTTTAACTTATACGGCATGAAAGGATTTTTAAAACATTATTTCCAAGAATCTTCCTTTACAAGTTTTCAATTTTATTTTTAATCAACTTCTTTTAGTTTATAATTTTATGACATATTAAAAAAGGAAAAGTGTTTTTGAAGAAGAAAGGATATTTTCCTCAAGAATTCATTTCAAGTGTTTTATCAAAATTATTTTCCATCTAAGATAATAAAGGGTTCTGTTTCTATCCCTATTTTTACATTGATTTTACTATGTTGTGATGGAATTATGTTTATGAATTCCTTTATCTTATATGAATTGTTTTATGATGTCACGATGTTTAAGATTCCCATTTTTATTACATGGGTTATGCTATGATGTATGATTTATGATTTTGTGGAACACATAAGAATGGTATCATTATGAGATGGGTGGTACCTATATCTCCCTCCAATGCATTGGATAAAGATTTTATATCTCATGAGATAGACATGGCTGGAACGGTAGGTTATACCGGTTCAGTGAAACAGGACTGAAATGAGGGTGACTCGGTTCAGAAAGGGACTTTGTCCACTAAGATAGTCTTGGAAATGAGTCTTGACTAACAAGAAATGATTTTATATGATTATGTGTGTATGCCACAAAGTTTCATGTTTTAAGTTATGATTATTGTGATTACATTTCACTGCCATGATTTATCCCATGTTATGAATTTATGATCTCTTTTGTAGGTCACGATTTCAAAAAGTTATGTGCTTGTGTATACGATGTGATTGATATTTCTTTTGTTTACACTTACTGAGCATTTGAGCTCACCCTTTTGTATGTTTTCTTTCCCCAGGTCAGGAAGAAGGTTATTAAGTAGGATATTCCAAAAAGGGCTCTAGATATGATGAAATAAGTGGAAGGAAAAGTTGATGCTTTACGAACCAGTTGTTTATGTTTCCCAGTTTCTAAAGACACTATACCTATACGGTCCTTTCATGGTTTTGTTGTATTTTGTAATAAGAATGCTTCAATTTTGAAGTATTAACAATGTATGTAAAGTATGGGTCGTTATAGTTGGTATCAGAGGAAAGGTATAGTCAACCTTTGGAAACTAGGATGTAAAAGCCTTAGTAAGAACCCTAAGGATAAGTCTAAGCATAGAACAAAATATTAGTGTTTTAGAAATGGCCATGAATAACCTAGGATAAGACCTTAAGTGTGAAATTTTATTCTTAATTATGTGGTTTTCCTATTATAATTAGTGTTGCTCACACTATTCTTCTTAGTTTTAGTCAATGGATGGAACCCAAAGGAATCGTGTTAATGCGGAATGCGACGGGCAATGCAATGATTGTCCCCCTGAGCAACCAAACGTTATGGGAGCTGGAATGAAAAATCTTGTAGCCACGCTCACACAACTTTCTCAAGCTATGTATCATGCTGGACTTCCAAACGAGCAAAGGAAGGAGCAACATTATGTTGAATCCTTCATGAGGCAGCGTCCACCTTCTTTCAGCGGGTCTACTGATCCATTAGTTGCTGAAAAATGGATTAGTACTACTGAAAAGATATTTTCAGTTCTTCAATGTTCTGAACATGATAAAGTCATCCTAGCAGTGTATCGTTTGGAAGGAGATACTGATCAATGATGGAATCTTATTAATAATATGAGTCAAAGGGATGAAATTGAGTCCATGGAATGGGACAAGTTCAAGAACTTATTTTTTCAATAAGTACTTCCCTCGTATTCTCCGAACAAAGATAGAGAAAGAGTTTCTTGAACTGAAGCAAAAGGATGAGGAATCTGTTGGTACCTATGAAGCAAATTTTACAAGACTTTCAAGGTACGCTTCTGGTATTATTATCCAACCTGAGACTAAGATCGATCGATTATTTAGTGGCTTAAAACCAAGTCTTCGAATGGCGTTAGCCATAAAGGACTTCAATAACTACGAGGAAATCGTTCGATGTGCTCTCCAAGTCGAGATGGTGATTGGAGTAACCCATCAGTCATATGGGTTTGATAAGAAGAGGAAAATGGAATTCAAAGGAAAATCGAAAGAGCACACTGAAAAGAAGATGAGCATTCCCTTATTCTCAAAGTGTGGAAAGAAACATGGAGGGAGTTGTCTTAAAGGGACAAGTAAATGTTTCAAATGTGGAAAGGAAGGTCATCGGGCATTTGAATGCCGCGATGATGGGAAGAAGATGTCTAATGATGCAAACAAAGGAAGGGATACACAGAATGAACCTACTACACTTCAATGTTTCAAGTGCAAGTAGATTGGGCATTATGCCAATAAATTCCCTAATCCAAGGGTTGATGATGATGGTCGACGTCAACAAACTCTTAAGGATAAAGACAAAGGAAATTCACATGCAATTTCTATCAGCGATGTGGAGTACGATAACGATGTGGTGAAAGGTACACTTACCATCCACTCTAAAGTAGCTAATATTTTATTTGATTCTGGATCCACCCACTCTTTTATTTCTGACGAATTTTCTAAGGGTATCACCGTATTACATCAAAAATTAGATGTTGAGTTAGCTGTGACAACACCTAATGGCACAATAGTCGCATCAAAAGTTTATAATTCTTCTCTGATCGAAGTTTGTGGGAAAGTGCTTCCTACAAATCTTGTGATCCTTCCTATAGTGGAATTTGATGTGATTCTTGGCATGGATTGGCTTTCTTTATATGGATCTCATATCAATTTCCAAAGAAGGGAAGTCACATTTCATATTCCAGATCAATCTATGATCGTCTATCAATGCAAGGATGAACATAACCTTCCAGTGGAAATTTCTTCCATTTTATGGGTATTGATTCCACTAAATGAAGGTTATTTATCTCAAATGGTTGGTAAAAAAATCACGATTAAGAATATTCCCATTGTACGGGAGTCTGATGATGTCTTTACGGAGGAATTACCGGGTCGTCCACCAAATTGTGAAGTTGAGTTTTCAATAGAACTCGTACCGGGAGCTTTGCCTATTTCAAAGACACCTTTTAGAATGGCCCCAATTGAGTTGCAGGAACTGAAGAAGCAACTCCAAGAGAATCTTGATAAGGGATTCATACGCCCTAGTGCGTCACCTTGGGGAGCACCTGTTCTATTTTTTAAGAAGAAAGATGGATCAATGAGACTCTGCATTGATTATCGAGAACTTAACAAGATCACTATCAAGAACAAATATCCTCTCTCGCGCATTGATTACCTATTTGACCAACTACGTGGAGCTCAATACTTTTCCAAGATTGATCTTCGTTCAGGGTATCATCAATTAAGGTTCAAAAGGGAGGATATACCAAAGACGACTTTCCGTACAAGGTATGGACACTATGAATTTATAGTGATTCCATTTGGTCTTACTAATGCCCCTGCTATCTTCATGGATCTAATGAATAGAGTCTTTAGAGACTATCTTGATCAATTTGTGGTAGTCTTTATAGACGATATTCTTGTCTATTCAAAGAGCAAGGAAGAGCATGAAGATCACTTGAGAATTATATTGAAGACCCTGAGAAAGGAGAAGCTTTATGCCAAATTTACCAAGTGTGAATTTTGGCTTCAAAAAGTTGTATTTTTGGGTCACATAATCTCAAAAGAGGGGATATCTATGGATCCAGAAAAAACAGAGGTTATCGAATGATGGTCGAGACCAACAATAGTAACTGAGATTCGATGTTTTCTTGGTTTGGCTGGATATTATCGACTTTTTGTGAATGATTTTCCACGATTATCTAATCCACTAACCATGTTGACTCGGAAAGGAGTTAAGTTTGTCTGGACGGAAGAATGTGAAGAGAATTTCAAGGATTTGAAAAGAAGGTTATCCAGTGCACCTATGCTCACACTGCCTTGTAGTGGAGAAAGGTTTGTGATCTATAGTGATGCATCCAAGAAGGGATTAGGGTGTGTTCTTATGCAAAATTATATGGTGATAGCTTATGCCTCACGACAGTTGAAAATCCATGAGCAAAATTACCCAACACATGATTTGGAGTTAGATGAAGTAATCTTTGCATTAATTATTTGGAGGCATTACCTTTATGGTGAAAGTTGTGATATTTATACTGATCATAAAAGTTTAAAGTATATTTTCACACAAAAGGAGATGAATATGCGTCAAAGAAGATGGTTGGAGCTGATTAAGGATTACGACTGCTCAATCCATTACCACCCTGGGAAAGCAAACAAGGTGGCAGATGCATTAAGTCGACAAGACCATGCTAGTTTATCCATGATGAGGATCACAAAAGATCCAATATTTATGGATTTACAAAGGATGGATCTTGGAATTATAATGGAAGGGGAAAAATCTTATCATTCTAAAATGAATGTTCAACCATCTATACATGTGATGATTAAAGAGGCACAGAAAGAAGATATCGAGTTACAAAAGAAGGTGAGAAATGTTCCTGAGTTCAACCTTGATTGTGTTGGGATAATAAAGTTCGGGAATCGGGTTTGTGTTCCTTCCATCCCTGAATTAAAGAAGGAGCTGCTGGATGAGGCTCATAGTTCTTCATTCTCTATTCATCCTGGAAGCACGAAGATGTATAGGGACCTGAAAGAGTACTTCTGGTGGGATGGCATGAAAAGAGATGTTGCTGAATATGTATCTCGATGCTTGGTTTGTCAACAAGTTAAAGCTGAGAGACAGAAGTCTAAGGGGATGTTACAACCATTACCCATACCCGAATGGAAATGGGAAAACATTACTATGGACTTTGTCACAGGACTTCCTAAAACATCCAAAGGCAATAATGCTATCTGAGTCATAGTTGATCGTCTTACAAATTCTGCACACTTCATTGCTATTAGAGAGGATTTCTCTGTAGAGACCCAAAGCTTGACGTACATTGACATTACATTACTTTTGCGGAATACTTAGTACCTTACAAAAACACACACACAAGGACCGTAATAGTTTAGTGTCTTTGGAAACTCGGAACGTAATCTTCTAATCGTGGTGAAAGATCTTCAATATCTCCCATAAAGATCGTCCCTTTTTTTACCTAAAAACATTTCTTTATATCCTGGGGAAAAGAAAACAAAAAAGGGTGAGCTCAAATGCTCAGTAAGGGTAAACAAAAGAAATATCAATCACATCATATACATAAGAACATAGCTTTTGGAAATATTAACCTGCAAAAGAGCTCATAATATCATAACATGGGATAAATCATAGAAGTGAAAATGAGATCCCCATAATCATAACATAAAACTTGAAACTTTGTGGCATGCACACATAATCATGGAAAATCATTTCTTGTTAGTCATGACTCATTGCCAAGACTATCTTAGTGGACAAATTCCCTTTCTGAACCGAGTTCACTCCTCGTTTCAGTCCTGTATCACTGAACCGAAATAACCTTCCGTTCCAGCCATGTCTATCTCATGAGATATAAAATCATTACCCAATGCATTGGAGGGAGATATAGGTCCCACCCATCTTATAATTAATACTTTCTTATGTGTGCCACATAATCATAAAACATACAGCATCGCATAACACATGTAACAAAAATGGGATTCTTGGAACATCATGACATCATAAATCAATTCATATAAGATAAAGGAATTCATAAACATAATTCCATCACAACATAGTCAAATCAATGTAAAAATATGGATAGAAACAGAACCCTTTATTATCTTAGATGGAAAAATAATTTTGATAAAACACTTGAAATGAATTCTTGAGGAAAATATCCTTTCTTCTTCAAAATCAATTTCTTTTCACAAAACATCATGAAATTTTAAAAGAAAGAGATTTCATTGAAAATAGTCATGAAATCTTTTAGAGGAAGCTTCATGAAAATAAGGCTTTATAAAACAGTAGAAATCCGTTCGTGCCGTATAAGTTAAAAAAAACATTCTTCGTACTTTTGTCGGAAAAGTCAAAAAGTACCTCGTACGAAAAACGACAAAAGATTCCTTTCATACGTATTACTAAAAACTCACCGAAGGGTAAAAATGGATTTAAACAATTTTAGGTGGATGGAAATAATATTACATATTGAGTAAACATGGATGTGGATGATAAAATACACCCCAGTAAATTTCAAAGTATAAACAATCTCGGATAAAAATGAGATTGTGATATTTCCCTTACCATAGGTGCGACTTGCTTGTACGTGTCCGAACCTCCTGTATAATGATTTAAATCATGTTATTGACTTATTACAGAATCATATTCATTGTTATGATATCATATATGGTTCACTTATGACATTATATTACCTGTTCTTTTGTAAATTCCATGTTAAAGAAGCGTTTTGGGTAAAATCGTTTCATTTATCGTAGGTGTTTTGACTTGTTGTTCTTGACATCATTATTACTTATATCATGATTTACTTACTTCCAGAATATAAAATATGATTTATATATCATATATATTCAGTATATATATATATATAATAGGTAGATAAATAAAATGAAAAACACCGTTCATGGAGACGGTAGTCCGTACGTACGCATGAACGTTGTTTTCCTTTCCTTATTGTCTTGAAATGGAAGTAAGTAGATGACATACATATGTATATATATACATAAATCCAGTAGCTTTATAATGTCATATATTTCATTATTATTTCTTATATATACTTTATAATCATTCTTAAATGGTTAATATGGAGAATGAATCTCATCGCGTCGTGGAGACGGTAGTCCGTACGTACGCACGAGCGATGATATCATTTCTATAAGTATTGAATTGAATTGGAGTGAATTATACAATATATCAGAATCAATATGATGTTGTAATAACTATGTATAGTTATTCTTTACACCATTATACCCATCCATGTAAGGTGGTGGTGGAAAATAGATTACACCACGGCGTGGAGACGGTATTTCGTATGTACGCACGCGCGGTGATTTCTTTTTCCGTAGGATGGATAGATGGTGAAATAGGGTTGTTTCATACTTATAATAAAATATCAGTATATGAGTGATACTGATGTTATTACTTCATAATGAAACAACCTAAGAAGAAGAAGTGGAAGAAGAAATAAAGATGAAAGAACTGGTAACGGTAATTACCTCTTCTTTGAAGCGCCTTTTGGAGACCTCCTCTTAGGGAACTAAAATTGGCCTTTGAGTAAGACCAGAACCTCTAGGATTATTCTAGGGAAGTGGAGAGGAGAAAATGGCAGGGGTTGGCCGAGCTTGAGTTCTCAATTTGGTGTGAGGAGGAGGGGGAGGAGGTGTCCTTTTATAAGGGAGGAGAGGGGCACCTTAGGAATACCTCAAAATATTATTTTATATTAAACTCAAAATCGGTTTATAATGGTTCCAAAGGGTCTTATTTCGAAGCTAAAGTGGGGATGGGTCGAAATCCTATCAACCAATAGAATTTAGACAAGTTTAGGATATTATTTTAACCTTATCAATTAGATTTATCTCTAAGATAAATAATTTAACTTTTACCGTGTCTTTTTGTTTTCTTTCACTATATGGTTAATACACTTACTATAACGTGCCAAACGAACCCAAAATTGTATATTATTAATAAATATATCCTTATCTATGTAATTTGGCCGAACCTTAGATTTTTAGGAATAAAATAACAATTAATAATATAATATTTTATTTAAAAACTATTTTGTGTCAATTTTGACACTATTTGATATATGATTTTTGTGAAAGTCATAACAGAATTAAATGTTCGAACCAAGTTGATTAAATCAACATTAATATATCATAGTAACCTAGAAAATTAGTGTAATTCATAAAAAGTCTTGAATTACATTTATTTTGTTATTTATATTATCAATTATGTCAATATTTCATTAACAAGATAATTACTGCATCATCTTTGTGTCATAAATAAATTAAATTATTTGATTTTTAAAAATTACAAATAAAATACCATTATGTAGGAAATCTTTTTAGATTTCTAATTAATATTTACAATCTAATATATCTTATGTATAACCCCATATTAAAAATGATTTACTTATTAAACTTTGATTTTAACTATTTTAACCCTTCTTTAAATAAATTAATAATAAATGTCCTAATCTAATCCAAGTGGGCCTAAATGGTCATATTTTATTCCTAAGATTGTTTTTGGTCGAATTACACTTGTCCAATAGAATTAGGACATGTGTTAGGGTAATATTGATATCATATTTACCCTTAGTTACCCTATTTACTATTAACCGCGGTAAAAATAGTAAAAAGTTACTATTCACCAAAAAATTATTTTCATCTCATTGAACCACATTTTAGTCCTTGATATTAACCGTGTCTCTCGGATTTTTGAAATTCCATTCACAGAAGCGGTAAAATTATGTTTTATGCAAAATTCAGTTTTTAACCTACCACTTAGTAGTTTCACTATTCATCAAAAATTGATGTTTTTCAGAACAAAGCCAAAATTTCATCCTAAGCTATATGTCATATTCCGAATTCAAAAATGAAGTCTATTTTACCAAATTCATAACATAAAATTTGCATTAATTAATTTTGTAATTAAATCCCGCTGTTAAAACAAATAGCGTGTTTTTAAGAAACAATATCTATCAAAAGATTGACACTTGTTTATGTCTAGTTTAAATGTGAAATTTCATCCAATGACCAACATTGTATTAAATTGTAAAAATATATTCTAAATATACTTTAAAACCACTAAAATTAATGATTTATCACTATTAATTATTTCGATTAAAAAAGTTGTTTTTAATTATAATTTAGTAATTTTCACTATTCATCAGAATATGAAAGTTATCCGAAAAGTACCAAAATTTCACCTTAGGATAAATTCGATACTCCGAATCCAAAAATGAAGTCCATTTTGAGAGCTAAAATTTCTAAAATTTAAAAAGTGGTTATTACTATTCATAACGGCTAGTTTTAATAATATTTTAATAGCATATCATTGTTTCGTAAAACTCAGTATTACGTACCACACACGCTATCGAGGAAGGTTGCGATTGCGTGTAATGCAAGGCAAGTCAAGGATGCGTGTTGTGCAAGCTCCTTTTGGTGTAGTGTACAACACAAGACATTAGTGAAATAAAAAAGAATATTTTTCATAAAATCTCGGGCTGTTACATTCTACCCCCCTTAAAATGAATTTCGCCCTCGAAATTCGTCGGGGTTATAAATGGTTTACTATTCGAAAGTTTCTTTAATAGAAACCCACATCGTAAAAAAGAAATACCAAACCTTGGCTTTAAAAACTAAAGTATGAAATGTAACGATTACCCAAATAAACTAATCACTGGGTTTCCACATAGGTGAAAATATGGATATGGAAGAGAAATCTAACCATCATGTTCTGATGGAGAGTGGTAGAGAACATGGCTATGGAAAAGCCAGTAATCACAAATCCATAAATTTGTGACGATCTAAGGTACCATCTGATTCATCAGGTATATGAGAACTAGGACAACATTTTTGGTTTTCAAGATCATTTCCCTAAAGTTAAAGAATTTGAATTAGAATAAATACTTACTTTATTTTGGTACAATCTCACTGTTGTTCGTGCCTTTAACAATTTCCACTTCATCTCTTCAATAAATGAAGTTGAATTTGTTATTCGTGAAGTGTTAGCATATCATGTGATAGAATGACGGGTCATTCCATCTGTCTCAAAAGGTTAGCAAAATTTATATACATAAGTCGATCTATAGTTTGATTAATCATATATGGTTCCTAAAATGGGCTTATACTGCTTAATATAATAACACTAGTTTCTACTAAACAGGGACTTCCTGTAGGTCAGTGGTAGGCGATAAAGGCCAGTCGCACTTCGGTTGTGGGTTCGATTCCCACAGCCTTGTCCGAAGCGATGGGCTGTCGCCCGTCCTGCAGGTTGTCCTTTTTATAAAACTATATTACTATAACATCCCATCAATAATATCGAAAAAACTTCTATCCTTAAACAATACTAACTTATGTCCAACATAATTCATTCCAATCTTTAGGCTTATCCATAATACTGCAGTCCATTCTCATAACATAGTGAAAACGATTACCAGAGATTTAATACCATCGTTGATCCCCATATATCATAAGATATATCTTGTTGGTCACATTCCAAACATTCAAAGGCCTTAATATTGTACTCTCTTGAATACCCATTGAACCTTAGTGAAAACTTGAATGCAGTTAAAAGTTAACACTTTTCACATACCGAAATCCTCAAAATTATTTATACTCAAACCATGATATCACTTAGTCCTTATATCAATCATGAGCTCATGAATACAATCAAACATCTCATTATCTTCTTATCCTTTCATTATGCACTTATCATCTACTTTCCAAAATATTTGAATCACTTTTCATAGTTATTGGTACCTTAAAATTATTGAAAACCACAATAGAGCAATACTTAAATATTTCAATACACCATAAAAGTACCTCAACAACATTATTCTTGAATACCAAAACACTTCAGTCCATCCATATCAATGATTATCCTGGAATAAGTCCTTCCTTGATTTAGAAGTAACTTTTTAGGTCAGGGCATTGAGTTGGGTAATGCCCATGTTCTCCACAAATAAGACATTGAACTCCATAACATTCTGTCACTCTATGACCCTTTTCTCCACACAGATAACATCGGTCCCTCCATTTGAGGTATTCCTCAAGGTTCTTCTTCCCTTCTTTAGAAATATCAATCTTCCTTTCTTTATGCTCCTCAACATGCGAACATGCATAATAGTCTATCTTCCTCTTCTTTGAAGAATTAGGCATACCACTAAATTTCACCTTGTTAATCATATATCGCGATGATTGATTCGGCATAATCACAACATCTTTCTCTCTAGGCATTACACAATGTTGTTTCTCATAGTCACCAATTTGTCCATTGGATTCAATGTTAACCGAATTCCTTTTGGTTCCCTCCATTAACTAAAAAACAAAAATAATTTTGTGAGAATCAAAAATCATGCTAGAGAAAACAACATAGTAAAGGGAAAGTATCCTCAATACCTAACTTCTTAGGTTTATTCTAATATCGTTACCATAGTTCTAGTAATATATCCTATATGTATACTTATCCTTAGGGACATCCCTAGACATACCTTAGAAATAACTCTAGGGATCTCACTAACGTTTTCGCATCCTAGTTTCCAAAGGTTGACTAAACCTTTCCTCTGATACCAACTGTAGAGACCCAAAGCTTGACGTACATTGACATTAAATTACTTTTGCGGAATACTTAGTACCTTACAAAAACACACACACAAGGACCGTAATAGTTTAGTGTCTTTGGAAACTCGGAACGTAATCTTCTAATCGTGGTGAAAGATCTTCAATATCTCCCATAAAGATCTTCCCTTTTTTTACCTAAAAACCTTTCTTTATATCCTGGGGAAAAGAAAACAAAAAAGGGTGAGCTCAAATGCTTAGTAAGGGTAAACAAAAGAAATATCAATCACATCATATACATAAGAACATAGCTTTTGGAAATCTTAACCTGCAAAAGAGCTCATAATATCAGAACATGGGATAAATCATAGAAGTGAAAATGAGATCCCCATAATCATAACATAAAACTTGAAACTTTGTGGCATGCACACATAATCATGGAAAATCATTTCTTGTTAGTCATGACTCATTGCCAAGACTATCTTAGTGGACAAAGTCCCTTTATGAACCGAGTTCACTCCTCGTTTCAGTCCTGTATCACTGAACCGAAATAACCTTCCGTTCTAGCCATGTCTATCTCATGAGATATAAAATCATTACCCAATGCATTGGAGGGAGATATAGGTCCCACCCATCTTATAATGAATCCTTTCTTATGTGTGCCACATAATCATAAAACATACAGCATCGCATAACACATGTAACAAAAATGGGATTCTTGAAACATCATGACATCATAAATCAATTCATATAAGATAAAGGAATTCATAAACATAATTCCATCACAACATAGTCAAATCAATGTAAAAATATGGATAGAAACAGAACCCTTTATTATCTTAGATGGAAAAATAATTTTGATAAAACACTTGAAATGAATTCTTGAGGAAAATATCCTTTCTTCTTCAAAATCAATTTCTTTTCACAAAACATCATGCAATTTTAAAAGAAAGAGATTTTATTGAAAATAGTCATGAAATCTTTTAGAGGAAGCTTCATGAAAATAAGGCTTTATAAAACAGTAGAAATCCGTTCGTGCCGTATAAGTTAAAAAAAACATTCTTCGTACTTTTGTCGGAAAAGTCAAAAAGTACCTCGTACGAAAAACGACAAAAGATTCCTTTCATACGTATTACTAAAAACTCACCGAAGGGTAAAAATTGATTTAAACAATTTTAGGTGGATGGAAATAATATTACATATTGAGTAAACATGGATGTGGATGATAAAATACACCCCAGTAAATTTCAAAGTATAAACAATCTCGGATAAAAATGAGATTGTGATATTTCCCTTACCTTAGGTCCGACTTGCTTGTACATGTCAGAACCTCCTGTATAATGATTTAAATCATGTTATTGACTTATTACAGAATCATATTCATTGTTATGATATCATATATGGTTCACTTATGACATTATATTACCCGTTCTTTTGTAAATTCCATGTTAAAGAAGCGTTTTGGGTAAAATCGTTTCATTTATCGTAGGTGTTTTGACTTGTTGTTCTTGACATCATTATTACTTATATCATTATTTACTTACTTCCAGAATATAAAATATGATTTATATATCATATATATTCAGTATATATATATATAATAGGTAGATAAATAAAATGAAAAACACCGTTCATGGAGACGGTAGTCCGTACGTACGCATGAACGTTGTTTTCCTTTCCTTATTGTCTTGAAATGGAAGTAAGTAGATGACATACATATGTATATATATACATAAATCCAGTAGCTTTATAATGTCATATATTTCATTATTATTTCTTATATATACTTTATAATCATTCTTAAATGGTTAATATGGAGAATGTATCTCATCGCGTCGTGGAGACGGTAGTCCGTACGTACGCACGAGCGATGATATCATTTCTATAATTATTGAATTGAATTGGAGTGAATTATACAATATATCAGAATCAATATGATGTTTTAATAACTATGTATAGTTATTCTTTACACCATTATACCCATCCATGTAAGGTGGTGGTGGAAAATAGATTACACCACGGCGTGGAGACGGTATTTCGTACGTACGCACGCGCGGTGATTTCTTTTTCCGTAGGATGGATAGATGGTGAAATAGGGTTGTTTCATACTTATAATAACATATCAGTATATGAGTGATACTGATGTTATTACTTCATAATGAAACAACCTAAGAAGAAGAAGTGGAAGAAGAAATAAAGATGAAAGAAATGGTAACGGTAATTACCTCTTCTTTGAAGCGCCTTTTGGAGACCTCCTCTTAGGGAACTAAAATTGGTCTTTGAGTAAGACCAGAACCTCTAGGATTATTCTAGGGAAGTGGAGAGGATAAAATGGAAGGGGTTGGCCGATCTTGAGTGCTCAATTTGGTGTGAGGAGGAGGGGGAGGAGGTGTCCTTTTATAAGGGAGGAGAGGGGCACCTTAGGAATATCTCAAAATATTATTTTATATTAAACTCAAAATCGGTTTATAATGGTTCCAAAGGGTCTTAGTTCGAAGGTAAAGTGGGGATGGGTCGAAATCCTATCAACCAATAGAATTTAGACAAGTTTAGGATATTATTTTAACCTTGTCAATTAGATTTAACTCTAAGATAAATAATTTAACTTTTACCGTGTCTTTTTGTTTTCTTTCACTATATGGTTAATACACTTACTATAACATGCCAAACGAACCCAAATTGTATATTATTAATAAATATATCCTTATCTAAGTCATTTGGCCGAACCTTAGATTTTTAGGAATAAAATAACAATTAATAATATAATATTTAATTTAAAAACTATTTTGTGTCAATTTTGACACTATTTGATATATGATTTTTGTGAAAGTCATAACAGAATTAAATGTTCGAACCAAGTTGATTAAATCAACATTAATATATCATAGTAACCTAGAAAATTATTGTAATTCATAAAAAGTCTTGAATTACATTTATTTTGGTATTTATATTATCAATTATGTCAATATTTCATTAATAAGATAATTACTGCATCATCTTTGTGTCATAAATAAATTAAACTATTTGATTTTTAAAAATTACAAATAAAATAAAATTATGTAGGAAATCTTTTTAGATTTCTAATGAATATTTACAATCTAATTTATCTTATGTATAAACCCATATTAAAAATGATTTACTTATTAAACTTTGATTTAAACTATTTTAACCTTTCTTTAAATAAATTAATAATAAATGTCCTAATCTAATCCAAGTGGGCCTAAATGGTCATATTTTATTCCTAAGTTTGTTTTTGGTCGAATTACACTTGTCCAATAGAATTAGGACATGTGTTAGGGTAATATTGATATCATATTTACCCTTAGTTACCCTATTTACTATTAACCGCGGTAAAAATAGTAAAAAGTTACTATTCACCGAAAAATTATTTTCATCTCATTGAACCACATTTTAGTCCTTGATATTAACCGTGTCTCTCGGATTTTTGAAATTCCATTCACAGAAGTGGTAAAATTATGTTTTATGCAAAATTCAGTTTTTAACCTACCACTTAGTAGTTTCACTATTCATCAAAAATTGATTTTTTCAGAAGAATGCCAAAATTTCATCCTAAGCTATATTTCATATTCCGAATTCAAAAATGAAGTCTATTTTACCAAATTAATAACATAAAAGTTGCATTAATTAATTTTGTAATTAAATCCCGCTGTTAAAACAAATAGCGTGTTTTTAAGAAACAATATCTATCAAAAGATTGACACTTGTTTATGTCTAGTTTAAATGTGAAATTTCATCCAATGACCAACATTGTATTAAATTGTAAAAATATATTCTAAATATACTTTAAAACCACTCAAATTAATGATTTATCACTATTAATGATTTCGATTAAAAAAGTTGTTTTTAATTATAATTTAGTAATTTTCACTATTCATCAGAATATGAAAGTTATCTGAAAAGTACCAAAATTTCACCTTAGGCTAAATTCGATACTCCGAATCCAAAAATGAAGTCCATTTTGAGAGCTAAAATTTCTAAAATTTAAAAAGTGGTTATTACTATTCATAACGACTAGTTTTAATAATATTTTAATAGCATATCATTGTTTCGTAAAACTCAGTATTACGTACCACACACGCTATCGAGGAAGGTTGCGATTGCGTGTAATTCAAGGCAAGTCAAGGATGTGTGTTGTGCAAGCTCCTTTTGGTGTAGTGTACAACACAAGACATTAGTGAAATAAAAAAGAATATTTTTCATAAAATCTCGGGCTGTTACATTCTCTCTGGATCAGCTTTCCAGGATATATGTAAATGAAGTGGTAAGGTTGCATGGAGTACCACTTTCTATTATATCTGATCGGGATCTGAGATTTACCTCGAAGTTCTGGCGAAGTCTCCAGCATACTCTGGATACAGAGTTGAGTTTCAGCACTGCTTATCATCCTCAGACAGACGGTTAGTCTGATAGAAAAATTCAAACCCTAGAAGTTATGTTGAGAGCTTACTCTATGGATTTCAAAGGAGGTTGGGATCAACACCTACCTTTGGTGGAATTTTCTTATAATAATAGCTTTCACTCCAGTATTCAGATGGATCCTTATGAAGCTCTCTATGGAATGAAATGCAGGACTCCAACTTGCTGGGATGAAGTTGGGAAAAGAAAGCTATTAGGACCTAATCTCATTGATGAAATGGCAGAAAAGGTCGGATCTATTCAACAACACATAAGAGCAGCTCAGAGCCGACGGAAAAGTTATGCCGACAACCGAAGAAAAGACCTAGAGTTTGAAGTGGGTGATAAAGTGTTCTTACGAATATCTCCCTGGAAGAGGGTTATGAGATTTGGAAAGAAGGGGAAGTTGAGCCATAGATATATCGGTCCTTTCGAAATACTGGATCATGTTGGGAAGGTTTCTTACCGATTGGTGCTTCCACCGAATCTCTCTCAAGTTCACTATGTGTTCCATGTATCTCTCCTGAGAAAGTACATACCTGATCCTTCACATGTACTCAGCTCAGAAGTTGTACCACTGGAGCAAGATCTTTCTTATAAAGAACAACCGATAGAGATTCTGGATCGTAGTGAAAAAGTCCTACGAAACAAGACCACTCGATTGGTGAATGTTTTATGGAAGAACCACCAATTAGAAGAAGCTACATGTGAGCTTGAGGATATGATGAGGGAGAGGTATCCACATCTTTTTGTTACAAAGTGACGAATTTCGAGGGCGAAATTCATTTTAAGGGGGGTAGAATGTAACACCTGAGACTTTTATGTTATATAAATAATCAAAGGAATATTTTCTACACAACACTTTCTTTGGCATTCTTTACACGAAATCGTGACCTTCCTCGATAGCTTGGGTCGTACGCAATACTGAGTTTCACTAAACAACGATATGCTATTAAAATATTATTAAAATTAGCCGTTATAAATAGTAATAACCACTTTTTGAAATTTTATAAATTTTATTTTTCAAAATGGACTTCATTTTTCGATTCGTAATGTCGAAATTAGCCTAGGGTGAAATTTTGGAATTTTTCTGAAAACATTCAATTTTTGATGATTAGTGAAACCACTAAGTGGTAGTTAAAAAAACTGAATTTTTCATAAAATTTAATTTTACCGCTTTTGTGAGTGGAATTTCAAAAATCCGAGAGACACGGTTGATGTCAGTAAGTAAAATGTGGTTCAATGAGATGAAAATAATTTTTTGGTGAATAGTAACTTTTAACTTTTTTTTACCACGGTAAAAAGTAAATAGGGTAATTAAGGGTAAAGATGATATTATTATTACCCTAAAACATGTCCTAATTCTATTGGATAAGTGTAATTCTTCCAAAAACAAACTTAGGAATAAAATATGACCATTTAGGCCCACTTGGATTAGATTAGGACATTTATTATTAATTTATTTAAAAAAGGGTTAAAATAGTTAAAATCAAAGTTTAATAAGTAAATAATTTTTAATATTGGGTTATACATAAGATAAATTCGACTATAAATATTCATTAGAAAGATAAAAATATTTCCTACATAATGGTATTTTATTTGTAATTTTTAGACATTAAATAATTTAAATTATTTATGACACAATGATGATGCAGTAATTATCTTATTAATGAAATATTGACATAATTGATGTTATAAACACCATAATAAATGTAATTTGAGACTTTTTATGAATCCCACTAATTTTATAGGTTAATATGACATGTTAGGATTGATTTAATTAACTTTTTTAGAACTAATCATTCTGTTATTGTTTTCACAAAAATCAAATACAAAATAGTGTCAAAATTGACATAAAATAGTTTTTAAAACAAATATTATATTGGTAATTGTTATTTTATTCCTAAAAATCTAAGGTTCAGCCAAATGACATAGATAAGGTTATATATATTAATAATAAACAACTTGGGGTTCGTGTGGCTGCTTATAGTAAGTTTATTAACCTTATAGTATAATAACACAAGAAGACATGGTAAAAGTAAAATTATTTAACTTAATGTTAAATCTAAATGATAAGGTTAAAATAGGAACCTAAACTTGTCTAAATTCTATTAGATGAAATGATTTAGACCCATCCCCACCTTAGCTTTTAAATATATCAATTTGGAGCTATTTATAACCGAACTTGACTTTATAATAAAATAATAGTTTTAGTTATTCCAAAGGTTCCCCTCTCCTCCCTTATAAAAGGACACCTCCTCCCCCTTTTCCTCACACCACTTTGAGTCTTCCAGCTCGGCCAACCCCTACCAAATTCTCTTCTCCACTTCCCTAGAAACATCCTATAGGTTCTGGTCTTCCTCAAAGACCAATTTTAGTGCCCTAAGAGGAGGTCTCAAAGAGGCGCTTCAAAGAAGAGGGGGTTCAGACACTTACAAAGAAAATCGGACCTAAGGTAAGGGAAATATCACAATCTCATTTTTATCTGAGATTGTTTATACTTTAGTATTTACTGGGGTGTATTTTATCATCAACATCCATGTTTCCTCAATATGTAATATTATTTCCATCCACCTACAATTGTTTAAATCCTATTTTACCCTTGGGTGAGTTTTTAGTAAAAGAAATGAAAGGAATCTTTTGTCGTTTTTCGTACGAGGTACTTTTTTTACTTTTCCGACAAAAGTACGAGAAGAATGTTTTTTAACTTATACGGCATGAATGGATTTTTAAAACATTATTTCCAAGAATCTTCCTTTACAAGTTTTCAAGTTTATTTTTAATCAACTTCTTTTAGTTTATAATTGTATGACATATTAAGAAAGGAAAAGTGTTTTTCAAGAAGAAAGGATATTTTCCTCAAGAATTCATTTCAAGTGTTTTATCAAAATTATTTTCCATCTAAGATAATAAAGGGTTATGTTTCTATACCTATTTTTACATTGATTTGACTATGTTGTGATGGAATTATGTTTATGAATAACTTTATCTTATATGAATTGTTTTATGATGTCACGATGTTTAAGATTCCTATTTTTATTACATGGGTTATGCTATGATGTATGATTTATGATTTTTTGGCACACATAAGAATGGTATAATTATGAGATGGGTGGGACCTATATCTCCCTCCAATTCATTGGGTAAAGATTTTATATCTCATGAGATAGACATGGCTGGAACGGTAGGTTATACCGGTTCAGTGAAACAGGACTGAAACGAGGGTGACTCGGTTCAGAAAGGGACTTTGTCCACTAAGATAGTCTTGGAAATGAGTCTTGAATAACAAGAAATGATTCTGAATTATTATGTGTGTATGCCACAAAGTTTCATGTTTTAAGTTATTATTATTGTGATTACATTTCACTGCCATGATTTATCCCATGTTATGAATTTATGATCACTTTTTCAGGTCATGATTTCCAAAAGTTATGTGCTTGTGTATACGATGTGATTGATATTTCTTTTTTTTACCCTTACTGAGCATTTGAGCTCACCCTTTTGTATGTTTTCTTTCCCCAGGTCAAGAAGAAGGTTATTAAGTAGGATATGCCAAAAAGGGGCTCTAGATATGATGAAATAAGTGGGAGGCAAAGTTGATGCTTTACGAACCAGTTGTTTATGTTTCCCAGTTTCAAAAGACACGATACCTATACGGTCCTTTCATGGTTTTGTTATATGTTGTAATAATAATGCTTCAATTTTGATGTATTAACAATGTATGTAAAGTTTGGGTCGTTATAGGGCTTACCCGCCATAAATGACCATCCAATACAAGACTAAACAAAAAAGCATACTTAGATATGAACCTAGCCATACTCGAGCTAAACAAAACACAACCAGAACAAGTAAACCACACACTTACATCTGATGGGGATAAGAGCTGAGCCAAAAACTCAGCATGAACCAAAACCCTCACCCCATGGTTTGGGAGGGTGGGAAAAATGATTGGATAAATGAAACTATGATGGAAAACTACTCAAGACTCACCACTTCCGGATGGACTCAAGCCAAATCCAAAACTAATTTACATGGGTTGTCCATGTAAGGTCATTGATCGGAAACTCGAATCTAAAAGGCACAATTACCAACATTGCACAAGGGATAAATCCATCAAACGCTTTGCGATAAGAGAAAATTTACAACAATAGGGAAACCAAATTAGAAACACTTAAACTATCTCACCGTAATGATACAGGTACAACCTTAACCACACTCTTTAAAATTCCATAAGGATCGTGACTACGTGCCAGCTTCACTCAGAGTCCTTTTGGTTGGACCACTAATGGATGAAGTGTCTTCTAGCTGGCAGTTAGGTTCTGATAATTGCAATTGGAAACATACATCTTTTTTATCTAACAGATGAAAAAACAAAAATTTTGAAATGAAAACCGTGATGGCACTGAAAACCGGAGTTCATCAAAAGACCCACGACATTCCTATACATTTCAAAACCCTTTACAACATCTGTAAAACTACCCCGAAAAAATATCCCCTACATATAGAGGAAACTTACACAAGAAAATTTAACCAAAAACCAAAAATACATTACTTCTGAGAACTTCCTCTATGACGCTTCCTAGCAACGCCCCGATAGAAGTGTCGCAAGTGACCCAAACATCCACAATCATGACAGGGATTAGGAGTTCTTGGGCAGGACCACATCTTGTGACCCAGCTTTCCACACTGATAACACAAGAGGATCTCTCGCTCTAAATAGGTTGAAGAAATGTCTTGGGGCCATTTGTTTCCATAACCTACACCCTCGAATTTTTATCGCTTACTCATATCCTTTCCAGAATCTTCACCACTACTATTAGAAATTTATGGAGGAAGGACTACTTCGATCACTCCTTACATAATGGATTTTAACATGAAAATCTTGTCTCACCACATTGACAAAAGTTTTGTTGGAAGTTGACACCTCAGACTGTAGATCGGGGAGGAGGCCCACCTTTAAGCATCGACCCTTAATGGAGTCATCTATGGCATACACTAATTCATAAGGTAATACCTCCACAAAGCACTAGAAATACTCCAACATGGATCTGTCACCCGCCTTTAGATAAAACATCTCCATCCCCTTTATCACCATTTCTTCCTCAGTGTAATACCGATGAATGAACAAAGCCTTCAAAAACTCGCAAGTAAGATCTTGACAGGGCTTGTCCTAAGACACTGACTTCCACCACATCCACGGTGAACCTTCAAGCATGAAGGTTGAAAACATGACCTTCAACGACTAAGGAAACCCAAAAAGGTTAAAGTACCTTTAAATATTCCTCATCCACTCCTCCACTATAGAAGGGTCTGCTTTACCATAAAAATGATGTGGATCTCACTTCTGAAACTCAAGTATAATATCCGTAGTGGTATCAACCATACTACGATCACCCGTTGAAGCTTCAAGGGGAAACAGCTAGACAAGAAAAGTTAGGAACCCAATCAAGGACAACTCAATAAATTAAAATCCTCAAAATCGAACACCACTTAGGTGAAAAGCTCTAAACAAATGAAAACAAGCTATCATAACATCAAAACCTTTCTCTTTGAAAACATATTTAATTTAAAACAAGGTTGGTGGGTTAACCCCTCGCCATCAGTATTCTTTAGAGTCTCACTCGCATGCATGTATCTATGCCACCCCAGGCATCCATCCACCATATCAGATATCCATTAATACTCTAACATACCATTATGTATGTGAGAACCCCTAGGAATACCAAGGCCAAAACAAAACAACTTCATTTTCCAAAAACAAATCATTCACCCCATTTATTTTTTGAACAATCCACAAATTAAACATGTCATTTCAAACAACCATTTTTCAAAACCAATTTTTCTTATACAATAAATTCTATAAGTAATAGAAATATTAAAACAACCCAAATAGGGAACTAGTGTCCGTGGGTGGATTGGCAATATGGTTTGCGGCCATATTCCAAACCCATCACCGACAAAGAGAGCCTTCTTGGTCCATGCCCCTAGATCCACATGGTTTTCCAGGTCATGTGTATTAGGAGGACTATTAGCTCAACTCCCTTTTTCGAATCCCAATAACAAAATATTCCATAAAAACACAAAGAAAATAATTATACCACACTTCCCATGGAAACCTGAGGATCAGCATGGACAAGAGTTCAAAACGCTCTCCCTGCACCAACCCCTAGAGGCTAGAAAATCCTACTCCATCTACCTTGACATCCCAAATAACAAAGGGAAATCTAAAAAGTGAGGCCCGCAAAGAGCCGAACCTCCTTTGATACCATCTTATCATGAACCAACCCAGGTGGACCCTGAACCTGTCACCTGAGCCGATCCGCGGCAAGGCCCAAGAGGCGTTCCCGACACTCCCGAGCTAGAGACAAGCGCATATGCATCACCAGAGACTATGTGAATGGTTTCACCCAATACAAATAAATAAAATTAGATTAAATAATAAAGACAAATGCAGAATAAATAAACCAAATAAAATGACTAAACAAGAACAAGTGAAAATAAATCCAACCGAACAAGGCATATGAGTTAACTCTTTGTAACCCCATGAGTCACACCCTGACTCAATGATCAAGTGGTTCCCAATGCGATTACTTCCAAGATGGAGCCTGAACAAACACTAAAAAAATGAACAATAGGTGTCAGAATTAAAACACAGTAGGCTAGCCCGATAATCTATTCACAATAGACCACCATTATAATAAAAGAAACACCATTTCATGTTTGAACTACAATTTATAAATGTATGTTTTTTATAAATATTTTACATAAAATCAATGTAAAACTATTCCAATTAAACATTTTCAAATATACATTCTTTTCATTAGTGTCAATGAAATTTTAAAAGTGAAAGTTATGAATAAATTTTTATATTTATACGAAAAGGGTAAAACACTTTAATTTGAGAACCATTTTAGAAAACCCTTTTAAAACCAGATCACCGTATTCCAAGAAAAAAAATACACAAAAATTCACAATGGGAATCATACAGCAAGAAAAATTTAGGTATACATAAAAGCATCATAATCGTGACTAGAAGCAACAAAATCCATATAGACATGGGTGAACCTAGGAGATCATGAATAATCCAGAAGACACCAGTACATGAGTCCTCATCCCCATTGACATTTCACACACAATGTAATCAAAATGAAAAATTTCTCAGGCATCCATTCTCAAGTAGGCTGATGGCAAATCCCATAGAAATGAACCCAAACATATCTGGCTACTATGGGCCACTGGTCAGTACCATAACCTACTAGCATGGAAATCATTCTAACTATATTCTCTCAATATGCCAGGTTCCCATTTATCATGTTTTTAAAAAGGGTGTGAGCCAATAGATGCCAACTGAGCATCCAATCATAGAATACATAATAATAATAATGCACAATACGTCTCACCTCCAGTCTCCCCTGGGACCATTCTCATGCCTTAAAATAGAAAAATTATAAATACTTCCAATTGAATATACCTATCAATGGATCCTGAGAATTCCCAAAAAATACCTCCCATCCATTTCATAAAATTGAGGCATGACAAACACCCCACGAGGGTTTTCATAATACATTTTGTACACAAATTTCACAAAATAGTAGAACGGTCCCTTAAACCTTCACAAAAAAACACTTACATAAAAATGCAAACATTTTTTCAAAATAGGTGTCAAGAAAATCATTTCCAATTGAAAACCTTGATAAAACTCTTGCTAATACACCCGAATTACACACTCAAAAACCCGACCAATTTTTATAAAAATGAAAAAACATACTAAAATAAAATATTCACGTTTTATAAAAGCCACCCCACTAGAGAAACCACAAAATAATAACCGAAAACATTGTTTTGTATGTTGCTGATACAGTTGTAAACCTGAACAATTCATTTCCCTCCACACATTAGTCTTAAATTCCAACCAGGCATTTTATAAACACAAGGCATGTAATTTTTAATAAAATAAAATTCAATTTAGCACTCAAAAAATTATCAACATCAATCTTCATGCCATAATTTTATTTAAATTGATAAATATTTCTTTAGTATTTACCAAAAAAGCATGTAAACATCTTGTGTTCATAACCCGACAATAGAAAATACACCACAAACTAAAAATATATTTTTAAAAGAGAAGGCACTCTAGGAACAATACCTTTCACATTTCCGACTACCCATTCATTTTCATACCAAAAAATGAATTAATCAGAAGGTTGTGAAAAAATTTCTAGAATGTATACATATTGTGAAAATCATAAAATAAGAGTTTCATAAATTAAAAGGATTGATGCAAGGTAATTGTTTCCTCAGATACTTGGTAGGATGACAACACAACCTCAAAACCCGTGTGAGATCTCATTTTCACCTCAACTGCCTACTCTAGAAGCTAAAACCAACCCGATTCTACCAAATTGAACCCAAAAAATTATCCCCCAGCAATCCAAAGCCCCAAACTAGATGAAAGTAAAAGGAAATATGAGGAGGATTATACTGGAGGGGGTAGTGCCTTCCTTGAAGGGTGCAATCGCTGGAATAGGGAAAAACTAGTAGGGAGAGTTCTCAAGAAAAAGGGGTATTTCATCACTAAAGAGGGTGCCGGAAAAAGGGGACACACAAGAGGCTGGCCGGACGAAGGATGGAGAAGGTATGGTCGGTCAAAGAAATGTTTTGGGTCACTTAAGAAGGGAGGTGGTGGGGTCTCTTGTGCAGAGGGGGTGTGTGCCATTAGGAGCAACCAGAGTAGGGGAGAGCACACCAAGGGGAGGGGCCCTGGTCATGCGTCACGGAGGTGAAAACCAGGGGAGACCAAGAGGTGGGAGGTGGTGGCACGACACGCAACCGGGATGACGGAGGCTGGAGGTCGCGGATGGAATCCTAGCACGCAACAAGGGATGGTGAAGGTGCTGGAAGGGAAAGGATGGCCCTTCTCACGCGCTACAGAAGGGAGCCATAGGAGTGTCACACCAGGAGAAGATTGGGGTGGCGGGCTGCTATGCTATGGAGGGTGATGGGGAAGGCAGGTTGCTGGGTGCAAGCTACAAGGAGGCTGATGGAGGGAAGAGGAGAAGATGGAATCCAATGGTCACTCCTGCTCTCACCTCACATCCAAGGAAAACGGGGAAGGGAAGGTAGTGTATAATAGTGTTGATAAAAAGAAAAAGAATCCCTAAAAAAGTACTAATTAAAATATGAACAAAATGATAATAATAATAATAATAATAATAATAAAAGGAAAATAACAATTTTAACAATAATTATAATATTAATAAGAATTATAATAATAATAATATCATGATCGTAAAAATAAAAATAATAACAGTATTTATTTCATTTTAATTATAATAAAAATTTCCATTTTATTTTTCATCTAAAGTAAAAATGTTAAAATTATTAATATCCATAAAATATTTAAATTTCGTAATAAATTAATGTTTATTTATTCAATTTAATTCTTCAAAGATGAAAAGGCCATGCAGTTTCCTAGGCGAAGCCGCGTGACATTGCACTCCACCCGTGCATCCATTGATGTCGAACCCAAAATGTGCACTTTTTATCAATACTCTAAAATTTCGTCTGGGACACATCTTGGACCACATAAAAATTATTTAAAGGCAAACAAATAATTAATGTAATGTAATACCATAGGTCATGCTGTGACATTGATGGACAAGATCCAGGAGTCCATCATGGAATCAATTCTTAAAATATTTCTTCTCAGATGTGGGAGTAATAGTATTCCCTAAAAAGGATGAGGTGTTAAGGTGTACCATGCCATATGAGGAATTATTATGGAAATGGATGCCTGCATCAATGTTTTCTATTTTCCGTGGTTAGTAAAGTTGAATCAATAGTCAAACACTTTTCAGTGGACCCCGTGTAGGTGAGAATGGTGCAGTGAACCTCCTATCAATAGGTGTTACCCGTAGATTCTTATGGTAGTCAAGGAGGTACGACTTATGAATATCCATTTTGAGATGTTTCATGGACAGATATCCACTATATAATTTCGTTTTAGGAGCTAATCAAATCATCCTTCTTTAGAAAGAAGGGTAATGACACTAGTCACGATGTGAGAGGAGATGCTAAGGATGTTTTCCCCCTTAGCAGTAACACTAGGGGTGATGAGGATGTACCCAGATATCTTTACGTTGTCTGAACAACCAAGGGAGTTTCAATGAGATTTCAATTTAAACTCTTTTTTAATAACCTATTCATGGGTGATGATCAACAGAGCATTGTGGAATTTTTAGGACACCTGTTTGTGTAGTATATTTTTTGGCTTCATCAAATTTTATTTATGATCATTCCATAAAGTGGATCATACTTTATAAAAATATTAGAGACAGGATAAGGGGATCCTTTGGGGACTCGGTTTTAAGTATACATAGTTTCTTTCCCTATCCAGCTAGCTTGAAAAACTAGACCACTTAAGTTTTAGTGAATATTCATCATGTTTTCCGTTCATTTTTGAGCCATAGCCGAGAGAATCATTTAAAATTCGTGGGTTTTTTTTACCTTAATCATTACCACTACACCATTGGAGAAGTTTATTTTTTGGCCATGTATGAGAGACTATGTAGGATATCTTTATACTGGTCGAAGATAGTGGGTGGAAGTTCAGGTGTTTTAGTTTTGGTTATAGTGATGGCCATAAAGGGTGTGGTTTATACATGGGAAAATGAACACCAACCTATAAACATCAGGATTATTTAGTGGATTGATGAATAATTCATTTGGATTTAGAGAGTTACGAAGTCTTAAACAGGATGGTAGGCTATATTCAAAGATCATAAGACCTTTCATATTCTACTATTATTTCAGGCCAAAAAGGTGGTGTACCTCTTAACACCATCATTGTGGTAGTTTTGGTTTTTTGGAGTTCTTCACATGTATTAGTTTAGGAGGTATATACATGACCCTTTGTATGATATCAGTATGGGTAAGCTGGGATGTGAGTGTGGAGATCTGTTTTCAAGGATCTAGTGACATTGAGGACCGGTATGAGAAATACCCTTTATGAGAATTTTTTTATTGGGTGTTTAGTTTTTGATAGTGTAGGGAATCATCACAATGCTTGAGGGAGAGGGATACCCAATTTAGAGCTCAACATCCTCACTTTTTTCTCAATTAGTTCTTTATAGTGATGAAAATAACTGAAACATGGAATAAATTAATATACTGTTTTTTTACATATACTACTTTAGAATATATTTAGTATTGTTTCCAAATCTAGGAATTGAGAAGGCGTCAGATTCCGAGGCCTGGTGTTCTTGAACATAAGTTTTGAAATAAATTAAATATATTAAAAATAAATTCAGTGCAATTTTCTAGAAAATCTATAACAACACACGAATGGGGTCTCGAATAAAAAATAGAAGAGCTCTATTGAGACTAGAATTTGGATTTTACCCTAGGTGTTATATACCCTATTTTGGTGTAATTTCTTTTTGTAATGTGGAGTCATAGGTGAATAAATAAAATAGATAATTTATTTTTATTTATGTATATACATGAAATAATCTTTAGATAAATGGTTTCGAGGAGATATCAAGGGTTTACACTAAACCCTAGATAACTAGAGTACTGTTTTATGAGTTAATTGTCGGTCGATGATGTCAGAACATATTAGATATAGCATCTTGCAGAAACGGAGTTCGTGGATCTCACCGACTAAGGAAATTCAACACCATTCCTCATCATTAAGAAATCAAAAAGTCGAGTTAGGATTATCTCCTTCTGATTTTATTGAAATTTCTTAAACCATGATAAACGTGAATAAATTGACTGACAAATTAATTTCTGGATCCATCATTTTGTAGCTATGGGTTATTTGTGGAATTTGGGGGTGATTATTTTTTTCATCGATATTTATAGTTATTACACCAACATTTTGGAGAAAATTGAACAATTCTAATGTCTTTTCTCTTATTGGTCTTTGTGAATTCGTCATTAGAATTTTTTTTGTTCTAATATTCGATGAATACCTAGTGAGTGGTCATTACGCAAAAGATATTTGGTGCAATGGATAATTACCTTGGGTATGGAATATATATATTAATTGAAATAGTTGTTTAATATTACAATCTCAATTGATCCAGAAATAAATCTAGGATTCTTGAAACCAATTTGGGTATGAGGAACTAACGGGGCTAGATAGTAATGGTTTCGAAGCATTGGATACAGTCAGATTACATCTATTAGTGGCGAGGAGGTTCAGTCCACCATTAACCCTTGACATGTAGTGTGATTATCAATGTAATCAATGGGTGTGGAGGATCATATGAATACATTTGATAATTCTAGAAATTCAGGGAAATACTAGACAACACTGTGTGTTGTCCTATGAACACACATTATGTACTCCCTTTTGTGTGGAACCATGGTTTTAGGGCATAGAAAAGTATCATAGGTCATGTGAATCATGAAATAAGTATTGTGACCCATACAGGATGAATAGATTTCTTTATAGAGTATACACCTATGTGTAAATGCGTCCCTATACACCGTGTACATGGTAAGTACAATAGAAGGTCGAAGTACACATTTTAATCCATGTACTAAGACTTAGCCACGTTCACAAACATGATCTGTTATACATGGGAATGGGAATAATGGAACACCAAGTTCTTGGGTGACTTTTATATACTTTGTTCTTTTTGGAAATGACATGTATGGGGGAGAAGTGCTTGTCAAGTGAGCCTAAGACATGCTTAGTTACAGTCCTTACAGGACAAGATATGTACCCTAAGGGACACTGTGTACTCTTTTAAGGACTTGTGGGATTCCTCTTTCTTCTTTTACCATATTTTTTATGAGATAATGTGGAATTCGTTGGTTCAGTATTGATTGAGTGTGTTCCCATAGTCCATTCCAATTGGGGTTTGGTATAATATCCCATTCTCATAATATAAGGGGAACCACTATTTAGCTTTTTGATATCTGTGATGTGAGAAATAGATCCCTTCTAGAGTGAGTTATCTCAGACCTCTTTAACAAACCACTCAATCTGTTAAAGAGTGTGTCCCTCTAAGTTGTCTGAATAAAACCTCATTTCCGTTGTTTTTTCTAATATAGGATTTTTAGGTATTGATGTGTCATATATTTACATGGGTGTTGATCCCCTATCTTAAAGGATTATTTAGTTAGGTTCTAGTGTCCCCCACCCCAATGAGCCCTAGGCATTGACCATCAATCTCTATATCAAGACCTGTTCATTCTGATGAGGTGTAGTCTGATCGAGTTTTTATCTCATCTAAACCCTCTCAATTTCGTGAGGATATTTAGAATTATTATGACTCATGGATTTTTTTCACCCAAATGAGTTAGACATGTAGAATTAGTGATGGTAGTGGCAATACAGATAAAGGACCATGTACTATCGGAGGAGGGTTTTTTTATACCTTAATGTCGTAATCCTCGGTTGGATTTTTGGTTGTGATCTTACCATCATACAGTGTGTGAACTATGTGTATATCTTGCTACTTTATTATATGTCTCATTTTATGATTGGAATATCCTATGATGAGATAACTACTCATGTTGTTTGTTTTTTTATGGTGTCCTACTAGGTATTTTTATAATCACCCTTGTATGCACTCTTCCTGCATGTGTCATGCCTTATGAAGACGATGAACCTTTTTATAGAGTCGATAGTTGGCTAGGAGTAGCTAGAGCTAGTTTTGTCATGGTACATAAGGTGAATATTGGTGTTTCATTTCACAGTAATACACTTCTTCGAATCTTGTTAGGAATTATTTCTAGTATTGGGGGGCTTGTATTTGGTCCCTTTTTATACATTCTAGTGCTTTTTTTAATACTCTAATAGTGGGATTATAGATGTATACTTTTATTAGTATAGATTTTATCCACATTTCATCATTTTATTGGATTAAATATGATTGTTTGAAAAAAATTCTATAGGATAATGCCTCCCTTGGGTGTGATATACCTTCTTGGAACTAGTCACCAGCCCTTTTCCTATTGGAGGTGAGCTTGGGGTAGTTGTGTCCCCAAGCCCATTGGGTAAGGTTGTGACACTTCCTAGGACAGATTTCGGTCAAAAATAAGGATTCTATGATAAAACTATGGAATTTGGGAAATGATTTTGGAATATCCTAGATGAAATAAAATGGTTCAAAGTTGTAAAAAGATAGGATAGAGTTTGGACTTGTATAAGTGTGGGAGAGGAAACACATGGTAGTTTTGAAAAGAAGTTAGTGTTCCCTTATTTTTCATATGAAAAATGGTTAAAAAATGGTCCAATCATAAACAATAACAGAATTATGGACAAAATATGTTCATAAAATAGTTTTTAGATACCTTTATAGGTAATTTTACACTTATTATTTAGTTTAACCCTCCAATTAAGCAATTTTTACCTTAAAAACACTAATTAATTTTTACTGCATTCAATATTCATTTTCATAAAAAATTAACTTGAAAATATAATATAATATAAATTATTATGATTCCAAATATGGAATCCATTTTTTCAATTTAAATTCACAAGAGAGTAAAATTTTAATATAAATTAATCCCACATACGGGATGAGAAGGTGGGTTTTTAAAGAGGAAATTTTCGAATGATTACAATGTTTTTATATTAAATTTCATTATGAAATTGATTATAGTGACCTAAATTGAATTCATGGATGTATTATTTTACTAAATTATTTTTATTATCAATATAATTTATAGTTTATCTTTGTAAATAAATTAAATGAAAAAATAGATTTCTATTAAAATTCAGTATTTTTCACAATTCATCAAAAAATAAAACATTTTAGAAAAAAACAAAAATTAAACAAAAAATATTTTTATATGTTTATTTAAAAAATGATATCCATTACTTTCAAATTTTTATTCTAAAATATAAAAAATGAACCTTTGAATTGAACTCATATTATAAAATGTTTTAGTTAGAACTATATCTGTTTTGATTTAAAAATTATATAATATTTTAATATCTAATATAACTACTTTAATAACCATGAAAGTGATTTATTATATATTTACATATCTTGTTACATAGATAAATATAATCCATGACAATTATAAAAAAATTCATCTAGGATAAGAATGAAAATATTTATAGGAATCATTTTTCTACAAACATTAAATGGCGAGGAATCATATACTTTAGATGTGACCATCATACCATTAGGGATTTTAGAAACTAATTTTATTTCTAACCATTTGGTTTCCATAATTATACCCTTATAAAATTGTTAATATATACAATAATGGGAACATCTGGTGTAAAATATTATATTAATAATTCTACAATGAATGGAATGTGTACATTTTAACACATCATTATCCAACTACTCAACAGAAATAATAATCGCATGAGATATTTCCTTGTCCCTAGGGTTAAGAGGAAACTAAATTTGAGAATAATAATTAACCATTGGATTTGGGAACTGGTTAACATAGATCCCATACTCCATGTAACTGAAACACTATAGTGTGGTGATTCATTCTCTAGAGTATTCTCTCTATTGGAATCATTAGATAACTTCTTCTCATTACATCAACATTCAATTTCCGAATAACATTACATTACACACTTCAAACATTTCCCATCCCACTTAATGTAGTTTTATCCATGTTTACAACCACACATCAACCATGAATGAAATATAAACTTTTTCTCTCAATCGTTGTTATTGTTTCCCTTGAAATTTGTATTTATATTCTTATCAAAACCATGTGATTGATGGGAAACTATAATATATATTTCAAAATAGAGAGAACATAGTATGATTTCTTCTAATATATTGATGTTCTAGATGGATAACCCCTTTAAAATTCTTGAATTTAATCCACTGAGGAATCAATCAACCACACTTTTAGGTTTGATAATCATTCTAGAAGTGTACCTCACAATTATTGTAATTTTTATTCATAAATACCACCCGATTCATCATCCTTCTACAATATCTCATGGAATTACTTCTCCATTTTTTTTAAGAAGAATGTGAGAAAATTTATTTGAGAAAAATAACCTCTTAAACTTATCCCACTCCATGGATAAATTTCATATTTCTTCTACACATTATTTATGAGGATCCAAAATTGGTCATTTTTCCTACCAAATAATTATCATCCAAAAGGAAATATTCATGTTTGAAACACTAGAGAATAGAGTATATATATTTAGTTTTACGGGTACATTAAACATCCACTAGGATATCATCGGGAAACCTATATGATTGAGGGTGTTTCCTCTTAAAGGAATGAACAAAAATTTTCTCCCTCATTTTCTCATTTGGGAGTTCATTGTGATTCATATCCTAATAATATTGTTTGGGCATATCAATATTATTTTTAATTCTATATCTTATAACACTAAATTTCTTAGGAATAATATAATTTAATTGTCTATTGATTTCATCATTAAAATGGTTACATCTAGTTCCATCCATCGAGTGGAACTAAAAAATAGAGTGCAAGAAATAATAATCAAAGTGGGAGAACAAATAGTTATTAAAAATCATTTATGGACGTCTAAATCAGGACAGCTTCTTTTAAATGCATGAAACTAGAAAATAAAAATAGGTTTTTAATGTTCATAATCTATTCAAATCATTAATTATTGACTATAAATAATATTTAAATTAACTTAATAATATTCTCTAGGAGTGTAAAACTTGGTGCATAGTAAGACCCATTATCAAGTACCATGTAATGCTCGAGTAAAACCCGACTATCCTTTTTTTTATTAACACAAGGTACATCTATTTAATATCGATGTCCATTTTAAGCATCTATACAAGGGTATATTTCTCAGTAAACCACACAATATATACCTTATAAAAACTTTAGGATATTACCTGTATACTTAAGCTTATCCAATGTGTCCCTAGTAATGTTTTATTATACTAGTTTGAAAAGGTCTAATAAACCTATCCTATGATACCAAATATAGTGACCCAGTATTTTCACACATATATATCAAATTTTTTTTAATTAATATTCATTCTATTACACAAATTCATGAAAAATAATCATAATGGTATAGTGCCTTTGGAAACATGTAAACATAAGAAACTGGTTCATAAGAATTTTAAATCATCTCCAACATAACTCCTCATAACTATAAATCTTATCAATCATATCACATGAAATACATATCATCATAACATGGGGAAAAGCAATATACTAATACATGACCTTAGATGGCCATTAATCGTAATCACAGGAAATATGTAAACATTATGATGGAATAATGGTATAACATCATGGGAATAACATATAAACGTCATACCTCACATATAAAAGATCAAAATCATAATTCATATAATAATGATAAATATTTCATAAGTTGTGAATCATAATGAAATCAATAAACATGAGCCATGAGAGCAGAACATTGACATAGTTCATGAAATTTTGGTATACACGTAATCATAGAAAATCATTTTCATAATATTCAATGCTCATTTCCAAGGCATTCAAACTTAAATCTGTTCACTCCCCAAACCGTTATAGTAGTCTTGGTTTACCTTGATGATTATCATAGCCAAAAAATTCCCTTACTGAACAAGGATCTCTCCCTATTACAGTCGTCTTTATCTAATGAGATATCAATATTTACCCAATTAATTACATATAGATATTGTTCTCACCTTCCACATAATGAAAATTATATTTATGTGTGTCATAATATCATAAAATATTCATAATATCAGAACCCAGGAATATATGTAGGCTTTATAAATATTTAATCATGTTAAAACACATGAAAATAAATTTCTTTCATGAATCATTTAATTATATCATAACCAATGGAAGAGAATGGATTTCATAAAGAAATTTCATCATAAATATTGACCACTTAGAGAAATAATAATAATAGAATTAATAGATCACATCTCTAGGAAACCATAGTTTACATTAAGGAATGTATTATTAGATGGAGAATGATTTTCAAAAATCACTTATAACATTTCTTTAAGAAATTTCGATTCCACTTTTAAAAATAGATTTTAAAACATAAAACATTTTCAAAATATATTTTTTTAAATCCTTGGAAACTTATATGGGAATCATTAAAGATCGTTTAAAATATTTCTTGAGAAAAATATAATTTCCACATTAAAAATTAATTTTTAAAAATCTGAAACATTTTAAAAATTCTTTAATTTGAAAATAAAAATTTAAACATATAAATAAATCACTAAAATATAAGATTTCCATGATGACAATAAATTATTTTCATTCCATACACGTTAACACAAATATTTATTTTACATTTTTGGTAAAATAAAAAGTGTCTTGTTAGGGAAATGATATGAATATTCCTTTCAAAACACAATATAAAAAATTAAAAAAATGGGTAAGAATTTCATTAATAAATCCTTAGCATAATTTTAAAACCTATTTGAATTTTTTTTAAGATAAAATGAATTTCAAATGAAAATAATTTTTGATCAAATAGAGAAATAAAGTTGACTTTTAATAAAAATTATATTTTTGTCTGTTTAATCAATTAAGAGAGAAAAGTGAGTGGAAAAAATTATTATCTAAAAATATATAAGGTAGATGAAAAAACATGATTTTCTTGAGATATATTTCATAACACTCCATTATTGGATTCATAATCACAAACTATCCCAACAAATAATGACATTTTAATATAAACCCTTTATCACATTGGTAATAATGAATCTAAATCCCAAGAGAAAATAAAAATTAATGAACCTTAAAATATAATATAAAAAATAAATAAATTATATTATATTTCAATGGGGTTATATGTACACCTTATATACAAAGATAGGTTCATAACATAACATATGTACCAAAGAAGACAAATTAAGACAAAAATATCTTAACATAAGTATCAAATTCCTTTGAACACACATGAATCTATTGTGTAATAAATATTATTTAATTATGAATTTATTAAAAACCCAATATTATTTTTATCATACCGTATAGGGTTTACTTATGATAATTTATTTCATTTTTGTTAAAAAAAATGTTTAATACGTGTCTTGGGTAAGAACTTGTTTGTTTTTCATTTATGTTTTTATTTGGTATATTTGTTCCTTATAAATTGATCATGATTTTAAATATCAATAATTTTAACCATAATATAAATATCATATATATTAATTATATATGTATTTAGATTAATCCTTGTATGTTCAATATAGAAAATTAGTTACACCTTTTATGGATATAATAAGCCATACACACAAATGAACACCACATTCATTTTATTAATGGAAAAAATGAAAGGAATTTTAATGATATATTAACTTTAAATAATCATTATTATGGCATAACTATCATATATATTCATTAAATTTATCATTATTTACTTCAATGTAAAGCGATAGGGAAATTGAATCACATATCGCTTCTTGAGGTGGTTGTCCATTGTATACACGAGCAAAGTTATCATATCCCCAATGAAGGTAAAGTAGGATGGTACATGTGCAATCATGATTATATAAGAATAATGATATAATTAATAAAATATATAAAAAACCCCATTATTGTATCCATCCATGATAGGTGATGATGGAAAACCATTAACATTGGTTCACGAGGTTGTAGTCAGTCATACAGACGATCAATTTTTTCATTTACCATTTGATGGAATAGAAGAAATATGTAAAAAAATTAAATTAACAAAGTAATATATATTTATATATATATAATAAATTGATTCTGTTATGTAATTATTATTTAATACTATTTGAAGGATAAGAAAGAAGAATCAAAAAAAACAAAAGTTTAATAATTTCACATATTCTTTGGAGAGACTCTTTAGGTTTATACCTGAAGCCTTGATATAATGTTTTAATAATAAAATAAGGCCTATATGATGAGAGGAGTCATGTACGTAATGGAATTCAGTATTTATTTTTGGAACCAAATGGTTTTGAAGTGTGAATAAGAGAGGAGAGGGGACAAACTTTGATAAGTGTGGGAGAGAACACATGTGGAATATTTAGAAAGAATAAAGTGTACCCATGTTTTTCACATGAAAAAAATCGAAAATGGGTAATTATAAAACATTAGAGTTTATAATGTTTAAATATGATCATAATTTATTTTACAATTTTATAGGTTATTATACACATTATCTTTTTAGATTAATCCCCTAGTATACCCCTTTTAATACTAACCATGGTAATCAATTTTTACTATTTACACTATAAATTTTGACCAAAAATTAATTTGAAATTATTATATAATATATATTATTAATATTAAAAATATGAAGTTAATTTCTATTCATATATGTGGTTGATTTAAATTTAATTATAATCTCATGAATGCGATGAAAAAGCTATTCTTAAAAGATAAAAGTTTCAAAAGTAGAAAAGTTTTTTATATAAAAATTAAATATTATAGTGATTAAAATGATATAAATTAGACTATAAAATAAATAATTTAAAGGATTTTTTTTAAAACCAGATAAAATTAAAATGAATCTTCAAAATTAATTGAATATTGCAAAAATATTTAATAAAACCCAATATTTTTCACTATCCAAGCAAAAATTTATCTTTTCAAAAAATTCTCCAAAACTCACTCCACTATTATTTCAAAATTACTATTTAAAACTTATTTTTATTATTTAAAATATATTTTCCAAAATTTTCCAAAATGACTTTTAATCTCTGTATTCAAAATGAGACAAAATTATTTTTTAGAGAAAATATTGTTTTTAAGCGTAACATTGTATTGACCTATCTATAAAACCCCATAAAATTAATTTTAAATAGTATATTTAATATATAATATAATGATTTTTTAATATCATTCATAAAAGGCGATTTTCTTCAATTTATTGAGCTAAAACACATTTATTTCTAGAAAAAATTATTTTTCAGAAAATGATTTCCATTATTTGAAAATGGATTTTATTTTTATTTATAAATAATTGGTAACAAAAAATTTCATTTTATATAAATTTTCAAACCAAATATTTATTTAATTCTGTTAATATAATTCATGATCTCCATTGCAATGGTTATGTGATGACTATCATATTAAATAGTCATATTTTAATAGTATGTCGTGATTTGTTAAAACATTGTATTTCATGTATAAAAATATATCATACTAATAAAATTTATGTAGAAAATCATATAATATTTGGGGATTAAATTAACTTAATGTACCTATTCAGACACACACACACACAACATGCTCTGTGTAATTGCGTAGATACATATGAATAAACTAAAAAAACTAGAGTGTAAATAATTCATGAAACAATCTCTAGGAAATATTTCTAAGTATAATAGAAAAATGAGAAATACTTTAAAGAAAGAAATACATGCTCAACCATAAATGAGGTTCCAACCAAAAAACAACTGAGAAAAGGGAAAGACTATTGATCCCGTCTCACAATCATTGGGGCCAACCATTGAGCATGATTAGCTCTTCCGGGTACAACTATTATCCCATATTTTCCCTACCAATCTTCCTCTGATCCACATAAGATACAACACCGATGGTAAAATTCCATGTAGTGGATATTATATACATACCCATTAGAAAATCTCAAAACCCAAAAAAGTTGTAATTGGATTTAAAATAATATTTTTAACCCACCGAGTATGGGTTAATGAGAAACCCAGCATATATAATCAATCAATCCTAGGTGAGAGAGAAAGGGGATCTATATATCTATATCCATCTAAGAAAGATAAGTAACGTATAGCTCAAAAAGTTCCATCTCAAATGCCTAGAACCACATATAACAACACAAGAATCATTATGGAGGGATCAAACTGCTCTATTGTCGTCCGTGGTTGAGGAAAAACTAACTCCAGTAGAGGAACTCCTCCCCACATGATTTTATTTATTGATGTACCACTTCATAGATAGCGGAATAAAACCCTATATAGATTGAGGTACCAACTCTACCTATGTAATTTGTGTTGGTGAATTTCACCCTCATATGATAGGGGAACTGACCATAACATCACTATAATGATCCATCTCAAGCCATGCCATCAACCAAGTGTTGTTAAAAGATGTGTTTTGTTTATAATACCTTATGTAGAGTCTTTGAAGAAAAAATGAAGGCCATTTTTTTTCTTCATGGAAGACTTCTTAGTGTTTGGTACTCACAGGCCCAAATCTGAGTCCCAAATAAAGAGCTACACAAGGGATAAGTTCTTGAGAAAATTACACAACAAGTATAGCATATAAAAAGTGTTTCCTGGATACCCCAGGTATGACTATGTCATTCATCCCATTCCAATGTACTTCATTCTATGATCTTTTACTCTAGTCCTACCAGTGAACAAAGTCCATGTACCGATACCTTATCCATGATCTTGTACACGGTCATGATTATATACATTATTCATGCTCATGTATCTAGACATGTTTGTGTTTGTTTAACCCTCAGTTACTTGCCAAGACACCAACATTGGGGAACACAACATGTATCGGTTATACATGGTGTGTGATATTTAATTTCATTTATGACCCTCAACATTTCAGAAAGGGTACATCACAAAAAAAAATTTAGGATATACAACGTCTATTTTTGGATTTTCCAAAAATCATATATATCTTTACATGTCTCATTAAAACCTCCACTTCTAGTAGATATTATTAAAATTATTCCAACGAGATCAGTTCTAGAGTTTATTGAGCCAAAAATTTCCCTAGTGGTCATATTCCAGCTGCCCTAACCATGTACAGATCATCCATAGCACATAATTCCATTCTTTTTCCTCACCCATGGACAATGTCCCATTATATCTTCCATTGTCTTTTTCTCTGACACCCGCATTCCACATTTTCAAACAACATGATTATTTAAAAAAAATATTGTATTGGATAGTGTTTAAAACATGCAATACAAACCCTAAATGAACCATGAAAAATAATTGTTTAAATATGATCATTATAACCTATCTGTAATCTATTTAAATATTCTAGATTGCGTGAATTTCCATTTTTTCACTTTTAATGAACTATTCTGGGTTTGGTTAAGTGATTTTATTTTAAATAGAATTCCTAGAATTACTTTTGATGATGTGGTTTTTTTTATTTTAATTTTTATCCTTGAATATTTTATTCAATATAAACTAGTTATGGATCTTTTCACACAAAACAAAACTAAAAAAATTATTTAAATAGTGATCTTGTATTAGAGGCCTTGAGAAATTAATCAGTATACCTCACATTTATTTTGAAAGTATTGTAACCACTATCCTTTTTACTAATTCTTATTCTGTGTCATTGGTATATATTTTTAGCTATCAATTTGATGAATTGGTCCCATGATATGTGAAAATATATGTGTGGAAAATTTACATGGGATGTTCTTTAAATGAACTTTAGTTTCAAAATTGTAGTTACAAAGTGACTCATCAAAAACATATTTTTAATAGAAGTGTCTTGTATAACTACATGTCTCATTATTAATAGATTTAACAATAAAAATACTATATTTATCACATTTGGATGATGGTTGTTCATACTTCATCCTTAATATTTTTCTCTATTTTTGGGCCACTTTTATATTCCTATTTAGAAATGTATTTGTAGAGACACACACAAATATCTTGATAGGGATTGATACTAATATCTCAATGTGATGTTGTTATATTTTAAATAAAAACTTCTTGAATTTTTTAAAACATAATTTTGAAAGAACAAATTATATCCTATAAGATATGGAACCTTTTTCACTACCAAAATTGTTATAGAACACAATATACAATCATAGGGAACCCGTGAACTGATCTCAATTTTATGTACCTTTAAATATATATATAGAGAGACCTAAGAGGAAGGTAGAATTATTTTTTATCCAATAATTCAATATTCCAATTTTTTTCTTTAAACGTTAACAACCCCTTTGGAATTATTCCTATTATAAATGTTAATAATAGTTAATACTGTGTTTTTAACCTAGAAAACACATATATTAAATAAAAATAAGTCAATAAATGGAATAAGAATTTTTACATTGTTAAATCATATCTAGGAACCCTACTCATTATTATTTTATTGATATTCAATCCATATATTCATTACTAAAATATAATTACTAATACAAGTGGAGTTGTTTATTTCTTTAAACTCACATGAACTATAATACATTGGTGTGGGATCACTATATTACACAAGTAGTTAAGTAAAGCATACCTCTATAATCATCAATCTACAATCCCACCATCTATTGAATTTTTCTTCATCCCCTTGAATTAGCTCGATAGGTTTTGTATAGATGTCACTACACATAAAAAAGATAATCTCATTCCTAAATTAGAGAGTCTTCAACTAAAAATATATATTCAAAGAGAACTCATGAAACTTATTATTTTCATCCTATACATCTTCTAGTTATTTAGACAATGTTATCTCAATCAACATAAATCATATTATCTCAAACTCAGCATTGTAATGTTTGGAAAATATGTATATTCAAACAACTGAAGACTATTTGAAACAACATAATTATCATTTATTAAAATTCATAAAACATCAAGTGTACAACATTTTCATACCATATTCAACCATGGATTCACAAATCGTATCTTCTTCTTCTTCTATCTCTTTTGAACCCAAATAGTTGTGTAGGATTGGTTCTTCTATTCTCTCTTAATGAATTTTTAGTGGGTACTACTAATTATTATTAATCCTCTTATTCCATGAAATCCACTAGTGTATCATCTTCTCCTTCTATTCTTCGACTTATCACTCTTCTCTATCAGTACAATCCAAGTCTTATAAATATTCTAACAGCCACTTCTTATTTTTCAATTTTCATATTTCTCGATGTTCTTATACCAATTTGTTGATACATTAATTTGACCATCTCATTTTTAAAATTACTTAAATGGAACATGTTGTTTTTCATCATGTAGCATGCCAATAGCACATTAAAGAAAAGACTTTCATGGTCTACTTCTAATATTCTAATTTATTATATAGATTTTTATCTTCACTAGATTTCCAAATATACCCTTTTATTTAATTTCTACTTTTTTTAAACATGGATGAATACAAAATGTATCATTACACCATAATATAATATTTATATCTCTTAAACTATATTTAAAAATCCTTATCATTAATCTCCCTAACTATATAAAAATAATGCTTCTCAATGGATTAAGACATGGAATCCCTCTCTTTAAGTGTGAGAGCTTCCCATGAAAATAGTATGTGCTCAAACTTGAGCCCATTCATATTAGAAAGTTCCCTACTCTATATTTCTCATTCGAAAATGTCTCAATTCATTAATTTTATAAGCTCTTCTGAATAGGTATTTCTTCAACTCTTCAAAATATACATAATTCTTATAATCCCATAAAAATAATTTTCTTCACTAACAAACTCATACCATTGATCCTATTATAAATTTATGCTTGAATTGTGGATATTTATAGTTTTATGTTGTTTAGTAAACCTGATATTTTCATAAAAATCATTCCAAATTCTTTACTAATTAAAATAATCAATTGTAAAATTTCTATAATTTTTGTGTTTTGTATGATATTGAAATTCATATGATCAGTGGAGTCATATGATATTATTTATGGGTGAATTTAATTAATATTTATTTAAAGTCACATGATTTCCAATTAATATTCAATATTAGATCTATATGTTCAATCCATATTCATATGAAGGTGTCTGATACTGAAACTGAAAAATCATACGACCATCACAATATATTTCATTGAAGTCATGTGATCAAGAAAATTCATATACTAGGACATCCAAAGTTGCATATATAATTCATATTCCAAATTAGTAATATCCATCTTTAATTTATATTATTAGTTAGTAGAGTAATATGATTTAGGAATTTTTTCATTTTATAGTGTACTCACATATTCATGATTTATCCTAAGGCCTTTGATGGTTATTCCCAGAGACCTAAATCCCCCTAAACTAATTCAAATCATCTTGAAATACCTTAGGGAATTTATCAAACATTATTTTTCTTCTTCCATTATAATCATGAGTATTTTAAACATATAAATCATTAATTTAGACTATTTAGATAAACGTCACTACCTTCACAGTAATAGACATACATCCGGAATTATCCAATTATATTTTCCCACTAATTTCAAATACTAAACTATTAAGTATTTCAAAGACGATTCCTATATCATTAGTTATCGCAAAAAAATTTGAACCTATTTTAAACATTTAAATATAGTTATAACAACTTTTTCTGTCAATACATTGAACCCATGTAATTATTTAAATTTGTTTACTTTATGTACATAGTGAAGAAAATACTCTAGGACTCAAAAACAATGTCATTTACTTGATCACATACTCATCAATCATCACATGTTATACTTTTCCTAAAAATCAATCTTGAGAGGAATTCAAGGGATGAAATTACTTTATTCTTAATTACCATATATAAGGGAAGAATCTTCATTCTCCTTGGTAGTTGGATCCTCACTCAATCACTCATGGCTTCTATTCTTCATTGTTAAATTCATATATCATGGGTGAGAAAACTAAGAGATTTATTTTAGATAAAAACAAACCATGTATAAACGAATATAGTTTATGAAATAAAACCAAGACCATTATATAAAATCACATCATCAAACAACCTCACAAAATATATAACTGATCTCATTTAATTATTTTTTTCATTTATTTTTCTAGTGTCTACTGTTCAATAACTCCTCGTAAATCACAATTGTCACAATGTTTTCTTGTTAACATGTGTTAGATTTAGTATCCTAGAACAAACAACTTTGTACATTATTCATTAGAAAATACATTATCACATCTTTATTGATCTTGTGCGTGACAATGTATGTGATATTTTCCTAAGGATAAATGTTGCATTAAAGGGACATTGTGGATCCCTACTATGATGAGAACCCAGATGTGCCATAATACTATTTTTGAATATATGTTCTACCTTCTTATGATGTTATTTGAGGGACACAAATAATACATGACATTAGAGATGTGGAATCATAAAACTTTGAGGCACCTTATAATGGTGTCCACCCTTGGTAATACCGAAGAATATTTTATGAGAACGAGACCTCCCGGTAGGAAATCCCCATTCCATAGTGTCATTGGATGTTCCTATCTGTGGACATGTGTATTGGTCATTAGACTTTAAGGTTATTATTAATGGGTTTTAATACTCGCACACATAGATTTTATTGATGAAAACTGTGATTACACACTATTCAAGGCAAGGTAGGATATGATGGGTGCGTCATGCCTAATACTTCATTAATAGATAATTCGAGAAAGGATTTTTTGTAGAGACCCAAAGCCTAACATACATGGACATTATATTACTTTTTAGTAATACTTTATACATAACAAAAAACACACAAGGAACGTAATAGTTTAGTGTCTTTGGAAACTCGGATCATAATCTTCTAATCGTGGTGAAAGATCTTCAACATCTCCCATAAAGATCATCCTGTTTTTTTCTTACCTAAATCCTTTCATTATATCCTGGGAAAAAGAAAACCTATAAAGGGTGAGCTCAAATTCTTATTAAGGGTAAGCAGGGACAAAATAAAGCAAACCATATACATTTGAACTTCAAAACATGAACATAATATTTAAACATCAAAATCATGAGCAATGACATAAAACATGACAGTACGTAAGGCATAAATCAAAATGGATCATCAATCATGATAAAATATCATGGGAATATAGCATGTAATTGTGGAAAACCATTAAGAAAATTATATTATTTCTATAGTAGTAAAGGCATTGCTGCCAAGACCATCTTAGTGGAAAAATTCCCTTTAAGAATCGAGTTCACTCCTAGTTCCAGTCCTGTATTACTGAACCAGATTAACTTACCGTTCCATCCATGTCTATCTCATGAGATATAAATCATTACCCAATTCATTGAAAGGAGATATAGGTCCCAACTATATCATAATGAAATCATTATTACTTGTGCCACAACAAAAACATAAATCATTCATCATAACCAAAAGAATAAAAATGGGTTTCATAAACATCATCCAATTATAACATAATTCATATATAACAAAATGAATATCATTTCATAATAAGAAAAGTGAAACCAAGTAAATCATAGAGAAATTATACTTGAAACATACACATATGAAATAATGTCATCTTAGATGGAAAATAGTTTTTATAAAACACTTTAAATGAATTCTTGAGTAAAATATCATTTCTTCTTCAAAATCACATTCCTTTCACAAAATTCTGTGCAATTTTAGAGGAAAAATATTTTTTTAAAATAGTCATGAAATCTTGTAGAGTATGGTTTGTTAAGAAATGGAGTTATGAAACTGTAAATATCTGTTCATGCCGTATAAGATAAAAAAACATTCTTCATGTACTTTTGTCGGAAAATTCAAAAACTTCCTGGTATGGTAAAAAAAAGAAATATTCCTTTCATAACATGTGTTAAAAGTCAAAAATGGGTAAAAATTAATGTAAAAATACATAAAAACACTTTTAGAAAACATGGACATGGATGATAATAATAACCCTAGTAAATAATTACGAATAAACAGTCTCAGATAAGAACGAGATTGGAATAATTATCCCTTATCTTAGGTCTGATATGCTTCGTACATATCCGAACATCCTGTATAATGATTTAAATAATGTCATTTACTTATTACAGAATAATATTCATTGTTATTATATAATATCTGGTTCACTTATGACTTTATATTTCTCGTTCTTTTGTAAATTCCATGTTAAAGCAGCGTTTTGGGTAAAATCGTTTTATTTATCGTACTTGTTTGGACTTGTTGTTCTTGATATTATTATTACGTATATCATGATTTAATTACTTCCAGAATGTAAATCATGATTTATATATCATATATATTCCATATATATATATATATAATAGATAGATAAATGAAATGAAATACATCGTTCATGGAGACGGTAGGCCAAACGTACGCATGAACGCTGTATTCCATTCCTTTTTGACTTGAATGGAATTTAGTATATGACATATATATATACATAAATCAAGAATCATTATTATTAATTATATATACTTTATAATCATTCATTAATGGTTAACATGGAGAATGAATCTCATCGCGTCGTGGAGATGGTAGTCCGTACGTACACACGAGTGATGATATCATTCCCATGATCATGAAACTGTATTGAAGGGTATGTATAATATTTCATAATCTATATAACTTTAAAATAATTATATATATTTATTTATTTGCACCATTATACCCATCCAAGTAAGGTGTCGGTCGAAAACAGATCACACCACAGCGTGGAGACGGTATTCCGTACGTACGCACGCGCAGTGATTTCATTTTCCGTAGGATGGATAGAAGGTGAAATAGGGTTGTTTCATATTTATAATAATATATAATTATATAATTAATACTTATGTTATTACTTTATAATGAAACAACTAAATAAGAGGAAGTAGAATAAGAAAAAAACTTGAAAGAGTCGGTAGAAGAGATTACCTCTTCCTCGATGCGCGTCCTTTGAACTTCTTCTTAAGGCACTAGAGTTGGTCATTTGTGAAGAACAGAACCTCTATGATATAACAAGAGAGGTTGATAAGTGTAATTGGCAGGGGTTTTCTGAGCTTCAAGGCTCAAAAGGGTGTGAAGAGAAGAGGGAAGGGGTGCCCTTTTTATAAGGGAGGAGAGGGGAACCTTTGGAAATACGTAAAATATTATTTTATAATAAAGTAATATTCGGTTTGTAATAGCTCAAAATTGATTTATTTAAGATATAAGGTGGTTATGGGTCGAAATCCTCTCAAAAAATAGGTTTTATACAAGTTTAGGTTACTATATTAACCTTATCATTTAAATTTAACTCTAAGTTAAATAATTTAACATTTACCGTGTCTTTTTGTTTTCTTACATTAAATGGTTAATAAACATACTATAATAAGACAAAAGAACACCAAGTGGTTAATTATTAATATATAAAACCTATTCTAAGACATTTTTCTGAACCTTAGATTTTTAGGAATATAATAACAATTAATAATATAATATTTTATTTAAAAACTATTTTATGTAAATTTTGAAACTTTTTGGTACATGATTTTTTTGAAAATCATAAAAACATGATTAATTAGAAAAAAGTTAATTTAATAAATAATAACATGTCATATTAACCTATAAAATTAGTGTAATTCATAAAAATTCTCAAATTAACTTTATTTGGGTATTTATAATATCAATTAGTTTAATATTTCATTATTTAGGTAATTATTGCGTCACCATTTTGTCATAAATAATTTAAATTATTTAATTTCTAAAAATTATAAATAATAAACCATTACGTAGGAAATCTTTTTATCTTTTTAATTAATATTTATAGTCAAATTTATCTTATGTACAACCCTATATTAAAAATGTTTTAGTTATTAAACATTGATTTTAACTATTTTAACTCTTTTTTAAATAAAATAATAATAAATGACCTAATCTAATACAAGTGGACCTAAATGATAATATCATATTCATAAGGTTGTTTTTGGTCGAATTATACATATCCAATAGAATTAGGACATGTGTTAGGGTAATAATAATATCATTTTTACCCTTAATTACCATATTTAATTTTAATCGTGGTAAATAAAAGTAAAAAGATACTATTCACCAATAATTATTTTTATCTTATTTAACCACATTTTACTCCTTGATATTAACTATTTCTCTTGGATTTTCAAAATTCCATTCACAGAAGTGGTAAAATTATGTTTTAAGTAAATTTTCAAATTCTCCTAGGAGGTGGGTAAAAGACGGTGAAATGTTCAATAAATTTTTTATGTCTAAAATTATTATAAAATGACTCAAAATAATTACATTGAACTTATATAGGTGTTATGTAACAATTTTGACCTAAAATAAATTTAAATAAAATAAATAAATATTTAAATAAAAATTCGTTTTTTAAATAGTAACCTAGTGTTTTCACTATTCATCAAAAATTGAAAGTTTTCAGAAAAATACAAAAAATTCACCCTAGATTAATTTCAATATTATGAATCAAAAAATGAAGTCCATTTTGAATAATAAAATTTCTAAAATTTCTAAAAGTGTGTATTACTATTCAAAATGGCTAGTTCATAATAATATTATAACAATATCTCGTTTAGTGAAACTTGGTATTGCGTACTACACACGCTATAAAAGAAGGTCTTGATTGCGTGTGATGCAAGACAAGTCAGGGAGGCATGTAGTGAATGCTTCATTTGGTGTTGCGTATAACATAATCAAAACATATTTCATTTATACATTATACAAAATCTATACTTAATGTTACGTAGAATAAGTTCACAAAACGAACATGAAATTGTGTGTAACATGAGCCAAGAATAGTGTTGTGTATACTGCATGCTAATACGGTGTTGTGTATAGCACAAGCTAATTTTGGTGTAGTGTACAACACAAGACATCAATGAAATTAAAAAGAATAATTCTCATAAAATCTCGGGTTGTCACATTCTACCCCCCTTAAAATCAATTTCGCCCTCGAAATTCATCGCGGTTATTAATAGTTTGCAACTTGAAATTTTCTTTCATAGAAACCCACATCGTAAAAAAGAATACAAAAACTTAATTTTAGATTAGAAATTTAGAATCACAATGGTCACCCAAAGTAACTCAGCACTAGGTTTCCAGATAAGACAACATAGGTGAAAATGTTGATCATCCTGTTCTGATGGAGAGTAGTAGAGAACATGGAAATAAAAAAGACATCAATCACAAAGCCATAATTTTGGGATGATTTAAGGTACCATATAATTCATCGGGTATGAGGGTACTCGGATAACGTTTTTAGTTCTCAAGATCATTTCCCTACTGTTTAAGAAGTGTTGAATTAAAAGAAATACTTACTGGATTTTGGTACAATCTCACTGTTGTTCGTGCCTTGAACAATTTCCACTTCATCTCTTAATTAAATGATGTTGAATTTGTCATTCATGAAGTGTTAGCAGATCATGCGATAGAATGATAGGTCATTCCATCTGTTTCTATCGCAAAAATTTTAACACAATTTATTAAATATCCATAAGTCCATCTATACTGAGATTAATCATATATGGTTCTTAAAATGGACTTATACATCATATATCATTACACTTAATAAATTAAAACTAATTTCTACTAACCATGGACTTCCTGTTGTCTTGTGGAAGGCGATAAAGGCCTATCGCAGTTCGGTTGTGGGTTCGATTCCTACAGCCTTGTCTGACATGACGGGTTGTCGCCCGTTCTACATGTGGTCCCATTTCTTAAACTACACTATTATAACATTCTATCAATAATATTGAAAAAATTTCTCATCTTGAACAATAATAACTTATGTTCAACATAATCAATTCCAATCTTTAGGCTTATCCAAAATACTTCTTTCCAAACTCATAGTAAAAAGAGAACGATTACTAAAAAGTTCATATAACAAGAACATGAATACCATCATTTGTCCCTCATATATCTTGTTGGTCACATTCCAATCACGTGAATACCTTAATCATGTATTCTCTTGAAAAATTAATACCCATTAAACCTTAGTGAAAACACGAATGCTGTCAAAAGTTAACTCTTTCCACATACCAAAATTCAAAAATTCCATATACTCAAACCATGATATAACTTTATACTTATTTCATTCATGAGCTCATGAATACTATCAAACATTTAATTTCATCCTTATCCCTTCATTATGCGCATATCATCTGCTTTCCAAAATCTTTCAATCACTTTTAATGGTACCGGGTACCATATAATTATCGAAAACCAAAATAAACCATTACATAGATATTCTAATGTTCCACAATACTATAAATGAGATTCCACAACATTATTTTGGAATCCCTTTACAAAAACATATAATCATTCCACCACATCATTGTCATTATCACCATTGCTAATAGTGATGGCATGTGACTTCCCATTTTCCATTACCTTAAGAAGTTTCTCACATAGATAATCATTAACCCTTGGATTAGGGAATTGATTAGCATAATTCCCCATTTCCTTGCACTTGAAGCATTGAAGTGTTGGTGGTGCGTTATCTGTAGTCTTTTCTTTATTCACATCATTAGCAACCCTTTTTCCATTACTTTGACACTCAGCTACTCGATGACCTTCTTTTCCAAACATAAAATATTTTCTAGTCCCTTTAAGATAATCCCCACCATGATTCTTTCCACACATTGAGCATAAAGAAACATTTAACTTCTTTTTTCCATTATTCTGAGATTTCTCTTTGAACTCCATCTTTCGTTTCTTGTCAAAACCATGAGATGAATATGTAACACCAATATTCATTTCTACCTTGATATCACAATGCTAAATTTCTTCATAGCTTCTGAAGTCTCTTATAGCTAATTCCCTTCGAAGACTTGGTTTTAAGCCAATGAAGAATCGATCAACTTTACTTTCAGGTTGGATGATAAAGACAGATGAATACCTTGAAATCCTTGTAAAAATCAATTCGTATAAACCAACAGATTCATCGTCCTTTTTCATAATCTCAATGAAATCACATTCCATCATTATTCGAAGAATACGAGGGAAGTAATTATTGAAAAATAAGTTCATGAACTCATCCCATTCCATTGATTCAATTTCACCTCAGGGCCTCGTATTCTTAATTAGAGTCCAACATTGATCTGCTTCACCTTCAAATCGGTAAATATCCAGAATAACTTCTTCATGTTCCAAACAGCGATGTATGGAAAATATATTTTCAATGGTACTGATCCATTGTTCAGCAACCTTTGGATCAAAAGACCCACTGAAAGAAGGTGGATGTTGCCTCATGAAGTACTCAATAGAATATTGTTCACTTCTCTGCTCATTTGGAAGTCCAGAATGATTCATAGCTTTTGTATGTATAGAAATAATACTTTTCACTCCATCTCCTATAACGTTGGTTTGTCCAGGAGGATAATCATTTCATTGTCCATTACATTGATCAACATTGTTCCTTCGGGTTCCATCCATCATCTAAAACCCCAAAAGAACAGTGTGAGAGGGAAAAATCATGCGAGGAAAACCACATAATAAAGGGGGAGTACCTTTGATATCTAACATCTTAGGTTTAATTCTAACATCACTACCATAATTCTAGGACTATAACCTATACATATACTTAACCTTAGGGACATCCATAGACATACCATAGAAATTTCACTAGGGATCTGACTAATGTTTTTTCATCCTAGTTTCCAAAGGTTGACTGAACCTTACTCTTATACCAATTGTAGAGAACCAACTCTTGACATACATGGAAATTATATTACTTTTTCCGAATACTTAATACATAACAAAAAAACACACAAGGACCGTAATAGTTTAGTGTATTTGGAAACTCGGATCCTAATATTCTAATCATGGTGAAATATCTTCAACATCTCCCATAAGGATCATCCCCGTTTTGTTTTCATACCTAAAACCTTTTTTGATATACAGGGGAAAAGAAAACATATAAAGGGTGAGCTCAAATGCTCAGTAAGGTTAAGCATGGAGAAAATAAAACAAACCATATACATTTGAACTTCAAAACATTAACATAATATTTAAACATCAAAATCGTGAGCAATGACATAAAACATGACAGTACGTAAGGAATAGATCATAATGGATCATCAATCATGATAAAATAACATGGTAATATAGCATGTAATTGTGTAAAACCATTATGTACATGATATTATTTCTATATTAGCCAAGGCATTGCTGCCAAGACCATCTTAGTGGACAATGTCCCTTTCTGAATCGAGTTCACTCCTCATTCCAGTCTTGTATTACTGAACTGGATTAACTTATTGTTCCAGCCATGTCTATCTCAGGAGATATAAATGTTTACCCAATGCATTGGAGGGAGATATAGGTCCCACCCATGTCACAACTAAATCATTCTTACTTATTCCACAACATAAACATAAATCATTCAACAAAACCTAAAAAATAAAAATGGGTTTCATAAACATCATCCCATCATAACATAATACATATATAACAAAATGGATATCATTTCATCATAAGAAAATTGAAACGATGTAAATCATAGAGAAATTATAATTGAAACATACACATATGAAATAATGTTATCTTAGATGGAAAATAGTTTTGATAAAACACTTTAAATGAATTCATGAGTAAAATATCCTTTCTTCTTCAAAATCATTTTCCTTTAACAAAATTCCATGAAATTTTAAAAGAAAAGGATTTTGTTGAAAATAGGCGTGAAATATTGTAGAGTATGATTTTTTATGAAATGGATTTATGACACCGTAAAAATCTGTTCATGCCGTATAAGTTAAAAAAACATTCTCCTCGTACTTTTGTCGGAAAAGTCAAAAAGTTACTCGTATGGTAAACAAAAGAAATATTCCTCTCCTAACATGTGGTAAAAATAAAAAATGCGTAAAAAGAAATTTAAACATACATAAAAATACTTTTAGAAAACATGGACTTGGATGATAACAATAACCCCAGTAAATACTTACGAATAAACAATCTCGGATAAGAACGAGATTGGAATAATTATCCCATACCTTAGGTCTGATATGCTTCGTACGTATCTGAACCTCCTATATAATGATTTAAATAATTTAATTTACTTACAAAAGAATAATATTCACTATTATTATATCATATATGGTTCACTTATGACTTTATATTTCCCGTTCTTCTGTAAATTCCATATTAAAGAAGCGTTTTGGGTAAAATCGTTTTATTTATCGTACTTGTTTGGAATTGTTGTTCTTGATATTATTATTACTTATATAATTATTTAATTACTTACATAATTTAAATCGTGATTTATATATCATATATATTCAGTATATATATATAATAGATAGATAAATTAAATGAAATACACTGTTCATGGAGACGGTAGGTCGTACGTACGCATGAACGTTGTTTTCCTTTCCATATTTACTTGAATAAAATTAAGTAGATGACATACATATATATATACATAAATCTAGTATCATTATTATTCATTATATATACATTATAATCATTCATGAATGGTTAACATGGAGAATGAATCTCATCGTGTCATGGAGACGGTAGTTCGTACGTACGCACGAGCGATGATATCATTCCCATGATCGTGGAATTGTATTGAAGTGTATGTATAAAATTTCAGAATAAATATTACTTTAAAATAATCATATATTTTTATTTATTTACACCATTATACCCATCCAAGTAAGGTGGTGGTCAAAAATAGATTACACCACGGCGTGGAGACGGTATTCGGTACGTACGCACGCGCGGTGATTTCATTTTCCGTAGGATGGATAGAAGGTGAAATAGGGTTGTTTCATATTTATAATAACATATCATTATATAATTAATACTTATGTTATTACTTTATGATGAAACAACTAAATAAGAGGAAGTATAAGAAGAAAGAAACTTGAAAGAGTTGGTAGAAGAGATTACCTCTTCCTCGACGCACGTCCTTTGAACTTCTTCTTAAGGCACTAGAGCTGGTCATTTGTGAAGAACAGAACCTCTATGATATAACTAGAGAGGTTGAGAAGTGTAATTGGCAGGGGTTTTCTGAGCTTCAAGTCTCAATAGGGTGTGAAGAGAAGAGGGAAGGGGTGCCCTTTTTATAAGGGAGGAGAGGGGCACCTTTGGAAAAACGTAAAATATTATTTTATAATAAAGTAATATTTGGTTTTTAATAGCTCAAAATTGATTTATTTAAGATATAAGGTGGTTATGGGTCGAAATACTCTCAACCAATAGGTTTTATACAAGTTTAGGTTACTATATTAACCTTATCATTTAAATTTAACTCTAAGTTAAATAATTTAACATTTACCGTGTCTTTTTGTTTTCTTACATTAAATGGTTAATAAAAATACTATAATAAGACAAAAGAACACCTAGTGGTTAATTATTAATATATAAAACCTATTCTAAGACATTTTTCTGAACCTTAGATTTTTAGGAATATAATAACAATTAATAATATAATATTTTGTTTAAAAACTATTTTATGTAAATTTTGAAACTTTTTGGTACATGATTTTTTTGAAAATCATAAAAACATGATTAAATAGAAAAAAGTTAATTTAATAAATAATAACATGTCATAGTATCCTATAAAATTAGTGTAATTCATAAAAATTTTCAAATTAACTTTATTTGGGTATTTATAATATCAATTAGTTTAATATTTCATTATTTAGGTAATTACTGCATCACCATTGTGTCATAAATAATTTAAATTATTTAATGTCTAAAAATTATAAATAATAAACCATTACGTAGGAAATATTTTTAACTTTCTAATTAATATTTATAGTCAAATTTATCTTATGTACAACCCTATATTAAAAATGTTTTAGTTATTAAATATTGTTTTTAACTATTTTAACTCTTTTTTAAATAAAATAATAATAAATGTCCTAATCTAATACAAGTGGACCTAAATGATAATATCATATTCCTAAGGATGTTTTTGGTCGAATTATACATATCCAATAGAATTAGGACATGTGTTAGGGTAATAATAATATCATTTTTACCCTTAATTACCATATTTACTTTTAATCGTGGTAAATAAAAGTAAAAAGATACTATTCACCAATAATTATTTTTATCTTATTTAACCACATTTTACTCCTTTATTTTAACTATGTTTCTTGGATTTTCAAAATTCCATTCACAGAAGTGGTAAAATTATGTTTTAAGTAAATTTTCAAATTCTCCTAGGAGGTGGGTAAAAGACGGTGAAATGTTCAATAAAATTTTTTATGTCTAAAATTATTATAAAATGACTCAAATGAATTACATTGAACTTATATAGGTATTATGTATCAATTTTGACCTAAAATAAATTTAAATAAAATAAATAATTATTTAAATAAAAATTCGTTTTTTAAATAGTAACCTAGTGTTTTCACTATTCATCAAAAATTGAAAGATTTTAGAAAAATATAAAAAATTCAACCTAGACTAATTTCGATATTATGAATCAAAAAATGAAGTCCATTTTGAATGATAAAATTTCTAAAATTTCTAAAAGTGTGTATTACTATTCAAAATGGCTAGTTCATAATAATATTATAACAATATCTCGTTTAGTGAAACATGGTATTGCGTACTACACACGCTATCGAAGAAGGTCTTGATTTCGTGTGATGCAAGACAAGTCAGGGAGGCATGTAGTGAATGCTTCGTTTGGTGTTGTGTATAACATAATCAAAACTTATTTCATTTATACATTAAACAAAATCTATACTTAATGTTACGTAGAATAAGTTCACAAAACGAACATGAAATTGTTTGTAACATGAGCCAAGAATAGTGTTGTGTATACTGAAAGCTAATACGGTGTTGTGTATAGCACAAGCTAATTTTGGTGTAGTGTACAACACAAGACATCAATGAAATTAAAAAGAATAATTCTCATAAAATCTCGGGTTGTTACATTCTACCCCCCTTAAAATCAATTTCGCCCTCGAAATTCATCGGGGTTATTAATAGTTTACACCTTGAAATTTTCTTTCATAGAAACCAACATCGTAAAAAAGAATACGAAAACATAATTTTAGATAAGAAATTTATAATCACAATGGTCACCTAAAGTAACTCAGCACTAAGTTTCCAGATAGGACAACATAGGTGAAAATGTGGATCATCCTGTTCTGATGGAGAGTAGTAGAGAACATGACTATAATAAAGACATCAATCACAAAGCCATAATTTTGGTATGATTTAAGGTACCATCTAATTCATCGGGTATGAGGGTACTCGGATAACGTTTTTAGTTCTCGAGATCATTTCCCTACTATTTAAGAAGTGTTGAATTAAAAGAAATACTTACTGGATTTTGGTACAATCTAACTGTTGTTCGTGCCTTGAACAATTTCCACTTCATCTCTTAATGAAATGAAGTTGAATTTGTCATTCATGAAGTGTTAGCAGATCATGTGATAGAATGATAGGTCATTCCATCTGTTTCTATTGCAAAAATTTTAACACAATTTATTAAATATCCATAAGTCCATCTATACTGAGATTGATCATATATGGTTCTTAAAATGGACTTATACATCATATATCATTACACTTAATAAATTAAAACTAATTTCTACTAACCAGGGACTTCCTGTTGTGTTGTGGTAGGTGATAAAGGCCTGTCGCAGTTCGGTTGTGGGTTCGATTCCTACAGCCTTGTCTGACATGACGGGTTGTCACCCGTTCTATATGTGGTCCCTTTTCTTAAACTACACTATTATAACATTCTATCAATAATATTGAAAAATTTTCTCATCTTGAACAATAATAACTTATGTTCAACATAATCAATTCCAATCTTTAGGATTATCCAAAATACTTCTTTCCAAACTCATAGTAAAAAGAGAACGATTACTAAAAAGTTTATATAACAAGCACGTGAATACCATCATTTGTCCCTCATATATCTTGTTGGTCACATTCCAATCACGTGAATACCTTAATCATGTATTCTCTTGAAAAATTAATACCCATTAAACCTTAGTGAAAACACGAATGCTGTCAAAAGTTAACTCTTTCCACATACCAAAATCCAAAAATTCCATATACTCAAACCATGATATAACTTTATCCTTATGTCATTCATGAGCTCATGAATACTATCAAACATTTAATTTCCTCCTTATCCCTTCATTATGCGCATATCATCTGCTTTCCAAAATCTTTCAATCACTTTTAATGGTACCCGATACCATATAATTATCGAAAACCAAAATAAACCATTACATAGATATTCTAATGTTCCACAATACTATAAATGAGATTCCACAACATTATTTTGGAATCCCTTTACAAAAACACATAATCATTCCACCACATCATTGTCATTATCACCATTGCTAATAGTGATGGCATGTGACTTCCCATTCTCCATTACCTTAAGAGGTTGCTCACATCGATCATCATTAACCCTTGGATTAGGTAATTGATTAGCATAATTCCCCATTTCCTTGCACTTGAAGCATTGAAGTGTTGGTGGTGCGTTATCTGTAGTATTTTATTTATTCACATCATTAGCAACCCTTTTTCCATTACTTTGACACTCAGCTGCTCGATGACCTTCTTTTCCACACTTAAAATATTTTCTAGTCCCTTTAAGATAATCCCCACCATGATTCTTTCCACACTTTGAGCATAAAGAAACATTTAACTTCTTTTTGCCATTATTCTGAGATTTCTCTTTGAACTCCATCTTTTGTTTCTTGTCAAAACCATGAGATGAATATGTAACACCAATATTCATTTCTACCTTGATATCACAATGCACAATTTCTTCATAGCTACTGAAGTATCTTATAGCTAATTCCCTTCGAAGACTTGGTTTTAAGCCAATGAAGAATCGATCAACTTTACTTTCAGGTTGGATGATAAAGCCAGATGCATACCTTGAAATCCTTGTAAAAATCACTTCGTATAAACCAACAGATTTATCGTCCTTTTTCTTATTCTCAATGAAATCACATTCCATCATTATTCGAAGAATAAGAGGGAAGTAATTATTGAAAAATATGTTCTTGAACTCATCCCATTCCATGGATTCAATTTCATCTCAGGGCCTCGTATTCTTAATTAGAGTCAACCATTGATTTGCTTCACCTTCAAATCGATAAATAGTCAGAATAACTTTTTCATGTTCCAAACAGCGATGTATGGAAAATATATTTTCAATGGTACTGATCCATTGTTCAGCAACATGTGGATCAAAAGACCCACTGAAAGAAGGTGGAAGTTGCCTCATGAAGGACTCAATAGAATATTGTTCACTTCTCTGCTCATTTGGAAGTCCAGAATGATTCATAGCTTGTGTAAGTATAGCAATAATATTTTTCACTCCATCTCCTATAACGTTAGTTTGTCCAGGAGGATAATCATTCCATTTTCCATTACATTGATCAACATTGTTCCTTCGGGTTCCATCCATCATCTAAAACCCCAAAAGAACAGTGTGAGAGGAAAAAATAATGCGAGGAAAATCACATAATAAATGGGGAGTACCTTTGATATCTAACATTTCAGGTTTAATTCTAACATCACTACCGTAATTCTAGGACTATAACCTAATCATATACTTAACCTTAGGGACATCCCTAGACATACCATAAAAATATCTCTAGGGATCTGACTAAATTTTTTTCATCCTAGTTTCCAAAGGTTGACTGAACCTTCCTCTGATACCAATTGTAGAGACCCAAATCTTGACATAAATGGAAATTATATTACTTTTGCAGAATACTTAAAACATAACAAAACACACACAAGGACCGTAATAGTTTAGTGTCTTTGGAAACTCGGATCATAATCTTCTAATCATGGTGAAATATCTTCAACATCTCCCATAAGGATCATCCCCATTTTGTTTTCATACCTAAAACCTTTCTTTATATACTGGGGAAAATAAAACATATAAAGGGTGATCTCAAATTCTCAGTAAGGTTAAGCATGGAGAAAATAAAACAAACCATATACATTTGATCTTCAAAACATTAACATAATATTTAAACATCAAAATCTTGAGCAATGACATAAAACATGACAGTACGTAAGGAATAGATCATAATGGATCATCAATCATGATAAAATAACATGGTAATATAGAATGTAATTATTTCAAACCATTAAGTAAATGATATGATTTCTATAGTAGCCAAGGCATTGCTGCCAAGACCATCTTAGTGGACAATGTCCCTTTCTGAATCGAGTTCACTCCTCATTCTAGTCTTGTATTACTGAACTGGATTAACTTATTTTTCCAGCCATGTCTATCTCAGGAGATATAAATGTTTACCCAATGCATTGGAGGGAGATATAGGTCCCACCCATGTCACAACTAAATCATTCTTACTTGTTCCACAACATAAACATAAATCATTCAACATAACCTAAAAAATAAAAATGGGTTTCATAAACATCATCCCATCATAACATAATACATATATAAAAAAATGGATATCATTTCATCATAAGAAAAGTGAAACCATGTAAATCATAGAGAAATTATAATTGAAACATACACATATGAAATAATGTTATCTTAGATGGAAAATAGTTTTGATAAAACACTTTTAATGAATTCATGAGTAAAATATCCTTTCTTCTTCAAAATCATTTTCCTTTAACAAAATTCCATGAAATTTTAAAAGAAAAGGATTTTGTTGAAAATAGTCGTGAAATCTTGTAGAGTATTCTTTTTAAAGAAATGGAGTTATGACACCGTAAAAATCTGTTCATTCCGTATAATTTAAAAAAACATTCTCCTCATACTTTTGTCGGAAAAGTCAAAAAGTTACTCTTATGGTAAACAAAAGAAATATTCCTCTCCTAACATGTGGAGAAAATAAAATATGCGTAAAAAGGAATTTAAACATACATAAAAATACTTTTAGAAAACATGGACTTCGATGATAACAATAACCCCAGTAAATACTTACAAATAAACAATCTCGGATAAGAACGAGATTGAAATAATTATCCCTTACCTTAGGTCTGATATGCTTCGTACGTATCCGAACCACCTATATAATGATTTAAATAATTTCATTTACTTACAAAATAATAATATTCACTGTTATTATATCATATATGGTTCACTTATGACTTTATATTTCCCGTTCTTCTGTAAATTCCATATTAAAGAAGCGTTTTGGGTAAAATCGTTTTGTTTATCGTACTTGTTTGGAATTGTTGTTCATGATATTATTTTTACTTATATCATGATTTAATTACTTAAATAATGTAAATCGTGATTTATATATCATATATATTCAGTATATATATAATAGATAGATAAATTAAATGAAATACACCGTTCATGGAGACGGTAGGTCGTACGTACGCATGAACGTTGTTTTCCTTTCCATATTGACTTGAATAAAATTAAGTTGATGACATATATATATATATACATAAATCTAGTATCATTATTATTCATTATATATACATTATAATCATTCATGAATGGTTAACATGGAGAATGAATCTCATCGCGTCATGGAGACGGTAGTTCGTACGTACGCACGAGCGATGATATCATTCCCATGATCGTGGAATTGTGTTGAAGTGTATGTATAAAATTTCAGAATAAATATTACTTTAAAATAATCATATATTGTTATTTATTTACACCATTATACCCATCCAAGTAAGGTGGTGGTCAAAAATAGATTACACCACGGCGTGGAGATGGTATTCGGTACGTATGCACGCGCAGTGATTTCGTTTTCCATAGGATGGATAGAAGGTGAAATAGGTTTGTTTCATATTTACAATAATATATCATTATATAAGTAATACTGATGTTATTACTGTATAATGGAACAACTAAAGAAGAGAAATTAGAAGAATAAAGAAGCTTGAGGTTACTATTTTAACCTTATCATTTAGATTTAACTCTAAGTTAAATAATTTAACTTTGACCTTGTCTTTTTGTTTTCTTACATTAAATGTTTAATAAACTTACTATAAAAATCCAAAAGAACCCCAAGTGGTTCAATATTAATATATATAACCTAATCTATTTCATTTTTTAGAACCTTAGATTTTTAGAAATAGAATAACAATTAATAATATAATATTCGTTTTGAAAACTATTTTATGTAAATTTTGACACTATTTGGTACTTGATTTTTGTGAAAATCATAACAACATGGTTAGTTCAAAAACGTTAATTGAATAAATAATAACATGTCATAGTATCCTAGAGAATTATTGGAATTCATAAAAAGTCTCAAATTACATTTATTTGGGTATTTATAATATCAATTATTTTAATATTTAATTATTTAGGTAATTATTGCATCACCATTTTTTCAAAAATAATTTAAATTATTTAATGTATTAAAATAATAAATAAAATACCAATAGGTATGAAATATGTTTATCTTTCTAATGAATATTTATAGTAAAATATATCTTATATATAACCATATATTAAAAATGTTTTAGTTATTAAACATTAATTTTCACAATTTTTTAAATAAAATAATAATAAATGTCCAAATCTAATCCAAGTGGACCTAAATGATAATATCATATTCCTAAGTATTTTTCTGGTCTAATTATACTTATCCAATAGAATTAAGATATGTGTTAGGGTAATAATAATATCATTATTACCCTTAACCCTATTTACTTTTAACCGTGACAAATAAAAGTAATAAGTTACTATTCCCCATAATTATTTTTATCTTATTGAACCACATTTTACTCCTTGATATTAATCGTGTCTCTCAGATTTTCAAAATTCCATTCACAGTATTGGTAAAATTATGTTTTATGTAAATTTTCAAATTCTCCTTGGAGGTGGGTAAAAGACGGTGAAAAGTTCAATAAAATTTCTATATGTCTATAATTATTATAAAATGACTCAAATGAATTATATTGAACTTATATAGGTATTATGTATCCATTTTGACCAAAAATAAATTTAAATAAAATAAATAATTATTTAAATAAAAATTCTGTTTTTAAATAGTAACCCAGTGTTTTCACAATTCATCAAAAATTGAAAGTTTTCAGAAAAATACAAAAATTCACCCTAGACTAATTTCGATATTCTGAATCCAAAATTGAAGTACATTTTGAAAGATAAAATTTTAAACAGTGGGTATTACTATTCATAACGGCTAGTTCATAATAATATTATAATAATATCTCATTTAGTGAAACTCGGTATTGCGTACTACACACATTATCGAGTAAGGTCGTGATTGCGTGTGATGCTAGCCAATTCAGGGATGTGTGTAGCGAAAGATCCATTTGGTTTTGTGTATAACATAATCAAAACATATTTCATTTATACATTAAACAAAATCTATACTTAATGTTATGTAGAATAATTTCACAAAATGAACTTGAAATTGTGTGTAATATGATCCAAGAATAGTGTTGTGCATACTGCAACCTAATACGATTTTTGTTATAGCACAAGATAATTTTGGTGTAGCGTACAAACCAAGAAATAAATTAAATTAAAAAGAATAATTCTCATAAAATATCAGGTTGTTACATTTTTTCCTTCCATTCCATAACAGAAGTAGACATCTCAGGCCCTTTGATGGAATTGATATAGCCTGAATAAATTAATATCCATGGTAAGGAATGGGAAAGGTCACTTTTTGGAAGGTCAAAGAAACAATAATTGATAACATGGTTTGATGGTACTAGCATGCGAACCACTTTATTATAGATATTGAGATAAATGGATTACATTACATGGTAAATTTTTGTAGGAGGTGACAAGTCATTGCGGTGTTAGATTCTTTCTCTATGGGTGCATGGGCCTGTTTCTAGATGCTAACTTTGGACTTTAGGATGGGTCAACCTAATACCACTGAGAAAGAGTCCTAGAGGGTCATACACTAAATATGTTCAAGTATATCAGTTAAATATTAATTTTACAAGTTGAATAAATATTATTCCTGATTGTTGTTTAATAATTATTCAAGGATGCCTAATTGTAATAATTTTGACACCTATTATTCGAGAGAATATATATTGTTTGAAATAATATATTTATTAGCAAGTAATGCAGTGATATTTATTTGGAAAAAATAGCCAATATTCAAGGCCTAATAAATATGGTGGAGAAAATAAATAAAATAGAAAAAAAAAGTACAAACCGTGTAGTTTTTTTGGGAAAATGTGAGAAATAATATTATTTATTTAATTAAATAATATTAGGTGTAATACACTAGGCACATGTAGTGTAATAATAATAGTCAACTGTTTTTATTAGACATGGGGTCTTACTAAGAATTAAATGAAATGAATAAATGATTTTGAGTAATTAATTCATTTTAATATTCTATGTAATTAAAATACATGTTATATAATTCTAATTAGCCTAGACATTTCTTTAGATTTGTGCACAATGGATCTAGTGAAACCTGTCAAGACAAGAGAGGATTATTTTTTTCCAAGAAAGCTCTCAAGCCAGGAGAGAGAGATCTTTCTCTACCTGATCAAGGCCATTAAAGGTAGACATCGCAAGCGAAGGATCTTCTACACTAGCACCCAAAAATTCCTTCGGTGATGTACAGAGATATAATAAGCATGTGTGGATCACCGATAGAGGAATCCTACACTTTCATTCTATGACACAATGAAGGATCACATCAGATCTTGACCGGAAGCATCAACGGAGAGAGAATTCCATCAAGGTAATTATTTCCTTTTAATTAAAATAATTATAACCAACAAATGATGATCCTCTATATGGTTCCTGAACTCCCTTATTTTCATTATTTCTTCATTCTATTCCAAAGATCTGGAGTATTATCATTAAAAAGGATCTCAGATTAAACGTCATTAATTGAAAAAATAAAAGTTGGGTACACCAACTAATGCGCTTTCGTTGTACCCAGAACCTACAACACGTACATGGACACTTATATAAAAAAAATCTTCAAAATTTCAATATTATAGTAGCAATTAATAAAAATAAATATGTATCTATTTATATCTATATAATAAAATGGATAAAATAGTTTATTAAAAAAATTTATGGATCATGACACAACAATTAAGAGTGACATATAATTTTTAATAGAAACCATTAAAATAATATTTATTGACCTAAAAAATGTCATCATAATAATATACATATGAATATAAATGAGGTTGAATATTTATTTTTTATATTTAACACCACCAATAAAATCTTTTATTTTTTATAGATAAATTTAGAGGGCCAAATGGTAAACAATGAGGGAAAACCACATTATTGGATAGTACCAAGGATCATGGGGGCCAAGTCCATGTAATATAAAAACCCGAAGAAAGAAACCCTTATACACGATCAATTACCATGCAAATCCCATTCTACAATCCTTTTTTATCATGGTTATAAAAACATATAGAATAAAATCCAAAAAAAACTAATTGTCAAACATTAGACCCAAGTATGGGTTATATCTAACAAATTATATTAACTCTTTATTTGATTTTTTTTGTATTTCCTATGACTAACATAAATAGATGTATTATAATCCATGGATTGTTGGTATACCTTGTTCTCTTGGTGGTTATCTCTTCCAAGAATCCAAGGATATTGCTTTAGATGGAAAAAATTCACCACCACTATTTATTATATTGGCATCAAAATTTCAATCGTGAAATATTAATTAAATCCATCTATTAAAACCATACATATCTCCATGTCACCATATATGAAACCTCTAGACCTATAACCCCATAAAAGAACATTATAAATTGAAAAGTGACCTAAATATACCATATAACTCTAACATACACTTCTCATTGACCACTTTTATTTAAGCTTGAGGATAAAAATAATGCACTGAACCAACCCTTATGAATTAAGTGACCAAAATTAATATGTATTATTTATTACTAGATAAATGAGACAATACACAACACTATATACATTCCATGAACTTTTTTGGTCTATGTTTCTGAGAATTAGATATATATACATTAAAATTTAAGAAAACTGTATAAATATTTAAAAAAATAAATTCATCCATTTTACCTCCATATATGGTATACACCTCAAAATAAAATTCTATAAATCTATAAAAATAAATTTCAATCAAAGGGTGAGAATCACTTCCAAGAAAATCCTTTTTTAAATGGACAATAAAAAATAACATAAAATATAATTCTATTAATTATAATACATTGAAACTAATTTTACTTTTAAAATGTTTTAAAAAAATAATGCATTATTTTTTGGAAAACATTATGATTAATTTTAAAAACTAAAACTTATTGTTACTTGATTGATTCAAGGTTTTCTTGGTCTACTCAATTTCTTGGGGGATGCATTCACTCCCTACTCCCTTTTAGGTATACAATGTTCAGGTACCAATCTTTTAAAAAAACCTCTTCACCTTGCATTATATATAAATGTATATAAGTTTGGACTGGATTTTTTTGTTATCAAAATATAATCATTCCTTCAACACACTTAAACACATATTTTTATATTTAAATTTTTAAATATAAACCATCATGGAAAATAAAATATTATATGTGGTACTTTCCAATATCATTATACATAGATTTTTCATATTTACATGGTAGGTTATTTAACATCCATGTACATAAAAATTTATTCATAATCTCATTAAAATCTATTTTTGTAGGTTGTTCCAATAAATGAAAATTTTATTCAATTCACAGGATTACATGTATATGAAAATATATTTAAATATATTAATTTATGAAATTCCATGAATAATCACCAATGTATTGGAATAATAATGATTTATGAATGAAATTCATATATAATTATTACATTTAATAAAAAATTTCATAACCATTCTTAAATGAATTAATAATTTTTTTCACATACATTAATTTAATTTCGAATTGTTATAAACGTGAAAATAATTATTATATACATATTCTAGAACGACTTGAAACATCGAAATAATATATACATGTATAATAATTAGATTTTGTGAATATTGTACATATATTTATACATTTATATATATATACCCTAAAATATAAATCTTAAATTATTATACCTTAAATATAACTAAATAAACGATTAACCAAAAATGATACACTTCTTCCAAAAATAAAAAACCATTTTAAATACAATTACACTTGGACTAAAATTATTTTTGTATAAAAAAGGAAAATATTTAACATGAAACTATTTTGAGTAATTATATACTTGAACTAAAAGTATTAAAAATTAATGAACATAGAATTGAAATAATTGAGGTATATGTATATTCTTAAATAAAATAAACATGATGTTTGAAATCAATAGTTTTAATATAAAATTCCCCTTAAAAATTATAAAATACAGTCAAAACATAAATTGGAAGATATAAAATTAAATGATTCCCTTAAAATATTTTAATTCAAAGGAAATAAATTTCTCAATATAAAATATTTTCAATGAAGATTTTATTTTTAAATCACATTTACCTTATATAATAAATTCATAAAAAAATAAAAAATATATAATTTGATAAAATAAAAATAAAACGCTTATAAATACATAAACATAATTTTATTAGTAAAAATAATAAATCACCTTACCCTGATTTGAAAATAGATGATCAGGGCTATTGTGAGCCACAATGAAATTTGAAGGAGGATATTGGGAAAGAAGAATTGGGTCTTCAAACTAGAAATTTAGTGATAATTAATGTAGCATTTTCTAATAATACAAATTAAAAAAATGAGAAAATTGTTTTTCAAGATTATTTTAATTTAACATGGGGTGTGATTAGTATCAGTTGTTTGATAAAATATAATATCTTTAGATATCTTTATTGGATGTTTATTTATCCATAAAACTAAAAATATAGATAAATTAGATTCAATATATGTGTTTAGTATTTTTGAATTAAATATTGTTCAAATACTCAAGAGTTGATATGCAATATATATATATATATACATCGATTCATTCAGAATCGGTTATTAGATGGAATTATTCAATGGTTTTGGTTTAATTAAAATCATTCATATAGTTTTTTGAGAAAATTAATCTATGATGGGGTTGAGGGATTGTATTAGAGAGTGATGTTGATGATGGAGAGAAACAGAGCAACATGACCTACAAGTTCATGGTGTCAAACAAGTATCTAGTGAGAAATATTATCAAGGGTTTGGATAGACGTACATGATGACTATAGTCTACTCAGGTGGCTAATATCATGTTTCCTAAGCAAAAATTGCATCCCACATTAAATTGGGGAGGAAAATGGGGCCTCTTTATAAGCACATGCATGGAACACATATCTTGATAAAACAAAAAACACACCACATGGGATCCTTATATACTAGATCTCTCCTGGGATTCATCCCATATATACACAGACCAACCTTTGGGGGCCTTATACGTAGGCCAAACAAATGGCTTGATCGAGCTTGCCTTACTATATGGTGTCTCCACAGAACTTTGGGATTGGCCTTATGGAATGACCATAGTTTGTAGTTTGTACTTAATCAATTATTTTGTAATAATTTTTTTTATAGGAGAAATATTGATGTTACATATATATATATATATATATATATATCACCTTAAATTTCATCACCTACCCCATTTTTTATGTAAAATTAAACTACTCATTCTTATTATAAATTACAAAAAAATTATTAAATTATCAAGTTATAAATTCTAAATATTAAGTTATAAATATTAAATTATCATTTAATTTCAAAAAATTTATTTATTTTAATTTATTATTTACGAAAAAATTTATTGAAAATTTTATACACGATATAATACTTTAAAATAAAGATCGTTATATTTTCATTTTGTTAAAAAAATTATTTAAATAATAAATAAATTTATTTGAATTAAAATATAAATACACTATTTATTGAATAAAAATTAAATATATTAAATACTCATTTTCATTACCCAAATTGCATTAATTTCATAAAATTACTATTTTAATTTATTTAGATGTAACATTCTTCTACCTTAAAGTTTTCTTTACTGCGAAATACATTCATTAGACTCTAGAAAATTGTAAATTTTCATCTTTACCATTATAAAAATTAGAACCTATTTACATATATACTCAACCAAAAACATCTAATCCCAAAATATTTCTAGACCTACGATTTGATAAAAACTATAACACCCTGAACCTGTGCTTCAAGATACAGTACTAAAAAATGATGTATATTACATTTTTATAAATGATAAATAAAATAATACAAAACAATTTATACATTCCAATAAATTTTAAAGTCTATATTTTGGAGATTTATACAAATACATTAAAATTTGACAAAACTATAGAAAATGTTAAAAAAACACACCATGCATGCTCTCTCTCAATATGGTATATGAATCAAACTGAAATTAAACTAAAACTATAAAAAATAATTTAAAAAAAGTGTGAGAAAAATTTACTAGTAATGAGTTTATCAAAAGTCGAGTGAAAAATACTTTCAAAAATATGTTTGCAAAATATACTGCTTTTAAATAAATTTTTTATTGGAAATTCATTACAAAAACTATCCATTGATTTTTAGAACAAATTAAGAAACATTGGAAAACAAAATCATGTGGTCACTTGAAACATTTAAGGCAGTCTGGTATTACCCACATTCTTGACGTACGAGTTTACTACCTACTCCGTTTCATGTTTATAATGTCCTAGTACCAATATTCTATAAAAAAAATTCATCTATCTTTATATATATATACACACACACAGAGAGACACAGATATATATATATATATATGTGTCGTGTGTGTGTGTCTGTGTGTGTGTATTTTTATGTTGTGCGCTAGAGTTTTCAAGTTTTAAAAATATAATCATGCATTAAATACACATACACACTTATATTTATATATAAATGTACAAATATAATCCTTAATTAGAAATCACTTGTTAGACATCATACTAAATAATGTCATTATAATTTGATTTTCCGTATTTACATGGTACGTTTATTAACATTCATGCACTTAAAATTTAATTTATTATCTAATAATAATCCAATTATAATGGTTTTTTCGATAAATAAAAATTTTATTTAACTCCCATACATACATGTATATTCATATATATTTACAAATATTAATTTATGAAATTTCAAGAATAATCAATGTTGTATGGTTATAATCAGGATATATGAATGACATGCATATGAAATAGTTCTGTTTCATCAAATTTTGGATATCCGTTATTAAATTAATTAATTCATGTTTTCACCTAAATCAATTGAATTAATAATATTTATAAACATGGAAATTATAATTATATACATATGCTGGAATAACATGAATCTTTGAAATAAAATATACTTTGATAATATTAAGATTTAATGAATAGTGTGCATATATTTATATATATATACACCCTTTAATATAAATATTAAATTGGAAACTCCAAAAAATTACTAATTAATTGCTTAGCATAAATATGATACACTCTAAAAATAAATAAAAATACCATTTGAAATACAATTTCACAAAGACATAAATTATTTGTGTATAAAAATGGAGAATATTATTTTAGAATCTCTATTACATGACTATAAACCTTGAATTATAAGTCTTAAAATAAATGAACATGTAATTTTAAAAATAGATATCTATGTATATGCATAAATAATGTAAACATGAAGTTTGAAATCAATATTTTTTAATGACAATTTCCATTAAAATTTTATAAATTCTTGTTAATACTTAAACTGAAATATTTAAATTGAAATCAGTCCCTTAAAAAATTAAAATTCTGATGAAATATTATTATAAAAATAAAACCCATTTAATGAAAATCTTCATTATAAAATCATGTTCCCTTACATAATAAATTCTTAAAAAAATTTAAAAAAAAAAATTAATTTTATTGAATAAAAATAAACTATTATAAAAACAAAAAGATAATTTTATCAATAAAAATAAACAATCCCCATACCTTTATTTGAATATAGAAGATAAGAATTGTTATCAAGCATAATGAAATTTTACGGTGGGACATAGGAAAGATAAATCGGGTCTTTTAAATGGAAATATAGGGTTAAATAATATAGGATTTTTCAATCATATGAATTAAAATAATAAGAAAATAGTGTGTTATGTTTATTTTATTTTTCCAAGGGGGTGTGATTAGTATCAATTGTTTAAATAAATATAATATATATATACATATCATTCTTTCATGACTATTCATCTAGAAAACTACAAAATAGACAAATTAGATTCAATAGTGGTGTTCAATATTTTTAAATTACATCTTACTCAGAAATTCAAGATTTTATATTCAATATATATATATATATATTCTTTTGTATTCTGTGGGTGGAGTGTCATAGTCAAGGGTTTTGGTTTAATTAAAACAATTCATTTTGTTTCTATTTGAAAATTGACGTGAGCTGGTGCTTACGGTTTAATGTAGAGAGTGACTTTGATGATGGAGAGGAACCAAGTATCTTGACCTATAGGTACAAGACTTAGAATGAGTATCCATTGAGGAAGGTGATCGTGGGTTTGGACGGACGGACCAGATGAGTCTAGTACGATCAGATGGCTAGAATCTTCTTTTATAAGAAAAATCACATCCTACATCAAATTGGGGAGGAAAATGGCACTTCTTTATAAGATAAGTAACGAAATCCATCTCCCGATAACATAAACACACACCAAATTGGGATCCTTATATACAATTTTCCACCCATGATTCAGCCCACATAGACACGGACCACCATTTGGGAGCCTTATACACCTCATTCACTTGTGGATTTCTTGAGATGGGATTAATACATGGTACCTCCATTAAACCTAGGGATTATCCTAATGGGCTGCCCCTGGTTTGGGATTCACATGTACCCAATTTTTTTGTAAAAATGATTTATTATGATGAAATTTATTAAACTGAAATAACTATATATATACATCACATTAAATAGCACCACCTAAACCATTTTTAAGGAAAAAACAAACTTCTCTTACGAATTTGAAATTAGATTTTTTTTTATTTCATAAGTAAAAAATTTTTAAGTATAGCTTATAATTAAAATATTATCATTAAATTTCATTATTTTTATAATTTTCAATTTTTATTTATGAAAAAATATATTATATTATAAACATTAAATATAAAATCATAATTTGAAATAAATACCATTATATTTTAGTTTAGTTTATGAAAAATAAATTTTGTTTAAGAATATATAAATTTATTTGCAAAAATATATAAATATACTATTTATTGAAGAAAAATAAATTAGATTCAAAACTCATTTTGACAAAACCAAATACTTTAATTTCATATATAAGTACTATTTTAATTTCTTATGTTGTTTCATTATTCCCCCTTAGAATAATCATTCCTTCACAATTTTTTTGTCGGACTCTCGAAAATTCCAAATCTTTACCTTCAAATTTATAAACATTAGAATTACTAAAATTATATACTAAACCTAAAACATTTAATCTACAATCGTGTCAATATTTTTTCATGATACCAATGATAACACCATGAACCCAAACATTTGGATTTACTGCTTAAAAATTTTGTGTATTAATTATTTTATAAAACATAACTGAAACAATACACCAGACGTTATACAAGATAGGATCTTTTCTATCCTAGGATCTTTAAAATTTATACATAAATTCCAATTTAAGAGAACTATAAATAAAAATTATACAAATTTCATAACACATGCTGCCTCCATGTATGGTATATAAATAAAACTAAAATTCAACTAATCCAAGGAAAATAATACTAAAAAATGGCAGAGAATAATTTTTCAGTACAAATTATTCTAAAATTCCCATGAAAATTTATTTTTAAAAATACATTTAAAAAATATAATAATGTGAAATTAATTATAATTTTAAAATTATTTTAAAAATTAATTGAGTGATTTTTTGGAAAACATTATGAAAGCCTTTGAAAACAAAACTATATGATCACTGGAAACATTGAATGTTGTCTTAGCCTACCCACTTTTTTGAGGAAGGGGTTCACTTCCCGCCCCTTTCCTATTTATAATTTCTAAGTAAGAATATTTTTTAAAAATCATTTCTCATTTATTTACACACAGACACACAAACATATATATATCAGTGTGTGTTTTCCACTATATTTGTTTACTTTAAATATTTAATCATCCATTAAATACAAATTCACACTTATGTTTATATATAAATGTATAAATATTAACCATCATTGTAAATCACTTGTTATTATTGGTACTATCAAATCCCATGAAACATAGATTTTATTTATTTATATGGTATGTTAATTAACATCCATGTACTTAATTTTTTTTTAAAAATATTATAAATATCCATTTTTGTAGTTCTAATAAATTAAATCTCTATTCAATGCACATGATTACATGTACATGCATATATATTTACATATATTAATGTATGAAATTTCATGAATAATCAATTATGTATGTCCATAATCATGATTTATGAATGAAACGCATATGACAAGATTCCATTGCATAAAATTTTGGATAACATTTATTAAATGAATTAATACTTGTTTTCAACAATGTCAATTTATTATAAAATATCTAAAAACTTGAAAATAATACTTATAGACATTTTCTAAAATAACATGAAACTTGGAAATAATAAATACATGCATGATCTTGAGATTTAGTTAATAGTGTACATATAATTGTATATATATATATATAAACTCTTAAATAATAATCTTAAATTGATAACCCTAAAAAATTACTAAATAAATTATTTACATAAATATGAAACACTCTTTCCGATACTAAAAATAAAATTTGATGTAAAATTACACCTGGACTACACTTATTAGCCTATAAAAATGAACAACATTTCAGAAGAATCATTCTTACCTGATTATGAACATGAAATAGAAGTCTTAAAAATTAATAAACATGTAATTAATATAATAGATACACATGCTTATTCTTAAATAAAATAAAAATGTTGTATTAAATCAATAGTTTTAAAAGAAAAACCCCATTAAAATTTAAAAATTTAAGTTAAAACATAAATTTAATAATTTAAAATTAAATTAGTCCCATACAAAATTAAAATTCTAATGAAATATTGTTTTCGAAGTAAAATCCTTCGAAAGAAAAATTTCATTATAAAATCATGTTCCCGTGAATAATTAAAACATAAAACAAATAAGAATAAACTTTATTGTATCAAAAAAAACTAAACCCTTTCAAAATCATAAACATTATTTGATAACAAAAACATACAACCCCCTAACCTCAATTTTATAAGAGAAATGAAAGGATATTGTATGGAACAAAGATATTTTAAGGAGAAACATGGGAAATATGTATTGGGTCTTTAGGATGTAAATAGAGGGTTAAATAATATAAAGACTTCCAATAATATGAATTATAAGAATTGGAAAAAATGTATCAACTTTTATTATAATTTTCCAAGGGGTTTGATTAGTATCAATTAGTTGATAAAATATTATATATATATATATATAAATTATTTTCCATGTTGTTTAATCTGGGAAACTAAAAAAGAGTTTTGGTTTAATTAAAACTATTCAAGACATTTTTTGGTAAAATTGATGCGAAATGGGGTCGAGGGTCTAAATTTGAAAGTGGATTTGATGGTGGAGAATAATCTAGCAGCTTGACCTACAAGTTTATGGCATGGAATGAGTATCCAATGAGTAAAATAATAGAGAGTTTGGATGGATGGTTATAATAAGTGTGTTCCAATAATATGTCTTAGATAATGTTTCTTGAGAAAAATTGCATCCAACATTGAATTGGGGAGGAAAATGGGGTTTCTTTATAATCATTGGTGTGGAATCCATCGCTGGATGACTCAAACACACACCAAACTGGGATCCTTATAAATGAGTTACCACTCAGTCATCAACCTACCTATACATGGACTGACATCTGGGGACCTAATAAAAAGGCATGAACTACGAGTTTCTCAACCTAGGTATGTTTCACGGTTCCTCCACTGAACCTAGGGATTGGCCTTATCGGATGACCTTGGTTTGTGGTTTAAAATTAACCAATTATATTTGTAAAAAAAATTTATTGGGAAAACTATTAATGTGACCTACATATATATATATATCACATTAAACTTTATCAAACAAACCATTTTTAATGAAAAAAATAACTTATAATTATTATTTTAAAATACCTAATTACCTTTTTATTAAATTTATAAGTTAAAACCAACAAATATTAACTTAGAATTAAAATATTATCATTAAATATCATCATTTTTATTATTTTCAATTATTAATTGAAAAAAAATAATTTTATATTGAAAACATTAAATATGAAATAATTCATTAAAAGTAATATCCATATATATATATATATATATATTTTATTGAAAATAAATTTATCTAAAGAATAAATTAATTTAATTTTATGAAAATATAAATATACTACTTGTTGGAGAAAAATTAATTAGATTCAAAAATAATTTTGATTATGAAAAATACATTAATTTATGAATAGTAATATTTGAATTTCATGGGATGTTACAATAACACATCAAATTTTGGGTTTTTAATTATATTGTCTAATATAGATGGTCATGAAAACATAATGTTCATGGAGGATATATCTAACCTAATCCACAAAATTGGATAGGATAACAAGAAATATTATTATAATAGAGTATTCATCTATTTCAGGGTTGTAAATTGAAATATATTTATATTATATTACAAAAAATAATAATTTAAAAACATCAATAGGAATTAATAACAATCAAATTCGCGGCATTAACATAATTATATAAAGGGGTTCATATATTCATATCTCAGAGGAATATTTCTTTCTCAATGGTTATTGAAAAAATTTAATACTAAAGGAATTGTGTAACATGATAATTATGTTAATGAATCACCATTATTGATTAATACTAAAAGAAAGGAATTGTGTAACATGATAATTTTTTAAAGAATACTTATTTTACTGTAATATTTTATAAACATCATGAATCTTTTATATATTTAAATATATTTAAAATGAAATAAAATAGACTCTTCATATTGATTACAAAATTCAATACAAATATAAACTCTATATTTTCTGATCCACAAAACCCATAAAAAATTATCTATGATTAATAATATTAAATTATTTTTATTTCTTTTAGTTGTAAAATGATTAAAATACTCGACGAGATTTACCAACACTAAAACATATAATTCCAATACATTATACCCTTATTTGATTGGCGGGATTGTTTTTTTAAATAATCTTGTTATGGTCTTAGAGAGGGTGGTCTATAGGGTTGGATTAGGAATAATTAGTAAGAGAGTGAGGATAAAGATGGTGTTTTGAGTAGACACGTATGTGTGTGTATCATGTAGTATGGAAATATAATGATTGTATTTAAATTAGGGTGTCAACTAATGAAACCAGTTATGTATGTAGAGGGCACTTATGATTCTGAGAATGGGCATTGATAATATTATGATAATTACATGGGGAAAGCGTATAGTCTTTAAGATATTATTTAAGGGTATATAACATATTTCTTATAGTTTCACAAAGGTCATGAAGGTTTTTTGTGTTTTTATGATGTAATGGTTCCCATGGGGTTGACTGAGATGCTTGAATTTAGATTTATGTCATCCATATCCTTTTAATGATTTTTCTAATTTATTATTTATATCTATAACTACATATTATTATCATTACAAATGGTTTGTATAACAAGGGTAACATTATAATAATCAAGTTCATAAGAGGGTTCCTCTTATAGTTGTTGTGGTGGATGAGACTTCGGTCCTATCATTATCATGTTTGATGGGTAACAATTTACAATGGATTTTGGGATATGATTTAAAATACATTGTCGAGAAATAGATGGATAACATAGATATAAAAAAATTTAAACTTAATTGCTTATAAATCATTGTGTTCCTTTAGAAGTGATGTTTTTTAGAAAATATTCTTTGCAATGGTTGATTATTTATCTGAAGGATTGACCTAATTTTTTGAATTAGTGGACCCAATTTCTAGAATGATTTTGGTTGGGGTTTATTTCAATGAATGAACATGTTTATCATTAATATAAAATTTTATTAAATTATCATGGGAGATCTTGTGTTAATATTTAATATTAAATTTATGAGTTTTGTATGATATTATCCAAATATATTGATAAATAAATAACGTATATTTAAAAATTTTGAGGTATTTCTTTGTCCTATGATCAAACTTTCAATAAGAAATATACATCTAAGTATCTATGGAAACATGATATAGAATAATAATATCTTATAAACGATTCAAAACATGTTGAGATCTCACTCCATAATGTATCAACAAAGTATATTTTCTATTTGATATTGGTGTTAGATTTCTATTTCAATAAGATATTTTAGATATCTTCATGATTATGGATGACCACATCCAGTGTCTTATTATCCCCTGTGGTCTAGTATTTTGAGATTCTATAGAGATGGTTGAAGTTCATATATGGTTTTATAGGATGAATTTTAAATTTTCATCATGAGTACCCATTATTTTTTAGAGATCTGTAGATGTGGTATCATACCAGGATGGTGGACTTTTCTCTTTAAATATTTCCTCAACCAAAACTATAGTATTTAAAGTATTAAAAATTTCTCCATATTGTTGGTTTTTTAATTTAATAATTATTTTTTTGAGGTAATCAACATGTTTATGTGTCATAATCTTAGGTTCAACCTTATGATCACTATAGAGGTGGAGGTAAAAATTATATTCAATGTGGTAGGGCATCTTGGTTATTAAAGTTTTAAACTATTGAGGTTTTTAGTTTTGATTGTTAGGAATTCATGAAATATGTGATATATAGTTACTTGACTATTTTCATCCGTGATAACATAAAATATTTTTTCACATTCCTTTATTATTATAAAAAAAATTCATGATTTTTTATTCTCTTTTAAGAGGATAGGTTGTCTACAAATTTTTTCATTATGGGATAGAGGATGTTCTTGTTTTATAATGGGTTGTTGAGGATTTTGTTTTTAATTATGGAAAGATAATTTTTCATAGGATCCAATCATGATTCAACTTTAGTCTTATGATTTTATTCATGGTATGTATATGATGTTTTTTGTGTGACCCATGTATACTATTATCGGCACAGTGTTTTTTTTTTATTTTTGATTGGTACCCCTTATCTTATTATTATGAGGCATTATATTTTTTAATATTACATATTTATCTCTTTAATCAAATCATTTATAGGTAATGAGTATTGATTTGGGTAGAATAGAAGTGTCGGTGGAAGAGTTTCCCCCAATTTTTCAATTGTTTGTTAATGATTATTCAAATGAGATTTTGTGTTTTCCACAATGGATTGAGGTTTATTTTAGTATTTTTTTCATAATGATAATAAGATGATATTTTACCTATTTATAATATGGTTCCCTGTTTATTTAATTTTGACCTTTATAATATTTAAGTAAAATATTAAGACAGAAAATTTACTTTCTTGTTTTTAATAACTATAATATTTTACGACAGGGATACTAATAGTTTATGTTCATTTGTAAATATTCATATGAAAGATAAATGATTTTTTATCATCTAAATTTATTTTATATTTTTATTTATGAATTAATTGCCTTAAATTTTTATGTAATGTCAAATAATTATTTATTTATTTAATTGATAAATAAAATAAATAAATTTCAAAATCTTAAAATATATATAATTTTAATGACCTATCGATCCCCCAAAAAAAATATATAAAACTTAAATATTAAATAGTTATTATTTTATTCTATTATAATTTTAATATTTTTTCATGTTTTCTTTTAATACAAATTAAACGAATAGTTCCAAAAAATAATTTTTATTTTATAATAAATAATATTTTGTTAATTGATAAAAAATCCATGAAATCCTATATTTTTCTGAGTGATTCTGATGTAGTTGAAAATTTAGACCATGGTATTTATATTGGCCAATTTCTCTTTTATAGTAACTATATTGACACATAAAGAGTAAAAATGGTGTTATCGCGGTAATTTCTCAAAGGGGATAACACATGTTAATAAAAATAGATAAGTGTAAAACGTAATATAATATTTTAAAACATATATTTAATTATATAATTATTAACTATACACATAATTTCTTATAATTATAACAATTTTCATCATTTTCTCTCAAAAATTAATTAATATCAATTTGATATTTTAAGTAATTCCTTGAGAGCCACTCTCCTCTATTAAAATAGTACAACTCCAATCCTATTTTATTTACACTTAAAAAACAATTTTCGCTGATAAAATACATACTATAATATATTTATAACATCTTTACCAACATCATATTTTCTTTTGTTTTATCATAATTCTATCCTTGGAAATATTTATTTATAATCTTAAAGAGGTTGTCTGAAAAAGATAAAAAGTTCTTAACCAAGAATTATCATTTTATTTCTTCTTCTGTATACTCCAAATATCCTTGAACCATAATTATATAATGATATTGGTATCTAAAATATACTTTAATGTTATTATTTTTATGTAACAATCATTATACAACTATTTATTTGATAAAATTTGAAATGAAACCATAGTTTGTGTCTATGGATGACTATTTCCCCAAGAACCAATGTAATTCATTTTCTTAAACTACCTCTCACTGATGGAAATAAGGATGTATTTAATATATATATATTATATTTCTGAAATTTTTATATTTATTTAATCAAATTATTTCATCTACTTTCTTACCTTTCCATTCATCGAAAATGATAACGTTGTTCGTGAATACGTGTGGATTGTCACCTCCAAGAAGCGATGTTATTAATTTATTCCAACCATATCTTATGGATGATATATATGAAATATAATTTCTTGAAATAATATTATATATGTGTTATATTTATAATTCTATAAATTTAAATGAATATTTACCATTTTTCCATCATGGGCATTGAAAAATAGAAATGTTAGGCATTTGTACATATGACTTACCATATTTGTTACTATAACTAGTTCATTTTTCACAACCAAATTTCACTGTCACATTGAAAAGAATAATTTATATATAAAAATTATAATTATTAATTTATTATTGTTATTAGTCTTAAAATTATGTAATAATTTACCCTTTGAAAATAGTTAATATACTGATTTTGTTTTTTGATTATGAATCTAACATCCTCAAAAAACCTAATGTGAACTAAACTAAATATAAAATTAAATATGTAATTTAAAATAAAAATATAAAATTACGTTAGGATAAGGGATTAAATCTATATAATATTACAAATCAATTGAATAATTGAAATTATTTTGTTATATTGGGTTTAAATGGCATACATATAAATTCTGGACTCAAGGTAATGGATTTCATCTCAATTCCATGTCATTTCAATGTATGGTGTACATTCTAGAGCTTGAATGAATTTTAAAATATTAATTATATTTAATAATTTTATATATAGATCTATATCATATTCTTGTTTTTAGTTAATATTTTTGAAGGACTTAAAATAATCAAATGCTTTATTTTACGATCTCATTTCATTTTGGGAGTGTTCATTTTAAACATTATATTAGGTGAAATCCTATAATTTTATTTTATTAAACAACTTATATTTTATTCTTATATTTTAATTAATTTTTTTATCTACTTAATTTCAATTTACCCCTTATTAATTAAATAAACATCATGAAAACTCTTTGTATGTGATACTAATCTCGTATCTTTTCTTAGATTGGAAAATTTTCTATTTTATATCCATGTTTCTTAATGTTTTAAAAAATGTATTTTTATAAACATAATTAACATCCAAAATTTTTTTTAAATGTGTTTTTGTCTTATTTAAAAAAAATTAAATGGAAATTTTTTACTGTTTTTTTGTATGGGTCACTTTTGAATCTCTTTACAAATGTTTGAAAAGAATGTTTATTTATAACTTTCATATCACTAATATAATTTAAAACTTCATGAAGAGTCTTTTCATTTAAGGTTCATTATTATTTTTAAAAGGATATTTTAAATAAAAATGTTATTCACAATATTTTTTTTGAATTTTTAATTTTGATTTATTTTGAAAAAAATATATTTTCTTAAAGAGTCTTTTTAATGAACTTTTATGGTATTTGTACTCATAAATGATAAAAAATAATATTTTTTATATGATATTTAATGGATATATTGTAATGATGCCATAAATATCATTAATCTAGATTGATTATGATTGTTTCAAATATATTTCAATGAAACATGTTTCTTTCCCATGTGTAAATCAAGACATGGATGAAAAATGGATATTGTTATGTTGAAAAGGTCAAACTTCAAATTGTTTATCTCATTTTATGGTATGTATACATATTTAATGATGCTTTATTGGTGGTTATGTTATAATAAAATGAATGTTGGTTCTTTTATAAATGAATTATTGGTTGCTATATTATAAACCAAGGATTAGTGGGTCTGTTATTGACCTCCAATACTTTGGGTAATGAGATGGAGAAAATTGGAAGGAAGTTTCTCCTATAACATGATGGATTCATGTTAAACTAATATTTGATGAGTTTAATTGGTTATACGCTTCTCCTATGAGAAATTTTATTTATTTTTTAGGTAATTCATTTATGAATTTTTTATGTTCCAAGTTACCAATATGTTTTGTAACATGTTCTATCACATGGATCATGATTGTTAAATTATAAGAATCTTGTCTTTTGTTAATTCCTTGATCCATGTCTCTTGTATTCGGATCCAATTTATGATGGGTATGAATTCTCTTATGTTATACTCATACATTGTGATTAATTCATAATACTCTTATTCCCTTTAATGAAATTGAAGTGTTAATTTTTATGATTACCCTTATTGATAATTTTTTCTCACCCTTCTAATTTTTAATTTTACATTGGTTGTAAATAATGGTTTTATGTATTGAACTGTATGTGAAGAACATAGTGAGAGATGTTGTAGATTTCTTTGAACCCTATGTTTATGTCTCCATGTTTTTTGTATGATTTTGTCCTAATTCTATAAAAATCTAATCCTATTAGGCCCTCGAGTATTTAAGTGATCCAATATTTCATATTGAAGTTGAAATTTTTTTATGGTCACAATTGGGTATTGTTTATCAATATCTAATCCAAAAATTTAAAGATTATGTTTTTAGTTCCAAATCTAGGAGTGACGGTATTGGGTTGCTATACGTAATGCATCATGATCCAGTCACAAAATAAAGATATTAAAATCATTCATGCATCTTCTAAAAATCTAGGGGATTGTCCATGCTTGAGTCATTCCCATAAATATTGAACCTTCATAGTTTGGGACAATGAAGAATAATATAAATAATTGCGATGGAAAATCACAAGAATGAAATGAAGAACTTGATTAGTTAGTGTGTTCAAAACAAATGATTGAATAAGAATGAATAACATTGAAATAAATGGTTATAGGGATAAATAAAAAAATTTCAAGGATTTTATTAATAATGAGGCACATGTAAATAATGGAAAATTATATAACAACAAAGAAAATTATAAAATACACTCTTATAAATAAACCAATGGATGGAATACATGAAATGTCATGCCCTATATTGAGTTTGGATCGATATATGACGAAAAAATGATCCATTATATTATAATTATTAAGATTAGATAATTTTTTAGGAGAATAAAATACCTTTAAAAATTTATACTTTCTCCACGATTAATTTCCATTTGTTAAAGGATCTTCTCATTGGATCATCTATAATCTCCATGGGTAATATATATATTCTAGGAAATTTTTTATAACGAATCTCATAAAGAGGGTGATTAGGGTTTTTTGTCTTCAAATTCAATAAATTAAATTAATTAATTAATTACTTAAAGGAATCACTAAAGGTAACCATAAATTGAATTTCTATTGCATACCAACTTTATTTCACACCTCGGTTAAACCTGACATTCTGAAAACAACCATGGTCTCAAATTTCCCATCTGAGGACCCAAAAAAAGGGAAACCATTTGATGATAAATATTCGTAATAGTTATTTAAATATAGATTGATAATTATCTTATATTAACTCTAGGGCCCTTTGACACCCTAACATAGTGGAGAATCTATGGAAAATCCAAAGATATATATATAAATATTCAAAGTTTTATACTATAGAAACTAAAGATATTATAAGTAAATAATAATTCTCCATTATAGATTCATTATGATATCATAAATATCATATATATTTATTAAATATTTCTATATTACCATCTATGTTAAGTATAAATTTAAAAAAATTCATTGTGGATGAGGTATTCGGAAAGTATGCACAAGAGGCATTATCATTTAATAATGGATGTGAATCTAAGAAAGTTGATAATATATTTCAATTATAGAAGCATAAGGATTCCATAAATATCGTATATAAATTCTAAATCTATCATAATTACTAACCTTGAGTTGTGGTTATGGAAAATGAATCATATCGCTCTGTGGTGGTCGTAGCCCACACATTCATGTGAGTGATATATTCGAATCCCAATTGATGGAAAAGGAGATGAATATAGTTTTTCAATAGACATAATAACATATAAATATATGGGATATACATTTATTATTATATAATCATGGTTATCATATAATTAAAGTAATTATAATAAGAAAGAAAATAAAAACACCTAGTTAAGAGCTATATCCCTTCATTGGACAACCTCCTTTGTCTTACACCTTAAGCATTATATGGTTGTTATTTTTATCAAATCAAAACCTATAGAAAATGGTTAGTGTTGTTATAATGTAATTTTTGAAGGGATATTTAAATATTCTTAACTAATTATGTGTCAGTAATAGAATAGAGGTTGTTTCCTTTTAAAAGGGAGAGATATGACTCACATGGAATTTTTTAAAAGATTAAAATTTATTAAAGTCTTACTCAATAGAAATTTCTCCATAATGATTCATATAAAAGTATAATATAACATAAATTCAAAATATTACAAAAAAAATTATAAATGTATTTATGCCACATTAACACTTATCATTTTAGTTGTATCCATTTTAACATGTTTTATCTCTTGTCATGGTAAATGACTTTTCTTACCAAATTTACTATTCATAATGTCAAAAAATTTAGTTAAACATATTAAATAAGATTAATCATGAATAATAATAATATGGGAACCATATTAAATAATTTAATTCCTATAATTTCTTGAAATTCAATTTAATATATATTCACAAAACACAAAAATGTCTTTTTTAAAGAAATTCATTTTTAGTATAAGACCAAATTAATTATTATTCTTTGTAAAGTAAAAACCATCAGATAAATGTTAAAAAAATAAATGAATGTGTAATATATAAATTTAATTAAAATAATTAATACATAGATCTTAATTTATTTTATTAGGAAACAAACACATTGTACGTCAAACAAATTCAAAAAAACACCTCTTCACACCTTCAAATTATTTTATTTTCATTTCCAAAAATTTTATAACCCAAAAATAAATTTTATAAATTTATAAATATTTATTTTTATATGTTATTTATACCTATTACTAACCTATAATCCGAAATTGTGATAACAACTATCACAATAAATAATATTATTTTAAGAGTATATCATGATTTATCTAAAAATATTATTTCGTGTAAAGAAATATATCCAACGAATTCAATTTATTTAAAGAGAAATATATCATAAAATCCAAGGGTGTTAAATTTTATCTCATTATAATAATTTATCTCTCAAAATTATATCACTCTAATATAAATAACTGATGATTATTCTACCACATAGTATCCTCATTTTTCTACATAGCCTCCTTAAATTTATTGTTTTTCTATAGAAAATTGACCATGTGAGAGGTATTAGTTCATATACCATTCTATATTTGACTCAGTATATCCACCAGCTGTTTCCCATAAGGGAGATACTGATTTTTTGGGATGATATTGAAGTTCAAAAAGTTTCAAGGATCAGGTAAATACATATTTAAGAGAGATACTTGGAACACAACATGAACTAGAGATTTATTCTACATAAGCATGAAGATTTAATAAAACATCATATTATGATTAATAAATTCAAATGTGGAAATACATAATGGGATCATATTTACCTTTTTTACAATTATCATTTATTATTCCATGGTGATATTAAAAGGAATACCTTATCACCAATATCAAACTATAGATCTAATAGATGACTATCAACATATATTTTCTGCACACACTATGCTGCACTAACATGTTGTTGAATGGATCTAACCTACTCTATAATTTACACATATTTTTTATGATCTCAGTACCTTTATATATCCTACTTCATCCTTGTATGGTGAATTTATTCACTTTCTTATATAGGGGTCTTTAATTGTATCCATCTAAATACTCGGGTGAAATCAATTATTATAATGAAATGAACCCACACAAAGTTGTCGATCCCAACCAACTTTGAAATCCATAGATAAATATATCAACAGGTCCTCTACAGTATTAATGTTTCCCTAAAAAAAGAATATTAATGATGATAAATAGTAATAACACTCATCTCGATATCTATGACATGTTAAATACTTCTCCTAAGCATTGAGGTAAATATTGGATCAGATCAAATAAAATTGAGAATGGTACTTCATGTAATCTCATCACTTATATGATGTATATATTAATAAGTTGATCAAAATTTAAATATTATATAATGGGTATTAAATGTGTTGATTCCATAAGGTGATTGACTATAAATGAAATAGTATTACACCCTTTAGATGTTTTGGGGATTCATGAAACAAAATTCATGGCAATTTTTTCTCATTTTCATTCTAGGATGGATAATTGTTGTAACATATCATTCAAATTCTGTCTCATAGACAAAACATTTTCACATATCAGGAATCAAGAAAAATACTTTGAAATATCTATTCTCTTTTTATACTATTAAATTTTGACATTCATATCTATATACCTGTTTGTACAACCAAGAGGAATAGAAAATGATAAGATATGAGATTCGCATAATATCTCTTTCTTCAAGTCTAGTATTAATGGTACACACACTCAATTCATAAAACATATCATTTTATCACAATCACGGTTAAAAATAGAAAAACCTATCACATTATTTTATAGCTTCACATCCTATTTTTTTCATCTTTTGTCCTCATGTAGTTAGATGGTTGAACATTCATCTATGGAATATAGAATATTCCCTTTTCCTCATGATTTCAAGATCTAAATTTTTCAAATTCAAAAATATTGGATATATATCAATCCTTGTCATTAATAAACTAGCCTTTCCTTTCCAACATAAATAACCATCCACCTTTTTCTCTTTCCAATGGTGGTACTATATTGAGTAGTCATAATATCAAATCAAATTCAACCATCTCCATTGGTGCAAATTCAAATATTTCCATATGGAAATATACTTCATGTTTTTATGATCTCAATATATATCACCCCTTTTACAATATAAAAAATTCGTATAAATATTCAAATAAAAATTTATTAATTTCACTCTAAATCATGTGTGAGGTAAATTTTATCTTGTATTTTCAATTACCATGAGGCATAAGCTATCACTACATCATTATTCCATAGGAAACATCCTAGTCCCCTGTTTAGTGCATCAATATAGATCACAAACCCATATCCAATGTATGGTAGTGTAAGAATAGGTCATTTAGATACCACATCAATTACTTAAAATTCACCTTTGAATAATTTATTCACAATAACATGTCCCCCTTATATGTTAATATGGTTGGTGTATTTTATATACAAGATAAATTTATTATAAATCATCGATAGTATCTGACCAACCTGAGAAAACGAAGGATCTCGGTCACTATGGTTGGACTTGTCTATTACTCAATAATATCTATCTTTTATAGACCCATTGATATACTATCTATTGAAATTATATGACCCAACAATGAGACATTATTCAAGAAAAATTAAAAAATTGTAAATTTGAAAAATGGATTCTCCTTCTATAGATTCTTTTTCATAATCCTCAAATGTTCTCCAAGCTCTTACATGAGCTTCTATAATATAAAGATACCATCTACAGTGAATAATAAAAACAGTTTCAAAGTAACATAGAAAACATATTCAATAAAAACATAAAGGTAATACGATAATTTTTCAGTCCAAATAGAAATAACATAAATTTATAATGATCATACCTCATACATAAAGATTTTTAATGAATATCCAATTTCTTGATCATTAGCTGATGATTTACTAGTTTGAGATAAATCTTTGAAAAATATTGATCTCGTCATAACTAATCACATAGATCATTTATACAAGGTGGTGGATACTTTTTTCTTAATAGTGATTTTGTTATGTACTTTTTAATCAATGAAAATATGCATTGATCCATCTTTTTTACTAAAACTAAGAATTTGTATATCTCATAACAAAGAACTGTGATGAATTTATCCACTATCTATATTATCTTGGAGTTTCTTATTTAAATCCTATAATGAATTCAGGTCTATTTTATATGGAGACATCAAAATTAGTTTTGTAATTAGGTCTAAATTCTTTTTAAAACTCAGATTTATTAATTAGGGGAAGAATTAGAAATTCCTTAAGAAATACATCAGTATATTACAAAATAGAATGAAAATTTTCAATTATGATTTTATACCCACCCATTTGAGATAAATTCCCCTCATTAATAGGTAGTAAAACCAATATTTTGGATGTAATTCCCACTAGGCATTTAGGGTCATCCTCAAACTAATAGATGATTAAGGTTCGACTCAGATTATTAAATGTAACTTCTCTTTCTTGAAAATTGATATGGGTTTTACACTAAGAGAGTGAGTACATGACCCAAATGAAATAAAATTCAACTATGAGTAGAATAAATGGATTTATGAGAATCATTTCCTTCATTAATTTTTGGATATCATTTATATAAGTTGGTATGAAATCGATATACCATTAATTATTTTCACATATAACGAAACATGTCATTGTTGATGTGGTGATGTAAGGCCCATAAAAAATTCATCGTATATAAAATATTCGGTATAATCTAAATCCAAAAAAATTAAATTTTTTATTAGATGATATGTATAACTTTTACCATTTTTTTCTCATAACCAACCTTAGAAGTTGTGATTACATAATCTTTTCATTTATCATTTGACTTCATATATTATTGACAATTATTATCCTTATTAACCCATGGATTATGACATTAATTTATAGAATTCTAAAACTCATATCATTAAGTGTAGTGATGTTTTGTGAATGGTATTTTGTTTATATTTATATATATTTATTTTATTGGTAGCCCCTTCACATCACATCAGTATTATTTCACATGATGGTCATGCCTCCCACACATAAAACATCTTTTTTTCTTTTCAGGAAATTATCTATTTTCTCCTTCCCACATTTTTGTAATGTATGAGGCTGAAACTACTTCTTCCATTTATGTGACATACCACTAAATCACCCATGAAACCCCTTCTTGTTTTATTATCACAATAACCCTTAAAATGAGAGATTCCAACTTCCATTTCCACTTTAACTTCACAATAAACAATGTATTAATAGAATTTAAAGTCACTTATGGGTAATTATTTTTTAAGATACTGTTTCAAACTATGAAAGAATTGATGAATCATATATTTTATATCCAAGAAAAATGAAAAATCATAATTTACATTCCTTTTAATATTTTTTTCATGTGGGTTGACTGATTTATCCCCCTTCTACATTAAATCTAGAATCCATTTTTGTATGAAGAGTTTATTAAAACTATTTATTGATAGAGACCCTCGTAAACTCTTATAATTACATATAGTTTATTTAATTTTATTTCCTCATATAATTGATATGATTTTATTATTCATCATATTATCCTTCAAAGAAATATACTTATAAGACAACTTTCTCATGATTTGAGCACTGAAGAACAGAAAAAATATTTTTCATCAGATTGATAGATTAATCGAAAACTATGAGATTATAATACTTATAGAAGGATGGTGGATGTTGTAATATAAAATATTCAATTGTATTTTCACCCATACTTGGTGAATTTGGAATATTGACATGATCTATGACCCAACTCATATTTCGATTGTGTTTAGTGAGAGTAGTTAGAAGATATTATATCCCATGTCCAAATATATTTGGTTTCTCATGAGGATGGTTTTATCATTGTACATCACATGCATTGTTCAGATGATCCCTTCTAGTTCCATCCTTTGACAAAAAGAAAAAATATAATTTAATAATCGAGCTATAATAATAAGAGTGGATAATCAGATATTCTGTAAAATCATACCTAAGATTCCCAAAATTATGACACCTTCTTTTCAATATATCAAATATTATGTTTAAACATGGTAATTCATGGTAATTATCCATTAAAATATATAATAATGGATCACAAATAAAATTTAAATTATCCAAATAAAATCCACTATGAGTTTATAAATAGGTGTACGATCTTAGTCTCACACATCATGCACAAGTGACTATAAATAGTACTCAATCTGTCCCTTTCATAGTTATTACCTTTATGTGATTCTATTACATAGTCATATAAACCTTCTAGTATCCATACTATGATATATTTTATATTAAAACCACACAATATCAAAATTATCATATATTAACTATACTATTTTATATAAAGGCTTAATGATAGGGTTCTAAAAAATATTCCCTAGTACTATTCTCCATGTATAACTAAACTCTTCTCTGGACCAACTAAGGTGATCTGAGAATAACATACATAAATATATTTCATATTAGATTAATATTCAAAACCTTAAATTATTATAAAAATCTATAAACCATAATGTTTTACTACCTTTGGATACAACATATAAAAACATCTAATTTTAAAAAGTATAACCCACATCTCCCACAAATTTCTTCATACTAGTAACCTTCTTGAAATGTTATTCATAGAACCTTAAATTAAATCCTTAGGAAGGAAAACATAATAATGGGTGAGATAATATTATCAGTAAGGGTAAAAATATGAGATATCAATCAGAGATTATACATGAGCATAAGCATATGAGAATATAATCATAACAAAAGAAAGTCATACTTGATCAAATAACTATTAATAATCATGGTTATTGGAATTGGGATCTTTATAATAAAATACAAATTTCATAAGAGTTCAAAAAAAATAAAAAATAAATCAGGAGATCTAATAATATATCAAAAAAATAAAAATGGGGGGAAACATCACTTTATAACATTATGAATGTTTATAAATAGTTACAGGTTCCCTATATATGTAAAGGATGTGAAATTAGGTCCTTGCATAAACTTATGGACATTAAACTAGGTCTATGCCGAATCTTATTGACATTAAACTAGTTCCACAAATAATGTAGCGAAAAATAAATTAGGTTTACTCATAACATAGTTGTATTGTGAATTATTCATCTTTCCTTAATATATTATAAGGATAAAATGGAACCACCCATCACATATCCAAAAACTATACATTTTCCCAAGATCAGAAAAACATCAATAAATTCATCATATTACACCACATGAAAGTAAATTTATTTTCTCATAACATTAATAATTTTATTGTTTCATAACTCATGGAAAAGAAACTGGTTTCATAAAGGTTTCATCATAACATAATTAATCCATGTGAAAGAAATAGTTTTCATCGAATCATCCAAAAATAATTATTATTATAATCAATAAAGAGAAAAAATTGGGAAGGTATCATAAGATCATATTCTCAATTCTGTATAACGTTCTTTAAAATATCTAGATAAAGATAAAAAATACTTTTAAGAGAACTGTAAATATTTTCTTGGAAAAGATGAGAAAATAATCATTTTCATCTCATAAAATTATTGTTGAAAATTCATAAAATAGTAATTGAATGAATTAATTTTAAAATAATTGTGTAAAATTGTAAATAAATAATCAAATAAAATAATTTTCAAGGTGTTGAGAATGTTTTTTAAATTATATATATTAAAATAGAATATTCTATTCATATTTATTCAAAAATTAGATAATAAATTGTTTGGAAAATATTTCTTCAAAAAGAATAATTTTAAAAGTTTTTAAATAAATCTATTCATAATAAAATTTACATTTATATTAAACATTTTATATATGGGAAAAAACATCAATAAATTATTTGTAAGAGCATGGACCTAAATGAAAATGTTAATCGGCCAAAGAAAAAACAGGGCCTTCTTTTCATTACAAATATTTTCTTGATCATTTTAGATAACAAAGAGAATAAAATAGTAACAAAACATAAAAAATTTCATATCGATCATTATATAATAAAATATGTTATGTTTAAAGGATAATATCCATACATATCCATCAATAAAATTTTGTATAGACAATCTCAAAAAAATGAGACTGTAACTTAAACCCTTACCTCCATTACCATATTTCTTCTTATGAATTAAAGTCTTTATTATAATTAATATATATTTATTATATATATATTAAAAACCATATTAATATATATATTACTATTTATCATTCCATTATGATTTTTAATTCTTTTTTTAACAATTTCTTCCTTAAATGATCATTCGGGTGAATGTTGGACAATTCTCCAAGCATGTTTCAAATCGGTGATTCTAGACCATGTACATTGATCATGGTTCTATAATATCTATAATTTTATTAATTTCATAATTATAATTGTGAATAATTACATACACTTTTAAAAAATCATATTTATTTGTTATGAACAAAGGAATAACATCACTTCATTGAGATGATAATATATTCATACAAACGGGTGATGTTTCCAGTTGTTGATGGATAGAAAAAAGAAATGTATATAATAATTTATCTTAATAGAATAATTATTAATTTATAAATATCATATATATTATTTAAATTTTTCCTTATTAACATCCTTGTTATGAAAAAATATAAAAAATAATCACATCAATTTGTGGTGGTGGTAGTCTACACATACGCATGAGTGATATTATCATTTCATGATGGATGAAAAGGTAAAAAGGAATAAATTATTTTATAACTAAAACACATAATTATGTAACTAATAAAATTTATAAATAATAATTCCATCATTAAAAATTACCATTAATGATGGCTATGGAAAATGAGTCATATCGCTATGTGGAGGGGGGAGTCTAGACGTATGCACGAGCGATCTAATCATTTCTCATTTGATGGATAAAAGAGATGAATGAAAATTTAATATTTAAAATAACAATATATAAATATACGGGAGATAATTATTTTTTGAATAATCATGTTTATCAAAAAAATTAAATGTGTTATACAAATAAATAAAATTAAAACACTCAATTAAGAGTTATGTCTGTTCTTTTGAAAAACTCCTTTGGCTTACACTGCATGCCTTGTATGGTTTGTATTTTGATTAAACATGGATCTATAGATCATAAGGAGTGATTTATGTAATATTTTTTTGGTGGTAATTGAAAAATATAGAAGTCTCATGAAGTGTCTTGTAGAGAAGAGAGGTTGTGTCCTTTTCTAAGAATATGAGAGGGCACACATGGAATGTTTCAAAATATTAAAATATTTTAATGTATTAATCATTCCAAATTGATATAGAATGACCAAAATTTAATATAAAATAATATAGGGTCTACATAATACCATAAAATACGATTTAAACTAATTTTAATGATATACTAATCCTTATCATTTTAGTTCTAACCAATTCAACCCATTTTAACTCCTAAGATGAAAATTAATTTTTTTACCAAAGTTACAAATTGAAATGACCTAAAATTATATATAAATTAATAAATAATATTATTTATAATAATTTAAAATATGGGATAAATTTTATCATGTTAAATTTATATAATTACTTGAAATTAATTTTAAAATAATTGTCTCTAAAGAAATAAAACCATTTTTATATAAATGCATATTCTAGTATATGACAGGATTTATTAATATTCCATGACCAGTAAAAAACTACATGAATATTTAAAAAAAATTAATGTATATATAATATATTTTTATCACTAAAATAATTTTTATATAGTTAATAATTTAATTTAATAAAAAAAACATTTTGTGCATAAATGCTACTTTCCATAAAATCATCTCTTTATACCATCAAATTATTTTTTTATTTCCAACAATTTTATATCGAATAAATTAATTTTATAAATGTTTAAAAGACAATTTTCACAATTATTGTTATCCTATTCATACCCTCTAATCTAGAAGTTGGTCAAAAATTGTTATATTAAATAATAATATATTAGAAGTATAATGTGGTTCATTTGAACTTGGTGTCATGTGTAAATAAATATATTAAATTTATTAAATTAATTCAAATAGATTGATGTCATAAAATCTCATGGTATTACATTATATCACCGTTAAAATAATTTTTACTTTGAAATTTCATCACTCTAACATAAACAACTGAGGATATTTCTACCTCATCACATCCTTCTGCTCCCAACATAGATTCTTTATATTTATGGTTTCACTACATAAACATTAATTAAGTGAGTAATAATGTTTCCCACCACTTTATCTCTATGATCAATAATTTCCACTAGTTGTTCCTAATAAGATAGATCATGGTCCAATGGTATGATCTCTATGTTTAGAATATGTGAAGGATCAAGTATTTACTTTATAAGGAGAGATACAAGGAACATATGATCATATTGAGAGGTATAGAGAACCTCACATTCGATTAAAAAGAATTATATAACATTTTTTGGAATACTTATAAAATAATAAAAATAAATTCTCAAAGACCTTACTAGTCTAGTTCTTTTGAAAACATGGAAACATAAACACTGATACTTAAGTGAGCTATATTACCTCCCACTAGGTTCATCATGTCTAGTACCCTTCTTAAACATATAAAAAATAACACATATCTTCATAATCGGTGAAAGGAAACATAAAAATGGGTGAGTTAAAATTCATAGTAAGGGTAAACATGGGAGATATATAAGCATAATCAGGAGCATAAGGGTATGATAACATTATCATAAAAGCAGAATATCATAACCTGCATATCAAAGATCATATACATGAATCATAAATGTTCCCAATACCTGAATTATACGGAAAAAATAACATAACACATAAAATCATAACATAGGAATAAGAAATGGAATTATTTAAAACACATAAGAGTATAATATGATTTATATAGTACCCAAGAAATATCTTCTAAGACCATCTTGGTAATAAGGGTTCACCCTCTATACCATCTTAGTAGTCATGGTTCACACCCACGACCATCTTAATAGTATTATTTCACTCCTCATACAATATTGGTAGTCATGGTCCACTCCCATTTTCATATTATTATTAAAGGTTCATTTCCAGGACCATATTAGTCTATATCATGATATATAAATCTTTACACAATGTATTAGAGGAAGATATAGGTCTCACCCATCTCATAGTGAAATTATAAAAATATCATTCACAAGATCACAAATATTCATATCATAACCCATAAGACGAAATGGTTATAATAAACATGTAATAATAACATAACATATCAAAAATGAAGGTTCCATAATAATTTCATCTTAAAAATAACCCATGAAATGAAGAGGGTTTCATTAGCATATAACTTTTTAAAGAGAAACATGCTTTATAAACATCGTACCATCAAACAATATTCCATTCAGCGAAATAATATGAATGGAAACATTGAAAAAAAATTCAACAAATTATGAGTAACACTATTTGATGACATCATATATATGGTAAATAGTTTAGAAATATTTTTTAACAATATTTCTTGAGTAAAATATCCTTTCATATTTCAAAATACTTTTATTAAAATATTTTGAAAAAAATCATTGAAAATTGATTAAAAAATATTTAAATGATTCTTTCAAAACAATAAAAAAATTTAAAATCATTTTATAGGAAAATTATCTTCAATTATCTTTTTAAATCATATTTGGAAATATTTTTTAGAACATGGTTTTCAAAAAAAATAGATTTCTAAACGAAGAGAGAATTATAGTTACATTTTTTTAAAAACGTTTTCTTAAGTATATTAATAAAAAAACAGTTAAAAATGATACCAATACAAGGATATATCTTGAATAAATAGAGGATAACTAAACTCATTAGTTTTTTTGATATATGGACCATAATATTTCATTAGTGTAAGCATAATAATAAGGAATCATGAGAAGTGATGAGACTATTTCAACAAACTATAATCATTTGGTAACATGGGATCATACTCTCCATGTGAGAAAATGTACTTAAATGAAGGTTAAAAGTATCATGAAAATAATTATATTCATGATATAAAATTTAAATTTGAATTATATACATATCGAAAAATAATTTAGGTTCATAACAAAACATGAGTCTCAATGAAAGAAAATTTAGGCAAAACAATTTTTCTTGATTTGGTATCAGTTGATATTTAAACCCCATGAAATAAAGATTATAAAATGGATATGTAAATACAAATAAATTTATATTTAATATTAATTTAATATATCCATCGGAATTATACACACCACATAAAAGGATTGTGTGGTGAATAAAGAAGGAATCTCACAGAAATAAAAAGTGGGATGAAATCCCCATACCTTGTGTATTGATTCTAATTGTACTCATTCAAACCTCCTATATAATAAATATAAATTAATATAAATCTTTTTAAAAAACATATTATTATATCTAAGACTATACATAGTTTTATCATGACAATATATTAAACTTTAGTAAATGATCTTATCTTAAGGTTTCACTTCAGGTAATATCCCTTTGTTCATCACATGTGTCTTAATATAGTATCTCTTTATTACTTATACTTATATCATGATTCCAAAATATAAATCAAGATATAAATAAAATTTATTTTAATTATATTTATATTATTATAATCTATAAAATATATAATTATGAAATGGAATACATCGTTCATAGAAATGGTAAGTTATACATACGCATGAACGTTATTTCTGTTTCTATTGTCATATTGCAAGAAAGAATGTAAATGAAACATTTGTATATATATATAAATATATATAATCTGGTATTATTATTATATCATATATATCATATAGTTTTACTAAACATTACCTTAATACATTCCATGTAATGTGTGAACAAATCACATCGCTTTGAGGGGGTGGTAGTCCACACTTCTTCAAACGAAATTATTATATTTAAACAAAATGAAAAGTAAAATGAAATGAGTTTCAGAATTAATAAATAAGATTATTTTGTTATTTATATATTATATTACATATATAAACATATTTTTCATCATAATTTACACAATTAGTGGTGGTAAATGTAAAAAATTAACAATCATCATTTAGTGAGGCGGTATTTCATCATACACATAAACAGTATATTTTTTACCCATTAGATAGAGATGTGTGTAAGTATTGGTTTAACTATTAGAATATAAAATTAAATATTATATTTAGGATACTTTAGTTTTTAAATAATATTGTAAAAATGATAGTGTAGGGGTGGAGAAAAAAATAAAATAATGGATCTTGAGAGAACACCTTTCCTCTTAGTCATGTAATTCGTTTTGGTTTGTGCCAAAAGGATTACATGGTATGATTTATGTAAAAGTAAACGATTATATGAGAAATTTATAGTTTTTTGGAATTTTATTGGGTTGATATTTGTTGAACATAAGTGGTTTTAGATGTTTGGAAAATAGGGGGAGGTGGCAGCCTTTTATAATGAAGGAGGAGGGGCACTCTTGTAAATATTTTAAGAGAGAATTCCACCCACGTTTTTCATGTTGAATGTCAATTCAATAATGATATAAATTCTATACAAGGGTGGAAAGAGTCTATATATTACCATAAAATTTATTTTTGACGTTTATTGGTTATTTTGGGCCTTATGGGTATGGTTTAGTCCCTTATTAAGCTTAATTAAACCTTAAGCATTATAATTAATTTAAATCACTTTCACTAATATATGTGATCAAAATCTACATTGGATTTATTATATATTATAAATTATGCTTATTCAAAATATGTAATTCATATTTCTGAATTATAGTCACAAAATTGGCATAAATTAATTTAACAATTAATCCTAGACTCAGGTAGAAAATTTGGATTTTTAATGGAAAAATATTTCAAAAGATTTCCATGTTTTTATACCCATGTTCAAAGTGAAATTGATATAAATTACCTAAATTGTACTGATTGATAAAAATATTCTCTAATTAAACTTTTAAATCAATTTAAAATATAATTTATCCTTATAAATAAATTATATGAAAAGACATTTTTGAATTAAAATCCATTATTTTTTATTATTCATCCAAAAGTAAAATTTCTCAGAAAAATACAAAAAAAATTGACAATGTTAATTTATTAATTTAAATTAAAAAATTAATTTTTTTATCAAATTAAAATTCAAGATGTGTCTAAAATTTATTTTATTGTTTTTTATAGAAGACCATTAAAATTTTTTCTTTTAAGAAAATGGTACTTTGAACATATAAGGACATTACTGAAAATTATTTCTTTCATTATCAATATAATTTATTCATATAAAATAATGGTAAAAAATATTGTAAGAGTATTTATTACTATTCATATAAAAATGTTCAATGGTTAGGATATATTTATCTTATTTAAATAATTATAACATTAAAATTTTGTTTCGTAGAAACATCAGCATAGCATGTAATGTATCACATTTCAGTCTTCCGTGTATCATATATTGAGATGGTGATGTGTAACTTATTCCTTGTCAGTGCCATGTGAAAGGAATTCTTGGAATAGATATTTTCAAACAATAAATTATTATTTAATTTATTTTGATGAAAAAATGTCCATAAAAACTCAGGGTGTCACATTCTACCCTCCTTGAAATGAATTTATCCCTCAAAATTAATTAATATGTTGAAAAAATGAGGATACTTATAATTCATTATATACTCATATTCTTATATAGGTTCCTCTAACTCGTTATTTCTCTACAAAACTTTGACCAGGTGAGTGGCCTTGTTTTTGAGAACTTTGTTTGTATAATACATGATTTGAGCTAGTCATTCCCTGTAACAAAGATCAAGATCTAGTATAATGACCTATAAATTCAATACATGTGAAGGGTCTGTTATGTAATTCCTCAAGAGAGATACATGAAACATATCAAAAACTTGATAGTGATTTTGTGGAAGTTCTTAGTTATTGGGTATTGTCCTGATATGATCAAGAATTATAAAGGGAACGATATACCTTTGTATTAGTTTCAAATTCTCCATGAATCTCATAACCTTCTTCCTATGAGAGATTCTTGGAAAAAACTTTTCACCAACATAAAATTATAGATCACACCACTGGTTATTAGCATAACTTTTATGCCAAAATTTATCTTCCTTGATATGATACTAAACGGTTCTAACCATCTCATCAATTTTTTCACTGATCACAGGTCCCAATAGATCTTTTTCTCCAAAATCATCATAAAACATTGGATCTATAAATTTCATCCCATATATGGATTCATTTGGTTCCATATGAATTCTTGATTATATGTTATTGTTGTAAGAAAACAAAACCAGAGGAAGGTGTTTATCCGAACCACCATTAAAATCCAGATAATAAGATCTTGATATAACCTTTATGGGTTTAATTGTTCTTTCACACTGAACATCAATCTAAGGATGATTAGTAGTGCAGAAACTCAATTCTATATCAATTTTTTACTGAACACTTCACTACAACATTGAGGTAAACCACATATAATGATTTAATACAATTGAATGTGGTACTCCATCTGACCCTACCACTTCTTTAATGTATATCCTAGAAATCTGATCCATAGAGATCTTTTATCTTATAGATATGAAGTGTTCTAAATTAGTAAGGTTGTTGACTACCACCTAGCTAGCATTAAACCCATTATAGGTTTTGGGTAATTGAATTAAATAATACATAGTGATGTTCTTCCATTTCCATTCTGGTATGGGTAATTGGTGAAACATCCCTATTTACTTTTTCAATTCATCCTTAACTTGTTTAAATAGAAAGAACCGAGATACAAACTCTGAGATATCTCCCATGATTCCATCCAACCAGAATTATTCTTTTATGTCCTTATACATCTTAGTACTTTCTGGATGAATAGAAAATGAAGAACTATGACCATCCTCTAATAGCTCCTTCTTCAAATCCAGAATATAAAGAACACATACACAGTTCCTAAACCTTATAATTCCATCCCAATATCGGTTAAACTCAAGAACATTTTAAATTTATTTTCTAGCTCTATACCTTTTTTTCTCCTCTTTAATCAGATCTTTTATAGAGGGTTGAACGTTCATTTGAGAAAGATAATTTTGTTCATATTCCTTTAATATTTCTAGATCTATCTTTTAAAAATATTGAAATATTGAATATTTTCTTCCCTCATCATGGATGATCTATCATGATCCTTCCCACTTAATTAATTGGGAACCTTTTTCACTTTCATAGGGTAGTAAAGTATTGAGTATTCATAATAATTTATCACCTAGGACAATATTATTTGGAACATGTTTAACTCCTTCTATGTGTATATATATTTCAGAGTTTTATGATCAGTATATATATCACACTTTTTTTCCTAAAGATAATGAATCCAAATCATTAATACAAAAATTATAGCTACTAACTCCAAATCATGAGTTGGGTAATTTTCTCATTAATCTTCAACTATCTCAAGGCATAGGAGTTAACCATATTATTATACATAATAACACATTCCAATACCTTCATAGATTCATATTTGTAGATTTAAAACCCTTCTCAACTACATGGTATGTAAGCATGGGTGTGGTGACTAAACTTCCTATTAGTTCCAAAAATTTTCCTCACATTTATATGTCTAAACAAACATGACACCCTTCTGAGTTATCATTGTCAAAGTATTACATATTATTGAGAAATTTTCCACAACCCAACGATAATATCAAGATAAACTATGAAATATACAGATCTCAGCCACCATGGTTGGTATAGGACATTATTCAGTAGCCTTTATTTTTTATGGATCTATTATTATATCCCATCTTGAGAATATATTTCCCAAAAATGAAACCTTTTGTATCCAAAACTCACTCTTTTTTAAATTTTACATAAATATTATTTTTCCTTAGGGTCTTTAGTAAAATTATAACATGATTTTTGTGGTCTTCCTTTCCCTTTATATATATAATAATTTCATCTATAATTACTACCACAAACTAGTCGAGGTAATATCAAAATACTCTCTTCCTTAAATTCAGGAAGATAGTAGGGGAATTAGTTGGACCCTAAGGAATTACAATATATTCATAGTGTCCATACCTCTGTTGGATGTTCATCTGGGGTTTATCCTCTTTAATTACCCTCAATTGATGATATACATAATGAATGTAAATATTCGAAAATGTATTGAGCCCCACACAGTTGGTCCAAAAAGTCATCAATACCGGGAAGAGAATACTTGTTATTTTTTTCTCTTGTTCAACTCTCAATAATCAATGTAGAGTAACATTGATCTATCTTTATTTTTCATAAAACGAATCAGTAAACCCCAATGAGACACACTGGGTCAAATTAATCCCATATCATGGTTTTCATAGAGTTTACTCTTCAATTCTGGGAACTAAATTAGAGACATCATATAGGGAGTTTTTAAAGTTGGTGGAGAACCAGACATGTGTTCTATTGAGAACTCATGTTCTTGTTTTGGTGGATGAATAGGAAAATCTTCTGGAAAGACATCCACAATATCCTGAATAATAGAAAAATTATTGATGTCAATTTTCCCCCTCACCATTTGAGATTAAAAAACCATTTTGAATTGGAATTAAGTCCTACACACTGAATGTAATCTCCATAGGATTTCCATACTTATTATCAAATTTATGGATGTTCATAGGAGGGTTTGGAAATATAAAACATAAAATTTATTAGTTAAAAATTAATGTACGGATTATACAGAGATATCTAATTCATGACTGAGATTACATGAAATTCAACCAAAGGATGAATTACAGGATTTGCAATAATGGCATTACCAAAAACATCAACCAGAGAAGATTCGTAAACTTGAGATTAAATCATCATACCATTAAAGGTTTGAACAACTAATTATAATTCTAATTGTTTTATTATAATCTTAACACCCTTGAAAAAATATTTAGATTTGAACAAGTGGGAAGATCCAGAATCAAATATGACATTAGAAGATCTATATTGAATTTTATGTACACCATTCATCACGTCGTTATTGCACTCACCAATTGAAGTAGTGAATGAATGATATTTCTCTTTTCCCTCATCCTAATAGGCTATTGACGTCGATCATCATTACCAACCCTTTGGTTTGTGCAGCGGTTAGCATAATTCATGTTCTCCTTACACTTGTTGAAATGAATCATGGGAGGTGTATTTTATCTTTTTCTCTCTATTTGTAACATTAGCTAACTTCTTACTATGGTCTAGGTAATCAAATTCGTGATGGCCTTCCCTTCCACACTAAAAACATTTTTTAGACCCTTTAATGAAATTTCCTCCATGATTTCTCACACACTTAGATCACAAAGGGATGTTTTTCTACTTCTATTTATGGTTATTACGTTTTTCTTTAAACTCAATAATCCTCTTATTGTCAAAACCATGAGACTGATACATGACTCAAACCTCCATTTCAAATCTGATTGCCAAACACTAAATATTTTCATAGCTTCTAATGTATCACATGGCCAACTCCCTTATGAGACTTGCCATTAAGACAATGAAGAACCTGTGAACTTTACTTTTGGATTGGATAATAATTACTTATGTGTATCTTGAAAGACTCATGAAGTTATCCTCATAGGTACCAAATAATTCATCATCCCTTTGCTTCGACTTAGGTAACTATTTCTCCATATTTGTATGAATAATATGAGTAAAGTACTTATTGAAAAATGTGTCCTTGAACATGTACCAATATATGTCTCCAACTCAGGTATCTATTTCTCATATTCTTCACCTTCTAACTGATATACATCAAAAATGACATTCTCATGCTCCGAAAATTGGAGAAGGGAGAATATCATTTTAGTAGTACTAATCCATTGTTCAGTAACAAGTGGGTCATAAGACCCTCTAAAATGAGGAGGACATTTACTCATGAAATACTCAATATAATTTTGTTTACTTTTTGTTTATCTTTTATAATTCCACAATAATTCATAGCTTTAGAAAGTTATGGGAGAATAAAAATGAGGTTTTTTATTTCATATACCACAGATTTCTATTTTTTAGGATGAAAAGAATTGAATTATCCATCACAATCAACATTAGTGTCATTATTTCAGGTTCCAACCACTGACTTTAAACAAAAATTATAGGGTGATATATAATTATCATATCGAGCAGCGACACAATAATGAAAATTCACATATAAGATTTATAAATAATGACACCTTCCTTAATCTATGACACCTTAGGTTTATCCAAGGCTATTCATAGGAAACATCGTTTCAATTCCTTAATTTTGGTTCATGATAAGTACATAACTATTACATCTCAAAATATTACAAAGTAGGAACTTCTACCCAGAATCCACTTTTTTCATAAAATAAAAACTCTTGAAAAAAAAGTCATGTCTAATTCTTGGTTAAATAGAGCATCGCTTTTCCTTGATCACATCCTTGACCCTATTCATCTTTAAGTACTGTTAAAAACATTTCAAAACATTGGATGAGCATAAAAGGCTCAGAAAGGGTTATAAAACAGTGAATTAAAACATTTGTTCATAAATACATACAAAACATTAACTCTTTTACTTACCTCGTGAAATCATAATATTTGTGAAAGAAAAATAGAAATCATAAATCATAAAGGTAACTTGCGGCATCCATACCATACTAACATTGTAGCTATCACAGCTTCATAGGGAGTTACTTTGGAATAACCATCACAATATATTCCCTAAATCTCTTAGGAGAAACATTCACATTTTCCTCCATCACGGTACCCAATGCATTGGAGAGCTATCTCAGGCTCACTCGCCCTAGGTTTACCACGGAACAACCATATACGTAATTAATGCCCAAGAACCATAACATAATCATAACACATAAAAAAGCATAAAGGAAAGATCACATTCCAAATTGAAATAATAAAATATCATTTCAAGATATTGAAATAATAAATCCATTCTCAAAATAATTTTAAATAACAAAATACGTAAAAAGAGATTTGGTATTTATTTTTCCTTTTAAAAACATTCTGGCTTGTTTAGGAAGCCAAATATCAAATAATAATTGTAGTGGTGGAAAGGTCATTGTCACCACTTACGTTAAAGAAACATTCTTTTTTGTCGTTTACTAAATCGATTCGTAGAGAAAATATTCCTTTTGAATAGAAGTAAAAGTCAAAGGAGTTTTATACATCGTATAAAAGAATGTCAGGTATAAAACTAAAAATGCCTCAAGGAAAGGAGATTGAGACGAAGTCCCTTACAAAGATAATTTTTTTTAAAAAAAATATTAATATTATGTGTATTCACTATAAGTACACATAAATAAAGTACAAATACAATATTGTACATAAAAATATAATGACATAATTTGAAAGTAAGAGATTAACCCAAATAACGGAAACTAGGTTAAGAAGTTCTCTTACCTCATGTCCGACTTGACCCGTTCATTCTTTAATCTCTTGAATAATAAAATAAAGTTAATTTCTACTTGATTAATAACATTTTTCAAGTTTATTATTACTTTTATATCACTTATTACCTTGTTATAATCATTATGTAATCATTTAAGTTAATAACGTTCATTTGGTTGATATTTGGTACTTGAGTCAAAAATGGACTTCTTATAATTACTTGTTGTTCACACGGTAAAAGGTTAATTATATCCAGAATGATATTCATGATTTGGGTATAATATATATCATATATATCCATCATGTACATGTATTTATAATAGTACATAACATTTGGAGGTACGAAATGAAATGCACCGTTCATGGAGACGGTAAGCCGTACGTAAGCATGAACACTACTTTCATTTTTATTTCTTATTTTAATGGAATTAAAACATAATGATACATATGTATATTATAATTCCAGTATAATATCATATATAATATCATTAACTCTATCCTTTATACATCCCATATAGGGCATTAATGAGTCACATCAATTTGAGGTGGCGGTAGTCCGCACTTCCTCAAATGAGATTAGCGTATTTACCCACCATGGAAACCATAATGGTTTGATATAATTGGAAAGTACAGAAGCATTAAGAGATAATAAACATAATATATATCATATATAAATATATTTCCATCATAATGGCCACCATGAGAGGCGGTAAGATGTAATTGAACAATCATCGTTTCGTGAGGCGTTAGTTTTCCATCCACAGAAACATTATGTTCTTCATCCATTAGATGGAGGTGTGTGTAAGTTTAGTTAGAATAATTTTAATAAAAACATACTAGTATATTTAGGATACTGGTCTTGTTACAAAAGAAAGGAAATAAATAGAGTTTAGGGGTTGGAGACGCAAAATAAAAGAAAACAATTTAAGAGAAATGGTTACCTTTAAATTGGGTAACTCACTTTGGTTTGAACCAAAGGACCTCTTTAAGTGCCTTATTCCTAAGGTAAGGCTTCTAGGAGGAGGAGAGGGATGTAGGGGGCTTAATTGGGCAGAGTTTGGACGAGCCAAATGGCTTTAGAGGTGTGATTAATTGCATAGAATTCGTCTCTTTTTATAAGGGAGAGGAGGGGTTCTTTAAGAAAGAGTGAAAATATTATTTTATAATATAATGATATTCGGTTTCTAATTGTCCAAAAATCATTATGGTCGAAGCTAATATGACTTATAATCGAAATAAAATCATCCAATCAGAATTGGATAAATTTTGGATAATATTTTAATCATTATAATCTTATTTAATTAAATCCATTATTAATGAGGTAAATACTGCATCATGATTATGTCATAAATAATTTAATTTATTTGACGTCTAAAAATTATATAAAAATACAATGATGTAAGAAATATTTTTATCTTTACAATTAATATTTATAGTCGAATGTATAACTTGTATAACCCCATGTAAAAATTAATTTACTAAAAGATATTTGTTTATTTCATTTTGGCCTTTACTTTATGTTAATTAAAATAAAGTGTCATAATCACTTTTAAGTAGCTCCATGGGGTCCCAAAATCGACCCAAGGATGCCCATGGTCGGATATGACTCAACCAATAGGATTAGGACACCTGTTAGGGTAAATTAATATTATTTTTTTACCCTTATTTACCTGATTTACCCTTTAACCATGGTAAATAAAACATTTACTGAGATAAATATTTAAAATGCCTAAAAATAAAAGTTACCTATTTACACAATTTTAACCTCCTGATTCAAAATATGGAATCCATTTCTCCAAATTAAAAACACAGAAGTGGAAGAAATTAATTTAAAATTAATTCCTGCTATGAAAACAAAATGCGTGTTTTAAATAAATATTAACTATCAAAAGATTGACAGTTGATTATATACAATTTAAATGTCAAATTGCTTATAATGACCAAAATTATATTAAATAGTAAAAATATAGTATATTTACCCTTTAAAACAAATTAAAAGGATAATCTAACCATAAAAATAAATTAGATTAAAACATAGTTTTGAAATAAAATACAATATTTTCACTATTCCTTAAAAATGAACTTTATCAGAAAAATACCAAAAAATTACCCAAAGTAAATTATGATGTCCCCATTCTAAAGAAGGATTTTATTTGATCATATATAATGTATTAAAGTGACTAAAGCTAGATTTAAAAAGGGTTCTCCATTATAAGGTGGTAAATCGGCCATTTAATGTAAATTATGCTTAAAATTAGATTCATTCATATATCAAGCCTATAACTTTTATTGGATAAATTTAAATACATTTATAGTCATATTAAAGTTATTTTTGTTCATTCCTGCCAATAAAACGGCTAGGAGTTAACTACCATTTAAAATAATAATATTATATTATTAGTGTGCAACGTAAGATTCCAAAGAAACTTATTGTTGCGTATCGGGTATGCTATCGAACATAGAAACTCTTTTAAGCTAAAATTAATTTTTAATTCACAAATATTAATAAATATGAAAATCTCTTATTCTTCATTTACCTAGGATGTTACATCCTTCCCCCCTTTTGGAAATTGCTTCCTCGTAATTTTTATCCACTTATCAAAATAAGTGGGAGTATTTATCCCTCATAGCATTTTCAGTTTCCCACATTGCCTCTTCAACCATATGGGTTTTCCACAAAACCTTTACTTGTTGAATTACCTTATTCTGCCACACCTACTCTCTACGATCCAAAATCTTGACTGGTTGTTCTTCATAAGGGAGATTCTCTTCCAACTGAAATACCTCTGGGCTCAAAACATGAGATGGATCTGGCATATACTTTCTCAACATCGAAACATGAAAAACATTGTGTACCTGGGATAAACATGGAGGTAAAACTACTATGTATGCAACTGATCCAACTTTCTCCATAATTTCATAAGGTCCAATGAACCTCGGACTCAACTTTCCCTTCCTACCAAAACTCATCACACTTTTCCAAGGAGAAACTTTGAGAAAGACATCTTCACCTACCTCAAACGAAAGATCCTTCCTCCGGTTATCCGTATAACTTTTCTTTCTCCTCTGAGCTGTTCTCATGTGCTTCTGAATCAACTGTACATTCTCTGCCATCTCTTCTACCAATTATGGTCCCATCATCTTTCTTTAACCTAATTCATCCCAAAAAGTTGGAGTTCGACAACGCTTTCCGTACAACGCCTCAAATGGAGCCATCTGTATACTGGAATGAAAACTGTTATTATAAGAAAATTAGACCAAAGAAATATGTTGGTCCCATATTCCCTGGTAGTCTATCGAGCAAGCACGTAACATATCCTCCAAGGTATGAATTGTTTGTTCTGACTGCCCATTTGAATGATGATGAAAAGATGTACTAAAGTTTAATTCAATATCCAATGACTTCTTAAGGCCTTTCCAAAAGTTAGAAGTGAACTTGGGATCACGATCAGATACAATGGAGAGGGGAACTCTATACAACCAAACTATCTCTTTAACATACAACCCAGCAAGTTGATATAGAGACAAAGTATCTCTAATAAAAAGGAAATGAGCAGATTTAGTCAATCATTCAACTATAATCCAGATTGCATTATTACCTCGAGATGTCTTTGGTAGTCCCACAACGAAGTCCATTGATATATTTTACCTTTTCCACTCTGGCACCGATAGAGGCTGAAGCATTCCTTTCGGTAACTGTTGCTCTACTTTAACCTACTGACAAGTGAAACACTTCACAAAAAAATCAGCAATATATCTTTTCATTCTACCCCACCAGTAATACTCCTGAAGATCTCTGTAAATCTTAGTACTGCCAGGATGAACTGAAAACAAAGAACTATGAGCTTCACATAGCAACTCATTATTCAACAGTGAATCACAAGGCACACATAATCTATAGAGACCCGAAGCTTGACATACATTGACATTACATTACATTTGTGGAATACATAGTACATAACAAAAACACACACACAATGATCGTAATAGTTTAGTGTCTTTGGAAACTCGGAATATAATCTTCTAATCCTGGTGAAAGATCTTCAACATCTCCCATAAAGATCTTCCTTTTTTATTATACCTAAAACCTTTCTTTATATCCTGGGGAAAAGAAAACATAAAAGGGTGATCTCAAATGCTCAGTAAGGGTAAACAAAAGAAATATCAATCACATCATATACATAAGCACATAACTTTTGGAAATCTTAACCTTTAAAAGAGATCATAATTTCATAACCTAGGATAACTCATGGCAGTGAAATGTAATCACAATAATCATAACATAAAACATTAAACTTTGTGGAATACACACATAATCATAGAGAATCATTTCTTATTATTCAATACTAATTTCCAAGACTATCTTAGTGGAAAAAATCCATTTCTGAACCGAGTCACCCTCATTTCAGTCCTTTTTCACTGAATCGGTATAACCTACCATTCCAGCCATGTCTATCTCATGAGATATAAAATCATTACCCAATGCATTGGAGGGAGATATAGGTCCCACCCATCTCATAATGATACCATTATTATGTGTGCCACAAAATCATAAATCATACATCATTGCATAACCCATGTAGTAAAAATGGGAATCTTAAACAATGTGACATCATAAAACAATTCATATAAGATAAAGGAATTCAAAAAAATATAATTCCCTCACAACATAATCAAATCAATGTAATAATAGGGATAAAAACAGAACCCTTTATTATCTTAGATGGAAAATAATTTCGATAAATCACTTGAACTCCATTCTTGAGGAAAATATCCTTTCTACTTCAAAAGCACTTTTCCTTTCTTAACATGTCGTACAATTATAAACTAAAAGAAGTTGATTAAAAATAAACTTGAAAACATGTAAAGGAAGATTCTTGGAAATAATGTTCTAAAAATCCATTCATGCCGTATAAGTTAAAAAACATTCATCTCGTACTTTTGTCGGAAAAGTCAAAAAGTACCTCGTACGAAAAACGACAAAAGATTCCTTTCATATATTTTACTAAAAACTCACCAAAGGGTAAAATAGGTTTTAAGCAATTTTAGTTGGATTGAAATAAAATTACATATTGATGAAACATGGATGTGGATGATAAAATACACCCCAGTAAATACCAAAGTACAAACAACCTCGGATAAAAATGAGATTGTGATATTTCCCTTACCTTAGGTCCGATTTGCTTTGTAAGTGTCCGAACCTCCTGTATAATGATTTAAATAATGTCATTGACTTATTACAGAATCATATTCATTATTATGATATCATATATGGTTCACTTATGACTTTATATTACCCGTTATATTGTAAATTCCATGTTAAAGAGCGTTTTGGGTAAAATTGTTTCATTTGTCGTCCGTGTTTTGACTTGTAATTATTCATATGATTACTTAGATCATGATTACTTAATTCCAGAATATAAAACATGTTTATATATATATATATTCAGAATATAAATATATATAATAAATCAGTAAATGGAAAGAAATACACCGTTCATGGAGACGGTAGGTCGTACGTACGCATGAACGCTGTTTTCGTTTCCTTATTGAGTTGAACGGAATTAAGCAGATGACATACATATATATACACATAAATCCAGTATCATTATTATGTCATATATTTCATGATTACTTATTATATATACTTTATAATCATTCATGAATGGTTAAAGTGGAGAATGAATCTCATCGCGTCGTGGAGACGGTAGTCCGTACGTACGCACGAGCGATGATATCGTTCTCATGATCATGGGACTGTATTGGAGTGTATGTATAATATTTCAGAATCAATATCACTTTAAAATAATAATATACAGTTATTATTTACACCATTATACCCATCCAAGTACGGTGGTGATGGAAAATAGATTTCACCACGGCGTGGAGACGGTATTCCGTACATACGCACGCAGGGTGATTTCGTTTTCCGTAGGATGGATGGATGGTGAAATAGGATTGTTTCATACTTATAATAACATATCAGTATATGAGTGATACTTATGTTATTACTTCATAATGAAACAACCTAATAAGAAGAAGTGGAAGAAGAAATAAAGGTGAAAGAATCGGTAACGGAAATTACCTCTTCTTTGAAGCGCCTCTTTGAGACCTCCTCTTAGGACACTAACATTGGTCTTTGAGGAAGACCAGAACCTCTAGGATGTTTCTAGGGAAGTGGAGAAGAGAATTTGGCAGGGGTTGGCCGAGCTTGAAGGCTCAATGTTGTGTGAGGAAGAGAGGGAGGAGGTGCCCTTTTATAAGGGAGGAGAGGGGCTCCTTTGGAAAACTAAAAATATTATTTTATTATAAAGTCATATTCGGTTTTAAATAGCTCCAAATTCATTTATTTCTAGGATAAGGTGGATATGGGTCTAAATACTCTAATCCAGTAGAATTTAGACAAGTTTAGGTTCCTATTTTAACCTTATCATTTAGATTTAACATTAAGTTAAATAATTTTACTTTTACCGTGTCTTCTTCTGTTCTTATACTATAAGGTTAACAAACTTACTATATAAAGCCAAAAGAACACCAAGTTGTTTATTATTAATATATATAACCTTATATAAGTCATTTGGCTGATCATTAGATTTTTAGGAATAAAATAACAATTAATAATATAATATTTGTTTTAAAAAACTATTTTATGTCAATTTTGACACTATTTGGTACATGATTTTTATGAAATTCATAACAGAATGATAAGTTCGAACCAAGTTAATTAAATAAATAATAACATGTCATATTAACCTAGAAAATTATTTTAATTCATAAAAAGTCTCAAATTATATTTATTTGGGTATTTATAACATCAATTATGTCAATATTTCATTAATAAGATAATTACTGCATCATTTTTGTGTCATAAATAAATTAAATTATTTAATGTCTAAAAATTACAAATAAAATACCATTATGTATGAAATCTCTTTAGATTTCTAATGAATATTTATAACCCAATTTATCTTATGTATTACCCCATATTAAAAATGTTTTAGTAAATAAACATTGATTTTAACTCTTTTAACCCTTCTTTAAATAAATTAATAATAAATGTCCTAATCTAATCCAAGTGGGCCTAAATGGTCATATTTTATTCCTAAGATTGTTTTCGGTCGAATTACACTTGTACAATATAATTAGGACTTGTGTTAGGGTAATAATAATATCATTTCTACCCTTAATTACCCTATTTACTTTTAACCGTGGTAAAAAAAAGTAAAAAGTTACTATTCACCAAAAAATTATTTTCATCTCATTGAACCACATTTTACTTACTGACATCAACCGTGTCTCTCAGATTTTTGAAATTCGACTCACATAAGTGGTAAAATTATGTTTTATGAACAATTCAGTTTTTTAACTACCACTTAGTGGTTTCACTATTCATCAAAAATTGAAAGTTTTCAGAAAAATATCATAAATTATGCCTAAGATATATTTGATATTATGAACTCAAAAATGATGTCTATTTTACCAAATTCAAAACATATCAGTTACATTAACTAATTTAAAAATTAATTTCCGTCGTCAAAACAAATGGCGTGTTTTTAAGAGATAATAACTATCAAAATATTGACACTTGTTTATAACTAGTTTAAATGTGAAATTACATCCAATGACCAACATTGTATTAAATTGTAAAAATATATTCTAAATATACTTTAAAACCACTCAAATTAATAATTTATCACTATTAATTATTTCGATTAAAAAAGTTGTTTTTAATTAAAATTTAGAAATTTTCACTATTCATTAGAATATGAAATTTATCCGAAAAGTACCAAAATTTCACCTTAGGATAAATTCGATACTAGGAATCAAAAAATGAAGTCCATTTTGAACAATAAAATTTAAAAAATTTCAAAAAGTGGTTATTACTATTCATAACGGATAGTTTTAATAATATTTTAATAGCATATCGTTGTTTAATGAAACTCGGTATTGCATTCTACACACGCTATCGAGGAAGGTCGCAATTGCGTGTAATGCAAGGCAAGTCAATGATGCATGTTGTGCAAGCTCCTTTTGGTGTAGCGTACAACACAAGACATTAATGAAAAGAATATTTTTTATAAAATCTCGGGGTGTTACATTCTACCCCCCTTAAAATGAATTTCGCCCTTGAAATTCGTCGGGGTTATAAATGGTTTACTATTCGAAAGTTTATTTAACCGAAACCCACATTGTAAAAAGGAATACCAAAACCAATCTTTAAAAACAAAAGTATGAAATGTAACGGTTACCCAAATAAACTAATCACTGGGTTTCCGCATAGGTGAAAATATGGATATGGAAGAGAAATATAACCATCATGTTCTGATGGAGAGTGGTAGAGAACATGGCTATGGAAAAGCTAGCAATCACAAAGCCCTAAATTTGTGACGATCTAAGGTACCATCTGATTCATCAGATATAAGAGCACTAAGACAACATTTTTGGTTTTCAAGATCATTTCCCTAAAGTTGAAGAATTTGAATTAGAATAAATACTTAAATTATTTTGGTACAATCTCACTGTTTTTTGTGCCTTGAACAATTTCCACTTCATTTCTTAAATAAATGAAGTTGAATTTTTTATTCGTGAAGTGTTAGCAGATCATGTGATAGAATGAATGGTCATTCCATCTGTCTCAAACAAAAGGTTAGCAAAAGTTATTAAATATATATAAGTCATTATATAGTGAGATTAATCATATATGGTTCCTAAAATGGACTTATACTTCATATATCATACTTCTTAATATAATAAAACTAGTTTCTACTAAACAGGGACTTCCTGTAGGCCAGTGGTAGGCGATAAAGGCCAGTCGCACTTCGGTTGTGGGTTCGATTCCCATAGCATTGTCCGACGCGATGGGCTGTCGCCCGTCCTACAGGTTGTCCTTTTTCTATAACTATATTACTATAACATCCCATCAATAATATCGAAAAAAACTTTTATCCTTAAACAATACTAACTTATGTCCAACATAATCCATTACAATCTTTAGGCTTATCCATAATACTGTAGTCCACTCTCATAATATTGTGAAAACGATTACCAGAGATTTAATACCATCGTTGATCCCAATATATCATAAGATATGTTTTGTTGGTCACATTCCAAACATTCAAAGGCCTTAATCATGTATTCTCTTGAATACCCATTGAACCTTAGTGAAAAAATGAATGCAGTTAAAAGTTAACACTTTCCATAAACCAAAATCCTCAAAATTATTTATACTCAAACCATTATATCACTTAGTCCTTATATCAATCATGAGCTCATGAATACAATCAAACATCTCATTATCGTCTTATCCCTTCATTATGTGCATATCATCTACATTCCAAAAATATCTGAATAACCTTTCATGGATACTGGTACCATTAATCATACACTTTCAAAACTCAAGGAAAGACAACAGTGTAACAATCCTTAGATGTCTCTTTATTCCATAGTACCATGAGATTACTTATACAACATTACACATGCTAAACATGTCATCATTCCACTACATTCTTTAACCATTGACCGAGCTTCAAAAATTCTTTCATCTCACATATCATTTGTAGTTTCTTCATCATCATCAACATAAATACTACCCATACGACCATACTGATTCTCTTCATTAGACTTTCCCTTAGGGAATTAGTTTTCATAATGCCCGTACATTCCACATTTAAAACATTTAACCATTGTTGATGTCGTAGCAATACCATTATCCTCATCCATGGTGTTAACTAAACCTTTTTCTTTACACTTACTGGATTTGTGTCCTTCTTTTCCACACCCAAAGCATCTTCCAGTTCCTTTGAAACATTCTCCTTGATGCCTCTTCCCACATGATTTATATAGGGGAAATTGAACTTTCTTTCCTCTATGATCATCATGGAACTCCATCTTTCACTTAATAGCTGAGTCATGAAACTTACCAAATTTTAATTTATTGATCATATTATGAGATTTATGATTCGACATAATAATGATGTTTGGACTTCCAAATCCCATTTCATTTGGTTTCTCATGAAGAATATCATTCCATTGCCCATCATATCCTCCATTATCATGCATCATCTTGTTTCCAGCCATTTTTTAAAACCCAAAAAGAATAGTGTGAGAGGCAAAAATCATAATAAAGGGGGATTAACATCAATATCAAACATCTTAGGTTTAATTATATGATAGTTAGCGTAATTATAGGACTATAACCTATATGTATACTTAACCTTAGAGACATCCCTAGACATACCTTAGAAATATCTCTAGGGATCTCACTAAAGTTATCGCATCCTATTTTCCAATGGTTGACTAAACCTTTCCTCTGATACCAACTGTAGATACCCAAAGCTTGACGTACATTGACATTACATTACATTTGCAGAGTACTTAGTACATAACAAAAACACACACACAAGGATCTTAATAGTTTAGTGTCTTTGGAAACTCGGAATATAATCTTCTAATCCTGGTGAATGATCTTCAACATCTCCCATAAAGATCTTCCTTTTTTTTATACCTAAAACCTTTCTTTATATCCTGGGCAAAAGAAAACATAAAAGGGTGAGCTCAAATGCTTAGTAAGGGTAAACAAAAGAAATATCAATCACATCATATACATAAGCACATAAATTTTGGAAATCTTAACCTGTAAAAGAGATCATAATTTCATAACCTGGGATAACTCATGGTAGTGAAATGTAATCACAATAATAATAACTTAAAACATTAAACTTTGTGGCATACACACATAATCATAGAGAATCATTTCTTATTAGTCAAGACTCATTGCCAAGACTATTTTAGTGGACAAAGTCCCTTTCTGAACCGAGTCACCCTCGTTTCAGTCCTGTTTCACTGAACCGGTATAACCTACCATTCCAGCCATGTTTATCTCATGAGATATAAAATCATTACCCAATGCATTGGAGGGAGATATAGGTCCCACCCATCTCATAATGATACCATTCTTATGTGTTCCACAAAATCATAAATCATACATCATTGCATAACCCATGTAGTAAAAATGGGAATCATAAACATTCTGACATCATAAAACAATTCATATAAGATAAAGGAATTCATAAAAATATAATTCCATCACAAAATAATCAAATCAATGTAATAATAGTGATAAAAACAGAACCCTTTATTATCTTAGATGGAAAATAATTTCGTTAAAACACTTGAACTCCATTCTTGAGGAAAATATTCTTTCTACATCAAAAACACTTTTCCTTTCTTAACATGTTGTACAATTATAAACTAAAAGAATTTGATTAAAAATAAACTTGAAAACTTGTAAAGGAAGATTCTTGGAAATAATATTTTAAAAATCCATTCATGCCGTATAAGTTAAAAAAACATTCATCTCGTACTTTTGTCAGAAAAGTCAAAAAGTACATCGTACGAAAAATGACAAAAGATTCCTTTCATATATTTTACTAAAAACTCACCAAAGGGTAAAATAGGTTTTAAACAATTGTAGTTGGATGGAAATAAAATTACATATTGAAGAAACATGGATGTGGATGATAAAATACACCCCAGTAAATACCAAAGTATAAACAACCTCGGATAAAAATGAGATTGTGATATTTCCCTTACCTTAGATCTGATTTGCTTCGTAAGTGTCCGAACCTCCTGTATAATGATTTAAATAATGTCATTGACTTATTACAGAATCATATTCATTGTTATTATATCATATATGGTTCACTTATGACTTTATATTACCCATTCTTTTGTAAATTCCATGTTAAAGAATGTTTTGGGTAAAATTGTTTCATTTGTCGTCCGTGTTTTGACTTGTAATTATTCATATGATTACTTAGATCATGATTACTTAATTACAGAATATAAAAAAATATTTATATATATATATTCAGAATATACATATATATAATAAATCAGTAAATGGAAAGAAATACATCGTTCATGGAGACGGTAGGCCGTACGTACGCATGAACGTTGTTTTCGTTTCCTTATTGAGTTGAACGGAATTAAGTAGATGACATACAAATATATACACATAAATCCAGTATCATTTTTATGTCATATATTTCATGATTACTTATTATATATACTTTATAATCATTCATGAATGGTTAAAGTGGAGAATGAATCTCATCGCGTCGTGGAGACGGTAGTCCGTACGTACGCACGAGCGATGATATCATTCTCATGATCGTGGGACTGTATTGGGGTGTATGTATACTATTTCATAATCAATATAACTTTAAAATAATAATATATAGTTATTATTTACACCATTATACCCATCCAAGTAAGTTGGTGGTGGAAAATAGATTTCACCACGGCGTGGAGACGGTATTGTGTACGTACGCACGCGCGGTGATTTCGTTTTCCGTAGGATGGATAGATGGTGAAATATGATTGTTTCATACTTATAATAACATATCAGTATATGATTGATACTGATGTTATTACTTAATAATTAAACAACCGAAGAAGAAGAAGTGGAAGAAGAAATAAAGGTGAAAGAATCGGTAACGGAAATTACCTCTTCTTTGAAGCGCCTCTTTGAGACCTCCTCTTAGGACACTAAAATTGGTCTTTGAGGAAGACCAGAACCTCTAGGATGTTTCTAGGTAAATGGAGAAGAGAATTTTTCAGGGGTTGGTCGAGCTTTAAGGCTCAAAGTTGTGTGAGGAAGAGAGGGAGGAGGTGCCCTTTTATAAGGGAGGAGAGGGGCTCCTTTGGAAAACAAAAATTATTATTTTATTATAAAGTCATATTCTGTTCTAAATAGATCCAAATTGATTTAGTTCGAGGCTAAGGTGGGGATGGGTCGAAATCATCTCATCCAATAGAATTTAGACAATTTTAGGTTCCTATTTTAACCTTATCATTTAGATTTAACATTAAGTTAAATGATTTTACATTTACCGTGTCTTCTTGTGTTCTAATACTATAAGGTTAATAAACTTACTATATCAAGCCAAAAGAACCCCAAGTTGTTTATTATTAATATATATAACATTATCTAAGTCATTTGGCCGAACCTTAGATTTTTAGGAATAAAATAACAATTAATAATATAATATTTGTTTTAAAAAACTATTTTATGTCAATTTTGACACAATTTGGTACATGATTTTTATGAAATTCATAACAGAATGATAAGTTCTAACAAAGTTAATTAAATAAATAATAGCATGTCATATTAACCTAGAAAATTATTGGAATTCATAAAAAGTCTCAAATGTTATTTATTTGGGTATTTATAACATCAATTATGTCAATATTTCATTAATAAGATAATTACTGCATCATCGTTGTGTCATAAATAAATTAAATTATTAAATGTCTAAAAATTACAAATAAAATACCATTATGTAGTAAATCTTTTTGCCTTTCTAATTAATATTTATAGTAGAATTTATCTTATGTATAACCCCATATTAAAAATGTTTTGGTAAATAAACTTTGATTTTAACTCTTTTAACCCTTCTTTAAATAAATTAATAATAAATGTCCTAATCTAATCCAAGGGGGGATAAATGGTCATATTTTATTCCTAAGTCTGTTTTTGGTCGAATTACACTTGTCCAATAGAATTAAGACATGTGTTAGGGTAATAATAATATCATTTCTACCCTTAATTACCCTATTTACTTTTAACCGTGGTAAAAAAAGTAAAAAGTTACTATTCACCAAATAAATATTTTCATCTCATTGAACCACATTTTCCATAATGAAATCAATCATGTCTCTCGGATTTTTGAAATTCCACTCACAGAAGCGGTAAAATTAAGTTTTAAGAACAATTCAGTTTTTTAACTACCACTTAGTGGTTTCACTATTCATCAAAAATTGACTGTTTTCAGAAAAATACCAAAAATTAGGCATAAGATATATTTGAAATTATGAACTCAAAAATGATGTCTATTTTACCAAATTCAAAACATATCAGTTACATTAACTAATTTAAAAATTAATTCCCGTCGTCAAAACAAATGGCGTGTTTTTATGAGATAATAACTATCAAAAGATTGACACTTGTTTATAACTAGTTTAAATGTGAAATTACATCCAATGACCAACATTGTATTAAATTGTAAAAATATATACTAAATACACTTTAAAACCACTCAAATTAATAATTTATCACTATTAATTATTTCGATTAAAAATGATATTTTTAATTAAAATTTAGTAATTTTCACTATTCATTAGAATATGAAAGTTATCCGAAAAGTACCAAAATTTCACCTTAGGCTAAATTCGATACTCCGAATCAAAAAATGAAGTCCATTTTGAAAAATAAAATTTACAAAATTTCAAAAGGTGCTTATTACTATTCATAACTGATAGTTTTAATAATATTTTAATAGCATATTGTTTTTTAGTGAAACTCGGTATTGCGTACTACACACGCTATCGATGAAGGTCGTGATTGCGTGTAATGCAAGGCAAGTCAAGGATGCGTGTTGTGAAAGCTCCTTTTGGTGTAGCGTACAACACAAGACATTAATGAAAAGAATATTTTTCATAAAATCTCGGGGTGTTACATAATCTCTTTCCAAACATCAAAACACAATCATTATCAATCTTAAATTCAGACAACTTACCCTTCTGAACCAACTCTACCTTTTTCTGCAACTCATTGTCTTCCTTCTGTGCTTTCTTTAATCTATCTGATAGAGATGATCTCACTGACACCTGAAACAAAACAGAAGAATATTCTGCACCAACAACTTCTATGCCAAATTTCATCAAATCAAAAACCAAAGGATCTTGTTCCAAACGTAGTATGGCTAATGAGACATTACTTTTCCGAATCAAAGCATCGAACACTTTATTTTCTTTCCCCAGATGGTAATGGATCGTGAAATCATAATCCTTGATTAATTCAAACCATCTCCTCTGTCTCATGTTCAATTCTTTCTGAGTGAATATATACTTTAAACTTTTGTGATTAGTATATATTTCACACTTCACTCCATACAAATGATGTCTCCAAATTTTTAAAGCAAAATCAACAGCAGCTAATTCCCAATCATGTTTATGGTAATTTAACTCATGTGGTTTCAACTGACGTGAAGCGTAATCAATTACCTGATCATTTTTCATTTGGACGCAACCCAGTACATTCAACAAAACATCACTATAGATAACAAACTCACCACTTCTGGAAGGCAGTGCCAAAACTGGAGCATTCACCAATCTCCTTTTAATTCCTGAAAACAATCATCACATTCTTTTGTCCAGATGAACATAACACCTTTTCGAGTTAACTTAGTCATTGGACTAGATAACCGTGAAAACTTTTCAATAAACCTTTGGTAGTAACCTGCCAAACCAAGAAAACAACGGATCTCGGTTACATTTGTGGGTCTTGGCCATTCTTCAACAACTATTTTATTTATAGTATCCACAGTTATTCCATATTTAGAAACAATTTTACCAAGGAAAAAAATTTGTTGCAACCAAAACTCACACTTTCTGGATTTCCCATACAATTTCTTTTCTTTTACGGTTTGCAAGACAACCCTTAAATGACATTCATGCTCCTCTTTACTTTTATAAAACACCAAAATATCATCAATAAAAACAACCAACATTTTTCACCTGAATCAACTATGTCATCACTGCAACAAACTATTTAGTTCTGATTCTGACCATCTCAGGATACTGATTTGAAAGGTCATTTCCCTCTGTATGCCTTCCCAGAAAATATGTTATGTTTCCTCTATGAAAACCCATTCTGAACAAACATGTCTTAGATGAAGCAACATGGCAGTCTTCAAATTCTATATCATTTCAATTTTACCATAAAAAAATATTTTTGGATAATCATTTAATAGAATTCTAACTCTTAAAGTTATCTAAACCGACTTCTAATACCAATTTAAAGGACCCGACCATAAACATTACATAATATTGAATTAAATGAATAATTCACATTGAGGATTTTTTCAGGTTTAGAGTTTTAGGAAAATAGGACATAACTATTACATCTCAAAATATTACAAAGTAGGCACTTCTACCCAGAATCCACTTTTTTCATAAAATAAAAACTCTTAAAAAAAGTCATGTCTAATTCCATTTTAAAGAGAGCATGGCTTTTCCTTGATCCCATCCTTGACCCTATTCATCTTTAAGTCTTGTGAAAAACATTTCAAAACATTGGATGAGCATAAAAGGCTCAGTAAGGGTTATAAAATAGTGAATGAAAACATTTTTTTCATAAATACATACAAAACCTGAACTCTTTTACTTACCTCATGAAATCATAAGATTTATGAAAGACACATAGAAATAATAAATCATAAAGCTAACATGCAGCATCCATACCATACTTACATTGTAGCTATCATAGCTACATAGGGAGTTACTTTGGAATACCCATCACAGTATATTCCCTAAATCTCCTAGGATAAACATTCACATTTACCTCCATCATGTTACCGAATGCATTGTAGAGCTATCTCGGGCTCACCCGCCCTAGGTTTATCATGGAACCACCCGTATACGTAAATAATTCCCAAGAACCATAACATAATCATAACACATAACAAAAGAATAAAGGAAAGATTACATTCCACATTGAAATAATAAAATATAATTTCAAGATATTGAAATAATAAATCCATTCTCAAAATCATTTTCAATACCAAAATACATAAAAAGAGTATTTGGTATTTATTTTTACTTTTAAAAACATTATGTCTTGTTAAGGAAACCAAATATCAAATAATACTCACGGCATTGGAAAGGTCGTTGTCCCCGCTTACGTTAAAGAAACATTCCTTTTTGTCATTTAGTAAAACGCTTCATAGAGAAAAGATTCCTTTTGAATAGAAGTAAAAGTCAAAGGGGTTTTATACATCATATAAAAGAATGTCAGGTATAAAACTAAAAATGCCTCAATAAAAGGAGATTGAGACTAAGTCCCTTACAAAGATAATTTTTTTAAATAAAATAGATCTATTATGTGTATTCACTATAATTACAAATAAATAAAGTACAAATACAAGATAGTAAATAACAATATCATGACATAATTTGAATGTAGGTGATGAACCCAAATAACGGAAATTGGGTTAAGAAGTTCCCTTACCTCATGTCCGACTTGACCCGTTCGTTATTTAATCTCCTGAATAATGAACCAAAGTTAATTTATACTTTTTTAAAAACATTTTTCAAGTTTATTATTCCTTTTATATCACTTATTACCATATTATAATCATTATGTAATCATTTAAGTTAATAACGTTCATTTGGTCGATATTTGGTACTTGAGTCAAAAATGTACTTCTTATAATTACATGTTGTTCACGTGGTAAAAGGTTCATTATATCCAAAATGATATTCAAGATTTGGGTATCATATATATCATATATATCCAGCATGTAAGTGTATTTATAATAGTACATAACATTTGGAGGTATGAAATGAATTGCACCGTTCATGGAGACGGTAAGTCGTGCGTACGCATGAACACTACTTTCATTATTATTTATTATTTTAATATAATTAAAAAATAATTATACATAGTTATATTATAATTCCTGTATAATATCATATATAATATCATTAAATATATCCTTTATACATCCCACATAGGGCAATAACGAGTTACATCACTTTGAGGGGGCGGTAGTCCGAACTTCCTCAAATGAGATTATCGTATTTCCCCACCATGTAAACCATAAAGGATTTATATAATTGGAAAGTAAAAAAGAATAAAGAAATAATAAACATAATATATATCATATATAAATACATTTACATCATAATGTCCACCATGAGAGGCGGTAAGATGTAATTGAACAATCCTCGTTTCGTGAGGCGTTAGTTTTCCATCCACAGAAACATTATGTTCTTCATCCATTAGATGGAAGTGTGTGTAAGTGTAGTTAGAATAATTATCATGAAAACATCCTAGTATATTGATTATACTTGTTTTTTACAAAATAAAGGAAATAAAAAGATTTTAGGGGTTGGAGATGCAAAATAAAAGAAAACAATTTAAGAGAAATTGTTACCTTTAATTTGGGTAACTCACTTTGGTTTGAGGCAAATGACTTCTTGAAGTGCCTTCTTCCTAAGGTAAGTCTTATAGGAGGAGGATAGGGATGTAGGGAGATTAAATGTGCAGAGTTTGGACGAGCCAAATGGCTTGAGAGGTGTGAGGAATTGTATATAAGTCATCTCTTTTTATAAGGGAGAGGAGGGGTTCATTAGGAAAGAGTGAAAATATTATTTTATAATATAATGATATTCGGCTTCTAATTATCCAAAAATCATTATGGTCCAAAATAATATGACTCCTAATAGAAATAAAATCATCCAATTATAATTGGACTTGTTTTGGATTATATTTTAATCATTATAATCTTATTTAATTAAATCATTTATTAATGAGGTAAATACTGCATCATTATTGTGTCATAAATAATTTACTTTATTTCATGTCTAATAATTATAAAAAAAATACCATGATGTAAGAAATATTTTTATATTTCCAATGAATATTTATAGTCGAAAATATAACAAGTATAACCCCATTTAAAATTAATTTACTAAAAGATATTTCTTTATTTGATTTTGGCCTTTAATTTAAGTTAATTAAAATAAAGTGTCAGAATCACTTTTAGGTGGCTCCACGGGGTCCCCAAATCGACCCAAGGATGCCCATGGTCGGATATGACTCAACCAATAATATTAGGACACCTTTTACGGTAAATAAATATGATTATTTTTTACCCTTATTTACCTAATTTACCATTTAACCATGGTAAATAAAATATTTACTAAGGTAAATATTTAAAATGCCTAAAACTAAAATTTACCTATTCACACAATTTAAACCTCCTGATTCCAAATATGGAATCCATTTCTCCAAATTCAAAACATAGAAGTGGCAGAAATTAATTTAAAGTTAATTGCCGCTGTCAAAACAAAAGGCGTGTTTTTGAGAAATATTAACTATCAAAAGATTGACAGTTGATTATATACAATTTAAATGTGAAATTTCTTCTAATAACCAACATTATATTAAATGATAAAAATATAATCTATTTAAACTTTAAAAACAATTAAAAGGATAACATAACCATATAAATAAGTTAGATTAAAACATAGTTTTGAATTAAAATACAATATTTTCACTATTCCTTAAAAAATGAACATTATCAGAAAAATACTCAAAAATTACCAAAGTAAATTATAATTTCCTCATTATAAAAAAGGATTTTATTTGGTCATATATAATGTATTAAAGTGACCAAAACTAGATTTAAAAAGGGTTCACCATTAAAAGGCCGTAAATTGGCATTTTAATGTAAATTATGCTTAAAATAAGATTCAATAATATATTAAGCCTCTAATATGTATTGGATAAATATAAATATATGTATAGTAATATTACAGTTAGTTTGGTTCATTCCCGCCAATAAAATGGCTAGAAGATAACTACCATTTAAAATAATAATATTATATTATTAGTGTGCAATGTAAGATTCGAAAGAAACCCATTGTTGCGTATCGGGTACGCTCTCAAACATAGCAACCCCTTTAAGATAAAATTAATATTTAATTCACAAATATTAATAAATATGAAAATATCTTATTCTTCATTTACCTGGGATGTTACACTTAAAATGTTTAACTAAACCTTTTCTTGGATTCCAACATTAGAAACCCTCTCTTATTATACATTTACATTACATAAAATCTGTAGAATAATTAAAACATATTACAAGATGCCCAAAGACCATACTAGTCTTGTGCCTTTTCAAACATTAAATCATAAACACTATTACATAAGTTAGTTATACTATCTCCCAATAGTTTCTTCTTGAATAGAACCACTGTTAGAAACATAAAACAAAATACATATATTAATAACCTTTGGAAGGAGACATAAAACGAGGTGGGGAAAATGATCAGTAGGGGTAAACAAGGGAGATATGTAAGAATAATCCTGAGCATAAGGGTATGAGAACATGATCCTGAAAAAAGCAGTTCATATCTTGAATATATAATATCATATACATGAGTGATGGGATAAATATAGGAAGCTCATAAGACATTAATTATAAGGAAATATAGAACAAAATCCATTAAATCATAACATAGGGATTATATATAGAATTCTGACAGACACATAAGCATATAATATTATTTTCATAGTAGACCAATCATAGTTTCCATGAGCATATTCGTAGTATCATTTCACTTATCATACAATCTTGGTATCCATGCTTCACTCTCATGTCCATCTTAGTAGCATGAGTTCACTCCTCATATCGTCTTGGTAGTCATGGTTCACTCCCATGTCCATTTTCGTAGTAAAGTTCATTCTCAATACCTTCTTAGTCTATCTCAAGAGATATAAATCTATACCCGATACATTAGAGTTAGATATAGGTCCCGCCCATATAATATTGAAATCATACATACATGTGACATAAGAACATAAATAATCATATAAAAACCAATGAAATAAGATAGGTATTATAAACAAGTAATAATATCATATTTGTGAGAAAATATAGGTTTAATAATCATTTCAGCATAAACCTAACATGTGAAATGAAGTGGGTAGCTAAATCACATAACCCAGGAATGATAAATGGGTTTCATAAAAATCATGCCATAAAAACATAATCCATTAACATAAATAGTATTAATGGAATCATTGATAAATTTTCCCCATGTAGGAATGATTAAAACCAATGGCTTCTATCTTAGATGCGAAATAATTTTGACTGATCATTTAAAAACATTTCTTGAGGAAAATTTCTTTTCTTCATTGAAAATAATTTTTTAAATATAAAACCTTTTAAAAATAATTTTATTTTAAATTGATAAGAAAACTTATATATTAACCTTTGAAAAAAATTAAAAATATTAAAATACCTTTTCCTTGAAAATGATATTCAATGATCATTTGAAAACAATTTTGAAAACATTATTTTTTAAATAAAATGGATTTCTGACCGAAGAGAGAATTATGGTAATATTATTCATAAAAAATTAGGAATTATATTATGTACCAAAGAGTGGAAAATGATACTAATACATGGATATATATCGAATAAAAACTATAGAAGGAAACTAATGAGTGTTCTTGAGAAATGAATTATAATATTGCATTAATGAAAGCATAAGCATAAAAATTATTGACAATCAATTAGATTATTTCAACAATCTATTATCGCATAATAACTATGTATAATACTCTACCTTTAAGGAAAATATAAATTAATCGTAATTTATCTTGAAAATAATTATATTCACGATATAACAAGTTAAATGTAATTATATACACCCTATAAAAGAGTTTATTTGTATAAAAAAACATGAGTCTCAAAGAAGGCAAGTTGTGACAAAACTATTTTACCTATTTGGAATATTTTGATACCGATACCCCATGAAATAAATATCATCAATTAGATATGTAAATACCCATAAATGTAAGTGTATTATCATTTAATTCATTCATTTGTAGTATAAAAACCACACAAAAAGAATGGGTTGTGAATAAATCATTTATCACAAGGAAATAAAATGTGAGATGAAATCACCTTACCTTGTGTTTTGACTCTCACCAAACTCATTAAAAACAAATGGATAATAAATAGAAATTTATTATAAATATTTTAAAGAATCATATTATTATTTATAATACCATATATTTTTTTATCATGTCTTTATATTACTCCCTTTTTAATAATATTATCTCAAGGTTTCACTTTAGGTAATATCCTCTTTGGTCCTCGAATGTTTCTTCATTTGTTATATCTTAGTTACCTAAAATTATATCATGATTACAGAATGTAATCCATGATATAAATATAATTTGTATTCATTGTATTTGTATTATAATAATCTATATAATATAGATTTATGTAATGTAATACACCATTTAGGGAGATGATAAGTCGTACGTAGGCATGAACGATGTTTCTATATTTATTGTCGTATTAAAAGAAAGAAGTTAAATGAAATATGTATATATATAAATATGATTCATTATTACAATTGAATTATTTTATCATATATATTATATAATTTCACAAAACATTTTTTTAATACATTCCTTGTTTTCTGTGAATAAATCACATCACTTTGAGGGGCGGTAGTCCACACTTCCTCAAACGAAATTATATTATTTAAACCAAATGGAATGTATAAAGATATTCATTATAAAAGGAATAATGAATCATAAATTAGTAATAAATATAATATATGACATATATAAACATATTTTTTTATCATAATTTCCACCATGAGTGGTGGTATTGGAAAAATGGACAACCATTGTTTAGTGAGGCACTAGTTTTCTGTATTCGTAAACAATATGTTTGTTACATGTTAGATGGAAGTGTGTATAAGTGTAGGTAGAAACCTTAGAATAAAAAATCCAATTATATTTATGATACCTGTTTTTTTATACAAGTGTGGAATTAATTGAGTGGAATGGGCATTCAAATAAAATATAATATAATATCTTGAGAGGAAATATAGCCTCTTAATCGGGTAACTCCTTCTGGTTTTTGAGAAAAGATTCCTTGGGATTCTTTATGGCCAATTGGGGCTTCTATAAGGAATTTATTTATTTTTTTTAATTTTATTGGACATATATTTTTTGATCCTATGTGGTTTTGAGATTTGTGAAGAAGTAGTGGAGGTGGTGGCCTTTTATAATGAAAGAGTAGTGACACTCTTGTAAAAATTTAAAGAGGGAATTCCACCAACGTTTTTAATGTTTCAATTGGATATAATAATGATCCAAAGTAGATAAAAGTATATATAGGGCATATATATGTCCATAAAATTTATTTTGGACTAGTTCATAGGTCAATTTGGGCATTAAGGTTATACTTTTGTCACTTATTACGCTTAATTTAACCTTACTCATTATAATTAATTTTCATCACATTCACTAATTTTTTTAAAAAAACTAATTTAAAATAATTATATATTGTAAATAAATATGATTCAAAATATGTAATCGTTTTGTCCAAATTATAATCACATAATTAGGGGAAATTAATTTAAAATTAATCACGTAGTCGGGTCGACAATGTGTGTTTTTAAAATAAAAACATTCCAATGTTTTCTACGTTTCTATACCCAAGTTCAAAGTAAAATTGATCTCAATGACCAAAAATATAAAAATTGATAAAAATATTATCTAATTATTCATTGAAACTAATTTAAAATATAATTTATCCTTATGAATAAATTAGATGAAAAATATTTTTGAATTAAAATTTAGTATGTTTCATAATTATTCTAAAAATGAATTTTATGATAAAATTCCCAAAATAATTTCCTCAAATAATTTCAAAATTATAAATTAAATAATGATATTTATTTTATCAAATTAAATTTCAAAATTTATATAAAACTAATTTTATTTTATTTCACATAAAGACACTCATAAAAGTTTATTTAAGAAAATGTTGTCTTTAAAAAAATTAAGACTTTACCAAAAACTGTACATTTCATTTTCAATATATTCTATTTATATAAATGGATTATAAAAATATTTGAATATTTGTTATTAATATTCATATAACTTATTTTAACTACTATTTTATAATTATCTTATTTAAAAATTTATAACAATATAAATATATCTTGTAGAAACACCAATGTTGGGTGTAATGTATGCCAAATCAGTGTTACATGCATCGTACACCGAATTGGGGCCATGTAATGTAATCCTAGTAGGATTCATGTGAAATAAATTTTTAACTCAATTTATTTCAATAAAGAGATAAAAGTTTAATACATTTTAGAAAAAAAAGTTCCATAAAAACACATGGTTGTATAAGAGAGATTTGGTGGAATCCCCATGAGATAAGACACAATCATAATAAAATTAAGAAATTAATAGGGGATGATATATCTTGGGCTCAATTTTCCATTATTTAAAAATATCATAACCTTCTTCCAAGGAGATATTCATATTAATTAGTTTCCATCAACATCTAACTATGATTCTCAATAATGGTTGTATTCCAATATTTTCTTTTAAACTTATGCTACCCTGATGTGTTGTGTAATAGCTTTAACCTTCTCTACAATTTTCTAAGTTATCTCAAGTCTCAGTAGCATTCATTCCCCAAATTCATCTGAGTACATTAAATATATGCATTACCTACCATAGAGGGACTCATAATGAACCATCTGAACACACAACTGAATGCTATTATTGTAATAAAGTAACAGCAAAGGAAGGTGTTAATCCCAAAGACATTTGAAATCCATATGTTATGCTCTCACCATATCTTGAAGATTTTTTATGGTCCTCTTAAACCAGTCACTTGTGTGAGTATGATAAGTAGTATATAAACTCAGCTCTATATCCATATCACACTAAATACCTATTTATAAATTTTAGTTAAACCATGAATACCGATCTAATAAAATTGAGAGTAGTACTCTATAAAATATCACCACTTCCTTAATGAATATTTGAGTATGTTAATATTGATATAAATCTTCCTTGAGGTCTATGAAATGTAATATTTTCATAACAAAATATACTATACACCAAATAGCATAATTCTCAAAGAATGTTTTGGGAAGTCTTGTAACAAAATCTAAGGTGATGTTTTCCCATTTCTATTTAGATATGGATTTTGGTTGTGACATCCCCTTGAATCCTATATCAAAACCTTTACCTATTGACATTCTATGAATCATGATACATAATCATAAGGATCCTTTTTCATGTTATCCCACCTTAAATACAATTTCTAATCCTTATACCTATTCATAATTCAAGGATGAATATAGAATTATGTGATATATGTTTAATCCAACAACTCCATATTCAAGCCTAGTATATATGACACACATACTCAGTTCTTAAATTAAAACATTCCATGAAAATCAGGGTTGAATTCATGAATATTTCTCACCTTATTCTATAGTTCCACAACCTTTTTATTTTCCTATTTAATCCTCACATGGATAGATGGTTGGACATTCAAATGATAAAAATATGATTTCCCCATTTACTCATGATTTCAACATCAATATTCTAAAAATCCATGAATATTGGATCCCATTAAATCCTTATCATTGAAAAACTATAATGGCCTTTTTTATATAGATCATCAGCTACTATATTCACCATCCTAGGGTCGTAGTGTATTTGGTATTCATTGTCATTAATAAATTAAAATCATCTCTTTTTACAAAAATTCGTCTCTTCCTATGTGAATATATACATAAATATTTTATGATTAGTATATTTATCATACCATTCACAAAATAAATAATGCATCCATGTCTTTAATTAAAATATTTTTGAATCCAGTAGTAAATCATGTGTTTATTAATTTTGATCACGAATTCTCTGTTCGAAGGTTGTATATGATATCATCATATAATTATTCATGAAGAAAAAGATCATTAACTCCTTCAATAAAACACTATAGATCAAAAACCCCATCTCCACATTAGGGTTGTGTATGTAGAGGTGACATGACCAACATTCTCTTCATTTCCATGAAATTCTATTCACATTCATCTATCCACAAGAACATGAATCCCTTCCATGTAAACATGGTTAATGGATTAGATATAGATGATAAATATATAAAAAATAATTGGTAGTAAATTTCTAACTTAATAAAACTATGAATATCAGAAATTATTATTTTTGAGGTATATTATTTAATAACTTTCATCATCGAATGCTCCATTTATATAACTAAACATTAAATTATATGACAATAGAAGGGGAATTGGTAAGTCCAAATGCAATTACTATAAATTAAAAATGGAAATACCTCATATATGATAATGTATATAGTATATCCTCTTTCTTTAACCCTATATAATTAAATATGTATTGAAGATAAACCAGGGAAAAATATTTATCTTCACATAATTGATCAAAAATGTCATTGTCATGTGGTAGGGGATACTTGTTCACAAATGTGATCTTAGTAGGTTCCTGATATTCAATGAAAATATTAATTTATCCATCTTTTCCCTTAAAAAATAATATGAGAACCCCATGGTTATGTACTCAGATGAAAGAATCCATTATTTGTATTTTCTTCATGAGTACTATTTAATTACTATAACTCAATAGGATCTATTTAATTTATATTCTTTGAAACTTGTTTAGATCCAAGTGTGATTTCTATTAAAAATCAACTTCGTGATTCTGTGGAGGATATGGAAGGTCCATTGATAATACATAATGATATTCTTAAACAATAGGAAAATTTTCATCGTTTTTATTCTCCCAAACTATTTCAGATAAATAACCCTCACTAATAGGTAATCGACCCCATATAATGGTTATACCATTGGGAGTTCTAGTTCAACCTCACAATAATAAATGATCATATATTGATTCATAATATTAAATTTAACTATCCTTCCTTAGTAATTTATTGGAGATCTATGTTTATAGATTCAATCCACACCCAATGTGACATAAAATTGAGTTATGGGTAGAATAATAAGATGTTTAGTAAAAACATTCCCACATACTTCTAACAAATAGATGTTATAATCTTTTAGTGATATCATTATAAAAATTGATGTTTTCACTTCTAACTCGACATCTAATCATTGAGGTGGTAATATGTTATGATTTGAAAATTATTTATATATAAATGAACAGGTAGAGCGTGAATAATAAAATATTCTCAATTCCATAGCAGATGATAATTTTACCTTTCCTCATATTGTTCTCCTAATCCGCTTCTGTACTTTTTTTGGAATGATATTTCTCTTTTACCATTAACATATGATTTTTCTATGTCTTATTATCATTGTTAGACCTTTTATTATGTCATTTATTTACTAATTCCCAAACTCCTTGCATCTTATTCACTAATTTGTTTATAGTGAATTTGGTTGATAATTTTCTCCTTTCATTTAATTATATGGTCTTTTTACATCACTTTGATAATCTTTTTCTTGATTTCTCAGCCTCCCACACATGAAAAATCATCCTCTTCCTTTAATAAAATTACCTGAGTGATTCTTCACACTTTTTTTGACATGTTAGAGGATGAAACCTATTATTCCCTCGATGTAAAATACAATTGGATATCCCAGGAATCTATATCTCTATTTTTTATCACTAGAACCATTAAAATGGGAGTTTCATGATTCCTTTTCACTTTGTGTGAACAACAAACTATCTCATCCTAGATTTTAAATTCCATTATAGTTAATGCCTTTCAAAAACCTAGTTTCAATCAACTAAACAATAAATCAATATTTTTTCTTAGGTAAAAGATATATATAAAATCATGCCTCACAAGTCATGTAATTTTTTCATTTTCGCCACTAATGGATTTATTATCCTTCTATTTCAACTCTATAATATTCCTCACCATTTTAGTATAAAGGATTTTGGGAACATACTCATTGAGAAATTACCTATTAAACTCCTCCCATTATATATAAATTATTTTTATTCCTGACTATAATTATTGAAAATATTATACCACCAATTAGTTTCATCATCCTTCAGATAGTCTACTAAGATAACATTCTAAAAGTTTAAACATTGATGCATGTAAAATTTCTTTTCCATTGAATTGGTCTATTTTTTGAAAACTAATGGACTAGAAGACCGATATAAGTATGTTTCACATTGTCACATAAAGAATTTAATGGAATATTTCTCCCTCATTAGAGAATTTTAAATCACAACATGATTCATACTACTCCTTCTATCTTGAGAGAGATGAGTAATCACGGTCAAAAGATATTGTGTCCCAACTCCCAATCCATTTTCTTACTCTTGTCCATGATCCTTACATTGGATGTCACATTAATTATTCATAAGATTTTTTTTATATTTAGTCAATAAATAAAACCAATAAAATATTGTAAGAATAATTTTATAAGAATTATAATGAACAATCATATATTCTTGAAAGTTGTTCTTAAGATTCCATAAGTTATGAAACCTTCTTATCAATAAATGAAACCATAGGTTTAACCTAGTTTATGAATGATTATCATCTATTAATATCCATCATAATGGTTCATAATAAAAATTTGAATCAACCCAATCCTATCTCCCTTGGAATTTCTTACTAGGTGTATAGTCTTAGGAACACTCATCATGCACTAATGATGATTATGTTAACACACAATATTCTCATGTCAGAGTTTTCACCCCTAGGTGAATCTATTCCATAGATTCATACATTTTACAGTATCAAAACAAGGATTTATTTTCATAGAAAACAACCTAATCACAATGTTGGGTCCTGCAAACATTGCAAGGGAAATTGAAATTACCATGTGGCCAAGAAAATGAAGGAAATTAATAGAATAAATATTTGAAAAAAAATGGTTAAAGTAGATAAAATGGAAAATGAAAGTGTTAGGATACAGAGTATAAACCATTCACATACCACTACTCTACATGGAGATCCACTCCGTGAGATGTTTGTGAATTGTATAGTTCATGTGAAGGGGTAAGTGTCACACTTCTTGAAAATGAAATCAAATAATTTATAGGAATGAGGCCAAAAAATATACCTCACAGACGACATCCCCCAACTCAAAGGGTTCATTGGAAAAAAATTTGTCAGCCCACCACGAATGAAATGAAGTCATTTGGAGGTCCAAGGTGGTGATTATTTCCTCCTTAGAGGATGACCCCACAACAATGCTGAAGAAATCTTCTCTGGGCTGGGTTGGTTCAATGGGCTTACAAAAAAATAACGATCATGACCTCATATCATACAACCACCTATAATGTTTTTCAATTCCCCACTTCAATATAAATATACTATCATTGTGAATTTTTTAGAGGACTTTGGGGGAGAAGTTGATCTAAGAAGGCACAAAATACGATATCATCACAAAATATGGACTCCTTTGATGATTCCCACCAAGTAAAAAGCGCTGAATATATGAAAGGAGGAAAAAATAATTGGAAATCTCTGAACCCCATATCCATTAAAAATATATTTCTAGTGAGTAATAAAAAAAATACACCCGTTTGCAATCAGGTGTCCCACATACCAATTATCTAGGTGGACAGAACCCTACCCCACCTAAAGAATTTATACACATATAGAATTCATCTCGTATAGTGTCATGTTGTGTGGAGGAAACCTGACTCTGTATATCAAATTTTCTGTGGATTAATCCCAGGTCATCATACCACCACAGCACAACGACGACCCCCTTACCCTCATAAAAATATGCAATCTAGAGGAAACCCCATCTTGTGTAAAGATGTTCTATGAGGAAATATATACCCTAGGGGGTTCTTCCCCCTAGTAACACCTATTTCATTCCATTATTTCACAGTATTGGAAGTCCCTCTAGATACTAGTCCAACGACATATGGTAAATGCCTCCTAAAAATCCACCAGAAATGTATGATAATACCATCAATTGAATCAGTGAACCCCTATGAGATTACATACCCATGGTAAGTTGAGTCACATGGGTAATATTAGGAGTAGAGAAGACCCCTGGAATGTCCCTAAGTTTACATTCCCAGGGTAACCTAGGATCCAACCCTGGGAGTGATCACTTACACCTCCATGTTCTTCGGATTTACGGAAATTGCTAGATTTTTACATGGAAAAAGGTCAGTATAAAAAAAATATTATGCTTTTATTTATTTGGGACAAGGAATGATGCTCCTCCCATTTTCAAGAACTAATTTTAGGGAAATCGCACTTAGATAATCCCCTATCATTTCTTGTAAAAAATGGTTCTCTTTATCCTCTTCACCTAATCCTAGGACATATCATAATAGATTTCCAAACATGAATATCATTTATATGTAAACAAGATAGAAAATTGGTACACTAAAATCCCATATCTCCCTGCTTAGGGATCTATCACCATCCATCTGTGGATGGGGAGGGTTGTGCGATCATCAAGTCTATCACCTTCCCGTTTTTCTCAAACCGATCATGACTCTCATAGGCTAAGAGACATGTGGAGATAATTAAATACACATGACCCTAACTTCAAAAATGGGACTTCCTTACAAGATGTATGACCCAAACCAAAATAAAATGGGATGGTTACATGCATACACCACACCTTTTAGAACTTTGTGGACATTGAATCCTAATTAACTAACATGCATAAGAAACCTCCTCGAGGATAAATATCAAAACCATAATTTTCACATCGATTCACACTCATCTCGTTGCATTCCATTAAATGGCATGGGTCACTAAACTACATGGGTTCTGATTCCTCTTGCGAAAAAATGTTGGAATCCCACATTAAGGGATTGATCCCAATATTGAAATTATTCTCATACCCCATGGATGATGATAAACTCTAGAGCACATCATCACATGGTTTGAACTAGAATTTTATTAATGATTGATTAAGGAATACCTAATCTATCCAATAAGTGGAAACATTATTGAAGAACCACATATACATACAGATATATTCATTGATGTTGAACCACAGATAAATATATACAGTTCTGAAGCCTTGCATATTTTTTATCTACGTCACTTAGGGGTAATCCACATACTCATACATTTGAATGAAACAAAGAATAACGAACATGTGAGCATGGAATAAATATATAATAGAGCTCTAAAATAGAAAATAGTTTCCCACAAAAGGGTGTGATGATCCCATCTTCTTATCCTCTCAAACAATTCGAGTTCTTAAGTGAAATTGAACGCATCATCTGATGAACACCTTATTTTGGAAAGCACGACCATGAATCATGGATGTGAGAATCGTTGGGTTTTTATAGCTCCACGAAAGAAATCGTTAGAGACAATTCAAATATATTTCATATGAAATTAGCGATTGAACTAAACTCAACCACAACAATTGATTGTCAGGTGTAATAGTTTTATGAGAGAAAAAAATGGTGAATCTAACATGAATTAGCATTTGACTATGGATCCACATTCACAAGATATAAAATTATATACTACATTTTTCCTTTCATACCATTATCCTCCATGTAAATGTGAAACTTCTTGTAAAAATTGGTGAACCTGATATGAATCCTTAACCATTGTGGTGGGTTTACCCCACCTCAGGAATATTTCACATTCAAAAAGGAAGAGGTCCTATAATAAATTATATATGTGATCATGAGATACTACATTTATGGAGGGTTATTTATGTAAGTGTCAAGTATATAATAGTAATTTATTAAAGATTCCCTTAATCCAATGGTTGCCCAATAGTTTTCATAGACCCACATGTCAACAATTACACCATCTGGGCCCTCAATAAATAAGAGGAGTTCATCACCTAACTAGAATCACCAAATATAAATATAAAATGCAGTAATCTAGGAGTAATATTTGAATGGTACTCTCCCAATACTAGGGTTAGAAAGACATGCCCCAATTAAATGAAATCTCACTGGATGCCCACTCAGCAGCGATCGGGGGTCCAGAACCAAGACTCTCTAATATATATCTATAATAGTTACAGAAGCCTATCCATATAGTGTGATAATGTGTAACATCATTTTATTAGGGAGATGGATAAATTAATCACCAATGAATTCATCCTTTCTACACAGTGGTTCTGCTCAAGGTCCCCTTTGTAAAGACATTGCTGCCGACACCATGTATCTTAGTATCCTCACTCTGGAGAGGATATCACACTGAGGGATCCTATTGATGATCAAAAAAAATAGGTCCCTTGGGATACTATCCAATGGTAATGAACATATAATATTGAATAGGTCCTCAACTTGGTTCTTAATGAAGATATACAACATGAAAATATCATATAAAACTACGGGCAAGAATAAATTCCCACTCCCTCTTTTGAATCCCTTAATGAAAATATAGTTGAAAATTATGAGAAAGCACAAATTCCCACCAATGATTTCCAAGGCCTCCATGTAAATAGGGCAATTAATTATAGGTGTACAAAAATCCATACCAATGTTCATGAAACCCATCATCCAAATAGGGTGGAAACCATCTCTGATCAAATAAAAATTCCCACTGATGTGTACCAACACCATCATCCAAATAGGGCAGTAAACTACTTTTACGACCATACCCTTGACAAGGACTATTAAGCCCTCTAGACAAATATGGTGGAAATCAAATACGTTCGGAGTCAAATTACTAAGGATTCATATCAGACATGTCTGAAAAATGTGGCATAAATTGACAAGACACAAGTCCATATTAATAAATATGAATCTCATTGACCAAATATGATGGAAATTGGACAAAAATGGCAGATGTATCCCATTTATAAATCAAGGTAAGACTCATTCCTCTATCCTAACACAGGATAATGACCTATACCCACTGAAAAAGCATAGAGGACCAAAACAAAAACATATTCCTACTTAGACATCAGAATGAGCATATATCCCCTCTCATCTAAATATGTATCTGCACGCATCTTGGTAATGATGGAAAGAAAAAACATCAATTCCTGATCATATCCTCTAGACCTGTCAATACCTAATCACATCTATGGAAATATTAAGGATTCTTCTCATGTTAGGTGACTTTTCCATATGATAATATAGTCACTCAAGAGCATACTGGCATCCCTTATCTAGTCCATAAGGGTCATCACCAATATTCTATGATAAATGGAAAAATTGATCGAGAAGAAATATATGTTTCAACTATGGGAAACTGCTCCACCATGGTGGCCGCTTGAAGAAAGGCATATATCCCTTCTAGAACTCAAGATGGTCATTGGTGTATCCCAGCAGCATCATGGGAACCACTCGAATAGGAACTTGTACATGATAGAGGTTACCAATAGTAGGTGGCCCTAGTCACCCACAAGATAATTAAAAAAACTAAATTGAACCAATGGTGACTAGAAGAAAAGAGAATATTCATAAACTAAGTCAGTTGAAAGCCGGAGTTCTTCATGTTGTAAAACACCTCTACATATAATCTCAAGATCCTGACAATCCATTACCAAATTAGGGAAGTGGAAATAGCAGTTATGATGGTCCTCCACACAATGTTGTTACCATCCTCTCTGAATGTCCTCCTCCAATCCCCCATGGAGGCTTACTTCGTGGGAAATAAATAAAAAATAGTGATAGTCTATACCGTGATGAGTGTCATGGTATCCCTACTCATGTCCAAAAGATCTTACAGCAAGAAGTTCCTCCCATTGTTTTTGTCCACCCCAATGGTCCTCCCTACGGTATACACTAAATAAATTCTCCCTATAGTCATACATAAACACAGTGGTTGTTCTCTACATGATGGAAGTCATTGTGAAGGCCCACCCCTAGTGACATCAACTAGCAAAAAGTTCCACTACTTTTAGTAGTATATACTAAAAGTCCACCCTAGGATACCAACAATATAAATTACCCTTCTAGAAAGACTTCAAGTCATGATGGTAGCCTCCTCTATCATGACATTGATTGTAGAGGAACTCCCCAATTCCAAATTTCACAATAGAAAAAATTTAATCCCTTCACCAAGTCAATTATGAGAAATCCCTAATATTATGAGGATCTTAAAATGATGGTTTTAGACAAGTTAGATTCTCCTTCAATGACAAGGGATATCCGTTCTCACTAAAAAGACAGCTTGGGGCCTTGCTCATTATCTAATCCACCTCAATACCATCAACTAATTATTGAGACCCCTACTAGCACCATTATATAGGAAAAAATCATCAAAAAGTGTCCAAATTATGATGATTGAGCAGAGTAATATCTTGCATAAGAATAAATGGATATGTTACTCATGAGAAGAAAACTATTCAAGGATGATATACCAGTTATATTTTTCCCACATCTGCTTATAATTTTAACATACCAAGGGATAGTCAAAATAATGCATATATAACATTTGTCTCAATATTTGGATAGGTATTTTCTAGATTAAAGAAAAATAATTTCCCTATGAAGTGTATGAATGGAATTTTAAAATAATGGGATATATTCACTATCCAATCAAATTGGAAATACTCCCATCAATATAGACACCACAATTAGATAGGTGAAAGAAATATCTTGAAATTACTTTCCCTTATGTGTTGCACAAGTTGTGTTTCCTTATTAGAAATTCCCTATCTGTTTTTCATACCTTGGGATAGAGAGATCACAGAGCCTTTAACATCACTCCAATCCATGTTCAGTATAAATTATTATAAATTAAATCCTTCAATGTCATTATCCTAATACAATGATCAGAACAAATCCTTATTCAGGAAAGGACGAATTCTCAACAATAACTGACTTAGCGTAAGTCTCAAAAGTGTCACACTCGACAAGAGGGATCCAATGAAAAACTATTGAACCAGGAAACTGAGAACATTCAGTAGGCTTCTTGACTAAGAGAATTCAGTCAGTAAACATTTATAATGTTTATAGAAATAAATAATTCATGTGTTGACCAGACACGATATCATGATCACACTCAAATTGGAATGAGAGAGATCAAGGAAGCGATAATAGAAATAGTAATGGACACAATACACGATCAACACTGGCCCAAAGGGATTGTGGATCTTTTAACTAAAAATTCATCTATATCTCCAATGAATCTGGATTGACATATAGTAATAATAGAACAGGATCATCCCCAGCCCGCAGGGGTGGGGGATTTTTTACCTCAACTACCCACCCAGAAGACATCCACCTTTTCCAAATTTGGGAGGGAGACAAATTGTGAGGTCTTCAATTCTGTCCCATCTTTTGATTCATCTCCCAAACATGGGAGGCATACAAAAAGGTCATATAAAGGTTATTTCTGATTCATCCTCGACAAAGAAACATGAAAAGAATTTTGAAAGGGAAGGAGATGATCAAAAAAATGACACAAAAATCTCTCCTACCATTCAATAGTTGGTACACCACCCACAATACCTTATGAATTGGTGAATGTTGTGTAATATAAACCTAAAAATGACACGAAAAATAAGGAAACTATATAAGAACAAGGAGATGATAGTTCCTACCAGAATATGATAGACACCGAACCCAAAGGTGTACATAGTTAGAACCATAGGGCCACCCTAAATTTGGGTGATGCTTCAGATAATCCCTCATTACCTCCTTCAAAAATCCCTAACAACCAGAAGATAATAAACGGTCACATATGATCCACCTCCGCCTCAAAATTAGATAGATCCTATGATGCTTGATGAGAGATTCTCTTTGTTGGTGAAAGAAATTAATGTATTGAGGTGATTCGATGATGAGCTTATCTATAAAACTGATCCTATGGAATATTCTCCCTAGGTTCCTACAATAGAGGCTTAATGTACAATTCTTCTAGGTGTAACCCATAAATAAGGTTTTTCCAACAAATTAAGCAAGTCAAGTGTGCTCGTCCAAGATTGATACATGACCATCAGTCAACCTGAATCCAATACTAGAAGGAAATCATGATTTCCCTACATTAGGTAAAAAATGAGAAAAAATTAAGAAAAATACACTATATTTTCCCTTAGTTGGGCATCCACCGCAAGTACTAATTGTTCTGTAATAGCCAATTTTCCACCCTACTGCACCCAACCCTGCTTGGGTTCAACAGGACATGAATGAAAGGCTCATTAATACCAATGATTCATTGGCAGATCAATTGGAATTCCTAGAAGGACTATGAGCTCATATACAACCAGAATGGAATCCATAACCCAACTGGGTGAGAAACTTTCCATTGCTAAAAGATTTATGGAACCTAGTGATTACAATATTCAACAGGTTAAGTGACCTGGCAGAGAATATGATGCCTCAGGCATCCTATTTTGATACCATGATCGGAACCCCAGAACAACAAGAAGTAATGAAACATAGATTCTACATGAAAACCCTACAGGGTTTATCCATTGTATTGTGTACCAGTTTTCTATCTCAGTCAATAAAATGATGGGGGATCTTTACTGGTAGTTCAGTTTATAGTTCATCTCAATGATGCTAAAGACTACAGTCAATAACCTCATGTAGTGAAAATATAGAGAGAATGGAAGAGTCTCACACATCATTGTTATATTGAAATGTTTGGTGTAAAACCCCAAGCTTCTATGGTACATTTTTTTTGAATAATGTAATATATTTCATTGTACGCAACTTTGAGATTCTAACACACTAAAACCAATCAAACTAACCATTATGAATAGTAATACCCTCTTTTTAAAATTTTATAAATTTTATTTTTCAAAATGGACTTCATTTTTAAATTCAGAATATGAAAATTAGCTGAGGGTAATTTTTTGGATTTTTTTTTTGAAAACTTTCAATTTTTGATGAATAGTGAAAAATACTGAGTTATTGTTTAAAACCGCCTTTTTATTTAAATAATTATTTATTTTATTGAAATTTATTTTACGTCAAAATAGATACATAATTATTATATAATTCAAATGTAATTCTTTGGAGTCATTTTATAATAATACTAGATATATAAAAAAATTATAGAACTTTTTACCGTCATTTACTCACCTCCTAAGAGCATTTGAAAATTTTCATAAAACATAATTTTACCGCTTCTGTGATTTAAATTTCAAAAATCCAAGAAACACGATTAATATCATTAAGTAAAATTTTATTCAATATGATGAAAATAATTTTTGGTGAATAGTAACTTTTGACTTTTATTTACCACAGTTAAAAGTAAATCGGGTAATTAAGGGTAAAAATGATATCATAATTACCCTAAAAATTTCCTAATTCTATTGGATAAGTGTAATTAGACTGAAAAAAAACCATAGGAATAATATATGATCCTCTTTGTTCCACTTTTATTAGATGAGGACATTTATTATTATTTTATATAAAGAAGAGTTAAAAGAGTTAAATTCACTTTTTAATAACTAAACCATTTTTAATATAGGGTTACACACAATATAAATTAAACAATAAATATTCATTAGAAAGATTACAAAATTTCCTAAATAATTTTATTTTATTTATAATTGTTATACATTAAATAATTTAATTTATTTATGACACAATGATGATGCAGTAATTACCTTATTAAAGAATGATTAAAATAATTGATTTTATAAATATCCAAATAAATTTAAATCGAGAATTTTGATGAATTCCACTAATTATCTAGGTTAATATGACTTGTTATGGTTGATTAAATATTTCTTTTTGTGAAGTAATCATGTTGTTATGATTTTCACAAAAATCAAATACTAAATAGGGTCAAAATTGACACAATTGAGTTTTTAAAACAAATACTATATTATTAATTGATATAATATTCCTACAAATATAGGTTTTTTCCAAAGGACATAGATAAGGTTATATATATTAATAATTAACCCCTTGGAGTTTTCTTAGAAGTTTATAGTAAGTTTATTTACCATATAATATAAAAATACAAAGAGGCATGGTAAATGACAAACTATTTAACAAAACATAAATCTAAAATATAAGGTTAATATGGTGACCTAAACCTATATAAAACCTATTTGTTGAGAGGTTTTTCTACCCATCCCCACATTAGACTTTAAATAAATTATTTTTGATCCATCCGAAACTGAAAATTATTTTATTATAAAATAATATTTCAAGATTTTTATAAAGTAACCCTCACGTCTCTTATAAAAGAGAACTTACCCTTCTCTTAATTTCACACCTCCAAAGCCTTTTTGCTTGTCCAGCCCCTTCAAAAATATCCTACCAACTTTCCTCTCTTCATCCTAGAGGCCTCCCTTTGGTCAGAACGATATATTAAAGAGCCGTTTTGATCAAATCAAAAGGAAGAACCCAAAGAAGAGGTAAATATTTTATCACCTCTTTCAAGTTCTTTTCTTCATCCACTTCCTCTTTCTTTGTTGTTTCCATTATAAAATAATAACTCCAATATCTTCTATATACAGTGATGTTATTATAAATATGATACAACCATATTTTTTATTCTACCCATCCTATAAATGACAAAGTCACCATACGTGCGTACGAATTTATAATATGAATAAAAAAAACTAAAACCTAATTGTAGATGCAACATTGAATGATTTTATGTTAGGAAGAAAACTGCTGGTCTTAGGGTTTGGTTATGTTTGTTCATTCATTATTCAATTAATTTCTAAATTTAATTGGATAATTCAATTATAAATCCTCACTATTGATTTACTATACATTAATTTATTGATAATTAATTATTTTATTGTTAGTATAATTCCTTGGAAACCAAAATTCCATCTCCACTTATAATAAAGGTTGATGACACACTTCAATTGAGAGTGTTCTAATTTCCTCATCATGGTTCTATCATATATCATTTCATCAATTTAATAATTTTCAAATACACTATATGATGAGTTTTCCAAATATAAGTGAGGGAAATATTTTTATTAACGAAAATATGTAATTTCATGATTCAATTTGTGGTTGAAATTTACCATGAACACCCACATTATCTTCATTCATCTGAAAAACATATTTACTTTTGAATTTAATGTGAAATAATTCTTAGAAACTCCCAACACCTCCACCGAGGTAATGACTTAGGTTTTTCACTCACCATTGTGATTATCATGGATCATCATGGAATGTGGGAAGAGGTAATGAAATTAAATAAATATATTAGAAAAATATGAAATCCCTAAATAAAAAATTTGGAAGTAGGGTTTACATGGATATGAAAAAACCAAAGCATAAACTAGAATACATAAAAGCTGTAGAAAACCCTTATTTCCTTGCACAATAAAAAATTTTATTCATTATTTTATTATTTTTGAACTCAACCAGCATCTCCATTGTAGGTTAAAATCTGTTAATGGGTTATCATATATGGCTAAATTAATGGGTATTTATTATCTTGGGTAATAATGGGGTCTTTAATGGCCACATTCAGAAATAAATTTATCAATGTCGTCTGTTTCTAAGTATGTCCAAGTGTTTCCCCTAATGGGTAGTTATTTCATTATATTTATTATTTGAGGATAATTAGTTCAAAAATAATTTGACACTATGAATGCCTCCTGGATTCATTCATGCTTGTGTCACAATGTGACAATATGTGTTGCACCATAACTTGTGATGTCATCATGAAACTATTTTTTTCCTCGATAATTTTTCCAGTATTTCTTATCCATGTAACATCATGTTGTTAATATTTTATTAGAAATGTAAAAGGTTTTTCATTAGATTCAACATACTTCATAATTTTCCAACCTTGGAAATGGGACATTACTTTTAGTATTTCATGATAGACCTTTTACATGTTGAATTCATCGTATATGATCTCATTTTCAAATAATTAGTGTATTGTTTCATAATTTACATAATCAATTAGATATTGACTTTATTAATCAATTTAGTGGAATAATAAATGTTTTATGTAACACCCCATGATTTCAAAGTACATTAGTTCTTCAAAGTAATTCAATAACTTACATTACACACTACAATGAGTTCAAGCACACCGCGACTTACCAAAATAGCCGTTCAAAAGACGTTATGAAAAGTATTAATAGAATTTTGAACTTTATATAACCCTTATAATTTTAAAATACATATTATGAGTTTCCTAGACATAATGTAATGACAATTTCATTTTTTCGTTAAAAGAAGTATTTTTCAAAAAATGCAAATTTACCACCTTTTAATGGCGAACCCTTTTTAAATCCAATATTTGAAAATTTTATATATTCAATTTTACAAAATAAACATCTTCTTTGGGATTGAGACATAATAATTTTGTTTCAATAAATTTTTGGTGTTTTTCTGATAACTTTCATATTGGGTTGAATAGTGAAAAATAATATATTTTAAATGAAACCAACTTTTTTAATAAAAATAATTTATAGTGTTCAACCATACATATGAAGGGTTTGGATGTATAATTAGATTATATTTTTACCATTAAATCCAATTTTGGTCATTGTAAGTAATTTCACTTTGAAATTTGACATAAACAAATGTCAATGTTTTTGTAGTTATTATTTCTTAAAAATACGCTTTTTGGTTTTGACAATGGAAATTAATTTTAAACAAATAAATTAAATTTCTATTTTTGGAATTTGGTAAAATAGAATTCATTTTTGAATTCAGAGTATCAAAATTATCTTAGGGTGAATTTTTTGTATGTTTCTGAGAACTTTTAATTTTTGAAGAATAGTGAAAAACACTGAGTTATATTTCAAACTTGAATTTTGTTTATAATTTTTTATATTATTTAAATTTATTTTAGGTCAAAATAGATACATAATACCTATATAAGTTCAATGTAATTCATTGGAAGCGGTTTTTTATAATTTTAGATATATAAAAAATTTATTGAACTTTTAACCATCTTCTACCTATCTCCTAGGAGAATTTACAAATTCACATAAAACATAATTTTAAAGCTTCTATGAGTGGAATTTTAAAAAAACTAGAGACATGGTTAATATCAGTGAGCAAAATGTGGTTCAATAAGATAAAAATAATTTTTTTGGAATAGTAACTTTTTACTTTTATTTACCATGGTTAAAAGTAAATAGTGTAATTAAGGGTAAAAAATGATATTATTATTACTCTAAAACATGTCCTAATTCTATTGGATAAGTATAATTAGACAAAAAAACCATAGGAATAAAATATGAACCTCTTTGGTCCACTTGGATGAGATTAGTACATTTATTATTATTTAATTCAAAGAAGAGTTAAAAGATTTAAAATCAATGTTTAATAAGTAAACCTTTTTTAATATAGGGTTATACATAAGATAAATAAGATTATAAATATTCATTAGAAAGATAAAAAGAGTTTCTACATAATGGTATTTTATTTATTATTTTTAGACATTAAATAATTTTATTTATTTATGACATAATGGTGATGTAGTAATTACCTAATTAATAAAATATTAAAATAATTGATATTATAAATATCCAAATTAGTGTAATATGAGAGTTTTTTTGAATTCCAATAAATTTGTAGGTTAATATTACATATTAAGGATTTTTAGATGAATTTTTCTTGAAGTAATAATGTTGTTATGAATTTATAAAAAACAAAATACCAAATAATGTCAAAATTGACATTAAAGAGTATTTAAAACAAATATTTTATTATTAATTTACATTATATTCCTAAAAATATACGGTTCGGCCAAAGGACTTATATAATCATAGGTGTATCATTAATCAACCACTTTAGGTTCTCTTGGAAGTATATAGTACGTTTATTAACTATATAATGTAAAAATAAAAGAAACATGGTAAATGTCAAACTATTTAACTAAGAGATAAATCTAATAGTTAAGGTTAATATTGTGACCCAAACCTATCTAAAAACTATTGTTTGGGAGGATTTGGACACATACCCACCTTATCCTTTAAATAACATATTTTGGAGCCATTATAAACCAAAAATTATTTTATTATGAAATAATATTTCTAACTTTTCCTAAGGTGCCCCTCACCCCGCTTATAAAAGGGCACTCCCCCTTCTCTCTAATTAACACCTTAAAAGCCTTTTGGCTCGGTTAACCCTTACCCAAATATCATATAAACATCCCTCAATTCAACCTAGAGTCCCTCCTTTGGTTAGAAAGCCCACATAAGGATCCCTTTTAATCAAATCAAAAGGAAGAACTTGAAGAAGAGGTAATAATTTCACCACCCTCTTTCAAGTTCTTTTCTTCTTCCACTTCTTATTTCTTTCTTATTTCCAGTATAAAATAGTAACTCCAGTATCTTCTATATACTTTAATGCAATTATAAATATGTTACATACATATTCATTATTCTATCCATCCTTTGAATGACATGTCACCATACGTCCGTACGTACAGATTACCGTCTCCACGTCATGGTGTAATTGTTATTCAATACATTATTATTTGATTTGGTATAATAATGATGTGAAATTCATGTAAATAATAAATATAACCAGATAATTATTCTGTATATATGATATACCATTCAATTATATATTTTGTTAATATCAAAAGAATGATATTATCGCTCAGGCGTACGTACGGATTACCGTCTCCACGAACGCGATGAGATTCATTCTTCATTATTCCATTCAAGACTAATTTTCATTAGATGATAAAAAATAATGTTTAAAGACTTGAAATGATTTTATATATGAATAAGATACATCCTATCCATTACAAATATGACTCACACAATAAAGAATATAAAGGAAAACGAATCTGTTAACACCTGAAACGACGATAATACTACGATATTATTAACAAAGAAATGTTAAAAGATCATATACGATATCATATTAATGTATATGATTTTTGTATAATATAATAACAATTATCTCACCATTATATAGGAGGTTAACCTACCCTCAACCACGTAAAATTTCAAGGTATGGTTTAATTTCACAATCTCTTTATTATCCGAGATTGTTTTTACGTAAGTATCTACTAGGACCTCTTTATCATCTACATCCATGTTTCTTAAAAATGTATTTCAAAATAGTCTTAATATTTTATAAACTATGGTTTAAAGTCATTAATACACTTATTTTAATTTTTATAATATGTTTATAAAGGAATATTTCTGTCGTTTTCCAAACAAGGTCTTTTTTAAACTTTTCATCAAAATTAAGGTATGAATGTATTTTTTAACTAATACGGCGGGTGCGACTATTTTCCACCATTATAAAATCGTCGAAGCTTCCCTTACAATATTATAAGAATATATACAATGTAAATGTTCTATTTCATAATTATGTGACTTTTAAATTATTTCAAAAATGAGATATTTCTCTCAAATAGTTTTGATTTCATCTATGTCAACATCCTTTGAAGGATTTTAAGTTTATTAAAAGTTGACTTATTATGACACAAAACATCAATATTGTATTGAAGGTTTTGTGATATGTTTGAATATAGATGTATTATTTTTATACCATTCATATTTTATGGAGAAATTATTAACATTTCGTATGCTATCATTAATACGAGTGTTTATGTTATGTTTAAACCTGTTCATATGAGGAATGCATTGTACTTAGTAAGTGACAGATGGAGCCTGATATAGATCCTCGATGCATCAGTAGGTCTCATGAGACAAAATTGTGTCTTGGCACATGGCCTTGACAAAATCGTATTTGTAGTCTTGGCACAAGGCCATGACTATGTGGTTATGAAGTCTGGAATTATTCATTCCATCATTAACAAAGTGTCCATTGATTTTCATGTGATTATTCAACAAGTAGAATATCCATGTGAATATGTAAATGGAATTATTTGATTTTATGTTTTCCATATTATGCTGATGATTAATTTTAAAAGTCTTATGTTTTAGTCTTATACATTTCCTTAAATGTTTATGCATATTTATGAAACTATTTTCTATATTGTTATCCTTACTGAGCATCTGATCTTACCCCTTTCTATGTTTTATTTTTCCCAGGTTGTGAAGAAGTATTATATGGTTGACCTGTAGGGATAGGCTAAGGATATAGGTGTGTTCAAAAGGGAAAAAATGTTTTTGATGTTTTTATTTCATGAAGTATTGTAAAACTTATGAATGTATCTAATACTTCCAAGGATACTAAACTAGTCTGTCTTTCAGGACATGATTCCTTGTATCAGGTGAATGTTATGTAATAATTCACCAACTCTAGGTAAATGGGCTCGGGGTGTTACAGCTGGCCTACTCTTTGAACCAGCCACTCCCTCAAGATGAGATGCTTTCTATGTGCATCGATAAACTCCATGATAATCTATTAACAACACCCATCATAGTACAAAATAAAAGTGGGATTCATGATTTCACATTCATTGACTATAGGATATAAGAATCCTTAAATAGGACTAATCTCAAGGCCCGAATTCCCCATCGGCTTTCATAAAAAGTATTAGAATAGCCCAAGTGGCCTCTGTTATGCTTAATCCACCCCTCACGCCTACTCCAGCTCACAGGCCTGTGTTAAATTACGCAGGGCCGTGGATGTCAAAATCCACCCCGTCCTTGACAATATGGGTGGAGGGAACCTAAGAGGAATCAATTGGAGGAACAGAGGGATAAAATTTACTCATTCTAAGATGAAAATGTCTATAGATAAATTGTATACACCATGAATTGAAATTTGATCCATCTACTATACGCAAACAGGGCTGATGATGTAGGCCTTGATGACTGGCTTGATTGTTGTCCCTTCCACTAATTTCCGGAACATACCATCCAAGAATGCTTCGTCATTATGGAAATCCTACAAATAATGATAGATTATAGGAAATTCAAGCTATAACCACTCCTAGAACATGTGGCATATGCTTCCACCACTAACCCAGACGAATTAGATGGGTGTAAAAAATTTGTTAGAAAATGATAGCATAAGTTTGATACACGGATGACTCGAAAAACAGTCAATCGAGCCCATGGAATACTTCAAGAATAGTTTAAAAAACCTACTATTACCCCCAAAATCTCCTAATGAAACCTAATAGATATCCTTGGCCCTACAATCCTATAAGAGCCGACTGTCCAAGAATAAGTTAAACCCAAAATCCAGAGAGAAAGTGAAATAATATGAACTTATGTCAAGGATGAAGTTAGTCTTGACACACTCAGATTTTATGCCATCAGGTTTGAAGTACAGGCACTGCCCCTCCAAATGGGACCATCGGATGTAATGGATCTGGAAGCCTTATCATTAGATGAGGAACTAATCTTCGTCTCCATTAATTTCATTCACTTATCGGATCCCTTATATGGTGAATAGTATGGATATAAACATGATTTTCTTTTCATCCAATCGTGAAACCAGAGGACGAGGACCCAGGACCCACAAATACTAGGGAATATCCATTCGTCAAAGAAACCAATTTTCAAGACACACCCTTGCTCAAACCATCTACATTGTAGAAACATGCAGAATAACCATTCAGTAGGCCCAACAGAAAAATGAAAATTCCTTTACCCCCACTGCAATCCACTTTATCCCAATCATCATAGAATATCAATAAGAATAAGAACTAATATTTAATTACCCATGGCATTTAGAAAGACCGTCTCATCCAACCCCATAAGGAACATAAGCACCATAAGCTCATGTCATGAGGGCCAACTCATCCTCAACCAATACAGAAGCCCCTAATGTGCCTATAAAAGACCATACCCACATAAGTAAATGCCAGACTTTAATTAAAAAGCATGATATTTTGAAACAATTTTCATCAGTACCCGATAATATATCAGTCATGGATGCCCCAAATTTATTAGAAGATATCAGGGAAGCAAATATATAAGATTTTCAATGCCTGATGGAGAATGAAGCTGAACTGACTATCACTGAAGCCTATCATATGGAGACCGACCATGTAAAATTCCAAATTTTTATGTCCTTCATGCATAGAGATGATGACTCCATTATGAAAGGACACATAAATCCCTTATATGTGTCTGTTATGACAAATCGTATAGATATCTGAAAAGTATTTATTGAGAATGGATCTAGAGTTAATCTCATACCACTACAAACACTTCATCGGCTAGTATACAAATAAGGTAATCTGAGACCCCTCATCGTAACCATGTTTCTATATTAAAAAACTGAGTAAAATCCTTTAGGAAAAATCATGCTCAAGACACAATTTGGAGACCTCGTAGATGACTCAAATTTCTTGGTGGTTCTGAAAAACACAACCATCAATGTCCTGTAAAGAATGCCCTCATTTCATCATCATGCATTGATTCCCTCATCGTACCATAACTGCATCAAATATTTCATTAATGGATAGAATGTGAAATTTCATCATGATAAGGCCGCTTTCAAATAATTTGTGCCACACCATATTGATGCAGGATTCTATAAGTAGAAGGGGAAGCAAACCTCAATCGATTTTATTAACAGGATCACTTCTCCAAATGGTTTGAAAATAGACCTCATCAACCCCTTCAAGAAACTCAGTAGAGAATATGTACTCCCTATCAATTATGCTGAGTTTAGGATTCTTCGTCTAGACATGTATTCAGAATTCCTCATTATTTTAGTCATCAACAATGAGGCTCACCATGCTGAAACATCCATCATCCATCAAGATAATGTTGACTTCTTAAATAAAAATGCCTCAATAAATTCTAAAAGCTCTAGATAAATCATGAATCACCCACTAGGGTAAAAAGTAAATAATATTATTTTAATTACCCCACTCCACCCTCTTCAAAAACCTCCGCACTATCAGTCATGATAGACGAAGTTTTCTCAGCCTCTGAAGGCCAAAATTGTGACTCCTCTCTCAACTCTGAAGATCTCATCTGAAGAATTATTTCCCCAATAGAATAATAAAATTATAAAGAAGATATTGAAGAGGAAGAGGAAGAAGGCCTTTGTGATTCTGATCCTCCATTTTAGGAGGGAGTATCTACCACCATTGATAAATATAAAAAAATAAACCTATGTACCGAAAAAGACCAGTGACTCAGCCTGATTAGTGAGGCCATGTCTTCTGATGATAAAGAGTTCTATACCTCCTTCCTTAGGAATGATCATGTTTTTTCTTCTGGAAGTGAATATAAATTCTAGGCCTTTATCCAAAAGTGACAACTCACCACATGGGCTTTCCAAAAGATCATCAAGGCAACAATAAAACTGCTAGAAGGTTGCACCCCACACATGCTACCAAAATAGAGGATGATTTCCACAAGATAATGACAAAAATAATCATTTTGGAGGTCTAAAAAACCACCTATCTGGTTAATATATTCCACTTCAAAAATAATGATGTACATTTCAATGTTTTATCGATTTTAGGTATCTCAATTGGAACTGCCAAAAATATGAATTCCTAGTCACAATCACAGAATTGATGATCAATGTAACTGGGGGATATTAGGATCTCTCATTCATGGATCGATATTAAATATATAACAAATTATTAATTGCTTGAGATGATAAACAATGTACTTCCTTCAGGGCCCCTTAGGAGTGTTTTTAATCCGGGTAATTCCCTTTGACCAGAAAAATTTTAGTGACACATATCAATAAGTCATTCATCATATCTTCAAGCCATTCTTAGGAATGATAATTGAATTCTATTCTGATTAATTGGTGTTTAAATCAAAAAAATTCACATACCACCTATAACATCCTGATGTATTCTTCAACAAACTATGATAACACAGCCAGAAAATGAACCCTCTAAAATTTTATTTCGGTGTCACATATGGAAAATTAATATACTTATCCATACAACATTGTGGCACTAAAGTCGATCATGAGTATACAAAAATCGTACAAGGTATGTCGCTTCCTGGAAACCTAATAGATTTTATTGGACTTCAAGGCATGTATCCTACATTCGATGATTTATAGCCAACCTCATGGGAAAATGTTTTCCCTTCACCAGATTGATGAAAATGGCATATTCATATAAATGGGATGACAATTTTCAAGAATAATTCAAATATATTAATAATTACCTTATAATACTTGTAGTATTAATGTTTCTTATTGAAGTAAGACCACTCACTATATACCTAATAGTTTTAGATTGGTCTCCAAGATTCTTCCTTCCAAACAATAACGATGTTGGTAGTGAAAACATCCTTTATTATCTCAGTTGGACTATGATTGATGGTGAGACCCATTATTAAAATATTGATAGGATCTACCTAGAACTAATATGCATAGTCTCGAAACTGAGACACTATATACCACACCATGAGGTCCATTTGGTCCTACATATTAACCCACTCAATCACATTCCTAGTCATGCAATATCAACACGACGTCTGTCATGTTGGGTAGCCATCCTACAATATTTTGATATATGATTAACACTTGAAAAATATATCAAAGTATGTGAATTAGAATATTTTATTAAATAAAACCCCTCATAATAATTTACTTCGTTAAATGTTGAACTATCCAGTTAAAATATTTTCTTTATTTAAGAGGAATACAAAACATGGGAGATGCATTTTCACTGCGCATCTAGAATCCCTACAAGAAAATGGACAGAAAGCCCTAATATTAGCAAAGTGGGTCTGGGAGTCTTACTCATATCTCTAGAAAATATCATCTTACCATAATTTTTACTACGGTCAAAGTGGTTCATAAAAAATGAAGCAGAGCATGAGGCTCTCACTACATGACTAGAGCTGGCACATCAAGTAAAAATAAATCATTTGATTTTAAAAGGTGATTCAGAACTGGTCATTAAGAAATTCAAAGATTATATGCTATCAAAAAAGGGAGATATAACCACATTGTTTGACAATGTACGAAGTTTAATGGTAGAATTATATTCAGAACTAATGTTAACTCATGTCCCTGAGTGAAAAAAATGCATTAGAAAATGTAGCCACATCACTGGATGATCTAAACTGGGACAAAACAATCATCCCAATTTCCCATTTTAATAGCGTCTTACCATTTTTTCAGGACAACATAAAGGAAATCTGTGATATTAGTCTCATCCCTAAGTCATATGATCCTACCACCAGATGGATGACTCCTATTGTAGATTACCATTGATAGGGATAACTCCCACCATACATGGCAGGAAGATAGAGAATCTGAACATGAGAAAATAATTTTCTTCATCATGATGGAACAACTCAAAAAAAAATTCCCCTATAAATAGTTCCTTTATGTGATCCTTCTTAGAGGGATTTATGGACAAGATATAGATATCTTTAAAATGGACGTAAACACTAGATCTTCTGGTCTACATCAATTAGGATCCAAGAGTTCCCACTAGATTCGGAGGCATGGATACTACTATCCCACTAGGATGCTGGAGTATACAAAATTAATTAGGAAGTGTCACTGTAGTCATGTCCACTCAAATTTCATCCACCAACCCCCCAGAGTTACTTCACATAGAGAAGAACATATGATTGTTTTCCATAATGGTAATGGACATTGTTGGAGCATATCTCACCACTATAGCGAAGTAATACATGTATATTATCATATAAATTGACTTCTTTATAAAATGGAAATAGGTTTTACCCCTCAAAGAGGTCGGGAAAAGAATCATTGTCATGTTTTTGAAATATAATATAATTATAAGAAATCGGCCTCAAACATTACATAATCTTGAATTAAATAAATAATCCAAATTGAGGATCTTTTCGGTTTTAGAGTTTTAGAGAATTAGGCCATAACTATTACATTACTACTTGAATATTACAAGTAGAAACTACTACTCATTATCCATTTTTTCATAATATAAAAACTCATAAAAAGAAACATGTCTAGCTCCAGGTTTTAGATAGCATGAATTTTCTGTGATCCCAATCTTTGACCCTATTCATCTTTATGTCCTATGGAAAACATTTCAAAAAAACACGGGATGAGTATAAAAATCTCAGTAAGGTTTATAAAATAAGGAAGGAAAATATTATCCCATCAATAAATACAAATTAATGAAACTATATTTTTCAATTATTAAATACCTTACGAAATAATATGATTTATGAATAACACACACAAATCTTAAATCATAAAGGTTACTTATGGAATCCATATCAAACATACATTGTAGATATCATATCTACATAGGGAGTTACACTTGGAATACCTATCATGGTATATTCCCTCTATCTCTAAGGAGAAACATCATGTTTACCCCCCGTCGCGTTACCCAATGCATTGGAGAGCTATCTTGGGCTCACCCGCCCTAGGTTTATCACAGAACCACCCGTATACGTAATCAATTCCCAATAACCATAACACATGTATAAATGAATGATAACATTTCCACATTCTTATATTTCAAATCAAGATATTGAAATAAACAATGTTTTATCAAATCATTTTCAAAACCATTTAAAAAGAGATTTTTGAATCAATGTTTCCCACACCACTTTGAAGCTTTTAAATGAATTCTCATTTTAAAACATTAATGTCCATATAAATAAATCCTAAAACCCATTTTTAAAACATGGACATTAATGAGAAATATTTAAAATAATAATGCTTTGAAACATTTAAAATGATATTTTGGTTAAAGAGTTTTTAACAAAAAGAGAAACGCTTGAACACAAATAATTGAAGAATTACTTTTAATAAGAATTTTATAATATCTTGAGAATAAAGGGATTTATGATATAATAATTCAAAGGGCAGTATATACACCATATAAGAGTTAATTGGTGTATAACAACAATGAAGTCTCAATGGAAATGTAAATTGAGATGAAATCCCTTATAAAGATGGTATCCTTAAATTAAGGATAAATCAATCACATAATTATGTGTGAAAAATATAAATACTCCAAATATAAGTGTATATTAAGTGTAAAATAATTAGAGTTCTGAAAGTGCGGCCGATTGTCGCCTATCGACCGTTCAAGGTTCCGGTGCTCTGCTAATGTGTATAGCAGCACTCGGGTCGAATCCTCGGCGATGACACTTTGTAATAGTCGTTTGTTTTTAGTTGATTGTATTTTGATTAGGGGGGGTTTGTTTGCAGAGCTTAATTGAAATGATTTATGGTTGATGTTTGATTTACCAAATTGATAAATATTGGGGTGAGTTCATTATTGGGGATTTAAGCATGTGATATCCTTGAGCCTTACTTTGTATTGCACAAAATTTACACTCATGTCATAAGTTGACGTTGATTGGAATTCCTAAGTGTGAAAGCTTTAATCCAAGCCTTAACTTAACTTAGGGTTCTAATCTCAATAAAAACTTATTTATGGTAGTGTATTTATGGTTCCAATAATCCATGGACAGCACTCGTTAAACAAAACATATCATTAATCCATGACATATTAAGTTTAACATACACAATATTAATTTAAAGAATACTCATTGAGAAAAACTCTCAATAACTTAACATCCCCGAATTATAACTCACCCCAATGAGAGATTTACTCATCCATTTGGATGTTTAATATTCTGGTTAAAATAATTATGATTATAAATTAAGAATAGAATAAAAAGAAAAGGATTAGAAAAGAGTGGTATGTTGACACACACACACGAACGATGATGATAATTAAAAATGGATTTTTGATTGAATGAGGAAGCAAAAGAAGGGAAGGGGATTAAACTGAATTTAAACTATTTTAAGAAGATAAATATTAAACTAAATAAGGTGGATGAGAATAAGAGATATTGAAGATGTAACTTTCATTAAAACGGAATTACAAAGAAACAGAATTTCAAGATTACAAAAATAAAGAACACAAAAGTAAGTGAAAACAAAGAGAGGAGGAAGGGTCTCTCAAGTGAAAACATGAGTATGGAAGGTCCTCCCAAGCCTTTGGAAAATCTTTGTTCGTGCCAATATGATCTCCTATCTTCTGAAATGCCAACCCCTCTCAAGGAGAGAATGAGAGAGTATTTATAGCCCAAGGAGTGGACTGTTTGCATTCCCAATCTGTCCCTCCACTTCCATCGCCAATTTGGCTATTCAGACAGCCGAATAGCCAAATATCTCCTTCTTCACAGTTGTAGATAATAAAGTTTTACGACTACTGTCAAAATATGGAGGCATTTGGACAAGTGGAGCCAAAGTTATGTCGGTTTTAGTAAACAAAGGTAAAATGTCCATTTCTATCCATTCTTTTTCGATGGCCAAAATGTGAATGGATTTTTGAACCGGAATATGCCTTCAAATCCGAATGACTTCTTCAAAAAAGTCGGCCGCCTATATATCCTCTTTACCACTCCAAAATCGCAGCTCGATTTGATTCTTACATCATGAGATATGTCATGAATAGTATACTGATTTTTATTCTCGGATAGAATGGTGGGCTGGACGTCAAAGCTTCATTTGGGCCCTTTGTACTTGGATTTGGGCCATGAAATTTTTATCCAAGATGAAATGTAGTGGCCCTAGAATTATGGTAGAGAGTTAATGTTTTTGTACTTCTGTATTGAGCCCAGTAAATCAATCTTCAAGGCTGGTCCAGTTTGTTCACAGATTCTTTGGTCTTGTTTGTGAGGACCATATGACCCTTCAAATGGCATAATTGGATCATGGTTCCTTCTAATGAAATGTTTTATATTGAAAGGATAATCCTAAAAAACAAGAACCACAAAATTTGGATCAGTATAGTGACATGTATAATTAAAACATTAAACTGACTCAATTGGACTACTAAAAATGCTCAAATATTATACTTAATATTAAAACATTAATATTTCACACAAATTATGCACATTTCATATAAAATAAGTAAAGGGGGAATATAATATGTCATGAAAATATTAATAACATCAACTCCCCCACACTTAGATTTGTGCATGTCCTCATGTGCAACAAATATAAAAACATGACAAAATCATTTTCACTCACCAACAAATATTAAAATTTTGTTTTCTCCAATCAGGGGAGGTTTAGACTATTTCACTCATCCATATTGAATTCCATCACAAATTTGGTTCACAATAATGCATCAGAAACAATTCATTTTTTCATGTTCAAGGTTTGAATTGGAAAATGTAGGCACTCAAAACTTACTCCTCTCAAGATGATAAAAATGTATTTTAGGAGGTTCACTCATTCACCAACAAAAAGTGAAAATCAAGAGTTTGTAAGAGCTCTCAGCTTACATTCCCAAATCTAATGTGTACAAGAATCAAGAGGACTTTTAAGGGGGTTTTCAGTGGCTATGGGACGGTAGTTATATAATGTAAAAAGGAAAAGAGGGGTTAAAAACACCAACATGGAAAAATCAATGCACATTTTTTTTGAAATTTGATTTGAAAGGAAATAGAAACACATATTTACAAGGGAATAAATGTGTGATGAATGAAAAGTGAGGGAGATATAAAATGGAATAGGGTGAGATGATGGAATATGTAAAACATAGAAAACTTCCAATAATGACACAATACAAGATGATTCAAGTGTTCTTTTTTTCTCTCTTTTTGCTTTTTTTCGAAAGTTGTGATTGAAACAAGTCTCACAGTCATCTCCCAACCCATGCTTGATATCCTCATGGAACTAATTTTAGTAGTTATAACAAGATCAAAGGTTGATGATGAATGATTTTTGACCCACCCAAGACACAACCCATTCCATTTTTTTTCATTTTTTTTGAACACTTTTCAATGACTTTTGTACAAATGACAATTACACATATACACCCCAAAGCTCACAGAATTAAAACCTCTCCCCCACACTTGAATGGATGCTTTCCCTCAAGCATATGATGACACATTGGAAATCAATGAAAGTACGCCCAAAAATGAAGTCCATTCCCCCCACACTTAAATTTCAATAAATTGTACAATGAAAATCCATGAAGATGTTGGGTGGGACAAGGTATTAGGCTTGTAATGTGGCTAACAAAAGAAAGGTTCTCATAGGCTCAAAGGAGCTTTCAAAAGTAGGATCAATGTAAGGGTAACGGGAGGCTATTGGGCTATTCTGATTCTCATTTGGCTTAGAAAATGCCTCTATCATATTAATGCACACAAAAGATGGAAATTCAGCTCGAAGGTCCACAAACTCAAGACTCATAATCAGTGGTGAAGACACACAATGAAAAAGATGGCCATAGATGACCTTGGCATGAAGGCTAATGTTATTCTTCGTGGTAGGGGAGAATCATTTTCCACCAAAAATTGTTCATTCAAAATGTTTGTTATAGACACAAAATTTTTTACCCAAGTTTGAGATAAAAATTCAATATATTTGAGTTTAAAACAAGCCTTTTGACTCCCCAAAATGGTTGGACAGAATTTCAATATTGGATGATGAGTAATTATGACACCCCATTTTTTTAATTTTCATTTTTTTTAATTAATTTTTTTTAAATTGTTTTTATTTTTAATGACACATCCACACAAAAAAGAAAATAGAAAAAAGGTTGTGGAAGAATGTTGTAAAAAAATGAGAGGGAGAGAGGAAGAAGAAGAAATAGAGAGAAGAAGAGAGGGAAGAGAGATTGAGGAGATAGTGAGTTAAAGGGAAAGAGGTGCCCCTGATTTGGATTTGGCGGGTCTCCATCCAGTGGTGGTTATATTGAAGTGGATGGGGTTTCGATGGAAGTCGACGTGGTTCCTGGATTGTGAGACCTCTCATGGTGATGCTTTAACTGATGTCCATTAACCGTGAATGTCCTTTTGGAAGAGGGGTCTTGGACTTGCACTGCACCAAATGGGTAAACGTTAATAATAACAAAAGGACCTTCCCAACGAGAATTAAGCTTACCTGGGTGAAGTCGAAATCGAGAATTGAAGAGCATTACCTTCTCACCTTCAAGAAATACCTTTTGAAGAATGTTCTTGTCATGGAGTGACTTTTCCTTTTCTTTGTAGAGAATGGAGTTGTTATATGAATCGAGTCGAAGCTCCTCCAATTCAGTCAACAACAACAATATTTCTTCACCAGATTTTTCACAATCAAAATTACATGTTTTGACAGCTCAAAATGACTTATGTTGGATTTCAACTGGTAAATGACAGGCTTTACCAAAAACTAGCCAAAATGGAGACATCCCAATGGGTGTATTATAGGCTGTTCAAAAGGCCCAAAGTGCTTCACCAAGTCTATCGGGCCAGTCTTTTCTTGTGGGCTTAACAATTCTTTCAAGCACTCTATTCACTTCTCTGTTAGAAAGTTCAGCCATTCCATTTGTTTGAGGGTGATATGCAGTGTATGTTTTATGTAAAACCCCATTCTTTTTCAAAATTGACTCCATGGTTCTATTACAGAAATGAGTTCCTAAGTCACTTATCAAAGCATGTGGTGTTCCGAATCGATGGAAGAAATGGGTTTTGAGGAACTCACTCACAGTTTGAGCATCATCTTTCCTAATGGGTTTGGCCTCGACCCACCTAGAAACATAGTCAACAGAAAGGAGAATGTAGGATAATCCATTGGAAGGGGGAAAAGTTCCCATGAAATCGATGCCCCAAAAATCGAAAAGCTCACAGAAGATTAATGGCTTTTGAGGCATTTTGTTTCTTTTGGAAATTGTGCCAAACTTTTGGCAAGTGGGACATGATTGACAGAACTCGTGTGAGTCCTTAAAGAGTGAAGGCCAAAAGAATCCAGAATCTAGGACCTTTCGAGAAGTCCTTTGTGGTCCAAAGTGGCCACCTCCAGGCATTGAGTGGCAGAATTCCAAGATGGAGGATTGTTCAGTTTCATCAACACATCTCCTAATTACCATGTCAGCCCCAGTTTTCCAAAGTTTATTATCTTCCCAAAAATAATTCTTTGAATCACTTTTCATCTTTTCTTTTTGTTATTTTGAAAAATATTCAGGGAAAACACCAGAAACCAAGTAATTGACAATTAGGGCATACCATGGTAACTTTGGAGTGAGAAATGAGAGGTGTTCAGTTGGAAATTCAGGATCAATTATTTCAGAATGAGAAGAATTAGAAATTCTACTCAGGTGGTCAGCCACAGGGTTTTCTTTTCCAGGTTTATCTTTTATCAAAAGGTCAAACTCTTGGAGCATTAAAATCGATCTTATTATCCATGGTTTGGAATAACTTTTCTTAAGTAAGAACTTTAATGCTGAGTGGTTCGTGAAGATGATGATTTTGGCACCTAAGAGATAGGGATGGAATTTATCCAAGGAAAAAACCACAGAGAAACGTTCTTTTTCAGTCACAGTGTAGTGTGATTGAGTTTCATCCAATGTTTTTGAGGCATAAAAGATGACATGAGGAATGTTTTCTCTTCTTTGACCAAGAACATCCCCAATGGCCCTATCAGAAACATCACACATCAATTCAAATGGTAAGGACCAATCTGGGGGTTGGATTATTGGAGCAGATGTGAGAGCGGATTTGAGTTCAATGAAGGCTCTCTAACAAGCCTCATCAAAATTGAATGTGACATCATTTTGAAGTAAACGAGCAAGTGGGAGGGAAATCTTGCTGAAGTTCAGAATGAATCGCCAATAGAAACCGGCATGACCAAGGAAGGACCGAATGAATCGAACTGATTTGGGTTCAGGAAGTGATTGGATCACCTCAATTTTGTATGGATCAACTTGGATACCCTCTTGAGAAATTATGTTCCCTAGAACAATCCCATTTGAAACCATGAAGTGACATTTTTCAAAATTCAGCACAAGGTTGCACTTGACACACTTTTGAAGGACCAGAGAGAGTGAATGTAAGCAAGATTCAAATGACTCGCCATAAATGGTAAAGTCATCCATGAAGACCTCCATGCAATTCTCAATGAATTCAGAAAAAATACTCATCATACACCGCTGGAATATTGCAGGAGCATTACAAAGGCCAAAAGGCATTCGCCTATAGGCATAGGTTCCAAAGGGGCAAGTGAATGTGGTATTTTCTTGGTCTTGAGGTGCGATTGGAATTTCGAAGTAGTCGGTGTAACCATCAAGAAAGAAATAGTGTGACTTTCCAGCCAATCTCTCAAGAATTTGGTCAAGGAAAGGAAGTGGGTAGTGATCTTTTCGTGTTTCAGCATTCAATTTGCGATAATCGATGCACACACGCCATTTGTTTTTCACTCGATTTGTGACCACTTCTCCATGTTCATTTGTGAAAACTGTTATCCCGCCCTTCTTAGGAACGACTTGAATTGGACTAACCCATTAACTATCAGAAATTGGGTAGATAATACCAACTTGAAGAATCTTGGTAATCTCTTCCCTAACTACCTCAAGTATGAGTGGATTGAGTCTTCTTTGAGGTTGCCTAATTGGTTTGGATGATTCCTCTAGATTAATGTGATGCATGCAAAGGGTAGGGTTGATTCCTAAAATATCCTCTAGGGTCCAACCTAAGGCATTTTTGTTTTCCTTCAACACATGAACAAGTTGGGACTCCTCAGTTTTAGAAAGTGAAGCAGAGATAATGACAGGGTAGGAGGGATCATGGAAAAGGAATGCATACTTGAGGTGTGAAGGAAGTGGTTTTAGATCAGTTTCAGCCTTGATTTGAGATCTAGACAAGTTAGGAGCAGGAGAAGGGATTCTAGATGGGTTTGGATCATTCTCCTCAACACTGTCCAAGGTAGATCATTAGAGATCAGAGTTGATGTGGGATTCAAGAGAGTTTTCAAGTTCCTCTAGATTGATGGAGTCTATGAATGAGAGGTCCACATCAACTTCACCATTTATGACTTTATTAATCATGGTGCAGATTTCACAAAATCCTTTATCATTAGAACATGAAGAACATGGTGGATTGGGGTTCAATTGAATCTTAGAAGTGTCCTCAAAAGCATGGATTGAGAATGCAGAGTGATCCTTAAATGGGTATCGCATGGCTTGGAAAATGTTGAACTTGACCAGTTGGTCACTGAATTCCATGGATAAGATGCCTGAATGGACATCAATCTTGGTTCTCGTAGTCATGAGGAATGGTCTTCCTAGAATTAGGGGAGATCGAGAAGAAGTCGTCTCACCTTCCATGTCAAGGACATAGAAATCAGCTGGGAAGATAAGATCATTGACCCGAACAAGAACATCCTCAATTATCCCCTCAGGATTGGCAGTGCTTCGATTGGCTAATTGAATGACAACACCCGTTGGGTGCAAGGGACCTAGACCAAGGTTGGAGAAAATGGATTTGGGAATGACATTTATTGAGGCTCCAAGGCCTATGATTGCATCATCAAAGTTGGAACTCCCTATTTGACATGGAACCGTGAAGGTCCCTGGATCTTTGCACTTCATGGGAATGGACTGTTGGGTTGAAACATTTTCAATGTTCCTAAGTTTCCTCTTATGGGTGCACAATTCCTTAAGAATCTTGGCATACATAGGGATTTGTTTGATGGCATCTAAGAGGGGGATGTTCACTTCAACACGTCTAAACATGTCAAGCATTTCAGGATCATGGTCAAAGGACTTCTTAGGCTTGGAGATGGCTTGAGGAAATGGAATTGGGTTCCTTGGAGGAATGGAAGGAGGTGAAGGAGTGGATTCAAGTTCCTTTTCCAGCTTTTTGTTCTTTTCATTTTCTAGATCAACATCGAAAGGGGAGGTAGAGCAATCAACATGGGGCATAACAATTTGCTTTCCCGATCTAAGTTAAATTGAACTTACATTACCCTTAGGGTTGGGTAATGGTTGAGCTGGGATTTGGGATGAATTGGATGGTTTTTGCTGGCTAAGGTGGGATGCAGGTTGACCTATTTGGGTTTCAATGTTCTTGAGGCTAGAACGGGTGAAGGAAGCAAGATCCTCTATAGCACTTTCCCATGGTTGTTTAGAAGAAGAGGCTTGTCCCAAATTGGGTTGGACTTGATTTTGGTTCTTGGGAAAGAGATTGTATTGGGTGGGGAATTGGGAAGGCTCGTTAGGATAGTGGAATCCAGGAGGAGGATTTTTCCTTTGGGGTTGAGGAACAAAATGATAAGGTTGATGGATGTTACCACCACTTTGAGCATATTGGATCTAGTTTGTATTTTGATGAGGGAACTGAGGAGGATGAAAAATGGGATTACCATACCTCAGAGGTGGGTTAAAGGTAGAAGAGAAGGGCTTAGAGTGGGGTTGGTTGAAGTTTCTATCAAACTAACCTGATTTTTGAGGGTTGAAGTTTCGCTGAGCATATGCCGCATTGAGATCCATTGGACTAGATGAATCAGATGGATCATCTTGAATTTTTGGACATGTGTCAGTCGGATGAGATGGAGAGTTGCAGATTCCACAATTCTTGATAGGTCCAGGGAATAGTGACTATGGAGAAGATGAGGTCGGGGCTTTGGTAGCCACCGCTAGTTGACGCACAAGACCTGTAAGTTCACTCATCCACTCAGTCATCTTGTTGGGCTCTATGGATTGATTCTCTTGGGCTTGTTTCACTTGAGCATGTGCTCGAGTATGGAATTGCTGCGTGTTTGCAGCCATGTTGCTTATGAGTTCTCGTGCAGCTGCAGGAGTTTTGTCAACAAGAGCACCGCCACTTGCGGCATCAATGAGAGTTCGCTCCATAGACAATAACCCCTCATAGAAGTATTGGATCAGGAGTTGGTCAGGGATTTGATGGTGTGGACAAGTTTCCACAAGATTTTTGAACCTCTCCCAATACTCATGGAGTGATTCATTAGGGAATTGATGGATGCCGCTTATTTCCTTTCGCATAGAAGCTGTTCGGGAAGCAGGAAAGAACTTCTCAAGGAAAAGTCTCTTCATGTCAACCCATGAGTTTATGGAACCAGGTGGGAGGTAGTAGAGCCAAGACTTGGCAGAATCCTCTAGGGAAAAGGGGAAAGCTCTAAGCTTGATTTGTTCTTCAGAAACCCCTTGAGGCTTCATGGTAGAGAATACTACTTGGAACTCTTTAAGGTGAAGATGTGGATCCTCACCGGCTAGCCCGTGAAAATGAGGGAGAAGATGAATCAAACCCGATTTGAGTTCGAAGTCAGCTTCAATGTTTGGATATTGAATACCAATAGGTTGGTAATTCATTTCAGGGGCAGCAAGTTCTTTCAATGTTTGTTCCCTAGGATTGGCCATATCTAATTCAATTGGTAGGGCAATGATTGGTTCTTGGGTGATTTGGTTATCCCTAATGGTCCTCCTAAGTCGACGAAGAGTTCTATCAATTTCAGGGTCAAAAAACTCCGAGGGATTGTTTGGGAGGCTGCGGGGAATTCATAGAGATTTAGAAAGATGAGGAAGATGGGTTTTCCTTTTTATTTTTTCAGTTTATGATTTTTAAGAGGAAGATGGGTTTTTCTTTGTGTGTTTTTTTTAATTTTTTTTAAAAAAATTTGATTTTTTTTGGTTTTTTTAACAATAACTAGAAACTAATGACTACTTAAAGCACCATCCCCGGCAACGGCGCCATTTGAATGTGCATCCGATTGTCGCCTATCGACCGTTCTAGGTTCCGGTGCTCTGCTAATGTGTATAGCAGCACTCGGGTCGAATCCTCGGCGATGACACTTTGTAATAGTCGTTTGTTTTTAGTTGATTATATTTAGATTAGGGGGGTTTGTTTGCAGAGCTTAATTGAAATGATTTATGGATGATGTTTGATTTACCAAATTGATATAGATTGGGGTGAGTTATTATTGGGGAGTTAAGCATGTGATATCCTTGAGCCTTACTTTGTATTGCATTAAATTAACACCCATGTCATAAGTTGATGTTGATTGGAATTCCTAAGTGTGAAGGCTTTAATCCAAGCCTTAACTTAACTTAGGGTTCTAATCTCAATCAAAACTTATTTATGAAAGTGTATTTATGGTTCCAATAATCCATGGAAACCACTCGTTAAACAAAACATATCATTAATCCATGACATATTAAGTTTAACATACACAATATTAATTTAAAGAATACTCATCGAGAAAAACTCTCAATCACTTAACATCCCCGAATTATAACTCACCCCAATGAGAGATTTACTCAGCCATTTGGATGTTTAATATTCTGGTTAAAATAATTATGATGACAAATTAATAATAGAATAAAAAGAAAAGGATTAGAAAAGAGTGGTACGTTGACACACACACATGAACGATGATGATAATTAAAAACGGATTTTTGATTGAATGAGGAAGCAAAAGAAGGGAAAGGGATTGAACTGAATTTAAACTATTTTAAGAACATAAATATTAAACTACAGAAGGAGGATGAGAATAAGAGATATTGAAGATGTAACTTTCATTAAAATAGAATTACAAAGAAACAGAATTACAAGATTACAAAAATGAAGAACACAAAAGTAAGTGAAAACAAAGAGAGGAGGAAAGGTCTCTCAAATGAAAACTTGAGTATGGCAGGTCCTCCCAAGCCTTTGGCAAAGCTTTTTTCGTGCCAATATGATCTCCTCTCTTCTGAAATGCCAACCCCTCTCAAAGAGATAAGGGAAGAGTATTTATAGCCCAAGGAGTGGACTGTTTGCATTCCCAATCTATCCCTCCCCTTGCATCGCCAATTTGGCTATTCAGACAGCCGAATCTCCAAATATCTCCTTCTTCAAAGTTGTATATAATACAGTTTTCCGACTACTGTCAAACTATGGAGGCATTTGGACAGGTGTAGACAAAGTTATGGCGGTTTTATTAAACAAAGGTAAACTGTCCATTTCTATCCATTCTTTTTCGATGGCCAACATGTGAATGGATTTGTGAATAGGAATATGCCTTCAAATCCGAATGAATTCTTCAACAACGTCGGCCGCCTATATCTCCTCTTTCCTACTGCAAAATCTCAGCTAGATTTGATGCTTAAATCATGATATATGTCATTAATAGTATAATGATTTTAATTCTCGGACAGAATGGTGGGCTGGACTTCAAAGCTTCATTTGGGCCCCTTGTACTTGGATTTGGGCCATGAAAGTTTTGTCCAAGATGAAATGTAGTGTCCCCCGAATTATGGTAGAGAGTTAATGTTTTTGGACTTCTGTATTGAGCCCAGTAAATCAATCTTCAAGGCTGGTCGAGTTTGTTCACAGATTCTTTGGTCTTGTTTGTGAGGACCATATGACCCTTCAAATGGCAGAATTGGATCATGGTTCCTTCTAATGAAATGTTTTATATTTAAAGTATAATCCTAAAAAACATGAACCACACAATTTGGATCCATATAGTGACATTTATAATTAAAACATTAAACTGACTCAATTGGACTACTTCTAAAAATGCTCAAATATTATACTTAATATTAAAACATTAATATTTCACACAAATTATGCATATTTCATATAAAATCGGTAAAGTGGGAATATAATACGTCATGAAAATATTAATTACATCATGTTCATTCACACATATTCATTGGATGACATATTCAAGAAGTACAAGTTGAACCCGAAGAATTGAAATTGGGTTAAGTGGTTCCCTTGTAAAGATTTGACAGCCTAATGGCATCACTTTAAAATTCAGTAAATCAGTTGACGAGAAAAAAAAGGGAATCTCATCACTTGGATATAAATTTTCCATCCATGAGGATATAGAATAACTTATCCCATTATAAGAAAATGTAAATTAAAAGACATAACAAAAAGAAGTCTTTTATAAATAGGAGGGCGAATGGTTCCCTTACCGATTGGTAATTTACAAAACATATGCCACATGAAAGAAGTATCACACAATGAAGATGTAAATACTCATAAATGAATTATATTACATAAGTAGTACAATAATGGGTATTACATACACCACAAAAAAGGAAAAAGAGAAAATATAGCATGAATCTCACGGGAATAAAAAGTGAGATGATACCCTTTACCACTTTGTAATCTATCGAGTCATATGACCCAAAGTTAATAACCACCAAATGAATCACATAATACCATTAATATAATTAGGATCATGATAATATATATCAAATTTCAGTACACAATACACTACATGCAATTAATAAGTGGTGAACAATGGAAATCTCGCGGAATTAAAAGTTTGATTAGAAAATCCCTTACTCTGTGTTCGACTTGACTCGATCGTTCTTTAATCTCATGAATAATAAACTAAAGTTAATTTATACTTTCATAAGAACATTTTTCAAGTTTATTATTCATTTTATATCACTTATTACCATGTTATAAACATTATGTAATCATTTAAGTCAATAATGTCCATTTTGTCGATATTTGGTACTTGAGTCAAAAATGGACTTCTTATAATCACATGTGGTTCATGTGGTCAATATTTAATTATATCCAGAATTATATTCATGATTTGGATATCATATATATCATATATATCAAGTATATACATGTATTTATAATAGTACATAACATTGGAGGTAAGAAATGAAATGCACCATTCATGGAGACGGTAAGCTGTACGTATGCATGAACGCTACTTTCATTTCTATTTCTTATTTTAATGGAATTAAAACATAATGATACATATTTATACTATAATTACAGTATAATATCATATATAATATCATTAACTCGATCTTTTATACATCCCACATAAGGCATTAACGAGTCACATCACTTTGAGGGGGCGGTAGTCCGCACTTCCTCAAATGAAATTATCGTATTTACCCACTATGGAAACCATAAAGGCATTCTATAAATGGAAAATATATAATAATAATGATTAAATAAACATAAAATATATCATATATAAATACATTTCCATCATAATGGCCACCATGATAGGCGGTAGGAGATAATCGAACAATCACCGTTCCGTGAGGCGTTAGTTTTCCATCCACAGAAACATTATGTTCTTCATCCCTTTGATGGAGGTGTGTGTTTTTTAGGTCAAATAATTCTCATAAAGACATCCTAGTATATTTAGGATATTTTTTTTGTTACAAAATAAATGAATAAAAATGATTTTATGGGTTGGAGAAGTAAATTAAAAGAAAACAATTTAAGAGAAATTGTTACCTTTAATTTGGGTAACTCTCCTTCATTTGAAACAAAGGACTTCTTGAAGTGCCTTCTTCCAAAGGTAAGGCTTCTAAGGGGATGATAGGGATGTAGTAAGACCAATTTTGTAGAGTTAGGACGATCCATATGGCTTTATAGGTTTGAGTAATTGGTTATAAGTGGTCTCCTTTTATAAGGGGGAGGAGGGTCTCTTTATGAAAGTGGGAAACTATTGTTTTATTATATAATTATATTCAGTTTATAATAGTCCAAAAATCATTAGATATGAAGATAATATGACTCATGGTATTAATAAAATCATCCAATCATAATTGGACATGTTTTGGATAATACTTTAATCTTTATAATCTTATTTACCTAAATAATTTATTAATAAGGTAAATACTACATCATTATTGTGTCATTAATAATTTCATTGATTCGACATCTAGAAATTATTAAAAAAATACCATGATGTAGGAAATATATTTAGCTTTAAAATTAATATTTATTGTCGAACATATGACTTATATAAAACCATATAAAAATTAATTACTAAAATAGTTTTGTTAATGTCAATTTTGCCTTTACATTAAATTAATTAATCCAAATTGTCATTATCACCCCCAAGTGGCTCAATAGGGTCCCAAAATATCCCCAAAGATTACCATGGTCGTAAATGACTCAATGAATAAGGCTTGTACTTGTTTAAAGGTAATTTTGAATTATTATAATATTCTTTTAACCTTGAATTACCCTATTTACCTTTAGACGTGGTAAACAAAAGTCAAATGTTACTATTCAAAAAAAATTATTTTCATCTTAATGAACCACATTTAACTTCATGATAATGACCATGTATGTCTAATTTTTGAAATTAAATTCAAGAAGTGTTAAAATTTCATTTAAATGAAAAAGTCAGTTTTTTTAACTACCACTAAGTGGTTTCACTATTCATCCAAATTGATGTTTTTCAGAAAAATACCAAAAATTCAGCTTAATCTATATTTGATATTCCAAATTAAAAAATGATGTCTATTTTTTCAAATTCAAAACATAGAAGTGGCATTAATTAATTTTAAAATTAATTCCTATTATCAAAACAAATAGCGTGTTTTTAAGAAACAATAACTATCAAAAGATTGATACTTGTTTATGTCCAATTTTAAAGTGAAATTAATTTCAATAACCATCATTGGATTAAATGGTAAAAATATATTTTAATTAAACTTTAAAACAAATTAAAAATTTAATCTAACTATATTATAAATTACATTAAAACATAGTTTTGAAATAAAATACAATATTTTTCAATATTCATTAAAAAATGAACTTTATCGAAATAATTCCAAAAATTTACACAAACTAAATTTTGAGGTCCCCATTCTAAATAAAGATTTTATTTGGTCATATAGATTGTATTAAAGTGTCCAAAACTAGATTTAAAAATGGTTCTCCATTAAAAGGCAATAAATCAGCCTTTTAATGTAAATTATGCTTAAAATTAGATTCATTCAAATTTTAAGCCTCTAACTTTTTATTGGATAATGTAAATACATTTAACAATATTGTATAATCATATTGTAGTTAGTTTTGTTCATTCCCTCCAATACATTGGCTAGGAGTTAACTACCATTTAAAATAATATTATTATATTATTAGTGTGCCATATAATATTTCAAAGAAACATGTTGTTGCGTATCGGGTACGTTATCAAATATAGCAACCCTTTTAATGTAAAATTAATATTTATTTAAAAAATATTAATAAATATGAAATATGTCTTATTCTTCATTTACCTGGGATGTTACAATTATCACCATACATTTTGTCCATTATACAATACTGACTGATAAGGGAACCAATTTCTATTCTGATGAATATGATAAATTATATCTGGAGTATGTTATCAAGATTAATCATTCACCCCATTACCTTGGAGTGACCAAAAGATAAATGGAAGCTATCAGCAAAACCATATCCAACACACCCTAGAATATAGTGGACAAGGACCAGAAAACATGGTCGAACATGCTCCTCCATATTATTCGGTATTACTGGACCATTACCCACACCGCCACTCAAGAAAACCTATACTCATTAGTGTATGAGAAATAGGTGGTTCTAACAATTGAGGCCCAATTACCCTCGCTCCACATTAACATCTGTGATCAGAAATCCATTGATGATAAATAGAAAATATGAATCGATGAGTTGGAGTGACTAGATGAGAAGTGATTTTCTACCATGAACCATTTATAGATTTACCATAATCAGATTTAACGAGCCTTCAAAAAATATCCTTTGGTATTTCCGTGATGGGTAATTGGTGATAGTCCTCATAACTCTAATGATACTCATAGAGAAACATCCAAAATTGGATCCAAAATGGGAGGTATCGTATTTCATACAAAAGGCCCACTCTAATTGAGAATATTTTATAATTTCAATGGATGGATATATTATCATAGCACCAATAAATGAAAGGTTCATGAAGAAATATTTCATTTAGCCAAAAATAATTCTGATTTCATGATGATAGACTATTGGATAAGACATATTAATCACATAATGTTAAAATGTGCGATAATAAGTCATAGATGTATGGAATTAAACTATAGGGAAGGCAATTTCAACACTGAATGATGTTAAACATCATGGCATAACCATGTTCTCAATAGAGAGGACATTTCCTCCAGAATTGGTCACCTACCATGCCATGTTTCAAGAAATATGGGTGTATGAATTCCTTCCCTCATCAGATACATAGTGATGGAATGACCTAGATTCTTGGGCATATCCTATAGTGACCCTATCTTTTCATATATTAAAATTAAATAAAATTTATAGAATAAATAAAAAATTATAGAAAAAGACGCCCAAATACCATATTAGTCTAGTGCCTTTGGAAATAAAGAAACATAAACACTCGTACAAAAATGAGGTATATTATCTCACACTAGGTTCTTCTTGACAAGAACACTTATTAGTCACATCTGAAATAATGCATAACTTCATAACCTAGGGGTTGGAAACAAAAAAAGGGGTGAGCTTGGAGGCTTAGTTAAGGTTAAAAAGGGAGATATGTAAGAATAAGAATGAGAATAAGGATATGAGAACATGATTAGGGAAATAGAAGATCATACCCTGCATATCAAAGATTATATATACGAATCTTGGTATGAGGATTGGCATTTTATAAGACATGAAACATAAGAAAATATAGGACATGTTCCATGAAATCATAAAATATGAATAAAACATTCAATTTTCATATACATATAATCATATATAATGATTTCCAAAGTATTCAAGGAATTGATACCAAGACCATCTTAGTGGGAAACATTTTTTACTGAACTGAGTTCACACCCCATTTGAGCCCTATATTACTAAATTGAGTTCACACATTATTCAATCCCTATAATAATGAATAGATTTCGTTTTTCATTCTAGCCATGTAATAATGAACTGAGTTCATTTATCGTTCCATCCATGTCTATCTCATGAGATATTAATTTTTACCCAATGCATTGGTGGGAGATATGGGTACCACCCATCTCATAGTGAAATCATATAAACATGTGCAACATGATCATAAATAAACATATAATAACCCATGAAATTTAATGGGATTTATAAAAATGTAATCATATCATAACATGTGAAACAAACTCACTTTATAATCACTTTTTCATAAACATAACCTTTGAAAGAGGTACGTTTCAAAAGCATTGATCCCGTGAAAGATAAATAGGTTTCATAAACATCAGGAAATTAGAACATAATCCATTAATAAAAAGAATATGAATGGAAAAATTTAAAAATTTCTCGCATAAATTCATGAGAAACACCAATGGATGTTATCTAACATGGGAAATAATTTCAAATGATCTTTTAAAAACATTTCTTGAGGAAAATATCCTTTCTACAATGAAAATGCTTTTGAAAAAATAAAACATTTTTAAAAACATTTTTCTTTGAAAATTGATTTAAAACTTATAAAAAAAACATTGAAAAACATAAAAAAATTAAAAATCCTTTTTCCAAGAAAATTTGCTTCAATTAACTTATGGAAACTTTTTTTAAAATATTTTTGAAAAACAATTTTTGAATACAATAGTTTTCCAGCCGTAGAGAGAGATAGTCTTATTATACTTAAAAACTATATGAAGTACCAAAGAGTCGTAAAAGGGTAATAATACTTGGGGATATAATGAATAACTAGTGGATAATATAATTCATGACTGTTTATGAGGTATGGATCATAACATTTCATCATAGAAAACATAAGCATAAAAACTCTTTAAAAGTGATGAGATTGTTTCAATAAACCATTACCAACTGGTTACTTGGGATCACACTCTAAATTTAAGAAAAGGAAATTAAATGAAGCATACAATTTCATTAAAATAATTATATTAATGAAATAATATGTAAAATTTAATTATATAATCCATGAAAAATAATTTAGGTGCATAACAAAACATGATTCTCTACGAAGTAAAATTGAGACAAAACTATTTTACCAATTTGGTAACTATTGAATCATAAACACCATAAAAGAAAGATCAAAATATTTATATGTTAATACCCATAAATTTTATTATAATATACATAAAACACATTCATGGGTATTATATACACCAAACAAAATGAATGTGTGGTGAATAAAACATGAATCTCACAGAAATAAAATATGAGATGAAATCCCCTTGCCTTGTGTCTTGACTCTCATCATACTCATTAAAACCATATTTATAATAAATATTAATTTATTATGACTAAATATCCATATTATTATATATTATACCATATATTGTTTGATCGTGACCTTATATTACCTTGTTTTTAACCATCTAATGTTAATGTTTCACTTCATATAGTATTCACTTTGTTCCTCGCATATTTCTTAATTTTAATATCATCAGTACTTATATATATATCATGATTCCATAATGAAAGACATGATATAAATATCATTATATAAAATATATTTGTATTATAATAATCTATATAATATAGAATTATGAAATGGAATATACTATTCTAGGAGACGGTAAGTCGTATGTATGCATAAACGTAGTTTCCTTTTTTATTGTCGTGTTAAATGAATGAAAAAATGACATATACGTATATATGTATTTAACATAATTAAATTATCAGTATAATGATATATATATATATATATATTTATATATCAAATTATTTACTAAACCCATCCTCAATACATTCCATGTTGTGTTTGAATGAATCAAGTCTCTTTGAGGGGTGGTTGTCCACACTTCCTCAAAAAAATTATCAAACTTAATCCAAATCAAAAGTAAAAAAAGATATATTTTGTAAAAAGAAAAAATAAGATTAAATAAATAATAAAAATAGTATATGAAATATATAAAAAATATTTTCTATCATAATATCTACCATGATATGTAGTAATGGAAAATGAACAATCATTATTTAGTGAGGAGGTACTTCTCCGTATATGAAAATAGAATGTTATTTACCCAAGAGATGTAGGTGTGCGTGAGTTTAGGATAAAACCTAAGAATAAATACTCCTAGTATATTTATGATAATCTATTTTTTATACAATCATGTAATAAAGAGAGTGGAGTGGTTGGAAATTAAAATGAAATAATGGAGCTTGAGAGAACATGTTTCCTCTTAATAGGGTAACTCTTTTTGGTTTCTACAAAAAGGATTCCTTGTTAGAATTTCTACCCAAATGGAGGATTCAATATGGAAGGTATAGATTTTGGGAATTGTAGTGCGTATATGTTTTCTGAACCTATTTGGTTTGATAGGTTTGAGTAATAGGGAGAGTTGTTCACCTTTTATAGGGAAGGAGGAGTGGCACTCATGTAAATATTTGAAGAGAGACTTCTGAACACAATTTTCATGTTTTAAGTGGATAAAATAATATTAAAAAGTAGTTATAACAGATTATTGGGTATATATATAGCCCTAAATTTTCTTTTTTAAAATTTTGTAGGTCTATTTGGGCCTTACGTTTATGTTTTGTACACTTATTATGCTTAATTTAACCTTAATCGATGTAATTAATTTTAATCTTTTCCACTAATCTTTTTGGTGAAAAACAAAGATCAAATAATTATAAATGGTAAATTATTTTTATTAGAAATATTAAATAAAATTTTGGAAAACTATAACAACATAATGGGTATAAATTAATTTAAAATTATTCCCAGAGTAATGTTGACAATATGAGTTTCTAAATTATAAACATTCAAAATACTTGAGGTTTTTATATCCAATTTCAATGAGAAATTCATCTCAATGACCTAAATTATATTAGTTGATAAAAATATAATATAAATAATCTTTTAATCCAATTTAAAATATTATTTATCCCTATAAATAAATAAGATTAAAATTTAGTTTTGAATTAAAATCCAATAGTTTTTACTATTCATCAAAAAAAGATATCTCAGAAAAAAAATTACCCTAAGAAAATATTGAAATAAAAAATTCCAAAATTAAGGTCATTTTATCATATTAAATTTATAAATTTTTCTAAAATTAATTTTATTAATTTTAAAATAAGGACATGAAAAGTAGTTCCTTTAGAAAAATATTATTTTTAAACATATAATAACTTTACCAAAAATTATATATTTCATTATCAAGATGTTTTCTTTATGTTACACAGAGATAAAAAATATTAGAAAAGTGGTTATTAATATTAATTTTTTCTAGGATTAGTTTTTAGGCTATAATTATCTCATTTAAATAAATATCACAGTAAAATTTTGATTCATACAAATATCGATGCCTCATGTAATGTACTCCAACTCAGTGTTTCATGTAATATATGTCAAATTGATATTCCATGAAAAATATGACAAGTTAATGATTCGTATAATGTGTGAAAATTATGTGGCATTTGAAAATAATTTTTGACTTAATTCATTTCAATTAATAAATAAAAATTTATTTTATTCAAAAAAGGTTCATAAAAACTCTTCGTATCACACAACCACCGGCATAAAAAATTATCACCCCCACCTTGCGTACAGACAAACAAAATAAAGGTAGGTTTCTTCAAAAAACTATGAATGGATTGGTTCTCATTTCCAATTAAATACGTAGACACACCTCAATCATATATCTTGGTCCAGCCACCACATGATACAAAAATGACTCTAATGTACCCTCAACTACCTTTTTGTTGTGATAGAAACCCTTATTATACCTTGTTTCTCAAACCGAGTACAGCTCGCATGAGATTAGAATTCTCAAGCGAGGGTTTCCCCTAAATAAAAAAAGAGGAAAACATACGTGATAGGCCTATCTCAGATGAATGGTTCAACATTCCCCCAACCTATGCACGGGTCAGACTGGTACAAGGGACGAACTTCTAGAACTATGTGTGGCTTGATTTCTATCCTCACAGGATACATATCGATTCCTGAATTCTATATCCCGGCCCATACACCATCATCAAAAGTAAATATAAAAATAAAATTCCCCTTTTCTCCTTTTGGGTCAGCCTTATGTAGGGAAGTTCATAAAAATGCATCTAGATTTATGTTAAGAAATGTAGTGGAACCCCAATCTCTAAATTTGAGCCTAACCACAATGAAGGATTGAATATAAAACAACCTCATCCTTGGTAATGTCATCTTTACATGTTGTAATAATCTTTATATGTCCCTATTTTCTAAAACTGAGCATAGCTCCAGTGGGCATGGGAGTTTCAGCAGGGGATTCCCCGTATGGTCAAGACTATTCAATCTACAAAAAGGGGGCTATAGTCCAAGAATTAGACCGTAAAAACTCACACAATAAATTAACCCTTTATAGTATGGGAACCTATTTCCTGACCATACAAGGCTAAAATATATGGTATGCTAAGAACTACGTGTATCTTGATTTTCATTTCCAATGATATATTTGGGGACACACATGCCTTATGCCTGGGTCCAACTTTTAAAATACAAATTTCCCGATCTCTGGTATGTAAATGAAAATATATGAATGATTTTCCAAACCCTACACAACTATAAATCCTATAAAAACCAAAGCTTCTATACAAACAGTTTATAAAAACTGTTGGTATAGGTCCCCTTTCCCAATGTTTTTGCCAAAAACTATTGGGAAATGGTCGGTTGACACCACTTATCCCAACGGTTTTCCCAAACCATTAAGAAAGGGTACTTTGAGGAAACTTTTCCCATTGGTTTTCCTAACCCATTGGGAAAGGGTCCACTTTTCCAAACAGTTTTGGAAAACCGTTAGGAAAGGGTACTTTGAGATAACCTTTCCCAACGGTTTGGGAAAACCCTTGGTAAAGGATCCAATTTTCCCAAAATTCTTACCAAAACCATTGGGAAAGGGTACTTTCAAACCACTTTTCCTAATGTTTTTCACAAACTATTGAAAACAGGTACGCTTTTCTCATTGGTTTTGGAAAACCATTAGGAAAGGGTACTTTGAGACAACTTTTTCCAACGGTTTGGGAAAAATGTTTGGATAGGTACCCTTATTTTATATGAATTCATATAAATCAATATATATATATATATATATCCAAATATATTCACAAAGTTAACTATATAATAATGGTAATGTGTTTGATATATAACATGGAGGTTGTGGGTTAAACCTCCATTAGAAGTTTCTTTTGAATTTACATATCCCAATAGTTTTCTACAAACCCTTGGGATAGGTCTTTCCAAACACCAAATCACCCAACGAATTCCCAAAGCATTGGTATAGGATATACCAATAGTTTTGGGACCTATACCAAAGATTCCAAATAGTTGGTATATGAAATTTTTCCATTACTTCCAGATCCCACATCAAGGATCTATCAGATAATAATTTACCCATATATATGACTCAGATCAATGTAAGGAACCCTATACCTCATGACTAATTATGGTCTGGATTTCTAGCATGTTTGGATACAACCTTTCCAAGTATAAAACATCATGCTTCAGACAATATTGAATCTTTATGGACCTCCATGGACATTGAAAATGGATGGTCAATTTCCAGAGGACACCTTTGTTTGACTATGCATGATATTCCCTGGTGGCTCTACAAAAGATGGCCACAAAAAACTCTTGTTAACCAATGAAAATTGCAACCTCACAACAGGCTTTTCCTACCGCCTTATACTCAATGGATTACAAGACCCATATCATTTCTCATGATCCATGAAATTTAGAAACCACAATTTACATTTTCTTTCCCCTTTTCACTTAGGTTATTCCCAATTATCCTAGCCTAATTTTCACATAGTCAACTACTTTTCCTATGAAACTTCATCCCTGAAACATTACATTAAACTATGATGCCAACGTTCTCACATCATGACATTAAATAGCATGGCTAAATCATCATCATCGCAGGACTTTAAAATGCATTCCCAAAATGTCCTTGTTTAACAATGATAAGTTGTATAGAAATTATCCTAATCATATGATGGTAAACTACATGATAAAAATTCATTTTTTATAACATTAAACTACAGAGCATCATAGTCTTATCTCCTGAGATAACATTTCCTCCATAATTTTTCTCCTACCATTTCATACTCAATGACCATATACGACTTAATTCCTATCTACAAAGGATACATATTGACAACCAAATTTTAAATCTTGTCCATCCACACCAAAAGTTAAAAAATTGTTCTATTTTTTTATTTTCTTTTTTTATAGGTAAGAACAAGATTGAAAATATTCCCTTATGAACTATGTGTTACATGATTCATATTACCTCAAGATACATAGTAACACCACGATCATAAAACTTGAGTTTCACTGTAATAAAAGAATCAAACTTCCCCTACATATGATTCAGATCAAATCAAGGATTTCTAAAATCCATGGGTAATCATGGCCTGAATGATTCTAAGATGTCCATACACATCTTTTCCATTTACCAAACTCCATGCTTCGAGAAATTTCATATTTCTATTAATATACACCGAGATTAGGAAGGGATAGTCAGTGTCCTAAGGACACGTTTTATTGGATATGCATAATATACCATAGTTTCACTACATAAGATTCCCTCAAAAAGGCATGTTATCCAAAGGAAATTGTGTTCACTGAAGAGGCATTTCTTACCTCCGTACATCGTAATGGAATCTTTGTCATGTATTATTTCTCCCGATCTGAGAATCCCCAAAACCATGGATTACACTCTTCTTCTCCTAAACATGTCAAGAATGTAAGGATGTTCAGGCATAATTAACCTCTAGTTAATCGAGTATTCTATCTCAATTTCCCAATCAAAACACAACAAAATTTCTAGATGATCAATACCCAATGTTCATCTTTGGGTCCAGTTGCTGCAAAGATTGAAAATAACATTTCATGGCATATGGATCTTACCTCTGTGGGGTATTTCTAGAATCAGCAAGGGATATCCCCCCCAAATTCTTATGCATGAAATAAACCCACACAGGAAATTCCAACACGATTCCCACCCTATTAGTGAGCTCATATACAAAACGTAAGTGACCCATTCCTATGCGAGATCCAGATCCTCAAATAGAGGAACCTTAAGAGAACTATTTCTTTCTTGATTCTTGTTACCGTAGGACACATAGTGACACCTAAAAATCATATCTTTGGTTAAGACATGAGACCAAATCATCTCCTCCTTTCCTTTTCACGAATCAGACCTATGAAGGGAACCTCCTTACACCTGAATGAGAACCTCTCAACCGATTTGAAAAAAATATCTGCTTGATATTACCCTTTAATGTTCATAAATTCCCATTTCACAAATCGTAATCTATTCTTGGATCAGTTAGAATACTCATAACCATACCAAACCATCATAAATGGATGGTCAATGTCCTAACAAAACCTTAGGATGGTTATGCACAACTTTCCCAGGTGGATCTACATATGTTTCCTACAAAAAACATATCATCCAAAGGAAACTTTTTTTAGGAGGGTATTGTCGGACCTCTGTACACCTCTATGAAATTTATTCCCACATATTATCTAGTTTTAGAAACCTCTATAATTATAGTTTATATTATTTCTCCCCTTTTAATTATGCGGATTATTAACCATTCCTTGATAGACTACTATGAAAAGAGATATTTCTGTACCCCCTTGGTCAAAAGAGAATATCTTTTAATCAATAGTCTCAAATGATGAAGTTCTACGATGTTAAACTACATCATGTTTCAACCCACTTTTACACAAGCTAAATACTTGTAGGAGTGGTTGCTTATTTACAATCCTAATTGATACAAATTCCTTTATACTTTTCAGATACTTATCCTTTGACAATCCACCACTGGTTGTCTTGAGAAGTCGAAATTCACATTAAATTACCTGACCATCATAAGTGAAATGTCATTATCTTAAGGACACGTTTGGTTTCCTATTAAAAATATTCCCAAGTAGCTCAAATTAAGTTTCCATGATAAATTTCTATCAAATAGAAGAAAATTTATCTCTAGGACAGAATTTTTAAACTTCCATGCACCCCAATGGCTCCCATGCCCTATATCATGTCTTTCATCCTAAAATCACAAATCATGTTTTACAAAAATCTCTCATGAATTTTTGAAAAACATTGAATCATTCTCAGATAATAAATCTTATTGAGGCTCTTTCCATATAATTTATGGTCCAAGCTATTCGACCTAAAACATCATTAATGTTGGTCCATGTTTTTTAGACTATAAAATTCCCACAGAGAGGCATATAAAACTCACCAGGTTGAAAAATTACAAAGGGAAACCTAGAAAAAAAGATAAGTATCATATCCTTTAACCTACACTATGTATGGTTTAGGTAAAATATTAAGAAATTTGAGAAAAAAAGAAAAAAATACTTTTAGTTATAAAACTCAAACAATTAGTCTTAATAAAAATCCTTCTTACACTCACTATTCCCAAACTAAATTAATTTTAGGAAAAAATTAATGTATTAGAGAAAAATACATAATTTTTGTAGGTATTTACATGTAATAGAAGAAATAGTCAAACTATGCTAATTTGATCCCTTGATTTAGGAAACAATCATGCTTGACATGATTATTTCAATTTAATTTTCCTGGATTATGATTTAAATTAGAGTATATTAGTGATCATCATTCATAGAGTGATAAATTCTAATTGATTGGAAATGTAGGAAAAGAGAGAGAAACACTATGGAGTAGTTATGTTTTAATTCTATTAAATGGTATTGGGGGAAAATCCACACACTAGAGCCTTCCTTGATGTTAAAGAAAGGGGGAGCATCGAATAGGATAGAATGATTACAATGATTCCTAGCCCTCTTGGGTTAACATATTTAAGACCATCTATTGTGGGTTGTCAAGTTTGTGATCTAATGGAGCCCTATGTTCTACTTCAACTACAACCACTAGACACACTTGTTTAATGATGAACCTTAGATCTTATACATTGTATTTAATTCCCTATAAATTATCACTTATTAATGAATGTTGTATCTTCATCCGGGCCACACAAGTGTCATACTTAGGTAACACTTCTGTTTGGGAAATCATTTGGTCATGAGAATTTTCTTACTCAGCCAACATATGGTGAAACTCCTACAAAATTTCTCTAAAATACTCAGTTTAATAGTGAGAGGTGTTGAAATTAACAGGGTTTCCTCTACAAGTATCTCGATCCTATCAATCTATGAAATTTTGATACACGATAAGATGCATGTGTTGTTAGTTGAAGCCACATTAGCCAAAATCAATGAACAATCATCTAAGGGTTTCCTCCTCATCAGCAAAATCAGCTAGGGGAGTTTCAATAATGATTATACATATTTGATTATAGGCCTATCTATATAGATCGTGGTGTTCCCTACCATTATCAGGACCACAAATTCCCTTCCTCATCAAAATGGGTATATAATTAAGAAGTTTCATCACAGCAAACAGAGCTGACCTAAGCAGAATTATCGAAGAAGGAGAACCCCCCCCCCCCACTCTATAGGTGGTTCAATATCTGAAGCTATGAATAAAGGGTGGGATGAAAATTCATGAATTTTTATTGATGTTCCACTTGTTTCTGCCATAATGGGACCACCAACAACATTAGATAACGATACAGGGTACGTGTCACTCTCCACAGAGATAGGGTGTGCAGAAGAAGTCCCTTCTGAATATATATAACAGCAAATAGAACACCTTTTTTTAGAAGGAATATTGAAAGATATAAAAACTAGAATAAGACTGGAAATATAAATGTTATTTGAACCAATTGATCTAACATATCCAATAATCTGATGATATTACAAGCCACCAACATTTGAGTATACTCCCATGAAAATTCGGTTGAAGCCATTGTGGGGGTAATAAGAATTTTCATACTAGAATCTTCATGCATCATAATCATCCATAATTGGAGAAGTATTATTTGGTGAGATTCCCTATTAACCTAAGTAATGGGGAGAAATGTGATTTCCTATAGGCACATGAATTAGCATGCGAACCAATTAGGTGTATAGGGTTTATAAATGGTTATCTTGTCTATGCACAAGGTTAAGAGTCAAGCCTGAATCACAATGATATAGAAATTTTCTTCTAAACAACCCCTTCCATCAATTCAATTATGTTTTTATAACTCAATTATTTGATATTAATAGTAGTTATGTTGGTTTGGGTTGGATGAAATTCATAATAGGTAACCCTATTGGTATTTTAACACTCATAACAAGGAAAATGCATATCCATAGAGCCAGAGAAAAACTAAAATGGTGTGCTAAGATGATGAAAAGATATACCTTATGGTATCTAACCTAGTAATTCCGAAATAGAGGAAATGGATGGATAGCTAAGTTGATCAGATTTCCTTTTGTTAATGTATCTTCCATCATCAAGGTGAAAACTCTGCTGCAAGTGTATATGTCGTGGGAGGGGAAAATCCATCCACTCTGGAAAATGGGGTATAAATCCCCTAGTATGAGTTCAAATGATATGTTTTATCTATCCTCGTAACACCCTAAGGTTTGTTACCCAACCTAGAGTGTATCATAATATTATCTTGAAATGCATCGTTATTTTTGTGTTGTATCCGTCCAGCTACAGTGGATGTATGGTTTCAATCCTTTCAGTTGCAAATTTTTTTACCTAATCTTAAAATGAAATGAGGGAGTGAGAAGAGAGGGGTTGACCAAAAAATCCACCTACTGTGGTTAAATATTCTATCGTCAGTGAGGAATACTACTCGACGTTATTTCTGGTATTGGAAACTGGTAACAATTTATCATACATGTTACCCAGCACGAGAAGTCCTTCTAGCTATTAGATGTCCCACAAAAAATTCTCAATTCCCCATGTGATAAATGGAATGATATGGGGGTTAAAAAATGAATATGTATTTTAGTAAGCATATCAATATGTGAATAGATTTCATACTGAAAAATCCACGCTTCCTTGTTTAAGTTAATAGCCTCAAAGTTTACAAGAAACTCCAAGAAAATTTGGTGCACCCAGAACGCCCAAGCCCACTTGTCAGAAAATAACCCTCGTGTCTGTATGTCCCATTTGGATTTCCACCCTCCATTAGGATTACCTCGAAAATGGTTAATGATGGAAGAATAATCCTAGATGATAGATTCTAATGATATATTACGGTTATGATGATTACTATACATCCACATGGATCCATTCTAGATGAACATGTCCTATTGGATCAAATCAGATACAATCATTCCCTTAGAAGAAATTTTTTCCCACTCTCTCCCTCTCTCGATACATATCTAGAATAATGGTAAGGCTTCTCAATTCAACTGTTGTAAAAGTAGAATCATCATGGACACCAAATATATTAAAAGGGGATCTACTGGACATAGGGTAGATCCTAAGTTCTAGTGAAAGGAGATCCTTCAAGGTACTCTCCTGAGGAAAATCACATGACCATAGATTATATTCAATGTTCTTGACCATAGCTTCCCTTATTCTGTTTGCATTCATTTAAAGTAGATGGACATCCATTATCATCCTTGTAATGGATTGGAAAAATTTAATCCCTAATAAAATAATAAAGAACTAAAAAATAATTCATCCATATATTGATTGTCTTCTGAAGGAATCATCCCACGAACCATTGTCCTACAATGAAATGGCTAGAAAAGCATTGGACCTAGAATAAATATTTCACAGAATTAGCAAGCCTCAAACCAAACCCCTCGGATGTGGAAGATATAACTCATTGTTAACGGATGAAATCAATCAATTTAGAGATTCAATGATTGAATTTGTAGTTCAAGGACTTCCAAAAAGGATGCATTCATGGAAGCAGGAAATCCAATAGAATTTATGGGATCTCTGAGTTCTCTGAGAAATATGGTAAAAAAATGACCTAGGACCCCTACATATATAAATGGTCCCCTTCTACAGGTCCACACATATACCGCAGACCATTTCGAGTCCGGATTGATTTCTACATCGAAATAGCCTTTTCATCATCCCGATCAACACATATTCCAATGGGGGAATTTTTTGGGTCGTGAAAAATGATTAAAGTTGCGAAAATGTAAAAGCAACGAGCAATGATACATAGTGTAAACCCTTTGCGGACTGCTACTCTACATGGTGATCTGCTTCATGATACATCCATGAAATATAAAGTTCACAAGAATTTGATTGTGGTTAATATCCTGAAAAATAATGAAAATAATTTGTTTGAAATAGGTGAAAAAATCCACCTCGCACTCGACATCCCCCCTGAAATCAGATGGTTCACATGAAAGGTGAATACATCATTCCCTTGAAAATTAAATAAAGTCATTCATGGGACCGAGGTGGTGATCCTTTCCACCATTGACGATGACCATGCAACCCTAATGGCCACGTTCTCTGTGGGATGCGTTTCTTTCACGGGCTTCTGCAAAAGAACGATTGTGGTTTCATCTCAAATGACCGGCTTTGCTGGTATCTGGTTCCCTTATTCTTGATAAATAGATTATCATGGGATTTTTTAGAGTAATTTAGCGGGATTTGAACGATAAAGGCATGGAAGTAGAGAGAACCAAAATACAGGACTCCTTTGATGGTTCTCTAAAAGTAAATGAAACAGCATAGTATTATAGAGGAGAAAAAATATAATTAGCATATCGTGGACCCCACATACCTTACAGATATATTTAGTGTGAGGCATAGAATAAATTCACCCTTTGAAATAAGGCATCTCTAATAGGAAATATCATTGCAGGTGGAACCCTATCCTAATTAGTGAATCCCTACATAGTTGGAATTTAGTCCCACGCAACATCACGCTACACAAAGGTAACATGACTCCGCATAGTGATTTTCTTGGAAGATCAAACCCTAGTCTCCATACCCCCATGGTATGAAAATAATACCATTACCTACATAGAAATAGGATATGAAAAATCAACCCCATACCATGTAAAGGATTTGCTATGGGGAATGAGGTACCCTCAGAAGTTCTTCCCAATTTACTTGTCATTTCCTTCTATTTTTGTCGCATCATTGGTAGTCCCTCTACAAACCAGTCCAACGACATCAGGAAAATGCCTCTTTCAAATTCACTATACATGTATGATGAGACCAATATGTTCAACAGTTCCCCCTATGATTTTACATACCCATGGTATGCAGAGTCATGTGAGTAATCATCGTAATAGGGAGCACCCCCATAATGTCCCTAACATTACATTCTTATGGTAACTCAGCTTCCAACCCTATGGATTCTCACGTGAACCTCCACATTCTAGGGATAAAGTAGAATCAGTGGATTTTCCTTTGACAAGGATCGATATTAATCAAAATTGATCATGCCTGTGATCCTTTAGATAAGGAATGATGTTCCTCCCCTTCCCCAGAACCAATTTTAGGGTACTCCCACTAATGAAATCCACTTGAATTTATTACAAGAGTGGACACTCTTACTCCACTTTAACTCATCCTGGGAAATATCTGAATAGATCACCAAACATGACTATCTTAGAGATGAAAACACGAGAGAAAATGGAAGCCCTAAAAGCCCCTCTCTCTCTCCCCCTTCGGGCTCCAGTGCGATCCATGTGCAGATGGGGAGGGTTCACGATCATCAGACCCAAGGCCTTCTCATGTTTCTCACCCCGATCATGACTCATGTGGGAATAAAGATTAGTGGTGATCATGACATCTGCTTGACCACAACTTCCAAAATTGTACTTCCCTACAATATGTAAGCCTCATCCCTAAATCAAATGGGAATCTTTATTGGATAGGACCCATCTTTCAAAACCACAGGGATTGTGATTCCCAATTAACTATGATATATAGAAATCCTCTACAAGGTTCAAGCCCAACACCATTATTTTCACATCAGTGGACTCCTTCCATACCACATGACGTTAAACTATTGGGGACACCGAACTATGTGAGTTATAATTCCTCTACTGAGGATATGTAGGAATCCCATCTTACTGGTCTGATCTTAACATTGAAATAATTCTCGTCCCCCTGGATGATGATAAACTCCAAAGCACCTCATCACATGGATCTAGTTAGCATTATATTAAGGAATGAACATGGAATCCTTTAATTTTTCACAAAAGGTTAACATTGGTAATGAACCTCAGAGACATGTAGATATCATCATTGACGGAGAACCACATATACATATAAACAATTATGAACTCATGTATATTTGTGATCGACTTTACTTTGGGGTAATCTATTGAAACATGCTTGGGATTGAACCACGGATTCACAAACATATTAACATGTCTTAAATATATAATTGATTACCAGAATATGAAATAGTATCCCCCAAAATGGTTTGATGAGCTCAAGTTCCCATCGTCTCTACCAATGTGAGTTCTTAAGTGTCATTAGACACATCATCTAATGAGTGTCTGACTTTGGAAATCAAGTCCATTAATCATGGATATGAGAATTGTTTTTTGTTTCTAGATCCAAAAACAAACTCATTAATGACCATTAGATGAAATTAACTTTGACATTTACAAATTCATAAAACTCAACCACCTACAGTCAATTGTTAGGTGTAACATTTTCATCAGATACAAAAATATAGAATCTGATGTGAATAATACATTGAATATAGAACCTTCTTTACAATAAAAAAATATAGACTACCCAATACCCAACAAAAAATTATACTCCATGTCAATGAAATCTTCATTTGAAACACTCTACATTACCAAATCTTTAATATTGTATCCCTTACAGAGACTTGTTCTCAATGTTTTCAAAAAAAATATTTAATAAAAATATTCAAAAATAACTAATCTACACTTTGATACCAACTGAGTAAATAAAAGAATAACATATATACATATTATATAATTTTAGATAAATATTAAATACATAAAACAATTACACATGCCTCAAAACCACAATTTTTTAGTGTATTTGGAGACAAGATATAAATACATCTTAATTTATAATGTATATCCAATATATCCCATAAATTTATTAATATTAGTACCCTTCTAGATATATCATACAAATAAAATTCTATCAAAAATAGTGGATGGAAAACATAAGAAAGTTTTAACATAGATTCTTAGTGAGGTTAATAAAATTATATATCAATAAATGGATAGATGTGAGCATATTTGAATGAGAACATAATCCTAACATAAGAAGGTCAAATCCAATCAATTAAATATCATTAATATTTAGTTATAAAATAAGAAATTGTCCTAACATAAGACAAAAATAATAAGATTATGGAATCATCAATAACCAATCATGAGTTATAAGAGTATATCACAGTCATAGTAATGTGAAAAAAATATGACCTTGTATCATTGTGAACATATATAAACAATAATAGATTCACTCCTTTAGTTAAGGACATCAAAATTGGGTCATCATATAAACTTATGAACATGAAACAAAGTCCATGAATAAACTTATGGATAGGAAACTAGGTACACACCTAAAGTTAGGAATAGGAAATATATTACATGCATAACGTAGTTTTCTAATTAGTTATTAAAATTTACCAAACTCATTGGAGATCTATAACGGACCCACCTATCACATATCCATAAATTAAAAATGATCTAAAATATCATAATAAAATTTATTATTTTTTCAAATAATAACCTAGGAAACAAAAAAAAATGTTTCATAAACATTTCCTCACTTTATCATAGCATAACACATTGAAAAGAAAATAATTTCATAAAAGAATCATTGTAACATAATTAACCAATGGGAGGAAAATGTTTTCATAGAATCGTCGTTCAATAATTATTATCATAATAAATCAAGAGAATGAAACTATAAATTATCATATGTTCATATCCCCAATGATGTATAAAAATCCTTAAATGAATTTGACATGGATGAAAAATAACATTAAAATAACATTCAAGCCTTTCTTTTAAAAGGAAATAAAAATATCCTTTTCTTTTGATAACATTTATAATTAAAATTCCCTAAATATTAAGGGAATTATTTTCATCGAAAATAACCATGTAAACTATTAAAGGGACCATCAAATCAACAAAAAAATAGAATGGATTGAAAAATAAATCATAACATATATTATAAAAGGTAAATCCTTTTCACACATTTGTAAAAAATCAAAATTTGAATTTTTAGATTATGATTCATAAAAAATATTCCATTAAAAATTTGTAAAAAAAAGTAAAAATTAATGATTTTTTTTAAATAGAGTCCATGAATAGGTCAATAATTTCATAAACTAATTTTAAAGATTATAAACATTAAAGAAAAATACTATCAACCAAAAGATAAAAATTAGGTTAACTTTTCTTTACAAACATTTTATCAATCATTTTAACTTCCAAAGAGACAAAAATAGTATTGATACATAAAAATAATTAAATAACCAAATACGAATAAAATATGTAGTTTTTAAAGTTTAAGATCTATATAATTTTACTCTATGGAAATTTAGCATAGACAATCCAAGAAAGAAATGAGATTATAACATAAACTATTACATCAAGACCCATATTGCATCATATTTGTTCCAATATATAATATAATTAAGATTTATTTATCATAAATTTATTCAAGAACCATATTCATATATAACATACTATGTACCATTCCTTCCTAATTATTAATTATCCTTTTATTAAAAAAAATCATTAAAATGAATATTTTAGTGAAAACTGGTCAATTTTACATGCATGTTTCAATTCAAAGCTTTTTTCCATTGTGTATTGATTATGGTTTCATAATCTATATACTCTTAATAATTTCATACTTTTCATTTTTAATAATTACACATACTCATGTATCTATTCATTTTAAATGATGGTGAAATAATTGATAATATAACTTCACGGGGATGGTAATCAATATGTACACACGAGTCATATTTATATTATTTTATGGATGAAATAAAATAAATAATAATAATAATTTACACATATATAATAATTTTAATGTCATATATATTCACAAAATCTTTCTTTATTACCAACCATGTTAAGTAGAAATGAAAAATGAATCACATCACGTATTGGGGTGATAGTCCACACATACACTTGACTATTGTCATAATTTCAAAACAGATGGGAAGGTAATAAAGAATATGAGATATAATAATTATAGAATCATACCTAAATTATAATTTAATATATAAATATTAAATCAATAATAATAACAAACCATTAATAATGGTTTTGTAAAATTAATCATGCCATTCCATGTAGGAAATAGTCCACACGTGCACATGAGCGATAATTTCATTTCGAGATTTATGTAAAAGTAGATGAATAAAGCATGTGTCATTAAAAAATTAATATATCATTATATGGTATATAATTATTTTATTATATCTTCATGGTTATCAAATAATTAAAAGAGGTATAAAAATAAATAGAAAACACGTGGTTAATAGATATACCTATTCTTTTGAAAACCTCCATTGGAATACACGTTATGCCTCATAAGGTTGGTATTTTGATCAAAATATGATCTATAGATCCTGGAGAGGGATTTTAAAAAGCTATTTTGGTAGGTATTGGATGAGATAACACTACTACAAATCAATCCTTTAAGAGAGAAAAAATTGGCCTTTATCAGGACTAGAAAAACACTTACTATGAAAGAATGATTAAAAGCCCTAAAATTTTATCAGCACTAGAAAAACTGATAAATACATCTTTTATCAGTGATACTAAGAACAATAATAAAGGTTTTCTTTATAATTGATTTTAATAGAACTTATAAGGGACCCCATTTATCATCTCTTTCATTTAGCATAGATAAATGTGTCCATTATCAGTGCTTCTAAAATAATTTATCATAGTGGTCCTTTATCAACACTAAAAACACTAATAAATGGATTTTTCATCATAAATTTTAGTAGGGTGATAAATAACACATTTATTAGTGTATTTAGTAGAGATGGTAGAGGTTTATATTAAAGTTTGACGCTAAATTTATTGCACACTGTAGCATTTAAACCAACTCTAGAAAGATGTTTGAATTCAAATTTTAAATGAAATGAAATTTACAACATAAATGGAAGAAAAAAACACTATATTATAGAAATATTACAAATTGGTTTATATAATTACATGAGTAAGTACAAATTATCAATAAAAATAAAAAACATCAATGTTCCTTTAACTTTGTCCCCTAACCCCCACTCATGTTATTGCTGAACAAAAAACCCTAGCTATAGTAATATAATTCACCTATATAATAAAAAAAATTTAGTAACACTATAAATAAATTAACTAATTATATTGTGTTTATTTTAATCTAAACATTGATACATACCAGGAACAATTTGCACCATATTGAGTAGTTGTTGATTCTTGCACATCACACCATTTCTTGTTTTTCTTCAAGCCAAATCTCTATGAAAATTATCTAAATGATTATAAGATAATAATTACATGGAAAATAGTTTTGTAATATCAGATATAATGATGAAAAAACAATATATGCTTATTTTCATGGTTTTGGTGATGTGATGTTTATTTTAAAATAAAATGGCACTTATATGATGAAAACATGAACCTGGAGTCTTACCAATCACGCAGTGTTCATGACTAAGGTTTGAGAGATTTCTACACATCATATATAACATATGGAACATTTTAATAAATTATCACAACAATTTGAATGTGGTTTATTGGTTTTGAGTATTTCAGTTTCCTATTTTAGTAAAATTAATGTCAATTTTAATTAAAAAGTCTCACTTTGAGTTATATTAGTAAGACCGTGAATCGGATTGAAATGTGGCAGATTTTTACCGATCCAACATGACCGGTGTATTTTTTTCCAAAATTATCAAATCAATATGAATATTGTTTCTTGGTTTTCAATATGTCACTTGTATTCTTTACTAAATTGTCATTTTAAACTGGAAACACGCACTTTGAGATATACCAATCACATTAGTTCATAGTTTGATTTGAGACTGATTCCTACATGTCACAAAATAATTTTAAATTTTTAAATAAAATATTAAGATAAAAAAATTTGTTTTCTCAGTTTTCAATGAGTGACCCATTTGAACTAAAATGTCAGTTTTATATTGATAACAGACACATTGATTCATACTGGGCACATCGTATATTATATTGTGGTAAAGCTAATTCATACTCAAAAAAATGACATATGAATAATTTTAATAATGTATAAAAAAATTCAAATTTATTTTTTTGGTTTTGAGTGTCATTTTTCGTTTATAAAAAAATTAATGTAAATTTTAATTAAAAAGACACAATTGGAGTCACACCATCACACTATGAAATATATTGAGTTCCAAATGATACCTACCCATAAAAAATGAATTATGGATATTTGTTCCTAAATTATCAATGTAATATTAATGTGTTTTCCCAATTTTGAGTATTCCACTTGTGTTTTTCAATAAAATTTCATTTTAAACTAAAAACATGCACCTTATGTCATACGAGTCACATCGTGTGTCAGTTTAATGTGAGACAGATTCTAACTTTTCATAGTTTACTTGTGGATAATTTCCCAAAATTATTAGTGAATCTCTAGCATGTTTTTTTTTTCATTGATTGATACTTTTTTATCTATAATTTCAATTTTTATGTTATAATAGACACTTTGATTCATACCAGTCATGTCATGTATCTTATTGTGGAGAGGCTGGTTTCTACATGTAAAAATTGAATTATGAATCATTTTCCTAAATTATTAAGACAATAAAAATTTGTTTTCAATTTTTTTTGGTATGTTATGTTTTCTTTTTACTAAATTAAATGTGAATTTTAAATAAAAAGACACACTTTGAGTCATATTGGTCACACCGCATGTTGGATTGTAGTGTGGCGAATTACTACACATCAAAAATGACTTATGGATCATTTTACTAAATTATAAAACCAATACTAATTTATTTTTCTTGGTTTTGAGTGTGTTAATTGTTTTTTTTTTCTAAAATGTCATTTTAAATGGGAAACACGCACTTTGAATCATACTCTTCACATCACATTTCGGTATTATGTGAGACTGATTCCTACACATCAACAATGACTTATAAATCATTTTCTAAAATTATAAAGTCAATCCAAGCACATTCCGTTTATTTTTTGTGAGTGCCACTTTTTGAACTAAATTTTAAATTTTAAACTGATAATAGAAAATTTGAGTCATACCGGGAACATCATGTATTGGATTGCGGTACCACTAATTCCTAGAGGTAAAAAATGGGATATGTATTGTTTTCTTAAAGATTCAAAGTAATATAAATGTGTTCTCTTGTTTACGAGTATGTCAAATGTATTTCTTACAAAAAATAATATCACTTTTAAATAAAAACACAAACTTTGAGTCATACTAGACACATTTTACAATAGATTAAAGTTAGGATGATTCCTAAGACTAAAAATTGAATTATGGATCATTTTTCTAAAGTATCAAAACAAAATAAATGGTTTTGATTGGTTTTGAGTATGTCACTATTGTTTTTTTACTATAACGTCAGTTTAAACAGCCAACACACACTTTGAGTCGTACTGGTCACATTGTTAGTTGGTTTGATGTGTGACTGATTCCTATACAAAAAAATGACATTTTAATATTTTTATAAAATTATCAAGAAAATATGAGAAATTTTTCTCAGATTTTAGTGACTAACACCTTTTGGACCAAAAAGGTCATTTTTAATCTGATAATGGACACTTTCAATCATACAAAGAATATTGTGTATCAAATTAAGGTTATTATTATTCATAAACATAAAAGGAAGAATTATGGATCAATATACAAAAGTATCAAAACAATAAGAAGAAGTTTACTCGTTTTTGAGTATGTCTGTCTTTTTACTAAAATTAATGTCAATTTTAAATAGAAAGACACACTTAGAGTGATACTAGTCACACAATTTGTCAAATTGAGGTGATGGTCACTCCTACACATATAATATCAATTATGTATCATTTTTATAAAATATCAAAACAATTAGAATTTGTTTTATCAGTTTTCAAATGTAATATGTGTTTTTTTTCAAAAATGACATTTTAAACTAGAAACATCCACTTTAAGTCATACTGATCACATCAATTGTCATCTTGATGTGAAATTAATTACTAATGGTCATAAATCACTTATGAATTGTTATCATAAATTTTCATGACAATATGAGCGTGTTTCCTAGGTTTTCAATAAGTGGGAATGTTTTAAAAAAAAAATAAAAAATGTAAACTAATAATAGACACTTTTAGAAATACTGGCCACATTGTGTATCAGATTGAGGTTTTGAATATTCTGACAAGGCAGAGTTGATTTATAGATTTTTTTCCTAAAATATCAAAATATTATGATTTTTTCTCTGAATTTTGAGTATTTCACCTATCTCTTTTTCCAAAAATAAATGTCAATTTTAAATAAAAAAATACACATTTGCAGTCATACCAGCCACACCATGCGTCAGATTGAGGTGAGGCTGATTTCAACATGTCTCAGATGATTTAAGAATCATTTTCCTAAATTATCTAAACAAGATGAATAAATTTTATTAGTTTTTAGTATGTAACTTGTGTTTTTACTAAAATGAAATTTTAAACAAAAATAGGAACTTTGAGTCATGTCAGTCCAATCATGTTTTGGGATAATTTTATATTGATTCATACACTTTAAAAAAATAAATATAAATTGGTTTCATAAATTATCAAGACTCTACATGCATGTATATGTCATTTTTTAGTAACATACACATATTTTGAACTAAATATAAATTTTAAATTAATATTGGACACATTGAGTCATATTGGGCACATTGGGTATCCAACTAAGTTATAGATGATTCATACACATCAAATATGACATATGAATCATTGGACTAATGTATAAAAACTATCCAAATGTGTTTTATTGATTTTTACTATGTTAATTTTAGTTTTTTTTTGCTAAAATGTCAATTTTAATAAAAGGCCACACTTAGAGTAATACAAGCCACAACATGTGCTGACATGAGGTTTTGATGATTTTTACATATCAAAAATGATTATTGAATTTTGTCCAAAATTATTAAAATAAAAATAATATGTTTTCTCACTTTTGATTATGAGAGGTGTATTTTGAACTAAAAGGTAAATTATAAAATAAAAATAAATAGTCCAAGTCATATTGATCACATTATGTGTCGGATTGAGGCTTCACAGATATAATATGTCATACTATTTTTCTTTAATAAATTTTTCAATTTACAAATAAAATAGAGGACATGTTCCATTATAATTGAAGAGGAAACCCCATGCTGCCTAAAACACTTCACATTTCAGGTTGCATGGTGTTTCTTATTCCATATAAAAAGAAAAGTTTTTTCTTTTCTAGATTTTTAAATATAGTTGAAATAAAAATTTGACTTCCCCCAAGACCTGTGAAAAAATAAATTATTCATTAGATAATAATGATTCAGAAATTAACCTAAAAATAGTTGCTAATATGGTGAAAAAATTAATAAAATAAGTACTATGAATTCCCTATTTTCATGATGGTTTCATACAATCATAACCCATTTACATTTTTTCATTATCTATGTTGCAGCATTGAATTCCAATCTCCCACAATCATAAGTAGCTTCGAACAAAACACCCCAACTCCCGAAAAAGATTCCACATGTATAAGAAAACAATTATTATGTTATCAATACTATAAATAATTAAATTAAACCTAAATATGTAATTATAAATTAACAAGATATTAGTTTTAAACTAAAAATACACAATTTGAGTCATGCAACGTGCACCATGTCTTTTTATCCAATAGTTCATTAAACATTCTGGTTCATCTAACAATATTTCGTTTTGATGAAAAAGAATATTTAATGTATTAGATAATAAAAATAAAATTGCATCATCATGAGTTTATCAGACTTTTTAGTGCATGATCATAGTACGGGGGTGAATCATCCTTGTTGATAAAGTCATTTCTCACTGATCACTACTAAAATTAACAAAATAATATTAGAAAAAAACACGAGGTAATTAACAAAATAAATCATATAAAATAATGATAAAATAAAAGAAAATAAATTTTTTTATATTTATATATCCTTAAACAATAATATAATTATTCTTGATCATGTGAAACAATACATGTAATTTATTCAATCTTACATAACCCTAAAATAAAATATTTTCTAAGCTCAATCCTAACAACATTATATATTTTACCAATTGATAATGACATAATATTACCTTATTAGAAAAAATTACCTTAAAACATTTATCCTTTTTGGTTGGTGTAAAACTCATATATAAACATTTTCTTTCTTATATGCTACAAAAAACTAGCATAATATATTATATAGTCCTGGATTATAATAATAAATATTTTATCCCTTTATTTATTTTTTAAAAACATTGATCAAAAATATTAACCTATTAATTTTCATTGATTTTACTAAACTGTATATTTAAATATTAATTTTTATGAAATATAGTAAAATATTTCCCCAAATTCCACCACTGTAGAGAGTAAAAATATCATGATAACCATTTACCTTATTTTATGGAAAAAAATCATTGTGACCCATTATGTATTTTTAGAATAGGCTAAACTCCATTATAAATTTTTTACCCCTTTTTGCATTATTAAACATTATTATAGCCCTTTATAGAATAAAAATTACCCTAAAACATTTCACATACATTAATTCTTCATGGATTATGCTATAGATTAGTATATTCTTATCAATATTTTGGGTGATGTTGAACTCTAACATAGAATCATCATTATTTGTTCGTCAAAATGGGGACATACATATTCTCATCGATTTTTTATTTATAATAATGATATTTTTTATAAATTAGCTTATGAACATGGAACATTTTACATAATGAATGTCCACATGCATATTAGTTATGAAATAGTTGACATTTTTTTATGGGAATGCACAAAAAAGGTACCCATATTCATAATAAGGATAGATTAAACACCTCTACTCATGTAATTATTGTCAGATTCTATGTGATAAAATGTTAGGATGATTTAATTTCACATTGTGCATTCAAAAAAATCAGTTATAGTTAATCTGTTTCATTAATATAAACATGATTAGTTACTTTTATATATTTTAAAATAATTTTTTTATATAAGATCATGCATCTAATTGATGATCAAATAGAAAAAATAATTCCACCACACACCAATGTCAAACCACTATATTTTTCTCTTCTTCTATCATTTACCAAAACCCATGATGGAACATAGATAAGGAATTAGTATAATATTATTCTGACAAGGATAATAAAATAAACTAGAAAAGTTTAAAATATGATGAGAAAATTAACTAAATAATTCCTAGGAAGTCACCTCTTCAGGATTCCGGTATTCATTCAGACAGCATGTTTTCTACTCATTTCTAAACAAATTGAATTCCTCTATTATGCTTCCCCATTATGAATAGATCAAAAAAATGAATTATGATACTAATTTTTCACACAAAATATATAATTATATGCTCACAACCCAAAAATGATCATAATCCTAGTAGTTAATAACTTATGGTTGTTATAGGAAGAAATTATGACACCATGTATGTTGTCCACTAGTATCTAAAAATTTTATTTTTTTATTTTGAGAAAAAATGTTTTGAAAAATCATGGAAGTACTAAGAAAATATAATTAGACAAATTATTAACAAATGTTTTTAATGAAATTGTTCTTACCTTTGGTAATTTGTTTTTTAAGGATGCTAGTCTCTCCATTGTTTATAATCTCTCTCAAAAAAATACAAACATAATATCAACAATAATTGATATTATCTTGCATTGGAAACTATATAAATATTGACAAAAATAAGTAATTTTTTTTAAATATGTATTTATAGCTATATATTTTAATATATACCTTAATATTATTCCATTTGAAGAAGTCCAACATCATTTTATGTTTAGTCACCGACATAAGGAGATGTTTTAGCCTATATTTAGTGACTTCTCTATCATAACATAATTACTATTAAAAATCATACTGAAACCTATAATATTAAATTTATTTATAAAATGTTGATTGTAGTGTTCTAAAAATTCTCAATATACATCATTTCTATTCAGTTTGTTATAAATCCTTGCATTCATTGAAAAATATATATATTTTTCATATCAAGATTGAGTGTGATCATCAAACAGGGCTTCCTAAAAAACATAAACAAAAAGAAATGAAAAAAAACAAAAATTAAATTTTTTATTAGATTATATAGATTTACCCCTCCATTATAGGCATCAAAAAGTGTATATCATCAATTTATTTCTTGTCAAACACATTGTAAGGCTTATCTTTCTTCTTATAAATTTTTTTCTTCTCAAAATAAGTTTTATTCATAGAAATGATATAATAATTAATGAATTCTAATCATTTTTTCATGGTTTTCCCTTTATATATTATAAATACAAACACCTGTATAAAATTTGAATAGTTATTACCTATAATGAACATATTAGATAACTATTTGGATAGATTTATTATGACAATATACCACGTTTATATGCACAAAACTGCTATAAAGACCCGTAAAATTCAAGGGAAATTTTTTCTTAATTTTTTTTTTGAATTTTAATTGAACGCAGTTTCAGACGGCACTTGATTCCGAGGCCCGGAGTGCCCGGAATTTCTATCCGAAGTTTAGCTAGGGTATGTTCAGTGAACGAACGAGCGGGAATTTCTAACTTTTGAACGGGTGCCCGGAATCGAATTCCGAGGGCACCAATGGAACCGCAGTGCCGGTAATTGCTTAGGAACTCCTGTTTCGGAGTTGCGTTTACACGAGGGGAGTTATTAATTTTTGTGGTAGTTGAAAATAAAAATTTAACAATTTTTATTTTTACCACTTGATAGTTTTATCCTAAATAATGATGATGGGGGTGGGACCCACTTCTGATAACCAACCTTGAGAGGATAAGGTAGGGTGGGACCCACACAAGCCCAACCCCTCACTTTCATAACCCCTCTAAACCCCCCATTTAATTTTTGATAACTTATCTCCTCATTAATTTTATAACATCTTATGTTAATAACATAAGTGAGTTAAATGTGGGTTTTGAATTTTAATACTCTTGGAATTCAAAAACCTATGTTGGGTTAATAAAATAAGTGGGAGGATTATTTTATTTTGGCGTTAGTATTTCTTGTGGTGGAGACTTGGGAGGAAAGGGCTAAGGGTTTGAGGAAGACTTATTCTTCTTCAACTTCGATGAAGAAATACTAACCTCGCGTGAGCCACCAAAACGGCTCGGCCGTTTTGGCCGAGCACCGACCAGCGCGCCCAGCGCGCGTGTCATCGGTCCTGGCCATGGGGTCGGGCCGGGCCGCGCCGGGCCGGTCCGACCTGGACCCGGGGTGGGTCGGCCCGGTTCGGGCCGACCCAGGGGGTCTCGGGCCGGGTCGGTCCGGGCCAGAAACCCCCGTTTTTGAACCATTTGCGTTCAATTGCCCATAACTCGGGCTACGAACCTCTGATCGACGCACCATCAATGGATACATGATCCTTGTAACGAGACAGTCGTTTCGGTATATCGCACTCAAGGTTTCGGAATACTTTGAGTTCGGCCGGGTTGGTCCGTACACGAAACCAACCAGGCCCTCGAAGCAGAAACGCTCATATCTTGAGCTTCGGACGTCCGATTGACGTGCCATCGACTTTGATGATTTTCTCTAAGTGAGACAGATCTTTTGGCATACTCCGCCCGAGGTTTGGACGCAGGTGGAGTACGGTCGTGTTGGTTTTCCTTAAAAACCAACCGGGCCCATGGGACGAAAAGGCCAATAATTCTCAGACCGGGCGTCCGATTGACGCGCCGTATGCGACATTGAGTTCCTATTGGCGATACGGAACTTTTGGATACATCAACTCTGGACTATGTGTCAGTTGATGTATCAGCCTCTCGGCTCGTGGAGCGGACCCTCCCGAACGAGCTTGTTGTGTGCAGGAACCCTAGTGCTGGTTGCAACTGCTACTGTGACTGCGACGACGACTGTACAGAGATCCTCAATGGATTCGACGGTGATGACTACAGCACTCAGCGATCCTATGTGGATCAGTGCTACTGATCCTGTGTGGGTCCGATCATGTGTGGGTTAGCACTCAGCGGTTCTGTGTGAGCCAGCGCCTATAGATCTCGTGTGTTTCCGATCCTGTGTGGGTCTTTGCGGGGGTTAGTTTCCTACCGATGATGTGTGGGTCATTGCGGGGGTTAGTACCTATCGATCCATTGTGGGTCCGATGACTTAGATGGATCAGAGATAATCTCTATCATCTTCGAAGAAGTATACCTGTGTGAGCTAAAACCTGTTTTCTTTCCTGTGTGGATTGTGTTGTGCTATCCTGTGTGGATTACGTTTTACTTTCCTATGTGTAATACGTATACTTTCCTATGTGGACTGGGTTATACTTGGTCACAGAGGTTGGAGCATACTGGAATTGATGACTTAGGTATATGTATGGTAATATATCTAAGCAGTGTCGGTTGTTACTTCGTGATTGTATCTTTCCTTTGTGGTTTATCCTTTGTGGATTTTGGGAGTCTTTCGGGGGTCTCGGGGTCCCTACTAAGTAGCTTATACTCAACCCCGCACGGGCTATGCCCGCACTACGTTGTGTTGGTTGTAGACGATGGATAGCGTTGATCGTCGTGGAGGCTCGCAGAGCAGGACGGTACCTGGAGGTGGACCACTTGGCCGGACGTACTCGGAGCAGTCGACTGGACCCGAGGAGCAGTGGAGCTATTTGTACCCACCCTTCAGGTGTGATTTCCAGTGGACAACTCGGCGTAGCGGCTTTTACTTTTCAGTTGTTGTTTTCCCCTTTCGAGTTGTGCTTTACTTTCAGTTTGGGTTTGTATACTGGCCCATTTACTTTTCCGCACTTACTGTTGTACCAGTTTTTACTTAGTGTTTACTTTTTCTGCTTGCTTACTCTGAGGTGCTTGTTTAATTTACAAAGGCAATGCCTTCCCTTTTTACCGGGATTTATGCCTTGGTGCTAGTCTCCAGACCCTGGCCTATGGAAGGCGGGCTTGGGTAGTCACGGCACGGGCCCCGAGGACGGGTCGTGACAAATTGGTATCAAAGGAGTTCGGTTCTACCGCGAACTCTGATCTTTTTCTATGTGAAGCAATAGTGTTTAGCATATCGAGTGTGGTTATCAGTCTAGAGAGTCCAGTGTTGGTGCGGCGGCCGACGTATCCGTACACCAGGACCCTGACTTCTGATTTCCGACTTAATGCACGAAAACATTGATTGTGCTTGTTTTTCAAGTTTTCTTTGTGATTACTTTGTGTCAGCTCACCAGGTATACTGTTCTGACCGTGGTGCACCTGTTTCCTTTTCAGGATGGCCCCACGACGGCAGCCAGCTAGGGTTCTGAGAGTCGAGCGTGACGACAGTCCGCCGAGCGACGAGGCCTCGGTGCAAGGCCTTTTGTCAGCAGTGGCACCGGCGGTAGCTCTACTCGCCGATCCACCGATGCTTCCAGCACCAGCCGATGATGATGCACATCGCCTCTGTGCATTGCATGAGTTCCAGCGCCAGTGACCGCCCAGGTTCCGCGGGGAGATGGACCCCCAGGCAGCCGAGGACTGGCTGGAGGCAGTTGTTCGAGTTTTCAGACTAGTGAGGACACCAGCAGACCTCATGGTGATCCTCGTAGCGAGCCTACTGCACGCAGTAGCAGGACGATGGTGGAGCATGATGCTCCAGGTGCACGATGAGGCCTCTCTCATCTGGACAGACTTTGAGGGCCTCTTCCGCTCAGAGTTCGTCCCGGCCACCCTCCGTGCGGTGCGCATTTAGGAGCTTCTTCAGCTGCGGCAGGGCAGCATGACGGTTGCCCAGTACTCGGCGAGATTTACCAATCTCTCACGCTACTCGACCAACATGGTACGAGACCCATTCTTTCGGGTCTGGACCTTTGAGCAGGGATTGAGACACGAGATCAGGGCATCGCTGATCTCCCTTAGTATTCTGACTCAGACATGAGTACTGGAGCGATCCCTTTTGATTTAGAGCTTTCTTTCAGAGTCTACACCAGCACCGAGACCCACCGCAGGGCGGCACATAGCAGAGTCTTCTGCAGTAGGTAGTCGACGGATGACTCTTGGTTCCAGGCAGACCAGACCCTCAGGCAGACAACCTTAGGACACTGGCTCAGCAGTGTGAGGCACACAGTGCGGAGCCAATCTTTTGAGAGGCAGGCAGTGCTACTCATGCGGCGGGCAGGGCCACATAGCTCGTTATTGCCCGACCTGCCGTACCGAGGATCCACAGACGGTTGAGGGACCACCGAGGCAGAGGCAGAGGGTCGGCCGTGGTGGTCCGCAGGGAGGAGGCGGACGAGGCAGAGGATCTGGCTGAGTAGCAGGTGGTGGGCGACGCTTTGAGACTCTACCACCACCACCACCAGGAGGTCCACCCCGACCACAGGGAGCTGGCGGGCAGAGCCAAGCACAACTCCAGGCAGCAGAGGCCTACGACCACGGCGCGCCCAAGATGATTCGAGGTACTATTTGTGTCTATTCCACCCTTTCTGCAGTACTTATAGACACAAGAGCAAGTCACTCTTTCATAGTCGCTGCCCTTGTACGGAGCTCGGAGATTCCGACAGAGCCATTGGCTCGATCCTTACGGCGAGAGACTCCTACAGGAGTAGACTCAACGATTACGCACTGGTTCCAGCTGTGTGAGCTTACTCTAGGAGGCGAGAGATTCGGCTAGGATCTTCTTGTAGCGGCGTCGAGGCCTTACGACGTCATCTTGGGCATGGATTGGTTGTCTATGGTCCATGCACAGATTTACTGTATTAGGCGCAAGGTGCGATGTGTACGCACCGACGGGAGTAGGTTCACCTTCACCGGCGAGAAGGGAGCCTTAGCAGCACAGGATGGACTCTCGCAGAGGAGAGGACAACCCATCACTCATCAGTTGGCTAGCCTCATCCTAGGAGTAGTTGACGTGTAGAGTCCTGGTTTTCCTGTAGTGGTGGATCAGTTTGCGGACGTTTTTCCCGACGATGTTCCAGTGTAACCTCCTCGCAGAGAGGTAGACTTTTATGTTGACATGTACCCCGGGACAGCCCCGATATCGACTCCAGCATATCAGATGGCCTCCGCTGAGCTTCGAGAGCTATGGGTATAGTTGGAGGACTTGCAGGGCAAGGGGTTTATCTGACCCAGTGTTTCACCCTGGGCTTCCCCGATATTGTTCGCCAAGAAGGAGGACGGGAGCTTACGACTTTGTGTTTACTATCGTCGCCTAAACCAGGTGATAGTGAGGAACAAGTATCTGCAACCAAGGATTGATGACCTCTTTGATCAGCTCAAGCGAGCACGGTGGTTCTCAAAGATAGACCTCAGGTCAGGCTATCATCAGCTTAGAGTTCGAGACGAGGACGTGCAGAAGACGGCCTTCAGATGTCGGTATGGCCACTATGAGTTCTTGGATATGCCTTTAGGCGTAACCAATGCTCCAGCATTATTCATGGCCCTCATGAACAGGATCATCCAGCCATACCTCGATCGATTTGTTATGGTCTTCATCGACGACATTTTGATATACTCGACGACTGAGGAGGAGCACGCCTACCACTTGCGTGTTGTACTAGAAACACTCCGAGAGCACCAGCTTTATGGCAAGCTCTCGAAGTGTCAGTTCTGGATACGTGAGGTCCACTTCATGGGGCACGTCATCTCTGAGGCGGGATTTGCAGTGGATCCTGCGAAGATTGAGGTAGTCCTAGCTTGGGAGCCACCCAGGAGCGTGACGGAGGTGCGGAGTTTCTTGGGACTAGTTGGATACTACCAGAGATTCGTGCCTGACTTCTATAGAGTTGTGGCACCACTCTTAGCTTTGAAGAAGAAGGGGAAACCCTTCTTGTGGGCAGACAGAAGTCAGAAGATCTTCCAGGAGCTGAGACAGAGATTGACCAGCGCTCCTATCTTGAGGTTTCCTGAGGAGGGAGTAGGGTACGTAGTCTACTGCGATGCATCAGGGATCAGGCTCGGATGTGTCCTAATGCAGGAGCGGGCAGCGATCGCCTATGGATCACGTTAGTTGAGTTTGCATGAGCAGAACTACGCTACCCATGACCTGGAGTTAGCAGTAGTGGTCTTCGCCCTGAAGACGTGGTTACACTATCTGATGGGAGAGCGCTTTACAGTCTTTTCTGACCATCAGAGTCTCAGATACATCTTCTCTTAGAAGGATCTGAATCTGAGACAGAAGCGATGGCTCGAGTTCCTCCAGGACTGTAGCAACCCCAGTACCCAGGGTGCCTCATGAGACATGATATGCTTAGCATTTCATTACAACATTAACAAAAATTATATCATGTCCCATGACTACAGAAGATCGCGAGGCTCAGGATTCTGGGAAACCAGCTGCTCTGATAAACTTCATCAGTACATTCCATGCCTGAAAAATTTTAAACAAAACGTAGGGTGAGCAAAAATGCCCAGTATGGGGTTTTAAAAACATTTTAAGAAAATCCTTTCTCAAAGAAGACCTTTTCGAAGAAAATAAAACACTTTGATAAAACTAAAACATTATCTTTTCTTAAAACATGAGGTCTATTTTTCTTTGAAAACCACTTGCACAAAGAAGAACGTACTTGAAATGAACTTAAATATAAACATGATCAGAGTGCGCAATATAAGAAGAATAAATAATGCATAAAGTTAAAACAAAGTTACTTTACTTCTAAAAGAATTATATGACTAAACAGGGAAGACATGCATGTCATGGATCAAAAAAATGCAGGTCATCTATTAGTTTACCATATGAAAACAGTTCTTGTTGCATAAAGTACATTTTCATCAATCCTGGGAACTTTCAACTAGGGGTTGTCCTGTTAGTTGAACTAACCCCCTGGTTAAACATTATCATTACATGCAGAGGGGATGCATAACAACAGACTTTGTCAAGACCTCACGTCATGACCATAATTTTGGTACGGGTCAAGGCCAAATGCCAATCCCGTTTCCCATGGTAGCACGAGCCAAGGCCATTTGCCAAGACCGTTGCACATGATAGCACGAGCCAAGGCTATTCGCCAAGACCGTTGCACTTGATAGCACGAGCCAAGGATATTCTCCAAGACCGTTGCACTTGATAGCACGAGCCAAGGATATTCTCCAAGACCGTTGCACTTGATAGCACGAGCCAAGGATATTCTCCAAGACCGTTGCACTTGACGTCTCATGAGACTCTTGCTTTACCCAATGCATTGGAGCGCTGTATAATTCCGGGCGCACCCGTCCATAAACATTTAAGTCCTATACATCCCTCACATATCTTGACATGGTCATTCATTCACAGGGTTTCATACATTCTTAATCAAAAGTCCTTTTTACATACATATTCATGACTTGAGGGGGATCATAACGTAGATGTAAAAAGAACTAGGATATTGGCTTCAGATTAAACATTGATGCAAATAAACTAAGTCAACTTACTCTTACACATGCAAAATAACTGGAATACTAAACATAGCGGATTGTCATGTAAAATTTTATCATGTTCATTAAATAAAACCATAAATTCATAGTTCATATCTTTAAACATGCAAAACACATTCTTTACAAGTATAAGTTTCATTGAGGGTACTTAAATTTTCAGGTTAAGCCGGTCCACCGGTGCGATACACATGTTGGCTTAGCATCAATTAAAATTGTTAGAAACTTGTGTGTCTATAATTATATACATATATAACCAAGTCCTGATAATAAAAAAAAGAAAGGGTTTTGGAAACTGAAATTTTTTTAAAACACATTCACTTGAAAACATATAAATTCTTAAGGGGGGTTCATGCCACACATTTTTACAAAAAGTGCACGAATTGACAAAACGCTAATAAATGAATATTTTCAAATAGAGAAGTTATTTTGTCACTAAACCAATCCTTAATCTTTATCATATATATAACCATATTTATAAATAGTCTTTGTATCGTTCTTTGGAGTAATAAAATTTAAAGGGTATATACAATTATTAGTAACTCAACACGTTATACCAAAAAGTATTGAAACATAATAATCACACTTATTCGTCATATATTCTGAAGAAAAAGGATGTATACATTCAAAGGTATTTATTTATGTACACAAATACATATCGAAAATAATATATACATATATATATATGTATAAAAACCGTATATACGTACATATAACCATCGAAGTGAAGAGATAAAAATCGTTCTCCCTCCCAAAGAAGTTAGTAGACACAGAGAGGCCTAATACATGGGTCATGGTGTATGCAATCCCCATACACATGCATAATTTTATTTATATAAGTATATATATATGTATATATATGTATCCCGTATATGTTTATATACATGCCAACCGAAGTTTTTAACGAAACTTAAAAAACGGTCTTCGACCCTTGCCAAAACAGAGGGGAGGAGAGGGAGAGATGTAGCAACGAGATGAGGGGAAAACGAGGGTGTTTACACAGTATATATATATAACCCGTATATGTTTTATACGCTTGAAAAAAGAAGATTAAAACAAGCTTTAAAGCAGACTTCGACCCTTACCTGTTTGACAAGGAGGAGAAGAACGAAGCAGCAAACGAGGTCCAGAACTGGAGAGATTAAGGGAGCCGGGTGCCAAAGATCAGCTTCGGTGCAACATGGGTTTAAAAAAAAGCGTGGAGAGGTGACGAAGGAACTGAGGCCGATATTTAAGAGGCGGCGCCGACTTCGTGGAAGGAGAAGAGAGGGATGACTGTTGACGACTCAGGCGGAGGAAACGAGGGTCGAACCCGCCTGGTTTAGCGGCGCGATGAGGAAGAAGAAAGCAGCGGGCGTGAGGGAGAAGAGAAACGCGAAACCAAAAGGACGGCCAGGATTAGACATAGGTTGATCGGACGGCCCATACGCGACACGGTATTAAAAGGAATGGATGGCTGCGATTGGAGGGCGCCGGATCGGACGGCTCAAACTTGCCGCGGTGTTTTAAACACGCGGCCCTCCCGATTCTCTCATTTTTTTTAAGTTATTATCTTATAAAATAAAATCTGTTATTTTATTATTTTATTAAACCTATTATAAAACCATTAATATAACCTTATAAAAAAACTATTATTATCCTAAGTCAAGGGTTATTAATACCCCTATATATTAAACTATTAAACCCTTATTTTAAACATAAGTTATATTTTCATTTTTCTCTATTTCTTTTTATCAAAACATATAATTTAATAATTAATGATACTTATCTAAATTCAAATTTACATCTTAACAAAAATATTATTTAACCCAAATTTTCAAAGTAATAAATTTTTTTATTTTATAGTGAAGAAAACATAATCTTATAAAGTATGGTAACTTAAGATAATTGTGCTAACATGAATATATATATATATATATGTATATATATATATATTTTAATTTCCTTTGTTCGTTAATTAACTTAATATTCTCAATTAAGGATTATTTTTAAACATAACTATATTTAATCACAGTGTGTTGATATAATTACGAAACACATGAATATAAGAAACCATAATTTGACGTAGTTTCCAAAATAGTAAATAAAGGTCAAAAATAAAGAAAAAAAATATATATATCTAATTTAATGCAATATATATATAACTCATAAAAATTCATTAGGTTTAAAATAATTAAAAATTTCAATTGTTCAAATTAACATGCATAATGGAAGAAAACAATAATATTATTTTTTTGTCGTTTTAAAACATTAAATAAAAGTCTCATTTTTGGAAACAAAAGATAAATTAATTAAATTAACATTGATGTCATTTTTGAAGCGGACTTCATGATTAATTTTCTGAATCATCCAGGGGTAAGACATTCTATTTCCAAAACATAGAGGACAGGAGGAACCAATGGTCAAAAACAAAACATTAGATATTTTAGGCAAGCAACGGTCGAAAATATAGCCGTTTGGGGTTCAACGGCCATATTAGGGTGCTTATAAAAAGAAAGGTTTGGTCTCGGGTGTCTCTTACCCCAAGCGACTGAAGGAGAAGCAAAGATGGTTCGTGTGATCCCCTTGGTGTTGAGCACGGTCGCGGTGGCTTCACCAATCCTTACGTTTCTTATGATGGATGCTCGAAATCCCTACCGCATTTTCGGGCTCTTAGTAGTTTTAAGCAGTCTTCCTATTATTGTAATCGGGTTCTTGGTTGGAATATTTGGTTAGTGAGTTTTTCTTGTAACCCGAAAAATGTAAGACTCTTCAGTGTTGAGTTCATTGAATAAAAGTTACGTGTTTTTTTATATTTTACATTCTGATTGTTTTAGAGAGAGAACTTTAAAAGCACAAAACGCCCAAATTTCATTTAAGAGGTTTGAAAACTTCGGGGTGTTACATTATCTCCCCCTTCAAAGAATTGCGTCCCCGCAATTCTATCATAAAAAAAAGAAACTGAAACTCCAAACGTAAAACTCTACCGAAACAGCGGGTCTGGCTCGGTTAACAGGACACCAAAGTTGGCACACAACTCTTCGGTTTCCCTAGTCCAGATGCACCTCGAACAGTGCTCCCTGAACTCCTGGTCGTGTGTACTACACACGGGCTTCCAAAGGGAGGCTCGTGCGATGCAAAGCTCGGATATGTCCGAGTAGATGAACTCCTTGACGACTCTTCTGGAAACATCCTGCTCGAGGTAGTCGAGAGGGACGGTGCGATCGAGGAGACTGATGTTCAAGACTTGGAACATATAAGCTGCACTGAGATGGCCATCCTGGGCGGCCACGAGAAAGCACGCTCTGGAAGTAAAGTTTTGTGCCAGAGTGAAACATTGGAACAGGCCCTCAGAGTACATTACCTTTCGCCTATAGCAGGGGAGTTGAGCAGCAGCGATGAGCTGAAAGACGCGATTATTCTCTCGACATAGCCGAAGAATCTCTGGACCATTTGCTAAATTGAGCAAACGCTGGCAGGACCCTCGTAGGTGGAGAAATGATGGGTAATCCACCATGCATGCCTTGATCAAGATGACTTCTACTAGCTCATCGGGTAGGGATGAGAAGTTCGTTTGTCCAGCCATCTGAAAACATCGAGGGGAAACTCTTAACAATGTAGATACGGTGAAGACATGAAAAGAAACAAGAAACTTCCATTTATGAAAAAGTTTACACGGCAAAGTCTGAGTTCACAAGACGTACGCCACAAAGAGTGGCAAAACTTCCTAACTCTTCAAACCACACACAAGATGAACATACAGGACTAAACTCATGGGAACATTTATAACGCCTCCTGAGTTTAGCGTGAGGGGTGTGGGGTTGGGAAACATCGGTGTGCACTTCTTGCCTAAGAGACACACGGGTGGACTCATTTTCCAACGCTCCGAAGTCCAATAACTGGCCCCAGAAGCCGTAGTGCAGGACTTGGCACAGATAAGCTGCTCGGAGGTCTCCAGCAGCAGCAGCTTCTTGAAAAGGGTTATCTAGCATTGTGCCAAATTCCTCTCCAGCTGTGAACACTCGGAAGAGTCCTTCGTGATACCTTCCCCGACGTGCGTACGAGGGAAACTGGGTCATCATCATTAGTAGATAATCCATCCCCATTCCCCGGTGGAGACTAAGCACCCTAGATGAGTTTGACACATCGTACAAGTTCTTACACGTCATGCGAATTTGGGCATAATTCAGGAAGTTTTCACGGCTGGCTAGAGATATAATGTTCTCTGGAGCCTCAGTGGGGAGTGACAAAAGGTCGGTAGGTACATCAGCCATCTGAAAGTTATAACATTCTTACTTAGTTAGTCTTAGCAATATATCTATATCACCTGGTTTTCCAGAGTTGCCTGAACCTATCCTCTGATACCAACTGTAGCGACCCCAGTACCCAGGGTGCCTCATGAGACATGTTATGCTTAGCATTTCATTACGACATTAACAAAAATTATATCATGTCCCATGACTACAGAAGATCGCGAGGATCAGGATTCTGGGAAACCAGCTGCTCTGATAAACTTCATCAGTACATTCCATGCCTGAAAAATTTTAAACAAAACGTAGGGTGAGCAAAAATGCCCAGTAAGGGGTTTTAAAAACATTTTAAGAAAATCCTTTCTCAAAGAAGACCTTTTCGAAGAAAATAAAACACTTTGATAAAACTATAACATTATCTTTTCTTAAAACATGAGGTCCATTTTTCTTTGAAAACCACTTGCACAAAGAAGCACGTACTTGAAATGAACTTAAATATAAACATGATCAGAGTGCGCAATATAAGAAGAATAAATAATGCATAAAGTTAAAACAAAGTTACTTTACTTCTAAAAGAATTATATGACTAAACAGGGAAGACATGCATGTCATGGATCAAAAAAATGCAGGTCATCTATTAGTTTACCATATGAAAACAGTTCTTGTTGCATAAAGTACATTTTCATGAATCCTGGGAACTTTCAACTAGGGGTTGTCCTGTTAGTTGAACTAACCCCCAGGTTAAACATTATCATTACATGCAGAGGGGATGCATAACAACAGACTTTGTCAAGACCTCACGTCATGACCATAATTTTGGTACGGGTCAAGGACAAATGCCAATCCCGTTTCCCATGGTAGCACGAGCCAAGGCCATTTTCCAAGACCGTTGCACATGATAGCACGAGCCAAGGCTATTCGCCAAGACCGTTGCACTTGATAGCACGAGCCAAGGATATTCTCCAAGACCGTTGCACTTGATAGCACGAGCCAAGGATATTCTCCAAGACCGTTGCACTTGATAGCACGAGCCAAGGATATTCTCCAAGACCGTTGCACTTGACGTCTCATGAGACTCTTGCTTTACCCAATGCATTGGAGCGCTGTATAATTCCGGGCGCACCCGTCCATAAACATTTAAGTCCTATACATCCCTCACATATCTTGACATGGTCATTCATTCACAGGGTTTCATACATTCTTAATCAAAACTCCTTTTTACATACATATTCATGACTTGAGGGGGATCATAACGTAGATGTAAAAAGAACTAGGCTATTGGCTTCAGATTAAACATTGATGCAAATAAACTAAGTCAACTTACTCTTGCACATGCAAAATAACTGGAATACTAAACATAGCGGATTGTCATGTAAAATTTTATCATGTTCATTAAATAAAACCATAAATTCATAGTTCATATCTTTAAACATGCAAAACACATTCTTTACAAGTATAAGTTTCATTGAGGGTACTTAAATTTTCAGGTTAAGCCGGTCCACCGGTGCGATACACATGTTGGCTTAGCATCAATTAAATTGTTAGAAACTTGTGTGTCTATAATTATATACATATATAACCAAGTCCTAATAATAAAAAAAAGAAAGGGTTTTGGAAACTGAAATTTTTTTAAAACACATTCACTTGAAAACATATAAATTCTTAAGGGGGGTTCATGCCACACATTTTTACAAAAAGTGCACGAATTGAAAAAACGCTGATAAATGAATATTTTCAAATAGAGAAGTTATTTTGTCACTAAACCAATCCTTAATCTTTATCATATATATAACCATATTTATAAATAGTCTTTGTATCGTTCTTTGGAGTAATAAAATTTAAAGGGTATATACAATTATTAGTAACTCAACACGTTATACCAAAAAGTATTGAAACATAATAATCACACTTATTCGTCATATATTCTGAAGAAAAAGGATGTATACATTCAAAGGTATTTATTTATGTACACAAATACATATCGAAAATAATATATACATATATATATATGTATAAAAACCGTATATACGTACATATAACCATCGAAGTGAAGAGATAAAAATCTTTCTCCCTCCCAAAGAAGTTAGTAGACACAGAGAGGCCTAATACATGGGTCATGGTGTATGCAATCCCCATACACATGCATAATTTTATTTATATAAGTATATATATATGTATATATATGTATCCCGTATATGTTTATATACATGCCAACCGAAGTTTTTAACGAAACTTAAAAAAAACGGTCTTCGACCCTTGCCAAAACAGAGGGGAGGAGAGGGAGAGATGTAGCAACGAGATGAGGGGAAAACGAGGGTGTTTACACAGTATATATATATAACCCGTATATGTTTTATACGCATGAAAACAGAAGATTAAAACAAGCTTTAAAGCAGACTTCGAACCTTACCTGTTTGACAAGGAGGAGAAGAACGAAGCAGCAAACGAGGTCCAGAACTGGAGAGATTAAGGGAGCCGGGTGCCAAAGATCAGCTTCGGTGCAACAAGGGTTTAAAAAAAAGCGTGGAGAGGTGAAGAAGGAACCGAGGCCGATATTTAAGAGGCGGCGCCGACTTCGTGGAAGGAGAAGAGAGGGATGACTGTTGACGACTCAGGCGGAGGAAACAAGGGCCGAACCCGCCTGGTTTAGCGGCGCGATGAGGAAGAAGAAAGCAGCGGGCGTGAGGGAGAAGAGAAACGCGAAACCAAAAGGACGGCCAGGATTAGACATAGGTTGATCGGACGGCCCATACGCGACGCGGTATTAAAAGGAATGGATGGCTGCGATTGGAGGGCGCCGGATCGGACGGCTCAAACTTGCCGCGGTGTTTTAAACACGCGGCCCTCCCGATTCTCTCATTTTTTTAAGTTATTATCTTATAAAATAAAATCTGTTATTTTATTATTTTATTAAAACTATTATAAAACCATTAATATAACCTTATAAATAAACTATTATTATCCTAAGTCAAGGGTTATTAATACCCCTATATATTAAACTATTAAACCCTTATTTTAAACATAAGTTATATTTTCATTTTTCTCTATTTCATTTTATCAAAACATATAATTTAATAATTAATGATACTTATCTAAATTCAAATTTACATGTTAACAAAAATATTATTTAACCCAAATTTTCAAAGTAATAAATTTTTTTATTTTATAGTGAAGAAAACATAATCTTATAAAGTATGGTAACTTAAGATAATTGTGCTAACATGAAAATATATATATATATATGTATATATATATATATTTTAATTTCCTTTGTTCGTTAATTAACTTAATATTCTCAATTAAGGATTATTTTTAAACATAACTATATTTAATCACAGTGTGTTGATATAATTACGAAACACATGAATATAAGAAACCATAATTTGACGTAGTTTCCAAAATAGTAAATAAAGGTCAAAAATAAAGAAAAAAAATATATATATCTAATTTAATGCAATATATATATAACTCATAAAAATTCATTAGGTTTAAAATAATTAAAAATTTCAATTGTTCAAATTAACATGCATAATGGAAGAAAACAATAATATTATTTTTTTGTCGTTTAAAACATTAAATAAAAGTCTCATTTTTGGAAACAAAAGATAAATTAATTAAATTAACATTGATGTCATTTTTGAAGCGGACTTCATGATTAATTTTCTGAATCATCCAGGGGTAAGACTTTCTATTTCCAAAACATAGAGGACAGGAGGAACCAACGGTCAAAAACAAAACATTGGATATTTTAGGCAAGCAACGGTCGAAAATATAGCCGTTTGGGGTTCAACGGCCATATTAGGGTGCTTATAAAAAGAAAGGTTTGGTCTCGGGTGTCTCTTACCCCAAGCGACTGAAAGAGAAGCAAAGATGGTTCGTGTGATCCCCTTGGTGTTGAGCACGGTCGTGGTGGCTTCAGCAATCCTTACGTTTCTTATGATGGATGCTCGAAATCCCTACCGCATTTTCGGGCTCTTAGTAGTTTTAAGCAGTCTTCCTATTATTGTAATCGGGTTCTTGGTTGGAATATTTGGTTAGTGAGTTTTTCTTGTAACCCGAAAAATGTAAGACTCTTAAGTGTTGAGTTCATTGAATAAAAGTTACGTGTTTTTTTTATATTTTACATTCTGATTGTTTTAGAGAGAGAACTTTAAAAGCACAAAACGCCCAAATTTCATTTAAGAGGTTTGAAAACTTCGGGGTGTTACAAGGACTATGACTTTGAGATAGTCTATACTCCTGGGAAGGGGAACGTGGTAGGTGATGCTCTCAGCAGGAGGACGGGAATTCAGCTACTTGAGGGGGCGACAGAGCAGCTAGCCTCTTTACAGATATCCTTCGTGGATAGAGATGGAGCATCCTTCCTTCAGTCTCTCACAGTCACTCCTTCACTACAACAGCTACCACTCCACCATCGGGATGGCACCATACGAGGCGTTGTATGGCCGACCTTGTAGATCTCTTTTGTGTTGGTTATACCTTGGGGAGTCAGCACTTGTGGGACCAGAGATGGTCCGGGCCACGACAGAGAAGGTCCAGGTCATCCAGGAGCAGATGAGGACAGCTAAGAGCTGGCAGAAGTCTTATGCTGACAGAAGGCGGAGGCCACTAGAGTTCGAGGATGGTGACAACGTCTTCTTGCATGTCTCACCTCGATGTGGATAACGGAGATTTGGCCGAGGTGGCTAGTTGTCTCCATGCTTCATCGGACCGTTCCAGGTCCTCAGCAGGATTGGCGAGGTGGCTTATTGCCTGGATCTACCACCTCAGTTGCACCGGGTGCACGAGGTCTTCCACGTATCTCAAATGAGGATATACGTGCACGACCCGATGCACATCATTGACCATGGGGGGCTAGACGTTGATGATGGGTCGACTTTTGCGGAGGTCCCGGTGGAGATCGAGGATCAACATGAGCGGGTTCTACGTGGATGGTTGATTCCTCTAGTGCGCATTAGATGGAAGTATGGGAACCTCTAGGAGAGCACTTGGGAGCGGGAGGCTCAGATGCATGCTCAGTACCTACCTTTGTTTCCCTAGTTTTCGATTTATCTTTACGGGGATGTATAGCCCTGAGGTGGGAGTAATGTAAAGTCCCGTCAAATTAAAGGGAAATTTTTTATTAATTTTCATTGGAATTTTACAAGAACGCAGTTTCAGACGGAACTTGATTCCGAGGCCTGGAGTGCCCAGAATTTCTATCCGAAGTTTATCTCGGGTACGTTCAGTGAACGAACAAGCGGGAATTTTTAACTTTTGAACCGGTGCCCGGAATCGAGTTCTGAGGGAAACGATGGAACCGCAGCGCCGGTAATTGCTTGGGAACTCCTGTTTTGGAGTTGCGTTTACACGAGGTGAGTTATTAATTTTTCTAGTAGTTGAAAATAAAAATTTAACAATTTTTATTTTTACCACTTGGTAGTTTTATCCTCAGTAAGGATGATGGGGGTGGGACCCACTTGTGATAACCAACCTTGAGAGGATAAGGTAGGGTGGGACCCACACGATCCCAACCCCTCACTTTCCTAACCCCTCTAAACCCCCCATTTAAGTTTTTCTAACTTATCTCCTCATTAATTTTATAACATCCTATGTTAATAACTTAAGTGAGTTAAATGTGGGTTTTGAATTCTCAAACTCTTGAAATTCAAAAACCTATGTTGGGTTAATAAAATAAGTGAGAGGATTATTTTATTTTGGGATTAGTTTTTCTTGTGGTGGAGACTTGGGAGGAAAGGGCTAAGGGTTTGAGGAAGTCTTCTTCTTCTTCAACTTCGACGAAGAACGTGAAGAACACCTCGGACTTCGACAAAGAACACTGTCCTTAGCGAAGAACAACTCCGCCGAAGAACGCGAAGAACTTCTCCAACGACGTTTCCTCGTCGGACGCACCTCGACGATGACGGAATAGACGTTTGTTTTCCGCGGCGCCCGACTTCCGCGACGCTCGTCTTCCGTGGCTCGTTGACGTACACCGTTCTTGAAACCGACCCACCTTCTAAATTTTTCTTGTTGAAATCTTGGATTTAATGGAAGTGGCGCGGTGCCGTCGCACCGCGCAGGTTTTTGCGGCAAGAATTATGCGGCACCGTCGCGCCGCACCACGATTTAATACAAGGACGTGACGCCGTCGCGCCGCATCGGAGACACTGAAAAACACCGCCGACGGAGCGGGGCCATGGAGGATGGGCGCGGTGTCGTCGCACCGCGCAGGACGACAAGAGTCGTGGCCGGTTCCGAGCCGCGGCAGAGCAAGGTGACCGGCGGCCGGACCGGGCCGCCGACGTCGGAGCTGGAAGGGGACCGGCCATCGCCGGTCCTGTTGAGCAGGAACCGGCCATCCAAGTCGAGCCGGCCGGAAAGGGAGGAGTCGGGGGAATTAAATTCCCCCGGCCGGACTACAAAGCGGCCCCAATTAAGGGGCTGCGGTTACTTGAAATGGGAGGGCCAGCGCCCCCCCACCCCCCCCCCCCCCCACCCCCCCCCCCCCCACCCCCCCCCCCCACCCGCCAAAACGGCTTGGCCGTTTTGTCTGAGCACCGACCAGTGCGCCAGGCCGGGCCGGGCCGGGTCGGGCCTCGCCGGGCCGGGCCGACCCAGGGGCTCTCGGTCCGGGCCCGAAACCCCCGTTTTTGGACCGTTTGGGTTCAATTTCCCATAACTCGGGATACGGACCTCCGATCGACACATTGTCAACGGAGACACGATCCTTGGAACGAGACGGTCGTTTCGGTATATCACACTCAAGGTTTCAGAATACATTGTGTTTGTCCGGGTTTGTTCGTACACGAAACCAACCGGGCCCTTGGAGCGGAAACGCTCATAACTTGAGCTTCGGACGTCCGATGGACGTGCCGTCGACATTGATGATTTTCTCTAAGTGAGATGGATCTTTTGGAATACTCCGCCCGAGGTTTGGACGCAGGTGGAGTACGGTCGAATTGGTTTTTCCTTAAAAACCAACCGGGGCCCTGGGACGAAAAAGCCAATAACTCTTAGACCGGGCGTCCGATTGACGCGCCGTCTCCGATGTTGAGTTCCTATTGGCGATACAGAACTTTTGGATACATCAACTCTGGACTATGTGTCAATTGATGTATCAGCCTCTTGGCTCGTGGAGCAGACCCTCCCGAACGAGCTTGTTGTGTGCGGGAACCCTAGTGCTAGCTGCGACTGCTCCTGTGACTGTGATGACGACTATACAGAGATCCTCAGTGGATTCGACGGCGATTACTACAGAACTCATCGATCATATGTGGATCAGTGCTACCGATCCTGTGTGGGTCCGATCCTTTGTGGGTCAGCGCTCAGCGGTTCTGTGTGAGGCAGCGCCTACAGATCCTGTGTGGGTCCTGTAAGACACCGAGATTTTATGAAAAATATTATTTTAATTTCATTAATGTCTTATGTTGTATTCTACACCAAGATTACCCTGCACTATACGCAACACCGTATTAGCTTGCAGTATACGCAACACTATTCTTGGACCGTGTTACACAAAATTTTGATAATAGTTATTCTACGCAACATTGAATATATATATATATATATATATTAAATGTATAAATGAAATATGGTTGAATTCTGTTATACGAAACAACGAAGGATTTTTTCACAACACGCAACCCTGACTTGGCTTGCATTACACGCAATCGCGACCTTCCTCGATAGCGTGTGTTGTACGCAATACCGGGTTTTAATAAACAATGTTATATTATTATAATACTGTCATGAACTAGCCGTTATGAATAGTATTAACTAAATTTTGAAGTTTATAACATTATTATTCATCTTACACATTTCTAGAACATGGTATAAGAACAAAATAAAATTTTCGGGTAAAATAAGTATTTTTCAAAAAATGCAGTTTTACCGCCTTTTGATGGCGCACCCACTTTAAATATAGTTTTTGACATATTTATATGTTCAATTTGACAAAATAATATTCTTCTTTTGAATCAGGATATAAAAATTTACATTAGATAAAGTTTTGATATTTTTCCGATAACTTTCATAATTTAATGAATAGTAAAAACACGCTATATTTTAATTAAAAACAACTTTTTTCATCGTAATATCTTATGTGGTTAAATTATAATATTGAATGGTTTTAAAGTATAAATAGAATATATTTTAACCATTTAATATAATGTATGTCATTAGCATTGATTTTACCTTGAATTCGTAGGTTAAATCAATTCAATCTTTTGCAATGTTTTAAAGAAAAACCTGTTTTCTTTCGACAATGGGATTAATTTTAATTCAATTTCTGAATCTTTTGTGTATTGAATTTGGAAAAATGGATTCCATATTTGTAATAAGTGGGTCCAAATTATGTTAATAAGCTACTTTTTATTTTTGGGAATTATGAATAGTAACTACGGTAAATTTTATTTACCATAGTTAAAGGTAAATCGGGTAATTAAGGGTAAATATAATATTTTAAAATTACCCTAAAAAATGTCAAAATCCTATTGGATGACTAAAAGTCGACCCATATCACCTAAGGGTCGGATTAGAATCATTTAATGGACATTTTTCCATGAAAATAACTTAATTATTATTAAAACCAATGAAAGTGACAGCATGTCACTCTCTTAAATCTTATAAGTATATTAATTTTAATTTAGTGATAAACTTAATGAAACATCGAACATGAATAGTCTCCAGAAATCTAACGAAATTATCTACATCATATAAATTTATTTATAATTTTTAGGGATAAAATAATTATCATTAATTATGACACAATAGTGATGCAGAAATTGTTTATCTAGTGAAAAATCAAGAATATTGTTTTTATTAAACTAATAGTGACCATAAAATGCACAAATACCTAACCAAAACTTATTGGCCATGTAAATGTAAACCATAAGCATCCAATGGTCGAATATTTGACCATTTTGAGACTTATAAAAGCGACTATGACACTTATATTATTTTATTTTAAATGATGCCAAAGTTGTCACCTTCATAATTTAATAAATATAACAATTTAAATACTGTGATTTTAAGATGAAAAATTCGAGTAAAAGTATTATTGTGAAAGGTAATAGATTTATTTTAATCATAGGATTTTATTTTTAATTTTTATGCAAAAAATAAGTATATTAAATAATTATACATAATTTTTTAGTATTTATTTTATTAAGATATAAACAAAATAAATGGTTTCAAAAATAATAAAATAAATATTATATGAACTATTTAATGTGCTCCAATAATTTTTAAGATACATATGACATTTTATGAATCTATTAAAACTTTTAGTTCGAACATATCTTCTGTATTTATTTTATTTAAATTCAAATAAATGAATAGTGTCAAAATTGACACTATTGTTATTTTATAAAAAAACATATTATAAAATTGATTAAAAATCAAAAAATATTTCAAAATTATAAAATTAAAATTATATGATCTAAAATGTTATTAAGAATCCAATTATGGACAATTCGCAACAAATAAGTAATTATTTGTTATAATTTAAAAATTAGAATGTTATTAGCACAAATAAAATTAAATTGATTAAATAAGGATAAATCATGTTGATAATGTTTAAAATAAATTCCTAACATGTCTAAATTCTATTGTTTGATGATATTACAACCTTATATTATCTAATATTCTAATATGAGTCATTTTTGGAGGTTTTTATGTGGGGTTAGATTTATTATAAATAAATATTTTTAAGAATTCCAAAGGTGCCCCTCTCCTCCCTTATAAAAGGGAACCTCCTCCCTCTCTTCCTCACACAACTTTGAGCCTTCAAGCTCGGCCAACCCCTGGCAAAATCTATTCTCCACATCCTTAGTATCATTCTAGAGGTCCTGGTCTTCTTCAAAGACCATCCTTAGTTCTTTAAGTGGAGGTTAAGAAAAGGAGCGTCAAAAAGAGGTAATATCCATTACCGATCTTTTTCAATTTCTTTCTTCTTCAACTTCTTCTTCTTTAGTTGTTTCATGATAAAGTAACAACATCAGTATTTATTATATACTGATATGTTATTATAAATATGAAACAACTCTAATTAACCTTCTATCCATCCTACGGAAAAAGGAAATCACCGCGCGTGCGTACGTACGGAATACCGTCTCCACGCCGTGGTGTAATCTATTTTCTGCCACCACCTTAATTGGATGGGTATAAAGGTGTAATGAGTAACTATATATGATTATTATAAATTTATATTGATACTGAAATAGTATACATACACTTCAACACAATTCCACGACCATGGGAACAATATCATCGCTCGTGCGTACGTACGGACTACCGTCTCCACGACGCGATGAGATTCATTCTCAATGATTAACCATTCATGAATGATTATAAAGTATATATAATAAGTACTAATGAAATATATGACATAATAATGATACTTGATTTATGTATATTTATATGTATGTCATCTACTTAATTCCATTCAATTCAATAAGGAAACGAAAACAGCGTTCATTCGTACGTACGGACTACCGTCTCCATGAACGGTGTATTTCATTCCATTTAATGATTTATTATATATATGTATATCCTGAATATATAAATATATAAATCATGTTTTATGTTTTGGAATTAAGTAATCATGATCTAAGTAATCATATGAATAATTACAAGTCAAAACACGGACGACAAATGAAACAATTTTATCCAAAACGCTCTTTAACATGGAATTTACAAAAGAACGGGTAATATAAAGTCATAAGTGAACCATATATGATATCATAACAATGAATATGATTCTGTAATAAGTAAATGACATTATTTAAATCATTATACAGGAGGTTCGGACACTTACGAAGCAAATCGGACCTAAGGTAAGGGAAATATCACAATCTCATTTTAATCCGAGATTGTTTATACGTTGGTATTTACTGGGGTGTATTTTATCATCCAAATACATGTTTCCTCAATATGTAATGTTATTTCCATCCACCTACAATTATTTAAATCCAATTTTACCCTTTGGTGAGTTTTTAGTAAAAGATATGAAAGGAATCTTTTGTCGTTTTTCATACGAGGTACTTTTTGACTCTTCCGACCAAAGTACGAGAAGAATGTTTTCTTATACAGCATGAATGGATTTTTAAAACATTATTTACAAGATGCTTCCTTTAAAAGTTTTCAAGTTTATTTTTAATCAACTTCTTTTAGTTTAGAATTTTATGAAATGTTAAGAAAGGAAAATTGTTTTTTAAAGTAGAAAGGATATTTTACTCAAGAATGGAGTTCAAGTGTTTTATCAAAATTATTTTCCATCTAAGATAATAAAGGGTTCTGTTTATACCCTTATTATTACATGGATTTGATTATGTTGTGATGGAAATATTTTTATGAATTCCTTTATCGTATATGAATTGTTTTATGATGTCATGATGTTTAAGATTCCTATTTTTATTACATGGGTTATGCATTGATGTATTGTTTATGATTTTGTGGCACACATAAGAATGGTATAATTATGAGATGGGTGGGACCTATATCTCCCTCCAATGCATTGGGTAAAGATTTTATATCTCATGAGATAGACAGGGCTGGAACGGTAGGTTATACCGGTTCAGTGAAACAGGACTGAAATGAGGGTTACTCGATTCAGAAAGGGACTTTGTCCACTAAGATAGTCTTGGAAATGAGTCTTGACTAACAAGAAATGATTATCTATGATTATGTGTGGATGCCACAAAGTTTCATGTTTTATGTTATGATTATTGTGATTACATTTCATTGCCATGAGTTATCCCAGGTTATGAAATTGTGATCTCTTTTACAGGTTAAGATTTCCAAAAGTTATGTGCTTATGTATATGATGTGATTGATATTTCTTTTGTTTACCCTTACTGAGCATTTGAGCTCACCCTTTTATGTTTTCTTTTCCCCAGTATATAAAGAAAGGTTTTAGGTAAAAAAAGGGAAGATCTTTATGGGAGATATTGAAGATCTTTCACCACGATTAGAAGATTACGTTCCGAGTTTCCAAAGACACTAAACTATTACGATCCTTGTGTGTGTGTTTTTGTTGTGTATTAAGTATTCCGAAAATGTAATGTAATGTCCATGTACGTTAAGCTTTGGGTCTCTACAGTTGGTATAAGAGGAAAAGTTTAGTCAACCTTTGGAAACTAGGATTCGAGAACTTTAGTGAGATCCCTAGAGATATTTCTAAGGTATGTCTAGGGATGTCCCTAAGGATAAGTATATGTATATAATATAGTCTTAAAACTACAGTAACGATCTTAGAATTTAACCTAAGATGTTAGATATTGAGGATACTCCCCATTTATTATGTTGTTTTCTCTAGCATGATTTTTTCCTCTCACAATATTCTTTTTGTGTTTTAGTTAATGGAGGGAACCCGAAGGAATTCGGTTAACATTGAATCCAATGGACAAATTTGTGACTATGAGCAACAAAATTGTGTAATTCCTAGAGAGAAAGATATTGTGATTATGCCGAATCAGTCATCGCGATATATGATTAACAAGGTGAAATTTAGTGGTATGCCTAATTCATCAAAGAAGAGGAAGATAAACTATTATTCATGTTCTCATGTTGAGGAGCATAAAGAAAGGAAGATTGAGATTTCTAAAGAAGGGAAGAAGAACCTTGAGGAATACCTCAAATGGAGGGACCGATGTTATCTGTGTGGAGAAAAGGGTCATAGAGTGACAGACTGTTATGGAGTTCAATGTCTTATTTGTGGAGAACATGGGCATTACCCAACTCAATGCCCGGACCTAAAAAGGTACTTCTAAATCAAGGAAGGACTTATTCCAGGAAAATCATTGAAGTGGATGGACTGAAGTGTTTATGTATTGGTATTCAAGAATAATGTTGTTGAGGTACTTTTATGGTGTATTGAAATATTTATGTATTGGTCTATTGTGGTTTTCAATAATTTTAAGGAACCAGTAACCCTGAAAAGTGATTCAAATATTTTGGAAAGTAGATGATATGCGCATAATGAAGGGATAAGGAGGAAATAAAATGTTTAATAGTATTCATGAGCTCATGATTGATATAAGGACTAAGTGATATCATGGTTTGAGTATATAGAATTTTGAGGATTTTGGTATGTGGAAAGTGTTAACTTTTAACTGCATTCATTTTTTCACTAAGGTTCAATGGGTATTCAAAAGAATACATGATTAAGGACTTTGAATGTTTGGAATGTGACCAACAAAACATATCTTATGATATATGGGGATCAACGATGGTATTAAATCTCTGGTAATCGTTTTCACTATGTTATGAGAGTGGACTTCAGTATTATGGATAAGCCTAAAGATTGGAATGGATTATGTTGGACATAAGTTAGTATTGTTTAAGGATAGAAGTTTTTTCGATATTATTGATGGGATGTTATATTAATATATTTTTAGAAAAAGGACAACCTGCAGGACGGGCGACAGCCCATCGCGTCGGACAAGGCTGTGGGAATCGAACCCACAACCGAAGTGTGACTGGCCTTTATCGCCTACCACTGGCCTACAGGAAGTCCCTGTTTATTAGAAACTAGTTTAATTTTATTAAAAAGTATGATATATGAAGTATAAGTCCATTTTAAGAACCATATATGATTAATCTCACTATAGAATGACTTATGTATATTTAATAACTTTTTGCTAACCTTTTTTTTGAGACAGATGGAATGACCCGTCATTCTCTCACAAGATCTGCTAACACTTCACGAATAACAAATTCAACTTCATTTATATAAGAGATGAAGTGGAAATTGTTCAAGGCATGAACAACAGTGAGATTGTACCAAAATAAAGAAAGTATTTATTCTAATTCAAATTTTCAACTTTAGGAAAATGATCTTGAAAACCAAAAAATGTTGTCCTAGTGCCCTTATATTCGATGAATCAGATGGTACCCTAGATCGTTACAAATTTATGGCTTTGTGATTGTTGGCTTTTCCATAGCCATGTTCTCTACCACTCTCCATCAGAACATGATGGTTAGATTTCTCTTCCATATCCATATTTTCACCTATGTGGAAACCCAGTGATTAGTTTATTTGGGTAACCGTTACGTTTCATAATTTTGTTTTTAAAGACAATTTTTGGTATTCCTTTTAACGATGTGGGTTTCTATCAAAGAAACTTTCAAATAGTAAACCATTTATAACCCTGACGAATTTCGAGGGCGAAATTCATTTTAAGGGGGGTAGAATGTAACACCCCGATATTTTATGAAAAATATTATTTTAATTTCATTAATGTCTTATGTTGTATTCTACACCAAGATTACCCTGCGCTATACGCAACACCGTATTAGCTTGCAGTATACGCAACACTATTCTTGGACCGTGTTACACATAATTTTGATAATAGTTATTCTACGCAACATTGAATATATATATTTATATATATATATTAAATATATAAATGAAATATGGTTGAATTATGTTATACGAAACAAAGAAGGATTCTTTCACAACACGCAACCCTGACTTGGCTTGCATTACACGCAATCGCGACCTTCCTCGATAGCGTGTGTTGTACGCAATACCGGGTTTTAATAAACAATGTTATATTATTATAATACTGTCATGAACTAGCCGTTATGACTAGTATTAACTAAATTTTGAATTTTATAACATTATTATTCATCTTACACATTTCTAGAACATGGTATAAGAACCAAATAAATTTTTCGGGTAAAATAAGTATTTTTAAAAAAATGCAGTTTTACCGCCTTTTGATGGTGCACCCACTTTAAATATAGTTTTTGACATGTTTATATGTTCAATTTGAAAAAATAATATTCTTATTTTGAATCAGGATATAAAAATTTACATTAGATAAAGTTTTGATATTTTTCCGATAACATTCATATTTTAATGAATAGTAAAAACACGCTATATTTTAATTAAAAACAACTTTTTTCATTGTAATATCTTATGTGGTTAAATTATAATATTGAATGGTTTTAAAGTATAAATAGATTATATTTTTACCATTTAATATAATGTATGTCATTAGCATTGATTTTACCTTGAATTCGTAGGTTAAATCAATTCAATCTTTTGCAATGTTTTAAAGAAAAACCCATTTTCTTTCGACAACGGGATTAATTTGAATTAATTTCTGCATCTTATGTGTATTTAATTTGGAAAAATGGATTCCATATTTGGAATCAGTGGGTCCAAATTATGTTAATAAGATACTTTTTATTTTTGGGAATTATGAATAGTAACTACGGTAAATTTTATTTACCATAGTTAAAGGTAAATCGGGTAATTAAGGGTAAATATAATATTTTAAAATTACCCTAACAAATGTCAAAATCCTATTGGATGACTGAAAGTAGACCCATATCACCTAAGGGTCGGATTAGAATCATTTAATGGAAATTTTTCCATGAAAATAACTTAATTAATATTAAAACCAAAGAGAGTGACAACATGTCACTCTCTTAAATCTTATAAGTATATTAATTTTAATTTAGTGATAAACTTCATGTAACTTCGAACATGAATAGTCTCCAGAAAGCTAATGAAATTATCTACATCATATAAATTTATTTATAATTTTTATGGATTAAATAATTATCATTAATTATGACACAATAGTGATGCAGAAATTGTTTATCTAGCGAATAATCATGAATATTGTTTTTATTAAACTAATAGTGACCATAAAATGCACCAATACCAAACCAAAACTTATTGGACATGTAAATGTAAACCATAAGCATCCAATGGTCGAATATTTGACCATTTGGAGCCTTATAAAAGCGATTATGACACTTATATTATATTATTTTAAATGATGCCAAAGTTGTCACCTTCATAATTTAATAAATATAACAATTTAAATATTGTGATTTAAAGATTATAAATTCGAGTAAAAGTATTATTGTGAAAGGTAATAGATTTATTTTAATCATAGGATTTTATTTTTAATTTTTATACAACAAATAAGTATATTAAATAATTATACAAAAATTTTGTAGTATTTATTTTATTAAGAGATAAACCAAATAAATGGTTTCAAGAATAATAAAATAAATATTATATGAACTATTTAATGTGCTCCAATAATTTTTAAGATACATATGACATTTTATTAATCTATTAAAACATTTAGTTCGAACATATCTTCTGTATTTATTTTATTTAAATTCAAATAAATGAATAGTGTCAAAATTGACACTATTGTTATTTTATAAAAAAACATATTATAAAATTGATTAAAAATCACAAAATATTTAAAAATTATAAAATTAAATTCATATGATCTAAAATGTTATTAATAATCCAATTATGGACAATTCACAATAAATAATTAATTATTTGTTATAATTTAAAAATTAGAATGTTATTACCACAAATAAAATTAAATTGATTAAATAAGGATAAATCATGTTGATAATGTTTAAAATAAATTCCTAACATGTCTAAATAATATTTTTTGATGATATTACAACCTTATCTTATCTAATATTCGAATATGAGTCATTTTTGGAGGTTTTTATGTGGGGTTAGATTTATTATAAATTAATATTTTTAAGAATTCCAAAGGTGCCCCTCTCCTCCCTTATAAAATGGCACCTCCTCCCTCTCTTCCTCACACAACTTTGAGCCTTCAATCTAGGCCAACCCCTGCCAAAATATCTTCTCCACTTCCCTAGTATCATTCTAGAGGTCCTGGTCTTCTTCAAAGACCATCCTTAATTCTTTAAGTGGAGGTTAAGAAAAGGCGCGTCAAAAAGAGGTAATATCCATTACCGATCTTTTTCAATTTATTTCTTCTTCAACTTCTTCTTCTTTAGTTGTTTCATGATAAAGTAATAACATCAGTATTTTTTATATACTGATATGTTATTATAAATATGAAACAACTCTAATTAACCTTCTATCCATCCTACGGAAAAAGGAAATCACCGCACGTGCGTACGTACAGAATATTGTCTCCACGCCATGGTGTAATCTATTTTCCGCCACCACCTTAATTGGATGGGTATAAAGGTGTAATGAGTAACTATATATGATTATTATAAAGTGATATTGATACTGAAATAGTATTCATACACTTCAACACAATTCCACGACCATGGGAACGATATCATCGCTTGTGCGTACGTACGGACTACCGTCTCCACGACGCGATGAGATTCATTCTCAATGATTAACCATTCATGAATGATTATAAAGTATATATAATAAGTACTAATGAAATATATGACATAATAATGATACTGGATTTATGTATATTTATATGTATGTCATCTACTTAATTCCATTCAATTCAATAAGGAAACGAAAACAGCGTTCATGCGTACATACGGACTACCGTCTCCATGAACGGTGTATTTCATTCCATTTAATGATTTATTATATATATGTATATCCTGAATATATATATATATAAAAAAATCATGTTTTATGTTCTGGAATTAAGTAATCATGATCTAAGTAATCATATGAATAATTACAAGTCAAAACACGGACGACAAATGAAACAATTTTACCCAAAACGCTCTTTAACATGGAAATTACAAAAGAACGGGTAATATAAAGTCATAAGTGAACCATATATGATATCATAACAATGAATATGATTCTGTAATAAGTAAATGACATTATGTAAATCATTATACAGGAGGTTCGGACACTTACGAAGCAAATCGGACATAAGGTAAGGGAAATATCACAATCTCATTTTTATCCGAGATTGTTTATACGTTGGTATTTACTGGGGTGTATTTTATCATCCAAATACATGTTTCCTCAATATGTAATGTTATTTCCATCCACCTACAATTGTTTAAATCCAATTTTACACTTTGGTGAGTTTTTAGTAAAAGATATGAAAGGAATCTTTTGTCGTTTTTCGTACGAGGTACTTTTTGACTCTTCTGACAAAAGTACGAGAAGAATGTTTTCTTATACAGCATGAATGGATTTTTAAAACATAATTTCCATGAAGCTTCCTTTACAATTTTTCAAGTTTATTTTTAATCAACTTCTTTTAGTTTAGAATTTTATGAAATGTTAAGAAGGAAAAGTGTTTTTTAAATTAGAAAGGATATTTTACTCAAGAATGGAGTTCAAGTGTTTTATCAAAATTATTTTCCATCTAAGATAATAAAGGGTTCTGTTTATACCCCTATTATTACATGGAATTGATTATGTTGTGATGGAAATATTTTTATGAATTCATTTATCGTATATGAATTGTTTTATGATGTCATGATGTTTAAGATTCCCATTTTTATTACATGGGTTATGAAATGATGTATGGTTTATGATTTTGTGGCACACATAAGAATGGTATCATTATGAGATGGGTGGGACCTATATCTCCCTCCAATGCATTGGGTAAAGATTTTATATATCATGAGATAGACAGGGCTGGAACGGTAGGTTATACCGGTTCAGTGAAACAGGACTAAAATGAGGGTTACTCGATTCAGAAAGGGACTTTGTCCACTAAGATAGTCTTGGAAATGAGTCTTGACTAACAAGAAATGATTCTCTATGATTATGTGTGGATGCCACAAAGTTTCATGTTTTAAGTTATTATTATTGTGATTACATTTCACTGCCATGAGTTATCCCAGGTTATGAAATTATGATCTCTTTTACAGGTTATGATTTCCAAAAGTTATGTGCTTATGTATATGATGTGATTGATATTTCTTTTGTTTACCCTTACTGAGCATTTGAGCTCACCCTTTTATGTTTTTTTTTTCCAGGATATAAAGAAAGGTTTTAGGTAAAAAAAACGGGAAGATCTTTATGGGAGATATTGAAGATCTTTCACCATGATTAGAAGATTACGTTCCGAGTTTCCAAAGACACTAAACTATTACGATCCTTGTGTGTGTGTTTTTGTTATGTATTAAGTATTCCGCAAATGTAATGTAATGTCCATGTACGTTAAGCTTCGGGTCTCTACAGGTCCGATCCTGTGTGGGTCTTTGCAGGGGTTAGTTTCTTACTGATCCTGTGTGGGTCATTGCGGGGGTTAGTACTTATCGATCCGTTGTGGGTCTGAAGACTTAGATGGATCAGTGATCATCTCTATCATCTTCGATGAAGTATACCTGTGTGAGTTTAAACTTGTTTGCTTTCTTGTGTGGATTGTGTTTTGCTATCCGGTGTGGATTACGTTTTTCTTTCCTGTGTGGAATACGTATACTTTCCTGTGTGGACTGGGTTGTACTTGGGCTCGGAGGTTGGACTGCACTGGAATTGATAACTTAGATATATGTATGGGCATATACCTAAGCAGTTTCGGTTGTTACTTCATGATTGTATCTTTCCTTTGTGGTTTATCCTTTGTGGATTTTGGGAGACCTTCGGGGGTCTCGGGTTCCCTACTAAGTAGCTTGTACTCACCCCTGCACGGGCTGTGCCCGCACTACGTTGTGTTGGTTGCAGACGACGGACAACGTTGATCGTGGTGGAGGCTCGCGGAGCAGGACGGTACCTGGAGGTGGACCACTAGGCAGGACATACTCGGAGCGGTCGACTGGACCCGAGGTGCAGTGGAGCTATCTATACCCACCCTTCAGGTGGGATTTCCAGTGGACAGCTCGGCGTAGTGGCTTTTACTTTTCAGTTGATGTTTTCCCCTTTCAAGTTGTACTTTACTTTTCAGTTTGGGTTTGTATGCTGTCCCATTTACTTTTCCGCACTTACTATTGTACCAGTTTTTACTTAGTGTTTACTTTTTCCGCTTGCTTAATCTGAGGTGCTTCTTTACATTACAAAGGCTATGCATTCCCTTTTTACCGGGATTTATGCCTTGGTGGTAGTCGCCAGCCCCTGGCCTATGGAAGGCGGGCTTGGGGTAGTCACGGCACGGGCCCCGAGGACGGGTCGTGACAACTTCGACTCCTAACCATTGAAACATGATAATCTTATTTATACTCTTGATAAAAACTACTTCTACAATGAATGTTCCAAATATTTATTCTTAATATAAAATTTAATACATATTTTCATCTTTAATTTTTTTCTCTACATGAAGTTGTAATGGAAAAAATGTTGATCTAGATCTAAAAGAGAGAACATACTCTTAGAAGGTTCTTTTGATTTATTGGTCATTTCATTAGATTGTCATGATCTGACCTTCCCTTTAACTATCACTTTATCCTTATATAATAATATTCTTCAATTAAAACATTTTTTAATCATCTGTTATAGATTTTTTCATAATACGTTTTATTTAAATACATACATCATGTATATTTATAAGATTTTATGGCCTTACACAAAATTTTACAATAGCATCATTGACCATTGTAATATTAGGACCATCATGTGGCATAGGAAACTCAATGGTTAGCTCTTTACCTACCTAAATACATACCCTGAGGTGATTTTTTGGGATTTATTTTTTGTATATATTGCTACCATGGTATTATATGAAGTATCCCTTGAAACAAGGTGTTTCATAGGTGTTGAAAGATAAGAATATCATAAATCATTACATGGGATTAATTTAGTTATATAAAAATATCGTTTGCTTTTTAATTTACATATAAGAGAATGTGTAATGAAAAAATCAATTACCTTGGGTAAGATAAATGGTTAAGGGGAACGAATAGCCTCAAATCATGTGGGGTAATTTGGTTCTTCTTATGAGGATATTTATTCCCCCACCGGTTCACATTGATCCTTTCTCATATATTGTTATTCCAAACATGAACACATAATAATATCTTGAAAATAATCTATCCTTTCTTAAAATACTTTAATCATATTATATGTATCTTCTTTTGGTTTTATCTTTGTGTAATATGTTCTACGAGACACTCCAAAAACTACTCCTTTAACACTAGAAACTTTTTCTGACCACTTCAAAGCTACTAAAATTAGTTATTCCTCAGGAAAGGTCACTACTGATTCTTATGTCTAAACAATAAAAAAATAATATGAGCATAAATAAATAATTTTATGTAAAACTATTATAAATTATAACAAATTACAATTATATCATACATTCACATGTTTCCAATACAACTTTTTCAATTTAGTCAAATAGTTTTACCTCTTTATTTACATGAACCTATATCCATATCAAATGATGTGGGATGGAAGTGGCTTTATATTATATTATTATCATTCTTCATATAAAAAAGGAACATATGTGTTATAATATCAAATAAAAAATTTATTTTTTATTTAATATACATATTGTAAGATCCCATATTTTTTATGTATGTACCACTTTTAGTTTTCCATTTAAGCAATTGTAGTCATGTATTGTACAAAGATAGTGATACCATATTGGGTAAAATTATTTAATGATCTTGGAAGTTTATTTTCATAATAAATATACACTTGGGTTGTGAGGAAACCTAATAAAACTGATCAATATCCACGTGGGGAGTAGTTCAAGATTTATGGTCAAATAAACAAAGCCTCAGTATAAATTTGTCAAGTTTTACCAAGGGTTCATAGTATGTTGAGAAGCCTTATGGGTGTTTAAGATAGAATAAGGAAACTGGGATGAAAAATTGTCTATAGAATTGTTACATTCCACATAAGCATAAACAAGTTGTGTAATTGTTTATCGGCATATGTCATGAATTGTTAAAGGTCCTAAACTGATTAAAGATATTAAGAGAGTACAGATAATGTAATATTTTATCTAAATACATAATAATCAAAGGTGATCAATTTTCCAGTGTAACCCTCTAAAGAAATATATGACGTGAAACTATATTAAATGTTGTGAAATTTCCCAACCATTTTTTTAAAATAATGTTATATGGTTGATTTTATTTCCAACTCACGGGTATCTTTCTCCTCTCGACTATATGAAATTTTTCTTCTAATATTGGAGAGAATACCTTGATTTCAAGCATCCTGTTTATGCATTTGATCTTTAGTAAGTGACTTTTCTCTTCAGTTTTCCTCTTTTATTACATCGCTCTCTAATAAATATGGTGTAATCTCTTGACCATATTCATTATTTGTCTTTATCTTGAAATTTTATGATCTAGGAACCTCCTGGAAATCATATACTCCTTCTTTCATGTTGGTTAATCCTATTTTAATCACTAGTCGAGAATTAGATAAAGGTTGGCAGTCTAAACATTAACCATATGGTTTAATAATTGTCATATATGTGAAATATAGAAAAAGTTCCAACATACACACAGATCAATTGATTAAATAATTAATTGGATTATTCCTTGGAGTCCCTTTGGATTCAATTTTCTAATGACTTGGCTTGTGGATACCATTCATGTGAGAGAACCATTGGTTAAATTAATTTATTATTGGATTACTGTTTTTTAGCATGACATGGGATTTGGGTGTTTTCTAGATATATATTCACCTCGTATTTTCTTATTTATTTAGATTAACGGTGCGTTATTGGTTATTAAAAATTGATATATAAAATTTTAAATTGAATGATAAATGGTAAGTTTCATAGTTAACTATTAATCTTGATGATGTGATATTGTAATAAACACATTTTTATTACATGGGTTGTGATAAATGTTGTAATGATTATATGGGGTGTTTCCATGGTTTATAAATTCCAAAATACATAATAGTAGGATATGTCCACTAACACTTTCTGAAATACCTATATACCGGGAAATTCCCTAACAAATGAAAAAATTATTATATCGTAGGTTATGCCTAGTGAAACATTCTAAAATGATTATACAGTAAGATTGTCCCTGATAAATGCTAAAATGATTATATATCATGATCATACATGATTGATTACTGAAATTATTATAAAGCATGTTTTGACCTAGATTTGTGTAATTTAAACATTGGTTATAAGGTTTTTGTTGGCGTGGTTATGAGAAATACTAAAGGAAATTCTGGAATATCACCAATGAAGGTTATGTTTTACCATGTTTCTATAGTTTTGGATGGAGTGGTTATGATACATGTTCATATACACTCTGGCATGGTGTTGAAGTAGGTTGGTGTGGTATTAATTTAATATTTTTATTAATTTATACCCTTTTTATTGCATTATTGTATATTCTTATTATCAGGCTGGTTATGTTTAGAAATGGTGGTGGCGAACTACTAAGGTATTCTCACACCATATTTGGGTCAACGTTTGGCACCCAAGAAGATTAAATGGGTGTAAGATAAGACAAGTTACATAATTTGTGAGTGTTTTAATTATTAGATAGGTTGTAGTTTGGAGACATACTAATATGTGGTTTAGGACTGGGGGATTTTTAGACTTTTGTTGAGTCTTATAGTCTTTTATTTTTTATGAATTATAGTATGAAATTTAGTTACATTCCATCGTGTCAATACAATATTCCATTATTGTTTTATATTATATTATATTTTACTTCTATTATTGGATTTTTACAATATTAGATTGTTTCCACGGTTTCCACACTCTGATATTCATTTATTATAATTATATGTTTATTTTTGTTGCGTTGTATATTGGTAACCTAGGGGTGTAGTCTCCCAAATATACATATAATACCCTTTCTTATAGTCAAAAACCTCATGTATATGGAGAGGTGATCTTTAGGTATCATAACCAGCCCTTTATGACCACGTGAGAGAGTGTCGGATCGGGAACGTTACAAAGTGGTATCAAAGGATAGATTCTTATTTTCCATTTCATTACTTTTGGGAAAGGTATACAAGAGTCTAGAATGTATTGGGACTTGGTAATGAGCATTTTTGTCATGGTAAAAAACCCATATATGGGGGAAAATATGAGTTCACAATGGTAGATTGATGTTTATAATATGTTCTTGTTATAATTGATGTTATTTCACACTGAGTGATTCACATGTTATGTGAGGTTTTGATTTTATTATGTTATTGGTTTTTTATATTTGTAATCAGGGCCTGGTACGGAACGAGATGAGTATTCTTGCATCATAATAAGTACATAGGGATAAATATTGACATACATTTTTCAAGTTAGGGACATATTACTTTTCATGTTACAAATACTTTCATATTGAATTATGATATGAGATACATGTTATTCCTATGAAATGAAAAAAAAATTAATTTCTATGCCCTGATAAAACAATTCTAATATTTTTTTATTGAATCTAGGAGTTAGTGGTTCTTAATTATTGTCACCAATTGAAGTTGATCCTATTGTTATAGCCAGTATTTTAATAAGTTTGTTTTTCTTGTAGATAAAATGTCTCCTCGTCATCGTTGAGTTGATGGTCAGGATAGTGGAAATCATCATGCTCATAACATAGCTAAACTGTAGATTCCTATAGTTCCTGCGGATCATATGAATTTCCTAAATCATGACATCTTTCTTTGATTCATGTGAACTATGTAAAGAGTAATTTTCCACACCATTCCTTCCATTTCTGAGTTGGAGATAGATTTTTTCATATAGCATCATCCTATTTTCACTAGGGAGGGAGGACCCAAGGAGTCGAGTTCTGGATCAAGTCACTCCTAATGATAATTAATAATATTGAGACACCCACATAAAGAAGGGTGAAACAAACTATTTATATGCTTCATGGAACATATAAGTGTTGGTGGGACATTCTGTAGAAAGCAGGGAAATGGGAGGTGTTCTCATGGAAGGACTGGGACATTATGTTAGCAAGAAATTTCTATCTCGGTACGTTATAGGATTAGAAGGATCAAGGTTTTATGCATATGGAACAAGAGTTCATGTTAGTTCTATACTACTCTGAATGTTTCATCGACATAAGGCACCTTCTACCATCTATGGAAGAATATGAGATATCTAGGCAAAAAAGTTTTCAAATATTTCTTTCTTATGAGATCTAGTTATAGGTGAATGTGTTCCATCTGATCAGTTTTTTATATGTGATAAATTAGGTACTCGTCATAGAATGGAATCTAAAAGAGGTATTGAGTGGTTTCCATGGTGTTTCATTAGGGAAAGCTATGAAATATTATTCTAGTTAGAATAAGCAGCACTATTATAGTTTTTACCAAGGTATAAATGGTCATATTAGTTAGGTATGTGAGCAATCAACTCAGTACTGAGTTCTTTTTCTCCTATATCTATGTGTATAGATGGACCACAAATTTCCTCAGTGTATATACTCCTTTTTAGAGTGTCATTATTGTGGAATATTGGTCTTACTATAGAGATTTTATAGGGAATACAGGAAAAAAATAGTGGCATGGTAACATGAATAGTACTTGAGACTGGGAGGGACTCAGCTACTACTTAGTATATACGTAGTTGAAGCTCTATGGGATGTTCTGGTCAAGAAAGGGGATGTGGTACCCCATTGAAGTCATGGAATTACTAGGTAGAGGATATACATCATGGAATTTAGGATGTATCTTAGGGAAGATGGTATGGCTAGCTTTATATTATGAAGACTACCCTAGCAAGTGTGGATGTTAGACCATCTACTGTCAGAGGTATGATTCTTATAACATATACTATTTCTTGTGTTTTGTTTGATACATGGGTAGAACATTACTTTTTATAGTCTCTTCTTATTAATTTTTTGGTCTTGCAACTAGAATTTTTGGATGATGTATTGACAATTGAAAAACTATTGTGTGTGTTATCATAGAATATCAAACATTTAAATCATGCTTTCCGGATAGTGGGTACTACGCTTTTTCTTGGGAACCATTTATGATGAAAATAATGTGCTTTGATTTCATTCTTATTCTAGATTATTTAGTTCTATAGTAGGCTCACAACATCTTTTATCAGAGGATATTTTCCTTTTTGTCTCTATAATGAGACTTCTATTCTCACCAGGGTGAGTGGGATACTCAGGCTTGTCATGCAGAACCAATTCAGTGTAGATGGGATTTTCTCATAGCTCAGATAATAGATCATCCTCTAGATAATGGTGGAATGAAATAATATTCATTTCCTCTAGTTGTAGACAATTTTTAATTGGTCCTTCATGATGAGTTCTATAGAATCATGCCTAATTTGTAGATCAATTTTATGATCAATTTTGTTGCAGGATCAGAGCCAATTTTTATTCCAGCATACAGAATGGCACAAGAAGAGAATAGTCACTATAAATTATTTTTGTATGGTCTAGAAACTAATGGTTTACTATAGAATAGTATATAACCTTGGGGTTCCCTATTTATCTTCCTCATTAATACTAATGGGATTTTGTGCTTGTGTTTGCATTGTCGGAGATTGAACCAGATGATGGTCAAGAGAAAGTGTCCTCTTCTGCACATTGAAAATAATTCCAATCAGTTGAAATGTGGTAAAATATTCTCCAAATTGTTTTTGATATCAGGATAAAATCAGTGGAAGGTGACAATATCATACATTCCATGGACATCTTTTAGAAGCATGTTTGGATTTTATGAGTTAATAATGATGTAATTTGGTTTAAATAACATGCTAGCGGTATTTCTGTCCTTGATGAATATGATATTTCATCCATATTTGGACTAGTTTGCAGTAATATTTTTTCAAGGAAATATTTTTGTACTCCTAATTAGTAGATGAGAAAACACATTATCTTGACATCATATTTAGTATATTGATATAGCATCAGCTTTATGCCAAGTTAACAAAATTTAGTTTATGGATTGATAAGGTTCACTTTATGGACCATGTAATCTCATAGGCAGGTATGTCGGTGGACCCAGATAAATTTTTATCCTTTATATCATGGGACAGTCCCAAGAATATATTTGATATTGTAGAAATTCTGGTTTTAGTATTTTATTATTCGTTCTCTATCCAAGATATCTACCATTTAGAAAACCTATGTCAGGTTTGGCTAAGAAAGGGGTGAAGATTGTTTGGCCAAATCCTTATGAAATAGATTTTTAAGTGTTTAAAGGAAGGTTAAATTTAGAACCTATCCTCAATTTACATATATCAGGTAATGAAACTTTTTTGTACCATGATAAATCAAGAGTTGGACTCATAAAATTTATAATGATAGAGGATCTAGTTATTTCTTATTAATTTATAAAGTCGTGTTTTTTGGAGGAATTATACTAATCATGATTTGGAGTTATCGTTAGTGATACATTCCCTAGGATAATGCAAACTTTATCTTATGGGTTATTGGAGTTTGGTATAATTGGACCACCAAATCATTGGGTACATATTTTCACGGTGGGACATAAACCTTTGGTAGATGAGGTGGGTTGAGTATCTGTAGTATGTTGAATTTGAGTTGGCTTATAAATAGGGTAAGTGAAACATCATTTCCAAATCATTAAGACGAAATACACATGAATATGTAGTATAGGAGTCTTTGGAAGGGTGGTTAGTGATCGACCACTTTGCAAACATGTGTGTAGATGTCCAGGTGTCTCAGGGATGATTATACCTGACTTCAATATCTATTATACCAATGATTTTGGAATGAATCAAGATCGAGTAGTTATCTTATCTATAGGGATTTGTTATAAGATTTGAATTTCAGGGTGGGGAGACACCATAAGGATAACCACTTGGTAGTAGAAATTATATTCTTTTTTATGGATGAGTATGGGTTCCTATGGGCATGTAAGAGGATATGAAGAAATATTTTGATTCATCTATGTGGTCACTCTATTAGGGTTTGAAAAATATGTATCATGATCTTCATATACTATAATGTTGGTTAGTAATGAATAAATAATTTGTAGGATTTGTGGTGTGATGATTCACTTTCAAGTAAGTTAAATCAGAGCATCCGAGGTCTGTTGGTCTTATCCATCATTTTCCAATTCTAAAGAGGAAATTTTATGATTTCATTATGAATATCATGATAGTATTACCTTGGGAAAGTATTAAGTATAATTTTTTATGGTTTATTAGGGGTAAATTAAAGAATTTATCCCACTTTTTACCTCTTATGGAGTTCCCCATAGTTATTTATTTGGGTGGTCTTTTGTGTGTAAGGTATTCTGAATGTATAGTGTTCTAAGTAGTACCTTTTCATATAGAGATCATCTTTTCAAATAACGGGGTTTGAAGGGGATTAATAATTATTTTTGGATCATAGGTTCTTTTGAGTACAACCTATAAACCTTATGTGTATGTTCAAAATGAGAGTAAAATCATCTTTTAAAGGATATGTTATAATTCTATTTTAGATTTAAGTGGTTCATGGGAGAAGCATATAGAACTCGAAGAGTTTTCTTATATTAACATATTCTAGAGTTAAATAAAAATGTAACCTTTGAGTATTTTTATGGCTAGTTGTTCCATTCCACTCATTTGTATTTGGTGGTAGGAGAGTTAGTGCTTATTGAGCCTGATCTCATGTAAGATGAATCTGAGAAAATTAAACTAATCAGATAGTGGTTGGTGAACATGTGTTGGTGGTAGAAATATTATTCTAACTATTATAGTAGACCACTGGAGTCTGATGATGGTCATCATATTTTCCTTTGGGTGTTTTCTAGATTGAGTAAATTTGATATTAAGAAATAGAGAAATATAGAATCCAATTTTTTAGACCATTTCAGATAGTGGATATTGTCAGTCTAGTGTCATACTGATTAGTCCTTCCACAACACTATAGTTCCATGCATTAAAGGTTTCACAGGTCACAAATTTAGAGACATTATTTAGACCCTTATCATGTGATATAAATATCATACATCATGATTAGTGTTTTTATGACCTTTGAGGAGCATCAAATATGGATTAGGAACCATAGTGAGAAGTACCTATAAGGTTTTTTGATTCCTATGGTTTGAGTGCAGTGTTATAATGGGTGAGTTTAGAAGGATACATGGGAGAAATATTCTAATATGTGATCATAGTGTCCTAACATGTCCACCAAAACTCTAGATTGATTCTTCGATCTACTTGGTGATGAGATATTATGTAGTGAGAGGTTGTATGATCCTGTGTTTTTCCAAGAATCTCCCTCTTTGAGTTTTTTTGTTCCTTGGTGGCCATGTCTTATTTCGATATAGAGATCCTTTATTGGTGAAAATTACTTAAAGTTCACAGATATTTTTTTTTTAAATTAACGTTGACTTGGGTTGTGAGAAAACATGAGAAACCCATAGAGGATACATGTGGGGAGAAGTTAGGAGTTTTTATTTAAATAAATGGAGTCCCATTAATAATCAAAAAAGTTTTATCAAAGGATCTTTGAATGTTGAAAAGATTTAATGGGGGATTAGGTTTGTTAAAAAAATTGGGATGAAAAAAAATCTGAAAAACATTTACATGTCGTGCAGCTATAATTCACACCATTTAATTTTTCTAGGAACATTTCATGAATAGTTATACGTTTTGAAATAATTCACGACATGAAGTTAGTACATATATTTTAATCATGATACACATTGTGTAATTTCTTATTGGAATAAATAATAATCCAAGTTGAAGAGTTTTTTAGTGTATCCATCTAAAAATAAATATATGAAATCAATCTATATTACACATTGTGTAATTACCCGAGATGGATATTCAAATACTATCGTGCATTTGATTTTATTTACAAATCTCAAGTAACATCCTCTTATTGATCCTAGGGTAGTTTCAAAGCGATTTTAGAGTTCCTAAATTGATTCTATACATCACTTTTACACTTATGATCACTGGTAAGTCGTATATATTTTGTTTTCCTCTTCTTTTATTTCATTCACCAATCGTTGTGGTGTAATCACTTGATCGTTTCTATGGTTGGTTTTGATCTTGATTAGTTATTCTCCTGGAACTTCCTTGCAATCATATGTGCCTTTGTTTTTGTTTGTGAATCATGTGGGGAGTGTTGCCTAGTCGTCTAAAAATTTATGAGGTCTAAAATTTAACCTTATAGTTTGATAATGGTCATGTATATGAAATATTTCAACTATTCCAACTTACATGCACCTAAATTTATTAAATGGTGAATTGGATTATTCCTTGGAGTCCCTTTTCATCAAATTGGTTAATGACTTGGCTTATGGCTACCATACATGTGATAGAACAATTAGTTAAAAGAATTGATTAATTGATTAAAGTATATTTGGCATGAAATGGGATTTGGGTGATTTCTTAAAATTGATTCACATTGTATTTCCTTATTTATTGATATAAATTAAATGTAATAGTTTATGAGAAATTTAAATATGAAATGTGAAATAAAAGAGATAAATGGTAACTTTCAGAATAAACCATTAATCATAAAGATGTGATATTGTGGTATCCTTGTTGTTATAAAATGTTTTTTTATAAATGTTTTAATTATTATATAGAGCATTGGCTCGATTTATAAATATTGAAATTATTATATATCAGACTATTCCTAGTGAAAAATTCCAAAAATCTAATATATCATGGAATTCCCCAAGACATTTTAAAATGATTACCTGAGCGATATGCTGATTTAAACATGCCGAAATACATGAATAATAAGATTTTCCATGATAATGATGAAATGTATATATACAGGGTTCATCCCAGATTGATTGATAAAATTTTTAAATCATGGTTTTGGACCCACATTTTTTTAATTTATACCCTGGTTATAAGGTTATAGTTGGAATGGTTGTGAGACATGCTTAGAGATTTTTTGGAAGGAAAACAAGGCATATTATGTTTTACCATGGTTATCTAGTTATGGATGACATAAATGTGATAAATTATCAAATATATTTTAACATGATGTCATAGCAGGTTGATGTGATATTAATTTAATTGTCTAGTTAATTGATACACATTTTTATTGAATGATTACATGCACTTATTATTAAACTGGTTACGTTTAGCCCTGGTGGTGGTGACATAAAGATTTGTACTTAAACCCTATTCTGTAAGTCATTTGGTATCCGATTATAATATATTAAGGACAGATTAGATAAAGGAAAGGGACCTTGTGGTTGAGTGTTTTCTTGTTGGTTGGGCTGAAATTTAGAGATGGACCGATCTGGGGATCGGGAACCGGGGCCTTTGATATTTTTTTAGTCTACTACTATTTTACATTGTATTACTTATAACATGACAATTATTTACATTATATAATATCATTACATTATCCATTTATTATTTTATGGTATTTTTTATATTATTTCTACTCTCCAATATTTATTTATAATTATTATTTGTTTATTTATATTGTGGTGTAACTCTGTAGCCTAGGAAATACACTCCCTAGTATACTTATCCCACCCCAACTTCTAGTTGGTAGCCTCTAGTGTATAAGATGGAATATTTAAAGTCTCATAAGTAAAATTTGCTAGCCACGTGAGAGTGTTCCAGAAATAGGGACAATACACATACCATTTTCTTATCTAGTAAAACAGAGCCCATCCTTACTTTCTGATGGGTGTATATTGGTTTTGATTCATGTTATTCATTTTCATAAATCCTTTATTATTTCATAAATTTAAAATTTTAAATAGAATTGGTTAAAATAAAAAATCTCAAACAATATATTCTCGAATATAGTTCTCTTGAAATGATTTCTCATCATAATGATAGGTTAAAGGAATCCATGTTTCATGGTTTATTATAGCGACCTGTGCCTTTTACATATAACATTTCATGATTCTAAACATAATTCATCATCAGAGTACAAGACAATGATCATTATGTCTAGTGTCTTGGAAGACTAGGTACATATAACACAAAACATGGGGCTAAAAAACACTTCTTTATTTAATCTCCATAATGAGCTCCTACCTTCCTTTGAGCCCTTACACCTGGATAGGGTACCCTGGGGAACACATGAACAAAGGGATGAGCTAAAAATCCTAGTAAGGGAAAGAACATAAGGATACATTTCAAGCACATGAGTTAGGAGGCATGACATAATTATATCCAAATCATGAAACTTATTAAATCATTTGATATAATCATGGTATCATATAAACATGGAATCATATAAATTTTGCAGAATCAAAAAGCATTTCTTCGGTATGGGTCACGGCTAACCACCAATCCAATTTCCCATTTCAGTACGGGTCAAGCCTAACCGCCAATCTCGTTTCACATCGCTTCTCATGAGTCTTAACCTTACCAAATGCATTGGAGCGCTATCTGGGCACACCCTTATCAACGTATTCATGAATATCCTTAAAAAATAAATATTCTTACCATATATACAATCATACATATTCAACCATACACAAACATAAGAGTACCCATGGATTGAATTGGGTACCACAGTCATGACATAAAACATATCCAATGGGTGGATAATGAAAGTGTCCATGAAAGGAAAGGATTAAAACATAAATGGACCTTAAAAGGAATATAACATGGTAATTTGTGTCAAATATAAGTGAAAACATATTAGAAATGTATTCTATAGACATTATCATTAAAACATATTTTTTTCGGTTTTAAGGAAAACACTCTAGAGGTTTTCAAATATAAAAGGGGACATTATTTTATAAAAAACTAGAATTGAACCAAGAAGGTTTTAATAATGAAAATACTTTTCTTTAAAGACCGTGGTGTCTTAAAACAAATTATATATTGAACTTGAAATTTCGGTAAAAATTAGGGAAGTCCCCTTAAAACTGGCTGGCTTATCAGAAAGTTATAAGGAGGGAATCTTTCAAAATCATGTATAGCCCCTAAAGAATGTGATGAAAGGGTATTGATATAAGAATCTTGTACAAATAACCATAAGTCATAAGACTCACATAGATGGGTAAGATAACTCAATTTTGAAAGAAATATATGGCTACCCGAAAGAACAAAGAAGGTTCGGGAAGAATTCATTACGATTTTATCGGCATGGTGTCGGGTGTGACCAAGATGGATTGATGAGAGAGAAATGGGGTTTCTCATCACTTATAAATCCAGAAAGATGTATGGGGGGTTCTTAAACATACCCCATCATTTTTTAGTACACATATAAAGGGATCGTATAGGGGGCAATCTTGATTAAGAGGGAAAAGGTGATGATCCCTTACATTAAATCCGGTGGTGTTCTCTACATGATATTAATGACCTGAATAGTCAAATTAGGTTTATTAATCAATAATTACAGAACCTTATATACATTTAAAGAACCTTATATACATTTAAAATATTTATTATATCCTTTTTATGTCCATTCACACCCATTTTGATTGATTACATGGTTCAATTTCATGGTTCGTGTCCGTTTGTTTCCTTGGTTTTAATGATAAGTTCACTTGTATTTAGGATCGGATAAAATGTAAGATGAAATTGGATGTCCAGAATTGATGTTGTATATCATTAGTCAACATACATAAGGTTACAAAAATCCTTTGGTTAATTTTAGTGAAATATAACCATGACATAAGACATTAATGATAAACACTTGAACTAATTTTAGCGATTTTACCCATAATTAAATTGTTTTGTATTATTATTTTATATCATGAGTGTATAAGGATTACATAACCATAAATAGAATATATAACATATATAATCATCTGGTTCAACCATAACATAAATGGTATCATGACCAGAAACAAATATGATAAAAGAAATTGAAAATACATTATCCATGATGTCGATAATTCGACACTTCACGGATGATGTTTTAATTTTACAACGCGAGGGAGAGGAGAAAGAGCATGATACATTGATTTTTTCCATAAACATGATTAACATCCAAAATATATGATATTATAGAGCTTTCATGCAATTTGGATAAGGTAAGGGGAAGAAGGTATATGAAAAGAAGGAAATTTAAAATAAAACACTTGAAAATGAAAGGGGATCCTTACCCTTTGATCTCCTCTCTTTGAGATCCCTCTTAAGGCCATTGATTTTGGCCTTTTTCTAAGACCAGAAGGCCTTGGACGTGGGGAAGGATCTTGGGAGGATACTTGGGCAGAATTTGGTCCAGGCACAAGGATTTAGTGGTGTTTGGTAAAGACGTAAGGAGAGAAGGTATTTATAATGAGGGAGGGGAGATTTTTTCCCATTATTTTAAATATTAGTATATTATTTAATCCCAAGACTACGAATAATTGGGAATTATCATCAAATATACTAAAATAATCATGGATGATTCGGGATTATCATCTTACATCGGCCATACTTCACCTATGATGCAATATTTATCATTTATTGTAATTTATCATATTTTACTATTCATCAAAAATTCAAGAATTTTAGAAAAATTCCAAAAATTCACCCTAACCATTTTCGACATGTAGATTCCAAAAATGAAGTCCGTTTTTCAAAAATAAATTTTAAAATATGATTATTTTAATGTTTAATTAAAATCATATTTTATTATCAAAAACGATATTTAAAACATGAATTAACTCATTCTAAAACATAGGTATATTGTACTTCCAACATTCATATTATTTTTATACCATCATAGGTGATGTTACTATTAATTAGGGTATATCACTATTCATAAGGGTATGTTACTATTCATTATGGTAGGTTATTATTCACCAAAAACTATTTTTTCCTTATCGGACTCCAAAGAACTTACTGATTACAACTGTGTATGCCGGATTTTTGAAATTCCAAACACAGAAGTGTCAAACTTATTTTTAGAGGTCACTTAGAACTAAGTAGTTTAGTATGTTGATTTTTCATGTGATATTAGGACCTACTTATGAGAAGGGAACTTTCATTGAAAAACATTGGGTCGTTACATTCTTCCCCCCTTATGAAATTTCACCCTCGAAATTTCGTTTTACGTACTAAGAAAAAAACAGGTGCGGGTACTTTTCCACCATTGCTTCCTCCAATTCCCATGTTGCTTACTCAAACTTATGGTTCCTCCACAGCACTTTGACAAGATGGTTTGTCTTGTTGCGTAGAACCTTATCTCTTTAATCCAGAATCTTTACTGGCTTCTCCTCATAGGAGAGATCATTATCCAGCTACCCCACCTCTGAGTTTAGTACATGTGAGGAATCGGGTATGTACTTCCTCAGGTGTGATACGTGGAAAAGATAGTGAACTCGATCCATATTTGGTGAAAGTGAAAGCTGATTAGCCACGGCTCCTATGCAGTCAAGGATCACAATGGGGCCAATATACCTTGGGCTTAGCTTCCATTTCTTCCTGAATCGTATGACGCTCTTCCATGGAGTTATTACAAGGAAGACATTATCTCCAACGTCGAACTCCTAGTCTCTTTGACGGTTGTCAGCATAGCTCTTTTTCCGACATTGAGTAGCTTTGATGTGTTTCTGGATGACTTGAACCTTCTCTGTCATCTCTTGGACAAGATTAGCTCCAAGTAGCTTTTTTCTCCAACTTCATCCCAACAGGTTGGAGTTCTACCCCGCTTTCCATACAGAGCTTCATATGGAGCCATCTGAATACTTGAGTGGAAGCTATTATTGTATGAGAACTCATCCAATGGGATATTCTGATCCCAACCACATTAGAATTCTAGAGAGTAGTCTCTTAGTATATCTTCAAGCATATGAATTGTCCTTTCAGATTGGCCATCAATTTGGGGATGATAGGCAGTGCTGAAACTCAATCCAGTACCAAAATCATGTTCGAGACTCCTCAAAAATTTAGATGTAAACCATGGATCGCGGTTAGAGATAATTAAGAGTGGAACCCCGTGCAGTCTCACCACTTCCTTCACATATAACTTTGCAAGTTGTTCAAGCGAGCGATCTTCCCGAATAGCGAATAAATGGGTTGTCTTGGTGAGTTAGTCAACCACAACCTATATCGCATTATTTCCCTTCAATGTCTTCAGGAGACCCGTGAAAAAGTCCATAGTTACATTTTCCAATTTCGACATGGGGATAGGCAATGGCTGCATCATACCTTTGTACTTTTGTCACTCAGCTTTAACTTTCATACATACCAAGCACCTTGATATATATTTTGCAATCTCCTTCTTCATGTTATCCCACTAGAAGTGTTCTTAGAGATCACGATACAATTTGGTACTCCCAGGATAGATAGAGAAATTCAAGCAATGTGCATCATTTAATAACTCCTTATTTATCTCTGGATCAGATGTTACACATAATCGTGTGCCAAATCTTACAAAGCCTTCCTCGTCAATTTTGAAATCAGAGGATTTCCCATTTTTAACAGCTTCCACCCTTTTCTGAATTTCCACATCCTTTCTTTGATCAACCTTTAATTTCTCCAAGAGGGTTTGTTGAGAAATAATTTGAGAAAGGATTTATGATGTTACTCCCTTAATGATTCCCATGTCCATCCTTTGAAAATCCAAGAAGATCATATCCTTTTCAATTCTCATCATTGATAAAGATGCAGGATCCTTTCAACTTAGAGCATCTGCCACCTTGTTTTCCTTACCGGGATGGAAGTGGATTGAGCAGTCATAATCCTTGATGAGATCTATCCATATTCATTGGTTCATATTAAGCTCTTTCTGTGTGAATATATATTTGAGACTCTTGCGGTCAGTCTATATCTCACATTTTTTCCCATAGAGATAATGCCACCAGATTTTCAATGCCAATATCACAGCCTCCAACTCCAGATCATGTGTGGGATAGTTTTTCTCATCGATTTTTAGCTGCCTTGAGGCATAGGCTATCACTTTATCATTTTTCATTATCACACATCCTAAGCCTTTCTTAGAAGCATCATTATACACCAGAAAGAGTTCTTTTCTTGAAGGGAGTTTGAGTACCAGCACAGTGATAAGCCTCTTTTTCAACTCCTTGAAACAGTCTTCACATTCTTGTGTCCAAACAAACTTTACTCCCTTCCGTGTTAGCATGGTCATTGGGTTTGACAATCATGAAAAGTTCTTCACGAATCTTCGATGATACCCAGGTAGACTTAAAAAGCTACGGATCTCTGTTACAGAAGTTGGACTCGGCCACTCTTCAATTTCCTTTGTCTTGAAAGGGTCCACATATATCCCTTTCCGGGTGGTAAAATGCTCAAAGAATGATACTTCCACCATCCAGAACTCACATTTACTATACATTTCAAACAACTTCTCCCTTCGCAAAGTCTTTAACATAGTTTCTAAATGCTCCTCATGTTCCTCATTTCTATTGGAGTATATCAGAATATCATCAATAAATACCACCACAAATTTTTTGAGGTAATCTCTAAAGACATAATTCACTAAATCCATGAAAATTTTTGGAGCATTAGTGAGTCTGAAGGGCATCACTACAAACTCATAGTGTCCATACCTAGTTTGAAATGCAGTCTTGGGAATATCTTCCTTCCTTTCCTTTAGTTGGTGATAACCCGACCGAAGGACCACCTTAGATAAATAACTGGCCCCACGAAGCTGATCAAACAAGTCATCTATCAGTGTAAGGGGATACTTATTCTTTATAGTGATTTTATTGATCTCACGATAATCAATGAAGAGGTGCATTGATCTATCCTTCTTCTTGACGAAGAGGACTGGATCACCCCACGGTTAAGCACTTGGGTGTATAAAACCTTTCTCCATATTCTCCTTTAACTACTTCTTCATCTCTTCTAGCTCTATGGTGGCCATTCTATAAGGTGTCTTTGAGATTGGTAGAGATCCAGGGATAAGTTAAATTGAGAACTCAACCTCTCGGTCAGAAGGAAGACCAGGAAACTCTTCGAGGAATACACTAGTGTAATCCCTCACGATGGGCATGTCTTAAAGAATGATTCTCTCCTTTGTCTCAATCATTTGACCTAGGTATGCATGCTCATAAGGAAGAAATACCCAAACTTGAGACAAAGATTCTAAAAGAGACTCATCTTCCTCCTTTCAATTGTAAATAACTGGAGGATGCTTCGGGATGTGAAAAGTGATTTCCCTTTCTCGATAGTTGATGTTGGATTTGTAAAAAGTTATCCAATCCATGCCCATGATTGCATCAAAATACACTAAAGAAATTATGACGACATTTTCTGGGAGGTTCAGTCCACAAACATTAACTGAGTAGGAGTTATAAACCATGGATGCGATAATTGGCTCATTCACTATTCTCACATATAACTTTTCCTCCAAATTTTGACGTGGTTATTGAATAGTTCTACTAAACATGCATGATATGAAATAATGAGTAGAACCAAAATCAAATAGTACGTTCGCTATTCATGAATGAATAACAAGCGTACCTGTCACCACATCGTTTTCCGGCTCCACCTCAGTAGTAGTGATATCATAAGACCTTCCTTGTTTCCTTGGAGGTTGTCGCTGATTGCCTCTGATAACCCTCATCTTAGAGAAATTGTTTGCATAATTCCCAAGATCGTTGCAGTTAAAACATTGCACTGTAGGCTGAGTGTTGATCTGAACCTTCCATTCTTCTTCAATATTAGTGGGATTTTTCATATCCCTTCTGCATTTCTTGGCCATATGACCCAACTTTCCACATATAAAGCAATTCTTAGTTCCCTTGAGATAGTCCCCAAGATTCTTCTTCCCACAACTTTTGCAAATGGGAAAGTGAGGTTTCTTTCCAACATGGGATTTTTTTTGTAAACCACCCATGTTGTTCTCCATTTTCAGCTTCTAGTCACTAGGCCCATGAGACCACTGAGAGTCTCCAATCTCTATTTCAACCTTGGGGGCACAACGTACAATCTCCTCATAGCTGTCAAAGTCTCAAATTGCCATCACTTTTCGTAGACTCGGCCTTAGTCTGCTAAAGAAGCGATCCACCTTGCTTTCAGTTTTCATAACAAATCCAGAGGCATGCCTTGAAATCCTTGTAAAGTTTTCTTTATACGCCCCGATAGACTCATCTTTTTTCTACTTGATCCCAAGGAACTCTCTTTCCATCTTGAGACAGAGGGTTCTAGAAAATTATTTGTTGAAAATCATCCTCTTGAATTCATCCCATTCTATGGAATCAATTTCGTCTTGGGACTTCGTATTCTTGATCAGTGTCCACCCTTGATTAGCTTCCTCATCAAAACAATGGACTGCTAGTACAACTTTATCTTCTTTCGAGCACTGGAGGACAGAGAAAATATTTTCAATAAAGTTAGTCCATTTTTCTACGAGGAGGGGATCAGAAGACCCGCTAAAAATTGGAGGCCTTTTCCACATGAAGGATTCTACGGTAACATACTCTTTCCTTGGATTAGGGGGACGTTCTACCTGATTCAAGTTATTATTCATAACTCGAGTCAGCTGAGAAAGTGCTGCAATGAGGTTTTGAGCACCCGCTTCCATCACATCAAGTATGTCAATAAGGCAATCATTACATTGCCTCTCACATAGGTTTTTTGAATGTGTTCTTCTATTTACATCCATTAACTAAGAAAAAGAACGTATAATTATAGGTCTAGAATACTTAGCTGTTGAGCATAAAAAGAAACTTTGAACATAAAAGAATGATCTTATAAAGAAAAACTATATCATGACTTGTGATTCCTTAGGTTTATATCTAGGTTATCCTTGATCTATTTCTTAACTTATATTCTCATTGGCTTCTTTTTTTCCCTTAATAATGGTTTGTACTAAGCTTGTGAATCTACCAAAGCATATCCCCCGGGAGTGTCGTAACCAAGAGTGCAGCAAGAACCAATGTCGTGCACCAGTTCCTATTCGAGTCTAGCTCAAAGTGGTGTTTTCTAGTTTTACCCCTAGATACATTTGGGCCAGAGCTACCTCTACCTACTCGTAACAATATAGGGATGTATTTGATGATAAACCACTTACTCTATACTCGCCATAATTTAGGACTATTTTCGTATACCTGGTCTCATCCTTAAGGTTCTCACTAATGTGCTCTATTCCTAATCTCCAAAAAACTCGACCATCCTCTGATACCAACTATAGTGACCTGAGCCTTTTACATATAACATTTCATGATTTTAAACACAATTAATCATCAGATTACAAGCCAAGGATCATTAAGTCTAGTGTATTGGAAGACTAGTTACATATAACACATAAAATGGGACTAAAAAACACTTTTTTAATTAATCTCCATAATGAGCTCCTAACTTTCTTTGAGCCCTTACACCTGTATAGGGAACCCTGGGGAACACATGAGCAAAGGGATGAGCTAAAAATCCCAGTAAGGGAAAGAACTTAAGAATACATTTCAAGCACATGAGTTAGGAGGCATGAGATAATGATATCCAAAGCTTGAAACTTATAAAATCATTTCATATAAGCCTGGGATCATATAAACATGAATCATATAAATGCGGTAGAAACAAAAATCATTTCTTTAGTACGGGTCAAGGCTAACCACCAATCCCATTTCACATTTCAGTATGGTTCAAAGCTAACCGCCAATCCCATTTCACATCGCATCTCATGATTATTATCCATTACCAATGCATTGGAGCGCTATCTGGGAACACCCATATCAACATATTCATGAATATCCTTGACACATAAATATTCTTACCATATATACAATCATACATATTCAACCATACACAAACATATATGTACCCATGGAAAGAATTGGGTACCACAGTCATGACATAAAACATATCCAATTGGTGTATCATGAAAGTGTCCATGAAAGGAAAGGATTAGAACATACATGGACATTCATAGGCATATATAATGTTAAGTGGCGTCAAATAGAAGTGACAACATATTATAAATGTATTTAAGAAACATTAGCATTAAAACATTTTTCTGTGGTTTTAAGGAAAATACTCTTGAGCTTTTCAAATATTACAGAGGGAATTATTTCATACAAAACAAGAATTGAACCAAAAAGGTTTTCATAATAAAAATACTTATTTTGAAATACATTGGTTTCTTAAAACAAAGGATGGAGTGAATTTGAAATTTTGGTAAAAATTAGGGAAGTCCCCTTAAAACTAGTTGGCTTATCGGAGAGTTCTAAGGAGGGAATCTTTCAAAATCCTGTATACCCCCGATAGAATGTGATGAAAGGGTCTTGATATAAGATTCTTGTAAAAATAACCAGAAGTAATAATACTCACATATATGGGTAGGATAACACCATTTTGAAAGAAATATAAGGCAACCTGAAATAACAAATAAGGTTCGGGTAGAATTCGTTACGATTTTATCGGCATGGTGTCGGGTGTGACCAAGAGGGATTGATGAGAGAAAAATGGGGTTTCTCATCACTTATAAATCCATAAGGATGTATGGGAGGTTCTTAAAAATATCCCATAATTTTATATCACACATATAAAGGCATTTTATAGGGGAAAATCTTGTTTAAGATGGAAAAGGAGGGGAACCCTTACCTTAATTCCGGTGGTGTTCTCCACTAGATATTAATGACATGAATAGTCAAATTAGGATTGTTAATCAATAGTTCCAGAACCATATATATATGAAAATAACCATATATACATGTAAAATATTTATTATAACCTTTTTATGTTCATTCATACCCATTTTGATTGATTATAAGGTTCAATTTCATGGTTCAGGTCTGTTTGTTTCCTTGGTTTTAATGATAAGTTCACTTGTATTTTGGTTCAGATATAATGTAAGATAAAATTGGTTATCCAAAATTGATGTTATATAGAATTAGTGAAAATTTAGAAGTTTTCAAAATTCATTTGTTTAATTGGATTCAAAGATAACCATGACATAAGACATTAATGATAAACGCTTGAATTAATTTTAGCGATTTTACCCATAATTAACTTGTTTTGTATTATTATTTGATATCATGAGTGTATAAGGATTACAGAACCATAAATAGGATATATAACATATATAATAATCTGGTTCACCCATAACATAAATGGTTTCATGACCAGAAACAAAGATGATAAAATAATTTTAAAATACATTATCCACGATGTCGATAATTCAACATTTCACGGACGATGTTTTAATTTTAGATTGCGAGGGAGAGGAGAAGAAACATGATACTTGAATTTTTTCCATAAACATGATTAACATACATAATATATGATATTTTGGATATTTCATGTCTTTTGGATAAGGGAAGGTGAATAAGGTATAAGAAAATAAGGAAATTGAAAACAAAAGTCTTGAAAATGAAAGGGGATCCTTACCCTTTGATCTCCTCTCCTGGAGATCCCTCTTAAGGCCTTTGATTTTGGCCTTTTGGTAAGACCAGCAGGACTTGGACGTTGGGAAGGATCTTCGAAGGATACTTGGGCAGAATTTGGGCAAGGCACAAGGCTTGAGAGGTGTGTGGGAAAGAGGTAAGGAGAGGGGATATTTATAATGAGGGAGGGGAGGTTTTTTCCCATTATTTTAAGTATTAGTTTATTATTTAAGGACAAGACTATGAATAATTGAGCGTTATCATCAAATATACTAAAATAATCAAGGATCATTTGGGATTATCATCTTAAATCATCCATGCATCACCTATGATGCACTATTTAGCATTTACTGTAATTTATCGTATTTTACTATTCATCAAAAATTCAAGTATTTCAGAAAAATCCCAAAAATTCACACTAAGCATTTTTCGATCTGTAGAATCAAAAAATGAATTCCATTTTTCAAAAATAATTTTCTAAATATTATTATTTTAATGTATAATTAAAATCATATTTTATTATCAAAAACCAGATTTAAAACATGAATTAACTCATTCTAAAACATAGGTATATTGTACTTCTAACATGAATATTATTTTTATACTATCATAGTCGAGGTTACCATTCATTAGGGTATATCACTATTCATAAGGGAATGTTACTATTCATTATGGTATTTTACTATTCACAAAAAATTATGTTTTCCTTATCGCACTACAAATAACTTACTGATTACAATAGTGTATGCCAGATTTTCAAATTTCAAAACACAGAAGTGTCAAACATATTTTTAGAGGTCACTTAGCACATAGTAGTTCATTATGTTGAGTTATCATGTGATATTATGAGATACATATGAGAAGGGAACTTTCATTGAAAAATATTGGGACGTTACATTTATAGTGTCAATATAGCTAACTGGTGGGTGGGGTTTACTTCTCCCTTAGCACCCGTAAGATATAACTTGTTTATAAGAGTCTATAATTTTCTACAGGGTTTTCCAATGGCCATTATGAAATATTTTGTATGGAAATTTCAAAAATAAAAAAACATTGTAAAAAATAGTGAAAATAAAATCAACGTCACATTACATAAATTTTCAATAAAATAGAGAATGTATATATTAACATTACCATTATGTAATGGAAAATGATTCCTTCATTACAGGATAGACATGGTTCCATGAATGTATAATAATTTTTACATTCATCGTCATTCTGACCCCAACATAAATAATGAACAATGACATCTTGGGGTCAATTATTTGGCTATATTGATTCCAACCAACATCAAATTTTATACACTTACCTCTATTATTGATAAATTTATTCCACAATATGATTTTTTTATAATTATTTTCTATTTCATCAATATGAAGTTTATCACTTATAATTTTTTACTTTTAGTATCTACAGTATGTTCTTCCCTATGATTGGTGACATCATCATGTGAAGAAGACATTATTTTCATGAGTAGTCAAGCATTTTATTTGGATTATGTTAATGTAGTTGAGAATAGATAATATTATAAGGAAAATCATTGTGTATTAAAAAACACTTTAACCTTCAAAATAAACACTCTTTATTTTTTTAAAGGTTTAAGGGGTTTGGATCCTCTGTATAGAATCCAAATCACCAATTTCTAGTCACCAATAACATACAAGGCATTATCTGCCTTGGGATGGACATAAACTAATTGTCATCTCCTAATGAAAGAGTCAACCTCGATTAAATATTTATCTGACCCAATAGTTGTATTAGTTTCCAACAAGATAGTCAAACAATTATTTTTTCTAGATATAAAACATCAAATAATTTCACTGCTTGTTATTCTATTATGTAAGAATCATCCTTTTCCCATTCCACACTAATATTCACCCTCATGAATCCCATTTCATCAAATTCTACTACACTCCTATTATGAAACCACTTTCAATAGAAAATTAGATCTTGAAATGTTGTATAATCGAACTCATATATCTGTTTGATAATGAAAAAATATTAAATATTATCATAAATTGGATTTTTATCCTTAGGAACATATATGATGATCACTTCCACCTCAATAATTACTCAACTCTTATGCATCATACTTTATTAATCACGTTTTTTTACATAACATATGACCATTGACTATAAAACTAGTGTAAGATATAATATTTTCATTTGGTCCCCTATCTATACATCGACGTCATTCAGAAATTGAATTTTGATTTTTAAATAACTACATATAAATTTGATCTTGAACCCATCCTATAAAGTATTTATTATGTGTATTTCATATTCATCCTTCATCACTTCATGGATTAAAATATCTAACAATAACTTTGTGGTATTCAATGTATGGATCAACATCTTCACCATTATGTATAATGTAAAGGATTTCTTGATCTTGCCCTATGTTGGTAACTGTAACAATATCTCTTCCAGAAATATATTCTCACATAAGGAGTCTATTGTGATTAGAGATTTGGAGACTAATGTTGTCAATATATGAGAGCTGATTAGTGTAAAACTAAATAGCTTCTTCAACAAATTTATCATCCATCAATAAAATCTTCTAAATAGATCTGATTCTTGACATACCATTTCAAAATCTTCATATAACATTCAATGGGGTACATCCATCTGTAACGGATAGGACCATATAGTTTAACAACTCTAAATAACTGAACCATTTGGTGTACAATTATATAAAATAATTATGATGGGAAGAACATCACTAATTAAAATAACATAACTGAAACATCCTTATTCGTGATTGGAAACTTCATTGGGTATATAACTTTACTACATATGGATTTTAAAAAACAAGTAGATTATGGTTAATGTATGTTGTACAATTTTAGGAAGACTAAAACATTAAGAAACAAGAAACAAATCATTCATCAAAACATGATATTAATGTGATTTTAGTCCATGTAACTTAAAATTACTCATTAACATGACAATATTGATAATTTATTCATACCCCTCTATAACTTTTACACAATTAAATAAAGTAAAAAATTGGAGAAAAAAATCTGGATAGAGTATAAGCATCTTGAGGAAGAAAAGTCAACCCTTTTCCCCTTACTAATGCAAACTCTTCCACTATCCCCATGTAAATCATGTCCAACATACCCTTGGTTCCATATTTCATTTTTTCAATAAAATTTAGTAAAATTCCAATAACATAATAAAATACATTATTTTATGAATCCCTGACATCAAAAAAAATTCAAACAAACAAATAATTATAATACAAGAATAAAATTACAATTGATCTCTTTTTCCAACCTAATTTAATAATTTTTTTCAAAAATCATTTTCAAAAATCATTATCAAAATATTTGAATTAATTGAATAATGGATCACCCATTATTGGATATGGTGTTGTAACTTTTTTGGTACACACATTGAATGTTATTATCCATGATAGGTATTTTTTCGATGATGTAAAAATTTTGGATGTCCTAAAAACTCTATCTCTGAGGAAGGTCTCAATTGAACATTATGTGTGCATTCTTCACATACTGGACACCACAATATTCCATTACTGTTATAGACTAAAAATTTCCATAAGAGGTAAATTCATTTATCATCCTGTACAATAAGGCCCCCAATTGGAATTATTCAATCTATGAAAATTATATTTTGTAACACCTATATCCTACATCAGTTTCAGATCTTATATCAATTGATCCAAATGGACATCAACATCCAGATCAGTTTTCTTTTCACTTCCTGGTTAATCGTGGATACAATTTATAATTTACGAACATGATGATCCATGTACTGTGAGTACTAATATGTTCACCAAAAGTATTTATTCTTTCTATGTATAATGCAAGGGGAAAGTTTCTTGACACATTTCAAAAGTCTCGATACTCAAAATTAATTTTCTTCTACTAAGGAGAATTTGGTGGATAAAATAGGTCCTTATTCTTAATTCTTATATTTTCATTCCATGCCAATTTTCTAGCAGTATTTCTAACATACCTAGAGTCTTCTATGCCAGGTAATTATAATAAAGTACCGAATAACATTCAAAGGACTTGATTCATTTTTCTTCTATAAATTCTCAACAAAATTATTTCAATTAATGATTGATTCACATTCATTGTGAAAAAATTTGAAATAATTTGTAAAACCATGGATTTTTTTAAAGATCATTCCGATTAAATGTAAAATTATTTTATCATCATATGTTCAGTTTTAGTGTTCATTTTATTCATGTATCATATCATTCAGGATACTGAATATTGTGGTAAAGATGGTGTTTCTCCATATAAAACTAGATTTCAAATTATATAACTTTAATAAAATTTAATATGTTATGTATTTAGTATAACCAGTATACAATGGCCACTTAACACAACTGTATAACATCTCGAACAACAGTGGACAATAAACAGGTTCATCTTCAGTTTTAATTTTCATTTCCTCCATGTTATATCCACTAACATTTACACTAGTTTTCATATAAAATGATCCATAAACCATGAAATCATCCTAATCGGTGTGCACATTCAGTTTTTCTCCATCTTAAGCCCAATATTTATAGATCTAATCTATTCCAAGAAAAATAAAATTTTCTTCAAACTCTTCTGGACTAATTTATATTTAATTAAAATAATGTAAACATGGATAAAGTATTTGAGACGGGATTTATATATGAACTATTTAAAACATTGTGAAGTCATTTACACTATCTTTATATCATTTCATCATAAGATTAAAATTCATCCATTTTAAATCCAATCCCATTCTCTTTGGTTTATGAAATATTAATTTTTCCTGAAAAATAATTACATACATATAGGATTTTCATTATTAAAGTTGAATGTTATAGATAATCTAAATAAAGGAAACACAACATTTTATTGTTTCATATAATTTCATTATCCTTTATAAGAAAATTGGAAATTGAATTTATGAAAATAATAACTCCATTATAGTTTGTTTTATCCTATGAATTCATCAAAAATGGTCACCAGGTCCTGGTATGGGATGACAACTGCTTAGTGTAGATCAAGAAACATATAAGCATGTCCATAAGAGTTGGGGGTTGATTCTCATATAAAAAAATAAATAATAACAATTATAACATGAAGCTGATTTGGATGAAATTTTTCTCATAAAATTTAATTTTTCATAGGTTGAGTTAGAGAAGCCCCAACCAACTTGTCAGAGTTTGTATCCTAAAGATTTAATGTCTCTCAAGAACACAATTGTTTAACTGATGAGCTCATCATACAATACATGTTCACTATTCCCCTACTCTTTTATACACCTTTCCCCATTACCAATGGGTTGAGATACATGATCACCTTGACTCGATTATAGAAGAAACAATATCCCTTGAATAGAGAATTTATTGAACCAATGCTATAATATGCACTCATAATGGAAATAAGTTCATGATTTTCTAGTCCCACTTATTTCAGACTCGGATGAGGCTTCTAATTGGTATAAAAGGAATAAAACCAATAAATTTTTGTCCCTAGAATGAGTGGAAGAATAAGTGTATGAATTCACACAAAAAATATGTTTATGGAAATATATTAATGACTATTAGATTAGTGATCTTATAAATATATAGATTTTAGAAATTACAAATCGAAACAGAAAAATTTAAAAACACTTTGCAATAGACAAAAACTTTTTATATTTCCACATATTTATTTATAATTTCAAATATCATCTCAAAAATACTTTCAAAATTCAAAAGCATTATTCTTGAATTTATAAAACTCCAGTTTATTTTTTTTAATTCCACATCAAAATGGACAAATTTTTTCAAAACACATAAATAGAATAAGAATCAGATCAAAATTGACTAAAATAATTCACTCAACCAAAACATTTACTTCATTTAAAATCACTAAAATTTGATAACATTTCCTAATAACGTTTTTAAAAAGTAATAATGCATTGAAAACATGTTAACAAATTAATTAAAAAAAACTTTCAATAGTTTAAAACACATACCTTTCAACCGTGTAATTGATAACATTTCTATAAAAATCAATTTTCATTTCAAAATTCCTCATAGAATAAATTTTTTAAACCCACCACTTTTGAGACCACACATGATATTAAAATTATTTTAAAAAAACATAAAACATAGTATCAAAATAATAATATTCTACAAAATTATTTTTTAAAATGATACACCAAAACTATTTTTAAACAAAAAAATTAAAAATTTATTTTTGATTAGAAACCGGCTTCTAAATCACTGTGATAAAAAAATAGTAGATTAAAAAACTCTTTAATCAATATAAAATAATTAAAATCACATAATGTGATTATTAAAATAAAAAGAGGATTAAAATTAAAATCTTTGAGGGATATAAATATTTTCATGATTTCACTGAAAGGTTGGTACAATCATGTGCCAATGGTGTTACATCCTCTAAAGATCTCTCTTTACCATACACATAGGTTATCCATTTTACAAACCATGAAACCAATGGTTTACCTACAATTGTTCTTCCACTATTAACCAAAAACACTAGAAACTACTAAAATATATGATTCAACTAAATGGGGGTAAAAAATATTATAACATCACATAAAAATACATAAAAATAATCAAAATAGAATAAAATTAAAGTCTAATAATTATTAATCAAGAAAATTCATTTATTATCATGAGAGGTTTTGATAAATAACATAACAATATCATACATAATGAGTTTATAAGTCCTACTTACATACAAAAAGAATTATTAAATAATAAGATTACTTTGATACTATTTTGAAATGAATATGCTATGATCATCCAGTCAAATCACAAGAATTACTCCTCCACAAGACCCAAATAGTTTTCCTAATTTCTAAGATATCTTGGACAGAACCGTGGTATTATCTATATAAAATTGTGATTGATTACACCCTTTAATATCATTGAACAATATTTGTAAATGTTTATGAGTATCCAATTTGTTGTGTCTATACATTACACATCACTAGATATAAACTAACTAGTTAAAAATAAATAATCATAAGTAATAATTCATATGAAAAATAACAAAAAAAATCACCTAGTATATTAAGAGTTATAGTAAGGCATAATCATGTATCTTTATAAAGTAAAATGAAATTAAAATAGACAATATTTTAAAATTTTACAATAAAAGAACATCCCAAAATAAACTGGCAACTAAGCCACAACTCGAACATCTTATTGTCTCCCATGGTCACTTACCTCCCCAAAAATTTCTATAAATTGATTACATGAATGACATCCAAATTGAGGCCATAACCTCTTAACATATATGAAAACATAAAATCTATATATACCCAAATGGGTGTGTATGTAGAGTGTGAGCTAAATAGGCCTAGTATGATTTCACCAAATAGTCAATTAAATTTCATTTATATATAACTTCATAAAATTGGACTAATCACCTTTTAAAAAATGATTCAAAAAAAAGAAAGTATAAATTAATGAAATATCATTCATTTCTCTCTTTTTAAAATCCCAAGGAAGAATACTTTTGTAAAAAAAATCAACCATAATTATGATAAATACATTTATAATCATATAGATAAAAAATCATTTAAAATAATTCTTTAAAAATATAATTTTTAGGAACCAATGAATCTAATCATGCATTTAAAACTAATAATGCCTCAAAATATTAAAAATTTGAGCTTTATAAAATATGAAAATAAAGAAATAATTTTATTCTTATAAAATATTTGTCAAAACATAATTTATCAAAAAAGTAAACTCAACCAAAAAATGAAGAGGGAATATAGATCAAATAGGATTCATTTTAACAATGATATATAATAAGAGTAAAAAAAATAATTTGTTGCAATATGTCCATGAAATGTAGAAAAGGATGAAAAAATGTGTGCAGTGGTGATCTATAAGCTAATATAATCAAAGTAAAAATTGAGAAAAAATGGAGGAAGATATAAGAGATCTCCTTTACATTGGTCATGTCATAAAGGGAGCATAGGAGATCATAATTGTGTTAAATTGACTTCAATAAATCTATAAGAGTTTGTTGAAGAAGAAAGAAACAAATTTCAAACGTTGATATAGTAAAAGGGAAGCGAGATTTCTTAAAATGCCACCACATTGGAAAAAACTATTGAATAAAGAGAGAGAATAAACATAATAACTCTAAGTGAAATGATAATGGATAGACTTTTAAATATCCCACCTAGAAGAAAAACTATAGGGAAAAGAACCTTATGTGAAACCAAAACATGCAATCAACATGTGAGGTGGAGAAAATAACATAAATTCAATTTGATCATTGATTCATCCAAGAGAAAGAAGTGGAGAGTTGCTAGCTTTAGGGGACTTCTGTGAAATATTAGGAATCATGACTGAATTATTAGCAGTTAGGGTTCCTTTAAATTTATTAGGAAGATTTTTATTGGCACCTCCAAAAAAGTGATGATAATGATACATTTTGTGAGTTTTAAATTAATAAATGATTATTATAGACATCTTTATAAATGCTAAAAATTTAGCACAAATAAAAGATTTATATTTATAAATATTAATAAATAAAATTGTACATATATATGATTATAAATGTATTTATATCATTATGTATATATATATGTGTATAATTATTTATATTTATATATTTAATATATGAAATTTTTAAATATATTTATCATATTTTAATAAATATTTAAATATATAATTATTTATTTATAATTAAAGAAATGCCTTTAAAAAAAATTATTTATAATTATAAATATATAATTTTATAAATATAGTAAATATACAATTATTTATATATTTAAAAATAAATATATTTGTAAATATATTTATAATAATTTGTTTACAATTATAAATTTATATATATCATTTTATATTTTTATATAATTATATATATATTAAATAAATATTTATATGTATATAAATATAACAAATATTTTCATTATATTAATATATTTATTATAATTATTTGACTACAAATATATTTATATAATTATATATAATTATATAATTATATATATTTAATAAATTTATATAAATATAAATGTAAATATTGTAAATATTTTTTATTTATATATATTTATTATAATTTTATATTTATTTAAATTTATAAATATTTATTTATAATTTTATAAATACTTAAAAAAATATTTGAATATATATATCATTATATATATATATATAATGTTATATACATGTATATTTATATTTAGTAAATATATATATATATATATATACTAAATATATTCATTATTTAAATAAATTTTTTATAATTATATTTTATTTAAGTATTTATAATTATTTATTTATAATTAATTATTAATTTAAAAAAATAAAATTTATTTATTCATAACTATAAATTTATAAATTTATAAATATAGTAAATACACATACATAAATATATTTATTTATAAATATTTTCTTTCAAATATATTTTTAAAATTATTAATGAATATATAATATTAAATGAATGTTTGATAAAAATGAGTGAAATTGAATAATTAAAAAATTGTACAATTTCAAAATATTGCAAAATGGATAAATTTTGTTAATTAAAAATAAATTATTCAAAAATATATAGAAATATATAGAAATAAAGATGATAATATTTTAAAAATATTAAAACATAGTAAATAAGTATTATGAAATGACTAAATTATACAAAATTGAAAAATAAAATGTAAAAAATATTAAAAATGATTAAATAATACCGAAATGAAATAAAATTTAAAATAAATAAATACAATTTACTGATAAAAAACATAGTATATTAAATGTGTCATGTTATAATGAAATTCTAAAATGAATAATAAAATTTGAATAAATTACATTAATATTATGTGTATATGTTTCTATATAAGATTTCATTGACAACATAAAAAATTTGTCTTTTTTATTGTATATAAAAATTCATTAGTTGCATATATGTTTTTGTGAATTCAATGTAACTCACATTTTATTTATTTTAAATTTAAAATTCAGCTGACATTCAATTTTGTTCACTACTCGGTGTAATTACTCATTATTTTCAATTAATATAAATTTTTAATTATATATTGTTCTATACTAAATATATAACTTATTTAATATAAAAATAACTATTTTCTAATATACAATCATATCTTCCAAACTATTATATATATTGATATATATATATATATATATATTGAAATACATATTAATATATTTCTATATTAAATGTAATAGTAAATAATTATGTATAAAAAACATTAAAAATCAATTAAACATTAATATATATTCGATTATTACATTTTTTCTTTTCATATATTTTTATTTAATGTATTTTGGTATTAGTATTTATAATTAATATATATATATATATATGAAAATCATATTAACTTTTATTATTAATTGTTTCTTGAAAAAATGATTAATTTTGTAATTTATTCATTTTTGTTTTTTATTTAATTATTACAATTTATTAATTTTATGTACCTATATATAATATGTAATTTTTATTAATTTCAATATTATATATATATATATATATAATTTATACATTTTATTCAAAAAATTATTAAATTAATATAATGTTTAATATTTTCTTACTTTATTCATTTTTTATTTCTATTTGATTAATTATTTCATTTTATTAATTTTAAATACCTATATATTTAACATATAAAATTTATAAATATTTATATATTAATATATGTACATTAAATTAATTAATTTTTAATAATTATTATTTATTTATAAAATTATGTCATTTTATAAAGGACCCTTATCAGCGATAAAAACAATGCATTGATAGAGGGTGTCATTTTTCAGTGATTGTTTAGTGCTGATAAGTGATACCCTTTAACATCACTTTGTTAGTGTAGATAAAGGATAACATTTATTATCACTTTTTTAGATACTGATAAAGGCCTTTCTATAGTATTGTAATACTCTCATGAATTTTTGAGGAAGATATGATATGTGGCATCCTTTTATAAGGGAGGGAGAGGACATATATCGATTTTTTCGAAATATGTAAATATATTAGTGTCTTTCTCAATCCATGTGACCTAAAAATGACTCATATTAGAATATAAGATGAGATATGGTTTATATTTACCATAAAATATGATTTAGACATGTTTTTAGGTCATGTTAACACATATAATTTTTGTTTTAACCCTATCAATCCATTTTAACTCTTACCATGGTAACATAATTCTACCAAAGTTTCTATTCATATTGATCAAAAATTAAGTTGGATTTATCAAATAATATTAATTATGATTATTCTTTATATGGGATCCATTTTAAATGATTCAATTTACATATGTTCTTGAAATTTATTTTAAAATAAATGCAAAAAATGCAGCAAAAATGTTTTTAGATAATTGTATTTTATCGGTGTAAACAAAATTTATTCTTATTATTATCATAGAAAAAAATACAACACGAATTAAAAAAAAATTATTGAATATATAATAAAAAAATCCTAAATATCATTTATAAATATATGTGGACTTAATTTATTCAGATAAATATACATTTATCATATAAAAACTATTTTTCAAAAAAATGTCTCTTTTTACCTTAAAATGATTTCATTTTAATTTAAAAACACTTTATAAACAATGAAATTATTTTATAAAAGTGTAAATAATAAATTTTCATAATTTCTTTATCCCTATCTATAACACCTTGAGTTTCTAAAGAATATAATTATGTTCGATAGCGTAATCGACACACAAAACTGGGTTTTTCTAGTGTTACGTGAAACTGTTTATTCATCTTGAGTTACAAAAAACATACAACTTAGATTCCATTACGCACATCCTTATGATTTTTTATGTTCGATAGTGTATTAAACATGAAACACTAATCATAATAGACCCATGAAATATATTACCGTTATAACCTAACTTTTCAATTAGCGACTATGAATAGTATTAACTAATTTAAGTTTTATATAAATTAATATATATATATATATATATATTTCTTTATTTCTTTATTTCTTACTAAACATAAATTATTGATAAATGTTTACTATATAATCAATCAAAGTTTAGTAAAGTGGTTTTATTCTTCAAAAATACATTTTCTCCAGAAATATTTTTTTTCCTTTCCATGAATGAAAATATTATAATAACATTTTTGAACTTTTAAAAAATTTATTAAATAAAATGAACTTAATTATTTTAATCAATATATCATAATTTACTTTTTGTGAAATTTTGGGACTTTTTTGGAAAATATTGACTTTTTAGTGAATAGTGAAAAAATGATTATTATAAAAAGCCTTTTCTTTTCAATAAATTTTGTAATTTTAAAAGTACAAGATGGATATTTAATCACTATTAATAATATATCTTCCCTCCCATGGTGATTTCTGTTGTAATTTCAATCCGGTGAAGCGCATCCCAACCATAGAAATCAAAGAGCATTTTGATTTGTTCACAACAGGTAGTGCCAAACACCATCAGGGAAAATATAATGGAATGGTTATTCATAAGGATATAGATGGTTTTTCCCTAGTTTTGATCTGGAGGTTTCACCAATTAACAATAAAATGTGTTTTTTGATTTTGTGCCTTTCACCGAAGGTGTATATAAAATAGGCATAAATGAAGCAGGCTGTGGGGAAATTATTAAACAAGAGGAAGCCTTGAGCTTAGAGGAAAGTTGACTAGGGTGCACCATCTTCTAAAAAGATTTAGAAGAATGAGGAGAGTGTGGAAACATTCTTGATCTACATTTTCAATGTTGTGAATCAAGACCTTTTGGGAAACAAGATCTCAATCAAGGTTATGGGTATGTTAAATTTATTTTTCTAAGAATTTGGCATATGAGGCTTCGAAGATGACTCTGTTCCTCAAGAAGTCAATGATCACACAAAGGGATATGCATGGAGATGTTCGGTGATGGGTGTGGGATATTGGGCTTCCATGGGGTATGGTTGTATCTAATTCCTCCAAGGAAACTGATAATGAACCATATCTTACAAACATCGGTTCTCAGTAGGCATTCGATGGGGATGCAAGGGGTTTGGTAGTCGATTGGTGATTCAAGATGCTGTAAATGAGATAGTGATGACCTAGTTCCCAAATTAAGGTTGGGGACAGTGATTATATGAATTTTTTTCCCTTCAAATTTTATATTCTGTATGCTAGTGTCAATTTTGGCATGGATGACTTCATGTTATTAATGATGTCTCATGTGGGGTGGGGATGACCCCAAAAGAAAAAATTCAATGAACTAGGGATGAAATTATGTCCTTGGTGATGACATGTGGTTTAATGAACATATAGGGGCATGTGGGACAGGCTATCACATACCTTGATGTGGGTGGTGAAGAACACATGAAGACATCTAGAATGGGGAATGTGTTTCCAAGGGGTATTGTATGAAAACAATGAATTTTTTCACTTTTTTTCTTCAGGGAAGATTTGAAATGGGTGGGTTTTTCAAGTGTGGGTATTTTGGGGTCTGTATATCTTTTTGATAATGGATTTTGGGAAAATTAAAATATCCTACTACAAGAAATGATGTACGTATTTTCAGGTCATGACATTGTGTTCTTTGGTGGTTTTTTTCACATTTTCGGTTTGGTGGTGCTTTTGTGTTATACTCTTACTAGTTTCATAAAATTTCATTTTATATTCATTAATACATGTTTAGGACCGAGTACGTAGGATAACCAAAAATTCCTGGTATGTAATTTCAATTTCCCATTATGTTTTGATTATTTTTCAAGAAACAAAAGTATCATTTATTTATATTTAATCCAATCTATTTTATTTTATCTACTTTATATTGGTTTTTAGTATAAGTTTGTTTTTTTATAACAGGTTTTTCTAAAACTATATTAAAATTTATAATTTTTATCCATTCTAATTAATTAAAAAAACCAAATTGGGAATATTTTAAATTTAATGTATAGAAATTATATCAATAAATGATAATTGGGTTTTATGGGATGATTATTATTAGTCATAGAGATAATATATAGCAATCTTTTTCTAAAAAAATACTCTTCTTAAAAATCAGTTCTCTTGTCACATCTACTGGATTAAAATTAAATAAAGAATTTTCACTTATGAGAATTAAATTTATGAAAATGGCTTCCAAATTTTGACTCAAAATAATTTATTATTTCTAATAAGTCCAACTTAATGTTTCAGCATACGAATTAGTGAAAACCGTTGAAATTAATCATGGTGATTACGGTAAAAAAGAGTTTATGGATGGATTAAACTATAAACATAAAGAGAAACTAACCTAAATACTTGTCTAAAAACCATTTGGTATAAATATTTAGACCTTATCACTTATATTATCTATAATGTTCCATTGTTTTTTCTGGGTGACATGAAAATGTTTTTGTGTAATTCATACTTTCAAAAAAATACAAGCCTTCCACACACCTCACTTATAAACTATCAACACCTCTCCTCTACTATATACACTTTCAAACCACATTATTTCTACTAATAATTTCACAAAAATATTTTAAAATATACTCTTATAACAATGCAATCCTTACTTTTATCATAAATCTTACAATGGAATACATTTGGTGAAAATGAAAAGTATTTTCCCAAATAAGAGGTAATTTTCATCAACAAGAATTTTATTTATTTATTTCTCCCCTCATTAAATTATTTTTATAATATGATGATATAATAAATACATTATCATAAATATAATAAGTTTTTTTAATTTTTATTTTATTACCTATAACCACACACACTTCCATAAAATATATTTCAGGATCATCATTCGTGGGTACAACGGACTACAACCTCGTGAAATGATGTTATTCATTTTTGCATTACCACCTATCACAATTGGGTATGAAGAAGTATATAATTAGTATATATTATTTATATAACATAATTATACCTATATAATTATTTTATCTTGTATACTATAATATTTTCCATTCAGTAAGGGATATGATAATGTTTCCCATGTATATAGTGGACTACCTCCTTGTAAAGTGTTGTGATTCTCTTTTCACCAACATGTTACAAGGAAGGTAAAAAGGGTAAAGATAATAAATATATATGAAATAAATGGAATATTAATTATATTAATGAAAAATTAATAATTATTTAAATATATTATATCATTTTAATATTACCTTTTCCCTCACTGAAAAAATGATAATGTCGATCTTGGATGTGTCGACTACCGCCTCCTCGATATGATGTGATTCTTTTTCTCACAGCCACATCACAATAATTATATATGAATGAATATATATTTAAATAAAATGTTATTTATGATAATATTATCATTCCTTAAATATAAAATATTATTTACCTTCTTTCCATAATGATCATTGAAAATGGAATTGTTACTCATGTGTACGCATGGCCTACCGTCTCAATGATCAGAACATTAGTTCATTTTTCAAAACCAAAATTCATGATTAGGTTTAAAAATAAAACTAATTAAAAAATAATATAATTATTTAAATATTATTATTATATATAATATGATAATATAAAATTTGAATAAGGAAGAGATCTTTCATGATGAAACACACATAAGAAACTAAGGTAATTAGGACCTAAAACAATGAAAATAATGAATGATTACAAACCAATGAGTGATAAAGTATTATAAAAGGATCATATGTGATATTAAAAATATTAATATGGTTTTATGTGAATATAATTACATGTTTAAAATCAATATAAACTATTTTATAGGGTGTTCACCCAAAAAGAAGAGTAAGGTAAAGGTTTTCCCATCTCACTTTTATTTATGTGATATATATGCCATCTTCCACACTTTTTTGAGGTGCATATAATTACCTTGAATTAATTTGATTATTATTATCCATAAATTTACTTTTACCTAAATATAAATTTTATCATCTTTATTTTTTGGGGTTTACTGTATGAAAATCGCCAAAGTAGTAAGTGATTTTTGTCTCTATTTTCTTTATTTGATATGTATGTTATGTTATACACTTATCCTACTTTATTAGGGGTATATACTGATCATTTGATATGTTATAAATTTAATATAGTTATTTAAATGAAATTATATGTTTCATTTAATGTGTTTCTTTAATGGCTCTTACGATTCAAAGTTAACAATGAGGTAAGAGTTTATGTTACAATCTCATCATTTAACGGGATTGTTTATGATTAAGTCTCAAATATTGAAATCATATGATAAACCCATGAATAATGATAATTAATTTTTTTATAATATTGATATGTCACGAGAATACATGTTTCACATTAATTTTATATTCTATGTGTATTCATGTGTTCAAAAGAATGTTTTTATTAAAAATCAAATTTTCGGTTGAAAGTTTTTTCATCCAAAACATTGCTTTAAAAAATGTTTTCAAATATTTTTTTAAATGTGGAATGATATTTTCCTAAATTAATGATTCAAATGATTTATATAAATATATGTAATAGTATTTTATGGCTATTTTCAATGAAAAGTATTTCAAATATGTTTTACAATTTTAAATGTGATTCTCAAAATAAAAAGTGTATTTTTCCTAAAACTTTGTTTAATGATACTACTATAGTATTTACCTTAATAAACTTAAAAATACCTTATTTTTAATTATTCTAAAATGGTAATGTTTTTTAAGGATATTAGCCTCTTTATTTATTTGTATTATTATTTTTCCAAATAGATTATTATGGAACCCATTTCTTTTCTAGGAGTTGATCATGTTTCAATGATATTGTTATGGAAAATTGTTCTTTTCTATGGTTTAATCAGGTTTATAAATTTTTTTAATGGAAACCATTTATTTTATATGGGTTAATAATGTTATAAAATTAATAATGATGGTTTTTATTAGTTTTATTGGTATACACAATCTATTTGTACTTTATACATGTTGTGGTTCTTGGAAATAGCTAATACGATGGGATGACCCAGATTGCATCAGGTGATACCATTATAGCTTATAAGATTGGGCATCACAAATAGCATCAGGTGAACCCATTATAGATTATACAATTATGAGTCTGGGATAGCATAGGGTGATCCCATTATAACATAAATAATGGGTCCATCCTGATAGCATTACAATGCATTAGGTAATGTACCATGACTTGAGAGGAAAGAAAGAGGGAGTTACGTAATGGTTTCTTCTAGGGATTTGGGTCCAATTATTTCTAACATAATATTTGTTATGAAAAAAATGTTCCAAGATACCAACATGTTTCTGTTATGTTTGATATGGTCTTATAATGTTTATTATAATCAAGATTGATATCACATGGCTCATGATTATTGATTCCGATAATTATTTTCTTTTCCATTTTTTATATTTTATAACCCATTTGTTGATGGGTATGAGGTTTTTATGATTCACTCATGCTATAAAATTATGTCATCATACCCTTATGCATTCTTTATGCTCATTGATGACATTAAATTGCTAATTCTTACATTAACCATACTGAGAATTTTAGATATCCCTTATTATGATTCCTTTTCACATGGTTATAAAGAATGAGGTTGAACTAAAATTTCTTGGAGGGATTTTATGGGGATTATAATTATGACTTAATGAGAAATAATAAAAGTTTGGTTAAGTAGGAGAAATTAAAATTTGACGACATGGTTATTATTTATTAATGAGTTTTTCTTAATTCTCTAAAACTCAAAACCTAAATTGTCCAAGATAATGTAATTGATACAATTTATAATTTTGATATTGTAAGGTTTGGATGTAAGAAAATGTTTCATAATTATAAGTATCAATGATGGAAATGTCATGTTTACGATTTCGGCATTGTATCTGAATATGTTGTTTCAGAGCTATTATAGTTCATGTCAGGGGAAATTTTTTGATAATATTATTGATTATTATTTTTTAAAGTGACGTTATATAAAGTTTTGTGGATACCATCATGGTTATATAGGATTAATTTCTATCATATTTCAAATTCAAAGATACCCAATTTGAGGGTTTTAAGTAGTAAAAATTTTGAGGATATTAATGATTTTTAATGTTAAGTCTTATTGGGTTGGTGTATTTTTTTAACCTTGGGATCATAATTAAGTGTTATTTATGGAGGAATTATTTTTTAATGTTTTAAGACAAAAAGGAAAACCAAGATGATGGGTGAAAACTCATTGAATCTAGTAAGGCCATGGTGCTTAAACCCACAACCTAAGGGAGATAAGAGTATAACACCTACCTTTATCCTACATGAATTACTTGATATTATGAAAATTTTAAACGTAAAGATTATTTTTATTTAGTAAATATATGATTTTTTATTTTAGGACTTATGGTTGATTTGTCTTGGAAAAATATATGATCAAATCATTTTAATCTGTGGGCTTCAGACACAGTTAGGAAATTCATAATGAATTTTAAGGATGGTTATGTAGGGAATGGTTTGGTTATAACTTTGGGTATTAATTTTGGAATTTATAGATTAATGTATAATGTTTTATTATTTTTTATAATTATCTTACCATTTTCTAACCATTTTTATTTTAGTTAATGTTTAATGATATAATTAATATCTTTCCATCCCTTTTATAGTTATCTGATTTTTAAAATTTTATTTTTGTGAATTATGAAATTTAAATTTATCCTAAAAACATATAGTTAAAATAAAATTTTATATTGTGGAGGAAGTTCATTGAAGGATGAAATTCCACTCATCAAGTATGTATATTTTAATATTTTCTTAGTCTATATGGTAGTATATTTTATCAAGACTAGGGAAAATATAATTCATAAAATATTATTATATACCATAAATTTTAATGTACAAATGGTTTTTTTATCATCCCTGATTTATGAATTTGATTCCCATAACATCCCATTGACCATTCACTTTATTTTGATCAATGGCCTCAATCTATCTCTATAATTATGTTTTATTTTCATCTATTCCCACCTATGTTCATCTATTTGGAAACCTAGGTATGGGTTATTCTGTATAACCTTTGTACTTCCCTTTATATTTTATTAAGATGATGATTTATTAACCCATTGTAAATTGGGGATATACAAAAAAAATTATATTCAAATTTACAACCTTTTATTACTATTATAAAGTTAAAATTGTGAGGATACAATTTATTAATGGGGTATGTATCACCCCAATTATTTAAAAGAATAAAATTATGTTTGATAGAATAAACGACACAAAAAAGTGAGTTTATCTTGTCCTAAATAAAAGACTATTTTCATCTTTAAATACATGAAACATTCAGTTGAACATGTATTACATTTAATCCCAATATATTTTATGTTCGATGGCGTATTTAACATGCAACATCGAACTTAAATGACCCATGATATATATTTTCTTTATAACATAGTCATATATTGGTGGGTAATGGTTGTATTAACTAATTTATGAAATATATATATATATATATATATATATATAAATTATTTAATCAATATAAATTATTTATAAATAGTTAATAAATATTCAATAAAGTTTTAGTAATGTTTTCTTATTCTTAAAAAAATATGTTTCCATGAAAAATGATTTTTATTGGTTTTCATGATAAATTTTATAATAAATTTTCAAAAAAAATGGAAAATTTATTTGATAAAACGAAGTTCATTTTTTAAATTGTAATATCAGGATTTAATTTGAGTTAAATATTGGGAGATTTCAGAAAATATTTATTTTTTTAACAGTGAAGAATGCCAATTTTAGTTAAAAGGATTTTTTTTCAATAAATTCATTAATTTACAAGTATAAAATTTTCTCAATATTTCTTCAAGTAATAAATTTATTATTTAATTATATAACTCCACTTAATTACTTTGAATCAACATTATTTTTTTTATTAGTTTTTTTGGGATTATAGATGAGTTTTTTAAAAGTTTTTTAAAATGCATAACCTTTATCCATTTTAATTAGTTAAAATTATATCAAATGGGTAATTTTTAAATTAAATTTTTATAAAATATCTCATTAAATATTGATTTATCTTCATAAATATATTATTATTAGTTGTAGAGTTAATATATGATAATATTTTTATTAAAAAATACTCTTTTTAACAACTCGATGTATTATCATGTCAATGAGATTAATATTCAATTAAATATTCAAATTTATTTGAAATTAATATTGAAAATTTTATTATATATTTATAATAACTATAATTTATAGTTTATAAAATTTCATATTTAAATTTTTAAGCTATTTATTAGTGTAAACAATTAAAATTAATCCCAATGATTATGGTAGAAATGAGTTTACTGAGGGATTAAACATTAAAAATAAGGGAAAATGATCTATAAAAATATCCAAACCAATTATATGGTCATATTTGTGCATTATACCATATATTATCTATAATGATGCACTATTGGGTCACGGTTACATGAAACAATGTTTTTAATTAACTCTTTCAATAAAAAATACAAGTACACCCCTCACCTCACTTATAAAATATCAACACCTCTCCTCCCCTATTAATATGTCAAAAACTATTTTTTTCCTGAAAATACCGGCCCAAATACCTTATGAAAATCCATAATCTCATAATATAAGAATTACTTTGGGAAAAAATACAACTAATGAAAGTATTTGGAGAAAACAAAAAAAAGTGTTTCTTGAAGAAGAGGTAACATTCATCAATAAGTATTTTTTTTCTTCATTCACCCCTTAAATTATTTTTATGCCATGATTATTTAATAATATAATTATTATAAATATAATTATATTATTTTTATGTGAAGTTTACAACCTACTGCTGTATACACTTCCAAAAAATTTGTTATGAAATTATCATTCATATGTGTGACAGACTACCACCACGCGAGACGATGTCTTTGTTTTTCTATTACCACCACTCAAGATTGGTTTTGATGATGGATATAAAGATTATATATTATATTTATAACATATTTATATCTATATAGTCATTACATAATATATAACATCTTAAATTATATTTCTTAAGGGATATAATAACATCGCTTGTGTGTACGACAGACTAACCCATCAGGAATCGATGTTATTCATTTTCACTAGTGTGATACATGGAAGATAAAAATTGTAAATATAAAAAAATATTTTTTATACAAGAAATGTTTATTATATTCATGACATATTTATCATACTTAAATTATAATAAATCATTTTCATTTTACATTTTCACTCGATGAATAAAATGATAACATCATTTGTGGATGTGTCAACTACCGCATCCATGATGTGAGGTGATAGTTGTTTTCATCGACACATAAAAATAATGATATTTATAAATATTTATAACTAAATAAAATGGTATTTTTTATTTTATAATAAATATGTAATGATAAAATAATACTTACCTTTTTCCATAACGATCATTTAAAAATGGAAACGTTACTCATGTGTACATACAACCTATTGTCTCCATGATCATAAAGTTAGTTCATTTTTTGTAAACATCATTCATGATTGTATTTAAAATTAAAATCTATTTAAAAATATTATAATTATTTCATGATTAGTATTCAAGATATGATTACATTTTTTAATATTGGTTAGAAATAAATCGTTCACTGTTTATTTTTATTATGCATCGTATATACTTAACATGAATTTGTTTTAAGATTATTGTCCTTAAATTTATAAGAATTTTCAGTTACATTTTTAGGATCCCTCTTCCCTGGGGTATACAATTTCAATGTTACCAACGTAGTAAGGGTTTTTTTTGTCTCAACCTTCTTCCTTTGAGTCGTATGTTATGTTATACACCTATCTTATTTTATGATATGTGTATAACTCTAGTTTGACATATTATAAAATAAATATACTCATTAAATGATATAATAAGTTCAATTTAATTTTATGTTTTTATGGGGATTAAAATTTAAAGTTACCAATGTTTTTAGATTTTTATGTTGCAATCCCATCATTTATTGGGATTTTTTGGGATTAAGTCTCCAATGTTGAAATCTTATGATCTACCTATAAATAAGTCTATATAATTTTATACTACTGTGGTTATGTCATAATAATACATTTATTCCCTTAATTTATTCTCTTTATGTAATCAAGATCTCAAAAGAATATTTTTATGAAATATCATCTTGTCTCTTCAAAACATTTTAACTTTCAAAACCATGTTTAATAAAAATAATTTTAAAATGTATTTTTATATGGAAGAATATTTTTATTAATAAATAATTTAAATTATTTCTAAAAAATACTCTATAATATTTCATCATTATTTTCAATGAAATTTATTTTAAAAATGTTTTTGTTTTTAAATAGTCATTTTTAAATGAAAATCGTATACACCTCAAAAAATATTAATGATATTTTAATTGTATTTCCATTCATTAAAGTCAAAAAAAATATTGTTCTTACCTATTATCTTCTGGGGATATTATGTCAAGATACCATCTCCATTCTTTCTCTGGATGGATAAAGTTTCTTCCAAAGATATTATTATGGAATCTATTTCTTTTCCTCTGGTAAATCATGTTGGAGAGAGATTATTATGGAATCTCTTTATTCTCCATAGTTTAATCATGTTTTGAAGACATGTTTATGGAACTTATTTTAATTATAAGTCATAAACAATTTATAAAAGGAATAATGTTTTTTATGTGTTTTATTATGATATGTATGCTCTTTTTTACTTTATTAATGTTGTGTTTCTTAAATATAGATTATAATTTTTGGTGTCTTTGATAACATTGCATGATCCCATAAAAAATTATACGATGGGGCATCTATGATAGTGATGGGTGATCCTAAAAAATATTATACAATGGTCTAGACTAGATAGCTCCAAGTGATCCTATTATAGATTAAATGATTGGTGTTCCCATATATCATTCCAATGAATTTGGTAATGTTACTTATCTTGAGAGGTAATATGGAGTGATTTTTTGGATTGTTTTTCATATGTATTTTACTATATTAAAGTTATTTTTCATAAAGGTTTCACATTATTTAGAAATAAGAGTTATCCAATATACCAACATGTTTATTATTCTTTCAATGGCGTTATAATGTTTTTTATGATCAATATCCATATCGCTTATCTCATCATTAATAATTCCATTAAATATTTAATTTCCCATGTCTTCATATTTGATGATCTATGTACTGAATAGTATGATTTCATTTATTTCTTTCTCATGCAATATGATTATATTGTCATACCAATATGCAATTATTTTCTTAATTTATGACATTAAATTGATAATGATTATTATTACACATACTGGGAATTTGATCTCACCCTTTTAATGTATCATATTCTCTAGTTTATAAAAAAATGATGTTGAAATAATTTTTTCTATATCGGGTTTTATATAGATAATGATGATGACATATTGTGAAATAAAAAAAACCTTAGTTTTGTGGCAAAAATGATCATTTTATGACATGGGTATTATTTATGTAGTCACTTGTCTTGTTTTTCTAAAACAATAATCCTAAGTGGTCCCCCAAAAGATAAGTGATCCAATTTTTCCTTTTGATGTTTAAGGTTTGGATGGAAAAAATGTGTTATAGTTGTGTTCATAAAAATTGAAAACGTATTGTTTATGGTTTCATCATCAGGCCTGTGAGTGTCGGTATGGGTATTTGGTACTATTTAAATCCTCCAATCCAATATCTTTATGATGACTATCAAATTAAACAATAATATTTTAATAACACATAATGGTTTTTTTAACATGGTGTTTTAAATAAATAAATCTATCAAATGAATTAAATTTATTTAGTGATAAATATATCATAATATATAGGATTGTTACAATTTTCATCATAGTTTAAGATAATAAAATTTTAGGTATTCCAATGATGGTACATAAAATATTATTTACCTCTCATAATCACTTTGAACCTATTTTAAATATATATATATTTATTTATTTATCAAGTTGTTTTATCCAGATTCTGCTACCAACTCATTGCTATTTCTCTAATTCTAAGGTATGTTGTAGAAAATTATCTAGAAATTAATAATGCATATCTAGGAAATGAGGAAGATCTTAACAATTATCAAATATTTGATATACTATATGAATTAGTCCAACCATGTATTTGAGGGTTAATTTTTTTATATTCATTTCCAACAAACAAGGAAAGAATATTCATTTTAATTAGTGGGTGGATCCTCACTTAATCACCAATGAATTCTAATGCTCATAATTAGATTGAAAAATGCATCACATAGAATAGAAAGTAATATATCTTCAACCCAATTTCACTCTAATTTCTGCCTTTGTATTTGTTTTTAATACAAAATTTTCTCAAATATTTTGTGTTTTCTATTTCAAAATTTAACCAATTCTCAGTGTGATACTTCTCCCCCTAACTATAAATGTTAAAATGTGGGAAACATCATCTCTTCATTTAGTTAGAGTTTTTATAGCCATGTAACTCTATTCTTTCCTTTGTTAGTCCAATATCTACCAAGGAATGTTTTTTCCTTTCAAACTAAACCTTCAAAATTTAGGAACAGTATCTTCCCCCAATTTCTCATGCATTTTCCAAGGAAGTAATCCATTCCATGAGATAAGTGAGATACCAAATTCTTCTTACCAATTTTCCACAAACCAGTTATATATATGCCTATATGGGATAAATATATATAAAAATTTGTGACTAGTTTAGGAAAGAAAACGGTACACATGAAACTAAACATGTGATACAAACTCATAATTTAAATTCATAGAGATTGTTCAACATTTTTCCAATATAATTTCATGAACTTGAACTTCACTTAAAAACACATATCAAAACATTTCAAGTAAAAGGTATTTCATCACATTTGTTCCCATTAATTAACCTAATAAATATATTCTAAGAAACAAAGGATGAATGGAACTCATATGTTATACTTCAATTTTATTAAAATATTTCTTGAAATTCTATAATCATTTAAAGTGATTAAATTATGGTAGATTAGTTTAATAAGAACCCCCTCAAGGGATGGTCTTAAATCATTCTTCTCCATGGATGAATTTAAATTATGAATTCAACCTTTTCAGAGTATTATACAAATTACGGAGTGAATTCCGTTAAATATGTCCCATAGTGGATGTTTTATCCAAGCTTTATTGAAGTTAAAACTCTCAAAATTTCTTTATTTTTCAAGATCCAGGTTAAATCCTTATACCATGATACATAACCAACAAAATATTTGAATAAGGTGGACTTAAATAATCTATAAATTATGAGATGAAGGGATGAGATAGGTTTCTGAACTCATGAACTCCAAAATTTTAAAGTATAAAATTCCTTAAACTATGTATGCTTTCTTTAACATTGGTTTTACTAATCTAATATACATTTGGTATCATGGAATTATTTTTAATTTTAAGTTTATTTATATATGGAAGGAGATAATCAACATTATTAACTATTCATGTATGAACTTTTTAAACTATTTATAACTTTATATCCACTTTTAAATATACTATATTTATTTTAAATTCCACTTTCATAAAACGCATAGCCTACATAGTTTTTGTTAAATCTCTATTCATCGAAGTATTATTTATATAATGAGTCATTGGTTATTTTTCCATGATTTTTAGCATATTCACTTATTATTAAATCCATGTCATGAATTTTATATCAGTGTTTCCTACATGTTTCACCATACACACACACTTTCATTAAATATTATCTTCTCCTTATTCGGTATTTTTTATCTTATGCACATGGAGTATCAACCACTAATCCAATAGGGCTATCCCTCTCTCATAAGGATCATATTTTTATTTTAATATTTATCCATTTTATATTGATTTTCATGATCATTTTATAATGGTTTATTATGTGGACTCTCTTTCCACAATATAGGCACATTCTCTATGGATATTGAATATCAATTCTAGGTTTCTTGATTTTTTTCCTTTTTGGTGGATTTTTTAACAACCTCACTGATTTTTCTCATAAAGGATTCATGATTTTATATTATGGCTTCTTGTTTTATTAATATATTATCCACTCAATAGCATAATTTATATATTGGGTTGCTATATACCAATACATACCATTTAAATATCCACCAATGTTTCAATAATTACATAAATTTAAAAATGATAGAGATATTGCCTTCAAAAGATGATTATGTTTTTATGTGATTTTTCATTCTCTCCAGCAGCTTCTCTTTGAACATTAACTTCTCTCTGCATACCTTTATGGATTCTATGATCTTTATAGGTTGACATTACATGAAAACATTTAGTATAACTATGACCAAACATCAGACAGTACCAGTATCTCCAATTCAATTTGTTTCTTTTTAACTTATGTGTAATCAATATAGATATTCTAGATCGAGGGAATTTATGGTTTTTAACTATTACAACACTATTTTGTGATTTTATAAGAGATTTTATTTTTTATGTAATTCCTAGATTCTCCCTTGATTTTGTGGTGATTTTATTTTCCTTTTTCTCATTACACATATATATAGAACTTAATCTATGACATGTACTTTTCACAGACAAAACAATATGTTAAAAATTCTGTATCTAAATAATAATCCAATAGTGGAGACTACTATAGATGATATCCACATCTCTGGGACCCTATTTTTATTATTATTTGTTATTATAGTCATATTTTATGTCATTTTGGATAAACTCTTTGATGTTAGTGTGGCTGCACTTAGTTGTTGTCCAAAAATTACCATATTCTAATTTTTTTATTAAACATTAAAATCCCCTTTTGAATTAAGCCTCTTACACAAGTTAAGAATGTTGGGTATTGTCTTGTTTAAACTAGAATAACCATATGTGTAATAAAAAAAATTATTAAATAGAAAAATTATTTTTTCATGGTTGATTAATTCTTGGAAATCATGCTCTTTATTATGCTATGGATATCCCATTCATACACTCATTACTAAAATCTAATTATCAATACATGTGGCGTTCTGGTCTAGTTTAACCCAACAAACACGAACCATAGTAAATTGGTGTGGCATCACTATATTAACCAATTTATCAATTGAATAATCTCAGTATACTTATCAATATACCATCCCATAACCGATTTAATATTTTTTTCCACCCCTTGAAGTACATCAATAGGTTTTCTATGGATATTGTTACACCTAAAAATGATGATCTAGTTCCTCAAATAAAGAGTCTTAAACTAAAAATATATATCCAAAAAAATCTAATGCAACTTATAATTTTTTTAATCTGTATGACTTCTAGTTATTTAGAAGATTTATTTTCACTCATCATCAATCATCTTCAATAAAACTTATCTTTGTAAATTTAGGAAAATAATAATATTTAAAACATTGTATCCACTTTGAAAAAACCTCATTTTATTCTATTCTGAACTAAAAAACATCAAGTATACTATATTTTTTTATCAAATTCAACCATGGATTCAGGAACCCCAACTTCTTCTTTTACTCTTTTATTGAAACCCAATAGGTTGACTAGTCTTGGAGTTAGGACATGTGTTTTTCCACACTGCAGTTTTGAGAAAAATTTTGAATTTTTTTTAGATTCTTATAAGGTATGAAATGTTCTTTTACCATATAATAATATCTCATATATATTTTATGAACAATATTTTGGTCCATCAATAGGGTTTTTACACTATGATAGGAGCTTGGTGGAAGTCTTAGCTGTTTGAATTTTAGTGGAATAGTTAATATTTAAAATATATGAAATTAAATATGTAATTGTTCACACATGTAATTTTGAAATAACTTCTTAAAAGATCATTGGTTTGAGATTTATTATCCACCATTGAGTCAGTAATGTAGATTACTTCTAATGAAAATCATAAACTCAGGTTGGGCACCAAGACCAGTCCGAACCCCTTTTTCTTTTGTTTTTCTTTTTCTTCTTTTCTTTTTTTCCTTTTTATTTTATCTTCTTTCCTCCTCCTCATCATGCAGACCTCCATTACAGATCAACCTATTCCACCTGACTAAAATAGAAAAGTGGTAGGTCTAAATGGAGATATATATAAGTATGGAAATAGGGGTACCGTCGTAGAGCTCTCATCCTGTTGGATAGATGTGCGGTAGTCAGGGGCTGCAAAATCGAATGAAGATTCTAAAATTTCTAGCCAAATGTATTCCCATTTCTATTTTCTCAATATATATGTGTAATTTATATGTTTTATAAATATAAAACCCTATTATTCATGCTTATGGACATAGTTTTTAGATCAGTGGATTTTGAGGGAGAAAATTGGGGATTCAGGAGATCTATGCGTTTTTTATTCTCTAAAACTAGGGTACAAGACATTTATACCTGGGTGACATGCCATGTGTTATTCTCGTATTGGGAAGGTGATGTTTAAGGAGTACACACCATGTAAAAGGGTGTAAAAGCTGTGTAATGGGGTGTACATTTAATGTACTGGCACTTAGTCATGTAACTGAGTACCAGTCTAGGAGAACCCCTCTAAATGTACATGGCTATGTGGAGTACATAGCAAGACCACCGATGGGTCACACACCACGTAAAATCACACAACCTAGCCCATTATCGGACCAAGCCAATTTAGGGACACATGCTAGTAAATAGTCCATGGTAAAGTTCATTTCACTCCTTACATGCCGTGTGGATGGGGAGTTTACATGCCCAGTCTGGATAGAATACAAAACCATGAGATCCTTTGAGAGTACACACTATTTACTGAGGGCGACATGCCGTGTACTACCCCTTTTTAACCTGTTGAGGGATTCTCATGTCTTTTGTCCTTGGAGTCAAAATTATACCCAATAGTAGTCTATTATGAATACTTTTCCATGTATATCACAATGGTGAATCCCTTGGAGTGATATGTGGTATCATAATGGGTTATTTGGGAATTTAATATGAAATTATAGGTTCTTTATCATGATTTTGATTTCAATATTCTCTATAGTGATGCTTAAAGAGATAATGATCATTTAGGTGTTAGGACCAACAAAGTTTGAGATCTCGATTTGAGATGATCTACGACATATCTCCCTTGTATATTTACTTCTATATTTTCTTTTGAGAAAGTCTCCCATGAAATATATGACCATAGGGAGTCCATTATAGGATCCCTTTACCTATTTACCATATCGAGGATCCATTTAAGGATAAATCTTCCTTTATCATATGGTAATAGAGGGTATCTTATAGGATTACCTCACATTACGGTTTTCTCGAGGATCCCTTGTACGATTCCTCTGTTTCTTATAGTTTTAGGATACTATGTAGGATTCCTCATTTTTTGTAACATATAAGGATCCCAAGAAGGATACATTCACTTCGGTGTAATCCTTGATGAGCACAAGTAGAATGCCTATCATTGTTTGACTTGAGGGACATAGTGGTTGTCCTGTTTTTTGACCAACCCAGTGTTGTACTTTAGGTTTGGGTAGATATGGTAGTGAGTGTCACCTTATAACCCTTTCCGAACTTGTAATCCCATGTAGGTATGGTTTTGGTGTTAGATTTATGCATTTGGCCACAATAACTTTTTTGTTTATATATTTCACATTTTTATTGTTAATGTAGCAATTTCTACCATAGGTTCTTACTGGTTTGTTGTTAGTGAGCCTGATATGTGTTTTCTTTATTTCTTATGGGATGCTTGTTTATTTTTCTTGGGATATTTTGTGCTTCTTGGGATCCCCAGATGTTTTTTCCTAGGATCCTGCTTCTGATCTATGCTATATATGATTTTTACTTGTATACCCAGAGGTAATACCTGATACATGGTTGTTGATCCTGTAAATTTCGATTAATATATTATTTGGATGTCCATAGGTGTTCGCAGAAATCCAGATATTGACCCTATTATTATGATATGTGGGCATGGAGACCCAACACTCATGGATGATTAATCTCTCTTGAGAGGTGGGGATGATTATGTTATCCTCAGTCTATGATTAGTATGATTACACTATCACATATTACATATGAGACTCCAGGGGTGTTTCATGGAACTGGTGATTTCTCTTTATATAGTCATGGAGAACTAAAACTCAAGGTTGATTACTCCCTCTTGAGTTTTGGGGTTTTCCTATGATTGATATGATTACTCTCTCCCTAATCAATTCCTATCTCATGGTGGTGGACATGGCACTCCTCACTATTGATGTAACTTGTACCCAATGGATGATTACACACTCCTTGAGAGATGCCAAGGATGAACCCTAGGGCTAGGTGGATGCACCAGTGATAATTTTATTGTGAATGGATGTTGATCATGTACTTTCTTTCATATAGAATACCTTTTAATGATTTCCCAAGGTAGATCCTCTTAGGGATTATCTGAGTAGAAATGTTGTGACCAGTTATAGACTCATACCTAAGGCTCAGACCTTGAATTGGAATTGTAGGCCTAGGAAGCAAGGAGATTACCTCAGTAAACATTTACAAGATTTTTGTATGTACTCCCTGGAATCCTTATTTATAGGATTGATCTTTTCTATATGGTATCCTTTATTGTGATTCGAGTTGAGTACTGATGATCAGAGGTGTAGGACAAGTATCCCCCTATGGTGATTTATGTTTCACAGAGATATTTCCAACATTGGTTGGATAAAAAACATGTTGATTGATATTAAGGACCTTGAGAATCACTTAATGATACACATATTTAGTGGCATGACATCCAACTCAATTCACTTTAATAGTATGTCTGCAAAATTGGGATTAGATTCCCAAGGATCGAATGTTGTTTATTTTTATTTGTTTTATTTCATATACTAATGAATATTAATATTTATGTATATATGTATAGGTATGAAACTATACATGTATTTATTTATATATTTGGATACCCATGGTGGAACATTTCTAGTTGTCTTGGATTATGAATCTGAGTTGAACAATGGTTTCACATTAGGTTTTACATTCTTTTTTGTTGTGTCTCATCTATGGTGATCTTCATTCCTCTACAAAAACTTATAGAAGAAAAATTATAGGTAACTTTTCAAGGTGTTCTGGTGAGAATATTTCTCATCCCTGCATGTGAACCCCACTATATTTGTAGACCATATGTCTAATTTTATGGTTGAGCACCAGTTTCATGGTGGATCGGGTAGAGGCCCAGAGTTGCATGGTTGAGAGGAGTTGCTTGTGTGGGTTCTTCTATTCGGGTTGTTATAGTTTGATTCTTTCTAGAGACCAGGTACATGGTTTTGATTAGAGTTATTAGTATATCCATGTACTTTTAATTTTAATTTCTTTGGAACTTATGTATCTTTATGTTTGGCCTAGTGGGTGACCAGTGTTGTGTTATACGACATAACTATTTTGAATTTTATATCATTTTCTCCCTTCTTATTACAACATCTTCTATTACAATTTATTTACTACTTATTCTCTCTATTTTTCTACCAAATTTTGGGATACATAGTTATTTTCCTTATTTCTTACTCTAATATGAGGGAAACGTCTCCCCACTATCGCACCATAGGCCTCAGTACTAGTCTAAAGCCTCTAGCATATGGGGACACATGCATGAGGCCTCATAACCCACTGGTTTGGTTGACCATATTAGGGGCGGTCATGTTGGGATATTACAAAGTGGTATTATAGTGTTCTTTCCTATTATTTAATATTTGGTATATACTGTATTGGAATTTATTATTGTTTTGAAACATTTTATAGATATCAGACCTGTGCGTCGAGAACACTGGTTTCAGTGACAATTCATAGATTCCAATGTATGAGATTGATGTTTTGTTTTGTGATATTACAGTTGTGTTTTATTTTCACCTTATGTTATGACATGTTTTTGGGATGTTATGTTGTTTTCTTGAATTATGTATATTGTACATTGGAAAGAGGTCAGAGATGGAGTTTAACTCTTGGCCAGATTAGGAAAGATGCATCTCATGCATCATTTTTTTCATTTACGATTCACATAATATAGGCCTACAAGTGTGTGATTTTTATGATGACTAAGTCCTTTTGGCCCTAATTATATATATATAAATATTTATATATCCTTCTTATGGTTTTTTATGTGGATCAACGTAGAGGCATTTTTTGTGAGGAGGATGACACAGTCCTCATGCACAGGTGGAGTAGTAACCCTAGTAGGTCATTGTGGCATGTGATGCCTTTCTGGTGTACCCCTAGTAGAATTATGTTTTTCCAATCTATAGTTATCTGGTATAATCACTGATCATGATGTCGACTGATACTATGAATTCTCTTTTGAAATGGACTCTTATGAGGTATTTCTGTATATGGATTCACGTTGAGTGTCTGTTCAGTTTCTCTTATTTGTGTGAATCATGACCTCTATGGATCAGATTCCTCTGAGGATTCTTGGATAGTATTAGGCCTTTCTAGGCTGTGTTCTCATATTTTACCCCCATAGTTCATTCTAATATTTACATTATTTAAAGAGTTTTGATCTTTTGGTAATGGTAGTTAGACCTTCTAACCTAGTTTTGAGTTTCTTTTTATAGGGCCAGGTGGGAGACCTAGAGGACCATAGTTCAACAAATACCCTTATAGGTCAATGTCTATTTTTTAGAAGGAAACATGTGTAACAAAGGTTTAACACCTTTCCAAATACCTTTTTATTAAGTGATCTAGGTTTTACATTTATTTTCTGATCAGTGCACAATAGGTGCTTGAGTTTTTCATTATAGGCGTGTTGGTGCCTACATATTCTAATGAAGCACCTTGGGTGATTGTTTTTCAAGAATACGATAAATGGGATAGACCATTTGGGTGCATATCCTGGTTAGAAAGTGTTTCCACTTTTTCTAATGTAGTTATAGCATGCGTAGACTCTTGTGACTGGAACGACACCGGGTGATGGGTGGTTGTGAAATGAATCATGGAACAAGTGAGATGATAATATTGTAAGAGGGGTTTCAAGGGATCTATGAATTAATGATAATGAAGTGTTGTGTAGCATAGATATCTTACCATTGTTTTGGAGGAATCACTGGTGTACGATTCAGGAGGTAATGGTATACCCCAATTGCATGTGGTATCGTTTGTATCTAAATTTATGAGTGTCATGGTGTGGGCTGAGGACCAATGTCTTACAAGACTTATAATGGTTTGTTTGTATGGGAGTTTTGATAAATATGATGAATGTCCTTCTATGGTAAAGGTGACATCGATGGAAAATGGGGTACCATAAGATGGTTGACCCAAGACAGAATCCTATTCTTGTTTTGATAGGACGTGAGCATGGCTTAGAGGGAGCTATACATTCTCTATTCCATAATCATAGCATACTGATGCTAAATAAAATCATGCACTATCATGATATTAGCTTTATCATACTGAGAAAGAATTTTACATATGTTGATCTCCTTTTGTTTCAAAATAATCATTCCTAGTTAGGAGGAGGAACCTATTGAGGTTTCACTCTAGGAGAAGTGTTAGGTAATCCATATGTTGGGGAGTGACCCATTCTTCATTTGAGGATGGTTTCCCATGATTTTAGTAGAACATAGAATTTTTCCATGATCCATTGGGTTCAATGTTTTTTCAAATGATGATATGTGTATTCCTTTAGTGAGGAGTACCATATGAGTTACAGTTAAATGTATTTTTGTATTAGATAGTTTTGGATTCTATAAGGCTATTTGTTGGACAATCCATATATCTTGGTTATATAGATTCTTAGTTTGATAGCATGAATACTATTCCTCTCACCAGGATTCTTAGGGACAAGACAATATATGTTAAAGATATTCTATGGACCCATGCTTTTCCAAATTGTATTTTTGAGCAGAAATTTTAATTTTTTCTCTCAGATGTTTTTAAGGGGTAAAATTTTATTTTTCCCATAGAAAATGATCTTGAAATTTTTTTTGGACGACTCTATTTTTCTTGGAATAGGTTTTTTAACATAGGACAGTAGTTTGGTGTAAATTTATGTTGTTCGAATTTTAGTAGAATAATTTATATTTGATATTTAATAAATAAAATAATTAATTATTCATGCAGGTTCACTCAGACATTACATTTGAATGGAGCTTTAGATTGAGATTCTTTCTCAACCATTGATTTTTGGAATGGGGAGTTTTTTTCAAGGAAAGGAATAAACTCGAGCTTGGAACTCGGGCCAACCAAGGCCCCTTTCTCTTTCCTTTATTTTTCTTCTTTTAATTAGTTTCTTTTTATTTTCCATTCTTTCTTTCTTCGTCTCATGCGCACCTCTCCTATGGCTCCTCCTATATTTTTTATCGAGTGATAAAAGAGGGAGAGGTAAAATTAGATAGATTTGGAAGGTATGATTTGTATAGTCATAGATCTCTTGACCCACTAGATAAACATATGATAGTCGTGGACTACAGAATTGAATGAATCTTTGACGATTTCCATCGAAAAGTAGGATCATTTAGTTTTTCAATATAGAGGGTCGTATTTTTTCCATTTTCTAAATTTAATGCCTTTTTATGCATTCATGTGGCCCCTGGTGTCTAGATATGTAGTTTTGGGGATGAAAATGGAATCTTTAGGCAATTTGAGGGCTTTTCACTCAAGAAACCCACGCTCCACATCGTTCTTTCTAGAGTGCTACACCATGCATTCTTCCTGTTTGGGGAAGATTATGTTTAAGGAGTACCCAATATGTATAGTGGTATACATGTCGTGTATTGGTACTCAGTCATGTAGCCTATTAATATTCCAGGAGAACATGTGAATGGGTACATATCCATGTATAGTACATGGTATGACACCATGTGGTTAACACATCACGTACAAGTACATGTTGTGGAAAAGTATTTTTCCTTGTCAATTGAGTGTCATGGGATGGTAACCTGTGTGGGGTACATGTTGTTTTATCTCCTTGCACATAGTGTACTTGGAGAGTTTACATGCCTAGACCATCTAGAGTACACACACATATTATCCATTGAGAGTACACACTATGTATTGAGGATAATAGAAAGTGTATTACACATTTTCAACCCTTTGAGGGTTTTCGTGTCTTCTGGACCCAAAGTCATAATTGGAACAATATGTAGTCCATTCTTAGCAGTTTTCTGCATAGATCAAAATGTTGAATCCCATAGAGAAATTCGGAGACTCCTTATGGGTGTTTTGGGGATTCTATCTAAACAGAGAGGTTATTCCTCCTAGTTTTGATTCCAGTCATTTCTTGAGTGAGACTCGAAGATAGACTGATTGGTTGGATGTTCAGACCTACAAAGTTTTAGATTTTGATCTAATATTATATATAAGCTATCTCTCTTGGTTGTTTCCTGGTAGCTTTTCTTTTGAGTACCTTTCCCATGTGAGATGTTCCCATCCATCCTGTGAAGTTGTCAGTCTGATTGTATATACAATCCCTTTAGAGATTCCAATGATTATGTTGAATTAGGGAGTCCATTGTAGGATCCCTTTAAATATATAAAATTTTAGGATCCCTTGTATGATGACTCTTTCTTTATCCTAAAGTTATAGAGGGTCCCCAATATGATTTTTTCACCTCTATGTTGTTTCGAGAATCCCTTGTAGAATTCATCCATTGCTTATAGTTTGAGGATACCATGTAGGATTCCTTACTTACCATTACATATAATTAACCCAAGTTGGATGCCTTCACTTGTGTGTATGCATTGAGGATCTCATTTAGGATGCCTCTCTGTATTTAAAATGAGGGACCCAGTGGGTTCCCTATTGTTTTACCAACACAAAATTGTACATCGGGTTTGCGTAGAGGTAGAAGAAGATACCATATTAAAACACATGTTGAACATGATCCCATGGTGTTGTGGTTGTGGTGTTGGGGTAAGGTGTTCGACCATAGTCACTCTGTTAATTATATCATTCACATGCTTATTGCTGATGTAGTGATGTTAACCAGAGGTTCTTCTTGATTGGTAGCTATTAAGACTCACGTGAGCTGTCTTTCTTTCTTTTGCGATAACCATTTTTTCCTAGAATATGTCATGATTGTTGGGATTCCCTGATGTGATTTCTTGGAATCTGTCTTTTGAACCATCTTATTTATGATAATTACTTATATAAACAGAAGTAATACCTAGGACATGGTTGTTGAGCCAGTACATTTTGATTATTGTATTATTGGGATTCCTAGAGGTTTTTCCTAGAATCCAATTGTTGAGATTATTATTATGATAAATGAGCAGGGAGTCCCAAGACTCATGGATGATTATGCTCTCCCAAGTGGCAGGGATGATTATGATATCATTGGCCTATAATCGTGATGATTTTACTCTCTCATATTAGTTAAGAGGCATGATGTGTGTTTTGTGGTGTCTCATCGGTGAGTTCACCTTTTACGGGCATGGAAACCCAAGACTCATGGATTATTATGCTCTCTCAAGTGGTGGGTATTATTATGATATCCTCTTCCTATGATTTGGATGATTATTCTCTCCCTGATTAGTTACTATATCATGGTGTTCGATATGGCGCTCCCCGCTGTTGATGCGACTTGTACTTTATGGATAATTATGCTCTCCTCGAGCAAGGCCTAGGAATTCCCCTAGGGTCGGTTGGTTGTACTCGTTATACTTTTCTTATGTATGGATATTGGGAATGTAATTGAGTCCAGAGTGCATTTATTTTATATATTTCCTAAGGGTGATCCCCATAAAGATTATCCACATCTCAATGTCATGACCGCCTACAGACCGATACCTAGGAAATATATATTGGACTAGATTTACATGCCTCGGAAGCAAGGTGACTGACTTAATATCCTTTTACATGATATTTGAATGTACTCCATGGAATACTTCTTTATAAGATAGATCGTTGTATATGGTATCCTTGTTAGTTATTGGACGAAATTATGGGTGAACCCAAGTGTAAGGAGGGAATCCCACTATGGTTACCTAGATTCCTTAGAGATATTTCTGGAATTTTCCGATGCAGGTATATGATGATTGGCATTATGGACCCAGATATCGAATTAATGATACATAGTTTGAGTGGAACGACTTCAAGATTAATTCCCTTAAATAGGATTCACATGTGATAGATAATACAGACCCATGGATTGAGTGATATTGGTTTTTATGTGTTTTATTTCTCAAACTCATGAATATTCATATTAATGTATATATGTATAGGTATGGTACTATATATGTGTAGGTATATTTATATGAACATCCATGGTGGAAATTTCCCTATTCTCTTGGATTACAGACCCAATTTCAAATATGGTTCCTTTTTTGGTTTTACTTTCTTTTTAGTTGTGTCTTGTATATGATGAGAACATTTCTTCTATATACACTTATAGAAACACATTTGTAGGTTACATTTCAGGGTGTCCTGTAGAGATTATTTCTCACCCCTACACAAACACCCCAGTGTACTTTTATACCTTATTTCATCTTTACTGGTAGAGCATGAGGTGCATGGTGGACTGGGATGAGGCCAAAAGTTTCATGATCGAGAAAAAATTCTTGAGTGGTTTCTTTTATTGATGATGTTGTTTTTAAACAGTGTCTAGGGACTGGGTACGTGTTTTATCTTGTAGTTAGTAGTAGATCCCTATGATTTTACCTTTAGTTTCATTTATACTTTTGTATATATGGGGTTGGTCCAGTGGGTGACCAGTGTTTTGTGGTATCAAATAGTTGTTCAGGCCATTATATCATTTTTCATTTATTATTACAACATGTTCTATTTTAGTTTATTTACTACTTCTTCACTCTATTTTTTACTATTTTGTATGATACTTATCAATTTCAACTATTGATTACTCTAATATTAGATAATAGTCTCACCATTGTCACACCCTAGTCCCTCGCTATGAGTTGGAATCCTCAGGCATACGTGATGGTGCGCTTAAGGCCTCCTAACCCACCATCACGGAGAACCAGTTAGTGGCATCGGGGTTCGGTCATTACACTTGGTTCTTCTCTTCATCCTTGATGAAAATTATAGTGGATAATTATTATTCTTATTGTTATTTTTCTTCCTTGATACCGTCAAGTATTTGAACATCTCTATCTATTATTTTTGTTCTTATTCGTCGCTATCATTACACTCCATGTTTTATAAATATAGTAGTAACATATTCTTCCTTTTCTATTTTATTATTTCTTAATTTTCTCATAAAAATGTGTTTCTTAATTAATTGTATCCTCCCATTTATAAAAATAATTAAATGTAATATTTCAATTTTTATCAATATCATAAAAATAACACTTTCATTAAAATATACTTTTATTGCCTACTTCTAATCTTCTTGTTTATAATGCAGATTATTATCTACACTAGATTTACACAAATACCATTTTATTTAATTTATCCATTTTATAAAATATGAAAAAAAAATAACTTCTTCATTACATGAAAATTTCATATTCATATCTCTCAAAATATCTCTATAAATATTTTATTTCAATCTCCCAAGATGTATAAAATTTATACATCTGAACAGCATGGGACATAGAACCCTGTTATTTTAGTTTGAGAGCATCCCATTAAAATATTATATTCTCAAGTCGGATCCCATAAATAATTGAAGCTTGTGAACTCCGTATTTATCATTATCAAATAGCTCACTTTATAAATGAATTAAGCTTAACTGAATAGTTCATTACTTGACTAATCAACATCAACATAATTTTAGAAAAACAATGAAATCAATTTTCATCATCAAGAAACTCATATAGTTGGTCTTTATTTAAATTAAAGCTTGAATCATAGAAATTTATAGCTTCATGTTTTTTACAACACATGAGAATGGCTCCAAAATCAACCCAAATTATTTCCCAGTTCAAAGAATCAATTTGAATATTTTCTATAATTTATGTGTTTTGTATGACATTGAAAGTCATGTGATTATTGAATTAATATGATCTCCATTATTGGTGACTTTACATCATATATATTAAAAATAACATGATTTCCTAGTAATATGCTCGATCAGATCCATATGTTCAATCCATAGTCATATGATAAAGCCTGATACTGGAACTCATATTCACATAGTCAGCTCAATTTATTTCAGTGAATTCATACGATCTAGAAAATTCATATACTAAGACTTGCAAAGTAACATATTTAATACATATTTAAATTCCTATTATCTGTATTTAAATAATAATATTAAATGTTATGGTCATATTATTTATGATTTTTCAATTTCACTGTGAATGTAGAAATTATAGATTTATCCAAATTCCTTTAGGGGTTTATTAAAGAGACCATAGGCCTTTTAAATAACTTAAAATCATCACAAAATAATATAGGTAATTTATCATAAATTTTTAAAATTATTTCATCCCATTCCTAAGTATTTTTATCATATAAATATTCCATGTATATTAGTTAAATAAATATCACAATGATCAAAATTCTTGACGTACATCATGCATCATCCAAGAATATTTTTCCACTAATTTCAACAACCAAATTTCTATTTATTCCAAGAATGTTTTCTCCAACATTAGCTAGCTCTCATAAACACTTTTAACATCTTTTAAAAATTTAAGTATAGTTATACCATGTTTTTATATCCATTCTTAGTATACATCTGATTCCCCTAGTTTATTTACTTCTTTTTCATGGTGTAGATAGTGATATATACCTCAGAAGAAATGTCATGCAAATGATCACCATCTCAAAAATTATCATATGTTAAGGTTGTCTAATTAATCTATATACCAAGTCATTCAAGGGATGAAATTAGTTTATTATTCATTACACTTAAACAAGGGGAGTATATTTGTTCTCCTTGGTGGTTGGATCCTCACTTAATCACTCATGACATCTAATTTTCATAATTACATTGATATATCATGGGTAATAAAACTAAGAGATATATTTTAGATAAAAAATATCCATGTATCAATGTAAAATAATTTCTAGAATTTACCCAAAACCATTATACAAAGTCACACCATGAAATTAGATCATAAAATATATAATTGATCTCTTATCAATATTGTAGTCATTCATTCATCTAGTGTATCCCATCAATGAACTCCTCATACATCATAACTGTAATATAGTTTTCAACTTTATGCATGCATGGAAGAATATATAAAAAATTATATTAAAATTTTCATCATTGTTGTAGATAGAAATTAAAAAAATATAGGTTACCATTTCTATATATATGGTAAAATGTATAAAATGGTGTCCTATTAGTTTTTTTGGATGAGGACACCTCAAATTTGATTATCCCAAAAATTTTAATACTAAAAACACCAATAAAATAATATATATATATATATACCTAAAAAATATTATATTTGTAATATACTTTAAAAATTATTGCTTTCAAATATTTATTTTTATGATTTAAACCACCCAAAAAATTTGCATATCTTTTATTTATAGAGAAATTTAGAGTGCCGCATAGTAACTAGTGAGGGCATACCATATGGTAGCATACATCTAATGATTAGGGGCCTAAGGTGTTTAATAAACACACCCCAAGAAACAAACCCTAAAACCTAATTATTTTCTAGAAAAATTCCCTGATAGAAACCAAACTGGTCATGGGTTGGACCTCTTATATAAGACAAAACACAAAATAAACCAATGGTCATTCATTGTACCCAAGTAAGGGTAAGATCTAACAAAATATATTGAATAATGAGTTGAATTGATGGTTATTTCCTATGAATAAACCAAATAGGACTATTATAATCCAATAATGAATGGGATTTCATATGTCCTTGGTGTTATCTCTTCCCTGAAACCATGGATACAATTTTAGATTTAAAAAACCACTGCCACTATTACCCATATAGACATACCAAGATCAATCATCGGATATTATTGACATAATTATTCTCAAACCATTACCCTTCCCCCCACTATCACCATAATGGAGACCTTCCAACCTCTTACCCATCAAAAAATGACAAACAATAAAAAAGGGACTAAAGATACCCAATAAGAATAAAATTAAACAATAATTTACCCCTTTCTTCTATTTTTGTGGATGACCCAACAAATTTTGGGTTGTTAATTATATTACCCAATGTAGATGGTCATGGAAACAAAAGCTTCATCGAGAAAATAACTAACATAAGACAAAAACTTGGACTGTATAACTAGTCAAATGTTCATACATCACTATTCATCTATTTTAGGGTTAGAAGTGAAATATATGTTTATTATATTACACATGTTACTAATTTAAAATCATCAATCAGAGTTAAATTACATGAAATTAGAGGCATTAACATAAATATATGAATGGATTTATATTTCCCATCCGCATGAGGGTTCTTTCAATATTGTTATTCAAAAATAATTATTTGAATTAAGGATCATTGATCCACAAGAGATAGAGTGAATAAAGGTTTAATCAATTATTGATATAGAAAAATGGGTAGACATGGATCTTGGAGCCAAACATCGAAGTATATCATCTCTAATTGAAACGTATTTCTTATGTAGTACTTAATTAATGTAATTCCAGAACATAAACCTATTTTTAAGGTATACATATTTTAGTCCAAAATATAATAAATGTAACAAATATTTTAAATTATTAAATATAATTATTTAGAAAAAAACTATACACTTCATATTCATGCCAAAATTCTACCAAAATGTAAACACTATATTTTAATATCTATAAAACCCTTCAAATTTTATCTTTCTCTATGTACTGTGATAAAATTACATTTTTTTTCTCTTGGGTCTAAAATAATGAGAATACCTTATGGAATTTATAAACACTAAAACTCAAAATTTCAAGCTGGTATAACCCTATTTAATTGGGGATGGGCTTGGTGTTTTTCAAATAATCATGTTAAGGTCTTGGGGAGGGGATCTATAGGGTAATTTTAAGAAAACTTATTCTGAGAGTGAGGATCTAAATTGTGTTTTGAGTACAAACATATGAGTTTTCCTCAAGTAGTGAGGAAATATTATGCCTGAATTTAATATTATATGTCATCTAAAGAATCCAATTATAGATTTATAGGGGCCTTATGATTCTATGAAAGGAGATTCATTATCTACTGATCATTATATGTAGAAAGTGTAGAGCATTTAATGTTTTTTATGGGTATATAACATATTTCTTTTAGTTTCACAATGGTCAAGTAGGTTTTCTGTGTGATTGTGAAATAATGGTTCACATGGGGTGGATTGTGATGTTTAAATTTATATTTATGTAATACATATCCTTTTGATGATTTTTATCTAATCATATTCATTTCTATAGATACATATTATTATCATTATTAAATAATTGTATGAGAGGTGTAACACTTACCGAAGGCAATTTACAAGAGGGATCATCTTATATTTCTTCTAATGGATGAGTCTTAGGTTTTATCATTCTTATGTTTGTAATGGAATGATATAACAAGGAGTCAAGGATATGAAACAGAATACATGGTCAAGAATAAATTAGAGAACATTGATATAAAAACTATTGTCAGCTAAAACTTTGATGAATCATTGTGTTCCATTAGTAGTGATCTTTTTTAAGATATTTTCTTTTTAATGGTGGATTATTTATCAGAGTGATTCATAGATATTTTTGAATTAATGGAAAAACATTTATGAGTAATTTTGGAAGGTTTTATTTTCTATGGACCACTAAGTTGGGAATTAGTAAAATATTTTATCAAATTCTCAGGTAATTTGTACTATTTAGAACTTTTATATTAAATTTATGAGTGTTTTATTTTATTATTCGAATATATTGTTAAATTAAGATCATATACGTACAAATTTTGAGGTTTGTTTCATCCTATGATCATGATGTCTATAAGAAATATATATATATTTGTACATATGCTAACTTGATAAACCATAAAAATATCATATGGTGGTTTCAGAAAATTTTGAGATCTCATTTGATTATGTCTTAAAAAATTAATTTTTATAGTCGATATTGAGATTAGAGTTCTATTTCTATAAGATAGTTGGGATATCTTCATGATCTTGGATGGTCATGTAAGGTGTCATTTTATCCCCTAGAAGCTAGTAATATAATAATTTATGGAGATGGTAAATGTTCATATATGGTTTTTATAGGATGAATTTGAAATTTTCATCATCGGTATCCAATATTTTTTGTGATTAATCAAGGTTACATAATACAATGATGGTGGATAGTTCTATTTAAAAAATTTACAAACCTCAACAAATAGTAGTTCCAACAATTACAATTTTTTCATCTAGTTATTTTTTCAACGCAAGGATGATTTGGTAGAGGGAATCAACCTGTCTCAATGTCATGACCTGAGGTTCAACATTATGATCATATATATGGTATAGTTAAGAATTATACTCAAATTGGTAGAGTGGCTGGGAGAGGAAAGATTTAAACAGTTTTGTTTATTAGGGTTGTAGTTCATAAATTTATGAAACATTTGATATATAGTTAGTTAATAGTTTTCTTCCATGATTACATAAAATATTTTTTTCACCCCTTTATTAATTTAAATCCTTTTTCAGGAATTGTTAATCTCTTTTCAAGGGTTTTGTTTTCTGCTATATTTTTTAATGTTGGTAAGAGGATATTCTAGGTTTTTCAGGCTTTTTTAGTTTTTGATCTTATATAATGGTTGGATAAATTTTCATAGGATCCTATCATGATTCAAATTTAGTCATATTATTTTATTCATAGTGTGTCTTAGATATTTTCTATGTGGTCTCATATTGAATTTTATGAGCACAAGGTTTTCTTCTAATTTTTGGGTGGAATCCATTATCTTATTATTATGGAGAATAATTATTTTTCTAGATCCCCTATATCTTCACTTTAATCAATTGTTTTATAGGTTTTGAGTTTTGATTTTGGAAAAATGGAGGTGTAGGTGTAAGAGTTTCTCCCAGTTTTTTAAGAGTTTGTTGATAATTTTTCAAATGATCTTGTGAGTTTTCATTTATGGGGTGGGGCTTATTTGAGTATTTAGTTTCATACTAATACTAAGATAGTATTTTTACCATTTCATAAGATGGTTTTGTATTTCATTTACTTTTTCCTTCATAATATTTATGTACAATAGAATGAAAAAAATGTTTCTTTTCTATTTTAAATTAGTATAATATTTTATGACTAGGATAAAAAAGAGTTTCTATTATGTTATAAATATTCATTTGAAAGATAAATGATTTTTTTCATGGTAATTTATTTTATATTTTTATAAATTAAATAGTTTTTTAAAATTCTTACACAATGCCGAATCAATATTTATTTAATTAATAGGGAAATAAAATAAATAATTTTAAAAATGTTAAAAGATATATAATTTAAATGAACTATTGTGCACCAAGACAATATATATAAAAGAGTATTATAATGAAAGTAATTTATTATATTCTAATTTTATTGTCTTCATGTTCTTTCATATTAAAATTAAATTAATAGTTCAAAAAATAGAATTAATGTGATCTTATAATAAATAATATTTTATTAAATGATTAAAAATTCATAAAAATACTCTCTTTAACCAAGGGATTTGGATATTCATTAAAATTTCAACCATGGTCCATTTATATTGAAATTTTCCTTTTATAGAAACTATATTTATGCATAAAGAGTAAAAATGATATTATGGCGGTAATTGTCAGGAAGGGTAAACACATGTTTATAAAAATTGATAAGTGTAAAACCTAATATAAAACTGTAAAAATTATATTTAAGGATATAATTTTTACCCAAACTCATACTATATTATAATTTTATAAATTTTCAACCTTTTTCCACAAAAATTATAGAATATTAATTTAATATTTTATGTAGTTCTATGAGTGCCCCTCCCCTCCCTTATGAAAGTGAACATCTTATCCTCTTATCTTTAAAATAAAAAACAATTTTATTCCATCTAATACCTTAATAAATTATTTATAACATCCCTCCAAAAATATTATATCACTTTTTTATCAACAATATATCCTTGGAAAGATTTTTTCATAATCCTAAAGAGGTTGTCCGAAGAAGATGTAATGTTCTTAATCAAGCATTTTCATTTTATTTCATCTTCTAACAACTCCAAATATCCTTAAAACATTATTATATAATAAAATAAGTATATCTCATATAATAATATGTTATTATTTTTACGGATTCACTTATATCCATCTACTTTTTCCATGAAATGAGAAATGAAACCATTATTTTTATGTACGGAGGACTAACGCCTTGTAAACCAATTTAATTAATTTTCCATTACTACCACTTAAAGCTGGTTATAATGATGAATTTAATTTTTAAATATGGTATTAATTAAATTTTTATAATTTTCTAAATTTAATATATCATCTAATTTCTTACCATTCTATTCATTTAAAATGATAATGTTCTTCCTACATACTTGTGGACTACCACCTCCCTGAAGCGTTGTGATTCATTTTTCATCACCACATCATACGAATGATATATAGTGGATTACATCAACAGATAATATGATATTTACGTTATATTAACCATTCCATAAATTTAGAATAATATTTACCTTCTTTCTATATTTTTCGTCAAAAAACAAAAATTGTTACCCATGTGTGTGTATGGCATATCATATCCATGATTGTATCATAGTTAAATTTATATAACCCTTATTTCAGGATGGATTTAAAAGAATAATTTATATATAAAAATTATATTAATGTCTTTATTTTTATTCTTTACATTATTTAATAATGTTACCTTTAACCACGATTAATATTATGATTTCTCTTTTTGATTTTGAACTGAACATCCTCAAAACACCCGACATGGACTTAACTGAATATGTAATTAAATATGTAATTTTAAATTAATAATTTAAATTTTGTAATTATAAGGTATTTAATATATATAATATTATTAATCAATTAAATAATTTATATAAATTCATTATATAGTTGTTAAAGGATTTACATGGAAATTTTGGAATCAATATAATGGATTTCATCTCAATTTCACTTCACTAGTGTTTATTTTAATGTAATGTGCCTATTTTATTTTATATTTAGTATATTTTAAAATATTCAAAATTTAATATCATTAATCCTTCATAATTCATATTATTTTAGTTTTCAATTAATTTTATTTCATCCAATGTGATTTGAATTAAAAGTCACTTAGTTATAATGGTTTTTTAAATCGATTTCATTTGATATAGTTATAACCCTTCATCAGTGTCATTATTCTAAAATCATTATGTATTAATTGATCACTAGGTTATTATATACTATATTTCCATCTATTTTATTTGGATTTAAATATGTGAACATAATCAATTCATGGATTAACTATCACTTCAATCCATATATGTTGTATGTAAAAACCCATTAATGAATTTTGAAATATTAATTAATTTGATTCATTATATATATAAATCTATATTATATAATTTATTTTAATTAAATGTGTTTTTGAAGGATACCAAAGTAAAAAAAGGCAATATGTTATAGTCTAATTTATTTTCAATATTGCTCATGTTCAAGATTTTATTAGGGGAAATCATATACTATTATTCTATTGAACCAAATATATTTTATTATCCTATGTAAATTAATTTGGTTTAAATATTTAACTTTTATTCCCCCTTATTAATTAAATAAACATAAAAAATATTTTTTTAAGTGATACTTATCTTGTTTCTTCTTTTCAATTGGGAATTTTTTTTATTCCATATCCATGTTTTTTTAATTATTTAAATAAATTTATTTTTTAATCATAATTTATCTCTAAAATTTATTTAATATGATTTTTAATCTTATTTAAAATGAAGTTTCTAAACCTTTTTTTATGGGTCAGTTTTGACTCCCTTTACAAAAATTTTAACAAAATGTTTATTTTTAACATTTATATCATGAACATACATTCACACCATCATGATAAATCTATTCGTTGATTATTCGTTAATTTTTTTACAAGGGTATTTTTATAAAAATTATTTTCACAAAATGTTTGTGAATTTTTAGTTTTTAAAAGTAATTTTCAAATGTAAATTTTATTTTTCTCATGTGTGTTATCAAATAACTTTTATGTTATTTCTATTCTTAAATGATAAAAAATAAGTATTTTTATGTTTTCTATGGGTGATATGTTGTTATGATAACATCATTATTCATTATATGGATATATTATTATTTTTTCTAATGTATTTTTAGGAAACTGGGTTTTTTATGGGTAAATAATGATATGGATGGAAAAAGGTCATTATTATGTTGAATGTACAAGATTATAACTGTTTTCATTGTTCTACGATACTTGGATATATGTATGGATGATTTATGGGTGCTTCCATTATAAACCAATTATTTTTGGTCCCGTTATCAATTAAGTATTAGTGGGTATGTTATAAACTGGGGTTGAGTGGGTCCTTTATATCCTTCCAAAGCATTGAGTAATGTGACAGAGATAATTGGATGGAAGTTAAACTTAATAGAGGATGGAGATGTGTTAACCTAAGAGATGATTAAGTTCATTGGTTATTGGTTACTCCTAAAAGACAAGTAAATTATCTTTTTTTAGTAATTTCATAGTGAATGTTTTCATTTTCCATGTTACCAAAATGTATATTTTATGCTTCCAACATGTCTTATCACATGGCTCATGATTGTCATTATATACGAGTCTTATCATATGGTATATCGTCATTCCATTTGTCATGTTACATGATCCAATTTTTTTAGGGGTATTAATTCAATTATTTTATTCTCTTTATTTGTAATTATTTAATCATAATATTATACTCATTTTATGATCATTAATGACATTGAATTGGTAATTATTATGTTTACCCTTACTTAGAATTTTATCTCACCCTTCTTATGTGTCATTTTCTGTTTGTTTTAAATTATATTTTATGTATGTCACTAGATGTGAAGAACTTATTCTGACATGGTGTAGGATTTTTTTGAACCATCAATTTATAAATACACATTGTTATGTAATAGTATTTAAAATTTATCTAAAACTCTAAAAAAATTGGTCCTTGTGTGTGTATGTGATCTGATATTTTCTTTTCATGTTGTAAATATTTATTGTTAAAATTGGGTCATTTTTGAACGTATATAATCCAAATATATTAAGATTATTTTTTTCACCTAATATAAGAGTGTTGGTGCTAGTTTGTTATGAACATAATTTCATGATCTATTCTCAAAATGATGATCTCAACCCCAATCATGAATCTTCTAAAAATTAATGTGTTTGACCACTCTATAATATGGCCCAAAAATGTTGAATTGTGACATTGTGGGATAATAGAGAAGAACACAAATAACAGTGGGGGGAAAAGAACAAGAATGAAGTGAAGAACATTAGTGGTTGGTGCGATCCAAACCAATTACTTCATAAGCATAAATAAGGTTGAATTAAATAGGTACAAGGATAAAAGATAAATGTTCAAGAATTATATTAATAATTAGGCTCATGAAAAGAATGTAAAATCATAGGACAACAAAGAAGATGGGAAAATTCATTCTTATCCAAAAATCAAGGGATGAATTCCATGAAAAAACAAGACCATAATCAATTTTGGATCAATTACTGATTAATAATGGATACATTACATTATAATTATCGAGATACAAGAATTTTTTGGGGATGAAAATATGTTTTCGAAATCATCTTTTCTCAATGACCCATTTCCATTCATCAACAGATCTCATCCTTATATCCTCTATAATCTTCCTAGGATATACAGATAAACTTGGGAGTTTTGATAATCAGGATTATAAAGAGAGTGATTAGGGTTTCAGGTGTTTAAATTGAATAAATTAAATTAGTTAATTAATTAATTAATTAATTCACCTAAGGTCACTGTCAATTAACATATGATGTATAACACCATTGAATGACAACTAGGGTAAACATCATGTTGAGGAAAAAACCATGGTTTTGAATTTCACATCCAATGTCCTGAAAAATTCGGAAACCATTTAATTTTAAAATATGAATTATAATTATTAAATATATTTTAATATTATTATTATGTTAATTATAGGATACTGAGACAACCAAACATAGTGCAGACTCTTAGGAAAAATCCAATTATATATATAGAAATATTCAAATGATCAAACTATAAAAACTGACATTGTAACAAGTAAATAATAATTAACCTTTTTATAATCATTGTTATTTCACAAATATCATATATATTAATAAAATATATCTTTATTTCCATTAATGAAAATTAGAAATAAAAAAATAATCTCATCACTTTGTGGATGTGGTATCCAATAGGTATTTAGAAGAAACATTATTTATTCATAATATATGGGAATATAATAAATTAGATAAGATATTATAGCTCTAGAAGAATAATTATGTCATAAATAACATATTTAAAGATTAAATCAAACAAAATATCATACCTTGAATTATGGTGATGGAAAAAAAATCATACCATTTTTTGGATGTGGTAGCCCAGATGTACATTTGAGTTATACTTTCATCTCCCAATTGATGGAAAATAATATGGATAAAGTTGTTACATAGATATAATAACATATAAATATATTTGAGGTACTTATATTATTATATCATCTAGGTTATCAGATAATTGATGGAGTTATAAGAAGAAATAAAATGAAAACACTCGGTTAATAGTTATACATATTATTTGGATAACCTCTTTTGTCATTCACCTTAAGCATCCAATGGTTGTAATTTTTATAAAACAAAGACATATAAATAATGGTTTGGTAAGCTATAAAGTTATTTTATTTTTAATATATTGAAATATTTAAGACTCATTAAGTGTGAGGAATAGAGGATAGGTGGTATCCTTTTATAAGGGAGAGAGAGGACATACTTGGAATGTTTTTAGAGTTTAAAATTTATTAATGTATTACTCAAGAAAAATGGTTAAAAAATGAATCATATTCAAATATAATATGATTTAGGATCTAAATATAACCATAAAAATTATTTATAAACCATGATCGTTTTAAACATGAGAACATTCTTTTTAACCCTTTTAACATGTTTCAACTCTTACTATGGTAACTGGATTTTTTTCCAAAGTTATTATTCATAATATTGAAAAAAAAATTACCACATTAAATAATATTAATTATTATGATTAATAATATGGGGAAAAAATTAAGGATTTAATATCTATAATATTCTGAAATTAATTTTAATATATGTTCACATACCGCAAGAATTTCTTTTTAAATAAATAATTTTGTAATATAATACTAAATTTACTCTTATTCATTGCTTATTAAAAACCATTAGTTGAGTGTTAATTTTTTTTAATGAAAATATATTCTAAATTTTTTTAAAAAAATATTTCCTAAATATATATTAATTTAATTTAAAATTATAAAAAACATTGTGTGTATAAAATATATTTTTTAAAATACATCTCTTTATACCAAAAAAATGATATTATTTCTATTTCAAACCATTTTATAACCAAATAATTATTTTTATATAGGTGTAAAAGAGTGATATTTCATAATTTATTTACTCCTATTTATAACCTAAAATCCAACTTCTAGGATATAACTATCACATTAGATAATTATATTTTAATACTATATCACAGTTCATTTAAACCCAGTGTTGTTTGTAAGGAAAGCTATCAAGTGAATTATATTCTATTTCACGAATAATATGTCATGAAAAACCAAGGATGAAAATTTTATCCCATTATAAGAATATATCCATCAAAATTAAATCACTCTGATACAAACTACTAAGGATACTTCGACAACATCATATCTTCAATTTTCCACACAGACTCCTTAAATTTATGTATTTTCCAAAGAACTTTGACTTGGTGGGTGGTATTCTTTCATATAAATTTCTATATATGACATACAATATCTAATATTTATATCCTATAATATTAAAAATTATCTAGTGTTATGTTATTTATGTCCAGTGAATATTGAGGATCAATTATATACTTCTTCAGAAGAGATACATGGAACACATCATTAACTTGAGATATATTATATAGAAGTACCAATAGATCAGAGACCATCTTGATATAATTAATAATTTTAAAATGGGAAATACATCTTTACCTTCCTTAAAATTCTCAATTCTTCTTCCATGGTGATATTCATAAAAATACCTTACCAACAATATCACACTCTAGAAGTCACTAATTATTATCATCATAAAGTGTATGAAAATTATGTGCTACCTTGATGTGTTGTTGAATATATATAATATTATATATAATTTCTTTAGAAATATAAGGTATCCTTATATTTATTTCTCATACATCATCCCAGTATGTTGAATTTCTTCCATTCCATCAATAAGGTCCTGAGATGTTACCATCAAAATACTCAATATAAATATATTATTGTAATAAAATTAATCCAAATCATGTTTTTGATACCAAAAACCTTTTAAATCCATAGAAAAATATATGAAAAAAAAATTCTAGGGTTTTAATGGACCTATCAATCTAAGAATATACATAAGGATGATAAAAATTACTAAAACTGAACTATATATCTATAGTATGATGAAGACTTATCCTAAACATTGAAATAATGTTCGGATACCAATCAGATAAAATTAATAATGGTACTCTATGTAATCTCATCATTTCTTTGATGCATATATGAGTAAGTTGATAAAATGATAAATATTCTCTAATATATATTGAAAGTGTTTATTTCATTAGGTGATCTATTGTAAGAAAAATAGTATTATTCGCAATATATTTTTTGTGGATTCCTATAAAAAAAATCCATGGAGATTTATTCGCATTTCCATTCTAATATGGGAATTTAACATCTCATTAGAATTTTTTCTCTTAGTATTAACTTTTTAATATACCAATAATCAAGATACATACTCTACAATATCTTTTTATTTATCCTATCAAAAATAAATTTTTGATCTCAGAACATCTTCATAATTCCAAGTTTATTAAAGAATGGTGAGATATGAGACTCACCTAATATCTTTTTATTCAATTTTGTTATTAAAGGTAAACACAATCAATTTATAAACCATATAATTCTATGACAATAATTGGTGAACATAATAACATTTCTCACATTATTTTATAGCTCTGCATCCTCCACCTATGCCTCTGTAGTCTTCACATGAATGGATGGTTGAACATTAAATTGATAAATATTTGATTTTCCACTATCCTCGTGATTTCAAGATCCATCATTTTAAAATCCATAAATATTGGATATCTTTCAATACATATCATAAACAAACTATCATGGTATTTCCAACTCAAAACATCATCCTCCTTGTTCTCTTTCCTAGGGTGGTAATGTATTAAGGATTCATAATATTTAATAAATTCCAACCATCTATTTTGGTACGTATTCATCCATTTATGTCTAAATAATTACTTTAATATTTTATGATCACTATATATATCACACATTTCACCATAGAGAGTATTTTTATATATCTTCAAAGAATAAAATTACTAATGTCTATCTAAATCATGTGTTTGGTAATTTTTATCTTGTATTATCAATTACTGATATGAATAAGCTATCACTATATCATTTTTCATGAGGACACATCCTAGTACATACTTTTGTTCATCGCTATAGATCAAAAACCCTTCTCTGATGTAGGTTAGTGTAATAATAGGTTCTTTGAGAAATTTTCTCCTGAATTCCTTGAAATTCACCTCACATACATCTATCAACAAGAACTTGGATCCATTCTATTTCAAGATTGTTAGAGTATTTGACCGACATGAGAAATTTTTCATAATAAATTGATAGTATCTTAGCAACCCAAAAAACTATAGATCTTAGTCACCATGATTGGTATAGTATATTATTCATTATCATCCATCTTTGATGGACCCATTGATATACCCTTACTTGAAATTATATAACCTAACAATAAGACTTTATATCACCAAAATTCATAAATGGAAAATTTGGCCTATGGATGCTCCATCTATAAGGTTTTTAAAAAAATCCTCAACTATTCTCTATGATTATCCACGTGATTATAATATATAATAATATAAAATATAATTAATACTAAAAAATTATCAAGGTAATATCTAAATATTTATTCATTAAATATATAAAGATTGCAGTAGAATTAGTAATTCCAAATAGAATTACAATAAACTCATAAGGTCCATACCTCATATAGAAAGACACCCAAGGTATAGCCTCTTTATTAACCCTTATATAATTATATCCAAGCCAAAGAAAATTCTCAAAAAAATATTGAGCTCATCATAACTGAGCACACATATCATAGATACATGGTGAAGGATACTTCTTCTTAATAGTGGTCTTCGCATGTTCTTGATAACCAATGATAGTAAGCATTGATACATCTTTTTTTATTAAAATAAAAAAAAATTGTACCCCTTAGTGATAAACAAGCCTGAATTTATCCCTTATCTAGATTCTTCTGGAGTTACTTCTTTAAACCATGTAATGTAATTAGATCTATTTTTTATTGAGTCTTTAATATCAGGGTTGCATCAGTTATAAATTCTATTTAAAACTCAACGTTATGAATCGGGGAATGAATTTTAAAGGAATTAGGAAATACATCAAATTATTCCAAAATATTATGAAAATATCCAATGTTTAGTTTCTACCCAACCATTTGAGACAAATATCCCTCAAAAATAAGTATTAAAACACATATAGGGGAAGTAATTTACATTGGTATTTTAGTTTCATACTCATATTAATAGATGATTGATGGTTGACACATAATATTTAATTAAACTTACCATCCCATAAAATTGATTTATTTTATATTTTGAGAGTTCAATCCATGACCAAAATTTCATCAAATTAAACTATGAGATGAATAATGAAATTTTTAGGAATAAAATTACCCAAAATTCTATAGGATGTGAGTTGTATAAGTTGAGATAAAATCATCACACCATTATTTTTTCATTTCTATCACAACATTTAATCATTGATGTGGTGATGTGATACCCTTATAAAATTTATCAGATATAAAATATTGGGTATAACCTGAATCAAATTAAACATATTCAATTTTAGAGTGGATGATAAATAAAACGCAAACCATGTTTTTCTCCTTTCCCACTTCAATAATTATGATTGCATAATCTTTACATTTAACTTTTTACAACATATATTTCTAAGGATTATTATCCTCATTAACCCACGGATTAGGGAATTGATTCATATAATTCACACACTACATGAATCAAAAGTAGTGAAGTTTTAATAGTTTATCTAGTTAATCTTTTTCCCATTTAATTTAATTGGTTTCCATATTCACATCACATAATAAAAATTCCATGATTCTTAGGCCTCACATAGTTAAAAAATATTCTCCTCCCTTTCAAGAAATTACCTATGTGCTTCTTCTAACATGTTTTTATTTTAAGAGTTTGAAACTTCTTCTTCCCTCTATGTGACCTACCACTGGATCTCCTGTCAAACTCTACCTATCTTTTATTATCACTAGAACCATTAAAATGAGAGTTTCGAAATTCAATTTCCAATTTTATTGTACATTGAACAATATCTTCATATCATCTAAACTCTCTTGTGGTTTATTCCTTTAGAATATTCTGATTCAAACCACTAAAGAATCGATCAATCATGCATTCTAGGTACATGAAAAATCTAAAAGTGTACATCACATTTCTTGTAAAGTTTTTTTCATGTGTATTTATGGATTTATCATCCTTTAATTTCAAATCTAGAAAGTCCCACTCCATTTTATTATGATGATAATAAGGAAATTACTTATTGGGAATACCCTCTTAACCACTTCTCATTCCATAGAGTTTATTTTTCTTTCTTCATATTCTTTCTATGAATCCACTATATATCAGTTTCAACTTCTAATAAATAGAAAAATAAAGTAACTTTATCACTATTTGATCATTGTAGAATGAAACATATATTTTTCATTGGATTCATCCATTAATCATAAACTAGTTTGTTATAATACATATAGAATGTGGGTGAATATTTTCATATATAATATCCAATAGAATTTTTCTCCAAACATGCTGAATTTGGAATATCAACATGATCCATGTTACCACTCATAGTTCAAGAGATTTGAGTGACAATAGTTACAAGATATTATATCCCATATCCCAAGAAATTATGTTGCTCAGGAGGATGTTTTTTTCTTTGGAAATAACTTTCATTTTTGGCATGATTACTTATAGTTCCACCCATTGACTAAAACTAAAAACATAATTTGATAATAAAAATGTAATAATCAGAGTGAATAATCATATATTCTTGAAATTAATTCCTAGGATACCCTAAACAATGAATCATTCTTATCAATATCTAAAAGAATAGGATTATCCATGGTTATGTTTTTCCATTGTCCATTCTAATCCATAGTATTTGTTCAAAAAGAAAATATGAATTAACTGAATAATATCCCATCAGAGTCTCAATATTTCTGTATAGTTTTAGACCCACTCATCATACCCTAGTGACAATTAATTTAATACTAAATCTTATCTTTTTAGAGTTTTTACCCCTAGGTAAATCTTTTCCCTATACATATCCACTCTCCAGTAACTATACATGTATATATTTTCTAGTAAAACCACACAATATCTAATTTACCAAAGATTTAGAATGTTATATTTTATATAGAATTTCCCCCTTGGATTTCAAAAATGTTATCTAATCCTGGTCTCTAAAAATAACTAATCCATTATATGACACAAGATAAGGATATTTGTGCATAACATATACAAATATTACATCATTTTAGATGAATATTAAAAACATAAAATTATTATAAAATCCCCTAAACTATAAGGTTTTAGTTTCTTTGGGGACTACATAAAAAATATCTTATTTTATAAATGATTGTCAATTTCTCCTGCAAATTAGTATGTCTTTATACTCTTCTAGAAATATCATACCTATAACCTTCCATCAAAACCTGCGGATAGAAAACATTAGAAAGGTTGAGATTATATAGTTAGTGCGGGTAAACATATTACATATAAATAAGTGATTATACATGAGTATAAGGGTATGAGAAAGTAATCATAAATAAATAAATTCATACCTGATCAATACAATATCCTTAACCCTGAGTTAGCGCATAAGGCTCAGTCATAAAAGGAATATAAAATTAATAAGAGTGTAGAATTATCAATAATAAATCATCAGTTATATGAATATATCATAAAATGTTTTTGAAAAGCATGACCTTATAACATTTGGAATGTGTATAAATAGTAATAAATTCACTCTTTATGTTAGAAACTTGAAAGTAGGTCCTCTCATAGACATTTGAACACAAAAGTAGGTCCACTCTAATACCTATAGACATGAAATAAGGTCCACACAAAATGTCTTGTACAGTAATTTAGTTTTATGCATAACATAATTATATCATGAATTATTCATCTTTACGCAATACATTGGAGGGATACAATAGAACCACCCATCTCATATTTGTAAACAATTAAGTTTCAAAAAGATCATAAAAACATATATAAATTCATCATATCATAACACATGAAAACAAAATTAGTTTCAAAAACATTTCACCATTTCATTGTAGCATAACTCGTAGAAAAGAAAAAAGTTTCTTAAAGGTTTCATTATAATTAATTATCCCATGAGTAAGAAATAGCCTTAATAAAATAAACCTTAATTAATAATTATTATAAGACATCAAGAACAAAAATGTGGATGGTATCATAAGATCATATTCTTAGGTAAACATAACATTATATAATGGAAGTATATAGATATTAAATGTACATTTAAAATAAAATCAGAAGATTTCTTTGAGATTAATAGAAGAATATCATTTTCTGTGGATAAATATTTAGATTAAATTTTTGGAAATATTAGGACATTGAATTAATTTTAATATTTTCATGATATCTAAAAAAATATTCAAATGAGATAATTTTAATGACAGTGAAATAATATTTTTATATTTTATACATAAAAAGATATCATTATTTTCACATTTTTTCCAAAAGTTAAAAGTATATTGTTCTAAAAATATTTCTAAAAAATATTTCTTTTAAAATATTTTAAATAAATTAATAGGTAATGAATGTCAAATTTTCTTAAAAATTTTCATATATTGGTAAAAAATATCAATAAAAAATTTTGAAGAGCATTAATATAGATGGAAATGTTCATCGACCTGAGAGGAAATAAGGTCGGATTTTCTTTGCAAGCATTTTCTAGATCATTTTATGTTTTAAATATAGGAAAATGGTACAAATACATAAAAATAATAACAATAACCAATTTATAAGAAAATATATGGTTTTTAAAGGATAATATCTATATAATTTTCATTAATAAAATTTATCATAGGGAATCCTGAAAAAAATGATATAATAACATTAACCCTTACCTCAAGTATTACATATCTTCTAATTGATTAATAAATTCATTATAATAAATATTGTTTTATTATAAATATATTAAAAATCATATTCATATATATATTACTATGGACTATTTCTTTATTATTTTAAATTATCCTTTTATTAACAATTTCTTCATTCAAATGAACATTCGGGTTAAAGCTCGTATATTTTCCAAGCATGTTTTAATTTGGTAGTTCTAAACCTCAAAATTTGATCAAGGTTCCATAATATCTATGATGATATTAATATTATAATTATCAAATTTATTCATTATATAAAATTTAATAACAATTCTTATTAATTTCTGATGGAAAAATAAATTACATCATTTTGTGGACATAACTATACATTCATACACATGAGTGATGTTTCAATTTTTCAATGGATAAAATTAATGGAAGGTAAATTATAATTTAACATCCTAGAATGATTATAATATTATATATATAATATATAGTATTTAAATTTATCCTTATTTCCATCCTTGTTATGAAAAATGAAAATTTTATAACATCACTTTGGGGAGGTGGTAGTCCACATGTACGCACGAGCCCTATTATCATTTCACAACAGATAGAAAGCTAAGAATGAAGATTAGATATTATAATTTAAAAAATAAATTATTCCATAAATAACATATATAAATAGTAGTTCCATCATTATAATGAACTATTAATTATTTTTATAAAAATGAATCATATCGCTATGTGGAGGCAGTAGTCAAAACATACGCATGAAGAATACTATAATTTCCAATATAATAGAAATAGAGATGAAAAGGGTTTAATAAAAATAATAAAAATATATAAATATACTGGAGATAATTATTTCATTACATAGTCATATTTGTCAAAAAAAAGAAATTAGGTATAAAAACAAATAAAATTCAAACACTCAATTAAGAGTTATACCTCTTCTTTGGAAAAACTAATTTGGCTTGCACCAGAGGCCTTATATGGTATATATTTTGATAAACCTGGGATTGAAACTGATCTTAATGATAAATATTTTTATTAATTTTAAAATATAGGAATCTCATGAAGTGTGGGGAATAAAAGAGATGTTGTGTCCTTTTATCGGGGTTGTAGAGGGCATGCTTGTAATTTTTCAAAAGATTAAAATATATTAATCTCTTACTCAAGAAAATGGATCCAAAATAACTAATAATTGAAAATAATATGAAATATGGTATATATAAGACTATGAAATATGATTTATACTAGTTTTTATGAAATATTAACCCCTGTCATTTTAGCTTTAACCCATTTGAACTCTTACAATGTTTACTAATTTTTTTTACTAAAGTTACTATTCATGATGACCAAATATAAGTCAAAATTGTTATATAATATTAATAAAGATAAATAATATTATGGGATAAATTTTAAAATTTTAAATTCTTATAATTTATATAAATACATCAAAAAATAAGTGTGTAAAATGAAAAAAACCCATTTTTATATAATTTCTCTTTTTTCATAGAATTGTAATTATTAATATACCATGAAGATTAAAGAATTAAGTAAATTTTAAAAAACATTATTGAATATATATATTATTAATATAATTAAAATCATTCTTAAATGGATATTGATTTAATTTATTAAGGTAAAAACACATTTCATGCGTAAAAAATATTATCCATGAAATCATCTCATTATGTCATCAAATGAATTTATTTTAATTTTCAACCATAAGATAACAAATGAACTAATTTTATAAATTTTTAAATAATAATATTCCATAATTTTGATATTTTTATTTATACCCCCCCCCCTAATTCAACAGCTAGGGAACAACTGTCACATTAAATATTAATATTTTAATATTATTTTCTTGTTTTTTTAAATTCGGTGTTGTGTGTAAAGAAATATATTAAAGGAATTAAATTAATTTAAAGAGTAATATTTCATAAAATATCATGATGTGACATTATACCGCCTTATTAAAATTAACCAGTGAAATTACATCAATCTAATATTAACTGGGGGTATTTTAGCCTCATGACGTCCTTAAGATCCCATGTAACTTCATAAAATTTATGGTTTCTCTATAAAGATTTAAACCAAGTGAGTGATATTGTTTCCCATCACTTTCTCTCTTAAATCAAGAATATCACCTAAATGTTACTAATATGAGAAACCATGATCCAATGGTATGACAACTAATTTTAGTATATGTGAAGGATCGGGTATGTAATTCCTAATAAGAGATGCATGGAATACATCCTGATCTTGAGAGAGACTAATTTGAATCCCAAAGTGATAATAAATTGTCATGATAGAATTAATAATTTCATAGGGGATGCTATATATTGGACTCAATTTTTCCTTCATTCTAAATCTATTAACCCTCTTCTAAGGAGATATTCATATTAATAACTTCTCATCAATATCAAACTAAAAATCTCACTAATGATTATCACCATAGCTTTTCTCTTAATTGAAATGTACCTTGATGTATAGCTGAATTTCTATAACCTTGTCAACTATTTCCTAATTATGTTCATGTCACAGTTTATATCATTTTCTAACATCGTCCTTATATATTAAAGATATGACCTACCTACCATAGAGTTACTTATAAGTATTGATCAAAATACTCAATCCAAATATATTATTTTAATAAAATTCAACAAAAGGAATGTGTTAATAGAAATTTCCTTTGAAATATTTAGATAATTATCTCAACATGCCTTCTATATTTTTGATGGTCCTCTTAAATAGAGAATTTGTGAGAGTATGAAAAGTTTTAATAAAACTAAAATCTATATCTATAACATACTAAACATTTGTTTATAATATTGAGGTAAACCTTGAATCCCAAAGAGAAAAAATTGAGAGTGGTCCTCTATAAAATCTCACCCTTCCTTAATGTATGTATGAATAAGTTAATAAATAGGTAAAACGTCCTTAATGGCTATAAAATGTATTGTTTAATACATTAATCTACTACAAACCAAGTAGAATTATTCCCTTTAGATGTTTTGGAAAGTCTTCTAAACAAATAAATCATGATTTTTTCTCATTTCTAATTAGGTATAGGTAATGGGTGTTAAATTCCACTAGACTCATATCACTCATCCTTAACCTACTAAAAAACTATGTATCATGATACATAATTTACAATATCTGTTTCCAGGTTATTCCACTTGGAATACAATTTTAAACTATATATACATACATTAATTATAAATATACATTGATGAGTTATGAGCATCATCCAACAACTCCTTATTCGATTCTGTTACTAATGATTGATGTACTCAGTTCCTAAACCTTATCATTCCATCATAACCATGTGTGAACTCATTAATATTTCTCAAATTATTTTATAGTTCCACATCCTATTTAAGTTCCTCCTTAATCCTTACATTGATAGATGATTGAACATATATTTGAAAAGGACATGAACTATCTAATTTGCTCAAATTTTCAAGATCAACATTGTAAACATATAAAAACTAATGGATCAAATTTAATCATTATCATGGAAAAATTAGTGTGGTCTTTCCGACGTAGAGTATCAACAAAATTATGATTTGTCCTAGTATGGTAGTGTATTGTGAATTCATAGTATTTAATCAATTCCAATCATATCCTTTTATGAGAATTATACCCTTTCTATTTCAATATATATTTCAATCTTTAATGACACGTATATTTATCACACCATTTACTATATTGATTGTAATATACCATCTTCTTTTATTTATGTTTCTTTTTGAGTTTTTTGTTTGATCTCTGGTGGTGGAGTCTTATTCAGAGGTAGAGAGGCTTTTCGGGGAAAAAGACATATAGTTTGGGGATTTATACTCATTTGAATTAATGGATTTTGTGTATAAATTTGACTAAGTGTTGATATGGGTTCTTGGTATGTTGAGAAGCTTTTGAGGAGGTTTGGAGAGTTTAAGGGATGGTGTGATGAAAACACAACAGCGTGACATTTAAACTTCATGTGAAGGGATTACGTGTCATATAATGATTCGTGGGATTAATTAAATAATTCTAATCGGATTGGTTTTTCAATGAATACCATTGTAAAAATTTACATGATGTTTTACTATATTTCACACCATGAAAATTCATACCCTTCTCTTTTTAAACATGTTTTGTGGTTTCAAATTGTCTTATTTCATTGTAGCTCATCTCCTCTGGACCCTAGGGAATTCTCCAGGTGATTTTGGGATTCCAACTATCCTTTTGGATGTCTCGTTTGTGTGATAAATCCATGGTAAGTGGTTTGGGCTAGGTTTTTTCCTCCTTTTCTTCCTTCTCCAACTCATTATGATGAAATCACTTTTACAATTGCATTATTGGTTTTGATCTTGATTAGTTATGATCTAGGATCCCCTTTAAAATAATATGAACCCTCTTACTCATAGTTTTTGGAAGTTAGAAGCATTGTTGGATTGTCAGTTAAAGGTAGGGGTTCTAAATCTTAAACCTATGGTTTTACTATATTCAATTTTATGAAATATTGTGATTGTGACCTATTTTTGTATGCCCAAATTAATTAAATAATTAAATTATATTATCATTTTAATTCCTTCAGTTTAAAATGAAATTTTAGTTGGAAAATGGATTAACATGTGTTTAGCATGATATGTGACCTAGGGTGATTTCCCATTATATAATCCCTAAATTGTGGCTTATTTCTTATAGATATTATTGTTAATAAATTATAAATTGGATTTCACTGTGAAATAATAAAGAATAATTGTAATTTTCATAATTAACTATTGATATAAATGATGTGATATTGTGATAATCATGTCGTATTAAAAGAATTTTTTTCGTTCTAATATGGTTATATTACAGGATAGTATGGGGAACTATCTCGAATATATGTTACAATTCAGATAGCAAGTGATCTCATTGTTGAGTTGATTATAGCAATTTGACAGGGAAATTTTGTAACTCTAATAGCAATTTGACCCAATAATGATGTGATACTTATATGTCTTTGGCGCAAATGTGTTGTAGTGACTATACCATGTTTATATGGTTAAAATTGGCATGTTCATAAGGCACACTCAGAGATATTCTAGCATGGTGTTGAGGAAGGATTTTTACCATTGTTATATAGTTTGGGTGGGCATGATTGTAATATATGCTTGGAGATATTCTAGCATTGTTCCAAACCAGATTTTTTAACCGGAATACATGCTTGTGATCGGAATGTTCATAAGACATGATCATAGATATTTATTAATGGATTTGAAAAAGGTTTTTTTAATTATATACTTATTGAATAAACTGATACACATACTTATCTATGTATTTCATACACTTCTTATCAAACTGGTTTTATTTAGACAAATTATTGTCGACCTACTAAGTTATAACCACACCCTATTCGGGCAATTGTTTAGAACCTGAGCATGTTTCATGGATATAGGATTGGAAATGGGAAAGGGGCCTTATTGTTTATTACTTTTTTTGCTGGGATAAATTCTGAATATGTGATAAAAATGCGGATCATGACCCAGGAATTTGAGTATTTTATTGAGTGTGAAAGTATTTTTCTTATATTGTTATTGCATGTAATTTATTTATATTCTAGAACATCATTACATTATTAATTTTTATTATTGGATTATTCAGTTGGCCTTTATTTGTTTTCTTCCTCTAGGTCTTTACTTCGATTGATATTTTTATTTTATTATGTTTTTCCGCTACTATAACACTTCATAACAGGAGGTATAGTCTCCCCGCAATACATTTTACAACCTTAAAACTAGTCGGAACCCTTTGTCTCATGGGGAGGTGCGCTGGAGTTCTCGTAACCAACCCTTTCTATCCACGTGAGAGAGTTTTAATTTTTGGATAACACAAAGTGGTATCAAAAGAGTATGTTATATTTTATTTTTCCTTATATTTTTGGAAATGTTTAAAGGAGACTAGGATGTGTTGAGACCTTATAATGAGCTAGTGAAAGGGTGTATTTAACCAATGTAGAAGTAAAAATCTTAGTATCCAAGGATGGGATTTTTTTTATGCAGTGTGATTTTTTTTATTGATGTTATTTCAACTTGGGTGATTTACATGTTGTGTGAGGTTACTGTTTTATGATCTTATTGTTTCCTGTGATATGTACTCATATCCTAGTTTAGAATAATTTGAGAATACATTTTTCATAATAGGCACATTAGAGTATGTTGACATGCATTTTTTCTGATAGGGACATCTCTATTTTAACAATTAATACACCTTTTCCTATTGCACTGTGATATGAGATATCTATTTCAATGTATAAATGAAATAATTCTTCATGTCCTGCTAAAATACATGTAATACTAGTCTAGAGAGACCAAGAGTTAGTGTTTCTCCATTTTAGTGACCTACTGGGTTGACCTTGTTGTTATCCAGCACTCTAATATGTGTGGTTGTCGAATAGTGAAAATCCATCCTCATCATCTTCAACATGAGCATCAAGACAATTGAAATTAGAACACTCCTAGCATTACTGAATCAGAACTTCCTATATTTTCTAACGTTCATATGTATGTTCATCTTCACCAGAACTTCTGGATGGTCATGAGATCCAAGGAAAGGGAGATTGTTTGTACTATAACTTTTCTATATGAGCTAACAAGGGTTTTTATCTTTAGAATCTTCCTGTGTTTATTAAAGAAGGAGGACCACTAACATCCATGTTTTGGATTGAGTTAGTCCAGACCGGCTTCAAGCATGTTGAGACACCCACGGATAGGAGGTAGATGAGTGTTGTATATATGCTTTGTAAACCTACCATGTTCTAGTGGAATATTTTGGAGGAATATGGGAAGTTGGTTGACCTATCTTGGAAGGATTTTAAGACAAAGTTCATAATCCATTTCTATCCTAAAACCTAAATGGATGAAAAGGCTCGCAAGTTCATACATCTGGCACATGGGTGTTTTTCGGTGTTGAACTATGCTGGACGTTTTAATGACCAACAAAAATTTGTTCAATATTTTGTAGATAATGGGATCTCTAGGATGAGACACTTCTAGGATATCATTATTTTTTAGATCAGGTTATTGGTAAATGTTTTCAGTTTAAGTATCTTTGAAGACGTCATGAATTAGGCACCCATCAAAGGAGGGAACTTGAAATATTCCCCAAGCAGCGGACATGATTTTTCCAAAGGGATATCTGAAAATGATTCATTGAGTGGTAGGAAGCATAGTTATGATAGTTTTCACCAAATCACTAATGGGAAGAACATTCAGGGTAAGGGACTACCAACTCAATCTCATAATTCATTCCAATTCAGTGCAGAAAGTTTGGTCACGAGCACCTGTAGTGTCCTTACCATGTAGTCGAGTGTCACATCTTTGGTAGACTATGTAATTTCCCAATGTTTTTTTTGAAAATTATATAGTATACCAGTGTTAGAGGATCAATAAAAGCACCATAATCTATAAGGGGATTAGCTACCCCTCAGCATGCTAGTAGTTGGAGTTCAACAGACTGTTCAGGATAAGAAAAGGGACATGGTACCCCAGTGCATGAAAAACAGAACCAAGAAAGGGAATTGGCTCTGGGTAATTAGACTGGAGCCTAGGGTAGAAGTACAATTTAGTTAAACCTGATGAAAACTACTCTGGGTAATGTGGTTTCAGGCTAATCTACCATTAGATTTATGATTCTTGTATCATCTACATTAGCTTGTGTTTTTATTTATACTATAGCACCTCATTCTTTTTTGTATTATATTTTTAAATGGTTTGGTCATCGATGTGGAAATAATAGATGTTGTTTGAACCATTGATAAACTATTGGGAGTGTGTTCAGCAAATATCATATGTTTTATGGTATTTTCTATAGATATTTGTGGATACATGTTCTTTTGGGAACCATACATGATAAAAATGATAGGCTTTGTCTTTATTCTTGGAATGAATTAGTTAGTTATATAACAGGATCATATCAATTGTTATAAGTGTATATATACCTTAATTTCTCTGAAAGGTAGAAGCTATTCGCACCTGGGTGAGTGGTAACTTCAGGCCGGTCATGCAGAACCAATTGTGTGCAGAAAAGATTCTATCACAACTCAAATCATCTGTATTGCCCTAGATAATGGTGGAATTTAGAAGGATTATTTTATATTAGTGGTAGACCATTTTCAAGATGTTTTCTCAGACAAGTTATATGGATTACCTCCATAGTGATAGATCAAGTTGGTGTTGGGAGAAGATCATGTTTCTATCTCAACCTACTAAATGGCACCAGCTGAGCTTTGCTAGTGGAAGGTTTAGTTAGAAGATCAACAATATAATAGCTTCATATGGATGGGTACATCTCCATAGGGTTTTTTAGTTCTCTTATCTAAAAAGGTAGGTGGATCATTTCACTTATGTGTGGATTATCAAAGGATGCACTAGATGATAGTCAAGAATCGATATCATATTTTGTGGATTGATGATTTTTCTGATCAGTTGAAAGGTACCTAGATCTTCTCCAATATTTAATTGAGAATGAGATATCATCAGTTAAGAGTGAGCCTATCAGACATATCTAAAACTACATTGAGTTATAGGTGTGGCTAGTATGAAATCCGAGTGATCTCATCTGGGTTGACTAATGCACTTGTGGTATTAATGGCCATAATGAATAGGATATTTCTTCCATTTATAGATTAGTTTTTGGAGGATTTAATTGACTATATATTAGGGTACTTCAAGTTATCATACAATCCTCCCAAACATCTTTACATCATCCTAAGTATATTGAGAGAGCATCATATTTACACCAAGATAACTAAATGCAATTACTGGATAAATGAAGTACACTTTTGGGTCATGTCATCAGATAGGGATTGTCATTAGACCTAGATGATGTTCAAACCATTTTATCTTGGGAACAAATAAATAATGTCTTTGAAATTAATATCTTTCTAGGTTTAGAAGGTTATTACTAGTGTTTTATCCAATATTTCTCCTGATTGGCAGCACCAATTCATATGTTGACCCCGAAGGGAGTAAAAAAAATTTGGTTTTACATTTTATAATGACATTTTCATGAGATAAAATTCCATAAGACCTCATCACCTATCCTCAATTTACCTATTTTGGGTAAATCATATACCATGTACTGTGATGCATCTAGATTTAGACTCAAAGTCATTCTAATATAAGAGGACCGGGTGGATGCTTGTTTCTTTAGGTAGCCAAGACTACATGATACGAATTACACAACACATTATATATAGTTATTAGCAGTGGAACGTAACTTGATATGTTATATAAACTATCTTTGGGGTGATAGGTTTGGGGAATACAGGGATCAGAAGCTCCTCAAGTACATATTTTCTTAGTGGGGCGTGATCCTTAGACTGAGGAGGTGGGACAAGTTTCTGTAGTCTTCCAACTTTGAATTGGATTATAACCTAAGAAATGGAAATGGTGTTCCTAATTATTCGATCCAGAAGAAGCATTTAAAGGCAACAAAGAAGTTTGATATGCGAACTCTGTGGCCACACTTGTTCATTGAGACCTCAGAGTGAAACTTAGAGAAGTTATGGGATGATCTATTATTTAAGAACCCAGACCCCAATTTACTGGAGTCAGTGCCTTATAATAATAAATTCACCCGATTACAAGGAATAAAATCCTGAAAGACTGATGAGTTTATATGTATTGGAAGACTGTTTTACATACATAATTTCAACATTATAACTAGAAATGAAATACAATATAGCAGATCCATTAGTTACACCCATAACTCATTGACTAACCCTAAAAGTAATTCATAATAAAAGCCTTCACATCCTTGGGAAATATAAAACATATAAAATGGGTGATCACAAGTTCTTATTAAGGGTCAATAATACTTGGGAGGTAATCATAAACATAAACACTAGGCATTAATAATAACTAAAAACACATGTCTTTAAAATGAAACTTGAGCATAATATTGTAAGAATAAAAACTGATTAAATAATTCCATTAAACATACCATGGATATTCTACTAGTAGAATAATAACATGAAATATTAATATCTAGTTTCATAATGAGGTAATGCATAATGTTGGACATCACAATCATTCTGTCAATTCCTCTTTCCAATACCTTACATAAATCGGTAAAAACCCAATTTAGTTTGTCTCATTAGGTCTATCAATTCATCGAGGGGCTAAATATAACCCCACCCATCACATAATAAGTCCAATTAATTCCTCTTATGAATGGGTATATACATAAAAACATAATAATTCATATTTAAACTAACATCTGAAATGTAAATAACTTCCCACAATCATTTAATATAAACACTAACCATTCCGTGTAATAGGGTGAATGGTACCAATATTTTATATCCATAGTAAAACTAATATTAAACCATTAAATAAAATATGGAACATAAAAAAAATAAAAAATTAATCCCAATTATACATATGAATCAAAAAGACTGTTTAAATAGATGAAAATACGCATACAAAATCATTGAGTAATTCTTAAGATAAATACTATTTTATTTAGAAAAGAAGATTAATTTTGGAATATTATTTGAATAAACCATAAGTGAATTAATGTAGTTTCTTTATAATATAAAATGTGATTTTATAAAAATAATTGTGGCTAAAAATATATTATAGAACACATTTGAATATATGAATGAATTCGAGAAGTTCATTTGAAACAGAATTGTTTATTGAGAAGATTCTTTGAAAGATCCTTTTAAAACATGTAACTAACAATCAAAGAAAGAGGGATTATGATTTGTACACATATATAGAACATTAAAACATAATTTATGAGAATTTGATAGTAATAATTAATAATTTCATTGAGGTTTGTAGAGAATAAAAGTAACCTTAAAGAAAATGGAGGTTCTTGTAGAAAACACTTACAATATGTCTGAACATGTTCTGCACATGACCTTAACTTCTTGGATAATGAAAATTAAACACACTAATGAATTAAATTTTAATATTATATACATTTATTTTATTCATTGTAATTTTATTATGTTCATTTAATGAATTTTGTGTGTGTTATAAGATATAACATTTTTGCTCGGGAGCATTCGATTCCTTGGTTTCCATGATCGGTATACTTGTATATGAGTATGGAAGTTCATGTAGAATTGGTATAATTCAACATAATTGAATTTATATGACACTAATTAACATAAAAAAGATTAAATGGTGAAATAATTCATTTTTCATATGGTATTATGATGATTTATTAGATAGAACATTAGTGATAATCATTTAGACTATTTTGGTTATATTTCGATTGTTACGATCTAGTTTTGTCGTATGAATTTTTATTATGTATATATATTGGATATAGAAAATTTAATAGGATATAATACATATATTATCGTCTTGTTAAACCATAAAAATAGTTTCATGACCATACTTGATGTAGAAATTGAAGAACGAAGGTTCCTCATCCACGATGGTTGTAAATCAGCACCTCTCGGACAAAGATTTCATTTTTAAAACAAAAGAGAGAGGGAGAGAGGTATTAGTTTGAGGAAGTATATTCCATTAACATGATATAGTTACCATATATATATGATACTATAGTTATCATTATCATTTTCATTGAGGATTTGAGTAGATGATGAGAAAATAAAATAAATTTAAAATGAAATTAAAAGAAAAAGGAAGAGGGTTTGCCTCTTGAAATAACCACCTTGAGAACATCATTAAGGGAAAAGGTTTTTCTATTTTGGAAAGACAAAGAAGTCCAGAACATAAAGATTCACTAGGGAAGTGTATTTGGAAAGAACTTTGAGATGCATAAATTCATAGAGGAGTGAATAGAATATGGAGTGAGGTGTGGTTTTTAAAGTGGAAGAGTGGAGGGTTTTTCCATTATTATATTCATTAATTTTTTATTTTGGATTAATACTATGATTATTCTTGATTCTGGTGACCTTAAATAGTAACAAGTAAATTTAATTTCTAAGAAAATTCCATTTACATCATCCATGAAAAAATCATGATGCAAAAATTCATTTATTTGGAATATTTTGTAAATTATCAAGTTCTACTATTTACCCAAAATTCAAGTATTTTAGAAATATTGAAAAAAATTCATCATAAACTCTTTTCAGAATTTATAATTCAAAAATGAACTCCATTTTATCAAAATAATTTTCTAAATAATATAAATTTAATTTTTAAATGAAATCATTATTTACATGAAAAAATACAACTTTTAAATTTAAAACTGATTTTATAATACTTTCAAAAATTAATTAAGGTCTCATAAAATTATCCTAAAATCATAGGAAAACAAAATATTTTGTTTTGGAATTAATTTTATGATAATGAATTTTATATTAAAAAAAATTTCACTGTAATTAAATATTTATTACTCACAGAAATACCAACACTTAATTTTTAATTTTTAGCCTCATTTATAAGGTTTCTAAATTTTATTTATACTTACATGGGTGAGGTTACTATTAATAAAGGTACATTTCTATTCATAAGGGTAAGTTACTATTCTTAAGGGTAAATTACTGTTCCCAAAAAATGTAACTTGATCCTATCAGACTGTAATGATCATTCTGATCGCAACTATGTATGTCATCTTTTCTAAATTAAAATCTCATAAGCAGAAAAATTGTGTTCATCGGCTAGGTAATAACCAAGTTTTGTTTCATATAGACTTATTGTTTCATGAATTCAATATTAAATTTATTCTTAAAATCTTGGGGTACTACATTCTTCCCCCCTTACAAAAATTTCATCTTTGAAATTATCATAATGTTTACCTTATAAAAAGATTTGGATAGTTCTCCATCAAAAGTTTCTTAGGCTCCCAGGTTTCCTCTTCAATTTTCTGATTTTTCCCATGTATTTTCACCCATGGAGTCTTCCAATTCCTCAACACATTTTCATTAGTGTCCTGAATCCATAGAGGATCTTTATAATAAGATAAGTGATGTTCTAATTCTATACCTTCAGAAGTGAGGACATGCATTGTTTCCAGTATGTACATTCTCAATAATGATACAAGGAACACATTTTGTACCTTAGAAGTGCTAGGAGGAATTTACAAATTATAATGTAGAGCTCCAATTCTCTCCATAATTTCAAAAGGACCAGTGCACTTGTGTCTTAGTTTCCCTTTGTTTCCAAATCTTATAACACAATTCCATGGAGGCACATTCTAGGGAAAATGATCTCCCTCTTGAAATTTTAAATTCTTCCTTTTATTATCATTGTATATATTTTCCCTACTATGATCTTATTTGATATGATTTTGAATAGTATTAATGATTACTTTTTCTCCATAAGATTTGGGTAAACAGGATTCCTTACACCAACTTCAGCCCAACATGTTGTTGTACGACATCTCCTTCCATACAATGATTCATATGGTCCTATTTGGGTACTTTAATAGAAAAAATTATGATAGATAACTCCAAAAAGGGTGAATATTGATCCCATGTACCTTGAAAATCAATTGAGAATGACCTCAACATTTCTTCTAATGTTTAGATCATCATTTTTTATTTCCAGTTAGTTTAAGCGTGATAAGTAGTACTCAATCAAAGATCAGTATCCAAATTATTTTGGAAGCTTTTTCATAATTTTGATGTGAATAATAGATCATGATCATACACAATTGATATAGTTTCTCCATAAAGTCTCACAAAAAAATTGATATAGATTCATGCAAGGTGATCTAGTGTAAAATCATCCCTTATAGCAAGGAAATGTGCACATTTCCTAAGTAGATCAATAATTACCCATACTGAATCATTCTTTCATAGATTTTAGGGTAATCTAGTAAGAATTCCATGCTGATGTCATCCCATTTCCATATAGGAATAGGTAGAGGTTGCATGAATTCTCTTAGATTTTGTTATTTGACCTTCACTTTTTGACAGAATAATCATCTTAACACATATTTAGTAATTTCTTGATTCATGTTGTCTGACCAGAAATGTTCCTTCCAATATCTATGCATTTTAATGCTTACATGGTGCATAGTGAAAGTCGAGTTATGTGCATCATCCAATAACTACCTTTTCACCTCAAGTATAGAGGGAACATATAGCCTATTCCCAAATTTTTGGATTTCATTCTCACACATGAAGTCATCCAACTTCCCATCATTCAAGCCTCTAAATTTATTTTGATGATTATAATCATCATATTGATAATTTTTAATTCTTTCTAATAATTATGGTTAAGAAACCAATTGAAAATGTAATTATGATTCATCTTCTTTGATATTTCTTATATAAATATTTACTATATCCGTGAATAAAGGATCACTTTAAATCCTCATTTTGGTTAAAATTCTATGATCATTCCTTCTTAATTGCATCAACTATCTTATTTTCCTTTCTTATATGCTATTATATGGAACAATTGTAACCCTTGTGCTTTTTGAGCCATCACATTTGACTCAGGTTGAGTTCCTTCTATGATAAGATATATTTCAAGCTCTTGTGATTTGTATATATCTCAAATATTTCACCATAGAAATATTTTCTCCATATCTTCATAGAAAAGATTACAACTGATAACTCCAGATCATGAGTTAGATAGTTCTATTCATGAACCATTAACTACCTTGATACATAGGAAATAACTTTATCATTCAGCATGAGGACAAAAATGAGTCCTTTTTTCGATGCATCACTATAGAACCCCAATCATACATTTCCTAATGGTATAGTCAGGATCATAGAATTCACTAATCCCCTATTCAATTTTTATAAACATTCTTCACATTCTTTTCTCTATATGAACTTAACCCCTTTACGACAATCATTGGTCAATAGGTTGGCTAAAAGTGTGAAGTTATGAATGAAACACCGATAATAACCTACTAAACCAATAAAACCACATACCATGGTCATTTTAGTTGGTTTATGCCATTCTTTAAAGACATTTTTCTTCACAGGATCCACTAAAATTCAATCTTTCAAGACAATATGAACTATAAAATAAATTTCATGAAGGTAGAATTCATAATTTTTAAACTTCTCATCTAATTAATTTCTTCTAAGAGTCTTCAGAATAATAGGAATGTGATTCTCTTGATCTTATTAAATTTTGGAGTATACCAATATATAATCAATAAAAAATATAACAAATTCATCAAGATACTCCTTGAAAACTCCTTACATCAGATCCCTAAAAACATAGGGTTCATTAGTAAGTTTAAATGGCATTACTATAAACTCATAATGCACATACATAGTTCGAAATGTAGTTTTGGAATATTTTCATTCCTCATAGGAAACTGAGGATAACCCGATCAAAGGTAAATTGATGAAAAATATTGTGTTATGTGAAGTTGATCAAATAAATAATCAATGCATGGATGAGGGTACGTGTTCATTATCTTAAAATCATTGATCTCCCTATAATCAATGCACAACCTCATAAATCCATATTTATTATTCCAAAAAAGAATAGGGGCTCCACATAGAGAAAAATTAGAGTGAATAAATCCATTATCACTCAATTCCTATATTTTTTTTTTCAGTTTTAATAACACCACAGTGGTTATTCTATAAGGGTTCTTTGATATAGGTCTTGAACTAGGAATTAAGTAAATAGTGCACTCAACTTCTCACTCAAGATGATGCCTAGGTAAATCCTCTTGAAACACATTAATGAATTCTTGAACAAAAGGTACATCATCAATATGAATATTCATTTCCTCATTCATGGACATTGAGTTCTCATCCTCTGTAATAATTGCATTCATAGAGCTAATAGGGGTGGATCTAGATAAGAATTATATGATAACATTTCTTCTATAAAGATAAGGGATTCTATGCCATTCTCAAAAAATTTAACCTCCTTATTCTTGAAATATATTCTTGCATCGTATTTTGAAATCCAATTCCTACCTAGAATTATATAAAATTCAATATTGGGTATGATGATATGGTCATAAAATAAAGTATGTTTGTGTGTTATAAGAGGGACTGATTGACACATATTTTTTGCAATGATACTTCCCTTAATAGTTTTTACTTATAACTCCTTCATTAAATAAAAGTATAAATGTATATATTTCTTGGAAAATTTCAAATATTTAAAATAATGTGGTGATCCAAAATAAAATAAAGCATTGGTTATGTTTCTAGAAACTATTAAAGAACCAGCCACTACTTCATTAGGAACATCAACCTCAGTAGTTCTGATTGCATAAACATGTCCTTAATCCCTTGGAATTATATGGGTATTTTATCTAAACACTTTGGACAATCATTTTCAGAATATATCATATCTTTTTAATTTTTTCATTAAACATTGGTGTATAATGTCTTTCCCTTACAATCATGAGATTTGTGGTCATTTACTCTACACTTATAACAAACACCCATACCATTCAAAAAAGTATCAGGTTGTTTCCTCCCACCATTATCACAGGATGGAAAATCAATCCTTCCCATCTTCAAGTTTTCCTTCTTTCCTTTTATAGAGTGTTCAGCAAGACTCTTTTTCTATTTCATTCCCTTAATTTCATAAGACTCATAAAATTCTGTTCTATCCTAATAGAACATGAGATTATATTTTCATATGATGAGAAACATTGAGAGACTAGTTCTCTTTATAAGAATGGATTTAAAATATCAAATAATTGATCAATATTTATCCATGGATAATTTATGTATTTCATGGAATGCATTTCTAACCTTATGGAGTAAGCTTCATACTTTGCAACATTATCATCCTATTTTTTCGTGAGATTCAGAAACTGCCTTTCCAAATCTGATCATTATTCATGATGAATGTATTTTTCTTAGAATATTTACTTAGAAGCCCTCCATTCCATATTTTCAATCCATTCCTCCTCTTTTTTGTTTTGAATTAGTGACCACCATTGATCAGTATCTACCAATAAATGATAAAATTCTATGACAACTTTATCCATTTCATTACTTCCCAAAGAATGAAATATATTCTCTAAAAAACTTATCCACTCCTAAACTATGAATGGGTTTGAATTACCATTAAATGATGGAGGATTTTATCGCATAAGGAAGTTTAACATTTCCCATAAATGATGTGGTTCAGGGTTCTTTATAATGGTAATGTTAATTTTCATAACATGAGTCTGTTACCCGAGTATAGTTATAAGTTGTTCAACACCATTTGCAGCTTTATAACCAATGTAATTATTTTTCTTAATAGGTAAATACCTACATGTGAAATATACGTTTATTTGGATTCCATTTCATCCACTAGGCACCACTTCTAAATAACGGAATACACTAAATTTGGTTATGAACCCTAATGTGTAAGGTCGAACTAGAAAAACCCGTAATATAAATTTAAATTTTATTCACAGCTAGTCCCATAATTATAAACATTGTTTATTTATGGATAATTTTTCTATAAAGTACTTTAAAATGGATTGTAAAGAAGAATTGAATTATCTTAAGCATAAATCATTGGATTTTCAATCTAGGTGTAATGTAAGGAGCGTTTTCATGTACCAGGTTACCTCAGTTCAAGCCTGAAACTCCATTTAGAGTTGTTACTCCTAGGTACATTTGTGCTACAACCATGTCTATTTGTAGTATCCTAAGGGATGTATTTTCTTGAAATACCCACATAATCTCTTATTTTCCAAAATTATAGGATTTTCTTGTATGATTATCCTCAATGTCTACCTCAGGTTCTTGTAACATAATCAACATTTTCAAAATCTAGCTTCCAAAATTTCTACTAAACTACTTTGATACAAACTATAAGGACCTAGATCCTAGTTTCCAAGAGTCGGTTCATTATATTAATACATTGGCATGATTACATGGAATAAAATATTAAAGAACCGATAAGTTTAGAAATCTTGGAAAACCAGATTACATACATAATTTCAAAATTAATCCTTGAAATGAAATACAACATATAAAATTCATTAGTAACTCCTATAACAACTAGATTAACTATGTAACACATTAATAATACACTTCTTCATATACTGGGTAAATATATAACATATGAAATGGGTAATCTCATATATTGAGTAAGGGTAAATAATATAGAGGAAGTAATCATAAACATAAATACTAGGCAAGATGAATAACAAAAAACAAATGTATTTAAAAATAAACATGAACATAATATGGATGGAATAAAAACTGATTAAATAATTACATAAATCATTACCATGGATATTATGCTAATCAAATAATCATTTGGACAATCAATTTGTAGTATCATAATGAGGTAATACATAATATCAGACATCATATTCATTCCATCATGGCCTCATTCCAAGACCATAAATAAATGGGTAGAAACCCAAACCAGTTTGTCTCATGAGATGTATGGATGCATCGAGGGAATATAGAGGGCCCCAACCATCATGTAATAGGTCCAATGAATTCTGTATATGAACATGGATTAACATAAAAAAATACACATTCATATTGAAACTAACATATGAAATGTAAAAACCATTCCCAAATCATTAAAAATGAATACCATCCATTCAATGTAAAAGGTTTAATGCTATTGTAATGTCCCATGTTTTTTGAACCGGGTTAAAATACAAAGGTTTTCGAAAAAAATCAATTTATCAATGGGTCATTTTTTCTAAACCGAGCTGAAAAATTTTGTTCTGAGTGTTGTAACACCTAAAGGTGCCATTTTTGGACTTGTGTAATTACCCTGTAATTTTAGCAGGTGTCCCTATGAGTCTTGAGAGCACCAGATTCGAAAAGTCCACATTAATGGATCTTCACGGGGAGCGCATGGTTGTGGAACAACCCGTACTGTTTACCCTGTTTAATAAATTATTTATTTTAAATAATAGGATTATATGAGACATTATTATTAATTAAAATAAAGTAATAATAATAATAATAATGAAGTTATTATTATTATTGTGGTTTTCTAATTAAATGAATGATAAAGAATGAATTGAATTATGGTTGATGAAATTAATGTGGATTTGGGGTTTAACGAAGAACTGTTTTAATTAAATATATAGTTTCATAATTTTAAAGGACTATTTATTATTAAATGGAAGAATGTGATAATAATAATAATGGTATTATTATTATGGTGGCATAAATTATTTTTATGCTTTGAATTTTTAATTTCATGGTAAATGAGTGTATCATTTTTGAGAATTTAATGGGGCTTTTGATCTTCTCAAAGAAACATTTGATAAAATGAGGAGTTTCAGATTTAATGAAGCTTTGTTATTAAATAGTAGTGTTGGGTTTATAGAAGGTTTCAAAAATAATAATAATTAGATTATTATTATTTTAGTTTTATGAATGTAATAATTTTTATTATTATGGAAATTAAATTAGGGGTTATAGGTTGGAGTTTTTATCATATTAATGATATGGTAATAAATTAGGGTTTTGGGTTTTAAAGAAATGAAATTTTGTATAATAATAATGTAATTTTTATTTTTGTGGCTATTCAGTTAAATAAATCATAAAAGAATTTATGGTCAATATGGAGTGTCATATTTAATTATGAAACATTTATTGAGAGAACAATAAATGAAGAAGAGTTTTTAATTAAATGGGGAGTTTTTCACTGATTAGATTAGTGTTTATTGTGTATAATAATAATAACTATAATAAAATGAGTATTATTATATTAAATATTACATTAAATTAACTGGATGAATTTAAGGGGAAAAAGAAATTAAAAGGGGGTGGTAGAACTAAAAGTGGAGCGACCCCCATGTTTCTCCACCTCCAAACACAATGCAAAAGAATCTATGGCCTCCTCCTCCGCACAAACCTCATTATTAAGACATCCAGCAATAAACAAACCTCGGGAGACCCTCACTGGAGCATCGTGACACCAGAGAAGTGCTTCGGCACTGTGCGACCCCCGTGACACAACCCCCCTCTAGGAAGTACCCAGAGGCGCACCACCCCCTCTCCCAAACTCCACTTTGCGCGTGATGATTCCTCTCAGACACTTCACGAATCTTATCTGCCTTGTCAAGGTGAGTTCTTCTGTGTAGAGAATCTAGGGAAGATTCTATTGATGGGGATGTGGATCTAAAATTAGGTGATATAGGAGCAGAATTCTAGGGTGATCTGGTAAGCCCGAGGCAAAGTAAGAGACGGAGGGGCATCCGAAAAGAGAGAAAAGACAATTCTTATTTACCACCACCAAGGTAAACTAGATCTGTGAAGATGTCGAAAGAAAATATGATGATTTATGATCCTCTTACCTCTTCCAATGTTGATACTGGCCAACCACAAGAGTCCAGTTCAATGACTGATCTTTCTTTAGAGTTGCTTATGCACTCGAGAGTAGAAATGGTGTAAATTGTTCTAATAATTAATGATATCGATGAAGAATCTAATAGGATGAATGGAAGATCTTTAAGGGTGGATACCAATGAGGAGTAGAGTAACTAGATTGAAAAATTGGATCTGATATTGATTAGGGAATTTAATGATGGGAATCTCAACCTAGAAGAGTACATTCTGGCTTGGGACAAACTAGCAGATCATTTCGAAGATCTTCTGAAGGATGATCTTGATACTCTGGTTAGTACTATCGCTTGGCATCTAAGCAGGGAGATAAAATCTAATCGTCTTAAGTTGTTCTTCAATGGGTCATCTATTTCTTTTAGTGTCTGAACATTGGTTTCTCACTTTTTCCGTAAAAGTGTTTCTCTAATAAAAAAAATTCATTTTCAATCATTTCATCTGCATATAACTCATGATTCGCGTCGGTCATTTGACTCCTCTCTCTTTCTTTGTTTTCTCAACTGAAACCCTAAGGTTCGTGTTTAATCTGATCGTTGTGTTCTTATATTTTTAGGATATGCAAATGTTGAATAGGGATCCATTGGTCTATAATCCAGCATACGACGCCAAGGGTGAGGAGGATGGTCTCAAAATATTTTTCCTTCATTGGTTCGGGTAAGCTTCTGAACCTGTTGTTTAGTTTCTCACTGATTATATTGAGGCCTATTAATTTTTTATGAGTCTATTGTACCATGTTAGAGGTGTTTTGTTCACTACTACATTGATTATGGGTACTAGTTTAATATATTGAACTTTTTTATCAATGTAGACAACGTGCACATATAAATATATAAATATATAAATATATATATCTATAAAGGTGTCTGTAGAGACCTAAAGCTTGATGTACATGGACATTACATTAATTTTTTGGAATACTTAATAAATAAAAAAATTGACACCAAAGGACCATAATAGTTTGGTGTCTTTCGAAACTCAAAATATAATCTTCTAATAATGGTGAAAGATCTTCAATATCTCCCTTAAATATCTTCCCCTTTTGTTTCCTTACTTAAAATCTTTCTTTATATCCTGGGGAAAAGAAAACATATAAAGGGCGATCTCAAATGCTCAGTAAGGGTATGCATGGAGAAAATAAAACAAACCATATACATTTGAACATAAAAACATGAACATAATGTTTAAACATCGAAATCTTGAGCAGTGACATAAAACAGGGAAGTACATAAGTCATAGATCATAATGGAACATCAATCATGATAAAATAGCTTGGAAATAAAACTTGTAATTTTGGAAAAACATTAAGCACATGATATGATTTCTATAGTAGCTAAGGCAGTGCTGCCAAGACCATCTTAGTGGACAAAGTCCCTTACTGAACCGAGTTTACTTGTCGTTCCAGTCGTGTATTACTGAACCGTATTTACTTACCGTTTCAGCCATGTCTATCTCATGAGATATAAATCTTTACCCAATGAATTGAAGGGAGATATAGGTCCCACCCATCACATAATGAAATCATTCTTTCATGTGCCACAAAATAAACATACATCATTCATAATAACCCAGCGAATAAAATGGGTTTCATAAACATCATTCCATCATAACATAATCATTATAAAACAAATGGATATAATTTCATCATAAGAGAAGTCAAATCATGTAAATCATAGAGACATTATACTTGAAACACACACATATGAAATAATGTCATCTTAGATAGAAAATGGTTTTTATAAAGCACTTGAAATGAATTCTTGAGGAAAATATCCTTTCTTCATGAAAATCATTTTCTTTTTCAAAAAATGACATTCTTTTTTAGAAGATAATTATTTTGTTGAAAATAGTCATGAAATCTTGTAGAGTAATCTTCATGAAAATAAAGAGTTATGAAACTGTAAAAATTCATTCATGCCGTATAAGTTAAAAAACCATTCTTCTCGTGCTTTTGTCGGAAAAGTCAAAAAGAACCTCGTATGGTAAACAAAAGAAAAGATTCCTTATATACCATGTAGTAAAAGTCAAAAATGGGTAAAAAGGACTTTAAACACACATGAAAAAAATTTATAATTCTTGGACATGGATGATAAATATAACCCGAGTAAAAACTTATGTATAAGCAATATCGGATAGAAAACAATTGAGATTGCAACATTATCCCTTACCTTAGGTCAGATATGCTTCGTACATATCTGAACCTCCTATATAATGATTTAAATAATGTCATTTGCATATTACTGAATCATATTCATTGTTATGGTATCATATATGGGTCACTTATGACTTTATATTACCCGTTCTTTTTTAAATTCCATGTTAAAGAGCGTTTTGGGTAAAATTATTTCATTTGTCATCCGTGTTTTGACTTGTAATTATTCATATGATTACTTAGATCAGGATTACTTAATTCCAGAATATAAAACATGATTTATATATAATATATATTCAGGAAATACATATATATAATAGATCGATAAATGGAAATAAATACACCGATCGTGGAGACGGTAGGTCGTACGTATGCATGAATGATGTTTTCGTTTCCTTATTGAATTGAATGGAATTAAGTAGATGACATACATATATATATATATACATAAATCCAGTAGAATTATTATGTAAAGTATTTCATGATTACTTATTATATATACTTTATAATCATTCTTGAATTATTAACATGGAAAATGAATATCATCGCGTCGTGGAGACGGTAATCCGTACGTACGCAAGATCGATGATATCATTCCCATATAGATTGAATGGAATTGGAGTGAATGATATAATATCTTAGAATTAGTATGATGTTTTAGTAATCATATGTAGTTATTCTTTACACTGTTATACCCGTCCCTGTAAGGTGGTGGTGGAAAAGCAGATTACACCACACCGTGGAGACGGAATTCCGTACGTACGCACGTGCGGTGATTTCATTTTCCTTAGGATGGATAGAAGGTGAAATGGGTTGTTTCATATTTATAATAACATATCAAACTATTAGTGATACTTATGTTATTTCAATATAATGAAACGACTAAAGAATAGCAGGTAGAAGAAGAAATAAATTTGAAAAAATCGATAACGGATATTACCTCTTCTTCGACACGTCTCTTTGAATCCTCATCATAGGGCACTAAAATTAGTCTTTGAAGAAGACCAGGACCTATAGTATGTTTCTAAGGAGGTTGAGAAGGGAAATTTCCAGGGTTTTTTCTAGCTTAAAGGCTCTAAATTGTTTAAAGAGAGGAGGGAGAAGGTGCCCTTTTATAATGGAGGGGAGGGGCACCTTTGGAATCCTAAAAAATATTAGTTTAATATAAATTCAAACCCCACATAAAAACCTCCAAAAATGACTCAATTAGAATATTAGATTAGATAGGGTTGTAATCTCATCAACCAATCATATATAGACATGTTTTGATCTTATTTTAAACCTTATCATTTTGGTTTATCCTTATTTAATCTATTTAATTTTATTTGTGGTAATAAAATTCTAAATTTTGAATGGTTGTAAATAATCACATAAGTGTTGTTAATTTTCCATAATTGGATACTTTATGACATTTTCTACTATATAAATTTTAATTTATGATTTTTAAATATTTCTTTGATTTTTAAACAATTTTATAATATGTAATTTTCATAAAATAACAATAGTGTCAATTTTGAAACTATTGATTTGTTTGAATTTAAATAAAATATATACTGAAAATATTATCGAACTAAAAGATTTAATATAGAATAACATGTGATGTGTGTTTTGAACTAAAATGTAAACTATAAACTAAAAAATCATAGTCTGAGTCATTCTGAGCACATTGTGTATCATATTGATGTGTGACTGATTGAGTATGTGAAATGTGATTTCCTTTCATCTATATAAAAAAATCCAAAAAATAGATAACATGTTTCATTATAATGGAAGAGGAAACATCATGTTGCCACAAACACTTCACATTTTAAGTAGTAGGGGATTTTATCTTCCATCAAAAAGAAACATGTTCTTTATTTTTAGTCTTTTTATATATTTCTGAAAGAAAAATATGAGTTCCCAAAGATCTATGAGAAAACTAAATAAGTATTAGAAAATAATAATATGGAAGGTAACTTATAAATAGTATATTAAAAGATGAAAAAATTAATTAAATAAGTATTATGAATTCACCGTTTCAAGATGCATGTATACATTCTTGAAAAATTCCCATTTTTTGTTATCTCAATTACAGCCTCGAAGTACAATCTCACAAGATCATGAGTAGCTTCAAACACACCACCCCAACATGATCAAAATAATCAACTAGTATAAGAAACAAATTCCAATGTTAGTAACACTATAAAGAAATAAATGAAACATAAATATAGAACAATACATTAATAAAATTTCAATTTTAAAATGAAACCACATAATATTATTCTTATCGAGTACCCTGTGTCCTTTTATCCTAGAGTTTATTCAACAATACAGGTCATCTGACTATATTTCTTTTTGATAACCCAAAACGTCAAATACATTTTAGAATAAAAATAAAATTGAATCATCATTACTATATAATCCTTATTGAGTGCATGATATATTACAGAATTGAATCATCCATGAGGATTAATTCATTTCTTCATGATCACTATAATAATTTATAAAATAATTATTATATAAACTTAAAGAGGAAATTAACTAAAAAACTAGATAAAATGATCATAAAATCTACTAAAAATGACATTGTTCTAGTTATATATCACTAAACTATAATATAATTATTCTTGATCATATAAAATTAAAATATAAGGAATTTAGTTAATTAAAATTTTCCCAAAAAGAAAATATTTTAGAAGCTCAATCCAAACAACATGATATATTTAACCACTTTACAATAACGTAACAATCATGTATTACAATAAATTTTTATAAATACATTTATCATTTTAGTTTGGTGTAAATCTCATATATAAGCATTTTAATTATTTTTTATATGAAAATCTAGCATAACACATTATATATACCAAGTTTATACGAAACATTAGTGTATCCCATTAATTATTCCTATAAAACATTGATCATTAGTGTAAGCCTATTATCATTTATTGTCTGAACTAAAATAAATATTAACATTTTTTTTAACATAATAAAATCTATATTTCCATTTCACCATCATAGAGAGAAAAACTCCATGATAAACCATTTACCTTCTTTGATGGAAAATATTCCAGTGTGACCCATTATGTATTTTCAGAAAATAGGAATCTTCACTATAAATTATTTACCCCATTTAATGTTTTAAACATCAGTATATCCCATTATATAATTTGATTGACCCTAAAATATAGATAATACACTAATACATCCTATATTGTGAAATAGATTAGTATATATTATTCAATATTTTTTGTGATGATAAACTCTAAAATAACATCATAATTATTCTATCATTAAAATGGGAGCATCTGTATTCTGATGTTTTTCTTATTGAGAGTCATGATTATTTTTTTATTAATGATCATGTGAACATGGATAATTTTACATAATTAATTTCCAAATTCATTTTACTGGTGAACAAGTGGAAACTTTTTTTTATGGTGATCCAATGAAAAAGTACCTATATACATAATAATGATATGTAAAACACCTCTAATTGTGTAATTATTGTGATATTATATGTGACATAATAGATGTATGATTCAATTTGACATCATGTGAATTCAAAAGAATCGGTTTTAGTTCATCCATTTCACTAATGGAAACGTGATGTGTTACTTGTATGGATTTCACAAGACTTTTCATTATTACATCACAAATCTAATTAATGATCGAATAGAACAAATAATTACACCACCCACCAAAGTGAAACCACTATATTTTTATTTTATTATCTCATTCACCACCACCCTTGATGGTACCCTATAGTGGGAATTATTATAATATTATTACAAAAAAGATAAAGAAATTAAAAAGATATATGTAAAATGATGAGAAAATTAACTAAAGAATTATTAGGAAGTCACCTTTTTTATGCTTGTATACATTCTGACACCATGTTTTCTGCTTATTTTTAAACAAATTGATTTCCTCCATTAGACATCCCATTGGGAAAAACAAAAAATATATATATGAAATATGATACTATTGTTTCACACCAAAAATATATTTTTATGGTTACAGATCATAATAGATCACAAACATAGAAGGTAATTACCTAAATTTGTTTTTTGAAAAACATTCTGACACTATGTACGTATCCCACTCAAATCTAAACAAATTTACTTTTTTTTAGTACAAAGTTTGTCTAAAATTGTGGTAGTATAGAAAAAATATTGAAATACAAATGATTAATAAATATTATTAATTAAATTATTATTACTATTAAAAATTTCATGTTCTGGGATATTGGTCTCATCCGGGTTTATGATCTCTCTTATAAATTATCAAACATAATTCCCTAATTTATTACCATTATATTAATTTATTCACTGTGGAAATATTAACCAAAATAAGTAAATTGTTTCTAAATATGTTTTCATATTTAAATATTTTTATATATTCCTTAATATTCTTCCATTTTATGTAATACACAATATTTTTATATTCAGTCACTGACTTCATGCCTTGTTTTTTCTTATATTTAGAGACTTCCCTGTCAATACCAAAATATTTTCAAAACACAGACTATAACACATATTTTGATGTTTATCTATAAAATGTTGATAATAGTGTGTTACAAATTCCAAATATACATCATTTATGTTTAGTTTGTCTGATATCTAGTAATTTGATCTAAAAAATAAATATTTAGGGTATCTAGATTTAGTCCGATCAACATATGGTTCTTCATAAAAAACATATAAAATTGTACCAAAAAATTAAAATATATTTTATGGGATTTTATTTTAGAGTTTTTCCCATGTATTATAGGAATAAAAATGAGTTTTGCATCTGTTACTGTTTTCTCAAATGCATTTTAAAGCTCATTTTCTTCCTTTAAATTTATTCCTTCTCCAAATAAGTTTCTTAAGTAGAAATGATATAGGAAATAATGAATATAATTCATTATTTACAAGTTTTTCTATTAATATTTTATAAAAATAAACACCTAGGGAAAATATTAATAGTTGTCAACATTATTGAACATATTAGATCACTATTTTGATAGACATATTATGAAAATGTACCTTATTTGTGTATTCAAAATGGATACACCCAGCCATTCAAACATGAAAATCCCATTTATACTCTCAAGACCAACTACATATATAATGGATGTTACAAAATATATATTCTTCATATGGAATGTAATACATATTTCCATATTTAAATTTCATTCATGCAGGAAGTGGTAATTATAATAAATGTTGATGTGTAACTTGTAGGGAGAAGGTACTTCCAAAAGGTCCTTTTGATTTCTTGGTCAATTCACTATACTTTCATGATTCGACCTTCTACTTCCAATCTCATTTATTCATATGTAATATTATTCCTCACTTTATAACTTTTTCATCAACTATTATAGGTTCTTCATAAGAAAAAAAATTTAAAGTCGAATCTCATGAATCTTTATAAGATTTTATGGTCACGCAATAAAGGTTCTAATAGAATCATTGATTGTTGTAATATCTATATCATCATATGGGACAGGAAACTTAGCGGTCGACTCTTGAACTTCCTAAATCCCTAATATCATGTTATATTTTTGGATTTTTTTAGTGTTTGGTTTTGTTAATAGGATTTTATACATATTACCCCTTTGCAACAAGGTGGTGTGGCAGGGTTGATAGATAGAATTCACATACAACTTTACCCTAGAGAATTTTATTAATATAAATTTATCAGAAGTTGTTTAATTTACATTTAGGAGAAATAGTAATGAAAAAATTTATTGCTTTAGGTAAGGTATATGGTTTTTGGTAATGACTAGCCTCAAAGCTGTTGGGTTCATTTGTTTCTTCATGTGCATGTCTTTATTCCACCGTCAGTTCACATTTATCTATTATCATATATTGGTCTCCCAAACCATGCCTGACAATAATATCTTAATAGGAATATATTTTTTCTTAAAATAAATTCATCGTATTATATGTATCTTCTTTTGGATTTGTCTTCTAAAAATAGGTTTGAAGACACACTCCAAAGCCTACTCCTCAAATGTGTCCATATTATTCTAACCACTTCAAATCTAATGAAATTATTTTTTCTTCGAGTATGGTTGATGTCAATTCTTATGTATAAACCATATATAAACATATTAATATAAATATTTTTTTCTAATATTCTTATAAATAATAAAAAATATATTATTTCATATTACTCATGTTTCGAATAATTCTTTTTTGGTTTCTCAACTATTTTACACCCCTTATTTATAGGAGCCTCCTTCCATAACACATGAGGTGGGATGGATGTGGATTAAGATATATATTCATCAATATAAATATAAAGAAAGTAAAATTTTTTTCATATCACATACATCTGTTTTTATTGTTTTAAAGTTCATACTATAAGATCTCATCTTTTTTTATGTACGTACGTCTATGTGTTTTTCATTGGAGCCTTGGTGGTTTTGTCTTATTTGAATACGGAGATCCTTTTTTGGGAGAAATGGCTTAAATCTTGTGGTTTTTTGTTTGTTTGCATAAATATATATTTAGGTTTTTAGGAAACTCAATAAAACTAGAGAGGACCCACATGGGGAGGATTTTGGGATTTCTATTTGAATAAATGAAGTCAAGGTATAAATGGGTCAAGTTTTAACAAGGCTTCATAGTATGTTTTGAAAAATTAAGGGGATATAGGTTTGTTTAAAAAATCTGGAATGAAAAACTATCTACATAATAGTTTCATTTCATGTATCTGTAATAAATTATATGCATTTATTTCTGGAAACATTTCATGAATGGTTAAAGGTTCTGAACAGATTCAAAGCACGAAGAGAGTACACATTGTGTGAATTTTTATTGGAATAAACAATAATATAATGTGACGATTTTTCTAGTGTATCACAAAAATAATAATTACTTGATGTGAAGCTATATTACACATTGTGTAATAGATATATCATTTTTTTAAGAGTTTTTTGTGGTTGATTTTATCTCCAAATCTCATGAATATTCTTACTCTTGACCGTAGGGTAGTTTTTTGGTGATTTGGGATCACCTCCCTTGATTCTGAACATCCAATTTATGCATCTGAACCCTACTAAGTGGTTTTTTCTTCGTTTTTAATCTTTTATTCCATTATTATTTAATTTTTTATGTTTAATATTTTGACCATATGAGTTATTGGTTTTGATATTGATCAGTTATGATCTAGGAATCTTATTGAGATCATCTACACCTTTATTATTGTTGGAGAATCATGTTGTAAGCATTGGTTAATCATCTGTTAAAGGTATTGATCTAGACATTAACCCTATGGTTTGAAAATTATCATATATTTCTAATATTTCAATTGTGCCAATATATATGTTCCTCGATTGATTTATCAATGAATTGGATTATTCCCTAGAGTCCCTTTGGATTCAATTTGATAATGACCATGCATGTGGATACCATTTAGGTGATCAAACATTTGGTTAAATTAAATGATTAATGGATTAAAGTTTGTTTATAATGACATGGGATTTGGGACTTTTCTTGATATTGATTGTATTTGTCTTGGAATGTTTATTTAGATAACTTGCATGTTACTGGTTATGAGCAATTGATATATGAAATGTTAAAGTGAAAATAAATGGTAAGTTGCATAATTAACCATTTAGTTTGATGATGCGGTATATGATGTCCATTTTTTATTACATGTGTTGTGATAAATGTTTTAATGTTTATGTGGGTTGTTTCCCCAGTTGATAAATGCTAAAATAATTATATCATGTGCTATGTACTATGAAACTTTCTGAAATCCCTATATATCAGGATCTTCCCAAATACGTGATGGAATGCTTATATAGAGAGCTATGACCAGTGAAAAAAATCTTATATACTATGTCTGTACCTAATAAACGATGGAAGGATTAAATATTGCGCTTTGATCGGATTGATCATTTTAATTGATATATAGAAGGTTTGGACCCATGTTAGTATAATTTATACCTTGTTTATAAGGTTATAGTTGGAATGGTTGTGAGACATGATCACAAACATTCTAGCATGTCAATGAGCTAGGTTATGGTTTACCTTGGTTATATGGTTATTCTTGGAATGGTTTAAGACATGCTTAGAGATAATCTAGCATGGTTTTGAAGCTGGTGGATGAGGTATTAATTTAATAGGTTCATTAATTAAGACACTTGTTTATTGCATATATTGTTTTTTTAAATAGTTTGGTTTAGACATGGTGGTTTCAACCAACTAAGTTATACTCACACCCTATTTGGTTTATTGTTTGGTAATCGACCATATTACATAGATATAGTATTTCACAAAGGTAAGGGACCTTTTTGTTGACTGTTTTCTATCTATATGGGCTGGACTTCGGAGGTAGATGAATATGGGGTTTTGGATTAGAGGATATTGAGTCTTTTTTTCCATCTGGAAACCTTTTATTTTTTTTATTAATTATACCATAACATTTAATTACATTTCATCACATCATTATATTATTAATTTATCATTTTATAGGATTGTTCAGTTTGATTGGGTTGTTGGTTTTCTTCTATATTTGATTGTTTCTACTGTTTCAACCCTAATGTTTTTTTATTATTGTTATTATATATTTGTTTTTTTGTTTCTAAAATATTTATCGAGGGTTATAGTATTGATACTATACCTATCACACCCCTACTACTAGTTGACAATCTCTGGTGTATGGGGAGGTGTTCTTGAGGTCTCACAACCAACCCTTTCTGGCCACATGAGAGAGTTTCGGATCAAGGGACGTTACAATGTAGTATTATAGGATGGGTCCACTTTTCTCTTTCGTTAAAATTTGGGAAAATCCAAAAGAATACTAGGATATTTTGGGACATGGTAATGATATTATTCATGGGAGTAGGTAACCCATGTATGGGGGGAATCCATGTTCTCAATGGTGTATTGTTTTTATACTGTTTTCTTGTTATAGTTAATGATATTTCACACTGAGTGATTCACATGTTGTGTGAGGTAATTATTTTATGATGTTATTGGTTATTGATATTTATACTCGTGGCGTGGTATGGTGCGGGATGAGTTTTCATGCACATAATAGGTAAATAGGTATATATATTAAAATGCATTGTTCATGTTAGAGATATATTTATTTTCATGTGATATATAATTTTCTATTGAATGGTAGTATAAGATACATGTTATATATGAGAAATGAATCAAATGAATTTTAATGTCATGATAAAACACTTTTAGGATATGTTTATAGTAACTGGTAGTGATTGGTTCTCTGTTTTTGTTACCAATTGAGGTTGACCTTGTTGTTATATCCAGTGTTTTATGGAGTGTGTTGGTCTTGTAGAGAAAGTTACTCCAATTCAACTTCATGTTGAGAATTAAAAGAGTGGAAATCAGTATGTTCCTAACAAAGATAAACTATATATTCCTATAGTTCTTGAGGATCAAATGGATGTTCACCTATATGAAATATTCTTGCGGGTCATGTGATCCATGGAAAAGGAAATTGTTCACGGTGTTCCTTCAATGTATGAGATGATGAGAGAGATTTAGCTACATCATATACTGACGCTCACTAGGGAGGTAGGATCCTAGGGAGCTGAGTTTGGGATTGATTCATTCTACATTCTCATTAATAATCTTGAGACATCCATAGATATGAGGGTGAATCATACTATTTATATAGTTCATGGACCATCCAATTGTCGGTGGGACATTTTGAAGCAAGTAGGGTAGTGGGAGGAGTTCTCATATAAGGAGTTTGAAATGAAGTTCATATTCTATTTTTATCCAAAGACGTTAAGGGATGAGAATTCCCGTGTGTTCATTCATATGGCACATGAGATAATGTTATTGATGGACTACGTTGAACGTTTCATCGATATTTAGAGATTTGCGCCATCTTTGGAAGATGATGAGATATCTAAGGAAAGAAATTTTTAGGGTGGTATTCACCATGAAATTAGCATGCATGTGAATATGTTCTGTCTAATTATATAATCAAATTTCATGAATTATATATTCATCACACAGTGAAATTTAAGAGATATCCTGACTGGTGTCTAGGATGTTTTAGTAGGGAAAATTGTGTAATATTTTTCTAGTGGAAAGAAGTGTTGTTGGGATAGTTTTCTCCAAGGTAGTAGTGTTCAATTAAGTCATGGAAGTGGGTATCCATATTAGGATTGAGTTCCTTTACATTTCTATGAGTGTGAAAATATGGGATACAGATGGCCTCAATAATTATACCTTGCTTTGAAGATTCATGATTTTGGAATGTTGGTCCTCCTATAGATGTTTTTTAGGGCCATACATTAGTAGAGAAATGACATAGGAATAGTACTTGTAACCGAATCTAGAAGGTACTCATCTAATCCTCAGTTTATAGGTATATGGAGTTCCACGGGATGTTTTAGTCGAAGTAGGGGATGTGATAGCCCAGTGATATAATTGAAGTACCAGGTAGAGGTTATAGCTTAGGGTGGTCAGGCTGGAGCCATGAGAAGAGGTGGTAGTCAGAAAAACAAAATATATAGACTTCTCCAGCTAGTGTGGATGTAGGGACTTCTACTATCATAATTATGATTCTGGAACCATATACCCTTTCTAGTGTTTTGATTTATACAGAAGAATCACATTCCTTATTTTACACGCTTTTTATAAATGGTTTTGGATTGGATGTCAAAATACTAGACAGTGTTTTGACCATTGAAAACCTGTTTGGTTTTTCATCAGATAATATCAAATATTTAAAAGAATGTCCTCTAAGTATTGGTCATTAATGGTTCTCTTAAGAACCATTCATTCTATAAATAAAAATATTTTATTTGATTCTTTGTATGGAATGCTTTTTTATATACCATTATCATATCTACTTTTAATGGAGGAGAGTTAACATTTTATCTACAGAAAAAGAAATCTATTCTCCTCAGGGTACATGGGATCTTTAGAAAAATCGATTAGGAAAAATTCAGTGAGGATTGGATTATCTCATAGCTCTAATTACTGGTCTTTATCTAAAAAATGGTGTAATTTAGGGGGATTATTTTCTTCTAATGGTAGACCATTTTCAAGATCTCTTTCATGATGTGTTGTATAGATTATCTTCCATGTGATTGATCATGTTTATGATTGATTTATGGACAGGTGAATATCTAGTTTCTATCCCACCTTATAGAATGGGACCAAAAGAACTTTTAGAGTTGAAAATATAGTAGGAATAACAGGAAACTAAAGGTTTAATATGAACTAGTACATCTTCTTGGGGTTATCTCATTCTCTTCACGAGGATGGCTGACGAGACATTGTGCTTGTGTGTGGATTGTAAACTATTATACTAGATGATGGTCAATAACATGTATCCTCTTTCATGAATCATTAATCTTTTCCATATAGAGAGAGGTGGTAAGATATTCTCCAAAATAAATTTGAGATCAGGATACCATCAGTTGAGGTTTAGACCATTAGAGATACCATGGAATTGTTATAAGAGAAGGTATGAATTGTATGAGTTCATAGTGATGATATCTGGTCTGACTAAAGTGGTAGTAGTATTCAAGGAATTGATGAATCTAATCCTTTATCCTTTTCTAGAAAGTTTTGTGGTGGTTTTTTTATAAAATATTATTGTAATCCAAGTCAACATATGATTATTCCCAATATCTTGAAATCATATCTAGTGCATAGAAATAGAATCATCCTTATTCCAAGCTAACCAACTGTAGATTTTTTAGGGATAAAGTGCACTTACTGGGATATATCATCTTAGAGGAACGAGTTTTAGTGGATCCAGGGAAATTTTCAGTAGTGATATCATAGTATAATCCAAATAATGTCTTCAAGATTCGTAGATTTCAAGGTTAATAAGGTTATGATTGGAACTTTATCAATGAATTCTCTAATTTGGATGCACTAATTTCAGGGTTTCCAAAAAAGGGGGGAAGTTATTATGAAAATATTCTTGAATATACATTTTTAAGAGCTAAAAATAAGGCTCACTTCATCGCCTATACATAGAATACTTATGTTGGGTAAATCATATATGATGTACCATGATTCATTATGAGTTAGACTTGGATCAGTTCTAATGTAGGAGTTTAGAGTGGTTGATTATGGCTTCCAATAGTTGAGACTACATAAAATGAGTTATCCAAATCATTATTTAGAGTTAGTGACAGTGGTACATTCCATGAGACGTTGGAGACATTATCTCATGGGGGAGAGGTTTTTGGTATACATAGACCGTAACAGCCTCAGTCACCTCTTTTCTTAGTGAGAACTGAGCCTTCAATAGAGGAGGTGGTTTTAGCATCCACAGTATTTTGACATTGAGTTGTCTTATAAACTAGGTAAGGTAAAGTTGATTTACAATTAATTGAGCCTAAATATGTAGGAAGAGTTAGTACTCGATTATTTCTTTTAGTGGTAGATGATGGACCACTTTGTAGACATGCCCAAAGATGTTCAAGAGTCTTTGGGTTGATTAGATCAGACTTCAATATCTATTATAACCAAGAATTTTGAACAAATCATGACTGAGAAGTTATCTGATCTGTAGTTCTTAGTTCTGAGAGAAATATTATATAATGTTGAGACACTATTAGGATGGTCACTTAGCAGTGGAAATTATATTATTTTATACGGAAAAGTATGGGTTCCTTTAGGATTGTGTGAGGAGCTGATGAAAGAGTTTAAAGCTTCATGGTGGGAGGTGCATCCTAGTTTTACAAAGTTTTATATTGATCTCCATATCCATTACTGGTGGTCAGAAATAAACAATGAAGTAATAGGATTCATGGATAGATGCTTTTGTTTCTATCAGGTCTACACCAAGCATCAAATGTTAACTCAGATTTTGTATTCTTTTTCTATTCTTGAGTGGAAATGGGATGATTTCATTGTGGATTTTGTGATAGTATTACCCATGAAAACCCATATGAATATTGTATTATGGTTTATTGGGGATTGAATTATGAAGTTATCATTCCTTTTTCCAATCAGGGAGACCTTCATAGTTGATGATATAGACAGCCTTTACATGTGTTAGGTAGTTTGGATGCACGGTTTTCTGAGGAGTATCATTACAAGGATAGATCTTCATATCAAATCATGGTTCTGGTAGGGACTTCATAAGGATTTAGGATCGTATTCTATTTTGAGTACAGCCTATCAACCTCAGTATTATGTTCAATCTAAGAGGACTATTCATGTTCTATAGGATATGTTATGATCTTATTCTTTGGATTTTGGAGGTTTATGGGAGCATTATATGGGACTTGTAGAGTTTCCATATAATAACTTCTTCCAAGGATCGATCCAAATGGTACCTTTTGAGTATTTCTATGGTAGTTAATTTTGTTTACCTATTTCTTTGTTGGATGTAGGTGATTCATCCCTTGTTGGGAGTATTCTTTCGTAGGAGGCATCTGACAAAATTTAGTTATTCAATTAGTTTTTGGTGTCTATGCAGAGAATGTACAAATGTTATGCTGACCATCAGAGATAATCTCTAGATTTTGGGGTTAATCATCATGTTTTCCTTCAAGTGTCACCTAGATTGGGGAAATGTTTTATTAGGAAATAGGGAAACCTATCACAAATATTTTTCAGGCCAATTGAGATAGAGTATTGGGTCAATCTAGTGGCATATCAATTAGTCCTTCCACAGTGCTACAGTTCCATTTTTGACATGTTTCATAGGTCGCAGCTTCAGAGATATTATTTAGACCTTTATAATATGATATACATATCAAATTTCAAGATTATTATTGTTTTTAACTTTATATAGAATATGATAAATATTTTCGACCATAGTGAGAAGAATCTCTAAGGTATGGCTTCGAGTGTAATGATAGAATGGGAAAGTCCAAGAGGAGATCAGGGAGAGGGAGTCTAATATATGAGAATAGAGGCTAGACTTTCATGTTGAGACCCCACTGTGATTCTTGGAGTAGTATGGGGAGAAGATCTTATACAATGGGGAGGTTTTATGATCTCTTGTTTTTTTCAATTATGGACCCTTTGAGTTTTTCTTTTGATCTCTGGTGGTTGTGTCTTTTTCAAAGATGAGGATTATTTTTTGGGAAAAATAACTTAAATTTAATGGATATCTATTTATTTTAATAAACATGGACTTGGTTTTTGAGGAATCTTCATAAAACATGAGATTATCCACGTGTAGAGCAGTTTAGGCTTTTTATTTGAATAAATAGAGTCTGGGTATAAATTTTTTGTGTGTTTCCAAGGGTTTTTGGTAAATTGAGAATCCTTAAGGGGGGTCAGTTTTTTATAATGAAATTAGGATGAAAATATATATAAAAATAGTGTCATGTTGTGTAACCATAATAAACATTATTTAATGTTTTCTAGGAACATTTTCTGAATGGTTAGAGTTCATGAACTGATTAATGACATGATAAATGTACACATTGTGTAATCATGTGACACATCATGTAATTTTCAATTGGAATAAATAATAACCAAAGGTGATGAATTTTTCTGTGTATCCATCTAAAAAAATACAAGATGTGAATCTATATTACACCTCATGTAATTTCCATAGATGGTTATTAAATTAGATCTGGGTGATTTATTTGATTTCCTACTCACATACATCTTCCTCCTCACAACCCTATAGATGTTTCCCAGAAATTTTGGAGCCCCTAACATGATTATGTACATCATGTTTATGAATCAGATCCATTTTATGTGGTTTTTCTTCAGTTTTCTTCATTCCTTATATCATTATCTAATATTTATGTTGTAATATATTGAATTTTTTCATTGTTGTTTTTGATTTTGAATGGTAATGATCTTGGAACCTCCTAGAAATCATCTGGGCTTTCGTTATTGTTGGTGAATCCTGTTGGAAGAATTATTTGATTGTCAGTTAAATGAAGGGAGTCTAAACATTGACTCTATGGTTTGATAATTATCAATTATGTACAATATTGGCTTGTTTTTTGAGATAACTAGTATGTTATTGTTATAAGTAATTTATATTTTAAATTTGAAATTAAAATATAAATGGTATGTTTCATAATTAACCATTGATTCTGGTGATATGATATTGTGATATCCTTATTTTTATCACATATGTTGTGATAAATAATGTAATTCCTATATAGGTATTTTTCTAGGTTTATAAATATTGAAATGCTTATATAGTGGTTTATGTCAAGCGACACATGATGAAATGCCTATATACTAGTTTATGCCCTGATACATGATGAAATACTTACATTGAGGGTTTTATTGAGTAACACATGTAGAATGGATTATATTCTTATATTGGCCCTCATAAATATTGACATCATTATATACTAGGCTCAGCCTTGATTGGTTTCTGAAATGCTTATATAGAATATTTTTACCTGTATTTGTGTAATTTATACCTTGGTTATAAGGTTATGGTTGCAATGGTTGGGAGACATGCTCAGATACCTTCTTTCATGGTGTTGAGGAAAGTTATATTTTACCACGGTTATATGGTTATTGTTGGCATGGTTTCAAGATATGCTCAAATACATTCTGGTGTTGTGTCAAATTAGTTTGATGTTGTTTAAATTTAATTTTTTTAATTAACTAATGTACATGTTTATTGAATTGTTATATACACTAATTATTATACTCTTTGTGATTATAAATGATATTGTTAAACAATCGAGTTATACTCACACCCTATTCGGGTCGTCATTTGTTAAACGAGAAGTTGACATGGATGTGGGATTGGAAAAGGGAAAGGGGACCTGATTTTTGATTGTTTTTTCTTATTGAGCTAGAGTTTAGAAATGAAACAATATAGGGTTCGACAATGAGGTATTTTTAATATTTTGTTGAGTTTGTTGGTATTTTATTTTGTATTGATTATATCATGAAATTTAGTTACATTAGAGGAATTCATTACATTATTACCATTTTATTTTACTTGATTTTTATTTTTCATATATTTTTGTTTTTCTCCAATATTGGGTTGTTACCATTGTTTCTGCACTCTGATATTTATTTATTTTTATTATATATTTATTGCTGATGTGGGGTAACTTTGTGACCAGGGGTATATTCTAACCACTATACTTATCACACCCTGGTTACTAGTCATCAGCTTCTGGCATATGGGGAGGTGTACTTGAGGACTCATAACCCAACCCTTTAGGGACACATGAGAGAGTTCCAGATCAAGGGATGTTATACATACCAATTTATTCTCTATTAAACAATATCTCATCCTTTCTTTTTGATATGGGTACATTGGTTTTGATGCACATTCTTAATTTTCATCACTCTTTTATTATTTCATAAATTAATAATTTTAAAAAAATAGATGAATTAAAGCATATTAAATAATATATTATAAACTATAGTTCAACGGAAATGATTTATCATCATAATGAATGATGATGGAATTTCATGATTTCAATTTTATATTGTTTTTATAAATAATTGGGGGTGGGGCTTTACTTTCTCTTCAGAATCCATATGATGTAACTTATTTAGAAAATTATAGATTCCTCTATGAGATTTTCCAGTGGCCATAATGATTTATTTATTATTGAAATACTCTAAAATAAACGAACTCAATAAGTAATAATGAAAATTAAATATACATTTCATTATATAATTGTTTTTGTAAAATAGAGAAATTATATCTTAACATTACCTTTATATCTTCCCACAGTGTTTCCTTAGATACATTTTAGACATGGTCCCTAAAATATATATCAATCAGTACATTAATCTTCATTTTTACGACAACATAACTAATCATAATTGACTTGTTGGGTTTAATAGGTTAGCTACATTAATTCCATCCAACCTCAAATTCTATACCTTTACTTCATTCCTTCACAAATTTATTCACCATTGTAATGCTTCTTCATTCTTGTTTTTTCATCTACATGTTGGTGATCCCCTAATAATTATGTAGTTTCAGCATCAATGGTATGTTCATTCCTAGGATTGGTAATATCATCATGTATAGAATACATTTTTTGCACGAGTAGTCAAAAATTTCATTTAGATATAAAATTATGAGTAAAACCATAGTATATAAAAAATCACTTTAATCTTCACATTAAACTCACTTTATTTTTTAAATCATCAAAGGGGTTTAGATCCTCTATCAAGAATTAAAATCCCCTCTTTTTTGTTCCTTCTATAATTAAATACATTTTCTACATTGGGACCATCATGAATTGATTGTGAACTACCAATTAAAGGGTCATCCTCAATTGAATTTTCATTTAACCATATAATTTTTGTGTTAACTGGTTGGATTATCGACCAATTCATGCTTTATAAACATGATATACAAAATACTATCACTACTTTTTATGGAATTATAAATGAATCTTAGTTTTTCCCTTTCATACAAAAATTTACCTTCACAAATATCATTTCATCAACTTTGACTACACTCCTAATTTTGACCCATTTGAAATGAAAAATATGAACACAAATAGTTGTATAATTAAACTCATATATCCTTTTGATAATTCTAAAATATGAAATATTTTAATAAATTGGATTTCTATACTTGGAACGATATATTTTCATCGCTTCCACCACATGTGTAACTCCACTATTTTTCATTTTAATGTTGTCATTGTGATCTTTTGTATAAGAAATATAACCATTTATTACAAAACCAATGTAAGATATAACATTCTAATTTTTACCATAGATACCCATCAAAAGTTTTTATAAATTGAATTTGGTTTTTTAGATAACTTTTTAAAAATTTGATCTCATAACCATCCTATAAAGTATAAGTTATATGTATTTTATATCCATCCTACAACACTTTATGGATTAAAATCTCTAAGAATTGATTTTTGGGAATCAATATATGGATTAACATTTTAAATATTATGTAAAAATTAATGGTTCACTTGTTCCCACTCTATGATCATAATTTTAACAATATATCTTCCAGAAATTTCTTCTCCCATAAGGCGTCTTCTATGATGAGACTTTGGGAGATCAATTTTGTCAAAATCTAATATGTAATGAGTATAGAATTCAACTACTTCTTCTACAATATATCATTTTACAGTAAAAACTTTTTGAAGAATTCAATTCTTGACATACCCATTCAAAATTTTCATGTTCTAATCATTGGGGTACATCCATCTATAATGGACTTGACTATATATTTGAACCTCTCTAACCAAGTGAACCATCAGGAGAACAATTATATCAAATAATGTTGGTGGGAATTATAACAACTAAAATATTTATTTAACATTAATACATGATTTATTATAGAATATTAAATTCAATAAAACTATAAAGAATGATAACTCTAGTTTATTTTTTAGTTAGGTACATTACATAACAACTTAAGACAAGAAGGCGTCATCTTTTTTGAAAATATCCTTAACATGCTCGCTCTTAAAACAACATGGGATAACCTGGGGACATACATGAGTAATGAATGATCAATAAATCTCAATAATGGGAAAAACATGGAATAACATGAGGATGATAAAATCATGTTAGACAATAGGAATATCAATGGGTTATAAAAGTAACATGAATAATAAGGCATGATATAACATGATAATCATAATCATATGAAATATGGAAATCACTTAAAACATTTCATCATAAACATATATCAAGGATAACTACTAATACAAAATGATGTAAAATGTACCATATATGAATCAGGTCTAATACCTATCCCAACATAAGGTCTCATGATACTAAACATTTCCCACTTCATTGGAGTGCTATATAGTTTTGGGTTCACCCATCACATTCATCTCATTCTCATGATTAAGTGTGCCACATAGAACATAAAACATGGAATCATTAATCATCTTATATTATTCCCTTGAAATGGTGTGTGTAATAAATACATGTAAGACCCAATTAAAATGAGTATAATTGTATAAATTCGAACAACCTTGGTAGGAAAAGGGTATGGTACTCACTACACAATTATTTTGGAATTGAAAATCATAGTGAAGTTTCAGCAGCATGACAAGGTCACTTAAAAAATAATAAAATGGGATGATGAAAGAGAAATATGTATCTCATCATTTGGACATAAAATAGAAAGTACTGGAGTTGTGGAAATTCATATCCCAATAAATTTAATTGGAAATAGAAGGCATAAGATAAAAAAACATGAATTAAATAAGAAAAGGGGAAAGGATCTCAAACTAAATTTTGGCAGGGTAAAGGGTGTACATAACTATTCTTGGGTGTGATTAATGAGAGTGAAAGGGGGATAAAATCATTTATACATGAAATGTAATTTTTTGGGGATATGTAGGAATATATACTAACATATTCAAATGGAAATTAAATGAATATAGCTAAAATATGTTCTTGATAAAAACAGGAGAGTGGAAGATACCTTGCTTGACTGTGTGAATCCAAATGATTGAGTGGCTTCATAATAGCATGGTGGTTACATTGGAGGACTATAGATTGGTGAGGTTAGAGTATGTGAATACTCAATGGTTTTTTAGTGAAGATAAATGCGATATTGGGTTGGTTTATATAAGAAATGAGTGTGAATTTCATTATTATTTCTAAAACATAGGTTTTGAACTCTATATAATAAAACATCCAAAACCACAAAACATACCATATTTTTATCCCATGGTTTCTAAAAAATGGGATTTTTTTCATTATTTTATAATTCCATGGGACGAACGTAATAAAATATTTCCCTTTCTTATGTGGAGGTGAGTTATACCCTTAAATAAATAATTTTAAAATCGTAATTATATTAATTGTTTTAGAGGATACCAAATGGATTTATAAAATTAACCAAATAAAAATAAAATCTAAATATTTTATATATAAAAGATATATCTGGTCATGCATACCTTTTATCATATTTATTACACCACTTTTGGGTTATTATGATGTTATAATACACAAATTATATTTATATGGTATTTAATTATTACCAAACAATTTGTCTGTATTAAAAAATTAAGAAAAATTCACAGTTGGATAATTTTGAGGATCTAATTAGAACAATAATATTCATTTTTTATGAATAATTTTCTATATATTTTAATTTTCACTTTTAAAATAAAATTGACATTTATTAACAGATTATGTGTTTATTGACAATAATAGTTTTAAAACCCTTATAAAAATTACATTTGACATCATAAAAAAGTATATGATGATTTATATTTAATAAAAATTATTTAATAAAAAAATATCATTAAAATATTACTTATTTCAAAAATCCATTAATTCATCAAATTAATTTACTTTATTGAATTTGAATATTACCCAAAAATATGATTTGTTTTTTATTGCATCAAAATAAAAATCATTCATACTTTAAAAACAATATAATAAAAATATATCCACTATTATATAAAAAATAATGTAAATACTCATATAGATAGGGTATTTATATATACCCCATTAATACACCTACAAACTTCTTAAGTGTAAAGTGTGAAGCAGCCAGGCTTTTGTATCACGGTTTGGTGTACATAGTTTGAATGATGATCTCAATGATCATGAACTTCACTAGTAAATGGTTTCACTCATGCTTTAGTTATTGTATATCATCTTCGTATTGGTCAAGGTAAAATCATGGTGGTTTTATATCCTTCAAAAACTCGTATATTTGGGATTTATAGCGTACAATCCTACTTAATGAAGCCATCAATGCCTTTCTCTTTGTCAATTAGATATTTTTAAAACCCTATATTTATACTAATCATGTGAACACTATTCAATGATTATATTATCATTGGTAATGATTAATATTAGTATGTTAAATATAATATAATATAATAAAACCAATTCAGTTATGGTGTTTTCTATAATAACATTACATAATAAGAAATTTAATTAAATCATAAGTGGAATTTTATTTATTGTTGTTCAAGTCAGTACATGAAGAAAATAACTAATTCACAAAATATGAATATAGCCTCTTTATTCATGATTATATACTTAATTGATTCTATAACATTACTTTATATGTATTTGAAGAAGAATCAAAGGTTGGTTAATGTATGTCCTACATTTTTATACAGAATTCAATGTAAATCAACTGACATTAAATCTTTCATCAAAACATAACATTTGCGGGATTTTAGTATATTTAACTTCAAATTAGTCTTTAACATGACATTATTTATATTTAATCAATACCCTTCTCAAACATTTACACTATTAAGGAAAATAAAAAATAGACATTTTTCATGTATGGACATAGTGTAAGTTGTTGGATGAAGAAAAGTCCACCCTTTAGCATTCACTAGTGCCAACTCGTCACTTATCCCAATGTAAATCATTTCCAATATATCCAGGTTGACATATTTTATTTTTATATAAACAATTAGTAACAGGACAATGACACTATCAGATAAATATTTTCCTACATGCATAAAATTAAGAAAATTTCTAATGTATAGAAAATTCCAATATGGTAATTCAATGAAAATTCATCTATTTTTTCACCCTGATTTCATATGGTCTTTTGGATATTATTTTCCAAAAACTAAGACAATACATTTTAATTTATGTAATTGTGGTTAACTCATTAGGGGAGGTGTTTTTGTAAAAAAAAAATTATTCCCATCGAATGTTGTTTTCCAGGATCGGTATTTATGCCATCAAGATAAAAATTACTGATGTCCTAAAAACACTATCTTTGAGGAATGTTTGAATCAAACTGTGTGTGTGAATTCTTTACAAATGGGACACCCCAATATTATATTAATTCTATATCATAAAAAATTCCCATTAATAAGAAATTCATTTATCATCCCATACAACATGGCCCTCAATGTGAATTATTCACTTCTATGAAAATCTTACATTGTAACACATGTGTTCCACATTAGTTCTATATCTTCAATCAATGGATCCAAATAGACATCAATATCATTACTAGGTTACATTATGATTCATGAATTACTATATATTCAAGTTATAATTTAACAACAATATGGGTCTTGTACTTTGAGTACTACTCTATAAACCATAATATTTTATTTCATCTATAGATAAAGAAGTTTAAATTTTCTTTGAAAATTTCCAAATTCAGGAAACACATAATCAATTTTATTCCACTAAGGAGAATTATATATATGATGTAGGTTATAATCTTTAATTATTGTTTATGAATTCCATGTAAATTTTCTCATGGTTTGATAACATTTATATAGTATTCTAAACTATGGAATTATTAGAATGTACCATACAGAGACTTGATTTTTTTTTCTTATATTGATTTTGACAACACTTTGGGAAATTTATGAGTGATTTTTAGTCCTTGGAAAATAATTTAAATCAATTATAAAAGAGTTTAATTTTTATAGATCATTACCATTGGACATACCATTCGTTTAACATTATATGATTGACATGGAATTTCATTTTCTTCTAGTAGCCTATCATTATGTAAATCAAGTATTGTTGTAAAGCTAGTGTCGCTTCATCCACTGATAGCTTTCCAATTATATAAATTCAACACTAATGGAAATGTTGTGAATTTAGTACAACTAGTATAAAATGGTCCCTTATCACAACTATTTAACTTCTCAAATAACATTGGATAACCAAAAATTTCATATTCAATTTCCTTTTCTTTTTCCTCCATGTGATCACTATAATAATTTATAATGGTATCCATATCAAATGATTTTTAAATTGTAGTATCATCTCAATCGTTGTGTAGGTACAGTTTTACCCATGTTTTGTCTAACATTTATATATTTTATCTATCCCATGACAAATAATATTTTCTTCCAACTCTTTTGGACTAATGTTTCTTGAATATAAATATGTTAATCATGGATACATGATTTGAGAAGGGTCGTATGTATGCTCTAATGTAAACATGATGAACTCTTTAACTCTATCTTCATACTATATTTTCTTATGATTTGGGTGCATCCATTTTTTATCTATATCCGTCCTATTATGTTAATAAAATATTTATTTTGTACAAAAAAATACACAAAAGATATTCATTTTAAAGCTGAAAGATAATAAAAATTTAAATAAGTGAAACTCAACATTTGATATTTCAATTTATTTCAGAATGGATTTAATGAAATTGGTAAATGAATTTATTAAAATAATTACTCCACTATGGTATGTTTTATCCTATTAATTCATCCAAAATGATCACCAGTACCTGGTATGGGATGACTACTTCTCGGAGGAGGTCAAGAAACATTGGTGCATGTCTAAAAGAGATGGGGGATGAGTTTCCAAGAATAAATGGGATACTAACCATTTGGGAGATGAATTTTATGTTGATAAAAGTTTTCTACTAAAATATAATTATTCTTTGGATGGGATTTGGAGAATCACCACATAAGATTTCATAGTTTGTTCCCTAAAGCAGTAAATTTTCTTTGGTACACAATGGTTTGATAGAAGAGATGATCATAAAATACATTTCCTATTACCCATACTCTTTTATACCCTTTTCCCCACTCCCAGTGGGTTAAGATACATGCTCACCTTGGCTTGAGTATAAAAAATACACTATCCCTTGAATAGAAAAATTACAGATACATGGAAATAATATACTCTCATAGTGGAAACAAATATATTATTTCATATTCCCACTTATTTCAGACACTATGGTGGGGCTCTTAATGGGTATAAATGGAATAAAACATAGAAATAATATGCCATAAAATGAAGAAAATAATAAGTGGATGAATTCCAAAAAATACATTTAGGGAAGGATATTAATGAATACGAAATTAATGATCTTAATACTATGATGATTTTTGAAATTCCGTATTGAATCCAATCATATTATAAAACACGTTTCAAGAGAATTTTTTTTTAAAATTTCTATATATTAATTTAAAATTTAAAATATCATCTTAAAACTATTTTTTTAATTCAAAAGTATATTTTTTTATTTTTAAAACCCTAATTGTGATATATTTTTTAAACTCCATAAGAAAATTGACAATTTTTTTAAAACACTTAAAGGGAACAAACTGCATAGTAAAATTCATCAAAATAATGTAATCTTCCAAAAAATTTCATTTCTTTTGCATAACCATCATTTGATAACTATACTAAAAATCCTTTTAAAAAAGTAATAAAACATTTAAAACACTTGAAAACATTTATAAAAAATGATAAAACTTATTTAATAACACATTCAAGAGTTTAAAACACATACCTCAACACCATGTCATTTATAAAATTTATATAAAACTCATTTTTCATTTCACAAATCCTCCTATATTAAATTTTTGAAACTCTAATGTTTTGATATAACACTTGATATTAAAAATAATTTACAAAAAATCCATAACACCTACTTTCAAATAAAAAATATTACATAAAATTCTTCTTTGAAATGATACACCAAAACAATCTTAAAACAAAAAGTTTCTTATAATTCAGTTTTGACAGAAAAACTACTTCTAAATCACCATCACCAAAAAATATAGTACATTAAAAACCCTATTTGATCCATATAAAAAAAATAAAATCTCATAATGATATATTTGATATCAAAAAAGTTTAAAAATAAAAATCTAAGAGGGATATAGTGTTTTACATGATTTCACCGCAAGGTTTATATAATCATATTCCAACCATGGAACATCCTCTAATGAGTTCTTAGTACCATATATATGGGTTATGGATTGTTTGAAGAACATTAAGGAAATGGTATGCCTCAAACGTTTCTTCCACTATTACCCAAAAACTCAAGAGAACACTAAAATATTTGATTCAACTCAATGGGATAAAAATCTTATCACCTCATGTCAAAATCTATAAAAAATAATCAAAATAGAATCCAAATAAATACATAATCATTATTACTCATGTAAACTGATTTAATATCATGAAACATAGTGATTAATAACCTACACATATAAAACCTTGTGATTTTTTACATCCTATCTCTATACAACAAGACTTGTTAAATAACAATAGTTCCATAATTCAATTTTTAATGAATATGCTAAGCTCAACAAGGCAAATCACATGAATTGTTCCTCTATAGGACCCAAAGAGTGTTCTCGATTTCTAATATCTTAGGTAAAGAACAATGGTATTATTATATATATAATTGGTATTTATTTTACTCATTAATATCATTAAACAAGCATTGTAAATGTTTCCGAGTCTCCATAATGGTGTGTCTATACATTAAACATCCATGGATATAAACTAAATTGTTAAAAATAAATAATCATAACAATGGATTCATAATAAAAATAACTAAAAAATCACCTATTATATAAAAAATTGGGATAATAAATAATCAACACTAATTTAAAAGGAAAATAAAATTTAAATAAAGAATATTTCTAAATTTTCTAAAAAAGAACGTCCCAAAACAAACCAATAAATAGTCCACAACTAGAATGTCTCTATGTGACCAAGGGTCACTTACCTCCACTAAATTTTTCATAAATGGACTACATAAATGAAATCCAATTTGATTTAGACCATCTTATCTGGATATAGGGAAAGTTATATCTATGTTTTCCTATGATCTAGATCAAGAATCATTGATTGGTGATCTCCCTCCAGTTTTAATCAAGATTCCTAAAATATTTCCTTCTCACTTCTCTAGTTTTCCACTGGTAAACAAGGTATATTTTTCATTGAATTTATTCATGATACTCAGATAGTTTCTATTACCTCTTACTATATGTAACCTACTAAAAAGAAAGTGAATTAGTCTCAGTTAGAAAAACTTCTTGATAAAGTATTTATACACCTGTGTGTGTCACCTTGGGTGGTGTTGGTTCTCTTCACCAAGAAAAATGAGGGTTCACTTTAGCTATGTGTTGAATACCAAATTCTCAATCAATTGACCATAAAGAATAATTATCTATTATGATATATTGGTGATATGTTTGATCAAATTAAGGGGGAAAAGTGGTTGTTAAAGATTTACCTTTGATCTAGTTACCATTAGTTAAGAATGAAAGAAACTGAGATTCCAAAAACATACCTTCAAAACATGTATAACCATTATGAGTACCTTGTTAAGACCATTTGTCTAAATAATGATCCTATAGTTATTATATAATTAATTAATAGGATTTTCTATGATTTTATTGATAGTTTATTTTAGTCTCTATGGATTAAATGATTGCTTAATATTTGTTCGAGGATGACTATTTTCATCATCTGGGAAGAGTTCTTCATTTGTTGAGAAATCACTAACATTATAAAAATCTTTTGAAATGTGATTTATGGATCTGGGAAGTGAAATTATTGAGACAATTGGAATTGTACCATGGTATTTAAATTTTTTCCGAGAAGGTAAAAGTTGTTGTGACATGGGAACAACCACAAAATGTTTTAGAGATTTGGGTATTCTTGGGTCTAGCTTGGTGTTATCATTAGTTTGTTAAGGACTTCTCAAAGTTAGATTCTCTAATGACTGCACTAGCTCATAAGGGAGTAATTTTTTCTTAAAATGAGAAATGACAAACTTTTTTTGTTGAGGTAAAATGTATTTTGACTACTACATCAGTTTTTAATCTTCCATTCGAAGGGTAGGGATCTGTGGCATTTTGTTATTCATTAGGTCTAGGTTAGGATTACGTTATTATGTAGGGTAATCATGTTGTTTCTGGTGGATATCGTTAGATTAGGCCACATGAGAAGAACTATCCAACCCGCAACCTTCAACTTGCAGTTGTGATGTACAAGATTAAGATTTGGTGGCACTACCTTTATAGACAAAGGATTACCATGTTTTTTGACCACAAGATCTTGATTTATATCAAACCTCAAAATTAATTGATTATATCCTAGAGGTTCTTTTTATAATACCTTAATTTATTTGATTCCAACATATATTTTACCTCAGATAATGGGAATGTTGTTACAGAGGCTTTGAGTAGGAAAATTATTATCCAGAGAGTGAAAGAATCATTAGAAGAGTGTAACTTGATGGATCTCTTTTCACAGTTTCATATTTCTTTCTAAGAATCAGGGGATATAATTTCATTGTCTAGTGTTCAGTTGACATTATCTCTTCCTAAATTGATTCTTCCAGAAAAAATATCTTGATGATGAGTTCTATCGAATTAGAAACTTAGTTCATGGTGGGGACACCATGATTCATTATTCATTCTCCACTGAGGTCTTTCTATGCTTTTGAAACAATTTGGTTGTACTGTTTTAAAAAGGAAAGTGGTTATGGTGTATTTTAATAGTTCTCAAATGGAATTATATCCAAGAGCCATAATGATATCCTATGACATGTTGTGTAAAATTTGTTGGGCATATATGAAAAATTGAATTGTTGAGTTTGTTTCCCATTTTTATATGAGCTAGTAGGTTATGCTCGATCACGAGAAACCTTCAGGGTTTTATCATACACTTCTAGTCCTATTATGGAAGATTGATGAGATATCTATAAAAAAATTTGTCAGGTTTTTTTGTACCAAGAGAAATATGAATGTAATATTTGTTTTGATTGATCATCTGACTAAATTGTAAAACTTTTTACTAATTCTTTAAAAAATAGAAGTTTAGGAGTTGGGAAATCACTATGTTTAAGATATTGTTCATTTTCATAGAATTCCTTATAATATAGTCTATGATAAGAATCCTTGGTTTAATTATTTCTTTTGAAGAGGCCTTTAAAAGGCACTAGGATCTATGGTTCATTTGAGGATAATATACCATCCTCAGTCAGATGTCCAGAGAGAAGGAGCTATGAATATTCTTGAAAATATGACATGCATTTAAGTTATTGAATTTGGTCAGGCTTGTTATGATCACTTGGTGCAGGTTGAGTTTTCTTATAACAATAGTTATAAGTCCATGATCAAAATGGATCATTTTGACGCCATGTGTGGTCATCCTTTTAAATCTCTGTTGTGTTGGTCGGAGATTGGTGAAAGTTTATTCATTGTACCAATCCTTGTCTAAGAGATGATTGAAAATATTCATTTTATTCTAAGATAATTTTGATGACATGGATCCTGTATAAATTCCAGGTTGATCATCATAACAGACCATTGGAATTCTAAATTAGTGACTATGTGTTCTTGAATGATTCACCCCGATTGATTCATTGATGTATTAGGAGGAAGGGGGAACTTTCTCCTCGTTTTCTGGGACCTTTTGAGGTTGTTGACTCGATGGGGAAAGTTTCTTACATTTTATAAATTCCACCGCAGCTGATGTTGATACATAATTTATTTTATATATCCCATATTCGTAAGTATATTTCTAATCCATCTCATATTCTAAACTAGAGTGAACTTGAGGTGGAACATGATTTATATATCAATTAATGACCAATCAGGATAGTTAATTTTGAAGCCAAGTTACTTCATTGGAGGATGATGCCTTTGGTTAGAATGATATGATAGCATGGTTATGATTCTCAAGAGATGTGGGAGAGGGAGGTGTCGATGAGAGATTAGTGTACTCATAATTTTTTGATTGAATATTATTTTTTGGATTTCTAGGAATAGAAAGTTATTATAGTTGGGAGGATGTAACATCATGTTACTATTTTGAGGTATTCCTAAACACCTCTTTTTAAACATTGTAACGACCCAAGCTTTTATTAATGAAAATTCCTATATATAAAATTTATTATCTTATTATGTATCATGGTTATAAAAATCATATGGAATTTCTTGGTTTTATGTTTTTTGGATTTAAAAATAATGTTAAGTGTTTTTACAATTGCTAATATAGTTGTTCAATAGTGATCACATAATTACTGTTAATATAGGGTTTTAACATATCCAATTTACTCATAAAAGGGAAGAAATTGCCTCATCCAAAATAATTTCTCTGTATGAATCCCATTTTTTGAAGATCTGAAAGGAGGTCACGTCATTGGGCTTCTCTCTTGATCATCCCCAATATAATCTTCTACACATTAAGCTCGAACAGAACCGCTTATGGGATAAGTAGAAGCTGATAGATATTACCACCTAAGCAATGTTATTTGAGCCACCCCAATAATCTGTCACCATCTCACTCCTTACGCTTAGGACTTTTGTTGGTGTTATAAGGGGTTATGTAACAACACCCTAGCACTTTGATTATTTATATTTTTTTTATAGAGAATATACATTCATTTTATTTTGGTTACACTGTAAATAGTTTCTAAAGAAAAAATAGTATTTTTTATTAATATTCAATTAAGAAATATATTTTGAGGAGTTAATGTATTTTTTAATTAAATAATATTTTATTGAAATATTATTACTAAATTAATTTTTATTAAATATAAATTATCTTATAATTTTTGTGAATGTAATTTTATTTCTTATTAAGGTTTGAAAGCTGATTTCTGTCAAAACGCATGAATTTTAGATAAATATCGGTTTTTATATTAAAAGTATAAGTTCACATATTTTGAAAATTATTTAGATAAAATTAATATAAATTTTTGTTTTAGGATATAAAAATTATCTAACGGTGAATTTTTCATAATTTTCTGAGACAGTCGAATTTTTGGGTAAAAATTAAATATCGTTTAATTATATAATCTGTTTATGACATCAAAATGACTAAATAGGGGTGTGATAAAATATTATAATTGGGATATTCAGAAAATAAATTATTTACCTTAAAATTAATAAGTTTTATATTTGTTTGATTAATTTTATGGTTCCTTAGCGAAGCCTCCAAGACTAATAAAACATTTTAACATTTTAAAATGATTTGCTTGACTCTGACTCAACTCCACATAATCAAGCCTAATATTTCAATAAGTTCAGCCACTAAAATTATAAAATAAATTATTCCACTCCCATTTGGAAAAAACCATGGTAAAAACCATGGGTTGGTTTGTGGTTTGGATTATTTTTATGTGTGGTGTCCAAAACCTACATAATAAATAATTCCCTCTCTTTTCCTATATTAACTATCCCAATCTCACATTTCCTCTTCACTCAAAGACTTTGGTGCTCAACCAACCTCTTCCCTCCTATCTCAATAATTATCCTAAGGCACCCCAATCTCCCCAGAGGCATCTCTAAAGCCTTTCCCAAACCTTTAGGATCACACTTCCAAGTATGGGATTTCTTCCTCTCTTATTTTTGTCCAAGTTTATTTATGGTGTTATACCATTGTATTTTCATTTTAAAAGGTTTGGGTATGATTTCAAACCTCTCCCATACTTCAATATTTAGTTTTAATTATTAGATACCCCTTTATCTCTCATTAATTCTTCTTATGTACACCTGTTACCGTGCAAAAATTTCATAAGGAATTTCTCTGTTCTCATATACATTCAAGAAATTATTTTGTATTATGAATCTAAATTACATTAAATATATCGGGACATGTATATATATGACCCCCCTTACATTCCATTTCATTTTAATATTATTATAAACCCTTTCTCTCTCATAAACCATTTTTATTAATTCTTATGTCACGCCATTATACTGCCAAAATTGCACCGCAATTTTCCATACCAAAGTCATTGTGTAGTGAATATCATGCTCATTCCTCTATCAAGCATATTCACCTTTATGCACATTTACTTATTGTTTATGGAGTTTAATTTTTTAATTCTAAATTTCTTTATCGTGGAATAAATGATGGTGTTTAATGAATCCATGTTATATGATCCATGTGGCACACTTATGTATGAAATGAAATGATTAAGAAGGTTTCGCACTGATATAGCTCTAATACATTGGGTAAAGAATGGTATCATGATATGAAAAAGAGAAATGATGCCTTTCACTAGATAATTCAAGTGCAGTGAGGTTTTAATCATTCTTCATGTGCAATGAGTCTTGTCTCATGCTAATATCATGTTAAATGTTGATTCCACATTTCCATGTTATGCTAATCATGTTATATCATTCCTTTATGTTCATTTTTCTCGTGTGCTCCATTAGTATGCCTATTTCCTAACATATACTATATTATTCATGTTTTTACTTGTTAATTCCCTTATTGGGATTTATATCTCACCCTTTTCTTCTTCATTTCCTCAAGTTATCCCATGCAATGTTAAGTACAAAGGAAAGTTGTGATCATGTAAAACAATTTTTCAATAAAGATGACGTGATTTATGTTCTAAGTTGTCATGTAACGTTCCTAAGACCCAAATACACAATACCACTTGATATTATATCTTTTATAAAGTGAATATTTTATGTAATAAATTATTTTTAAGTGTGAGATAAAGATCAGGGTTTTTATAGTTGGTATTAGAGGATAGGTTTAGTTATTTTTGGGATTAGGATTAGAAAACCCCAGTGAAAGCCTTATGGATAACATTAAGTATAATAAAAACATTCGTAAATTTTTGTGAGTATTTAGTAAGTGTTTTATCAAAAAAATACATCCCTCTATGGATAATAGCAGGTAGAGGTGGCTCTAGAATAGATGTATCTAGGGGTAAAACCCAAAAACACTGCTTTGAGCTTGACACGAATAGGAAGTGGTGCACGACAATGAGCCTTGTTGCACTCTTGGTTATGAAACTATCGGGGGATATGCTTTGGTTAATTGATAATCTTAGTAAAAAACATTATTAGGGGAATAAAAAAAGGGCTCTAAGAATATATGCCTGGATGTATATCATGGATAACATAGATTAAAACATATAAATTCATAAGTTAAGGAAACAAACGTAATTTATAAGTATTCTATTGTTGTATTCGGATTAACTTTTATGTGTTGACCCTAACATTCCTTGTATTTCATCCAATGGTCGGTAATTTAAGGACTCAAGATAACAACTTATGCAAAGATCAATGTGATGACTATTCTAATGAGATGCCTAATACGATGGGAGTGAGAATCACGAACTACATCATGATACTCACTCAGTTAACTCAAGTTTTGAATAGAAACATGGATCAAGAGGAATGTTAAACCCCCTAAGAAAGAACAAGTTGCAATCAATACCTTCATGAGAAAAGGCCTCATACTTTTAATGGATTATATGATCCCTCAATCGTTGATCAATGGATCAACTCCATCAAAAAGATCTTCTCCATCCTTCAATGTTCCTAATAAGAGAAGTTTCTTCTGGTTGTATACTGTATGGAGGGTGAAGCAGATAAATGGTGGAAATTTATCAACAATATGAATCCTGAGGAGTAGATTTAGGCATTAGAATGGAATGATTTCTAGAAAAACAATTCGACAAATATTTTCATCTTACCCTCTGACATAAGATGGAAAGGGATATCCTTTCCCTCAAGAAAAAAGATGATAAATCCATCAGAGAATATGAGGAAAACTTCACAAGGTTTTCTCGATATTCCTCCATCTTTGTCGTTATCCCCAAATGCAAGGTTTATCGCTTCTTTGTTGGGATAAAAACTAGCCTATGAAAATCCTTAGCGATCTGTGACATCGAGAGCTGTGATGAAATTGTCTGATATGCCCTCAAAGTTATAATGGAGATAGAAAAATCTCAGGGGTATCATGAGGATAAGAATAATAAGGGGACTTAAATTATAGAGGCCTGATGGATAAATCCAATGGTGCTAGGAATATCTAGTACCCATCTTTCCAAAGGTGTAGAATGAAGTGCCAGAGATATTTCCTCAAGGGGATGAGGAAATGCTTTAGGAGTGGAAGAGGCCATTAACTACCGACCATAAAAACCAACGGTTGTGACAGAGGAAAGGAACACTTCGGTTGATGCTCAACGTGTTGTTCATTGCTTCAAATACAAAAAACTAGGTCAATTTACATACCAGTTCCCTAGGCCAAGGGTTTTCAGAGGCATCCAACAACCTCGAAGGCAGCAAGGGCGAGATTTTTCCATCACAACCACCAAAGCATACCCCAGAAATGATGGGGTGACCAGTAGGCTGGTTATTCTTTCAATTATAGTGAATGTATGTTTTTTCTGGTTCTACACATTTTTTAATACCTTGAAAGTTTAGTATAACAATCCCAAAACCACCACATGTCATGGCAGTAAAGATATCGGTGAGAATGACAAATGGGGTAAACATTGCATCCCATGAATATACCTCATCCTCTATCATAATTTTTGGATTTAAATTTCAGTAAAACGTCATTATACTCTCTTTGGAGGAATTTTATGCAATTCATGGCATGGAATGGATTTCATTATATATAGGTAATAAAAATTTCCATGAGAGGGAAATCACTCTCCATATGGAGAGTCGACCTCCGATTCTATACAAGTGCAAGGATGAGGATGAATCTTCTTTATATTCATCATCTTAAGCACAGATATTACATCCCTATGAGCATGCTTATCAGGCTCATATGATTGAATCTAAGGAATCAACCATCCTTCAATACATTCCTATTTTTAGGGAATTATTTGAAGTCTTTCCTGAGGAATTGTTTGGTCTTCCTCCTAGAAGAGATGTTGAATTCTCGATTCATATTATACATGGGGAATTTCCAATATCTAAGAATCCATATAGAATGGCTATTGTGGAGCTTGAGGAGATTAATAAATAACTATAGGATAATCGACATAAAGGTATTGTATGCCCAAGTGCTTCACCATGGGGTGGACCATTCCTCTTCATCAAGAAGAAGGATGGGTCAATGCATCTTTGAATTTATTATCGTGAGCTCAAAAAAATAATGATAAAAAACATGTATCCTCTTCCCGGAATAGATGAATCTTTTGATCATCTATGTATAGAACAATAATTCTTCAAGGTGGATTATTGGTCGGGTTATTACCAAGTAATGGGGAAGAAGGAGGATATCCCCAAGACATCTTTTCATACAGGATACAAGAACTATGATTTCAAAGTAATTCCTTTCGGACTCAGTAATGATCTATAAACCTTCATGTACTTTATGAATATAGTCTTTAGAGATTACCTTTACAAATTTTTGGTAGTTTTTATAGATGATATTCTAATATACTCCAAAACTAAGGGGGAGCATGAGGAGAAACACAGCAATGTACTAGAGACCTAGTGAAAGGAGAATATCTATGAAAATTATAGCAGGTGTGAGTTCTGGTTGAAGGAAGTCTCATTCATGGGTCATATCCTCACAAGCAATGGGATATCATTGGATCCCTCCAAGATAGTAGCAATAGAGGGATGGAAGAGGCCAACATCAGTGATGGACATCCATAGCTTCTTGGGGTTAGCTCTATATTATCTCTCATTTGTGAAAAATCTCACACTATTGTAAAACCCTCTTACCAAGACTACTTGGAAGTGAGTAATTTTTTCTTGGAGTGATTAATGCAAAGATAGCTTCAAGGAGTTGAAAAAGAGTCGTATCAATGCACTCATGCTCACACTACCTACAAGTGTAGAACATTTTGTGGTACTTAGTGATGATTTAAAGAAGGGCATGGGCAGTGTTTTGATGAAAAATGAAAAAGTAATTTCTTATTCTATAAGGAAATTTAAATTTCATGATAAAAATTATCCAACACATGATCTAAAGTTGGTTTCACTAATTTTTGTTTTGAAAATTTGGAGAGAAAACCTCTTTGGGGAGAAGTGTGAAATATATATGGACCACAAAATCCTTATGTATATTTTCACAGAGAAAGAGTTGAATATGCTCCATCAAATATAGTTAGATATAATCAAAGAATATTAATTCTCAATCCATTACCACCCTGGGAAAGCGAACAAGGTGGAAGATTCTCTAAGTAGAAAGGACCCAGAAATTCTATCATTGGTGAGAATTGAAAAGGATCCAATCTTATTATATTTGATTAAAATTGACATGGGAATCTTAAAGGAGGAAACATCATCAATCCTTTCATAAATTATTGTTCAAATATATCTTTTGGAAAGGTTAAAAGATGATCAAAACGACTATGTGGGAATTCAGAAGAAAGTGGAAACTATAAGAAAAGGTAAATCATCAGATCTCGACATTAAGGAAGAAGGAATTTTGAGATTTCGGTTAAGAGTTTGTGTTCTAAATAATCTGGATTTAAAGAAATAACTTTTGGATGATTCATATAGTTTAATTTTCTCCATTATTACAAGAAACACAAATATGTATTGGGATTTATGAGAGGATTATTAGTGGGAAAACATAAAGAAAGAGATCATTGAGTAACATTAAAGTTCCTGGTGTGTCAGAAAATGAAGGATGAGAGGCAGAAGACTAAGGGGATGATGCAACCATTACCCATACTAGCATGGAAATGGGAGAACATCACCAAGTACTTTGTCACCAGACTTCGCAATAAATCCAAAGGAAACCATTCTATATGGTTTGTTGAGGATCGGCTTATAAATAAATGCACACTTCATTGAAATTTGATAGAATTTCTCATTGGATCAACTATCACAGATATATATTAGAGAATTGGTAAGGATGCATGGAGTAAAACTTTTCATTGTATCCCAACGAGATCTAATATTCACCTCTCTGTTTTTGGAAGAGTCTTCAACATTCTCTAAATATTGAGATAAACATCAATACGTCTTATCATCCTCAAACAAATTTCCAATATAAGAAGATTGTCCAAACACTTGAGGACATGTTGAGAGCATGGTCAATGAACTCCAAAAGAGGATGGGATCAACATATTCCACTTGTTGAGTTTTCTTACAATAATGGTTTCCACTGAAGCATCCAAATGGATCCTTATAAATCCCTTTATGGGAAGAGGTTCAGAACACTGACATGTTGGGATGAAGTTAGGGATTGAAAACTCCTAGGTCAAGAAATGGATGAAGGAATGGTAGGGAAGGTTAAGACCATCCCACATCACATTAAAGTTACGGAGAGTCAACAAAAGAGAAATGCTAAGAATCATCGATGACACCTTGAGTTTGATGTTGGAGATATGGTATTCCTCTGCATATCGCCATGGAATATAGTTATGAGATTTGGGAATAAGGGAAAGATTATTCCAAGGTACATCAGCCATTTTGACATCCTTGGTCACATTGGAGCAGTGGCCTATGGACTAGCAATCCCACCGAACCTATCTCAAGTACATGATATGTTCCATGTATCTCTCTTGAGTAGTTCGTAACTATACCATTTATTGTACTCAATCTATTGGTCGTACCATTTTAGAAAGACCTCTCCTATGAAGAGAATACTACGACGATCTTAGAACATAAGAAAAAAATTCTACGAAATAATACAATGCCCCTTGTCAAGGTGTTGTAGCGAAAGCACATGTTTGAAAAGGAAAAATGGGAATAAAAGGAAGTGATGAAGAATAGTTACCCGCATTTTTTTACTGTGGGAAAAATAAATTATTGGGTCAAAATATCTTAAGGGGTGAATATTTTAACGACCCAAGAGTTTATTAATGAAAATTTCTCTTGATCTAATGTAATATCTTATTATGTAAAATGGTTATATAAAACAAATTAAATTTCTTGGGATTATGTTTTTTGTATTTTAAAATATCCTTAATAATTTTAATCATTTCCAATATAGTCATTGAATAGTGATCACATGATTAGTATAAATATAAGGCTTTAACAAATCAAATTTACTCCGAAAAAGTAAGTGATGGCCTCATCCAATAGAATTAATCCATATAAAGCCCATTTTTTCAGAGATTGGAAATGTGGTGGTGTAATTGGGATTCTATCTTGACCAATCCCAAGATGAGATTCAACATGTTAAGCTCAAACAGGACCACCTATGGGGGTATTGGAAGTTGATAGAGATTACCACCAGAGCAATGTTATCTAAGGTACCCTAATAGTATGTCACCACCGCACACCATACCCTTAGGTCTTATGTGGGTGTTGTAAGGGGTTATATAAAAAGACACTAGCACTATGATTATGTACATTATTTCTGTATAGATAATATACATTCATTTTATTATTGTTACCATGTAAATAGTTTTTAAAACAAAAATAGTATTTTTATTTAATATTAAATTAAGAAATCTATTTTGATGAATTAATGGATTTTTGAATTAAATAATATTTTAATGAAATATTATTACAAAATTACTTTTTATGAAATATGAATGATCATATAATTTCTATGAATATAATTTTATTTTTAATTAAGGTTTAAAATATATTTTCATCAAAACCCATGAATTTTTTATAAATATAATTTTTTTAAGAGTAAAAAAATTTACATATTGAGAAAAAAATTTAGATTAAATAAATATCATATTGGGATTCAGGATTTCAAAATTATCTAATGGTGAATTTTTCATAATTTTCTGAGAGAGTCAAATTTTTGGATAAAAATTAAATACTGTTTAATTATATAATGTGTTTTATGACATCATAATGACCTAATGGTGATCTAATAAAATATTATAAATGTAATTTTATGAAAATATATAATTTAACTTTATAATAATATTATTTTAAATTTTTTTGATTAATTTTATGGTGCCTTAGTTGACCCTCCAATACATATAAAAAAATTTAACATTTTAAAATGGTTTTCTTGAGAATGTGACTCACCTCCACCTAAGAAAACCCAATATTTTAATAAGTTATTAAATTTTTAGTATAAATTAAATTTTTACAATACCATTTAAAAGAACATGGGAAGAAACCGTGGGTTGGTTTGTGATTTTGATTTGTTTAATTTATGGTCTCCAAAACCTAAATAATTAAGAATTCCCTCTCTATTCCTATATAAACGAAGCCAAGATCTCACTTCCTCTTCACTCAAGGCCATTGGATCTAGACCAACCACTTCCATATTATCTCTATAATCCTACCAAGGAACCCCAATCTCCCATTAGTCCTCTATCAATCCTCTCCCAATCCTTTGGGATTACAATTCCAAGTAATGAATTTCTTCCTCTCTCATTTTTGCCCAAGTTTTTTTGATGTTCCTATACCAATGTATTTACAATTAAAAATGATGGGGTGTGATTTTACACCCTTCTGATACTTACCTAATTATTTTTGAAAGATTATATACCAATTTATCTCTCTTTAATTCCTCCTATGTACACACGTTACCATGCTGAAATTCTGTAAGTAATTTCTCTCTTCTCATTTACATTCAAGCAATTATTTTGTATTATGAATTTAAATTCCATTAAATATTTTGGGACATGTATTTATATGACCCCTATTGCTATACATTTAATTTAAATATAATGATACACCAATTTCTCTCTCATAAATAATTTTTACGAATTCTTATGTCACTCTGTTATGCTGCCAAAATTGCACAGCGATTTTCTATGCCAAAGTCAGTGTACAGTGAATATCATACAAATTTCTATATCAAGGGTTTTCACCTTTATGAACATTTTCTTATTTATTATGTATTTTAATTTATGAATTAAAAATTATTTTATCATGAAATAAATGATGATTTTTAATAAATCCATGTTAAATGATCCATGTGGCACACTTACGCATGAAATGAAATGATTAACAATGGTGCGCCCTGATAGCACACCAACGAATTGGATAAAGAATAGTATCATGATACATCAATTGAAATGGGTGTTTAATCATAGTAATTCAATTTCAATGAGATTTTACTCATGCTCCATGTTCAATTATCCTTGAAACATTCTACTATCATGTTAAATTTAGATGCCACATTTTCATGTTATGGTAATCATGCTATATCATGCCTTTATATTCATTCTTCGTGTGTGCTCCAATGATATGCCTATTTCCTAACATGTAATATATTATTAATTTTATGCCTTTTTTTAATCCCTTATTAGGATTTATATCTCACCATTTTATTATTCATGTCCTCAGGTTATCCCATGCAATGCTAAGTATGAAAGAATGTTGTGGTCATATAAAAGATGTTTTTAATAAAGATTTGGTGTTTTATGTTATGTGTTTTTATATAATGTTCCTAAGCCCCAAAGAAACTAGAACTATCAATATTTTATATTGTATCAAGTTAATGTTTTATGTAATAAATTATTTTTATATGTGAATTAAATAGAAGGGTTGTTATAATAATGCTTTTGAGGGGTTTTGTTTTTGAGTGTTCTTCTTGGAATTTTGATCGTTTTGAAAATTTTGGTCAGTGCACAGTTGGCGCACTGTTTTACCAAACTGTGCACCCTCTCAAGTAAAGAGCTGAAAACCCAGGCAGTGGTATTTTTCATATTCATAACATAGTTTTCCAGAATATGTTTACCCTTAATAGAAACTGTGTGTCCCATTTAAGATAGGAGCACAAATAAGCTATTTTATTTGGTCTAACTGTGTGGATCTGCCCAGCTAACCATGCGTATGACTTTTAAATTAATCTTAATTTTGATTAAAAATTCATGAAACACCCTTTTTGGTCCCCTAAGGTCCATAACAAACCCTAATCAATTTTTACCATACTTTGATCTCCCAGTAATAATTTTTGGATCCTCAAAGTTCTTACATAAGTGGATCAAATCTTGAGAAATTTCATCTGATCTTCACCCAGTATGTTTTTACTTCCCTTTATATTTCTCTCATTAGCTATATATTTTTGCCTAGGGTTCTTTGGATCCTCATGTATAATTTTGGATATGATACCCTATATTTTGGATTATAAGCCTAGTCTTGATCCACGTTACCCATGTTTTCCGATCATCGTTCTTCATTTATGAAATTTGGCTAGGGTTTGGTGATATGATATCAACTGATCTCAATGTTTGTGGTTTCATTAGGATGCATAATTTTTGGTAACCCTAAATTTATTTGTTTAATTTGAATTGTTATAATTAAATTTAATTTTTACATTTAAATGAAATTTCTTTCAATTTTTTGATTAAAAACTCATTTTAATTGGATTGGGGTTTTGGGAAATTGGTTTTGACATAAAATTGTGAAAAAACCCAATTTCATTGAATTGGGGTGTCTTTATGAAAATTATTTCAATTAAATTATTGAATTTAATTTTGGAAATGGATTTTATAGAAAATACTAAAAATCCATAATTCCATTGAGTTTGGGGTTTATTTAAAAATTTGTTGATTTTTTTGAAAATTAAATTGTTCAATTTAATTCTGAAAGAGAATTGTGAAATTGAATTTTGGATTGATTTCTAAATATTATATTGAGAAAATGGATTTAAATTGGTTTTGATAGAAACCTTAGAGTTTTATCTCCGATAAGTCTTATTTTGATTAAAACCCCATTTCTATTTTTAAATGGATAATTAAAATAGTTTAAATGGAGTATGGGATGAATTATATTTTAAAGCTGCTTAAAGTAAATTTCCCATCATTGATCTGTAAATTAGAGCATAATAAATCCTTTGTTAGTTAGTGAGTTCTTGGAAAACACACTATGATTTACAAAATTCCAAAAAAAATGAATGCACAGAATAACATCCCTTAAGTTATGGGAATGAGTACTATTTGACCTAATATAAAAGGGATGTATGTACATATTATTGTGTAAATTTGAGTGTGTGGAGTCCATTAGACTAAACATATCATACCTTCGTATTTATATGACAATATTACTCACTTTTTTTATTTTAAATGAATATATTCGGTTATTTCAAACTATATTACATGAAATATAATTTATATAAACTACTTTATATGAAAGTGTTTAATTAATACCTTTGTAAAATGAACAATTTTTTTCAAATATTACAACAATTAAATGTGAAGATTTTGTTTAAAAGTATTTCCATAATTTGAAATATAAATAATGAATTATTTGAATTATGTTTTTGAAATGCCAAACCTATTAGTTTTAAATTGAAATCTCTCATTGGTTAATTTAATGTTGAAATATTTTATGGAATCCTTAGTGATAACCTACTGGAATTTATAGCTCACAACCTTCATGTGACTTAGGGTGATTGTAGATTATCTTCTTCTAGGTTCAACTAGGGGTAAAGCACCACTTATAGGCAGATCTATATATTGATATGTGGACTTGGTGGGTAGCTTCTAGTTGGGACTTGGGCTATTTTCCCTATTTTCTAGTACTTGGTTTTAGTCATTTGGGTTTTTATGCCTGTTTGACTTCTAGTATACTACTCCTAGTGGATATTATTTCGTATACATATTTTCTTGTTTTTTTACTTCCAAATTTTTCATGGAAAAAACATTCACACTCCCATTCTGTATGATGCCAGGTTCTAGTATCCAACCCATGGGGATTGGGAATGTCGTTCAAGCTATGTTGGGACCGACTCGGTTCTCAGGTTACCTAGGTACCTGGTCTAGTTTGTGATAGTTCCAAACATCAAACTATGTCATCTCTAAATAAAAAACAATTATCAAGTAACACTTCATTTAATTAATTCTAATAAATGATATTTTTAGTAAGGTATACATATTTTAGTACAAAATTTGATAAATGTCAAACATATTTTAAATAATTAAATAAAATTAAAATGAAAAAATCTAAACTCTTCATATTCATTAAAAAATTTCATCAAAATATAAACATTGTATTATAAGATCAAAAAACCCTTAAGATATTTATCTAGCACTGTTTACTAAGATAAAATTACTATTTTTTCTATTAGGTGTAAAATGGCGAAAATAACCAATGTAATTTACAAACAGTAAATCTCCAAATTTTACGAAACTATGCCCCTATTTGAATGGGGATAGGCTTACATTTTTTTAAATAATAATGTTAAGGGCTTTGGTAGGGTGATCTATTGGGTTAGGTTATGAAAACTTAATATTAAATTAAGGATAATGATGGTTTTTTGAGTAAATAGATATGAATTTACATCAAGTAGTGGGTAAATATTAATCTTTAGTTTAATATGGGATGTCAGCTAAAGGGCATAGTTATATATGTAGAGGACCCTTATCATTATAAGAAAATACTCTTATTATATATTGATCATTACATGGGAAAATCATTTAGTTTGTAGGATATTTTTTATATGTATATAACATATTACTTATAGTTTCACAAAGCTCATGATGGTTTCTGTGTATGTTTAAGAAATAATAGTTCACATGGGGTGGACTATGATTATTTAATTTATATTTATGTCATATGTATCCTTATGAAGATTGTGACCAAGTATTCTTAATTTCAATAGAAACATATTTTTATCATTACTAAAGGGTAGTATGAGAGAGGTAACACTAGCCTAATACAATTCAGAAGAGGGTTCTACTTATAGTTCTTATTATGGATGAGTCTTCAGTTATATAATTAGTATGTTTTTAGGTGAACAATTAACCAATAAATATGGGATGTGATTTAAACTAACTGGTCAATAATTATCTAGAGAACATAGATATAAATTTTTAATTTTCTCCAATGTCAATGAATTATTATGTGCCTTTTGTAGTGAGATTTATTTGGACAATTTCTTTACAGTGGTGGATTATTTACATGAAGGATTGGCATAATTTTTTGAATTAGTGGACATAATTTCATTAATTATTTTGGAAGTTTTTTTTCTACGAACTACTAATTTGAGCACAAAAATTAAATTTTATCAAATTCTTTGGGAATTTATATTGTTTATAAATTTTATATTAAATTTATGATTTTGGTATGCTATTATCCAAATATATTGGAAAATTAAGAGTATAGGGATATAAATTTTGAAGTAATTTTTTATATGATGATCATTATTATGATAAAAAATCTACATCTTAGTACCTATTCTAACAAGATATAGCACAATAATATCATAAATAGGTTTCCAAACATGTTTATATATCAATCCATAATGTATCTACAAAGTAGTTTTTATAGTTGATCTTGATGTCATAGTTATATTTATACAAGATAGTTGAGATATCATCATGATCATGTATAGTCATGGTAGGTGTCTTCTTATCCCCTAGGAACTTGTATTTGTATATTTTATGGAGATGTTAAATGTTTATATATGGTTTTTTTAGGATTCATTAAACATTTTAATCTTGAGTGTCCATCATTTTTTAGAGCAGTAGAGGTCGGATCGTACCAAGATGGTGGATGGTTCTTCTTAACAATTTCATAAACCTTTAATATAGTGGTTTCAGTAGTAAAAATTTCATCAACCATTTGTTTTTTTAATGAAAAGAGTATTTGATAGAGTTCATAAACATGTTTCACCATCATGACATAATGTTCAACATTATGATCATAGTAGAGGTAGAGGTAAGAATCATATTCAATGTGGTAGAGTAGTTGGGATAAGAATTTTTTAAATAAATGAGGTTATTTGGGTTGAGGGTTAGAAATTTTTGAAAGATGTGATATATATTTAGTTAACTATTTTATTCCATGAATATAGAAAATATTTTTTCTCGTTCCTTTATTATTCTAAATCTTTTTCTTGAGTTGTGATTCACTTTTGAGAGATTTAGTTACCTACTAGAGTTTTTTATTAAGGTTATAGGATGTTCTATGTTTCTAATTGTTTTTTCTAGTATTTGATCTTTTATTAGGGTTATATCATTTGTCATGGAAACCTATCATGATTCAATTATGATCTTAAAATTATATACATGGAAAGAATAATATTTTTTTGTGATCTTGTGTTGACAATTATCGATACGTGGTTATTTTTCTATTTTTGAGTGGTATCCCAAATATTCTTATTAGGTAGGATAATTATTAGCCTAAATACCCTATTTTTTACTTTAATATACTATTTTATAGGTCATTAGTTTTAATTTGGGTACAATGGAGGTTTCTATTGAAGGGTTTCCCCCAATTTTTCAAGATTTTGTTGATGATTTTTCAAATTGTATTGTGAGTTTTCTTCCGTGAAGTGAGGTTTTTTTAGTATTTAGTTTCATAATGATACTAATATGGAATGTTAACTTTTTTATAAGATGGATAAATCTAAACTTCAAGATATTAGGGATCTAATCACAAGTTTTTTAACAAGAGGATTCATCTATCATTGTATTTTATAATGGGGTAAAAATGTTCTATTTTTCAAAAAGGTGTATGGTAGATTAATTCTTTATATAGACTATATTTGGTTAAACCAAGTGACATTGAAGAATTATTATTCCTTCCTGAATATTGATTAACTATTTGATCATATTTGGTTTGTGAGAATGTTTTTTAAGATTGATATTTGATTTATATATCATAAATTGTGGATGCATAAGTAGGATATCCTGATGATAAATGTTTGATGAAGTTAAGAATATCATGATTATATGGTAATTTGGTTTTACATGATGAACCTGGAAATAGTGTATATGGTTTTAATGAAATGGATATTTTTTCCATTTATTGAATATTTTTTTGTAGTGTCTATTGATGATATCCAAGTGTATTTAAGCTATTAGATAAGCATGCATAATATATGTGTATTTTTTGGGATTATTTTTAGAGAATAAATTGTAGAATAATTAGGTAATGTGATACTTTTTTATGTGTGAGCTATATTTCCTAGGTCATGTAATTTCAGATATAATTTTCATAATAGATCTTGTGAATATTGAGGTAATTGCGACATAGAAGCATCCAAAGAATGTCTTGTAGGTGTTTCATTTCCTTGGATTGGTAAGAGATTATTTTATATTCATATAAATTTTTCTCATCTTATTCTTTATTTATTAGACTTATAATAAAATGATCAATCCTTTATTTGAATAAAGTAGTTTTTAGAGACTTTTTTCTTTCAAAAGGTGAAGTTTTATTTTTATTTTTTTAAGTATTCCCATATTGGGTATTCCTTTATGATGATTTTAATAAAGGTTTAGATCATATTTTGATGTAATATAAATCATTAGTTGGATACATTTTTAGATAATTATTCCAACAATGAGTGTAACTATACTATTCATGATATATAATAATTAGTTATAGTGATTGTTTTCATGATGTAGAGACGTTATCTTCCTATATTGAATTTTATTGTCTTTGAAATTCATTATAGCTTCTGTCATAACCTTTCATAAGGGCACTTAAGTCTGATGTAAAAGGGATGTATCTATTTTCTTTAGGATTTTTATTTTTAGGATCATATATACCCTGTAAAATACTAATGTGGTTAAATACTATTTGAGGTGTATGACATATATTGATTATTTTATGATTTTATTGATGATTAGAATTTAATAGAAGGGTTAATAGAAATTTGACAAGACATAGATCATGTGCATGATCAAGCTTGTCAATATCAAATATTAGAATATTATTCATTGGTTCTTCAAGTTATTGATTAACAATTTTGATATTTTGAGATAGAGGTATGACATGACCAAATCATTCAAGTTGATTCACCTAAAGGTTGATCAGAAAGTGGAAAAATCCATGTTTTTTTCAAAGGGAATGTAGAAACTCATACTTGACATACATAAACAATGCATTAATTTTGTTGAATACTTAATACATAACAAAAACAGACACCAAAGGACCGTAATAGTTTAGTGTCTTTGGAATCATGGAACATAATCTTCTAATCATGGTGAAAGATCATCAACATCTCCCAAAAAGATATTTCCATTTTATTTTCTTACATAAAAACTTTCTTTATATCCTGGGGAAAAGAATACATAAAAATGATGAGCTCAAATTCTCAGTAATGGTAATCATAGAGAACATAAAAAAATCCATAAACAATTGAATGAAAAAACTTGAACATACAATCTAAACATCAGAATCTTGAGCCAAGACATAAATCATGAAAGTATGTAAGGAATATGTCATAAATTAACTTCAATCATGATAAAATAGCATGGGAATAAAAAATTTAATTGTGGAAAACCATTAAGCACATGATATGATTTCAATAGTAGCCAAGGCATTGCTGCCAAGACCATCTTAGTGGAGAAATTCCCTTTCTGAATCGAGCTCACTCCTCGTTCCAGTCCAATATCATTGAATCGAATTAACTTATATTTCCATCCATGTCTATCTCATGAGATATAAATCTTTACCCAATGCATTGGAGGAAGATATAGGTCCCACCCATCTCATATTGAAATAATTCTTACATGTTCCACAACATAAACATAAATCATTCATCATATCCCAAAGAATAAAATGGGTTTCATAAACATCATCCCATCATAACATAATCCATATAAAACAAATGTATATCATTTCATGATAAGAACATTGTAACCATGTAAATAATAGATACAATATACTTGAAACAAACACATATGAAATAATGTCATCTTGGATGGAAAATGGTTTTGAAAAAACACTTGAAAAGATTTCTTGAGGAAAATATCCTTTCTTCTTAAAAATCATTTTCTTTTCACAAAATGCCTCATAATTTTAAAGGAAATGTTTTCTATTGAAAATAAAAATGAAATCTTGTATAGTAAACTTCATGAAAATAAGTTGTTAAAAAACCAAAAAAAATCCTTTCATGTCGTATAAGTTAAAAAACATTCTACTCGTACTTTTTTCAAAAAAGTCAAAAAGATCCTCATGTTGTAAAAAAAGTAAGATTCCTTTCATAACGGTGGTAAAATTTAAAAATGGTTAAAAATGAATTTAAACATACATGAAAACATTTTTCAAAAACATGGTCATGGATGATAACAATAACCCTAGTAAATACTTACGAATAAACAATCTCGGATAAAAACGAGATTGGAAAAGTTATCCTTTACCTTATGTCTGATATTCTTTGTATGTATCTGAACCTCCTATATAATGATTTAAATAATTTCATTAAATTATTACAGAATCATATTCATTGTTATGATATCATATATGGTTCACTTATGACTTTATATTACCCGTTCTTTTGTTAATTCCATGTTAAAACTATGTTTTGGGTAAAATCATTTCATTTATCGTACGTGTTTCGATTTTTTGTTCATGATATTATTACTCATATCCTGATTTATATAATTCCAAAATTTAAAACATGATTTATATATAATATATTTATAGAGTATAATATATATAATAGATTGATAAATGGAATGAAATACACCGTTCATGGAGACGGTAGGCCGTACGTACGCATGAACGTTGTTTTTGTTTCCTTAATGAATTGAATGGAAGTAAATGACATATATATATATATATATACTTACATCCAGTATCATTATTATGTCATATGTTTTATGATTACTTATTATATACATACTTTACAATCATTCTCGAATGGATAACATGGAGAATGAATCTCATCACGTTTGTGGAGACGGTAGTCCCTACTTACGCACGAGCGATGATATCATTTCCATAATTATTGAATGGAATTAGAGTGGATGATATAATATCTCAGAATTATTATCATGTTATAATAATCATATATAGTTGTTCTTTACACCATTATACCCATCCAGGTATGGTGTTGGTGGAAATACAAATTACTCCACGGCGTGGAGACGGTATTCCGTACGTACGCATGCGCGGTGATTTCGTTTTCTGTAGGATGGATAGAAGGTGAAATGGGTTTGTGTCATATTTATAATAAAATATCAATATATTAGTGATACTTATGTTATTAATTTATAATTAAACAAATAAATTATAAGAAGTTGGTGAAGAAAGAAACATGAAAGAATCGGTAGAAGAGATTACCTCTTCTTCGACACACCTCTTTTAAACTTCCTCTTAGGGCACTACAGTTGGTCTTTGAGGAGGAAAGAACCCCTATAATGTTTCTAGAGAAGTTGATAATGGAAATGGGTAGGTTTTGGCCGATCTTGAAGGCTCAAAATTTTGTGAAGAGAAGAGAGAGGAGATGCCCTTTTATAAGAGAGGTGAGGGGCACCTTAAGAAAAACTTAAAATATTATTTTATAATAAAGTCATATTCTGTTCATAATGGTTCCAAATTGATATATTTAGAAGATAAAGTGGGTATCAGTCTAATCCCCTCAACAAATTAAATTTAGACATGTTTTGATTTTATTTTAAACCCTATCAGTTTGATTTATCCTTATTTCATCTATTTAATTTTAGTTGTGGTAAAAATGTTTTAAATTTTATATGGTTATAAATACTTACTTATGTTTTCTTTATTATACATAATTTGATATTTTATGACATTTTAGATCATATAAATTTTAATTTGTAATTTTTAAAATAATTTTGTTATTTTTAAACAATTTAATAATATAAAATATCAATAGTGTCAATTTTGACACAATTAATTTATTTTAATTTAAATAAAATCCTCACGAAGGATATGTTCGAAACAAAATATATAATAGATTCATAAAATTTCATATTTATCTATAAAATTCGTGGATAACATTAAATAGTTCATATAATATTTATTTTAATATTTTTAAAACCATTTATTTGATATTTCAATAAATAAAATAATGTCAACATCACTATTGTATCACCATTAATGATAATTATTTAATCCCTAAAAATTATAAATAAATTGAAATGATATATATAATTTTATTATATTTCTTGAGAATATTCATTTTTGAAATTGCATTAATTTTATCACTAAATTAAAATTATTATACTTATAAGATTTAAGAGAGTGACATGTTGTCACTTTCTTTGGTTTTAATAATAATTAAATTATTTTCATGGTCAAAAGTCCATAAAATAAATCTAATATTACCCTTAGGTGATATGGGTCTACGTTTAGTCATATAATAGAATTTTGGCATGTGTTAGGGTAATTTTATAATCTTAGTTTTACCCTTAATTACACGATTTATCTTTAACTGAAGTAAATAAAAATTACCGTAGTTACTATTCATAATATCAAAAAAATAAAATTAACCTATTAAAATAATTTGGACCCACTTAATCCAAATATGGAATCGATTTTTCAAATTTAAAAAAAAATAATTTTCAGTAATTAAATTAAAATTTATCCCGTTGTTAAGAAAACGGGTTTTAAAAGTTAAAATATTGTCAAAGATTAAAATGTTGTTACCTATGAATTCAATGTAAAATTAATGGTAATGACAAACATTACATTAAATGGAAAAAAATATATTCTATTTATACTTTAAAACCATTAAATATGATAATTTAACCATATATATTATTATTATGAAAAAAGTTGATTTTAATTAAAATATAGCATGTTTTTACTATTCATAGAAATATGAAAGTTATCAGAATAACATGAAAAATTTATCCAAAGTAAATTTTTATATCCCAATTTAAAGAAGAAATATATTTTGTCAAATTGAACTTATAAACATGTCAAAAACTATATTTAAATTGGGTGCGCCATCAAAAGGCGGCAAAACTGTATTTTTTGAAAAATACATATTTTACCTGAAAAATTTATTTTGTTCACATATCATGTTCTAGAAAATGTGTAAGATGAATAATAATGTTATAAAATTCAAAATTTATTTAATACTATTCATAACGGCTAGTCCATAATAATAATATAACAATATATCGTAGTTTAGTGAAACCCGGTATTGCGTACTACACACGCTATCGAGGAAGGTCGTGATTGCGTGTAATGCAAGACAAGTTAGGGATGTGTGTAGTGCAAGATCCCTGTAGCGTACAACACAAGACATCAATAAAATTAAAAAGAATAATTATCATAAAATCTAGGGTTGTTACATTCTACCCCCTTAAAATGAATTTCACCCTCGAAATTCGTCGGGGTTATAAATGGTTTTCTACTTGAAAGTTTTTTTTATAGAAACCCACATCGTAAAAAGGAATAATAAAACTTAATTTTAAAAAGTAAAGTATGAAACATATCGGTTACCCAAATTAAATCATCACTAGGTTTCCACATAGAAGAATATAGGTGAAAATATGGATATGGAAGAGAAATCTAACCATCATGTTCTGATGGAGAGTGGTAGAGAACATGGCTATGAAAAAGCCAACAATCACAAAACCAAAAATTTGTGATGATCTAAGGTACCATCTGATTCATCAGATATAAGTCCACTTGGACAACATTTTTGATTTTCTATATGATTCCCCTAAAGTTGAAGAATTTGAATTAGAAGAAATTTTTACTTTATTTAAGTACAATTTCACCATTTTTCGTTCCTTGAAAAATTTCCACTTAATCTCTTAAAGAAATGTAGTTTAATTTGTCATTCGTGATGTGTTAGCAGATCATGTGATTGAATTATTGGTCACTCCATCTGTCTCAAACAAAAGGTTAGAAAAAGTTATCAAATATACCTAATTCCATCTACGGTGAGTTTAATCATATATCATTCCAAAAATGGTCTTATACTTCATCTATCATACTGCATAATAAAATAAAGCTAGTTTCTACTAACCAGGGACTTCCTGTAGGCTAGTGGTAGGCAATAATGTATTGTCGAACTTTGGTTGTGGGTTCAATTCCCGCAACCTTGTCTGATGCGATGGGTTGTCTCTCGTCCTGCAGGTTGTCTTCTTTTCTAAAACTTCACTATTATAACATTATAGAAATAATATCAAAAAAAGTTCTAGCCTTAAACAATACTATCTAATGTCTAACATAATCTATTCCAGTCTTTAGACTTATCCAAAATACATCTTTCTAATATCATAGTATGAAGAAAATGATTACTATAAATGTCATCAACAAAGAATGTGAATACCATCATTTAGCCCCCATATATCATAAGATATATCTTGTTGATTGCATTCCAAACATGTGAATACCGTAATCTTGTATTCTCTTGTAACATGAATTACCATATAACCATAGTGAAAACATGAATTCTGTCAAAATTTAACTCTTTCCACATACCAAAATCCCAAAATTTCTATATACTCAAACCACGATATCACTTTTTCCTTATATCAGTCATGAGATCATTAATACTATCAAATATATTATTTTCTCCTTATCCCTTCATTATGTGAAAAAAAATCTGCTTTCCAAAATATTTGAATTACCTTTCATGGTTACCGGGACCATATAATTATTGAAAACCATAATAAACCAATACATAGATATTCCAATATTCAACAGTACTATAAATTAGATTCCATAACATTATTTTGGAATCCCGTTACAAAAACACATAATCACTACACTCCATCATTTTCATAGTCAACATCACCAATAGTGATCGCATGGGACTAACCTTTGTCCTTTTCCTTAAGAGATTTCTCACATTGATCATCATTAACCCTTGGATTAGGGAATTTATTAGCATAATGCCCCATTTCCATGCACTTGAAGCATTGAAGTGTTGGTGGAGTGTTCTTTGTAGTCTTTTCTCTATTCACGTCATTAGAAACCGTTTCCCCATTACTTCGGCACTCAGCTCCATGATGCCCCTCTTTTCCACACTTGAAACATTTTCTAGTACCTTTTATACAATCTCCACCATTCTTCTTTTCACACTTTGAGCATAAAGAAACATTCACATAATTTTCACCATTGTTCTTAGGTTTTTCTTTGAACTCCATCTTTCATTTCTTGTCAAAACCAAGAGATGGATATGTTACAAAAACTTCTAGTTCTACCTTAATAGCACAATGCACAATTTCATCATAGCTACCGAAGTCTCTTATATCTAATTCCCTTTGAAGAATATGTTTTAAGCCACTAAAGAATCGATCAACTTTACTTTCAGGTTCGATGATAAAGCCAGATGCATACCTTGCAAGACTTTTAAAATTCGCTTCGTATATACCAACAAATTCATAATAATTCTACTTAAGCTCAAAGAACTCCTTCTCCATCTTTTTTCGAAGAATATGAGGGATGTACTTAGTGAAATACAAGTTCTTGAACTCGTCCCATTCCATGGATTCAATTTTATCTTGGGGCCTTGTATTCTTAATTAGAGTCCACCACTGGTCTGCTTCACCTTCTAAACAATAAACAACTAAAACAACTTTTTCATGTTCTGAATAGCGAAGTATGGAAAATATCTTTTCAATGGTACTAATCCATTTTTCAGCAACAAGTGGATCAGAAGACCCACTGAATGAAGGTTGATGTTGCCTCATGAAGGACTCAATAGAATATTGTTCTCTTCTCTGACCATTTGGAAATCCAGAATGATTCATAGCTTGTGTAAGTATAGAAATAGGATTTCCACTCTATATCCCATCACATTTGGTTGTTCGGGAGGACAATCAATGCATTGTCCATTACATTGATCAACACGGTTCCTTCGGGTTCCAGCCATCGTCTGAAACCCAAAAAGAATTCTGTGAGAGGCAAAACTCATGCTTGGAAAAGAACCTAATAAAGGGGGAGTACCTTCAATATCTAACATATTAGGTTTAATTCTAATATTTTTACCATAATTCTAGGACTATAACCTATACTTATACTTAACCTTAGGGACATCCCTAGACATACCTTAGAAATATCTCTAGGGATCTCACTAAATTTCTCGCATCTTAGTTTCCAAAGTATGACTAAACCTTTCCTCTGATACTGACTATAGAGACCCATAATTGAGATATATATACATTGAATTACTTTTTCGGAAAACATAATACATAACAAAAACAGACACCAAAGGACAGTAATAGTTTAGTGTCTTCGGAAACTTGGAACACAATCTTCTAATCATGGTTAAAGATCTTCAACATCTCCCATAAAGATCTTCCCCTTTTGATTTCTTACCTAAAAACATTCTTTATATCCTGGGGAAAATAAAACATAAAAATTGTGAGCTTAAATGCTCAGTAAGGGTAAACATAGAGAACATAAAACAATCGATAAACATTTGAATGCAAAAACGTGAACATAAAATCTAAACATCAAAATCATGAGCCAAGAAATAAAACTTGGAAGTACGTAATCCATATATCATAAAGGAACATCAATCATGATAAAATAGCATAGAAATAAAACATGTAATTGTGTAAAACCATTAATCACATGATATGATTTCCATAGTAGCCAAGGCATTGCTGCCAAGACCATCATAGTGGACAAATTCCCTTCTAAATTGAGTTCACTCTTTGTTCCCGTCTTATATCACTGAACCAGATTAACTTACCATTCCAGACATGTTAATCTCATGAGATTTAAATCTTTACCTTATTCATTGGAGGGAGATATAGGTCCCACCCATCTCATATTGAAATCATTCTTACGTGTCCCACAACATAAACATAAATCATTCATCATAACCCAAAGAATAAAATGGGTTTCATAAACATCATCCCATCATAACATAATCCATATAAAACAAATGGATATAATTTCATCATAAGAAAAGTGGAACCATGTAAATAATAGAGACATTATACTTGAAACATACACATATGAAATAATGTCATCTTGGATTGAAAATGGTTTTGATAAAACACCTGAAAAGATTTCTTGAGGAAAATATCATTTCTTCTAAAAAATAATTTTCTTTTAAAAAAATTCCACATAATTTTAAAAGAAAAGGTTTTTATTGAAAATAACAATGAAATCTTATTAGAGTAAATTTCATGAAAATAAGGGGTTATAAAACCATAAAAATCCTTTCATGCTGTATAAGTTAAAAAAACATTCTACTTGTACTTTTGTCAGAAAAGTGAAAACATTCCTCGTGAGGTAAAAAAAGTATGATTCCTTTCATAACATGTGGTAAAATTAAAAAATGGGAAAAAGGGACTTTAAACATACATGAAAAAAAATTAGAAAACATGTGCATGGATGATAACAATTACCCGAGTAAATACTTACGAATAAACAATCTTGGATAAAAACGAGATTGGAAAAGTTATCCCTTAACCTATGTCTAATATGCATCATATGTATCTGAACCTTTTATATAATGATTTAAATAATGTTATTGAATTATTATAGAATCATAATCATTGTTATGATATCATATATGGTTCACTTATGACATTATATTACCTGTTCTTTTGTGTATTCCATGTTCAAGAAGTATTTTGGTTAAAATCGTTTCATTTATCGTACGTGCTTTGATTTTTTGTTCTTGATATTATTACACATATCATGATTTACATAATTCCATCATGTAAAACATGATTTATATATAATATATATTCAGAGTATAATAAATATAATAGATTTATAAATTGAATGAAATACACTGTTCATGGAGACGGTAGGGTGTACGTACGCATGAACGTTGTTTTCATTTCCTTATTGAATTGAATGGAAGTAAATGAAATATATATATATACATAAATACAGTAGCATTATTATGTAATATATTTTATGATTACTTATTATATACATACTTTATAATCCTTCTTGAATGGCTAACATGGAGAATGAATCTCATCGCGTTTGTGGAGATGGTAGTCCGTACTTACGCACGAGCGATGATATCTTTCCCATAATTATTGAATGGAATTACAGTGGATGATATAATATCTCAGAATTAGTATCATGTTATAATAATCATATATAATTATTCTTTAAACCATTATACCCATCCATGTAAGGTGGTGGTGGAAAACAGATTACACCACCGCGTGGAGACGGTAATCCGTATGTACGCACGCGCGGTGATTTTGTTTTCCGTAGGATGGATAGAAGGTTAAATGGGTTTGTTTCATATTTATAATAACATATCCGTATATTAGTGATACTTATGTTATTACTTTATAATTAAACCACTTACGTAGAAGATGCTGAAAAAGAAATAAACTTGAAAGAATCCGTAGAAGAGATTACCTCTTCTTCGACGCAACTGTTTTAAACATCCTCTTATGGAACTACAGTTCGTCTTTTGAGGAGATAAGAACCTATATAATGTTTATAGGGAAGTTGATAAGGTAAATGGTTAGGGTTTGGCCGAGTGTGAAGGCTCAAAATTGTGTGAAGAGAATAGGGAGGAGATTCCCTTTTATAAGAGAGGTGAGGGGCACCTTATGAAAAACGTAAAATGTTATTTTATAATAAAGTCATATTCGGTTTATAATGGTTCCAAATTGATTTATTTCACGTATAAAGTGGGGATGGGTATAAATCCTTTCAACCAATTAAATTTAGACATGTTTTGATTTTATTTTAAACCTTATCAGTTTGATTAATCCTTATTTAATCTATTTAATTTTAATTGTGGTAATAATGTTTTAAATTATATATTGTTATAAATACTTATTTATGTGTTCTTAATTATAAATAATTTGTTATATAATGACATTTTAGATAATTTAAATTTAAATTTGTAATTTTTAAAATATTTTTGTGATATTGAAACAATTTAATGATATAAAATATCAATAGTGTCAATTTTGACACAATTAATTTATTTGAATTTAAATAAAATCCACACAGAAGATATGTGGGAAAAAAATATATAATAGATTCATAACATTTCATGTGTATCTAGAAAATTAGTGGATAACATTAAATAGTTCATATAATATTTATTTTAATAATTTTGAAACCATTTATTTGATATTTCAATCAATAAAATAATTTCTACATCACTATTGTGTCACCATTAAGGATAATTTTTTAATCCCTAAAAATTATAAATAAATTCACATGATGTAGATAAATTTATTATCTTTCTGGAGAATATTCATGTTCTAAGTTTCATGAAGTTTATCACTAATGTAAAATTATTATACTTATAAGATTTAAGAGAGTGACATGTTGTCACTTTCAATGGTTTTAATAATAGTTAAATTATTTTCATGGTCAAAAGTCCATAAAATAAATCTAATCCAACCCTTAGGTGATATGGGTCTACTTTTAGTCATCCAATAGAATTTTTTTCTGTGTTAGGGTAATTTAATAATTTTAGGTTTACCCTTGATTACCCGATTTATCTTTAACTGAAGTAAATAAAAATTACCATAGTTACTATTCATAATATCAAAAAAATAAAAGTAACCTATTAACATAATTTGGACCCACTTAATCCAAATATGGAATCAATTTTTCAGAATTCAAAACATAGAAGTTGCAGTTATTAAATTTAAATTTATCCCGTTGTTAAGAAAACGGGTTTTAAAAGTTAAAATATTTTCAAAGATTAAAATGCTTTTACCTACGAATTCAATGTAAAATTAATGTTAATGACATAAATTACATTAAATGGAAAAAATATATTATATTTATACTTTAAAACCATTAAATATGATAATTTAACCATATAAATTATTGCGATGAAAAAAGTTGTTTTTAATTAAATTATAGCGTGTTTTTACAATTCATTAAAATATAAAAGTTATCAGAATAATATGAAAATTTAATCCAAAGTAAATTTTTATATCCCGATATCAAATAAAAATTTTATTTCATCAAATTGAACTTATAAACATGTCAAAAAAAACATTTAAAGTTGGTGTTCCATCAAAAGGCGGAAAAACTGTGTTTTTTGAAAACTGCCTATTTTACCCGAAAAGTATATATTTTTCTCATACCATTTTCTAGAAAATTAGTAAGATGTATAGTAATGTTAGAAAATTTAAAATGTAGTTAATACTATTCATAATGGCTAGTCTATAATAATATTATAACAATATATTGTTGTTTAGTGAAACCCGGTATTGCGTACTACACACGCTATCGAGGAAGGTCGTGATTCCATGTAATATAAGCCAAGTCAGGGATGCGTGTAGTGCAAGCTCCATGTAGCTTACAACACAAGAAATTAATGAAATTAAAAAAAATAATTCACGTAAAATATCGGGTTGTTACAGGGAATATGTTTTTTATGAGTATACATGATATAATATTATAAGAGAATCATTATTCACCTTTTTTTGTGCATCAAGAAGTATCCATACTTTAACATGATTTGAGGAATCATCTATAAAAACAATTGAAATTGTAAAGGGTTTTTGATTGTATTCTTTTTATCTATTAAATTAGGAATCCATTGAAGTGATATTGATTATTCGTATCGATGTAGTATACAGTATGTTTGAACATATATGGTGGACTTATGAGAGAATAACAGATACTCATAGTAGGCATAAGTATAATTTTTATAAGATGAGTTTTCCTTCAGAGTTTCATATTAAATATTATTTTTTTCTATGGGTTCCTGTATAAAATAGAAAATGCATTTTTTTTCAAGGTAGTAAGTTATCTATATAGTTTATTCGACGTTTTGACAGGATACAGAGTATTATCTAGGTAACATACAAATTAAAATATCCTCCTTAATTGGAGGGATTCTGTGACATATTTAATGTTTTTGAGACAATAAAGAATGTGTATGATTGTAACAGTCCGAGATTTTATGAAAAATATTTTTTTTAATTTTATTAATGTCTTGTGTTGTACGCTACACCAAAAGGAGCTTTCACAACACGCATCCTTGACTTGCCTTTCATTACACGCAATCGCAACCTTCCTCGATAGCGTGTGTAGTACGCAATACTGAGTTTCACGAAACAACGATATGCTATTAAAATATTATTAAAACTAGCCGTTATGAATAGTAATAACCACTTTTTGAAATTTTGTAAATTTTATTTTTCAAAATGGAATTCATTTTTAGATTCGGAGTATCGAATTTAGCCTAAGGTGAAATTTTGGTACTTTTCGGATAACTTTCATATTCTGATGAATAGTGAAAATTACTAAATTATAATTAAAAACAACTTTTTTAATCGAAATAATTAATAGTGATAAATTATTAATTTGAGTGGTTTTAAAGTATATATTTAGAATATATTTTTACAATTTAATACAATGTTGGTCATTGGTTGTAATTTCAGATTTAAACCAGACATAAACAAATGTCAATCTTTTGATAGATATTGTTTCTTAAAAACACGCTATTTGTTTTAACAGCGGGATTTAATTATAAAATTAATTAATGAAACTTCTATGTTATGAATTTGGTAAAATAGACTTCATTTTTGAATTCGGAATATGAAATATAGCTTAGGATGAAATTTTGGCATTTTTCTGAAAACCTTCAATTTTTGATGAATAGTGAAACTACTAAGTGGTAGTTAAAAAACTGAATTTTTCATAAAACTTAATTTTACCGCTTCTGTGAATGGAATTTCAAAAATCCGAGAGACACGGTTGATGTCAGTAAGTAAAATGTGGTTCAATGAGATGAAAATAATTTTTGGTGAATAGTAAAGTTTTACTATTTTTTACCGCGGTTAATAGTAAATTGGGTAACTAAGGGTAAATATGATATTAATATTACCCTAACACATGTCCTAATTCTATTGGACAAGTGTAATTCGACCGAAAACAAATTTAGGAATAAAATATGACCATTTAGGCCCACTTGGATTAGATTAGGACATTTATTATTAATTTATTTTAAGAAGGGTTAAAATAGTTAAAATCAATGTTTAATAAGTAAATCATTTTTAATATGGAGTTATACATAAGATAAATTCGATTGTAAATATTCATTAGAAAGATAAAAAGATTTCATACATGATGGTAATTTATTTTTAATTTTTAGACATCAAATAATTTAATTTCTTTATGACACAAAGATGATGCAGTAATTATCTTATTAATGAAATATTGACATAATTGATAATATAAACACCAAAATAAATGTAATTTAAGCCTTTTTATGAATTCCACTAATTTTCTAGGTTACTATGATATATTAATGTTGATTTAATCAACTTGGTTCGAACATATAATTCTTTTATGACTTTCACAAAAATCATATATCAAATAGTGTCAAAATTGACACAAAATAGTTTTTAAAACAAATATTATATTATTAATTGTTATTTTATTCCTAAAAATCTAAGGTTCGGCCAAATGACTTATATAAGGATATATATATTAATAATAAACAATTTGGGGTTCGTTTGGCATGTTATAGTAAGTTTATTAACCATATAGTGAAAGAAAACAAAAAGACATGGTAAAAGTTAAATTATTTAACTTAGAGTTAAATCTAATTGATAAGGTTAAAATAATACCTTAAACTTGTCTAAATCCTATTGGTTGATAGGATTTCGGCCCATCCCCACCTTATCTTCGAAATAAGACCCTTTGGAGCCATTATAAACCGATTTTGACTTTAATATAAAATAATATTTTGAGATATTCCTAAGGTGCCCCTCTCCTCCCTTATAAAAGGGCACCTCCTCCCCCTCCTCCTCACACCAATTTTAGCACTCAAGCTCGGCCAACCCCTGCCATTTTCCCTTCTCCACTTCCCTAGAAACATCCTAGAGGTTCATGTCTTCCTCAAAGACCATTTTTAGTGCCCTAAGAGGAGGTCTCAAAGAGGCGCTTCAAAGAAGAGGTAATTACCGTTACCAATTCTTTCATCTTTATTTCTTCTTCCACTTCTTCTTATTAGGTTGTTTCATTATGAAGTAATAACATAAGTATTACTCATATACTGATATGTTATTATAAGTATGAAACAATCCTATTTCACAATCTATCCATCCTACGGAAAAAGAAATCACCGCGCGTGCGTACGTACGGAATACCGTCTCCACGCCGTGGTGTAATCTATTTTTCCACCATCACTTTACAAGGATGGGTATAATGGTGTAATGAGTAACTATTTATGATTATTATAAAGTAATATTGATACTGAAATAATATATATATACTCCAATACAATTCCACGAACATAGGAACGATATCATCACTCGTGCGTACGTACGGAATACCGTCTCCACGATGTGATGCGACTAGTTCTACATGATCTTCATTTCATAATGATTATATAAATGAATTGAATGAATGAATATGGTATATAATACACTGTTACCATTCTTTAAATGAATTATCTATAACCTAAAGATAAGAATAAGAATTTATTCGACAAAACACGCATAAGAACAAAAAGTTATAAAGACCCGAGTAACAAGTAACAATGAAATATTACTAACAAGAAGCTAATAATATGACCATATATGATATCATATCAATATGTATGATTATGGAATAAGTCAATAACATTATTTAAACCATTATACAGGAGCTTCGGACACGAACAAAGCAAATCGGACCTAAGGTAAGGGAAATATCACAATCTCACTTTTATCCGAGATTGTTTTTACTTTGGTATTTACTGGGGTGTATTTTATCATCCACATCCATGTTCCCACAATATGAAATATTATTCCAATTCACCTACAATTTTTTAGATCCTATTTTACCCTTCGGTGAGTTTTTAGTAAAAGATATGAAAGGAATCTTTCGTCGTTTTTCGTACGAGGTACTTTTTGACTTTTCCGACAAAAGTACGAGAAGAATGTTTTTTTTAACTTATACGGCACGAACGGATTTTTACGGTTTTATAAAGCCTTATTTTCATGAACCTTCCTCCAAAATATTTCATGAATATTTTAAATAAAATCTCTTTTTTTTAAAATTGCATGATGTTTTGTGAAAAGAAATTTATTTTGAAGAAGAAAGGATATTTTCCTCAAGAATTCAATTCAAGTGTTTTATCAAAATTATTTTCCATCTAAGATAATAAAGGTTTCTGTTTCTATACATATTTTTACATTGATTTGAATATGTTGTGATGGAATTATGTTTATGAATTCCTTTATCTTATATGAATGGTTTTATGATGTCATGTTGTTTAAGAATCCCATTTTTATTACATGGGTTATGCAATGATGTATGATTTATGATTTTGTGGCACACATAAGAATGGTATCATTATGAGATGGGTGGGACCTATATCTCCCTCCAATACATTGGGTAAAGATTTTATATCTCATGAGATAGACATGGCTGGAACGGAAGGTTATTTCGGTTCAGTGATACAGGACTGAAACGAGGAGTGAACTCGGTTCAGAAAGGGACTTTGTCCACTAAGATAGTCTTGGCAATGAGTCATGACTAACAAGAAATGATTTTCCATGATTATGTGTGCATGCCACAAAGTTTCAAGTTTTATGTTATGATTATGGGGATCTCATTTTCACTTCTATGATTTATTCCATGTTAAGATATTATGATCTCTTTTGCAGGTTTTGATTTTCAAAAAGATATGATATGATTTTTATTTCCTTTATTTGCCCTTGCTGAGCATTTGAGCTCACCCTTTTATGTTTTCTTTTCCCCAGGATATAAAGAAAGGTTTTAGGTAAAAAAAAGGGAAGATCTTTATGGGAGATATTGAAGATCTTTCACCACGATTAGAAGATTACGTTCCGAGTTTCCAAAGACACTAAACTATTACGATCCTTGTGTGTGTGTTTTTGTTATGTACTAAGTATTCCGCAAAAGTAATGTAATGTCAATGTACGTCAGGCTTCGGGTCTCTACAATGATCCTTATTAGGAGATAAATTTAGAACCTAACGATTTGGATAAGGATATCATGTTTTTGGAGTATTCAATTTGGATATATGGTTGTTTGGATAAATTTTTTGAATGGTAATTGAAATATTTTTATGTGTGTGTTTTGGGGTGATGGTGGAGTTGACGATATGACATAAGGTTGGGAGTCCCTGATGTGGATTCAATTAATAAATTTATTTTAGATTATTTGATCTTTCTTATTTTGGGGATAATTTTTGGTCCTAAAGATAATTATGTTAATTAATGAATGGGGTTAATGTTTCTCCTTTAGGTTGTTGTTTAATATTTTCAGGTATGAAATATTTTAATATTTACTATGATTTGAAGGTTCTAATGTGTCTTTTTTTTTATGTTTATATAGATTCCAAGGTAAAAAATTAGGTTTTCACATTTATAGAAATTTATTAAATTTTCACATTATAGATGCCAAATTTAAATTTTGTCACTATATTTTTCATTTCAAGTTAGCATCTTCTTATGGATGTGATTTTTATCGATTGAAAATGTGTGATTGTAAATATTATGGAATACTCTAAATAGTTTTCTAATATTAAAGAACTCTTTTTACTATATATACCATCTTAAGGTAGAAATTTAAAAACTTTTCCATCACTCCAAGATTTTCTCAATCTAAATATTGAGAAAATTATAATATATTGTTCGATTCATGGAATGTTGATATAGTAGTTTGAAGTACATATAATCTAGTATTTGTAATCTAATTTATTTCTTTAAATTTTAGATTCTATAGTTTGTATTTTTCAACATATGTTTTTTATAATGAAATAATCTTCAAGAGTATTTCCAATCTTCTTTCATATATTTAGTATTCCATTTGATGTAAATGATTTATTTTTTAATATTCATATATATCCATTTTACATTTGTAATTCGTATGTTAATCTATAATTATATATGTAAATTTCATTAGATAGTATCTAATGAGTTTATTGGGGTTTCATCTTTCCTTTTCTTAGGTTTGTTTATTTATATTTGTATATATAGAAGTAAATATAAGGATTTACTTATAATAATAATGTGGAACAGTTAGGGGTAATTCATGATCATAAAAGTTCAGTGGTTGTGGGGTTTGTAGATAAATTTCTACAAGGTTTTTACAAGTCATTGGACGTGAAGGATATTTTACTCAGTAATGGCTTATGTCGATGGAGAGGTATTCATCTTTCCTATATTGAACTAGATGTCTCCATATTTTCTATTTATTGTGGAATATAGAATCTTCCCATTGGATTATATAATATTGGAGGTGGGACTATGTTATAAAGGTAGAGGATGGAACTAATAAATTATACACATGTATATATGGAAATATGTTAGATTATTCTCAATATATCACTTATGGGAATATTTTTTTCAACTCGTAGAAGCCTAATGTAACCATGAAATGGGTGTTATACTAATAATTCATAGTGTCATGATTTTTTTCATCCCCCCTGGTTTCTATTCTATTATTTTTTAAACTCAATTGTTATCTTCCTTATTTTTTTTCTAAAAAATATAGAAACTTTTAAGAGGATTTTTTTCATGTAAATGGAAATGATGGATAGATATCCTATGGTTTTCATATAAAATAGTTAATTTCATGATCAATATATGGATTTATTTATGAACTAATATAACTATTTGAGACATAGTGTTCCTAAAGGTGGGTTCCTTCTATAAATTTAATTTGTTTTTTTTTTTGGACTTAAGGGGGTGTGTAATTATTTTATTTGAACTCCAAATAAATTTTTTATATTTATTGAATTTGAATTTTGTATCTATGTATAAGAAATCCAAAGATAGGTTTTAGAAGGTGAATATTCCTTTATTCGATTCATATATATAGTTTTTAAGTTTTAATAGATTCTTGGGTAATTTTTCCATTTTGAGATGTATGAACTATTCTATCAGTAATTATTAGGTGGAAAGTAGACTAACAAGTCTTGAAAAGTTATGAAAGGAAGTAAGGTTAGTTGAATTCCACTGGGTATATCCAAAGAAATATATTATTAGTGTTTATTTTATTTTTATTTTTATATGGATGGCCTTTTGGACTATATATATAGGGGTTCAGTGTGAACTGATCTTGAAGGTATGTTTTCATAGACTCATAACAACCAATGACTGTACATTTATTTTCATTTCCTCTTACAGTTACTCAGGTTTTAATGATAAGCTATCAATAGATGAAAGTATGAGTTGTTTTGATATTTATGGTTCCATAAGGATGATACTAGAAGGTTACTAATCTACAATTTATTTTTGGGTTTCTCCAAGGTGACACAACATGTTCTTTTTAAAGGGAATAATGCAATATATATTTAGATAAAGTTGTGTTAGACTCGAAAATAGATGATGTGGTCCAAATGGGGAAGAATTTAAGGGAACCAAAATATATTTAATAATGGAATGTGATTAAAGAAGATGATAAAAAATGGTGTTATATATATAATAGTTTTATATTCTTATGATTTTTATATTTAGATGTTGGTTTTAAATTGTTTATTTTCAACTAATGTGTCTAGAAGATGAATTTTATATTTCATTAAATAGAATATGAGGTTTTACATTTATATTTAAACTTGGTCCTTGAAACTTTATTTCAATTATATTTATTTTCCTTTTTTTGTCCTTAGGATTTCATTGGTTACTAGGTAGAGTATAGTGTAATAATTTGGTTGGATTTTATAAGGAATATATGGACTGGTTGGGTATTGGATGGTAGATATGATAAGTGATGTAAACCTAATTTGACACAGTGGTCATATTATGGGTGTAGTAATAATATTGAATAATGGTATTTGAATTTTTTTCATCACTATTATATGTTTTATTATTTTGACTAATGACTTATAAACGTTACCTATGAGAATCACCACCCAGGGGATGTATGGGTGTCACTTAATATCTAGGTAGTGTGCAACCAATTGTATGGGAATATATGTGATCCTTTTTTCTCATCTTACTTACATATAAAAATTAATTATTATGGGTATGATTATTGTTATTATGTGATGACACTGACAGTGGGTTGGTGTCATGAATTATAATATTGGGAGTCAGATACTGGTGTGTCTAATTTATGTTTGATTACAGTCTATTATCCATAAAAAATACATTTCACTACTATAATGTATATAGTGTCACTTATGTTGACTCCTCATAAATGGTACTATTATTTTATAACTAATTGAAATTATTTTTCAATCATATTTCGGGAGTCACATTTCATAGAAATATAATAAGAATGATACAATATTCTTTCAGTGAAATTATTTGTGAGAATTTAGGGTGAGAAAAATATATATGAGGTTAAGGAATTTATTTCATTTATTATTCAAAAATATCATGTCAAATTAAAATTGAAGACATAATATGTGAGGGGTCATGTATCTATGAATTTTAATCTATAATATAAACCTAGAAAAGAGATCCAGTCCATGAACACATGTCATTGGTAAATGGTTTAATAATCCATGGTTATTTTCTAAGACATATAATAATCCATGGAACACTTAAATCCATTAATCAAGTCAATAGTACATGGAACATTTGATGGAGGCGCACAATGTCATTTTGATAATCATATAGTGTGGTTTTTCTTGATCAGTACATTATCCCTATCCATGATTTAAAACAAAAGGAATATTTACACAGTAAGAGAAATGTATATTAATGTGTCTATAGATTTATATGATTAATAAAATATGAAAAAATATATAAAGGGAAAAAATATTTAAACCAGCCAAACTCATGAACATGTATTGAATAGAAACAACACATTATTGAGATATAATTGAAATAGTATTCATAAAAGGTATTCCAAATAAAATTAAACTACCTTTATAAAATAATAATAATTCTAAATATAGTGATTAGATTTAATATAGGAAGAAGAAAATTTTATCAATTGTAAACATGAAATTGCATCAAAACACTTACGATGTTACAATAAAGTAATAAAGAAAAATTTGAAGAAAAAATAGAGGACAAGTCTTCTCTCTAGTTATAACTATAATTTAGAAGATCATAAATGCCTATATAACGTTTTTTAAATCTCAAATCTCATTTAATGTCCTTCAAATATGCTAACCCCTTGATTGGAAGTGGAGACTCTTTTTTATAGGAAATACGGGTGGATAATTTCTCTCAAAAATATATCCTAAAAACTGTAAAAAATTTGACCCACAATATAGAAAAATATAAGAAATTAAATATATAAAAATTTTATTTTATGTGTCTTAATTATCTACAGACATAATTTTAATTATTCTTGAAATGATTGACGAATTCTATGGATAAAATATGAAATTAAATATTCTTATATAGAAAGACCTTTCAAATTAAATAATTCCTTATTTCTATTCATTTATAACATTTAAAAATAAATAATCTTAGTGAATGTAAGTGAATAATTTTCTTAACATCATCTTATCTATATTAATGAAAAATTTATAATTATTTTATGAAATGTTTCGGAAGATATGTTCACAACACAAAAAGTGGTCGAAATGGTTAAGAGATATTAGGGTCTTTATTAAATGATTTGGTTGGAAAATTAAATGGTGAAATTGAGATGTGGAATTTTTAAAATATTTATTACCAAATTTTTTCATTTAATCAAGTTATTCGTAAGAAATTTGGAATAATATATTATTTCTAGAAATAAAAAAAAGTATATTTGTTCTGGAATACCTGATAAAAATTTTAAGTAACAATCCCTTATCAAAACGGCCTTATAAATGAGCAATATAGCTTCATATCCTATTAAATGATATGTATAAAAATATTACAGGAATGTTATAAAATAATAATAGCATAAACTTTATAGAAACATAAAAACCTTGATCAAGATGTTGAACTATTATCAAAATGGATAAATTTGAATCATTTTTCATTAAATATCATAAAATTAGAATTTGGATAAAAATGTAAAAATTTTGTGAACAAATAAATATTGGAATTTATTTAAAAATATTTAATGAATTTTAATTATTAAATACCACAAAATTATTCTAGTTCACGTCCTAGGTCTCAATAGAACACCAACATAAGAAAAACCATGATCTCACTTTAACCAATCTCTACTTTTTGTTTTCACCAATGAGGAGGTTCTTAATGCATCCAATAATCCACCATTCTTATCAAAACATATTCATTCTTAAATTATTTATCAAAAACATATTACTTTTTTATTGAAAAAAAAATTAATGAGAAAATTTTCTCACACATGGCTCACTCAAATAACAATGATGTAACATTTGAATGGAGATCACACATTCACAAACTAGGAGTTACGATCTATGAGTTTTATAGATCTCTTACCTTACCCCACTATCTGAATGTAAAAATTTATCAATAATTATTTTTATTAGATTTTCCTTTAGCTTATGGGATAGTAGTAAAGTTGGAAAAATTGTTTATGTGGCGTAATAACATCAATAAGGAACAAACCAGGAAATAAAAATTAAAAGAGATATCAAAGGATATTAAAACACATTATTCTATATTGAATTAACACTTGAGGAAGAAAAAATATGGGGTGAAATTGAATGATGATTATAGAGGTAAAAACATAAAATATTATAAAAAAATAGCTGATAAGAGGAATAGAATTATTCCTCTTCTTGGATTCCCTTTTTTTAATATTTTTTCCTTTTCTTATTTGTGGATTTTTTTTCTTTTCTTTATTCAGAACAATTTTTGAATTGAGTATCCTCAAATTATTTGACAAAATAATATCATGAAATTATTTTCCTAGTTCACTATTCTAATCAACAACTCCCCCGCATATAAATTTTCTCTCATCCCCACACAAAACAATACTACATAAAGATAAATGAATATAAGGACTCAATGAGAAACATACCCACATAATTAAATTACATGAAATCATACATGAAATATATATAAGTGATTATTGTGTGGGATGAGTTTAAGGGACTAAAATGTGGCTATCAAAAATTATGTATTCATTGGATTCAATGGTATTCCCAAAGGAGGTTCAGTATAATATTAAGGAAGGATATCTATATAAATTGAATCTCATGTGGATAAAAAAATTACCTCTCCCATTTTTCTAAAAAATAATTTTATAAATTAATCATAAAGGTTAAAAAATCTATATTCACAATCGTTGGTGAAAAAACATACAAATATAAAATATGGTAAAAAAAATAACTTGTTGTGAATGCTCAATTTATACCTCTTAGTAAAGGTAAAATAATTTACCAATCAAAACATTGGAACTCAAACGATGGTTTTATTGAAAAATAATATTTGCTGATAAAATATGTGATGACAATGAAAAAAATAGATGGACACTATGATTTAAACTACCCTAAAATTTTTTTAAAAAAATGTTTCAATAAAATTAATGAGTAAGAAAGTATATATTTTTTGAGTTTTTTTAAAACACACATAATAAGGAATAAAAAAAATGAACAGGGTAAAGACATAAGTGGATTGAGAGAGAGTTAGGGAAAAAGGAAAGGGGGGGAGAGAGATATTTAGAGTTATAGTGGTGATTATGGGTCTAGATTTGTAGGGTCTCCTTATCCATATAGTAAAGGATTCATTCCATCATAAATGGTCTTGTAATAATTTGAGATTGTCCTCATTTTACGTGTCCTATCATGGTAAGTATTTAATCATTGTCAATTAATAGAGAAATTCGTTATAGAAGAAGAATCATATACCTCCACTACATAAGAAGAATAAACATCAGTAATAGTAAAATAACCATCCCATCAAAATTGAAACTTTCTTATGAGAAGATTAAAATAAAAAGTTAAGATCATTACCAGATCACCTTAATGAAATATATTTCAAAAGTTGTGTTTATGATTGAGTACCTTTCCATTTTCCATGTAGAATTATGAATTTTCATAATACTCTAGTTAAAGATCCTTAAACTCATTTAATTATAGAAAACACACCTAACCAATTGTTTAAAGATCTAAATCATAGGTTTTCACAATTGAAAAATATTTATATGAAATTTTTAATAGTAAGTAGCATGTTTTACCAAAAAAACAACTAAATAGAGATATGATAGTAAGTATCTTACAGATAAATAGATAAACCCAATGTTCTTCTCAATGTTTTTTAGAACAATCTAGTCATGTTAGATTAACAATCCTTTCAAACACTCTTTTAACATTCCTATTTAAAATTTTATTCAATACATTGTAATGGGTATGATATGAAATTGATATTTTATTATCATCCCCTTGTTTTTTCAAAAGATAATCCAAGGTTAAATTAAAAAAATTTGTTCTTAATTCACTCACCAGTTCTAATAGAGTCTTAAACATATGAAATATGTGTATTTTTAAGAACCCACTCACTGTATGGGTAGCATCCTTCCCAATGGGTATTGTTTCTTCCAACCAAGAAACGTATTCAATATCCAAATGAATGTATATGAAACCATTGGAAGGATTAAATGTAACATCCTAGATAATCAATGATCTCCTTTTGATGTTCAAAATTTTGTAGTTGGGTTTGATGAGTTTAAGAGTAAATTATGATTGTTTTAAATGGTAATATGATATATATGGGAGGTACTTAGGAGTGAAGAGGATGATTGTTGTGTGTTCTATCATGATATTGAATATGAAATTTTGATGCCTCTTATAATTATGGCATGGCTACTCTATAGTGAGTCGGTTGCTGTGTGGTGCCCCGAGATAGAGGATTATAATGCCACTCCCATTTTATGCATAGTTGGGCCATTGGTGGACTTATGAGGTGTGATGATTTTTAGAGCCCCTTATAATTTTCGAATGTCTATGGCATGGAAGGGTGGTGTGATATAGGGGGTGTTTGGGGTTCCTCTTAAATTTCATGTGTAGTTGTTGTGTGGTGAGTGCATTATTCATAGAATTACCCAAGGTAAAAAAGATATGGTAAAGGTTTGTGCCAAGGATATATGATCTAGTTGGACTAGAGGTGGTATATACGTACCCTCTTATGCTATGTCTTGGTAACACTCTTTTTTAACCTTTTTTCACCATAGTTATGTAGTTTGCGATATATTATATTGTTTTTTAGACTTGGTATAAAAACCCAGAAACATTGAATTTAATCACTCATTTAGATTTTTTATCTATTCTTGGGTGACCCATGTGCATCCCAAAAAGTTATTTTAGACCATATTCATTTTATTCCAACCTCAACCTTGATAGATAAATACTTGGTCGTTTAAGGTGAGTTTCCTTATTTCTTTTTCCCTATTTTCTTTATGTTCTTCATTTGAGGAAGGATATTGGCTTGGGATTCATTAGTCTTGGTGATTCTCTATAAAGGTAAGGATGTGGTCCCTTAGGTTTTTAGTTTATCAAGAATTTTCTATTTCTAATTTTGGTGTGTGAATCCCGTCACAGTTGGAGTGTGACCAAAGTTTCGAGGTAGGTGGTTCCGTCTCTAGACTATGTTGACATAACACAATTTCTCTTGATTTATAAATGGTTGTATAAATAATTAAAATCATTGATTGATTTGTGTGTGTAAATGGGTTTTGAAAAATATGTTTATCCCCTCACATTGGTAAAATAATTTGTTTTTAAAAACATTGATTAATAAATTTTATGGATTAGTTTTCGAAACATATTTTTTATGAAAGGGGTTATTTGGAACTCAATTAGGTAATGTGATAATAAATTTTAAATGATTTAATAAATTAATCACATGGTAAGCCTTTGGTGATAAGGTACAAGGTATAGTATTAATCCTTGTACATTAGTATTTTTGTGGGATTTAATCATGGGAGGTTCTTCTATTCCCAATGCCTTGTGTCCTATAGACTTAATTTGAATTTTTAGGGGGCATACTCATAGGGTGTTACCTTGTTCTATTGTAATAATGTCCTGGGGACTTGAATGAACACTAGTATTATTTATGGTATGATTATTCTAGATTTCTTGGACTTTTTTTTCCTCTTCATGTTTTACTATTGTTTTTTTGGATTGTTCATTTTTGGATTTGTTATATCTATTTTAATAAAAATTTAAATAGTTTTCTAAATTTATGAATAGAAATGATTTTGCTTATATTGTTTTATAATTATAAAAAAAGTGAAATATTTACCATTATTTTTATATTAAACTATTTAACACCTTATTATTCCAAATTTTCTACAAATTTAGAATATTGGGATTTCTATGTAGAGAATTCATATGGAACACTTGGGTGGGATCTTATAGAACAGTTTTCGCCCACACCCTACACATTCCCTAAGGAATGTTTTGAAACTATATTTTACTCTAATGTAGAAAAAGGAAGGGTACCACATTCAGGTGGTGAGGTTTATGTCAAATGTATATAGATAGTTACTGGTGAGATAGTGTGGAATTTCCCATATATCACAAAATGTACCAGTTTCCAGCTTTAGTGGTCCTTTATGATTGGTATATATATATACCACGGAGATTTTTTCTACTTTTGATTTGTATCAATGTCCCTATATCCTTTGTTTATAGAATATATCTTTTTGTTTTTCTTTGTTTTTCAATTGTGTGTCTATGTGTGTATTTTGAATGAATATTATTTTATATTGGGATACATCACTCCCTCTTATTATTGTTTGATGCCTGGGAGCAAGTGGTCAGACCATGGGGATCGAGAATTCCCCTCAAGTATGTAGAGAATCTGATGGGGTGCTCATTTTAGAAGGGTATATTGGGTTAGGTCATTACTAATTTTTTTCATTGGGAGGTTTTTTCCCAAGTATCCTTGTCTTTAAACATCTGGTATAGTTGAGATAGGAATTTTGGGGATGGAGAGGTAGCAGTCGTGAGTTCTGGGCCCACTCATACCATGACAAGCCTCATGTTAGCATGAGATAATTTAGGTTATGTCTCCTAGGTTGTGTTTTGACCTTAATATTATCTTTTTTTGTTTCACTTGAGATTATCTTGTTGTATGATCATTTTTTTCTACTTAGTGGTATGGAAACATTCCTTTGAGAAATCTTCCATTGGTCTCATGGTAGGGTGTCGCAAGATATGATCCTCAAGGGAATCCTCCTCTAGATCATAATCTTATAGACGATATCATTTGGGAAGCTCAGTTCTTGGAGTAGACTATAACATTAGTTTATATCTAAGCTATTGAGGTATAATAATGAGATTAGTTAGAAAGAGATCAAGATCAAATGTTCCTACATGAGAATACACCATTTTTTAAGGGTACAAATGAACCTAAATAGGTATTGGATTGGATGTAATATTGATCAAGTATTAAACATCCTAGAGACACCTATGGGTGTTATGGTGGAGTGCACAATGTCCAAACATAGGGGTCCTGACAAGTAGGGTTGTGATTCTATGGTACAAGAAAATTGGCACATGGAATTGGATTGGAAGGATCTCAATACCCTCTACTTTCAGTCATTCTTCTCATATCCTATGGTTATCAAAAGGAATATAATGATATTTTCCATATAACAAGGGGTCATTCGGTGTTATATTACGCTAATTAGTTTATGGATCTAGTCTATTTTTCATTGCAGGTGGTGATGAATAGTAACATAAAAGCTCATAAGTATCTACAAGGTTTGTGACCAGTTATCTAACCACAAGTATTCATATTTAAACCTTCCACATATGTTTAGATAGTATATATTTATATTATGTTAGATATAGATATTAAAGGAAGCAGTGGTTACTTTTCCACTTCTCTTTCATCCAATGGTTGTTTCATGAGAACATAGGGGAAGAATAGTAAGTGGAACGATAATATAAAGGGTGGTTGAGTTGTTTCTCATTAGTGGGTCGCCCCTTAACCATTAGTAATAGATAGAAGTGTTCCTTTTACTTTCTATCAATCTTTTCAAGTGGGTAACACTCAGCATACATCCCCTATAACCCCAAAGTTTTGTAGTGTTTTTGTCTGTCCAGTCTAATTATAGTGGTTTTACTAGGCTATGTCTACACCCAGTTATGGTTTGTGATCTTCAGCACCATAGGGAACTATATTGTTGTAAGAATATCCAAATTCCATAAGGTTATATACATAGTCCTTGGAAGTTAAATACCTATAAGTAGTGAATGATATTCAAATGGAGGATGATTTGGTCCCAGCAATAGTGAGATTTATCATTTTCATTGCATTTTCTATTGAAACCTATATGTTTGAAATAGGTCAGTCTCACTAATTTATTTCAAACCATTTTATTTATATGATAAAACATCAAAAACATATCATGTCCTTTTTATGGATTTAACGAGGCCTCTTGGAAATAAGAAAGGGTTTCATTTTCTATCTGATTTTCTATAAATATTTGATGAAGAGTTGGTTTGGTAATTTTTAGTTATCGATTTGGATTTTTTTTACAACATCATTGGGATGGATTGGCCAGTTTTTCACTGTAGTGATATTGACTATTATCATCAGTTTTTTTAATTCTCTATCATTATGGGAGATCTTTCATGTTTTAGGGAGATTGGGATATGAGGTATGGTCACATAGTACCTTCCCATCCAGAGATTAAGAGTTTGTTTTGTTCCATTATTGTTGGTCATGATGAGGTTTATTCTCTTCGATATATTCAAATGGTTATTAGGGAATTCTATGATGTCTTACCTGGTGACATATTTTGTCTTCCCCTGGATAGGGATGTTTGAATTTATGATAGATTTGATGTCAAGTACATAGTTAATTTTTGTAATGTCTTATAGTATGGAACCAACAATGCTGAAATATCTCAAGATCTAGTTGGGAAATTTTATAGAGAAAGGTTTTGTTCACCCTAGAATTTTTCCATGGGAATTCCTCCATTATTTTTTCAAATAAGGCAAGTGGTTCATTTTTCTTCATGTACTATAGAATGTTGAACTAGTTTGTTGTAAATAATGATAAATATTTTAACTATTTAGAATACTAGTTCAATCAGTTAATGTGGGAAAGGTGGGTTTTAAAAATTGATCTCTTTTCCGGATAGCATCATCTTAGGGTTTGAGATTATGATATTTCAAATACCACCTCCAAGAGTTGGTATGGACATTATGAATATATTGTGATGCCTTGTTTCTCATGAACTTTCCTATAGTTTTTATAGATTTTATGTATCAAATATTCCATCAATATCTACACACCATTAACATTATTTTCATGGATGATATTTTTTTTATTCATGATTCAATCGTGAAAAAGAGCGCCACATGAATCTTGTTTGGAAAATATCAAGGAGTAATTTCCTTCATAGGAAGATATCAAGATGAAATTTTTGGATCCAATAAGTAATGTTCTTGGGGAACAATATTTCTTAACATTTCCTATTAGTTGATGCTGAGAAGGTGAAGGATGTATTGTCATGGGAGGATCCATAAAAAATATTCAATAAATAAATATTCCTTTATCGATTTTGATACAATTGGTAGTTCATTAAGAATTTATCAAAATTAGTATCACATTTGACTACACATACCAAGAAATGGGTGAAGTTCGTATGGGATGAAAAATGTCAGACTTCTTCGGTGGAGTTGAAATGGATTCTGACATTGGCTCCCATTCTAACCTGACCAGAGATCGATAAGGGGTATGTGGTATAATTTGATTCCTATGATTTCATTCTAGGTTAAATAGTTATACATGATTATAAAATTATTTCCTCTGGATCATATCATCTTTGGATTCATGAGAATAATTATCCCACTCAATAATTATATCTTATTTAGTTATGTGTCCACTTAAATATTTATGGGAATATCTTTTTAGGAGTGGTTAAAGGTATTTTCTAACCATAAGAGTTTGTGATTTATCTTCTTCTAGAAGTAATTGAATCACAGTAGGAGGAATTTGGTGGAGTATCACAACATGTTCAACTTGGATATGTCCTACACCTAGGGAAGGGGAATGTTGTAATTTATTCACTCCTTCATAAAGTTCCACCATAGTCAATTTTGGAATCAAAAGAGGAGAGGGAAATGATGGGGAGTTTTTCTTAGCTAAATATGGATGAAATGGAAGATGTTTTAAGTATGTTTCTGGACAATTTTTAGTTGACACCATCTCTCACTGAGTCTATTATATAAGATAAATATTAGTATAATGAGTTCAATTGTATCAGGGAAAATCATTATGTTGGGGGAACATTTCAAGTTTTTCTCTCCCTTATAATTGTAACACCCCAGGATTTCATAGTGTGTTATTTCTTAAAAATAATTCAATAACTTGCACTACACGCAACACCGAGTTCAATCACACCATGACGTACAAAAAAAAGCCATTAAAAGAGGTCATGAATAGTATTAACAACATTTTGAACTTTATATAATCCTTATAATTTTATAATCCCTATTATGAGTTTCTTAGTCATAATGCAAGAACAGGTTCATTTTCAGTATTGCACTTTTATCAAATTTAATAGTGAAACTTTTTAAATAAAATATTTTAAACTATCTGAATAAATTGGGACATCAAAAAAAAATTAAATGAAACATCCCAAGATTCCACGGTACGCTTTCCTTTGAATAAAATAGTAGCGTGTGTTGTAGGCAACCTTGAGTTTTAACACACGCCACAACCAATCAAACTAGCCGTTATGAATAGTAATACCTAAATTTTGAAATTATATATATTTTATATTTTAAAATGGACTTCATTTTTGGATTCGGAATATCGAATTTAGCCTAAGGTGAAATTTTGGTACTTTTCGGATAACTTTCATATTTTGATGAATAGTGAAAATTACTAAATTTTAATTAAAAACAACTTTTTTAATCAAAATAATTAATAGTGATAAATTATGAATTTTAGTAGTTTTAAAGTATATTTAGAATATATTTTTACCATTTAATATAATTTTGGTCATTGGACATAATTTTACAATTAAACCGAACATAAACAAGTGTCAATCTTTTGATAGTTATTATCTCTTAAAAACATGCTTTTTGTTTTGACAGCGGGAATTAATTTTAAATTAATTTCTGCCACTTCTGTGTTTTGAATTTAGAAAAATAGATTCCATATTTGGAATCAGGATGTCCAAATTGTGTAAATAGGTAACTTTTATTTTTAGACATTTTGAATAATTACTGTGGTAAATATTTTATTTACCATGGTTAAGGGTAAATCCGGTAAATAAGGGTTAACAAATAATATTATAATAATACAAAATTACCCTAAAACGTGTCCTAACCTTATTGGTGGACACATACCCGACCATGAGCATCCTTGGGTCAATTTGGGGACCCCTTGGAGCCACTTGTATTTGGTAGGGACACTTTATATTAATAAAGTTAAAATAAAAATAAAAATGGCATAAGCTTACATCTTTTAGAAGAACAATTTTTACATAGGGTTATACATGTTGGATTTTCGATTATAAATATTCATTAGAAATCTAAAATGATTTCCTACATAATGATATTTTATTTATAATTTTTAGACATCAAATAAGTTAAATTATTAATTACACAATAGTGATGCAATGTTTACCTCATTAATAAATCATTTAAATAAATAAGATTATAATGATTAAGATATTATCTAAAACCTGTCCAATTCTTATTGGATGATGTTATTTAGAATATGAGTCATATTATCTTCGACCTCAATGATTTTTGGACCATTATAAACCGAATATAATTATATTATAAAGTAATACTTTCACTCTTTCCTAAAGAGCCCCTCCTCTCCCTTATAAAAGGAGACCACTTCTACTCATTCCTCACACCTCTAAAGCCACTTGGCTCGTCCAAACTCTACCCAAATAAGCTCCCCACATCCATCTCCTCCTCCTTGAAGCTTCACCTTAGGCAGAAAGCATTTCAAGAAGTCCTTTGGTTCCAACCAAAGTGAGTTACCTAAATTAAAGGTAACGATTTCTCTTAAATTATTTTCATTTATTTTGCTTCTCCAACCCCCAAACTCTTTTTATTTCCTTTCTTTTGTAACAACACCAGTATCCTCAATATACTAGGATGTTGTTATAAGAAGTATTCAAACTACACATACACACAACTCCATCTAATCGATGATGAACATAATGTTTCTGTGGATGGCAAACTAACGCCTCACGAAACGATGATTGTTCAAATACATCTTACCGCCTCTCATGGTGGACATTATGATGGCACTGTAATTAAATATGATATTAATGATATATATTTTATATATAAGCTTCTGTAATTCCATTTTATTTCATACCATTATTCGTTTCATGTTGTATATACATACGATAATTTCATTTGAGGAAGTGCGGACTACCGCCCCCTTAAAATGATATGACTCGTTCATACCACACATGGAACGTATAAAGGATGGTGTTAATGAACTTAAGTAACATATATAAAATATTATATTATACTTTAATAGTAATATACCTAATTATCATTTGGATTCAATTCTTTTAAAATAAAAATTAAATGGAAGTTGCGTTTGTGCGTACGTACGGACTACCGTCTCCACGAACGCGATGAGGTTCATCCTCCATCATATCCATTCAAGTATTATTATCATTTGATGATTTAAAAATTATGTTTAAGGACTTGATACCATTCTGGATTTGAATAATATACAACCTATCCTTTACAAACATGTCTTACGTAACAAAACATACAAAAGAAAACAAGTAAGTTAACACCCGAAACAACGATAATACTAAGAAATTATTATCAAATCAATATTAAAAGATCATATATGATATCATATTAATATATATGATTCTTGTATAATTTAATAAAAATTATTTCACCATTATACAGGAGGTTAACCTACCCCAACCAAGGAAAAGTACAAGGTAAGGGATTTTCTTATCTCACATTCAATTCCGTGAGATTTCCATTGTTCGCCACTAAATTATTGAAAGTGGTGTATTGTGTACTGCCATTTGATATATATTATCATGATTATATTTATATTCATGTTATTCTGTAAATCATTTGGTGGTTATTAACTTTTGGCCATACGACTCAGTTGATTAACGTGGTAAGGGGTTTTCATCTCACTCCTTATTCTCATGAGATTCATGCCATATTGCCACCATTACCTTTTGTGTGGTGTATGTACTGCCCATAATTATATTCTTTGTGTAATACACTCTAATTTATGTGTACTTACATATTTATTGTATGATACCTCTTTCATGGGTTGTATGTTTCATAAGTTACCAAACTGGTAAGGGTTATTTCACAATCTCTTCATTATCTGAGGTTGTTTATACGTAATAATTTACTGGGATCTCGTTATCATCCACATCCATGTTTCTTCAAAATGTATTTCAAAACAATTTTAATATTTAAAAGAATATGGGTTAAAGTCATTTATACCCTTGTTTGACTTTTTATAAGAGGTTTATAAGGGAATCTTTCCGTCTTTTTCCAAACAAGGTGCTTTTTAACCTTTTCGACAGAATTAAGATAAGAATGTTTTTTTTAACTTATACGACGGGTGCGGTTATTTTCCGCCGTTATAAAATCGTCAAAGCTTCCCTTAAAAGATTATAAGATTATTTTCAAAGAAAATGTTTGATTTTATATGGATCTTAAATGATTTCAAAATAAAAGGAGATATTTCTTTAAAAAGAATTTTGATTTCATCTATGTCAACATCCATTGATGGTTTTTAAGATTATTTGAAGTTGATTTATTATGATACAAAACTTCTATATTGTTTTGAAAGTTTTGTGATATGTTTGACTGTGGACGTGCTATTTTTATACCATTCATAGTTTATGGTGAAAGTATTGACATTTCGTATGCTAGTTCCAATAAGAATGTTTATGTTATATTTCAATCTTTACTTCATATGAATGTGTTGGACAAGTATGTTCCAGGTAGGGGACTGGTTAAAGTAAGCCCTCTAGGTTGGGGACTGGTAAAAGTAAGCCCTCCAGGTTGGGGACTGGTAAAAGTAAGCCCTCCAGGTTAGGGACTGGTAAAAGTAAGCCCTCCGGGTTGGTGTCTGGTTATTAGAGGCACTCCGGGTTGGTGTCCGGTTATTAGAGGCACTCCGGGTTGGTGTCCGGTTATTAGAGGCACTCCGGGTTGGGTTCCGGTTACAGTTAGCCCTAAGGTCTTGGGACGAGGCCTTGAAAAGTAATTTAAGTTTAGCATTATGCATTCCAACATTATGAAAGTGGTTATTGATTTTGCAAGTGATTATTCGATTAGTAGAATATTCATGTGAACAAGTAAATCGCATTATTTAATTTTACTTTTGCCATACTATGTTGAAGTTAAAGTTTAAAAGGCTTTTGTTTTAGTAATTCATTGCCTTAAATGTTTATGCTTATTTTTGAATGTTCCGCTATATTGTTATCCTTACTGGGCATTTGAGCTCACCCCTTTTCTATGTTTTATTTTTCCCAGGATGTGAAGATGTAAGTTATGAATGACCTGCAGGGATATTATGAGGGGATTATAGTGTGGACTGTGGAAACATTATGTTGTTGTAGTAGTTTTTCATTTTATGATATAATGTAAAACTTATGAATATATCTAGTGTTTCTAAGGCTACTAAACCAATCGGTCTTTAGAGATTTGATCTTTCTTGTGATCATGCCAATGTTATGTAATAATGCACCGACTCTGGGTAACTGGGGTCGGGGCGTTACAGTTGATATCAGAGGAAGTTTAGTACAAATCTTGGAAACTAGATTTAGATAAACTCTGATTAGAGCATGTAGACCTAAGATGAACTTTCAGGATTAGTATAGAAGAACTTCCTAAAATTTTGGTATCGTAGAGATTTTGTGAGTTTTCCGAGCAATACATCCCTGTCTGGATACGAGCAGGTAGAGGTGGCTCTGGCACAGATGTACCTAGGGGTAAAACCCGAAAACACCGCTTTGAGCTAGACTCGAAGGGGAACTGGTGCACGACAACGGGCCTTGCTGCACTCTTGGTTACGACACTCCCGGGGGATATGCTTAGGATAACTCTCATTTTCTTACAAATCATTATGAAGGGTTTATGAGTATATAATTACTCAAAGAAAACATTTTTATGATTATGGATTATATCCATAAATAGTTCAATTTATGTTAAGTGTTTTATAAGTATGGGATTATGTATTTTGTTTCATAAACTGATCTAGTTTATGCCATTGTTTAGAAATGGCGCCCAGTAGAAGGAATGAGAACTCCAGAAATGCACATGATCCAAAGAGAAGGAAGGATCATATCTTTCATGGTCTTAAGCTAGAATTGATAAGAGAAATAGTCTCCCATGTATTATCATCATATGAAGAAATAATATCATGTGGTGATAAGATAAGTAAAGAGTTTACTGAGTCATATGGCTTTGAAGGGAAGCAAGAGAAGAAAAGGATGGAAGAGAGAAAAATGGATAAAGGGAAGAGGGAAAAGAAGAATTTTCCCATATGTGGTAACTGTGGGAAGAAACACCCTGGAACTTGCCAGAAAGGAATGGGAGTTTGTTATAAGTGTGGAGGAAAAGGGCACAAAGTACGTGACTGCAAGGGTGATAAAATGGTTTCAAATGTACAATGCTTCATTTGCAAGGAGTTTAGACACTACGCGAACCTATGCCCCAGTCATCAGACTATGCCGCAAATGATGCTATTGCATAATAATCAAGTTATGATACTACCACATATGAAGAGGAATGATTAGAGTTCTTATGTTGATTATGTCAATTGAGTGTTGTATCAACAATGTACTTGTTATAATAATTATGGAGTATATAAGGATTGTACTGCAGTACTATTTCATTAAGGACTTGAGATTGTGTGGAACAAAGAAAAGTGACTCAATAGCAGGATAAATTTTTGGAAAATATATGGTTGAGAGAAAGATAAACCATAATATGGTTCTGATACCGAGTTAGTGATTTTAGAATAATACATGATTGATTTGGATAAATTATGTTGGATATTCTTGACTACCTTGAAACTGATTAATGATTTGTATATTCCATCATTTTTTTGGGGTTTAAATCATTTTTTGGGTTGATGAAGTATATCCAGCATTCTATATGGAATAGGGGGGCATGAATGTAATCAATAAGGAATATGGTAATTCAAGATGTTTCAGTTTATTAAAAGAACACAAGATGAAGGTATTCATATTCTATTACGGGGTAAAAAGGATCTATATTATGTTTACCTTCATTATAAATGTTGGACTGTGAGTTTGGACAGAAGTATTTTGGATAGTTCTAGTTTGGATTATTTTGGATTACCATAAAAGGACAACCCAGAGGTCGGGCGGCAACCCGTCGCGTCCGGCAAGGCTGCGAGACTTGAACCCGCAACTGAAGGGCGACAAGGGTGTATCACCTACCACTGGCCCACGAGATGTCCTGGATTAAATAATGTTGTTTTTTTTAAAGATCTGGTAGATGAATTATAAATTCATTTATTTTGGAACCCTGTACGAATAGTATAAATAAAAAAATTACATTCTATTATCTTTTAGAGTGAAAGATGAGTTTGTGGTAGAAATTTATTAATGGATAAAACTCTAATTATAAAGTAATTATATCTCCTTATGATCTTATCCAATCTCATAAATATATTCCTCAACATTAATAAAAGGAACTTAGAACAAAAATTTTGTCCTAGATGGTACCTTAAATCATCACTAATCATGGCTTTGGGATTGTTGGCCTTTTCATAGCCATGTTCTCTACCACTCTCCATCAAATAATTGATGGTTAGATTTCTCTTCCATATCCATATTTTCCTACATGGAACCCTAGTATGTGTTATTTTCGGTAATCTTCATACTTTCCACTCTTTATTTTAAATAGAGGCCTCGTTAATTCATTTTTCGATGTGGGATTTCAACTATGATATTTTGAAACGTCAAAAATGTTTTATCCTAATACCCTATGTTTTGTTGAACCGATGGTATTTCAAATCATCATAGATTGATGAATTTAAGGACCTCAATTATACACTTGTTTGTGATTGATGATCTCAATCACTACCTATAAATATTTACGTTTTTCCTCCAATTATATGTCTCTAATTGCCACCAATGTTCTCCTAATCGAGATCATAATTTGGTGGTGACTCTTTCATTTCTATTTTCCTCATATTAAGACTAAATTTTAGTAACCTGATTTCCGATGTGGGTTTTCCCACAAAGATATTTTCTATTTTCAACCTTTTATTTTCGAAGAACAATTTCAAATTGCGAGGACGCAATTTATTGAAGGAGGGGAGAATGTAACACCCCAGGATTTCATAGTGTGTTATTTCTTAAAAATAATTCAATAACTTGCACTACACGCAACACCGAGTTCAATCACACCATGACGTACAAAAAAAATCCATTAAAAGATGTCATGAATAGTATTAACAACATTTTGAACTTTATATAATCCTTATAATTTTAGAATCCCTATTATGAGTTTCTTAGCCATAATGCAAGAACAGATTCATTTTCAGTATTGCACTTTTATCAACTTTAATAGTGAAACCTTTTCAAATAAAATATTTTAAACTATCTGAATAAATTGGGACATCAAAAAAAAATTTAAATGAAACATCCCAAGCTTCCACGGTACGCTTTCCTTGGAATAAAATAGTAGCGTGTGTTGTACGCAACCTTGAGTTTTAACACACGCCACAACCAATCAAACTAGCCGTTATGAATAGTAATACCTAAATTTTGAAATTATATATATTTTATATTTTAAAATGGACTTCATTTTTGGATTCGGAATATCGAATTTAGCCTAAGGTGAAATTTTGGTACTTTTCGGATAACTTTCATATTTTGATGAATAGTGAAAATTACTAAATTTTAATTAAAAACAACTTTTTAATCAATATAATTAATAGTGATAAATTATGAATTTTAGTAGTTTTAAAGTATATTTAGAATATATTTTTACCATTTAATATAATTTTGGTCATTGGACATAATTTTACAGTTAAACCGAACATAAACAAGTGTCAATCTTTTGATAGTTATTATCTCTTAAAAACACGCTTTTTGTTTTGACAGCGGGAATTAATTTTAAATTAATTTCTGCCACTTCTGTGTTTTGAATTTAGAAAAATAGATTCCATATTTGGAATCAGGATGTCCAAATTGTGTAAATAGGTAGCTTTTATTTTTAGACATTTTGAATAATTACTGTGGTAAATATTTTATTTACCATGGTTAAGGGTAAATCCGGTAAATAAGGGTTAAAAAATAATATTATAATAATACAAAATTACCCTAAAACATGTCCTAACCTTATTGGTGGACACATACCCGACCATGAGCATCCTTGGGTCAATTTGGGGACCCCTTGGAGCCACTTGTATGTGGTAGGGACACTTTATATTAATAAAGTTAAAATAAAAATAAAAATGGCATAAGCTTACATCTTTTAGAAGAACAATTTTTACATAGGGTTATACATGTTGGATTTTCGATTATAAATATTCATTAGAAAGCTAAAATAATTTCCTACATAATGATATTTTATTTATAATTTTTAGACATCAAATAAGTTAAATTATTAATGAAACAATAGTGATGAAATGTTTACCTCATTAATAAATCATTTAAATAAATAAGATTATAATGATTAAAATATTATCTAAAACCTATCCAATTCTTATTGGATGATGTTATTTAGAATATGAGTCATCTTATCTTCGACCTCAATGATTTTTGGACCATTATAAACCGAATATAATTATATTATAAAGTAATACTTTCACTCTTTCCTAAAGAGCCCCTCCTCTCCCTTATAAAAGGAGACCACTTCTACTCATTCCTCACACCTCTCAAGCTACTTGGATCGTCCAAACTCTGCCCAACTAAGCTCCCCACATCCCTCTCCTCCTCCTTGAAGCTTCCCCTTAGGCAGAAAGCATTTCAAGAAGTCCTTTGGTTCCAACCAAAGTGAGTTACCTAAATTAAAGGTAACGATTTCTCTTAAATTATTTTCATTTATTTTGCTTCTCCAACCCCCAAAATCTTTTTATTTCCTTTCTTTTGTAACAACACCAGTATCCTGAATATACTAGGATGTTGTTATAAGAAATATTCAAACTACACATACACACAACTCCATCTAATGGATGATGAACATAATGTTTCTGTGGATGGCAAACTAACGGCTCACGAAATGATGATTGTTCAAATACATCTTACCGCCTCTCATGGTGGCCATTATGATGGCACTGTAATTAAATATGATATTAATGATATATATTTTATATATAAGCTTCTGTAATTCCATTTTATTTCATACCATTATTCGTTTCATGTTGTATATACATACGATAATTTCATTTGAGGAAGTGCGGACTACCGCCCCCTTAAAATGATATGACTCGTTCATACCACACATGGAACGTATAAAGGATGGTGTTAATGAACTTAAGTAACATATATAAAATATTATATTATACTGTAATAGTAATATACCTAAGTATCATTTGGATTCAATTCTTTTAAAATAAAAATTAAATGGAAGTTGCGTTCGTGCGTACGTACGGACTACCGTCTCCACGAACGCGATGAGATTCATCCTTCATCGTATCCATTCAAGTATAATTATCATTTGATGATTTAAAAATGATGTTTAAGGACTTGATACCATTCTGGATTTGAATAATATACAACCTATCCTTTACAAACATGTCTTACGTAACAAAACATACAAAAGAAAACAAGTAAGTTAACACCCGAAACAACGATAATACTAAGATATTATTATCAAATCAATATTAAAATATCATATATGATATCATATTAATATATATGATTCTTGTATAATTTAATAACAATTATTTTACCATTATACAGGAGGTTAACCTACCCCAACCAAGGAAAAGTACAAGGTAAGGGATTTTCTTATCTCACTTTCAATTCCGTGAGATTTCCATTGTTCGCCACTAAATTATTGAAAGTGGTGTATTGTGTACTGCCATTTGATATATATTATCATGATTCTATTTATATTCATGTTATTCTGTAAATCATTTGGTGGTTATTAACTTTTGGCCATACGACTCAGTTGATTAACGTGGTAAGGGGTTTTCATCTCACTCCTTATTCTCATGAGATTCATGCCATATTGCCACCATTACCTTTTGTGTGGTGTATGTACTGCCCATAATTATATTCTTTGTGTAATACACTCTAATTTATGTGTACATACATATTCATTGTATGATACCTCTTTCATGGGTTGTATGTTTCATAAATTACCAAACTGGTAAGGGTTATTTCACAATCTCTTCATTATCTGAGGTTGTTTATACGTAATAATATACTGGGATCTCGTTATCATCCACATCCATGTTTCTTCAAAATGTATTTCAAAACATTTTTAATATTTAAAAGAATATGGGTTAAAGTCATTTATACCCTTGTTTGACTTTTTATAAGAGGTTTATAAGGGAATCTTTCCGTCGTTTTCCAAACAAGGTGCTTTTTAACCTTTTCGACAGAATTAAGATAAGAATGTTTTTTTAACTTATACGACGGGTGAGGTTATTTTCCGCCATTATAAAATCGTCAAAGCTTCCCTTAAAAGCTTATAAGATTATTTTCAAAGAAAATGTTTGATTTTATATGGATCTTAAATGATTTCAAAATAAAAGGAGATATTTCTTTAAAAAGAATTTTGATTTCATCTATGTCAACATCCTTTGATGGGTTTTAAGATTATTTGAAGTTGATTTATTATGATACAAAACTTATATATTGTTTTGAAGGTTTTGTGATATGTTTGACTGTGGATGTGCTATTTTTATACCATTCATAGTTTATGGTGAAAGTATTGACATTTCGTATTCTAGTTCCAATAAGAATGTTTATGTTATATTTCAATCTTTACTTCATATGAATGTGTTGGACAAGTATGTTCCAGGTTGGGGACTGGTTAAAGTAAGCCCTCCAGGTTGGGGACTGGTAAAAGTAAGCCCTCCAGGTTGGGGACTGGTAAAAGTAAGCCCTCCAGGTTAGGGACTGGTAAAAGTAAGCCCTCCGGGTTGGTGTCCGGTTATTAGAGGCACTCCGGGTTGGTGTCCGGTTATTAGAGGCACTCCGGGTTGGTGTCCGGTTATTAGAGGCACTCCGGGTTGGTGTCCGGTTATTAGAGGCACTCCGGGTTGGTGTCCGGTTATTAGAGGCACTCCGGGTTGGGTTCCGGTTACAGTTAGCCCTAAGGTCTTGGGATGAGGCCGTGAAAAGTAATTAAAGTTTAGCATTATGCATTCCAACATTATGAAAGTGTTTATTGATTTTGCATGTGATTATTCGATTAGTAGAATATCCATGTGAACAAGTAAATGGCATTATTTCATTTTACTTTTGCCATACTATCTTGAAGTTCAAGTTTAAAAGGCTTTTGTTTTAGTAATTCGTTGCCTTAAATGTTTATGCTTATTTTTGAATGTTCTGCTATATTGTTATCCTTACTGGGCATTTGAGCTCACCCCTTTTCTATGTTTTATTTCTCCCAGGATGTGAAGATGTAAGTTATGAATGACCTGCAGGGATATTATGAGGGGATTATAGTGTGGACTATGGAAACATTATGTTGTTGTAGTAGTTTTTCATTTTATGATATAATGTAAAACTTATGAATATATCTAGTGTTTCCAAGGCTACTAAACCAATCGGTCTTTCAAAATTTGATCTTTCTTGTGATCATGCCAATGTTATGTAATAATACACTGACTCTGGGTAACTGAGGTCGGGGCGTTAGAGTTGGTATCAGAGGAAGTTTAGTACAAACCTTGGAAACTAGATTTAGATAAACTCTGATTAGAGCACGTAGACCTAAGATAAACTTTCAGGATTAGTATAGAAGAACTTCCTAGAATTTTGGTATCGTAGAGATTTTGTGAGTTTTCCGAGCAATACATCCCTGTCTGGATACGAGCAGGTAGAGGCGGCTCTGGCACAGATGTACCTAGGGGTAAAACCCAAAAACACCACTTTGAGCTAGACTCGAACGGGAACTGGTGCACGACAACGGGCCTTGCTGCACTCTTGGTTACGACACTCCCGGGGGATATGCTTAGGATAACTCTCATTTTCTTACAAATCATTATGAAGGGTTTATGAGTATATATTTCCTCAAAGAAAACATTTTTATGATTATGGATTATATCCATAAATAGTTCAATTTATGTTAAGTGTTTTATAAGTATGGGATTTTGTATTTTGATTCATAAACTGATCTAGTTTATGCCATTGTTTAGAAATGGCGCCCAGTAGAAGGAATGAGAACTCCAGAAATGCACATGATCCAAAGAGAAGGAAGGATCATATCTTTCATGGTCTTAAGCTAGAATTGATAAGAGAAATAGTCTCCCATGTATTATCATCATATGAAGAAATAATATCATGTGTTGATAAGATAAGTAAAGAGTTTACTGAGTCCTATGGCTTTGAAGGGAAGCAAGAGAAGAAAAGGATGGAAGAGAGAAAAATGGATAAAGGGAAGAGGGAAAAGAAGAATTTTCCCATATGTGGTAACTGTGGGAAGAAACACCCTGGAACTTTCCTGAAAGGAATGGGAGTTTGTTATAAGTGTGGAGGAAAAGGGCACAAAGTACGTGACTGCAAGGGTGAGAAAATGGTTTCAAATGTACAATGCTTCATTTGCAAGGAGTTTGGACACTACGCGAACCTATGCCCCAGTCATCAGACTATGCCGCAAATGATGCTATTGGATAATAATCAAGTTATGATACTACCACATATGAAGAGGAATGATTAGAGTTCTTATGTTGATTATGTCAATTGAGTGTTGTATCAACAATGTACTTGTTATAATAATTATGGAGTATATAAGGATTGTACTGCAATACTATTTCATTAAGGACTTGAGATTGTGTGGAACAAAGAAAAGTGACTCAATAGCAGGATAAATTTTGGAAAATATATGGTTGAGAGAAAGATAAACCATAATATGGTTCTGATACCGAGTTAGTGATTTTAGAATAATACATGATTGATTTGGATAAATTATGTTGGATATTCTTGACTACCTTGAAACTGATTAATGATTTGTATATTCCATCATTTTTTTGGGGTTTAAAACATTTTTTGGATTGATGAAGTATATCCAGTATTCTATATGGAATAGGGGGGCATGAATGTAATCAATAAGGAATATGGTAATTCAAGATGTTTCAGTTTATTAAAAGAACACAAGATGAAGGTATTCATATGCTATTACGGGGTAAAAAGGATCTATATTATGTTTACCTTCCTTATAAATGTTGGACTGTGAGTTTGGACAGAAGTATATTGGATAGTTCTAGTTTGGATTATTTTGGATTACCATAAAAGGACAACCCAGAGGTCGGGCGGCAACCCGTCGCATCCGGCAAGGCTGTGAGACTTGAACCCGCAACCGAAGGGCAACAAGGGTGTATCACCTACCACTAGCCCACGAGATGTCCTGGATTAAATAATGTTGTTTTTTTTAAAGATCTGGTAGATGAATTATAAATTCATTTATTTTGGAACCCTTTACGAATAGTATAAATAAAAAAATTACATTCTATTATCTTTTAGAGTGAAAGATGAGTTTGTGGTAGTAATTTATTAATGGATAAAACTCTAATTATAAAGTAAGTATATCTCCTTATGATCTTAGCCAATCTCATAAATATATTCCTCAACATTAATAAAAGGAACTTAGAACAAAAATGTTGTCCTAGATGTTACCTTAAATCATCACTAATTCATGGCTTTGGGATTGTTGGCCTTTTCATAGCCATGTTCTCTACCACTCTCCATCAAATAATTGATGGTTAGATTTCTCTTCCATATCCATATTTTCCTACATGGAACCCTAGTATGTGTTATTTTCGGTAATCTTCATACTTTCCACTCTTTATTTTACATAGAGGCCTCGTTAATTCATTTTTCGATGTGGGATTTCAACTATGATATTTTGAAACGTCAAAAATGTGTTATCCTAATACCCTATGTTTTGTTGAACCGATGGTATTTCAAATCATCATAGATTGATGAATTTAAGGACCTCAATTATACACTTGTTTGTGATTGATGATCTCAATCACTACCTATAAATATTTACGTTTTTCCTCTAATTATATGTCTCTAATTGCCACCAATGTTCTCCTAATGGAGATCATAATTTGGTGGTGACTCTTTCATTTCTCTTTTCCTCATATTAAGACTAAATTTTAGTAACCTAATTTCCGATGTGGGTTTTCCCACAAAGATATTTTCTATTTTCAACCTTTTATTTTCGAAGAACAATTTCAAATTGCGAGGACGCAATTTATTGAAGGAGGGGAGAATGTAACACCCCAGGATTTCATAGTGTGTTATTTCCTAAAAATAATTCAATAACTTGCACTACACGCAACACCGAGTTCAATCACACCATGACGTACAAAAAAAAGCCATTAAAAGAGGTCATGAATAGTATTAACAACATTTTGAACTTTATATAATCCTTATAATTTTAGAATCCCTATTATGAGTTTCTTAGCCATAATGCAAGAACAGATTCATTTTCAGTATTGCACTTTTATCAACTTTAATAGTGAAACCTTTTTAAATAAAATATTTTAAACAATCTGAATAAATTGGGACATCAAACAAAATTTTAAATGAAACATCCCAAGCTTCCACGGTACGCTTTCCTTTGAATAAAATAGTAGCGTGTGTTGTACGCAACCTTGAGTTTTAACACACACCACAACCAATCAAACTAGCCGTTATGAATAGTAATACCTAAATTTTGAAATTATATATATTTTATATTTTAAAATGGAATTCATTTTTGGATTCGGAATATCGAATTTAGCCTAAGGTGAAATTTTGGTACTTTTCGGATAACTTTCATATTTTGATGAATAGTGAAAATTACTAAATTTTAAATAAAAACAACTTTTTTAATCAAAATAATTAATAGTGATAAATTATGAATTTTAGTAGTTTTAAAGTATATTTAGAATATATTTTTACCATTTAATATAATGTTGGTCATTGGACATAATTTTACAATTAAACCGAACATAAACAAGTGTCAATCTTTTGATAGTTATTATCTCTTAAAAACACGCTTTTTGTTTTGACAGCGGGAATTAATTTTAAATTAATTTCTGCCACTTCTGTGTTTTGAATTTAGAAAAATGGATTCCATATTTGGAATCAGGATGTCCAAATTGTGTAAATAGGTAACTTTTATTTTTAGACATTTTGAATAATTACTGTGGTAAATATTTTATTTACCATGGTTAAGGGTAAATCCGGTAAATAAGGGTTAAAAAATAATATTATAATAATACAAAATTACCCTAAAACGTGTCCTAACCTTATTGGTGGAAACATACCCGACCATGAGCATCCTTGGGTCAATTTGGGGACCCCTTGGAGCCACTTGTATGTGGTAGGGACACTTTATATTAATAAAGTTAAAATAAAAATAAAAATGGCATAAGCTTACATCTTTTAGAAGAACAATTTTTACATAGGGTAATACATGTTGGATTTTCGAATATAAATATTAATTAGAAAGCTAAAAAGATTTCCTACATAATGATATTTTATTTATAATTTTAAGACATCAAATAAATTAAATTATTAATGACACAATAGTGATGCAATGTTTACCTCATTAATAAATCATTTAAATAAATAAGATTATAATGATTAAAATATTATCTAAAACCTATCCAATTCTTTTTGGTTGATGTTATTTAGAATATGAGTCATCTTATATTCGACCTCAATGATTTTTGGACCATTATAAACCGAATATAATTATATTATAAAGTAATACTTTCACTCTTTCCTAAAGAGCCCCTCCTCTCCCTTATAAAAGGAGACCACTTCTACTCATTCCTCACACCTCTCAAGCCACTTGGCTCATCCAAACTCTGCCCAACTAAGCTCCCCACATCCCTCTCCTCCTCCTTGAAGATTCCCCTTAGGTAGAAAGCATTTCAAGAAGTCCTTTGGTTCCAACCAAAGTGAGTTACCTAAATTAAAGGTAACGATTTCTCTTAAATTATTTTCATATATTTTGCTTCTCCAACCCCCAAACTCTTTTTATTTCCTTTCTTTTGTAACAACACCAGTATCCTCAATATACTAGGATGTTGTTATAAAAATTATTCAAACTACACATACACACAACTCCATCTAATGGATGATGAACATAATGTTTCTGTGGATGACAAACTAACGCCTCACGAAATGATGATTGTTCAAATACATCTTACTGCCTCTCATGGTGGCCATTATGATGGCACTGTAATTAAATATGATATTAATGATATATATTTTATATATAAGCTTCTGTAATTCCATTTTATTTCATACCATTATTCGTTTCATGTTGTATATACATACGATAATTTCATTTGAGGAAGTGCGGACTACCGCCCCCTTAAAATGATATGACTCGTTCATACCACACATGGAACGTATAAAGGATGGTGTTAATGAAATTAAGTAACATATATAAAATATTATATTATACTATAATAGTAATATACCTAAGTATCATTTGGATTCAATTCTTTTAAAATAAAAATTAAATGGAAGTTGCGTTCGTGCGTACGTACGGACTACCGTCTCCACGAACGCGATGAGATTCATCCTCCATCGTATCCATTCAAGTATAATTATCATTTGATGATTTAAAAATTATGTTTAAGGACTTGATACCATTCTTGATTTGAATAATATACAACCTATCCTTTACAAACATGTCTTACGTAACAAAACATACAAAAGAAAACAAGTAAGTTAACACCCGAAACAACGATAATACTAAGATATTATTATCAAATCAATATTAAAAGATCATATATGATATCATATTAATATATATGATTCTTTTATAATTTAATAACAATTATTTCACCATTATACAGGAGGTTAACCTACCCCAACCAAGGAAAAGTACAAGGTAAGGTATTTTCTTATCTCACTTTCAATTCCGTGAGATTTCCATTGTTCGCCACTAAATTATTGAAAGTGGTGTATTGTGTACTGCCATTTGATATATATTATCATGATTCTATTTATATTCATGTTATTCTGTAATTCATTTGGTGGTTATTAACTTTTGGCCATACGACTCAGTTGATTAACGTGGTAAGGGGTTTTCATCTCACTCCTTATTCTCATGATATTCATGCCATATTGCCACCATTACCTTTTGTGTGGTGTATGTACTGCCCATAATTATATTCTTTGTGTAATACACTCTAATTTATGTGTACTTACATATTCATTGTATGATACCTCTTTCATGGGTTGTATGTTTCATATGTTACCAAACTGGTAAGGGTTATTTCACAATCTCTTCATTATCTGAGGTTGTTTATACGTAATAATCTACTGGGATCTCGTTATCATCCACATCCATGTTTCTTCAAAATGTATTTCAAAACATTTTTAATATTTAAAAGAATATGGTTTAAAGTCATTTATACCCTTTTTTGACTTTTTATAAGAGGTTTATAAGGGAATCTTTCCGTCGTTTTCCAAACAAGGTGCTTTTTAACCTTTTCGACAGAATTAAGATAAGAATGTTTTTTTTAACTTATACGACGGGTGCGGTTATTTTCCGCCATTATAAAATCGTCAAAGCTTCCCTTAAAAGCTTATAAGATTATTTTCAAACAAAATGTTTGATTTTATATGGATCTTAATTGATTTCAAAATAAAAGGAGATATTTCTTTAAAAAGAATTTTGATTTCATCTATGTCAACATCCTTTGATGGGTTTTAAGATTATTTGAAGTTGATTTATTATGATACAAAACTTCTATATTGTTTTGAAGGTTTTGTGATATGTTTGACTGTGGATGTGCTATTTTTATACCATTCATAGTTTATGGTGAAAGTATTGACATTTCGTATGCTAGTTCCAATAAGAATGTTTATGTTATATTTCAATCTTTACTTTATATGAATGTGTTGGACAAGTATGTTCCAGGTTGGGGACTGGTTAAAGTAAGCCCTCCAGGTTGGGGACTGGTAAAAGTAAGCCCTCCAGGTTGGGGACTGGTAAAAGTAAGCCCTCCAGGTTCGGGACTGGTAAAAGTAAGCCCTCCGGGTTGGTATCTGGTTATTAGAGGCACTTCGGGTTGGTGTCCGGTTATTAGAGGCACTCCGGGTTGGTGTCCGGTTATTAGAGGCACTCCGGGTTGGTGTCCGGTTATTAGAGGCACTCCGGGTTGGTGTCCTGTTATTAGAGGCACTCCGGGTTGGGTTCCGGTTACAGTTAGCCCCAAGGTCTTGGGACGAGGCCTTGAAAAGTAATTAAAGTTTAGCATTATGCATTCCCACATTATGAAAGTGGTTATTGATTTTGCATGTGATTATTCGATTAGTAGAATATCCATGTGAACAAGTAAATGGCATTATTTCATTTTACTTTTGCCATACTATGTTGAAGTTCAAGTTTAAAAGGCTTTTGTTTTAGTAATTCATTGCCTTAAATGCTTATGCTTATTTTTGAATGTTCCGCTATATTGTTATCCTTACTGGGCATTTGAGCTCACCCCTTTTCTATGTTTTATTTTTCCCAGGATGTGAAGATGTAAGTTATGAATGACCTGCATGGATATTATGAGGGGATTATAGTGTGGACTGTGGAAACATTATGTTGTTGTAGTAGTTTTTCATTTTATGATATAATGTAAAACTTATGAATATATCTAGTGTTTCCAAGGCTACTAAACCAATCGGTCTTTCGAGATTTGATCTTTCTTGTGATCATGCCAATGTTATGTAATAATGTACCGACTCTGGGTAACTAGGGTCGGGGCGTTACAGTTGGTATCAGAGGAAGTTTAGTACAAACCTTGGAAACTAGATTTAGATAAACTCTGATTAGAGCACGTAGACCTAAGATGAACTTTCAGGATTAGTATAGAAGAACTTCCTAGAATTTTGGTATCGTAGAGATTTTGTGAGTTTTCCGAGCAATACATCCCTGTCTGGATACGAGCAGGTAGAGGCGGCTCTGGCACAGATGTACCTAGGGGTAAAACCCGAAAACACCGCTTTGAGCTAGACTCGAACGGGAACTAGTGCACGACAACGGGCCTTGCTGCACTCTTGGTTACGACACTCCTGGGGGATATGCTTAGGATAACTCTCATTTTCTTACAAATCATTATAAAGGGTTTATGAGTATATACTTCCTCAAAGAAAACATTTTTATGATTATGGATTATATCCATAAATAGTTCAATTTAGGTTAAGTGTTTTATAAGTATGGGATTATGTATTTTGATTCATAAACTGATCTAGTTTATGCCATTGTTTAGAAATGGCGCCCAGTAGAAGGAATGAGAACTCCAGAAATGCACATGATCCAAAGAGAAGGAAGGATCATATCTTTCATGGTCATAAGCTAGAATTGATAAGAGAAATAGTCTCCCATGTATTATCATCATATGAAGAAATAATATCATGTGTTGATAAGATAAGTAAAGAGTTTACTGAGTCCTATGGCTTTGAAGGGAAGCAAGAGAAGAAAAGGATGGAAGAGAGAAAAATGGATAAAGGGAAGAGGGAAAAGAAGAATTTTCCCATATGTGGTAACTGTGGGAAGAAACACCCTGGAACTTGCCTAAAAGGAATGGGAGTTTTTTATAAGTGTGGAGGAAAAGGGCACAAAGTACGTGACTGCAAGGGTGAGAAAATGGTTTCAAATGTACAATGCTTCATTTGCAAGGAGTTTAGACACTACGCGAACCTATGCCCCAGTCATCAGACTATGCCGCAAATGATGCTATTGGATAATAATCAAGTTATGATACTACCACAGATGAAGAGGAATGATTAGAGTTCTTATGTTGATTATGTCAATTGAGTGTTGTATCAACAATGTACTTGTTATAATAATTATGGAGTATATAAGGATGGTACTGCAGTACTATTTCATTAAGGACTTGAGATTGTGTGGAACAAAGAAAAGTGACTCAATGGCAGGATAAATTTTTGGAAAATATATGGTTGAGAGAAAGATAAACCATAATATGGTTCTGATACCGAGTTAGTGATTTTAGAATAATACATGATTGATTTGGATAAATTATGTTGGATATTCTTGACTACCTTGAAACTGATTAATGATTTGTATATTCCATCATTTTTTTGGGGTTTAAAACATTTTTTGGATTGATGAAGTATATCCAGCATTCTATATGGAATAGGGGGGCATGAATGTAATCAATAAGGAATATGGTAATTCAAGATGTTTCAGTTTATTAAAAGAACACAAGATGAAGGTATTCATATGCTATTGCGGGGTAAAAAGGATCTATATTATGTTTACCTTCCTTATAAATGTTGGACTGTGAGTTTGGACAAAAGTATTTTGGATAGTTCTAGTTTGGATTATTTTGGATTTCCATAAAAGGACAACCCAGAGGTCGGGCGGCAACCCGTCGCGTCTGGCAAGGCTGCGAGACTTGAACCCGCAACCGAAGGGCGACAAGGGTGTATCACCTACCACTGGCCCACGAGATGTCCTGGATTAAATAATGTTGTTTTTTTTAAGATCTGGTAGATGAATTATAAATTCATTTATTTTGGAACCCTGTACGAATAGTATAAATAAAAAATTTACATTCTATTATCTTTTAGAGTGAAAGATGAGTTTGTGATAGAAATTTATTAATGGATAAAACTCTAATTATAAAGTAAGTATATCTCCTTATGATCTTAGCCAATCTCATAAATATATTCCTCAACATTAATAAAGGGAACTTAGAACAAACATGTTGTCCTAGATGGTACCTTAAATCATCACTAATTCATGGCTTTGGGATTGTTGGCCTTTTCATAGCCATGTTCTCTACCACTCTCCATCAAATAATTGATGGTTAGATTTCTCTTCCATATCCATATTTTCCTACATGGAACCCTAGTATGTGTTATTTTCGGTAATCTTCATACTTTCCACTCTTTATTTTAAATAGAGGCCTCGTTAATTCATTTTTCGATGTGGGATTTCAACTATGATATTTTGAAACGTCAAAAATGTGTTATCCTAATACCCTATGTTTTGTTGAACCGATGGTATTTCAAATCATCATAGATTGATGAATTTAAGGACCTCAATTATACACTTGTTTGTGATTGATGATCTCAATCACTACCTATAAATATTTACGTTTTTCCTCCAATTATATGTCTCTAATTGCCACCAATGTTCTCTTAATCGAGATCATAATTTGGTGGTGACTCTTTCATTTCTCTTTTCCTCATATTAAGACTAAATTATAGTAACCTAATTTCCGATGTGGGTTTTCCCACAAAGATATTTTCTATTTTCAACCTTTTATTTTCGAAGAACAATTTCAAATTGCGAGGACGCAATTTATTGAAGGAGGGGAGAATGTAACACCCCTGGATTTCATAGTGTGTTATTTCTTAAAAATAATTCAATAACTTGCACTACACGCAACAACGAGTTCAATCACACCATGACGTACAAAAAAAATCCATTAAAAGAGGTCATGAATAGTATTAACAACATTTTGAACTTTATATAATCCTTATAATTTTAGAATCCCTATTATGAGTTTCTTAGCCATAATGCAAGAACAGATTCATTTTCAGTATTGCACTTTTATCAACTTTAATAGTGAAACCTTTTTAAAGAAAATATTTTAAACTATCTGAATAAATTGGGACATCAAAAAAAATTATAAATGAAACATCCCAAGCTTCCACTGTACGCTTTCCTTTGAATAAAATAGTAGCGTGTGTTGTACGCAACCTTGAGTTTTAACACACGCCACAACCAATCAAACTAGCCGTTATGAATAGTAATACCTAAATTTTGAAATTATATATATATTATATTTTAAAATGGACTTCATTTTTGGATTCGGAATATCGAATTTAGCCTAAGGTGAAATTTTGGTACTTTTCGGATAACTTTCATATTTTGATGAATAGTGAAAATTACTAAATTTTAATTAAAAACAACTTTTTTAATCAAAATAATTAATAGTGATAAATTATGAATTTTAGTAGTTTTAAAGTATATTTAGAATATATTTTTACCATTTAATATAATGTTGGTCATTGGACATAATTTTACAATTAAACCGAACATAAACAAGTGTCGATCTTTTGATAGTTATTATCTCTTAAAAACACGCTTTTTGTTTTGACAGCGGGAATTAATTTTAAATTAATTTCTGCCACTTCTGTGTTTTGAATTTATAAAAATAGATTCCATATTTGGAATCAGGATTTCCAAATTGTGTAAATAGGTAAATTTTATTTTTAGACATTTTGAATAATTACTGTGGTAAATATTTTATTTACCATGGTTAAGGGTAAATCCGGTAAATAAGGGTTAAAAAATAATATTATAATAATACAAAATTACCCTAAAACGTGTCCTAACCTTATTGGTGGACACATACCCGACCATGAGCATCCTTGGGTCAATTTGGGGACCCCTTGGAGCCACTTGTATGTGGTAGGGACACTTTATATTAATAAAGTTAAAATAAAAATAAAAATGGCATAAGCTTAAATCTTTTAGAAGAACAATTTTTACATAGGGTTATACATGTTGGATTTTCGATTATAAATATTCATTAGAAAGCTAAAAAAATTTCCTACATAATGATATTTTATTTATAATTTTTAGACATCAAATAAGTTAAATTATTAATGACACAATAGTGATGCAATGTTTACCTCATTAATAAATCATTTAAATAAATAAGATTATAATGATTAAAATATTATCTAAAACCTGTCCAATTCTTATTGGATGATGTTATTTAGAATATGAGTCATCTTATCTTCGACCTCAATGATTTTTGGACCATTATAAACCGAATATAATTATATTATAAAGTAATACTTTCACTCTTTCCTAAAGAGCCCCTCCTCTCCCTTATAAAAGGAGACCACTTCTACTCATTCCTCACACCTCTCAAGCCACTTGGCTCGTCCAAAATCTGCCAAACTAAGCTCCACACATCCCTATCCTACTCCTTGAAGCTTCCCCTTAGGCAAAAAGCATTTCAAGAAGTCCTTTGGTTCCAACCAAAGTGAGTTACCTAAATTAAAGGTAACGATTTCTCTTAAATTATTTTCATTTATTTTGCTTCTCCAACCCCCAAACTCTTTTTATTTCCTTTCTTTTGTAACAACACCAGTATCCTCAATATACTAGGATGTTGTTATAAGAAGTATTCAAACTAAACATACACACAACTCCATCTAATGGATGGTGAACATAATGTTTCTGTGGATGGCAAACTAACGCCTCACGAAACGATGATTGTTCAAATACATCTTACCGCCTCTCATGGTGGCCATTATGATGGCACTGTAATTAAATATGATATTAATGATAAATATTTTATATATAATCTTCTGTAATTCCATTTTATTTCATACCATTATTCGTTTCATGTTGTATATACATACGATAATTTCATTTGAGGAAGTGCGGACTACTGCCCCCTTAAAATGATATGACTCGTTCATACCACACATGGAACGTATAAAGGATGGTGTTAATGAACTTAAGTGACATATATAACATATTATATTATACTGTAATAGTAATATACCTAAGTATCATTTGGATTCAATTCTTTTAAAATAAAAATTAAATGGAAGTTGCGTTCGTGCGTACGTACGGACTACCGTCTCCACGAACGCGATGAGATTCATCCTCCATCGTATCCATTCAAGTATAATTATCATTTGATAATTTAAAAATGATGTTTAAGGACTTGATACCATTCTGGATTTTAATAATATACAACCTATCCTTTACAAACATGTCTTACGTAACAAAACATACAAAAGAAAACAAGTAAGTTAACACCCGAAACAACGATAATACTAAGATATTATTATCAAATCAATATTAAAAGATCATATATGATATCATATTAATATATATGATTCTTGTATAATTTAATAACAATTATTTCACCATTATACAGGAGTTTAACCTACCCCAACCAAGGAAAAGTACAAGGTAAGGGATTTTCTTATCTCACTTTCAATTCCGTGAGATTTCCATTGTTCGCCACTAAATTATTGAAAGTGGTGTATTGTGTACTGCCATTTGATATATATTATCATGATTCTATTTATATTCATGTTATTCTGTAAATCATTTGGTGGTTATTAACTTTTGGCCATACGACTCAGTTGATTAACGTGGTAAGGGGTTTTCATCTCACTCCTTATTCTCATGAGATTCATGCCATATTGCCACCATTACCTTTTGTGTGGTGTATGTACTGCCCATAATTATATTCTTTGTGTAATACACTCTAATTTATGTGTAATTACATATTCATTGTATGATACCTCTTTCATGGGTTGTATTTTTCATAAGTTACCAAACTGGTAAGGGTTATTTCACAATCTCTTCATTATCTGAGGTTGTTTATACGTAATAATCTATTGGGATCTCGTTATCATCCACATCCATGTTTCTCCAAAATGTATTTCAAAACATTTTTAATATTTAAAAGAATATGGGTTAAAGTCATTTATACCCTTGTTTGACTTTTTATAAGAGGTTTATAAGGGAATCTTTCCGTCGTTTTCCAAACAAGGTGCTTTTTAACCTTTTCGACAGAATTAAGATAAGAATGTTTTTTTTAACTTATACGACGGGTGCGGTTATTTTCCGCCGTTATAAAATCGTCAAAGCTTCCCTTAAAAGCTTATAAGATTATTTTCAAATAAAATGTTTGATTTTATATGGATCTTAAATGATTTCAAAATAAAAGGAGATATTTCTTTAAAAAGAATTTTGATTTCATCTATGTCAACATCCTTTGATGGGTTTTAAGATTATTTGAAGTTGATTTATTATGATACAAAACTTCTATATTGTTTTGAAGGTTTTGTGATATGTTTGACTGTGGATGTACTATTTTTATACCATTCATAGTTTATGGTGAAAGTATTGACATTTCGTATGCTAGTTCCAATAAGAATGTTTATGTTATATTTCAATCTTTACTTCATATGAATGTGTTGGACAAGTATGTTCCAGGTTGGGGACTGGTTAAAGTAAGCCCTCCAGGTTGGGGACTAGTAAAAGTAAGCCCTCCAGGTTGGGGACTGGTAAAAGTAAGCCCTCCAGGTTAGGGAGTGGTAAAAGTAAGCCCTCCGGGTTGGTGTCCGGTTATTAGAGGCACTCCGGGTTGGTGTCCGGTTATTAGAGGCACTCCGGGTTGGTGTCCGGTTATTAGAGGCACTCCGGGTTGGTGTCCGGTTATTAGAGGCACTCCGGGTTGGTGTCCGGTTATTAGAGGCACTCCGGGTTGGGTTCCGGTTACAGTTAGCCCTAAGGTCTTGGGACGAGGCCTTGAAAAGTAATTAAAGTTTAGCATTATGCATTCCAACATTATGAAAGTGGTTATTGATTTTTCATGTGATTATTCGATTAGTAGAATATCCATGTGAACAAGTAAATGGCATTATTTCATTTTACTTTTGCCATACTATGTTGAAGTTCAAGTTTAAAAGGCTTTTGTATTAGTAATTCATTGCCTTAAATGTTTATGCTTATTTTTGAATGTTCCGCTATATTGTTATCCTTACTGGGCATTTGAGCTCACCCCTTTTCTATGTTTTATTTTTCCCAGGATGTGAAGATGTAAGTTATGAATGACCTGCAGGGATATTATGAGGGGATTATAGTGTGGACTGTGGAAACATTATGTTGTTGTAGTAGTTTTTCATTTTATGATATAATGTAAAACTTATGAATATATCTAGTGTTTCCAAGGCTACTAAACCAATCGGTCTTTCGAGATTTGATCTTTCTTGTGATCATGCCAATGTTATGTAATAATGCACCGACTCTGGGTAACTGGGGTCGGGGCGTTACAATAATCGTATTCTATACTTCCAAAATGGATTTTTTGTACCACTATCTTTTATGGATTCACTTTTTCATGGTTTCCAAAGTTATTCATGGTAAATTCACCCTTGTATAATAAATATGTATTATGACATGAAACTAAATCTCTGTTGGTTGGGTATGAAGCACAACATCACTGATTATGTGCCCCACTATTACACCTACCAATAGAAAAAAGTAAGAGAATATGATACCTTGTGTTCTTATCCATCCTCTTATAATGTTGTTCAGGTAATATGATTATTTTCCACGGATTTAATTCTGGGATTACCATAGACTCTCTGAGGGTTGGATTTTATTTTGGTGGTGATTGAACAATTAATGAAATTTTCTCATCATTTTTCAATTAGGGTCATAAACAAAGTAAAGGATTTGGGTAATATATACATGTAGATGATTGTGAGGTCATGTGGGGTTCCATCTATTATTTCTACAAATACGGACCGTCGGTTTACTTATATTTTCTGGAAGAGTCTCTATAAGGTGATGGGGAATTTGGTCAAGTTTTTTATAGTTTATCATCCAAAAAAGGATAGTCATATTGAGAATGCTATTCAGATTCTAGAGAATATTCTCTATACCATAATATTTGGTTTTAGTGGATCTAATTAGAACATAATGGGAAAATTTTACTCTTTATATAATAAAAATTTCCATATGTCGATTTAGAATGGTACCCATTGAGGCTTTGTATGGTCACCCATGTTGTTCACCACTTTGTTGAGAATTAGTGGGTGCGGCCTCTATTGTGGGATGAAGTTACATTCAAGAGTAATTAGTGAGGCTTTATGATATATATTGATGTTTGGTTATTGTTTAGATTCATCATAATTAGTATATAGATATTTGATGTTTTCCTTTAGATTGTTTCATTACTGACCATGTTTCATTGAAAGTCTCTCCTCGGTTGGGTCATCATCAGCTTGGGAAAGAGTGAAATACGGCTCTAAAATATGTTATAAATTTGGGTCCACCATGTTGCTTGGAAGGATTGATTATTATTTTTAATTATCAACCCATTTTATATGTATAAGTGATGTCTTCTACATATTTTATCTCAGGAAATACCATCCCAATCCCACTCATGTTTTGAGTGTGGAGGAGATTGAGTTAGAGATACATGCTTCTATTATCGAACAGCCAGTGGAGATCATGGATTCTTAAATGAAATTATTACATGGTAAGTCTATACCATTTCTCAAAGTTTTTTATGGTATGGATCATATTCTCAAAGTTACTTTGGAGCCTGAATCATCGATGAGGGAGTTGTGACCTCACCTCTTCCCATAGCTTCCCTCTTTTGCATGACTTCATGGGGACATAAAATCCTATAGTGGGGAGAAATATAACATTATAGTTAATGTATGATCTTTTTTTACATTAAATAGTTTTTAGTTAGTGTTATATGAGATATATAAGAAATTTTGAGACTTCTATAGGGGGATTCACGATGGGTGACAGGGACTATAGAGTAGAAAGGATAGTTACAACATAGTCTATCTGGTTGAGGTTTAAGGTATTTTAATGCATCTTCCAATTCTAGAATGGTTATGGAAAAAGGCGTTAGATATATTGTAGACTAGAAAGATGGATGATTTTGTTTCCACTACCATTTCAGGCATAATTATGGCATAGAAGGATGACTCCAATGTGGATATTTTTTAATAATTCTAATTTTAGTATGGTGACAATGTGGATGGGTGTCGTGGAATAAGGAATGTTTCATGTCCCTCTTTGATTTCAAGGGGATTTCTACTGTGGTGACTAGGTTGTGTCATAGCCTTACCCTAGGTAAATGGGATCTTCTTGAGGTCTAAATCATGGATATAGGATCTCATTGAATTGGGGATGGTTGCAGGGTTTTAACACTCAGATTTTTTATGACATTTTTTAAATAATTTTAATTATTCAATAGCTTCAATTACATATAATAGTGAGTTTAAACATACTGTTAGATTTCCATAGTATAAAATGACCATTTTAATCTAGTTTTTATGTTATTGTGAATAAGTATAACTAACTTATGAAATATATATGGTGAATTCATCGGCTACCTTTTATTTACGAAAAAAATATAAATCAATTATATTTTTCTATTTTTTTATTAACAAATTGAGTGAATTACTATTAATAAATTAAATTAATGAAATATTTATTTTATATACTTAATTGAATATTTTTTATATTCATCCAATAGATATTTCTATAATAGGGTATGAAAAATCCCTATTTGATGTATAAAAACCCCATATTTTTCATAGGGGTGATTTTCTACCTTTTAATATAGAGACCCATTTAAATAAATATCATGACACACTAATATGTTTTATATGAAAATATAAAAATTTTAATTTTAATCGAGATATAAAAATTTACTTTGGAGGAATTTTTGATATTTTCTGAAATCTATAATGTTTTGATGAATAGTAAAAATACACTAAATTTTAATTAAAAAAACATTTTCCTCAAAATAATTTATATGGATAAACTATAATATTTAATGGTTTTAAATTATGAATAGAATATATTTTTATCACTAAATATAATTAATTTCTTTATGATTTAATTTTACATTGAATTCAGATGTAAAAACATTTCAATCATTTAAAATGTTTTAGCTATTAAAAATCATTCACTCTTTCCGACAATGGAATTATTTATAAATTAATTACTAAAACTTATATAGATTGAATTTATAAAAATTTATTCCATATTCTGAATTAGTAAGTTTAAATTATTTACATAACTTACATTTATTATTGGGTATTATGAATAGTAACTTCAGTATTTTTTATTAAAATAGTAAAAGGGTAAATCGGGTAATTAAGTGTAAAAATAATATTTCAAAATTAACCTAACAATTTTTCTAATATCATTAGATGAGTTTTTTTAGACCTAAATCATACTTGGGTTGAAATGGTGTTCTTTGGAAGTCACTTGGATAAGATTAGGACATTTAATTTATTTCATTAAAAGAAAAGTTAAGTGTGTTTTTCACTAATTTAAATAACTATATCATTTTTAATATAATGTTATACCAAATATAAATTTGATGATAAATACACATTTAAAATATTAAATGTTTTTATTTATCATGATAATTTATTTTTAATTTTAAAAAAATAAATAATTACTTTAAAGACTTATACATTAATGATGTAGAAATTATTTAAATGATGACAACTCAATAAAATAACCATTATTAAAGTGTTAAAACCTATGAGAAACCCAAAAATTTGACCGAATCTTATTAATTTAGTATATCTCAACCATAACCATCCATGGTTATATTTATTGAATCTTTCGAGCCCTATAGAAAAGATTATGACAATTATATTATTTTATATAAAGTGATGATAAACATGTAACATTCATGATTTAATAAGTATAACATTTTTATTGATGTATTATAAAAATTATATATTTTATTATAAGTATTATTATAAAAAATAGGATTTAACTTTGTCCTGGTATTTTATTTTTAATTTTTTTTAAAAAAATAATTGTGTTAAATAATTACACAAAACGGCTCTAGTAATTATTTTATTAAGGGAAATATAAAATAAATATTATTAAAAATCTAAAAATAAATATAATTTGGGATAATTAATAAGTCCAACGAATTTCCTAGATGTTATTTAACTTTTATTAATAAAATTAAATAAGTTTTTCTAAGTTAACTTTTTTATCATAACATTTTAAAAAAAACAATTAATTGAATAGTGTCAAAATTTACACTATTGATTATTTATCAAAATAATGTTTTTTTAAATTATTTAAATATCATAAAATATTTTTAAAAGTATCAAATAATTATAATATGGTATAAAATATTCTAAGTTATTTGTTTATGGTCTAATTGACATAAAATAAGTACATATTTCACCCTTTTAATATTGAAATATTTGTTACTTAAGTTAAATTTTAAATATAATTCCTAAGTGTTAATTAAAATGATGAGGTTTATATTGAATGAAAAACTAGTCTAAAAATTATTGTTTTATGTGATTTCAACCCTATCCCATGTCATCTTATAAATTGGGAAACTTTGTTGGTTTTAGGATAGGTTTTTATTTTATTATAAATTAATATTTTTGGAGATCCTAAAAGTGCCCCTCACATCAATTATAAAAGGTCACCTTCTCCATCACAGATTCACTTCACTTTGATCCTTCACGATCAACCATATCTATACCATTTTCCTTTCTAAACTTACCTATCTACATTATATAAGTTCTAGTCTTCTTCAAATACAAAATCTAGATCTTTAAGATGAGATTTAGAGGGAGCACGTCGAATAAGCATAGGTTTGGACACATAAAAGAAAATCATACCTCAGGTAAGGGATAATTTTTCAATCTCATTATTATCCAAGATTGATAATAAATAATTACTTACTATGGTATATTTATCATCAAAGTCCACTTTTTCTAATTATGTATTCCAAATTATTATTTCTATTCTTCTAAAAAAAATTAGACACAATTTTACCCATTGGTGAAATTTTATTAAATGGTGTGAAAGGAATATTTTGTCATTTTTGATATCCGATACTTTTTTATTTTTTTGAAAAAAGTTAGAGGAGACTATTTTTTTTACTTCTACATAATGAATGTATTTTTACATTTTCCTAATTCCTTATTTCCATCTAGCTTTCTCTAAATGATTTCAAGTTTATTTTTAAAAAAATTATTCTCTTTTAAAATTCTGTGGCATTCTGAGAAAAGAAAACATTTTTGAATAGGACAGGATTTTTTCCATAAGAATTAAGTTCAAGTCTTACACCAAAAATATTTTCCATCCAATATTTAATAATTTAATATGGTTATATTTCAATCATAATATCCTTTTTGTTCATATTGTTTGATTGTGCTTATTGTGGAATGTAATTTATGAAATCCATTTGTTTTACATGGATTATTTTATGGTGGAATGATGTTTAAAGAAAATCATTTTATTCCTTGGGTTATGATGAATGATTTATGTTATTGTGTAACACGTAAGAATTATTTCATTATGAGATGTATTGGACCTATATCTCCATCCAATAAATTGGGTAATGATTTATATCTCATGAGATATACATGGATGGAACAAGAAATGATCTTGGTTCGGTAGTATTGGGTTGGAATGAGGAGTAAACTCGGTTCAGTAATAGACTTTTTCCACTATAATGGTCTTGGAAATGATACTTTACTAATATGACATGATTTTCTATGATTATTTGTATGTCAAACAAACCATGTCTTATGTTATTCCTTTTTGTTTTACTTTCATTGGTTCTTATGAACTTTTATGATTTATCTCATGGTAATGATATCATGATATTTCATGTTTTGCTTAATATTTTTAAATGTTATTTTATTATGTATTATGATTATTATATGATTGATATCTCCTTTGATTACCCTTAATGGGCATCTCATCTCACCCTTTCAAATGTATCCTTTCCACAGTTCAAGAAGAAGGGTATTAAGTATGATATATCAAAATGGTGTCTAGTAATGATAAAATAAGTGGGAGACAATGAAGATGACTTATGAACCTGTTTTTATGTTTCCCAATTTCTAAAGAAACTATACCTATATGGTCTTGTCGTGGATTTTTTATATTTTTTAAATAATATTATTTAATTTTGAAGTAATATAAATGTATATAAAGTATGTGTTGTTATAGTTGGTAAAAGTGGAAAGGTACAGTTAGACATTGGAAACTATGAAGATAAAACCTTAGTAAAACCCCAAAGGATATATCAAATTATAGGTTACAATCCTAGTTTTTTTTTAAATCATCATGAGTAACCTTGGATAAAACCTAAATTTTCATAAATTGAAATTTTATTCTTGATTACATGATTCTACCATTATGATTAGTGTTTCTCACACTATGCTTCTTGGTTATAGTCAAAGTTTAGAATCCATAAGACCGTGTTAATGTTGAATGCGATTAGAAATAAAATAATTTTCATCCACAGAAACTGAATGTTATGGGTGATTGAATTAAAATTATTTTATTCGTGATCATACATCTTTCTCAACCTATGAATCATGCAGGAGATTAAAACGAGAAAATAAGGGAACAACATTGTGTTGAGTCCTTCATGAGGCAGCGTTCACCTTCTTTCATCGGGTCTTCTTATCCCTTAGTGGATGAAAAATGATCAGTATCAATGAAAATATGTCTTTTACTCTCCAATGTTTGAAACATGAGAAAGTCGTCTTAGCAGTATATCATTTAGAAGGTGACTTTGATCAATGGTGGAACCTTTTCACGAATACGAGAAAAAGAGATGGAATTGAATCCATGGAATTTGTTGAGTTCAAGAATTTATTATTTAATAAGTACTTTCCTCATATAATTCTAAAAAATTATGTAGAAGGAGTTCCCTGATCATAATAAAAATGATGATGAATGTGTTGTTACCTACGAAGAAAATTTTACAAGACTTGAAAGGTACATTTTTGGAATTATTATCCAACCTGAGAATAAAATTGATTGATTCTTTAGTGTATTAAAACCAATTCATCTAACGGCACTAACCATAAGGAACTTTAATAGCTATAAGTAAATTTTTCAATGTGCTCTCAAGGTTGAGATAGAGGTTTTAGTAACCCATCAGTGTTATTGGTTTGATAAGAATATAAAAATGGAAATCAAGGGAAAATCAAATGACCACACTGAAAATAAGATGAGATTTCCCTTATTCTAAAAGTTTATAAAGAAGCATAGAGTAAATTGTATTAATGGGAATATAAAATTTTGTAAGTGTGGGAGATAAGGTTATTTTGTAGTTGAATACTGAAGTGATGGAAAAAAAGATGTCTAGTGATGTGAATAGTGAAAATTCTACACAACATGAACCTCCTACACTTTAATATTACAAGTGTAAGTAAATGGGGAATTATAATAATCAATGCCCTAATTTAAGGGTTATTAATGATGATCGACATCAGAAAACTCTTAATGAAAAATACAAAGTAAAGTCACATGTGATCATTATCGATGACATAGAGTATGATAATGAAGGGGTTAAAGATACACTTACCATCTACTCTAAAGTATAAAATATTTTATTTGGTTTAGGATCCCCCCACTCTTTTATTTTTGAATAATTTTTTATGAGTATATTTGTATTACCTCAACAATTATATCATCATTTAGTTGTGAAAACTCCAAATAAAATAATGGTAACATCAAATGTTTATTATTCTTCTCAATTTAATGTTAGTGGGAAAGTGATTCTTAAAAATATCATGATCCTTCTTATAGTGAAATATGATGTGATTAATAGCATGTATTGGATTTATCTATATGGATCTCATATAAATTTCCAATGAAGGGATGTAACATTTCATATTCTGGATCAATATATGATCATATATTGATACAATGATGATTATGACCTTCTAGTATAAATTTCTTCCATTTTGTGGGTCTTGAATCCAATAAATGAAGGTTATCTATCTCAAATGGTTAGGGAGAAAATCAAAATTAAGAATACACCCATTATATAAGATTTTGATGATTTATTTCTGGAAAAATTTTCAGGTCTTCAATTGAATCATGAGGTTGAGTTTTTAATAGAAATCATACTAGTTTCTATGCCTATTTCAAATACAACTTAAATAATGGACCCAATTAAGTTATAGGAATCGAAGAGGCAAATCCAAGGGAATGTTGACAAGGGATTCAAATACCCAAGTGGGTCACCATGGGGTGCTCATGTTCTATTTTTTTAAGAATAGATAAAGACCAATGAGACTCTACATTTATTATCTATAACTTAACTAGATATCTATCAAGAAAAAATATCATCTTCCCCGCATTGATGATTTATTTGACAAACTACATCAAGATCAATACTTTTACAAGGTTGATCTTCATTCAGAATATCGTCATCTAATGTTTAAGAAAGAGGATATTCTAAATACATCATTTAGTAAAAGGTATGGAAACTATGAATTTATAGTGATTCCTTTTGGTTTTACTAATTCCCGCATTATCTTTATGGATCTAATGTATAGAGTCTTTAGATACTATCTTAATCAGTCTGTGTTATTCTTTATAGATGATATTATTTTCTATCATAAGAGTAACGAAGATCATGGATATCACTTTATAATTGTCTTAAAGACCCTAAGAAATGATAATCTTCATGAAATATTTACCATGTGTGGATTTTGTCTTCTGAAAGATTCATTTTTTGTCACATAATCTCAAGATATGGGATATCTGTGGATCTAGAAAAAATAGAAGTTGTTGAAAGTTGTTCAATACCAACATCTATAACTGAGAACCAATGTTTACTTTGTTTGGATGGATATTATCATAATTTTGTGAAATATTGTTCATGATTATCAAATACACTCACCAAGTAGACTCAATATGGATCTAAGTTCATGTGGATGAAATAATATGAAGGGAATTTTAGAGATCTAAAAACAAGGTTAGCCAGTGCACCTATGCTCATACTACCTTGTAGTGGATAAAGGTTTGTAATATATAGTGATGCATCATAGAATAGGATGGGTTGTGTTCTTGTGAAAAAATGATATGGTGATATCTTCTACCTCACAATAATTGAAAATCCATGAGAAAAATTACCCAAATCATGATTTGGAGTAAGCTATGGTAATATTTGCACTAATTATTTCGAGGCATTATCATTAAGGTGAAAGTGTGGTATTTATACTGATCACAAAATTTTAATGTATATTTTCACAAAAAAAAAATAGATGAATATTCATCAAATGAGATGGTTGGAGTTGATTCAATATTATGACTTCTCAATACATTACCACCCAGGGAAGTTGAACAAGTTGGAATATGATTTGGTTGAAAGAAACATGATAACCTATCTATAATTATAAAAAAAAGATCCAATATTTATGGATTTTTAAAGGATGGATCTTTAAATTTTAAAGGAAGGGTTGAAATACTATCTTTCTCCAAATAATGTTCAACCATCTATACAGATGAGGATTAAAGAGGTGAAGAAGGAAGATATAGAGCTACAAAAGAAGGTGAGAAATGTTCCTAAATTCAAGCTTGATTGTGATGGAATAATAAGGTTTGGGAATTGATTTTTATTCCTCCCATACCAAAATTAAAGAAGGAGTTGTTAGATGAGTCTCATAGTTCTTAATTCTCTATTCATCCTAGAAGCACAAATATATATAGGGACCTGAAAGATTATTTTTGGTGGGATGGCATAAAAAAGTGATGTTGCTGAATATGTCACTCGGTGCTTGGTTTTTTAGTATGTTAAGGCAAAGATACAGAATTATAAGGGGATGTTACAACCAGTACCCATACCAAAATGTGAATACGAAAACAACACTATAGAATTTTTTATTAGAATTCCCAAAACATCTAAAGACCATTATGTTGTCTAGGATATACATTATTTCCTTACGAAGTTGGAACACTTTATTGCAATTATATAGGATTTATCTCTTGATCAGACTTCCATGATATATGTCAATAAAGTGGTAAAATTTCATCTAGTACCAATTTCCATTATATATGATCGGGATCTAAGGTTTACCTCAATGTTCTGTAAAATTCTTTAGTAGGCTCTAGATACTGGGTCAAGTTTCAGCACTATTTATCATCCTCAAACAGATAGTCAGTCTGAGAAGAAAATTCAAACTCTATAAGACATGGTTATATTTTTTCTTATGGATTTCAATGGTGGTTAGGATAAATACCTACCGTTGAAAAAAATTTCTTACAACAATAGCTTTCACTATATTATTTAGAATTATCCTTACGAATCCCTCTATGTAAATAAGTGAAAAACTCCTACTTTTTGGGATGAAATTGGGGAAAGAAAGCTATTAGGACCTGATCTTGTTGATGAAATGGAAGAAAAGGTCCCATCTAATCAACAACACATAAGAGTAGCTCAGAGTGGAAAAAAACATTTTTGATAATAAATGAAGAAAAGACCTAGAGATTGATGTGGGTGATAAGGTGTTTCTATGAATATATACCTATAATAGAATAATGAGATATGGAAATAAGTGAAAGTTGAGCTCTAGGTATATTGGTCTTTTTGAAATTTTGGATTATGTTGGGATGATAGCTTACCGATTGGAACTTCCAATGAATCTATCTCAAGGTCATGATATGTTACATGTATCCCTTCTGAGAAATTATATACCTAATCCTTCACAGGTACTAAACTCAAAAATTTTACCATTGGAGAAAGATCTTTCTTATTATGAACAAATGATAGACATTCTTGATCGTAGAGAAAAAGGTTCTACGAAACAAGACCACTCGCTTGGTTAAATTTTTATGGGGGAACTACCATTTTGAGGAATCTATGTTGGAACTTGAGGATGTGATAAGTAAGAAGTATCGTCATAATTTTTTTCAAATGATGAATTTTGAGGGTGAAATTCTTTTTAAGGAGGTCAGAATATTACACCAGAATGTTTTTATGAAATATTTTCAATAAGTGTAATTCTTCAATATCTTTTATAGAATGCAATAATGGGTTTAAATGATCTATAAGATTCACATAGTACAGCATGACCATTTTAACCTAGTTTTTAGTTTTTCAGGAATAAATATAACTATCTTATGAAAATGTATGGTGAATTAATTGGCTATCAATTATTTATGAAAAAATATAAATCAATTATATATTTGTTTTTTATTAATAAATTGAGTTAATTAGTATTATTAAATGAAAACTGTAAAATATATATGTTATATAATTTATAAAATATTTTTTATAATCATTCAATAGATATTTTTTCATAGGGTATGTATAAACCGTATTTGATGTATAAAACCCTATATTTTTTAAAATGGTAATTTTCCACCTTTTAATGGTGAACCCCTTCTAAATTAATATTTTCACACAATAATAATTTTTATATGAAAAAATAAACTTTTTCTTGGGAATAGATATAAAAAAATTACTTTGATTGAATTTTTATATTTTCTGATAACTTTTAAGTTTTGATGAATAGTAAAAATATAGTAAATTTTAATTGAAAACAACTTTTTCCTAAATATAATTTATATTGTTAAATTATAATATTGGATTATTTTAATGTATAAATTTAAAATATTTTTATCATTCAATATAATTTATTTCATTAGCATTATGTTTACATAGAATTTATATGTAAAAACATTTCAATCGTTTCCAATGTTTTAACTTTTAAAACTCATTCTCTATTTCTGAAAATGGGATTAATTTTAAATTAATTACCATAACTAATTCACTTTGAATTTTAAGAAATGGATTTCATATTTTGAATCAGTATGTCCAAATTATATAAATATCTTATTTTTATTTTTGGGCATTGTGAATAGTAAATTCAGTAATTTTTATTAATATGATAAAAGGGTATATTGGGTAATTAAGGGTAAAAATAATATTACTAAATTACCCTAAAACTTGTCCTAATATCATTGGATGAGTTTTTTCAACCTAAATAGTCCTTAGGTTGAAATGGTGTCCTTTTGGAATCCACTTGGATGAGATTAACATATTTTATTTATTTTATTTAAAGAAAAGTTAAATATGCCTTACTCAAATTTTGATAACAATTTAATTTTTAATATAAGTTCACATAGACAATAAATTCAATTATAAATAACTATTTTAAATCTGATTTTTTATTCTTTATCATGATAATTTTTTTTAATTTTTAGGAAATACATAATTACCTTAAAGTCTTGTACTTTAATGATGAAAGTATTATTTAATTGATGAGAAATCAATAAAATAAATATTATTAAAGTGTTAACAACCATTAAAAGACTCAAAAACTTGAAAAAATCATATTTTTTGAGTATATATCAACCATAAACATACAAGGGTTGAGTCATAGACCATTTGGATCCTTATAGGAGACATTATAACACAAATATATTATTTAATTTAAAGTGATGATGAACTTGTAAAATTAATGTTTTAATAAGTTTAAAAATTTTAATAATGCATTTTAGAGAAGATATATTAAATTTTAAGTATTCTTATGAAATCCATACAATATAAATATTTCATAGTATTTTAATTTTAATTTTTATACCAAAATTAATTTTATTAAATAATTACACAAAACGACTGTTATAATTATTTTATTAAGGTAAATATTAAAAACAATATTATTAAAAATATTAAAATAAATATAATTTGGGATAATTAATATGTAAAATAAATTTTATAGATGGCCATGGACACATATAAATATAATAAAACAATATTTCTAAGTTAACATGTTCTTTTAATGTTTTTAAAAATCAATTAATTGAATAGTGTAAAAATTGAAACTATTGATGGTTTGTGAAAATAATGGTTAATTATATTATTTAAATATCATAAAACAGTTTAAAAAAATATATAATAATTATTATAGAGTCTATAATTTTCAAATTTATATATTTATGGTCTAATTACATCAAATAAATAAATATTTCACCCTTTGGATATTGAAATATTTGTTACCGTAGTTAAAAGTTAAATAGAATAACTAAGTGTTAATAATAATGATAAGGTTTAAATTCAAATAAAAACTTGTCTAAAACTTATTTTTTGATGAGATTACAACCTTATAGAATCACAGATTTGAAATTGGTAAATTTTGGATTTTTTTGGATGGGGTTTTATTTTATTATAAATTAATAAATTTGGAGGTCTTTAAAGTGACTCACCTCAATTATAAAAGATCACTTCCTCCCTCACCTCTTCACTTCACTTTGAGCCTTAAACCTCCACTGTCCCCTTCCCATTTATCTTTATAAAATTCATTACATTCTATAAGTTATATTATTCTTTAAAGACCAACTCTAGTGATTTAATAGTACATTTAGAGGGAGCAGGTCGAAGAAGAGGACGTTCAGATACATACAAAGGAAATCATACCTACTGTAAGGGACAATTTCACAATCTCATCATTATCTTAGATTGTTTCTATATATGTATTTACTATGGTATATTTATCATCCATGTCCGTTTTCCTAATTATTTTTTCCAAAATATTTTTTCTATTCTTCTATTTTTGTAGAGTTAATTTTACCTATTTGTGAAATGTTTTTAAATGGTGTGAAAGGAATATTTTGTCATTTTCAATACGAGGTACTTCTTGACTTTTCCAGTAAAATCTTGAAGAGAATTTTTTTAACTTATATGACATGAACATATTTTTATGTTTTCATAATGACTTATTCCCATAAGGCTGCTCATACATGGTTTCATTTTTATTTTCAAATAAATTCTTTTCTTTTAAAATTGTGTGTCATTTTGATAAAATAAAATGTTTTTGATGAAGATAGTAAATTTCCCCCCAAAATTATTTTCAAGTGTTATATCAAAATTATATTCTATATAAGATGTAATTATTTAATATATTTATGTTTTATGTATAATGCCTTTATTGATCCTATGGTTTTATTGTGTTTATGATGGAATTTTATTTATGAAATCCATTTGTTTTACATTGATTATTTTATGGTGGAATGATGTTTAAAGATGCCAATTTTATTCTTTGGTTATGATGAATGATTTATGTCGGTGTGGTACACATAAGAATGATTTCATTATTAGATTTGGGGGACCAATATCTTCGTCAACTTCATTGGGTAATGATTTATATCTCATGAGATAGACATGGCTAGAACAGAAAATGATCTTGGTTTAGTAGTTTAGGGCTGGAAAGAGAAGGGAACTCGGTTCATAAATGGAATTTTTCCACTATAATGACCTTGGAAATGAGACTTCACTAATATTAAATGATTTTCTATTCTTATTTTTATACCACAAAAATCCATTCCTAATGTTAGGAATTTTGGGATTACGTTCATTTATTCTTATGAACTATTATGATTTGTCCCGTGGCATGATATCACAATTTTTCACATACTAAATAATATTTTCAAATGTCATTATCTTATGTATTATGATTATTATATGACTCATATCTCACTTGATTACCTTTATAGTGCATCTACTCTCACCATTTCATTAGTTCATTTTCCCCATGTCATGAAAAATGTTATTAATAAAGATATGTCAAAATGAGGTCTAGTTGTGATGAAATAAGTGGGAGACAAGGAAGATTACTTATCAAACAATTGTTTATGTTTCCCAGTTTCTAAAGAAAATACAACTATACGGTCCTATCATGGATTTTTTGTATTTTCTAATGAATATTATTCAATTTTAAATTTAAATCAATGTAGGTAATGTATGGGTCTTTATATTGTATATTTTTTGTTGTGCAGTGGTCTAAGACTTTTTTTACATTTTATGCCATGGTCATTTGGGATAAACATAGTCTAATTTTTTCAAACATGGTATAAAAACCCAAATACATTTGAATTCAATAACTCTTTCATATTATCTATTAGTTATTGGTAAACCCAAGTGCATCCCAAAGAGGTGCTTCGTACCCATTTTAGGGGATTTAAACTCCATCTATGAGAGATCTATCCATAATGGTTTAAGGTGAGTTCCCCTCATTAATTTTCCCTACTTTCCCCTATTCATCATCTGGATAAGATTGTTTGCATGGGATTTTTTGGTTTTTTTGATTCTATGGAAAATTAATATTGTGTACTATTGGGATCTAAATTGATCTAGGATTTTTTTTCCTTCTGTTGTGTAGATACCATTGTGGTTAGTGAGCTATTTGAGTTTAAGGTATGTGGTTATAACTTTAGCCTATTATAGATTAACTATAATTTATCTTGGTTTATAAGTTGTCTTATAAATAAATTGGAATGATTTAATTATTTATTGTTTGAAAGTTAGTTTTTAGAAAATATGTTTTCCCATCATTTTGGTAAAAGAAGGTTGTTTTCTCGAGCATTGTGAAATGGATTTTATGGAAGGTTTTTTAAATAATTTTATTTAAGAAAGGGAATTTTGGTACTAGATTATGAACTGTGATAATACCTTTGAAATAATTTAATAATTGAAACACATGGGAGGCCTTGGACACTCATATAGAAGGTGTAGTGTTGGGCCTCATCCAATGGTATTTTCAGGTGGTTAAATCATAGGGTATTATAATATTTCCTAGGATTTGTGTCCGAGAGACTTGATTTCATATTGTATAGGGTTTTATCATGGGAAGTTCCTTTATTCCCTAGTATTTATGTCCTAGGGAATTTAGTGTGAAATAGTCTTGTTGATGGTATAAGTATTCCATAGATCTAGGCATGTTATGATCTTACAAATGGTTTATTATTGTTCTTTGGATTATCCTATTTTCTTATTTGAAATAATTTGTCTAATAAAAATGTAAATGGTTTTCTATATTTATAAATTTAAAAAAAATTACATATATTTATTTAGAATTTTGGAAAATGGGGAATTATTTACCTTGATTTTGATATGAAACGATTTAACTTATTATCATAACATGTTTTCTGTAAATCTAGAATTTTGGGAATTTTGTATAGAAACTTAATATAGAACACCTGGGTGGGATCCTGCAATTCATGTTTATCTCACACCCTATATATTTTCAAATGAATTTTTTGACATTATTTTGTATTTTAATGTTGGAAATTGAAAACTGGCATATTGAGGTGGTAAGGTTTAAGTCAGACGAGTATGGGTAGCTGGTGGTTAGATTTTGGGGCATTCCCCACATATCAAGTGGAGTAGTTTTTTTACCTTTATAGTTTTCAGACTTGTACCATGGGGTTTTTCTTGTTTATTTCAAGTTGAATCACTTCCACTATTTCCTATGTTTATGGAATAAATATTTCCATATGTTCATTCCACTGTGTGGATATTTATCTCAGGTGTCATGTTTCTAAAGGACCCTAGAACACCCTGAGAGGGGAGGGTTGAATTAGTATGTCAACTTTTTCTTCCTAAAGTGATACATCTTGTTCCCACATTGGTAAGATTTTTTTAAACTTGTCTGATGGTAATGTGTAGCAATTAAAACATTCACACGTAGTAAGTCAACATATATATTTTTAATTGTTTCAATGTTATAGGGTAGTTCAAAGAGTATACACCGACAGATTTTTGATGGTACCTAAATCCATTAATATTCTCTAGATGTGAAATATAAGAGTTTTGACATAGTCACTTTGTGCTAGGAACACTGCCTTTATAATGTTTTAGGTGTATCACACTATGTCCCACAGATCACTTCCATTAACTCTCCCTAACTCACTGCTTTGAGAGAATTCTAAATCAGTTTATTGATTTCAAGGTCTCTTCAATATATTATCATTGAAGTCTTTTTCTTGATCCATCAAAATAAAGTTCTTGCATCGAAGACCTGAATTTATGCACATGAAATAACTATTCACATAAAACCAGATGTTCAAAAATTTCAATTCATGAAGCTCCTTCATGAAGCTCCATTGCCTTCACAGAACAAACTACCTTTGTGAAGAACCCCTACCTTCATGGAAAAAACTTTTTTTCAAATATCACAAAGTCAACATAGTAAACCTAATTATCACAAAGAACCCTTATCTCAAAGGCATTGGTATCAGTCAAGACTTTATAATTCTTTTCATGGTGGTCAAGCTTGCATGAAATTTTAATTTTGTGGAGCTCCCTTAGTTTCATGAAATCATATTTATTCCAAATTTTCCTTATAAAAATTCATTCTGAGTGAAGAGGTGTAGCCTCTTATTTATAGGCTTGGTTGTTCACGATGATCCACCGCCTCTTTGCATATTTTTTAGAACACTCAAATATGGTTTTTGAAGCACTCCTCTATTTGGGATACACCAGTGAAATTTTATGCTGTTGTAAATATTTTTTTCAAACCCTTCACGCTATCATGATGTTATAATTCTCATAATGATAGAGATCACCATCACTAATCGTGATGCTCCAATTCTTCATCCATCACGATGCCCATTATAATCCTAGATAACATAGTCAGAATTATTTAATCCTTCATGAAATAAAATTTCTAAAGCCTATATCCATTAAACTCTTACTTTTCCATATTTTCATAAGGCCTTCCATAAATACAACTCTTCACAACACTTTTAATTCTCCAAATTTTAGACCCCCAAAATTTGGAAAACACTAGGAAATGATGCCACCATCAAAAATATTATTAGATTGTAATTTATAATCCCTTTCCCTGAAGCTCAATGATCTTCCTTATGAGGATTGGCAACAAAAACAAACCATACTCCATTTCTAGAAAAGGACTACCATGGTTCCAATAATCTCCCCCTTTGGGTTTGTTGGCAATTTGCAGACAAATTTAATGGAGCACCAACCACTATCAAAACCTGATATGCAAGAAGAAACTCAGCCAAAACATTAAATCTATGTGAGGAATTCTTGGTGTAGAAAATAAGAGGGGAACCAGGAATGGGTTCTCGTGTTTTGGATGATTAAATAATTCCATGCTCATCTTTACTATTTCCTCATAACACTGAATTGTTTTCCCCATTCTTATTTTCTCCCTTTTGTAACTCATAATTCTCCCCCATTGTAACATTTTTGAATTTATATATTCTCAATATTCCAGCAAACATCCAAAAAAACTTTTTATTATCATTGAATTTCTCCATTCTCCCTCATTAGAAATAAACACAAAGATCCTAAATTTGACTTGAAGACCTCAAAGCACACTCCCCCTGGATAGTATCTCCCTCGTAAACCAATATTACTAATACCAAGAGATTAAAAAGGTTAACACAACTAGAAAGAGGGTATTTTTGTTACCTCTTCAAGCACTTTTAGGTGGTTGAACACCAAGATTCAACAGATATTTCTTAAACATATTCATTGCTAGTGTCTTGGTCAGAATATCCGCCACTTACTCATCAATTCCAACATGATTCAGTTTAACCATGCCTAGTTTAAATTTTTCCTCGATGAAGTGATAAATGATTTCAATATTCATTATACAAGAATGTTGAACATGATTCTTTGTGAGATCAATCACGATCTTGTTATCATAGTAAATCACCATTGGCTATTTCACCTCATCACCAATATCCATCAGTTTTTACTTCATCCACAATAACTAAGTGCAAGCATTTGTAGAAGAGATATACTAAGATTCAGAGGTACTAAGAGAAGTACTTTCTTATTTCATACTCAACCACCCAAACATTTTTCCCCAATAAAGAATGATCCACCACTTGTGGGTTTTATATAAAAATATCTCTATCCCAATCTACATCAGAAAATGATGATATTTCATTGTCCCTTCCTTCATCAAATTTTAATTCGTAATTGTCAGTACCTTGAATGTACATCTTAATTTTTTCACTACAACCATATATTCTTATTTTGGATTATTTTGAAGGATATCTCCTAATGCATGTTGCAAAGACATGATCTGGACATGTCACTATCAAATACAGTAATCTTCCAGTGATTATTTTGTACATCATGGAATCTACAGATATTCCATCATCATGTTTTCCCAGTTTAGTCTCAGCCGCAATCAGAGTTGACATTGTTTGGGAATAATCCAAACTAAATTTCTTCAGAAACTCCATTATATAATTTTCTTGACAAATAAAAGTTATTTATTTCCTAAAAATCACTTTAAGCCTCAAAAAATACATGATCTCTTTAATCATAGACATTTCAAATTCAGAAATCATGTGATTAAATTATTCATCATCTGATCTCAGACTTCTTCCATCAAATATAATATCATATATGTACACCAACACACTGAAAAAATGTTTTTGAAAATTATTTACATAGATATTATGATCCACTCATCCTCTTTTATGCTCGATCTTCTTTATATTAGAATCTAGTTGATAATACAATGCATGTGGTGCCTTTTTTAATCCATAGATAGGCTTTTTTAATCTCATAACCTTAATTTCATCATTATTAAGTAGAAAACCCACTGGTTGTGATATGTAGGATTCTTCTTTATATCATACCATTAAATAATTTTGTTTTGACATCCATTTGATAAAATTTTATCCTCTTTGAATATCCATGGCAATGAAAATCATGATTGAATCTAGTCTCGCTACTGGAGAAAATATTTCTTCAACATCAACACCTTAAATCTATGAATATTCTTTACAAACCAATCAAGATTTTTTCAGATCACATTAACATGATCTTAAAATTTATTTTTGAAAATCCAATTTCTACCAATCACATGGTGATTTTTGGGACACTTAACTAGATAACTTGTTTGGTTCTTATTGATGTCATCCAAATCTTCATTAATGTCTTTAACCCATGATTCATCTTTTGCATTTTCATCAAACGAGGATGATTCCACAATAGATAGGAAGGAAGATTGTGCACTATTATTCATTCTACTTGTTTGTGTGGGTTTTTTCCAATCCCCATTGATGCTAGATTGATAAATTCATTCTCTACAATTTCTACTATGATTATTAGTATAATTTTATTCAGCCATGGTTTCATTTTCTGATTCTTCTTCTAAATAAACATCTTATTGTGACCACTGAATGTTTTTGAATCCTTCCTCCACATCTGCATTTGAATCTGTTCTATTTCATCTATCTTTTTCATCTTCAGTAACATCAGTATATGATCCTGTCATTTATTTTTAGTCTATCTTTAAATATCTTATCATCACTACTTTCCACAATTTTTTCGAGACACTTTTTGAAAAACTTATAGGCTTTGAAATTCCTTGAATATCTAATAAATATTCCTTCATCTGTAACATAAACATACTTTCTTTGATTTTCTTATTTGTTTCTAATGAAACATTTACATCTTAAAACATAAAAAATACTTCAAATAGGACTTCCTTCCATTAAAAAACTCATATGGTGTCTTGGTTTCACCTATATAAAGCCCTATTCGATTTTGAATATACAGTGTAGATTTAATGGACACTTATTAGTAATGATGAGGGATATGACTCTCAATCAACATAGTTCTATCCATATAGTTCACATGTTGCTTTTTACACAAAATTACTTAATTTTTCTTTAGGATTCTCACAGTATTCACCTCATGTTAAAATCTATGCTTCTCTAGGTAATTTTCAAAATCAATGGATGTGTATTCCCCTCAATTATAAGACTGCAGAACTTTGATTGTACATTTAGTATCATTCTCAATGATCGGATGATAAGTTTACATACAATCAAGAACTTATTGTCTCATATGTATAACCATCACACAAGTCATTCTACTATAATCATAAATGAAAATGATGAAGTACCATTCTCTATGTATTCCTATAATATTTATCAGACCGAACAAATTTGTATGTATGATATCAAGAAGATTTTATGTCCTTCCCTTCCTTGGTAGATATGAATTACAGAACGACTTCCAACAAACACAATCATCACAAGTCTTTTCACAATCACACTTCAGATTGGGGATTTCTATGACTATCTCCAGCCTAGATATCTTTTCCATGTATTGTTGATTAATGTTTCCTAAACATTAATGTCATTGGTTGTTTTCTACTTCAACAGTTAGATAGAAAAAAATTTCCTTACTATCGACCGAATATAAGTTTCCATCTATTTTGTAGCCTTTCATGAGATAATTCTATGTCTATCCCTTTATAGTGTAACATTTTTTATTTAAATTCACTATAATTATTGATTCACAAGGTTGACTCACACAAAGCATATTTTGATGTAAACTGATATCATAAGGAACATCAGTTTTCTTCATCTCATCATTACCAAGTTCAGTAAATCCACGACCTTGTATTTTCAATGCACCATAATTATCAAACCTAACCATTACATCAACCCTTTTCTTAAAATATATTTATAATTTAGCATTACCCTTCATGTGAGATGAAAATCTGCTATCAAAGAACCCAGTGTTGTTTCTATTTGTAGCTTTGAGTTCTGCATCTATAAGGTTTGAATTTTCAATTTTCTTCTTTTCCTTCCATGAAATATTATATTGAGTGAGGGATAAACATGTCATTTCATATCTATCATCCATATGGGATGGTTCTTCATACTCATACTCTTCTTCCATAGGATAAAAAATATTTTTTATAGAAACACATTATGGTTAATGAGTATTGACTTGTCTCTGAGTTCAGTATGAATAGTTCATGTCTATCCATACCTATATTAAACATTTTTATGGAAAAAGTTAGAATAATGAAAGCAAAATCCATAGAAATTATTCCATATATATGAAGTAGGATATGAATTTTTTCACCTTTATTGACTTCCAAGAGCTTTCCCATTCAAATATCTCCTTAGTTATTCACATTATGACCTGGTATGGCCCAAATATCCACAAAATTGACATTTCATACGAGGAAATGAATTCTCATTTCTATTCCTCCTCATGTGTCCTTTTGGTAGGTAGTTTTGTTGCCTATAATTTCTAGACTCCTAAGGATAGTTTTCAAACCTCCTTTATGTTTTAATTAAAGGTTTGTTTATCAGTGCTTTAGGTGACTTTTCAACATGTACAAATTTCGAATTGCATTTATTTTTACCCATTTTATTTGCATCATTTGATATTTTATCATCAAAAATGATTCCACAGTTTCCCATGCATGCAGGTCATTGATCATTCAAAATATTTTCAACTCTATTGAAACCATGCTTAGCTCTCTCTAGAAACTCAACATCTGATAATTTTCCAGTATACATTTTCTTCTTTTCTACTTTTGAATTTATTCACTTTTGAGTTTACTCTTAAGAGTAAAAACTTCTTCATTGAGTCCCTCAATAGTCTTGTACTTCTCTCCCAGTCTGATGTTATGGTCATTAAAGATATTTTCATATTCTTCAATTCTAATATTTTCTCCACTACATGTTCTATGCTTTTGTGGTTTTTAATTGAACATTTTCAACTTATTCCAGTCATTCAATTTCAACTTCAAGCTAATCATCATATTCTAATGAATCTTTCACAACTTCTCTCCACTTTTTTGCAGTTTTTTCTTTGATTCCCAAGATTACAAAGAGAATCCTTGATTTGTAACTTTATATCAGCATCATCACTCAACCAAAAGACTATAGATTTATATTTTTATAGTTTTGAATTCTCAACGGTATCAATAATAGATGCCTGGATTCCAGATTTAAACTCTTGTTCTTATAACTCAAATATTTCATTACCATCATCTTCTTCTTCACAGACAAAAATCATTTTCCTTATTTTCTTTTAAGATATAAAATTTTCCTTTTTAATAAACCTTTTATGAGGCTTCTGTGAGTTTTTAGATTTACCTTCATCGTCACCAAATTTCCATGAGCACTTAGAAGCAATGTTCCCAACTCTACCACAATGAATAAATGCCAAGGGTTACTTCCCTTCAAATCTCCCATTTACTCTCTTGAATTTATTAGAAAATAGAGAAAATAATTCATCTTACTCATTATAATTATTAATACTATCTCCTGAGAAATCACGTTTTTTTGTGTCTTTGAATTCCATATCCTTTCTAACATGACTTGTTTTATACCCTGGTATAATGCACATCTCATATGCTACCAAAATCCTCAAAATATCATCTATTTTTTTTTTGAAAGATCTATTTCATCAGGGGCTGACAATTTTTTATTTTAAAGAGATGAAAGTGTTCTCAAGATTTTATTTAAAATTTTAATTTATTTGATTTCTTCCTAATCTCTCATATTACTCCTACAACTTTTATGATTCGATTAAAAAAGGTATCGATATTTTCATTCAGATGCATCTTTAGAACATCAAACCTGTTTTGAAAAACTTATATTTTTGCCTCTTTCACTTCGTTGTCACCTTAATTTATATTCTCCAGTTTTCCCTCATAGACTTTGGGGATTTACAACTCATCAACTTTCGATAGATTTGATTAGAAAGATATGAAATGAGGGAATTTTGTGCTTTAGCATGTACATCAATAATTTTCCTATCTATATCAGTCATAGACAACCCAGTTGGATTAGTGAAATGTATTCTTAATGTAGGGAAAAACTGGACTTCCATTCGAAGATATCTTCGATGAGATCTTATTATATTCTTCCATATCTAATAGTTCCTTCCATAAAATAAGGGAACTACCCTAACATTTATATAATTCCCCATGGCAGTAAAGTAGATCTCATTTGACACCAGTAACATGCCTTTGATACCACATAAAGGAACCAAGAACACCCTAAAAGGGGAGGGGTAAATCAGGGTGTCAACTTTTTCTTCCTAAAATTATGGATAATTTTACAACATTGGTAAGAATTTATTAAAAATGTCTAATGGAAATGTGCAGTAATTAAAACATTCACACACAATTATACAACACATCAGTTTTTACTTGGTTAACCACTAAGGTTGAGTCTAAGGAGTATACACTGACAGATTTTTAGTTGTACCTAAATAAAATAATCTTCACTAGATGTTTGACATAGTCACTCTATGCCAGGTGCACTACCTTTAAAAATTTTTACGGATAGCGCATTGCATCCCTCAGATCACTTCTATTGACTCCCCTAGATCACAACTTTGAGAGACTACTAACTCAGTTTATTAACTTTAAAGTCACTTTAATAAATCATTACTGATGACTATGTCTCAATCCATCACAAGGCCCTTCTTGCATCTATGTCCTGAATTGATGTACTTGAAAGCAATGTTTAAAAATTTTCTTTTGTGAAGCTCCTTCATGAATCTCCCTTCATGAAGCTCCCTTAACATCATGTAAAAAACTGTCTTCATGGAGAACCCCTACCTTTATGGAACAAAAACATTCATGAAGCTCACTAATTCAACAAATTAAATCATTTCAACATGAGGCACCCTTTTATCACAAGCATTGGAATCAGTCAAGATTTTATAAGTATTTTCACGATGCTAAAGATTTCATGTAATGTTAGTTTCATAAAGCTCTCATAGCTTCTCAAAATTAGATCTATTCCGGCTTTTCCTTGGAAAATTCATTCTGAGTGAAGAGGGGTATCCTTTTATTAATAGGATTACCTATTCACAAAGCCCCATCACCTCTTTTTTGATTTTATGAATCTTTTAAAATTGACTTCTTAGTGCTCCTCCCTTTGTGATGCACTAGTTAAATTTGATGTTGTCATGATGCTTTCTACCAAACCCTTCATACTGCTGTGATGCTCAAATTATCGTAATCGTGGATATCACCATCATTGATCGTGATGCTCTAATTCCTCGTGATTTTCGATGATCATCTTAATCATGAAAAACACTATTGGAATTAGTTAATACTTCATGAAATACAATTCTCAAATCCCATCTCATCAACACTTATGCCTTTTCCATATTTTCATAAGGATTTTCAAAAAATACACTTTTCACGATGCTTACCATTCTATAAATTTTAGACCCCAAAAATTGGGAAAATAGTGGGAAATGACACCAGCATAAAAATTGTTGTCAATTTTTACTATAGGATCCATTTCCTTGAAATATCCCTGATCTTCCATGTGATTATTGAAAACAAATACAAAGCATAATATATTTCTATAAAAGGTTATCCTTGGTTCAAATAGTTTCAGGTTGGGAAAATTTCTTCCCTTTGGCTGTTGATTGATGCCTGGGTACTAATTGCCAGCTTGTGGAGATTAGGAATTACTTTTGGGAATGTAGTGAATCGAATCATGTAGTATTTTTAAGAGGTTATCTTTGGTTTTTTATTTATAGTGAAAGGACCCATGTAATCAGAACCCCATACATTGATAATTTCCCAACAGATTAAAGGTTTTACTGGAGCCTAATTTATATGATAAATTTTTCAATCTTTTGGCATGAGGTACATGACTGAAAAATTATCATGTGGGTCCTTGAATATTAAGGGACAAAAAAATTTAGAGTGAAATACCTTACGAGAGGAAATTTTTTATCTAAATTTTCCACCCATATGTAATAAATGATAGGACCATAAAATATAATAATGTTCATGTTATTCAATACATCTCTTAATTAACATATCTACTCAGATATTTTAAATTTTAATTCCTTCCCAAAAATAGTTTTGACTCAACTGTTGGTTTTTTTCATTGGAAAAATTTTTCAAATAAACGCCAATAACTAAAACATTTAAAATGGATAGAATCCATGGAAATTTTGGATTGAGATATGAAAAATGTTCCATATAAAATTCATGTTCAACATGTATAAAATAAGTATAATTATAACTTCTACAAACGTGATCTTACTTGGTAATTCCCTTTCTAGGTATATCAAAAATATCTATTTCAAACTCATTAATTGTTAGGATCCGTCTTATTATCATAGATTTGGACCCACCCTTTTTAAGTAAGAACATTATAGTTGAATGTTCTATGAAGATAATAACTTTAGAACCTAGTAGATAAGGACTGAATTTTTTAATCAAAAAAAATATCCAAGAGTAATTTTTCTATGACAATCTAGTGCTAGTAAGTTTCATCCAATTATTTTGAGGAACAATATATTATTCATAGAATACCATATTTTATATAAACAAGGGTATCACCAATGGATCTATTTCATGCATCACACATCACTTTAAAGGGAGAGGACTAGTCCGTAAATTAGATGATCAAGGAATATATGAGTGAAATTTTGAGTTCAATCATGTATGTTTTATAAGCCTTATCAAAAATAAATGGTACATAATTGATATGTAACGAAGTGAGTGGGATTGTCATCCAACTGAAACTATGGGTGAACCATCGATAGAAATAATCATTTCTGAGTATGTATTGATTGTATTAAACTAAATTTAGATCAGGAAGTGAATAGATAACCTAAATTTTGGTAGGATAAACTATAAGACATTAATGAGATATTATATATCCCAAAACAATTCCAATAGTAAGAATAAAGTTACATTTTTCAGTGTTCATAAAAATGTTATAGTCAACACTTCTTTTGACCATGTAGAGTTAATGAAAATGTGATTTAAATAAATCACCATAAAAGTTAAAACCATCCATCAAACCCACTATTAAATCCTTAATTGATTTAGAATATATTCTCATCATGGTCTATTGAAATGTAGAAGGATGATAGAAAAGGATAAAAGACATTCTTCTATATGTACATGTTCTAAAGGGGAAAGTTAAAATTGCTTTATCTTGGTCTGATGGTGAAATTGGGATTTGGAAATATATAAAGCAATTATAAATAAATAAATAATGTAACTTTATAGCCAAACTATCTAGTATTTGTTAAAGGGAAGTAGGTTGTGATCTTTTCCAGACCAACATTCAGTATTCTTTAATCAATGCACACACACAATGGTTTTTACTCTAGGTATGAAAACATATCCTAATTTATTATTTTGATAATATTTTTTACACCCATCATTGGGAACACCTAAATTGAAAAATTAGACATGATAAAACATTATATGATTAAGAAAACCTAGGAATGTTGAAAAATATAAAAATATGGCATCAAAAACAAAAGTTAAGTCCTACATCTAAGAAAACATAACATAGTGTGCTTATGATAACTTATCACACACCATACATGGAATACCAAGGGATTAAACATTAACTATTTCATTGAAGGTTTATGTAATTATGAACCTACCCATCACTTTCATATCATGTACATGCATAAGTGTGCCACATAGATCATGCAACATTAGGATGTCATTAATCGCTTTTAATAAAACGTTTATGGAGTTTGAGATACATATATATATAATTACCAATCAATGACTAATAGTTACATCTAGTTTAATACCCTTGAATGTAAGTATGGATGGGTATTTACTACATAATTGTTTGTCATGAAAAAACATATTAGGATTTTGGAAGCATAATGGTAGTACATAAAGTTTCATATAAATGATTATTGAGAGTGAAAAGGGCCTCTAATTACTTAGAAATAATAAAGGAAATTAAGTGGGATTTTTGAGAACATAACCCAACATGAATAATTTAAAATTAATGGAATAGCATAATGAAGTTTATTAAATAAAGATGAGAAGGTGAGGATCACATACCCTGAGAGGGTGCTTCTAAAATCCTGGGAGGAGATTCTTATTATCTTGGGGGAGACATCGGAAGATGATAGAAATATAAATTTGAGTAATTTATTGCTCCAATGGTTTTTAGTGAAGATGAATGGGAGTTTGGGTGGGTTAATATAGAAAATTAGAGGAGAATTATTTATTAATTTCTAATATTAGTTTTTGGACTCTAAGTGATAAAGTAATAAAAATCACAAATGATCCAATATATTCTACCAATGTGAAGTTGTTTTCACTATTTACAAATTTTGAGAACTAATCTCAATAAAATAATAACCTTGCTGATTTGTAAGTGAGTCATGTTTAAAAAGAAAATATTTTTAAACCTTAAAATATAATATAGGTTTTGAAGGATTAGTTAAGGTACTATAAAATTAATTAAATAATTTAGGAAAAAACATTATTTAAAGGGAAAATATGTATTTTGACATGGATACCTTCAATGGCTTAAATTACATCATTTTCTATCATTATGATGTCAAAATAAAAACAATATATTTATAATATATTAATTTTTTTACCCTAAAATTCTAATATGTCATAAAATTATGAAAACAATCACCGTTGGATAATATTATCATGATTATTTATAAAATAATACTTATTTTATCAAAATAGTTATTTAAATATGATAATTTATATTTTTTATTCAAAATATCTATTTATTAAAAAATACTAGTTTTTTAAATAATAGTTTTATAGACCCTATATTAATTACATTTTACTTCATAAAATTATATTCTTATCTATAATTAATAAATATTATATAATAATATTATTTTATTAAAATATAATTTATTTAAAGAACTCTTAAATTCATTAAAAATAGTGTACTGATTGTAATAATATATTTCCCAGAAAATAAACTTTGTGTTTCACTCTTTCAGAATCTAATTTTAATAAAATTGATTATTTTATCATTTAAAAGGTAATATTAAAAAGAGATAAATATAATCATTTATTAACATAAATAAAATATATAAAATTATATTTTTAGGTTCTAGATATATATATATTTATTACACCGGAAAATTCCCTAAAGTTAAAGTGTGTAGTGGTGAGATTTTATTAGGATGGTTCGACATACATGGTTTAGGTCATGATCTCAATGAGGATGAACTTATACAATAAACAGTTTCACTCATGCCATAATAGTTGAATCTCATATTTGGATTGATCAATGTTTAACCAAAATGATGTTATCTACTTCGAAATCTCTAATAAATGGGCTTCATTGGGTATGATCCTACTAGTTGAGGCCATCACTTCATTCGTCTGTGACAGTTGGACTTTATCATAAACATTTATATATACTACTAATATGATCACTTTTGAACATCTATATTATTAATGGTTTTGATTATTAACATTATTTTAAATCTGATAGAATATAACTTCCCAAAATAACTAAAGTTGTTCGTGCATTTTCTGTATGTTCATTACATGGTAATGCATTAATTCATTCAAAATGAGAGAATTTCATGTATATAAGTTCAGTTCATTACATTATTCCTAGTTTTATAAACATTTTCCTTGAAAATTTTATTTCATATGCTAAAAAAATTATAGTTCTTTTGTTTCATCATCCTCTTTCATTTTATATGATGTATCCTCAAACTTGTGTTTCTCCCCTAGTACTTTGACCAGGTGAGTTGTCTTGTTTCATAAAAAAATTCCTCTATGATCTAAGATCTTAAATAGATTCTCCTAATGTGAAATATTATTCTCCAATAATAACTCATCTATATTCATTACATGTGAAGGTTCTGGTATGTACATCCTCAATAGGGTACATGGAAGACATCATGCACATGAGATAGGTTAGGTGGTAGTGCTTGTCAATAGACCACAGCTCTAATGAAATAATGATCTCAATGGGTCCGATGTATCTAGAACTAATATTTACATTATTCTAAAACCTTTTTACTTTAATCAATGGTGATATAAAAATGAATACATTATCTCTTACCTAAAACTCCAGGTATCACCAAGGATTGTCTACATTGATTTTTAGTCAACCTTGTCTATATTTCTTATGAAAACAAATGGTTTGAACCTTCTCTATAATATATTGAATCAGATCATGTACCATCATCTTATTCTCACCAAATGAATCCCAACATGTCAAATTCAAACACCTATTCACATAAAAAGTCTCATTAAGTTCTATTTGAATGCTGTAATAGAAATTGTTACTATATGAGAACTCCACTACGGGAATATCATAGTCCCACAATCCTATTAAATCCATTAAACATTATAAATACATATCCTCAATGGTTTTAATGGTTATTGTTTGACCACCCATCCATATTAGGTTTATAATTAGTGATGAAGCTCTGCTTTTTATCCAACACTTTCTTAAGGATTATCCTAAACATCAAGTTAAACCTCGGATCTTGATCAAATACAGTACATAGTGAAACTTTGTATTCTCTTACCATTTCCCTTATGTATATCATAGTCATTTGGTTAACATAAAATAATTCCTTGATAGAAATGAAATGTTCCAACTTTATATGGTGATCGACTAACTCCCAGATGGTGTTATTGACTTTATGTTTCCAATGGAGTTTTATGATGAAATCTATGGTCATGTTTTTTCATTTTCAAACTAGTATAAGAAATTTTTGAATCTTACCCTTAGACTTCTATCATTATATCTTTACTTGTTTTCAAACCAAGAATCAAGATACAAACTCCAAAAACACCCTCTTCTTGTTATCCCATCATATATTTTTGCATAAAAACAATATATATCTTTCTGATTCCATGATGAATATAGAAGAATGATCTATGTGAATCATTCAAAATTTACCTCTTCATCTCTATTTTGGATGGGACACATATCCCTATTCCAACCCTTAGATCTCAATCTTCTGCAAAGTTGAGCTCTATAATATTCACAACCTTCTTCAGCATAAACTGATAATCCTTTAAAACATCCACTATCTTCTTAATAGTTTATGGTTGGGTATTTTTTTAGTAAAAGTAGAATGAAGGTCCTCTTTTTAATCCCATGTCCATCCTTTTCATTTCTAAGAATATTGGATCCCTTTCAGTCCACATATTTGCTACAGTTGTAGGATACTTTCTTCTCAGATAATATTACACTTTGTTTGCATTCCTATAATGGTAATAGATTTAAAAATCATAATCCTTTTTATGTTCTAACCACCTTAATTTGTGTATATTAGATTCTTTTTGTGTGAATATATATGTGAAGATTTTTTATTTTTATATATGTCAAAATTTTCTCCATATAAGAGATTTCATCAAATCATTATTGTGAAAATCACTGTATCCAATTATAGATCATGAGTTGGGTCATTCTACTCATCGATATTTAATTGGTGGGAGTCATAGGCTGTTATTATTTAACCATTCATGAGTATAAAACCAAATCCATTTCTGGATTCATCATTGTAGATCGCAAATACTTACATGCTAGTTGGCATGGTGATAATATGTATACGGATTAACCTCTTCTTTATATCTTTAAATCCTTCCTAACATTCATCATTCTAGAAATATTTGAATCCCTTACAAGTAAGCTTCATTGGTGGGATTAAATATTATGAGAATATTTTCACAAAAAGATGATAGTACCCATACAATACAATAAAACTATGGATTTTTGTAACACCCCAAGATTTCATAGTGTGTTATTTCTTCAAAATAAGTCAATAACTTGCACTACACGCAACACCGAGTTAAAGCGCACCATGGCTTACCAAACTAGCCGTTATGAATAGTAATACCTACTTTTTGAAATTTCATAAATTATATCTCTCAAAATGGACTTAATTTTTAGATTCAGAATATCAAAATTATCCAAGGGTGAAATTTTGGTACTTTTCGGATAACTTAAATATTTTAATGAATAGGGAAAATTACTAAATTTTAATTAAAAACAACTTTTTTAATCAAAATAATTAATAGTGATAAATTATGAATTTTAGTGGTTTTAATGTATATTTAGAATATATTTTTACTATTTAATACAATGTTGGTCATTGACATAATTTCACAATTAAACCGAACATAAACAATTATCAATCTTTTGGTAGTTATTATATCTTAAAAACATACTTTTTGTTTTGATAGCGGGAAATAATTTTAAATTAATTTCTTCCACTTCTGTGTTTTGAATTTGGAAAAATGGATTCCATATTTGGAATCAGGATGTTCGAATTGTGTAAATAGGTAACTTTTATTTTTATACATTTTGAATAATTACTTCAGTAAATATTATATTTACCATGGTTAAAGGGTAAATCCGGTAAATAAGGGTTAAAAAATAATATTATAATAATAACAAATTACCCTAAAAAGTGTCCTAACCTTATTGGTTGATACATTTCCGACCATGGGCATCTTTGGGTCGATTTTCGGACCCCATGAAGCCACTTGTAAGTGATAATGACACTTTATATTAATTAAGTTAAAATGAATACGAAAATGAAACAAGCATATATCTTTTAGAAAAATAATTTTTACATAGGGTTATATATGTTTTATTTTAGAATATAAATATTCATTATAAAGATAAAAATATTTCCTACATAATGGTATTTTATTTATAATTTTTAGACATTAAATAATTTAATTAATTTATGACACAATGATGATGCAGTAATTACCATAATAGTGAAAGATTAAAATAATTGATATTATAAATACCCAAATAAATATAATTTGAGACTTATAATGAATTACACTAATTTTATACGATAATATGACATATTAGGATTGATTTAATTAACTTTTTTCGAAGTAATCATTCTGTTATGAGTTTTACAAAAGTCAATTATTGAATGGTGTCAAAATTGACATAAAAGAGTTTTTAAAAAAATATTATATTATTAATTGATATTAAATTCATAAAAATCTAAGGTTCGGCCAAGAGACTTATATCATGATATTTTTATCATTAATAGACCACTTTAGGGTCTCTTGGATGTATATTGTATGTTTATTAACTACATAATATAAAAATACAAAGTGACATGGTAGGTGTCAAACTAATTAACTAAGTGTTAAAACTAAAAGATAAGGTTAATATAATGACCAAAACCTGTCTAAATTCTATTGGTTGATTATTTTTCGACCCATACCCACCTTATCCTTTAAATAAATTACTTTGTAGCCATTATAAACTGTATATGAATTTTTTATAAAATAATATTTCTAGCTTTTCCAAAGGTGCCCCTCACCCCTCTTATAAAAGGACACCCACCCTTCTCATTAATTAACACCTTAAAAGCCTTTTGTTTCGGAAACCCCTACCCAAATACTCTCTCAACTTCCCTCACTTAATCCTAGAGGCCTTCCTTTAGTCAGAAAGCCATTCTAAGGAGCCCTTTTGATCAAATCAAAATGAAGAACCTGAAGAAGAGGTAATGATTTCACCACCCTTTTTCAAGTTCCTTTCTTCTTCCACTTCTTATTTCTTTGTTATTACCATTCTAAAATAATGAATCCAGTATCTCCTATATACTATAATATTATTATAAATATGGTACAACCATATTCAATATTCTATCCATCCTTTGAATGACATGTCACCATACGTGTGTACGTACGGCTTCTCGTCTCCACGCCGTGGTGTAATTGTTATTCAATATATTATTATGGGTATAATAATGATTTGTAATTCATGTAAATAATAAATATAAAATAATAATTATTATGTATATATGATATACCATCTAATTATATATTATTTTAATATCAAAAGAATGATATTGTCGCTCATGCATACGTACGGACTACTGTCTCCACGAACGAGATGAGATTCATTCTCTATCGTATCTATTCAAGTATAATTATCATTTGATGATTTAAAAATAATGTTTAAGGACTTTATATAATTCCTGACATGAATAAGATACAACCTATCCATGACAACCACTTCTTATGTAACAAAACATATAAAAGAAAATGAGTAAGTTAACAGCCGAAACAACGATAATTCTAAGATATTATTAACAAAGCAATGTTAAAAGATCATATATGATATGATATGAATGTATATGATACTTGTATAATTTAATTACAATTATTTCACCATTTTACAGGAGGTTAACCTACCCCCAACCAAGGAAAGGTACAAGGTAAGGGTTTTTCATCTCACTCTTTATTCCCGTGAGATTCATGCCATATTGCCACCATTACCTTTTGTGTGGTGTATGTACTGCCCATAATTATATTCTTTGTGTAATAAACATTAATTTATGTGTATTTACATATTCATTTAATGATACCTCTTTCATGGGTTGTACGTTTCGTAAGTTATCAAATTGGTAAGGGTTTATTTCGCAATCTCTTCATTATCCGAGGTTGTATATACGTAATAATCTACAGGGATCTCTTTATCATACACATCCATGTTTCTTAAAAATTTATTTCAAAACATATTTAATATTTACAAGAATATGGGTTAAATACATTTATACCCTTGTTTGACTTTTTATAAGAGGTTTATAAAAGAATCGTTCCGTCATTTTCCAAACAAGGTCCTTTTTAACCTTTTGACAAAATTATGGTAAGAATGTCTTTTTCTTAACTTATACAGAGGGTGCGGTTATTATCTGCCATTATTAAACCTTTGAAACTTCCTTCACAAGCTTATAAAGATATTTTCAAAATAAAGGATTTCTCTATAATTGTGAAAATTTTAAATGATTTCAAAAAAAAATATATTTCTCTCAAATAGTATTGATTTCATCTATGTCAACATCCTTTGATAAATTTTAAACTTGTTTCAAGTTGATTTATTATGATACAAATCATCCATATTGTATTTAAGGTTTTGTGATATTTTTGACTATGGATGAGTTATTTTTATGCCATTAATGGTTTATGATTAAAATTTTGACATTTTGTATGTTAGTTTTAATATGAATGCTTATGTTATATTTAATCCTCTTCTTAAAATGAATGTGTCGGACTAGAATGTTCCGGGTTGGGGACCGGTAAAAGTAAGCCCTCCGGGTTTGTGTCTGGTTATTAGAGGAACTCTGGGTTGGTGTCCGGTTATTAGAGGCACTCCGGGTTGGTGTTTGGTTATTAGAGGCACTCTGGGATGGAGTCCGGTTACAGAGGCTCTTCGAGTTGGGTTCCGGTTACAGTTATCCTTTAGGTCTTGGCACGAGGCCTCGACACAGAAATTAAAGTTCGCCATCATGGAATTCATCATTATGAAAGTGGTTAGTGATATTGCATGTGATTATTCAATTAGTAGAATATCCATGTGAATAAGTAAATGGAATTATTTCATTTTATTTCTACCATATTATGCTGAAGATCAAGTTTAAAAGGCTTTTGTTTTAGTTTTATACATTGCCTTAAATGTTTATGCTTATTTTTGAAAATTTCCACTGTATTTCTTACCCTTACTGAGCATTTGAGCTCACCCCTTTCTATGTTTTATTTTTCCCAGGATTGAAAGAAGTGTAATGTGATTGATATGCAGGGTTAAGATAAAAGAATAGTGGCATTCATAAAGATTATTTATGTTGTTTTGTACGTCATAAAGTGAAAATGTAACATTCATGTATGTGATCTATTTTTCCAAGACTCCTAAACTGATCGGTCCATCGAGACTTGATTCCTTGTAATCATTCCAATGTATTAAAATAATGCACCGACTCTGGGTAACTGGGGTTGGGGTGTTACAGTTGGTATCAGAGGAAGTTTAGCAATAACCTTGGAAACTAGATTAAGTTAAACTCTGATTATAGCACAAAGCCCTAAAATAGACTTTGAGGATTAGTATAGAAGAAATTCCTAGAATTTTGGTATTTTAGAGATTTTGTGAGTTTTCCGAGCAATACATCCCTATCTGGATATGGGAAAGTAGAGGCGGCTCTGGCACAGATGTACCTAGGGGTAAAACCCGAAAACACCGCTTTGAACTTGACTCGAACAGGAACTGGTGCACGACAATGGGCCTTGCTGCACTCTTGGTTACAACACTATCGGGGGATATGCTTAGGATAATTCTCATTTTATTTACAAACCATTATGAAGAGCTCATGAGTATATACTTACTCAAAGAAAACATTTTTTATGATTATGGATTATATCCATAAACTGTTCAATTTGCATTAGGAATTATTTATTGCAATTCATAAACTGACCTAGTTTATGCTATTGTATAGAAATGGCGCCCAGTAGACGGAATGTGAACTCCAGTAATATATATGATCCAAAGGGTAAGAAGGATTGTATCTTTCATGGTATTAAGACATCATTTAGAAGGGAAATAGTCTCCCATGTATTATCATCATATTAAGAAATAGTGTCATGTGTGGATAAGATAACTAAAGAGTTTACTGAGTCCTATGGCCTTGAAGGGAAGCAAGAGAAGAAAATTATGGAAGAGATAAATATGGATAAAGGGAAGAGGGAAAAGAAGAATTTCGCCATATGTGATAACTGTGGGAAGAAACACCCTGGAACTTTCCTGAAAGGAATGGGAGTTTGTTATAAGTGTGGAGAAAAAGGGCACAAAGTACGTGACTGTAAGGGTAAGAAAATGGTTTCAAATGTATAATGCTTCATTTGCAAGGAGTTTGGACACTACGCGAACCTATGTCCCAGTCATCAGACTGTACCGCAAATTATGTTATTGGATAATAATCAAGTTATGATACTACCACATATGAAGAGGAATGATTAGAGTTCTTATGTCGATTATGTCGTTTGAGTGTTGTATCAACAATGTACTTGTCATAATAATTATGGAGTATATACGGATTGTACTGCAGTACTATTTCACTAAGGACTTGAGATTGTGTGGAACAAAGAAAACTGACTCAATAGAAGGATAAATTTTTGGAAAGAATATGGTTGAGAGAATGATAAACCATAATATAGTTCTGATATCGAGGTAGTGATTTTGGAATAATACATGGTTGATTTGGATAAATTATATTGGATATTCTTGACTACCTTGAAACTGATTAATGATTTGTATATTCCATCATTATTGGGGTTTACAACATTTTTGGATTGAAGGAGTATATCCATTATTATTTAAGTACTAAGGGATAATGAATGTAATCAATAAGGTTTTATGGTAATTCAGGATGTTGCAGTGTTATAAAATAATACATGATGAAGGTGTTCACATGTTATTACGCAGCAAAAAGGTTCTTCATTTTTGGAGTAAATAATTTTGGATAGTTCTAGTTTGGATTATTTTTGGATTTTTATAAAAGGACAACCTGGAGGTTGGGCGGCAACCCGTCGCGTCCGGCAAGGCTGCGAGACTTGAACCCACAACCGAAGGGCGACAAAGGTGTATCACCTACCACTAGCCCACATAATGTCCAGGATTAAATAATGTTGTTTTTTTTTAAATATCTGGTAGTTGAATTATAAATTCATTTTTTAACCCGATACGATTAGGATAAATAGAGTATTTTTTAGTTGTATTATGTTTTGGGGTGAAAGATGAGTTTTTGGTAGAAATTTATTAATGGATAAAACTCTAATTATAAAGTAAGTATATCTCCTTATGATCTTAGCCAATCTCATAAATAAATTCCTGAATATTAAGAAAAGGAACTTAGAACAAAAATGTTGTCCTAGATGGTACCTTAAATCATTAATAATTTATGGCTTTGGGATTATTGGCCTTTTTATAGCCATGTTCTCTACCACTCTCCATCAGATAATTGATGGTTAGATTTCTCTTCCATATCAATATTTTTCTACATAGAACCCTAGAATGTGTTATTTTTTGTTAATCTTCATAATTTACACTCTTTATTTTAAATAGAGGCCTCATTAATTCATTTTTTGATTTGGGATTTCAAATAAGATATTTTGAAACGTCAAAAATGTGTTATCCTAATACCTTATGTTTTTTTGAACCGATGGTATTTTAAATCATCATAGATTGATGAATTTAAGGACCTCAATTTTAAACTTGTTTGTGATTGATGACCTCAATCACTACCTATAAATATTTATGTTTTTCCTCCAATTATATGTCTCTAATTTCCACCAATGTTCTCCTAATCGAGATCATAATTTGGTGGTTACCCTTTCATTTCTCTTTTCCTCATATTAAGAATAAATTTTAGTAACCTAACTTCCGATTTGGGTTTTCCCACAAAGATATTTTTTATTTTCAAACTTTTATTTTCGAAGAACAATTTCAAATTGAAAGGACACAATTTATTTAATTAGGGGAGAATTTAACACCCTAAGATTTCATAGTGTGTTATTTCTTAAAAATAATTCAATAACATGCACTACACGCAACACCGAGTTAAAGCGCACCATGACTTACCAAACTAGCTGTTATGAATAGTAATACCTACTTTTTGAAATTTTATAAATTTTATCTCCCAAAATGGACTTCATTTTTGGATTATGAATTTCAAAATTAGCCTAGGGTGAAATTTTGGTACTTTTCGGATAACTTTAATATTTTGATGAATAGTGAAAATTACTAAATTTTAATTAAAAATAACTTTTTAATCAAAATAATTAATATTGATAAATTATGAATTTGAGTGGTTTTAAAGTATATTTAGAATATATTTTTACAATTTAATACAATTTTGTTCATTGGACATAATTTTACAATTAAACCGAACATAAACAAGTATCAATCTTTTGATAGTTATTATATCTTAAAAACACGCTTTTTGTTTTGACAGCGGGAATTAATTTTAAATTAATTTCTTTCACTTCTGTGTTTTGAATTTGGAAAAAATGGATTTTATATTTGGAATCAGGATGTTCAAATTGTGTAAGTAGGAATCTTTTTTTTAGACATTTTGAATAATTACTTCTGTAAATATTTTATTTACCATGGTTAAAGGGTAAATCCGGTAAATAAGGGTTAAAAAATAATATTATAATAATAAACAAAATTACCCTAAAACGTGTCCTAACCTTATTTGTTGATACATGTCCGACCATGGGCATCTTTGGGGCAATTTTGGGTCCTCATGGAGCCACTTGTAAGTGATAATGACACTTTATATTAATTAAGTTAAAATGAATACAAAAATGACACAAGCATATATCTTTTAGAAAAACAATTTTTACATAGGGTTATATATGTTGGATTTTCGACTATAAATATTCATTATAAAGATAAAGATACTTAATACATAATTGTATTTTATTTATAATTTTTAGACATTAAATATTTTAATTTATTTAGGACACAATTATGATGCAGTAATTACCATAATAGTGAAAAATTAAAATAATTGATATTATAAATACCCAAATAAATATAATTTTAGACTTTTAATTAATTAAACTAATTTTATATGATAATATTACATATTAGGATTGATTTAATTAACTTTTTTCGAATTAATAATTCTGTTATGATTTTTACAAAAGTCAATTGTTGAATAGTGTCAAAATTGACATAAAAGAGTTTTTAAAACAAATATTATATTATTAATTGATATTAAATTCTTAAAAATCTAAGGTTCGGCCGAGAGACTTATATCATGATAGTTTTCTCATTACTGGACCACTTGGGGGTCTCTTGGGTGTATATTGTATGTTTATTAACTATATAATATAAAAATACAAAGTGACATGGTAAGTGTCCAACTAATTAACTAAGTGTTAAAACTAAAAGATAAGGTTAATATAATCACCCAAACCTGTCTAAATTATATTGGTTGATTAGTTTTAGACCAATACCCACCTTAGACTTTAAATAATCCACTTTGGAGCCATTATAAACCGAATATAAATTTATTATAAAATAATATTTCTATCTTTTCCAAAGGTGCCCCTCACCCCTCTTATAAAAGGACTCTCACCCTTCTCATTAATTAACACCTTAAAAGCCTTTTGGTTCGGCCAAACCCTGCCCAAATACTCTCTCAACTTCCCTCAATTAATCCTAGACGTCTTACTTTAGTCAAAAATCCATCCTAGGGATCCCTTTTGATCAAATCAAAAGGAAGAACCCGAAGAAGAGGTAATGATTTCACCACCCTTTTTCATGTTCCTTTCTTCTTCCACTTCTTCTTTCTTTGTTATTACCATTCTAAAATAATAAATCCAGTATCTCCTATATACTATAATATTATTATAAATTTGGTACAACCATATTCATTATTCTATCCATCCTTTGAATGAAATGTGACCATACATCAGTACGTACAGCTTACCGTCTCCATGTCGTGGTGTAATTGTTATTCAATATATTATTATGGGTATAATAATGATTTTTAATTCATGTAAATAATAAATATAACATTATAATTATTCTTTATATATGATATACCATCCAATTATATATTATTTTAATATCAAAAGAATGATATTGTCGCTCGTGCATACGTACGGACTACCGTCTCCACGAACGCGATGAGATTCATTCTCTATCGTATCCATTCAAGTATAATTATCATTTGATGAATTCAAAATAATGATTAAGGACTTGATATAATTATGGATATGAATAAGATACAAACTATCCATGACAACCATATCTTACGTAACAAAACATAAAAAAGAAAACGAGTAAGTTAACACCCGAAACAATGATAATTATAAGATATTATTAACAAAGAAATGTTAAAAGATCATATATGATATCATATGAATGTATATGATACTTGTATAATTTAATAACAATTATTTCACCATTATACAGGAGGTTAACCTACCCCCAGCCAAGGAAAAGTACAAGGTAAGGGGTTTTCATCTCACTCCTTATTCCCGTGAGATTCATGCCATATTGCCACCATTACCTTTTGTGTGGTGTATGTACTGCCCATAATTATATTCTTTGTGTAATAAACTTTAATTTATGTGTATTCACATATTAATTATATGATACCTCTTTCATGGTTTGTACGTTTCGTATGTTACAAAATTGGTAAGGTTTTATTTCGCAATCTCTTCATTATCTGAGGTTGTATATACGTAATAATCTATTGGGATCTCTTTATCATCCACATCCGTGTTTCTTAAAAATGTATTTCAAAACATATTTACTATTTACAAGAATATGGGTTAAATACATTTATACCCTTGTTTGAATTTTTATAAGAGGTTTATAAAGTAATCTTTCCGTCGTTTTCCAAACAAGGTACTTTTTAACCTTTTGAAAAAATTAAGGTAATAATGTCTTTTTTTAACTTATACGGCGGGTGCGGTTATTCTCCGCCGTTATTACACCTTTTAAGATTCCTTCACAAGCTTATAAAGATATTTTCAAAATAAAGGTTTTCCCTATAATTATGCGACTTTTAAATGATTTCAAAAAAATAGATATTTCTCTCAAATAGTATTGATTTCATCTATGTCAAAATCCTTTGATAAATTTTAAACTTGTTTCAAGTTGATTTATTATGATACAAATCATCCATATTGTATTTAAGGTTTTGTGATATTTTTGACTATGGATGAGTTATTTTTATGCCATTAATGGTTTATGATTAAAATTTTAACATTTTGTATGTTAGTCTTAATACGAATGTTTTTTTTATATTTCATCCTCTTCTTAAGATGAATGTGTTGGACTAGTATGTTCTGGGTTGGGGAGCGGTAAAAGTAAGCCCTCCGGGTTGGTGTCCGGTTATTAGAGGCACTCCGGGTTGGTGTCCGGTTATTAGAGGCACTCTGGGTTGGTGTCCGGTTATTAGAGGCACTCTGGGATAGATTCCGGTTACAGAGGCTCTCTGGGTTGGGTTCCGGTTACAGTTATCCCTTACGTCTTGGCACGAGGCCTCGACACAGAAATTAAAGTTCGGCATCATGCATTCCATCATTATGAAAGTGGTTAGTGATATTTCATGTGATTATTCGATTAGTATAATGTCCATGTGAATAATTAAATGGAATTATTTCATTTTATTTCTGCCATATTATACTGAAGTTCAAGTTTAAAAGGCTTTTGTTTTAGTTTTATACATTGCCTTAAATGTTTATGCTTATTTCTGAATGTTTCTGCTGTATTTCTTACCCTTAATGAGCATTTGAGCTCACCCCTTTCTAGGTTTTATTTTTCCCAAGATTCCAAGAAGTGAAATGTGATTTATATGCAGGGTTAAGCCAAGGGAATAATGGTGTTCATTAAGATTATTTATGTTGTTTTGTACGTCATAAAGTGGAAATGTAACATTCATGTATGTGATCTATTTTTCCAAAACTGCTAAACTAATCGGTCCTTCAGGACTTGATTCCTTGTAATCATGTCAATGTATTAAAATAATGCACCGACTATGGGTAACTGGGGTCGGGGCATTACAATTTCCATCACATATGTTGGTTTGGCCCATCCTCCAATTACCTCTATTTGATATGGATCCATTGATATCCCCTTATTGGTGATAACATGTCCCAATAAACTAACTTTCTCAAACCAAAACTCAAATTTACAATAAATTTCATATAACTTTTCATTTTCCAAGGTCTTTAGTATAGTATTTAAATACTCCTCATTATTCTCCTTACTTTTTTAGTAGATAATAATATCATCTATATAGACTAAAAAAATTATTTAATCCCTAAATAAACTATTCATCAATCCTATGAAAATAGTTGGAGCATTAGTGAGTCCAAATTGCATCATTATGAACTCATAGTGCGCTTACATTGTATAAAAATAAGTCTTGGGGATATACCCCATCTTAACATTTACTTGTTATTATCCCAATTGAAGATCCACATTAGACAAATACTGGGATCCACATAACTAATAGTAAAATTCATTAATATATGAAATGTGAAACTTTTTTTATCATGATATGTTGGAGATTATGAAAATCAATGTATATGAGCATTGACCCTTCCTTATTCAAGATGAAAAGAACTGATGTACCCCATAGTAAAGCAATTATGCATATAAACCCTTTATCCTAATTTCCCTATAATTGTTTCTTTAGCTTCTCAAGGTTAATATTGTTTATTTTGTATAGATACATGGATATTGGTAAATCTCTCGGTATAAGACTGATTGAGAACTCAACATCATAGTTATAGTGAAGACGAATCAATTATTTTGGAAAGACATCAGAAAAATCCTTTACTATTGGTATTCCATCAAGGATTATTTTTTATTAAGTATCATTCATTTGATCTAGATATGCTTCCTCCCAATGAAATAATATCCATTCTAGATATTTTCTTACCAAATAATATTCATCCTCCTCTTTTCACTTATATATAATTAAAGGGTGATTTGTGTCATGGGGGGTGATTTATTTTTCTCAGCATTTTTTGTTAGAACTATATAAATAAATGTAATCTATGCATAGAATGGAATCAATTTCTAGTAAAGATAATATCACAGGGGTTTGTAGGAAATTTATCCAAAAAAATTGGATAGGGGATAAGTTATATGGTTGGGATATAATAATTGACCCATTTTCCATATTTATAGATAACTAGATGTGTATGTTTTAATATGGTTATTGAATAGTAATAATAAACATATAGAATATAAAATAATTCATGTAACTATAATCAAAAAGTTTGTTACTATTCATGAATGAATAACTAGAGTACCTATCACAAATTTATTTTTGGGATCCACCTTTGTAGTTGTGATTGAAAAATCTTTCTATTTCTCTATATGCATAGAAGTTTTTTGTCGTTATTTAATATCAATAACCCAATTCATAGAGAATTCTATCATGTAGTATACGTGTTTCTTTAAATTGAAACATTAGACAAACTAATGAGTGTTAACTAGAGAATTTGTTTCATACATCATATAGATGGTTTTCTCCCTTCAGCAATCTCTGGATAGGTGATCACCCTTCATGCACCTAAATAATTTCTGCATTCCCTTCATAAAATTTCTACGATGATTATTCCTACAATTTTGACAAGCAGAGTGATATACTTTATTACACCCATAATTTTTTCCATCGCACCACTAAAATTAAAATCCATTCTTTACATCTTATCCTCATTATAACCTTGATATTCATTGATCTCTATTTAGAATTTGAGAAATTTTCATTCAATTTCCTCATATGTATAAAATATATTAGGCTTTTTTTAATTTCATATTTATCCCTTCAAATAATTGGCCAGATTTAATTTTGGGGGAAATGGAAAACACAGAGGCATATCATTCTAGTCTTGTGTTTTTATCCTTATACAACTAAATGGATTCATCATCCTTTTTCTTGAGGAGATACATTTAACTCCCTATTTTGAGTTAGATTGTGTGTGGAAATTTTATTCAATAAAAAAATTTATAATTCCATCCACTCTACTGGTTCAATATCCTACCCGAGCATCATATTTTTCACTAAAATCCATCATTTGATTAGATTCTCCCTCTATATAGTAAACATCCAGTATGACTTTCACTTTCTTAGACCGTTTAAGGATATAAAGTATATTTTCAGTATATTTGATCCATTACTCTATGATTTATGGATCGAATGATCCACTGAATGTCAAAGGACTTTTTCACATAAGAGTATTGATTGAAACATGAACCTTCTTTGGGTGATTTGAGAGTTCCTCCTGATTCATGTTTTAGATAAAAACCTAAGTCTATTGATAAATTATTTTCAGGAATTTTTCAATCCCGACTCCCATCAGTTTGGGAAATTTATATGGGAATTTATTACATTGTTCTTCACGTTGGTTATTGACTCGTTTCCTCCTACTATAAACCATAAACTAAATATTATGGGAAAATATGGGTGAATTTTTTTAAATTATTCAACACATAAATAAAAAACCATGAAAATTAAGTGGTTAATTAATAAATGACATGAATTTTTTAACCTTTTAATTTCTAGGTTTCAATCTATGTTATAAATGATATATTTCCAAATAAAAAAATCTTATGGGAATTATTTTTACTATAATAATGGATTGTTTAAAATCCCTAGTAAATAAAGAATATAAATTTTTTATATTTATTAAAATTTGTTAATTAAATATTAATTTTACCTTAAAGAGGATTATATGATCGATTTCATACCTAATACGCAACAAAGGGTTTCTTTGAAATATTACGTTGCACACAACGTTGAGTTATACTAAACAATAATATAACAATATTAATATTTTAAATGGGAGTTAACACATAGTCATTTTATTGAAGGGAATGAATAGAACTAACTAAAATATAATTATATATGTTTGTTAAATGTTTTTACATTTATCCAATAAATTGTAGAGGCTTAAAATAATAAAGAATCAAATTTTAAGGATAATTACTCTAATATTCAATAAAAGACCGATTTACCGCCTTTTGATGGATAACCCTCTTTAAATTTAGTTTTGTTCAATTTTATATGTTCTATTTTAAAAAATAAAATTCTTATTTATAATTGGGACATCAAATTTTAATTTGGGTAAATTTTCGGTATTTTTCTGATAAAACTCATTTTTTAATGAATAGTAAAAAATATTGTATTTTATTTTAAAACTGCCTTTTAATCTAAATTATTTATAAGGGTATATTATCTTTTTAATTGTTTTTAATGTTTAATTATATTATTTTATTACTATTTAATCCAATTTTGGTCATTGGAAGTAATTTCACTTTAAAATTTGACATAAATATGTGTCGATCTTTGGATAGTTATTATTTCTTAAAAACATGCTTTTTGTTTTGACCGTAGGAATTAATTTTAAATTAATTTCGAAAAATTAGGTGTTTTTAATTAAGAAAATTGGATTCCATATTTGGAATCAGTAGGTCCAAATTGTGTAAATAGGTAACTTTTATTTTTAGATATTATGAATATTTACTTGGGTAAAAAATTTATTTACCATGGTTAAAGGGTAAATCGGGTAAATAAGGGTAACAAAATACTATTATAATAATATTAAATTATCCTAAAATGTGTCTTCATCTTATTGGAAGATACATTCCCGACCATGGGCATTTTTTGGGTCGATTTGGGACCCCATGGAGCCACTTGGGAGTGATAATGACACTTTGTATTAATTAATTTAAAGAAATGACAAAAATGACTTAAACATATATATTCTAGTAAATCAATTCTTATATGGGGTTATATAAGTTATCACTTAGAATATAAATATTAATTTGAAATATAAAAACATTTCCAACATCATGATATATTTTTTATAATTTTTAGACATCAAATAAATAAAAATATTTATGACACAATAATGATGCAGTGTTTACCTCATTAATGAATGATTTAAATAAATAAGATTATAAAGATTGAAACAATATCCAAAACCTGTTCAATTATTATTGGATGATTTTATTTCTAACATGATTCATCCTATCTTAGACTTTAATATGTTTTTTATCTTTAGAAACTACAAATAATTATATAATAAAATAATATTTTTAAACATTCATAAAGATCCCCACCTCCCCTTATAAAAATACCTCACTTCTAACCAATTCATCAAACATCTAAAAAACCTTGGATCATCCATAATCTATCTAATTAATCTCCCTACATCACCCTCCTCTTCCTATAATCCTTACCCTAGGCAGAAGACAATTCAATTAAACCATTTGGTTCAAACAAAAAAAAGATACCCGATTTAAGGGTAACATCTTCTCTTAAGTTATTTTGTTTTATTTTACTTATCCAACCCCATAAACTCTTTTTATTCATTTATTTTATAACAATACCAGTATTATCAATATACTAGGTTCTTTTTATGAGAATTATTCTAACTAAACTGACACACACCTCCATCTAATAGATAATGAACATATTGTTTCTGTGGACTGCAAAATAATGCCTCACGAAACGATGATTGTACAATATTCTTCTTCCACCTCTTATTTTGTACATTAAGATGTAACTGTATTAATATGTGATATATATTATATTTATACTGTTTCTATGATTCTGTATTTTCCATTTATATAATACCTTTATGGTTTTCTATAGTGGGTAAATATGATAATTTTTTTTGAGGAAGTGCGGACTACCGCCCCCATAAAGTGATATGCCTCGTTCATGCCAAACGTGGAAAATATAAAGGATGGATTTAATGAAATTATATATTATATTATATTATAATTATAATATACCTATTTATCATTATGTTTTTATTCCATTAAATAAGAAATAGAAATGAAAGTAGTGTTCATCCGTACGTACAGCTTACTGTCTCCATAAACAGTGCATTTTATTTCTTATCTCCAAATGTTATTTACTATTATAAATACATATATATACTGGATATATATGATATATTTGATATCTAAATAATGAATATAATTCTGAAGATAATGTAATTTTGACCATAAGGGCAATTTAAAATTATAACAAGTTTATTTTTAACTCAAGTTCTGAACATCGATAGAATGTCCGATATGAACTTAAATAATTAACTAATTGTTATAGAAAGGTAATAATTTATATAAAAAGAATAAAAAAACTTTAAAAGGGTTCTTAATGAATTATAAATTAACTTTATTTTATTATTAATGAGATTAAATAACGATCGAGTCAAGTCGGACACGAGTTAAAGGGTTTTTTATCTCACTTTTAATTCCATGAGATTTCTATTATTCAACACTTATTTATATCATGTGGTGTATTTTTTACTTCAATTTGATATATACTCACATTATTCTCTTTATTTTAATGGTATTCTATGAATCATTTGTTTGTTATTAACTTTTGGTCATACGACTCGATTGATTACAACATGGTAAGGGGTTTTCATCTCACTTTTATTTCCCATGATATTCATGCTATATTTGGCACTATTTCCTTTTGTGTGGTAGATGTACTATCCATGATTTTATTGTTTGTGTAATATACTTAAATTTATGGGTATTTACATCTTCATTGAATTATCCTTCATTCATGGGGTGTATGTTTCGTAAGTTACCAAATCGGTAAGGGAACTTTTCACCCTCCTCTTTTTAAAAGACTTCTTTTTGTTATGTCTTTTATTTTACATATTATTATGTTGTCATATGTTCTTTTATATCCTTATTGATGTAAATTTTATGTCCAAATTATGAGATACTCTTATCTCTCTCATCAACTCATTTTATTGATTTTAAAGTTACGTTGTTAGGCTGTCGAATTTCTGTAAGGGAACTTCTTCACCCAATTTCAATTATTTGGGTTAAACTTAAATTTCTTGATTATGTCGTTCTATGAATATGTGTGAATATCCTCTGATTTTTTTACACTTAATATCCACTTATATGTAGTGTATTTAAATTTTTCTCACAAAATTATTTCATTGATTTATCCTTAATCTAAGGATACCATCATTATATGTGACTTCGTCTCAATTTACAGTCCATTAAGACTTTATTGTTGTTATGCACGAATTCACATTTATATAGTGTATATACTTTTATTTGGAATATTATATCATAAATTGATTTATTCTCAAGATATTATAATGTTTATATTAAACTTTATTCCTCAATTATTTGTATCAAGCATCTCTCATTTGTTTAATCACACCTTAACTAAAATATTGTTTTAAATATTTTTTCTTATAAATTTTTCTCATTAATGTCCATGTTTTAAAAATAGTTTTTAGGATTTATTTATATGGAAATTAATGTTTAAACATTTTAATTACTTTAAAAGTTTCTAAGTGGTATGGGACACTTTGATTCAAAAATCTCTTTATTAAATAAATGGTTTTGAAAATTATTTGATAAAGCATTGATTATTTTAATGATATATTGTGATTGAAATGCAGAAATGTTATCTTTCCATTATTCTTATTTTTTGTGTTATGAATATGTTATTGTTATTTTGAATTATTTACGTATATGGGTGGTTCCATGATAAACCTAGGGGTGAGCCCAATATAGCTCTCTAATGTTATGGGTAACGTGACAGAGGTAAACGTGAATTTTTCTCCTAAGTGATTTAGGGAATATATTGTGATGGGTATTCCAACATAACTCCCTATGTAGATGTGATAGAAACAATGTAAGTATGTTATGGTTTCCAAAAGTTACCGTTATTATTTATGATTTCAATGTGATATTCATAAATCTTATGATTTCATAAGGTATGTTATGATTGAAAAGTATGGTTTCATTATTTTGTATTTATTGATGGGATGATGTTTTCATTCCTTATTTTATAACACTTACTGATCTTTTTATGCTCATCCCAAGTTTTTGAAATTTTTTCCACCAGACTTAAAGATGAATATTGTCAAGGATGAGATCAAGAAAAGGTCATGATGACTAAAACATGGAACTAGACATATTTCTTTTTAAGAGTTTTTATTTTATGGAAAAAATGGATACTGAGTAGTAGTGCCTATATATAATTTTCAAGTTGATATGTAATAGTTATGGCCTAATTTTCTAAAACTCTAAACCTGAAAAGATCCTCAATGTGAATTACTCATTTAATTCAAGATTATGTAATTTTTTAAGGCCAGGTCCTTATAGTTTGTATCAAAGGTCGGTTTAGACAACTATAGGGATTATGAGTTTTAGTTAAACATGTGGTTAGTCCCTATGTCTATTATTTTCAATTAAATCAATGTTTTCTAAATTTTTTAGATCAAGGAAAGTCAGTTACAAATAGAAGTTGGAGGATCTCAAACAACATCCTTATCTCTTCCTGATGATATTATTGCAATAATTATTGCAAAGTCATGTTCAGATGATTGTGAAACTTTTTCTAGCATAAAACTCACTTGAAATAAGTTGTTTGGGATATCAAACACCTCCACTATACCTCGATATCATCATGGATTATGGGTTGTATTTAATCAAATCCTATTTTTTAAATATTCTCATATTTTCAATAATGTTAAATATTATCAAGACATTTTTAAATATTTTACCTTATCATTGGATTTTGAAGCATATTTTTATTTTGAAAAAGGTGGTGAAGAAATAGACCCTTGTGCAACATATTTATATTTTCTGTGCCATATAGTCTCTCAGCACATACTTATTATATTTTTGAAGGACCATTGATTGAAAGTTTCAACTAAAACTTGGTCCGACTGTTTAATAAAAATCATGTTTTATCAGATGTTTTGAAATTATATGTCATGCATGATTATTTTTTGAAACTGTTTTTCTGCGAACACCCATATGACCCAAGATGTACAAGGTATATTAGGATGAAGGAAGAAAATGATTTTGAAGGATCTCTAAATCATTGTTGTAATGCATGGACCATCAACCTAGATGAATAAGATGGCGATGAAACCATATGGACACCATGATCAAGGTATAATGTTATTTCTATTACGAATAGTTTTATTTTATCATATGCAGATAAAAAAATGACAATATATAAGATGTCGATGTCTTAATGTATTGGGATGAAAATTAAAGGTATAAGAAAACCTTTGAGGTTAAAATATGTTATGGATATTTTTGAGTTTTATAAAAAGGACAAGCCATAAAATGGGTGACGACCCGTCGCGTCTGACAAGGCCACAGGAATCTAACCCACAACCAAAGGGTGACAAGGGCACATCACCTACCACTATCCTATGTGAATTCTTTGGTTAGTATGAATTATTCTTTTAATCTAAATGATTTTAGGGATCATGAAAAAGTTAATTCTGGGAGCTTGTGTTTTATTAAATGGATATATATAATATACGAAATTGATTTGGTGATTAAGTGATAAAATATTATTTTAGATAATTTTTTCTCTTTTGGAAAACTTATAAGATTAAGGGAAATAGAATACTATGGGATATCATTTGTGGAGTAATGTTTGATCTTTTATTTTGGAAGAATCTATGTTTTTATTATAGACATATGACAATTTGGTTTATTTATGGAAATTCTTAACCTATCATGGAGAATATGTGATTAGGATAATTACTTCATAGTGTGAGACTTTAATAGTAACTGATGTTATTTAGAGATAAATGTTAAGATTTATCTTATAAGACTATGTGATTAAATCCTTCTGATATTTGGGTTTCAATCCTAGTTTGGATTACATTAATGAATTTTATGGACAGTTTTTTACTGAATAGTCTTTACCAAACTTTTGGTATTGTTTGTTGAATTTTGGGGATTATGAGTAGTATTTCTTATTATAAAGTATTATCCTTTTGGGGATTATCTGGTCTTGCACTAAAAGTTTTGGTTTTGGTTGATTTGTAAAGATAGGGAAAATTTAGAGTTCATCTTTTATGGATTATCTAATAATCTATAAGTGGATTCTAGAGCTTTTAATGTGACCAAGTCAATTTCAATACTAATAATTTGGAAAAAAAGATGAGATTGTTGTATAAATTTAGTAAACTATGAAAGTCTACATGAGAAGTAAGTATGTTTCATTATGTTTTTAGTTAAGCTCGTAAAGAAATTCCTCAAATTTATGAAATGTACCATAAAACAAAAACGTTTTCTATTAAATTTTCCTACTGGGGAATAAAAGACCATGTAACCCATCACAAGTTTGTGATTTTCTTATGGTTAACTTTCTCCTAATCATGTTTTCTACCACTCTCCATCAAACCTTGATGGTTTATTTCTCTTTCATATCCATGTCTTCTTACATGGAATCCTATTATGGGCTATCTTTGTTGACCTGTTTATTTCTCTTTCTTTCTTTTAAAGTGATATTTTCATTTACTCTTTTTCCAATGTTTAACATTCAATAAAGCTTCCAATACCAATTTTAAAATTGTGAGGACACAATTCCAAAAAGGAGGAGAGGATGTAACATCCCAGGTAAATAAAGAATATAAATTTTTTATATTTATTAAAAGTTATAAATTAAATATTAATTTTACCATTAAGGGGATGCTATGTTCGATGGCACACTTGATACGTAACAATATATTTCTTTGAAATCTTACGTTGCACACAATGTTGAATTATACTGAAAAATAATATAACAATATTATTATTTTAATTGGTAGTTAACACATAGCCATTATATTGGCGGGAATGAATAGAACTAACTAAAATATGATTATATATGTTTTTTAAAATTTTTTACATTTATCCAATAAATTTTAGAGGATAAAAATAATAAAGAATCTCATTTTAAGCATAAATACTCTAATATTCATTAAAAGGTCAATTTACTGCCTTTTAATGAAGAAACCTCTTTAAATATAGTTTTGGAAACTTTTATATGTTTAATTTGACAGAATAAAATTCTTCTCTAGAATCAGGATATCAAAATTTACTTTTGGTAAATTTTTGGTATTTTTCTGATAAAATTCATTTTTTAATGAATAGTGAAAAATATTGTATTTTAATTCAAAACTGAATTTTAATCTAATTTATTTATAAGGTTATATAATCTTTTTAATTTTTTTTAAAGTGTAATTATATTAGATTTTTACTATTTAATTCAATTTTGGTCATTGGAAGTAATTTCACTTTGAAATTAGGCATAAATAAGTGTCAGTCTTTTGATAGTTATTATTTCTTAAAAACACGCTTTTTTTTTATAGGTGAAATTAATTTTAAATTAATTTCTGCCACTTATATGTTTTGAGTTTGGAAAAATGGATTCCATATTTGGAATCAAGATGTCTGAATTTTGTATATATTTAACTATTATTTTTAGACATTATTAATATTTACTTCAGTAAAAAATTTATTTACCATGGTTAAAGGTTAAATATGATAAATAAGGGTAAAAAAATATTACTATAATAATATTAAATTACCCTAACATGTCTTATAATCCCATTATTTGATACATTTATTACCATTTCCATCCTTGGTTCAATTTTGGGAACCCATTGAGCCACTTGGGAGTGATAATGACACTTTATATTAATTAATTTAAAGTAAAGATGTAAATGACTTAAACATATATCTTTTAGTAAATAAATTAATACATGGGGTTATATAAGTTATATCTTTGACTATAAATATTCATTTTAAAGCTAAATATATTTCCTACATCGTGATATTTTTTTATATTTTTTATACGTCAAATAAATAAAAAAATTTATGACATAATAATGATGCAGTGTTTACGCCATTAATGAATGATTTAAATAAATACGATTATAAACATTTAAACCATATCCAAAACCTATACAACTATTATTGGATGATTTTATTTTGAACATGAGTAATCTTATCATCTTCTTTAATAAGTTTTTGATCTTTAGAAACTGAAAATCATTCTATAATAGAATAATATTTTTAAACATTCCCAAAGAGCCCCTCCTCCCCCTTGTAAAAAGCAATCACTTCTAACCCATTATTCATACTAATCAAGGCACTTAGCTCATCCAAAATATGACCAATTTCGCTCCCCAAATCCTTATCCGCCTTTAATAATCCTTCCCTTAGGCAGAAGGAAATTCAATTAAACCATTTGGTTCAAACCAAAGCGAGAACCTGAATTAAACGTAACGTCTTCTCTTAAGTTCTTTTGTTTTATTTTACTTATCCAACCCGTAAACTATTATTATTCCTTTGTTTTATAAAAACACCTATATAATAAATATAATAGGTTTTTTTATATTAATTATTAAAACTACACTTCAACGCACCTTCTTCTAATGGTTAAAGAACATACTATTTCTGTGGACGACAAACTAATGCCTCAAGAAACAATGATTGTTCAATATTATCCTGCCACCTATAATGGTGTCGATTAAGATGAAACTATATTTATAAGTGATATATATTATATTTATATTGTTTCTATGATTCTTTATTTTTCATTTTTAGAATACCTTTATGGTTTTTCATAATGGGTAAATACGATAATTTCATTTGAGGAAGTGCGAACTACCGCCCCCTCAAAGTGATATGACACGTTCATGCCATACATGGAATGTATAAAGGAAGGAGTTAATGTGTAAATACCCAAAAACTCCGTGGGAATTTTTTTTTCTTAAATACATGTGAATATTAAGAGTCTTCAATTTCTAACGGCGCTTGATTTCGAGGCCAACTGTGCCCGGAATCAATTTCTGATGTTTTGTTCGGGTAAATTTAGTAAATGCACGAGCGTGATTTTATATCTTTTGAACCGGTGCTCGGAATTCAAATACAAGGACATCGTTGAACTCACAACTCCAGTATTCTCTTAAGGAGACCTTTACCGCAGTTGCATTTTATCGTGAGTAGAAGTTAATTTTTGGGGTTTCTAAATAAAAATTAAATAAAAATATGTGTAGCATATTTTTATTTGAATTGTAGTTAAAACCTCCAAGGGGAGGTTGGTAGTGGGGCCACCCCCACATAACCTCACTTGGGAAGATGCTATAAGGTGGGGCCCACACATGCATAAAATACCTTTAACCCCCCTTTAACTCTTGGAACTGCTCATAAATTTTTGGAGCCTCTTCACTTTCCACCTTCCCTCATTATGGTGCCAACACACCTAAGAATTAACTAATTCCAATTAATTAATTAATTTGAAATGGTTTTTTTTTGGAATTCATGGAAATAATAAAATAATGGAGTATCCATTATTTTATTTTTGTTGGTGATTCTTTGTGGGGGAACTTTGGGAGAGCTTTGGGAGAATTCTTGGAGAACGACATCCTCTCTAATGAAGAACACCCGTCTCCACCGAGGAACGATGACGTCGTCTTCTCACTCTCCAATCGGGGGAAGAAAGGGAAGACGTCACCAATGAAGAACGTCGCCAACAATGACATCATCTCCTCCCGACGTCAATAGAATGACGCTTCCATCTGGAGACTCCATCAAAGTATCACTAATTACAAAGTAAGGGGATTTGATTATTTTAATGCATGAATTATTCCCTCATTCATCGTCGTCTATTTTGGTTGGATGGTGGTCGTTTTTTATCACTTAATGGGGAGGGTGTGGCCCGATAAAACACGAACTGACATCCCTCCGATTGGTTCTTGATTGGTTGATGATGGAGGAGTAGCAGGAAGGGCACGGTGCTGACGCACTATGCCAGAGAAGAACCGCGGCCATGCGGGCCGCGGCGGACAGAAGAGGCACGGCGCTGTCACGCTGTACCAGAGGAAGGGGTCCACACCCAAGAAGGCCACAGTGACCGAAGATGGCGCGGCACCATCATGGAATTCCAAGGAAGCCCCATGGTCGGGCAGCCCCACGGCCGAGCCGCCACGGCCGGGCAGCCCTTTGGCCGAGCTGCCATGGCTGGGACGCCCCACAACTGGGCAGCGCCACAGCCGGGCAGCCCCTCAGTCGGGCCGCCACAGCCAGCCCACCTCTTGGCTGGGCCACCACGGCCGGGCATCCCTTTGGTTGTGCGGCCCCTCGGTCGGGCCGCCACGGCCGGGCAGCCCCTCTGCCGGGCCTCCACGGCCGGGCCGACCCTCAGCTAGGCCGCCCCTCGACCGGGCCGCTTCATCTAAGCCGCCCCTCAGGCCGGACCGCCCTCATGATGGGTCACGCCTTTGGGTAGGGCTGCGCCTTCAGGCGAGGCTGCACCTTCGGGCCAGGCCACCACTCAGGTCGGGCCACACCTGCGGACCGGACTCGGACCCGTTATAGCCAGTTATAACCTTTTCACCCCTATTCTGGGATTCGGGTGTCTGATAGATGAACCGCCTATGGCGATGGAATTCCTGGAGCGAGAAAATTCTTTGGTCATACTCCACTTGAGGTTCATACACAGTTGGGGTACAAACAAGTTGGTTTGAGCCTAAAAACCAATCGGGCCCCAGGAATGAAAATGTCTATAACTCACAGACCGGGCGTCCGATTGACGCGTCGTCTTTCACGTTGGGATCCTTATGATGAGATGGAACTACGAGATACATCAAATCAATACTTCTTGATAGTTGATGTATCAACACTTGACTCGAGGAGCAGACTCTCCTAGAATCGAGCATGCTGACTGCAAGAACCCTATGGCTGGCTGCAGTGGAGACTGGACCTTTATCCATCATGGGTTCGACAGTGACGAGACTGAACCTAAATTCTATGTGGGTTCTACAGAGAAGATACTGGACCTGGATCCTCCGTGGGTTCGACAGGGACAAGACTGGTCCTGGATCCTCCTTGGGTTCTACATAGATGAGACTGTACCAGGATCATTTGTGGGTTCGACAGTGACGAGACTGGACCTCGATCATCCATGGGTTCTATAGTGATGAGATTGGACCTGGATCCTCCATGGGTTCGACAGTGACGAGACTGGACCTGGATCCTCCATGGGTTGGACAGTGACGAGACTGGACCTGGATCCTTCGTGGGTTCGACAGTGACGAGACTGGACCTAGATACTCCGTGAGTTCGACAGTGACGAGACTTGACCTAGATCCTCCTTGGGTTCGACAGTGATGAATTTTGTACCGAGATCCCATGTAGGATCGACTGCTTCGACACACTGTTGTTTTAAGTTTCTATGGATATCTGTGGTTTGATAGTGAAAGATGATTCAGTGGCTATAACTAATCATCCATTACTCTCTTTTATGTTGTTTATACCTGATGTGAGCTTAGTCATTACCTTCTTGTTTACCTCATGTTTTAGATGTTTACTCTTGATGACTTAGTTATATGTATGGGAATATACCTAAGTAAGGGTGGATGTTTCTTCATGGATGCTTCTTCGTGGATGTTTCTTCATCGATGTCTCTTCGTGGATGTTTCTTTGTGATTGTTTCTTCGTGGATGAGAAGCACACGTGGATTTCTTCTGTGAGCTCTACCTATGGAGTTCATGTTGTGTTTAACATTCTTTTCGAAGTGTTTTTATACTTGTAGAATGGAATGTGTTGGGAACAAGAGTTGAACATTGTTTGCGGAGTGTTTCTATACTATAATGCGGCTAGCTGCTCTGTCACCTCTCAGAAGGACATGAACCTATGACAGTGATGATGGCTAGAGTTTCTCCAGGACTATGACTTTAAGATAGTCTATACTCCTAGGAAGTGGAACGTTTTTGCGGATGATCTCAGTAGGAGATCAGGCATTCAGCAGCTAGGAGAGGTGACAGAGCAGCTAGCCGCATTACAAATATCCTTTGTGGATAGGGATGGAGCAGCCTAACTACAGTCTCTTATAGTCACTCCTCCACTTCTTCAGTGATTCAGGGAGGCGCAACATGGGTATGCTGACTACGAGACACGATGTGGTCAGATATCCACAGGGCAGGCACCTGATGGATTTTATGATGGTGGGGAGTATGTCATCCTCTTCAGAGGACATACCTTGGTACCAATTGCACTTCAAAAGGAAGTGTTGAGAGAGTTACACACTTCCCCTCTTACGGTACAGCCAAGAGTGGCAATGATGTATCAGGACCTTCAACGACAGCACGGGTGGCCTAGTATGAAGAAGTCAGTAGCATAGTTTGTCTCATGATACCTCACTTGATAGCAAGTGAAGGCAGAGCACTAGGTACCAGCAGGTTTGGTACAGCCTTTAGAGGTCATAAAGTATAATAGGGATAAGATATCCATGGACTTTGTGACAGGTCTTCCACGTACGTCCAGGGGACATGACTCTATTTGGGTGATCATCGACCGACTCATCAAGTCGTCCAACTTCCTCCTGACCAGAGATGGTATGAGCTTTGACGGAGAAGGTGCAGATCATCCAGGAGCGGATGAAGACTGCACAGAGTAGGCATAAGTCATATGCTGATAAAAGATGGAGACCACTGGAGTTTGAGGATAGTGACCATATTTTTCTACGGGTCTCACCTCGATGAGGTCTATGGAGATTTGGCCAGGGTGTCAAGTTATCTCCAAGATTCATCGGACCTTTCCAAGTCCTCATCATAGTAGGCGAGGTGGCTTATCGCTTATCCCATCCACCTCAGTTGCACCGGGTTCACGACGTCTTCCACGTATCTCAGCTGAAGAGATACGTGCATGACCCGTCCCACATTATCGACTATGGGGAGATGGACATCGATGATAGGGAGACTTTCATGTAGGTTCCAATGGAGATTGAGGATCAACAAGAACGGGTCCTGTGTGGATGGTCGATAACTCTAGTGTGCGTTCACTGGCAACATGGGAACCTCCAGGAGAGCGCATGGGAGCGGGAGGCGCAGATGCATGCTCAGTAACCCCTTTGTTTCCTTAGTGTGAGTTGTAGCATATGGGAAAATAAGCCCTGAGGTGGGGAGAATTTAAAGACCTATAAATTCTGGGGAAATTTTTTTTTCTTAAATATATGGGAATTTTACGAGTCCGCAGTTTCTAAAGGCGCTTGATTCTAAGGCCCGGTCTGCCCTGAATCAATTTCTGAAGTTTTGTTAGGGTACATTTAGTAAACGTACGAGTGGGATTTTATATCTTTTGAATCAGTGATCGGAATTGAAATCTGAGGACACTGTTGAACTCACATTGCCGGTATTCTCTTAAGGATACCTTTACCGTAGTTGCGTTTTATCATGAGCAGAAGTTAATTTTTGGGGTATCTAAATTAAAATTAAATATAAATATATGTATCATATTTTTATTTGAATGGTAGTTAAAACCTCCAAGGGGAGGTTGGTGGTGGGGCCACCCGCACATAACCTCCCTTGTAAGGATGTTATAAGGTGGGGCCCACATGTGCATCAAATCCCCTTAACCCCCTTTAACTCTTCGAACTCCCCATAAATTTTTGGAGCCTCTTCACTTTCCACCTTCCCTCATTATGGTGCCAATACACCTATGAATTAATTAATGCCAATTAATTATTTAATTTGAAATGGTTTGAATTATTTTTGGAATGCATGGTAACAATAAAATAATGGAGTAGCCATTATTTTATTTTGGTTGGTGATTCTTGGTGGTGGAACTTTGGGAGAGTTTTGGGAGAATTCTTGGAGAATGACATCCTCTCCAACGAATAACGCCCGTCTCCACCGAGGAATGATGACGTCGTCTTCTCCCTCTCTAATCGGGGAAAGAAAGGGAAGACGTCGCCCACGAAGAATGTCGACAATGACGACTTTATCTCCTCCCGATGTCAATGGAACAACACTGCCTTCTCGCGACTCTGTCAAGAGATCACTGATTACATGGTAGGGGGATTTGATTATTTTAATGTATGAATTATACACTTGTTCCTTGTCGTCTATTTTGGTTCAATGACGTCCATTTTTATCACCTAATATAGAGGGCACGAGCCAAACAAAAATGGCTTGAAATCCCTCCGATTGGTTCTTGATTGGTAGATGACGGAGGTAGTGCTGGAAGGGCACAGTGCCGACGCACCATGCCGGAGAAGAACAGCGGTCATGCGGGCTGCGGCGGATGGAAGAGGTGTGGCGCCGTCCCGCCACACCAGAGAAAGGGTGTCGCAGCCATGCAGTCCGTAGCAAATAAAGAAGGCATGGCGTTGTCGCATGGTGCAGAGGAAGCCTCGTGACTGGGCAGCCCCACGGCTGGGCCGCCACGGCCGGGCAGCTCCTCGACCGGGCGGCCACGACCAGGCATCCCCACAGACGGACAGCGCCTCGGCCGAGCCCCCAAGGCCGGGTCGCCCCTCGGCCACGCCGCCACGACTGGGAAGCCCCACGGCTGGGCCGCCCCAGGGTCGGGCCACCACGAACGGGCAGCCCATTGGCCAGGCCGCCATGGCCGGGCCGCCCCACGGCTGGGCCGCCCCACGGCCGGGCCGTCCCTCGGCCAGGCCGCCCCACGGCCGGGTCGCCCCTCGGTCGGGCCCCCTCAGCTAGGTCACGCCTTCAGGTCGGGCTGCGCCTTCAAGACGAGCCGCGCCTTTAAGTCAGGCTGCACCTTTGGGTTGGCTAACCACTCAGGTCGGGCCACACCCGCGGACCGATTCGGACCATCAGACCCCGGTTCGGACCTGACCTGGACCCGTTATAGCCATTTATCACCTTTTCGCCCCTATTCTGGGCTTCGAGTGTCCGATAGATGAACCGCCTGTGGTGATGGAATTCTTGGAGCGAGGGGATTCTTTTGGCATACTCCACTTGATTTTCGGACATAGTTGGTTTATGGATGGGTTGGTTTGAGCCAAAAAACCAACTGAGCCCCTGAAACAGAAATGCCAATAACTCACAGACCGGGGGTCTGATTAACGCGTCGTCTATCACATTGGGTTCCTTATGATGAGACGGAACTATGGGATATATAAACTCAAGACTTCATGATAGTTGATGTATCGACACTTGACTCGAGGAGCGGTACCTCTCGGAATCGAGCATGCTATGTGGAGGAACCCTATGGCTGGTTGCGAATGAGACTGGACCTCGATCCTCCGTGGGTTTGACAGTGATGAGACTGGACCTGGATCCTCTGTGGGTTTGACAAAGACAAGACTGGACCTGGATCCTCCGTGGGTTTGACAGTGATGATACTGGACCTGGATCCTTCGTGGGTTCGACAGAGATGAGACTGGACCTGGATCCTCCGTGGATTCAACAGTGACAAGACTGGACTTGGATCCTCTATGGACTCGACAGTGATGAGACTGGACATGGATCCTCCGTGGGTGCGATAGTGATGAGATAGGAGCTGGATCCTCTGTGGGTCTGAAGGTGACGAGACTGGACCAGGATCCTCCCTAGGTCCGACTGTGACGAGACTGTACCTGGATCCTCCGTGGGTTTGATAGCGATGACTTTTGTACTGAGATCCCACGTAGGATCGACTGCTTCGACATACTGCTGTTTTTATTTTCTATGAATATCTGTCATTTGAAAGTGAAAGATGATTCAATGGCTACAACTAATCATCCCTTACTCTCTTTTAAGTTGTGTATATCGGGTGTGAGTTGAGTCATTACCTTCGTGTTTAACTCATGTTTGAGATGTGTACTCTTGACGACTTAGGTATATGTATGGTCATATACCTAAGTATGGGTGGATGTTTCTTCGTGGATGTTTCTTCATGGATGTTTATTCTTGGATGTTTCTTCATGGATGATTCTTTTTGATTGTTTCTTCGTGTATGAGAATCCCATGTGGCTTTCTTCTATGAGTTTACCTATAGAGTTCACGTTGTGTTGAACTTTCTTTTTCGAGTGTTTCTACACTTGTGGAACTGAATGTGTTGGGCTCAAGAGTTGGAGTCGGTCTGTGATTGGTAACTTAGGTATATGTATGGGCATATAACTATGTATGGATGGTTGATATTTCATGATTGTATCTTACTATTTTGGTTTATTATTAGTTGATTCTGGGAGACCTTTGGGGGTCTCAGGGTCCCCTACTGAGTATTTTTATACTCACCCCTGCACGGGCTTCCCCCACACCTTGTAGTGTTCTATGAAAAAAGTGGTCAATAGTGATCGAGGCTGAGGGTGATGGATGGGAGGATTCTTGGAGCTAGAACAGATGGAGCATACCTTCAGGATGATTTTTTCGAGATTTTTACCAACCCTTCAGGTTGGATTTCCCAGTGGACGATCCAGGAGCTGTTTTCTCTTTTTACTTGTACTTGTTCTTGTTGTTCAGTTGGGTTTGTATACTGGCCCACTTACTTTCAATACTACCTTTGTATTCAGTTTTACTTAGTTTTTTTGCTTCCAGTTGTGTACTCTGATTATGTGTGACTATATTAATGAAATGCCTTCCCATCTTAGGGATTTACACCTTTGGTTCTTGTCACCAGCCCCTGGCCTATGGAAGGTGGCCTTGGGGTAGACACAACACAGGTCCTGAGGACAGGTCATAAAATAATGAAATTAAATATGATATTATACTAGAATTATAATATACCTAGGTATCATTATTTTTTAATTCCATTAACTTTGAAATAGAAATGAAAGTAGCGTTTATGCGTACGTACGGCTTACCATATCCATGAACAGTGTAATTCATTTCTTATCTGCCAATGTTATGTACTATTATAAATACATATATATACTGTATATATATGATATATATTATATCTAAATCATTAATATCAGTCTAGAGATAATGTAATTTCGATCACAAGGACAATTTAAAATTATAACAAGTTCATTTTTAACTCAAGTTCCGAACATCAACAGAATGTCCGATATGAACTCAAACAATTAACTAATTGTATAGCTAGGTATTAATTTATATAAAAGAAATAATAAAGTTTAAAAGGGTTATTAATAAAGTAGAAATTAACTTTAGGTTATTATTCATGATATTAAATAACGGTCAAGTCAAGTCGTACACGAGGTAAGGGATTTCTTCTCCCACTTTTAATTCCATGAGATTTCCATTTTTGCCATTTATTTATTGAATGTGGTGTATTATGTACTGCTATTTGATATATACTATCATGATTCTATTTATATTCATGGTATTTTGTGATTTATTTTGTTTTTATTAACTTTTTGTCATACGACTCGATTGATTACAATGTAGTAAGGGGTTTTCATCTCACTTTTTATTCCCGTGAGATTCATGCTATATTTTCTAGTATTTCATTTTCTATGGGGTATTTACTGCCCATGATTGTATTATTTGTATAATATACTTCATTTTATGTGTATTTTCATCTTCATTTAATTACCCTTCTTTCTTAGGGTGTATGTTTCCTAAGTTACCAAATCGGCAAGGGAACCTTTCACCCTCCTCTTTTTAAAAGACTCCTTTTTGTTTTGTCCTTTAATTTACAACATATTATGTTGGGATATGTTATTCTATATCCTTATAACTGTAAATTTTATTTTCAAGTGATGGGATACCCTTTTCTCTCCCATCAACTCATTTTTTGAATTTTAAAGTGACGTCGTTAGGCTGTTGAATTTCTGTAAGAGAACTTCTTCACCCAATTTCAACTCTTTGGGTTAAACTTCCACTTCTTAATTATGTCATGCTATAAATATGACTAAATAAACTCTGTTAGTTTTAAACATAATATCAACTTATATTGTGTGTATTTATATTTTTCACACATAATTATGTCATTGATTTTTCTATAATCTAAGGATACCGTTTTTATAAGGGATTTCGTCTCAATTTACATTCCATTGAGACTTCATTGTTTTTATGCACCAATTCACTTTTATATGGTGTATATACTATCCTTTGGAATATTATATCATGAATATCTTTATTCTCATGATATTATAAAGATTTTATTAAATTTTATTCCTCAATTATTTATATTCAAGCATCTCTCATTTGGTTAATAACTCTTTAACTAAAATATTGTTTTAAAGATTTATTCTTATAAATTTTTCTCATTAATGTACATTCTTTAAAAATAGTTTTAAGGATTTATTTATATGAACATTAATGTTTTAATATGTTAATTCTTTTAAAAGTTTCAAAGTGTTATGGGACACTTTGATTAAAAAATCTCTTTATTAAATAAATGGTTTTGAAAATGGTAATCATTGAATATGTTAATGATATATTGTGATTGCAATGCGAAAATTTTATCTTTCCATTATGATTGTTTTATATGTTTTGAATATGTTGTGGTTATTGCGAATTGTGTACATGTATGGGTGGTTCCATGATAAACCTAGGGTGGGTGAGCTCGAGATAGCTCTCCAATGAATTGGGTAACGTGATGGTGGTAAACTTGAATGTTTCACCTAAAAGATTTTAGGTATATACTATGATGGGTATTCCAATGTAACTCCCTATATAGCTGTGATAGCTATAATATAAGTATGTTAAGTATGCCATAAGTTACCTTTATGATTTATTATATCTATGTGTGTAGAGTCCTGAAAAATCCACAAAGGAGAATGAGAATCCCCTTTATTTCAAGGGAGATTCTTCCCAATTTTCCCCCCAAAGAATTGGGGAAAAGTGTGGAGAATACTCAAAGGATGGCACAAGAAAAACCATTCTACAGACCGGTCCAAAGATAACGGTACGCGGCTGGTTCCACGAAGCGCCCCCCCTCCGCGGACCACTGTTGTTCGCAGAATGGAGGCAGGGATCCTCCACGGGCATGAAGTAGGGCGGGCATCAACCTGGTCCACCATCATGAACCGCCCCTGCCGTGAATAGCGTCAACTGGCCCGAACCGCATCCTCTATCATTCACAGAATGGAGGCGGAACCCTTCATGTCCACTAAGCACTCCCCGAGCTATATTTGTTTGTGGGGGAGGTGCTTTCAATGCCCCCCGTGAGTTACGGATTGACCAAGTCATCTGTAAACTGGGTTTCTGGTCATGGGCCACCACAAAAGGTGTCGCATGACCATAGATACATCTCTTTCCCCACTCTATAAAAGGAGATGGAGAGGGAAGAGGAATTGGAAAAGAGGGCGATCAGATTCGGGTGGAAGGATTTCGAAGGAAGGAGCTTAGAATTTCGCAAACAATGATGTTCTAGTTCATGAACCAGAATAGGTATGAAGCAGGAAACGAATTAATAAGGAACCGAAAATGCATAACAAATTGGTGAACTGCGAACTTGAAATCACAAAAAAGAAGACCGTGGACCATGGCCACTTCGCGGATGCATTCCCTATGGACCAGGGAGCTTATGCCCCTTTTTCGATCCAACTTACCGCGTAGCACCCTCCTATGCGGGCGAAGCCTTGATCGACGAACCCCCGACTAACATTTCCCTTGGCTGACGATGCTCGTGTGGACTCCCCCGCGGACCGACCTGGTACGCTGGCCGAACCCGAATCCGCAAACCACCCTGCTTCGTAGGATTCCCATCAGTCCGTGGACCACCCTGTTTCGAGGAAGGCCTCTCCAGCCATGTAGTACCTCCCTACGCGAAGGAAGCCACCCCTCATACACCTGTGTGGCCCACCAAATCCTTTAGATTCTCCCTTCCCCGAGCCAGATAAAACCCTTCTGACTAGATCTGATCCTTCGCAACCCCCTCATTGACCCATTCATCGGCCTCGAGCCGAGGCCTCCACTATAGCCACCAGACCCATATGATGTTACCTTCAGGCACATCAGCGTGCCGTTTTGCATTCACATACCCACGGTAGGCGAGGCCGGAGGGGTTTCCCCAGCCCTTGAGTGGATTCTCGAGTCACTCCTGGGTCCACATGCCCAGGGTAGTGCAGAGTCCAAGCCCAGGGGTTCCATTTCTGCCCCTACACTTTTTAGGATTGGGGCACTTCTACCCTCCCATGGGAGTGGCAGACTACCCATCAGAAGGAAGCACCCATGCACCTCGGTACTTCCCCACATCCATGGCCAATGAAGGGAAGGATGGGGAAGGGTGCTTGTCCCCTTCTTCGGTGTCAAGTCCCTCTCCCTTTGGGCTTCATCACCATGGGTAACCTTCTTGGTGTAATCCCCTATCCTTTCTTGCGGGAGGTGGCACCCATGCACCTCCGTACTTCTCCGGTGCCATAGACCAAGAGGGGAAATAGACACAGTGGTATCCTTTCCCTCTACCACTATTCTTTGTCGCCATCGGGCCTCCATCCTGGAGTAAGTCCCAATATCCACTTCTCATACTTCTCCATGCATAATCCACACTCCGCTTCTCACAGACGCACCTTCCGTGACGTGATCGTCGGGTCTCTGCTGCCTCTTGTTTCTCACACCGAGCATGACTCACGTGGGATTAGAGTAAGAACCAACCCTGACACTACCCACATGTGAACTATGAGGAATTTTATCCATGTCAAGGCATGGTACATAGGAATCCTCCATGAGGTTCAATCCCATTACCCATCAGACCCCAGGTCCATCTTCACGTCGGTTCATCCTTCGTCCCGCATGACGTTAAACTCTACTTCCGAACTATGGGGACTTTGATACATGTCAAGGCATGGTATGTAGGAAGCCTCCACGAGGTTCAATCCCACTTTCCATCAGACCCCCAGGTCCACATTCACATTGGTTCTCCAACAACCTACCAAACTATGTGGATTCTGATTCCTCTCACGAGGATACGTAGGAAGCCTGCATCACGGGTTCGATCCAAACACTCAAGTCGTTACCTGTCCCCCGAGATGACAATAAACTCTAGAGAACCAACTTGTGAGGCTTTAAATCAGTGTCTTCCCAATGAGTCCAGCCTCTCCAGGGTCATTAATTCTACAAGGTATGGTAAACCTCGGGCCCAAATTATTCTGAACCCCTATGCTCTGCTGACCATTGCCAACCAGAAGTAATATGTGGATACTACTCTTGGGTATAAACCAAAGATTCGCGAACATATGAATACGTCTTAAATTTATAAGAGATTCCCAAAATATGCAATAATTCCCCCCAAAAGGGTGCGATGAGCCCGACTTCCCATCCTCTCAACCAATGTGAGTTCTTATGTTTCCTTGGCAAAACTGCCCAGCGAATGTCAGCCTTTGGAAAGAAGGTTCGCGCATCGTTGGATACGGAGTCGTTGGGTGTTTCGAAACTGATCCGGAAAAAAAAAATGGTGAACCCCTCGTGAATCTTTAACCAGGCATCATAGATTTAACCTATTATCACTTTTTCCCCCTTTTACTCACAAGGAGGGCCAAGAAAGGTCACTAATTATGCATGGGATCATGACATGCTGCTTTGACAGGATTTCTGTTTGTATTTTTTAAAATATTTGACATGTACCAATCAGAACTCCCTTCAATCCAATGGCATCCCGGAGGAACTCGCAGGTGCATGCTTCAAACTATGCAGTGACCGGACTTCCTCATCAATGAAGGACACTGTCACCTACCCAACATCTCCAATGTTGGGTTTCAGATGCTTTGATCTGAGAGTACCATCTAGATGGTACTCTCCCAACGGTGGAGGTGGCCATGCACGCCCTCCAATCCACCAAGGCTTTCCAGTCGCCTACCCAATAGCAGCCACAAAATCAGACCCAAAAGGCTCATGTTTCTGTCTTAAACCGTTTCGGGAGTTTATCCCCAGAACAAGACAATGCGTACATCCCTTATCTTTGGGAGGCGGATGATCTCGACACGGAGGACTTTATCCCCGCTGAATTGGTGTTCCGCTCTAAGGGCCCCACCGGAAGGAATCGTCGTGGTTATTTCGTGACTCAATATCCTCACGCCAAGGAGGATGTCACCCCGAGGATCCAGGCCCACGCTCCCCGAGATCCGGCCCCTCGGACCGCCCAACAAGGGCAGAAAACATACAACCAAGGACCGGTCAGCACCCTTGTCCTTAAGGAGGAACTCCGCTACCCAGTCACGGAGGCGTATCGCGAGGAGGAACATACACATGCCCGCTCCTCCAAATGCTGCCATCCAGACATGGAGGCATCGTGTGAGTAGGTGTGCATCCCGGTCATGCTCCATCAAGCTCGTCACTCCCACAGGATGGCACCTACCCTGCAGGCACCTCTCCATGCCCAGGGTCGTGAATCCCAAAAACCAGACATGGTGGCGACACAATGGCTGCAGGACCAGCTCTTAGCAGATTCTCCAGATTCCTACCATCCCAATATGGTGGCGATCAACAAAGCCCGCCATCCAGATGTGGCAGCAATTTATAGGCGGGCACGTCTCCCTACCAACAAAGGCCACCGACTCGATACGATGGGAAACCAATATATGTAGGGTCAGCTCCCTGCGGATGCAAGGAAATTCATCCATCCAGATGTGGTGATAAATGGAGAGATAAACCGACATATCCCAGCACAGGGGCAGATTCGTTCACCTGCCCCGAAAAAAGATAATTTTCAGTACCCACTGACCATCGGAGGACCGGAGCAGGATATTCCTACTCCGATACAAGAATGGGCATTAATACATGTTCCATCCAAATATGTCTCTCTCCATATCTTGGCAATGATGGAGGAGTAGGTATCAATCCCAGATCTTATCATACAGACTTTCCAGAATGTAATTACATCAGCGGCAACAGCAAGGACTCGGGCCCGTGAGCCCATCTCCCCAATTGAGGTGACTCATCTAAGAGACGAGATAGCCACCTCGGAGTAGATCGGCATCCCTACTTCAGCCCAGGAGGGTCGTTATCCATATTACACGACGCAAGGGCAACCGGATCGAGAATCCCCACTCGTTCCAACTGGGGGACACTCGTCCATCATGATGGATGCTCCAGAGTAGGAATATATCCCTGATAAAAGTCATTATGTTCATCAGCATATCTCGGCATCATCACGGGACACAATTAGAGAGGTACCCAAAGGTGAAGGCCGTTATCGACAGCAGACGGTTCCCACTTCCCGCAAGAAAGTGCACCGAACGCGCTGAAGGCAGCCGGAAAATAAAGAGGGGGTTCATGACTCCACTCTACTGGAATTTGGGGTTCCCAATGCCGCTAAGCACATATCGAAGTCTCAAAGCCATGCCCTCCCATTGCCATGTTATGGGAGTGGTAGTAGTAGTTGTGAAGGTCCTCCCCGCAATGTTGCTTCTAGCATCTCTGAAGGTCCTCCCTAGAGCACCTGTGGGGGCCTCCCCCACGGGCATTTAACAGTCGATCACGAGAGTTTCTCTTTTGAAGCGAGTCACGGAAACCCTCTACGTGACCAGAAGATTGAGCAGCAAGAAGGCCCTCCACTTGCTGTGGTCCACCCTGAAGGTCCTCCCCAGGGTGTACACTGCAAGAACTCTCCATGCAGTGGGACCACAGAATATGATAGTAGTCCTCTCTATCATAGTCGCAACAGTGGAGGCCCTCCCCGCATTGACGTCTCATCACGACAAGAAGGTCCTCCCCTTGTCGTGGCCTTCCCTGAAGGTCCTCCCCAGGGGTTACGTTGCAATGACACTCTGTGCAGTCAGGCATCAGATCAACGTGGTAGTCCTCGCCACCCTAATAATGGAGGTCCTTTAAGTAGAGATGTCAAGCAACGAGAAGGTCCTTCCCTCACTGTGGTACATTCTGAAGGCCCTCCCCAGGTGCACACCACAGATATTCTCCCTAAGACAGTTGTAATTGTAGCCCTCACCATTGCAGTAGCTTTGATGGTAGTCCTTGCCACCACGGCCTCCATTGCGAAGGTCCTACTCGCAGTGGCCCCAAGCAACAAAAAGGTCCTCCCCTTGTCGTAGTGTGTCTTGAAGGTCCTCCCCAGGATGCATATCGAATTTCAAACCTTGATGGTCATCCTCACCATGATGTCATTTCTTTCAAAGGTCCTCCCCGTTACAACTCTACACAACCAGAAGGTTCTCCCCTTGCTGCAACACACCTAGGAGGACCTCCCTAGGGTATGCACTGCAAAATTCCTCTCTGCAGTGAGGTGTCAATTAGTAATGGTAGTCCTCGCCATTTTGGCCACCATTGCAAAGTTCCTCCCCGCAATGACATATCATATCGACAGGAAGGTCCTCCCCTGCTGAATCAGGCATAGAAAAGCCCTCATATGTCGAGGCCCTTAGAAGGACATGATCGAGCATGTCTAAATCACAGTTAGTCTACAACGACACCCTTCTTCGATCAGAAGACGGTCCGGGGCCACGTTCATCTTTTGAACCACCCCGGAATCGCCCATATGATAATTCAACACCAACCGGCCCCACTGCCACTGGCCACACTATCGGTCAGCACCTCAGTTGGGAAGACCAGGTAGAGGAATCATTAGCAGAGGAGTATGCTGACATGTTTCACCTAAGGAAACGACTGGCCAGAGATGATATCCTAGTTATGTTTTGGCCCACGGAAACCTCTCAATTCGATATACCCAGAAAGTTGTCAGAGGAATGTGCGCATGACATCCGCTCCAATATGTGGGCATCCCTCCACCGGCTGAAATCAAGCTTCCTACCCTACGATGGGTATGTTGATCACTTCAAGACAATAGAAGACCTCCTATGTCCCATCGACTGGAATCTCTTCCTTCGGTACGACAACCGTGATCAGAGAGGTGTAAAGGAAACATGGAGCTAGCTTGCCTACATGCACTACACTAGCTGCGCCGCCTCATTGGAGATGCACCGACGGGAGTCCATATCAGAGGATGGGGAGAACATGGAGCTCTGAATTTCACTCCGCTCCCCACCCAGAAGAACTCGTTCGTTATAGTGTCTTGCAACGCCATCACAGCAAGATAGTGATCGAGTGGTCCCCCTGTTCGGGAAAGGTGACACACCCACCAGAGACTGGACTTGAGTAAGTCCCATAAGCATCAGGCCCGGTGGGAAGAAGCCATTCACGAGGTCTTAAATCAGGCCACCAAAAGCATACAACAATCCTCTTGCCTAAGAGAGGCCAATCAGCGGTCATTTCCAGCCTCCCCAGAGAGGATTGAGTCGCGAGTGAACTCGGCATCGGATCCAGTTCACCCCCGAATGGGGGCACACAAGATCTGGAAAAAATCGATAGCAGCAGCCACTACTGTAATCCAGGGTCAACCCTAGCCTGCAGGACTGGGGGAAGTTTTTAAAAAAAATTCCCTTGTAAGACCAATAAAAACGAGAAGAGACTCAGTATCCAAGGAATGGATCCAACACCATCCCTTAGGGATGGGGGTAATTTTTACCACCTCAACAACAACCTCCCCCATGAGGATTAGTATTTTCTCTTCTAGGGAGGATAGTTATAAGAGGAGGTTCCTGCCCTATCTCGTCTTTTGAGTCACCATCCCCTTCAAGAGGGAGGCGTACCGTAAGGACGTATCAAAGAACTCTCCATATCACCCTTTGTCAAGGAGTCCAAAATCAATCCTGAGAAAGGAGGGGGACGACCAGAAAAATTTGCGGCAGATCCTCTTCCTATTTGGAATATGACATCTCCTCCACCTCGTGATATGCATCCCTCAACTCCATAGAGGCTAACCCCACTGGTGACACCAGAGACGATGCAAATCCAGATGGATCGAGAGATGATGGTTTCGTTCATACGGTGACTCACAATGAACCACCAGTCATACACACCTGGAACCAGAGGGCCGCCCTAAATATGGCCACCTTTCTATATAACCCTCCTCCGCTTACCCTACGAGCTTCCAAAAAGGATAAGAATAAAAGACCGGTTAATCTTAACCCGCCTTCTTCTCTCGATAAAAATGAGCCACTTAAGCTCGAAGAGAGATTCGCTCGACAGGATGACGAAATGAAAGAATTAAGGTGGATTAACACCGAGCTACTCCTGAGGAATCGTCTTATCGAAAGCACTTCCCAAGAAGAGACACACCTTGCACTCCCAGCTAGTGCACCTCAAGGACCAAGGTTTTCCCCGGTAGAAGAAGCACGGTCACGGCCCCCGCCCAATGAGGTTCATAGTCCATCCAACTACCCGAACATGGATTCAGGTGAATACTAAGACTTCCCTCCACTTAGGAATCAACCGAAGCGAGTACGTCTGAACCCTTTGAAGGGGTCACAAACGACATACGCACCCTTGGTGCCGGCCAAGCAGGACCCTCAGAAAATGCCTCAGGCTACACCCGCCCAAGACTGGGCCCAACAAGATGTAACCTAGGGACTCCCCAACAACATCGAAGCACTTACATATCTATTGGAAGCAATAGAAGGTAGACGCGCTCCGATACAACTGGAGCGGAATCCCTACCCAGATTGGGTGAGCAACACGCCTCCTCCACCCAATTTTGGCAGCCATGTATTCCCTATTTTCAATGGTTCAGGTGATCTGGAACAGCACTTGATGCACTACGCATCTTATTGATACCCTATGATGGGAACTCTGGAACATCAAGAAGTAGTGAAACTCAGATGCTTCATACGGACCTTGTAAGGATCTTCCTTCGTCTGGTATATGAGTCTGCCCACTCAGTCAATAAAAAGCTAGGAAGACCTTCGGCAGCAGTTCCTATTCCAATTCATCTCTATGTTTCCTAAAACAACGGTCAGTGACCTCGTGAATTGAAAACAGATGGAGAATGAGAGGGTCTCAGATTTCCTTTCCATATGGATTGGTCTGGCCTAATCTCTGAATAGGAAAATGCCTCAAGATGAGATGCTTTAAATATGCATCGATAACCTTCTAGATGAGCTGCGAACACCGCTCATACCAGGGGAGTGCGCCACTGGCTTCCTCCATATCTCTTTCATTTCCCATAGAATTGAGGACTCCCTGCAGCGGACCAATTTGAAGTCCCAAATAGCCTCACAAGATCCTACAAAGCAAGAAGTTAGAGATAATGCATCCTCTGTCATGCTCAAGCCAGCCTCTGTGCCTGCTCCACCACTCAGGCCTCCGCCAAATCGTAAAGGGCCCCATGTACATCAGCGGCCGCCACCGCCCAAGCAGGACAATCAGAGAGGATCAAAGCAAACCCAATTCTATGAACAAAGACAAAAATTATACTCGTTCCGAGAGGACCATGTCGGCGGTTATTTCATCACCTCCATGAATTACAACTTGTCCACCTCCAAGAGCCAAGGAAGCCCGAAGAAGTCAGCTGTGATGACAGGCCGGATTACTTTCCCTACCATCCAATGTTAGGGCACAGTATCCAGGAATGCTTCGTCTTCAAGGACCTCCTATAAAGGATGGTAGACTTTGGGCAGGTCGAATTGGGACCACCCCCAGCACATCTGACATATATTTCTACCACCAACTCTGACAAAGGGGAGGGTTGGTTGGAAGTCACCAGCAAGAAGGGGTAGAAATTTGATAGCTGGATAACTCAGAAGACTATCAACCGAGATCCGGGTATACTCCGAGATCAATTGCAGCATCTAGTGTTGCCGCCAACATCCCCAAATGATGCGCAACCGAAAATATCAGCCTCGCAACCCTCCACGAGTCGGTCATCCAGGAATAATCAAAAAGGGGGGAGATAAGAGTAAGAATAACAGCCCGCAATGAGGCCAAATTTATCCCTGACACTATCGTATTTTATGCCCTCAAGCTTGGTGCCACGGGCACCGACCCACCAAATGGCACCATCTGGGACAACTGACATGGTTGACCTATCACATGATAAGGAACTAATCTTTGGTTCCATTAACGTCATCCATCTAATGGAATCGTTCCCTGACAAAGGGTATGGTTATGAACCTGAGACCCCAACGCAAGGGGTCGGGAGGAGGAATTGCAGAGGCAGGGGATATCTGGGGAGGCACAGTCGCAGCCGAAACCAACCCTATGGTTTTACCCTGGCCCAAACCGTTAATGTCGCAGAAACCCGTGGGAGATCCCTTCAATGGACTCAACAAGAGAAGGTATATCTTTCCACCTCCACAAGTAGCCACTATGGACCTATCATTATACGGTACCCATCATAGGAGAAACAGATGTCTAGCCGCCAAGTTTTTACAAACAGACCAGTTGGTCCGAGTCCCCAGAATGTGGGAACATCGTCAACCTCCAACCCAGCGGCTAGTCCTACCTCGTCATGTGCTCCATGTCCAAAAGTGCCTGCTAAAAATATCCTTCCAACGAAGAAGCGTCGGCCGTTGGAGAAAAAATACTATATCCTTAAGAATCTGGTGTCAGTACTAGCCATGATGTCAATTCTGGATGTCCTAAGTTTGTTAGCAGATCTTAGGGAGGTGCTTATTGAAGCCTTGCCCAGCCCCCATGAGTTCCAAGCCAAGGTATCTGCTTCCGAGATTTACGGGATGGAGACTGGCCTGGTTGAATGCAATGCGGTAATTTCCTTCACTGATCAGGATGAAGATTCCATCATGAAAGGGCATATCAAACCGATATATGTGTCTAGCACACTAAATGATGTTGGGATCCGCAAATTCTTTATTGACAATGGCACCAGATTTAACCTCCTTCCCCTACGAACACTCCGCAAGTTGGGATACAGTGAGGATGAGCTAATACCCTCAGCCACAACCATGTTGAGTTATGACAAGAGTGAAAAGAAGCCAATGGGACAAATCATGCTGAAAACACATTTTGGTGAACCTGTGGCCTACTTGGAATTCCTGGTGGTCTGGAAAAACACCACATTCAATGCCCTGCTTGGAAGGTCATGGCTCCATAAGCACATGGTCATTCCTTTATCCTACCACCAGTGTATCAAATATTTCATCAATGGAAAAATTGTGATATTGCATGCTGATAAAGACCCTTTCTATCTCTCTAAGTCACACTACATTGACACTGGGTTTTATGATAAAAAGAAAAAGAATCCTTTTCTCGATGGTATTGACTGATCCCCACTCCAAATGGTCTGGAAATGGTTCCTGATGACCCCCTCAGGTAGTTTGGTGGAGACTACGTACTGCCCTTTAACCATGTTGAGAGTAGGGATTCAAGCCTAGACACACACTCAACTATCCTCATGAATTCATCCATGATGCCCGAGAATAGCGGTGCAGAAACGACAGCTGACCCACAAATTGGGGGTGAATACTTGAGTGATGATGCCTACAACGCCTTGCCTCCAGACTCCCAAGAGCCTGTGCTGAGAGCTCTCCCCCCGTCGGATCAAGAGGATGAGGGTTTGGAGGAAGAGGAGGAGGAAGATCTCAAGGATGCACCTCTCACATTTGAGGAAGGTATCTCCACCACTGTGGACGAGCTCAGGGAAATAAACCTGGGTACCGAGGAAGACCCAAGGCCGACTCTCATTAGTGAAGCCATGTCTCCCGAGGAGCATGTGGTATATACCTCCTTCCTGAAGCAACACTGGGATGTTTTTTCCTAGAATTACATGGAAATTCCAGGACTCGATCCTGAAGTGGTGACCCACCACTTTGGTCTGCCAAAAGACCACCGGGGCTATAAACAAGATGCCAGAAGAACGCACCCCTCACATGCTGCCAAAATAGAGGCTGAAACCGATAATCTTATTAAAGAAGGCTTCATTCAGGAGGTCCAGTACCCTATCTGGTTGGACAACATTTTCCCCGTCAAAAAAAAGAATGGACAAATCTGCATCTGCATCGACTTCAGAGATCTCAATTGTCACTTCCCGAAAGATGATTTCCCATTCCCGATTACTGAATTATTAATCGACACAAAATCCAGGTATGAGGCTCTATCCTTCATGGAAGGTTATTCTGGGTATAATCGGATCCAGATGGCCCGAGAAGACAAATAATCCACTTCCTTCAGAGCCCCTCAATGAATATTTTGTTATAGGGTCATTCCCTTTGGTCTCAAGAACTATGGCGCCACACATCAATGTGCCATGCATCGTATCTTTAAACCATTCCTGGGGAGATTTGTTGAATTCTATGTGGATGACTTGGTGGTCAAATAAAGATAGGGCTCAAATCACCTGTCAGACCTTGAAACTGTCTTCAAAAAACTTCAACAACATAGACTGAAGATGAATCCATTGAAATGCACCTTCCGGGTTACTTTAGGGAAATTCCTTGGCTTCATTGTATGCCATTGTGGCATCGAAGTTGATACCAAAAAGAAAAATGATATCCTTGGCCTGCCACTTCCCCGCAATCTCACTGAGATGAGAGGATTCCAAGGGCACCTGGCCTACATTAGGTAGTTCATAGCCAACCTGCCAAGAAAATTTTTGCCCTTCACCAGGTTAATGAAGAAGGGGGTTATGTACCAATGGACAGATTACTATCAAGAGGTGTTCGATAGCCTAAAGAAGTACCTCTTAAGCCCACCAGTGCTCATGCCCCCAATTGAAGGAAGACCTCTCATACTATACATGACGGACCTAGAACGGTCACTGGGATCCTTCCTCGTGTAGAAAAATGACACCGGCAGTGAAAACAGTCTCTATTACCTCAGTCGAACCATGATCGATGCTGAAACTCGATACTCAAACATCGAGAAGAGTTTTTTGGCCTTGGTCTTAATAGTTCAAAAATTGAGGCATTATCTGTAGCATCATAAAGTTCAATTGGCCTCACATAGTAACCCGCACAAGTACATCCTCAGCCGTCCAATGTTGACCGGGTGCCTATCCCAATGGGATGTCATCTTGAAACAGTTTGACAATTGGTTTGTGCCTCAGAAGTCCATCAAAGGCAAGGCATTAGCAAATTTTCTGGAAGAGCACCCCTTGACAGGGACCACCGTACCGGACGTCGAGTTACCTGATGAAGACATATTCTCGGTTTCATAGGAGCTCCCGACATGGGAAATGTACCTCGATGGCGCATCCCGAAGCCCGATGGAGAAAAGTATGGTGGATCCCAAATTTAACAAGGTAGGTTTGGGGATAATAATCATGTCCCTAGAAAAGTGTGTCTTTCCATATTCCTTCCTCCTGTCAGAAGGATGTACGAACAATGAGGCGGAGTATCAAGCCCTCATTGCGGGCCTGGATCTTGCACTTCAGGCACAATCACAACACCTTAAGGTAAAATCTGACTCAGAACTGGTCATCAAGCAAGTCAATAGTGAATATGCTATCAAAAAGGAGGAGCTAATTCCCTTGTTTGACCATGTCCAAGGGTTGATGGAGTAATTCTCCAAAGAACCAACATTTACCTATATTCCCTTATCTCAGAATGCCCAGGCGGATGCAATAGCTAATGCGGTCATAGATCTAGCTGGCCCAGACCGGAATGAAACAACTATTATTATTGCTCATCGTCGAATGGTCCTGCCGTTTGTTCAGGCCAAGACAGAAGAAATCAATGAAGACAGTCTTTTCCCTGAGCCATATGCTCCTACCACTGGATGGATAACCACCATTGTAAACTATCTTCAAAGGGGAGAAATCCCATCAGATAGGGTTGAATGAGAGAAATTCCAGATAAGGGCAATCAACTTTGTCCTATACGGCGGCACGGGTCAGCAAGAGGTCCTCTAAAAACGAGGCCTCAACAGAGTCCTCCTCAGATTCATTCATGGAGAATAATCCGCTGCTGTCAGGACTGAAGTGCATGTTGGAGTATGTAGAGCACATCAGTCAGGGTCTAAACTTTCCCATCAGGTTCGAAGGCTTGGGTACTATTGGCCAACCATGGAACGAAATTGTGAGCACGTTACCGCAAAATGCCACTCATGCCATATTCATGCCAACTTCATACTCTAACCCCCGGAGTTACTACATCAAGCTAAGTACTCCTGGCCATTTTCCATCTGGGGAATGGATTACGTGGGACCATATCCTCCTGCCACGGCCAAAAAACTGAAGTATATCCTCATGGAAACCGACATCTTTTCCAAGTGGGCAGAAGTTGTACCCCTTAGGGAAGTCGGGGCAAGGAACATTGTCAGCTTTGTGAAATCTAATGCCATCACCAGATTTGGCATCCCTCATACCAAACTGACAGATAACGGCACCAATTTCCACTCTGCTAAATTGGAGAAACTATAACAAGAATATGGTATCAAGGCCAACCAATCACCTTGCTACCATGCAGCGGCCAACATATAGATAGAGGTTTTCAACAAGACCTCGTCCAAAATTCTCTCAAAATGATGGACAAAGACAAGAAATCATGGCTAGATAGACATATTCATGCATTTTGGGATTATCCCACCACAGCTCGCACCGCTACTCAGGCTACTCCGTACTCATTATTATATGGAACAGAAGTGGTCCTACCCATTGATATCCAATTTCCCTCGCTCTGTGTTGTCATTTTTTATCAGTTATCCAACGATGAGAAATCAGAAAAACATCTAGGTGAATTGGAACAGCTAGATGAGAAGCGGTTGCACACTTTGCACCGTTTAGAAGTATATCAGAACTGGATCGCGTGAGCCTTCAATAAAAAGGTTCATCTTCAGTCTTTCTTAGAAAGGTAATTGGTGTTGGTCCTCCGGACCCTAATGATACCTGGAAAGAAGCCTCCAAAGTTGGAACCCAAATGGGAGGGACCATATGTTATACACAGGGTCTACTCCAATGGAGCATATGCACTAATCTCAATGGATGGTCAATTCACCACCATTCCTAAAAACACGAGGTTTCTGAAGAAATATTTCATATAACTAAAAGTAGTTATCTTCAGAGCTGTAGGATGATAAACTACCAAGCACCCAATGGTCCAAAATCTATGACACTAAACTAAGAGTATTCCATCCTCACCGACATAACTAAAAGAAGTTAACGTCTGAGCTGTAGGATGTTAAACTGCCAAGCACCCAACGGTCCAAACTCTATAACCCTAAACTAAGAGTATTCCATCCACACCGGCATAACTAAAAGTAGTTATCATCCGAGATGCAGGACGTTAAACTTCCAACAACCCAACGGTCCAAACTCTATGACCCTAAACTAAGAGTATTCCATCCTCATAGGCATAACTAAAAGTAGTTATCGTCTGAGCTGGAGGATGTTAAACTGCCAAGCACCCAACAGTCCAAACTCTATTACCCTAAACTAAGAGTATTCCGTCCTCACCGGCATAACAAAAAGAAGTTATCGCCTGAGCTGTAGGACATTAAACTGCCAAGCACCCAACGGTCCAAACTCTATGACCCTAAACTAAGAGTATTTCATCCTCACCAGCATAACTAAAGGCAGTTATCGTCCGAGCTGCAATACGTTAAACTTCCAAACCTCAACGGTCCAAACTCTATGACCCTAAACTAAGAGTATTTTGTCCTTACCGTATGATGTTAAACTACACGGATTTTTTAGATAACTACGTACGACTTGATTCCTTCACCTGTAGGATACGTAGCGATTCTAGGATACCCCATCCTGGCCCAACCATCCCCAAATAAATTTAAAAAAATATCATTTACCCCGTGTATGGACCAGACCTGTACGAGGTGTATTCCTCGTCCTAACCGCACGACGTTAAACTGCACGGATAAGAAATATCAAAAAATACCATCTTCCCCCGTGTACGAACCAGACCTGTACGGGGTATATTCCCCTTCAAATAACTATGTACACCTTGATTCCTGCCCCTACAGGATACGCATCGATGCCAGGATCCCCCATCCTGGCCCAACCATCCCCAAATAAAGTTAAAATCCCCCCCCCCCCCCGTGTATGGACCAACCCTACATGGGGTGTATTCCTCGTCCTTACCACACGACGTTAAACTGCATAGATAAAAAGATTTAAAAATGCCTTTTCCCCTTGTGTACGGACCAACCCTACACGAGGTGCATTCCCCGTCCTTACCACACGACGCTAAACTTCACGGATAAAAAGATTTAAAAATTCATGCTTCCCCCTGTGTAAGGACTAGACCTGCACGGGGTGTACTCTAAAGAGAACTACCTATGGCTTGATTCCTGCCCTCGTAGAATACGTAGCGACACCGTGATCTTATCTCCCAGCCCAACTGTCGAGAAAAGAAAACACAAGTATATATACCTCTCGTCCTTACCGCACGACATTAAACTGCATGGACTTCGTCCTTACCGAATGATGTTAAACTGCATGGACTTCGTCCTTACCACACGACGTTAAACTGCACGGACTTCGTTCTTATCGCACGATGTTAAACTGCACGGACTTCGTTATGACCCACCCAACATATATGGAAAAACGATATGGGAATACTCCTTGTGCATTTGGATGCATCCTTTCCATACATAAGACTCCATGACTTGGTCAATTGCGGATCTTCATAACCATACATGGCCATCGAAAGTGGAAAGTTATCAACTCGTGGACACCTTCGCATGACTATGCATACCATGCCCTTAGTGGCTCTGCATATTGATAGCCCTTGGCCTGTCTACCAAAGGAAATATTTCCTTGGGCGGTACCCCTCCTAGCTTCATACGCTTACCGACCTCAGATCCCCCATATCATATCTCTCGGTCCAAAACTTAATGGATCAGTGGTTTACAATATCATTCCCCTCTCACATCCAAATGTTTCCAGGGTATCCCCACCTGTTTAGCTTATGTATCTTCCTATGGTTCATATGATGATCTGCATTTATAGACATCAAGCTAGGGCTGGGCTACATTGACTCGACGGACAATTGAGGTGAAGATGTTTCTTATGTGCTTGGAAACCATTATCCCCATATGCCAAACTCTACACTTTGATCAATATTGAATTTTCATAATCATCCATGGGCATCGAAAGTGGAAAGTTATTGACCCGTGGACACCTTTTCATGACTATTCATACCATGCCCTCAGCGGCTCTTCATAATGATTGCCCATAGCCTGTCTACTAAAGGAAATATTTCCTCGGGTGGTACTCTTCCTAGATCCGTACGCTTACCACCCTCATAGCCTCCATTCCATACCTCCTAATCCAGGAAACCCCAGAGTTACATTTTTCACCCTCATTCCCTCACACTTTTTCAAAGTATACCAGAGCCTCCTAACTCAGTTGCCTTCCAGGTAATTGTAGTGATAGTCACCCAATGGTTCGAACTCTACGACCGCTAAACTAAGAGTACCTCATCCTTACCGCACGACGTCAAACTAAATGGAGTAAAGGTATACCCCATACATAAGATAAATCAGCATGGTGAACTCTTCAAGCATTAACAGCAACCAGGGATGAACATCCCGGACATGTACATATATTTCCTTACCAAATGACAGACTTCATGGACCGGTCAATCACGGATCCTCATAATCATTCATTTCCATAGGAAGTAGAAAGTTATGGACCCCTGGACACCTTTTCATGACTATGCATACCATTCCCTCATTGGCTCTGCATATTGATAGCAACTGGCCCATCTTCCAATGCCAAGATTTCATCAGGCGAAACTCTTCCTAACCCCGTACGCTTATCGGCCTCAGAGCCCCCATATCATATCTCCTGATCCAAGAAGCCCTGGAACCATGATTTACACCATCAAACCCTCTCCATGTATTAGACATGCCGAGATATTCAGGCCCTATTACATTCTGATCAAGAGAGGCCTTTGTAATTACGTCCTTACCGCATGACGATTAAAACTAAATGGAGAGTGTCTTTCCCACTTGGCAAGAAACTGCAAAGGCCGAGCATTAAACATCCAGGGAAATTCCTCCAATTACAATCATTTTCAGGGATTTAAAAATCCCCCTTGTCCTCACTACACGACGTAAAACTACACAGTATCTTTAAAAAATGCTCCTCGTCTTTACCGCATGATGTTAAACTGCACGGAATTAAAAAATGCCCCACGTCCTCACTGTAGGACGTTAAAATGCATGGTCGAACCTGTTTTGGGTTAAGTCAACAGTGTAGGCTTTCCTCTGTCCCTCACTGCATGGGCTAGACCTACATGAACCACTGCCTCACACTAGCGTGAGAAGGGATGACTTCACCCATTCCCGGGAAGTCTAGCCTAGATGTTTCTCCTATATCCAGGCACCCTCTTTTCATAAACCATACTCTATACTCAGAAAAAAAAAATCCAAACTCTTGTAAGCCACCCCTGGTGGTCCCGAATTTCAACTTCTCTAAAGTTGCTAGGCTATCGGGAGGATACAATCATTGGTTCAAGGACACCTTTGCATGACTATGCATACCATTCCATTAGTGGGTCTGCATATTGAATGCCCCTGGCTCGTCTACCAAAGTCAAGATTTCCTTAGGCAATGCTTTCCTCCATACGCCTCTTGGCCTTTGAGCCCCCATATGCATCCCAGGATTTGGAAACCATTTGAGCAGCAGTTTAACATCCTCTATAACCCTGCCTAAATATGGTGGAACTTCTCTGATGAGATTACCGAGAACCAGTAGAATCCATTCCACTTTGAAGAATGTCTCGGCTGGACGACTTTAAACTGCGTCAAGCTCCAACCGTCCTTCACACTAACTAAATGCGTTGGACATGGACCTTGCATCCACAATCCTAATTAATACAGATGTTCTCAAACCATTTCAGACATCACATACCCTTTCCTAGCCACCCATGGTGGTTTCCATAAGTTGGACTTCCATGAAGTCCTTGGGCCATTGGAAATGGACAGTAATTAACTTAAGGACACCTTTTCACGACTATTCATACAATGCCCTCAGTGGCTCTGCATATTGATCACCCCCTGGCCCATATACCAAAGGAAACTCTACCTTAGGTAATGCTTTCCTACCTCTGCACACCAATACAGCTCCCATGCCTTGAGGCATGCCCTGCATGTCATTCAAATCTAAACATATTTCCCCCCACGTGCGTCTGAAAGGTATTGAGACATCTTTTAATCAACCAAACCTCGTCAGGGCTCTCGCCACACCATATCTGGTCAAAACTGTTCGACCTAAAACATCATTAATGATAGTCTTGTCAGTTGGACTTTAAACCGCTCATAAAAAAAAGAGGCGCAAAGCTAGTTTGGCCGAAAACCCGAAAAGGGTGACCTAAGAAAAATTCGGGCCATACCCGCTGGGTCCACACCAAATGGGCCTATGAAAAATTAGGGTATTAACGGAAAAGGGAGAAAGCCTGTGGGGTTTCCTGAAAAACCCTATTAATAGTCAGACTATGCTCATTGAACCCCATGATCCAGGAAAAAATTAGGTCTCGTTTCTATTCTTATCATTTTTCGTAATTACGATTAATTCTAATTCAGTGAGTTGTTATTTATGCAACAGTTGTTATGGTAACCATCAAGTTTTACAGTAAGGGGAGATCGACAGAAGATTGTATTCCACTTAAAAAAAGAGGGGGAGTACATACACAAGTCGGAGTCTCTCCTTTTCCACAAAAAAGGGGTAAAATGGAGTACAAAAATGGCTCTGACGATCACAAAGGATCATGGCTCGCTCTCTCCATCAGATTGGCAACCATGCGGTGAAGGTTATTGAAAGTTTTCTCTAGCACGGCCTTCTTCTAGGCCTCAACTTCGGCCACCGAATGAGTATGAATCACCGTCATTTGGAGAAAATTAATCTCTTTCCTGGTAGCTTCAAGGCCACCAATCAAACAAGACAACTAATTCCTCAGCACCACCACTCGAGCTTCGCATTCATGCAGCTCGGTAGATAGGGTGGTCTCATGATTTTCAGAGCTTACCTCTAAAAATTTTAGCTGATGGAGCCTCTTCGTAGCTTCCTCAAAATCTCGGGTCCCGCAATGAGATGCAGTGAGATGAGCAAGCTTGTGTTCACCAGCAGAAACCCCCTTGCGGGGAATGACAACTTGGAAGGTGAGACGATGAAGTGGTTGATAGTCGAATCCACCTGACCCCAAACCCATGAAGAGTTGTCGAAGGGCTTCGGTTTTGGTCTCCATCGCAGCGAGAGGAGTTTTAACAACAATCTCATAGATCCATGGCTAGGCCCACCTTCGCACTACCCAGTGTTCCACCATGATATGAGGATCTTTGGTATCCTCGATGGATAACACGTGAATGAAATCTGGCATTGCGGTTAGCACAAGAATGTACGCACTGGAAGACAGTTCCAAAATTGGAGGGCCAGAAGCTTCTAATACTGGTTCAGGATTTGGAGTCAGGTTGGTAAGTCCAGTATTGACCGGAGAAGCTTTGGGGATTGCATTATAAGGACCCGAAGTCATAGGATCCTCCTCATCTACATCCAAAGGAGTTGGATCTATTTGAACTTCGATCGCAGAGGGGTGAGAAGAGGAAGACCCCTTAAGCCGCTTCGACCTGTGAGCCATCAACCGGTCTTCCCTAAATGATGCCGAAGAAGGTACGGTAGGCATAGTAGCTGCAATAACCCCCAATTTAGGAAATTTTCGGACGGCCTTCCCCAGTATTCCATCTAGGTAATTCTTCACCCACAGTCTCACATACTCCAAGGACAAGCTCGCAGCTGCCCCTGTTTCAGGCAAGAGAATACGTATGTCGGATCCCTCCCGCATCAACATCAACCAACACTGACGTAGAATGCTCAGATGTAGTTTTCAGGCCCGTATTTTTGTAAGGGAAACCTGTAGTTGAGCGCACCCAAACTGGCGAGAAAAACGATATCGAGCGTACAACTCTTACAGAGAAACCCCGTCAATCTGTGTAGACAAAAACCCATCCTGCAGTGAAATAAAGTAAGAATGCCCCTATAGGATCCCCCTATGGTTGTTAACCACGAAGCTGGAAGGGGTGGGGTTGGGAGTGAATGTGAACTGGGAAAAGTCAATCAGAAGCTTGGAAACTTCATCAGAGCTGAGGGACTTCAAGCGAACTCCAGTTATATCAAACAGGGTAGGCTGAACGGCAAGAAGTGGGATGACCATGTTATGATGATACTCATAACAACGGAAATGATTCTCTACCAAGCCATATAAGAACTGAAATGTCCTACTCAGATGATAGGGTGACCCGCCCACCTGCATGTGGCTCAGTAATTCATAAAGGAGAGATAATGTGGGAACGACCAGATTCACCGGGCAGCCTCTCGCCATCTCAGCTGCCATCATCAGGGTGTAAGCTCTGACACCTAGTTTAATATCCTGATATGGTAATAGTCACCCTCTCAATAACATGGCAAGAAGACATGCCAGCCTGAGCATAGGAGGCACATCGGTAGGCACCTCGTATCCCAATAAAAGGTAGTCTCCCACCTCCAGAACTGCCCAGTAGGAACCTGGGATAGTTTGTGATTGTTGAGAAGGATGAGTCTTGGGGCGCTTTATCTTTGGCATAGGACTAGTGGTTTTCAGAAATAACCCTTACCAGGTGCTATAGGAAATAAGAGAGCGGACCCGCAAGGGGTAACCTAGCGACCACTTTGCTATAACCAGTAGATCCCTCTCAAATGAAGGTACCTGTTCAGCATTATCCCATGCATCAGGGGTGGGAAACAATTCTTCATACATCTCGCCGATGATCGGAATCCCTCCCAGTTGATAGATGATCCATAAGCTAATACCAACTTCCCCATGGGCAATGTGGAATGTATTAGTTCATGAACACCAGTGACAGAGCAAGTCAGGAAGGATCGAAGATGGTGGGTAAACAACAAACTGGGAGGCCCACACCGTGGAGTATAGACCTACCGCTTCTAGCATCTTGGGAAATTCCCAGCAATTACAGTTAACCCAGAAGGCCCAGGCCTAGTCGTCTGAGAAAATCCCGCCAGAATGAAGATCCCACCTGGAAATCTACCCAGTGTTAGGGTCCACTCAAGAAAGGTTGAACAAGGAAGGATAACTCTCGAGAACAGCCTCTTTAGAGAAACCTTGAGTGTGCCGATCACTTTGGGTCCAAGCGAAGCCCCTCACAAAAAAATCATCATTCGGATCAGAGTGAGAGATAATCTCTCCTAACTAGGTGAGGTTCGCCTGAGGGAAATCTGGAAACATTTCCAAATAAGGGGACGGGAGACCTGAGAAGACAGGGGGAATAGGGATGTTGTCCTGAAGGCCAAAACTATAAAGTAGGAGACAGCTCAATAGCGGGTAGCCCATAAGTTCGGGAGAGAGCAAGTCCATCAAAACGCCATCATCAGGACCGATGGGTCGGCTAGAGTCCTCTTTGATACCCACAGCTCTACGGACCATATCTAGGCGTCTCCCTGAACCAATCAAAAGAGGCTCGGCAATAGGCCTAGTCGTAGGACGAGGAGGAAAAATATTTTATCCCTGTATTATGAAAACCAGACAAATGGTGAGTCCAAAATAATAAAAATTTGGATAAAAATACCAAGTATTCTGCAAAGGATTCTGTGAAGAGGCCTTCATGATAAGGTCCACAAGCAGGCCATCAAAGGTGGTTCGCGATGGTCGCGTCCCACAAACCAACCCTACGTGGAAGAATTCCATGGTGCTCTCGCCCGCGGAGCATTGGCCAGAAAACCGTGAACCAGGCTGCTCTGCGGAATCTCAATCCTGGTTCTAAATATTTAAGTTTGGAAATTTATGAAATATTTGAAGTCCGGATTATTCGAGCCCATGGACCACTAAAACTGCGTAGAAAGTTCCTATGTGGCCTATTGTAACTTAATTTTTAATTAATTAAAAGTGTTGGTTCATGGATGGTAGGTTGTTCCGTGAATGAAGACTGGTGTGAACTAAGAATGGTTCATGGAAATGGAGAATGGTTCACGGACGAGGGGTTTCGTGAAAGAACAAGCACGTGGAGACAAATAGCAAGAGAGATCTAGTTTCATAAAGAATTCGGTAAAGGAAAAAGAAGTAGAGCCCTTCGTATTTATTGGTGTGGTCCCCTACCGGGTCTACCCCTCTACCGCAATCCATTCAAGCTTCAGGACCATTCTACATCGGAATGACCTCCTCTTCATTCCTATTGAACCCCATTCCGATGGGGGGAATTTGTAGGGTCCTAAAAATTTTGAAAAGGTGAATGAGAATCCCCTTTCATCCAAGGGAGATTATACCCAATTTTCCACCAAAAGAGTTGGGGAAAAGGGTAGAGAATACTCAAAGGATGGCACAAGACAAACAGGTCCACAGACCGGTCCAAATATAACGGTACGTGGCCGGTTCCGCGAAGAGCCCCCCTCCATGGATCGCTGTCGTTTGTGGAATGGAGGTGGGGATCCTCCGCGGGCGAGAAGCAGGGAGGGCTCCAACCTGGTCCACCATCACAAACCGCCCCAGCCGTGAACCATGTCAACCAGCCCAGACCACATCTGCTGTCGTTCGCGGAATGGAGGAGGAAACCTGCGCGGCAGCGAAGCACTCCCCGAGCAAGTTTGGTTCACGGGGGAGGTGTGTTCAATGCCCCCCACGAGTTATAGATTAACCAAGTCATCCATAAATCGGTTTTCCGGTAATGGGCCTCCACAAAAGGTGTTTCATGACCACAGATACATCTCTTTCCCCACTCAATAAAAGGATACATATAGCATCCCGCCATTTTATAACATAAACTTTCATTACATTACACACAACTGAGGATCTTTAAGGTTTAGTGTCTTGGAAACCAGGAACATAATACATGAAAACAACATAAAGCATTCTTCTTAAACACTTGCAAGGCGTCTCCTTAAGTTCATTCTAGGTTCATTACTGCATCTCATAACCTGGGGACATACATCAAAAGAAAGGGTGAGCAGAAGGCCCAGTAAGGGAAACAAGAGGAACATTTTACATGTGAACTTGAGATACTTCAATAAGGACATGAAAAGAACTTTAAGGCATGAGAAAGAAATCATGAGGCATTTCATAATAAAAATAACATTTTTCATAACTTGAAGATGTGGCTACATAATTTAACATAGACAATCATGAACATATCACCAAGGTCCATCCCCAAGGTGTCATTTGAAAATTACCAAGGTTATTCACCAAGGTATCGTGAAAATTGTAATCTCTAGTGGTTACATCATTACCCAATGCATTGGAGCGCTATCAGGGCGCACCCTTAAATTTGCCTTTATTATAATGTGATCCACATATATCATCATCAAACATTTCATAAATAACCCATATAGCATAAAATAAATGGGTTTCATTTCATAATCATAACGTTTTAAAAACTGCTTTAAAGACATGATCTTTACGTCACTTTAAACCCACGGAAAGGGAAAGCGGGTCTCATGTATGTAAATACCAGAATTTAAAATGGAACATTTTGATATATATGTGAATACCCTTGTAGAAATAAGAGCTTTGAGTATTCACTTTATAACATAAAATAATTTTTGAGAAAAGAGAGAGGCATTTTGAGGGGGGAAATTCTGCAGCATAACGGCTAAGTTTCGGGGTTTTAGAAAACATTGAAATGATAGGGGACATGGGTCACCCTTTCATAAATGATCCATAAAAAAGTAGGGTGAAAGAATAAGAAGGAAATATGGACATGGTAATGAAATTTTAGGGACATACCATTTGAAATGAAAAACATGGAAGGAAAAAAAAAATTAGATTTCTCTTATGAAAATTCGGCAGCCTTACGGCGTCACTTAACTTCAAAAGAAAATGATTTGACAAGATCAAATAGGGTCCCTCATCATATGATCATAAGAGATCAGTATGATAGATATAGAGATAATTCCCCAACATAACAAAAAGGAACTTGAAAGAATTGACATGAAAGTAGAACTTCAAAACGATAAGGGTGAAGAACCACTTAAAAATTCGGCAGCCTAACGGCGCCACTTAAAACATCAAAATACTGAATTGAAGAGATCAAATGGGGTCTCTCATCATATGAAAATAAGAGTCCAGTATGATATATATAGAGATCATACCCCAATATAACAAAAAGTAACTTGAAAGAATTGACATGAAAGTAGAACTTCAAAACGAGAAGGGTGAAGAACTACTTAAAAATTCGGCAGCCTAACGGCGCCACTTAAAACTTCAAAATACTGAATTGAAGCGATCAAATGGGGTCTCTCATCATATGATCATAAAAGATCAGTATGATAAATTTAGAGATCATACCCCAACATAAAAAAAAGAACATGAAATACTTTACATGAAAATAGATCTTGAAAAATGAGAAGGGAGAAAGAATCTGTTACAAAAAATTCGGCAGCCTAACGGCGCCACTTAAAACTTCATAAAACGAAATAATGAGAGTAAGATGGGATCTCTCATTATATTAACATGAAAAGGGCAGTAAGAGGAGTATAAAATAACATCCTCCAACATAAGAACATGGAGCATAAAAGGAATGACATAAAAGAGATTACTTGAAATGAAAGAGAGAGGTCGGATCCCTTACCTTAAAATGTGACTCTTGAAACTCAAAGGATTGGACCTTGAGGGCTTGGGGGAACCTTTGGAGGACTCTTTGGAAGGTAAGAAGACCAGAACTTCGTTGGGGGAGAGTTGGGAGTGAAAACTAAGGGAGGAAAGGGTGGGTATTTATAGGGAAAGTGAGGGGACAAAGCATTAATGGCCAAGGGACACCTCACTAGTGGTTTTGGCAAAACCATGGGCTTGCCCATGGTATTTGCCCATGGTATTGGCCACTTGGGACACCTCACACCTTATCTTACTATTCATAATTCGACCATATTGAATATATACTTAATACATCATTAAATGATGTCATTAAACACCCGTAACTTAAAAACTATACTTTCACTATTCACCGAAAATTCAACTTTCTCAGAAAAATACCAAAATTTCACATTAACCAAATATCAATGCTCTGATTTCAAAAATGAAATCCATTTTATAAAAATAATTTTCTAAATATTTTTAATTTAATTTTTAAATAAAAACACTATTCATCGAAAATTCATTTTTTTCAGAAAAAACCCCAAAAATTACCATAACATAATATCGATGCTCTGAGTTCAAAAATAAAGTCATTTTTATAAAAATAATTTTCTAATTATTTTTAATTAAATTTTTAATTAAAAACACTATTCACCTGAAAAAACTAATACTTGAATAATAATTAATGAAACCATTATTTAACTATTTTATTGAATCACATTACTTAATCAAGGTGCCTAGATTATTTTAAAACTTTCTTTAAGTGAGATTACTAATCCATTTGGTCATATTACTAATCCTAATCATAAAATCACTATTCATAATTTACTATTCATAAAAAATCAAGTTGATCTTATTAGACTCTAAATTTCGTACTGAACATAATTGTAGAAGACCATTTTTCGAAAATCATTACACATTTTTAATTATTTAAGGTTTACACAACCATTTTTAAAATATCCTTTTTCTAAAATTCATCAAAAATCTGCATACAATATTTATCCGGTCATTTGAAAATTCATAAACATCATCATAAGAAGAAATCCAAATTTTTATTTAAAAAAAAGATTACACAAGGCAATTACGGTCTCGTTACATAACCCCTTATAATACCAGCATAGGACCTAAGAGTAAGGTGTGCTAGGGTGATAGAATTTTGGGGCGGCTCAGTCAACATTGCCCGAGTAGTAATTTCTATCAGTTTGAACTTCTCGCGAAGGCGATTCCGTTCTAGCTTCACATGATGAAGTTCGGCTTGGATTTGGTCCAGAGCAAAGCCCAATGGTGCTACCTCCTTCCCAATCTCTGTTAGATGGGCTTCGATCGGCCCAAGGCTACTAGGTGAGGCCATCAAATCTTCTTTCTATAATAATTAACCAAGATTACTTAAATTTAGAGACAATAATCAAAACATTTTGTTCACGGTGGTCATATTGACCGATGGTCATATAACACTCAAAAGCCAATGGTCTCATTTTATTTATAATCATGTTTATCAAATAAAACATTTATTTTGAGTATAAAAAATAACACATGAAATTAGGAAACAAGATTTATTCAAAATTTCGGGACGTTACAATCTTCCCCCCTTAAGAAATTGTGTCCTCGCAATTTTTTTTAAATTGGGTTTTGAAATTTCATTGAAAGTCCCACATCGGAAAAAGAGTCAGTAACACCATTACTTTAAAAGAAAGAAAAGGAAGTACAAAGGCCACCCGAGTTAACCCACACTCGGGTTCCATGTAGGAAAACATGGACATGGAGGAAAAAACAAAGGGTCAAGTTCTGAGGGAGAGTGATAGAGAACATGATTAGGAGGAAGTTAACCATGAGAAAATCCCAAACTTATGATGTGTGTAAACGGTCTTCGATTACCTAGTAGGAAACGTAAACCAACAACATTTTTGTTTTACGTTTCTTTTCATAATTTTGAGGATTTCATTTACTACATAGAACAAAAACATAAGAAAATATACCTACCTTCAAGTAGAGTTTCATCCTTTAACAAGTCCCTACCAACACTAATCTTTTCTCCAAATGATGAGAATTCAAAAACACTTGGTCTCATAAAAGCACAAGAATCATCTTCTATAGAATCACATAATCTACAAAAGATTAACTATCTATTTCTTCTATCTTTAAACATTATCCCAAAAACAGAAAGGTTAAGGTAAAACAACTCTTCAAAAAGAAAGGATCCCATAGGAATAGAACCTACTTTTAAATCTTCAAAGTTCCATGGTACTACCCAACGTTCATCATAGACCACTCCATAAATAACGGTCCTTAAAATTCCTCAAAATAAACCAAACTAAGATTGAAACCCAAATACAAGAAGGATTTGATAACATAGTCTTCCAAAACAACTTCATTGTTCATCTCCAGACATCATCAACCACTCCTAACATCTTATAACAAAAGTAGATAACCTAAACATATTTTACCCAAGATAGGTTAATCATTCCCAAAAGTAACCTAAATTACTATAAGTCCACCTTAAATTCATCAATTCTTCAAAATATAAGTCAACCTTACTCCTCAATGAAAATACTATAGTAATCTGTTTACCTCGATCATATAGGGTCCCCAAAATAGTGAACGCCTTCCAAAATAATAATCATCTTTTAATCCCCTAATCATCTCTGACATATTAATACAGAAATTGTCGCATTTCCTATCACATTGGTTGTTGGGACACGTTATTCCATTTCCCACCATTAACTAAGAAGATAGAGTATAATTAGAGGCTTAAATACTCAACCAATAATCATGAAAAGGAACTTAAATCATATAAGGATAACTTGTAGAAGAAAAGTATACCCTAACTTGTGATCCCCTAGGTTCCCATCTAGGTTATCCATGATCATATATTCTTATTTGAATCTTTATTTTATTTTATCTTTGTTCCTTTAATAATGGTTCATATCAAGCTTATGAATTTACCAAAGCATATCCCCCGGGAGTGTCGTAACCAAGAGTGCAGCAAGGCCCGTTGTCGTGTACCAGTTCCCGTTCGAGTCTAGCTCAAAGCGGTGTTTTCGGGTTTTACCCCTATGTACATCTGTGCCAGAGCCACCTCTACCTGCTCGTATCCAGACAGGGATGTATTTGCTTGGCAACCCCTTACTCAATACTCACCAAAATACCAGGAAGATTTCTTATATTAAACTTTTCTATAGGGTTCCTCCTAGAGTTTTCATATCCTAATTTCCACAAATAACTAAACCATCCTTTGATACCAACTATAGCATCCCGCCATTTTATAACATAAACTTTCATTACATTACACACAACTGAGGATCTTTAAGGTTTAGTGTCTTGGAAACCAGGAACATAATACATGAAAACAACATAAAGCATTCTTCTTAAACACTTGCAAGGCGTCTCCTTAAGTTCATTCTAGGTTCATTACTGCATCTCATAACCTGGGGACATACATCAAAAGAAAGGGTGAGCAGAAGGCCCAGTAAGGGAAACAAGAGGAACATTTTACATGTGAACTTGAGATACTTCAATAAGGACATGAAAAGAACTTTAAGGCATGAGAAAGAAATCATGAGGCATTTCATAATAAAAATAACATTTTTCATAACTTGAAGATGTGGCTACATAATTTAACATAGACAATCATGAACATATCACCAAGGTCCATCCCCAAGGTGTCATTTGAAAATTACCAAGGTTATTCACCAAGGTATCGTGAAAATTGTAATCTCTAGTGGTTACATCATTACCCAATGCATTGGAGCGCTATCAGGGCGCACCCTTAAATTTGCCTTTATTATAATGTGAGCCACATATATCATCATCAAACATTTCATAAATAACCCATATAGCATAAAATAAATGGGTTTCATTTCATAATCATAACGTTTTAAAAACTGCTTTAAAGACATGATCTTTACGTCACTTTAAACCCACGGAAAGGGAAAGCGGGTCTCATGTATGTAAATACCAGAATTTAAAATGGAACATTTTGATATATATGTGAATACCCTTGTAGAAATAAGAGCTTTGAGTATTCACTTTATAACATAAAATAATTTTTGAGAAAAGAGAGAGGCATTTTGAGGGGGAAAATTCTGCAGCATAACGGCTAAGTTTCGGGGTTTTAGAAAACATTGAAATGATAGGGGACATGGGTCACCCTTTCATAAATGATCCATAAAAAAGTAGGGTGAAAGAATAAGAAGGACATATGGACATGGTAATGAAATTTTAGGGACATACCATTTGAAATGAAAAACATGGAAGGAAAAAAAAAATTAGATTTCTCTTATGAAAATTCGGCAGCCTTACGGCGTCACTTAACTTCAAAAGAAAATGATTTGACAAGATCAAATAGGGTCCCTCATCATATGATCATAAGAGATCAGTATGATAGATATAGAGATAATTCCCCAACATAACAAAAAGGAACTTGAAAGAATTGACATGAAAGTAGAACTTCAAAACGATAAGGGTGAAGAACCACTTAAAAATTCGGCAGCCTAACGGCGCCACTTAAAACATCAAAATACTGAATTGAAGAGATCAAATGGGGTCTCTCATCATATGAACATAAGAGTCCAGTATGATATATATAGAGATCATACCCCAATATAACAAAAAGTAACTTGAAAGAATTGACATGAAAGTAGAACTTCAAAACGAGAAGGGTGAAGAACTACTTAAAAATTCGGCAGCCTAACGGCGCCACTTAAAACTTCAAAATACTGAATTGAAGCGATCAAATGGGGTCTCTCATCATATGATCATAAAATATCAGTATGATAAATTTAGAGATCATACCCCAACATAAAAAAAAGAACATGAAATACTTTACATGAAAATAGATCTTGAAAAATGAGAAGGGAGGAAGAATCCGTTACAAAAAATTCGGCAGCCTAACGGCGCCACTTAAAACTTCATAAAACGAAATAATGAGAGTAAGAGGGGATCTCTCATTATATTAACATGAAAAGGGCAGTAAGAGGAGTATAAAATAACATCCTCCAACATAAGAACATGGAGCATAAAAGGAATGACATAAAAGAGATTACTTGAAATGAAAGAGAGAGGTCGGATCCCTTACCTTAAAATGTGACTCTTGAAACTCAAAGGATTGGACCTTGAGGGCTTGGGGGAACCTTTGGAGGACTCTTTGTAAGGTAAGAAGACCAGAACTTCGTTGGGGGAGAGTTGGGAGTGAAAACTAAGGGAGGAAAGGGTGGGTATTTATAGGGAAAGTGAGGGGACAAAGCATTAATGGCCAAGGGACACCTCACTAGTGGTTTTGGCAAAACCATGGGCTTGCCCATGGTATTTGCCCATGGTATTGGCCACTTGGGACACCTCACACCTTATCTTACTATTCATAATTCGACCATATTGAATATATACTTAATACATCATTAAATGATGTCATTAAACACCCGTAACTTAAAAACTATACTTTCACTATTCACCGAAAATTCAACTTTCTCAGAAAAATACCAAAATTTCACATTAACCAAATATCAATGCTCTGATTTCAAAAATGAAATCCATTTTATAAAAATAATTTTCTAAATATTTTTAATTTAATTTTTAAATAAAAACACTATTCATTGAAAATTCATTTTTTTCAGAAAAAACCCCAAAAATTACCATAACATAATATCGATGCTCTGAGTTCAAAAATAAAGTCATTTTTATAAAAATAATTTTCTAATTATTTTTAATTAAATTTTTAATTAAAAACACTATTCACCTGAAAAAACTAATACTTGAATAATAATTAATGAAACCATTATTTAACTATTTTATTGAATCACATTACTTAATCAAGGTGCCTAGATTATTTTAAAACTTTCTTTAAGTGAGATTACTAATCCATTTGGTCATATTACTAATCCTAATCATAAAATCACTATTCATAATTTACTATTCATCAAAAATCAAGTTGATCTTATTAGACTCTAAATTTCGTACTGAACATAATTGTAGAAGACCATTTTTCGAAAATCATTACACATTTTTAATTATTTAAGGTTTACACAACCATTTTTAAAATATCCTTTTTCTAAAATTCATCAAAAATCTGCATACAATATTTATCCGGTCATTTGAAAATTCATAAACATCATCATAAGAAGAAATCCAAATTTTTATTTAAAAAAAAGATTACACAAGGCAATTACGGTCTCGTTACATAACCCCTTATAATACCAGCATAGGACCTAAGAGTAAGGTGTGCTAGGGTGATAGAATTTTGGGGCGGCTCAGTCAACATTGCCCGAGTAGTAATTTCTATCAGTTTGAACTTCTCGCAAAGGCGATTCCGTTCTAGCTTCACATGATGAAGTTCGGCTTGGATTTGGTCCAGAGCAAAGCCCAATGGTGCTACCTCCTTCCCAATCTCTGTTAGATGGGCTTCGATCGGCCCAAGGCTACTAGGTGAGGCCATCAAATATTCTTTCTATAATAATTAACCAAGATTACTTAAATTTAGAGACAATAATCAAAACATTTTGTTCACGGTGGTCATATTGACCGATGGTCATATAACACTCAAAAACCAATGGTCTCATTTTATTTATAATCATGTTTATCAAATAAAACATTTATTTTGAGTATAAAAAATAACACATGAAATTAGGAAACAAGATTTATTCAAAATTTCGGGACGTTACAATACAGAGAGGGAAGAGGAATTGGAAAGGAGGGAGATCAGATTTAGGTGGAAGGATTTCGAATGAAGGAGCTTAGGATTTCGCAAATAGTGAAGTTCCAGTTCGTGAACCAAAACAGGTATGACGCTGGAAATAAATTAATAAGGAACCGAAAATGCATAACAACTTGGTGAACCGCAAACTTAAAATCACAAAAAAAAACAAGACCGCATACAATGGCCCCTTCGTGGATGCATTCCCCACGGACCAGGGAACTTTTTCCCCTTTTTTGATCTGACGTACCTCAAAGCATCCTCCAACACGGGCGAAGCCCTGACCGACGAACCCCCGACCGGCATTTCCCTTGGCCGCCACTGCTCGTGTGGACTCCCCGACGGACCAACCTGGTACGCGGGCCGAACCCAAAGCCATGAACCACCCTAGTTAGTGGGATTCCCATCAGTCCGTGGACCACCTAGTTTCGCGGATGGCCTCTCCATCCACGTAGCACCTCCCTACGCGAAGGGCACCACCCCTCATACACCCATCTGGCCTGCCAAATCCTTCAAAGTCTCCATTCCCCGAGCCAAATAAAACACTTCCGACTCGATCTGATCCTTCGCAACCCCCTCATTGTCCCATTCATTGGCCCTGAGCCGAGGCCTCCACCAGAGCCACTGAACCCGTATTATGAAACCTTCAGGTGCATCAGCACGCCGTTTTGCGTTTACATACCCATGGTAGGAGAGGTCGGAGGGGTTTCCCCATCCCTTGAGAGGATTCTCGAGTCACTCCTGGGTCCACATACCCACGGTAGTGCATATTCCAAGCCCGGGGGTCCTCTTTCTGCCCCTCCACTTGTTAGGATTGGGGCACTTCTCCCCTCCCCTAGGAGTGGCGGACTACCCATCAGAAGGAAGCACTCATGCACCTCCATACTTCCCCACATCCATGGACAAGGAAGGGAAGGATGGGAAAGGGTTATTTTCCTCTTCTTCAGTGTCAAGTCCCTCTCCCTTTAGGCTTCATCACCACGGGAAGCCTCATTGGTGTAAGCCCCTAGCCTTTCTTTCGGGAGGTGGCACCCATGCACCTCTGTACTTCTCCGGTGCCATGGACCAAGAGGGGAAATGGACACAGAGGTATCCTTTCCCTCTCCCGTTGTGCTTTTCCACCATCAGGCCTCGATCATGGAGTATGTCCCAATCTCCACTTCTTGGGATGCTCCATGTGTAATCCCCACTCCGCTTCTCATGGACGCACCTTTCACGACGTGATCGTCGGGTCTCCGATGCCTCTTGTTTCTCACACCGAGCATGACTCACGTGGGCTTAGAGTAAGCACTGGCCCTAACACTACAGACATGTGAACTATGAGGACTTTGATCCATGTCAAGGCATGGTACGTAGGAAGCCTCCATGAGGTTCAATCCCATTACCCATCGGACCCCTAATCCACCTTCACGTCGGTTCATCCTTCGTCCCGCCTGACGTTAAACTGTACTTCCGGACTACAGGGACTTTGATCCATGTCAAGGCATGGTACGTAGAAAGCCTCCATGAGGTTCAAGCCCATGTTCCATCGGACCCCCAGGTCCACATTCACGTCAGTTCTCCAACAGCCTACTGAACTACGTGGATTCTGATTCCTCTCGTGAGGATATGTAGGAAGCTCGCATCACAGGTTCGATCCAAACCCTCAAGTCCTTATCTGTCCCCCCTGGATGACAATAAACTCTAGAACACCCAGTTGTGAGGCTTTAAATATCCATCGTTCCAATGATTCCAGCCTTTTCAGGGTCTTTAATTCCATGAGGGATGGTAAACCTCGGGCCTAAATGATTCTGAACACCTGCGTTCAGCTGAACATTGCCAACCAGGAGTAATCTGTGGAAACTATGTTTGGGTATAAACCAAAGATTCGTGAACATATGAATATGTCTTAAATTTATAAGTGAGTCCTGGAATAGGAAATAATTCCCCCCAAAAGGGTGTGATGAGTCCAACTTCCCATCCTCTTGACCAATGTGAGTTCTTAAGTGTTGCAGGCCAAATCGCCCAGCGAACACCTGCCTTTGGAAAGAAGGTCCACGCATCATCGGATACGGAGCCATTGGGCATTTCGAAACCGATCTGGAACAATTTGTTATTAATAATAATTATTATTTAATAATTCATGTTATGATTGAAAAGTATGGTTTATTTGTATTTTTTTATTGATGGGATAATGTTTTAATTCCTTATTTTATAACCCTTATTGAGCATTTTATGCTCATCCAAAATTTTTGAAATGTTTTCCACAGAACTTAAAGATGAATAGGATTAAGGATGAGATCAAGGAAAAGTCATGCTATCAAATACTTGAAACTTGACATGTTTCTTTTGAAGATTTTTTATTTTATGAAAAAAATGTATACTGACTTGTAGTGCCTATATGTAATTTTCAAGTTGATATGTAATAATTATAGTCTAATTCTATAAAACTTTAAACCTGAAAAGATCTTCAATGTTAATTATTCATTTAATTCAAGATTATGTAATGTTTTAAGTTTGGGTCCTTATTGTTTTTATGGGGCTTGTGAATTTACCCAATCGTATCCCTTGGGAGTTTCAAAAATGTTATGTAGCAAGGACCATTTTCATGCACCAGGTGATGACTGAGTCCTTCATAATGCGTCCTTTTCAAGGTTATTACCCCTAGGTACCTATGTACTAGAGACGCATACATTATTAATATCCAAAAAAGTTTATATTTTCATAGAAACCCCAAAACCAATACTTTATTAGAATATAGGAATGTTTTTAAATGTTCAGTCATCTCTTTAAGGATTCCACCAATTTTTTCTAATGATAATACCAAAAATAATTATACTTTCCTCTCATACCAACAGTGATAACCCATATCATTAATACATATAATTTCATTATTTATTACATAAATATACACTAAGTAAAACCCCATAAGATTGTGAGCCCCATTGTATTTGGGAAAATTTTTACATGACATGATAACTTCAAAAATTAATACAACATCATTAATTACAAACTCTTAAAAACACCATTATTTTCCATGGATCTTCTAAAACTGCACGAGATAACCTGGGTACGTTCATAAAATGGGGTGAGCTATAAAGCCCATTAAGGTAATAAGAAAATCATAGCATAAGGTAAATTAATAAATTTGATTCAAGATGAATATAAACTTAACAAAATAGGACTTAGAATCGTAATCTTAATCAATTATGCATGATATAACATGATATCAAAAAGGCAACATATGAATGTGACAACAACATAAAACATGGAATCATAAATATAACACAAGGATAACCATGAAAAAAAAATATAATATTATTATTAGCATAACCTACCTCACACCATACATGGAATATCATAAGATTAAAACGTTACCCAATTCATTTGATGGATATATAATTCTGAATCCACCCATCACTTTCATATCATGTACATGAATAAGTCTCCCACGTTGATCATACAATATAAGAATGTATTTCAACACTTTTAATCCAAAAATTAAGGACTGTGACATAAATAAATGTAAGTTCTATATAAATGAAAATATGTATATTTAATTTAATACCTTTTAGTGGAAATGGTGTTGGGTATTCACTCTATAATTGTTTGGCATGAAAAACAGCATGATGACTTCGACAGCATAACAGTAGTATATACAGGTCCATAGAATGGATTAATCAGAGTGAAAGGGGTTTATCATCACTTGTATATAAAAATGATAGTAATTAGGATAATTATTAATGTAACGCAATATTAAAAATTTAAAATTAAATTTCTAGTATAAAGAATGTTTTAAATTAAAGAGGAGAAAGAGAAGATCCCTTAAATTTGAGGGCACTTCAAAAAGATTTGGAGGATCTTCTTAAGAGTTCGGTTCACCTTAGTAGGACTATAGAGTGGCTTGGTCATATTAATTTCATTATACATGAATTTTTAGTTAGTATGAATGGGTTTTTGGGTTTTTTTATATATAGTCAAATGGAGGAGAATTATTCATTAAGTTCCAAACATAGGTTTTGGACTCTATATGATAATCTAATAAAAACAAAAAAACATTACCATGGTTTATTACCAAGTTCCTGTAAAAGTTAAGTGGTTTTTATTATTTTAAATCATTAAGAAATTATCTCACTAAAATAATATCCTTGTTTATGCAGAAGTAAGACATGTTTTTAAAGAATTGATTTCAAAACCATAAAATATAATATAGGTTTTGGAGGATTCATTAAGGGTTTATAAGAAAAATAAAATTATTTTAAAATCATGTTATTTTAAATGATAAATAATTACTAAGTCTTGTATACCCTTATATCTTTTATTACATCACTTTTGGGTCATTTTTATGTCATAATACATACCGTATATTAATACCATATATATTTTTTACATAAAAATTCAACTGTCATAGAAAATTATGAAAAAATCACTATTTGAAAATTTTAGCAAGATTATTTAAATATTAATATTTATTTTATAAAAATATTTATTTAAATATGATAATTTTATCTTTAAAATAAAAAAACCCATTTACTGAAAAAATATTTGGATTTTTACAATATAAGTTTTCTAACCCTTATAACAATTATATTTGACTTCATAAAATTATGTTATAATTTTTATTTAATAAATATTAATTCATATTAATATTTTATTAAAATACAATTTATTTCGAAAATTATTAAATTAATTAAAAATAGTTTCTTTATTAAAACTATATATTTCCCAAAAATACATTTTCTCTTTCATCGCATTAGAGTCTAATTTTTATCAAACTCGTTATTTAGTCACTTAAAAGAAATATAAAAAATTATAAATATAATGATTTTTTAATTAAAAAAAATTATATGGTTAGGGTCTAGATATATATCTTCTTGTTACACCAATTAATTCATTAAGGGTAAGGTGTGAGATGGTGATATTTTCTTAGGGTGGTTCGATGTATATGTTTTGGGATATGATCTCAGTGAGTTTCAAATTCTCCCATAAATAATTACATTCATGGTTTAGATGTTTAATATCTTCTTGGTCTTGATCAATTGGAAATATTTATTTTTTTATCCCTTAGAATATCTAGTAAATGGGATTCATTGGGTACGATCTTAATGATCGAGACCATCATTTCATCCATCTATGTCGATTGGACATTATCGTAACCCTATATATATATATATATATTATTTTATCATTGTTCAATGGATATATTATCAATAATTGTGATGATTAAAATTATTTTAAATATGTTGGTATATAATGTTCCAAAATAACCTAAGTAGTTCACGTGTCTTCTATAACATCATTCGGGATAATGCTTTTATTCATTAAAATGGTAATTTAATTTATAACTGTATAGGTAGTTACAATCCTATATAACATTAATGATAATGTATTACTCAATTTTTTTAAGTTAATCTAATAAAATGGAGGTGGTTGATTGATCATTGTGGAGTAATAAATACTTCATGTTTTTTGAAAGAGGTTTAATATCATTTAATTCATTCATTTGTGGCCCAGGATGATTCAGAATAGAATAAGGGGTTCCTGGTTAATTTTATTTAATTTTTTCACTATTTTACAAGGTTTTATTGTATATATTATATGTGAAATATGAATTAATGAGGAGTTACAGATCACTTACATGAATATAAATTAGGGATGAAATTTTAATTTTAGATTCACCATTGATCACATTATTAATGAGGTTAAAAATCTCCCAAACATTACTATCACTGATGTTTGACATATATGATAGTTTATGGTTCACTTCACTTTCAAGAGAGTTTTCAAAATAATGTATGGAAAAATAGAGTGATTATATGAAGGGTATCACATGTCTTAGAAAATGTTAAAATTGATTTGTTGGCCACCAATTCCAAGGATAATATGTCTGTATAGAAATTGATTTTTGTTATAACATTTATAAAAGAAAGGTCTTACTATAATTAAAGGATAATCATAAAATGATTCACCATCTTCCATTTTGAATACATAGAAATCAATAGGGAATATTAACTTCTCGATTCGAACTATAACATCTTTATTTATTAGATTAAGATAAGAAATGCTTCAATTAGAAAATTAGATTATTATATTTATTTGTTGAAATGGACCTGGACCAATAATGGATAATATGTAATTGGGTATGACATTGACAGTGTATCTTAGTTCAATAATTGGTATTATAAATATATTATCTTCCCTTTTGAAATGGAACCATGAAGGGCCCATAGTCTTTTCACATCTTGGTAATGGATTCTTGAGAGGAAACATTTACAATTATTTTGAGCTTTCTTTTATGTATTCAAAATTCCTTAAGGAACTTTCCCAACATAGTAATTTTTTATGGAGTCCAAGAGGGTGATGTTGAATTCAACATTTTTTAACATATCTATCATTTAAAAATCAGGTTTAAATTCTTTCTTAGGCTTGGATATGGATTCGGGGAAATGGATAGGTTTGGTTAGGAAAATTGAAGAAGGTGATAAATTGTTTCAGATTCCTTCACGGGTTGTTTGTTTTTTTAATGTTCAATGGATTGAGTTGGTTTAGAGGGATCAATAGGAGGCTTAGATACATTCATTCATATCTAAGTGAAATTTCACATACATTACCCTGGGGTTTGGCTAATAGTTAATTTATAATCTTAGAAAATTATTTTTAAAATTTTGCCTCATATGGGAATCTAGTTGACCAATTTGGATTTCTATATTTTTTAGGATTGGTCATGTAATGGGGGAATTTTATTCAACAACACTTTCCCATAGGTTATTAGAAGATTATTATTTTTTAATGATTATATTTCCTTGATTATTATTCTTGTTAAATCCACTATACTATTTTTGGAATTGTGAAGACTCACCAGAATGGTGGAATCTAGGAGGAGGGGGATTTCTCATTTTCTATTGAGGAATAAATGGATATTGTGTCATGAAGCTAATCAAACCATGATCGTACTACAAATGATTTGGATTTTGAGGAATAAATTGAGGGGTTAAGAGAAAATATTACCATACCTCAATCAGGAATTTTCCCTTCATCCCATGTTGTAAGTTAGAGAAAATGAATCATATTGGGGATGGTTATAACTTATAAATAACTAACCTAAAGGCCCTGGGTTGGTAATCAATTGAATAAATATTACACTCATATCCAATTTAATAGAATTATCTAATGTATAATCCTATAATTATAAACAAGAATCAGTGTTATGATAAGGTTATTTATAGATACAACAATTTTCAATAGGTACCAAGAACTATGATTTTGGAGAATATGATGTTAGAGATCTGGTAGCCACCTCCAATTGTATCATGAGATCAGTGAGCTCACTCATCCTCTTAGTCATCTTGTTTGGCTCTATATTCTAACTCCCTTGAGAGTTATTCACTTATGAATGTGACCCATTATATAAATTCTATGTGTTTTCATCCATGTTTCTAATGAGATTTCAAGCGAGTGTAGGGGTTTTATCAATAAGTGAATGACCATATTTTGAATCGATGGTTGTTTTTTCCATTACTAATTACCCCATTTAAAATAATTGGATATGGAGTATAATAGGGATTTTGTGGTTGGGAAAGTGCCTACAATTTTCATTAACCCCTCCCATTATTTATGCATTGATTCATTTAAAAATTGATGAATTCCATTATTTTTCTTTCAGATTTAAGTGGTTTGAGAAGAAGGAAGTAATTTTGACAAGAATATATGCATAATACCATTACATGATTTTATGGAAACTATAGGGAGGTATTATATCCATGAATTTTCATAGTTGTCAAGGGAGAATGTAAATTCTTTATGTTTTAATTGTTCATTAAAAACCACTTTCTATTTAATGGTTTATTAGATAACTTAAAATTACATCAGATGAAAATAAGTATCTTCACAAGTGAGACTATGGATATATGGTTAAATCTTTATCAAACATAATTTGAGTTTTAAATCAACCTATATGTTTGGATAATGAATATCAACAGTTTGATAAGTAATTTTAGGAAAAGAGTTTCTTTAGATGTTTATTTCTATTTATTTTCTATTTCATGATCAAATAAGTGTATAGGGAAAATTATGAAGTGTAACTCTATTACCCTTACATATTATCTAAATTAAATGAAAGGTATGGTAAATTTCATGATAAAACAAATGTGAGGGGTCTATGAGGATACAGGGCATTCACAGTTACTCCACAAAGTATTTATGAAGATGGGCATGATGGATTGTGAAAAAAAAAAGTTTTTCAATGGTGTGTAGTGTAAATTTTTGTTTTATTATGTTTTAAAAAATAATTAAATCTAAATAGAACAATCCTTAGAAATGGATCCCATTTTTTTCATTGGAAATTATCACCTATCGGCCATCAAATTTCTCATGCTCTGGTATAATGTAAATAGTGGCACAAAGGGTCATATCATCAAAGATGGTATCACTATTTTGGAACAAATTGGAACAAATTGTTAATTAAATTAGGGGTTTGTTTTGAATAGATTAAATAAGAATGATGAAATTTAGTTTGAAATAAAATATTTATAAAAATTAGGGTGAAAAAAGGGATATTTGGTTAATGAATTTATTTATTCAAGCATTGGGAAATATCATTTCAAATTGCAATTTGTTTCATGATATGTGAAGGGTCATGTTTCTTTGGTTTTTAAGCCATAATCCAAGCCCCAACATGATATTCAATCCATGCACACATGTTTTTGAAATAATTTAAGTAATTCATAAACTTTTACGGTTCATGATATTCAATTATCCAGGGAACTCTCAAATCCATAAAACAATTTAATAGTCCCTGAAACATTTAATAGAGGAACACAATGTTAATTTGAAAATCATGAAGCATGGTTTCTATCGATTAATCTATCATCACTATCTAGGGTCTCACACCAAAGGAATTTTTACTCAGATATATAAATGTATATTAATATTATTATGGATGTATATTATTGAAAAATAAAAAAAATACAAATTAGTACGAAAATATTTAAACTAAACAAACTTATTCACATGAATGGAATGGAAATAACACACACTTGTGATAGAATTATAATGGGATTAAGGGAATAAATTAAAATAGAAATTTAATTAACATAATATAAAAATAATAGTTATAAATTATGTAAGTATAGTTAATGTATTAAGAGGAATATTTCATTAAAATTAAAATTACAATAAAACATTTATGTGATTGCAAAAAGGAAAAAAAGAAAATGATAAAGAAAAAATTTATGATTAAGTGTCTCAATAGTTATAAATATAGTGTTAAATATCCTCAATACCTAAATAAAGGTATGTAAGTTCAAAATATACATCCTTTACTTTGGAAAATTTTAACTCCTTGAATGGAAGTGGATGTTCATTTTTAGGAAATAGGGGTGTTGGGTTTCCATCCAAATGATTACACCTTTCTAACCCATAATAAACTTAAGTCTAGGAAATTAATTATAAAAAATATATACATATTAATGATCCACCAACAAAATTTAATGCATATTTGTTTCTTGTATAAAATTTTATCTTTAAAATATCAAATTAACCTTTCTTGGATTGAAAAAGTATTCAAATTCAATAATTATAGGTTACTATGTAGTTATTTCTTTTAAAAAAATGAATATTGGTTTCTGGAATTTTATGAACTTTCCCCCAAACAATTATTTATCATTATTAGAAATTTGAGATTATTTTTACTGATGGTGTGGAAGATATGATCCCCACACTGAAATAGGTCCAACATATTTTTATATTTCAGGTTATTCAATAAATTCTCTATTTGGGATACTAATCGGATAAATTTAACAGTATTTTAAAAAAAATAGGCCTAAAGTTTTTCATTAAATACATGGAGTAACAATAAATTTGAGCCTTTGGATTTTTCCCCATAATAAAAACTTCAATGCCGGTCTAGAATTCATGATAAAAATGCCAGGTCTTCATCCATGATCAAAATGTCCTTCTAAATCACCAATTCAAAACCATATCTAATTAAACGGTATATATTAAAAACATAAATCGATCTTAAAAAATAATAATAACATAAATTGTATGTGAATATAAAAATTTATGTTCAAAATACTTTACTACTATCAAAATGGATGAATTCAAACAATTCTCTCTTATAGAATTGAATATCAAAGAGTGAATATTTTTATGAAATTGTGAATATATTGTGAAGAAATCAAATTAAGAGGTTATTTTAAAATGTATATTTATTATAAATTTTCATTTGTGTGAGGTGATTTACGGGTCCCTTTATTTTTAATATTTTCGTTGTGTGAGTTATATATACTCTATATAACCTTGTAATTATTAGTGTGTTCTTGTGGTGAGTTATTTGGTGGATCTAAAGGTATTATACCTTACCAAGTATTGGGATGGTTTTATGGTTTATATTTCACACTCATTATTATATTAATCTACTCAAATTGCATTGTTATAATTCAAGTCTGTAGAATAAACATACTGAGTATGTGTTTGGAAGATTGTTTTGTAAATCGACTACTTTAGTATACTTTGTTTTGAAAATAAAAATACACTCATGTTGATATGAATTAACTTGAAGCTTATTGTCTTAATTATATATATATACTTTTCATATTTCTAATATGTTCTTTTGAACTGATCTTGATCATGTAATTTTTATAACATGGCTATATGTTATAATGTAACATTGATTAATATTATCAAAAGTTAGAGATACATATTGGAGTTGCTTCCCTATAACCAGATTCCATATACTTTATGATTACCTATATTAATTATTTTGAATATAAATAAATTTATTATCACATCATGAGTGTTTTTATATGTGACATCCTATGTGTTAATGTCATAAGGATAACTTCTTCACTGAAAGGTCATAGAATTTCCGCACTCTTATGAGAACATAGAATTACCTTTATAATTTTTTGGAATATATGTTCCATAGTCAGATGGTATAATCTTATGGGAATAAAATTATATAGGATATAATGGGTATAGACTCATAGTAATTTTATATACTATCAAATGTTCTATTCTCTTGGTAATTTTTAGAGAATGAGATTATGAGAACATGGACAGCTGGTAGGAAGTCCACATTTATATCTGTCATTAGATGTTTTTATCTATGAATTTATTTATTTTATATTAAAATTTATGATTATTATTAATTCATATTAGGAGTATTGTTATTTGATGTACTGAAAAAACTATGTTGTTATGTGTTTATATAAAGTAAGGTACATTACTGCATCATGAGTGATATTATAATAATGAATAATGTGAGAAAAGAATCTTCCCTTTTGTTATTTAATTAAAGTAGACATATCAGGCCATTTTATGGAAATAAAACTGCCTTATTGATTCCACATACATGGAATTTTATTATCAAGTTCATTTTAGGAAATTAAAATAAAGGGAAATGGGCACATAGGTTGATGACACTATCATGAAACCTCTGAGATTAAGGATATCAAGATAAAGGGATTACATTACACGGTGAGTATTTATATGAGATTTTGTATCCTTGTGACATTAACTTCTTTTTTTCTGGTTCTATGAAAATATTTCTAGATGATAACGTTTTAATTTAAATAGTTCCATCTAATTCCAAGGATAAAGGTGCCTATAGGGTCAAAAATTGAGTGTATCTATAACCTTTGAAAAATTATATATAAACTTAACATGTTGTAATAATATTTTCCTCATACATGGTTTTATAATTATTTAGGTTAGTTTTATTGCATATATCCAATCACCAGTTATTTAAGAGAATATTTGTTAGTTTAATATTTAATTAATATATATTTATTATTTTGGTTAATATAATATTTTTTTATTTGTTAGTGAATAATGAAGTTGTATTTATTTATTAAATAAATATTTATTATTCAAAAATATATAAATATTAAAAAGGATTTGAAAACCAAGAGTAATGTCCTGTTGAGAAATGACATGTCAAATATTATTTTAATAAATATAAAACTATTTATTCATGAAAATATTATTTATATTATTCATGATTTCAGTTAATGTCAAGTAAATATTATTATTATTATTATTATTTAAAAATTGGTTACACCACGAAATAAGAAAAATAATAAGGGCCCATGTGTAATTATTATTTTTTAAATCTAGATCTATTTAAATTAGCTTATGACATCCTCCAAATACAGATCCATTCAAATTGTTGTGTATAATGAATTCTAGAAAATCCTCTCAAACCCTAGAGAAATATTCTCCTTGAACACTCACAATAATGGACAGTCAAACTCCTCTACCACCCTCTCAATTCTAGAGAGAAAAAGGAGATTCCTTCTACCTAAATTGATTCACATGGAGATCAATGATGAATAATGAAAGGATTAGGATCTTCCATGATAGAACTCAAAGATTTATACTACAACACACAACGATTTTTGGTGTTTGTGTGGATCAATTCTAGAGGGAATCTACCTTTGATTCAGGTGATCCAACAAAGTTATGATTGAAATCCATCGTCATGTTCATCAAGTAGGAAATAAAATCAATGTAATATATTTCATTGAGAAAATAAAGTAATTATAAATTATATGTGTAGATCCTTCCTTATTTTTTTGGCGTAATCATCAATTAAACTTCTATTTAATTCTATAATTCATCTCATTCATTACCATGTAAATATTTTATTATTCATTGATTTTGAAAAAAATAGTTGGTTATTCTTAATAGGTTCATCTTGTACTTCAAAAACCTTCAAGTGGTATCAGATATAACAAATAATTAATTTATAATTATTCATTAATCTTTGATTAATGATATGTGTTTGTTGTTAGTTTTCATTCCAAGATTAATTATTCTTAAATATAAACACCCAAATATACACTTATTTTTATTTTTTATCACTCATATAACCAAAAGAATATTAAATTGACATAAATAACATCTAAAGACTCAATTAAAAGGTTTCAAGGGACTAGTGAGAAAATAAAAGACTACACATCATGTATCATATTGGTACATGACTTGTACCCATGTTAAATGGACTAGGAAAAATCCCAAATTAATTAGGTGCATCATTCATTAATCACATGTGAAAAGAATAAAATTTATACTACTTAGTGATATATCTAAGCTACCACATGGTTTTTTGGATTACATGTCATGTAAATTTCTTACATTATGTGTAGTCTATGTGTTTCTGTAGAGAAAAACATGAGGTCCAAGTCATTTCATGCATTTATTACAAGACTTGAGGACTGATAAACCATGAAACAACAAAGTAACATTCGATGTATCTAATGTACACATTATGTATTAAATACAAATATTTAGATAGAAAACATTCCCAGCCCCTAATCTTGTATCACGTACATGGGTAGAAGAAGTTACATTGCATGTAGGCCTAGTACACACCATGTAACCCAATTTTCCAATTCTAATTAACTTAACATGTATAAATATTTTATTGTATGGTTAAACCTATAAAACATGTTTTTGGGTGTCATTTAATGATGATTCATTCCATGTGATGTGATTATTAATGATATATTAAATTAATTTCCAGGCCAAATTATAAACTATATATTGTGTATCTTGTTTATTTGTAGTGTACTCCGTGAGTGTAAATAGCATTACTTTCAACATAATTACCATGTTTCCATGTCCCATTACATGTCACACCATATATTTTAGATTCCATGATGGTACATGGTATAAGGAATATGTCAGGTAGTTTGGACAAGTACATGTTGTTTCCTCTAAGTACACAAGTGTGCATTATTGATTATAAATAAAGTTAATTTATTTATTTACTTTAAAATTATATATTTTGGAAATTAAATGAATGTTTAAATGGAATAAGATTAATTAAATTATTTAATTAATCAAATAACTAATTTTATGTTTTCCACAAGTTTTATCTTAATTAAATAATTAATTTAATTGGATTCTAGCTAGATTAAAAATATATATTCATTGCGTGTGTGTGGGTTATTATGATATTATTACATACCTAGTTGTTTGATTGGTTTATTTTATTTATTATTATTAAATTAAATTTATGGAATGTTCATCATCTACTCCTCTCATTATGTAAAGGTCTACATGCCCATGGTTACTTTTATATAAAACCCCTAAACCAATCCTCTGGTTCCCCTCAACTACATGTGATAAATAATTATGTAATATATAAATCTCTTAGGTGAGTGGTGATGGTTAATTTTCAATGATTAAGTGAAAATAATCCAGGAAATAAAGAGGAGGGTAGGTGGAATACTAATGTATGAACTAACTTACAGTTCAATGTGTTTTTCCCTTAGGTTTGAGGGATAGTTTATCATCATATAGATAAACTAACCATTTTAGAACCTCATGATATTACAATTTTATTATTTCATTTCTATCAACTTACATGGTTAATTTCTATATGGATTATTCTTCATGATCACATAAATTAATTAATTAAGAAGGATGAATAATGGATTTAAAATATATAGGAAAATATGTAAATTTTATTTAAGACATGGCTAATTAGTTAAGAAAAATCCACTTAATTTTACAAAGTCTGTAAAAATATAAAATTAGAAATTTATTCATAAAGATAAAAATTTCTAAAAAAATATGAAGTTAGTATAGCCTTACATTACCAAATTTATAATGGAACCAATAGATTATAGTGTTTAATCTGGACCTTGTTGGTATTATAGATTTTTATGGATAGTTATAAAGAAGGATTTGGGATGATTTAACCAATTTTACATCAATAAGAGTATCCTTCAATATAGATAGTGTAAATTTGGAGGTAAGTGGTGAGGAAATATAAACATCGTATTTTAGGATTGGGGATTCCACTCAACCGATCAAGGAGCTATGAGTTAGAATAGGTTAAAAGTTATTCCTATCTAAATACCTTTAAGAAACTCACCAAACCCTCACATGGGTTATGAGATGGAGAATAAGGATTATTTCCACTAGAATATCCATGTGACATGGTATTATGAAATAAATAATGGAGTCTATTGGGTTTTAAAAAAATAGTTGTAAATTAATAATTTTAAATTTTATTATCTAATTTTGTAATCTAAATAATGTACTAAAATTATTCTCTTATATATTTTAGAAATGTAAATCCACACTAATTAAATTGTATTATTATGATCCATACTAGATAAAGATAACCTTTTCACTAAATCAAATTTATAATAATGGTATTGGACCTTGTGCATTATATTATGTCATGAATGGAAATTATACTTGATGGAAACCCTAGTTCCCGTGTTACTTTCTAGAGAGGTTAGCGAGGAAGAATAATATGTCTTCCTTAAATACATTTACGATGCAACAGATATCCAATTTTTAGCTATATCTTCCATTTATAGTGATCCAATGAAGTAACAAAAAGAAATAGATTCATATATCATGATGTCTCACCTTCATGTTTATTATCAAGAGAATGTGAGATAATATATAGATGAGATATACAATACACTAGTCGTAGAAAATCTTAGATATTAGGTAATGGTTGAGCCTCATGTAATAAAAATGGGTATACATATTATGTTCCTGGAAATTTTGGTCATTATAATTATTGATGATCTATGCATAGATTTCATTCTATCCTTACTACCTAAAAGCTTATTCAGTTTCATTATGAACTATAATATGATAAATATTGAGAAGACTCTTTCATAATTACTTACCCATATTTTAGATATTGATAAAGAAATGAAGAGTGAAAACATATGGTCCTTATGGTGAATAAGAAAATGAAGAATAATGAAAAGGTCCCCAAGACTCGTTATTTGTTTAAGGATCCTGAGAACCATCCTTCCAATATAATGAATATCTAACATAATGAAATGGATAAAAATTTAATATGTTTTACATTTAACATGCCATGCCATAGGAAAAATAACCTAACCCAACTAATGAAAAAATGGGTACATCAAGGTGAATTTTTTATTGAGTGAAATTATTATATATCTAAATATTTGGTATTAGATACACCTTGGTGTTCTCATAGTTGTATAAAAATGAAATAACCAAGTAAATTATGGAAAATTTATCGAGGGGTAGTGGGTCTTCAATATTCCAATGGAGAATGATTTTAAAAAATATCTAAAAAATAATACCACATTTCAACTCAAATAGGGATGATTTTGGTTTTAAAATATTGTTATTATGTTCTAATTATTACCAAAAATATAATTTTTTCCATCCTTACTATATTAAAAAAAAATATTTTCATGTTCAGAAATAAAATATTCTTAGTTTACAAAGATATTTTATATTATGTTATGGTACATTTAAATAATGATATTTATGTATTATATTATGAAAAAAAGTATTGGTAATTGATTATGAATAATGTTCACATGACTCATTCCACACCCTGTTGTGGTATCACTATCTTGGTTAGGTTAATGAGAAGTGTCTAACGAAGCTCTATTAAGATGGTTATTTAGACTCTTTTAGTCTAAAATCACTTGATAGATTTAATTATTGTTTATAATAAAATATGACCAAGATTCCATTTGGTGGATAGGATGAAAGAGCTATAGAGCTTTTAGAGTTAGTACACACTGATGTGTATGTACCTTTTCTAGTAAAATCTAGAGGTGAGTATTCTTACATCATAGGTTCTACTGATTACTTGAGTATATATTGTTTGTTTATATAATGAGGTATAAGTATAAATAAATTGAGAAACTCAAAGAGTTTAGGAATTAAGTAAAGAATAAAATTTTTAATAATATAAATAAACTTTGATTTTATTGAGCTGGTAAATATATAAACCAATATTTTATTCAATTTTTACATAATTTTTGGATTCTATCTCAACACACTCCACAGAAACCATGGTGGAATAGTTTCAATGAAATTAGGAACCATACCTTACATGATATGGTAGGTTTTATGATGATCCATGTAGATCTTCCATTATTAATTTTATCATTTTCATTACATATTGCAACATTCACACTAAACCATGTGTCAAATAATGTGGAAAATATAATACCATATGAATTAATGTATGGGAAGAAATTCATTTTTACATCATTATGTGTATAAGGATAACTAGAAGTCCACCTATGGAAACAAATGAACACCCTAGGGCAGTAATTTTATCTTTAAATGATATCCTAAGAAAATAAGGGTATATTATCTATACAATAACTTATAAAATAAGGTAATTATTTCAATATGTGTTTTATATATTATGAGGATTCACATACTCAAAAAGGATAGTGAGAAAAATATTGACTTTTATGGTGTTGATTCCCATGATACACAAGAGTTGGTACCAGAAAAGATTCCATATATACCTATAGAATATATTTTCCCTAGAACTCAAATACTACATACACGAACTAAAGAGTTTAGAGAACCATAACGATTTTATTTTCCAGTCACCAAATATGGTGACTCATTATTGTTTTACAATGATGATCCTATTTCTATAAATGTGAAATTATAGAGTTTAGAAGATATAATATAGAAATATGACGTGAATTTTGAAATGGTTTACATGTATCAAAACCAAGTTTTAGTTTTAGTCAATCTACCAATTGATATGAATACCATAGGGTGAAAAGTGTATTAAAGAGAAAAAAAGAATTGTAAAGTAAAGCGAATACCTATATAAAATGACTAGTGGCTAACAGATTTAAAACATATCAAGGAAAAACAATGAAAAAATATTTTCTCTGATATCCATGTTTAAATCCATCAGAATTTTACTCATTGTAATACTTTTACATGACTATGAGATTTGGTAGATACATGTCAGAACATATTTCCTTAAGTGTAACCTTCATGAATATATTTATATAAAAAACCATAAGGTTTTGGTATTCCCTATAATTAAAAAAAGGTATAATAATCATAAAGATACGTTTATAGATTTAATTAGGCATCTGTATCAAATAACATTCAATTCGATGAAGCAATAAAATAATATTTATTCATTAAGAATGAATGTAATCCATGTGTTTACAAGAGATTTAGTGGGAGTTCAGTTGCTATCCTAGTATTATATTTCAATGAAATTTTACTTATTAGAAACAATATATCAATCTTATAATTATTTAAGGATTGGTTGAACAAGTGCTTCTCCATAAAAGGCTTAAGTAAAGTATCATACATCCTTTGTATCAAGATCATTCATGATAGATCCAAGAGGCAACATGGGCTATGAAAATTTGCAGATTTTTGAAAAATACTAAAGACATTTAATATGAAATAATCAAATAAATATTATATTTGAGTGTCACTTGGTATACATATTTCTAAAAAATTGTTTCCTCACAAACAATATGTAACGTTCCCACTTAGGATCCACTTAACCAGTTCCCCAATTTGGTGGGTCATATGGCCTCAAGTGTGCCTCCTCATATAATAGAGAATGTTTAATAGAAGTGAGGTTCCAAGGTGGTATGGTGGGGAGACTATACCCTTGTATTAGAGTGGAACATTGTCTATAATAAATAAATTGAAGTAGTGAAAGCATAATATAACAAATAGAACAGTAGAAACAAATACAAAAAAGAAATTCATAAGTATAAATAACTAATTTTTTTTTATAAATACTAAAATTAATAGCCTATATTATATAGATAATGAGGTCTATGTTTACGTACAAAAAGGAAAATATGTGATATATGCACATACACATATAACATCCTATCTAAAAATAAAAAAAGGATAAAAGATAGCACCACTAGTATCAAGATAATATGCTCAGTATTCTTATCCCATAATCATGATATAAGATATATAAATCAATCGTCCATGGTAGGTAACTTTTCCTATATCCACACCTACAATAATGAAATCTACTTGGGTACAAAAGGAGTCCTGAGTAGGGTGTGAGATAAACTCAGTATGTCACCACCAATTGTGTCTAGAATAATTCATCCATTGTAAATATCATTGAAGTGTGTAGTTAAAATTAATATGAAAAATTATGGAAAATAAATACCAATCATATCAGATTCCTATAGGACACTGGAAAGACACTACTAGTTTTGGATTAGGTCAGAATTTCTAATCAGTAACCATATGTATAATGATTATATATATATATTATGTGTCCATGTATATTCACATATATTTGATGACTTTTAGAGCCATATACATGTATAATAGGTACTATATGGTCTTGAGTATAACTCATATGTTCATAAATAGTCTAACAATATAATGGATCCAACAAGGGTACAACCCTAAATTTCATATAAATGTGAGATGACATCATTGTCACATAAGAAGGTGGGGTGAGTCTTCTTGCCCATCACCCAAATAAATGAACATGTAGCATCATGTCCATCATCCAAATAAAATAATAATAGTTTGAGACATCATTCTCAACACTCAATGTAAGGGTGAATAAAACATCATGCTCAAATGAACACTTGACTGTAGTTTAATTTCCAATAGTAATGGTATACTTATAATAATTATACTTAACATGAGGGATTGCCTATAATAAATTTATGACTATTCAACCAAACAATCCATGGGTATTACCATCATCTGATCAATATAAATATAAGCATGTAACACTTTTTTTGTCCTCTCCACCCATTTCCATTTAATTAATTTAATCCATTAAATTATAAGGCTAGAAGAAAACTTTTTAGAGGTAATAGAAACACTTATATAGTGTTCTTTTATTTAAAAAACTAAATAAATGTGGTTTATTCCATTTATCACACCCAAAGGGGTGTCTATCAAGATTTAGGAATCCTATATTCATTTAATATAGTCTATGAGGGTAATTAGACATGTTATAATTAATAAAATATAGATAACACATTTTTGGAAATGAGTGTAAAAGTTTGGTTTGTATAAATGGAGGAAAATACTATGAAATCACTTGAACTTTTGAAAAATGTTTCTAGGCCACATACCATACCTCCTTAAATAACCACTCATCGGGTATCAGTCATTAATTTGAAGAATAACGGAATAAATCAAAAGAGCATACCAAATCATTGAAATTAGGTAATATGATGTCTCACCAAAAAATCATTGTTGATAGAAATAAGAATGAAAAAAATACTAAGGATACAAAAGATTACCTAGATGAATCCAAATACATAAAAAGAAGTTGAATTATAGGTCATAAAGAAGATTTATCAAGTAAACTAGGTGAAGAGGAGGGATATCTCCCCATGGGAGGAGAAAACAAAGGGTTATCCACTAAATAAGTGTAGAAAAGTAACGGTGATATATTTAAGGTAATTAATGGGAAAATAAAAAATCACCCCCAAAAACAAGGTCTTATTATTTGGCTAGACGGCTAGCCAAACCATGTTCCAACCCTCCTACCTCCATTATCTAAAAAGATCCCTCACACAGGATAGGAGAAATGTTTTCATAACCGTGTGCCACCAGTGTTAGAAGAAACTATCTTATGTGTTATTCATTTCTCTTGGTTGTGTGCTTTGGCTTGTATATTACCAAAAAAATCATGTGGCCTCTTATGATTAACTAGTGCCTATAAGGTTGAGTCGTACAGTTAGCACTAACCCTATGCTAACCATGCATCCCACTCTGTTTGTCCAATTTTTATAAATCTAGGATCTAAACAAGCCCTAGATTCTCCCAAAACCTTTCTTAGGTTGTAGGGTGTTTTTATAAATATAAAAAAATGATTAAAACCAACAAACAAAAAAGTCATAACTTCATGAAAATATGGATCGTTACAACCTCTACTCCTTAGTGTAACTCATCCCCAAGTTGTAATTCAGAGGGCGAAGAGGTATCATCTGAGAAAATATCCATCCATTGGGGTTGAATGTCATCTTCCTACTCCCAGGTCTCTTCCAATACTAGGTCTTTCTACCATAAAACTTGTACTGAAGTGACTGACCTACCTTCGAGAGTCTTCGTGCTCTATTCCATGATACACATTAGATACTCCTCTAAAGAAGCATTAAAATCTAAATCAAACTCATTAGGATATATGATATGTGATAGGTTAGGATAATATTAACAGATCTATGATATATGGACAAAATAATGCATATATTGGTATATATGAGGAAGTTCTATCAAGTGAGCTATGGGTCCAATTCTCTCCAATACATTTAAAGGGCAGATGAATCTTGGAAAGATCTAACCTGGACTTTGGATTTGTTGATGGCCCAACCAGGATAAAACACACGTGAAAACCTAATTCCCAGCCTTGAAATTGATAGGGCTTCAACATCGATTGGAAAATGACTAATTTTTGGAATGATTTTTCAATGTCTACTTCCTGATCATATTTACTTGTTTTTAAGTCTCATTAATGAGACATAGTCCAAAAAATGTTGCATCCCCTTCCTCCTACCATCACATAGGTGTTTGGAAAGACTAATCATACAGGGCCTCGTAAGGATCTAACTTGAAGGAATCCTGAATCATTTTTTATAAGATAACTTATCTAAGGGTATGTGTTTCTCCCAAGAATCTTTGAAGATAAGGACACATGCACAGAGCGTGAGCTCAAATGCCTAAATAGTATTCTCTGTATGTCTGTCAGTCATAGGGGGATGGTTCATGCTCAGAAACATATATGTACACAAGGCCTTCTACAACCCATTCTATAATGAGATATAAAGAGAGTGTCCCTATTAGATATGAGAGAATTTGGAACTCCATGAATATGTACGACCTCTTGAATGTATATCCTCTCTGAATTGTCTATCAAGAAATTCTACCAAATAGGTATGAAGTCAGTGAACTTCATCAAGAAATCAAAGGAAACAAAAACTATATCATTTCTAGATGGTGGTCTCAGAAAACTATTAACAAAGACCATAGATACATCATTTAATTTCCACTTGGGAATGGACAATGGATGTAAATGTCCTACTGGCCGATAATGTTCTTCCTTCACCTACTAATAGGTGGAACACTAAGTGATCAATCCATCTATCCATGTTTCATAACAGGCCACCAATACTAGAGATATAAGTCTCAATACATCTTTGTGAAACTGGTATGTAACTCCCAAATTGAGGTATGAGATTCCCAAATCAACTCCTATCAGATATATGTTGGGACCCAAACATTCCAATAAAATAATAATGTCTCTTCCTTTTCCACAATCCAAATAGATGATAAATCATTGTCTGAGAAACATTCCCTTATGTCTAAGCCCTTAAAATATAATATCTTCCTCATTCTCACCAATTCCATAAGTTTATAGTTAACTGCTAAGGATAATAGGATAGTCTTATAATGATCCACCAAAACCTCAAGGTGTATCTCTTAAAACAAGTCCATGAGCTCTCACTCACCATTTTCATCCTAAAACGCATGTGCCCAAACCATCCATCTCATAGCATAGGCGACAACACTACCTTTTCAACTTGTATATGAAATCTCTAAATAAAAGGACTGAAGATACTCAACCCATATATGATTCTTGATATTGAGATCACACTGTGTAAAGATATACCTGAGACTTTTGTGATTTGTGAATACCACAAAATGACCCTAAAGTAAATAATGTCTTCAAAATTGTAAAGCATGAATAATGGATGATAACTCGAGGTCATGTGTCAGGTAATTCCATTCATGATGCCTCAAATGATAAGACTCGTATTCTATGACCCACTCATCCTGCATTAAAACCACTCCTATCCTAATACCTAATGCATCATAGTAAACATTATATCTCCTGCCTTGCTCCAACAGAATTATGATTGGTGATGAATTCAATCTTCCATTCAACTCTTGAAATGTTGTTTCACAAGATTTTAACAATATAAATTTCACACCATTCTAAGTCAATATCATAAGTGGTGTTTTTAGGAATGAGAAAACGTGGATGAATAATCTGTAATACCTTGATAGTACCAATACACTTTTTCTATATAATAATTTTTTGGCTCTTCCAAGGAAACTACAGCTCTCATATACTGATACTCTTGAATCATAGATGATGTAACCCAGGCAGTGGACTTTTTCGATAAAAAATGAAATTTTTTGAGATTATCATAAATTTGGTTCCTTATCAATGTATTCATCATGATCTCAAGATGTTGGCATGGTATTTTTGGGTGAAATAATGCACTAATATCTCATCCACCCCCGCTACCATAAATGAATACACATATGGATTAAAATCCCAATTCCTCATTTCCATGAAAAAATATGGCGTTTTCATGAGACCGGACGACATTAACTAGTACTCATAAAGACTATACCTACTCTAGAAAGTTTTATGAGGTATGTCTCAAGATCTAAAATGTATCTGATGATATCCCAACCTCAAATCAATATTTTAAAACACTTAAAATCCTCGAATATAATCAAAAAGGTCATGTATTTGAGGTAGTGGATATCGGTTATTATTCATAAGCCAGTTCAAATAATGTGAATTCATGAAAATCCTAAGGTTACCATCATCTTTCGTAGAAAAAATAATCATTTAACCCCAATAAGAAGTTCTAGGTTAGATAAAAAATCATCCTATATATCTTATAGGTGCTTCTTAAGCTCCATAAGTTTGATTTGTTCCATCCTATAAGAATAAATATACAATATTTTTTTATCCTAGATCTATATCAATGGTTAATTCTACCTATCTCCCTATAGGTATCCTAGAATAAAAACAATTAATACATCTATGAAACAATCCACCATATGAGGGAAAACAATAGGTCATAACACCTGATCGTCTATAAAGAAGACTAGAAATTTGGGAAGTCATTATTCCCATCCAATGATGATCAGGACCTACTCAAGATGCATGGACATCACATTCTCCCTTATGAACATGTTTACCTCCATATGGGGAGGTAAACATCTACCTTAAGAGATAAAATTTGATATGGTGTCGATAAATAACTAACCATAAAATATATAGAATCAAATTAAACCCTGACATGCTAAGGATAAAAATATTCCACACAAAAATATATTCACAAATCTCAAGGGGACAATCCTTACATCGGTGAACACTCTGTGATCGGATACCCAATAGGTATCAAATTTCATGAAGACATAGAAGTACTTTATCTCAAGGCCTAGACTCTCTAGAATATCCTCAGATATAAAATACTTTTTTCTCACCTATGTCAAAAAATGTAGAAACTATATTATGGGATACAATAATATTAACTATAATTGTAGAAGGTTTATCACTCTGCTACTCATACATAGGTTTCACTTGATGTTATTGGACCGTGCTATGGCCATGAGTCACAACCTAACATCCCTGATCAGGATTGATCTACAAGAACAATATATTCTAATTCTGATTCCCTCTTCCTCATATTCTACCTTTTTCTGAGTGGAAAGTGGTATTCTTGGTACCTGGTTGTTGAGATACTACTAGCCTGACTTCAGAATGTGGGGGAGGTTAAGATCCCCTATCATTGAGAATTTTTGGAAAATTATAGCATAACCGCTAAATATTCCAAATCCTATGGTAGCCTCTACACTCAAATGGATCTCACTTATACTAATGTTTTGTGTGTCTCGGATTCCCAGACTTGTGACATGCAAGTATGTTGTCAGGAAAATATGTGTGGGTGATACAACCCCCACAAGAAACCTCAAAACACAAATTAATTACATTAAAAGAACCAATATAAGGTATAGGTGATGAACCACCCTGGATCACACCATCAGCTTCCCTCAGATTCATCTCTGTAATGAAGTCTTGAAAGACTATTTCAGAAATAGTGGTCAACTAGAAGATGTTAAATTGTGATCAGATTGCATATACTATACAATCCTCCAATCACTTAGTAATCATAAGATAATAACTAGATAAATGTAGTGTGAAATTTTATCTCTTAGTAAAACAAGAAGGATGTTCTATGAAATACATGGATCATTACTGCAGTTTCATAAACACTCTATCCCGGTTAGCCCATAATACATGTGGAAATAATTAGTCATAGAGGACAATATGAAATCCCCTCCAGATCATTTCTTAGTATTAGTATTCATTATTAATGACTTCCCACCATCGCTTTCCAAAACCATATTTCATATGAGAAGCAATGTTTACCCTCTTTTGTGGATGCATCTCTAGATGCTCAAAAATAGAAAACATGTCCTCCAACCATGAATCTATAGAAAGAGGTCATCCATCACCTGAAAAGGTGGGAGTATGATGCTACTAAAACTCTAAAGTCAACTCTACCATGGTCGGGTCAGTTCAAGAAATATCATTCATATTCTACATCATATGTAGGAAACCCACTCAAAATTGAGTGGGAGTTACCATATTAGGAATAGTAGCTGGTTCCATAGGTTTCACTACATTAGCTATCACTAGAAACTCAGGGGCCACCGTATCTGGTTTCATGGCATCACCACCATCCTAGAATTTGTCTTGATTACATCACAGTGTCATTATTATAGAATGTAAAATCCATGCCTCAGAAGATAAATTATCAGTTTAAGATTACTAATATATAATTGGAAAGTTACACTAACTTTCAATAAAAAGAGTCACACCTCCCTAAATTCTCTTAAATATAGGTCTAAGTGATAAGGAAATACTATAACATTCCATAAAAATTTAAGATACCCTCCAAACTACCCACTACTAAGTTCGGGTTTGGGTTTAGATCTCGTATATCACAACTATGGTTTGAATATAGGGAGTTTAAATTTCAAGGTATAGAGGTAAACATCCATTAATTTTAAATTATAATCCCCATTTAGTAGTAGCTGTTTAATTTAAAATCTTATATTTGATTAATTTTATAATATTATATTTAAATTTATATATCATGGTCCAGTTATATGCATCTCAATTTCCAATGTATAAAATTCATATTCTTTATAAATTGTAATTGGCATGTCATTTAACTTCAAAATTACCCTTACATCTAGTTTCAGGATGTAACAAGTTATAAGAAATTATTTAATTACATGAATCATCTTCATGATTTATATAATCACTTACTTCATAAATAACCTTTGGAATTCAAGTAACCCAATCAATTAACATTGTTACAATCCATTGAACCAATAGGTCAGAACCCATAACATGGTATAATTATTACATTAAGGTGTTAGCTCCAATATATATAGTAAAAATCCATTTAAATTGATGTAGGAACTTTAGGTAATCCAATTATACTAGCCCTATAAAAATCATATCCACATACAGTATATTATAATCAAGAAACTAAACTATATATAGCAAGAAAATTCATGCAGAAAGTCCGTGTGGTATAGAAAAATACATGGCATATTAGTCCTAATGTTCCTATAATGATGCATGAGTTTCTAACACCTTATCATAACAGGATAAGGAATGAAGTCTAAAATAATAATAATATCAATGATAATAGCATTACAAAACTTGTTAGTCACCCAATGGTGAAATCATATCAACAATAACAGTCATAATCCAATAACAGAAATACCCCATCTCATGTAATTTGGGATTCCCCTGTATGTGGGTTAGCTACTCCTAGGAGAAGGCTCACTTCCAAATTTTGATACATCATAGAATCCAATCTAAGAACCAATGTGTAAGACAAAGGAAAAAACTATGATACCACTTTGTAATGTCCCAACCTAGAATCCACTTATCTATTTCCCTAAATCGGTGGGTTACATGGCCTCAAGAGAAACTCATCGTATGCCAGAGGTTGTCGACTAACAGTATGGGTCCATGGTTGTATAGTGGGGAGACTAAACCATCATAACAGAGTGGTAAAATGGGTACAATAAATAAACATAAGTATCGGAAGCATAATATAAGCTGTAGAATAGTGGAAACAAAAAAAATAAACAACTATGAAAGAATAAATAACCAAGAAACTAAAATAAATAACAAAATCAATATGCTAATTCATATATAGAATTATGTCATGGCATGCTGATATACAAAAATGGAAACATGGGATACATATTAAAAAATTATACAAAATTACATATAAGAATACAAAAAAACCTAATGATATCTCCACTATCATCATGAGCATATGCTCGGTACTCTACTCCAATGGTCCAAGATACAAGAAAAATAAATCAAGAATCCAAGATAGGGAACTTGACCTTATCAACACCTACAATCATGAATTATACTTGGTTAGTAAAGGCGTCCTGAGTAGGCTATGAGGTAAACTCATTAGGCCAACACCAACAATGTCTATAAAAATCTAGCCACTATACATTTCATAGAAGTGTGCGGGTAAAATGAATAGTGAACAATGCTGGAAAATAAATACTAGTCATCTCGGGTTTCTATGGAACACCTTGAAGACTCTACCTGCTTAGGCATAGGCTATAATGTCTAATCGATAACCATATATAAAATAATTGTATATAGAGATAGATAATATGTATACATGTATATGAACACTAAACAAGAGGAAATTTAGAGGCATATAAATGGATACTAGGTATTGTCTAGTCCTAAGAATAACACAAGAATCCAAAACTAGTCTAAGGACTCGATGTATCCAACAAGGGTTCAAACCCTGAATCTGATATGAATGAAATATTTCATGCTCTTCACTCGAGATAGTGGGGTGACTCATCATTACCAACACCTGAATCTTAGAATGTAGTGCATCATGCCAATCATCCAGATAAAAGTATAATGGTGTGAGACATCATTCCCAACACCCAACATAAGGAGCATGAAATGTCATTCTCAATAGAAACCATAACTCGTTTTCAACATCTAATAGTAATTAAATACTTATAATAATAATACTAAATATGAGGGATCATATATAATGAATTAATGAGTACTCAAAAAAATAATCCATGGGTATTACAATCATCTAATATATATAAAGTTAAGAATACAATAATTGGCATGGCCTTTCAACCCATTTCCATTTAATTAATTTAATCCAATAATTTATAAGCCAAGGGAAAAACTTTTCAGAGCTAATATGAACACTTATATTGTGTTTGATCATTCAAACAATTAGATAAGGTGTGCAATTCAATTTAGAATACTCAAAGACGTGGGTATCAAGAAGTCAAAATCCTCTAATCATTCAATATGGTCTAGAGGAGTAATTAGACATGGAATAATTATTCAAAGAGGTTTGACACATTTTAAGAAACTTGTTGAAAATTTTGGCATGTGGAACGAGGTAGAAATACAATAAAAACATATAAAATTGTGGAAAATATTTCTAGAACACCTACCTTAGGTCCGTAGATAACCACTCATCATGTATCATCCTTTGATTTGAAGAATAAAATAATAAATTAGAAAAAAAATTACTACTGAAATAAAAACAGGGCACATGATCTCAAAACAAAATAGTGACATTAATATAATGAAGAATTAAAAAACAAGACTCCGGATTAAATAGAATACCCTAAGGAATCCAACAAGACAATAGGAAGTTGAATTGGAGGACAGATGGAATATTTATCCAAAAACCTTGGTGAGGTGGAGGGAGATCTCTTCACGGGAGGAGAACACAATTGGTTGTCCATTGGAGAGGAGGATAAAAATAGGGGGGATATATTTAAGATCATTAATGGTAAAAAGGTAAAATCACCTACCCCTAATTGGGTCGAATGGTTTGGTTTCACAGTTGGCCAAATCGTGCACCAACTCTATTCCCTCGACATTCCAATAAGATCCCTCACATGGGATAAGTGCACGATTTTCTAAACCATGTGTAGCCTATGTCAAAATAAATTGTCTTCTGTCTAAGACATTTTTCACAACCATCCACCCCGGATTGCATGACTTAAAAAAAATTATGTGGCTTCTACTGAGAAACTAGTTCCCCATGGGGTTGAGTCGCATGGTTATCACTAATCATGTGTTAATCATGCAGCCCACCCTCTTTGTCCATTTATGAAACTATGGTCTATAAATAATCCCTAGAAAATCCAGGAAACTTCTTTAGGATACAAGGCATGTTTACTAAGATAAAAAAAGGATTCAAACTGAAAAATAAATGATTTTTACATTTATTAAAGTCAGGTACATTGCACAATAGAAAATATATGATATGAGTGACATCATAAATTATTTTATAGTAGTATCAATCATGTATATCATTTTATATACTAGGCATGACATTGTTTATGCCTTGAGCATGGTATACAGATAGCAGGTCGATCCAATTGAATAACATCAGTCCTATGTTAAGGTTATACTTAAGTATATGAGGTGAAATAAAGATATGTATATAGAGGATTTGAGGATCTAGTCATCTGGAAGTATATATATTCTAGATTTTAGACACATTAGAATGACTTAAATTCATAGTCAGGATATGTCTTCAATCTCAACAGAGGATATGTGGGCTAGAAGAGTTCAAAGTAGATTGTTTTCACTGATTATACAGTGGAGTCAGAGTATATAGAGTGCTTTGAATCCTCCAAAGAAGATATTTTTATTTGAAATTTTTTTCAAAAATCGTGATGTGGTGCCTAGAAGTAAATACTTTATCACATTACAATGTGATAAAACTACATTTTTGGCTCTCAGGAGGGAGAAAATGTCACAGTAAGGGACAAATAATATACTCTATATGTATGACCTCTTTAGGTTTTTTATCAAAGGAGTTATGTAATTATTATTAGAGTTTACATGGAAGAAAACATAGAGGACCCCTTGATTAAAACCTTATCATAAAAAAATCAATAATAACATGTAAGAGTTATTGGACTGAATGATATTAGCGGTTGGATCTAGTACAAGTGGGATTCTATTGTTGTTAGTTACATTGAACCAAATTCTATGTCATTTTTTGATTACGTATATTAATTTCATTGAATATTAATAAAGTATTTATCATTTTGTGATTTTTATTCTTCATAACATAGTATGGAATAGCGTTCTAAAGATAATTGTCAAACAAAAAGGTCATATTAGTTCACCACTCTGATGAGATGTAACATCACATTATTTTTTAAGGTATTTTTGATATTTTTAAGTAACTCTATTTTGGAGTAAAGACTTGGGTTGTGTTTGGGTGAAATTTTAAAGAAAAAATAGAGGACAATGTGTTGTGCATGGTTTGCACAGAGTTTGACAAACCGTGCGACTAAACTGTGCCAGCCTTGAAACCTGGATAGAATATTCCGCACAGGTGGTGCATGGTTTGTCTAACTATGCGGCCAAGCTGTGAGAGAAGGGTGGCTGAGTCAGTAGCTCATGCACGGTTGACGCACGGTTTGTCAAACCATGCATCCAAACCGTGCGGTCATTTAAATGAGATCCTTAAATTATGGATCTTGCTCAGTTTTTCCTCTAAGTGCCTTGTTTTTACTCCTAAGTGGCCCTAACTTGGGAATTGTCTTCTCATAAGGTCATAGAGGGTTCTCCCATCGTTCCATAGGCAATCCAAAGGATCCTCTTGGTGAATCGAAGCTGGATTCTTGAGATATGTGATCGTTCTTCATCATTCATGATTGGTCTCTTAGATCTACCTGGATCTAATTCTCCTCTTCTCTCATTTTTTAGATCTATACCCATTATGGGTAGATATAAGTGTGTGGTACCAAATTTTATGAGATTTGGTCTTCATATTTCTAGGAGAAGATATCTAAGGCGAGTTCTTGAAGAAGAGACCTGGTTTTCTTGAGCGTTCTCGACTGTTGTGGTTTTGGTCAAAACCTTCGAGGTAGGTGGTTCCGTCCCGAATTTCCAAATTTATTATCATTGTATTTGATTGATTTATGTCAATTATTGATTTAAATTAAATTGATCAAGTTTCTTTCAATTAAATTGATAAAAAATCGATTCCATTGAATTGAGATATTTGAAATGGATTTGGCATAGAAATTTAGGAAAACCCCAATTCCATTAAATTGGGTGTGTTTAGGGAAAATTGGTTGATTTAAATTGTTTAATTTAAATTGTGGATTTGATGGAAATTTTTTCAATTAAATTGTTGAATTTAATTGTGGAAAGGAAAGTGTAATGATGGAATTGGTTTTGAATGGATTTTAAACTTATGAAAATGGCTTAAAATGATTTGATAGAAGCCCATTGGTTTTATCTTGTGAAAAAAGGCATGTTTTGAATAAAACATATTTTTGGTTTTAAATGGAATGAAATTGGAACTTTTTAAATGGAAGAATGGGATTGATCGTATTTTAGGCATTCTTAAAATAGTTCTCCCATCATGTAAGAGTGCATGAAAGCCTTAGGTTGTTAGTGAGTTATTTGGATACACTCTACACTACGACAACGTTCTAAAACATACTTGCGGTGGGTCACATCCCCGATAGGTTGGTGATAAGTCTCCTTTGACCAGTGTCATAGGGACGTGTGTATACACATTTTTCTGAGTTCACATAGAGAGTGTGGAATCCTATAAATGGTTAACACTGTTGTACCTTTTGGCAGATGACCTTGTTGCTTGCTTGTTTATTTATATTTGAGGTATAAATGTATGCCAATGCTTGTGAACTGATTTACATGCCTACTGAATTTATATAAACTGTTTTTTATAAATGTTTTATTTAAGCCATTGTTTTAGAAATATTCCATCATTTATAAAGCCTTTTCTTAACGTATTTATTTCCGTCATTTGAAAATGTTTAGCATATTTTGTTAGAATATGTTTTTGAATTTCCAAACTTGTTTATTTGAAAATTGAAATCTTTTATTTGGATAATCTATTTTTGGAATCTGTTATGGATTCTTTGGTGGTATCCTATTGGGCTTAGCCTCACACCCTACTTTTTTCTTCGGTTGTTTGTAGATTTCCTTCTTCAAGGCACGGGCAAAGGGAAGTAATCTCTTGGAGGAGGATCTAGTGGTCGATCTTCTCTTGGTGAATTGTGTATTTAGGGACTTTGGGACAATTTATCCCATTTTTGGGTACTTGGGTTGTAGTAATATGGGCTTTTTTATGCCTCTTTGTTTTCTGGTACATTAATCCCAGTGGAGTTTCTTTTTTTTATGCATTCTGTCATGTTTCTTTTTCTTCCGCGTTCTTGTGGAAAAAATCTTTCCTGCTTGCTTGTTGTGTGATGCCAGGTACTAGTAACCGACCTGTTGGGATCGGGAACGCCCTTCGGGCTATGTCAGGGCATGTTCAGTTATCGGTTTACTAGGGTACCCTTGCTGGTTCATGACAAAGTGGTATCAAAGGTAGTTTAAGCATCTTTCAGTGATGACAGTATGCATTTGAGTATTATCATCAGGACTTAGGAGGTAGTTGTGATTGGGTTCCTAGCCAGCTCTCATCGCAATGAACCTTAAGTCACCAGGGTTGGTTAGGGAAATGCGACTTGTGGATTAGTACTAGTATTTTCCTGATTTTGATTTGGATAGAGTGGAATCCAAATCTTGTTAATCCCTTCTATTAAGAATAGTTTTCCTTGTTACTCGGTTTGGGTGTTAATCTATCTATTTTTATGCTGTGTAGCATCATGCCTCCAAGAAGATGTGGAGATCAGATCCAAAAATAGGTTGTTGCTGAACATTAGTAAGAGACTCCTATTGTGGATCCGAGTCTGGTTTAGGTGATTGTTCGCACTGTCCAAGCTCTAGGACATGCACCACCTCTAGTTCCTGTTTAGACCCCAACTAAAGATCCTCATAGTGTTATTCTCAGAAGTCGTTCTCAAGAATTCATATGCCATTAGCCACCAGCTTTCAAATGATCCACTAACCCTCAACATGATGAGGAATAGTTGAGTAAGATTGAACATCTGTTTGGGTTCTTGGAGACACCTGATGTGATCAATATGAAGTGTTCCACCTTTGTGTTGGAAGGACCAAGTAGGAGATGGTGGGACACAATGGTGACGGGTGGGAAACATGAGGGTCTAGAGTGGGAAGACATTAGGGTTCTATTCACTAACCAGTTCTATCTAGAATCAATGGTGTTATCTAAGGCAATGGAGTTTTTCAAGCTTGAGCAGGCCATGTAACGCCCCGAACCCAGTTACCCAGAGTCGGTGCATTATTACATAACATTGGCATGATCACAAGAAAGATCAAATCTCGAAAGACCGATTGGTTTAGTAGCCTTGGAAACACTAGATATATTCATAAGTTTTACATTACATCATAAAATGAAAAACTACTACAACAACATAATGTCTCCATAATCCACACTACTATCCCCTCATAATATCCCTGCAGGTCATTCATAATTTACTTCTTCACATCCTGGGGAAAAAATAAAACATAGAAAAGGGGTGAGCTCAAATGCCCAGTAAGGATAACAATAAAGCGGAAACTTTCATAAATAAGAATAAACATTTAAGGCAATGCATTACTAAAACAAAAGCCTTTTAAAATTGAACTTCAACATGGTATGGCAAAAGTAAAATGAAATAATGCCATTTACTTATTCACATGGATATTCTACTAATCGAATAATCACATGCAAAAATCAATAACCACTTTCATAATATTGGAATGCATAATGCCAGACTATCATAACCACATAGCCAAGGCCTCGTGCCAAGACTACAAATAAGATTTTGTCAAGGCCTTGTGCCAAGACACTAGTTTGTCTCATGAGACCTACCGATGCATCGAGGAGCTATAGCGGGCTCCACCCGTCACTTATTAAGTCCAATGCATTCCCATATGAAAAGGTTTAAACATAACATAAACATTCGTATTAAAACTAGCATACGAAATGTCAATACTTTCACAATAAACTATGAATGGTATAAAAATAGCACATCCACAGTCAAACATATCACAAAACCTTCAATACAATATAGAAGTTTTGTATCATAATAAATCAACTTCAAATAATCTTAAAATCCATCAAAGGATGTTGACATAGATGAAATCAAAATTCTTTTTAAAGAAATATCTCCTTTTATTTTGAAATCATTTAAGATCCATATAAAATAAAACATTTTCTTTGAAAATATTCTTATAAGCTTGTAAGGAAAGCTTTGAAGATTTTATAACGGCGTAAAATAACCGCACCCGCCGTATAAGTTAAAAAAACATTCTTACCTCAATTCTGTCGAAAAGGTTAAAAAGGACCTTGTTTTGAAAACGACGGAAAGATTCCTTTATAAACCTCTTATAAAAAGTCAAAAAAAGGTATAAATGACTTTAACCCATATTCTTGTAAATAGTAAAAATGTTTTGAAATACATTTTTAAGAAACATGGATGTGGATGATAAAGAGATCCCAGTAGATTATTACATATAAACAACCTCGGATAATGAAGAGATTGTGAAATAACCCTTACCTTGAACTTTTTCTTGGTTGGGGTAGGTTAACCTCCTGTATAATGGTGAAATAATTGTTATTAAATTGTACAAGAATCATATACATTAATATGATATCATATATGATCTTTTAACATTGCTTTATTAATAATATCTTAGTATTATCGTTGTTTCGGTGATAATCGATTCGTTCTTCTTAAATGTTTGGTTACGTAAGACATGTTTGTAATGGATAGATTATATCTTATTCATAATCAGAATGATATTAACATTATTTTTAACCCTAAAATGAGAATAATACTTGAATGGATATGATGGAGAACGAATCTTATCGCGTTCGTGGAGACGGTAGTCCGTACGTACGCACGAACGCTACTTCCATTTAATTTTTATTTTAAAAGAATCAAATCCAAATGATACATAGGTATATTACTATTCCAGTATAATATAATATTTTATATATGTTACTTAAGTTCATTAACACCATCCTTTATACGTTCCATGTGTGGTATGAACGAGTCATATCATTTTAAGGGGGCGGTAGTCCGCACTTCCTCAAATGAAATTATCGTATGTATATACAACATGAAACGAATAATGGAATGAAATAAAATGGAATTACAGAAGCTTATATATAAAATATATATCATTAATATCATATTTAATTACAGTGCCATCATAATGGCCACCATGAGAGGTGGTAAGATGTATTTGAACAATCATCGTTTCGTGAGGCGTTAGTTTGCCATCCACAGAAACATTATGTTCATCATCCATTAGATGGAGTTGTGTGTATGTGTAGTTTGAATCCTTCTTATAACAACATCCTAGTATATTTAGGATACTGGTGTTGTTACAAAATAAAGGAAATAAAAAGATTTTGGGGGTTGGAGAAGCAAAATAAATGAAAATACTTTAAGAGAAATTGTTACCTTTAATTTAGGTAACTCACTTTGGTTGGAACCAAAGGACTTCTTGAAATGCTTTCTGCCTAAGGGGAAGCTTCAAGGAGGAGGAGAGGGATGTGGGGAGCTTAGTTGGGCAGAGTTTGGACGAGCCAAGTGGCTTGAGAGGTGTGAGGAAAAGAGAAGGAGGAGTGCCCTTTTATAAGAGGGGTGAGGGGCACCTTTGGAAAAGCTAGAAATATTAATTTATAATAAATTCATATTCGGTTTCTAATGGCTCCAAAGTTGACTATTCAAAGGTTAAGGTGGGGATAGGTCGAAAACCACTCAACCAATAGAATTTATACAGGTTTGGGTACTTATATTAACCTTATCTTTAAGTATTAACTCTAAGTTAATTAGTTTCACTTTTACAATGTCTCTTTGTATTTTTATATAATATGGTTAATAAACTTACTATATACATCCAAGAGACCCCCAAGTGGTCCATTAATGATTAACCTATCATAATATAAGTCTCTTGGCCGAACCTTAGATTTTTAGGAATTTAATATCAATTAATAATATAATATTTGTTTTAAGAACTCTTTTATGTCAATTTTGACACTATTCAATAGTTTATTTTTGTGAAACTCATAACAGATTGATTACTTCGAACAAAGTCAATTAAATCAATCCTAATATATCATATTATCCTAGAAAATTAGTTTAATTCATTAAAAGTTTCATATTATATTTATTTGGGTATTTATAATATCAATTATGTTAATTTTTTACTATTTTAGTAATTACTGCATCATCATTGTGTCATAAATAAAATAAATTATTTAATGTCTAAAAATTATAAATAAAACATCATTATGTAGGAAATCTTTTTATCTTTCTAATGAATATTTATAATCGAAAATCCAACATGTATAACCCTATGTAAAAATTGTTCTTATAAAAGATGTAAGCTTATGCCATTTTTATTTTTATTTTAACTTTATTAATATAATGTGTCCCTACCACATACAAGTGGCTCCAAGGGGTCCCCAAATTGACCCAAGGATGCCCATGGTCGGGTATGTGTCCACCAATAAGGTTAGGACACGTTTTAGGGTAATTTTGTATTATTATAATATTATTTTTAACCCTTATTTACCGGATTTACCCTTTAACCATGGTAAATAAAATATTTACCGCAGTAATTATTCAAAATGTCTAAAAATAAAAGTTACCTATTTACACAATTTGAACATCCTGATTCCAAATATGGAATCCATTTTTCTAAATTCAAAACACAGAAGTGGCAGAAATTAATTTAAAATTAATTCCCGCTGTCAAAACAAAAAGCGTGTTTTTAAGAGATAATAACTATCAAAAGATTGACACTTGTTTATGTTCGGTTTAATTGTAAAATTTTGTCTAATGACCAACATTATATTAAATTGTAAAAATATATTCTAAATATACTTTAAAACCACTCAAATTCATAATTTATCACTATTAATTATTTTGATTAAAAAAGTTGTTTTTAATTAAAATTTAGTAATTTTCACTATTCATCAAAATATGAAAGTTATCCGAAATGTACCAAAATTTCACCTTAGGCTAAATTCGATATTCCGAAACCAAAAATGAAGTCCATTTTAAAATATAAAATATATATAATTTCAAAAAGTAGGTATTACTATTCATAACGGCTAGTTTGATTGGTTGTGGTGTGTGTTAAAACTCAAGGTTGCGTACAACACACGCTACTATATTATTCAAAGAAAGTGTACCGTGGAAGCTTGGGATGTTTCATTTTAAATTTTTGATGTCCCCATTTAGTCAAAAAGTTTAAAATATTGTATTTAAAAAGGGTTCACTATTAAATTTGATAATACTGAAAATGAATTTGTTCTTGCATTATATCTAAGAAACTCATAATATGGATTCTAAAATTATAAGGATTATATAAACATTAAAATTTATCTAATACTATTCATAACCTCTTTTGAATGGCTTGTTTGGTAAGTCATGGTGTTCTTGAACTCGGTGTTGCATGTAGTGAAAGTTATTGAATTATTTTGAAGAACTAACACACTATGAAATCTTGGGGTGTTACATTCTCCCCTCCTTCAATAAATTGCGTCCTCGCAATTTGAAATTATTCTTCGAAAATAAAAGGTTGAAAATAGATAATATATTTGTGGGAAACCCCACATCGGAAATTGGGTTACTAAAATTTAGTCTTAATATTAGGAAAAGAGAAATGAAAGTGTCACCACCAAATTATGATCTCGATTAGGAGAACATTGGTGGCAATTTGAGACATATAATTGGAGGAAAAACGTAAATATTTATAGGGAGTGATTGAGGTCATCAATCACAAACAAGTATAAAATTGAGTTCCTTAAATTCATCAATCTATGATGAATTGAAATACCATCGGTTCAACAAAACATAGGGTATTAGGATAATACATTTTTGACGTTTCAAAATATCCTAGTTGAAATCCCACATCGAAAAATGAATTAATGAGGCCTCTATTTAAAATAAAGAGTCGAAAGTATGAAGATTACCGAAAATAACACATACTAGGGTTCCATGTAGGAAAATATGGATATGGAAGAAAAATATAACCATCAATTATCTGATGGAGAGTGGTAGAGAACATGGCTATAAAAAGGCCAACAATCCCAAAGCCATAAATTAGTGATGATTTAAGGTACCATCTAGGAAAACATTTTTGTTCAAAGTTGCTTTTCTTAATATTGAGGAATTTATTTATGAGATTGGCTAAGATCATAAGGAGATATACTTACTTTATAATTAGAGTTTTATCCATTAATAAATTTCTACCACAAACTCATCTTTCACTCTAAAAGATAATAGAATGTAAAAAAATTCTATTTACACTATTCGTATAGGGTTCCAAAATAAACGAATTTATAATTCATCTACATGATCTTTTAATAAAACTACATTATTTAATCCAGGACATCTCATGGTCCAGTGGTAGGTGATACACCCTTGTCGCCCTTCGGTTGCGGGTTCAAGTCTCGCAGCCTTGCCGGACGCGACGGGTTGCCGCCCGACCTCCGGGTTGTCCTTTTATGGCAATCCAAAATAATCCAAACTAGAACTATCCAAAATACTTCTGTCCAAACTCACAGTCTAACATTTATAAGGAAGGTAAACATAATATAGATCCTTTTTACCCCGTAATAGCATATGAATACCTTCATCATGTATTACCATATTCCTTATTGATTACATTCATGCTCCCTTATTCCATATAGAATACTGGATATACTTCATCAATCCAAAAATGTTTTAAACCCCAAAAATGATGGAATATACAAATCATTAATCAGTTCCAAGGTAGTCAAGAATATCCAATATTTTTTTTTCCAAAATAATCATGTATTATTCGAAAATCACTACCTCGGTATCAGAAATATATTATGGTTTATCATTCTCCCAACCATATATTTTCCAAAAATCTATCCTGCTAATGAGTCACTTTTCTTTGTTCGACACAATCTCAAGTCCTTAATGAAATAGTACTGCAGTACAATCCTTATATACTCCATAATTATTATAACAAGTACATTGTTGATACAACACTCAATTGACATAATCAACATAAGAACTCTAATCATTCCTCTTCATCTGTGGTAGTATCATAACTTGATTATTATCCAATAGCATCATTTGCGTCATAGTCTGATGACTGGGACATAGGTTCGCGTAGTGTCCAAACTCCTTGCAAATGAAGCATTGTACATTTGAAACCATTTTCTTACCCTTGCAGTCATGTACTTTGTGCCCTTTTTCTCCACACTTATAACAAACTCCCATTCCTTTCAGGCAAGTTCCAGGGTGTTTCTTTCCACAGTTACCACATATGGGAAAATTCTTCTTTTCCCTCTTCCCTTTATCCATCTTTCTCTCTTCTATCCTTTTCTTCTCTTGCTTCCCTTCAAAGCCATAGGACTTAGTAATCTCTTTACTTATCTTATCAATACATGATATTATTTCTTCATATGATGATAATACATGGGATATTATTTCTCTTATAAATTCTAGCTTAATACCATGAAAGATATTATCCTTCCTTCTCTTTGTATCATGTGCATTTCTGGAGTTCTCATTCCTTCTACTGGGCGCCATTTCTAAACAATGGCATAAACTAGATCAGTTTATGAATCAAAATACATAATCCCATACTTATAAAACACTTAACATAAATTGAACTATTTATGGATATAATCCATAATCATAAGAATGTCTACTTTGAGGATGTATATACACATAAACCCTTCATAATGATTTGTAAAGAAAATGAGAGTTATCTTAAGCATATCCCCCGGGAGTGTCGTAACCAAGAGTGCAGCAAGGCCCGTTGTCGTGCACCAGTTCCCGTTCGAGTCTAGCTCAAAGCGGTGTTTTCGGGTTTTACCCCTAGGTACATCTGTGCCAGAGCCGCCTCTACCTGCTCGTATCCAGACAGGGATGTATTGCTCGGAAAACTCACAAAATCTCTACAATACCAAAATTCTAGGAAGTTCTTCTATACTAATCCTCAAAGTTCATCTTAGGTCTACGTGCTCTAATCAGAGTTTATCTAAATCTAGCTTCCAAGGTTTGTACTAAACTTCCTCTGATACCAACTGTAACGCCCCAACCCCAGTTACCCAGAGTCGGTGCATTATTACATAACATTGGCATGATCACAAGAAAGATCAAATCTCGAAAGACCGATTGGTTTAGTAGCCTTGGAAACACTAGATATATTCATAAGTTTTACATTACATCATAAAATGAAAAACTACTACAACAACATAATGTCTCCATAATCCACACTACTATCCCCTCATAATATCCCTGCAGGTCATTCATAATTTACTTCTTCACATCCTGGGGAAAAAATAAAACATAGAAAAGGGGTGAGCTCAAATGCCCAGTAAGGATAACAATAAAGCGGAAACTTTCATAAATAAGAATAAACATTTAAGGCAATGCATTACTAAAACAAAAGCCTTTTAAAATTGAACTTCAACATGGTATGGCAAAAGTAAAATGAAATAATGCCATTTACTTATTCACATGGATATTCTACTAATCGAATAATCACATGCAAAAATCAATAACCACTTTCATAATGTTGGAATGCATAATGCCAGACTATCATAACCACATAGCCAAGGCCTCGTGCCAAGACTACAAATAAGATTTTGTCAAGGCCTTGTGCCAAGACACTAGTTTGTCTCATGAGACCTACCGATGCATCGAGGAGCTATAGCGGGCTCCACCCGTCACTTATTAAGTCCAATGCATTCCCATATGAAAAGGTTTAAACATAACATAAACATTCGTATTAAAACTAGCATACGAAATGTCAATACTTTCACAATAAACTATGAATGGTATAAAAATAGCACATCCACAGTCAAACATATCACAAAACCTTCAATACAATATAGAAGTTTTGTATCATAATAAATCAACTTCAAATAATCTTAAAATCCATCAAAGGATGTTGACATAGATGAAATCAAAATTCTTTTTAAAGAAATATCTCCTTTTATTTTGAAATCATTTAAGATCCATATAAAATAAAACATTTTCTTTGAAAATATTCTTATAAGCTTGTAAGGAAAGCTTTGAAGATTTTATAACGGCGTAAAATAACCGCACCCGCCGTATAAGTTAAAAAAAACATTCTTACCTCAATTCTGTCGAAAAGGTTAAAAAGGACCTTGTTTTGAAAACGACGGAAAGATTCCTTTATAAACCTCTTATAAAAAGTCAAAAAAAGGTATAAATGACTTTAACCCATATTCTTGTAAATAGTAAAAATGTTTTGAAATACATTTTTAAGAAACATGGATGTGGATGATAAAGAGATCCCAGTAGATTATTACATATAAACAACCTCGGATAATGAAGAGATTGTGAAATAACCCTTACCTTGAACTTTTTCTTGGTTGGGGTAGGTTAACCTCCTGTATAATGGTGAAATAATTTTTATTAAATTGTACAAGAATCATATACATTAATATGATATCATATATGATCTTTTAACATTGCTTTATTAATAATATCTTAGTATTATCGTTGTTTCGGTGATAATCGATTCGTTCTTCTTAAATGTTTGGTTACGTAAGACATGTTTGTAATGGATAGATTATATCTTATTCATAATCAGAATGATATTAACATTATTTTTAACCCTAAAATGAGAATAATACTTGAATGGATATGATGGAGAACGAATCTTATCGCGTTCGTGGAGACGGTAGTCCGTACGTACGCACGAACGCTACTTCCATTTAATTTTTATTTTAAAAGAATCAAATCCAAATGATACATAGGTATATTACTATTCCAGTATAATATAATATTTTATATATGTTACTTAAGTTCATTAACACCATCCTTTATACGTTCCATGTGTGGTATGAACGAGTCATGTCATTTTAAGGGGGCGGTAGTCCGCACTTCCTCAAATGAAATTATCGTATGTATATACAACATGACACGAATAATGGAATGAAATAAAATGGAATTACAGAAGCTTATATATAAAATATATATCATTAATATCATATTTAATTACAGTTCCATCATAATGGCCACCATGAGAGGTGGTAAGATGTATTTGAACAATCATCGTTTCGTGAGGCGTTAGTTTGCCATCCACAGAAACATTATGTTCATCATCCATTAGATGGAGTTGTGTGTATGTGTAGTTTGAATCCTTCTTATAACAACATCCTAGTATATTTAGGATACTGGTGTTGTTACAAAAGAAAGGAAATAAAAAGATTTTGGGGGTTGGAGAAGCAAAATAAATGAAAATACTTTAAGAGAAATTGTTACCTTTAATTTAGGTAACTCACTTTGGTTGGAACCAAAGGACTTCTTGAAATGCTTTATGCCTAAGGGGAAGCTTCAAGGAGGAGGAGAGGTATGTGGGGATCTTAGTTGGGAAGAGTTTGGACGAGCCAAGTGGCTTGATAGGTGTGAGGAAAAGAGAAGGAGGAGTGCCCTTTTATAAGAGGGGTGAGGGGCACCTTTGGAAAAGCTAGAAATATTAATTTATAATAAATTCATATTCGGTTTCTAATGGCTCCAAAGTTGACTATTCAAAGTTTAAGGTGGGGATAGGTCGAAAACCACTCAACCAATAGAATTTAGACAGGTTTGGGTACTTATATTAACCTTATCTTTAAGTATTAACTCTAAGTTAATTTGTTTCACTTTTACAATGTCTCTTTGTATTTTTATATAATATGGTTAATAAACTTACTATATACATCCAAGAGACCCCCAAGTGGTCCATTAATGATTAACCTATCATAATATAAGTCTCTTGGCCGAACCTTATATTTTTAGGAATTTAATATCAATTAATAATATAATATTTGTTTTAAGAACTCTTTTATGTCAATTTTGACACTATTCAATAGTTGATTTTTGTGAAACTCATAACAGATTGATTACTTCGAACAAAGTCAATTAAATCAATACTAATATATCATATTATCCTAGAAAATTAGTTTAATTCATTAAAAGTTTCATATTATATTTATTTGGGTATTTATAATATCAATTATGTTAATTTTTTACTATTTTAGTAATTACTGCATCATCATTGTGTCATAAATAAAATAAATTATTTAATGTCTAAAAATTATAAATAAAACATCATTATGTAGGAAATCTTTTTAGCTTTCTAATGAATATTTATAATCGAAAATCCAACATGTATAACCCTATGTAAAAATTGTTCTTATAAAAGATGTAAGCTTATGCCATTTTTATTTTTATTTTAACTTTATTAATATAATGTGTCCCTACCACATACAAGTGGCTCCAAGGGGTCCCCAAATTGACCCAAGGATGCCCATGGTCGGGTATGTGTCCACCAATAAGGTTAGGACACGTTTTAGGGTAATTTTGTATTATTATAATATTATTTTTTAACCCTTATTTACCGGATTTACCCTTTAACCATGGTAAATAAAATATTTACCGCAGTAATTATTCAAAATGTCTAAAAATAAAAGTTACCTATTTACACAATTTGAACATCCTGATTCCAAATATGGAATCCATTTTTCTAAATTCAAAACACAGAAGTGGCAGAAATTAATTTAAAATTAATTCCCGCTGTCAAAACAAAAAGCGTGTTTTTAAGAGATAATAACTATCAAAAGATTGACACTTGTTTATGTTCGGTTTAATTGTAAAATTTTGTCTAATGACCAACATTATATTAAATTGTAAAAATATATTCTAAATATACTTTAAAACCACTCAAATTCATAATTTATCACTATTAATTATTTTGATTAAAAAAGTTGTTTTTAATTAAAATTTAGTAATTTTCACTATTCATCAAAATATGAAAGTTATCCGAAATGTACCAAAATTTCACCTTAGGCTAAATTCGATATTCCGAAACCAAAAATGAAGTCCATTTTAAAATATAAAATATATATAATTTCAAAAAGTAGGTATTACTATTCATAACGGCTAGTTTGATTGGTTGTGGTGTGTGTTAAAACTCAAGGTTGCGTACAACACACGCTACTATATTATTCAAAAAAAAGTGTACAGTGGAAGCTTGGGATGTTTCATTTTAAATTTTTGATGTCCCCATTTAGTCAAAAAGTTTAAAATATTGTATTTAAAAAGGGTTCACTATTAAATTTGATAATACTGAAAATGAATTTGTTCTTGCATTATATCTAAGAAACTCATAATATGGATTCTAAAATTATAAGGATTATATAAACATTAAAATTTATCTAATACTATTCATAACCTCTTTTGAATGGCTTGTTTGGTAAGTCATGGTGTGCTTGAACTTGGTGTTGCATGTAGTGAAAGTTATTCAATTATTTTGAAGAACTAACACACTATGAAATCTTGGGGTGTTACAGGCCAACAAAACCGTGACTAAGTACTCAAATCGCTTATCTGAGTTGGTACAGATTTCTCCTGAGATTGTATCAAATGAGAGGATGAAGGCTTGACGATTCAATTTGGGACTTCAATTGGATATTTTTTCTCAGGTTTTCTTATTAAAGCTACCCACTAATGTTGATGTGATGGATAGGGCCATGATGGTTGAGATAGACCTGGAAGGAAAGACAAGGTTGAAGTAGGTTCTTTTCCCTAATAGTGGCAGTGTCGGTTCCTTTAAAGGAAAATGGAAGTGAGACATTTCCTGTGGAAACTCTTGACAAAAAAGTTATTCTAAACCTCCAGTAACAACGGGAGGGGATTCTTTGACTTGCTATCAGTGTGTAAAACCAAGACATTCTATGAGGGTTTGCATTGAGGCACCCAAGAACTGTAGCTCTTGCGGACGTTTAGGGCACTTAGAAAGATTCTGCCATCACTTCTCGACTCCACATGGTGGAACAGGATCATCAGCACCTCCCGAAACTATGGGGCAATCAAATTCTTCACCTAAAAAAGGGTTCCAGCCACAGGCATCCAGAATGAACCTTCTTCACGCAGTGGAAGAGTCGCCAGAGGTAGCTAATGTAGGTCCTGCAACTGTGAGAGGTACCATTACTATAGATTCATCTTTAGTGACAACTTTTTTTGATACTGGTGAATCTCACTCTTTTATTTCAACCCATATTATTAATCTTCTTAATCTACCTATGGAAAATTTATCTTGTGTGATGGATATTACTACACCCCATGGTGTAATGAGAGAGAAGGGTCTCTATAGTCCTTCTTGTGTCTTCTCTCTATTAGATGTTGATAATGCTTGGAGTTTCTTGGTTCTTGACATGAAATATTTTGACGTCATATTTGGGATGGATTGGCTCATTGCCAGTAAATCCCAGATCGATTGTTATCATCGACGGGTCTACCTTACTACACTCATTGGTGTGCCTCTTGTTTTTCAAGGAGAATGGTACCCAAGGTCAAGTAGAGCTGGACCCTCTTATCCAGAGTTGGGGGAAGTTATATCAGTTTTTGTATTTGATCTGGAGAGAGATTCAATGTGTGGTGATCTTCCTTCAGTCATCGTTGAGTTTTACGACGTGTTTCTTTCTAACTTCTCTAGTTTTCCACTAGTAAGAGAGGTTGATTTCTCTATTGACTTAATACATGTTACTCAACCAGTTTCATTTCCCTCTTATCAAATGGCTTTAGATGAACTAAAAGAACTGAGGCCTTAGTTAGACGATCTTATTGAGAAGGGTTTTATATGCCTGTGCAAGTCACCTTGGGTAGCACCTATTCTCTTCGCCAAGAATGTTGAAGGTTCTCTCCGCTTGTGTGTTGATTATCGACTGCTCAATCGAGTGAAGATAAAGAAAAAATATATGTTACCATGAATTGAGGATTTGTTTGATAAATTGAAATGGGAAAAGTGGTTTTTGAAAATTGATCTTCGATCTGGTTACCATCAGTTGAGGATTAAAGAATCTGACGTTCCTGAGACTGCTTTTCGGAGTAGGTATGGCCATTATGAGTACCTTGTTATGCCCCTTGGCCTAACAAATTCTCTTGTAGTTTTCATGGATTTTATTAACACGGTTTTCCATGAGTATCTAGATTCTTTTGTGGTAGTCTTTGTGGATGACATTCTTGTCTACTCCATGTCTGAGGAGGATCATGTGCATCATCTAAGAACAGTTCTGAGTCTTCTATGTAATCACCGACCTTATTCCAAGCTTTCGAAGTGTGATTTCTATATTCGAGAAGTGTAATTCTTGGGACATGTCGTGTTAGAACAAGGAATATAAGTTGATCCTGAAAAGGTGAAGGATGTTATGACTTGGGAACAACCATGAAATGTTTTCAAGATTCAGAGCTTCTTGGTCTTAGTGTGATATTATCGCCTTTTTGTTAAAGAATTCTCAAAGTTAGCTTCTCCAATGACTTCTCTGACTCGAAAGGGAGTGAATTTATCCTAGAAAGATAAATTTCAGAGTTCTTTTGTTGAGCTAAAGATTCTTTTAACTACTGCACTGGTGTTAACTCTTCCCGAGGCTGGGATAGGTTATGTGGTCTTCTGTGATGCATTGGGTTTAGGTTTGGGATGTGTCCTTATGCAAGGAAATCATGTTGTTGCTTATGGATCTTGTTAGAATAAGCCTCGTGACAAGAACTATCCTACTAATGACGTTGAACTAGAAGTTGTAATGCACACACTTAAGTGTTGGAGACATTACCGTTGTGGAGAAAGGCTCACTATGTATTCAGACTACAAGCGGTTGAGTTATATCTTCTCTCAAAATGATTTCAATCATCACCAAAGGCGTTGGGTGGAGTACCTGCAATCTTTCGACTTTGACATTGCATATACCCCAGGGAAAGGAAATGTACTTGTACATGAATTAAGCATGAAACTTCTATCATAGGCTGTGAAAGAATCTTTAGAAGAGTGGAGTCTGATTGAACTTTTTTCTCAGTTGCATATTGGAGTTCAGTGTTAGTGGAATGGAGTATCTTTATCCAGTGTTCAGTTAACTTCAGCTCTCCTTGAGTTAATTCTTTAGGAACAACAACAGGATGATTAATTCCATAACATTAGGGACTCTCTTTATAGCGGGGAGACCGACACTCTTTGGTCGTTCTCCAAATAGGGAGTTCTATTCTATCAAAACTGTTACATTGTGTCGTTAGTGGAAAGGAAGACTGTGATGGGGATTTCCTTAACTCTCAATGGGTTGTACACCCAGGAACCAAAAAGATGTTCTATGATATGCAGTGACAGTTTTGGTGGCCAGGTATGAGAAGAGACATTTCTGAGTTTGTATCTCCTTGCTATACATGCCAGCAGGTGAAAGTCGAGCACCAGAAACCTTCGGATTTTCTTTAACCACTTCCAGTCCCTACATGGAAGTGGGATGAAATATCTATGGAATTTGTGGTTGGATTGCCTCAAACCCAGAGAAAGAAGAACGCAATATGGGTTGTGATCAACAGACTGACCATGTCATGTCATTTTATACCTATTCGAGATACAACCAAAGTTGAGGAGTTGAGAAATATCTATGTGAAAGAGGTTTTTAGTTTGCACGGAGTTCTATCTGCTATAGTCTCTGATAGGGATCCTCGATTGACTTCTTGCTTTTGGAGAGGCCTTTAAGAGGCACTGGTATCTCAGGTTCGTTTAAGCATGGCTTACTATCCACAGTCAGATGGCCTGATAGAAAGAGCTATTCAGATCTTTGAGGATATGCTCAGTGCTTGTGTTCTTGACTTTGGTGGGTCTTGGGATGATCATCTGGGGCTAGTTGAATTTTCTTATAACAACAGTTATCAATCAGCGATCAAAATGGATCCTTTTGAGGCTTTGTATGGTCGTCCTTGTAAATCTCTTTTATGTTGGTCAGAGATTGGTGAAAGCTCTTTGGTAGAACCAAGTTTGGTCCAAGAGATGATAGTTAAGATCTATTTGATTTGTTAGAGAATGTTGACAGCACAGTAAGTACAAGTCTTATGCTGATCGTTGCCATAAACCTTTAGAGTTCTCAGTTGGTGACCAGGTTTTCTTGAAAGTTTCACCTCGATTGGGTCATCGACGACTTGGGAGGCAAGGGAAGCTTGCTACTCATTTTGTGGGACTTTTCGAGGTTATTGGTCTTGTGGGGAAAGTTTATTACCATCTATCTCTACCACCACAGCTGAGGTCGATACATAACGTGTTCCATGTGTCATAGCTGAAAAAGTATCTCTCTCATCCATATCATGTTGTGAGCTGGAGTGATCTTGAGATTGAACCAAATTTATCTGTTACGGAACGATCAGTCAGGCTTGTGGATTCCGAGACCAAGGTACTTCATGGGAGAACGATACCTTTGGTCCGTGTAATATGGCAACATCATTCTTATTCTCATGAGATGTGGGAAAGGGAGGCACTAATGAGAGATCAATGGCCTCATCTTTTTGACGTGGAGGTTTCTTCATAGTCTTTTTGGGAACAGAAAGATCTTATGGTGGGGATGTTGTAACATCATGCTATGTTTTCAGGTATTTTTGATATTTTTAAGAACCTCTGTTTTGGAGTAAAGAATTGGGTTGCGTTTCAGTGAACTTTTAAAGGAAAACTAGCGGACAGTGTGTTTTGCACGGTTTGCGCACGGTTTGACAAACTGTTCCAGCCTTGAAACCTGGACACAAGCCTCTGCACGGGCAGCGCATGGTTTGTCTAACCCTTTGGCCAAGCTGTGCGAGAAGGGTGGTCGAGGCAGTAGCTCATGCATGGTTAGCGCACGACTTGTCAAACTGTGCGGCCAAACTGTGTGTTCACTTAAATGAGATCCTTAAATTGTGGATCTCGCATGGTTTTTCCTCTAAGTGCCTCGTTTTCCTCATAAGTGGCCCTAACTCAGGAATGGTCTTCTCCTAAGTTCATAGGGGGTTCTCCCATCGTTTAGGAGGTTATCCAAAGGCTTCTCTTGGTGAATTGAAGCCATATTCTTGAGGTATGAGATCGTTCTTAATCGTTCTTGATTGGTTTCTTAGATCTACCTAGATCTACTTCTCCTTTTCTCTCGGTTTCTTTGATCTGCGCCCGTTATGGGTAGATCTAAGTGTGTGGTACCAAATTTGATGAGATTTGGTGTGAATATTTCTAGGATAAGAGATCTAAGGCGGGATCTTAAAAAAGATACCTGGTTTTCTTGAGCGTTCTCGACCGTTGTGGTTTTTGTCAAAACCTTCGAGGTTGGTGGTTCCCTCCCAACTTGCCAAATTTATTATCAATTTATTTTCTTGATTTATTTAAATTATTGATTTAAATTCAATTGCTCAAGTTTCTTTTAATTAAATTGATAAAAACGATATTCCATTGAATTGGAAAATTTGAAATAAATTTGGAATAGAAATTTAAAAAAAAACCCAATTCCAATGAATTTGGTGTGTTTATGGGAAATTGGTCGATTTAAATTGATTAATTTAAATTCTGGATTTGATGGAAATGTTTTTAATTAAATTGTTGGATTTAATTGTGGAAATTAAATGTTTAATGATGGAATTGGTTTTGAATGGATTTCAAACTTATGAAAATGGATTAAAATGATTTGATAGAAACCCATTGGTTTTATCTTTTGAAAATTGCCTGTTTTGAATAAAACATGTTTTTGGTTTTAAATGGAATGAAATTGGCACTTTTAAAATGGAAGAATGGGATTGATCGTATTTTAAGCATTATTAAAATATTTCTCTCATCATGTAAGATTTCATGCAAGCCTTAGGTAGTTAGTGAGTTATTTGGATACACTCTATGCTACGACAACATTCTAAATCATACCTGCGGCGGGTCACAACCCCGACGGGTTGGTGACGACTCTCCTTTGGCCAGTGTCATAGGAACGTGTGTATGCACATTTTTCTAAGTTCACATAGAGAGTGTGTAATCCTATAACTGGTTAATATTGTCGTACCTTTTGGCAAATGACAATATTGCTTGCTTGTTTATTTATATTTGAGGAATAAATGTATGCCAATGCTTGTGAACTGCTTTACATGCCTGCTGAATTTATATAAACTATTTTATATAAATGTTTTATTTAAGCCATTGTTTTATAAATATTCCATAATTTGTAAATCATTTTATTAAAGTATTTATTTCCATCATTTGAAAATGTTTATCATATTTTGTTAGAATATGCTTTTGAATTTCCAAAACTGTTTATTTGAAAATTGAACGCTTTTCTTTGGATAAACTATTTTTGATATCTGTTATGGAATCTTTGGTGGTATCCTACTGGGCTTAGGCTCACACCCTACTTTTTCCTTCAGGTGTTTGTAGATTTCCTTCTTCAAGGCATGAGCAAAGGGAAGGAATCTCTTGGAGGAGGATCCAGTGTTTGATCTTCTCTTGGTGAATTGTGTCCATAGGGACTTTTGGACTGTTTTTCCCATTTTTGGGTACTTGGGTTGTAGTACTATGAGATTTTTTTATGCCTCTTTGTTTTATGGTACATTAATCCCAATGGAGTTTATTTTTGTTATGCATTCGGTCATGCTTATTTTTCTTACACATTCTTGTGGAAAAAACTATTCCCACTTGCTTGTTGTGTGATGCCAGGTGCTAGCCACCAACCCGTGGGGATCGAGAACGCCCTTCGGGCTATGTCTGGTTCGGCTCAGTTATCGGACTACCAGGGTACCCAGGCTGGTTAGTGACATGAAAACCTAGAAGCTCAATGATAGTATTCTTGAATATATGTTTAATACCCCAATGATACCATTTGATGAGATGAAAATGATATAGGCTATCAGGGGTGTCTACACATAGAAAGTTATGACACTTTATCATAGTGTACACCCTGATTAATTTTCATAGAAGGTGATTATAAGAACATTTCCCACCATTAAGAAATCATCATTTATATCTTTCCTTGGATGTTACTATATGTGAATGTGTGTATTATTCCTTAAAATTTTAGATTATTTTTTATTCATATCGTGATTCATGTACATTTATGTACTAACCAAAACCATGATGTTATATGTTTGTAGGAAGTGGGATATGTTCCGTACATCAAGAGTGATATTACATTAATAGATAAAGAGAGAAAGGCTTTTCCACTTAAGTTATTTAATGGAAGTACATGTCTCAAAACCTTTCAGGGAAATTGACTTACCTTACTAATTCCAGGTATGTAGTATTCTGTCAGAAAGTTTATTTATGTAAATCCAAATAAATAGACATCATTCACATAGGTTGATGACAACAAATTGTGACCTACTTAACTAGAGATATCGACATAATGGTGTTATATTACTTAGTGAGATTTCATATGAGGTTTTATTTCATTATAACATAAATATATTTCTCTATAGGTAATGTGGCATGTTTTTAGATACCTAATTTTGAATATTAGTGGTTATCCCTAATTTCAATATGAAAGGAGCTTAGAGGGTTACACATTAAGTTTATCCATAACATTATTTTAGTTATCTATGAATTTAATAGAATGGGTAAATATTATTCTCATATATAGATTAATAGTTATTCAGGTTAGTTTTATCTCATATATTCATTCACCAATTATTTGAGAGAAAATTTGTGAGTTAAATATTTAATAAATATTTTTTCTATTTTAGTTAATATAAAATTTAGTCATTTTTTTGGAAAATAATTTGGTAATACTTATTTTTTTAATAAATAGTCATTATTCAAGGGACAATAAATATAAAGGATGATTTTGTTATTCAATTTTAATGGTCCTATGATAAATGGTGTATCAAATATTATTTGAATATATATTAAATTATTTATTGAAGAAAATAATATTTAATTTATTCATGAGTTTTTCATATGTATTGTAAATAGTATTATGGTTGTTATTATTATTATTTAGGCATGGAGTTCGCAAGAGATTAAGAAAAATAACAAGACCTTATATGCAATTATTACTTTCTATATCTAGTTTTATTTAAACCAGATTATTACCTTATTTGAATCCCTGTAAATTCTAATCATTGTAAGAAAATGAGTTATATAGATCTCTGAAAATCCCTAGATAGACCATATCCTAGAAATCTATCAAGAATGAAGATCCATCCTCATATACAACCCCATAGATTCTAGAGAGATATAGGAGAGTCCTTCCACCTGAAGTGGTTCTTGTGATGATCAAAAATAAACAATGCAAGGATTTGGATATTCCACATTAACACCTAGATATTTCTATAATGATTCTCGAAGATTTTTTGGGCACATGTGGATCACCACAAGAGGTTATTTACTTAATATTCTTGTAACTCAACAAAGGTATTACAAAAAGACGTCTTCATATACATAAATGAATAATGAAATTAAATGTAAGGTATTAATTTATATAAGTAAATTAATTATAAACTATATATGATAATCCTTATTGGTTTTGATATAATGGTGAATTAGTCTATGATTTAATTTTTCAGGTCAGGTTTTTATTTTTCATTTACATATCATTCTATTCATTTATTATGAAAAAAATATTGTTTGGTTGTAATGAACCAAGCTTGACAAACAATGACATTACATAATTTTTTTGGCAGAATAATTAATACATTACACAAACAGATTCCCAAATACTGTATTAGATTAGTTCCTTTGGAAACTAGGAATACATTCACCAAATTTCTGAAATATCTTCAACATCTCTCATAAAGATATTCTACTTTATTTTTATAGCCTAAAACATTTCCTTATATCCTAAGGAAAAGAAAACATATGAAAACTGTGAGCTCAAATGCTCGTTAAGAGTAAACATGAAAAATATCAAACAAAACATGAACATAAGAATGTAAAAACATTAACATAACTTTAGAAAATAATACCATGCATAACATATATAAAAAAATTGATTGTTGAAATAAATCCTACTATTCAAAAGACATAAATCCTAAATGAACATATGCCATGAGAAAATAAAATTGACATAAAAATCTGAATTATGGTAAACACATAATCTTTGAAAATAATTTTCATATTATCCCAAGGTCATTTCCAAGACAATCATAGTAGAGAATATCCTTTAGTGAACTTAGTTCACTCTTCATTATAGCCCTGTATTACAGAACCAGATTTACTTTCTATTCCAGCCCAATATTTCTGAATCAGATTTACTTTTAATTCCATTCTTGTCTATCTCATTAGATAAAAATCATTACTCAATTCATTTAAGGGAGATATAGGTCCCACTCATCTCATAATTCAATCACTCTTACCTGTTCTAGAAAAACATAAATCATTCTTCATAGTTTAACCCAAGGAATAAAATAGGTTTCTCAAACATTATTCCATTATAATCTACATAAAACAAATAAATTTCATAAATAACAATATATCATAAACAAAATAAAATAATAGAAACAATAGGGATAGAAACATAACCCTATTTAAATAATTTCATCTAATATGGTAAATAATTTTCATAAAACACTGGAAATTAATTCTTGAGGAAAATATCCTTTCTTCTTTGAGAATGATTTCTTTTGTAAAAATTCCATGAAATTTTAAAAGAAACAAATTTATTTGAAAATGAAACTGAAATATTATAAATGATTATTCACATAAATATGGTGTTAAGAAGGCATCAAAATTTGGTCATTCCCTATAAGTTAAAATAAAACATTTTTATCCAACTTTATTTTGGAAATCAAAATAGTACCTCGTATTGAAAACAAAAAAAAACTTTTATAATGTTTCATAAAATTTATACAATGCGTAAAGTTGACTTCAATAAATAGTAGAATAATATAAATAATATTTTATAATACATATTCATAAAATATGGTCATGGATGATAAATATACACAAGTAAATACTTATGTATAAACAATCTCATATTAAAATTAGTATGAAAAATTATCCATGAACAATTTATAATCAGTCAATTTGTATTCTCATAAAATAAAGAAATTTATATGAATATTATAAACTTCATAATAATAATCATAAAAACATTCATGGGTAGTACAAAAACCACTCAAAAGAAATTGGTTTCGTATAAGGCATATGTCCTAAAGAAATAAAAGTGAAACAAAATAATCTCTTACCTTAGGTCTAATATCCTTTGTATGAATTTGAACCTCTTATATAATGATTTATAAAATTTCATTGATTTATTTAAAAATAATATTAATTTTTTTGATATCATATATGATCATATTATCATCCGTTTATTAAAAACATTATTACTCATCCATCGGGTATTAACAGCTTTATTTTCTTATGCATGTTTTATCAGATAAGTTCTTGTTCCTCTTATTATATTATGGTTATATAATTTATATAGTGATATTAATATAATATATATCATTTTTTTCATTCAATAAATATATATAATCATTCTTTAATAGATATCATGTATAATTAATCCCATCTCACTGTGGAGATGGTAGGTCATACGTACGCATGAGCGACGATATCATTTCCATAATTGTAAAATGGTATGGAATTGGATGGAATATATTTTTTTTCTATAATAAATATCATGTTATAATAATCAGATATTTTTATTATTTCTATCATTATACCCACACAATTAAAGTCGTTTTGAAAAAAATATGACACTTAGGTGTGGAGATGGTAAGCTGTACATACGCACGCGTGGTGGTTTCATTTTTTGTAGGATGGATAGAATATGGAATATGATTGTTAAATTATTATAATAAAATCTCAATATATAATTTATAATATATTTGATACATTATATTGGAAATAACTCATGAACATGAAGTACAATATGAAATAATTTTGAAAGAATCGTTAGAGGAGATTACCTCTTCTTCGACGTGATCCCTCCAGACCTCCTCTTAAAGGTACTAGAGTTGGTCTTTTGAGAAGAAAAATAACATATAAAATTTAACTATAGATGTTTAGAAGTTAAATTGGTAGGTTATGGATAATATTTAATTCTAAATGTTAATTGAAGAGGTTATGGAGGAGGTTATCATTTATAATTGAGGGGAGGGGTATTTTTGGAAACTTCAAAAATATTAATTTAAAATAAACTGAAATCGCATCCAAGAACCTAAATAATTTCCTTATTTAGAATATGAGATGATATAAGTTTGTAATATCATCATGAAATAATTTTTAGACATGTTATTATTTCATTTTAAACCTTGTCATTTTGTTTTAACCATAATTATTCTCTTTTAATTTTAACTAAGGTAACAAATTGTTCAATATTAAAATAGTGTAATTTTTACTTATTTGATGTAAATTAGAACATAAATGATTAATATAAAACATTTTAGATTAAAAAATTATTATTTTATATTTTTTATAAAAAATTATGATTTTTAAATAATTTAATAAATCATTATTTTAACAAAATATCAACAAGGTCTTTTTGACACTATTCATTTAATGGATTTTTTAAAATTTTCAAGATAATATGTTAACCTCGAACCAAATATTTTATTATATATATAATTGTTCAAGGTCATATATAAATTTATTTAATATCTTAATTATCTCAAATTATTTTTATTTTAGTATTTTTAGTAACATTAATTTGATACTTCCATTAATAAAATAATTACTACATTAGTTTTCTGTAATTATTTAATATACGTATTTTCTTTAGTAAAAATTAAAAAAACTATGGAGAATATAAATAATATATATTTCATATGAATACTTTTATTCAAATATATCTTCTATAAAATCCAACATTAAAAATGTTGTACGTATTAAAACTTGAATGTCACAACTTTAACATCACTTTAAATAAAATATTATAACTGTCATAATATTTTACATATGGCTCAAAATGGTTGATAACACGACCCTTAGATTATTATTGTAGAGATATACTTGACCAATACTATTTGATCAAATGTTTTGGTCTTTTACTGGTTATTATCATTTTCATAAAAATTAATTTATTCATTTTCCGTCAATTAAATAATTTCTGCATCATCAATTTATAGGCCTTTAAGGTAATTATTTATTTCCTAAAAATTAAAAATAACTTATAAGTATAGTAAAAAAATATCTTTAAAATGATTATTTATAGTCAAATTTATCTTCTATATAACCATATTTTATAAAATGATAAACTTATTAAAATTTGAGTAAGACATATTTATCTTTTCTACAAATAAAATATATTAAATACCTAATCTCATCCAAGTGTCTTAGAAAGGGTATAATTTATAACCATTGATGGTTTATGTCTAAAATCAATCATCCATTAAAATTAAGACAGGTGTTAAGAAAATTTTATAATATTATATTTACCCTTAATTACCCAATTTACTTTTTTGCGGTAGTAATAAAAATTTATGAAATTAGTATTCATAATATCCAAAAATAAAATAAATATATTCACATAAATTGTACCTAATAAATAAAAAAATAGAATGAATTTTTAAAAATTAAAAACATATAAGTTTTAGTAATTAATTTAAAATTAATCACATTATTAGAAAGAAAAATGGTTTTTTAAAAGTTAAAACATTACAAAAGATTGAAATGTTTTTACATAAAAATTCATAGTAAAACTAATTATAATGAACAAAATTATATTAAATGATAAAAATATATTATATTTTTACTTTAAACCTATTCAATAATATAATTTATCCAAATATAATATTTTCATGAAAAAGGTTGTTTTCATTTAAAATTTAGTATATTTTTACTATTCATAAAAACATAAAACATAGCAGAAAAATATCATAAAAACATAAAAATAAATTTTTATATCCTAATTCCAAATAAGAAGTTTATTTTATAAAATATAATATATAAAAGTGTCAAAAAATATATTTAAAATGAGTGTGCCATCAAAAGGTGACAAAACTGCATTTTTTGAAAATAACTTCTTTTAACTGGAAAATTGAACTGGTTCTTATATCATGTCTAGAAAACATATAAGAAGAATTTTAAATATTATATTTAATATATTACATATATATTTCATTAATAAAATCCATAAAGATTGATTTTATTATTTTATATACTCACAAATTTTCATTTAAATAGTTTTTCAAAAGAATGTTAATAATGTCCATATCTACCATTATAATGAATGAGTTATAAGGCAACATAATAATATTTAGTTGTTCACTTCAACTAGTTCTTTTGTGAAATTAATTAAATCAAAAGATCATGAAATTTTGTGCAACTCAATCCAAGCATAGTGTTGTCTATACCATGATTTATGTCACTATTGTGTGTAGTACAAGCTTATCTTGGTGTAGCGTACAACTGAAGACATCAAAGAAATTTTAAAAAACTGTCTCATAAAAATCATTGGGTGTAATATTTTACCCCCTTGAAATTAATTTCTCTCTAAAAGTTTTTCGTGGTTGTTAAAGGATTTAATATAGGAATATTTTTTTCACTGAAACCAACATCATAAAAACATGGACTAAAACTACCTTTTAAAAAGGAATATTTAGAAAATAAGAGTTACCCAAAGTAAATCATAAATAGGTATCTATGTAAAATAATATAGGTGTACATTGGGTATGGAGTAAAATCATAAATAATCATATATATTGATTAATATCACTGATCACAAGAAATTAGGTGATCCAGTGATGGTTAAAAATCACAAAACCATAAACTAAAGAATTGTGAAAGAGGTCATTGATATCATCTAAAATGATGACAATGAGATATCATTTTATATCACGATCCATTTTTTCTATTGTTGATTAATTTTCATGGGAAGATATACTTTCTTAATTTCATCATAATCTCACTATTGGTCATGCTTTGAAAAATTTCCACTTTATCTCTTATTCAATAAAATGAAGTTGTATTTGTCATTCCTAAAGCATTAGGAGATCATGTGATCCATAAATATAATTATAGGTCATTTTGTCTCAAAAAAATAGGTTAGAACCATTTATCAAATATGAATAAGTCCCCCTATAGTGAGATAATGAAAACCTCATCCAGAGTTTATCATATACTATCTATAAATAGATAACCTTAAAATCCATACAAAAATTGAAAATACAAAACTTTAGAAAAGGTTACCATAACATGTCTTAACATTTATCCCTCGTATATCATAAGGTATCTCTTATTATTCACATTCCAAGAATGTGATCACCTTCATCATGTATTCTCTTGATTCATGGTAATAACCTGAATTACCATATACACTTATTGAAAAAATGCATCTTTCCTTATTCCAATACTTATTGGATATATTCATTAAGTCCCAAAAAGTGGTATGATTTATTTATGATAGAATAACCCTATTGAAAACAAATTCATAATTTGTTTGAAAGAAACTAGCATCATCCAATTTACTTTTTCAAATTCAACATTTCATTATCCAAACTCCATTATCTTAACATAAGGAATATATTAAGGGTTTTCTTTTCCTTCATCATATTTTCTACATGTATATCACTTAACCTTAAATAAATTTTCTAGGTCCTTAGAACTATTCAATATATCCTTTATAATCCTTAATGAAAAATGTATACTGTAAACACTAATGTATTTCGTGATTCATCTAACATAATATTTCAATTCCGAGAGATATACAGTGTAATAATACGACTTTATTATTAAACCATTACTTCGTATCCATCATCTTAGTCTTACTTAAAATATAAATCATTTATTAAGGTTGAAAAACCTTAATCTAACCAAGTTTCTTAGGTTTTAAGAAAACAATAATAATATAACATCTCATACCTTTTAAAGGTCATTTACAATCTCTTTATCCTCAGTAGTAGAACCAATACTTTTACAACCTTCATGATTCTCCTTTTGAGATTTCACTTAAGAAATCGGTTTTCATAATTCTCATACTTTCCACATATGAAATATTCGAGGTTAACTATGTTCTATCTTGTTCTAGATATTGACTATGTCCAGAAAGAAAAGTGTGATAAATACATATCAGATATTAAAAACATATAAGTAAGGTAAATTACTTATAATATTTCAATATATGATATATTTGGTTTAATCCTAGGTTATTCATGATTATCACAGTAACTCTAGGATTGTATCATATAAATTTACTTATCCTTTGGACATCCCAATATATATCCTTATAAATATCTCTAGATATCTCATTAAAATATTTTTATCCTAGTTTTCAAATGTTGACTAAACCTTCACTCTGATACCAACTATAAAAACCCGAGCAGGACGTACATTGATATTACATTATTTTTTATGTAATACTTAATACATTACACAAATAGATGTCTAACGACTATATTAGTTTAGTTCCTTTGGAAACTTGGAACACATTCTACTAATTGGTGAAAATCTTCAACATATCCTATAAATATATTCCCCTTTAGTTTCCTTCCTAAAACCATTATTTATATCCTAAGGAAAACAAAAATTATGAAAAGAGTGAGATCAAATGATCTGTTAGGGTAAACATGGATAATATCAAGCAAAACATGAAAATAATAATGTAAAAAAATGAACATGTCTTTTCAAAATCATACGATGTATAACATATATGAAAATATTGAATCGTAAAATAAATCTTGGCTATTCATAAGACATAAATCATGAAGGAACATAAGCCATGAGAAAATAACACTGACATAAAACAAGGAATTGTTGAAACACATAAGTAAAGAAAATAATTTCCATATTATCCAAGACTCATTTCCAATACCATAATCATGGAAAAAGTCCTTTATTGAACTGGGTTCACTCTTCGTTCTAGTCCTGTATTACAGAACTAGATTTACATTATGTTCCAGCCCTGTATTACTGAACTAGATTTACTTCTCATTCTAGTATTTTCTATCTCATGAGATAAAAATCTTTACCCAATATATTGGAGGGAGATATGGGTCCCACCCGTCTCAAAATTAATTCATTCTTACATGTTCTACAAAAACATAAATCATTCATCATATGATAACTCACAGAATAAAATGGGTTTCTTAAACATCATTCCATTTCAATCCATATAAAACAAGTAGATTTAATATATATAATTCTATCATAAACAAAATAAAATAATAGTGATAATAGGGATATAAACATAATAATATTCAAATAATATCATATTTTATGGAAAATAATTTTGATAAAACATTTGAAATTAATTATTAAGGAAAATATCTTTTCTTCATCAAAAACATTTTTTTCCCAAAATTCCATGTAATTTTAAAAAAATTAATTTATTTGAAAATAAACATAAATTATTATAAATTATTATTTAGGTAAATGAGTAATTTTGAAATCATAAAAATCCAATCATGTTGTGGAAGGTAAAAAATCATGTTTCTCATACTTTTTCGGAAAGTTAAAAAAGTACCCTGTATTGAAAAAATATATATATATTTCTTACATGCTATTTTGTAAAAATTAAACAATGGGTAAAATAAATTTTAAAGAATAATTTTATAAAATAAATAATATTTTATAATATATATTTATAAGACATGGACATGGATGATAAATATACCCTTGTAAATACTTACATAAATAAGATTGAAAAATTGTCCCTTACCAATTTATAATCACTAGAACTGTATACCGCATAAAATAAATAAAATTATATGAATATTTTAATATTCATAATAATATTAATAAAAATATCCAAGGTTATCATAAATACTACTCAAATAAATAGGTGGTGTATAAGGAATATGTCCCACAATAATAAAAGTGAAACAAAATAAACCCTTACCTTAGTTCTGATATCCTTTGTATGTATCTGAACCTAATATATAATTATTTAAATAATATAATTTATTTATTAAAATAATTTTTATTTTTAGGATATCATATATGATCATATTATCATCCATTTGTTAGTAACATTATTACTCGTCCATCGGGTATTAACTAATTTATTTTCTAATTCATGTTTGGTCGAATAAGTTCATGTTCCTCTTCTTATATTATAGTTATATCATTTATATAGTGATATTAATATAATATATATCATATATTTTCTTTAAATAAATTTAAATAATAATTATTTAATTTATATCATATAAAATGAATCGCATCGCATCGTGGAGAAGGTAGGTCGTACGTACACATGAGCGACGATATCATTCACATAATTTTGAGATGGTATTCAAGTTGGGGGTATATATTTTTTCTAGGATATATATAATGTTATAATAATCATATATAGTTATTATTTATATCATTATACTCATTCAATTAATGTGGTAGTGAAAAACAGATTAAACCACGTCATGGAAGTGGTAAGTTGCATATACGTGCAAGGGTGGTGAATTCATTTTTGTAGGATGAATAATAGGTGAGATATGGTTATTTGATAATTATAATAACATATCAGTATATAATTTATACTGGTGTTATAAATATATAATTCAAATAACTCATGAAGAGGAAGTAGAAGAAGAAATAAGTTTGAAAGAATCAGTAGAGGAGACTACCTCTTCATCGACGTGCTCCCTCTAGACCTCCTCTTAAAGCTACTAGAGTTGGTCTTTTGAGAAGTAAATGACATCTATAATGTAACTAGGTATTTTTATAAGGTAAATTTTTATAGTATAGAATATATTGAAGGACCAAATTGAATTGAAGAGGTGAGGTAGGTGGTGCCCATTTATAATTGAGGTGAGGGGCCCTTTTGGAAACACCAAAAATATTAATTTATAATAAACTAAAAACACATCCAAAAACATAAAAATGAACTTATTTATAATATGTGATTATATAAGGTTTTAATCTAATAACCTAATAATTTTTATATGTGTTTTTATTTCAATATAAACCTTACAATTTAGTTTTACCCTTAATTGTTCTCTTTTAATTTTAATTATGGTAACAAATTGTTCAATATTAAAATACTATAATTTTTACTTAGTTAATGTCAAGATAAGATTTTAACCACAAAAAAAATATATTATTACATATCTAAGGGTTCAAAGTAATATATAAAACTTTTGGGATATTTTAATTATCCAAAATTATATTTATTTTATTATTTTTGGTAAATTTAATTTGAAATTTCCATTAATAAAATAATAACTAAATCAGTTTTTTGTAATTATTTAATATACATATTTTTTGAGTAAAATTTTAAAATAAAACACTATGAAGAATATAAATATTCTATATTTCATAATAATACTTATAGTCAAATATATCTCCTAGAAAATCTTACATTGAAAATGATATATTTATTAAAACATGAATATGAAAACATTAAAATTGCTTTAAATAAAATATTATAAGTGTCATAATATTTTTAATAATGCTCCAAATGGTTAATAACTTGACCCTTGTATGATTATGGTCAATATATAATCTAAAAATAATAATTTTTTGTGTTTTGTTTGTCATTTAATGGTTATTATCATTTTGGAAGAAATTATTTTTTTCATTTTCAATCAATTAAATAAATCATGCATCATTAATATATAAGCCTTTAAAGAAATTATTTATTTCATATAAATAGAATATAAATTTTAATAATAAATAAAAAAATTATATTTTAAATGAGTATTTATATTGGAATTTATCTTTTGTACAACCATATTTTAAAAATGATAAAGTTATTAAAATTTTAGTAAGTCGTATTTATATTTTCTTTAAATAAAATATATTGAATGTCCTAATCTCATCCAAGTGTCTTAAAAAGGTTATAATTTCTACCCAAGAATATTTTAGGTCTAATATAACTCATAAAATCATATTAACACAAGTGTTAGGGTAATTTTGTAATATTATATTTACCTTTAATTAACTAATTTACCTTTTTACCATAATAATAAAAATTACTAAAGTTACCATTCATAATGTGAAAAAATAAAATAATGTTATTTAAAAAAAATTTAACTACTGATTCCAAATTTTAAATACAGTTTTAAAAATTATAAATAATTAATTTTTAGTAATTAATTTTAAATTTATCTCAGTGTCAAAATGAAAAAATGATTTTTAAAAGTTAAAGCACTGCAAAAGATTGAAATATTTTTACCTCAAAATTAATGGTAAAATTAATGCCAATGTCCAAAATTATATTAAATTATAAAAATATATTCTATTTTATCTTTAAAACCATAAAATAATTTAACTTATTCACATAAATTATTTTGATGAAAATCATTGTTTTTAATTAAAATTTAGTATATTTATACTATTCATACAAACTAAAAACTTATCAGAAAAATATCAGAATATCATCCAAAGTATATTTTTATATCCCAATTCCAAAAATTAAGTTTATTTTATTAAATATAATATAAAAAAGTGTAAAAATTAGATTTAAAATGGGTGCTCCCTCAAAAGGATGCAAAACTTTTTTTTTTGAAACAAACTTCTTTTATCCAAAAAATTGAATTTGTTCATATATCATGTTAAGAAAACATATAAAATGAATTTTAACAATTATATTTAAAATATTTCATATATATTACATTAATAAAATCCATCAAGAGTGATTCAATTATTTTATAAACTCAATTATTTGTAGTTAAAAAGTTTTTTAAAGGAAAGTTAATATTGACCATATCAGCCATTATAATGACTAGGTTATAAAGTAACACAATAATCTTTAGTTGTTCACTTAAACTTGGTCTTTCATGAAATTAATTCAATTAAAATAACTTGAAATTGTGTGAAACACATTCCAAGCATAGTGTTGCGTATACCATAAGCTAATTCTTTGTATCGTATAGCACAAGCCTATCTCGATGTAGTATACAACATAAGTCAACAAAACAAAATTTAGAAAACTATCTCATAAAAATATTTGGGTGTTACATTGGTTATACCTAGTATGTGATTCCACTTCACCTGAAACCTTCACAACATTTTTCACAATACGATGAATCTTCTAATGTTGTTACAAAAAATATTAAAGATCTTGGATTTTTATCATTGAAATTTATCACTTCTTCATCTATAAATTCAAAATATTCTTTAGAGAGTGTAATAAAATTGAAACTCTATAAATAGTGTTAAATTCCACTCCATATCATTTCTTATAGTGATTCCAATTATAATTTATTATTTTTTTATTTTATAATAGATTTAATTTTGTGAGGTTTCATCATAAAATTTTTTGTTTTTTTTTAAATTACATATTCTGATCTTTATGATCTATGATATTCTAGTGGGGAATCTATAGATTCTAATAAAAAAATTGTGGTTTTAAGAAACCATAACTTCTAAATTGTGTAGTTTAATAAAGTTTGGTGTACTTATAATTTCTTTAAAACATGTATATATCAAAGAGGTGCTTGGGGCTAGAGCTACATTATTCAAATGTTTATACAAAAAATGGTCTTAGTGCAAAACACGATCTTTCAAAATTTCTCAGTCAAAGATGTTTAGATAGTAGAATATTATTGATACCTTGAAACTGAGCTACTAATACACTAACCGATTTGTTTTAAAAATATAAATATTTTGTGGTTAAACTATTTTGGAAATAAATAACCTTTGTAGTATTATTTGGACTATTATCCAATACTTTGTGTTTTATTCATCATTGAAATATTTTATTTACTTTTTTTATTATTTTTATCACCTATTTTTTAAACTTTAATTAGATTTATTCCTTTTTTTCATGTACTAGTGTAGTATAGTTGAATTTTTATACCGAAATTTATTAAAACCTGTATCTTTTGATCATTTCACAAACGCAAGAAGAAGAAAAAAATTGGGTCATCTTTGGAATACAATTACCCCCCCCCCCTCCCCCTCTTGATGCTTCCATATAATTTATATCTTGAGAAACATTTAGTATAAGAATCTACTCTTTAATTTTAATTACCAATATTGTGAATGTCATGTTTACTTACATTAGATGTATTGGAGATCATGGATCTTTTGTATTTTGGAATGTCAGGTTTAATTCTAATTGGAATTTTTTATTACATCAATCCTAACCAACCATATATTTTTTACAAAATTGATTATTAATATTAGTGAGACCATATGAAGACATATGTTATAAATACTACTAAATAAAATTTAATTATTTTTATAATTAGTTGTAAGATTCCATTTAATGAATTTCTCAATATTACTCGTGAGGTGAAAGCTGAATTTATAATTTAGAAAACACTATATTATGTGTTATTCAGAGAAATATATATAGTTTTATTTATCCATGCATAATAAGTAATGGTATTTGGAATAAACTTTAGATTAATCATTTAAAAAATCTAAATTTCTCAAAATGAAGAAACCAATTCTTAGGGAAGATTATTGGTGTTTTGATTTTTTTAACTACTGAATCAATTTCTCAAATTCACCGAAAATATATGATGATAGAAAATAGCCTATATCTTTTAGAGGGTGAGAATTATCAAATGATCATATTTATAAAAAAATTAACATTTTACCTAAAGAGTGGGAGTCAAAGATACTAGTTATTGATGATACTTAACATATTACAAAATTGAGTGTAGATGATTTAATTAAAACTCTCATGAAAAATGAGAACTTATTTAAGTATGGTGCTGATAAATAAATAAATAATAATTGTGTGAATATTTCATCAACTTATAGATATTTATCTTTTGAAACTCATACTTCAAATATGAGTACATATAATAATAATTGTACATGGAATTCTGGTAATAGTTGTAAAGAACTCAGTGAAAGTGATATTGCTATATTTTCTAAGAGAATGAACAGATATACTATAATGGATTTCCATAAATATAATCAAAAGTATAAGAAATAAAAATATGATAATAAGTAATATTTGGATACTATCTATTATAAGTAAACAAACCAGTAAACATCATAACTGATTTTTCCTGGATAAAGAATAATAATAAGGATGGAAATCAATAAATATAAGTTAAAGAAAATATTTTATGGATACGAATGATACATGCAGAACCAGTAAGAATCCATCGTACAAATATAATAGTGATTTTGACAGTCATAATAGCCTTAAGATAGTCATTTTTTATGATATGGTTCGTTAAAATGATTTTTTATTTATGGGAAAATTTACTCTGGATTCCCTCTCTGATTTTTAGCTTAATGCCAATTTTTTTAATTAAAATAATTACAGTAACATATATTCATTGGATAATGAGGATAATAAACCTTTTGTTGAGGATATGGAAAAATATGTGACAAGTATAGATAAAATAATTAATATGTTGAATAAATATTTTAATAAATCTAAGGCAGATCATGTTTAGGTCTAGGACACTTATCAAGAACCCTCTATGATATATTCAATACATAAAAATGACATGTTTGAAAGAAAGAAGAGTATAATGAGTCTCAGAAATGAATTTTTAGATTAGCCACTCAACTAAAATGAAAAAAAAATTGTTTGACACATTTGAATGATATAAAAGAGGTAATAAGGGTGAATTCTATAGTTGAAATATTGAAGAAATAACTTATCAATTTCACTTCTCTAATAAATTATTTTTTATAATTTATATAAATAGTTGAAGTTAAAAAGTATAAATTCTGTATTATCTCATAGATATATGAAAACATATCATTACCCATCAATCTACATTTTATTGATAAATGAATCCTTTTGCATGAATTGTTAAAGGCTTGTACACTAGAATTTTAAATTGTCACAAAATAAAGGTTAATCCTTTGGAACTCATCAAGATTATATCTTTAAAAAATTGTGATTATGTTTGAATGATTTGTTCAGATATGTGTTTCGAGTGTTTTTTTTTATAAAAAAATATGGATTAACCTATGTCTAGATTCCAAGATTATAACTTTTGATAAATGAAATATCATTGTGTACTGACATATAAACTACAATGTATAGTATAAAGAAACGCTTTTATTTGTTTAATTTCTTTTCTATTATTTTTCAAAAATATTCTTAGACGTTTTTTAAGTTATTTTATAATTTTCTAAGTTAATTTTATATTCGTAAATTATATCATAACATACTTTTAAAAACTCTTAATTTCATCACTTTTACATTTTTCAAATTTATTATAATATATGGTTTTTTCTTTTATGTAAGGTTTTAAATTGTATACATAAGTTTTTATAATTTCTATGTTTTAATTTAAATTTAAAATCCTTTATCAATAGCAGTTGTCTTTGGATTAGAAAAATATCATATAGATATTTTTTATCAATGATTATATTCAATAGAAGATATGAATTATATTTAAGAGAAACATCAAGAACCATTTTATATCGAATAATATCATGACACAGTATAAGAAAATAAATTATAGGGAGTTTAATTATTTTTATGCTTATCCTATAAAATTTTGATTAATTTGTAGTTTTCCTCTCTTTGTATAATTTGATAAATTTAGATGTAGCCATTTTTTTCAATAATTTAACTTTTCATAACATAACCAATATAGTTTATTAATAAATTTAACATATATTCCTTTACGATATTTTGAATTATAATTTATTTTGGCTTGAATTTTTTTTAAAATCATCATATCAGATCAAATAAAGAGCTAAGAGGGTTACATATATAAAGGCTTGTAGACCCTGAGTTGGTTGTATTTATTTAATCCGAATCCCTGAATCTATTATATATTATCTTATATTTAACTATTGATTGTTTCTGATTTGATATGGAATATTACTGTCAGATCAAAACCATTGAGATTATTTTTGAATGATTTATTGAAATTAATTGGTACTCTAAGAATACATCTTTTTTCTAAGATATTTATTCAATTTCAAGGTTGGGAAAGAGTCACTTTTCATAATGAATAATATAATTTGTATCATCCTAAAAGTATTCATGAATTTTACTCAAATTTTACTTTTGATGAATCAAATACTTTAAAGAATAATAATTTTAATACTCTAGATCACGTTCATTGATTTACGATGATGGCTTTTGCTGAGGCAGCAAGTCTAACACTTAAAGATGAAACTACATTAATTTCTCATAGTCTACTAGGATTTTTTGTATGATTCATAAAATATAGATATAAGGAAACCCTATTCCATGTAAAGGAGAGAATTTTCAATTCATTTCATATATATTAAAAATTTTGGATTATATTTTAGTGGATGCATGGTTTTATTCTCCCATAGATGGATGAGAAGGATACCATAAATACCTTGGATGTAAATATTCTAAAATTACGTTGAAGCATGAGTAATTTTAAAATCATGAAGTTAATTTTGGACTACATCAAAGATTTATGTCATATAATTGTGAAGTTGAAGATACTTTCTTATTATAGGATTCTGAATAGAATCTTATTAATGGTATTAAAGACATTTCGAGTTAAGGAACATGGGGATACATAAAGGGTTGATAAAAATCATTTGAACTTATAAATTATATTTAAGATAAATATGTTTAATGATTTATTTTAAAATAAATTTATTGAAAGGGGAATATAATTTAAACTTCCAATATCTAAGGAAAATACGGATATTTATAATAAGAATAGTAAAGTACCAAAAGTTGTTTTTCTTGATAAATTCCCCCTCCCTAAAAATTAAGTATTCATAAAATGAGAAAATTGAGAGATTAATTGAGAAGCATGAAGACGATTTGAAAAGTGAATATAATGAAAATTTAAAAATATTGAATAAATTAAATTTGGAATTTTATATTTCAATTTTTATTAACTGGAAGTTTAGGAGATGAGATAAAGAGAAGTGAAATAGAAATATTGAGAGAATAATATTAAAATTTCTGTTGACACCAAGAAGTATAAAGTCATCAAATCACTTGTCACTATAATAGATCCTACTAAAGAGGTTTATGGAACTTCGAGGAAGAAGATAAGATACGTAGATGATAAATTTTTAAAATTTAATGTTAAAATAACAAAATTTACTTGATCATATTTTTAATCCCTTCCACCACTGATTACAGAGACAGGTGATGAGGATGGAACATCCATATAAGTGGAGGTAATGGTTAAATCCACCCTTAGACCCTCACCAAATCTAGAAAAATCATTTTCATTATCATTTAAGATATCTTATTTATCATATTCTATTTTATCAAAGTTATTTAGTTCATCAAATGTAGAATCTTGAAAGATGAAAACATCTTCTGCTGATGGGGTGAAGAAGTCAAAGAAATTTGATGTGAAGGATACTCCAGACCTAGAAAAGTAAGTGGACATAAAGTCAGTTGAATGAAAATATATCTAGATAATACAGGGTAGAATTCTATTGATGTTTACACATCTGTGGGATCCAAATCCACTTATCATGTTAATACCTACAATGTATCCCCAAAACAAGAGAGTTCATCTAGAAGATTAGATGAAAGTTGAAGGAGCCAGAGTTGTTCTAGGGAGTTATTCAAAAGATACATCTTTGGAAGAAATTTCATGGAATAAAATGGTATGGAAATATTAAGTATTTATTAAATAACAACCTCATTGGTTATAGAACATCATATTTATCCTTCAATAAATTTATTTTAAACTAATAAATTTACAAGATAGTGCAGTGGATGCTCAAACCTATTGAACAGTAAATAATATCCTTATTAAAAAGGTTAAAATGAAAAATGATGTTTAATTTTTTTTTAATAATATTGTGTAATTATTGAGGCGCTACTATAGTAGGTAAATTCTACATCCTAAAACTATTCCATAAATCAACCCATTAAATTGCCTTCATTTGCTTCAATATTTAATGTATTGATTTAATAATTTTAAATTGACCACGCTAAATTTATTATTGAATTCATCATATTGAAATTAGCATTGTATGATTTTTTTGGCTTTTTTGATGAGGATGGTTTTCAGTTGAAAAATACAATTTTCATAAAACTGGTAAATTATATGAATTTTTAGTAATATAATAATGGACAATAATTTTTCAAACCCTTTTAAGAAATAAAATATGATTTTAAGTAATAATAATATACATTTTTCAATATTTTCCTTGAATCAAGTATTTTCAAGGGAGATTCATTTTGGGTTGCCGTAAAAGACTCATATCCTTTATTTATTTTATAATAAATCCATTAATGTCATTAAAATCAGAATCCAAAATAAGTTTACATTATATATATAATTGATAATCATAAAAATATTATTTATATAAAACGGTATTTACTTGATTAAGCATATTAATTAACTTTTCATACCTTTAGAAATTTTATAAAATTATTCTAAATTTAAAAATTATATACATAAAATTGGGTACAATTGAAATCTTGATCTTTGTGTTCAAAATTAATCACAAAGGTTAGAAATTAATTTCCAATGCAAAAGTAAATTAGGGTAAAAAGTTAAAAGATAAAAAACTATCTAAATAACTCTTATTTTTTAGAAAAATGAGTGTTTTAGGTGAGTTTTTACCCACATTAATTTTAATTTCTTATTTTCTTTATTTTTTGCCTTTGAATATTGAATATTAACCTTAAATTATTTAAAATGTAATTATTACTCCCAAAATTATCCTTACCATCACTTAAAAAAGTGTAACACATTCTCCACTTCAATACTCACATATATTTAGAATTACCAAATTATACACTTCCATTTTAATCTCCCTAGAACCCCATTTTATGAACATAATCACTTGGTCACTCATACTTATCCTAATCCCTTCAAATTTTAGGATAATTCTAATGAAAAATCAAATTCCATTATGTGAGTATTACCAAATACTTAGATTTCATCTTAATCGCCTTCATTATAATTTATCCTAAACACACAAATATAATGATATAATTAGAATTTATATACTTTAATTTTTTTTTATAATTTATTTATTATGATTATTTATTCATATAATCTATCAATTAAGAAAACAAAATTTGTTTTTTTATTTTGTACGGACTATATCCTCCATAACATAACATGTTTAGTTTTCCTTCACCACATTACAAGGTTGGATATAAGGATTGCATCAAAAGATAAATATTGTTTTTTTAATATCATTAAGGTTTTATTATGGAATATTATAGAACATATTAAAGATATGATAAAAAAACTCATCGTCAGTTTAATAATTTAAAATAAGTGTGCTGGGAAGATATTTTTTTTTTCAAATTGTGTAAGATTTTCAGATCTATTACTTAATCTTATAATTACTTAAAATTATAATATATCACAATATTAAACACAAAATAATATCACTATTATTATTTCATAATTATATTAAAATTAAACCACCTCATAACCATTCATTATATTAGGGCATGTTCATATTTCGGTCAGTTTAACCACCTACTTGAAAAATATTATGCATTTATATCATGGATGAAAATGAAAAAAATATATACTATTTAAATATGATCAAAATGTTTAAATTATTCTTATTTTTCTTCCATAGATATTATTTCAATATCTAATTCATCAATTAAGGAAACACCCTTTGTTTCTTAAAAATCAGAAAAACATGTTTCCTACCAACTTCATCTACAAGGATAAGGTCTAAAACACTCATTAAAGGAATTTAAAATAAAATAAATTATTACAAATTTCCTCTAATAGTAACTTAAATTACTTATTAATTATTTAATTTGGAATAATAAATAATACAAACATAGTTATTTTTAAATTAGTATAAACGGTCAAAACTATAAACACTGATATAGAAAATCAAAAGAATTCATATAGAGAATGACTATTTGTGAATATTTTGAATGAAAATGTTGCATGTAAGGAACTAAATTAAGTGATTAAGATATATATTCATATAATATAGAGGTTTAAGTTTTTTTTTGTTTAATGATAATAGTTAAGTGTTTTCCTTCTCAAAATTCTCTCTTTGAGACATATTATGTATTATACACTGAATTTCTATTATATAGTGTACATACTGCCTATTTGAGATATTATATCATGAAATTATTTTACTAATGGTATTTTAATATCATTTCTAATCCCATTTTTTTATGATTTTATTATTCAAAACCTCCCCAATCCATAAGTGGGGTTTTTATGTCTCAATTTTTATTCTTCGGGACTCTGTTATAATAACCACTTATTAAATTTTTTATGGTGCAAACTTTTCCCTCGAAGAAATTATTCCACATTAATCAATAAATTTAAGTGACTTAAAATTAGATACTATTATTTGTCTCTCATTTTATTTTAATTCAAGGGTTACCTTTCCATGTTGGAATAACCTTCCTATGTTTTGGTAAAGTAATAGTGTGCATAATTTCCTAGAAAAATAATTCTGATCTGGATACTATAAAATGGATGTGGCTATATAATGGATGTGACTATGGGAAATCACCCTAAAAAATATTGTTTGGTCATTAACTTGATCATCACCTATATTCACAATGAGTGAGCCTAATACTATACAACTAGTTAGACACTCCCTGGGGATACTCTTTGGAATATTTTCACGCTCTTAATGAACCATGATGATGTATTTTTTCAACAATATATATGGTATCATACCAATGAAAAACATTGAACTCAATTATTATATTCCATGAAAAACTTAACATATAAGAGGTACCCCGAAATTAAATTTCTTTGATAAGGGTATTACTTAGTACTTCAATGACACCATATGGATTCCAAGTTAATTAAGTGATATTCTCCTATACATCCACATTATTATATTGAATGGATAAGTATTTTATGTTTTTATTTCTCAACATATAGATATCCAAGTTTTTTTCATAAAGATGTTCCTCTGGGAAGAGTATGAAAGGTATTGATGACTCTTATGGGGAATGAATTGGAAATAATCACTTGGTGGGTAGGGCATAGAATTATATATCTCTCTGATTCATTGATGAGTCTCATGGTCTAAAATAGGGTGTGTTTTGGTATATTCTTATTCCTAAGACAACAAAGTGTCTTGTCACAAGGACTTGATAGAAATATTTTGAAGTTATGCATTTTTCATTCCATTGGTATGAGATCAATGATTATTGATATCCATGTTTTTATTTACAATCATGGATGTTTAATTACCATAGTTTTATATTTATTATGGAACCATTTTTTCATTTATTCTTTACATATCAATTATAACAAGTTTATGTTATGTTAGCCTCCACTTTTAACTACTTATTACTAAAAATATAATCTCATCATTATTTGTTTTACCTTCCCCAGGACCCCTAAAGGAGGACTATGTGTAACTTTTTGGGATTTTATGAATGGTCTACTCATGTTATCATAATATTTTCATGTACTATCTTATGTTTTAAATAGTAATATATATATATTTTTGTGTGTGTTCATGTGTGTGTGTGTGTCTGATCTTCCATGACTAATAAAGTGTCCAATCCTTTATGAACTCTTATACTTTATACCAATAATGTAATATAACTACTAGATATTGGTTTCTAAAGTCCAGGATCAAATAGTAAGTATAAAAAAAGTTTAGTAGAAAACATGGGGAATATATTTAGATGAACCAAGTATTATAACACAAAAGTATGAAAATCCCTCAAGATTTCTTGGGAACACTCAAAAAAACTTTGTGGGAATTATATTTTACAATTAAATATCATGTAATAAATATGTATATACCTTTGTCGAAAAATAACAACTAATATGAGGAATGTGGACCATATAAAAATCCATATTCAATGCAATGATATTCCCCTAAACATGTAAATGAATCTGGATTTAAGGTTGATCGGTTCAAAACCATATTAGGTCAGCTGACCTAGGTTTTGAAAAATAATCTTTCCCACATAGAGCGCTATATGTAATTATATCATGGTGTAACTATGGTAGATCGATTCATGAAACGTTAACATCCAACATTTATCAGACTTAATAATACAATGGTATCTAAATAATGAATGAATTAACTAGAGAATATATCTGTCACTTTGGGAAGAAGTGAAAGGGAAAAGTTTATCATCATGTCCAATCATATCATAAGATATATGGACCAATGGTGGTCACTGATTAAAAATATTAAAGATAAAGATGATATCAAGTGAATGGAATGGGGAACTTCTAAAAATATATTCTATGAAAATTAATTTTATTATAAGAAAAGAGGGGAAATAAAAATGACATTTTTCAATATTTAAAAAAATGAGGATGAAAATATTACTGGACAAAAGGCTAACTTTAAAAGATAATCTAGGCGCACTATGGAAAATGTACATAGACTGTAATGTGATATTAATCATTCCTTTTATGGTTTAAAACTGAGCCTTTGATGGGTGTTGGTCTCTTAGACATTTTCTTCATATGAGGATATAGTTTCAAGCATCATTAATATTTAAATTCAGATCTCCATTATGTGTGTATTAATGGAAATCAGGATAAGAATAGGTCAGTTGAGCATTATGGGTAGAATAATGTAGCTAAAGGGAGGAAATAAAGGTTTATATATCCAAAATTTGATAAATATGGGAAGAAACAAACTGGGTCTTAGAGGAAGGTAATCTAGTTTATAATAAGGGTATAGAAAAACCAACAAGATCACTATTGCAAGGGCATTGAAGAGTTTGTTGATGTTAAATGATTTAACTGTATGGGGAGGGGAAATTATTCAAACCAATTCCCCAAATTTCAAGGTAATTTTCATCAAAAATGGATAAGGGAGTGAGGTATATTTCATGTGATTAAAAAAACATGAGTCAATGTACTTGATGATGTGGTTCCAAGTGATTGGATCATTGCCTCAAAATTATCTAATGTTTTATTTGATTCTATATATTTATACACTTTTATATCTTTTTTTTCTAAAATAATTAGATATTTTCCTTCAACCCTAGTAAGGGAAATATCAATTAAGACACCAAGTAGGATTATTATAGAAACAAAGATATGTCTGGAATCTTTAATTTTTATGCATGTTTATACCCTATTTTCAAACATGGTTATTACACATATGGTTGAATTTGATATGATAATTGGTATAGATTTTACAAAAAAGTATAAAGAAATAATTCATTTCTAAGGTAAGTAGATTTTGATTTTCAAAGATGAGGTGGAATATATTATCTTTATAGGTGAAACATATTCATCTAAATCATGTTTATATCTCCACCTAGTAGTTCTTATTATGAAATTCTTGGTAAATAAGATGATCAGACATGATCTAAAGATGAGGAAGGTATCCTAAGAATAGAGGATATACCCATTGTACAAAATTCCATGTATTGTTTCCATAGAAATTACCTAGACATCAACAAAATTGAGAAATTGAGTTCTCTATTGAACGTGTTTCTAATGCGAGGCCTATATCTAAAACTCCTTATAGAATAGAACCAGTGGAGTTAGTGGAGTTAAAGAAAAAAATCATGATTTTAGTGATAATGGATTTATATACCCTATAATTTCAAAATTTATATACCATGTTTTATTCATATAAAATAGTATGGTTCCACGAGACTGTGCATCGATTATAGGGTCATCAATTCCATCACTATAAAAATAATTATCCTTCTCCACATATTGATTACTTATTGGATCTTCTTCATGGGAACAAAAACTTTTCAGAGTTCAGTCTTTTCTTCGGTTATCATCAACTAATGGTAAAGAAGGTTGACATAACAAAGTTTATTTTTTGAACTTGGTGTATATATTATGAGTTAATGTTAATGCCTTTTGGATTGACTAATGAACCTTTTGTCTTTATAGACCCGACTAATAGAGTATTCAAGGAGTATCTTGATAAATTTTTTATAGTATCCATTGATGATATCTGGATACACACTTAGAGTTATATATATCATGATATTCATCTACAAATAATTTGGGGGACCCTCAGAAAAAGTAATTATATGGGAAGTATAGTAAGAGTGAATTTTGGCTCGATGAAGTTTTATTTCTTATCCAAATAGTCTACAAGGATGGAATATCTATTAACCCCTAAAAAGAAAACGTATTAAAATAATTTTATACACTTATTAACATATCCATGATCCAAAGTTTCTCAGACTTAGGTTACTATCAATGGTTAGTCCAAGATTTTTCTCTATTGGCCAACCCATTGGCCATGTTACATGTAAAAAGGTTAAATTATAGTGGTCAGAAGAATGTGTGTAAATTTTTAAAAATATGAAGAAGTTACTGATTAATTCACTGTTATTGACACTACTATTAGGTAAGTTATGATTTTAAATATATTATTATTCATTGAATAAAGAAATTTGTTTTGTTCGTATAATGAATGATTGGTTGATTTTATATGAATTAATTCAATTGAAGATCCATGAACAAAACTATCAATCTCATTTCATTGATCTAGTAGATATAAACATTTCATTGAAAATATATAAACACTACCTATGTGGTAAAATATGTGATATATATAGATACCACAAGAGTTTTATGTTTATATTTTCTCAAAAAGATATCAACATGAGGCAAACATGTTGTTTGGAACTACTCAAGGACTACGAATTCTTAATACCCCACCACCCTAGGAAGTAAAACAAGTTGGATGATGCATTAAGTCAGTGATACCTTGTATTTACATCCTTGATGAAGATTAATAGGGATCCTATATATATAATTATAGTAAAGATGGGTATGTTTATTTATTGGCAAGGATTCCTCATTCCTCTACTAATAAATTCTTAAATAATCTTTACTATAAAGGATAGATAAGAACTATCATGATGATGATAAATTAAAAAATAATATTAAATAAGTTAATGGTGTAAATATTACAGACTTCATCTATAAATACAAATTGTTTAATTCTAGGAAAAGGTTATGTGTTCTATCCATAACGAAGTTAAGGAGGAAACTATTGGATAAATCACATAGCTCAAATTTCTCTATCTACCCTGGTAGAAAAAAGTTGTATGGGAATTTAAGAGAACTTTTTATTGGGTTGGTATGAAGTGAAAATTTTTAGATTATGTGTCTAGTTGATTAGTATTATATCAGGTTAACACTGAAAGGAAACATCTTAAGGGGGTTATGAAACCTCTACCTATAACCATATGAAATTGGTACAATATTAAAAAGTAAATTGCCACTAGACTCCCAAAAACTACAGTAAAGAATTATGTTATATGGTTCATCACCGATTTTATTAATAAGTCTGATCACTTCTTTGTGATAATTGAAGATCGACCCCTTGAGCACCTTTCCCGACTCTATGTCAATAAAATATTATGTCTTAATGGGGAACCTCTATTTATTGTATCATATCAGGACCCTCATTTAACATTGAAATTAATTAGGACTCTTAAAAAGTATTTAAACATTGAGATATATTTAAGGAACTTATATAATCTCTATACTGATGGGAAATCTCAAAGAAAAATCCATACTTTTGAAAACATTCTTAGATCATGTTGTATTGACTTTCATGGATCATGGGATCAATATCTACCGTTGATGGAGTTTGAATATAGTTATAGTTACCATTTTAAAATCTATATGGAACCATATGAAGCATTGTATAAAAATATGTTTCACACTCCAACTTGTTACGAATAATCTATATAAATAAATTTAGTAGTCCCAAATCTTGTGGATGGGACTACAATTAAATTATGTATCATTCAGGATCACACTAAATTATCCCAAAGAAGGAAAAAATTTATTTGATGGTAATCTAAGAAAATTGTTGTAATTTGAAGTTGGGATCAAGTAATCTTGATGTTTTGACCATGTAATAGAGGTTTAAGATTTGGTAAAAATTGGAAGTTAATCCCAGACTATATTTTGAATTTTGAAATATAAAAATGATTTGGGGTTGTAGATTACCGATTGACCATGTTGTCGAACATTTCTAAAGTACATTATATATTCCATGTTTTATTATTGAGTAACTAAATTTTAGATCAAATGAATGTAATCACATCTGATTTAATAGATTTGGAGCTTGACTTTTCTCATGATGATAATCTTTTCTAGATTCTTGACACTAAAGATTAATTATTGTGGAATCGAACAACTCATTTCATGAAATTACTTTGGAAAAATCACAAACTATAAGTGGAATCCTAAGATCAAGAAGAATCTATAAGGAAGTAGTATCCACATTTTCCCAATAGCTGATATATACATCAATTTCAAGGATGAAATTATTTATGTGTGGGAGAATGTAATACTCGATATTATACTATAGTAGGTAAATGATATATACCAAACTATTGCAAAAATTCACCCTCTAAAGAGCCATTATTTATAACATTAATTAATATATTAATTTATTAATTTTAAATTAAATAAAGAAACATAATTTTTGAATTCAGCAAGTCGAAATTATATTAGATTTACTGCTTGATCGTTTTCGAAAAAGGATTTTTTTTTAGTCAAAAAATATGGTTTCCACAAAACATACCATTTTCATGAATTTTTTGTTATATATAAATTTACTAGAATCTTATAAAACCCTTTTGGTAATCAAATATTAATTTAATTAGTAACATTATCAATTTTAAAATATTTCTTTGACATATAAAACCTTTGGAAAATATTTATTGAACTAATTATTTTATTTCATTAATATAAAAACTGTTTTTTTATTGAATCAATTATTTGGAACGGTGTTTGATTTTGGTTTGAATTAAAATCTCCATGTTTAATAATTTTTTAATAAATAAATTATTATCATTAAAATTATTATCCAAAATAATTTCACATTATATATAAAAATTTAAATCAAAAAAATATTATTTCTCTAAAAATTTATTTTACACGATTAATCTATTTTATTAACATTTATATCCTTAAAAAAATTTAGAAAATAATTTTAAAATTTGAAATTTTAGGTATAAAATTATTTAAAATAAAAATCTCAATATTTTTAATTGAAATTTATTATTAAGGTGGAAAATTAATTACTAGCGTAAAAGTGAATTAGGATAAAAGTAGAAAAAACCCCTTAAATCACACAATGTCGTCTCAAAAAGAAGTTTTGATGTGATTTTAGACCCAAAATAATTTTCCTATCCTCTTTTTTTCATTTTATTCCACAGAAACATGAATTGTAACCTTAAATTTTTGAAATTGTAAGGTTTGTCCCAAAATAATCCTTCCCTTCACTTATAAATGGATAATACCTTCACCTCTTCAAGACTCACATATATTTAGAATTAAAACTTTAAAATATTCCATTTTACTCTCACTAGAACAGTATTCCTAAAAATTAATCACTTTTCTACTCATAGTTAGCCTAACAACTTCAAACTCAAAGAGGCTTCCAAGGTAAATTCAAGTTCTCGATGTGAGTATTATTCACTACATAATTTTCTACTTAAATTTATTCTTTAAAATTTATTCTATAATGATATTATTATAGTTCATATATTATAATTTTTCTATGATATGGTTATTATCATATTTTATTCATATAACCCATCAATTAAGAAAAAAAATCATTGTTTGTGTGTTGTGTGGACTGCTACCTCCAATATGTAACGTGTTTTTTTCTTATTCTTCTTTACAAGGATATATATAATAATAGTATTAAAGTATAAATATAATTATTGTGATATCATTAATGTTCCATTATTAAAAATTACATAACCTATTAATGATATGATCGACAAATGATCAATGTTAATTTAATCGTTTAAAATAATTGTGCTAATGAGATAATGTTTTTTTTTTCAAATGGTGTAAGTCATTTATATCGTTAACTTATTCTTATAATTCGTTAAAATTTTAATGTATCACACTGATAAACACTAAATATTACAAATATTCTTCTGGTATAATATTATTACAATAAAACCATCTCCTGATCATTTATTAAATCCGCGTATGTCTGTGTTTGGGTCTATTTAACCGCCCACTTGAATAATACTATACATTTATATAATGGATGTTTATCAAATCATATTTACAGATATAATGTGATATAAATTTTTAAATAATTATTATTTTTTAGATATGTTATAGTAATATATATTTCATCTTTTAAGGAATCACCCATTTATCAATAGAAATATCCAAAATGTGATTATTATCAACTTCATCTTCACAAATAAGGTCAAAAACATACAAGAAAGAAATTTAAAACATCATTAATTATTATAAATCATTCATAATTGTAACAATATTGACCTACTAATTATATACTTTTGAATAAGTATGAATGAAAACATCATTATTATTAATCTAGTACAAATGACCAAAACTATAAACACTGGTGTAGAGTGATGATAACCCACATATTCAAAGTTTATTAAGGTATTTTCTCATAGATATCCACATTATTATATTAAATGGGTAAGTTTTTCATGTCTACATTTCTCAATATATGGATATTGAAGTTTCATTCATTAAAAGGTTCTTTATGGATTGGTATGAAAGTATTTATGAATCTTATTGTGAATGCATTGGACTTAATCAAGATATGGGTGGGGATCATAATTATATACCTATTTTATGCATAGATAGGTCTCATAATACAAAAAAAGTTTTGGTTTTCATGTGTACCTCTTCCCATGGTAAGAAATTGTCTTGGCACAAGGCCTTGATAAAAAGTGGTTGATGTTCATAATTTTACATTCTGTCGACATAAGATCAATGATTATTGGTATCCATGTTTTCATTTATTACCATGGGTATAGAATACCCTCATTTATCATTTGATTATAGAATGAAGTTTTTTAATTTGTTCTTTTCATATCACGTATACTATGTTTTTGTTATAGAAGCTTCCACTGTATTCAACTATTTATTGATCATTTGAGCTCAACCTTATTTTTTTCCTTTCCCTATGATACCTAGAGGAGGAATATCTTTATTTTTTAAAGATATAATAGAAGGGATAATAATGTTCTAGAAATATATTTATGTTGTATCTTAATTTTTCAAGTGTAATGTATATATGTATATGGTATTTGAAGACTGATAAATTATTAAATCCATTGAGAACTATTTTTATTTATACCAATAATGTAAAATAACTAACGAATCTGGGTTACAATAGTTCATGTTATTATATATTTTGTTTTTCATTTTTAGAATATAAATATAATAGGAAATTATGAAAAGAATCAAATTCATTAACTTAAAAATATCTTGATCAAAAGGTTTCCTTAAAGACAGAATTGTTTAAATTCAATGTAATTTACAATCTTAAGGACTATAAGAATAAAGAGTAGGATCTAGAACTATATGAATAATAAATTGAGTTATAGGATCTATAGAAAAATTTTAAATGGTAAGTAATTCATTAGAATAATAAGAGAAGGGGTTAAAGGAGTTAGAAAATTTTTTATCCAAATACCTAATAAAAGAATAAATTTCAAAAGAAAATATATTTTCCTATTATTATACATTCTGATTATTATAAACCATGACTTTTTACAAATTATTATAAAATTGTACGATTATTGTTCGTTGAATTTATTTTTTATGAATATTCCACTTTTTAAAATTTAATTGTTTATAATTACCATAAAAAAGTGTATAGTTTTTATTTTGACTTTAATTGTTTTATATATATTTATATTAATAGAAATTATAGATATTTAAATTCCATATTCCATCATTAATTAATATTTTAAAAATTAAAATGGATATCCAAGAGGAATATTGTCATAATATAGGGGGTAAATTAAGGTTCCAATTTCATTTTCCTTAAATATATCTTATTCCTATGTTATAAATAATAACATGGACCTATTAATCAAAATCATTCATTCATTGTATCCAAATATAAAAAGTAAATGTTCTCATATATGGAGTTTTCTTATTTCATGATCAAGGGAAATATCCTATATAAATAATCAGCGGACCTCTTAGGGTTGTACTCAACACTAAGAGAGAGTGAATCATTTTTCATGACATAAAATACAATTTATTTTTTATCTTTTTTTTCATCTAAATTAGTCACTAGTAAAGGTGAAGGATTCTCTTATTATCTATTCTTATATTTAGTCATTATAGATACTCTTAAACATGCTATAAAAAGGTAAATATAAATATTTTACAAGTTTTTCCTCTCAATGTGATAATCCTAGTATTTAGTGTCATATGGATTCCTTAAGATCACTCTACCCACTAGAATCATCATAATAGTACAAGAAATAAAGTTATAAATTTTTAACTAATGATTTTATCATCTATTAATAATGATTTAGTGTATCTTGTACTAAGGTGACTCCCACACCAAATAATGATAATGGTTTGGGTAATAAAAATATATTCTTCTTCCAGTTGATAACTCTGACAAGCTGTTGATGTGATAATTTTTCTTTTTTGTACTTCTCATACTTTCACAATAATGAAAAATAAAATATTCATATATTTTATGAAAACAGTGATACACAAAATATCTTATTCGTATTTATAGTATAATTTTTTTTCTTTTCTAATTATCTTGTATTGGTTAGAATATTTTTCCTCCTTGTATTCAAATTTGAATGCACAAAAAATCCTCTTCTTCCCAATTCTTCATATAGTTCAATGTACAATGATAATGTACTAGAACTTCTCCTTATCTTTGACTCTAATGATGTATATAATGGATAGAGATTCTAGTATTTATTATTTTATTCGATACATTGAGAATATTTTTACAGAAAGTTGCATCGGGTCTCCCTCAATCATCTTTCTTTCTTTAAAAACCTATAGAAATATATCTATGTCTATCTATGTATGTGTTTTTTCTTGTGAGAGAAAATGTTTAAGTATTGGTTATCCTCCATGATATTATCCTTATTTATTTGTTTTTTAATAAAAAAATACCATGTGAATGTATCAATTCTTGTCTCTAATAGTTTTTGTGTAACTTCCCTAAAGGCTTGAATCTGCACCTATTGTTCCTCAGTCAATATCCACATAAAATATGTAGTATCTATTATGGAATCCCTTATTTAACTTCAATTAATTGTACCATGTAAACATATCAATTTTAATTCTAATATTTTCAATAATTAAAATTACTTTAATCTTTTCTTGTTTTATTTATCTAGATCCACAAAACTAAACTATTCGTTTATCCGTAAAACTTCCATGAAAACTTCTTTCATAATTTTATGGAACTAGAAGTAATAATTCAAATGTATGTCATGATATTCCTCTATACTTCTCACCACCTTCCTATTTTACCCATGAAAATTCACATACACATAAATAATCAATGAATTCATGCATTCATGCACCTATTGAGTATATAGAATCTCCATTTGTAATATAGAATGATCCAGTAAATAGTTATTCTTCCTTCATCACTTATTGGAATAAAAATGTTAAAAATTGTGATATTTGGTAACTTGAGATCTCAAATTATTTGGAATCATTATATTTTAAATATTCATAATATTAAAATTCTTAAAATATTGTCTTTTATTCCAAAAGTGAATTGTCTTACATGCAATTATATTTTGAGGAGTTCTTTTAGACATAGGATGATTTTCTTATAAACTCAAAATATATTATTCATACCAACAAATTGTATGCCAAACTTATTAAATTAGATATATAAAATTTCTTATGTTAAATTCACCAAAAGGGAATTATTTTACAAGTTTAAAAAATAATATGTGTACCATAATTTTCTTAAATGTGAAACTAATTATGTGAGATTTATAATATGAATTATGGTAAATTATCTTAAATATAATTATCATGCATATAAGATAATATTATTATGTGTATAAAAATTTTAATATGAAATTCCATGAAACTCCATGAAATGAACTTCATTATATTCCTTTATTTTTATTCTGAAACTTTATTTAACAACCACTGATTTTATTGTGTATTTTCTGGTGAATTTATTTAAACTACTATCAATTGATTCTTGAAATCTCCTTCCTTTGAATTCATAAAGGTTCTTATAATTCACTATAATCTAAATTATTCTAATTCACATAGGATTTTATTCTTATGATATTCTAATTTTCTATGGAATTATAGTTTCCATGAGCCTTTGATGCTCTTCTAACAAACTGTTGGTAACCTTGAAAAATATCATATGATGAACAAAAATATGGATATTTATACTTGGGTTATATTATAATTTAATGGATGTTCATAGATTTAGGAATTGCATATTCGGTGGGGAATATTTTTTTTAAGAATGACAATCAAATATATAGCCATCATTTAAGCTTGATATCCCGCTATTTTTTAATGATGAATAGTGTCCCATTTTGTAAGACCCACACTTTATTTTCATTTATATTTACACTAATATATCAATCATGACACACCAAGAAACTACTGATGTAGTCCATTAGATTCGGTTCTCTCTAGTGGACCATCCTCACCAACCCACACAGTGGTTCAAGCATCCTCTTCCTTTCTACATTGACTCATACCTCTCATCTTCAACTTCCCTTTTAATCTATACATCACCATCGCCATAATAAAAGAGATAAAATATTTTTTATTATAAATTATCCATCTACTGAAATATCCAAGACACTTTTTCCTTTCATATGAATAAATATCTATAAATTCATGGGGAAAGACCTCCATTTTTTTATAAAATGTGACAAAACAACTTCAATCGTATTTTCCAATATATGACTCTAATTTATATAAATTTAATCAAAGTGGCACAAGACGTGGGAACATTTTCAATATCAATCATTGGTTCAACTAAACAAACATAACTAACCTCAAAAATATTCTTTTCTTTATTCTAATTTTTCTTCAACATATTGACATCAAGCTCCATTCGTACTTCAAATTCTCAAACAAAAACTAAAATATAAATAAAAGTGGGATCAATAGTCTCCACATTAATTTTATTTTTCAGTTCCCTCTTAAAATATATGTCAATATATGATTTCCAATATCTTCTCTGCACCTTTTTTCATCAATCTTTCATATGACTTTCTCTACATCTTATTGTTAAGAAATACAAGGTGCATGGGAAAGTGGTATTAATTAATTCTTATGAAATGTGTCATCAAGCATTCAAATCTATTTCTTTGTAATCCATGATCAGTGTAGAAAAAAATGATGTTTGATTTAGATATTAAATTCCAATAAAAATAAAATATGGTACCAAATAAAATGAGACACTCAATACCTTTCTTAGAAGTTATATAAAAATTTCAGACAAAGATAATTGATTAATACCAATTCAGATAAAAATTTATCTTGAAGTATGTGATATTTCCTAGAGAAGATCAAAGTATCACTAATAGGGGAGGGTGAATTAAGGATACCTTTTTATTTTAAGTTCCATTTATTTTGAAACAACCTCTAACTCTTGTTAAAGAATTATCACTTTTCTGAAAACAGAATAATCACAAATCCATAAGAACAAAATTATTTACAAGTATTACTACTCAAAAGAGTAGATACAACCTTAGTATGATTTAGAAAAAAATTGAATAACTCACAATCCATTAGAAAACAATACTTTTGTGTGGATACAAATAAGTAGGATATACCCTTACACTTGTGGGGGACTATGATCAATAAAATAGTGCATGTTCTTAAAGTATAATGAATAAGGTAATATAGTTTTTTGTCACAAGTAATAAAACATTAAAAAGTTAGTTAAAAAAGTTATTGTCATTCTTTAACAACTTTCACTTTTTATAACCTTTTAAACAATTCATCAATTTCCTAACCAGAAACAAGAAATAACTTCATCATAAAAACACTGAGTTTGATGTCCCTATCTAATTCTTCAATCTGATTTCTCAGTCTGGAAATATAATGCTTCTAGAATAATACTAAAAAAATTCTGAATAGTTTCTGTCTCAGTACTAAAATCTTAGTTTTATTGATTGGTCATATCTAGTAACCACTAAACACAATCTTCATTCTTATTCTTATTTTGTATGGGAACCTTCCTCGTGAATACTCGATCACGAAACCTCTTCTCTCTAAAACTTTCCCTAATTTTTTTATCTCTTCACCCTTGAATAGTAAAAGTGACCGTTGAAGGAACAATATACTTGCTATTATTTATATGTGATCCAAAATTGGTCGAGGTAGGAATCAAAAAAGTGTTCCCGCTTAACCACATTTCCCAAAACATGAATTTCCACTTCAGTTCAGATCCATCTTTGGCTTCTTCAGTACTTCACAAATTCCTCAAATATTCTCGAAACTTCTTGAATATTATCACAACTTCAATTATCCTCAATATTTATAACTATTATTTAGTCCGATTCTAATTTACATTTTGATTTATTCATTATGATGAAAAAATATGTATGATATCAGATAACATTTCTCTTTACTAATTGGTCATATGAAAAGAAAACGAATTCTCATTATAATGCCCAGTGCCAGCTGAAAAAAACTACTCATTATGATGCTCCAAACTAATTTTTTTTCACAAAACATTGAAATATTTCTTCAATAAACATAGTCGTAACTTCTAAAGATAAAAACACTTCATGAAATCACATCAACAACAGCATTAAAACCCCTCTTAACAAATACTTACATCAAACACTCCAATAAAATATTCTTTTATTTTTTTCTTCAGACTGATGATCCTATGTCCAATGAAGTTATAGGAATCAACCTACATCTGATGAACCGAACTCCATGTTACTCAGATGTATTGATGTCGGTGCCCGTCTGATGAGTGGGTTCCACTTCATATCTGATGACTCTTGACCCAATTGTAAACATATCAGAGTTCTTATTTAATTCCTGACCTAATTTTAGATAACAAACATTTATATTAATAAATTGGTTGGCAACATTGTTGATCTTCATTAGATTAATTGGACCCAAAAACTTCCACTAAAAACAATTATACATCTGATAGATCAGTGGCACACCACATTCAGTGAACTGGTATAATCAACTTATTATTTTTCTGATGATGGTACAAACCAACTTCTTTCTCTGATGACTTGTATCATGTGTCTTAGTGGTCGGACTAAAAACTAGTATATTGTTCTTCTCAAATTTCAAAAAAAAACTTACCAGTATTCAAAAAATTTTGTATATGGTGATCTCACATCGATGAACTGATACCGAAAGATTTCAACTTTACTGACTTTCTTCTTCCACAAACTGATGATTTTAATCATGAATTCCCCATGGATTTTAAGAAATTTAGGAGTTTCAAGGAAATTTTTGACCAAAATTATAATGTATTATAACTTCCCATCCTTCAATCACTTCCTTCCTTCTAACCAAACCTCAAACTAATTGGAAGAATTTGTTCCCCTCTTTCCTTCATAAGGATTGCATCCCAAGTTTCCCAAATAACTTATGATTTATGAGAATTTAAAGATCCAAAAATAATCACTATATTTAGTATAGACATTTTTATACTCTGGTATGTTTTATCATACTAATTCAAACATTCATTTTGGACCCAGAGTGATTCTCATGACCAAATTCACTTGAAAAACATCTCCAATATAGAAAATCAAAACAAAGAAACTTTCTTCTAAAAAAGGAGTTTGATTATTTGATTAACATTAATAATTAAGTCCATATATTCTAAGAAATAATCTTAAAAATGAGGTGATTTGTTTTTCTTGACAAAAAAATACAACACAATGAAAATAATCAGCAAATTTATACTTTATCTTGCAAAAATACTTCCCTTTAACTTGATTCCACCAATATATCCATTAGGATTTTCGTGTCAACCATGGTTCATAAATCACTAAAATTTGTCACCTTGATATATGGATTAATTTTTAATAATTATAAACCTATTTAATTGAACTCGTTGTAATAAATATAAATTATTGACAGCAAAACCATGTTGTCCAAATGTAGTGACTTACAACAAAACTTTTTCGGCTTTCAAAGTTTTCTTCACTTATTTCTTCTATTATTTATTTAATTCATACACTTAACTATAAACACAAGTTTCCTAAAACCTATCCAATAAACTATTATAATATTTTATACACTTACATGTTGATTTCACAGCTATCCCAAAATTCCCCTAGATACATGCTTCCTTAAAATGTTTAGAACATATAAATGGATATATTAATGAAAAAATTATCCCCATTGAAAACACTATACAAAGAGTAGATGAGAGAGTGGAAAGATACACATACCACAATATTGATTAGAAATATGTCGACCTCCTATGTTCAACCTCATTTTTTAAAATTATACCTTCAGTAAAGGTTTTTTGAATATTTTAGAAATTTGTTCCGTTAGAGGAACATACTCCATATTGAGTTAATTCTTTTCAATGCACTATTTATTGGGTACTAAAAATTATTCATATAGTAATAAGAGAATTCCATGAACTTGGAAAATGGTAGAAATAAAACAAGAAAATGAATTCAAATAAATAATTAAAAGGATATGAATCTGTGAAGTAATGTTCGAGTCCGTGTAGTAGAAACTGTTATGTAGACTGGTACTCCGCATAGCATTCCAACACTTCATGAACCACCCCATGATTGAAATTTATCATAGACTGATATGGTACTTTCAGAGCCCACAAATGAATCCAAGTCATTTTTAATGTAGGAAGTTTTTTTTCTCCCCCATGAATTATCATCCCCTAGGAACAAAATCATCCTTGGGATGAGACGGTTTCCCTGACACCTATGAACGAAATCAATTTGTTTGTGGGACCATACGATGCTTTTCCCCCACAAATGAACATCCCCTGTGAATAAAATATTTCTTGGAATGAGATGGTCCCACTAGAACCTGTAAATGAAACCAAATTATTTGTAGCTATAGATAGTGATTTCTTTCCCCATGAATGACCCCCCCACCACACACACACACACACAATCAAATTCGTTCATAGGCTAAGGCATCCTCCTTGGGCTCCTTCAAAAAAAGGAAATAAGCCCACCATAGATGACCAACCATGTCAGTATGAAGTCCTACTATTATTCTATAAAATACCATCAATGGGAACTGAAAAGATGACTGAGGTGATGTGTGATGAGAAGGAGAATCCAAAAAATGGATCCTTAGAGATGAATTGGTAGAGAGACATCGGTTCCTAGTATGTAAACCCACCGTATATTATTAGGTAGGAAATAAAAAACATCCATCCATCCAAAAACATAAAACCACTTCATAGACACCATTTCATGGGGCATGAACATATGTCCCATTCACAGAAAAAAACCCACATTATAGAATGTTATACAGGTGGAACAGTGCCCAACATATAAAAACACTATGTGGGAGGAACTCAACCCCATGTAGAAAAATGCTATGTAGATGAAGCCTAACCCCACGTAGAAATATGGTATGTGGTAAGAACCCATGTACATGTATTACAATGATATGAAAATGTTACCCTCACCTGCTTTCCAAAATGCAATGAAAAAGTAACCTCATCCTACATAAGAACCTGCAATGTGGAATGTGGAATCCTAGACAATTCCACTCTCCACCTCTAATCACTCACTTCCAAGATTTCAACGGGCCCCACTATGTCCATTCACTAACTAGTAAATTCTTTAGGCCAATTCCTCTTCCAAATCCACCTAACATGTATTATAATAGTATCGGTCACATCAACAAGCCCCTTCAAGTCTACATACCAGTGGTAAGTGGAGTCACATCTATAACCACCTTAACAAGGGGATCCCTCAGAATGTTTTCAAGTCTACATTTCTATGTTAATAAGGGTTTCTACATTGGAGGTGCTCACATGAACCTCCCCATTCTAGGTATTGAGGGGAAACACATTCCTTTCCCTTCAATGAGGTATAATGTTAGTCACTCCTCTCTTCCTTTGGGACTAAAAGGGCTCCCTCCTAGAGTAATCCCGTATCCTTTCTTATGGGATGTGGTGCTCTTTATTTTCTTTAACAACCCAGGATGTAGTCAAATGGGTCACCATATGTGACTATACTGGCTACTAGAATAAAAGAGGACATGGGAACACTCAAAACCCTATCCCTCCCCCTTTGGGCTTCAAAACTCATCCACCAGTAGAAAGAGTAGATCATGTGGTCTTTAGATATATTGCTTCCTCTTTTTTATCACATCGAGAATGATGCATGTGGTCAAAGAGGTTAGTGGGGATCAGGACATCCACACAATCCCAAAACTTGAAATGGGCCTTATCTGTAGATAGAATCCCTAACCTCCATTAAAATGGGCCTCCTATATTTTATAAACCCCAATCATATTGTCCTTTTATACGATGTAATCCTTTATCACATCCATATAGTCCTTCTTACTGGTAAGCCCCAACCCATAACTGAAATACATGGGATTTGTTTCCCAACTAAGTAGGATATATAAGGAATACCATATAAGGTCCAAACCCAACCCATAGGTTCACCCTAATGTTCTCCAGGCCACATTCCCAGTAGGGTCATCTTCACTGTGAAGGCTACAACTCTAACGGGACCCTCAGGCTACCTCATAGTAAGTCTCACACCAAACATTGACAATGAACCTTTCTCCAAGATTTCCTTCTCGCATGACATTAAACTTTGTTGTTTGGTCCTTGTTACATGACTTTAAAAGGTGATATACCTTGTTAAGTGGCCCCAAACTACGTGGGTTCTAATTCCTCTTATGAGGATATGTTAAAATACCATTTTATGGGTCCGGTCCCAATATCAAAACAACTTTTTTCTCCATGGATGATAATAAAATCCAGATCTCACAACTATATGGATTAAAACTAGCATCATCATAATGAACAAATAAAATATCTATGATCCCTATATGAAAAGGGTACCATTGATGGAGAACCTCAGATACATATAGATCCCCCCATTGATGGAGAAACTCAAATACATACATTTTATTTTGAACCCATTTGTGTTCACAATTGATCATTATATCCGGGTATTCTATATATACATACTTGGGAATAAAAAATGATTTGCGAACATATCTTAAATCTATAAGATAGTACCAAAATAATCAATAGTCCCCCAAAAAGGGTGTGATGAGTCTGACTTCCCATCCTCTTGGCCAATGTGAGTTCTTAAGTTTTGTTGGACATGTTACCCAAAAAACTTATGCCTTTGGGTAGTTGGCCCATGAGTCATCATGTACATGAGAGTCATTGTGTGTTTTCTGGCTTCATGAAAAAAACCAGTTTCAGACCGTTCATGTGTAATAAACCATACGTAAATGATTTCACAAAACTTAACACAATGTAATCAATTGTCAGGCACCAGACCTTCATCAAAGACAAAATGGTGAACCTGGCATGAATCTTTAACCAAGGTGGTGGTGTTACCCTGTACCAGGTCCACTTCACATACAAAATATAAGAGGTCCAAATATGTCCATCAATTATGCATATGTTCATGATATTCTAATTTGAAGTGGTTTTTTTTTCTGTTTTTGTCACGTATATTATAGGAACATTTTACCATAACTCTATTCAATACAAAATAATATCACTAGCTTTCAATGACACACACATTAGAAACTACCAAGGTCATTTAATCAACCAAATATAGGACACCATATCCCACCTAGCATCTTCAACACTGGGTTTCAAATGCATTGGTCTAAGAGTGCCACTAGAATGGTACTCTTTCAACACTCGAGGCAGCTCGATTGGACATTCATTCCATGAATCCAAGCTATTTTTTCACCCATTGAAGGTCAATGATCCAAAACTAGATGGCCTCGATATACATCTCCAACTATTTAGTAAGCCTGTACCCAGAATGAGATAAGGAGTTCCTCCCCTTCCTTAGGAAGGCTGGTGAAGTCGTCACCAAAAACTTTATCCCAACAGCACATGGGTCCCACATAAGGTACCCTACTGGAAATCGTGATTTTCAATGTTGTTTGGCCTATCATCCTCTCCATGTAGAGGATATTTCCCCTTAGGTCCCCGCTAAAGTTAAACGGACTCAGTTCCCTAGGTTGGCTCGCATAGGTCAGCATTCAAACAATCAAAAAAAGGACATCGACCTTATTCCTACTAAAGAATCCCACCAAGTAAATATGGTGTAAACCTATAAGAAAATTTATATTCCTACTCACTCTCATGAATACCATCATGAAAATATGACATAAAATGATAAGAAGAAAATCCATAGTCAGAAATATAAAGCCCATCAGTCAAATATGGTGGAAAACTACATGAAAACACAAATTCATATGAATTCACATGAATCCCATCTACCAAATACAGTGAAAAAATATGAGAAAACACAAATTCCTACACATTAAAATCATGATCATCAGTCAAATGATTTTCAAAACTACAAGAAGATGAAAATTTCTTCTAATGAACATGAAGTACTTCATCCAAATATAGTGGAAAACTATTAGAATACACAAATTCTTTCTCATTAAAATCAAACTCATCAGTAAAATGTGGTGGAAAACTGCAAGCACTACTACAAATCGGGCCTTTAATATCACTACTAAAAGATCTTTATCAGCAATATAGAAATGATTAAAATGTGAGTGTTGTTAAAGGGTGGCCTTTAGTAGTGCTTTTAAAATCTTTGATAAAGGACCCCTTTAACAGTGCTAAAAAAAGAATAGATAAAGGGGTACTTTATCAGTTTTTTTATCCCTTATAAAGGGTCCCTTTAACATCAATTTTTTAGCATTGTTAAAGGCTAACTTTAACAGCCAATTGTCAGCACTGTTAAAGGCCTACTTTATCATCGCTCAAAAAAACACTAATAAAGGCCCCGCTGATAAAGAGGGAAATTATGTTTTCCAATGGCACCTTTATCAGCACTTCCAATCCCTACCCCACCTTTATAAGTGCTTCCCCTATCGACAATTTTGATAATCCCACCCTCTCGTATGCACCCCTGCCTCTAGTGAGTTTCAAACCTAAGACTTCTAACTTATACACTAGAACATTTTAAACTCCCCCCTATAGTTTTGTTTTACATTTTATTATATATCTATATATATATATTAACATTTTTATCCATATATATATATATATATATTTTTTTTTTTCTATGTTATTGAGCCCAAACAAACACTAGGATCAAAATTTATGGTCATTTGAAGTTCGAGCTATGCTTTTAAATTATTTTAGATCATTTATTATTTTTTGGATTATTTTATCTTCAAAATGTTTTTAAATGAATATTACTTGATAATAATTATCAAATTATTAATTAATAATATTTTATAAATTATTTTATAATCCATTTTCCCCAAATATTCAATATATTATGTGTAAATTCTTGTTCAGTCTTATATAAAACATATTTAAAATATATATATAATATTTATATAAATAAAAATATATTTATATAAAAATATATTATTTTTAATGGAATATAGTTTTTTTTAATATAAAATTTATCATCACCTTTTGACAAGCACTGATAAATTCCCCCATTTATCAGTGATTTTTTACTAGCACTGATAAAGGGGGGTTTTATCATCACTTCTTTATAAGTGCTAACAAATGGGGAGACTTTATCAGTTCTTGTTTACAAGCACTGATAAAGGGACCCATTTAACAATTATTTTTTTAGCACTGTTAAAGACACCCTATGAGAGTGCTACAAAAACATTATTAAAGACACCCTTTAAAAGGGCTTTTTATAGCACTGATAAAAGGGGGTTTTTTACAATTATTTTTTCTAGTGTTATTAAATTCATAATGTTGGATAAATCAAGTTTTGTATTAGTGAATTAGGTGTAGCTTCCTACTAATTCACATAAATCCCATTAGCCAAATACAGTAGAAAACTTCAAGTGGATGCAAATTCCTCCTAATGCACATGAATCCTGCTAGTCAAATCGGTGGAAAACTCTAATAAAATGCAAATTCCTAGTAATGTACGCAAATTTATTCAAATAAATATGGTGGAAATCTATGAGCAGATATAAATTCATTCTCATCCAAATCAGTCCCTTCAAAAAAATATGGTGGAAAATTACTACGAGAAGAAGAATATGGGTTCTCATTCGCATCAATCCCGCCATGAAAATATGGAGACAATTAGAGAAAGTAGCTTGAATATCCCGTTGTAAATCAGGGGAAGACTCGTACCTCTTCCCCCATATAAGAGGATTGATGGTACAAATTGGCAGGAAATGGAGGACCATAGCAAGTACATATCCCTTCTCTGACACTAAAATGCACGTATATTCTCATTCCCACTAAGGACGTCTCTGAGAACTTTCTAAAAATGATGGATGGTCATATTTCAATCTCTGACCATATGCTGAATACTTTCCAAGATGTCATCATGTCCACGGTAATATCTAGGATCCAATCTTAGAACCCTTCCTCCTTAAGTTGGTTAACCCATCCACACTATGGGTTGGTCACTCAAGAGTAGATGTACATCCCTTCTTTCATCCAGAGGGTCACTGGAAATATTTCGTGATAAATGGACAACAATATCGGGCATAAATACTAATTTGAACTGGGGGACACCATTCCACATCTTTGGACACTCCAGGGTAGGCATATCATCCTAGAAAAAATTTAGAAGCTTATCAGTATATCCTGACAACCCCATGGGATCCACTTGAATAGAAACTTATATATGATGCTCATCACGTAGAGCAAGTGACCCCAGTCACCCGCAAGAGAGTGGACAAAAATAAATCATTCCAAAGGCAACTAGAAAATTAATAGATGACTCATAACCATGTTCATCACTTAGAGCAAGTGACCTCAGTCACCCGCAAGAGGGCACCCAGAAATAAATCATTCCAAAAGAAACTAGAAAATGAGGAGCAGACTCATAACCATGTTTAGCTGGAATTTTGAGTTCTTAATGAAATTAAACAACAATAAATGGTGGATTAAGATCCTGTTGATCTATTACCAAATTATAGAAGTGGAATTAGTAGTTTTGAAGGTCCTCACTGCAACATTGTTACAAACATCCATAGAGTTTCTCTTGAGAGTACATACCAAAAAGGATTCCTTAACAGGATCATGTTTATCGGTCACAATATCTTCTCTCCTGATGAGCGTCACAATATCCATCCTCATGTTTAGAATATCAAACAGCAAGAAGTTCCTATTCTTTTTTTGTATACCCTAAAGTTCCTCCGTAGGGAATATATTGTAGAAATTTTATCTATAGTCATACATCAATCTATGATGGTAGTCTTCATTGTGATGGAATTTGTTGTGAAGGCCCTCTATGTAGTGACATCTTATTATAGAAAGAAGGTCTTCCCCTTGTTGGTTTAAATGTGATAATGACCTTGTATATTCAGGTGCTTGGAAATATGGGTATAGACATGTTGGAGACCCTATCAATGGAAAGAGACATTCCTTCTTAATAAAAAGATAGATCAGGGTAATAATCATCCTCTAAGACACCCCTAGAACATTCCCATACCAAAGATACATCTACTAGCCTCACTACATGTGACAAAAGAGATAATAATATCTCGTGTTGGAATGATCAAGTTATGGATTCTCTCACTGAAGAACAAAATTATATATTTCTTGTTAGAATGAAATTTTCCAAGGATGACATACACATCATGTTTTTTCCCTTAGCCACTTCTTATTCCAATATTCCATAGGAATTTTCAAAAGAATAGATACAAAAAAATCCATCTGAACCTATATAAAAATATCTTCCACATGAAAGAAATATTCTTTCCTTACAATGTGTATGCAGACCATGTCAAAATATTAATAGAGATTCATCATCAAATTTACCTATAATTCCTCTCATATGCATGGAAACCACAATCATAAAAGTGATGAAAAGATCTCTAACTTACTTTTATAAATTCATTTCATGATTTATACCATTTAATTATTGATTCCCCACCTAGTGCTCATATCTGAGAATGGTAGGACATGTATATTTGTATTTTACCTCATTCCTTTTTCTAAATAACCCACTATAAGTGACATCCTATAATTTGGTTATTATAGTGTGGATATCAAGAAAAAATCATTCTTAGAAAAGATGACACGCACAACGAGAATCAATATAGAATAAGTCTCAAAAGCATTAGGCTCGATGAGAGAAATACATTGAAAAACTCTTGATGCAGGAAACTAAGAACATTCAGCAATATTATCGCTTAATGGGATCTATTAATCAGGTAATGATAATGTCCTTAGAAGAAAATAGCTTGTATGCAGACTTGGAAATGTATCTGACTCATGAAAAAATAGAGATGCACGAGATTTAGAGTGGAAACAATAGTAATAGAAGTCGCAGTACAAGATCATCACCAACACATAGGGATGGGGGAAATTTTATTAAAAATAGCCTTATAAGACCACTAAATTTGGATCAAGGCACAATAAGAAGATAATGGGAGAAACCCCATCTCGCATGGTTATGGTCATTTTTATCTCAACCACCCCTCTATGAAAATCAGTATTTTTTCATTTAGGGAGTACAATAAGAGGTAAGATCTCCAATTTTATCTCTTCTTGTGACACATTTACTACAAAAGAGTGGTGCATAACCATGATACATAAAGGATCCCTCTGATTCAACCTTCATCATGAAGCTCAAAGAGGATCCTGAAAAGGAAGAGAGAGGTCCAGCAAAGGGCGAAAATAATCCTCTTATCAACTGATAGTTAGTACGACGCCCAAAATACATCATGAATCGATATACATTTTGGACATCAACCCTATGGACGGAATCAGGAATGATGTAAATAAAGATAATCAATTAAAGGATTGATCCATCTAGAACATGATCCACGTGGAGATAAATGAAGAATGTGTGAGTACCTGAAATTAGATAATCTCCCTAAATTTGGGTGCTCCCTTAATCAATCTTTTACTGCCTCTTTAGTGAATCTATAAAAAAATGCAAGGCCACATATAATCATTCGCCTCCTCTCAATGAAGATGAGCTCCCAATGCTCAAAGAAACATTCTCCCAATAAGAGAAATAAATTAAATATTTGAGGTGACTCAATGTTGAGTTACTCCAAGGTAGCATTCCTATCAAATATTCTCCTCAGGTAATCCCTCAACGTACACTTCAAATAGTTGTGCCTCAGCAACAAGGATTCATTCCAGTTATTGAACCAAGGCCAGAGCATTCGAATAACTTGGCGCATATACCATTTGTTTACCTACACCCATTCATGTATAGATATCAAGATTTCCCTCCATTAAGAAGGAAAATATATTGTGTTCAGTAAAAACCCTCAATAGATATCCCCCGACTGATATGAACCACAAATGATGGAATAACCCACACATAATATCCGGCCAATTTCAGCACTTTTCCAATATCTTATTTGACCAAACACTCATCAATGGATTATTATCACCATCGAGTCATTGATAGCTTGATTGGATGTTGTAATGGAGTGACATGTTCTTGTACAACCAAAATGAAAGCCTTATTCCAACTGGGTGAGTGAAACACCACCACCTCCAAACATTGGGAGACCTACATTTTCGATACTCAATGGTTTATGTGACCCAGAATGACTTTTTATGGACTATACATCCCATTGTGATCCCATAATGGGTACTCCCAAGAAATAAGAAGTAGTGAAAATAAGATGCACAGTACGAACCTTGAAAGATCCAACCTACTTATGGTACAATAGTTTTCCATCTTGTTCGGTCATAGGATGGGAGGATCTCCACTAGAAATTTATTTTTTAGTTCAACTCAACACTGCAAAACAAGATAATAAGTATACCCTTTAATTGAAAACAGTGAGAAAATGAGAGGGTCTCATATATTATTTCTAGATGGAAAGGGCTGACTGATTCCCCGAACTCACTGCTTCCCCAAGAGGATATACTTAATATTTCCATTGAGAACATTCACAATGAGTTGTGAACACTATTCATCCTTGTGTATTATACATGTGGGTTTTGATATTTATCTTATATTTCCTAATAAATGGAAGACTCCATATATCCACCTAAGCTCCAAACTCGAATAACTCGACCAATCCTGGGGAAAAGAGTGGGAAATATGTAGGTGGTATCCATTTTCGTAAACCAGCCTCCACACATCCTCCAATTCTAAAATCTACACTGTATAATGCAACAACACTTGGGCATCAATAAAAAACCATCACCTCAATAAGACGAGCAGGGTGGACCCGTGTGGAATCAATTCAAGGAGTGATGAAAAAAATACTCATTGTGATATGATCAAGTTTATGGATATTTTATAGATGTTATGGACAATGATTTACACCACCTGTTAGATCCCCAGAGGCTTGACCAGGTAGGTATCAATGACCAGCCATATTATTTCCCCTTTCACTAGATACTTGGACATGTCGTTTAGGAATTCGTCTTTTTCAAATAACTGATGTAGAAAATGTTATATTTCAGGTAAGTAAAGTTGGGAAGGCCACCATCACAAGTTGTGTATGTTTCCACCACTACCCATATGGAAGGGGGTGATTGGTAAGACGTTTATAGAATAAGAGAATAGAATTTTTATGGTTGGATGAATCAAAATAAAATCAACTAAACTCATAATATTTACCCATAATAGTTGGGACAACCAACTATGCCCCCAACTACTTTTTCGGAAACACAACTAATTTCATAAACCCCACCAACCTCCAAAATTCAGCCTTTCAAAAAGTGTTCTAAATAAAAATGCAGGAATGAAGTTCATAAGGATGAACTTGCATTAATGAAAAAGTTTCCCTTGAATCTCTCAAAATTTATTCCCCGATATTTGAAAAAATGTGCACTGCCCCACTAAATCGTACCACTAGAAATGGTAAGCTAGAAAAATTCCTTGTTGAATGGGAATCTGATATTTTATTTAATTAATTTCATTAATTTAATGGATCCCTTATCCAATGAGGAGTATGGATATGAACTTGAGTTCCCCTCCCCCAATTGGGGAATCGGAGGAGGTGGTTCTAGTAGCCAAGGATACTGGGGAGGATGTAGTTTTGGTAGGAATGATAATTCTAGCCATGTCCTTAATTGTACTATCAATGTTGTCGAAATTCATGGAAGATCCCTTCAATGAGTTTTAATGGAAAAGAAAAATACCCCTACATCAGCCAAAATCCACCCTAACCCTATCACTCTAAAATATAAATCAGAGGGGTATAGGTGTACGCTCACCCTCAGTGGATAGATAGACCTACCCAGCCCAACCCACCAATGACAGGAGCACCTCCATCTCCTTTTTCAAGGGTCAACCCATCTACATCAAATACTCAATCCCCTAAAGTGGCTGAGAATGATAATTCCATCCTAGTGAATCATGGGTTTTAGACATAAAGTATGAAATGTTGAAACATTTTACCTCAATACCGCCAAAGATATCAATCCTATAAGACCTGAGTTTGTCAAAAGAGCTCAAGGAATCACTCATAGAGGATCTGTTAAGCCCTCAGTATCTTGAAGATGAGGTCACTAGAGCTGAGGTCTACCGGAAAAAGACTGATCCTGTAGAAATTCATGAGGTTATCTCCTTCATAGATCAATAATAATATTTCATTATACAAGAACACATCAGAACCTTGTAAGTATCCAATAGGATAAATGGTGTCAATGTCCAAATAATTTTCATTGATAATAGATTTAGTGTTAACCTCATTCTAGTATGAAATTTTTTTGGTTGGGTTGTGATGAGGATAGCCTAGCACCTTCCAACATTACATTGCAAGGATATGAAAAATTAATAAGAAACTATTGGGTCACATAAATCTCAAGAATTAGTTCAAGGACCTCATATCTGACTTATAATTACTTGTGGTTCGGTAGAACATGACCTTTAACATCTTTTTAGGAAGGCCCTAGTTGCATCAATATACAAAAATCCCCTCATCATACCATCAATGCATCTAATGCTGCATTAATAGAAAAATCAGTACATCTTAAGCTGAGAATGGCTTGTTTATATCCTATGATTCACATTATATTGATGCAATATTCTATCAGGGAAAAAGGAAACATCCCCCGGTTGATGGTTTTACTTGGGTCACTACCCGAATGGTCTTGAAATGATATCAACCAACCCCTTAAAATATCTTAGTGAAGATTAAATCTTTCCCATCAATCAGGTTAAGTATATAAACCCTAATACAGGCACATATTCATAAATCTATATGGTTTTATTCATTACCATTGATTTCAATAGTGTTGAAATGTTTTTTGACTCCCTAGGTACTGATGAAATCTCATATGAAAATTCCTTCATTCCAGCCCCAGAGATCGAAGAAATACCTACCTCACTAACTAAGGAAGAAGAGTTTGTATCATCATCCAAATAGGATGAATATATTCCTTCTCTATCTCTCACTCTATCCTCTCTGTAGTATCAAGGAAATCATGTATTGTCAACTGGGTAAGAAGAAGTTGCTTCATATTTGGGATTCCAATATATCGGCCCCTCCCCCAACTCTGGAGAACGTACCCCACTAATTGATCCCCATTTAGAAAAAGAGGGAAAAATATAAATATGGGGAAGAATATGAGGATTAATACCTTATGGATTCCCCTCCATCATTTTATGAGGGAATCTCTACCACCATTGATGAACTCAAATTAATAAATCTGGGTACAAAAGAAGACCCATGACCCACCTTGATTAGTTCATCCATGTCATCTGTGGAGTAAGAGGTATATACCACTTTCCTAAAGTAGAATTAGGATTTATTTTCCTATAACAACAAAGAAATTATAGGCGTCAATCTCTAGGTGTCCACTCACCACCTGGGCCTACCAGAGGACCACTAGGACTATAAACAAACAGCCAAAAGGATGCACCCAACACAAGATACCAAAATTGAGGATTAAGTTTACAATATCAGCATATCCAACTGCATTTAGGAGTTCCAATCTCCCAAATGGTTGTACAATATCATCCCCTTCATGAATATGAATGAGAAAAATAGATTCTTCATTTATTTCAAAGATCTCAATTGACACTGCTTGAAGAAATATTTCCCAGACCAAATCACAGAACCACTAATTGATGAAATAGAAAGATATCAGTTTGTCTCATCCATTGATGAATATTTGGGATACAATAAAAAACCCCAAGGGATATTAACAATCCACATCTATTAGGTCCACCCATGGGATTTTGAACTATCAGGTAACGCTATTTGATTTGAATAATGTTAGTGTTGCATACCAAAATGTCATGCATCGCATCTTCAAAACCATCCTAGATATTTTTTTTGAATTCTTTGTTGATGTCATGGTGGTTAAATATCAACAAAAACCTAAAAACCAAGTGAATATTTAAATCATCTTCAAAAAACTATGAAAAATCATACTAAAAATGAACCCCTTGAAATTTTCCTTGGGTATTTTCTTAAGGAAATTTATCAAATTTATCGTATTGCATTGATTCATTGAATTCGAACCTAAGAAAAAAATGATATCCTTAGCATATATCCTCCTCAAACCCTCACATAGTTCCGTGGAATTACAGGAAACATGGCCTAAATTTGGAGATTCATAGCCAACCTTGCAAGAAAATGTTGTCCCTTCACCATGTTAATGAAAAAGGGGTTACATATCAGTGGACTAATGATTATCAGGAAGAATTAAATAGTATAAATAAATGTATCTTGAGCCCGCTAGTACTGATTCCATCTATAGAAGAAAGTCCACTCATTCTTTATATGAAATCCTTATATCAATCAATGGGTTCCCCTTCAATCATAATAATGACATGTGAAATGAAAACAGCCTATATTATCTCATAAAAACCGTGATCGATGTTGAGACTCATTATTCTAATATCGAGAAGAGTTTTATGGTGTTGATATTTATAATCCAAAATCTAAGGAACTACCTAGAGCATCACGAGATCTAATTTGTCTCTTTTAGAAACCCACTCAAATACATTCTTAGTTATTTGATGTTGACTGAATTCCAGTCATAGTGGGAAGACATCCTACAGTAGCTTGATATTCAATTCATTCCTCAAAAAGTGGTCAAAGTCCATGCGTTATGATATTTTTGGCAGATCATCCCTTAGAATAAATGACTTCGTTGTACACTAAACTACTCGATCAACAGTGTTTCTCTATTAAATACATCCTTTAAATATGGGACATATATTTCAATTGTTTATCTGGAAGTTTAACAAGTAAGAGGATGGAAGACCCCTGGCTCAAAAAAGTTGGTTCGGGAGTTAGGATCATCTCCCCAGTAGAGTAATTCCTTCCTTAATCATTCCTACTATCATAATGGTGCATGAATAATGAAGAAAAATAGAATTCTATCATTATAGGGATAGAGCTGGAACTTCAGGTATAAGTCAATACCTTAAAGAGAAAAGGAAATTCAGAATAGGTTATCAAGCAGATCAATGGGGATTATGAAATCAAAAAAGAAGAGATAATCCCCCTATAGAAAAACATATAAATAATAGTGGTATAATTCCATTTGGATTCAATATTGACTAATATCACATGGTCCCAAAACACCAAGGAAAATTCCTGGGATAATGTGTCCAAAGCTATAGCTGATACATATTGAGATGAAACTGTCATCATTATTTCACATCACCAGATAGTCTTACCTTTTTTTCAAACTAACACAGAAGAGTCTGATGATATTAGCCTCATATCCAAACTATACAGTCCCACCATCAAATAGATGATACCCATTGTGAACTACCTTCAAAAGGGTGTGCACCCACTTGATAAAGTCAGTAGAGAGAAAATCTAAATAAGAGAAATTAAATTTGTTTTAATAGAGAATAGACTATTGTAGTCATGAAAGAAGTGCACACTTGAGCTTGCAGAGCCCACCAATCAAGATCTAATATTTCTAACAAAATCCATAGTATTGGGTACTAATGGACCACTATAATGTAGGATTTCACTAAATTCACAGAAAATAAATTATATTCATTCTAGTTTCATGACAACTTCATTCACCAACCCATAGAGTTTCTTCCCATAGCCAAATACTCATGTCCATTTTCAATATGGGTAATGGATGTTGTGGGGCCATATCCTCCCACTATGTTCAAGCAGTTTAAATAAATTCTCACTACAATGGAATTCTTCTACAAGTGGTCCAAGTACATAACCCTTAAAGAATTCGGGGTAAGGAACATTGTTATCTTTCTTAGAGCCAACATCATAACCATATTTAGTGTCCCTCATACAATAATGATGGAAAATGAAAACAATTTATGTTCTATTGAATTAGAAGAACTATATTGGGAGTTTCGAGTCAAGTCTAACCATTCATCCCACTATCATACAGTTGCTAATAAATATATATAGGCCTTAAAAAATACCCTATCAAATATACTCTAAAAGATGGTTGATAAAGATAAAATTTCTTAGCTAGAAAAGCTCTTATTTTCCTTGTGGTCTCACTGAACTATGACCTGCATTGCCACACTGTCAACCCTATACTCATTAGTATATGGGACAGAGGCATTCCTACCCTTCAAAGTTCAATTTCCCCCATTCTGGGTTTCCATATGCGATCAATTATCTATATATGAGAAATCCCAGAAATGGTTGCATGAATTGGATAAACTGGATGAGAAAAGATTCCACACCTTAAATCATTTGGATATCCACCAAAACTATGTCACATGATCCTGTAGAAAAAAAAATTCTACTCTAGTATTACTTCAAGGGAGAGATTGTGTTGGTCCTCATGAATCCAATTATACTTGTAAATAAACCTATAAACTGGAGCCAACGTGTGAGGGAACCTATTCCATATAAAAATTATACTCCAATGTAGCTTGTTCTTTTATCCAAATGGATGGGAATATTATTATGTCCCCCACCATTTTAGGGTTTTGAAATAAGTCTTTTGTGTAATCATATGATATAATCATCTTGATCACATGATGTTAAAATTCATGGTAAAGAATCCTAATCACATGAAGTTAAACTTCATGGTAAATCATCCTGATCACATAACATTAAACTGTATAGTAAATCATCCTAATCATGTGATGTTAAACTTCATGGTACATCATCCCAATGGAATGATGTTAACCCTCCTAATACATCATCCTAATTGCATGATGTTAAACTGAATGTTACATCATCCTAATGGAATGACATAAAATTTCATGGTATATCATCTTAATTGTACGATATTAAACTTTATGTTATATCATCTAATTTGGAATAAAATAATCTCCATGATGCCAATGATCTTACCATAAAACATTAAACCACATGGTTCCTCAAGAACTATGTGTGGCTTCATTCCTGTCATCGCAGGTTTTGTAGTAAATCCTAGACCTCTTGCATTAGGCCCAGCTAAAAATTTCCCTCTATTCATAAGATGATTATATTACTATCCTTTGGACTCAAGGCCTCTTTTCATAATAATATTATAATAATAAATGGTCCAAAAATCATCTATCCCATAACTACAAGACATAATCATCCTGATCACAAGAAGTAAAACTATATTTTATATTGTTCTCATTGTATGACATTAAACTACATGGTAAATCATCCGAAAATAATGACGTTAAATTATCTAGCTGGTCTTTGTCACATTACCTTAAAAATCATGGAATCTTCATCTAAGTTTCAAGACAATAAGATATGTGACACCAATGTCTTCAATGTATGACTTTAAACTGCAAAACAACATAATAATCTCAACTGTGATGACATCTCCCTCGGCATCGGTCACCTACCATGACATATTTGAGAACAATGTGTGGTTTGGTTCTTATCCACATAGGATATGTAGTGACACCTAGATTTTACATCTTAGTCCGACCACCCCAAAAGTAAAAAAATTCCATTATGTTTGTAAGGATCAGACATTCCTAGAGATTTCCCATTCAGAACTATGTGTGGGTTGATTCTTGTAATCATAGGATATGTAGTGATGCCTAGATCTCAAATATCAGGGATAGCTTCAATGAAGAATAAAAATTAACACCTCCCTGTGTATGGGTCCGATCTTCATATGGAATCTTCTCAAAACTATGTGTCAATTAATTCTTATCATCACAAGATACGTAGTGATTCATGGATTTTTAATTCTCGATCTAGATGTAATATCCCCCATCTTTCACATCGAGTCACATTTGTCCTTACCACATTAATTTAAATTTTCTAGGGTCTTAGAACTACATGTTTCTTGACTCCCACAACAATGAGATACATAGTGACACTCATATTTTACACCTTGGTCTAGCCACCACAAATTCAAAATGATTATATTTTTTATTTTATCGCCTCTGTATGGTGGAACAAACCATTTTCGCCCCTTGTTTCTCACACAAAGCACAGCTCACGTGGTATTAGGAGTTTTGGTAGGTGATTCTCTATTTTATCAAGGCATATCAATCCACATTAGGGTTTCCATAGTCTAGGTATCAATACCTTTAAAGGCACACCATATTTACTTACCACATGACATTAAACTTCACAGTAAAATCCATTTTGAGAACTTTATATGTGTTAATTCCTACTATCATAGGATATGTAGTGACACACATGTATTTAATCTTGGGTAATGACACAATATTCCCTCTTCGGGTTGGGGAACCTATGTCTTTACTGCATGACATTAAACTTCATGAAGAATTTACACTTTGAATGACATTAAACTATATAGTACCTCAAGAACTAGGTGTGTATTCACGCTATTTTGATGGAAAATTTTGTGATGCTTAGAACTCAAGTCCTAGTAGTAATCATGGGTAAAAGAAACAAAAATTTACAATCTTATTAAAAAAATATCAATAAAAGAGATCTCAATTTTGGGTTCATCATTCAGAGATATATTGAAAAAATATAAATAACCCCCTTACATATGATTCATATCTATGTAGGGAATTTTAAACTCAATGGATAATCATGGTCAGAATTTTTGTTAGGTACCGAGACGCATTCCTTCTGTTCATCATGTTTTTCACCCTGGACAATTTCAAATCCCCAAAATCATTACTCAACCAGGAGAAATAGATGTTCAGTGTCTTGAGGACACCTTCGTTTGACTATGAATAATATTCCCCAGTTGGATCTTTATAAGATGTATAAAAAAGTCCTGTTAACCAAAGGAAAATTCATTCACCAAGATAGGCATCTTTTATCTCTATAATACCCACTTTCATTTTTCCCCATATCATTTCTCCTGATCCGAGAACCCCTATAATCATGGCTTACTTCTTCTTTCTCCCACATGTTTGTGGCATGTCAGGACTTCCCATCATTATGATCCTTTTTTGACTCATACTTTCCATGACAAATGGTTCTATTCATATGACCTAAATCTATAAGATCACTTTTTTTCTAGTCACATAATATTAAACTACCTGACTAAAGTCCTAGTCACATGACACTAAACTACATGATGTCCAAAACTATGTGTGACTTGATTCTTACCACAGTATAATACATAAGAAAACTCCAATACCAAATATTGGTTGCATCCATATCAAAATTTAAAAAATTCATTTCCCTATGCATGGTTCATACTTTCATGGGAAACTCTATAAGAACTATGTATGGAATAATTCTTTCATTGATGGGATACATAAAGAATACTAATATCGTATATGCTAGTCCCGATCACAAAAACAATATTCCTCCCCCTCTTATAAATTAGTTAGATTTTCATAAGAGGGTCAAATATGTGTCCCACCTCACTCGTGAGCTCGTATCAAAAATAAAATGTCAATTTCCCATGCAAGAGTTTGATTTATTCTTGGGTAAAACAATACCCAAACTACGTATGGATTGATTATAGATTTGAAAAGATAGGTAGTGACACCAGAACCTTATATCTCCATCCATGTTGTAATGAAAAAACATTCCAATTTATGGGTCATAGCAACATAAGGGAAACGTTTCTACACATTCATAGAAATTTTCTATATAAAATGCTCTTTTCATGTTCAGTCACTTTCCTTTCACAAACCATACTCAATTCCAAGTGAATTCTAGATCTCCATACACCAACACTTGACATCATAAGTGGAGGGTCAGTGTCCTGGGGACACCACTAGTTGACTATGCACAATATTCATTAGTTGTCTCTGCATAAGTCGCCTACAAAAAAGTTGTGTTAGGCAAAGTAAAATTCATCCCCATGAGATGATTTTTCCTATCTCCATACGTTGTAACAACTTTTTAATCTCATACTACCCCTTGGATTCTAAAACTTATAGATTAAAGTTTACAAACTTTCATATTCATGACTGAATATGGTGGAATATTCTTGGACATATTACATTGAAAAAGGGAGAATATTTTATTCATCGATCAATTCTTAGTTACCTTAAATATTGAAACTCTAACATCCTTATCGTAATAGGTTATACTACATGCTTCATGTCCTAGTTGCATAAAATTAAACTACATCATGCTCTATACCTCCTTTACATATGCCAAATTCATGGAGGAGTGGTTTCTCATTCATATCCAGTGTCGATATAGATTCCCTCATTATTTTCAGGCATCATTCCCTTGGCAAGACCCCAATTGCGGTCTTGAAAAATCTGAATTTTTACAAATGACATGGCCATTATAAATGGAGGCTCAGTTTACTAGGGACACCTTTATTGGACTATACATAATATTACCTAGTCGGATCTACATAGTTTTCCCAAAAAATAAGATTTTTCAACCAAAGGAAAATTAATCCACAAGAGAAGAGTCTCTTTGTAACGACCCAAACTTTTTGAATAGTATATTAACTTACTCTTAACGATTTAATAGAGATGTTAATGGTTAATGCAGAAAGAGGAGTCGATGGCTTTATCTGGTAGACTCAAACCTTATGAAGCCCACTTATCAGAGCTTGGGAAGGAGGTGGCATCTTTGGGATTCTCTTTGGACCAATCCCAAGCTGAACTCCAGCGTTTCAAGCTTGAATGGAAATTCTTGCGGGAGAAGTTCAAGTTAGTAGAGATTACTACTAGGGAAATGTTATCTGAGCATCCCTCAGATTCTCTCACCATAGCACACCTTCCACTTAGGTCTTATGCTGGTGTTATAAGGGGCTATATGACGAAACCGTAGCTTCTTTGTGTAATCCTTTGGAATGAATAAATTGAGATTTCCTCCTTTAGTGAAGTTTGTGAAATTTCATATGTCCGAATAATTTTAGGATGTATTTTATGGATGAATTTTGAAAAAAAGGGATATTTTAAAATATTTATGTAAACCTTAAATAATTAATGATGTGTAATGATTTTCAAAAAATGGTCTTCTACAATTATGTTCAGTATGAAATTTAGAGTCTAATAAGATCAACTTAATTTTTGATGAATAGTAAATTATGAATAGTGATTTTATGCTTAGGATTAGTAATGTGACCAAATGGATTAGTAATCTCACTTAAAAAAAGTTTTAATATAATTTAGACACCTTGATTAAATGATTTGATTCAATAAAATGGGTAAATAATGGTTTCATAAACTATTAATCAAGTATCAGTTTTTTCGGGTGAATAGTGTTTTTTTAATTAAAAATTAAATTAAAATTATTTATAAAATTATTTTTATAAAATGGAATTTATTTTTGAACTTAGAGCATTGATATTATGTTATGGTAATTTTTTGGGATTTTTCTGAGAAAGATGAATTTTCAGTGAAAAATAAAAATGTAGTTTTAGGGTTTCGGTATGTTAAATGACATCATAACTGTGTCATGATGATGTCATTAGATATTTTAAGGGATGGTCGACTAAAGGGTATGAATTATTGTATGAGGTTTCCCAAGTGGCCAATACCATGGGCAAATACCATGGGCAAACCCATGGTTTTTCCAATACCACCAATGAGGTGTCCCTTGGCCATTAATGTCTGGTCCCCTCACTTTCCCTATAAATACCAAGCCATCCTCTCATCCTTTCGACTCCAAAATAATCCTCAAATAAGTTCTGGTCTACTTACCTCCCAAGGAATCCTTCCAAGGTGCCCCCAATCCATCAAGGTCCCAACCTTTGAGTTTTAAGAGTTGCGTTTAAGGTAAGGGATCCGACCTCTCTCTTTCTTTTCAAGTAATCTCTTTTATGTCATTTCTTTTATGCTACATGTTATTATGTTTGATGATGTTCTTTTATATTCATATTACTACCCTTTTATGTTCATATGATTGGATACCCCCCTCTTTCTCTAATCAATTCGTTTAAAGAATGTTTAAGTGGCACCGTTAGGCTGCCGAAGTTTTAAGGGATTCTTTCACCCTTCTCTTTTTCAAAGTTCTACTTTAATGTCAAGTCTTTCAAGTTCCTTTTTATTATGTTGGGGTATGATATATATATATATAATACTGAACTCTTATTTTCATATGATGAGAGACCCTATTTTATCTGTTCAATTCATTTTTGGTTGAAGCTTAAGTGATGTCGTTAGGCTGTGGGATTTTCATAAGAGAAATCTAATTTTTCTCTTCCTTCCATATTTTTAATTTCAAATGGTATGTCCTTCAAATTTCATTACCATGTTCATATATCCTTCATATTATGTCCCTATACTGTTTTATGGGTCATTTATTAATGTTTTACCCATGTCCCCTCTCTTTTCAATGTTTTCTAAAACCTCAAAAACATAGTTGTTATGCTGCAAAATGTCCGTCTCAAAATGTCTCTCTCTTTTTCTAAAGTTCTTTTATTTTATTAAGTGAATATTAAAAGATCTATCTTCTATATTTTTATTCACATATATACCAAAATGTTCTATTTTAAATTCCTGTATTTAAATACATGAGACCCACCTTCCTTTTCTGTGGGTTTTAAAGTGACACAAAGATCATGTCTTTAAAGCAGTTTTTAAAACGTTATGATTATGAAATGAAACCCATTATTTTTATGCTATATGGTTTGTTTATGAAATGATTGATGATGATATATTTGGCTCACATGATAATAAATACATGTCAAGGGTGCACCCTGATAGCGCTCTAATGCATTGGGTAAAGACTTAATCTCTATGGATGACTATTTTTAACGACGCCTTGGTGAATAACCTTGGTAATTTTTAATGACACCTTGGGGATGGACCTTGGTGAAACAGAAATGATTTTCAATATTAAATGTTCTAGCCACATCTTCAAGTTATGAAAAATGTTATTTTTATTATGATATGCCTCCTGGTTTCTTTCTCATGCCTTAAAGTTCTTTTCATGACCTTATTAAAGTATCTCAAGTTCACATGTAAAATGTTTCTCTTTTTTCCCTTACTGATCCTTCTACTCACCCTTTCTTTTGATGTATGTCCACAGATTATGACATGAAGTAATGAACCTAGGATGAACTTAAGGAGAAGCCTTTCAAGTGTTTAAGAATAATGTTTTATGTTGTTTTCTTGTTTTATTTTCCTGGTTTCCAAGACACTAAACCTTAAAGATCCTCAGTTTTGTGTAATGTAATGAAAGTTTATGTAATAAAATGTGGGATGTTATAGTTGGTATCAAAGGATGGTTTAGTTATTTGTGGAAATTAGGATACAAAAAATTTAGGAAGAACCCTATATAAATGTTTAAATATAGTAAAAAATCCAGGTATTTTGGTAAGTATTGAGTAAGTGGTTTATCAAACAAATACATCCCTGTCGGGATACGAGCAAGTAGAGGCGGATATGGCACAGATGTACATAGGGGTAAAACCCGAAAACACCACTTTGAGCTATACTCGAATGGGAACTGGTGCACGATAATGGTCCTTGCTGCACTCTTGGTTACGACACTCACGGGGGAGATGTTTGGTTAATCACAAGCTTTTTATGAATCATTATGAAGGAATTATATAGAAATGTGATTGTCTAAGCATGAAGTCTTAGTTAAAAGATTCATAAATAAAATAAGTTTCTCACTAAGGTTTTATCATTTTAGAAAATGGCGGGCAATAGGAGGAACCGTGCAGATGGTGACCGAAATGCACCATGTGATGATGGCCCTCCGATGGAAGTCGGAATGGAAACATTCATGTGAATGATGAACCAACTGACTCAAGTTATGAGTAATAACTTGAATCAAGCTGAGAGGCCGACCTCACCACGAAGGGAACAACACTCTGTTGAGTCCTTCATGCGTCAACGGCCACCAACATTCAGTGGATCTACTGACCCATTGGTTGAGGAACAATGGATAAGCTCCATTGAAAAGATATTTTCTGTACTCCTTTGTTCGGAACAAGAAAAAGTCACCCTTGCTGGTTACCACCTAGAGGGAGAAGCTGATTAGTTATGGTCGCTGGTCAAAAACAAGAATCCACAAGGAGAGATGGAATCTATGGATTGGGAAGAGTTCCGAGGAATATTCTTTAACAAGTATTTCCCTCATTCCATGAGAATGAGAATGGAGAAAGAGTTTCTCGAGATGAAGCAGAAGGAGAATGAATCTTTCAATAGCTATGAGATAAACTTCACACGGCTTTCACGATATACCTCTATCTTTTTCATGGATCCAAGTGGGAAGGCTGATAGATTTTTCGGTGGTCTGAGACCTGATCTGCGGAAGAATCTATCCAATCGGGACTATGATATCCATGAGGAGATCGTGCGGAGTGCAATGAAAGTCGAGCCAGAGTTTGGTGAGACACAGTGGTCTCATAAATCAAATGACAAGAAGAGATCATTCGATCCCAGTTTAGGGAGGACTTTTGATCAGGGAAGAGGTGGAAAGAAAATGCAACTTCCCAACTGCGATAAATGTGGGAAGAAGCACCTGGGTAACTGTTTGATTGGAAGTGGAAAGTGCTACAGGTGTGGAAGAGGAGTCCATGTTGCTCGGAATTTTCGTAGTGAGGTGAAGCCTCAACTCCCCAACACTAACGATAGAGGAAAGATGGTTCTGGCCCTACCCGAAGTCACAAGCTTCAAGTGTGGACAGCTTGGGCACTTTGCTAAGCAATGTCCAAATTTAAGGGCAGTGGAGGGGAATCACCATCAACCTCAGCAAAGGCCAGGGGAGCAATTTCATGATTTTTCTTTCACAAAAACTGAATTTGAAGATCCAAATTACGTGGTACCAGGTACTCTTGTTGTCCTCCCAAAACTAGCAACTACTTTGTTTGATTCTGGTTCTACGCATTCCTTTATTTCTTCCAGGTTTACAAAGAATATAGAATCAATCCCCAAACTGCTTGAGGTAGAGTTTTCATTCAAGACTCTAAGTGGGATTATCCATGCATCAACAGTGTTTAGAGACTCTAGTGTTTAATTTAGTGAGCATAATCTTATCGCAAATCTAGTAGTCATTCCCATGTTGGAATTCGACGTTATACTAGGGATGGACTGGCTCTCAAAGCATAATGTGAAGATCAAATGCAGAAGTAAGGGAATCTCAGTAGTATTGAATGAACGACCTACAATTATCTTCCAATGAGAGATATCCCGAACTGATCCCTATCTAGAAGCACCTCCTATAGCTTTCTTTATGGAGTTAATCGGTGATGATGAAGAAGGAAAAGGGAGTGTACAAATAGAAGATGTTCCGATTGTTCGGGAATACATGGATGTATTTCCTGAGGATTTACCTGGACCTCCCCTAGAAAGAGAGGTAGATTTCTCTATTGAACTTGTACGTAGGTCTCAACTGATATCAAAGACCCCATATATAATGGAAAATGTGTATCTAGAAGAGTTAAAGAAACAACTCCAATACTTTTTGGAGAAGGGGTTTATCCGACCGAGTGTGTCTCCTTGGGGAGCACTAGTTCTCTTTGTGAAGAAGAAGGATGGATCAATGCGTCTATGCATTGATTATAGAGAACTGAACGGGATCACATTGAAGAACCGATACCCTCTTCCAAGAATTGATGATTTATTTGACCAACTTTGTGGGGCTCAATTCTTCTCCAAGATTGACCTTCGATCTGGTTATCATCAACTGAGGGTGAAGAAGGAAGATATTACAAAGACTGCCTTCCGATCAAGATATGGGAATTATGAGTTTACTGTTATACCCTTCGGCTTGACTAATGCTCCTCCTATATTCATGTATTTGATGAATAGAGTCTTTAAGGACTACCTTGATAACTTTTTGGTAGTTTTTATTGATGATATTTTGATATATTCAAAAAGTCGTGAGGAGCATGAAGATCATCTGAGGGTTATTTTGAAAACTCTGCGGAAGGAGAGGCTCTTTGGAAAGTTAAGCAAGTGTGGGTTTTGGTTGAAACATGTGGCTTTCTTGGGGAACATCGTAACCAATGAAGGAATATCGGTTGACCCTGTAAAGACAATGGTTGTGGAGGAGTGGCCTCAACCCACAACAGTAACTGAGATTCGTAGTTTCCTTGGTTTAGTGGGATATTATTGGAAGTTTATGAAAAACTTTTCATGGTTTTCTAATCCACTAACCAAGTTGACTCGAAAAGGGGTTAAGTTCGTCTGGACAAAGGAATGCGAGGAAAGTTTCCAAGAGCTGAAGAAGAGATTGGTTACTGCACCTGTGTTAACACTACCCTCTATCAGAGAAGGATTCGTTATTTTTAGCGATGAATCTCTGAAAGGGATTGGGTGAGTCCTCATGCAAGATGATAAGGTAATTTCTTATGAATCACAACAGTTGAAGATTCATGAGCAGAATTATCCTACGCATGATCTAGAGCTAGCGGCAGTTGTTTTTTCTCTAAAGATATGGAGTCACTATCTTTATGGGGAGAAATGTGATATATACACCGACCACCAAAGTTTAAAGTATATTTTCACGCAAAAATAATTGAACATGAGACAAAGGAGATAGTTGGAGCTTATTAAAGACTATGATTGTTCAATTCATTATTACCCTGGAAGAGCAAACAAAGGCGCAGATGCGTTAAGCAGGAGATCCCGTTGTTCTGGAAATAATGAGAATCCTAGGAGATCCCTTGATTAAATATCTAGTAAAACTGTACATGGAAATTGTAAGGGAAGGGACATCATTAACCTTACCCCAAATGATTTCTCAACCTTCATTACTAGAGAAGATCAAGAAGGATCAAAAAGAAGATACTTTGCTGCAGGAGAAGTTTGAGGCTGTAAAGGATGGTAAGTTCCCTGATTTCAATATTGATCAAGAAGGTGTATTAAAATTTCGTACAGGACTATGTGTTCCATCTATTCTGGAGATAAAGAAAGAACTTATGGTTGAATCACATAGCTATATTTTCTCTATACATCTGGGAAGCACTAAAATGTATAGAGACCTTCGTGATCATTATTGGTGGGATAACATGAAGAGGGAGATTGTTGATTACACAACAAGGTGCCTGGTGTGTCAACATGTAAAGGCAGAACGACAACTTCCTAAGGGGGTATTACAACCGCTACCCATACCAGTATGGAAGTGGGATAATATCAATATGGACTTTGTAACTAGTCTCCCGAAAACATCCAAAGGAAATAATTCGATATGGGTTATTGTGGACTGTCTCACCAAGACCGCCCATTTTATGTCTATTCGGGAAGATTTCTCTCTAGATCAACTTACCAAGATATACGTAAAGGAAGTGGTAAGGCTGCATGGGGTACAACTATCAATCGTGCCTAATCATGATCCCAGATTCACATCAAAATTATGGAGAAGTCTTCATCATGCTCTAAATACTGAATTGAATTTTAGTACGAACTATCATCCTCAAACTGATGGCCAATCTGAAAGTACTATTCAGACACTCGAAGACATGCTGAGATTATGCTCAATGGAATTTAAAGGTGGATGGGATCAACACCTCCCATTATTTGAGTTCTCCTATAACAACAGCTTCTATTCGAGTATTTAGATGGCACCCTATGAAGCACTGTATGGAAAGCGATGTCGAACTTCTACTTGTTGGGATGAAACTGGTGATAGAAAGATTCTTGGGCCTGATCTTGTGCAAGAGATGACAGAACAGGTCCATTCCATCCAATAACACATAAATGCTGCTCAGAGTCGGTAGAAGAGCTATGCTGACAACCGTCGAAGGGACTTGGAGTTTGGCGTTGGCGACAAAGTCTTCCTTCGAATTTCTCCATGGAAGATAGTCATGCGGTTTGGGAAGAAAGGGAAGATAATCCCTAGGTACATTGGCCCTTATGAAATCCTTGATCGCATAGGAGCAGTGGCCTGTCGTCTAGCACTTCCACCGAACTAAACTCAAGTTCACGATGTCTTCCATGTATCTCTCTTGAGGAAGTACATACCCGACCCTTCACATGTACTGAACCCAGAGGTGGTACAACAGGAACATGACCTCTCTTATGAGGAGCAGCCAGTGGAGATCTTATAAGGTAGAGACAAGGTTCTACGAAACAAGACTACCCACCTTGTGAAAGTGTTGTGCAGGAATCATAAATATGAAGAAGTGACTTCGGAGCCTGAGGAATCAATGAAGCAAAAGTACCCTCAACATTTCAACTAGTACTAAAGTATAAAATTTTGGGGATGAAACTTCTTAAGGGGGGAAGAATGTATTGACCCAAACTTTTTGAATAGTATTTTAACTTACTCTTAACAATTTAATAGAGATGTTTATGGTTAATGCATAAAGATGAGTCGATGGATTCATCCGGTATACTCGAACCTTATGAATCCCACTTACCAGAGCTTGGGAAGGAGGTGGAATCTTTGGGCTTTTCTTTGGACCAATCACAAGCCGAACTCCAACGTGTAAAGCTTGAACAGAAATGATTGCGGGATAAGTTCAAGTTAGTAGAGATTACTACTAGGGCAATGTTATCTAGCCCTCCCTCATATTCTCTAACCATAGCACACCTTACACTTAGGTCTTATGCTGGTGTTATAATGGGATCTGTGATGAGACCGTAGCTTCTTTGTGTAATCCTTTGGAATGAATAAATTGATATTTTCTCCTTTAGTAATGTTTGTGAAATTTCAAATGTCCGGATAATTTTAGGATGTATTTTATTGATGAATTTTGAAAAAAAAAGATATTTTAAAATATTTATGTAAACCTTAAATAATTAATGATGTGTAATGATTTTCAAAAAAAAATTCTTCTACAATTATGTTCAGTACGAAATTTAGAGTCCAATAAGATCAACTTAATTTTTGATGAATAGTAAATTATGAATAGTGATTTTATGCTTAGGATTAGTAATGTGACCAAATGTATTAGTAATATCACTTAAATAAAGTTTTAATATAATTTAGACACCTTGATTAAGTAATGTGATTCAATAAAATGGGTAAATAACGGTTTCATAAATTATTAATCAAGTATCGGTTTTTTCGGGTGAATAGTGTTTTTTTAATTAAAAATTAAATTAAAAATATTTAGAAAATTATTTTTATAAAATGGACTTTATTTTTGAACTCAGATTATCTATATTATGTTATGGTATTTTTTGGGATTTTTCTGAGAATGATGAATTTTCAGTGAATAGTAAAAATGCAGTTTTAGGGTTTTGGTATGTTAAATGACATCATAACTGTGTCATGATTATTTCATGTGATATTTTAAGGAATGGTCGACTAAAGGGGATGAATTATTGTTTGAGGTGTCCCAAGTGGCCAATACCATGTGCAAATACCATGGGAAATCCCATGGTTTTTCCAATAGCCCCAATGTGGTGTCCCTTGGCCATTAATGCCTTGTCCCCTCACTTTCCCTATAAATATCAATCCATCCTCTCATCCTTTCGACTCCAAAATCATCCTAAACGATGTTCTGGTCTCCTTACCTCCCAATGAATCCTCTAAAGGTTCCCCCAATCCCTCAAGGTCCCAACCTTTGAGTTTTAAGAGTTACGTTTAAGGTAAGGGATCTGACCTCTCTCTTTCTTTCCAAGTAATCTCTTTTATGTCATTTCTTTTATGCTCCATGTTCTTATGTTGGAGGATATTATTTTATATTCATCCCACTTCCTTTTTTATTTTCATATGATGGTATATCCCTCTCTTTCTCTCATCAATTCGTTTTAATAATTTTTAAGTGGCGTCGTTAGGCTGCCGAATTTTTAAGGGATTCTTTCACCCTTCTCTTTTTCAAAGTTCTAATTTCATGTCAAGTATTTCAAGTTACTTTTTATTATGTTGGGGTATGATCTCTATATATATCATACTGAACTCTTATTTTCATATTATGAGAGACCCTATTTGATCTTGTCAATTCATTTTTGGTTGAATCTTAAGTGACGTCGTTAGGCTGTGGGATTTTCATAAGAGAAATCTAATTTTTTTCTTCCTTCCATATTTTTAATTTCAAATGGTATGTCCTTAAAATTTCATTACCATGTTCATATATCCTTATTATTCTGTCCCTATAATGTTTTATGGGTCATTTATGAATGTTTGACCCATTTCCCCTCTCTTTTCAATGTTTTCTAAAACCTCGAAACATAGTTGTTATGCTACAGAATTTCCATCTCAAAATGTCTCTCTCTTTTTCTAAAGTTATTTTATTTTATTAAGTGAATACTCAAATATCTCTCTTCTATATGGGTATTCACATATATACCAAAATTTTCTATTTTAAATTCTGGGATTTACATACATGAGACCCACCTTCCTTTTCTATGGGTTTTAAAGTGACACAAAGATCATGTCTTTAAAGTAGTTTTTAAAACGTTATGATTATGAACTGAAACCCATTACTTTTATGCTATATTGGTTTTTTGTGAAATGATTGATGATGATATATGTGGCTCACATGATAATAAATACATTTCAATGGTGCGCCTTTATAGAGCTCAAATACATTGGGTAAAGACTTAATCTCTAGAGATGACTATTTTTAATGATGCCTTGGTGAATAACCTTGGTAATTTTTAATGACACCATGGGGATAGACCTTGGTGAAACAGAAATGATTGTCAATATTAAATGTTGTAGCCACATCTTCAAGTTATGAAAAATGTTATTTTTATTATGATATGCCTCCTAATTTCTTTCTCAGACCTTAAAGTTCTTTTCATGGCCTTATTAAAGTATCTCAGGTTCACATGTAAAATGTTTCTATTGTTACCCTTACTGGGCCTTCTGCTCAGCCTTTCTTTTGATGTATATCCCCAGGTTATAAGAAGCATAAATGAACCTCAGATGAACTTAAGTAGTAGCCTTTCAAGTGTTTAAGAAGAATGTTTTATGTTGTTTTCTTGTTTTATGTTCTTGGTTTCCAAGACACTAAACCTTAAAGATCCTCATTTGTGTAATGTAATTAAAGTTTATGTAATAAAATGCGGGATTTTATACTCTTATCTCTGTATTCCCCCAAAAACATCATGTAGGAAACAATTATTATAGTTAATCCTCAAATACTTACCTCATATCATCTCACGGATTTATTAATAACAAAACTAGGGTCCAAAAAACCCCATTAATGTCTGAAGAAAATTCATACATTCTTACCTAGCAATCCCAATTTAGGTTTTCACCTTGTAATTCATGGTCAAAATTATTTGACCAAAAACATCAGTAATATTAGTATGTCTTGAAAGACTTTTAAATTACCATGAAAAGTGACATGGTACACTCAAGTTTAAAAACCCACAAAGGGAACCTAGGTAAAATTTCATTACCAGCTTGCAAGACCTACATTCTGCAGGGTTTAAGAAAAACTGAGCGATCAAAAGAAAATTAAAACGGCATAAAACTTGTTATGTCAAAAACCTATAAAGGGAGTCCTTAGAAAAATTCATGTTATGCCTGTTAATATTTCACCACAATGGATTGATGAAAAAATTCAGGTAGTAATAGAAAAGTCACAATGTTTTTAGGATTTTCCATGTAACCCTAGAAAATATCAAAACTATGCTCACTGAGTCCCTCAAATTAGAAAAAAAAATAGAACATTACATGATCATTTAAATTTTGTTATCCCATTTTGTAATTCCAATCGATATCTAGTGGGGATTATCTTTCAAAATGCACCTATTTATTATTGATTAACGTTGCAAAAAATATAAAAGATAAGCATTGTAGGGGAAATTTTTTATTTTATTAAATGAAAATGGAGGAACATCCGCAACTTGGATCCTCTCCATATGAGTAGAACATTGGGGTTATAGATCCTGCATATAATATTCACAAAGTTGAAACATCACCTCATCCAATTCCTTTTTGTTTTGGTAGAGCTCAGAAAAGGTTATTGTCTTAGCAACAGCACTGACCTGTGGTGCCTCTTGCCTCTCAGTCGCATCAAATCCCACCTTTTCCTCCTCCTCCACACACCATTTCCATCCTCAATAGCTGCATTGGTGCAATCCAGTTATTGATTGAGCCTCTCCAGTTCCTAACTAATCCACCCCAGCTTTTGATGAAGCCACTCCACAGTGGTCCTCTATTATAAAACCTTTCTATATCACATTGCAGCAGTCCCAACATGCTCAACAAGTTCATTAAGGATGATCTACTGGGTAGCGGAAAGATGGTCCATGGACTCTATAAGTTAAATATGAGAGTGGAGCATGCTAGTTCTCTCCTAGGTAGAAATATCCTTTTTTTACTATGTCATGAATGGCATGATAATCAAACCCTCCATACCCAATAAATGAAAACTGGTGATGCAATTTTGATAGTTTTGTCATCATGTTTCTAAGGGGGTCTCAAAAATAAACTTCTATATATCTTTCCATATTTTCTAACGGGAAACACAAATGTCATTTAAAGTTTCCTAGTCCACCTCAGAATATCTCTCATATTGAGGAATATATTTGGGAATAATTTTCACTAGAGAAGATCTTGAATTAGTAATCTCAGCATAACTAGATTTTATGGAAGTCAGCTCCTTTTCAACATTATTATGATGAGATGCTAAAGCAGCAGTTGTAGCCAAAGTAGATTGTGGAAGTAATCCTGAAATTGTATGTTTAAAAATATAAATACCCAACTGTCAAAGGGAAAATATAATGATTGTAAGAATGGGAAACTCACCTTCATTATTCGACATATCAGCATTCCTCAGCACCATCTTTATATCACACATCAAAATGGAAGATTTTTACTCCCTATGAAAGTTGACTTTGGGTTCTCCTAGAGACATCTGTGGTGTAGGAACATGATTGTATGGGTTAGTGATCTCCAGAATATAGCTCACTCATACTGTTCTCAAAGAGATAGTAATTATGGAATGAGGAGAAATAATCAAGTCAGAATCCGCTTGAATTTTAGTCTCTTCCTCTTCCACAATTGATTTATCCAGAGAAATAGGTTCAATACGCTCATCCAAATCAAAAATCTATTAAGTATCTACCACTACTAAGATAGTGGTCATTTGATAGTGAAGATATTCACCCCTAGGGATTTGGATCCCTCTAATTACCACAATCATCCTGGGTTCCCTATCTATTTTAGGAAAAAACACTGGTGGTATAACATTCATCTCTAAAGAAGAAGGGGTTGCAAGCCTTAGGATCATTTTTTCTAGCTAACTCACTGAATCTTCACTAATCTATTTGAATGGTGACTAGTAATATCATGAAATCACATAGCATGGAAACTATGTAAATAGATGCAGCATTCACCTATTACCCATGACTATAAATGTATTGAGAGTTTTTGTACATGTTGATGCTTTGTGGTGTTCCATAGGGATTATCCCCTAGAATGAATAGTTGGTGGGGATGAAGGTGGAAACATTTTGGTAGGATTCGTAATAACCACCTATATATTCTATATTATCCTCTGGGATCCCTATATGGATACTCCCATGTATGAAGGGATGTTCTCCCCATCTGTGGTGCCCCATAGGATGTAATACGGGGAAGAAACAGCTTCCCGAATATCTCCAGAATCATAAAAGTACCATGATTAGGGGTTTATGGTCATGGTAGTAATAAGAATGGAGTTGGTATAAACAACTATATTACCTCTTCGTCAGTGTGGTCTCACCCCACCTAGATTACCATCATATCCTATACATGGTCAAAATAGTAAATTCAATACGTGCGTGAGTGAACATAGGTGTTCATCTCTTCCAGATGTACACCTACTTCATGAGGACTTTTCATAGCAAAGAACCATGTATAAGTGGTGATAAATTAGAATCCTACAAACTCAATGTTTTCTATCTAAAGTGTTTCCCTAATATCATCGTAAGATGTTCCTATTCTCGTAGGTCATAGTGATTGGAAGAGATAATGTTGGGAGATCCTCTCTGGGAAGTGGGGAAAGTTCTATCCTTCAAACTTGATTTCTGGGTGCATCGGCTTCCCTAGAACCTTCTATTGATGGGAACTTTCTAGACCCCAGATAGGAATGAGTAATTTCATTGACCCCAATTGTAGTAGGGGGTTCAACTTCATCAACACTCCAATAGGCATGAAAATTATACTCATTGTCCTCATTGATATCAAACCTTACCCTTATGAGAACTCTAGGAGAATATCAATGTTGGTTATTCAGGGAATGGATTGAGTTATCAAGCTATTAGATATATGTGTCCACCCTCTCAGGGTTGTAAGAATTATATATACTGGTGGGTGATGACATATATATGTAATAGATAAACAAAACATCCTTATCCTATAGAAAACACAACATAGTTCAAGATAAATGGGAACTCCTTGTGGAATTTCATTATCTTTAAATAGAAAAAAAAATGTGTCTTCAGAAAGAATGGATGCTTTACCTTGAGAGGTATCACCAACCACATGTGAAGTTGAACCCCATGCCTTCAGCATCTTCCTTGGGGGATCATAAACCATGGACATTCTTGGAGGATTCCCAAAACTAGAATGCCTATCTATTTTCTCGCGTTTCCTCTAGAATCTTGCACTTGTTTTCCTTGTAAAATAGGGACTATTTTTTCTAGCTGATCTTCAGGGTATGATCGATTCCATACCTTGGAATAAGATTTGGTAAGTGAAATATTATAACCCATGGAAGGTGGAATCCCAATCCGAATTTCTATATCCTGTTATTTAAACATCAACCAGAGCTTCCTAGCCACCATTAGGTATTTCTATTTTCATGTACTATCGATGGTTATAGGACACCTCATCTATACATGGTTGAATTGATGCTCAAATATGCAGGGTGCATACCCCATTCATATAAGCTCCCCATCAATCGGGGAAATCAATATTCCTTCTCTCAAAGAAATAAGATATCCTCACCCAAAGAGATCCCCAAATTCATCATTTACCAAAGTACCAGAAGGGGAATGTAAGGATCATAAGTAAAATGATTATGATGGATGGTCTGATCTATCATTTCCCACTCACTCTAGTTCAATTTAATTACCCCACTTAGGATTTGGAGGTATGTTCGAATGATATATTTTAAGATATTTTGAGTGTTGATATATCATTATTCACTCATATGGGATTCTAACTAGACCCAGATAACTTGGAAGGGACCCACCATCCTGTATGGTGGCCTCCCCTCATTGATCCATCCAAACAAACTACAAAAAATTTTCATCTATGGGAAGGTGAGGTTAATAAACTTATTTTGGGCCAAATAATTCACTACTAGGAAATTTGTGACTCTGTCCTTAGTACCAAATCACTCACCAACAGTATCAATCCACTTAGAAATATGGAAAAAAAGGCTTCTGGTTGGAACAGCTGGGCAACATTGGGGATGATCTACCAACCCCATTCATTAAATTGACCCTCTTCAAGCATGGACCAATAATAACAATCAAACTTTCTGGTATCAAAAGTCAGGAAAGTATTTATCCTCCTTTATCAAGGTTCATGTTCACTTAATATAGTAAATACATTGATCTAATTAGAAAATGGTATTTCCTAATTCAAAAAAGGAACACCCTTCAACAGATCCTTCTCCTTGTAAATATGTTTTTTTGTAAGAGATGGGGTCCTCTCCGCATCATCCCATGGTGAAGGGGGTAGAAAAAACTCATCATACATGTCACCCATGATAGGATCCCCTAAAATAAATTAGACATCCCAAAGACTGATTCCAACTTCTCTTTGCACCAAGTGGAATCTATTGGGGTCTAGGATCCAACTACTAAGTTATTGTATTATGACCTTCTGATTTCAGTGGGAGTAATTTTGTTAAACCTATATAGCTTTGTATAGCCCATGGCCTTCAACTAGGCCTTAAATTTCTCATAGATCTAATATAACTAGAAATTCCTCCCCTAATTCAGACTAAATGATCACCCATGGAAAAGATCCCACTTCGATGACCACCCTAGATGCTCTGTTTCAATGGCCTTTCATGTGATGTTGTGATAATAGTGTATTTTTTCATATAGTTCCCTCATAGTATCCTCTAGAGACCAAGGAGTTTAGTTCAAAAGAAATTTGGAAACAAGGGTTTCTCATATGAATACCCCCTTGTTGAGATATTGGATCGGGGAATATTGTTACTTTCGATTATCTAAGCCACAAGTTTGTTTGTTATATGCAGCACTAGAACTAAAATGTTTGATAGTATCTTGAACCCATAAAGAAGAAGTCTATCAAATATTGGATATTCATTTTGAACTACACTCAAAATACCTTATCAAGGATTGATGGAATGGAACAATGATGGTTTTAGAATTTTCTTCGATATAATCAACCATGTATTTCTTCCCATTGTTGGAAGTGAATAGAGAACCACTAGTAGCATAAATATTCAATGAGGGGTATATCCTTTTTCTTTAGTATGATGAAGAAGTAGGAGTTAGTATCCATAAAAAATGGTAAATTATAAATTGACAAAAACCATTAGTTCATGAGGAAATACACCGTGAACCATCAGTTTGTGAAGAATCCGTCCATGAAGCATTTTTTTGTGAACCATTATCCCACGAATCACTATCCCATGAAGCATTGGCCAGTGAAGCATTGACCTATGAAGCATTTAGTGTGTATAATAATCCATCCATTAATTATATAGCCTCTATGAAGAAGATCAATAAATATCATCCACAAGTGATGAGGATCAGTTCGTGAAAAAGGAATCTACAAAGGAGAAATGCTATGAAGAAGTAGTTGGTGATCTATATTTCATGGAGGTCTCAAGCTCACAGAGAAATGGGTAAAGGAAAAATGATTTGGACCCCCTATTTATAGGCATGTACCCCTCTTGTAGGTCCACTTTTGTACCATAAACTGGTTCAAAATAGTACCAATTTCTATATCTAAACAGACTCCTCTTCATCTTGATCAGAAAGCATTATGATGGGGGAATTTGTTGGGTCCTGAAAATTATGAATACAATAATAAAAGAATTCCATGAAATTGAAAAAGGTTTTAAATAATACCAAAATAATAATTTAAATAAAAGGTTCAAAGGGGATGAATCTATGAATTAAGGTTCAGGTCTATTCTTTCCACTGCTCCACATGGAATTCTGATACTTTGCAAAGTACCCCGCAATCAAAATCATTCTTCAATCAGGATGGTATTATCAATGATTGAAAAATAAAACAATTAATTTGTAGGGTTGGAAGTTATTTTTCCTTCTGAATGACCATCCCCCATGAATGAAATTGTTTGAGGGACAACACATTACTACCAGCGCCTATGAACAAAACCAATTCATTTGTGGGGCCAGACGATGTTTTTCGACCCCATGAATCACATTACCTAGTGACCATAATCGTTAGAAAGATTAGATGGTATTTTAAAGACCTTTAAATTAAACCAAATTGTTTGCTGGTCAAGGAAATGATTTTCATCCCCAGGAATGACCACCCCCCCCCCCCCACAAATGAATTCGTTCACAGGCCAGGGCATCCTCCTTGGGCTCCCACAAAAGAAGCCTCATGGCCCACCATAGATGATCGACCATGAAAATATCATGCACTCTTTTCTTCTATAAAATCCCACCTAGGGGAACCTAAAATAGGACCTAGGAGATTAGAAATGATTAGGAGACACAAAAAGAGGAGCCTCAAAGATGAATTGGGAAAGAGCGGTCGATTCTCGTTAGGTAAACCTACTTCATAGAATTAAGAAGTAAATAAAACTCATCCAACCATCCACAAACTTAAAACCCATTTTCTAACACCATTCCATAGGGCATAAACCGATGGCCCCATCATAGAACAACACCTCACATAGCAGAATGCTGTGAATGTGGAACTCTACCCAATGTAGAATAATGCTATATGGGAGGAACTCAACCCCACATAGCAACATGCTATATTGAGGGAACCTAGACCCACAGAAAAAACTTTACATGGGTAGAACATAGTCCCACATAGCAAAATTATATGCAGACAGTACCCTCATCCTTATAAAAAAAATGCTATGTAGAACGAACCCCATACCACATTGTAACCTGCTATGTGGAATGAGGCATCCTATAGAAATCTACTCTCCACCTCCTAAAACTCCCTTATGAAAAATAATTAGGCCCCACTTTGGGACCTTTTTGAACCAATAAAATTGAATTGGGCTAATACCTATTCAAAATATACATAAGATGTCTGATCAAATTATTGGGCAAATCAGCATTCCCCCTCAAGTATACATACTCATGGTAAGCAGAGTCAAATGTATAACCTATTCAACAAGGGGGCCTAAGAATGTTCTCAAGTCTACATTCCTATGGTAATGAGGTTTCAAAACTTGGATGTTCTCACATGAACCTCCCCATTCTAGGTATTGAGGTGAGACACTAGTCTTTCCCTTTGATTAGGGTTAGTTCTGGTCACTCCTCTCTTCCCTGGGGACTAAAATGGAATCTCATCAAGAGTAAGCCATTATCCTTTCTTCAATAAAACTGTGCTCTTTCTCCTCTTCTCCAGCCTGAGACATTGTCTGATGGGTCACAAGATGTGACTATCCTAAATACCAGAATAAAAGAGGAGATGAGAATACTTAAACCCCTCTCCCTCTACCTTTCGGATTCAATCCTCATCCACCAATGGACAGAGTGGATTGTGTCATCTACAGATCTACTTCTTCCTATTGTTTCTCCTACTGACCAAAACTCGTGTGGGATTAGATATTAGTGGCGATCATGACATCCACGTGATCCCAACCCTTAAAATGGGCCTTCGTTATAGATATAATCCCCAACCTCCATTAAAATTCACCTCTTATATGATATAATCCCCAACCATATTAAAATTCGCCCCCTATATGGAATAGCACCCAATAATATCCAAATGGTCCACCATTTGTGTAATCCCCAACCCATAACTGAACTATGTGGGATTTGATTTCCAACTAGCTGGGGTACATGGGAATCCTCCCTAAGTTCCAAACCAAACACCGAAGTTCACCCTAATGATCTCTAGGTCACATTCCTAGTATGTTCATATCCAACTGGGAGACCACACTTTTACAGGCCCCTCGGGCCACCTCGACGTAAGTCCTGCACATAAATTTGACTAGGAACCTTTTTCCTAGACACCCATTCCACATGAAATTAAACTGGATGGTTTGGTTCTCATCAAACAACCTTAAAATGTAATGTTCTCTATTAAGTGGCACTAAAATACATGGGTTCTAATTCCTCTCATGAGGATACATAGGAATCCCATATTATGGGTTTGATCATGACATTGAAAAAAATATATATCTTCTAGGATGTCAATAAACTCTAGAGAACCCCACCATTTCCTTAAAACCAACTTCTTCTTAATGGAAAACCAAATAATCTTTTATACCTATAAGAAAAGGGAACCATATATGGAGGACCTTGGATACAAACATATCCCTCTATTGATTAATAACCTTGGATACATACTGATGATTCTGAACCCATGAAAGTTCATAATTGATCATTATCTCATGGTAATCCATATTTACATACTTGGGAATGAATAAATTATTGGAGAACATATCTAAAATTTATAATAGAGTCCTAGAATAGGTAATAGTTCCCCCCAAAAGGGTGTGATGAGCTCAAATTCCTATCCTCTCAACCAATGTGAGTTTCAAGTGTCATTGGCAAGTTCCCTAATGAAAAAATTCCTTTGGAAAGTAGATCCATCATTCATCATGGATATGAGATCCTTCAGGTGTTTATAGATCCATGAACAAAACTCATTGTAGATCGTTCCTAGGTAATAAACCTAGTGTAAAAAATTGTACAAAACTCAAACCCCTAAAATAAATCATTGAGTGCAAGACCTTCATCATAAACACTCTTTAAAGAAGTGATATTTGACATCAATATGTTTTTAATGATAATTTTGAATAATATTTCTTTTCAGATTTATGGAACTCTGATTATCACATCGCAAGAGTAAAGGTAACTTCACTTCAACAATTAAGTATTACAACTGAGTTTTTATCCACATATGTTGGGTAGAATCTTGTGTGGAAACAACATACTCTACTTCATCCATGATAAGAGTTGCAGAATTTTGTTTCTTAGTATGAAAACTTACAAAAAAAATTCTCAGGAAATAAAATTTCACCAGATGTGGATCTTATATCATCAATATTTTCAACATAATCAGAATATATAAAACAAAACAAATCAATTCTTTCTAATCTATCATACATAATTCTGAACTCTATTGTGCCTTTGATATATCTTAGAATTATTTTTTCATACAATAGACGTGATTATTATAGAGCACTCTAAAATATTTTATATAAGGTAACAGAATAAATAATTTCTGGTCTTGAGGCATTCAAAAATTACAAACTTGAAATAAACATATGAAACTATTTAGGACGGGATTCCTTACCTTATCCATTTTTTTAACTTGGTTCCCAATGAAATTGGTGTGGAAATGGGTTTAGAACTTTCCATTCCAAACTTCTTTAGAAGTTACTTATCATACATTTCTGGAAAGAATATATATTTTTCTTCTTTTGTGAATTTTTTAACCCAAGAAATTATTTCATTTCTCCAAGAATTGACATATCAAACAACATTTTCATCTCTTTAGAAAATCATTCACAATTTATTTCATCATTCCTAAAAAATATTATATCATTAAAATAAACAATTATAATGAGGAAAATATCCTCACTTTATTTGATGTATAGATTACTATCAACCCTTCCTTTATTGAAGTAAAACCTCTTTATGAATGTATCCAATTTGTATTATCATTTTCTTAGAGATTGATTTATCTCATACAAAAAATTTATTAAACTTACACGCATAACTTGGATCCTTCTCAACAAGAAAATCCACAAGGTTGTTCAATATAAAATTCTTCATCAAGATTCCCATTCAGAAAGAACAACTTAACATCCATCTGAAATATTTTGTAACTTCATTGTAAATAAATAAAAAGAAAGATTATAATTTTTTCTAAAATTGTCCCCAGAGAAAAATTCTCATCAAAGTGAATGCCTGAAATCTAAGAGTATCCTTTTCACACTAACCTTGATTTGTTTATTATCACTTCACTAACTTTATTAAACTTGTACCATAAAACCCAATTTGTAATAATAACTTTTTTGTCACTTGGTTTTGGTTTGAGTTCCCAATTATCATTCTCTTCAATCAGATCATACTCTTCATTCATATCTTGAATCAATTCTAGATACTCAAAAGCTTAATTCACATATTTCAGATCAACTTTTGAATAAAAATTAGTATGTGTAATCACTTTTGGTTTTCTTCATGTTTGAACTTTTTTATGTTGATCACCAGTTATGTTTTGGGATTCCACTTCCCTCCTTAGACTACGATGATATGTTTTATATTCTTCTTCATCATTAGAAATATCTAAATATGATTCCATATTTTTTAGTAGGATTACAATCATTTACATCTTTATCGGAACTCTTAACAAAAATTCTTTCTTTATGTTCATTTTCCTTATCAGCATAAGTTTGTTTAGCAGCATCCTCAGCTTTTTCAATAACTTTCACATCAACATGGTCAACTAACCTTCATGTATATTTTTTGAAAAATCCATATCCACTTCGTCTAGATCACATCCAAGAAAGATTCCATCTCCACCTCTCTGATCTAACTTTACAAGGTTTTCACATTTGTTATTTATAGTGCATGGACTCCCAAAAACACATAATTGTTTTAGAACTAGATTTTTGTCATAAAAATATCATATATAGTCATATAAAAACTCAACCATTATAAAATTTGGTTCTGGATATAAACATTTTTACTCATGGATGGCCTCAAAATGTAATGAGAGAGACTATGATCAAGTAACATAGTTCATCCCATTCCAACCAGACTTCTATTTTTCTTTTCAGCAACACAATTTTGTTGCTAAGTGTATGGTTTACTAATCTCATTCCAAGTTCCATGATTCTCAATATAACTTTAAAATTATTTATTTTTTCATTCACCACTATTTTATGCTCTCAACTTCTTTACTAAATAATCACATTTTTTATCATCTTTTCTCTTGGAAATTTTAAAAAAATTCAGATCATCTAACTTAGGTTTCATATATATAACACAAGTAATGTGAGTAAAGTCATTAATTAAAGTAATGAATTACTTATCTATGTGAGTTGATCTTTTTCTCATTAGACCATAGTTATCTGAATGACTATGTTCCATGGGTCATTTTGAACAAATTTCAACTTTATTATGCATGGAGTTTATAATAATTCCTTTTGGAAAAATTATACAACACCAATATATTATTCATGTAATGTCAATAATTCCACGAACATTATCTCTCTTTGATAACTTACTCATGTTTCTTTAAGACATGTGTCCCAGACTTTTATGACAAAACTGATTATCTTCTATAATAATTAACTAATAAGAGTTTTTTACCTCACAAACTTGTAAAAAGTTTCCTTTGGTACATTGGCCACTTGTAACTATCTTTCCATCTTCCTATATTTTTACAATAAACCCATGTTTTCTAAAAAAATGTTTCCTTCATCAAAAAATTTTGAAACACTAATCAATTTGTGTTCCATACCATCAACAAACAAAGCTTTCTTTGACTTTAACTTTTCTTCACTAATAATATTCAATCCCACACTTTTGATTATAGTGGATTCATAATTTCAAAATATCACTATTTCTTATTTGAATTCTTTCACATTATTCGAAAAAAATTATGTCTAATATCATATGAGAAGAACACCCACTATCCAAGATCCAATTTTGTTCTCCTTTTTTAGCTTTGAGAGAATTTTCTACAATAAGATATTTTTCTTTCCCTTTATCTTTCTTCACATCTAGATTATTCGAATTGTTATAAGCATTTCATTATTCTAATAACAAAACAAGACATACTTTTGAAATATTTACAATTTGTTCACATATTTCACACATAGTTTCCAAAGGTTGGAATCTATTTTCAACTTTCACACCAACCTTATTAGGATTCTTCAACTCATCCATCTCATAATTATTCCTTTAAGAGGATTGAATACCCCTCAAAATTTTCCTTCTATAATTTTTAGAATAGTTGTAACATTTTTCATCAAATAAAAACATATTTTATGCATTCTTAAATACCCCAAAATACTAGAATTACCCATATAATGAAAATTTACATTTGTAACTTCCATATTTTCTAAAGTTGTGATCATGTTTCATAGAAACCTTTTTTTAACAAAAAAACATTGTTTAGTCCCAATATTTTTGTTATCAGCTGGAACCTTCTTCTTCAGCTCAATTTTCTTTTTCTCCATATTGGAACCATAAGTCATAGGAACATTTTTAGACTCACAATTTATAGAAACTTATAACTTCTCCACTTTATTTATTTGTAAACATACATAAATTTCAAATCTTTCTTCTTCTCAGGATAAAATTCAACTTTATTCTTAACCTTTGATGGTACCTTTTGATCCTTATCAGGTTCACCCTTTCAAGAACTTTTACTAACATTACAGATAGTGTTCTTCAAACTTGTAACCCTCTTCTCAGCCTTAGAATTTTTTTTGAACACATTCCAATTATTCTTATTTTTCTTTCAGCTTAACTTCTAGATGTTCATTCCAGTTATTTTCTTTCTCAATATATTTCTTCAAGTAATCAATATCTTCAAGAAACTTAACTTTATAATTTTGAAATAATTCTTGATTATTTTTTGAATAACTTTTATTTTTTCAATTACTTGATTTCTTTATCAATCCTCCCAATATTTCTTATAAATTCATTCAGTTATTTTTTCAGAGGAAACTCTAGTTAAGTTTCATCTTTTTCAGAATATCTGCTTTTGAATTCTTCATTGTTAACTATTTCAATGAAAGTATTCTCTCCAATATTCTATGTAGAATTTTTGGATTCAACTTCAACTTCCACTTCTTCATCATATTTAGAAAAAAACTTCACCTTTTTTATTTGGATAATTTTTTATATTTACCTTTGGAATAAAATTTAATTTTATCACCTTGTTTCTTCCACGATCTTCTATGTATTCCACCATTATCATCATTGTTTTATTTATTCTTTATTTAGGGAAATTTGCAAAAACGTTTCCAATATCACAACATTCAAATAATTTTAAGTTAAGTTTACCTTTATAAATAATGTACCAATTTTCACATTTTTAGAAAACAAGGATTAAAATTCATTAAAAAATTTATATACCTCATTTTTTAATCATAATCTACATATTATTCTTCTTTAAGAATATTCTTAGAAATTTCATTCATGGAAGCCTTGAAATACATTTCTCTATCAAATTTTTTTTACTTGCATAACTTTCTCCATTCTCATTTCATAAGTGATGAGAGTACTATAAAAATCATCTAGATATAATATTGTTTGATCTATATCTTCTAACAAGATATCTTTAGCATCAAACCTCTTAGGAATAATTCTCAAGACTTTTTCAAGAATATTAGAATCTTATAAATTTTTACAAAGACATTTAATATTGCTAATAATATCAGTCATCCTACTAAAGAACTCGCCAATTAATTATACTCACCCATATTGATAGCTTCATACATCAATATCCAAATTTATAATGTTACCTTGTTTAATTTTTTATTTCATTGATAAATGTTCTTCAACTTATACTAGATACCTTTGGTAGTGGAAATCCCTTTAATATTAGGAATTAACTATCAAAAATTTATGATACTAATGTGTTCTTAGATCTTCCATCATTCATTATATTCTTTTTATTTTATAGATGTGTGAGGAAATTTTTAATAAACAGGAGGAATCCATCTGTATCTTCTTCCAAAACATCTTACCCAAGAGACAAAATAAAAAGAAACATACTATCTTTCTGGATATGATAATCCATACCATAAAATACCGAAATCCTCTTACTTTTCATGAAATTCAGGTTCTAAATAAAACCTTCTCTTCAAAAACTTTGGAAAATAGTAAATTAAGGGAACCTTCCCTCTGATACCAATTGATATTTCCCAGCCAGAATCAATGTATCATTAGGAGGGGGAGGGGTGAAACAATGATACCTTTTTCATTTAGTTTTCTTTCTTTTGAAAAAAATTCACCTCATGTTAAATAATTGTCACTTTTCGAAAAATAAAACAATCATGCATCCATAGGAACACAATTATTTACAATTTTCACTACTCAAAAAGAGTAGATATATCCTTGGTATGGTTTGGAAACAACGCAATACCACACAGTACACTAGAAAACAATCCTTTTGTGTAGACACAATCAAATAGTATATACCCTTCCACCTATGTGGAACTATGATTAATATAGTAGTTCATGTGCTTCAAGTAGCATGAATTATGTAATACAAGCTTTGGTAATAAGTAATGAAACCTTAATAAGTTGATTAAAAATAATTTATTATGTTGCCTTATCAACTTTAAGTTTTGATAACCTTCAAAACAATTCTCTACTTTCCTCCCAAGCAGTAGATAAGAACATCTTTGTAGAAACACTAAGTCGGATGGATCTCTTAAATTCTTCAATATGATTGTTCAGTCTAAAAATATAACTCTACTAGAGAACTTCCTTAGTAATGCTCAATCTAGAAACCTCTTCTCTCTAAATCTTTAAACGCTTTTCCTTCTATCTTTGCCCGTGAATATTTAAAGTGTCATTTTAAAATAAAATGTACTAATTACTATCTATAGGTTCACCAAAAGTGGTTTAGGTTGGTTTTTAGAAAGTTTTCCAAGTTAACCATTTTTTCCAAAACTTGAATGACCCTTCATTTCAGCTCCATATTTGACTTCTTTAGCACTTCTAAAATTTCCTCAAATCTTCTTGAAACTTCTCTAATATTCTCAAAACTTCATCTTGATTCATGATTTCTAATGATTATTCATTCTGATTCTAATTTTCATTTTTATTTCTTTATTATAATAAAGACATTTGTATGGAAACAGATTACATTTCTCCATAATAATTGATCATTTGAAAATAAAATGACTTCTCATTAAGATTCTTCGTACTAAATGAAAAAAACTTCTAATTCTGATTCTATAAACCAACTATTAGTTATAAAACATTAAAAACATTATTACATAAACATACTTTTAAATTATACAGATAACATCACTTCATGTCAGCACTTCAATAATAACTTCAAAACCCCCTTTGAAAAATTCTTCTATGAAACTCTTCAAACAAATATTACTTTTATATTTTCCTCAAACTAAAGATCATATGTATAATTAATTTATCAGTATTAACCTATGTCTAACAAATCGATCTCTCCTTCACCTTGATGTATCAGATTTAGTGACAATCTGATGAGTCAGTATGACTTCTTATCCAATGACTCTTGACCCAATTTTAAATATATCTGATTCCTTTAATTATTAACCCAATTTTAGATAAACAACATATCATTTTGGAAAATGGTTGACTACATTACTGATCATCATCTAATTTATTAGTCCCAAATAATTATACTAAAAACAATTGTGCCTCTGATAGATCGATGACACACCATGTCCAAGGAACTGGTATCAGAAAATTATTATTATTTTTTATTACAGTAAAAAACAAATTATTTCTCTGATGATTTGTATCTTGTGAATTATTGGTGTGAGCAAAAACTAGAATCTTATTCTTCTGAAATTTCAAACAAAACTTCTCAGCCTTTAAACAATTATACTTATGGCGATCTCACACTAATGAAATGAGACTGAAAGACTTCAACTTTACAGACTTTATTCTTCCACAAACTCATGATTTTAATCATGAATTTATCATGACTATGACAAAAATTAGGATCATAAAGGAATCGTATGAATTAAATTGGAAAGTATTATAACTTCACATCCTTTTATAACTTTCTTCTTTCCAACCAAACCACAAACTAATTGGCAGCACTTGTTCCCCTCATTTCTTTCATAAGGCTTACATCACAATTATCCTAGAAAACTTATGATTTTTGAGAACTTCAATATCAAAAAAGAATCATAAAATTTAGTATGGATATTTTTATACTTCGATAAATTTTCTCATACCAATTCAAACATTCCTTTAAGACCTAGAGTGAGTTTGATGAACAAATTCACTTATAAACATCTCCAGCTCAAAAAAAATCAAAAAAAAACTTTCTTATGAAAAATTCATCTTATTATTTGATTATGACTCATTATTATGTCCCTATCATCATATCAAAAAATCTTACATAGTGAGGTGATTTATTTTTCTTGATATCAAAAGAAAACACAATGAAAAAAAAATAATACAAACTTCTTTCATCTTCAAAAATCACTTCCAGATGACTTGATCCCAATAGTATGATAAACTGAACTTCTTATACTCACTTCAAAAAACAAATAAAAACATTCAAGTGAAACAGGAATGTTTTATACTTCAATAAATATGTTTTATGAGGCGACCTGAGCATAACATATTTAAATATTACATCATTTTAGATTAATATTCAATACATTTCATAATAATACATGCCTGAAAACCATAATTTTTTTATTTTATTTGAATATTAAATATATAATAAACTTATTTCTTGAAATATATTCAATATATACCATAAATTTCTCCCCTCAAAGTACCCTTCTTATACATATCCTACTTAGAACCATTCTTAATTACCTAATAAAATGGAAACATAATAAAGGTTGATCTCATATGATCAAAAAGGAAAAAAAAGAGATATATCAATCGTTTATCATGTACAAGAATAATATAAGAATACAGGTATAATATAATGAACACAACTTATGAATTCCATACACAAATAGTCAATGATCATAAATCATGATTCACATTATAAAGATTTAATATTTCAAATAAATGAGTTATAAGAGAAAACGATCATCATTAATCAATCATTGTCTATAAGATTATAACATATGCATAAGATCATGTCATAGGAATTTCAGAACAACTATAAGCATAGAAAATCATTACATCAATTAAGGTTCACTTCTAAAACTAAAGTAGCTTATGAAGTCTCATAGTTGATTGGGTTCACTCCTGATTACATCATTTAATTATTCAAGGTTCACTCTTAATACTATCATAATGTACAGTGACACTTACCAAACTAGGTTTACTCCACACTCTATTCCATATAATCTCAAGAGATGTCAATCATTACCTAATGCATTGGAGGAATTTAATATACCCACCCATCACATAATGAAAACCATAGATATTTTTTCTGAAATATCATAATAATATTCATCATATCATTATATCATGATATCATAACCAATAAAAAATTAATTTTTTTGTAAACATATCAACATCATAGAATCATAATCTATCAGGAAGAAATAATTGGATGGTTTCATAACAACTTTCACTATCATATCATAACCTAATTAACCCATGAAAAAGAAACTCGTTTCATGAAATAATTCAAAGAGAATAATCATCATAAGTCATATAGAAAATTTTTTGGTATCTTAATATAATATCCTTAAGAAAGTATAATAAATATAAATCTTTTTTACATAGATGAAAAATACCTTTGAAATAATAATCAAACCTTTCTTTAAAAATATTAGAAAATATCCTTTTCTTTTGATAAAATTTTAAATAAGAATTTCCATAATTTTGATAATTTTTTTATTTCAAAATAACCATGGATACTTGAAAATGAATCTTCAAAATAAATAATATTAATTATGGTTGGGAAATCATTCAATGTGGTAAATGTTGAAACAAATATTCCTTTAATTATTTTTTGTAAAAAGTCACAAATAAACTGTTAGGAAAACATTGTAAAAAATAATTTTAAATCCTATAAAAAGAAATTACAATATGGTTAAAAATTAATTTGAACAATAATTTTATTATATAAAATAACATTCTTGAAAACATTTTAAATAAAATAGATATAGAATAAAAAGTCTGGTGAAAAAATAGGAAATAAGTTCTTCTTTTCTTAAAAATATTTTCTTGATCGTTTAGGTATCAAAGATTGGATAATGAAAGGAAAACCTGAAAACCATATAAATAAAAATAGTATATGAAAACATATTTTGTCTAATAAATAGATAGCATATAATTTCACCAAAGTAGATTCAATCATAAACCATACTAATTAATAATGAGATTGCAACAAAAACCCTCACCTTGGGTCTTGAATTTCTTTATATGTGATCTTATTTTTCTATATAATAAATTTTGATTTATTATAAATATACACCATAACCATATTCATACTTTTCTTATAATATAACATTCCCAATTAATTTTAAATTTTCTATTTGTTAACAATTCTTCATTAAAATCAACATTTGGGTGAAAACTGGTTACTTTTCCATACAAGTTTTCATTCAATGGTTTCAATCCTTAAAGGTTGGTAATTGTTTAATCATATCAAAAATTAATATAATTTTTAGGTGTCATATTTAACCATTATATACACTTTTATATTCACTAATACAAAGTGTTGATGAGAAATTAATTTTATCACTTCGTGGAGATGGTAGTCCATGCGTACACACGAGTAATGTTTTCATTTTCCAATGAGCTTAAAGAAATAAATATAAAGAATAATATATAATTTAAAAAATCATAATAATATCATAAATATAATATATATTCATTAAACCCATACATATGACAATCCATCAATGGGAGGTATAAAAAATGAATCATGTCAATTTGTGGAGGTGGGAGTCCACACGTACACACGAACAATGTTATCATTTTTGATATAATGTAAATGAGGTAGAAAATGGTGGTAAAAATAATATAAAAACATATTATTATTTTAAAGATACTTATTTAATCATTTTAATATTATTATAGAGTTTTTTATGAGCTTGAGGAAGAAATTATCACAAAACTGATCAGTAAAGACAGTTACCTCTTCTTTTGGAAATCACCTTTAGCTTACACCTAAATCCAACATAGGTTGGTCATATAGGAAGAAAATAAATGATATAGAATATGGATATGGAAGATATTAATGTGTTTTATTAGATATTTTTTAATCTATATGTCCTTAAATGTGTGAATGAGTGAGAGTGAGTTGACCTTCTATTATAAGGGAGGTGGGTGGAAAACTAGTAAATACTTAAAACATTAAAATATAATAGAGTCATATTCAACTGAAAGTGAAAAAAATGTAAAAATTTTTAAGATAAGATAATTTAAGGTTTAAATATATTTAACTAATAAATTTAAACAAGTTTAAGTGATATATAAAAGCTTTTCTTTTAGTTTACCCCTCATTAACCCTTTTCAACCTTAACCAAGGTAACAAATGTTTATTATATTTACTATTCATTATGAACAAAAATGAAAGTGTATTCATAACCAAATTTATACCTGAAGATTAAAGACATTTAAAATATTTAATAAAATTCACTTTCTCTAATTTTGATAAATTAGTTCCAAAATAAGCACCAAAAACACATTGAAAATAATTTTTAGAAAAATGTATTTTTAATCATAAAACTAAATTTAATTCAATTAATTACATATTAAAAACCATTAAATGACTGATAAATTATTTTATTAAATATATTATATTTATATTTCAATAAAATAATTCATAAATAGTTATTCATTAAAAATATTAATATAAAAACACATTTCACACATAAAAGATGTTTTTCATAGGAACGTCTCTTTTTAACATCGAATGCTTTTATTTTCATTTATAACTAATTAATAACCAAATAATTAATATAATAGAGTTATTTAGGATCAAAATTATTTTATAAATGAATTATAACTTATTTTCAATTATTATATACCACTTATTTTGATTAATTTTGTAATTTATTAACAATATTCACATACGTTAAGGGTTGTGTGTTTAACAAGCTATCAAACACATATAATTTATTATAGAGAAATATATTCTAAAATAATGATGTTTTATATTCCACTCCCTTATAACAATTTCACCCTAAAAATTATATCACTCTAATACAAAAAACCAAGGATACCTCTACCTCATCACATCCTCATGTTTCAACAAAGCTTCCTCAAGTTTTTGATTCCTCTAACGAACCTTAAATAGGTGAATAGTATTGCTTCATAGCACTTTATCCCTATGATCCAATACTTCTAGTGGTTTCTATTCATAATATATATCATGCTATAGTGGTATTACCACTAATTTTAGTATATGTGATGGATCTAGTATGTAATTTCTTAAAATAGATACATGGAACACCTACCTTAGGTCCGTAGATAAGCACTCATCATGTATCATCTGATGATTTGAAGAATAAAAGAATAAATTAGAAAAAAAATTACTACTGAAATAAAAATAGGGCACATGATCTCAAACCAAAATAGTGACATTAATATAATGAAGAATTAAAAAACAAGACTCCGGATTGAATAGAATACCCTAAGGAATCCAACAAGACAATAGGAAATTGAATTGGAGGACAGATGGAATATTTATCCAAAAACCTTGGTGAGGTGGAGGGAGATCTCTTCACGGGAGGAGAAAACAATTGGTTGTCCATTGGAGAGGAGGATAAAAATAGGGGGGATATATTTAAGATCATTAATTGTAAAAAGGTAAAATCACCTACCCTTAATTGGGTCGAATGGTTTGGTTTCACAGTTGGCCAAATCGTGCACCAACTCTATTCCCTCGACATTCCAATAAGATCCCTCACATGGGATAAGTGCACGATTTTCTAAACCATGTGTAGCCTATGTCAAAATAAATTGTCTTGTGTCTATGACATTTTTCACAACCATCCACCCCGGATTGCATGACTTCAAAAAAATTACTAGGCATGACATTGTTTATCCCTTGAGCATGGTATACAGATAGCAGGTCGGTCCAATTGAATAACATCAGTCCTATTTTAAGGTTATACTTAAGTATATGAGGTGAAATAAGGATATGTATATAGAGGATTTTAGGATCTAGTCATCAGGAAGTATATATATTCTAGATTTTAGACAAATTATAATGACTTAAATTCATAGTCAGGATATGTCTTCAATCTCAACAGAAGATATGTGGGCTAGAAGAGTTCAAAGTAGCTTGTTTTCACTGATTATACAGTGGAGTCAGAGTATATAGAGTGTTTTGAATCCTCCAAATAAGATATTTTTATTTGAATTTTTTTTCAAAAATCGTGATGTGGTGCCTAGAAGTAAATACTTTATCACATTACAATGTGATAAAACTTCATTTTTGGCTCTCAGGAGGGAGAAAATGTCACACTAAGGGACAAATAATATACTCTATATGTATGACCTCTTTAGGTTTTTTATCAAAGGAGGTATGTAATTATTATTAGAGTTTCCATGGAATAAAACATAGAGGACCCCTTGATTAAAACCTTATCATAAAAAAATCAATAATACCATGTAAGAGTTATTGGACTGAATGATATTAGCGGTTGGATCTAGTACAAGTGGGATTCTATTGGAGTTAGTTACATTGAACCAAATTCTATGTCATTTTTTGATTACGTATATTAATTTCATTGAATATTAATAAAGTATTTATCATTTTGTGATTTTTATTCTTCATAACATAGTATGGAATAGCATTCCAAAGATAATTGTCACACAAAAAGGTCATATTAGTTCACCACTCTGATGAGATGTAACATCACGTTATTTTTTAAGGTATTTTTGATATTTTTAAGTACCTCTATTTTGGAGTAAAGACTTGGGTTGTGTTTGGGTAAAATTATAAAGAAAAAATAGGGGAAAATGTGTTGTGCATGGTTTGCACACAGTTTGACAAACCGTGCGACTAAACTGTGCCAGCCTTGAAACCTGGATAGAATATTCCGCACGGGTGGCGCACGGTTTGTCTAACCGTGTGGCCAAGCTGTGAGAGAAGGGTGGATGAGTCAGTAGCTCATGCACAGTTAACGCACGGTTTGTAAAACCATGCATCCAAACCGTGCGGTCATTTAAATGAGATCCTTAAATTGTGGATCTCACTCGGTTTTTCCTCTAAGTGCCTTGTTTTTTCTCATAAGTGGCCCTAACATGGGAATTTTCTTCTCATAAGGTCAGAGAGGGTTCTCCCATCGTTCCAGAGGCAATCCAAAAAAATCCTCTTGGTGAATCGAAGCTGGATTCTTGAGATATGTGATCGTTATTCATCGTTCTTGATTGGTTTCTTAGATCTACCTAGATTTAATTCTCCTATTCTCTCGGTTTTTTAGATCTACACCCGTTATGGGTAGATATAATTGTGTGGTACCAAATTTTATGAGATTTGGTCTTCATATTTCTAGGAGAATATATCTAAGGAGAGTTCTTGAAGAAGAGACCTGGTTTTCTTGAGCGTTCTCGACTGTTTTGGTTTTGGTCAAAACCTTCGAGGTAGGTGGTTCCGTCCCGAATTCCCAAATTTATTATCATTTTATATGATTGATTTATGTAAATTATTGATTTAAATTAAATTTCTAAAGTTTCATTCAATTAAATTGATAAAAACTCGATTCTATTGAATTGAGATATTTGAAATGGATTTGTCATAGAAATTTAGGAAAACCCCAATTCCATTAAATTGGGTGTGTTTAGGGAAAATTGGTTGATTTAAATTGTTTAATTTAAATTGTGGATTTGATGGAAATTTTTTCAATTAAATTGTTGAATTTAATTATGGAAAGGAAATGTGTAATGATGGAATTGGTTTTGAATGGATTTTAAACTTATGAAAATGGCTTAAAATGATTTGATAGAAGCCCATTGGTTTTATCTTGTAAAAAATGCATGTTTTGAATAAAACATATTTTTGGTTTTAAATGGAATGAAATTGGCACTTTTTAAAAGGAAGAATGGGATTGATCGTATTTTAGGCATTCTTAAAATAGTTCTCCCATCATGTAAGAGTGCATGAAAGCCTTAGGTTGGTAGTGAGTTATTTGGATACACTCTACACTACGACAACGTTCTAAAACACACTTGTGGTGGGTCACATCCCCGATAGGTTGGTGATGAGTCTCGTTTGACCAGTGTCATAGGGACGTGTGTATACACATTTTGCTGAGTTCACGTAGAGAGTGTGGAATCCTATAAATGGTTAATACTGTTGTACCTTTTGGCAGATGACCTTGTTGCTTGCTTGTTTATTTATATTTGAGGTATAAATGTATGCCAATGCTTGTGAACTGATTTACATGCCTACTGAATTTATATAAACTGTTTTTTATAAATTTTTTATTTAATCCATTGTTTTGGAAATATTCCATCATTTGTAAAGCCTTTTCTTAACGTATTTATTTCCATCATTTGAAAATGTTTAGCATATTTTGTTAGAATATGTTTTTGAATTGCCAAACATGTTTATTTGAAAATTGAAATATTTTATTTGGATAATCTATTTTTGGAATCTGTTATGGATTCTTTGGTGGTATCCTATTGGGCTTAGCCTCACACCCTACTTTTTCCTTCGGTTGTTTGTGTATTTCCTTCTTCAAGGCACGAGAAAAGGGAAGGAATCTCTTGGAGGAGGATCTAGTGGTCAATCTTCTCTTGGTGAATTGTGTCTTTAGGGACTTTGGGACTATTTATCCCATTTTTTGGTACTTGGGTTGTAGTAATATGGGCTTTTTTATGCCTCTTTGTTTTCTAGTACATTACTCCCAGTGGAGTTTCTTTTTTTTATGCATTCTGTCATGTTTCTTTTTCTTCCGCGTTCTTGTGGAAAAAAATCCTTCCTGCTTGCTTGTTGTGTGATGTCAGGTACTAGTAACCGACCCGTTGGGATGGGAACGCCCTTCGGACTATGTCAGGGCCTGTTCAGTTATCGGGTTACTAGGGTACCCAGGCTGGTTCGTGACAAAGTGGTATCAAAGGTAGTTTAAGCATCTTGCCGTGATGACAGTATGCATTTGAGTATTATCATCAGGACTTAGTAGGTAGTTGTGATTGGGTGCCTAGCCAGCTCTCATCGCAATGAACCTTAAGTCACCAGGGTTGGTTAGGGAAATGCGACTTGTGGATTAGTACTAGTATTTTCCCGATTTTTATTTGGATAGTGTGGAATCCAAATCTTGTTAATCCCTTCTATTAAGAATAGTTTTCCTTGTTACTCGGTTTGGGTGTTAATCTATGTATTTTTATGTTGTGTAGCATCATGCCTCCAAGAAGATGTGGAGCTCAGATCCAAAAATAGGTTATTGCTGAACCTCAGTAAGAGACTCCTATTGTGGATCCGAGTCTGGTGTAGGTGATTGTTCGCACTGTCCAAGCTCTAGGACATGCACCACCTCTAGTTCCTGTTTAGACCCCAACTAAAGATCCTCATAGTGATCTTCTCGGAAGTCATTCTCAAGAATTCCTATTCCAGAAGCCACCAGTTTTCAAATGATCCACTAACCCTCAACATGATGAGGAATAGTTGAGTAAGATTGAACATCTGTTTGGGTTCTTGGAGACACCTAATGTGATCAATATGAAGTGTTCCACCTTCGTGTTGGAAGGACCAAGTAGGAGATGGTGGGACACAATGGTGACGGGTGGGAAACATGAGGGTTTGGAGTGGAAAGACTTTAGGGTTATTTTCACTAACCAGTTATATCTAGAATCAATGGTGTTAGATAAGGCAATGGAGTTTTTCAAGCTTGAGCAGGCCAACAAAACCGTGACTAAGTACTCAAATCGCTTTTCTGAGTTGGTACAGTTTGCTCCTGAGATTGTATCAAATGAGAGGATGAAGGCTTGACAATTCAATTTGGGACTTCAATCGGATATTTTTTCTCAGGTTTTCTTACTAAAGCTACCCACTTATGTTGATGTGATGGATAGGGCCATGATGGTTGAGATAGACCTGGAAGGAAAGACAAGGTTGAAGTAGGTTCTTTTCCCTAATAGTGGCAGTGTCGGTTCCTTTAAAGGAAAATGGAAGTGAGACATTTCTTGTGGAAACTCATGACAACAGAGTTATTCTAAACCTCCAGTAACAACAGGAGGGGCTTCTTTGACTTACTATCAGTGTGGAAAACCAGGACATTCTATGAGGGTTTGCACTGAGGCACCCAAGAACTGTAGCTCTTGAGGACGTTTAGGTCACTTAGAGAGATTCTGCCATCACTTCTCGATTCCACATGGTGGAACAGGATCATCAGCACCTCCAGAAATTACGGGGCAATCAAATGATTCACGTAAAAAAGGGTTCCAGCAACAGGCATCCGGAATGAAGCTTCTTCACGCAGTGGAAGAGTCGCCAGAGGTAGATAATGTAGGTCCTACAACTGTGAGAGGTACCATTACTATAGATTCGTCTTTAGTGACAGCTCTTTTTGATACTGGTGCATCTCACTCTTTTATTTAAACCCATCTTATTAATCTTCTTAATCTACCTATGGAACATTTATCTTGTGTGATGGATATTACTACACCCCATGGTGTAATGAGAGAGAAGGGTCTCTATAGTCCTTCTTGTGTCTTCTCTCTATTAGATGTTGATAATGCTTGGAGTTTCTTGGTTCTTGACATGAAATATTTTGACGTCATATTTGGGATGGATTGGCTCATTTCCAGTAAATCCCAGATCGATTGTTATCTTCGACGGGTCTACCTTACTACACCCATTGGTGTGCCTCTTGTTTTTCAAGGAGAATGGTACCCAAGGTCAAGAAGAGTTGGACCCTCTTATCCAGAGTTGGGGAAAGTTATATCAGTTTTTGTATTTGATCTGGAGAGAGATTCAATGTGTGGTGATCTTCCTTCAGTCGTCGTTGAGTTTTACGACGTGTTTCTTTCTAACTTTTCTAGTTTTCCACTAGTAAGAGAGGTTGATTTCTCTATTGACTTAATACCTGTTACTCAACCAGTTTCATTTCCCTCTTATCAAATGGATTTAGATGAACTAAAAGAACTAAGGCCTTAGTTAGACGATCTTATTGAGAAGGGTTTTATATGCCCGTGCAAGTCACCTTGGGTAGCACCTGTTCTCTTCGCCAAGAATGCTGAAGGTTCTCTCCGCTTGTGTGTTGATTATCGAATGCTCAATTGAGTGACGATAAAGAAAAAATATATGTTACCACGAATTGATGATTTGTTTGATCAATTGAAAGGGGAAAAGTGGTTTTTGAAAATTGATCTTTGATCTGGTTACCATCATTTGAGGATTAAAGAATCTGACATTCCTAAGACTGCTTTTCGGAGTAGGTATGGCCATTATGAGTACCTTGTTATGCCCTTTGGCCTAAGAAATTCTCTTGTAGTTTTCACGGCTTTGATGAACACGGTTTTCCATGAGTATCTAGATTCTTTTATGGTAGTCTTTGTGGATGAAATTCTTGTCTACTCCATGTCTGAGGAGGATCATGTGCATCATCTAAGAGCAGTTCTGAGTCTTCTATGGAATCACCGACCTTATTCCAAGCTTTCTAAGTGTGATTTCTAGATTCTAGAAGTGAAATTATTGGGACATGTCTTGTCAGAACAAGGAATATAAGATGATCCTGAAAAGGTGAAGGCTATTATGACTTGGGAACAACCACGAAATGTTTTCAAGATTCAGAGCTTCTGGATCTTAGTGTGATATTATCGCCTTTTTGTTAAAGAATTCTCAAAGTTAGCTTCTCCAATGACTTCTCTGACTCGAAAGGGAGTGAATTACTCCTAGAATGATAAATTTCAGAGTTCTTTTGTTGAGATAAAGATTCTTTTAACTACTGCACCGGTGTTAACTCTTCCTGAGGCTGGGATAGGTTATGTGGTCTTCTGTGATGCATTGGGTTTAGGTTAGGGATGTGTCCTTATGCAAGGAAATCATGTTGTTGCTTATGGATCTCGTCAGCTTAAGCCTCGTGAGAAGAACTATCCTACTAATGACGTTGAACTAGCAGTTTTAATGCATGCACTTAAGTGTTGGAGACATTACCTTTGTGGAGAAAGGCTCACTATGTATTCAGACTACAAGCGGTTGAGTTATATCTTCTCTCAAAATGATTTGAATCATCACCAAAGGCGTTGGGTGGAGTACCTGCAATCTTTCAACTTTGACATTTCATATACCCCAGAGAAAGGAAATGTACTTGTACATGCATTAAGCATGAAGCTTCCATCATAGGTTGTGAAAGAATCTTTAGAAGAGTGGAGTCTGATGGAACTTTTTGCTCAGTTGCATATTGGAGTTCAGTGTTAGTGGAATGAAGTATCTTTATCCAGTGTTCAGTTAACTTCTTCTCTCCTAAAGTTAATTCTTTAGGAACAACAATAGGATGATGAATTCCATAACATTAGGGACTCTCTTTATAGCGGGGAGACCGACACTCTTTGGTCGTTCTCCAAATAGGGAGTTCTATTCTATCAAAACTGTTACATTGTGTCGTTAGTGGAAAGGAAGAATGTGATGGGGGTTTCCATAACTGTCAATGGGTTGTACACCCAGGAACCAAAAAGATGTTCTATGATATGCAGCGACAGTTTTGGTGGCCAGGTATGAGAAGAGACATTTCTGAGTTTGTATCTCCTTGCTATACATGCCAGCAGGTGAAAGCCGAGCACCAAAAACCTTCGGGTTTTCTTTAACCACTTCCAGTCCCTACATGGAAGTGGGATGAAATCTCTATGGAATTTGTGGTTGGATTGCCTCAAACCCAGAGAAAGAAGAACGCAATATGGGTTGTGATCAACAGACTGACCATGTCGTGTCATTTTATACCTATTCGAGATAAAACCAAAGTTGACGAGTTGAGAAATATATATGTGAAAGAGGTTTTTTGTTTTCACGGAGTTCCATATGCTATAGTCTCTGATAGGGATCCTCGGTTTACTTCTCGCTTTTGGAGAGGCCTTTAAGAGGCACTGGTATCTCAGGTTCGTTTAAGAAAGGCTTACTATCCACAGTCAGATGGCCTGATAGAAAGGGCTATTCAGATCTTTGAGGATATGATCCATGCTTGTGTTCTTGTCTTTGGTGGGTCTTGGGATGATCATCTGGGGCTAGTTGAATTTTCTTATAACAAAAATTATCAATCAGCGATCAAAATGGATCCTTTTGAGGCTTTGTATGGTCGTCCTTGTAAATCTCTTTTATGTTGGTCAGAGATTGGTGAAAGCTCTTTGGTAGAACCAAGTTTGGTCCAAGAGATGACAGTTAAGATCTATTTGATTTGTTAGAGAATGTTGACAGCACAGTCGGTACAAGTCTTATGCTGATCGTTGCCATAAACCTCTAGAGTTCTCAATTGGTGACTAGGTGTTCTTGAAATTTTCACCTCGATTGGGTCATCGATGGCTTGGGAGGCAAGGGAAGCTTTCTCATCATTTTGTGGGACTTTTCGAGGTTATTGGTCTTATGGGGAAATTTGCTTACCATCTAGCTCTATCCCCATAGCTGAGGTCGATACATAACGTGTTCCATGTGTCGCAGCTGAAAAAGTATCTCTCTGATCCATATCATGTTGTGAGCTGGAGTGATCTTGATATTGAACCAAATTTATCTGTTACGGAACGATTAGTCAGGCTTGTGGATTCTGAGACCAAGGTACTTCATGGGAGAACGATACCTCTGGTCCGTGTACTATGGAAACATCATTCTTATTCTCATGAGACGTGGGAAAGGGAGGCACTAATGAGAGATCAATGGCCTCATTTTTTGACGTGGAGGTTTCTTCATAGGCTTTTTGGGGACAGAAAGATCTTATGGTGGGGATGTTGTAACATCACGTTATGCTTTCAGGTACTTTTGATATTTTTAAGAACCTCTGTTTTGGAGTAAATACTTGGGTTGCGTTTCGGTGAACTTTTAAAGAAAAACTAACGGACAGTGTGTTTTGCACGGTTTGTGCACGGTTTGACAAACTGTGCCAGCCTTGAAACCTGGACACAAGCCTCCGCACGGGCAGTGCATGGTTTGTCTAACCCTGTGGCCAAGTCGTGCGAGAAGGGTGGTTGAGGCAATAGCTCACGCATGGTTAGCGCACGACTTGTCAAACCGTGCGGCCAAACTGTGTGTTCACTTAAATGAGATCCTTAAATTGTGGATCTCGCATGGTTTTGCCTCTAAGTGCCTCATTTTCCTCATAAGCGGCCCTAACTCGGGAATTTTCTTCTCCTAAGGTCAGAGGGGGTTCTCCCATCATTCAGGAGGTTATCCAAAGGCTTCTCTTGGTGAATCGAAGCCAGATTCTTGAGGTATGGGATCGTTCCTAATCGTTCTTGATTGGTTTCTTAGATCTATCAAGATCTACTTCTCCTTTTCTCTCGGTTTCTTTGATCTACGCCCGTTATGGGTAGATCTAAGTGTGTGGTACCAAATTTGATGAGATTTGGTGTGAATATTTCTAGGAGAAGAGATCTAAGGCGGGTTCTTAAAAAAGAGACCTGGTTTTCTTGAGCATTCTCGACCGTTGTGGTTTTTGTCAAAACCTTCGAGGTTGGTGGTTCCATCCCGACTTGCCAAATTTATTATCATTGTATTTTCTTGATTTATTTAAATTATTGATTTAAATTCAATTGCTCAAGTTTCTTTCAATTTAATTGATAAAAACTAGATTCCATTGAATTGGAAAATTTGAAATGAATTTTGAATAGAAATTTAGGAAAACCCCAATTCCATTGAATTTGGTGTGTTTATGGGAAATTGGTCGATTTAAATTGATTAATTTAAATTCTGGATTTGATGGAAATGTTTTAAATTAAATTGTTGAATTTAATTGTGGAAATTAAATGTTTAATGATGGAATTGGTTTTGAATGGATTTCAAACTTATGAAAATGGCTTCAAATGATTTGATAGAAACCCATTGGTTTTATCTTTTGAAAAATGCATGTTTTGAATAAAACATGTTTGTGGTTTAAAATGGAATGAAATTGGCACTTTTAAAATGGAAGAATGTGATTGATCGTATTTTAAGCATTATTAAAATAGTTCTCTCATCGTGTAAGAGTGCATGCAAGCCTTAGGTAGTTAGGGAGTTATTTGGATACAATCTACGCTACGACAACGTTCTAAATCATACTTGCAGCGAGTCACATCCCCGATGGGTTGGTGACGAATCTCCTTTGGCCAGTGTCATAGGAACGTGTATATACACATTTTTCTGAGTTCACATAGAGAGTGCGGAATCCTATAACTGGTTAATATTGTCGTACCTTTTGGCAAATGACCATGTTGCTTTCTTGTTTATTTATATTTGAGGAATAAATGTATGCCAATGCTTCTGAACTGCTTTACATGCCTGCTGAATTTATATAAACTGTTTTATATAAATGTTTTATTTAAGCCATTGTTTTATAAATATTCCATCATTTGTAAAGCATTTTATTAAAGTATTTATTTCCATCATTTGAAAATGTTTATCATATTTTGTTAGAATATGATTTTGAATTTCCAAACCTGTTTATTTGAAAATTGAAAGCTTTTCTTTGGATAAACTATTTTTGGTATCTGTTATGGAATCTTTGGTGGTATCCTACTGGGCTTAGGCTCACACCCTACTTTTTCCTTCGGGTGTTTGTAGATTTCCTTCTTCCAGGCATGAGCAAAGGGAAGGAATCTCTTGGAGGAGGATCCAGTGTTTGATCTTCTCTTGGTGAATTGTGTCTATAGGGACTTTGGGACTATTTTTCCCATTTTTGGGTACTTGGGTTGTAGTACTATGGGATTTTTTTATGCCTCTTTGTTTTATGGTACATTAATCCCAATGGAGTTTCTTTTTGTTATGCATTCAGTCATGCTTCTTTTGCTTCCGCATTATTGTGGAAAAAACTGTTCCCACTTGCTTGTTGTGTGATGCCAGGTGCTAGCCACCAACCCGTGGGGATCGAGAACGCCCTTCGGGCTATGTCCGGGCCGGCTCAGTTATCGGACTACCAGGGTACCCAGGCTGGTTAGTGACATGAAAACCTAGAAGCTCCATGATAGTATTCTTGAATATATGTTTAATACCCCAATGATACCATTTGATGAGATGAAAATGATATAGGCTATCATGGGTGTCTACACATAAAAAGTTATGACACTTTATCATTGTGTACACCCTGATTAATTTTCATAGAAGGTGATTATAAGAACATGTCCCACCATTAAGAAATCATCATTTATATGTGTCCTTGGATGTTACTATATGTGAATGTGTGTATTATTCCTTAAAATTTTAGATTATTTTTTATTCATATTGTGATTCATGTATATTTATGTACTAACCAAAACCATGATGTTATATTTTTGCAGGAAGTGGGATATGTTGCGTACATCAAGAGTGATATTACATTAATAGATAAAGAGAGAAAGGATTTTCCACTTAATTTATTTAATGGAACTACATGTCTCAAACCCTTTCAGGGAAATTGACTTACCTTACTAATTCCATGTATGTAGTATTCTGTCAGAAAGTTTATTTATGTAAATCCAAATAAATAGACATCATTCACATAGGTTGATGACAACAAATTGTGACCTACTTAAATAGAGATATTGACATAAAGGGGTTATATTACTTAGTGAGATTTCATATGAGGTTTTATTTCATTATAACATTAATATATTTCTCTATAGCTAATGTGGCATGTTTTTAGATACCTAATTTTGAATATTAGTGGTTCTCCCTAATTTCAATATGAAAGGATCTTAGAGGGTTACACATTAAGTTTATCCATAACATTATTTTAGTTATCTATGAATTTAATAGAATGGGTAAATATTATTCTCATATATAGATTAATAGTTATTCAGGTTAGTTTTATCTCATATATTCATTCACCAATTATTTGAGAGAAAATCTGTGAGTTAAATATTTAATAAATATTTTTTCTATTTTAGTTAATATAAAATTTAGTTCTTTTTTTGGGAAATAATTTGGTAATATTTATTTTCTTAATAAATAGTCATTATTCAAGGGACAATAAATATAAAGGATGATTTTGTTATTCAATTTTAATGGTCATATGATAAATGGTGTATCAAATATTATTTGAATATATATTAAATTATTTATTGAAGAAAGTAATATTTAATTTATTCATGAGTTTTTCATATGTATTATAAATAGTATTATGGTTGTTATTATTATTATTTAGGCATGGAGTTCGCAAGAGATTAAGAAAAATAAAAAGACCTTATATGCAATTATTACTTTCTATATCCAGTTTTATTTAAACCAGGTTATTACCTTATTTGAAGCCCTGTATATTCTAATCATTGTAAGAAAATGAGTTATATAGAGCTCTCAAAATCCCTAGATAGACTATATCCTAGAAATCTATCAAGAATGAAGATCTATCCTCCTATACACCCCCCTAGATTCTAGAGAGATAAAGGAGAGTCCTTCCACCTGAAGTGGTTCTTGTGATGATCAAAAATAAACAATGCAAGGATTAGGATATTCCACATTAAAACCTAGATATTTCTATAATGATTCTCGAAGATTTTTGGTGCACATGTGGATCACCACAAGAGGTTATTTACTTAATATTCTTGTAACTCAACAAAGGTATTACAAAAAGACTTCTTCATATACATAAATTAATAATGAAATTCAATGTAAGGTATTAATTTATATAAGTAAATTAATTATAAACTATATAAGAGAATCCTTATTTGTTTTGATATAATGGTGAATTAGTCTATGATTTAATTTTTCAGGCCAGGTTGTTATTTTTCATTTACATATCATACTATTCATTTATTATGAAAAAAATATTTTTTGTTTGTAATGACCCAAGCTTGACAAACAATGACATTACATAATTTTTTTGACAGAATAAATAATACATTACACAAACAGATTCCCAAAGACCGTATTAGATTAGTTCCTTTGGAAACTTGGAATACATTCACCAAATTGCTGAAATATCTTCAATATCTCTCGTAAAGATATTTTGCTTTAGTTTTACAGCCTAAAACATTTCCTTATATCCTAAGGAAAATAAAACATATGAAAACTGTGAGCTCAAATGCTCGTTAAGAGTAAACATGAAAAATATCAAACAAAACATGAACATAAGAATGTAAAAACAATAACATAACTTTAGAAAATAATACCATTCATAACATATATAAAAAAATTGATTCGTAAAATAAATCCTATTATTCAAAAGACATAAATCCTAAATGAACATATGCCCTGAGAAAATAACATTGACATAAAAATCTGAATTATGGTAAACACATAATCTTTGAAAATAATTTCCATATTATCCCAAGGTCATTTCCAAGATAATCATAATAGAGAATATCCTTTAGTGAACTTAGTTCACTCTTCATTATAGCCCTGTATTACAGAACCAGATTTACTTTCTATTCCAGCCCAATATTTGTGAATCAGATTTACTTTTCATTCCATTCTTGTCTATCTCATTAGATAAAAATCATTACTCAATTCATTTAAGGGAGATATAGGTCCCACTCATCTCATAATTCAATCACTCTTACCTGTTCCAGAAAAACATAAATCATTCTTCATAGCTTAACCCAAGGAATAAAATAGGTTTCTCAAACATTATTCCATTATAATCCATATAAAACAAATAAATTTCATAAATAACAATATATCATAAACAAAATAAAATCATAGCAACAATAGGGATAGAAACTTAACCCTATTTAAATAATTTCATCTAATATGGTAAATAATTTTCATAAAACACTAGAAATTAATTCTTGAGGAAAATATCCTTTCTTCTTTGAGAATGATTTCTTTTGTCAAAATTCCATGAAATTTTAAAAGAAACAAATTTATTTGAAAATAAAACTGAAATATTATAAATGAATATTCACATAAATATGGTCTTAAGAAGGCATAAAAATTTGGTCATTCCCTATAAGTTAAAATAAAACATTTTTATCCTACTTTAGTTTGGAAATCAAAATAGTACCTCGTATTGAAAACAAAAAAACTTTTATAATGTTTCATAAAAATTATACAATGCGTAAAGTTGAATTCTAATAAATAGTAGAATAATATAAATAATATTTTATAATACATATTTATAAAATATGGTCACGGATGATAAATATACACAAGTAAATACTTATGTATAAACAATCTCAGATTAAAATTAGTATGAAAAATTATCCATGAACAATTTATAATCAGTCAAATTGTATGCTCATAAAATAAAGAAAATTATATGAATATTATAAACTTCATAATAATAATCATATAAATATTCATGGGTAGTATAAAAACCACTCAAAAGAAATTGGTGTCGTATAAGGCATATGTCCTAAAGAAATAAAAGTGAAACAAAATAATCTCTTACCTTAGGTCTAATATCCTTTGTATGTATTTGAACCTCTTATATAATGATTTATAAAATTTCATTGATTTATTCAAAAATCATATTAATTTTTTTGATATCATATATGATCATATTATCATCGGTTTATTAAAAACATTATTACTCATCCATCGGGTATTAACAGCTTTATTTTCTTATGCATGTTTTATCAGATAAGTTCTTGTTCCTATTATTATATTATGGTTATATAATTTATATAGTGATATTAATATAATATATATCATTTTTTTCTTTCAATAAATATATATAATCCTTATTTAATAGATATCATGTATAATTAATCCCATCTCACTGTGGAGATGGTAGGTCATACGTACGCATGAGCGACGATATCATTTCCATAATTGTAAAATGGTATGGAATTGGATGGAATATATTTTTTTTCTATAATACAAATCATGTTATAATAATCAGATATTTTTATTATTTCTATCATTATACCCAAACAATTAAAGTCGTTGTGAAAAAAATATGACACCACGGTGTGGAGATGGTAAGTCGTACGTACGCACGCGTGGTGGTTTCATTTTTTTTAGGATGGATAGAATATGGAATATGATTGTTGAATTATTATAATAAAATCTCAATATATAATTTATACTATATTTGATACATTATATTGGAAATAACTCATGAACATGAAGTACAATATGAAATAAGTTTGAAAGAATCGTTAGAGGAGATTACCTCTTCTTCGACGTGATCCCTCCAGACCTCCTCATAAAGGTACTAGAGTTGGTCTTTTGATAAGAAAAATAACATATAAAATTTAACTATAGATGTTTAGAAGTTAAATTGGTAGTTTATGGATAATATTTAATTCTAAATGTTAATTGAAGAGGTTATGGAGGAGGTTATCATTTATAATTGAGGGGATGGGAATTTTTGGAAACTTCAAAAATATTAATTTAAAATAAACTAAAACTGCATCCAAGAACCTAAATAATGTCCTTATTTAGAATATGAGATGATATAAGTTTTTAATATCATCATGAAATACTTTTTAGACATGGATAATATCAATCAAAACATGAACATAATAATGTAAAAACATGAACGTGTCTTTTCAAAATCATACGGTGTATAACCTATATGAAAATCTTGAGTCGTAAAATAAATCTTGGCTATTCATAAGACATAAATCATGAAGGAACATAAGCCATGAGAAAATAACACTAACATAAAACAAGGAATTGTTGAAACACATAAGTAAAGAAAATAATTTCCATATTATCCAAGTCTCATTTCCAATACCATAATCATGGAAAAAGTCCTTTATTGAACTGGGTTCACTCTTCGTTCTAGTCCTGTATTACAGAACTAAATTTACATTATGTTCCAGCCCTGTATTACTGAACTGGATTTACTTCTCATTCTAGTCTTTTCTATCTCATGAGGTAAAAATCTTTACCCAATATATTGGAGGGCGATATAGGTCCCACCCGTCTCAAAATTAAATCATTCTTACATGTGCTACAAAAACATAAATCATTCATCATATGATAACTCACAGAATAAAATGGGTTTTTAAACATCATTCCATTTTAATCCATATAAAACAAGTGGATTTAATATATATAATTCTATCATAAACAAAAAAAATAATAGTGACAATAGGGATATAAACATAACAATATTCAAATAATATCATATTTTATGGAAAATAATTTTGATAAAACATTTGAAATTAATTATTAAGGAAAATATCTTTTCTTCATGAAAAACATTTTATTTTCCCAAAATTCCATGTAATTTTAAAAAAAAATTAATTTATTTGAAAATAAACATAAATTTTTATAAAGTATTATTTAGGTAAATGATTAATTCTGAAATCATAAAAATCCAATCATATTGTGGAAGGTAAAAAATCATGTTTCTCATATTTTTTTGGAAAGTTAAAAATGTACCTCGTATTGAAAAAAAATATTTCTTACATACTATTTTGTAAAAATTAAACAATGGGTAAAATAAATTTTAAACAATAATTTTATAAAATAAATAATATTTTATAATATATATTTATAAGACATGGACATGGATGATAAATATACCCTAGTAAATACTTACATAAATAATATTGAAAATTTGTCCCTTACCAATTTATAGTCACTAGAACCGTATACCGCATAAAATAAATAAAATTATATGAATATTTTAATATTCATAATAATATTAATAAAAATATCCAAGGTTATCATAAATACCACTGAAATAAATAGGTGGTGTATAAGGCATATGTCCCACAGTAATAAAAGTGAAACAAAATAAACCCTTACCTTAGTTCTGATATCCTTTGTATGTATCTGAACCTACTATATAATTATTTAAATAATATAATTTATTTATTAAAAATAATTTTCATTTTTAGGATATCATATACGATCATATTATCATCCATTTGTTAGTAACATTATTACTCGTCCATCGGGTATTAACTACTTTATTTTCTAATGCATGTTTGGTTGAATAAGTTTATGTTCCTCTTCTTATATTATAGTTATATCATTTATATAGTGATATTAATATAATATATATCATATATTTTCTTTAAATAAATTTAAATAATCATTATTTAATTTATATCATATAAAATGAATCGCATCGCATTGTGGAGAAGGTAGGTCGTACGTACACATGAGCGACGATATCATTCACATAATTTTGAGATGGTATTCAAGTTGGGGGTATATATTTTTTCTAGGATATATATATTGTTATAATAATCATATATAGTTATTATTTATAACATTATACTCATTCAATTAAAGTTGCAGTGAAAAACAGATTAAACCACGTCATGGAAATGGTAAGTTGCATATACGTGCAAGGGTGGTGAATTCATTTTTGTAGGATGAATAATAGGTGAGATATGGTTATTAGATACTTATAATAACATATCAGTATATAATTTATACTGGTGTTATAAATATATAATTCAAACAACTCATGAAGAGGAAGTAGAAGAAGAAATAAGTTTGAAAGAATCAGTATAGGAGATTACCTCTTCATCGACGTGCTCCCTCTAGACCTCCTCTTAAAGGTACTAGAGTTTGTCTTTTGAGAAGTAAACGACATCTATAATGTAACTAGGTATTTTTATAAGGTAAATGTTTATAGTATGGAATATCTTGAAGGACCAAATTTAAGTGAATAGGTGAGGTAGGTGGTGCCCATTTATAATTGAGGTGAGTGGCCCTTTTGGAAACACCAAAAATATTAATTTATAATAAACTAAAAACACATCCAAAAACATAAAAATGAACTTATTTAGAATATGTGATTATATAAGGTTTTAATCTCATAAACTAATAATTTTTATATGTGTTTTTATTTCAATATAAACCTTACAATTTGGTTTTACCCTTAATTGTTTTCTTTTAATTTTAATTATGGTAACAAATTGTTCAATATTAAAATACTATAATTTTTACTTATTTAATGTCAAGATAATATTTTAACCAAAAAAAATATATATTATTACATATCTAAGGGGTCAAGGTAATATATAAACTTTTGGGATATTTTAATTATCCAAAATTATATTTATTTTATTATTTTTGGTAAATTTAATTTGAAATTTCCATTAATAAAATAATAAATAAATAAGTTTTCTATAATTATTTAATATACATATTTTTTGAGTAAAATTTTAAAATAAAACACTATGAAGAATATAAATCTTCTATATTTCAGAATAATACTTATAGTCAAATATATCTCCTAGAAAATCTTACATTGAAAATGATATATTTATTAAAACATGAATATGAAAACATTAAAATTGCTTTAAATAAAATATTATAAGTGTCATAATATTTTTAATAATGCTCCAAATGGTTAATAACTCGACCCTTGTATGATTATGGTCAATATATAATCTAAAAATAATAATTTTTTGTGTTTTTCTGTCATTTAATGGTTATTATCATTTTGGAAGAAATTATTTTTTTCATTTTCCATCAATTAAAAAAATCATGCATCATTAATATATAAGCCTTTAAATAAATTATTTATTTCATATAAATAGAATTTAAATTTTCATAATAAATAAAAAAATTATATTTTAAATGAGTATTTATATTGGAATTTATCTTTTGTACGGACATATTTTAAAAATGATAAAGTTATTAAAATTTTAGTAAGTCGTATTTATATTTTCTTCAAATAAAATATATTGAACGTCCTAATCTCATCCAAGTGTCTTAAAAAGGGTATAATTTCTACCCAAGAATAGTTTAGGTCTAATATAACTCATAAAATCATATTAACACAAGTGTTAGGGTAATTTTATAATATTATATTTACCTTTAATTAACTAATTTACCTTTTTACCATATTAATAAAAATTACTAAAGTTACCATTCATAATGTGAAAAAATAAAATAATGTTATTTAAAAAATTTGTAACTACTGATTCCAAATTTTAAATACATTTTTAAAAATTAGAAATAATTAATTTTTAGTAATTAATTTTAAATTAATCTCATTGTCAGAATGAAAAAATGATTTTTAAAAGTTAAAGCACTGCAAAAGATTGAAATATTTTTACCTCAAAATTAATGGTAAAATTAATGCCAATGTCTAAAATTATATTAACTTATAAAAATATATTCTATTTTATCTTTAAAACCATAAAATAATTTAACTTATTCATATAAATTATTTTGATGAAAATCGTTGTTTTTAATTAAAATTTAGTATATTTCTACTATTCATAAAAACTAAAAACTTATCAGAAAAATATCATAATATCATCCAAAGTATATTTTTATATCCCAATTCCAAAAAATAAGTTTATTTTATTAAATAGAATATATAAAAGTGTAACAACTAGATTTAAAATGGGTGCTCCCTCAAAAGGCTGTAAAACTTCTTTTTTTGAAACAAACTTCTTTTATCCAAAAAATTGAATTTGTTCATATATCATGTCAAGAAAACATATAAAATGAATTTTAACAATTATATTTAAAATATTTCATATATATTAAATTAATAAAATCCATCAAGGGTGATTCAATTATTTTATAAACTCAATTATTTGTAGTTAAAAAGTTATTTAAAGGAAAGTTAATATTGACCATATCAGCCATTATAATGACTAGGTTATATAAAGTAAAACAATAATATTTAGTTGTTCACTTAAACTAGGTCTTTCGTGAAATGAATTCAATTAAAATAACTTGAAATTGTGTGAAACACAATCCAATCATAGTGTTGCATATACCATAATCTAATTCTTTGTATCGTATAGAGAAATACTATCTCGATGTAGTATACAACATAAGTCAACAAAAAAATTAGAAAACTATCTCATAAAAATATTTGGGTGTTACATTGGTTATACCTAGTCTATGATTCCACTTCACCTGAAACCTTCACAACATTTTTCACAATACGATGAATCTTCTAATGTTGTTACAAAAAATATTGAAGATCTTCGATTTTTATCATTGAAATTTATCACTTCTTCATCTATAAATTCAAAATATTCTTTAAAGAGTGTAATATAATTGAAACTCTAGAAATAGTGTTAAATTATACTCCATCTCATTTCTCATAGTGATTCCAATTATAATTTATTATTTTTTTATTTTATAATAGATTTAATTTTGTGAGGTTTCATCGTAAAATTTTTAGTTTTTTTGAAATTACATATTCTGATCTTTATGATCTATGATATTATAGTGGGGAATCTGTAGATTCTAATAAAAAAATTGTGGTTTTAAGAAACTATAACTTCTAAATTATGTAGTTTAATAAAGTTTGGTGTACTTATAATTTCTTTAAAACATGTATATATCAAAGAGGTGCTTGGGGCTGGAGATACATTATTCAAATGTTTATACAGCAAATGGTCTTAGCGCAATACTCGATCTTTCAAAATTTCTCAGTCAAAGATGTTTAGATAGTAGAAACTTATTGATACCTTGCAACTGAACTACTAATACACTTACCGATTTGTTTTAAAAACATATATATTTTATGGTTAAACTAATTTGGAAATAAATAACCTTTGTAGGATTATTTGGACTATTATCCAATACTTTGTGTTTTGTTCATCATTGAAATATTTTATTTACTTTTTTTATTATTTTTATCACCTATTTTTTAAACTTTAATTAGATTTATTCCTTTTTTTCATGTACTAGTGTAGTATAGTTGAATTTTGATACTAAAATTTATTAAAACTTGTATCTTTTGATCATTTCAAAAATGCAAGATGAAAAAAATTGTGGGTCATCTTTAGAATACAATTACCCCCCCCCCTCTTGATGCTTCCATATAATTTATATCTTGAGAAACATTTAGTATAAGAATATACTCTTTAATTTTAATTACCAATATTATGAATGTCATGTTTACTTACATTAGATGTATTGGAGAGCATGGATCTTTTGTATTTTGGAATGTCATGTTTAATTCTAGTTAGAATTTTGTATTACATCAATCCTAACCTACCATATATTTTTTACAAAATTGATTATTAATATTAGTGAGACCATATAAAGACATATGTTATAAATACTACTAAATAAAATTTAATTATTTTTATAATTAGTTGTAAGATTCCATTTAATGAATTTCTCAATATTACTCTTGAGGTGAAAGCTGAATTTATGATTTATAAAACACTATATTATGTGTTATTCAGAGAAATATATATAGTTTTATTTATCCATGTATAATAAGTAATGGTATTTGGAATAAACTATAGATTAATCATTTAAAAAATCTAAATTTCTCAAAATGAAGAAACCAATTCTTAGGGAAGATTATTGGTGTTTTGATTTTTTTTAACTACTGAATCAATTTCTCAAATTCACCAAAAATATATGATGATAGAAAATAGCCTATAGTCTTTTAGAGGGTGAGAATTATCAATTGATCATATTTATAAAAAAAATTAACATTCTACCTAAAGAGTGGGAGTCAAAGATAATAGTTATTAATGATACTTAACATATTACAAAATTGAGTGTAGATGGTTTAATTAGAACTCTCAGGAAAAATGAGAACTCATTTAAGTAGGGTGCTGATAAATAAATAAATAATAATTGTGTGAATATTTCATCAACTTCTAGATATTTATCTTTTGAAACTCATACTTCAAATATGAGTACATATAATAATAATTGTACATGGAATTCTGGTAATAGTTGTAAAGAACTCAGTGAAAGTGATATTGCTATATTTTCTAAGAGAATGAACAGATATACTATAATGGATTTCCATAAATATAATCAAAAGTATAAGAAATAAAAATATGATAATAAGGAATATTTTGATGCTATCTATTATAAGTAAACAAACCAGTAAACATCATAACTAATTTTTCCTGGTTAAAGAAGAATAATAAGGATGGAAATCATTAAATATAAGTTAAAGAAAATCTTTTATGGATACTAATGATACATGCAGAACAAGTAAGCATCCATCATACAAATATAATAGTGATTTTGACAGTCATAATAGCCTTAAGATAATCATTTTTTATGATATGGTTCGTTAAAATGATTTTTTATTTATGGGAAAATTTACTTTGGATTCCCTCTCTAATTTTTAGCTTAATGCCAATTTTTTTAATTCAAATAATTACAGTAACATATATTCATTGGATAATGAGGATAATAAACCTTTTGTTGAGAAGATGGAAAAATATGTGACAAGTATAGATAAAATAATTAATATGCTGAATACATATTTTAATAAATCTAAGGCAGATCATGTTTAGGTTTAGGACACTTATCAAGAACCCTCTATGATATATTCAATACTTAAAAATGACATGTTTGAAAGAAAGAAGAGTATAATGAGTCTCAGAAATGAATTTTTAGATTAACCTCTCAACTAAAATAAAAAAAATTGTATGACACATTTGAATGATAGAAAAGAGGTAATAAGGTTGAATTATATAGTTGAAAGATTGAAGAAATAACTTATCAATTTTACTTCTCAAATAAATTATTTTTTATAATTTATATAAATAGTTGAAGTTAAAAAGTATAAATTCTATATTATCTCATAGATATATGAAAACATATCATTACCCATCAATCTACATTTTATTGATAAATGAATCCTTTTGCATGAATTGTTAAAGGGGTGTACACTAGAAGATTAAATTGTCACAAAATAAAGGTTAATCTTTTGGAACTCATCAAGATTATATCTTTAAAAAATTGTGATTATGTTTGAATGATTTGGTCAGATATGTGTTTCGAGTGTTTTTTTTTTGTAAAATAATATGGATCAACCTATGTCTAGATTCCAAGATTATAAATTTTGATAAATGAAATATCATTGTGTACTGACATATAAACTACAATGTATAGTATAAAGAAACGGTTTTATTTGTCTAATTTCTTTTCTATTGTTTTTCAAAAATATTCTTAGACATTTTTTAAGTTATTTTATAATTTTCTAAGTTAATTTTATATTCGTAAATTATATCATAACATACTTTTAAAAACTCTTAATTTCATCACTTTTACATTTTTCAAATTTATTATAATATATGGTTTTTTCTTTTATGTAAGGTTTCAAATTGTATACATAAGTTTTTATAATTTCTATGTTTTAATTTAAATTTAAAATCCTTTATCAATAGCAGTTGGCTTTGGATTAGAAAAATATCATATAGATATTTTTATCAATGATTATATTCAAGAAGATATGAATTATATTTAAGAGAAACATCAAGAACCATTTTCTATCGAATAATATCCTGACACAGTATAAGAAAATAAATTATAGGGTGTTTAATTATTTTTATGCTTATCCTAAAAAAATTTGATTAATTTGTAGTTTTCCTCTCTTTGTATAATTTGATAAATTTAGATGTAGCCATTTTTTTCAATAATTTAACTTTTCATAACATAACCAATATAGTTTATTAATAAATTTAACATATATTCCTTTAAGATATTTTGAATTATAATTTATTTTGGCTTGAATTTTTTTTAAATCATCATATCAGATCAAATAAAGAGCTAAGAGGGTTACATATATAAAGGCTTGTAGACCCTGATTTGGTTGTATTTATTTAATCTGAATCCCTGGATCTATTATATATTATCTTATATTTAACTATTGATTGTTTCTGATTTGATATGGAATATTATTGTCAGATCAAAACCATTGAGATTATTTTTGAATGATTTATTGAAATTAATTGGTACTCTAAGAATCCATCTTTTTTCTAAGATATTTATTCAATTTCAAGGCTGGGAAAGAGTCACTTTTCATAATGAATAATATAATTTGTATCATCCTAAAATTATTCATGAATTTTACTCAAATTTTACTTTTTATGAATCAAATACTTTAAAGAATAATAATTTTAATATTCTAGATCGCGTTCATTGATTTACGATGACGGTTTTTGCTGAAGCAGTAAGTCTAACACTTAAAGATGAAACTACATTCATTTCTCATAGTCTACTAGGATTTTTTGTATGATTCATAAAATATAGATATAAGGAAACCCTATTCCATGTAAAGGAGAGAATTCGCAATTCATTTCATATATATTTAGAAGTTTGGATTATATTTTAGTGGATGCATGGTTTTCTTCTCCCATAGATGGATGAGAAGGATACCATAAATGCCTAGGATATAAATATTCTAAAATTACGTTGAAGCATGAGTAATTTTAAAATCATGAAGTTAATTTTGGACTACATCAAAGATTTATGTTATATAATTGTGAAGTTGAAGATACTTTCTTGTTATAGTATTCTGAATAGAATCTTATTAATGGTATTAAAGACATTTCGAGTTAAGGAACATGGGGATACATAAAGGGTTGATAAAAATCATTTGAACTTATAAATTATAGTAAAGATAAATATGGTTAATGATTTATTTTAAAATAATTTTATTGAAAGGGGAACAGAATTTACACTTCCAATATCTAAGGAAAAGAAGGATATTTATAATAAGAATAGTAAAGTACCATAATTTGTTTTGCTTGATAAATTCCCCCTCTCTAAAAAATAAGTATTCATATAATGAGAAAATTGAGAGATTAATTGAGAATCATGAAGACGATTTGAAAAGTGAATATAATGAAAATTGAAAAATATTGAATAAATTAAATTTGGAATTTTATATTTCAATTTTTATTAACTAGAAGTTGAGGAGATGAGATAAAGAGAAGTGTAATAGAAATATTGAGAGAATAATATTAAAATTTTTGTTGACACCAAGAAGTATAAAGTCATATAATCACTTGTCACTATAATAGATCCTACTAAAGAGGTTCATGGAACTTCGAGGAAGAGGATAAGATATGTAGATGATAAATTTTTAAAATTTAATATTAAAATAACAAAATTTACTTGATCATATTTTTAATCCCTTCCACCACTGATTACAGAGACAGGTGATGAGTATGAAACATCTATATAAGTGAAGGTAATGGTTAAATCCACCCTTAGACACTCAAAAAATCTAGAAAAATAATTTTCATTATCATTTAAAATATCATATTTATCATATTCTATTTTATCAAAGTTATTTAGTTCCTCAAATGTAGAATCTTGAAAGATGAAAACATCTTCTGCTGATGGGGTGAAGAAGTCAAAGAAATTTGATGTGAAGGATACTCCATACCTAGAAAAGTAAGTGGACATAAATTTAGTTGAATGAAAATATATCTAGATAATACAGGGTAGAATTCTATTGATGTTTACACATCTATGGGATCCAAATCCACTTATCATATTAATACCTACAATGTATCACCAAAACAAGAGTGTTCATCTAGAAGATTAGATGAAAGTTGAAGGATCCAGAGTTGTTGTAGGGAGTTATTCAAAAGATACATCTTTTTAAGAAATTTCATGGAATAAAAGGGTAGGGAAATATTAAATATTTATTAAATAACAACATCATTGGGTATAGAACATCATATTTATCCTTCAATAAATTTATTTTAAACTAAGAAATTTACAAGATAGTTGAGTGGATGCTCAAAATTATTGAACAGTAAAGAAGATCCTTACTAAAAATGTTAAAATGAAAAATGATGTTTAATTTTTTTTAATAATATTGTGTAATTATTGAGGCGCTACTATAGTAGGTAAATTCTACATCCTAAAACTATTCCATAAATCAACCCATTAAATTGCCTTCATTTGCTACATTATTTAATGTATTGATTTAATAATTTTAAATTGACCACACTAAATTTATTATTGAATTCATCATATTGAAATTAGCATTGTATGATTTTTTGGGATTTTTTGATGAGGATGGTTTTCAGTTGAAAAATACAATTTTCATAAAACTGGTAAATTATATGAATTTTTAGTAATATAATAATGGACAAGAATTTTTCAAAACCTTTTAAGAAATAAATTATGATTTTAAGTAATAATAATATAAATTTTTCAATATTTTCCTTGAATCAAGTATTTTCAAGGGAGATTCATTTTGGGTTGCCGTAAAAGACTCATATCCTTTATTTATTTTATAATAAATCAATTAATGTCATTAAAATCAGAATCCAAAATAAGTTTACATTATATATATAATTGATAATCATAAAAATATTATTTATATAAAACGGTATTTACTTGATTAAGCATATTTATTAACTTTTCATACCTTTAGAAATTTTATAAAATTATTTTAAATTTAAAAATTATATACATAAAATTGGGTACAATTGAAATCTTGATCTTTGTGTTCAAAATTAATCACAAAGGTTAGAAATTAATTACCAATGCAAAAGTAAATTAGGGTAAAAAGTTAAAAGATAAAAAACTATCTAAATAACTCTTATTTTTTAGAAAAATGAGTGTTTTAGGTGAGTTTTTACCCACATTAATTTTAATTTCTAATTTTCTTTATTTTTTGCCTTTGAATCTTGAATATTAACCTTAAATTATTTAAAATGTAATTGTTACTACCAAAATTATCCCTACCATCACTGAAAAAATTGTAACACATTACCCACTTCAATACTCACATATATTTAGAATTACCACATTATACTCTTCCATTTTAATCTCCCTAGAACCCCATTTTATGAACATAATCGCTTGGTCACTCATACTTATCCTAATCCCTTCAAATTTTAGGATAATTCTAATGAAAAATAAAATTCCATGATGTGAGTATTACCAAATACTTAGATTTCATCTTAATCACATTCATTATAATTTATCCTAAACACACAAATATAATGATATAATTATAATTTATATACTTTAATTTTTTTTATAATTTGGTTATTATGATTATTTATTCATATAATCTATCCATTAAGAAAACAAAATTTGTTTTTTTTATTTTGTACGGACTAAAGCCTCCATAACATAACATGTTTATTTTTACTTCACCACATTATAAGGTTGGATATAAGGATTGCATCAAAAGATAAATATTGTTTTTTTATATCATTAAGGTTTTATTATGGAATATTATAGAACATATTAAAGATATGATAAAAAAAATTCATCGTCAGTTTAATAATTTAAAATAAGTGTGCTGGGAAGATAATTTTTTTTCAAATTGTGTAAGATTGTCATATCTATTACTTAATCTTATAATTACTTAAAATTATAATATATCACAATATTAAACACAAAATAATATCACTATTATTATTTCATAATTATATTAAAATTAAACCACCTCATAACCATTCATTATATTAGGGAATGTTCATATTTGGGCCAGTTTAACCACCTACTTGAAAAATATTATGCATTTATATCATGGATGAAAATGAAAAAAATATATACTATTTAAATATGATCAAAAATTTTAAATTATTCTTATTTTTCTTCCATAGATATTATTTCAATGTCTAATTCATCAATTAAGGAAACACCCTTTGTTTCTTAAAAATCAGAAAAACATGTTTCTTATCAACTTCATCTACAAGGATAAGGTCTAAAACACTAATTAAAGGAATTTAAAATAAAATAAATTATTACAAATTTCCTCTAATAGTAACTTAAATGACTTATTAATTATTTAATTTGGAATAATAAATAATACAAACATAGTTATTTTTAAAATAGTATAAATGGTCAAAACTATAAACACTGATATAGAAAATCAGAAGAATTCATATAGAGAATGACTATTTGTGAATATTTTGAATGAAAATGTTGGATGTAAGGAACTAAATTAAGTGATTAAGATATATATTCATATAATATAGGGGTTTAAGTTTTTTTTGTTTAATGATAATAGTTAAGTGTTTTCCTTCTCAAAATTCTCTCTTTGAGACATATTCTGTATTATGCACTGAATTTCTATTATCTAGTGTATATACTGCCTATTTGAGATATTATATCATGAAATTATTTTACTCATGGTATTTTAATATCATTTCTAATCCCAATTTTCTATGATTTTATTATTCAAAACCTCCCCAATCCATAAGTGGGGTTTTTATGTCTCAATTTTTATTCTTCAGGACTCTGTTATAATAACCACTTATTAAATTTTTTATGGTGCAAAAATTTTCCTCGAATAAATTATTCCACATTAATCAAGAAATTTAAGTGACTTAAAATTAAATACTATTTTTTGTCTCTCATTTTATTTTAATTCAAGGGTTACCTTTCCATGTTGGAATAACCTTCCTATGTTTTGGTAAAGTAATAGTGTGCATGATTTCCTAGAAAAAGAATTCTGATCTGGATACTATAAAATGGATGTGTCTATATAATGGATGTGACTAGGGGAAATCACCCTAAAAAATATTGTTTGGTCATTAACTTGATCATCACCCATATTCACAATGAGTGAGCCTAATACTATACAACTAGTTATACACTCCCTGGGGATACTCTTTGGAATATTTTAATGCTCTTAATGAACCATGATGATGTATTTTTTCAAAAATTTACATGGTATCATACCAATGAAAAACATTGAACTCAATTATTATATTCCTTGAAAAACTTAACATATAAGAGGTACCCCGAAATTATATTTCTTTGATAAGGGTATTACTTATTACTTCAACGACACCATATGGATTCCAAGTTAATTAAGCGATATTATCCTATACATCCACATTATTATATTGAATGGATAAGTATTTTATGTTTTTATTTATAAACATACAGATATCCAAGTTTTGTTCAACAAGATGTTCCTCTGGGAAGAGTATGAAAGGTATTGATGACTCTTATGGGGAATGAATTGGAAATAATCACTTGGTGGGTAGGGCATAGAATTATATATCTCTCTGATTCATTGATGAGTCTCATGGTCTAAAATAGGGTGTGTTTTGGTATATTCCTATTCCTAAGACAACAAAGTGTCTTGTCACAAGGACTTGATAGAAATATTTTTAAGTTATGCATTTTTCATTCCATCGGTATGAGATCAATGATTATTGTTATCCATGTTTTTATTTACAATCATGGATGTTTAATTACCATAGTTTTATATTTATTATGGAATCATTTTTTCATTTATTCTTTATATATAAATTATAACAAGTTTATTTTATATAAGCCTCCACTTTTAACTACTTCTTACTAAAAATCTAATCTCATCATTATTTGTTTTACCTTCCCCAGGACCCCTAAAGGAGGACTATGTGTAACTTTCTGGGATTTTATGAATGGTCTACTCATGTTATCATAATATTTTCATGTACTATCTTATGTTTTAAATAGTAATATTTTTTTTTGTGTGTTCATGTGTGTGTGTGTGTCTGATCTTCCATGACTAATAAAGTGTCCAATCCTTTATGAACTCTTATACTTTATACCAATAATTTAATATAACTACTAGATATGGGTTTCTAAAGTCCATGATCAAATAATAAGTATAAAAAAAGTTTAGTAGCAAACATGGGGAATATATTTAGATGAACCAAGTATTATAACACAAAACTATGAAAATCCCTCAAGATTTCTTGGGAACACTCAAAAAATTTTGTGGGAATTCTATTTTACAATTAAATATCATGTAATAAATATGTATATACCTTTCTCGAAAAATAACAACTAATATGAGGAATGTGGAAGATATAAAAATCCATATTCAATTCAATGATATTCCCCTAAACATGTAAATGAATCTGGATTTAAGGTTGATCGGTTCAAAACCATATTGGGTCAGCTGACCTAGGTTATGAAAAATAATCTTTCCCACATAGAGCGCTATATGTAATTATATCATGGTGTAACTATGGTATATTGATTCATGAAACAATAACATCCAACATTCAGTGGAACTAATAATAAATTGGTATCTAAATAATGAATCAATTAACTATAGAATATATTTATCACTTTGGGAAGTAGTGAAAGGGAAAAGTTTATCATCATGTCCAATCATATCATAAGATATATGGACCAACGGTGGTCACTAATTAAAAATATTAAAGATAAAGATGATATCAAGTGAATGGAATGGGGAACTTATAAAAATATATTCTATGAAAATTAATTTTATTATAAGAAAAGAGGGGAAATAAAAATGACATTTTTCAATATAAAAAAAATGAGGATGAAAATATTACTGGACAAAAGGATAACTTTACAAGATAATCTAGGCGCACTATGGAAAATGTACATAGACTGTAATGTGATATTAATCATTCCTTTTATGGTTTAAAACTGAGCCTTTGATGGGTGTTGGTCTCTTAGACATTTTCTTCATGTGAGGATATAGTTTCAAGCATCATTAATATTTAAATTCAGATCTCCATTATGTGTGTATTCATGGAAATCAGGATAAGAAGAGGTTAGTTGAGAATTATGGGAAGAATAATGTACCTAAAGGGGGGAAATAAAGGTTTATATATCCAAAATTTGATAAATATGGGAAGAAACAAACTGGGTCTTATAGGAAGGTAATCTAGTTTATTATAAGGGTATAGAAAAACCAACAAGATCACTATTGCAAGGGTATGGAAGAGTTTGTTGATGTTAAATGATTTAACTGTATGGGGAGGGGAAATTATTCAAACCAATTCCCCAAATTTCAAGGGAATTTACATCAAAAATGGATAAGGGAGTGAGTTATATTTCATGTGATTAAAAAAACATGAGTCAATGTACATCATGATGTGGTTCCAAGTGATTGGATCATTTCCTCAAAATTATCAAATGTTTTATTTGATTCTATATATTTATACACTTTTATATATATTTTTTCTAAAATAATTAGATATTTTCCTTCAACCCTAGTAAGGGAAATATCAATTAAGACACCAAGTAGGATTATTATAGAAACAAAGATATGTCTGGAATCTTCAATTTGTATGCATGTTTATACCCTATTTTCAAACATGGTTATTACACATATGGTTGAATTTGATATGATAATTGGTATAGATTTTACAAAAAAAGTATAAAGAAATAATTCATTTCTAAGGTAAGTAGATTTTTATTTTCAAAGATGAGGTGGAATATACTATCTTTATAGGTGAAAAATATTCATCTAAATCATGTTTAGATCTCCACCTAGTAGTTCTCCTTATGAAATTTTTGGTAAATAAGATGATCAGACATGATATATAGATGAGGAAGGTATCCTGAGAATAGAGGATATACCCATTGTACAAAATTCCATGTATTGTTTCCATAGAAATTACCTATACATCAACAAAAGTGAGAAATTGAGTTCTCTATTGAACTTTTTTCTAATGCGAGGCCTATATCTAAAACTCATTATAGAATAGAACCAGTGGAGTTAGTGGAGTTAAAGAAAAAAATCACGATTTTAGTGAAAATGGATTTATATACCCTATATTTTCAAAATGGATACACCATGTTTTATTCATATAAAATAGTATGGGTCCACGAGATTGTGCATCGATTATAGGGTCATAAATTCCATCACTATAAAAATAATTATCCTTCTCCACATATTGATTACTTATTGGATCTTCTTCATGGGAACAAAAACTTTTCAGAGATCAGTCTTTTCTTCGGTTATCATCAACTAAGGGTAAAGAAGGTTGACATAGCAAAGTTTATTTTTTGAACTAGGTTTATATATTATGAGATAATGTTAATGCCTTTTGGATTGACTAATGAACCTTTTGTCTTTATAAACCTGACTAATAGAGTATTCAAGTAGTATCTTGATAAATTTTTTATAGTATCCATTGATGATACCTGGATACACACTTAGAGTTATATAGATCATGATATTCATCTACAAATAATTTTGGGGACCCTTAGAAAAAATAATTCTATGGGAAGTATAGTAAGAGTGAATTTTGGCTCAATGAAGTTTTATTTCTTATCCAAATAGTCTATAAGGATGGAATATCTATTAACCCCTAAAAAAGGCATTCAAATAATTTTATACACTTATTAACATATCCATGATCAAAATTTTCTCAGACTTAGGTTACTATCAATAGTTAGTCCAAGATTTTTCCCTATTGGCCAACCCATTGACCATGTTACATGTAAAAAGGTTAAATTATAGTGGTCAACAGAATGTGTGTAAATTTTTAAAGATATGAATAATTTACTGATTAATTCACTATTATTGACACTACTATTAGGTAAGATATGATTTTAAGTATATTATGATTCATTTAATAAAGAAATTTGTTTTGTCCGTATAATGAATGATTGGTTGATTGTATGTGAATTAATTCAATTGAAGATCCATGAACAAAACTATCAATATCATTTCATTGATCTAGTAGATATAAACATTTATTTGAAAATATATAAACACTACCTATGTGGTAAAATATGTGATATATATAGAGACCACAAGAGTTTTATGTTTATATTTTCTCAAAAAGATATCAACATGAGGCAAAGATGTTGTTTGGAACTACTCAAGGACTACGAATTCTTGATACCCCACCACCCTAGGAAGAAAAACAAGCTGGATGATGCATTAAGTTAGTGATACCTTGTATTTACATCCTTGATGAAGATTAATAGGGATCTTATATATATAGTTCTAGTAAAGATGGGTATGTTTATTTATTGTCAAGGATTCCTCATTCCTCTACTAATAAATTCTTAAATAATCTTTACTATAAAGGATAGATAAGTACTATCATGATGATGAGAAATTACAAAATAATATTAAATAAGTTAATGGTGTAAATTTTACAGACTTCATCTATAAATACAAATTATTTAATTCTAGGAAAAGGTTATGTGTTCTATCCATACCGAAGTTAAGGAGGAAACTATTGGATAAATCACATAGCTCAAATTTCTCTATCTACCCTGGTAGAAAAAATTTCTATGGGGATTTAAGAGAACTTTTTATTGGGTTGGTATGAAGTGAAAAAATTTAGATTATGTGTCTAGTTGATTAGTATTATATCAGGTTAACACTAAAAGGAAACATCTTAAGGGGGTTATGAAACCTCTACCTATAACCATATGAAATTGGTACAATGTTAAAAAGGAAATTGTCACTAGACTCCCAAAAACCACAGTAAAGAATTATGTTATATGGTTCATCATCGATTTTATTAATAAGTCTGATCACTTCTTTGTGATAAGTGAAGATCGACCCCTTGAGCACCTTTCCCGACTCTATATCAATAAAATATTATGTCTTTATGGGGAACCTCTATTTATTGTATCATATCAGGACCCTCATTTAACATTAAAATTAATTGGGACTCTTAAAAGGTATCTAAACATTGATATACATTTAAGGAACTTATATAATCTCCATATTGATAGGAAATCTTGAAGAAAAAACCATACTTTTGAAAACATTCTTAGATCATGTTGTATTGACTTTCATGGATCATGGGATCAACATCTACCTTTGATGGAGTTTGAATATAGTTATAGTTACGATTTTAAAATCTATATGGAACCATATGAATCATTGTATAAAAATATGTTTCACACTCCAACTTGTTACGAATAATATATATAAATAAATTTAGTAGTCCCAAATCTTGTGGATGGGACTACTATTAAATTATGTATCATTCAGGATCACACTAAATTATCCCAAAGAAGGAAAAAATTTATTTGATGGTAATCTAAGAAAATTTTTGTAATTTCAAGTTTGGATCAAGTAATATTGATGTTTAGACCATGTAATAGAGGTTTAAGATTTGGTTAAAATTGGAATTTAATCCCAGACTATATTTTGAATTTTGAAATATAAAAATTATTTGGGGTTGTAGATTACTGATTGACCATGTTGCTGAACCTTTCTAAAGTACATTATATATTCCATGTTTTATTATTTAGTAACTAAATTTTAGATCAAATGAATGTAATCACATATGATTTAATAGATTTGGAGCTTGACTTTTCTCATGATGAGAATCTTTTCTAGATTCTTGACACTAAAGATTAATTATTGTGGAATCGAACAACTCATTTCATGAAATTACTTTGGAAAAATCACAAACTATAAGTGGAATCCTAAGATCAAGAAGAATCTACAAGGAAGTAGTATCCACATTTTCCCAATAGCTGATATATACATCAATTTCAAGGATCAAATTATTTATGTGTGGGAGAATGTAATACTCGATATTATACTATAGTAGGTAAATGATACATACCAAACTATTGCAAAAATTCACCCTCTAAAGAGCCATTATTTATAACTTTAATTAATATATTAATTTATTAATTTTAAATTAAACAAAGAAACATAATTTTTGAATTCATCAAGTCGAAATTATATTAGATTTACTACTTGATCATTTTCGAAGAAGGAATTTTTTTTTTAGTCAAAAAATATGGTTTCCACAAAACATACAATTTTCATGAATTTTTTGTTATATATAAATTTCCTAGAATCTTATAAAACCCTTTTGGTAATCAAATATTAATTTAAGTAGTAACATTATCAATTTTAAAATATTTCTTTGACATATAAAACCTTTGGAAAATATTTATTGAACTAATTAATTTATTTCTTTAATATAAAAACTGTTTTTTTTGTATTTTTATTGAATCAATTATTTGGAAGGGTGTTTGATTTTGGATTGAATTAAAATCCCCATGTTTAATAATTTTGTAATAAATAAATTTATATCATTAAAATTATTATCCAAAATAATTTCACATTATATATAAAAATTTAAATCATAAAAATATTATTTCTCTAAAAAATTATTTTACACGATTAATCTATTTTATTAACATTTATAAACTTAAAAAAATTTAGAAAAAAATTTTAAAATTTGAAATTTTATGTATACAATTATTTAAAAGATAAATCTCAATATTTTTCATTGAAATTTATTATTAAGGTGGAAAATTAATTACTAGCGTAAAAGTGAATTAGGATAAAAGTAGAAAAAAACCCCTTAAATCACACAATGTCGTCTCAAAAAGAAGTTTTGATGTGATTTTAGACCCAAAATCATTTTCCTATCCTCTTTTTTTCATTTTTTCCACTGGAACATGAATTGTAACCTTAAATTTTTGAAATTGTAAGGGTTTGTCCCAAAACAATCCTTCCCTTCACTTATAAATGGATAATAGCTTCACCTCTTCAAGACTCACGTATATTTAGAATTAACACTTTAAAATATTCCATTTTACTCTCACTAGAACCCTATTCCTAAAAATTAATCACTTTTTTACTCATAGGTAGCCTAATAACTTCAAATTGAAAGAGGATTCCAAGGGAAATTCAAGTTCCCCAATGTGAGTATTATTCACTACTTAATTTTCTTCTTAAATTTATTCTTTAAAATTTATTCTATAATAATATTATTATAGTTCATATATTATAATTTTTCTATGGTATGGTTATTATCATATTTTATTCATATAAACCATCAATTAAGAAAAACAAAATCATTGTTTTTGTGTTGTGTGGACTGCTACCTCCAATATGTAACGTGTTTTTTAATTATTCTTCTTTACAAGGATATATATAATAATAGTATTAAAGTATAAATATAATTATTGTGATATCATTAATGTTCTATTATTAAAAATTGTAGAACCTATTAATGATATGATCGACAAACGATCAATGTTAATTTAATCGTTTAAAATAAGTGTGCTAATGAGATAATGTTTTTTTACAAATGGTGTAAGACATTTATATCCTTAACTTATTCTTATAATTCATTAAAATTTTAATGTATCACACTGATAAACACTAAATATTACAAATATTCTTCTGGTATAATATTATTACAATAAAACCATCTCCTGATCATTTATTAAATCCGGGTATGTCTCTGTTTGGGTCTATTTAACCGCCCACTTGAATAATACTATACATTTATATAATGGATGTCTATCAAATCATATTTACATATATAATGTGATATAAATTTTTAAATAATTATTTTTTTTTGTTTCAGATATATTATAGTAATATTTATTTCATCTTTTAAGGAATCACCCATTTTTCATCAGAAATATCCAAAATGTGATTATTATCAACTTCATCTTCACAAATAAGGTCAAAAACATACAATAAAGAAATTTAAAACATCATGAATTATTATAAATCATTCATAATTGTAACAATATTGACCTACTAATAATATACTTTTGAATAAGTATGAATGAAAACATCATTATTATCAATATAGTACAAATGATCAAAACTATAAACACTGGTGTAGAGTGATGATAACCCACATATTCAAAGTTTATTAAGGTATTTTCTCATAGATATCCACAATATTATGTTAAATGGGTATGTTTTGGATGTCTACATTTCTCAATATATGGATATCGAAGTGTCATTCATTAAAATGTTCTTTATGGATTGGTATGAAAGTATTTATGAATCTTATTGTGAATGCATTGGACTTAATCAAGATATGGGTGGGGATCATAATTATATACCTATTTTATGCATAGATAGGTCTCATAATACAAAAAAAGGTTTGGTTTTCATGTGTACCTCTTCCCATGGTAGGAAATTGTCTTGGAAAAAGGCCTTGATAAAAAGTGTTTGATGTTCATAATTATACATTCTGTCGACATAAGATCAATGATTATTGGTATCCATGTTTTCATTTATTACCATGGGTTTAGAATACCCTCACTTATCATTTGATTATAGAATGAAGTTTTTTAATTTGTTCTTTTCATATCATGTATACTATGTTTTTTTATAGAAGCTTCCACTGTATTCAACTATTTATTGATCATTTGAGCTCAACCTTATTTTTTTCCTTTCCCTATGAAACCTAGAGGAGGAATATCTTTAATTTTTAAAGATATAATAGAAGGGATAATAATGTTCTAGAAATATATTTATGTTGTATCTTAATTTTTCAAGTGTAATGTATATATGTATATGGTATTTGAAGACTGATAAATTATTAAATCCATTGCGAACTATTTTTATTTATACCAATAATGTAAAATAACTAATGAATCTCGGTTACTATAGTTCAGGTTATTATATATTTTGTTTTTCATTTTTAGAATATAAATATAATAGGAAATTATGAAAAGAATCGAATTCATTAAATTAAAAATATCTTGATCAAAAGGTTTCCTTAAAGACAGAATTGTTTAAATTCAATGTAATTTACAATCTTCAGGACTATAAGAATAAAGAGTGGGATCTAGAACTATATGAATAATAAATTGAGTTATAGGATCTATAGAAAAATTTTAGGTGGTAAGGAATTCATTAGAATAATAAGAGAAGGGGTTAAAGGAGTTAGAAAATTTAGTATCCAAATCCCTAATAAAAGAATAAATTTCAAAAGAAAATATATTTTTCTATTATTATACATTCTGATTATTATAAACCTTGAATTTTTATAAATTATTATAAAATTGTATGATTATTGTTCGTTGAATTTATTTTTTATGAATATTCCACGTTTTAAAATTTAATTGTTTATAATTACCATAAAAAAGTGTATAGTTTTTATTTTGACTTTAATTGTTTTATATATAATTATATTAATAGAAATTATAGATATTTAAATTCCATATTCCATCATTAATTAATATTTTAAAATTTAAAATGGATATCCAAGAGGAAGATTGTCATAATATATGGTATGGTCTATTTTTTAAAAATTTATATATTATGTTTAATTTTTCTATATTTGGATTTCATTTTTCGAAAAAAAAAAAGAGGGGGAAATAGTTTAAATATAATTTTTCCTTCTTTAAGGGGACAATTTAATTAATAATATTTTTAATTTGAGTTTTAAAATGGAAGAAATATATCCCGCATAGATGATAAATGTAGGGATATTTTATATCATAACATATAGGGGTAGTTCCTTTACATCACATTAAAACAAACTTTTTCATTTTTTGTTTTCTAATTTTTAAAAATGGGGATATTTTTTTAATGTTGTTAATTCAATCAGTAACCTTCGTATCATTTTTTTTAAAATCTCAATGAAATCAGGTTGACCTAAACTAACTTGAATTTAATTTCTAATTTTTTTTTGTAGTAGGTTTCTTCTGAATATAAGTTCCATTGAACTGAGATATGCTATCTAATTTTGGGAACATTCTTAAATGTTTTCATATCACACTAATTACTTTCATTAGAAGTTAGAGAAAAATTAATTAGCATATGTTGAATCTTATAATTTTTTACAATCAAACTCTATGATCTTGGATCATTACCATTGAATTTTATTATTCCATCATCTATAATTCAATTAAGGCTTCAAGAAATGAAATATATATGGAACTCTTACAATAATATTCAAATTTGAATCATTTCATTACTTAGAGTGATTAAAATTATAATTTTATTTCAATTTTCTTGCTAAGAGGTATGATTTGGTGAGGTATTATAATAAAATTATTAGTTTTACTATTGTAATTTTATCTTCCTATCTTCATGATAAATGATATTTCAATGAGGAATCAGATTATTTTGATCACTATGACTGAAGAGTATTTGGGGCAAGGAAAATATAATTTTCTAGTTTTGGAGTTCAATAAATTCTAGGGTACTTGGATTTACTTATTATCGGGGATAGATCGAATAGGTCCCCAAGGATAAAGCTACCTACTACCAAAATTTCTATCAAATAGGTTTTTTGGTGTGGAACTTATAACTACTAGTTGGCTTAGTAAAATAATTTTTCATATTTCAAACTTATTGATACCTTGGATTTGGTTTGTCCATACACCTACCAGTTTGGTTTAAAAGTAAAGAGTTTTTGGGTTTGAACTAATTTGGTAATAAATATATTTTATTCTAGTGTTTGTATTCTAATCAAATACTTTATATTTTTTTCTTCATTGAACTATTTTAATTTCCATTTGAACTTTTTATCTTATTTTTTTTAACTACTTATGGATTTATTTTTGTTGTGCATGTACTAGTGTATTAAAATTTTACTTTGATACACATATTTATCAGAACATTTATCTTCTAGCCATTTCACTAACTCGCGTGGGTGAAAAATTATGAGACCTTTTTTACTAAAATTATTCCCCCCACCCTCTTTTTATAGATGTAATATCATTTATATTTTGGAAAATGGTATGTTTGAAACAAGCACTTATTCTTATATCTATTATTAGGTATTATGAGAATATTTTTATCATTATTGGGTAGTGTTATCTTGGACATTAATATATAATTGGTCTATGGGGTGAGCAGTCATATACCATTTCTCATGTATAGAATGAAATATTTTTGTTTTCTTTTAATTTTTGGGTTCTCTCTCTTGTATTTTCCAGTGGTGTCTTTTTTATTTTGTATTGTACCATTTTATATGTATCCCAATGCAACTATATGTCCTAAAGAAACACTTATAGGGGGTAAATTAAGGTTCCAATTTCATTTTCCTTAAATATATTCTTATTCTTATGTTATAAATAATAACATAGACCTATTAATCAAAATCAGTCATTCATTGTATCCAAATATAAAAAGTAAATGTTCTCATATATGGAGTTTTCTTATTTCATGACCAAGGTAAATATCCAATATAAATACTCAGCAGACTGTTTAGGGTTGTACTCAACACTAAGAGAGAGTGAATCATTTTTCATGACATAAAATACAATTTATTTTTTATCTTTTTTTTCATCTAACTTAGTCACTAGTAAAGGTGAAGGATTCTCTTTTTATCTCTTCCCATATTTATTCATTATAGAAACTCTTAAAAATTCCATCAAAAGGTAAATATAAATATTTTACAAGTTTTTCCTCTCAATGTGATAATCCTGGTATTTAGTGTCATATGGATTCCTTAAGATCACTCTACCCACTAGAATCATCATATGAGTACAAGAAATAAAGTTATAAATTTTTAACTAATGATTTTATCATATATTAATAATTATTTAGTGTATCTTGTACTAAGGTGACTCCCACACCAAATAATGATAATGATTTGGGTAATAACAATATATTCTTCTTCCAGTTGATTACTCTGACAAGCTGTTGATGTGATAATTTTTCTTTTTTGTCCTTCTCTTACTTTCACAATAGTGAAAAATAAAATATTCATATATTGTATGAAAATAGTGATACACAAAATATCTTATTCGTATTTATAGTAAAATTTTTTTTCTGTTCTAATTATCTTGTAATGGTTAGAATATTCTTCCTCCTTGTATTCAAATTTGAATGCACAAAAAATCCTCTTCTTCCCAATTCTTCATATAGTTCAATGCACAATGATAATTTACTAGAACTTCTCCTTATCTTTGACTCTAATGATGTATATAATGGATAGAGATTCTAGTATTTATTATTTTATTCGATACATTAAGAATATTTTTACACAAAGTTGCATTGGGTCTCCCTCAATCATCTTTCTTTCTTTAAAAACCTATAGAAATATATCTATGTCTGTCTATGTATGTGTTTTTTCTTGTGAGAGAAAATGATTAAGTATTGGTTATCCTCCATGATATTATCCTTATTTATTTGTTTTTTAATAAAAAATACCATGTGAATGTATCAATTCTTGTCTCTAATAGTTTTTGTGTAACTTCCCTAAAGGCTTGAATCTGCACCTATTGTTCCTCAGTCAATATCCACCTAAAATATGTAGTATATATTATGGAATCCCTTATTTAACTTCAATTAATTGTACCATGTAAATATATCAATTTTAATTCTAATATTTTTAATAATTAAAATTACTTTAATCTTTTCTTGTTTTATTTATCTAAATCCACAAAACTGAACTATTCGTCTATCCATAAAACTTCCATGAAAACTTCTTTCATAATTTTATGGAACTGCAAGTAATAATTCAAATGTATGTCATGATATTCCTCTATAATTCTCACCACCTTCCTATTTTACCCATGAAAATTCACATACACTTAAATAATCAATGAATTCATGCATTCATGCACCTATTGAGTATATAGAATCTCTATTTGTAATATAGAATGATCCTGTAAATAGTTATTCTTCCTTCATCACTTATTGGAATAAAAATTTTAAAAATTGTGATATTTGGTAACTTGAGATCTCAAATTATTTGGAATCATTATATTTTAAATATTCATAATATTAGAATTCTTAAAATATTGTCTTTTAATCCAAAGTGAATTGTCTTACATGCAATTATATTTTGAGGAGTTCTTTTAGACATCAGATGATTTTCTTATAAACTCAAAATATATTATTCATACCAACAAATTATATGCCAAACTTCTTAAATTATATATATATATAATTTCTTATGTTCAATTCACCAACAGGGAATTATTTTACAAGTTTAAAAAAAATATGAGTACCATAATTTTCTTAAATGTGAAACTAATTATGTGAGATTTATAATATGAATTATGGTAAATTATATTAAATATAATTATCATGCATATAAGATAATATTATTATGTGTATAAAAATTTTAATATGAAATTCCATGAAACTCCATGAAATGAACTTCATTATATTACTTTATTTTTATTCTGAAACTTTATTTAACAACCACTGATTTTATTGTGTATTTTCTGGTGGATTTATTTAAACTACTTTCAATTGATTCTTGAAATCTCCTTCCTTTGAATTCATAATGGTTCTTATAATTCACTATAATCCAAATTATTCTAATTCACATAGGATTTTATTCTTATGATATTCTAATTTTCTATGGAATTATAGTTTCCATGAGCCTTTGATGCTCTTCTAACAAACTTTTGGTAACCTTGAAAAATATCATATGATGAACAAAAATATGGATATTTATACTTGGGTTCTATTATAATTTAACGGATGTTCATAGATTTAGGAATTACATATTCAGTGTCGAATATTTTTTTTTAAGAATGACAATCAAATATATGGCCATCATTTAAGCTTGATATCCCACTATTTTTTAAGGATGAATAGTGACCCATTTTGTAAGACCCACACTTTATTTTCATTTGTATTTACACTAATATATCAATCATGACACACCAAGAAACTACTGATGTAGTCCATTGGATTTGGTGCTCTCCAGTGGACCATCCTCACCAACCCACACAGTGGTTCAAGCATCCTCTTCCTTTCTACATTGACCCATACCTCTCATCTTCAACTTCCCTTTTAATCTATATATCACCATCGCCATAATAAAAGAGATAAAATATTTTTTATTATAAATTATCCATCTACTGAAATATCCAAGACACTTTTCCCTTTCATATGAATAAATATCTATAAATTCTAGGGGAAAGAACTCCATTTTTTCTATAAAATGTGACAAAACAACTTCAATCATATTTTCCAATATATGACTCTAATTTATATAAATTTAATCAAAGTGGCACAAGACATGGGAACTTTTTCAATATCAATCATTGGTTCTACTAAACAAACATAACTAACCTCAAAAATATTCTTTTCTTTATTCTAATTTTTCTTCAACATATTGACATCAAGCTCCATTCGTACTTAAAATTCTCAAAAAAAACTAAAATATAAATAAAATTGGGATCAATAGTCTCCACATTAATTTTATTTTTCAGTTCCCTCTTAAAATATATGTCAATATATGATTTTCAATATCTTCTCTGCCCCTTTTTTCATCAATCTTTCATATGACTTTCTCTACCTCTTATTGTTAAGAAATACAAGGTGCATGGGAAAGTGGTATCAATTAATCCTTATGAAATGTGTCATCATGCATTAAAATCTATGTCTTTGTAATCCATGATCAGTGTAGAAAAAAATGATGTTTGATTTAGATATAAAATTCCAATAAAAATAAAATATGGTATCAAATAAAATGAGACACTCAATACCTTTCTTAGAAGTTATATAAAAATTTCAGACAAAGATAATTGATTAATACCAATTCAGATAAAAAATTATCTTGAAGTATGTGATATTTCCTAAAGAAGATCAAAGTATCACTAATAGGGGAGGGTGAATTAATGATACCTTTTTATTTTAAGTTCCATTTATTTTGAAAGAACCTCTAACTCTTGTTAAATAATTATCACTTTTCTGAAAACAGAATAATCACACATCCATAAGAAAAAAATTATTTACAAGTATTACTACTCAAAAGAGTAGATACAACCTTAGTATTATTTGGAAAAAATCGAATAACTCACAATCCATTAGAAAACAATACTTTTGTGTGGATACAAATATGTAGGATATACCCTTACACTTTTGGGGGACTATGATCAATAAAATAGTTCATGTTCTTAAAGTATAATGAATAAGGTAATACCGTTTTTTTTCACAAGTAATAAAACATTAAAAAGTTAGCTAAAAAAAGTTATTGTGATTCTTTAACAACTTTCACTTTTTATAACCTTTTAAACAATTCATCAATTTCCTAACCAGCAATAAGAAATAACTTCATCATAAAAACACTGAGTTTGATGGACCTATCTAATTCTTCAATCTGATTTCTCAGTCTGGAAATATAATGCTTCTAGAATAATACTAAAACAATTCTGAATAGTTTCTGTCTCGGTACTAAAATCTTAGTTTGATTGATTGGTCATATCCAGTAACCACTAAATACAATCTTCATTCTTCTTCTTCTTTTGTATGGGAAACTTCCTCATGAATACTCGATCAAGAAACCTATTCTCTCTAAAACTTTCCCTAATTTTTTTATCTCTTCACCCTTGAATAGTAAAAGTGACCTTTGAAGGAACAATATACTTGCTATTCTTTATATGTGAGCCAAAATTGGTTGAGGTAGGAATCAAAAAAGTGTTCCCGCTTAAACAAATTTCCCAAAACATGAATTTCCACTTGAGTTCAGATCCATCTTTGGCTTCTTCAGTACTTCACAAATTCCTCAAATCTTCTCGAAACTTCTTGAATATTATCACAAATTCAATTATCCTCAATATTTCTAACTATTATTTAGTCCAATTCTAATTTACATTTTGATTTATTCTTTATGATGAAAAAATATGTATGATATCATATAACATTTCTCTTTACTAATTGGTCATATGAAAAGAAAACGAATTCTCATTATAATGCCCAGTGCCAGCTGAAAAAAACTACTCATTATGATGCTCCAAACTAATTTTTTTTCACAAAAAATTGAAATAATTCTTCAATAAACATAGTCATAACTTCTAAAGATAAAAACACTTCATGAAATCACATCAACAACAGCATTAAAACCCCTTTTAACAAATACTTACATCAAACTCTCCAATCAAATATTATTTTATTTTTTTCTTTAGACTGATGATCCTGTGTCCAATGAAGCTATAGGAATCAACCTACATCTAATGGACCGAACTCCATGTTACTCAGATGTATTGATGTCGGTGCCCGTCTGATGAGTGGGTTCAACTTCATATCTGATGACTCTTGACCCAATTGTAAACATATCAGAGTTCTTATTTAATTCTTGACCTAATTTTAGATAACAAACATTTATATTAATAAATTGTTTGGAAACATTGTTGATCTTCATTAGATTAATTGGACCCAAAAACTTCCACTAAAAAAAATTCTGCCTCTGATAGATCAGTGGCACACCACATTCAGTGAACCGGTATAATCAACTTATTATTTTTCTGATGATGGTACAAACCAACTTCTTTCTCTGATGACTTGTATCATGTGGCTTAGTGGTCAGACTAAAAACTAGTAAATTTTTCTTCTCAAATTTCAAGAAAAAACTTACCAGTCTTCAAAAAATTCTGTATATGGTGATCTCACATCGATGAACTGATATCGAAAGATTTCAACTTTACTGACTTTCTTGTTCCACAAACTGATGATTTTAATCATGAATTCCCCATGGATTTTAGGAAATTTAGGAGTTTCAAGGAATTTTTTGACCTAAATTATAATGTATTATAACTTCCCATCCTTCAATCACTTCCTTCCTTCTAACCAAACCTCAAACTAATTGGAAGAATTTGTTCCCCTATTTCCTTCATAAGGATTGCATCCCAAGTTTCCCAAATAACTTATGATTTATGAGAATTTAAAGATCCAAAAATCATCACTAGATTTAGTATAGACATTTTTATACTCTGGTATGTTTTATCATACTAATTCAAACATTCATTTTGGACCCAGAGTGATTGTCATGACCAAATTCACTTGAAAAACATCTCCAATATAGAAAATCAAAACAACGAAACTTTCTTCTAAAAAAGGAGTTTGATTATTTGATTACAATTAATCATTAAGTCCATATCTTCTAAGAAATAATCTTAAAAATGAGGTGATTAGTTTTTCTTGACAAAAAAATACAACACAATGAAAATAATCAGCAAATTTATACTTTATCTTGCAAAAATACTTCCCTTTTACTTTATTCCACCAATATATCCGTTGGGATTTTCGTGTCAACCATGGTTCATAAATCACTAAACTTTGTCACCTTGATATATGGATTAATTTTTAATAATTATAAACCTATTTAATTGAACTCGTTGTAATAAATATAAATTATTGATAGAAAAACCATGTTGTCCAAATGTAGTGACTTACAACAAAACGTTTTCGGCTTTCAAAGTTTTCTTCATTTATTTCTTCTATTATTGATTTAATTCATACACTTAACTATAAACACAAGTTTCCTAAAACCTATCCAATAAACTATAATAATATTTTATACACTTACATGTTGATTTCACAGCTATCCCGAAATTCCCCTAGATACATGCTTCCTTAAAATGTTTAGAACATATCAATGGATATATTTATGAAAAAATTATCCCCTTTGAAAACACTATACAAAGAGTAGATGAGAGAGGCGAAAGATACACATACCACAATATTGATTAGAAATATGTCAACCTCCTATGTTCAACCTCATTTTTTAAAATTATACCTTCAGTAAAGGTTTTTTGAATATTTTAGCAATTTGTTCCATTATAGGAACATACTCCATCTTGAGTTAATTCTTTTCAATGCACTATTTATTGGGTACTAAAAATTATTCATATAGTAATAAGAGAATTCCATGAACTTGAAAAATGGTAGAAATAAAACAAGAAAATGAATTCAAATAAATAATTAAAAGGATATGAATCTGTGAAGTAATTTTCGAGTCCGTGTAGTAGAAACTGTTTTGTAGACTGGTACTCCGCATAGCATCCTAACACTTCATGAACCACCCCATGAATGAAATTTATCATAGACTGATATGGTACTTTTAGTGCCCACAAATGAATCCAATTCATTTTTAAGGTAGGAGGTTGTTTTTCTCCCCCATGAATTGTCATCCCCTAGTAATAAAATCATCCTCGGGATGAGATGGTTTCGCTGACACCTATGAGCGAAATCAATTTGTTTGTGGGACCATACGATTCTTTTCCCCCAAAAATGAACATCCACTGTGAACAAAATATTTCTTGGAATGAGATGGTCCCAATAGAACCTGGAAATGAAATAAATTATATGTAGCTATAGATAGTGATTTCTTTCCCCATGAATGACCCCCCTCCCCCCACACACACACACACACAATCAAATTTGTTCAAAGGCTAAGGCATACTCCTTGGGCTCGTTCAAAAAAAGAAAAGAAGCCCACCATAGATGACCAACCATGTTAGTATGAATCCTACTATTCTTCTATAAAATACCATCAATGGGAACTGAAAAGATGACTGAGGTGATGTGTGATGAGAAGGAGATTCCAAAAAATGGATCCTTAGAGATGAATTGGTAGAGAGACATCGGTTCCTAGTATGTAAACCCACCGTATAGCATTAGGTAGGAAATAAAAAACATCCATCCATCCAAAAACAAAAAACCACTTCATAGACACCATTTCATGGGGCATAAACATATGTCCCATTCACAGAAAAAAAAAACCCCACATTATAGAATGTCATACAGGTGGAACAATGCCCAACATATCAAAACACTATGTGGGAGGAACTCAACCCAATGTAGAAAAATGCTATGTAGATGAAGCCTAACCCCGCGTATGTGGTAAGAACCCATGTACATGTATTACAATGATATGAAAATGTTACCCTCACCTGCTTTCCAAAATGCAATGAAAAAGTAACCTCATCCTACATAAGAACCTGCAATGTGGAATGTGGAATCCTAGACAATTCCACTCTCCACCTCCAATCACTCACTTCCAAGATTTCAATGGGCCCCACTATGTCCATTCACTAACTAGTAAATTCTGTAGGCCAATTCCTCTTCCAAATACACCTAACATGTATTATAATAGTATCGGTCACATCAACAAGCCCCCTCAAGTCTACATACCAGTGGTAAGTGGAGTCACATCTATAACCACCTTAACAAGGGGGTCCCTCAGAATGTTTTCAAGTCTACATTTCTATGGTAATAAGGGTTTCTACATTGGAGGTGCTCACATGAACATCCCTATTCTAGGTATTGAGGGGAACCACTTTCCTTTCCCTTCAATGAGGTATAATGTTAGTCAGTCCTATCTTCCTTTGGGACTAAAAGGGCTCCCTCCTAGAGTAATCTCCTATCCTTTCTTATGGGATATGGTGCTATTTATTTTCTTTAACAACCCAGGATGTAGTCAAATGGGTCACCATATGTGACTATACTGTCTACTAGAATAAAAGAAGACATGGGAACACTCAAAACCCTCCCCCTCTCCCTTTGGGATTCAAAACTCATCCACCAGTAGAAAGAGTGGATCATGTGGTCTTTAGATATATTGCTTCCTCTTTTTTATCACATCAAGAATGATGCATGTGGTCATAGAGGTTAGTGGGGATCAGGATATCTAGACAATCCCAAAACTTGAAATGGGCCTTCTCTGTAGATAGAATCCCTAACCTCCATTAAAATGGGCCTCCTATATTTTATAAACCCCAATCATATTGTCCTTTTATACAATGCAAGCCTTTATCACATCCATATAGTCCTTCTTAGTTGTAATCCCCAACCCGTAACTGAACTACATGGGATTTGTTTCCCAACTAAGTAGGATATATAAGGAAGCCCATATAAGGTCCAAACCCAACACCCAGGTTCACCCTAATGTTCTCCAGGCCACATTCCCAATAGGGTCCTCTCCACCGTGAAGGATACAACTCTAACGGGACCCTCAGGCTACCTCATAGTAAGTCTCACACCAAACATTGACAATGAACCTTTCTCTAAGATTTCCTTCTCGCATGACATTAAACTTTGTTTTTTGGTCCTTGTTACATGACTTTAAAAGGTGATATGCCTTGTTAAGTGGCCCCAAACTATGTGGGTTCTAATTCCTCTTATGAGGATATGTTAGAATACCATTTTATGGGTCCGATCCCAATATCAAAAAAACTTTTTTCTCCATGGATGATAATAAAATCCAGATCTCACAACTATATGGATTAAAACTAGCATCATCATAATGAAAAAATAAAATATCTATGATCACTATATGAAAAGGGTACCATTGATGGAGAACCTCAGATACATATATATCCCCCCATTGATGGAGAAACTCAAATACATACATTTTATTTTGAACCCATTTGTGTTCACAATTGATCATTATATCAGGTTAATCTATATATACATACTTGGGAATGAAAAAATGATTTGAGAAAATATCTTAAATCTATAAGATAGTACCAAAATAATCAATAGTTCCCCCAAAAAGGGTGTGATGAGTCTGACTTCCCATCCTCTTGACCAATGTGAGTTCTTAAGTTTTGTTGGACATGTTCCCCAAAAAACTTATGCCTTTGGTTAGTTGGTCCATGAGTCATCATGTACATGAGATTCATTGTGTGTTTTCTGGTTTCATGAAAAAAACCAGTTTCAGGCCGTTCATGGGTAATAAACCATACGTAAATGATTTCACAAAACTTAACACAATGTAATCAATTTCCAGGCACCAGACCTTCATCAAAGAAAAAATGGTGAACCTGACATGAATCTTTAACCAAGGTGGTGGTGTTACCCTGCACCAGGTCCATTTCACATACAAAATAGAAGAGGTCCAAATATGTCCATCAATTATGCATGTGTTCATGATATTCTAATTTGAAGAGGTTTTTTTGTCTGTTTTTGTCACATATATTATAGGAACATTTTACCATAACTCTATTCAATCCAAAATAATATCACTAGATTTCAATGACACACACATTAGAAACTACCAAGGTCATTTACTCAACCAAATATAGGACACCATATCCCACCTAGCATCTTCAACACTGGGTTTCAAATGCATTGGTCTAAGAGTGCCACTAGAATGGTACTCTCTCAAAACTGGAGGCAGCTCGACAAGACATTCATTCCATGAATCCAAGCTAGTTTTCCACCCATTGAAGGTCAATGATCCAAAACTAGATGGCCTCGATATACATCTCCAACTATTTAGTAAGCCTGTACCCAGAATGAGATAAGGAGTTCCTCCCCTTCCTTAGGAAGGCTGGTGAATTCGTCACTAAAAACTTTATCCCAACAGCACATCGGTCCCACATAAGGTACCCTACTGGAAATCATGATTTTCAATGTTGTTTGGCCTATCATCCTCTCCATGTAGAGGATATTTCCCCTTAGGTCCCCGCTGAAGTTAAACGGACTCAATTCCCTAGGTTGGCTCGCATAGGTCAGCATTCAAACAATCAAAAAAGGACATCGACCTTATTCCTACTAATGAATCCCACCAAGTAAATATGGTGTAAACCTATAGGAAAAATTATATTCCTACTCACTCTCATGAATCCCATCATGAAAATATGACATAAAATGATAAGAAGAAAATCCATAGTCAGAAATATAAAGCCCATCAGTCAAATATGGTGGAAAACTACATGAAAACACAAATTCATATGAATGAACATGAATCCCATCTGCCAAATACAGTGAAAAAATATGAGAAAACACAAATTCCTACACATTAAAATCATGATCATCAGTCAAATGAAATTCAAAACTACAAGAAGATGAAAATTTATTCTAATGAACATGAAGTACTTCATCCAAATATAGTGGAAAACTATTAGAATACACAAATTCTTTCTCATTAAAATCAAACTCATCAGTAAAATGTGGTGGAAAACTGCAAGCACTACTACAAATTGGTCCTTTAATATCACTACTAAAAGATCTTTATCAGTAATATAGAAATGATTAAAATGTGAGTGATGTTAAAGGGTGGCCTTTAGTAGTGCTTTTAAAATCTTTGATAAAGGACCCCTTTAACAGTGCTAAAAAAGAATAGATAAAGGGGTACTTTATCAGTTTTTTTATCCCTTATAAAGGGTCCCTTTAACATCTCTTTTTTAGCATTGTTAAAGGCTGACTTTAACAGCCCATTGTCAGCACTGTTAAAGGCCTACTTTATCATCGCTCAAAAAAACACTAATAAAGGCCCCGCTGATAAAGAGGGAAATTATGTTTTCCAATGGCACCTTTATCACCACTTCCCATCCCTACCCCACCTTTATAAGTGCTTCCCCTATCGACAATTTGGATAATCCCACCCTCTCGTATGCACCCCTGCCTCTAGTGAGTTTCAAACCTAAGACTTCTAACTTATACACTAGAACATTTTAAACTCCCCCCTATAGTTTTGTTTTACATTTTATTATATATCTATATATATATATTAACATTTTTTATCCATATATATATATATATATTATTTTCTATGTTATTGAGCCCAAACAAACACTGGGATCAAAAGTTATGGTCATTTGATGTTCGAGCTATGCTTTTAACTTATTTTAGATCATTTATTATTTTTTGGATTATTTTATCTTCAAAATGTTTTTAAATGACTATTACTTGATAATAATTATCAAATTATTAATTAATAATATTTTATAAATTATTTTAAAGCCATTTTCCCCAAATATTCAATATATTATGTGTAAATTCTTATTCAGCCTTATATAAAACATATTTAAAATATATATATAATATTTATATAAATAAAAAAATATTTATAAAAAAATATTTTATTTTTAATGGAATATAATTTTTTTAATATAAAATTTATCATCACCTTTTGACAAGAACTGATAAATTCCCCCATTTATCAGTGCTTTTTTACTAGCACTGATAAAGGGGGGTTTTATCATCACTTCTTTATAAGTGCTAACAAATGGGGAGACTTTATCAGTTCTTTTTTACAAGCACTGATAAAGGGACCCATTTAACAATTATTTTTTTAGCACTGCTAAAGACACCCTATGAGAGTGCTACAAAAACATTATTAAAGACACCCTTTAAAAGGGCTTTTTATAGCACTAAAAAAGGGGATTTTTTACAATTATTTTATCTAGTGTTATTAAATTCATAATTTTGTATAAATCAAGTTTTGTATTAGTGAATTAGGTGTAGATTCCTACTAATTCACATAAATCCCATTAGTCAAATACAGTAGAAAACTTCAAGTGGATGCAAATTCCTCCTAATGCACATGAATCCTGCTAGTCAAATCGGTGGAAAACTATAATAAAACGCAAATTCCTAGTAATGTACGCAAATTTATTCAAATAAATATGGTGGAAATATATGAGCAGATATAAATTCATTCTCATCCAAATCAGTCCCTTCAAACAAATATGGTGGAAAATTACTCTGAGAAGAAGAATATGGGTTCTCATTCGCATCAATCCGGCCATGAAAATATGCAGACAATTAGAGAAAGTAGCTTGAATATCCCATTGTAAATCAGGGGAAGACTCGTACCTCTTCCCCCATATAAGAGGATTGATGGTACAAATTGGCAGGAAATGGAGGACCATAGCAAGTACATATCCCTTCTCTGACACTAAAATGCGCGTATATTCTCATTCCCACAAAGGACATCTCTAAGAACTTTATAAAAATGATGGATGGTCATATTTCAATCTCTGACCATATCCTGAATACTTTCCAAGATGTCATCATGTCCACGGTAATATCTAGGAGCCAGTCTCAGAACCCTTCCTCCTTAAGTTGGTTAACCCATCCACACTATGGGTTGGTCACTCAAGAGTAGATGTACATCCCTTCTTTCATCCAGAGGGTCACTGTAAATATTTCGTGATAAATGGACAACAAGATCGGGCATAAATACCAATTTGAACTGGGGGACACCATTCCACATCTTTGGACACTCTAGGGTGGGCATATCATCCTAGAAAAATTTTAGAAGCTTATCAGTATATCCTGACAACCCCATGGGAGCCACTTGAATAGAAACTTATATATGATGCTCATCACTTAGAGAAAGTGACCCCAGTCACCCGCAAGAGAGTGGCCAAAAATAAATCATTCCAAAGGCAACTAGAAAATTAATATATGACTCATAACCATGTTCATCACTTAGAGCAAGTGACCTCAGTCACCCGCAAGAGGGCACCCAGAAATAAATCATTCCAAAAGAAACTAGAAAATGAGGAGCAGACTCATAACCATGATTGGCTGGAAGTTGGAGTTCTTAATGAAATTAAACAACAATAAATGGTGGATTAATATCCTGTTGATCTATTACCAAATTATAGAAGTGGAATTAGTAGTTTTGAAGGTCCTCACTGCAACATTGTTACAAACAGCCATAGAGTTTCTCTTGAGAGTACATACCAAAAAGGATTCCTTAACAGGATCATATTTATCAATCACAATATCTTCTCTCCTAATGAGCGTCACAATATCCATCCTCATGTTTAGAATATCAAATAGCAAGAAGGTCCTATTCTTTTTTTTTGTATACCCTAAAGTTCCTCCCTAGGGTATATATTGTAGAAATTTCTCTATAGTCATACATCAATCTATGATGGTAGTCCTCATTGTGATGGAATTTGTTGTGAAGGACCTCCATGTAGTGACATCTTATTTTAGCAAGAAGGTCTTCCCCTTGTTGGTTTAAATGTGATAATGACCTTGTATATTCAGGTGCATGGAAAGATGGGTATAGACATGCTGAAGACCCTATCAATGGAAAGCGACATTCCTTATTAATAAAAAGATAGATCAGGGCAATATTCATCCTCTAAGACACCCCTAGAACATTCCCATACCAAGGATACATCTACTAGCCTCACTACATGTGACAAAAGAGATAATAAGATCTCGTGTTGGAATGATCAAGTTATGGATTCTCTCACTGAAGAACAAAATTAGATATTTCTTGTTAGAATGAAATTTTCCAAGGATTACATACCCATCATGTTTTTCCCTTAGCCACTTCTTATTCCAACATTCCATAGGAATTTTCAAAATAATAGATACAAAAAAATCCATCTAAACCTCTATGAAAATATCTTCCACATGAAAGAAATATTCTTTCCTTACAATGTGTATGCAGACCATGTCAAAATATTAATAGAGATTCATCATCAAATTTACCTATAATTTCTCTCATATGCATGGAAACCACAATCATAAAAGTGATGAAAAGATCTCTAACTTACGTTTCTAAATTCATTTCATGATTTATACCATTTAATTATTGATTCCCCACCTAGTGCTCATATCCGAGAATGGGAGGACAGGTATATTTGTATTTTACCTCATTCCTTGTTCTACATAACCCACTATAAGTGACATCCTATAATTTGGTTATTATAATGTGGATATCAAGAAAAACTCATTCTTAGAAAATATGACACAAGCAAGGAGAATCAATATAGAATAAGTCTCAAAAGCATTAGGCTCGATGAGAGAAATACATTGAAAAACTCCTGATGCAGGAAACTAAGAACATTCAGCAATATTATCGCTTAATGGGATCTATTAATCAGGTAATGATAATGTCCTTAGAAGAAAATAGCTTGTATGCAGACTTGGCAATGTATCTGACTCATGCAAAAATAGAGATGCACGAGATTGAGAGTGTAAACAATAGTAATAGAAGTCGGAGTACAAGATCATCACCAACACATAGGGATGGGGGAAATTTTATTAAAAAATAGCCTTATAAGACCACTAAATTTGGATCAAGGCACAATAAGAAGATAATGGGAGAAACCCCATCTCGCATGGTTATGGTTATTTTTATCTCAACCACCCCTCTATGAAAATCAGTATTTTTTCATTTAGGGAGTACAATAAGAGGTAAGATCTCCAATTTTATCTCTTCTTGTGACACATTTACTACAAAAGAGTGGTGCATAACCATGATACATAAAGGATCCCTCTGATTCAACCTTCATCATGAAGCTCAAAGAGGATCCTGAAAAGGAAGAGAGAGGTCCAGCAAAGGGTGAAAATAATCCTCCTATCAACTGATAGTTGGTACGACGCCCAAAATACATCATGAATAGATAAACATTTTGGACATCAACCCTATGGACGGCATCAGGAATGATGTAAATAAAGATAATCAATTAAAGTATTGATCCATCTAGAACATGATCCATGTGGAGATAAATGAAGAATGTGTGAGTACCTGGAATTAGATAATCGCCCTAAATTTGGGTGCTCCCTTAATCAATCTTTTACTGCCTCTTTAGTGAATATATAAAAAAAATCAAGGCCACATATAATCATTCGCCTCCTCTAAATGAATATGAGCTCCCAACACTCAAAGAAACATTCTTTCAAGAAGAGAAATAAATTAAATATTTGAGGTGACTCAATGTTGAGTTACTCCAAGGTAACATTCCAAACGAATATTCTCCTCAGGTAAGCCCTCAACGTACACTTCAAATAGTTGTACCTCAGTAACAAGGATTCATTCCAGTTATTGAACCAAGGCCAGGGCATTCAAACAACTTGGCGCATATACCATTGGTTTACCTACACCCATTCATGTATAGATATCAATATTTCCCTCCATTAAGAAGGAAAATATAATGGGTTTAGTAACACCCTCAATAGATATCCCCCGACTGATATGAGCCTCAAATGATGGAATAACCCACACATAATATACGGCCAATTTCAGCACTTTTCCAATATCTTATTTGACCAAACACTCATCAATGGATTATTATCACCATCGAGTCATTGATAGCATGATTGGATGTTGTAAAGGAGTGACATGTGCTTGTACAACCTAAATGAAAGCCTTATTCCAACTGGGTGAGTGACACACCACCACCTCCAAACTTTGGGAGACCTACATTTTCGATACTCAATGGTTTATGTGACCCAGAACGACTTTTTATGGACTATAAATCCCATTGTGATCCCATAATGGGTACTCCCAAGAAATAAGAAGTAGTGAAAATAAGATGCATAGTACGAACCTTGAAAGAGCCAACCTTCTTATGGTACACTAGTTTTCCATCTTGTTCGGTCATAGGATGGGAGGATCTCCACTAGAAATTTATTTTTTAGTTCAACTCAACACTACAAAACAAGATAATCAGTATACCCTTTAATTGAAAACAGTGAGAAAATGAGAGGGTCTCATATATTATTTCCAGATGGAAAGGTCTGACTGATTCCCCGAACTCACTGCTTCCCCAAGAGGATATACTTAATATTTCCATTGAGAACATTCACAATGAGTTGTGAACACTATTCATACTTGTGTATTATACATGTGGGTTTTATATTTATCTTATATTTCCTAATAAATGGAAGACTCCATATAACCACCTAAGCTCCAAACTCGAATAACTCGACCAATCCTGGGGAAAAGAGTGGGAAATATGTAGGCGGTATCCATTTTCGTAAACCAGCCTCCACACATCCTCCAATTCTAAAATCTACACTGTATAATGAAACAACACTTGGGCATCAATAAAAAACCATCGCCTCAATAAGACAAGCAGGGTGGACCCATGTGGAATAAATTCAATGAGTGATGAAAAAAATACTCATTATGATATGATCAAGTTTATGGATATTTTATAGATGTTATGGACAATGATTTACACCACCTGTTAGATCCCTAGAGGCTTGGCCAGGTAGGTATCAATGACCAGCCATATTATTTTCCCTTTCACTAGATACTTGGACATGTCGTTTAAGAATTATTCTTTTTCAAATAACTGATGTAGAAAATGTTATATTTCAGGTAAGTAAAGTTGGGAAGGCCACCATCACAAGTTGTGTATGTTTCCACCACTACACCTATGGAAGGGGGTGATTGGTAAGACATTTATAGAATAAGCGAATAGAATTTTTATGGTTGGATGAATCAAAATAAAATCTACTAAACTCATAATATTTACCCATAATAGTTGGGACAACCAACTTTGCCCCCAACTACTTTTGCGGAAACACAGCTAATTTCATAAACCCCACCAACCTCCAAAATTCATCCTTTCAAAAAGTGTTCTAACTAAAAATGCAGGAAGGAAGTGCATAAGGACGAACTTGCATTAATGAAAAAGTTTTCCTTGAATCTCTCAAAATTTATTCCCCGATATTTGAAAAAATGTCCACTGCCCCACTAAATCGTACCACTAGAAATGGTAAGCCAGAAAAATTCCTTGTTCAATGGGAATCTGATATTTTATTTCATTAATCTCATTCATTTAATGGATCCCTTATCCAACGAGGAGTATGGATATGAACTTGAGTTCCCCTCCCCCAATTGGGGAATCTGAGGAGGTGGTTCAAGTAGCCAAGGATACTGGGGAGGATGTAGTTTTGGTAGGAATGATAATTCTATCCACGTACTTAATTGTACTATCAAAGTTGTCAAAATTCATGGAAGATCCCTTCAATGAGTTTTAATGGAAAAGAAAAATACCCCTACATTAGCCAAAATCCGCCCTAACCCTATCACTCTAAAATATAAATCAGAGGGGGTATAGGTGTACACTCACCCTCAGTGGATAGATAGACCTACCCAGCCCAACCCACCAATGACAGGAGCACCTCCATCTCCTTTTTAAAGGGTCAACCCATCTACATCAAATACTCAATCCCCTAAAGTGGCTGAGAATGATAATTTCATCCTAGTGAATCATGGGTTTTGGACATAAAGTATGAAATGTTGAAACATTTTACCTCAATACCGCCAAAGATATCAATCCTATATGACCTGAGTTTGTCAAAAGAGCTCAAGGAATCACTCATAGAGGCTCTGTTAAGCCCTCAGTATCTTGAAGATGAGGTCACTAGAGCTGAGGTCTATCGGAAAAAGACTGATCCTGTAGAAATTAATGAGGTTATCTCCTTCATAGATCAAGAAGAATATTTCATTATACAAGAGCACATCAGAACCTTGTAAGTATCCAATAGGATAAATGGTGTCAATGTCCAAAAAATTTTCATTGATAATAGATTTAGTGTTAACCTCATTCTAGTATGAAATTTTTTTGGTTGGGATGTGGTGAGGATAGCCTAGCACCTTCCAACATTACATTGCAAGGATATGAAAAAATAATAAGAAACTATTGGGACACATAAATCTCAAGAATTAGTTCAAGGACCTCATATCTGAATTATAATTATTGGTGGTTCGTTAGAACATGACCTTTAACATCTTTTTAGGAAGGCCCTAGTTGCACTAATATACAAAAATCCACTCATCATACCATCAATGCATCTAATGCTGCATTAATAGAAAAATCAGTACATCTTAAGCTGAAAATGGCTTGTTCATATCCTATGATTCACATTATATTGATGCAATATTCTATTAGGGAAAAAGGAAACATCCCCCGGTTGATGGTTTTACTAGGGTCACTACCCGAATGGTCTTGAAATGATATCAACCAACCCCTTAAAATATCTTAGTGAAGATTAAATCTTTCCCATCAATCAGGTTAAGTATATAAACACTAATATAGGCACATATTCATAAATCTCTATGGTTTTAGTCATTACCATTGATTCCAATAGTGTTGAAATGTTTTTTGACTCCCTAGGTACTGATGAAATCTAATATGAAAATTCCTTCATTCCAGCCCCAGAGATCCAAGAAATACCTACCTCACTAACTGAGGAAGAAGAGTTTGTATCATCATCCAAATAGGATGAATATATTCCTTCTCCATCTCTCACTCTATCCTCTATATAGTATCAAGGAAATCATGTATTGTCAACTGGGTAAGAAGAAGTTGCTTCATCTTTGGGATTCCAATATATCGGCCCCTCCCCCAACTCTGGAGAACGTACCCCACTAATTGATCCCCATATAGAAAAAGAGGTAAAAAGATAAATATGGGGAAGAATAAGAGGATTAATACCTTATGGATTCCACTCCATAATTTTAGGAGGGCATCTCTACCACCATTGATGAGCTCAAATAAATAAATCTGGGTACAGAAGAAGACCCATGACCCACCTTGATTAGTTCATCCATGTCATCTGTGGAGTAAGAGGTATATACCACTTTCCTAAAGTAGAATTAGGATGTATTTTCCTGGAACAACAAAGAAATTATAGGCGTCAATCTCTAGGTGTCCACTCACCACCTGGGCCTACCAGAGGACCACTAGGACTATAAACAAACAGCCAAAAGGATGCACCCAACACAAGCTACCAAAATTGAGGATTAAGTTGACAATATCAGCATATCCAACTGCATTTAAGAGTTCCAATCTCCCAAATGGTTGGACAATATCATACCCTTCATGAATATGAATGAGAAAAATAGAGTCTTCATTTATTTCAAGGATCTCAATTGACACTGCTTGAAGAAATATTTCCCAGACCAAATCATAGAACCACTAATTGATGAAATAGACAGATATCAGTTTTTCACATCCATTGATGAATATTTGGGATACAATAAAAAAATCCCAAGGGATATTAACAATCCACATCCATTAGGGCCACCCATGGTATATTGAACTATCAGGTAATGCTATTTGATTTGAATAATGTTAGTGTTGCATACCAACATGTCATGCATCGCATCTTCAAAACCATCCTAGAAATTTTTTTTTTGAATTATTTGTTGATGACATGGTGGTTAAATGTCAACAAAAACCTAAAAACCAAGTGAATATTTAAATCATCTTCAAAAAACTATGAAAAATCATACTGAAAATGAACCCCTTGAAATTTTCCTTGGGTCTTTCCTTAAGGAATGTTATCAAATTTATCGTATTGCATTGAGTCATTGAATTCGAACCTAAGAAAAAAATGATATCCTTAGCATATATCCTCCTCAAACCCTCACATAGTTCAGTGGAATTACAGGAAACGTGGGCTACTTTTGGAGATTCATAGCCAACCTTGCAAGAAAATGTTGTCCCTTCACCATGTTAATGAAAAAGGGGTTACATATCAGTGGACTAATGATTATCAGGAAGAATTAAATGGTATAAATAAATGTATCTTGAGCCCGCTTGTACTGATTCCATCTATAAAATAAAGTCCACTCATTCTGTATGTGAAATCCTTGTATCAATCAATGGGTTCCCCTTCAATCATAATAATGACATGTGAAATGAAAATGGCCTATATTATCTCATAAGAACCATGATCGATGTTGAGACTCATTATTCTAATATCGAGAAGAGTTGTATGGTTTTGATATTTATAATCCAAAATCTGAGGAACTACCTAGAGCATCACGAGATCAAATTTGTCTCTTTTAGAAACCCACTTAAATAGATTCTTCGTTATTTGATGTTGACTGAATGCCAGTCATAGTGGGAAGACATCCTATAGTAGCTTGATATTCAATTCATTCCTCAAAAAGTGGTCAAAGTCCATGCATTATAATATTTTTGGTAGATCATCCCTTAAAATAAATGACTTCATTGTACACTAAACTACTCGATCAAGAGTTTCTCTCTATTAAATACGGCCTTTAAATATGGGACATATATTTCAATTGTTTATCTTGAAGTTTAACAAGGAAGAGGATGGAAGACCCCTAGCTCAAAAAAGTTGGTTTGGGAGTTAGGGTCATCTCCCCAGTAGAGTAATTCCTTCCTTAATCATTCCTACTATCATAATGTTGCATGAATAATGAATAAAAATAGAAGGCTATCATTATAGGGATAGAGCTGGAACTTCAGGTATAAGTCAATACCTTAAAGAGAAAAGGAAATTCAGAATAGGTTATCAAGAAGATCAATGGGGATTATGAAATCAAAAAAGAAGAGATAATCCCCCTACAGAAAAACATCTAAATAATAGTGGTATAATTCCATTTGGATTCAATATTGACTAATATCCCATGGTCCCAAAACACCAAGGAAAATTCCTGGGAAAATGTGTCCAAAGCTATAGCTGATACAGACTGAGATGAAACTGTCATCATTATTTCACATCACCAGATAGTCTTACCTTTTTTTCAAACTAACACAGAAGAGACTGATGATATTAGCCTCATATCCAAACTATACAGTCCCACCATCAAATAGATGATACCCATTGTGAACTACCTTCAAAAGGGTGTGCACCCACTTGATAAATTCAGTAAAGAGAAAATCTAAATAAGAGAAATTAAATTTGTTTTAATAAAGAATAGACTATTGTAGTCATGAAAGAAGTGAACACTTGAGCTTGCAGAGCCCACCAATCAAGATCTAATATTTCTAATAAAATACATAGTATTGGATACTACTGGACCACTATAATGTAGGATTTCACTAAATTCACAAAAAATAAATTATATTCATTCTAGTTTCATGAAAACTTCATTCACCAACCCATAGAGTTTCTTCCCATAGCCAAATACTCATGTCCATTTTCAATATGGGTAATGGATGTTGTGGGACCATATCCTCCCACTATGTTCAAGCAGTTTAAGTAAATTATCACTACAATGTAATTCTTCTACAAGTGGTCCAAGTACATGACCCTCAAAGAAGTCAGGGTAAGGAACATTGTCATCTTCCTTAGATCCAAAATCATAACCATATTTAGTGTCCCTCATACAATAATGATGGAAAATGAAGACAATTTATGTTCTATTGAATTAGAAGAACTATATTGGGAGTTTCGAGTCAAGTCTAGCCATTCATCCCACTATCATACAGTTGCGAATAAATATATATAGGCCTTAAACAATACCCTATAAAATATACTCTAAAAGATGGTTGATAAAGATAAAATTTCTTAGCTAGAAAATCTCTTATTTTCCTTGTGGTCTCGCTGAACTGTGACCTGCATTACGACACTGTCAACCCTATACTCATTAGTATATGGGACAGAGGCATTCCTACCCTTCAAAGTTCAATTTCCCCCATTCTGGGTTTCCATATGCGATCAATTATCTATATATGAGAAATCCCAGAAATGGTTGCATGAATTGGATAAACTGGATGAGAAAAGATTTCACACCTTACATCATTTTGATGTCCACCAAAACTATGTCACATGATCCTTTAGCAAAAAAATTCTCCTCTAGTATTTCTTCAAGGGAGATATTGTGTTGGTCCTCATGAATCCAATTATACTTGTAAATAAACCTATAAACTGGAGCCAACCTGTGAGGGACCCTATTCCATATAAAAATTCTACTCCAGTGTAGATTGTTCTTTTATCCAAATGGATGGGAATCTTATCATGTCCCCCACCATTTTAGGGTTTTGAAATAAGTCGTTTGTGTAATCATATGATATAATCATCTTGATCACATGATGTTAAAATTCATGGTAAAGCATCCTAATCACATGAAGTTAAACTTCATGGTAAATCATCCTGATCACATAACATTAAACTGTATAGTAAATCATTATAATCATGTGATGTTAAACTTCATAGTACATCATCCCAATGGAATGATGTTAAACCTCCTAATACATCATCCTAATTGCATGATGTTAAACTGAATGTTACATCATCCTAATGGAATGACTTAAAATTTCATGGTACATCATCTTAATTGTACGATATTAAACTTTATGTTATATCATCTAATTTGGAAGAAAATAAGCTCCATGATGCCAATGATCTTACCATAAAACATTAAACCGCACGGTTCCTCAAGAACTATATGTGGCTTCAAACCTTTCATCGTAGGTTTTGTAGTAAATCCTAGAACTCTTGCATTAGGCCCAGCTAAAAATTTTCCTCTATTCATAAGATGATTATATTACTAGCCTTTGGACTCAAGGCCTCTTTTCATAATAATATTATATTAATAAATGGTCCAAAATCATCTATCCCATAACTACAAGACATAATCATCCTGATCACAAGAAGTAAAACTATATTTTATATCGTTCTCATTGTATGACATTAAACTACATGGTAAATCATCCTAAAAGAATGACGTTAAATTATCTAGCTGGTCTTTGTCACATTACCTTAAAAAGCATGGCATCTTCATCTAAGTTTCAAGACAATAAGATATGTGACACCAATGTCCTCAATGTATGACTTTAAACTAAAAAACAATATAATATTCTCAACTGTGATGACATCTCCCTCGGCATCGGTCACCTACCATGTCATATTTGAGAACAATGTGTGGTTTGGTTCTTATCCACATAGGATATGTAGTGACACCTAGATTTTACATCTTAGTCCGACCTCCCCAAAAGTAAAAAAATTCCATTATGTTTGTAAGTATCTGACATTCCTAGAGAGTTCCCATTCAGAACTATGTGTGGGTTGATTCTTGTAATCATAGGATATGTAGTGATGCCTAGATCTCAAATATCAGGGCTAGCTTCAATGAAAAATAAAAATTAACACCTCCCTGTGTATGGGTCCGATCTTCATATGGAATCTTCTCAAAACTATGTGTCAATTAATTCCTATCATCACAAGATACATAGTGATGCATGGATTTTTAATTCTCAGTCTAGATGTAATATCCCCCATCTTTCACATCGAGTCACATTTGTCCTTACCACGTCAATTTAAATTTTCTAGGGTCTTAGAACTACATGTTTCTTGACTCTCACTACAATGAGATACATAGTGACACCCAGATTTTACACCTTAGTCTAGCCACCACAAATTCAAAATGATTATATTTTTTATTTTATTGCCTCTGTATGGTGGAACAAACCATTTTCACCCCTTGTTTCTCACACAAAGCACATCTCATGTGGGATTAGGAGTTTTGGTAGGTGATTCTCTATTTTATCAAGGAATATCAATCCACATTAGGGTTTCCATAGTCTAGGTATCAATACCTTTAAAGGCACACCATATTTCCTTACCACATGACATTAAACTACACAGTAAAATCCATTTTGAGAACTTTATATGTCTTAATTCCTACTATCATAGGATATGTAGTGACACACATGTCTTTAATCTTGGGTAATGACACAATATTCCCTCTTCGGGTTGGGGAACCTATGTCTTTACTACATGACATTAAACTTCATGAAGAATTTACACTTTGAACGACATTAAACTATATGGTACCTCAAGAACTAGGTGTGTCTTCACTCTCATTTTGATGGAAAATTTTGTGATGCTTAGAACTCAAGTCCTAGTAGCAATCATGGGTAAAAGAAACAAAAATTTACAATCTTCTTAAAAAAATATCAATACAAGAGATCTCAATTTTGGGTTCCTCATTCAGAGATCTATTGAAAAAATATAAATAACCCACTTACATATGATTCATATCTATGTAGGGAATTTTAAACTCCATGAATAATCATGGTCGGAATTTTTGTTAGGTACCGAGACGTATTCCTTCTGTTCATCATGTTTTTCACCCTAGACAATTTCAAATCCTCAAAATAATTACTCAACCAAGAGAAATAGATGTTCAGTGTCTTGAGGACACCTTTGTTTGACTATGAATAATATTCCCCAGTTAGATCTTTATAAGATGTATAAAAAAGTCCTGTTAACCATAGGAAAATTCATTCACCAAGATAGGCATATTTTATCTCTATAATACCCACTTTCATTTTTCCCCATATCATTTCTCCTGATCCGAGAACCCCTATAATCATGGCTTACTTCTTCTTTCTCCCACATGTTTGTGGCATGTAAGGACTTCCAATCATTATGATCCTTTTTTGACTCATACTTTCCATGACAAATGGTTCTATTCATATGACCTAAATCTATAAGATCACTTTTTTTCTAGTCACATAATATTAAACTACCTGACTGAAGTCCTAGTCACATGAAACTAAACTACATGATGTCCAAAACTATGTGTGACTTGATTCCTACCATAGTATAATACATAAGAAAACTCCAATACCAAATATTGGTTCCATCCAGATCAAAATTTAAAAAATTCATTTCCCTATGCATGGTTCATACTTTCATGGGAAACTCTATAAGAACTATGTATGGAATAATTCTTGCATTGATGGGATAAATAAAGAATACTAATATCGTATATGCTAGTCCCTGTCACAAAAACAATATTCCTCCCCCTCTTATACATTAGTTAGATTTGCATAAGAGGGTCAAATATGTGTCCCACCTCACTCGTGAGCTCGTATCGAAAATAAAATTCCAATTTCCCATGCAAGAGTTTGATTTATTCTTGGGGAAAACAATACCCAAACTACGTATGGATTGATTATCAATTTGAAAATACAGGTAGTGACACCAGAACATTATATCTCCATCCCTGTTGTAATGAAAAAACATTCCAATTTATCGGTCATACCAACATAAGGGAAACGTTTCTACCCATTCATAGAAACTTTCTATATAAAATGCTCTTTTCATGTTCAGTCACTTTACTTTCACAAACCATACTCAATTCCAAGTGAATTATAGATCTCCATACACCAATACTTGACATCATAAGTGGAGGGTTAGTGTCCTGGGGACACCACTAGTTGACTATGCACAATATTCATTAGTTTTCTCTGCATAAGTCGCCTACAAAAAAGTTATGTTAGACAAAGTAAAATTCATCCCCATGAGATGATTTTTCCTATCTCCATACATTGTAACAACTTTTTAATCTCATACTACCCCTTGGATTCTAAAACTTATAGATTAAAGTTTACAAACTTTCATATTCATGACTGAAGATGGTGGAATATTCTTGGACATATTACATTGAAAAAGGGAGAATATTTTATCCATCGATCAATTCTAAGTTACCTTAAATATTGAAACTCTAACATCCTTATCGTAAGAGGTTATAATACATGGTTCATGTCCTAGTTGCATAAAATTAAAATACATCATGCTCTATATTTCCTTTATATATGCCAAATTCATGTAGGAGTGGTTTCTAATTCATAGCCAGTGTCGATATAGATGCCCTCATTATTTTCAGGCATCTTTCCCTTGGCAAGACCCCAATTGTGGTCTTGAAAAATCTGAATTTTCACAAATTACATGGCCATTATTAATGGAGGCTCAGTTTACTAGGGACACCTTTATTGGACTATACGTAATATTACCTAGTTGGATCTACATAGGTTTCCCAAAAAATAGGATTTTTCAACCAAAGGAAAATTAATCCACAAGAGAAGAGTCTCTTTGTAACGACCCAAACTTTTTGAATAGTATATTAACTTACTCTTAACGATTTAATAGAGATTTTAATGGTTAATGCAGAAAGAGGAGTCGATGGCTTTATCTGGTAGACTCAAACCTTATGAATCCCACTTATCAGAGCTTGGGAAGGAGGTGGCATCTTTGGGCTTCGCTTTGGACCAATCCCAAGCTAAACTCCAGCGTTTCAAGCTTGAATGGAAAGGCTTGTGGGAGAAGTTCAAGTTAGTAGAGATTACTACTAGGGCAATGTTATCTGAGCATCCCTCAGATTCTCTCACCATAGCACACCTTAAACTTAGGTCTTATGCTGGTGTTCTAAGGGGCTATGTGACGAGACCATAGCTTCTTTGTGTAATCCTTTGGAATGAATAAATTGAGATTTCCTCCTTTAGTGAAGTTTGTGAAATTTCAAATGTCCGAATAATTTTAGGATGTATTTTATGGATGAATTTTGAAAAAAAAGGATATTTTAAAATATTTATGTAAACCTTAAATAATTAATGATGTGTAATGATTTTCAAAAAATGGTCTTCTACAATTATGTTCAGTATGAAATTTAGAGTCTAATAAGATCAACTTAATTTTTGATGAATAGTAAATTATGAATAGTGATTTTATCCTTAGGATTAGTAATGTGACCAAATGTATTAGTAATCTCACTTAAAGAAAGTTTTAATATAATTTAGACACCTTGATTAAGTAATTTGATTCAATAAAATGGGTAAATAATGGTTTCATAAACTACTAATCAAGTATCAGTTTTTTCGGGTGAATAGTTTTTTTTAATTAAAAACTAAATTAAAATTATTTATAAAATTATTTTTATAAAATGAAATTTATTTTTGAACTCAGTGCATCGATATTATGTTATGGTAATTTTTTGGGATTTTTCTGAGAAAGATGAATTTTCAGTGAATAATAAAAATGTAGTTTTAGGGTTTCGGTATGTTAAATGACATCATAACTGTGTCATGATGATGTCATGAGATATTTAAAGGGATGGTCGACTAAAGGGGATGAATTAATGTATGAGGTTTCCCAAGTGGCCAATACCATGGGAAAATACCATGGGCAAGCCCATGGTTTTTCCAATACCACCAATGAGGTGTCCCTTGGCCATTAATGCCTTGTCCTCTCACTTTCCCTATAAATACCAAGCCATCCTGTCATCCTTTCAACTCCAAAATCATCCTCAAATAAGTTCTGGTCTACTTAACTCCCAAGTAATCCTCCCAAGGTTCCCCCAATCCATCAAGGTCCCAACCTTTGAGTTTTAAGAGTTGTGTTTAAGGTCAGGGATCTAACCTCTCTCTTTCTTTTCAAGTAATATCTTTTATGTCACTTCTTTTATGCTCCATGTTCTTATGTTGTAGTATGTTCTTTTATATTCATCTTACTACCCTTTTATGTTCATATGATTGGATACCCCCCTCTTTATCTCATCAATTCATTTAAATAATGTTTAAGTGGCACCGTTAGGCTGCCGAAGTTTTAAGGGATTCTTTCACCCTTCTCTTTTTCAAAGTTCTACTTTCATGTCAAGTATTTCAAGTTACTTTTTATTATGTTGGGGTATGATATATATATATATCATACTGAACTCTTATTTTCATATGATGAGAGACCCTATTTTATCTTGTCAATTCTTTTTTGGTTGAAGCTTAAGTGATGTCGTTAGGCTGCGGGATTTTCATAAGAGAAATCTAATTTTTGTCTTCCTTCCATATTTTTAATTTAAAATGGTATGTCCTTCAAATTTCATTGCCAGGTTCATATATCCTTAATATTCTATCCCTATACTGTTTTATGGGTCATTTATTAATGTTTTACCCATGTCCCCTCTCTTTTCAATTTTTCTAAAACCTCAAAAACATAGTTGTTATGCTGTAGAATTCCCGTCTCAAAATGTCTCTCTCTTTTTCTAAAGTTCTTTTATTTTATTAAGTGAATACTCAAAGATCTCTCTTCTATATGGTTATTCACATATATACCAAAATTTTCTATTTTAAATTCTTGTATTTACATACATGAGACCCACCTTCCTTTTCTGTGGGTTTTAAAGTGACACAAAGATCATGTCTTTAAAGCAGTTTTTAAAACGTTATGATTATGAAATGAAACCCATTCTTTTTATGCTATATGGGTTGTTTATGAAATTATTGATGATGATATATTTGGCTCACATGATAATAAATACATGTCAAGGGTGCGCCCTGATAGCGCTCCAATGCATTGGGTAAATTCTTAATCTCTATGGATGACTATTTTTAACAACGCCTTGGTGAATAACCTTGGTAATTTTTAATGACACCTTGGGGATGGACCTTGGTGAAACAGAAATGATTTTCAATATTAAATGTTGTAGACACATCTTCAAGTTATGAAAAATGTTATTTTTATTATGATATTCCTCTTGGTTTATTTCTCATGCCTTAAAGTTCTTTTCATGACGTTATTAAAGTATCTCAAGTTCACATTTAAAATGTTTCTCTTTTTTCCCTTACTAAGCCTTCTGCTCACCCTTTATTTTGATGTATGTCCCCAGATTATGAGATGTAGTAATGAACCTAGGATGAACTTAAGGAGAAGCCTTTCAAGTGTTTAAGAATAATGTTTTATGTTGTTTTCATGTTTTATGTTCCTGGTTTCCAAGACACTAAACCTTAAAGATCCTCAGTTTTGTGTAATGTAATGAAAGTTTATGTAATAAAATGTGGGATGTTATAGTTGGTATCAAAGGATGGTTTAGTTATTTGTGGAAATTAGGATATAAAAACTTTAGGAAGAACCCTATATAAAAGTTTAAATATAGGAAAAATTCCAGGTATTTTGGTAAGTATTGAGTAAGTGGTTTATCAAACAAATACATCTCTGTCGGGATACGAGCAAGTAGAGGCGGATCTGGCACAGATGTACATAGGGGTAAAACCCGAAAACACCACTTTGAGCTATACTCGAATGGGAACTGGTGCACGATAACGGTCCTTGCTGCACTCTTGGTTACGACACTCTCAGGGGAGATGTTTGGTTAATCACAAACTTTTTATGAATCATTATGAAGGAATTATAGAGAAATGTGATTGTCTAAGCATGAAGTCTTAGTTAAAAGATTCATAAATAAAATAAGTTTCTCACTAAGGTTTTATCCTTTTAGAAAATGGGGGGCAATAGGAGGAACCGTGCAGATGGTGACCGAAATGCACCATGTGATGATGGCCCTCTGATGGAAGTCGGAATGGAAACATTCATGTGAATGATGAACCAACTAATTCAAGTTATGAGTAATAACTTGAATCAAGATGAGAGGCTGACCTCACCACGAAGGGAACAACACTCTATTGAGTCCTTCATGTGTCAATTTCCACCAACATTCAGTGGATCTGCTGACCCATTGGTTGCAGAACAATGGATAAGCTCCATTGAAAAGATCTTTTCTGTACTCCTTTGTTCGGAACAAGAAAAAGTCACCCTTGCTATTTACCGCCTAGAGGGAGAAGCTGATTAGTTGTGGTCACTGGTCAAAAACACGAATCCACAAGGATAGATGGAATCTATGGAGTGGGAAGAGTTCTGAGGAATATTCTTTAACAAGTATTTCCCTCGTTCCATGAGAACAAGAATGGAGAAAGAGTTTCTCGAGCTGAAGCATAAGGAGAATGAATCTTTTAGAAGCTATGAGATAAACTTCACACGGCTTTCACGATATACCTCTAGCTTTTTCAAGGATCCAAGTGGGAAGGTTGATAGATTTTTCGGTGGTCTGAGACCTCATCTGCGGAAGAATCTAGCCAATCGGGACTACGATAGCTATGAGGAGATCGTGCGGAGTGCAATGAAAGTCGAGCGAGAGTTTGGTGAGACACAGTGGTCTCATAAATCAAATGACAAGAAGAGATCATTCGAGCCCGGTTTAGGGAAGACTTTTGATCAGGGAAGAGGTGGAAATAAAATGAAACTTACCAACTGTGATAAATGTGGGAAAAAGCATCTGGGTAACTGTTTGATCGGAAGTGGAAAGTGCTACAGGTGTGGAAGAGGAGGCCATGTTGCTCGGAATTGTCATAGTGAGGTGAAGCCTCAACTCCCCAACACTAACGACAGAGGAAAGATGGTTCTGGCCCTACCTGAAGTCAAATGCTTCAAGTGTGGACAGCTTGGGCACTTTTCTAATCCCTGTCCAAATTCGAGGGTAGTGGAGGGGAATCACCATCAACCTCAGCAAAGGCCAGGGGAGCAAGTTCATGATTTTTCTTTCAAAACAACTGAATTTGAAGCTCCGAATTACGTGGTACCAGGTACTCTTGTTGTCCTCCCAAAACTAGCAACTACTTTGTTTGATTCTGGTTCTACGCATTCCTTTATTTCTTCCATGTTTACAAAGAATATAGAATCAATCCCCGAACAGCTTGAGGTAGATTTATCAGTCAAGACTCCAAGTGGGATTATACATGCATCAACAGTGTTTAGAGACTCTAGTGTTTACTTTAGTGAGCACAATCTTATCGCAAATCTAGTAGTCATTCCCATGTTGGAATTCGACGTTATACTAGGGATGGACTGGCTCTCAAAGCATAATGTGAATATCAAATGCAGAAGTAAGGGAATCTCAGTAGTATTGAATGAACGACCTACAATTATCTTCCAAGGAGAGATATCCCGAACTGATCCCTATCTATAAGCACCTCCTATAGCTTTCTTTATGGAGTTAATCGGTGATGATGAAGAAGGAAAATGGAGTGTACAAATAGAAGATTTTCTGATTGTTCAAGAATACATGGATGTATTTCCTGAGGATTTACTTGGACCTCCCCTAGAAAGAGAGGTAGATTTCTCCATTTAACTCGTACCTAGGTCTCAACCGATATCAAAGACCCCATATATAATGGAAAATGTGGAGCTGTAAGAGTTAAAGAAACAACTCCAATACTTTTTGGAGAAGGGGTTTATCCGACCGAGTGTGTCTCCTTGGGGAGCACTAGTTCTCTTTGTGAAGAAGAAGGATGGATCAATGCGGCTATGCATTGATTATAGAGAACTGAACGGGATCACACTAAAGAACTGATACCCTCTTCCAAGAATTGATGATTTATTTGACCAACTTCGTGGGGCTCAATTCTTCTCCAAGATTGAGCTTCGATCTGGTTATCATCAACTGAGGGTGAAGAAGGAAGATATTACAAAGACTGCCTTCCGATCAAGATATGGGCATTATGAGTTTACTGTTATGCCCTTCGTCTTGACTAATGCTCCTCCTATTTTCATGGATTTGATGAATAGAGTCTTTAATGACTACCTTGATAACTTTGTGGTAGTTTTTATTGATGATATTTTGATATATTCAAAAAGTCGTGAGGAGCATGAAGATCATCTGAGGGTTATTTTGAAAACTCTGTGGAAGGACAGGCTCTTTGGAAAGTTAAGCAAGTGTGATTTTTGGTTGCAACAAGTGGCTTTCTTGGGGCACATCGTAACCAATGAAGGAATATTAGTTGACCATGTAAAGACAATGGTTGTGGAGGAGTGTCCTCAACCCACAACAGTAACTGAGATTCGTAGTTTCCTTGGTTTAGCGGGATATTATTGGTGGTTTATGAAAAAAAAATTCACGGTTTTCTAATCCACTAACCAAGTTGACTCGAAAAGGGGTTAAGTTATTCTGGACAAAGGAATGTGAGGAAAGTTTCCAAGAGCTGAAGAAGAGATTGGTTACTGCACCTGTGTTAACACTACCCTCTATTAGAGAAGGATTCGTTATTTTTAGCGATGAATCTCTGAAAGGGCTTGGGTGAGTCCTCATGCAAGATGATAAGGTAATTGCTTATGAATCTCAACAGTTGAAGATTCATGAGCAGAATTATCCTACGCATGATCTAGAGCTAGAGGCAGTTGTTTTTGCTCTAAAGATATGGAGTCACTATCTTTATGGGGAGAAATGTGATATATACACCGACCACCAAAAGTTTAAAGTATATTTTCACGCAGAAATAATTGAACATGAGACAAAGGAGATGGTTGGATCTTATTAAATACTATGATTGTTCAATTCATTATCACCCTGGAAGAGAAAATAAAGGCGCGGATGCGTTAAGCGGGAAAGATCCCGTTGTTCTGGCAACAATGAGGATCCTAGGAGATCCCTTGATTAAAGATCTAGTAAAACTGTACATGGAAATTGTAAGGGAAGGGACATCATCAACCTTATACCAAATGATTTCTCAACCCTCATTACTAGAGAAGATCAAGAAGGCTCAAAAAGAAGATACTTTGCTGCAGGAGAAGTTTTAGGTTGTAAAGGATGGTAAGTTCCCTGATTTCAATAATGATCAAGAAGGTGTATTGAAATTTCGTACAGGACTATGTGTTCCATCTATTCTGGAGATAAAGAAAGAACTTATGGATGAATCTCATAGATATATTTTCTCTATACATCTGGGAAGCACTAAAATGTATAGAGACCTTCGTGATCATTATTGGTGGGATAACATGAAGAGGGAGATTGTTGATTACGCTACAAGGTGCCTGGTGTGTCAACAAGTAAAGGCAGAACGACAACTTCTTAAGGGGGTATTAAAACCTCTACCCATACCAGTATGGAAGTGGGATAATATCAATATAGACTTTGTAACTGGTCTCCCGAAAACATCCAAAGGAAATAATGCGATATGGTTTATTGTGGACTGTCTCACCAAGACCTCTAATTTTATGTCTATTCGGGAAGATTTCTCTCTAGATCAACTTACCAAGATATACGTAAAGGAAGTGGTAAGGCTGCATGGGGTAAAACTATCCATCGTGTCTAATCATGATCCCAGATTCACATCAAAATTATGGAGAAGTCTTCAACATGCTCTAAATACTGAATTGAATTTTAGTACGAACTATCACCTCAAACTGATGGCCAATCTGAAAGGACTCAGACACTCGAAGACATGCTGAGATTATGCTCAATGGAATTTAAAGGTGTATGGGATCAACACCTCCCATTAGTTGAGTTCTCCTATAACAACAGCTTCTATTCGAGTATTCAGATGGCACCCTATGAAGCATTGTATGGAAAGCGATGTAGAACTCCTACTTGTTGGGATGAAACTAGTGATAGAAAGCTTCTTGGGCCTGATCTTGTGCAAGAGATGACAGAATAGGTCCATTCCATCCAATAACACATAAAGGCTGCTCAGAGTCGGCAGAAGAGCTATGCTGACAACCGTTGAAGGGACTTGGAGTTTGGCATTGGCGAAAAAGTCTTCCTTCGAATTTCTCCATGGAAGAGAGTCATGCGGTTTTGGAAGAAAGGGAAGCTCATCCCTAGGTACATTGGCCCTTATGAAATCCTTGATCGCATAGGAGTAGTGGCCTGTTGTCTAGCACTTCCACTGAACCAAGCTCAAGTTCACGATGTCTTCCATGTATCTCTCTTGAGGAAGTACATACCCGACCCTTCACATGTACTGAACCCAGAGGTGGTACAACTGGAAAATGACCTATCTTATGAGGAGCATCCAGTGGATATCTTAGACGGTAGAGACAAGGTTCTACGAAAAAAGACTACCCACCTTGTGAAAGTGTTGTGCAGGAATCATAAATATGAAGAAGTGACATGGGAGCCTGAGGAAACAATGAAGCAAAAGTACCCTCAACATCTCAACTAGGCCTCAAGTATAAAATTTCGGGGACAAAATTTCTTAAGGGGGGAAGAATATAATGACCCAAACTTTTTGAATAGTATATTAACTTACTCTTAAAAATTTAATAGAGATGTTTATGGTTAATGCAGAAAGATGAGTCGATGGCTTCATCTGGTAGACTCGAACCTTATGAAGCCCACTTATCAGAGCTTGGGAAGGAGGTGGCATCTTTGGGATTTTCTTTGGACCAAGCACAACCTGAACTCCAACGTGTCAAGCTTGAACGGAAATGCCTGCGGGATAAGTTCAAGTTAGTAGAGATTACTACTAGGGCAATGTTATCTGACCCTCCCTCAGATTCTCTCACCATAGCACACCTTACACTTAGGTCTTATGTTGGTGTTATAAGGGGCTATGTGATGAGACCGTAGCTTCTTTGTGTAATCCTTTGGAATGAATAAATTGATATTTTCTCCTTTAGTAACGTTTGTGAAATTTCAAATGTCCGGATAATTTTAGGATGTATTTTATTGATGAATTTTGAAAAAAAGGATATTTTAAAATATTTATGTAAACCTTAAATAATTAATGATGTGTAATGATTTTCAAAAAATGTTCTTCTACAATTATGTTCAGTACGAAATTTAGAGTCTAATAAGATCAACTTAATTTTTGATGAATAGTAAATTATGAATAGTGATTTTATGCTTAGGATTAGTAATGTGACCAAATGTATTAGTAATATCACTTAAATAAAGTTTTAATATAATTTAGACACCTTGATTAAGTAATTTGATTCAATAAAATGGGCAAATAACGGTTTCATAAATTATTAATAAAGTATCGGTTTTTTCGTATGAATAGTGTTTTTTTTAATTAAAAATTAAATTAAAAATATTTAGAAAATTATTTTTATAAAATGTACTTTATTTTTGAACTCAGAGCATCGATATTATGTTATGGTAATTTTTTGGTATTTTTCTGAGAATGATGAATTTTCAGTGAATAGTAAAAATGCAGTTTTAGGGTTTTGGTATGTTAAATGACATCATAACTGTGTCATGATGATGTCATGTGATATTTTAAGGTATGGTCGACTAAATGGGATGAATTATTGTTTGATTTGTCCCAAGTGTCCAATACCATGGTCAAATACCATGGGCAAGCCCATGGTTTTTCCAATACCACCAATGTGGTGTCTCTTGACCATTAATGCCTTGTCCCCTCACTTTCCCTATAAATACCAATCCATCCTCTCATACTTTCGACTCCAAAATCATCCTAAACGATGTTCTGGTATCCTTACCTCCCAAGGAATCCTCCCAAGGTTCCCCCAAGCCCTCAAGGTCCCAACCTTTGATTTTTAAGAGTTACGTTTAAGGTAAGGGATCCGACCTCTCTCTTTCTTTTCAAGTAATCTCTTTTATGCCATTTCTTTTATGCTCCATGTTCTTATGTTGGATGATATTCATTAATATTCATCCTACTTCCTTTTTTATTTTCATATGATGGGATACCCCTCTCTTTCTCTCATCAATTCGTTTTAATAATTTTTAAGTGGCGTCGTTAGGCTGCCGAATTTTTAAGGGATTCTTTCACCCTTCTCTTTTTCAAAGTTCTAATTTCATGTCAAGTATTTCAAGTTCCTTTTTATTATGTTGGGGTATGATCTCTATATCTATCATACTGAACTCTTATGTTCATATTATGAGAGACCCTATTTGATCTTGTCAATTCATTTTTGGTTGAAGCTTAAGTGACGTCGTTAGGCTGTGGGATTTTCATAAGAGAAATCTAATTTTTGTCTTCCTTCCATATTTTTAATTTCAGATGGTATGTCCTTAAAATTTCATTACCATGTTCATATATCCTTCGTATTCTATCCCTCTACTTTTTTATGGGTCATTTATGAATGTTTGACCCATGTCCCCTCTCTTTTCAATGTTTTCTAAAACCTCGAAACATAGTTGTTATGCTGCAAAATTTTCATCTCAAAATGTCTCTCTCTTTTTCTAAAGTTATTTTATTTTATTAAGTGAATACTCAAATATCTCTCTTATATATGGGTATTCATATATATACCAAAATTTTCTATTTTAAATTCTGGGATTTACATACATGAGGCCCACCTTCCTTTTCTATGGGTTTTAAAGTGACACAAAGATCATGTCTTTAAAGTAGTTTTTAAAACGTTATGATTATGAAATGAAACCCATTACTTTTATGATATATTGGTTGTTTATGAAATGATTGATGATGATATATGTGGCTCACATGATAATAAATACATGTCAATGGTGCGCCTTGATAGAGCTCAAATACATTGGGTAAAGACTTAATCTCTAGAGATGACTATTTTTAACGACGCCTTGGTGAATAACCTTGGTAATTTTTAATGACACCATGGGGATAGACCTTGGTGAAACAAAAATGATTGTCAATATTAAATGTTGTAGCCACATCTTTAAGTTATGAAAAATGTTATTTTTATTATGATATGCCTCCTGATTTCTTTCTCAGACCTTAAAGTTCTTTTCATGACCTTATTAAAGTATCTCAGGTTCACATGTAAAATGTTTCTATGGTTACCCTTACTGGGCCTTCTGCTCAGCCTTTCTTTTGATGTATATCCCTAGGTTATGAGAAGCATAAATGAACCTCAGATGAACTTAAGGAGAAGTCTTTCAAGTGTTTAAGAAGAATGTTTTATGTTGTTTTCATGTTTTATGTTCTTGGTTTCCAAGACACTAAACCTTAAAGATCCTCATTTGTGTAATGTAATGAAGGTTTATGTAATAAAATGTGGGATTTTATACTCTTATCTCTGTATTCCCCCAAAAACATCATGTAGGAAACAATTATTATAGTTAATCCTCAAATACTTACCTCATATCATCTCACATATTCATTAATAACAAAACTAGGGTCCAAAAAACCCCATTAATGTCTGAAGAATATTCATACATTCTTACCTAGAAATCCCAATTTAGGTTTTCGCCTTGTAATTCATGGTAAAACTTATTTGACCAAAAACATCAGTTATATTAGTAAGTCTTGCAAGACTTTTAAATTACCATGAAAAGTGACACGGTACACTCAAGTTTAAAAACCCACAAAGGGAACCTAGGTAAAATTTCATTACCAGCTCGCAAGACCTACATTCTGCATGGTTTAAGAAAAAACTGAGCGATCAAAAGAAAATTAAAATGGGATAAAACTTGTTATGTAAAAAACCTATAAAGGGATTCCTTAGAAAAATTCATGTTATGCCTGTTAATATTTCACCACAATGGATTGATGAAAAAATTCAGGTAGTAATAGAAAAGTCACAATGTTTTTAGGATTTTCCATGTAACCGTATAAAATGTCAAAACTATGCTCACTGAGTGTACCGCATCAAATCCCACATTTTCCTCCTCCTCCACACACCATTTCCATCCTCAATATCTACATTGGTGAAATCCAGTTCTTGATTGAGCCTCTCCAGTTCCTAACTAATCCACCCCACCTTTTGATGAAGCCACTCCACAGTGGTCCTCTATTCTAAAACCTCTCTATATCACATTGCAGTAGTCCCAACATGCTCAACAAGTTCATTAAGGATGATCTACCTGGTAGCGGAAAGATGGTCCGTGGACTCTATAATTTAAATATGAGAGTGGAGCATGCTAGTTCTCTCCTAGGTAGAAATATCCTTTTTTTAATATGTCATGAATGGCATGATAATCAAACCCTCCATACCCAATAAATGAAAACTGGTGATGCAATTTTGATAGTTTTGTCATCATGTTTCTAAGGGGGTCTCAAAAATAAACTTCTATATATCTTTCCATATTTTCTAACGGGAAACACAAATGTCATTCAAAGTATCCTAGTCCACCTCATAATATCTCTCATATTGAGGAATATATTTAGGAATAATTTTCACTAGAGAAGATATTGAATTAGTAATCTTAGTATAACTAGATTTTATGGAAGTCGGCTCCTTTTCAACATAAGTAGGATGAGATGCTAAAGCAGCAGTTGTAGCCAAAGTAGATTGTGGAAGTAATCCTGAAATTGTATGTTTAAAAATATAAATACCCAACTGTCATAGGGAAAATATAATGATTGTAAGAATGGGGAACTCACCTTCATTATTCAACATATCAGCATTCCTCAGCACCATCTTTATATCACTCATCAAAATGGAATATTTTTACTCCCTATGAAAGTTGTCTTTGGGTTCTCCTAGAGACACCTGTGGTGTAGGAACATGATTGTATGGGTTAGTGATCTCCAGAATATAGCTCACTCATACTGTTCTCATAGAGATAATAATTATGGAATGAGGAGAAACAATCAAGTCAGAATCTGCTTGAATTTGAGTCTCTTCCTCTTCCACAATTGATTTATCCAGAGAAATAGGTTCAATACGCTCATCCAAATAAAAAATCTATTAAGTATCTACCACTACTAAGATAGTGGTCATTTGATAATGAAGATATTCACCCCTAGGGATTTGGATCCCTCTAATGACCACAATCATCCTGGGTTCCCTATCTATTTTAGGAAAAAACACCAGTGGTATCACATTCATCTCTAAAGAAGAAGGGGTTGAAATCCCTAGGATCGTTTTTTCTTGCTAACTCATTGAATCTTCACTAATCTATTTGAATGGTGACTAGTAATATCATGAAATCACATAGCATGGAAACTATGTAAATAGATGCAGCATTCACCTATTACCCATGACTATAAATGTATAGAGAGTTGTTTTACATGTTGATGCTTTATGGTGTTCCATAGGGATTATCCCCTAGAAGGAATAGTTGGTGGGGACGAAGGTGGAAACATTTTGGTAGGATTCGTAATAACCACCTCTATATTCTCTATTATCCTCTGGGATCCCTATATGGATACTCCCATGTATGAAGGGATGTTCTCCCCATCTGTGGTGCCCCATAGGATGTAATACGGGGAAGAAACAGCTTCCTGAATCTCTCCAGAATCATACAAGTACCGTGATTAGGGGTTCATGGTCATGGTAGTAATAAGAATGGAGTTGGTATAAACAACTATATTACCTCTTCGTCAGTGTGGTCTCACCCCACCTAGAGTACCATCATATCCTATACATGGTCAAAATAGTAAATTCAATATGTGCATGAGTGAACATAGGTGTTCATCTCTTCCAGATGTACACCTACTTCATGACGACTTTTCATAGCAAAGAACCATGTATAAGTGGTGATAAATCTGAATCCTACAAACTCAATGTTTTCTATCTAAAGTGTTTCCCTAATATCTTCGTAAGATGTTCCTATTCTCGTAGGTAATAGTGATTGGAAGAGATAATGTTGTGAGATCCTCTCTGGGAAGTGGGGAAAGTTCTATCCTTCAAACTTGATTTCTGGGTGCATCGGCTTCCCTAGAACCTTCTATTGATGGGAACTTTCAAGAACCCAGATGGGAATGAGTAATTTCATTGACCCTAATTGTAGTAGGGGGTTCAACTTCATCAACACTCCCATAGGCATGACAATTATACTCATTGTCCTCATTGATATCAAACCTTACCCTTATGAGAACTCTGGGAGAATATCAATGTTGGTTATTTAGGGAATGGATTGAGTTATCAAGCTCTTAGATATATGTGTCCACCCTCTCAGGGTTGTAAGAATTATATATACTGGTGGGTGATGACATATATGTGTAATATATAAATAAAACACCCTTATCCTTTATAAAACACAACATAGTTCAAGATAAATGGGAACTCCTTGTGGAATTTCATTATCTCTAAATAGAAAAAAAAAATGTGTCTTCAGAAGGAATGGATGCTTTACCTTGAGAGGTATCACCAACCACAGGTGAAGTTGAACCCCATGCCTTCAGCATCTTCCTTGGGGGATCATAAACCATAGACTTTCTTGGAGGATTCCCAAAACTAGAATGCCTATCTTTTTTCTCTTGTTTCCTCTAGACTCATGCAATTGTTTTCCTTGTAAAATAGGGACTATTTTTTCTAGCTGATCTTCAGGGTATGATCGATTCCATACCTTGGAATAAGATTTGGTAAGTGCAATATTATAACTCATGGAAGGTGGAATCCCAATCCGAATTTCTATATCCTCCTAGTTAAACATCAACCGGAGCTTCCTAGCCACCATTAGGTATTTCTCTTGTCATATACTATTGATGGTTATAGGACACCTCATCTATACATGGTTGAATTGATGCACAAATATGCAGGGTGCATACCCCGTGCATATAAGCTCCCCATCAATCAGGGAAATCAATATTCCTTCTCTCAAAGAAATAATATATCCTCACCCAAAGAGATCCCCAAATTCATCAATTACCAAAGTACCAGAAGGGGAATGTAAGGATCATAAGTAAAATGATTATGATGGATGGTCTGATCTATCATTTCCCACTCACTCTAGTTCAATTTAATTACCCCACATAGGATTTGGCGGTATGTTCGAATGATATATTTTAAGATATTTTGATTGTTGATATATCATTATTCACTCATATGGGATTCTAACTGGACCCAGATAACTTGGAAGGGACCCACCATCCTGTATGGTGGCCTCCCCTCATTGATCCATCCAAAAAAACTACAAAATTTTTTCATCTATGGGAAGGTGAGGTTAATACACTTATTTTGGGCCAAATAATTCACTACTAGGAAATTTGTGACTCTGTCCTTAGTACCAAATCACTCACCAACAGTATCAATCCACTTAGAAACATGCAAAAAAATGCTTCTGGTTGGAACAGCTGGGCAACATTGGGGATGATATACCAACCCCATTCATTAAATTGACCCTCCTCAAGCATGGACCAATAAGAATAATCAAACTTTCTGGTATCAACAATCAAGAAAGTATTTATCCTCCTTTATCAAGGTTCATGTTCACTTAATATAGTAAATACATTGATCTAATTAGAAAATGGTATTTCCTAATTCAAAAAAGGAACACCCTTCAACAGATCCTTCTCCTTGTTAATATGTTTATTTGTAAGAGATGGGGTCCTCTCCGCATCATCCCATGGTGAAGGGGGTAGAAAAAACTCATCATACATGTCACCCATGATGGGATCCCCTAAAATAAATAAAACATCCCAAAGACTAATTCCAACTTCTCTTTGCACCAAGTGGAATCTATTGGGGTCTAGGATCCAACTACTAAGTTATTGTAGTATGACCTTCTGGTTTCAGTGGGAGTAATTTTGTTACACCTATATAGCTTTGTATAGCCCATGGCCTTCAACTCGGCCTTAAATTTCTCATAGATCTAATATAACTAGAAATTCCTCCCCTAATTCAGACTAAATGATCACCCATGGAAAAGATCCCACTTCAATGACCACCCTAGATGCTCTGTTTCAATGGCCTTTCATGTGATGTTGTGATAATAGTGGATTTTTTCATATAGTTCCCTCATAGTATCCTCTAGAGCCTAAGGAGTGTAGTTCAAAAGAAATTTGGAAACAAGGGTTTCTCATATGAATACCCCCTTGTTGAGATATTGGATCAGGGAATATTGTTACTTTCGATAATCTAAGCCACAAGTTTTTTTGTTATACGCAGCACTAGAACTGAAATGTTTGATAGTATCTTGAACCCATAAAGAAGAAGTCTATCAAATATTGGATATTCATTTTGAACTACACTCAAAATACTATATCAAGGATTTATGGAATGGATCAATGATGATTTTATAATTTTCTTCGATATAATCAACCATGTATTTCTTCCCTTTGTTGGAAGTGAATAGAGAACCACCAGTAGCATAAATATTCAATGTGGGGTCTATCCTTTTTCTTTAGTCTGATCAAGAAGTAGGAGTTAGTATCCATAAAAAAATGTTAAATTATAAATTGACAAAAACCATTAGTTCATGAAGAAATACCCCGTGAACCATCAGTTTGTGAAGAATCAGTCCATGAAGCATTTTTCTGTGAACCATTATCCCATGAATCACTATCCCACGAAGCATTGGCCAGGGAAGCATTGACCTGTGAATCATTTAGTGTGTAGAATAATCCATCCATTAATTATATAGCCTCTATGAAGAATATCGATAAATATCATTCACAAGTGATGAGGATCAGTTCGTGAAAAAGGAATCTACAAAGGAGAAATGCTATGAAGAATCAGTTGGAGATCTATATTTCATGGAGGTCTCAAGCTCACAGAGAAATGGGTAAAGGAAAAATGATTTGGAACCCCTATTTATAGGCATGTACCCCTCTTGTAGGTCCACTTTTGTACCATAAACTAGTTCAAAATAGTACCAATTTCTATATCTGAATAGACTCCTCTTCATCTTGATCATAAAGCATTCTGATGGGGGAATTTTTTGGGTCCTGAAAATTATGAATACAATAATAAAAGAATTCCATGAAATTGAAAAGGGTTTTAAATAATACCAAAATAATAATTTAAATAAAAGGTTCAAAGGGGGTGAATCTATGAATTAAGGTTCAGGTCTATTCTTTCCACTGCTCCACATGGAATTATTATACTTTGCAAAGTACCCCGCAATCAAAATCATTCTTCAATCAGGATGGTATTATCAATGCTTGAAAAATAAAACAATTCATTTGTAGGGTTGGAAGTTATTTTTCCTTCTGAATGACCATCCCCCATGAATGCAATTGTTTGTGGGACAACACATTACTACCAGCGCCTATGAACAAAACCAATTCATTTGTGGGGCCAGACTATGTTTTTCGACCCCATGAATCACATTACCTAGTGAACATAATCGTTAGAAAGATTAGACGGTATTTCAAAAACCTTTAAATGAAACCAAATTATTTGCTGGTCAAGGAAATGATTTTCATCCCCAGGAATGACCACCCCCCCCCCCCACAAATGAATTCGTTCATGGGCCAGGGCATCCTCCTTGGGCTCCCACAAAAGAAGCCTCATGGCCCACCATAGATGATCGACCATGAAAATATCATGCACTCTTTTCTTCTATAAAAGCCCACCTAGGGGAACCTAAAATAGGACCTAGGAGATTAGAAATGATTAGGAGACACAAAAAGAGGAGCCTCAAAGATGAATTGGGAAAGAGCGGTCGATTCTCGTTAGGTAAACCTACTTCATAGAATTAAGAAGTAAATAAAACTCATCCAACCATTTGCAAACTTAAAACCCATTTTCTAACACCATTCCATAGGGCATAAACAGATGGCCCCATCATAGAACAACACCTCACATAGCAGAATGCTGTGAATGTGGAACTCTACCCAATGTAGAATAATTCTATATGGGAGGAACTCAACCCCACATAGCATCATGCTATATTGAGGGAACCTAGACCCACAGAAAACACGTTACATGGGTAGAACACGGTCCCATATAGAAAAATTATATGCAGACAGTACCCTCATCCTTATAAAAAAATGCTATGTAGAATGAACCCCATACCACATTGGAACCTGCTATGTGGAATGAGGCATCCTATAGAATTCTACTCTCCACCTCCTAAAACACCCTTCTGAAAAATAATTATGCCCCACTTTGGGACCATTTTGAACCAATCAAATTGAATTGGGCTAATACCTCTTCCAAATCTACTTAACATGTATGATCAAATTATTGGGCAAATCAGCATTACCCCTCAAGTCTACATACTCATGGTAAGCAGAGTCAAATGTATAACCTATTCAACAAGGGGGCATCAGAATGTTCTCAAGTATACATTCCTATGGTAATGAGGTTTCAAAACTTGGATGTTCTCATATGAACCTCCCCGTTCTAGGTATTAAGGTGAGCCACTAGTCTTTCCCTTTGATTAGGGTCAGTTCTGGTCACTCCTCTCTTCCCTGGTGACTAAAATGAAATCTCATCAAGAGTAAGCCATTATCCTTTCTTCAATAAAACAGTGCTCTTTCTCATCTTCTCCAGCCTGAGACATTGTCTGATGGGTCACAAGATGTGACTATCCTAAATACCAGAATAAAATTGGAGATGAGAATACTTAAACCCCTCTCCCTCTACCTTTCGGATTCAATCCTCATCCACCAATGGATAGAGTGGATTGTGTCATCTACAGATCTACTTCTTCATCTTGTTTCTCCTACTGACCAAAACTCATGTGGGATTAGATATTAGTGGCGATCATGACATCCACGTGATCCCAAACCTTAAAATGGGCCTTCGTTATAGATATAATCCCCAACCTCCATTAAAATGCACCTCTTATATGATATAATCCCCAATCATATTAAAATTGTCCTCCTATATGGAATAGCACCCAATAATATCCAAATGGTCCTCCATTTTTGTAATCCCCAACCCATAACTGAACTATGTGGGATTTGATTTCCAACTAGCTGGGGTACATGGGAATCCTCCCTAAGTTCCAAACCTAACACCCAAGTTCACCCTAATGATATCTAGGTCACATTCCTAGTATGTTCATATCCAACTGGGAGACCACACTTTTACAGGCCCCTCGGGCCACCTCGATGTAAGTCCCGCACATAAATTTGACTAGGAACCTTTTTCCTAGACACCCATTCCACATGAAATTAAACTAGATGGTTTGGTTCTCATCAAACAACCTTAAAATGTGATGTTCTCTATTAAGTGGTACTAAAATACATGGTTTCTAATTCCTCTCATGAGGATACATAGGAATCCCATATTATGGGTTTGATCATGACATTGAAAAAAATATATATCTTCTAGGATGTCAATAAACTCTAGAGAACCCCACCATTGCCTTAAAACCAACTTCTTCTTAATGGAAAACCAAATAATCTTTGATACCTATAGGAAAAGGGAACCATATATGGAGGACCTTGGATACAAACATATCCCTCTATTGATTAATAACCTTGGATACATACTGATGATTCTGAACCCATGAAAGTTCATAATTGATCATTATCTCATGGTAATCCATATTTACATACTTGGGAATGAATAAATGATTGGAGAACATATCTAAAATTTATAATAGAGTCCTAGAATAGGTAATAGTTTCCCCCAAAAGGGTGTGATGAGCTCAAATTACCATCCTCTCAACCAATGTGAGTTTCAAGTGTCATTGGCAAGTTCCCTAATGAAAAACTTCCTTTGGAAAGTAGATCCATCATTCATCATGGATATGAGATCCTTCAGGTGTTTCTAGATCCATGAACAAAACTCATTGTAGATCGTTCCTAGGTAATAAACCTAGTGTAAATAATTGTACAAAACTCAAACCCCTAAAATCAATCATTGGGTGCAAGACCTTCATCAGAAATACTCTTTAAAGAAGTGATATTTGACATCAATATGTTTTTAATGAGAATTTTGAATAATATTGTTGTACATCTCGTTCCCCTCGTTGTTTGATTTTCATGATCACAATCACCTTATTATTTGTCTAACCTTGTTTTTAAGTGTTGTGGATGATAGGCAAAAGATTGCCAAAGCATTGGCCCAAGAAAGCTGGCAGAAGTGGACTGAAATTCAGTCCACCGGCCAACCGGTGTGATAGCACCGGCCAGCCGGTGGACCTGGCAGAGGCATTGCCCACTGCCAGGTTTCACCGGTCAGCCGGTGGCTTGACCACCGGCCAGCCGGTGGCATCTTGTCAACAGTGGTAGCTACTGTCTGCCCACCGGCCAGCCGGTGGCTCTGGCACCGGTCGACCGGTGCTGCCTGGGCAGAAGGCCTTCTCCTCTGCCAAGGCACCGGCCAGCCGGTGGAGCTGTACCGGCCAGCTGGTAGCCCAGCCAAACTAGCCGTTGGCTTTGACCAGTCAACCCTCTTTTGGCCTCCAACGGCTCCGAGGACTTCTCCAACGGCTCCGAAGGCCCCCAATGGGTTCCATGCCTATAAATAAAGGCTGAGGAAGCCCCGGACACAACCTGGATCATATACCAAGCGCTCGGACATATGGTTGAACATTTGGCGAACCTCCGGCGCTCCACCTTCAAGGATCCTCAAGTGCTCCAACCAATTTCCAATCCAAGTAGCACCTCAAGAAGCTTGGGAGAGCACGCTACATCAACTCCATCATACTTTGGCACCCAAGTCTTCCTCAATCACGGTTTTTAGTGTTTTATTTATTTTGAGCTTTAAATTTGGGTTTGTGCCTACAAACCCCAACTCCTTTTCTTATCCTCTCTATTTTGGGTTTCACATCACCATTAAGGTGTGAAAAGGTTGTCAAGCTTTCCTTTAAATATCTTGAGACATAGGTGAGATATCCTTCACCTGTAAGAAGGATAGTGGGTTCTTGCTAAACCATTAAAAGCAAGTGGGTTCTTGCTAAACCACAAAAAGCAAGTTGTAATAGGTCCTAGTGATACCTCAAAGCCTAGTGGGTTTCTTGCTAAAACCATTGAAAAGCAAGCGGTAGGAATCTCTCAACGGTTGAGTTGGGAGCGGAGACGTAGGCCGGGTTTTTGGCCGAACTCCGTTATCAATTTCTTGTGTCTTGCCCTCTTTACTTTCCGCTGCATTCTTTACTTTGATTTTAATTTGTTTATCTTTTTTTTAAAAGGCAATTCACCCCCCCTCTTGCCATCATTCCCGTTTATTCCGATCCAACAATTGGTATCAGTGGGAGGTTTTGAATAATTCCCTAACCGGTTTCAAATTAAAGATCCTTTTTGATGGCTTCTACCGCTTCAACCTCTTATGCCCCCGAAGGCTTTTCTTTGGATCGTGCTCCATTCTTTGATGGAACCGATTATAGTTTTTGGAAAACCCGCATGACCACATTTCTTAAAAGCATTAGCTATCCTATTTTTAGAATTGTTATGCATGGTTTTACGCTCTCTTCTCCCGATGAATCTAAATGGACCCCCGCTGACATTGCAAATTTCGAGCTTGATGGCAAATCCATGAATGCTCTTCATTGTGGCTTAGACCGTAATATATTTAATTGTATTTCTTCTTGCACTACTTCTTACGATCTTTGGAAATTTTTAGAACTAACCTATGAAGGTACTAGCGAGGCTCCAAAGCAAGAATCCGATCAAAAGCAAGAACCCGACGAAAAGATCAAGCCCGTTTGCCCACCTCACAAGAAAAGGGCCAAGAAGAAGAAGAAGAAGGCTTTAAAGAAAACTTGGAGTGATAGCTCCTCCTTCTCTTCTTTCTCCTCGAGCGACAATGGTAATAATTGCCTAATGGAAAAACATGAGGTATCTTCCTCCTCTTCCTCCTCTTCCTCCTCTTCCTCCTCTAGTTCTTCTAATTCATTTAATCATCTATCTTATGAATAACTCTCACACGCTAGAGACCAACTAGAAAAAGGTATTCATGAATTATCGTCAAAATTTGTTGCTTTAAAAAAGTCTTTCAAAAAACTCTCCTTCGAAAAAGAACAACTTCTCAAAGAGAAGGAGGAGTTGACCCTTAAAATCCAAAACCTCCCAAATGTTGATTCTTTGGAATCAACCATCAAGGACCTTAGAGAATCCCTAGCCAAATTCACCCAAGGGGAACAAAATCTTTCAAAATTGCTTGGTTCCCAAAGAATTTCAAGAACCACCCAAGGGATAGGATATACCAATATAGCTTCCTCCTCCCATGCACCCACTGTTTTTGTAAGGGGGAGCTCTAGTTATAAATTTTGCAATTATTGTAAGAAAACCGGGCACCTTATTTATGAATGTAATTGTAAAAACGCCCGGTATGGTCAACCCAAAAGTATTTTCTTTTCGGACGAGTTCTATAGGAGAAGACCCGCTATGAGACAAGTTTGTATTGAAAAATCCCTTCTTGCAAGTCTCTCCGGGCCAAAATTTATTTCCTTTCCCCGGTGATTCTTTGTTTTTATTTAGGGGGAGAACTTTCTAAATTGTTTTCAAACTTTGTTTCAAAACTCTCAATTTCAAAAATTTCATTTGGTTTCAAATTTCAAAATTCAATTGGTTTTTGATTAAAAACTTTCAATTCAAACTGTTATTCAAATTTTCATTTCAATTTCAAAAATTTCAATTGATTTTCAAATCTCAAATCTTGTTTTTCAAATCATTTTCCCTCAATCAAGTTTTATGCCCCGTGCTATTTTGATAATCACAAAGGGGGAGAATTTATTGATTGATTGGGGGAGAAACCTTTTGATCATGCTTAGCATTTATTTTCAATTTATTCATTAAAAGCATGCCTTTAATTCATGTTTTTACTTTAACTGTTTTGGTGATTGTGATCATCAAAATAGGGGGAGATTGTTGTACATCTCGTTCCCCTCGTTGTTTGATTTTCATGATCACAATCACCTTATTATTTGTCTAACCTTGTTTTTAAGTGTTGTGGATGATAGGAAAAAGATTGCCAAAGCATTGGCCCAAGAAAGCTGGCAGAAGTGGACTGAAATTCAGTCCACCGGCCAACCGGTGTGATAGCACCGGCCAGCCGGTGGACCTGGCAGAGGCATTGCCCACTGCCAGGTTCCACCGGTCCGCCGGTGGCTTGACCACCGGCCAGCCGGTGGCATCTTGTCAACAGTGGTAGCTACTGTCTGCCCACCGGCCAGCCGGTGGCTCTGGCACCGGTCGACCGGTGCTGCCTGGGCAGAAGGCCTTCTCCTCTGCCAAGGCACCGGCCAGCCGGTGGAGCTGTACCGGCCAGCCGGTAGCCCAGCCAAACTAGCCGTTGGCTTTGACCAGTCAACCCTCTTTTGGCCTCCAACGGCTCCGAGGACTTCTCCAACGGCTCCGAAGGCCCCCAATGGGTTCCATGCCTATAAATAAAGGCTGAGGAAGCCCCGGACACCACCTGGATCATATACCAAGCGCTCGGACATATTGTTGAACATTTGGCGAACCTCCGGCGCTCCACCTTCAAGGATCCTCAAGTGCTCCAACAAATTTCCAATCCAAGGAGCACCTCAAGAATCTTGGGAGAGCACGCTACATCAACTCCATAATACTTTGGCACCCAAGTCTTCCTCAATCACGGTTTTTAGTGTTTTATTTATTTTGAGCTTTAAATTTGGGTTTGTGCCTACAAACCCCAACTCCTTTTCTTATCCTCTCTATTTTGGGTTTCACATCACCATTAAGGTGTGAAAAGGTTGTCAAGCTTTCCTTTAAATAGCTTGAGACATAGGTGAGCTATCCTTCACCTGTAAGAAGGATAGTGGGTTCTTGCTAAACCATTAAAAGCAAGTGGGTTCTTGCTAAACCACAAAAAGCAAGCTGTAATAGGTCCTAGTGCTACCTCAAAGCCTAGTGGGTTTCTTGCTAAAACCATTGAAAAGAAAGCGGTAGGAATCTCTCAACGGTTGAGTTGGGAGCGGAGACGTAGGCCGGGTTTTTGGCCGAACTCCGTTATCAATTTCTTGTGTCTTGCCCTCTTTACTTTCCGCTGCATTCTTTACTTTGATTTTAATTTGTTTATCTTTTTTTTAAAAGGCAATTCACCCCCCCTCTTGCCATCATTCCCGTTTATTCCGATCCAACAAATATTTCTTGTCAGATTTATGGAACTCTGATTATCACATCGCAAGAGTAAAGGTAACTTCACTTCAATAATTAAGTATTACAACTGAGTTTTTATCCACATATGTTGGGTAGCAAATTGTGTGGAAACAACATACTCTAATTCATCCATGATAAGAGTTGCATAATTTTGTTTCTTAGTATGAAAACTTACAAAAAAATTCTCAGGAAAGAAAATTTCACCAGATGTGGATCTTATATCATCAATATTTTCAACATAATCAGAATCTATAAAACAAAACAAATCAATTCTTTCTAAGCTATCATACCTAATTCTGAAATCTATTATGCCTTTGATATATCTTAGAATTATTTTTTCAGACAATAGACGTGATTATTATGGAGCACTCTAAAATATTTTATATAAGGTAACAGAATAAATAATTTCTGGTCTTGAGGCATTCAAAAATTACAAACTTGAAATAAACATATGAATATATTTAGGACAGGATTCCTTACCTTATCCATTTTTTTAACTTGGTTCCCAATGAAATTGGTGTGGAAATGGGTTTAGAACTTTCCATTCCAAACTTCTTTAGAAGTTACTTATCATACATTTCTGGAAAGAATATATATTTTTCTTCTTTTGTGAATTTTTTAACCCAATAAATTATTTCATTTCTCCAAGAATTGACATATCAAACAACTTTTTTATCTCTTTAGAAAATCATTCACAATTTCTTTCATCATTCCTAAAAAAAATTATATCATTAAAATAAACAATTATAATGAGGAAAATATCCTAACTTTATTTGATGTATAGATTTCTATCAACCCTTCCTTTATTGAAGTAAAACCTCCTTATGAATGTATCCAATTTGTATTATCATTTCCTTAGAGATTGATTTATCTCATACAAAAATTTATTAAACTTACATGCATAACTTGCATCCTTCTCAACAGAAAATCCACATGGTTGTTCAATATAAAATTATTCATCAAGATTCCCATTCAGAAAGAACAACTTAACATCCATCTGAAATATTTTGTAACTTCATTATAAATAAATAAAAAGAAAGATTATAATTTTTTCTAAAATTGTCCCCAGAGAAAAATTCTCATCAAAGTGAATGCCTGAAATCTAAGAGTAACCTTTTCACACTAACCTTGATTTGTTTCTTATCACTTCACTAACTTTATTAAACTTGTACCATAAAACCCAATTTGTAATAATAACTTTTTTTTCACTTTGTTTTGGTTTGAGTTCCCAAGTATCATTCTCTTAAATCAGATCATACTCTTAATTCATATCTTGAATCAATTCTAGATACTCAAAACCTTAATTCACATCTTTCAGATCAACTTTTGAATAAAAATTAGTATGTGTAATCACTTTTGGTTTTCTTCATGTTTGAACTTTTTTATGTTGATCACCAGTTATGTTTTGGGATTCCACTTGCCTCCTCAGACTAGGATGATATGTTTTATATTCTTCCTCATCATTAGAAATATCTAAATATGATTCCATATTTTTTAGTAGGATTACAATCATTTACATCTTTATCGGAACTCTTAACAAAAATTCTTTCTTTATGTTCATTTTCCTTAACAGCATAAGTTTGTTCAGCATCATCCTCAGCTTTTTCAATAACTTTCACATCAACATGGTCAACTAACCTTCATGTATATTTTTTGAAACATCTATATCCACTTCGTCTGGATCAAATCCAAGAAAGATTCCATATCCACCTCTCTGATCTAACTTTACAAGGTTTTCACATTTGTTATTTATAGTGCATGGACTCCCAAAAACACATAATTGTTTTAGAACTAGATTTTTGTCATAAAAAATTTCATATAGAGTCATATCAGAACTCAACCATTTTAAAATTTGGTTCTGGATATAAACAGTTCTACGCATGGATGGCCTCTAAATGTAATGAGAGAGACTATGATCAAGTAACATAGTTCATCCCATTCTAACCAGACTTCTATTTTTCTTTTCAGCAACACAATTTTGTTGCTAAGTGTATGGTTTACTAATCTCATTACAAGTTCCATGATTCTCAATATAACTTTAAAATTCTTTATTTTTTCATTCACCACTATTTTATGCTCTCAACTTCTTTACTAAATAATCAGATTTTTTATAATCTTTTCTCTTAGAAATTTTAAACCTTTTCAGATCATCTAACTTAGGTTTCATACATATAACACAAGTAATGTGAGTAAAGTCATTAATGAAAGTAATGAATTACTTATCTATGTGAGTTGATATTTTTCTCATTAGACCATAGTTATCTGAATGACTATGTTCCATGGGTCATTTTGAACAAATGTCAACTTTATTATGCATGGAGTTTATAATAATTCCTTTTGGAAAAATTATACAACACCAATATATTCTTCATGTAATATCAATAATTCCACGGACATTATCTCTCTTTGATAACTCACTCTTGTTTATTTAAGACATGTGTCCCAGACTTTTATTCCAAAACTGATTATCTTCTATAATAATTAACTAATAAGAGTTTTTTACCTCACAAACTTGAAAAAAGATTCCTTTGGTACATTGGCCACTTGTAACTATCTTTCCATCTTCCTATATTTTTACAATAAACCCATGTTTTCTAAAAAAATGTTTCCTTCATCAAAAAATTTTGAAACACTAATCAATTTGTGTTCCATACCATCAACAAACAAAGATTTCTTTGACTTTAACTTTTCTTCACTAATAATATTCAATCCCACACTTTTGATTCTAGTGGATTCATAATTTCAAAATATCACTATTTCTTATTTGAATTCTTTCACATTATTCGAAAAAAATTATGTCTAATATCATATGAGAAGAACACCCACAATCCAAGATCCAATTTTGTTCTCCTTTTTTAGCTTTGAGAGAATTTTCTACAATAAGATATTTTTCTTTCCCTTTATCTTTCTTCACATCTAGATTATGAGAATTGTTATAAGCATTTAATTATTCTAATAACAAAACAAGACATACTTTTGAAATATTTACAATTTGTTCACATATTTCACACATAGTTTCCAAAGGTTGGAATCTATTTTCAAATTTCACACCAACCTTATTAGGATTCTTCAACTCATCCATCTCATAATTCTTCCTTTAAGAGGATTGAATACCCCTCAAAATTTTCCTTCTATAATTTTTAGAATAGTTGTAACATTTTTCATCAAATAAAAACATATTTTATGCATTCTTAAATACCCCAAAATACTAGAATTACCCATATAATGAAAATTTACATTTGTAACTTCCATATTTTCTAAAGTTGTGATCATGTTTCATAGGAACCTTTTTTTAACATAAAAACATTGTTTAGTCCCAATATTTTTGTTATCAGCTAGAACCTTCTTCTTCAGCTCAATTTTCTTTTTCTCCATATTGGAACCATAAGTCATAGGAACATTTTTAGACTCACAATTTATAGAAACTTATGACTTCTCCACTTTATTTATTTGTAAACATACATAAATTTCCTATCTTTCTTCTTCTCAGGATAAAATTCAACTTTATTCTTAACCTTTGATGGTACCTTTTGATCCTTCTCAGGTTCACCCTTTCAAGAACTTTTACTAACTTTATAGATAGTGTTATTCAAACTTGTAACCCTCTTCTCAGCCTTAGAATTTTTTTTTTGAACACATTCCAATTATTCTTATTTTTCTTTCAGCTTAACTTCTAGAAGTTCATTCCAGTTATTTTCTTTCTCAATAGATTTCTTCAAGTAATCAATATCTTCAAGCAACTTAAATTTCTAATTTTGAAATAATTCTTGATTATTTTTTGAATAACTTTTATTTTTCAATTACTTGATTTCTTTATCAATCCTCCCAATATTTCTTATAAATTCATTCAATTATTTTTTCATAGGAAACTCTAGTTAAGTTTCATCTTTTTCAGAATATCTGGTTTTGAATTCTTCATTGTTAACTATTTCAATGAAAGTATTATCTCCAATATTCTATGTAGAATTTTTGGATTCAACTTCAACGTCCTCTTCTTCATTATATTTAGAAAAAAAACTTCACCTTTTTTATTTGGATAATTATTTATATTTACCTTTGGAATAAAATTTAACTTTATCACCTTGTTTCTTCAACGATCTTCTATATATTCCACCATCTTCATCATTGTTTTATTTATTATTTATTTAGGGAAATTTGCAAAAAAGTTTCCAACATCACAACATTCAAATAATTTTATGTTAAGTTTACCTTTATAAATAATGTACCAATTTTTACATTTTTAGAAAACAAGGATTAAAATTCATTAAAAAATTTATATACCTCATTTTTTAATCATAATATACATCTTATTCTTCTTCAAGAATATTCTTAGAAATTTCATTCTTGGAAGCCTTGAAATACATTTCTCTATCAACTTTTTTTACTTGCATAAATTTCTCTATTCTCATTTCACAAGTGATGAGAGTACTATAAAAATCATCTAGATATAATATTTTTGGATCTATATCTTCTAATAAGAAATCTTTAGCATCAAACCTCTTAGGAATAATTCTCAAGACTTTTTCAAGAATATTAGAATCTTCTAAATTTTTACAAAGACATCTAATATTACTAATAATATTAGTCATCCTACTAAAGAACTCACCAATTAATTATACTCACCCATATTGATATCTTCATACATCAATATCCAAATTTATAATGTTACCTTTTTTAATTTTTTATTTCATTGATAAATGTTCTTCAACTTATACTAGATACCTTTGGTAGTGGAAATCCCTTCAATATTAGGAATTAACTATCAAATATTTATGAGACTAATGTGTTCTTAGATCTTCCATCATTCATTATATTCTTTTTATTTTATAGATGTGTGAGGAAATTTTTCATAAACAGGAGGAATCCATCTGTATCTCCTTCCAAAACATCATACCCAAGAGACAAAAGAAAAAGAAACATACTATCTTTCTGAATATGATAATCCATACCATAAAATACCAAAATCCCCTTACTTTTCATGAAATTAAAGTTCTAAATAAAACCTTCTCTTCAAAAACTTTGGAAAATAGTAAATTAAGGGAACCTTCCCTCTGATACCAATTGATATTTCCCAGCCAGAATCAATGTATCATTAGGAGGGGGAGGGGTGAAACAATGATACCTTTTTCATTTAAGTTTTCTTTCTTTTGAAAAAAATTCACCTCATGTTAAATAATTGTCACTTTTTGAAAAATAAAACAATCATGCATCCATAGGAACACAAGTATTTACAATTTTCACTACTCAAAAAGAGTAGATATATCCTTGTTATGGTTTGGAAACAACCCAATACCACACAGTACACTAGAAAACAATCCTTTTGTGTAGACACAATCAAATAGTATATACCCTTCCACCTATGTGGAACTATGATTAATACAGTAGTTCATGTGCTTCAAGTAGCATGAATTATGTAATACAAGTTTTTTTAATAAGTAATGAAACCTTAATAAGTTGATTAAAAATAATTTATTATGTTTCCTTATCAACTTTAAGTTTTGATAACCTTCAAAACAATTCTCTACTATCCTCCCAAGAAGTAGATAACAATGTCTTAGTACAAACACTAAGTCAGATGGATCTCTTAAATTCTTCAGTATGATTGTTCAGTCCAAAAATATAACTCTACCAGAGAACTTCCTTAGTAATGCTCAATCTAGAAACCTCTTCTCTCTAAATCTTTAAACGCTTTTCCTTCTATCTTTCCCCGTGAATAGTCAAAGTCTCGTTTTAAAATACAATGTACTTATTACTCTCTATAGGTTCACCAAAAGTGGTTTAGGTTGGTTTTTAGAAAGTTTTCCCAGTTAACCATATTTTCCACAACTTGAATGACCCTTTATTTCAGCTCCATATTTGACTTCTTTAGCACTTCTAAAATTTCCTTAAATCTTCTTGAAACTTCTCTAATATTCTCAAAACTTCATCTTGATTCATGATTTCTAACGATTATTCATTCTGATTCTAATTTTCATTTTGATTTCTTTATTATAATGAAGACATTTGTATGGAAACATATTACATTTCTCCATGATAATTGATCATTTGAAAATAAAATGACTTCTCATTAAGATTCTCAGTACTAAATGAAAAAAAAACTTCTAATTCTGATTCTATAAACCAACTATTAGTTATAAAACATTGAAAAAATTATTACATAAACATACTTTTAAATTATAAAGATAACATCACTTCATGTCAGCACTTCAATAATAACTTCAAAACCCCCTTTGACAAATTCTTCTTTGAAACTCTTCAAACAAATATTACTTTTATATTTTCCTCAAACTAAAGATCATATGTATGATTAATTTATTAGTATTAACCTATGTCTAACGAATCGATCTCTCCGTCACCTTGATGTATTAGATTTAGTGACAATTTGATGAGTCAGTACGACTTCTTATCCAATGACTCTTGACCCAATTTTAAATATATCTGATTCCTTTAATTATTAACCCAATTTTAGATAAACAAAATATAATTTCGGAAAATGGTTGACTACATTACTGATCATCATCTAATTTATTAGTCCCAAATAATTATACTAAAAACAATTTTTCCTCTGATAGATCGGTGACACACCATGTCCAAGGAACTGGTATCAGAAAAAAAAAAATTATTACAGTAAAAAACAAATTATTTCTCTGATGATTTGTATCTTGTGAATTATTGGTGTGACCAAAAACTCGAATCTTATTCTTCTGACATTTAAAATAAAACTTCTCATCCTTTAAACAATTCTACTTCTGGCGATCTCACACTAATGAAATGAGACCAAAAGACTTCAACTTTACAGACTTTATTCTTCCACAAACTCATGCTTTTAATCATGAATTTATCATGACTATGACAAAAATTAGGATCATCAAGGCATCGTATGAATTACATTGTAAAGTATTATAACTTCACATCCTTTCATAACTTCCTTATTTCCAACCAAACCACAAAATAATTGGCAGCACTTGTTCCCCTCATTTCCTTCATAAGGCTTACATCACAATTATCCTAGAAAACTTATGATTTTTGAGAACTTCAATATCAAAAAAGAATCATAAATTTTAGTATGGATATTTTTATACTTCGATAAATTTTCTCATACCAATTCAAACATTCCTTTAAGACCTAGAGTGATTTTGATGAACAAATTCACTTATAAACATCTCCAGCTCAAAAAAAATCAAAAAAAAACTTTCTTATGAAAAATTCATCTTATTATCTGATTATGACTCATTATTATGTCCCTATCATCATATCAAAAAATCTTACATAGTGAGGTGATTTATTTTTCTTGATATCAAAAGAAAACACAATGAAAAAAAATAATATAAACTTCTTTCGTCTTCAAAAATCACTTCCAGATGACTTGATCCCAATAGTATGACAACCTGAACTTCCTATACTCACTTCAAAAAACAAATCAAAACATTCAAGTGAAACAGGAATGTTTTATACTTCAATAAATATGTTTTATGAGGCGACATGAGCATAACATATTCAAATATTACATCATTTTAGATTAATATTCAATACATTTCATAATAATACATTCCTGAAAACCATAATTTTTTAGTTTATTTGAATATTAGATATATAATAAACTTATTTCTTGAAATATATTCAATATATCCCATAAATTTCTCCCCTCAAAGTACCCTTCTTATACATATCCTACTTAGAACCATTCTTAATTACCTAATAAAATGGAAACATAATAAAGTTTGATCTCATATGATCAAAAAGGGAAAACAAGAGATATATCAATCGTTTATCATGTACAAGAATAATATAAGAATACAGGTATGATAGAATGAACACAACTTATGAATTCCATACATAAATAGTCAATGATCATAAATCATGATTCACATTATAAATATTTAATACTTCAAATAAATGAGTTATAAGAGAAAACAATCATCATTAATCAATCATGGTCTATAAGATTATAACATATGCATAAGATCATGTCATAGGAATTTCGGAACAACTATAAGCATAGAAAATCATTCCATTAATTAAGGTTCACTTCTAAGACTAAAGTAGCTTATGAAGTCTCATATTTGATTGGGTTCACTCCCGATTACATCATTTAATTATTCAAGGTTCACTCTTAATACTATCATAATGTACAGTGACACTTACCAAACTAGGTTTACTCCACACTCTATTCCATATAATCTCAGGAGATATCAATCATTACCTAATGCATTGGAGGAATTTAATATACCCACCCATCACATAATGAAAACCATAGATATTTGTTCCGAAAGATCATAATAATATTCATCATATCATTATATCATGATATCATAACCAATAAAAAATTAATTTTTTTGTAAACATCTCAACATCATAGAATCGTAATCCATCAGGAAGAAATAATTGGATGGTTTCATAACAACTTTCACTATCATATCATAACCTAATTAACCCATGAAAAAGAAACTTGTTTCATGAAATAATTCAAAGAGAATCATCATCATAAGTCATATAGAAAATTTTTTGGTATCTTAATATAATATCCTTAAGAAATTATAATAAATATAAATCTTTTTTACATAGATGAAAAATACCTTTGAAATAATAATCAAACCTTTCTTTAAAAATATGAGAAAATATCATTTTCTTTTGATAAAATTTTAAATAAAAATTTCCATAATTTTGATATTTTTTTTATTTTAAAATAACCATGGAGACTTGAAAATGAATCTTCAAAATAAATAATATTAATGATGGTTGGGAAATCCTTCAATGTGGTAAATGTTAAAACAAATATTCCTTTAATTATTTTTTGTAAAAAGTCAGAAATAAACTATTAGGAAAACATTGTAAAAAATAATTTTAAATATTATAAAAAGAAATTAAAATATGGTTAAAAATTAATTTGAACAATAATTTTATTATAGAAAATAACATTCTTGAAAACATTTTAAATAAAATAGATATAGAATAAAAATTCTGGTGAAAAAATAGGAAATAAGTTCTTCTTTTCTTAAAAATATTTTCTTGATCGTTTAGGTATCAAAGATTGGATAATGAAAGGAAAACCTGAAAACCATATAAATGAAAATAGTATATGAAAACATATTTGGTCTAATAAATAGATAGCATATAATTTCACCAAAGTAGATTCAATCATAAACCATACTAATTAAGAATGAGATTGCAACAAAAACCTTTACCTTGGGTCTTGAATTTCTTTATATGTGCTCTTATTTTCCTATATAATAAATTTTGATTTATTATAAATATACACCATAACCATATTCATACTTTTATTATAATATAACATTCCCAATTAATTTTAAATTTTCTATTTGTTAACAATTCTTCATTAAAATCAACATTTGGGTGAAAACTGGTTACTTTTCCATACATGTTTTGATTCAATGGTTTCAATCCTTAAAGGTTGGTAATTGTTTAATCGTATCAAAAATTAATATAATTTTTAGGTGTCATATTTAACCATTATATACACTTTTATATTCACTCATACAATGTGTTGATGAGAAATGAATTTTATCACTTCATGGAGATGGTAGTCCATGCATACACACGAGTAATGTTTTCATTTTCCAATGAGCTTAAAGAAATAAATATAAAGAATAATATATACTTTAAAAAATCATAATAATATCATAAATATAATATATATTCATTAAACCCATACATATGACAATCCATCAATGGGAGGTATAAAAAATGAATCATGTCAATTTGTGGAGGTGGGAGTCCACACGTACACACGAACAATGTTATCATTTTTGATATAATGGAAATGAGGTAGAAAATGGTGGTAAAAATAATATAAAAACATATTATTATTTTAAAGATACTTATTTAATCATTTTAACATTATTATAGAGTTTTTTATGAGGTTGAGGAAGAAATTATCACAAAATTGATCAGTAAAGACAGTTACCTCTTCTTTTGGAAATCACCTTTAGCTTACACCTAAATCCAACATAGGTTGGTCATATAGGAAGAAAAGAAATGATATAGGATATGGATATGGAAGATATTAATGTATTTTATTAGATATTTTTTGATCTATATGTCCTTAAATGTGTGAATAAGTGAGAGTGAGTTGACCTTCTATTATAAGGGAGGTGGGTGGAAAACTAGTAAATACTTAAAACATTAAAATATAATAGAGTCATATTCAACTGAAAGTGAAAAAATGTAAAAAAATTTAAGATAAGATAATTTAAGGTTTAAATATATTTAACTAATAAATTTAAACAAGTTTAAGTGATATATAAAAGCTTTTCTTTTAGTTTACCCCTCATTAACCCTTTTCAACCTTAACCAAGGTAACAAATGTTTATTATATTTACTATTCATTATGAACAAAAATGAAATTGTCTTCATAACCAAATTTATACATGAAGATTAAAGATATTTAAAATATTTAATAAAATTCACTTTCTCTAATTTTGATAAATTAGTTCCAAAATGAGCACCAAAAACACATTGAAAATAATTTTTAGAAAAATGTATTTTTAATCATAAAACTAAATTTAATTCAATTAATTACCTATTAAAAACCATTAAATGACTGCTAAATTATTTTATTAAATATATTATATTTATATTTCAATAAAATAATTCATAAATAGTTATTTATTAAAAATATTAATATAAAAACACATTTCACACATAAAAGATGGTTTTCATAGGAACGTCTCTTTTTAACATTGAATGCTTTTATTTTCATTTATAACTAATTAATAACCAAATAATTAATATAATAGAGTTATTTAGGATCAAAATGATTTTTTAAATGAATTATAAATTATTTTCAATTATTATATACCATTTAATTTGATTAATTTTGTAATTTATTAACAATATTCACATACGTTAAGGGTTGTGTGTTTAAAAAGCTATCAAACACATATAATTTATTATAGAGAAATATATTCTAAAATAATGATGTTTTATATTACACTCCCTTATAACAATTTCACCCTAAAAATTATATCACTCTAATACAAAAAACCAAGGATACCTCTACCTCATCACATCCTCGTGTTTCAACAAAGCATCCTCAAGTTTTTGATTCCTCTAACGAACCTTAAATAGGTGAATAGTATTGCTTCATAGCACTTTATCCCTATGATCCAATACTTCTACTGGTTTCTATTCATCATATATATCATGATATAGTGGTATTACCACTAATTTTAGTATATGTGATGGATCTAGTATGTACTTTCTTAAAATAGATACATGGAACACCTCATGAACTTGGGAGAGGTTAAAAGGAAACACCAAAAGATAATATACCATCTTGATGTGATCAATAATCTCATAGATACTAATATAACTGGGGATTTTTTACCACTCTTTCCAAATCTAATAACCTTATTCCAAGGATATATCTATAATAATACATTCTTTCAAACTTCAAACTATAACTCCAATCTATCGTTGCCTGCATAACTATTCTATCAACTCTAAGCTACTTTGATGTGTTGATAAATAGATCTAACCATCTCTATTATTTCCTCAAATATCTTGATCCTAGTATATTTTATTCCCCAACATTATCTCATTATATTGTAGTCACGTAATCTTTTATATAGAGGGATTCATAAGGAGAAATCTGAATTCTCTGGTGAAAGCTATTCTAGAGGAAGGTGTTGAACCCAACCTCCTTTAAAATCCACAAAGATATATATTATCATATATTCTAGGGTTTTAAATTTCCTCTTAGACTTACCATATATCTGAGTATGATATGTTGTAAAAAAACTCAACACTTATTCAATCCTCTCTAAATACTTCCCCATAATTTTTAGATATAACATGGATCTCAATCAGATATGATTGAGAGTGGTGATCCATGAAACCTTAAAAATTCTTTAATATACAACCAGGTAAACTAATCAAGAGACAAATATTATTTGATATCAATGAAATATATTGATTTCCTATGTAGATCAACTTCAACCCAAATATCATTGTTCCCTTTAAATGACTTGGGTAGTTCTATAAATAAATACATGGTGTTGTTTTCCCATTTCCACTCAAGTATGGGTAATTCTTATAACATCCCCTTAGAATTATATCTTTAAGCCTTAACTTTTCAATATATAAAGCACCAAGATGAAAACTCTATGATATATCTTTTCTTGTTTTACCACCATAAATTCTATCTATGATCTCTATACATATTAATACTTTCAGGATGAATAGATAATGGTGAAGTAAGAGCTTCATGTGAGAGATCGTTCTTCAATTTTGGTATTAATGGGATCTATACTCTATTTATAAACCATATAATCCCATCATGTACATATTTGAACTATAGAACCATCCTTACCTTTATTTTCATCTTCATATCCTCCTTCTGTGCCTCTTTAATCTTTCTATGAATAAATGGTTGAACATTCATATGAGAAAGATAGGATATTTATTCTTTTATTATTATTTCATGGTTCTCCCTCTTTAAATCCATATGTATTGGATCTCTATTAATCCTCATCATGGAAAAACTATCATGGTCTTTCTGACCCAACAAAACTATATATTTTAGTCAATATGGTTGGTTTGGGCTAATGTCTTAATTTTATCTTTAAGGGAACCACTGATAAACCCATTCTTCTTATTACATTACCCAATAATAATACTTTTTATTGCCAAATTGTTTATTTAATAAATTTATAATATAGATTGTCATTCCTTAATTTCTTAAAAAACCTTAAAATTATCTATAATCATTTCATTTTTCTTCTAATATAAAATAATATAAACTATAAATACTACCATAAAAAATCAGGGTACTCTCTAAGGACTCTATCCATTAGATCAATGAAAATGATTGGGTAATTGGTAAGACCAAATAAAATCCCTATAAATTCATAATGACCATACCTTATATGGAAATCGATCTTGGGTATGTCTACATTTTTAAACCTCAACTGATGATATCCATAATACAGTTCAGTCTTTGAAAATTTCTGATATCCTCAAAATAAATCAAAAAAACATCAGTATGGGGTAGAGGTACATGTTCTTGATAGTAATATTTTTATGATCTGGATAATAAATGAAAAGACACATTGACCCATATTTTTCTTTTTTTAAAAATAATAGGTACACCCCATTGTGATTCACTTGAAAAAATGAATCCATTATCAAGATTCTCCTAGAGTATCTTCTTCAATTCTTTCAACTTAGTTAGTACCATTCTATAAGAAGTTTTTCAAATTGGTATAGCACCAAGTATGAGTTATATTAAAAAATTCAACTTTCTAATTTTGGGTAAGTCTAGGAAACTCTTCAAAAAAACATAAACATATTCCTACACAATAGGCATATATTTAATGTTGAGTTTCTCTCCAACCATTTGAGAGAGCTACACCTTATAAATAGGTAATAATACCTATACAATTTAAATAGTTTCTATTGGAAGTTCATATTCATCATTGCAACGATAGACAATTGTGGGTTGATTTCGATTATAAAATTTGAATTACCTTCCTTATAAATTTATATGGGATCTAAATAGAGATATATTCAATCCATGTATAAAATCACATCAAATTTCACTGGAGGTAGAATCACAAGATTTTCAAGAAACACATTCCCACAAAATTCTAATGAACATGAGCTATATAATTGAGATTCAATAATAATACCATTAAGATTTTTCACCAATAATTCAATATATAATCATTAAGGTGGTGATATGATACTCATATAATATTATTCAGATTTAACATAGTGCGTAAAGTCATAATCAAATAAGAAATTTTTGGTTCTTGAGTGGATGATAAGTGTATCTCTCATCACTTTATACTTGTGACCCACTTGGTTGATTGTGATCAAATAATATTTCCCTTAATCTCTTGGATTAATATGTTAGTAACACATATTTTCTTCATTAACCCTTGTATTCATTAACTTGTTTGAATAATTTTTATAATTTTTGTAGTTGTAGAATTGGAGTATGGGTGGTGCATTCAGTTGAGATCACTCTAATTTCATTTCATTGGTTTGTCTCTTTGTATATATTTGATGTTAATTTTAATGATGTCTTTATTTTAAAAACATAAAAAATTTACTATCTCTATTAAGGAAATTTCCCCCATTATTCTATAAACACTTTTGGAATAAGTAAGATTTATTTTCTTTCCTCTGTGGGTTTTGTTATTATAATTTCACTAAAACTCTATCTCTATATTTTTATCGTAACCATGAGAATTATTTCTGTGGAACCATTATTTTAAACTAATTATCCCTTTATTTATGCATTTTACGTATTTAAAGTGTTTGTGTGATGTTTTTTAGGGTTACAGGGACTTTTGAAATATTATGGGAATTTCTAGAGGTGTTAGATTTAAGCACAGTTAGTAAAACTCGTGAAACTCCAATAGAAAACCATGAAAAGTAAGGTAGTGGGATATGTGTAGGTTTATGGTTAAGCACACAGTTTTTCTAAACTATGCACCCATATAATATAAACCATTACTTTTAGGATAGATATATTTTTATGGTTATCACAAAGTTTTCCTAATCGTGAACCCAAACCATGCATGGCTAAAAGTTTGATCTAAAATTTGTGGATCTAACTTGGTTTTTTTTCTTATTTGATATGTTTTTCTCTATTATGACCCTAAATCGATTTCCACTTTTATTAATGGATGTGGACACCATCCCTCTAGATCTGAGAGTGACATGTTGGAAAATCTTGGTGCGCTGAAGCCCTGATTCCATTAGTAAGTCTCTCTTCTTGGTTGTTTTTCTTTAGTTTCTTATTCTTCAATCTCTTATATTCATAAATCTAATCTTTTAGGGATATATATATGTTTTTTTATTCTAATCATGATGTAATTTGGATATTTTTATTATAGGTAATATGATCTAAGGCGGGATTTTGGAGTTTTAATCCATTTTGTTGAAGAGTTTTTTTTTGTTATTTGTTTTCTCTATATTTTTCAAGGTAGGTTTATTCACTCTCGACTCCTTTTATTATAGTTTGAAATAAATATTTAAGATTTCTAAAAAATAAATTAATTGTTATATTTTTTAGAAAATATTGGTAGAAATATTCTTTAGGTGTGGTTTTTAGATTTGTGGAATTATTGTGCAAAGTTCTTTGTTGAATAAATTTAAAATGATAATTTTAAAATACTTGTTTGGTTTGATTCATGGAATAAATATTTGTGGAATAGTTTTCAATAAAAATATTTTTTTAATGAAAAAAATCATAATTTATTTGGTATTGGTTTTTTGAATAATGGTTAGTGTGTGTTCATGTGCATTCGGGATAGATAAAGGTAAGAATTTTATCTCATAAAAAGTGGGATGGATAAGGGTATAAGATTTCCCTCAAAAAAATGATTCACCAAGTGACATATTAGAGAAATGATGACTCAAAACTCATGAGTGTAGGGAGTTATATGGATTCATGAATTTTTTGGGGTGACGATATGTGTAATGGAATGGATTATGTCAAAATGGGATTTGAGAAATGGTTTTATGAAATTTTTTGGTTTCTTTTATTTGAAATTGATTTAGTATGGAAATTTTTTTGGTGTGAAACCGGTTATATTTGATATAAAATGTTTTAAATGATTTTATATAAATTATTTTATATAAATTTTTTATCTTGTTCAATCCTATTGGCGTGAGCGAGGAATTCATTTGGGGAAAACCAACTAAGTTTCATTACTCACCTCTTGTTGGTCACATTGGTTTATTTGCAGATATTATTTATTGATACGTAGTAAAAGGAAAGTTATCTCATTTATTTAGTGATTATTCATGATACCTTGGGCATGAGTTATGTATTTTGAGGTTAGAACATGTTGAGAACTATGTAATAGTTTCTTTAGAGTTGTTGATCTTTCTTGGTTTTTTATTTCCCCTTTTTACTCTGATGTGGTTCTTAGTTTTTTTCATATTACATTGAGTTGTATTATATTTTTATCATGCACCACATAGTGGTTGTTGGTTATTTTTATCTTGGTTTTGATTATTTTATTTTAAATGTAAAATTATCCCCCAATTATATTGAATCCATTTTCATTTATTCCCATCCTTTGGTGTCTTTGGGATATCACTTAAGGACAAGTAATACCATACTACCTTCTCAAGACAATGAGGAGGTGTGGGATGTTACAAATGGTTTATTCTTGGTTAGTACATCCATCATTTTGGGTCAAGTGGTATTCCAGTGTAGGTCTTGGAGTTAGAAAATCTTTCTTGATAAATCCTTGAGTGTGGTTGGAAATAAGGAGTAGGACCATCAGAACGTTAAATATGAGGTATAAAAAGGTGTATCTAACTTATTTATTTTGAACCTAGAGTTACCAGGGAGTTGGGTACATGATTTTTTTGAGACACTTATAAGATTTTTAATCTAATTTTTCATGGGTTTAGACAACGATAATAATACAACATGCATTTTAGAAATGACTTCCCACTAGAATTTCATATTTAATTTTGAGAAATAATTTTTGATTTGGTGAAAAAATATTGATTTTTGAAAAGTGTCAAAAAAAAATTCCAAATATGAGATTTTGAAAATGCATGGTTGTGGTATTTTGATAATGGGTTTATTTTCAAAATCATAATGAAATTTTCAAATATGGGTTGAAAACATAATGTGTTGAATATTGGAAATCCTTTTTGTGATAGTTTTGATGTGGTAAATTTGAATTTTTAGGCATTCATTTTCTAGAGAGTGATACTTATGGAATTAAATTTGTTATAGAAAGGGTGATTGGTAGTCCTTGATGGAATCAATCAGAAGAAGTCGTTGAGAATGTAGTTTCTCCTGAGCCACAAGTGAACCAATAGTTGGTTCAAATCATCATTTAGGATGTTCAAACCATTTATTTAGGACTAAAACCAAATTCTATTATTCGGATATATGTCACTACTAGAAATCCAAGTGGATAAAGTATGGTTGTCTTCACGAGAACAGGTGAGAAATATACCACTAAGAGAAAGAGTGAGAAGGAAACTTATTCACAATGAGGTGGAACACATCATAATCAGACCACATTATCAATTAAACTTCCTCCATGACCCATGAGTAAAAGGGGATATTTACAATGGGGTTCTTTAAATCATATCATGTGAGTGTATACAACCCCACCTAGAGCATCCTACAATTGAAATCAGATGGGTAATCTTTAATTATATTATTGTTGTGCACTATGTTCATGTGTTCGGGCCACATCTCATGTGTTGAAGATGTTATATTATTTGATATAACGAGGGAAAAAGGATACCTATCATTAGAAGAGTTGATCTGGCCATGGTTATTCTAGGAATTACATGACTCCTTAATAAGGTAAATCTCAATGGGGAAATAATGATCAAAGTGTAGTGAGTAAGTAGTTATATGGATCTAGGAAAGTGATGGTGGATGATCAATCTAAACCATCGGTGATGAGAGTTACAATTCTTTTGAATTCTACCCTTATGAATGATTTCATTGATGTTGGTTCATCTCATTCATTTATTGCTACTTGTGTTGTTGGTGTTCTAGTTTTTCATGTGGAGATGGCACCTTATGTTTTAAAACTTCAAAATCCTCTTATTTAAAGAGAATGTTAAGTCTTTTTTTGAAAATCATGTTCTATAATAATTGATAGAGGATAGTTGATATGGTATTTATCTATGTTTGAGATGAATTTCTAGGATAAAATTATACGTATGGATTGGATAACAATGGTCAAACCTCATATTGATTATTATACCTCAAGGGTTAGTTTTTTAATAGATGATGGCATCGAGAATATTTTTTGAGGAGACCATGATGTAAATGAATGTGAAGCAGTATTGTTGGCACCAACATTATAAACAATCTCATAAAAGTTAGTATCTTTTACTTTTCTATCGATTGATGATATTAGGGATATCGGTTTTCCAAAAAAAATTATTAATTTCTAGATGTTTTCTCAATATCTTCACAGGGATTCCAAATAAAAGAGAGGTGGATTTTATGATTGATCTCCTTCTAGGGACTAGTATTATCTCACTTCAATCTTATTATATGGAACCGATAGAATTGAAGGAATTTAATGTTCATTTTTAAGAGTAGGAAATCAAAGGGTTCATTCGGCCTAGAACATCTTTTTCAGTAACATTAGTCTTGTTTGTGAAAATGATGGATGTAACTTCAAAGTTTTGTGTGGATTATCATAATATTAACCAAGTTATGATAAATAATTGGTATCTAATTCCACACATCGATGATCTATTCTTTTAATTGAGGGAATATTAGTGATTTTTGTAAGAGTTACTTATAATTTTGATATCACAAATTGCATGTTCAGAAAGAGGATATCCCAAAGATAGATTTTATATGTACATATGGCTACTATATGTATGGAGTTATGCCTTTAAGTCTTACTAATAAACCATCAGTCTTTATCACATTGTTGAATTGGATATTTCAAAGATATCTAGATACTTTTCAAATGGTGTCTGTGGAAGACATATTAGAATATTCAAGGATAAGATTTGAGCAAGAAAAATACTAGGAGATGGTGTTTGTAATTTTGTAGGATCATCATCTATATGAAAAATTATCAAAGTAAGATTTTTTAATATAATAGGTAAGTTTCCATAGTCATGTTGTCTCTAAAAAAAATTTCTATGGACTCAAAAATGATAGAAGTCATCATCTCTTAGAAACCACCAACGAATGTATTTGAGATATGCAGTTTCCTTGGCTTAACTGGTTATTTTAAAAACTTTGTTCATGAATTTTCATGACTAGCTACACCAATGAAAAATTTGACATGGAAAAGTGTTTCTTTCTAGTGAAATTATGATTGTTTGAATTGTTTTTAAGAGTTTAAATTTTTCCTTATATCAACAGCAATTTTTTTTCCAAAATCAAGAAAAGTTTATTTGGTGTATTGTGATACTTCAGGATCAGGGATGGGATGTTATATTATGTAGGAAAATCATGTTGTTTTTTATGGCTCATGGTAGTTATGGTTTCAGGAAAAGAACTACCAAACACACAATTTGGATTTAGATTCTGTAGTCCATTCTTTGTAGAATTGGCTTCATTACCTATTTGGTGGGAAACTTATAGTGTTTACAAATCATAAGAGCCTGAAACGCATTTAATCACAAATGGATTTATATATGAGACAAATAAATTGGATGGAGTAACTCTTAATGTTCGACTTTGACTTGATGCATACACTTGGAAAAGGAAATTTTGTGGTGGATGTATTAAGAAAAAATCATATGGTTAGTTAGAAAAAGTGGTTGCAGATCAGTGGTTGTTGATGTCAGGGATAGATGACAAGACCTTGGGTTGTAGAGAAAAATTTAGTGCAGCAATTTTTTTTCTAGTTGCTTTGGTTCTTGATTTGGTGGAAATAGTTAAAGAGGCATAGACATCAGATTTAGAATGTGTTTCAATGAGGTTAAAACCTAATGGTGGGGATGCCATAGAGGGATGGAAACTAGATGGTGGTTTTGATATAGTATTATCATACCAATGTAATTAAAGGAATAGATTCTTCATGTATGCCACCATTATATATGGGTTTTTCATCCTATAATACTGAATATGTATAAGGCATTGAAAGAAAAAAATTATTGGGTTTTGATAAAAAGGAAATTGGTTGAGTTTGTGGTGAGATGCCTCACCTGTCAATGGGTTAAGTCATAACACCATTGGCTAGTGGGTATATTTCAGTATTTACCTATTCTTATTTTGAAATTGGACAAAATAGCTATAGATTTCATGAAAACTCTCCCAAGGATGGTTCAAAAACATGATTCTATATGGGTGATAGTGGATCAGCTCAAAAATTGTTTCCATTTCATCCCTATTTATGAATCTCATATAGTATAGGACTTTTCTTAAATCAATATTTGATAAGTGGTAAATAAGAATGGTGTACCATTTTCGGTATTACTAAATCAAGATCATAGGTTTATGTATCTCTTAAGAAATCTTTGAAACAATTCATTAGGACATAGTTGACAATGATAATGGCATATCATTTGCAGACAGATGGAAAATCCAAACGGACGATAAAAATGTTGGAATACATGCTCCATTATTATGTAATGAATTTTGGTTGTTAAAGGGAAGATCATGTTCTATTATTTTAGATCTTTTATAATAGTAGTTATTAAGACTCAATACATATATATCATTTGGAATCATTTTATGCGTGTCCTCATTCTTCACATTGTTGGGTGGAAATAGGTGAGACTTCACTAGTTGGGTTGAGTCTTTCCCAAGAGACAATAGAGAAGATTCATTTGATCATGAAGAGGATGGATATAGCTCATATTCATCATAAATCATATGTGTATCATCATCGATATTTGTTTTCATTCAAGGTGAGTGATCATGTGTTCTTGATAATGTCTCCAAGGTTTAGGCATCGTCATTTTGGGAGGTAGGGAAAGTTATCTCCCAGATATGTAGGTTCTTTTAAGATAATTTAATAGGTTGGTGAGGTGGTATATCGGTTGTATTTTCCACCATGGTTCAGTTTAGTGCATAATTTGTTTCATGTATCTCAGTTGAAAAATTATCAGCCTGATTCTAACCAGGTGAATCGATGGGATCATGTTGACCTAGAGTCAGATGCTTCATTGGTTCATATTCCAGTATAAATTATGGATAGGAAAGAGAAATTATTGCATGGAAAATTAATTAGTATAGTTTTAGTTCTAAGGAAACATGTTCAGATTCAGAAAGAAACTTGGGGATAGGAGAAAGAAATGATCGAGAAGTGTCCTAAACTCTTTCGGGACAGGGGTGGTTTTCTACATTCCAAGGATGAAAATTCCTATGTAGGGGTGAATTTAGCACACCCCCCCTGCTTCCCCCACCCCCACATTTCATGTAATTAACCCTTTATTTATTCATTTTATGTATTTAATGTTTTTGAGTGAATTTTGGTAGGTTTTGGAGTACTTTTGGAATATTTTGGGGTATTTTTTGAAGGTGCACGGTTTGAGCACTGTCAGTACAAAAAATGAAACTCTTAGATAAAACCATGGAAAGTGAGGTAAGGGGATATAGGTAGGCACAATTTTTGACCAAACCATGTGGTCACTTAAGAGAAACCATGATTTCTGAGATATATAAATTTTCATGGTTAGTGCCCAGTTTTCCTAACTATGCATGCTAACCATGAACATATAAAAGTTAGAAATTAGAATTGTGGATCTAACTTTATTTTGATCCTTAATGGATCGTTTTTCCTCTACTATGGACCTCACTCTATTTCCTCTCTTCACAAATTCTTTATAGACCATTCCTCTTGATCCATTAGTGATCTGTTGGAAAATCTTGGTTCATTGAAGCATGGATTCCATTGGTAAGTCTCCATTCTTGGTTGTTTCACATTATTTTCTTCTTATTCCTATGCTTGGATTCATAGATCTAATCCATTGGTGGTAGATATACATTTTTTATGACAATCATGATCGTATTTGGTTGTTTTAATGATAGGTAACAAGATTTAATATAGGGTTTTAGAGTTTCAATCCGTTTTGTTGAATAATTTTGACCATTCTTTGTTTTCTACATTGTTTCCCAGGTAGGTGGATTCACTCTTGACTAATATTTTTATACATTTAAGGATTTATTTCAAATTTTTTAAATTTCTTAAAATTTATTGTGAAAATGTTTTGAAAATAATTATATAAAACTTCATTAGTGATGGTTTTTAGAATTGTGGAATTTTTGTGAAAAGTGATTTTTTGAATGATTTTAAAAATTGCTTTTGTTTGATTCATGGAAAAAGGATTTGTGGAAAGTTTTTCAACAAAAAATTGGTTTTGAAATGTTTTGGCACAATTTTTTTGGAATTGGTTTTTGTATTAATGGTAGGTGTTTGTTCACGTGCATTCAGTATGGGTAAGGGTATAAAGTTTCCCCCATCAAAAGTGGGGTGGATAAGGGTATGAATTTTCCCTCATAAAAATGCTTCACTAAATGATGGATTGGTGAAAGGATGACTCACCACTTTCGATTAAAGGTGGTTCCATGGTTGTATGGATGGTTGGAGGTTTGGATATGTCGAATGTAGTGGGATTTTCCAAAACGGGATTTATGAAATGGATTTAAATAATTGTGTGGCTTATTTCCTTGGAAACTATTTCAGTTTGGAAAAATATTTTGGTGTCATGCTTCTTGGATTTTATACAAACTATTAGAATGTTTTAAATGGTTTTACATAAAAAAATTTATATATATATTCCATATTTTTCTATCCTATTGGAATGAGTAGGTAAGTCATTTTGGGAAAACCTACTAAGTTTTATTACACACCCCCTTCTTGGGAACTTCGTTTAATTTATAGATATTTTTTATAAACACATAGGTAAGGTTAAAGTATCTCATTTTTTTATTGATGATTTATAATAACTCGGTCATGAGTTGTGACATTAGATCTTGGAGACTGTTGGGAGTTGTGGGCTTGGTGACTTTGGAGTTAATAAGCTTTGTTGGTTTTGGTCTTCCTCTTTTTACTCTGATATAGTTCTTAGTTTTTTTATCAGTTTGGTATTGCTTTGAGTTTTATTACATTGTTATGATTCATAATATAGTGGTTTTAGGTTATGGTTATCTTGGTAGTAGTTTTTTTATTTCAAATGAAAAATACTCCCGCAATTGTATTGAAGCCTTGGAATTTATCATCTCCCTTTGGTGTCTTGAGAATTTCACATAAGGCCAAGTAAAATCCTATTACCTTCTCAACATAGTGAGGAGGGGTGGGATTTTATAATGGGAATATCCACTATCTACTTCTACCTTTAGAGAAAATATAATGATTTATTAATAGCTACTAAATTTCTTTATGGATAATGCCTTTTTGAGAATTATTTTTAATCCACTGAAGAACTATTCAATTTTTCATTCATGTTCAAATATTTTTGTGTGATGAGTTCAAATAAATTACATATTGAAAGATATCCCATTAAAAATATCTCATTCTGTAGAGTCAATTTCTTCCTCTTTCCTCGTATTCAAAATAACATTCTAGGATTGTTCTGCTTAACCTTACAAATGATATACCTCCAAGAAATGTTATACATTCTTTAAGAACTAGATAATATAAAATATATTTTCAATGGTGATGATCCACTTCTCAAAAACTAGTGGACCAGAGGAGCCAATAAATAAGGTGGACGCTTCCTCATGAAATACAAAATTATGTGTTAGTCCCTCCATTTATCATTTAGAATATCAGCATGATTCATGTTTTGAGAGAGTTATGGGGAAATTTAAAATTATTTTTTATATTCTATCACACTTGTTATTCAGTTTCTCAAGAAAAAAATCATTTCATTTTCCTCCACATGTTTTGTTAACACAGCTCCTTCGGGTTCCAAACATTGACTAAAAGAAAAAAAATAGTATTAAAAACAATCTATAATAATCATAGTGATCAATCATATAATCATAAAAATTATTCATAATATTTCCTAAATTATAAAACATTTTTATAAATATTTGACAAGTTTTGGTTCACCCAATGTAACTTTCAATTTATCATAGGTTTTCTTATGTTCTATCCTCAAATTCTTTATAACCTAATATATAAAAATAACTAAGTCCATCTCTGATACAAACTGAGATGACCTGATCCTATCATACATAAAGATTACTTCATTTTATAGTAATATTCAATGCATTTAATAATAATACACAACCCATTACTATAAAATTTTAGTGTCTTTAAAGACTATATAGATAATTAAATTATTTCATGAAATACCATCAACATCTCCCATAATGTGATTCCCTCAAATTAACCTTCTTAAACATATCCTACTTGGAACATTTATTTATAACCTGATAAAATGGGAAAATAATTAAGGTTGATATCATATTTTTAGTAAGAATAACCATGGGAGATGTCAATCATTGATTATATGAAATCATATCATATGAATATGGTTATAAGATCACGATCATAAGTTATTAAGTTCATAACCAAATATTCATAGGTCATAAATCATGAGTCCTGGAAAAAAGTCATAATAATTCAAGATATGTGGGTCATAATAGAGAGGAATCACCATTAATCAATCATGGTAAATGTGATAATATCATAATCATGATAACATATCGTAGGAATTGTGGCATAATCATACGCATAAAAAATCATTTCATTGTTTAAGGTTTACTTCCAAGACAATCATAGCTAGAAAAGTTCCATAGTGGATTAGGTTCACATCCCATTCCATCATTTCTTTATTCAAAGTTAACTCCCAAGACTATCATTATGGATATAGTCCTTTATTGATCTACGTTCACTCTCCATTTCATTCCATATTATCATATGATATATCAATCATCGCCCAAGGCATTGTAGGGATTTAACGGACACACTCATCACAAAATAAAAACCATACATATGTGTTTTATTAGATCATAATAATATAAATCATATCATCATATAATAAACCATATACAATAAAATAGTTTTATAAATATCTCATCATCACATAATAATAATCCATCCATATAAAATAAGTGGATGGTATCAAAATAGAATTCAATATTTCATCATAGCTTAATTTACCCATGGGAAAGAAATAGTTTTCATGAAATCATCATAAGAGAATAATCATTAGAATTAAAAAAATGGTTGGTTTTAGAAGCTAATATCTCTAGTAAATCATAAGAAACATCAAAGGATGTATACATATATGAAAAATACCTTTAAAAGAACATTTGAACCATTGTATTAAAACATGAAAAAAATATCATTTTCATTTGATAATATCTTAAATAAAAATTACTAGATAATTAAAAAAAATTATTTCAAAATCACTATGTAAAATTTTAAATGAATATTCAAATTAAATAATAGTCATGACAGTGGTAAAAGTTTTTCATTTGGTAAACTTTAAAACAAATATTTATTTTAAACTATTTAAAAAAAGTAATAAATAACCTACTCAAAAAAATGTAAACTTTTATTTTTAATACAATAAGAATGAATTAAAATATAGTTTAAAATTAATTTTATATAATAATTCTTTTATAGAAAATAAAATTCTAGAAACAACTTTAAATAATATATACATCGAAGAAAAAGATAACCAGTAAAAGTGGGAATAAGGTCAGATTTTCTTAGAAATATTATCTCATTATTTTTAATTAAAAAAGAATTTATAATGAATATAAAACATGGAATCACTAGAAATAAACATAATTTATTAAAATATATAGGTTTTATATGAAAAACTCATATAATTTTGTCAATGGATATTCAATCATAAACAATCGTGATTAAAATGAGATTGCAACATAAACTCTCACCTCGGGTCATGAATTTCTTCATTTGCACTCTTAAGTTCAAATATAATAAATTTTTATTTATTAAAAATCTATAATGGTACCATACTAATAATTATATTACAATATAAAATTCCTTTATTATTTTTAATTACCTATTTATAAATAATTTTTCATCAAAATTAACATTTAACTGAAAAATGGTCTTTTCCCAAAAATGTTTTTATTAGAAGATTCTAAAACTTGAGCTTGGTAATGGTTTTATAACATCCAGAATCATAATAATGTTATAAGTATCATATTTATTCATTACATAAAATGTTAAAACCATTCATATAAGGTGGTGATGAAAAATGAATTATATCCCTTTAAGGAGATGAAAGCCTGTACATATGCATGAATAATGTTTTTAATTTTCAAAAAGGGTAAAGAAATAAATATAAAGAATTATATATATTTATAAAATCATAATAATATCATAACTACCATATATATTCCTTAAACCCTTCCATATGACCATCTGTGAATGGCGTACATGAAAAATGAATCACATCACTTCATGGAGGTGGTAATCCACACATACACCTGAAAGATGTTATAATTTATAACAAAATGGAAATCAAGTATAAAATTGTTGTAACATTAACATAAAAACATCTCATTATAGTAAATATACATAATTAATCATGTTAAAATGGTAATAGAATATTTTTAGTAGGTTAAAGAAAAAAGAAACTCAAAATAGATCATTAAAGAAAATTAACTTTTATTTTGGAAACCTCCTATGTCTTACACCTTAATCCATCAAAGGATGTTATTTTGAGAATACCATAAGATCTATGAAATTGGTAGGTGATTTAGGAAGGATTTTTTCAAGGATTGTTTTATATATATTACTCAAACGGTGTGAAATAATTATAGAGATAGCACCTCCCTTTATAAGTGAGGTGGGTGGAAAACTTGTAATTACTTTAAACATTAAAATACAATAAATTCATGTTCAAGTAAAAGTGGAACCATATGTGAGGAGGTTCAAAATTAAGATAATTTAAGGTCAATATATCTTCAACTAATCAAATTTAGACAAGTTTATGGGGTATTTTAAACCTTATATTTTAGTTTTATGCTTTAACTAACCATTTTTAACATTACCCAATGTAACAAATTTCTTTCATAGTTAATATACATTATGAAAAAAAATGAAATTTATCTCCATAAAAAATATTTACATGATGATTCCAAATATGGAAATAATTTTATAAAATTTAACTTCTATAAGTTGTATAAAAAAATTTCAAAATAAGCGTGAAAAAACACAACAAAAACTGTTTTTAGAAAAATACTTTTTTAAGCATAAAACTGAATTTAATTCAATTCATTGCCTAGAAAAATCATTAAATTAATTTTAATTTAATTTATTTATTATATTATGTTAAAATTTTAATAAAATAATTCATAATATAATAATTAATTAAATTTATAAAGATAAGAAAATTGTATACATAAAAATAGTTTTCATAAAACATCTCTTTTATATAAAAATGTTCATTTATAACCAAGTAATTTCTTGTATGTATTTTTAAATAATGAGTTTATTATTTTTAATAATCTAAAATATTTTTAAAATAAAACTTATAAGAAAAAACAATTCTAATAAATAAAGTACATCGTAAAATTTCGTTAGGATTAATGGTATTTACTAAATAAATTTGAAATTATTTTCAACTACTACATACCATATAATGTAATTAATTTTATAATTTATAAACACTATTCATATAATTATAGTGTTTCATTATTCACAAGCTATTAAAAACCATGAAATTATTAAATAGAAATATATTCTAAAATCTCAGGGTGTTACATCTAATGCTTCTTTAATATTCCAATTTCAAGCCATTGATTAAATAAATTTTCTACGACTTAATATTAGGATTTTAATTTTCACCAAGTATGATAGATTAAGAAAATATGCTTTATTCAACAAAAAATCTTCACACACATTCTAGAAATTTATATATGCCTGAAAGAGTAATTATGGAAGCTTCTCAATTTTCCACTTGTCTCCACCTCAAGGAGTCACTCCACTCAAACTTTATAAATATATATCTATTAAAAATATGATTCTACATATTGATAATACACCATAATGTATTACTTGATGTGATTTTCTAGTTTTAAAAACTTTTAAATATTCAAAAATAATAATCTTTTTATCAAACATTATTTAGAATAACCCTTGGGAGGTCAATTTATGATGGTGAATTTTCCTATTTATTGTCCAATATTGAAAGATTATTTTATTTATCATTTTTTCCACCTGGGACCATGATTCACCATAAACTACTTTCATATTGAGTATAAATAAACACATAATTGTAAAGGTAATAAACCGTATACTCTTTCTATTTAATATAAACAATACAATTTATAGGATTTTCTAAACTTGTTTTATCCATTATTCAAACTTAAAAATATATTTTGAAAAAATAATTTTTTTTGATGGATCATGAAACTATTCATAAAATCATTTTATTTGTGTGGATAAAATTGTTTTCATCATCCACCACTCCTAATTAAATTTTTATTCAACTTAAGTATTTTTTTATGTTGTTAAAATGGTTAAAAATAAGTTCTCATTGTGTACATCTTCTTTTCATATTCCATATATCTTTCTTGATCTACATGGGTATTTATTTTTTTAAGACAACTATTGAAATAGAATTTCTTTATGTGGAACCTCCCATTATACTTTATCACGAAACTTTACTTGTTATTCCTATTTCTTTCTATATTTATCCTAATCTACTCACCAAATAACTAAACAATATTTTGGTATATTAGGAGATTGTTTGGATCCTCCATATAGAAATTTATGAGTTGTTTTTTTGAACTTAATTATTTTAAATTTTGAACTTGTCTTTTACTTCTTGTATTAGATTTGAATATTGTCTTATTTCTTCATGGTTTACAAGGTTGACTTGATCTTCTCTTGAATCTTCTTGGGAACATCATAGATTACATATTACTTTATTTTCAGTCCCAAATAAATGTATTCTTTATTTTTTATATTATGGGATAATCTTTTCTCATTTACATTAGATACAGGTTTAAATGGTAATGAGACGTTTTTATGACCCCACTCACTGCAAACATCAAGGATTTCTTTATGTTTTCCAAATTTGTTTGAGTTTGAAAATTACCATTAATTTATGGATATTTCTTCCTCAAAAGCTTAATCTCTTAGAAATGGTATTCCTTTTTTCAAATAAATAAATTGGTCTTACTAAAAATCAATTTAACAATACCAAAACTTGTTGCATCACCAATAGTGTCCCATGATCCTTGATCATATTTTATATATTCTGTATTGTCCAGAATTTTCAAAACTTTGAAAAAAAACATTTTACAACTTCTTCCACATAGTTTGGGATTATATTGAGGAATTAGAACATACACTACAAATTTTATCCATCATATACATGGCGGTAAGATTATCTTTATTTTTTAATCATATATATTTGTATATATTTTGTATTTAAACCTTCACTATTTATAGAAATTGATTTAGTATAAACAATAAAATTTATTGTGGATGGTACCTTCTTCTTTTTGGATCCTTGATAATAATCATAATATGATGTAATTATATTATTTCCATATAATAAATGTATTTTATAATATAAAACATCTTCAATAAATTGCTTAGAAGTGTCTCCCTTCACAATTTCTTGTGAGAGATCAATATGTGTCACTTTCGGATTACCCATACTAACTTTGAATTCAATACCTAACATATTGAGATTGTTATTATCATATTAAATCAACATCACCCTCTATTCATAATATTTTCTCACCTTTTAAACTTTTTCATCATGTTTTTTGAACTTTTATTATAAAAAATATTAAATATCCATGATTCTATTTCATTTGAATTACACTTGTAAATTCTTAACATCAATGTTATTTTTAACATTTTATTCTAATCTTTGGATCTTAACGTCTAAGTATGTAGTGAACTGGTCCTTTTATAAAATTGTATTGTGAAACTCCTTTTATAACTTGGGGAACTTTTATTTAAGTTTTATATTTACTATTTTTATTGCTTCAACTAGTTTGGAAACCTTATTATATATAGTAAATTTATTTTTTAAAGATTTATCTACTTCTTCAAACTCTTTTTCAAGCTATGTGATTCCTTCCTAAATGATTTTAAAATTTTTACAAATCAAATAAACCATATCTTATAGAAAACAATGTATCAAATCTTTTAATGATTCAACAAAAAAAATTCATTGACATATCAGCCCTCCCAAAAATTCTTTAATATTATTAAGGATTTTATTCATAATAGTTTCCACATACCACATAATCACTTTAATCATTTGAGGTAGAAGGAATATCTACTTCCTTGGGAGTATACTAAACTACCTATTCCTATCCTTCCAAAATAGATATATCTTTATTTATTAGAGAACATAGAACTTATAATCCTTTTTAAAAGAGAGATAACATTTTCAACTTCTTATTATCTTCCATTATCATGTTCATATTAGTCTTGGAAGAAATTAAACTCTGATCTGATATAGATAATTCATTACCAAAACTACACTTCATTATCAATTTTGAAATAGACTCAAGTATTCAAGAGATAATAGCTTAGAAATAGAAAATCTAATACTAGGTTAATCAAAATATGATATCATTTGATGAGAGTTATTATTTATGTATTCAACACTGAGAGGATGAGTTAATAAGTGTTTTGGAGTTAAAATCCACTTTATATTTTTTATCCGTTTTTCTTCTTTTAAAAATTTCACTTGTTTAGTTGAATGATTATTATATTATCTCTTATCACCTTAACTCATTTAATAAACACACTCACACACACCCATATAATATTCATGTTATATTTTTATATAGTTACCATCTCAATGTGAGATGGTTAGTCCTTTGTGTGATATAAATTATTATGAAATACCACTTCCCACATAAATAATCATTTGAGTGAAAGAGAGTACGATATAACCTTGAAACTTATTTTTTTAATGTCCCTTGAGACTGTGTTTGTGCATCCTGCACTCAGGTTCCTACAGTACCTTGTGATAATAATTCTTCTACCAATTTAGAACTTTGAAGATTTATTGATGTGTTGCTTAACCTTATTCTCCTTCTACGTCTTTCATAACAGAATGCAGGAAACTCTTATTATAATTTATGTAATTTATGATGTAAAAAACTCTTATTATTCTTTATATCACTAAACAATATATTGATCCTCCCACATCTACTTATCTTATGTTGGATAAAAAATTCTTCTTCCACCTATGAAAATTGGAAAGCACAAAACTTCCTTGTATTGCCTCTTCTTATTATACTTCAGTGCACAACATAATTTCACTATACCTCCTCCTTTTCTTCAACTGCAAGGATGTATATGATAGTGATAGTCAGGCCTTCCTCAAACTCTTTAATACTTCAAGAATATGTCTACATAAATCTGTATTGGGTCTCTATCAATCATCAATTTTTTCTCTTTAATAACATATAGAAATATATATATATATATATATACATATATATATAATAGTGTAGCACTATAGGTTATCCTCCATGATCATGTAATTCATTATTACTTATATTTATCCATAAATATCACATGAAAACATCAATTTAGGTATCCAATAATTTTAGTGTTTCCACTTTGAAGACTCTAATTCAAACCAACGGTTCCTCTGTTTATATGTTCATAAAGTATACAACAACTGTTTCAGATTGACTCTTTTGTATTTTATTCAAAGTACTATGTGAATATCTTAGTATGAATTACCAAGATTTTCCATAATTCAAATACCATAATATTTTCTATTTATATTCAACCAAATCCACAAAACTCAACCTTATATTTTCTCTATAAAACTTACATGAAAACAAATTCCAGAATTGTATGATACTACATGTAATAATGAATATGATATTTGTGGCATTCTTCCTTCATTCTTTCCACATTCATCTTACATCCATGATAATTTTTATAGATTTAAAATGTTACTTAATTCATGCATGTATACACCTATTTCAATTATTTCATCTCAATTTATGGTATATAATAGTTCTATAAATACTTCTCCCTCCTTTATCACAAGTTGTAATCACTAATTCCATAATCATGATATTTAGTAACATAATATCTTAGCATAAATAGAAAATTCATTTTTAAAATCTTCAAAATATTTAAATTATGTAAATCTTAGTTTTTCAAACAATATGAATTTTCTTAAATACAATTATCTTATGAGTAATTCTCTAACGTGTAGGATTTATTCCTTATGAACTCAAAATATTTTACTTGCACCAAAATTTTATTATGTGTAAAAATTCTTAAAAAATCTTCATAAAATGATATCACCATATTATCTTTAATGGAATTATCTTATGAACTAAAAATATCTTATGAATACCATGATTTTCATACACAATAAAAAACAACTTATTTGAGATGCATAAAATTAATTACACCAAACTCTCTTATACGTAATTATCTTTCATGTAAGATAATTTAATTATGTATATAATAATTTTATTACTATTTCTAATTTCAATAAACAACAAGAACTTCATTAGTTTTCATTTTTATTTACTTTTATAATATAACAAAACTTTGGGTGATTTTGCAGTGTATTTTTTATATGATTTATTTGAGCTACTTTTAATGAATTCATGCAACTGCCATCTGATTAATTTATAGAGTTTCTTCCACTTCAGAGAAATACAAATTCTTTTTATTCTCAAATGATTTTCTCATTTGGATATTTTAAAATTTTATGGACTTAAAATGTCCAAAATATTCCATTTATGTTCTCATAAACTTTGGTTAACCTCACAGTATATATTATGATGAACATGAATATAGATATTGATACTCGAGTTCACTTCTACTTTAGGCAGGTATGCGGCTTTGAGAATTATATGTTGGGCATGAAATATTCTATATGAGTAATACAATAGAATACATGGCCATCATTTAATATAGATATCCCTATATATTTTAATTATAAACAATACCTTATTTTTTGTGTCCCGTATTGGAATATTGTATGAGTTTTCCCTTATATATCTATCACGATGCTCTAAGAAGCTACCAATGAATTCTATTAGATATGGTGGTATCCAATGGAGTATATGTGAAAAATTGTATGGTGGTTCAACCAACCTATTCTCTTTTATGGTGAATTTATCTTCTCCTCATCTCATTTTCTTTTAATCAATACTTTATCATCACCATCATTATAGAGATAAAGGATATGTCATTAAAAAATCTCAATGGGACTCAAATATTCAAAACACTTTTTACATTAATATAAATAAATATTCCACAAATTATAAAGGAATTAATTCCATTTTTCTTATAAATAATGACAAAAACATCAAACCTATATTCCAAAATGTGACCCTAATTTCTACACACTTAATCAATGTTACACAGGAACTGAAAACTTCTTCAACAGCAAGCTTGGGTTCTTCTTAACCAACTTAACCATCTTTTTAGATTTTATTTTCTTAATTTTTATTCCTGTTTAATATATTTACATCAAGATCTATCAATACTTCAACTTCAATGACAACAAATACCACACACACAAAGTGGTCTCAATACATACACATGATAATGTGTTAGTTTTACAAGGAAATTACTCTGAACTTTAGTGATTACAAATTTTAGGAAATCCCCTCTATTAAACTATGGGTTAACCACTTCTTCATATCCACACACCTATTTGAGGAAGATATTCAATAATAGTCAACATATAGGTCATGCATAATTAATATCAAAATAATTTTTAAAAAACCATGACAATAAGGTTATTTATCGTCATCTCAATATCATTATAAAATAATAAATATTATAATTTAAGTTATTCAAAGTATCTCTCTAAATATTTATATGTTTAAAAGGCTATAATTTAAAAGTTTTTTATCATATATCTCAAATATATTTAATATTACACCTTTAATATTTTCCTTCCAAAAATTTCCTCCATTTAATTCTACATTTCACCTCTATTTTGTCCTTCAAAACCATCCTCCTTGATTAAGTCACAACAAAACACCAACTATTGTTCTATAATATTCATCTACAACTATACTCTCAAAAAATTAAAGTAATGTTCAAATTTGAATCCCAAATATCATAAGTTTTATATATTTTGAAATTTTTTAACAAAACATATTACATCATAATACTAAGTGATGTGACACAACTATTAATCATTCAATATATTTGGGCCACATATTATGTAATGTGAATAATTATTAATTACTAAACCCAAACTACATTTCTTTCCTTAAATGAATAAAAAAATAACAGACTTATATTGTGGGGTGATTTATCTCTGAATAGAAAATCTTATCCACTACGTCATAGAATTGTAGTGTGTGCCTTAAGCCAAAACATCCAGAAATATACCAATTATTTATCCAATATCAAAATCATGATACAGAATTTAACCATCGTGGTTCTATATTTAACCCACCATGATAGGAAAATACTCAAAAAAATATTATAGTGTGACCAATACCCTTATGGTGTAGTTGTTTTTTCTTTGGATTTGGGATTTTAGGGCCAACTATTTATACTTTTATTTCATGTATATTCAAATATTTGAATTTAATATAACATATTTTTACATATTTTTCATTTTTTAATGTAACTTTGAAATAATAATAATGTAGGGTATTTATCACATTTATAAGGACATAAAGGTTCCCAAATGTGATGATAAATTTAAAGTGAAATGATGATATTATTAAATATAGTTCTATGTTCAGATAACATTCTTTTATGGGGAACATATTATTTTGAATATAATGTATGAGTACTTGTAAGGGGATAAGGTTTATTCTCCTGAAGTTCTCATTTGGAAATATCTGAGACAGAAGATTGTGAGAATATATGAGCTAGTATTAATTGTTTATGTTTTTTTATCATCGTATATTCTTATATGTGAGAATTTTTAATGGTATTAAGACTTTAAGATTATCATTAATTCATTTCACAACTTCTGCACTTAGATTTACTGACCAAAACCATTATAAAATATTTTCATAGAAAATAGGGTATGTTTGGTGCATCATGAATGACATGTTATTAATGGATAAGTAGATGAAGTATTTTTCCCTTCCATATTTATGGAAGTTTTTATCTCAAACTTTTGAATGCAATAGAACATCTTCATTAAATACCATGGTCCTAGTGTAAAATCATGTTTATTTCATATAGTCAATGAAAGACGTATCAAGCATATAAGATGATGATATAGATGTGCAACCCTTTTGATGAGATATTATGAAACGTGGATTATTTTTCATAGTGATTTTACATATGTGGTTGTCAATGTTATAACCTTAATTTCTTTCTCTTCAATGCATTGACTCGTTCCAAGTAAGTAATCATGGACTTTAGGCAATCCCACATAATTATAATGAGAAAAAATCCTAGAGGGTTAGATAATAAGTGTTTCAATTGATCTTAATTAAATTATATTCGAATTTAATTATTGTAATAAATATTATTCTAAATAATGAGGGATGATTTTATTCAATTTTTATTGATATCACAAATTAAATAAATATATTTTCACTAGATTGTGATTAAAATATGTTTATTTTGTTTATTGAATATTTAAAAAGTATTTATTCTCTAGTTTGTGGATAAAGTATTTATTTATGAATAAAATTTTTATTTTAGTGTTGAAAAAATTCCAATTATTTGGAGCAAATCATGTAATGACCAAAAAATTTATAAATAAAATTTCCTTTTTGAATAAAAACCCCTTATAAAGTAAAGTAGTTATAGAAAACACATGAACTGCTTCAGTTGTTTTTGATAGTTATAGTTTGTTGGATTTAAAATATATTTAAACATCGTAAACATTGATAATATATATTTTGTATAATGTCCATTAATATTAGTATATTAAGGGTTATGATAAAGTCTAATCAATACATATGAATGAAGTGATGGCCTAGACCAGTGGGATGATACCCTATGACACCAATTTATTTGATCTTATGAGAGATATATCCTCACTAAGATTTACATATGATTAATCCCAAGACAATATTATAAAATTAAATATTGAAAAAAATTATGGTCAACTTAAAATTCCATCAAGATTATTGCCCAAACCATGTACGTCGAACCGCACCATGAAAATATCACCATAACACACCTTACCCTTAGGTATTTTTCTCATGTATAAAAGGGATCTGTATATAGACACTAAAAGTATGAATTTTTATACTTTTATAAAATAATTAATATATATATATAAATCCTTTTTATTTGACTTTATAATTATTAAATAAAAAGTTTGACAAAAACTAGATTTTAATGTGATGAAAAAGAAAATTGTTTTTTTGGGCAAAATATATTTCAATCAAAAAAAAATTGAAAATTATATAATTTTTTAAATGATTGATATTATAATAAAATTATAATATTAAATAATTTGTGTTAAATATAATTCATAACCTAATTTTAAAAATTTGAAAAATAATTTTTTTAAATGTCGAAAAATGTTATTGAAAAAAAAGCCAGTATTTTTCAATAAGTGGAAATTTTTTATTTAAAATTGTAAATTCATATAATTATTGAATTATTTTGATAAATAAATATTATTTTTTAAATAATCACACTGAAATTAGGCAACCTTTATTTTTTCATAATTATTGGAAACAATAAAATTTTGTGGTTAAGATTTAATATGATATAAATATATGGTGTATATTATGACATCATAATGAAACAAAACTGATGTAACATATGAAATAAAAATTATCCATGACCAAATATATATTTTCCCTTTACAATAATTTTATTTTTAGGTTATTTTATTAATTTTATAAACCCCTAATGAATCCTCTAAAATCTATATGAAATTTTAAAGTTTTAAAATTAATTATTTGTAAACAAGACTCACTTCCACATCACCAAGTGTATTATTTTAATGAGATTGGTTCTTAAACTTTAAAACTAATTAAATACACTCAAATTTTCTAGAAACCTCTAGAATATTTTTTGTTTTTATTATATTATCATATAGTGTCCAAAACCTTTGTTTGGAAATTAATAAACAATTCTCCTCTATTTTTCTATATAAACTCACCCAACCACCAATTCCTCTTCAATAAAACCCTTATAGAATGAAATTAATCTACCATTATATCTCTATATACCTTAAAAGTTTCTGAAAATCTCTTAATAATCCCATATTAAGCTTTAATAAAAAAAACTCTCAAGGTAAGGGATCCTCTCCTTCTCCTCTTTATTCAACAACCTCCTTTAAATTATGCCCTTTTTCGAATTCTTCTTGTTTGGATATGATTTCACACATCATTATTAATTATATTATTTTTTACATGTGATTATAGGTCCCTTTAACTCTCATTAATCCATACCATGAACCTTTACATACCACCATTATGCTGCTCGAATTATCTTGTGATTTTTTCAAGCAAAGAATTTTTTTTGTGAATACCCATCCTTATTTCCACTCAAGAGTATTCACATATATATACCTATAATTCAATTATTTGGGTCTTAAATGAACTTATATCACTCCTTAAAAATGGTATTATGTTGAATAATATGGCATTATATAACATCATATCATAAAGGCAACATGAGAATGTGGAAACAACATTAAACATGAAATCACAGAAACAGGGAAATAATAATTTCCAATACATCATAACATGGCCTAAAATTCACCATAATATATTAGGTTTACTCCCTAATTCCATATGTTAAATCTCATGAGACTAAAACATTACCCAATGAATTAGAGTGTTATCTGGCTGCACCCATTATTTTCATATCATTATTAAAAATTAGCTATAAAGAGAAATGGAATTATATGAGCATGTTGAGGAAATTTTTAATAATGTTGTTATATCTATGTATCAATTTTATGTTCTATATACCTAATTTCTCAAATAAAATATTATTTTTGATCTTTTTAGATAATATAATATGTACCTTTATGGAATAAAACTTGAAATAAAGTGTATTAAAGATATGGGTTGTCAAATTTGGTATCATAGATAAGTCAAGTTATTTTGTGATTGGGATTGTAAAACTATGGTGAACACCATAGATAAAAGACTAAACATATGAAAACATACCTAAAATTTGGTAAAATATAGAGTGAGTGATTTCCAATAAAATATATCCCTATATAGATAATATAAGTGGATATATATCTAGACCTGAAGTACATAGGGGAAATAACTCTGAAAAGGGCACTTTGAGCAGGACTCAATCATTACTTAGTGCACAAAAAAGGGCCTTGCTTCACACCTAGTTTAACACTCTTGGGGGTAATTCCTTAGAAAGTCCAAAAGATCTTTATGAACCATTGTTAAGGTAAAAAATATTCCCATAATATTTTATTAGAAAATAGATAAATTGAAGCCTAGAAATTTATAGGTTATGGAATATATTTCATTTATGATTTATCCCTTCAATGTTTATAGTTTTCTTTTTATATGTTTTATGGTTTGAAAATTACCATCCCTAATTTAATTGTGGATAATGTAAATTATTATAATCAGAATAAAATAGTGAAAGGTGGGATTATCATCCATAGTTCTATGAATTATTTCATACCACAAAAGTTTAGTAGAACTATTCGAACTCTACTAAAAATTATAGAAGTAGATAAATCATTGAAAATGAAAAATGGAAAAATTATTCCATCCCAATTATATAACTCCTCCCCTATAAAAATTTTTCGGCTGAACATCCTAGTGAACCTTGTGATATATCCTTTATCGTAATTTGATGTTATTCTTAGAATAGATTGGCTCCCCTTATATAGAGACAACCTAAATTTTTGAGTGAATGAAATCACCCTCCGTATTGAAAATATTCCTATGATTATATACAATTACAAGGAAAAGAATGAATATTATTTATACCAAAGTTTAAATCTTGGAAATTATTTCCTTGTGATAAAACATATCTAGATAAAATGAGTTATAAAAAAGAAAAGATCATCCTTGATGACATTACCGTGGTAATGGAATTTTTTATTTTGTTTCACAGATAATTTCATAGACTTCTCTCTAAATGTGATGTTGAGTTCCTAATAAAGCTCATACCTAAAGATTTACCAATATCCAAGACTTCGTATAAAATGGTTATTTTTACCTGAGGAGATGAAGAATCAACAAAAGGATAATCTCGATAAAGGATTTATACACCTAATTGATTCACCTTTTGGTGAACCAATACACTTAATCAAGAATAAATATGGGTTAATATGCCCATGGATTTATTATCTTTAGCTCAACAATATCACAATAATGAATAAGTATCATTTTCCATCGACTGATGTTATATTCAATCAGCTACATGAACCCTAGTATTTCTCTTAGGTGGATCTTTGGTTTGGATACTATCAAGTAAAGGTAAAGAAAAAGGATATCCCCAAGTCTATTTTTAATATAATTTATAGGCACTACAAGTTCATAGTGATTCCATTTGGAACCACTAATACTCCATTAATCTTCATGGACTTAAGGAATAGAGTCTTTAGGGATTACCTTGATAAACTTGTGGTGTTTTTATAAAAAATATTCTCATCTAATTAAAAATAAAGGAGGAACATAACGATAATTTGAATTTTGTAGTGAAGACTTTATAAAAGGAAAATTTATTTTCTAAGTATAGTAAATATGATTTTTGGTTAGAGAAAGTAACTTTTTTGGGATATGTTATCACTAGTAAAGGTATATTTTTAGATCCTTAAAAAACTAATTAAATTGAAGGATGGACAAGGATAACATTTTTTTTATGGAAATACAATGTTAACATGGATTATATGGGTGTTATCATTGATTTTTGGGTAACTTCTCACAATTTTCAATCACACTAACAAAGCTAAATCAAAAGGGAGTCAAGGTATTTTAGACTGGTGGATATAAATAAGGTTTAAAGATCTAAATAATAGGATAATAATTATAACTACACTCATATTACCCACCAGTGGGGAAGGAATCTTAATTTACTGTGATTCACCCAAAAAGGCCTTTGGTTGTGTACTCATTCAAGATAAAAAATTGATAGCTTATTCCTCATTTCAACCAAATATCCGTGAGTAAAACTTCCTAAATCCTGATTTATAAATGGTTGTATTGGTCTTAAAATTAAAGATATGGTAAAATTACCTCTTAAGAGAAAAGTGTGAAATATATATGGATCGTAAAATCCATAAGTATATATTCACATAAAAGGGGATAAATATGATCCAATGAAGGTGTTAATTGGTAATCAAGGATTAAGATTTCTCAATCCATTACCATCCTAGAAAAGTAAACAATGTGGAAGATTCTTTGAGTAAAAAGGATCCCAAAACTCTATCCATGGTTAGGATTGCAATGCATATAATCTTCTTGTAAATGAAACAGATGGATATGGTCATAATAAAATAATATCCATCCTAAATTTTTCAAATAACTTCTCAATTATCAATTATTTAGAGGGTCAAGGAGTTATAAAAATATTATCATTTTCTATATAATATGGTACAAAATATTCTAGAGTTAAATATCACTAAACATGGAGTTATATGGTTTTTATTCAATATATATGTCCCATCAGAACCAAAAAAGAAGAGGGAAATTATGGATGATGTGCATAGATCATCCTTCTCTATTTGTCTAGGAATCACTAAGATTATTAGATATTTTAATCAAAACTTCTTGTGGGATAACATAAATATGGATATTTCAGAGTTTGTATATCGATGCTTGGTATACGAGAAAGTCTAGGATAAGAGAAAAAAGTATAAGGGTGTGATGAAAGCATTTCATATACCGGTTTTGAAATATGAAAACCTAACCATAGATTTCATGGTATTAATCCCTTGGACACCTAAAATAAATAAAAACATTTGTGTGGTAGTTTATCATATTATAAAGTTGGAATACTTAATTTATTTTAAGGAATATTTCTTTCCTGACCAACTCACAATGATATATATAAGGTAAGTGGGAAGACTTCATAGAGTTGCAATATCTATTATATATAATCTAGATCTTAGGTTAGACTCAAGGTTTTAGAGAATAATTCAGAAATAATTGGACATATAAATAATCTACAACACTTCTTATAACCCTCATAAGGATGGTTAGTCTAAAAATACCAATCAAACATTGGAGGATATGTTGATATCATGTTCAATGTATTTCCAAGGTGTTGGGACTAGAATCTTCCCCTAGTAAAGTTCTCATATAATAATAGTTTGATAGTGTCCAAATGTCACCATATGAGGCTCTATATGGAAATAGGTGTCATAAAATGACATAAAATGATGAATATGGAGAGTGGAAACTTCTGGGACCTGGTTTTATCCAAGAAATGACATTAAAGGTTCAAACCATTCACCTTCATATGAAATATGCACAAAGTTAATAGAAAATATATGCATAAAATCATTCACATGGTCTAGCGTTTGGGGTCAGAGATAAAGTGTTCCTTCATATACCTACATGTAATAAATTCATTAAGTTAGGGAATAAGGTAAATCTTGGTCCTAGATACATCAAGCCCTTTGAGATCCTTGATCATATCAGAGCGACAGCCTATCGACTTTCACTCCCACCTAACCTATCTTAAGTACATGATGTATTCCATGTATCCCTATTGAGTAAGTATATACTATACTCCACATAAGTATTGAATCTATAGGTGGTACCATTGGAAAATTATATTTCATGTGAGGACAAGCTATTCAATATCTTAGATTATAGAGACAAAGTTCTATCAAATAATACAACTAACCTAGTCCAAGTGTTTTGGAAAATCCAAAAGTTTGAGGAAGCGATATGGGAACCATAAGAGGTGATGAAATAGAAGTAACCTCGTCTATTTTATTATATGAAATTAAAATTTTAAGGGAAAATTTTATGAAGGGGTGAAGAACATAATGATCTAAACTTTTATAAATGAAAATTCCTTTTTGAATGAATAAATTTTTTATGAAGTAATATAGTTATAGACAAAAAATTCACTACATTGGTCATTTTTTAAATTTATAATATGTTGGATTTAAAATACAGTTAATAATAATAACCTTTTCTAATATATTAATTATAAATTTTATATTAAGATTAGTATATTAATGGTTATGATAAATTCCAATTGATACAGATGAAAGAGGTGATAGCCTCGACTCGTAGGATTATACCATATGAATCCAATTTATCAATGATTCTGAGGGATATAACATAAATAGGATTTTACCTTGATCAGTCCCAAATATAGATTCAATAACTAAAGTTTGAATAAAATTGTTTATGTTATAATTTTAATCTCATCAAGATCATTGCAAAAAATAATGTATGTTAAACCACCCTACAAAAATATCATCATCGCACACTTTACCCTTCAAAATTTCATTAGTGAAATAATGGTCTATGTATCTACACCCAAATATTATTAGTTTTTATCCTATTATAAATTAATTTATATATTTATTCTTTTATTATTAATTTATAATTATTAAATAATATGTTTTATAAAAATTAGATTTTTATGTGATTAAACAAAAATTGTATTTTTTGGAAATAAATAGTTCAATAAAAATAATATTTTTTGATAAATTTAATAGTCTTTTAAATGAAATTTATTTTGATAAAATATTATTATTAAATATTTTTCGCTAAATATAAATGATAATGTAATTTTTGTGAAGTCAAAAAATAAATTTTATAATTGTTAAAAAGTTATTATTATCAAAAAAAATTAATGAGTGAGGATTTTTTATTTAAATTTTTTAATTCTTATAATTATAGAATTATTTTGATTAAATAAATATTATATTTTAAATAATCAACTAAAAACTAAAAAATAGTGATATTTTCATAATTTTTTGAAACGGTCCAATTTTTGGGCCAAAATTAAATACTATATAATAATATGGTGTATATTATGACATAATGATGAAAAAAATTGATTTAATATATTCCATATAAGTTATACATGACCAAATATATATTTCCTTTAAAAAAAGGTTTTTTGAGGTTATTTTTTTATTTTTATAAAACCTTAATGAACCCCACAAAGCCTATATTATATTTTATGATTTTAAATTCAATTCTTTGAAAACATAACTCATTTCCACATCACCAATGGTATTATTTTAATTATATTAGTAATTAAACTTATAAAATAATTAAAAACACTTAAATTTGGAAGAAACCATGGGAAAAATGGTAAGTCTTCTTATTTTTATTACTTTATCATATAGAGTTAAAAAAGTAAGTTTGGAAATTAAAAAAGAATTATACTCTCTTTTTCTATATAAATTCACCTAATATTACATTACTCCTCACTAAAAAATCTTATATAATTAAATTAATCTTATATTACCTCTCTATTCCCCTCCCATGTTTCAACAAATCTCTTAATAATCCCCTCATAATCTTTCAGAAACGCCTTCTCAATGTAAGGGATCCTCTTCTTTTCCTCTTTTTCTAAGAACCTTCATTATATTATACCATTTGTTTTCTAATTTTTCATGTTGCGATAGGGTTTAAAACATCCCTATATCTTTCCTAATGATTTCAAAGTTATGATATACCCCTTTCACTCTCAAAAAACCCTCCCATGAACCTTTACATAACCCTATAATGTGGTCGAAATTATCCAATGATTTTTCCATGCCAAATATTTTGGTTGTGAATTCCCATCCTTATTTCCACTCAAGAGTATTCACCTAGATGTAAATATCCTTCATTTATTTGGGACTTAAATTTTAGTATCTCAAAATCCTTAATAATGGGATTATGTTTTATTAAATGCATCTTTATGTTGTATGATTAATGTGACACAGTTATGCATATACCTGATATAAAAATGATGGGTGTGCCCAGATAGTGCTCTAATGCATTGGGTAATTTTTTAGCCTCATGATACATCGTGTATGGGATTAGGGTGTAAACCTAATACATTAGGGAACTTTTTATACCATATTAATATTTCTTGGTGGTATTCCTTGACCTATGTTTAAATAATTTCATGTTTAATGTTGTTTCCAGATTCCCATGTTGCATTTATGATATCAAGTTATATCATGCCTTAATGATCCAGATTACGATTCTCATCCTTATTAGGTTGCCATGATATGACTTTTGGATAAAATGTACTAATTTACCTTATTATATTCTTTTTTTATTCCCTTACTTGTCTTTTTATCTCACCATTTTCTTTTGTATGTCCCAAGGTTATCTCTCCATGTTTTAAAAGTGCAATAGAATTTTATAATCATGTTTAGGAAATTTTCAATAATTTTAGTATATCAATGTATCAAGTTGATGTTCTATTTACATAATTTATAAAATACACTATTATTGGGAGTTTATAATGTGTACCTTCATCTAATATATCATGAAATAATGTGTATTAAAGATATGGGTTGTCATAGACTAAGTTTGTGTTTGGTGATAAATATTAATTTACAAAACCATAAAATAATATTTATCATTTCACTAATTCATGCACACCATAAAGTAATAATATTATTTTTATTAAATGGAATGGGGTTTAGTGGATATGCAATTAAATAATATTTTAACCTAAACTCTGGCTCTATAAATAGATGGTTATGTTTACTTTGTAAGGTTAATCAAAAAATGAGAATTGATACTTTTTTTGAACAATGGACTTTTCTCTTGATTTTTTTCTTCTTTACCTATCTCAAAAATGAGAATAAATCTTGAAATAATTAATTTTATTGAGTGGTAAATATAAAAAACAAAATATGGTTGATTTACCACTTTAGCACCCAACATTTCATCAGTGATTATTAGTTGATCAAAGGGGCATGTGTGGATCACCGCTAGATGGATTCTACACTTGGATACTACAAGAGTATTGAAGGTAATATGAAAGAGTTTTAGATGATCAACATATTTATCATATAAATATTATCAAATTTATAATTAATTCATTAGATCTAATATAAATTAATTATAAATTTCAAATGAAAAGATTCTGTCTAGGTTTCGGGTTCTCTTATGTCAATATTTAGGGGAAAAATTTTGGTGTTCATGGATTTTACATCATGAATAATTTTCAAAATATCCATCAAGTCAAAAAAAACTTTATAGTTATTTCTACCATAAAGGATCTTTTTTCTTCTTTGAACCTTCTTGTGATATTAGAGTGGTCAAATTTTAAATTTAAAACTATTTATTTTATTATTAATCTTTATACACAATACTGGTTAGGTATTTCATTTCTATAATATTATTTAATTAATCATATTTTAGCTGAAATTATTTTGACATATTATTCATTATAGTTCAGTATTTCATTTTCTTCAAAGGCTAAGAACATATGAATAATGATCAATATTCCATCAAAAGGTTCTAAGGATTATTTCCAAATTTTATGGGATTATGTGGTGTGTAGTTGGAGAATAGGTCGCATTTCAAAGTTCATTGCACTAAGCCATATTTTAGGATACAAAACACACAAATTATTATCTACATGTGGTGTATTTATTACACACTATGTGTTGACCTAGAAAATCTATAAAACATATTTTTGGATTACATGGCATATATCTAGCATACACATCATGTGAGATACATGATTTAGTGGATAAATTTTTAGGGGATCAGATCTTTTTGGATCAACCCTTTGTGTGTTTATGAGGCTTGAGGTGCCCTGAAGAAGCTAGGAGGATGTATGGAGTACTTCAGTTTCTAAAAGTTTGAAGCAAGGAGGATTTCACATCATGAAAAGTTACATAATGTGAAATAGGGTTCCATGTCTTGTAACATAATGATGTTTGAAAAATAATTAAAGTAAATAAGTTATTCATTTTTTATAAAAAACAAAAATATGAGGATTAAATAATGTGAAAGGGGATTACAAGTTGTGTAATTCCCCAATTTTGTATGTTTTAAAACATTTCTAGCCACTTGAGTTGTCAATATCTATGGCTACAGTGGATCTCTCTCAACTCTAGGAGACTCGGTGACCCCCTATTTAATTTTTTGGGGATTCAATCATCAAAGATCAATTCATATCTTCCATCTTTTATATGTGGTGACTTTGGTTGATCTAAGGTGTGTTTTTCCTTTTTTTCTATCTTTTTCTTCTATTTTGATCACTTTTTCCTTCTGTTATTATTTCCATGTGATAGTGGAAAATATCTCATATTTCTAATGTGGTTTTTCTTTATTTTTGGTTGGTGTGGTTGTATCACGGTTTCCTCTGGTGGATGAAGTTCTTGCCAAAGGGTGATCGGAGATCCGTTGCATGGTATATTCTCATGCGAAGAATGTCAATGACCTTTTTGAGATAGGGGATTTATTCCTTATATATTTACTTATGTGAAATCATATAGCTATAATGATTTATCCCCTTAGTTCACAATAAAATTGACCTAATAATTCTTTGAACCATATTAAAGAATTGGTATTAATAACATATCAATGTTGCTTCTTTGTGCTGTGAGAATTGTTTTCCTCTTGATTTGTTGGATACTGTGATATTTATAACTTTATTTGTTTGTCATATTTTTATTAATGAAAATTAATAAATAACATAAAGTTGAAATTAATTAATAATTAATTAGTTAAGGGACAAAGAATTATGTTTAATTAATCTGGTTTTTGTTGTTTTAATTTGATGTTAATCAAATTGATGCAAGTGTGCATATTTAATTGAATTGGTTAATGAACCTAAAGAATAATGAAGCTTGTGAATAAAATAATTAAAGGAATGATAAATTAATTTTTTAAATAATTTTTTATAGCTTGGTATAGATTGTTTTTTAGGTTTCCTATAGTTGGAACCTGTGAATAATTAATTGGTTAATTCTTGAAGAAATAAGAACTGATTATGTGATAAAAGATAATTCCGTCATAGGGACTGAGTTTCCCTCTTTATTATAAAGGCCAAGTCTCTTGTGATTTGGATATGTGAGATGTTATTGTGTATGTAGGATAAATTCCTTTCTTTAGGGACAAAATTATGGTTTCTATGTTTATTTCCTACTTCTTTTGATGTTTTGTGAGCTAAGTATAGTTGATCCTGGAGGGATGTCGTGGCATGTGTGGAAAAGAGGCTCTGATGTGTTGTGAGCCTGGGATGTCTTGGCCTGGAGGGCTGTTGTGGTATGAGGGGTAGGGCAGATCAGTTTTTTGGCAGCATTTGATGAATGGAGTGGTGGGTTGTATTGGTATATTCATGTGGGTGTCAAGGAGGATATTGGAGACAGTGGAACTGGTTTAAATTGATCTTACATGTTGATATGAAATTTGGATAACTATTTCAATTAGTTTCTTATCCAATGGCCATATTGTTTTTTATCTTCATTCCTTTACCCACTGCTTGAGGCAGATGGTTTTGGTTACTCCCCTTCCAATAGAGGCAAAGACGCATGGGGTATGCTATGTGAGTTCCATATTTAGCTTCTGAAAGTTGGATGAGTCTACACACACGCTATAGGTGGAGAATACTCAGTGGGTAGTTCACCTACTCAACGTGTTGATCGACTTGTGTTTGGTAGATTAGAATTTTTTCCTAGAAAAACTAGTAATAGGGAATGTAATATTGTTAATTAATGAATAAATGTTTAACCCATGGGGTTGGAGCTTGATTGGATTCAATGATGAGGTAGTTATTCTAAGAAGCCATGGAATCGATTTTCTTATGCCTTGAGGGTATGGATCTTTGTTGAAATAGTAAGGAAATGTAATATGGAAAATTTTAATGGTTAGTTAATGGTTAAATTTTTAATTAATATAAAGTGAAATTAATGAAAATGAATAAGATAACTTAGTTTACCTCTTTAAATGGTTGTTCTTTTATAGGATATCTAGCCTTAGTAGTTCCAGTTGGTGGTTTAATAGATGTTAGATAAAGTTGAGTATAATTCTAGTATATATCCATAGTGTGGTTGTTATCTATATTATATCATGTACATTTTGTTTTTCTATATGATACTCCACCCTTTCATTTTGGGTAAATGACACACCAAAAATTCTGAGCCCTGGGGGTTGTTTTCCAGAACATCCCGGTGGTACGATGGATGGATAACTACCCCATTTGGCCTCACTCTCTTATCTTGGTAGTTATTTTTGTTGGTATAAACATCGGAATGTTTTCCCCATATATGTGTGTATATGTCTATAATGATTTGTGGTTATTTCAAAAACATGTATTTAGGATATAGTTTCATAAGGACTGTTATAGGTATAATGTGTATAGGTTGTGATGGCTTAAGGAAACATACCCAGTGTATGGGTTGTGATGGCTTAAGGTATAATACCCGATGTATGATACACATTACGTAAGTTGTGTTTGTTCCTGGAAACTACATAGTTACTTTTGTTTACATGGACATGGTGGTGTGTTGTATGAGGTTCATATTGCGATGCTTCTCCCAGTTGTTAATAGGCTATAATTTTCGGAGATAGATTCTTAGGAAGTGCGACGTTGGGGAAAAATAGAAAAATAGTGACGAAGTGGTAGTGGGTTACCCTTGATATTATCCATGGTGACTCTAAGAACATAATATACCTGTTTAAGTGATGAGTTGGTTTCACCTAATTTTAACTCTGCATTAGCATGATTTTTTTACCTTTTTAACGAGAGGTTCCTAGGAGGATTTTACTAAATATACTATTATACTCACCCAATGTATATATAAACCATTTTTTTAGGTCAGTTGGAGAAGGTTGGATATCAAGCTAGTTACCACTAGCTTAGGGATTTTAGGGGAGCTATTTAGACTCTATGGTTTCTATTGTCTTTACTTTATTTTGGTACTTTCAACTTTCCATTTTTGTTATAATAGTTATTGAATGACATTACATTTTTGTTCTACAGTTTTCTTCTTTATTTTAGTCTGAGTAGGAGTTGGTTGGTTTTTGTCTTATCTCTCTCTTCTTCGTGTGTTTCTCTTAGAGGGTAATGTCTCCCATATGTGTGTTTATTATACACTCAGTGCTATTAACCAACTGAGGGTCTACTAGAGGTTTGACTTGGGGTTCACTGTCTCTCTTCTCCCATTGCTGACCTAAGAGTGGTAAAACTTGTGGGGAGGGTTTTATAACAAATTTTGTGCAAACCATCTGGTCAAATACACTATTATATTCCACATGAGACTGATATTTTAAAATGTTAATGAAATACATGATGTATATCCTACTTACAAGTTCTATAGTTTATTAATTCTTGAATCTTAAGTACAAGTTGATTCATCTATTAAGTCCATCTAATACATAGAAAATGTGATAAATAGTGTGTATGTGGTCATTACATGCCATGTTTTTCATATGAGGTACATGTGAAATCCCTGATTATTGATCCTAGGTGCACAATATTCGTGGTACATGGAATGTAGCTCATAACTACACATCATGTAGTCTCTTAGTAAATAATAGAATAAAATTATATTAAATTACCAATTAAAAAATTAAAATATTATTATATTGGCCCAAACCTGATGTGTTTTCAAATTTAGTAATAGTTTTAAAGAATAATTAAATTCTCAATTAATTTATTAAAATTATCTATAAATATTGGTTCTATCATTTATCTTCCATTAATTCATTACTTATTGGTATCTTCAAGAGAATTTGTAGGATCATTAAGTTAAAAGGAATCTAATTAATTTATTAAAGAAAATTTATCTAAACAATAAAAGACAAATAGAAATGAATGTTATCGAGTATACCTTTGCATAACCATTGCATGTGTGTGACAGATCATGAGATTGATAAAGACCTTTGTATGTGTTGGAATTATTTATTTTAAATTATTTAAGGGTTTTGAAATTATTAATGATTAAATTAAATATTATGTTCTATGAGTTATAAATCCCTACTTTATTATATTTCATCTACATGCCCATGGTTATCTATATAATTCCCCTTATCAAATATTTTAGTTCCCCTCACCTACATGTGAGTTATAAATACATGTAATAAATAGATTATCCCAAGGAGAAAGGAGGTGGTTCAAGATGTAACCAAGATAATATAAACCCCAAGGGATACACAGGTGAATAGTTGGAATGTTGTAACTTATTCCAAGACAACCAGAAAGAGTTTTACCCTAGGTCATAGGTTGATTTATTATCCATTAAATAAATCAACTGTTATATAATCTCATTTTCATGTCATATAATTATTTATTTATCTATTTATATCTTATTCATTATGTATTTTATAGATGAAAGACCATGATCACTTAAATAAATGAACTATTATTAAAAGATGAAACATAAATAAATGTATTGTGTGTAAAATTTTTTATCAAAACATATTTAATTGATTAATTAAAATCCACTTAATATTAACAAGACATGTAAAAGATTAAAAAAAATTATTTTATGCATGATAAAAAAATCACTCAACTTAATATTAAGTAAAAAATGGAATTATATTACTTGATTAGAAATTAAATTCATAGAACTAAATGTTTTAAGTATATTACATAAATAGAATTTGTCCTCTCTAGACTTTATTTAACTTGTAGGAAAGTTTTGAGGAAATCAAGGTTAGGATATCGAGATTGGGGAGTCCACTCAATGAATATTGGAAATGCATGCCCATAGTTTCCAAAGACCCCCTACCTAAATACATTCAAGAATCTTTAATATCCTGTGTTGGGGTTATGTGAAGTGGAGTATGGATGCTATCCACTAGTATAATGACCTGAACTTAAACATAACTTACTCAGGTGTATATGAAATAGAATTCAGTTTCTTACAATTCTGAGGAACATTTTAGTTTAGAGATTTAGATAATTAGGTCATAATTCATACATAATAACCCACATCCATACAAAGTTGATACTACTAAAATATTATCCTTTTTCATAATATAAAACTTTTAAAATAAAACATGTTTTCTTTTTCATGAAAAATATTTACAACTATCATCTTGACTTCCTCCTTTATCTTGTCCATGCTTATACCCTATAAAAAACATTTTAAAACCATATATGAGTAGAAAAATCTCAATAAGGGGCATAAAAATAAAGAAACAAATTGTTAGTCCATGAATATTTATACACTCAAGAAAAAAATTCACAAAATTATACTTTTTACCTATAAAACAAAATCTCTTTCACTTACCTTATGAAATCATATGTTTCTTATAAAATCGATAAATAGTACAAACCAAAAAGGTAACTTGTGAAATAATTTTCATGTCAAAATTACATATATTGTATCTGTCACAAATATTATATCTCACACAGTTACACAAGGAGTAACCATCATAGTTACATTTCGAATAACCACCGTAGTATATTTTAATAATCTCTTAAGAGAAACCTAATCGGTTAACTCTATCCTATTACCCAATGACCAAGTGTTTTATAACAGGATCACCTAACCTTGGATTACAATAGAAAAACCCTTCACATAAACAATTCCCAATAACCATATCATAATCATAACTCATAAAACTTGCATAAAAGAAACTATATTGAGGAAAATAAATTTTCCATTTTGAAATCATTTTTTATTTTTTAAAAATCGCTCACTCATAACTGAAAACATTTTATTGAAAAATAAAATTGTAAACATGTAAATAAAGCTTGAAAAAATTAAGGTGTCATAAAATTTTGAAAATACATTCATTCCTTATAAGTTAAACAAATATTACTTTTGTTTTTTTTAAAAATAATTGAAACAATAACTTTAAAAGAGGGTTTTTAAAATAAATTATCTTACCTTGAATCCAACTCATCATGCATAATGTTTATATTCCTAAATAATAAAATTAGATTAATTATTTACTTAATTAATAACCTTTTTGTTTTTTTATTCATTTTATATTTCTTATTACCATGTTATAACAATTATTTAATTTTTTAAGTACACGTTTGACGTTTTGACGATATTTGGTACTTAGGTCCAAAATGACTTTAGTATGATTTCTATAGTCAAAGTGGTCATTATTGCATCATCTTCATAGTAATATTTATTAAATAATTATGAATTTAATATATAAATTATACTATTAAACTCATACAATAAATTTTTTTATGAAAAATTAACTATGTTATAGTCATGGAGACCGTAGGTCATACATACGCATGTGTAAAATTCTCATTTTTCAGTAATCATTACAGAAAGAAGGTAAGTATAATTTTATCTTCCAAGAAGTTTAATTATATAAACAATATAACATTAATAATTTAGATATACTTATATATATCATCCATGTGATTTGGTAATAAAAAATTAATCACATCGCTTCGTGGAGGCGATAATTCATGCGTACGTGTGAACAATGTTATCATTTATCTCTAAATAGAAATGTAAAAATTAAAATGATATATTATTTTCTTAATGATAAATATTTCATTAATATCATATATAAATATTAATCCCATAATTATAATCAGTCTTGAGAGACGGTGATGGAAAATGAATTAAATCGGTTCACGAGGCGGTAGCCGCCAAACATAGAGATGGTGAATTATTTTCCCATTTCATAGAAGAGGATATGGATATTGCTAACAAAACAAACACAATAAAATCTCATTATATGTATTATAATATATCTATTATTTTATCATGGTTGAATAAGATTTTATGGAAGTGGAATAATAAATAAAATAGAAACAATTGATTAAAAATGATACCTCTTCTTTATAAAATCTACTTAGATGAACACCTTAACAATTTTAAGGTGAATGTTATGCCTAAAATAACGATTCTATAATGTGATTAGAGATTATATTAAATGATTTGGGATATATTTACTGAACCAAATAGGTTTTTAATTGTGAATAAATGAGAAGAAGAGGTTCCCTGTTAAAAGAGAGGGGAGGGTCACTCTTGGAATTTCGAAAAATATTAAATTCATATAAATTAATTTTTTAATAAAAATGGATAAAAACATATATATTTAGAATATATAATGATTATGGGTCTAAATAACTATATATAATAAAAATTATACAAGTTATGACAATTTTCTAATCCTCATCTTTTGGTTTTAACCCTTATTTAACCTCTTTAACTCTTACTGTGATAACATGTATTTTTACCCTTTGATGGTTAATATAGTTAATATAAAATTTCAAAAAAAACATAAATGGATCATGTATGAAATTTTCAATCTTATCCCAATAATTTTTCTGAATGTAATATTTTTTGGAATTTTATACCATTTTATAAAATATTATTTATTTTAAAATATCATTAATGTCAATCTTAAAACTATTCATTACTTTGACTTTTAAAAATATCAATAAAAAATATATCTTCAAACAAACTATTTCAATAAATCCCCAAAATTTTAATTTATTATATAAAATTCATGTATGGAATTAATTATCTCAAATTATATCTATTTTAGTATTTTTAATATCATTTATTTTATTTTTCTATTAATAAAATAATTACTCCATCAGCATTGTGTGAGCATTCAAGGTATATATTTATTCACTAAAAATTAAAAATAAATCTCCATGATGAATATAAATCATTTATATTTCAAATCAATATTTATAGTTGAATATATCTTCTAAATATCCTTATATGTAAAATCAAATAGTTATTAAAAATATGAGTATGACATCTTTGACTTTTCAATAAATAAAATATTATAAATGTCATAATCTCATCAAAGTTGATCTAAAATGTTATAATTTAAATCATTTTGTGATTATTATCAAAAATAAATCATACAATAAAATTTGGGAAAGTTTCAATGTCATTTTCTAATCCTTATCTCATTATTGTTACCCTTAATTACCCGTTTTACCCTTTATCATGGTAATAAATATTACTAAGTTTACTATTTATATTAGAAAAAAATAAAATGGAAATATTTAATAAAATTGAATCATCTAGGTCAAAATATGTAATACATTTTTCAAAATTCAAAACACATAAGTGGCGGAATTTAATTTAAAATTAAACCAACAAAATTCACATAAAATTTGTTTTTCATTAAAGTGTCTTTTAAAATATTAAATGTTTCTATACTAAATTCAACTATAAAACCCATTTAAAAACCCATAATTGGAATATATTAATTCAAACCTAAATAATTATATTTTAAAAAAAATCTAAATAATAATTTGACCTTGTAAATAAAATATAGTTTCTAAGAAAACCCAATGTTTTCACTATTCATTGAAAAATCAATATTTTTAGAAAATTCTCAAAAATTCCTTCTAATATTATTTTAATCTACAGAATTAAAAACTAAAATTAGTTTTTCAAATTAAAAATAATATTTAAAATAAATCTTATAATAAATGAGTTTAATAAATATATTTCCTTATTAATTTTTAGAATTAATTAACATGGTTATAAGGAATGTAATTATTTAATTAAAAAATACTAATAAATATGAAAAAATAAATTCTATTAGTACTTATTTTTTCACATTATCTCCCTTTTGGAAATTGTTTCATCACAATTTCAATCACTTATTGTATAGGTGAGAATATTTTTCCCTCATAACATTTTTATACTCTCATGTTGCTTGTTCAACCATATAATTTCTCCATAAAATCTTAACTTGATGAATCACCTTATTCAACAATACATTCTCACTAAGTTAAAGAATATAAATCGTATTTTCCTTATAATAAAATTGTTATTACAACTGAATTACTTTATCTCTCAAAGCATTAGTTGAATCTAGAACATACTTGCTTAACATCGATACATGAAAAACATTGTGTACCTAGGATAAACTCTGAGGCAGGGATACTCTATAGGAAATTGATCCAAATTTATCCAGGATTTCAAATAGTCCAATGAACTATGGACTTATATATCCCTTTTTACCAAAACACAAAACACTTCTCCATAGAGATAATTTTAGAAAAACCTGATCACCAACCTAGAGTAAAAGGTCTTTCCTCCTATTATCAGCCTAAATTTTCTTCCTAATCAGAGCTATCCTATTATATTTTTGAATCATTTTCACTTTAATAGAAATTTTATCTAAAAATAATGGTCCCTCTAACTTTCTTTCACTTAATTCATCCAAAAATACAGGATTTCGACACCTATTTCAATAAAATGATTCAATAGGTGTCATCTATATATTGGAATGAAAATTGTTATTATAAGAAAACTCAATGAAACAAATATTATTATCCAAAATTTCCTTGTAAACCATTGAACAATCATGTATCATATCCTCCCTAGTCTAAATTTTTTTTCTAACTGTTTATCTAATGGAGTGTGAAAAATTGTGTTGCGATTTAATTCAGTTCCCAATGACTTCTAAAGGCCTTTCTAAAAATTACAAGTGAACTAGGGATCATGATCAGATATAATGGTGAGAGGAACTACATGTAACATGACTATCTTCTTAATATACAACTGAGAAAGTTGATCTAAAGATAGAGTGTCTCTAATAGGAAGAAAAGTTTCATATTTATTCAGTCGATCAATAATAACCCAAATCACATTTTTCCTTGAGAAATTTTTAGTAATAACACTATGAAATCCATAGATATATTTTAACATTTATAATCTGAAAATGGAAAAGGAAAATTAATCCCACTGGGTTATTATCATTATTCTTTTACTAATTTATAAGTCAAACAACTCATGGTAAATTTAACAATTTCTCTTTTCATTAAATCCCGCCAATAATACTCTCAAAGGCCTCTATACATCTTAGTGCTGCCAGGATGAACTAAAAATAGAGAACTATGAGTTTTAAATAATAACTCTTTCTTCAACTTTGAATCACAATGAACACATAATTTATTCCTAAATCACAAAACACAATCTTCATTATTGTTAGGAAACTTATCCCTTTTAACCTCCTCTAACATTTTCTATAACTCACAGTATTCCCTCTATGCTTGCTTAATTATATATAATAGAGATGATTTCACTTACATCTAAAACAAAATAGAGGAATTTATTGCACCAATATCTTCCAAGGAAAATTCATCAAATAAATTAACAAAGGGTCTTGTTCCAAATGTAATATGGTTAATATTGCATTATTATTCTGACTCAAAACATCATCCACTTTATTTACTTTTCCTATGTGGTAATGAATCATGAAATCATAATCCTTAATCAATTCTAAAAATATTCTCTTACTTGTTTTCAACTATTTATGAGTGAATATATACTTCAAACTTTTTTGATCATTATATATTTAACACCTAGATATATATAAATGATGCCTCAAAATTTTAAAATCAAAAACCACAATATCTAATTCCAAATCATGTGTGGGATAATTTAACTTGTGAGGTTTTAGTTTTCATGAATCATAATCAATTACAATATCATTATAAATTATAATCCAACCAAGTCCCTTTAATGAATAATCATTATAGATGACAAAATAACCATTTCTCAAGGGTAGATCCAAAATTGGAGTATCCATCAATCTTGTTTTTGATTCCTAAAAAATAATCACATTTCTTTATATAAATAAATTTAACTCATTTTCATGTTAACTTAGTTATTGGGAAATATAACCACAAAATGTTTTCAAAAAATAGTTGATAATTTCAAGATAATCCCAGAAAACTATGAATGTCAATAACATTTGTAGGTCCAGGACATTCATTAACCAATTTTGTATTTGCAGGATCAACTGTTATGACAGACTTATTTATAATGTTCCTAATGAAATAAATACATTGTAACAAAAAATCACATTTGAAAAATTTTATACATAAATTCTTTTTTGAAGGGTTTTCAGGAAAATCCTTAGATTTTTTTATGATCCTCATAAATTTTTTAATAAACCAATTTATCATCAATAAAAACAAACACAAAAATATCCAAATATTCATGTAATAATCTATTTATAAGATCCATAAATACATTGGGGGTATTTTTAAAACCAAAGGGCGTAACTATAAACACATAATACCCATAGCTAATTCGGAATGTTGTTTTTGGAATGTCGTACTTTTTCACCTTCATCTAATGATACCTGGATCTCAGGTAAATCTTTAAAAAATACTAAGATCTCTAGATCTGGTTAAAAAAATCATCAATATGAGTCAATTTATACTTATTTTAAATATTGATGCTATTCAAAACTCTATAATCAATGAAAACCCTCATAGAACCATATTTATTTTTAATAAATAAAATAGGTTCTCCCCAAGGTGAAGTGTTTGGTTAAATAAAACCTTTATCTGGAAACTATTGTAACTCCTTTTTCAATTATAGAATTTCTAATTCATCCATTTTATAAGGGGTTTTTGAAATTGTAATAACATCAGGAACTAAGTAAATAGTAAATTCAACTTCATGATTAGGTATAATACGAGGTAACTCATCAATAAAAACATCCAGATACTTGTTTACCACTAGTACATCATTAATCTAAACAGTTCCCTTTTTTTTAATATGTGAAAGATAACATTCATTTCCATATTTTAATATTTCCTCAGCTTCTTGATATGTTATAAATGGTATGGATTCATTATTTTATATAAACTGAAACTCTTTCTTAAAAGAAAATTCTTTAGCACTATAATATATCTTAGCATGGTAAACAAAAATACAATATGTTCCCAAAATAATATCAAACTCTACTATAGAAAAAATAACAAGGTTTCCAAGTAAATTACTTCCACAGAAAATAATATAAAGATTCCTATAATTTATTTTTGCCTTAATATTTCTCCAAAATGTTTTTACCATAAGTTCTAGATTCATTTCTTGAGGTGTTATTTCTAATTTACCAAAAAAATATAATAAATGAAAGAGTTTGCAGACCTCGTATCAAATAAGAAATTAGCATAATATAAATAAAAAACAGTGTACCTAATACCACTTGATTTGATTGACAGGCATCTACTAAAGTATTTCAAAAGGATATCACCACATATTTCTACTTATGGTTTGGATGTTTCCAATCATTTGGGTTCTTTATACACTAATTTTCATAATAACCCATCTCTTTATATTTAAAAAAAATTATTAACTGGGTATCAGAATTGGTCTTACCACTACCTTGATCTTTTTCAATAAAATTACAATCCATATTCCTGATCTTATTACATCAAAAACACTTAACAAACTTCAAAATTCATTTACCAGGTTTTTTCTTACCACAATTCTCATAGACTAAAAACTTAATTTTCTTACCATCAAACTTATTTGATACATTCTTCCATTTTCCTTCCACCTCAAACTATTTTCCATTTAGTTTTAAAATAATATTTGATCATAGGAAAACTAAATTTACACCTTCTCTACACATAGGACAATTTTATCATAACTTTTGAATTCCTAAGAAGCCAATGTCTTTCGATATATTGTCTTAAATCCTGAATAAAAAATATTTATTTTACTATCAATCTCCTAGAAAAAATTTCGAGCGTACCTTTACAAATGAGTAAATTTTTCTTCATATTAAACCACTTAATCCTCATCATATATCAATTCCAATAATTGTTTTTCTATCCTAAGTAGAATCTCCTTAGGAAAAATATTTCTCAAGAAAAATATTTTTTAATTCATCCCATTCAAAAGAATGAATCTCATCACTATCCTAGATATTCCTGACAATTGACCACCACTAGTCAGATTCACCTTAAAAATAATAAATAGAAAGACTAAATTTTTGATGGTATGAAAACCCTGTGACATCTAAAATATTTCCAAGGGATTTAATCCAGCCTTAAAATACCATTGGGTCAGAAGATACACTAAATGTAATTAGGTGATTAGTCATAATATTCTCCAATGATATCATATTCTTATGTATTTGATCTATATTTTCCCTTACATGGACACCACTACTATTTATATCTTGTTTAAATTGATCTATCACTTTGAAAAAATGTTTTGTTTTGATTCCAACCATATCATGATACTGATTTAGAAGGATTTTTTCCTATCGATGCCTTCCCACCATAGTTTCTAAATTTTCTCTTTGGAAAACAATTATGAATAGACATATCATAGATGAAGAAACATGGTATTATTAAAATTCTATATCATTTAAAATTAGTCATAAAGGAAAAAATAATTTAGGGGTATTCTATAAACAATATTCTAACCTTAAAAGTTATCTAAATCATCCAATGATACCAATTGTAGGGACTCGGCCTTAAGCGTAACATACTATAGTTTTTATGAACTATAATTTACATTATTACAATTATAAGGATCATTCCAGTTTATAGTTTTAGATAATTAGGTCATAATTCATATATAACAACCCACATGCATAAAAATTGTATACTACTAAAACAGTATCCATTTTTTCATAATATAAACGATTTATTTTTCATGAAAAATCTTCACATCTTTTAACATGACTTCCTTCTTTATTTTAATAATCCTTATAACCTATGAAAAAAATTTGAAACATGGTATGGGAAAAAATATCGTAATCAATATAAAAAAATAAAAGAAACCCTTATTTCATGAATACTTTTAAACCCAAGAAAAAATTTTACAAAATTATACTTTTTACCCACAAAATAGAATATCTTTAGCATACCTTAGGTAATCATATGATTCATATAAAATACATAGGTAGCATAAATCATAAGGTAACTTTTGGAATCATTTTCATATCACACTTACATATAATATATATATCATGGCTATTGAATCTCTCATGGATATTATATATCTCATGGTTAAACAAGTAGTAAACATCATAGTTACATTTGGAATAACCACCATAGTATATTCATTTAATCTCTTAGTAGAAACTCAGTCAGTTTACTCCATCTCATTACCCAATGCATTAGAGAGATATAACCGGATAACCCTCCTTAGAATTATAATGGAACCACCCATCTTCATTAAAAATTTCCAAGAACCATAATATAAACAAAAGAGAAAAAACATGCATAAAATAAACCTTCTTATTGAAAATAAATTTTTCATTTTGAAATCTCTTTTTAATTTTAAAATGTCATACACCCATAAATGAAGCCATTTTATTTGAACAATAAAATTTTAAACATATAAAGTAATATTAATAACATTAAGGTTTCATAAAATTGGAAAATACATTCATTCCGCAAAAGTTAAAAAAATATTCCTTTTTTACTTTTGTAAAAATAGTTGAAAGAGTTACTTTAAAAAAGGGTTTTTGAAAGAAATTCCCTTACCTTGAGTCTGAAACATCACATAAAATATTTATATTCTTTATTAATAAACTTAGGTTAAATATTTAATTTATTTATAACCTTTTAATGTTTTTTTTAATTTATATTACTTATTACCACGTTATAATAATTACTTAATTATTTTACTTCATGTCGAACATTTTTTATGATATTCGAAAATTGATCCCAAAATAAATTTGGTGTAATTTATTTAGAAAAAGTGGTAATCATTAAATCATATCCAAACTAATATTAATTATATAACTATCAATTTCATATATCAATTATACTTTTAAATCCATACATTAAATATGTTTATGAAAAATTAATTGTGTTACAATCATGGAGAAGGTAGGTCGTATGTGCACATTAGTAACATTTTCATTTTTCAATAGTCATTACCAAAATAAGGTGCATATTATTTTATATTTAAATAATTATAATACATTCATTAATATAAAATTAATAATTTAAATATACTTATATATATCATCCATGTGATGTAGTGTTCAAAAATGAATCACATCTCTTCATGGAGGTGACAATTCACACATACACACGAACAATGTTATCATTTCTCTATGCATGAAAACATAATAAATTTAATAATATATTATATTTTATGTATTAAAAATATTTCATTAATATCTAAAATAAAAATTAATTCTATCATTATAATCAGTCTTGAGAGATGATTATGGGAAATGAATTACATCAGTTCGTGAGATAGTAGTTTGTCGTACACATGAACGGTGAATTATTTTCCCATTTGATAGAAGAGGAGAGGGATATTGGTCATGAAATAAACATAATAAAAAATAAATATATTTATTATTATTTTATTATTTTATTATTATTATTTTATTATGGTTTAAGAAGATTTTAATGAAATGGAAGAAGAAATAAAACAGAAATAATTGTTTAAAAATGATACCACTTCTTTTGACAATCTCTTTTGATTAACACATTAACACCTATAAGGTGATATTTATGCCTAAATTAGTGACTATATAATGTGATTAGGAATTATAATAAGTTATTTTGGTTAATATTATCTGAATAAAATAGGTTTTTAAGTTTGAAGAAATGATAAGAAGGGGTTCCATTTTATAAGAGAGGGGAGGGGCACTCTTGGAATATCTCAAAATAATAAATTAATATAAACTAATATTCTTATATAAATGGATCAAAACTGATTTATTTATAATATAATATAATAATGGGTATAAATACCTTAATAAAATAAAAATTATAAAAGTTTTTACTATTTTGTAATCATTATCTTTTGGTTTTAACCCTTATTTAACACCTTTAACTCTTACTGTGACAATATGTATTTTTAATTATTTTAGGGTTAATATAGTTACAATAAAATAAAAAACTACCAATAAAAGGATCATGGATGAAATTTTAAACCTTATACCAATAATTTGGAGGAATTTAATGTTTTTTTTAATTTTATATCATTTAAAATATTAATATTTATTTTAAAATATCATTAATGTCAATTTTGATACTATTCATTACATTGACTTTTAAAAATATAAAAACAAAAATATATACTAAAAAATAATTCAATACATATCAAAAATTTAAATCTATTATATAAAGTTACTTTATGAAATTAATTATCTCAAATTATATTTATTTTAGTATTTTTAAAATAATTTATTTGATTTCTCCATTAATAAAATAATTACTACATTAGTGGTGTGTAAGAATTTAAGGTATTTATTTATTTACTAAAAATTAAAAATATATTTATATGATATAGAAAAATCTTTTATATTTCAAATGGTTATTTATATTCAAATATATCTTGTGATTTTCCCTATATTAAAAATGAAATATTTATTAAAAATATGAGAATGACATATTTGAATTTTCTTTAAATAAAATATTATAAATGTCATAATCTCATCCATGTGGTTCTAAGAGGATATAATTTTGATCCTTGGATTATTATTCTAGAAAATAAATCATTCAATAAAACTTTTCAAGTTTTAGTGTTATTTTATAATTCCTATTATATAATTTTTACCCTTAATTACTTATTTTACCCATTATCGTGGTAATTATAATTACTAAGTTTACTATTCATATTAGATAAAAATAAAATAAAAATATTTAATAAATTTTAACACTATGGTTAGGAATATGGAATCAATCTTTAAAAAATCAAAACACGTAAGCAGAATAATTTAATTTAAAATTAAATTGGAAAAATGCACCAAAAAATGATTTTCAGAAAAATAACTCTTCTAAAATATAAAATGGTTCCATAATAAATTAAACTATAAAACCCATTTCAAAAACCATAATTGGATTATATTAATTAAAAAAAACAAATTATAATTTAAAACGAATCTAGATCCTAATTTTACCTTGTAAATAAAATATAGTTTTTAATGAAAACCAGTGTTTTCACTATTCCTTGAAAAATCGATATTTTCATAAAATTATCAAAAAATAATTCTAAGATTATTTTTATATTATGAATTAAAAAATTAAATTAATTTTTTAAAATTAAAAAAAATATTTAAAGTATAATCTTATAATAAATGAGTTTGATAATGCTATTTCCTTTTTAATTTTAAGAATTTTATAACATATTTATAATTAATTTAATTATTTAATTCAAAAAATTTAATAAATATGAAAAAAATTATTCTATAAATACCTGGGTTGTCACAACTAGAATTTCTTAGAAACTTGACATTCCAATTCCAATGGTGAGGGCTGTTTGGACTTGACAAAATAGTGGGAGATTTAATAAAATTAATATTATTATTATGTCTCACATAATTTGTAATCAAGAAAAGCAATAATAATGTTATCTTTTATAATTATAGAAAATTGGAAATTTCATCATCCAAATTATTCCTAGAAACAATATTGTAGAAATACCATCTTCTTAATGAAAGTAACTTCTAGGAGTTGTTTAGATGCCTTCAAGTTTTATTGCGGCATGAACATAAATATTTTATTCTAAAATTATCACTTCTTAATCTTCCCAAAAAAAAGATGAAAGTGATGAAGAGTTCAATGTTTATGATAAACACATGAGTGATGCAGTTTATGTTTAGTTTTTAATGATTTCATCCATGTCAATTGAACTCATGAAGTCTCATGAAAAAAAGGATTCATACAGAATTATCAAGCATCTCCATGGTTTATAATATGAGAGAGAGAAACAAGGGAGGTTTGGGATATCCAATGAACTCTTTTAGAGTAAGCTTGTTGAATGTATATTATATGGGCCTCACATAGTCAATATTATTATCTAAATTAAGTGCCTAGAGTATCTAGGGTTGAAACTACCTAATGACCAATAAACTAATCTCATTCTTATATCACTACCATGTAGCTTCTATAGTTTTGTTATTAATTTCAATATGAACAACATTGAGAAGTTTTTCCTAGATCATATTTGTCTTCTATTCCAATTTGATAAGGAGAATAAGTTTGTAAATCCTTCATTCAATATGGTGCACAAATAAATAGTCAAAGAAAAGTTATCTAAATATAAATCTTCTTCACAATGCCCTTCTAAGGAGAGAAAGATCAAGGAGAAAGTAAGAGAGAATTATGTTATTTGTTTTTCATGTGGAAAGAAGTCTGTTAGAAGAAAAACATTAATCAGTAAAAGAAGAAATGGGAAGCTTCAAGTGTGTTTTTTACCTAGTTAAATATCACTATTTATACAAATTAGTTATTAGATACAGATTTAAGTGCTCACATATGTATTCAAATATTGAAACTAAGTAGATTCAAAAATATTTACCAAGGGGTGGTAGATCTATGAGTAGAAAATATATCCAAACCTGTTGTTGTGGTTATTAGGGACTACCACCTTGTGTTGCCTGCCATAATGATCTTGGTTTTAAGAGAGCTTTGTTATGTAACATATATTACCAAAAACATTATTTTTTTATCCAGACTTTATATAAACAGAATTATTTTCAAATTGAGGAATAAATGTTTATTATTTTATAAATATGTCATTTTTTATGATAAGGCACATTTAAATATGGTTGTTTATGTTTTGGATTACACAAACCAAGTAATGGTAGTCGGTAACAAAACTAATTAACATGAATCATACTACACCCAAATTTGGAATCACTAGGTAGGTAATGTAAACAAAAAATATATATTACTAAATTACAGCAATATAGATATTTATATTCCTTTGAACTTAAACCACTTGGCGTATGTCATGAATGTTTACAAGGAAAAATAACTAAATCCCTATTTATTAGAAATGGTGAAAGGTCCAAAGATATTCTTAAATTAGTTCATAATAATGTGTGTGGACTATTTCCTTTTAATGCAAGGGGTGAGTACTCATACTTCATAATTTTTACTTGATATTTTAGTGGATATAGATATTTATACATGATAAGGTATAAGTTTGATTTCTTTAATATATTCAAGGAATACTGGAATGAAGTTGAGAACCATATTAGTAAAAAGATTAAGAAACTCCTCTTAAACCATGGTGGAGAATATCTTAATCAAGAATTCAATGATTACTTATGGTAGTTTGGGATTTTATCTCAACCCACTTATCCTTATATACCTTAATGGAATGGTGTAACTTAAAGTAGTAACCACACCCTATTAGACATGGTGAGATCAATGATGAGTCATATGAGTCTTCAATTATGCTTTAAAGAATACGTGTTACATACAGTATCACAAATACTAAACTAAGTTCCAAATAAAGTGGAATATGGTATACCATACCTTTTTTGGAATGAAAATAAAATCATGTTTCCATAATTATATGTGTATTTTTTTCAAATAATTTTTTTAGGCCTCTTTAGGTAACAAACTTGTACCCTGAGGAAAAAAGTGTACCTTTAGAGGATACCCTAAGTAAATAAAGGGATGTTACTTATACGACCCATCAGACAAAAAGGTATAACATACCTACCTAAAGGAACACTAAACTGGTAGTCGGTTTGGTCTTCACATGGCTTCAAGAGAATCTCTCTATATAGAAAAGCTTTCTGACTAGTAGTGAGGGTGTCAAATTAGTTCAGCAGGGAGACTATACCCTCAAACTCATAGTTGAAAAGTGATAAAGAGATAGTAAATAGAAAGATGCAGAAGATGTTGTCTACAGTAATGATAAAGTAGCAGAATACAAAGTTAATATCAACTGAATATAGAATATGTCCAACACTAGTTTATACAAATCATGGTAGATCGATGATGGTATATAAGATAAAATATTAAACCACCATCATGCTTTACAATTCAATACAATACATAACTCAAGTAAGAAAATAACTAAAAATCCCGAAGGCAATCTCTATAATAATCTTGAGTTATGGATCAGTCCTATGCTCGTAACTCCTTAGGTACAAGAAAAACAGCACAAGTAAAGGTCTACATCCCTAAAAACAAGTAGGTTTACTCAGTTACAAATGGTACCTGAGTAGGGTGTGTGATATAATTCTTAGTAAGCCAGCACCCACGGTGTCTATCCAAATCCATCAGGTTCTATGTAAATTTAGAAATGTACAACAATATATATGACAAGTAAAGAAGTACTAAAAATTAAACATCCTATAAAGTCTAGGTTCCCACTTATAGCCAAATACATTTAATCAAAATCATTTAAGTAAGAAGTCACTGATTTAACATTCAAGATTGTGTCATTCTAACTGAGTTCAAAAAGATAATTCAACCCATTGAATTAATAAGTCTCTATAGATATCATTTAGATTGACATCCCCTATAAGGATGTAATCAAAATATTCTTAACCATACCATCTATAAAGAATAATCAAGACCAAATCAAATCTTTTTCTTTGTCTTGGAATATGTGTCAATGATTCATTTCATTCATTAATAAATTTTGAACCTGAGTCTGTAAAAGGAATTCCTTAGTTGGAATAGAGGTATCGCTCTAGCTATAATATGAACCAACACCCTACAAGCCTATCCCAAGAGAACCCTCAGGAACCTGGTATCTCTCTAGGTGTGATATAATGTCTCATCCACCCGTGTTCATCCTTGGCGGTCCACTGAGGTAGCTCAAGTATCACCCATAGAATAAATAATAAATTCCCTTTGATTCCATCCTTGAAATCCTCTATGGGATCCAAGTATCACTTAGTATATAACAGTCAAAATCCCCTATGATTCCATCCTTTGAATCCAAGTATCTCTCGGGCATAAAATTCTGGCCTCAGCGAGTCCATCCATGGAATTGTTCATTTGAATCCATGTATCACCCAATTCATATAACATTCAATCACAATATCATTTATATGTGTCATGGAAGAACCAATAACATCTCACCTAAAACCTCACCCAAGGTTGGATAAAGCAATAGGGAAATCTAACTAGACTTTTCTCACAATTACTCACATGGTAATTTCAATATACAAAGCATCACATACATAAACAAGCCATTACATGGTATAAAAATCAATTAAATCACATGGTATTTTTTTATAACAAGATTCTCAAGATTAAATAAACTAAAACATGGCATAGTATTATCTATCTCACATGGGAATAGTCATACAAATTCAATTCATGCTTAATCAATAAATGCTATAATAAGGGCCAGGGGTCGTGGTCACTCATCCCTTCCCATTCAATCCATTTAATTCTCATTTCAATATACAATCATATTACATGTTTTAAATCCAATGACATGAGTAAAAAGGAACACCAAAGTGTTTCTAAGGCCAAAATCCATTCATATTCTATTCAATAAGCAACACCCAAAGGGGTGCCTCAAGATAGAGGTATTAAAACTATAACATACTTAAAAGAAACTCTTTCAAAGCATGAGCCAAGCCTAAAGATTCTAGGAACTTAACTTCATTTCAAGAAATTCCTTTTTAACCTAATAATAGAGGTAAAATTCTATCATGCCTCATTTAAAAAATGTCACTCAAGCATAGATAACATCCAAGAAGTATAGAAATTATGGATTTAAAATAACTAATAATTAATTCTTAGCATGGAAGACAACACAACACCATTAGAGGTGTTTTATTATAAAAACATGAATTTGTTTATTAAAAAATCATTAACCTCTTAATTATTTGATTCAAGAACTCATAATACAATTTTTAAAATGAATTCATGATTTAACTTATTTAAATAATCACTTGTATCATTCTTTAAATTTTAAGGGTTAAGGATAGCCATCCTACCTCAAGAAGTAAAACAAACTGAACTACTTTGGCATTTGATGCCTTTGACAAAGATTGATCCACACTTGCATGTGCTTACCCTCCTATATATGTTTATATACCCATGAAAACTATGTACACAATCCTTTCTCCATGCGGGAATTTTTTCAAGGAGGATATATGTATATATATATATATATACACACACATACCTATGTATGTGTGTGCAAGTCTTTGAGATGCCACCAAATGATCTAATGAACTCAAAAGGGACAAAAAATCACTAAAGACCCCAAATTAAAAAAGAGAAACCAAACAACAGATAAAAAACATTACCTTAAAATAATGGTCATGAACCAAACCACTACACCTTTTCCTTTAGTTGATGTTGTCAGAATATGACCAAAGAAGTCCCAAGAAGTCTTTTTCACAACATAACACTGGAATAAAGACCAAAAATTAGGTTATCCTCAAACCCTAGGTTTGGCCACACCTCACTAGGTGATGGGGAGACCAAAAATACATGTAAAATCAAGAGGATAACGAACTAAAGACCTTACCTCAAAACATCGACAAAGAATTGTCAAAATTTCTGGGTGAAATCATCGCAGAAGGAGGGAGCTGGAGGGGTGCATCGCATGTGGCTCAAAGGGGAGCCGTAGGGGGGTTTCATGTGAGATAAGTGAAGAGATATGGATAGATTAGGTTCTCAAGTAATATTTTTTTAATTTTAATTAAATTTATTCAATTTTTAAAATAGGTCATCGTGCATGGTTTAGGCCGCACAGTTCGGAAAACCATGTGCCAACTGTGTACCCTCTACTGGTCACCTGGGCACCCTGCATGGCTTTTCCCACACGATTTAGAAACCATGCACTAAAAATGAAGTGAATACTATTTTGGTACTACCCAAAATTACTAATCGTGTGGGATAGGTGAACGGTTTGGTAACCCATGCATAGCCCGTGCACACAGCCTTTCTCCACCAGCATAAGGCCACACAGTTTCCTTATGTGGGTCGCACAGTTTCAGACAAATTTTGTACCCTATACAGACTCCTTTAGAACCTTTTTTTTGGGTTCGTCACTCCTGAACCTCCCTGAGACATCCATGAAACCTCTTGGGTCTTCACCCAAGTCCCAAAACATCAAATTATAGCTTCCAACTCTCGGAATTTCATTCTGAATCCTTGTTTATAAAATGACCAGTCCTGTAATCACCAAAATTCAAATTCCCCACACAATTTTATCTGGTTCAAAAAAAAGGGACCTTACAAACTTCCTACCTTAGAACTTCTCATCCTCAATAAGCTTTTGGAAAAGAAATGAAATCATCATCATACCTACAAGTTTCATGAAGTCTCATTCAAATGGTCGTGTTGTGTTTCTAAATGCCAAATGCACATCAAAGAACCTTTTAAGCACATGGAACTTACACCATAAAAAATTGATCCAACACTCGATCACCAACTGAAACATAAATGTGTCTCTTACCCAAGACCAATTAACAAAATACATGATAATGTTGTCGTCTCTTTAAACATCTGTTCAAAGGTGCTCCCCACCCTAGGATTTAACATTATAAAGAGTTCAATTCCTAATCAGGGTTTTCCCCATTGTTGGAATTTCCTTAAAAAGCATGCCCTTAAGTGTTTTAATGATTCTCCCAGTGTGGTTTCTTTATATAGTCGACATACTTTACAAAAAAATCAATTCCTTCATTCAAGGCTTCTGCATTTACAAAATATGAGTCCATCGAAGGTCACTCCTAACTTTTGGTGACTTTCCAAGACCAAACCAAAACTTGGACATCTGAAACTATTGTGCCTCACCACAAATTACGGCCTAACATATATCCAGACCACTGGATTCATCTCCCTTAATTCATTACATTCGAACCCAACAACGTGTCTAGAATAACCTCATATTCAACCAATGAGAGTACATGGAACTATCCCTAGGTATCCCAAACCCCATACTATAAATGAGATATTAGTATAAATCCTAGACATCCACATAAGAACATTGAATGAGCCTAGAGAAGTATCTTTCTAGAATCCATGTCAAGGTAAGTGGAAGGTATCCAAGAATCCATCCAAGGAATTCCTCCATGGGACCCAAAGTATCACCTAGGACTAACCAAGCCTCCAAAAACCACACATATCAGTGCGTAACTCTAATAGAGACCAAAAACCAGCTCAACGGCTTTCAAATTTTAACACGGAGTATAGCTGATTCTCTCTTAGTGCATCATGGATGATGTCATGATAGAGGAAAAGATCATCACTAAGAAAAAACAATAACATGATGAAAAGTATTAATATAAAAGTGTGTCCAAACCACTACTAGTCAACCTATTGAAATAAGACCAGCTGTACTCTACCAACGCATCTCCATTAACAGATCACAAGCCTTTACCACCCTAGGCATCTTGTGATCGCTCAAGTTTAATCACCGAAGTACCCCCAATACCAACAGTGTCTCAAAGTATTGTATACATAGCCAACCACTCATGGTGCACTACTGAGCAGGAACTGAAACATATTTAAAACATCCAAGACTCAAAGGCATTCAAACAAAATTGACATTTCCCAATGTTCCTCCTAGGTTGTGCTCCTTTTACTTGGAAGGGAAAATAACCACCACAACTGATGTGATGCTCCCCACCTAAGGAGTGTCCTAGTTGTTAAAATAATGGATGTACCAGTCACTCACCATTATGCTAGATCTACAATCATTTTAGATGTAAATGTGATGCTCCTCCAATCCATGCTCACATATGTTATTTCATTTGATCTTGAAATCCAAGATCAACCCGACCGGCATTTCAAAACAACAAATTCTCAAAAGTCCTCTTGAGCAGGGACACGAACTTGATTCTAAAATACTCAATCCACTCTAACACAGATATAACCTAAGAACATACTCAATAGCTCAAATATCAAAAATTTAATTGAACTTAAATGGCTTGTTTAAATAGTTAGGACTCAATGGGCACTGAAAACATGAACGCATACTACCTAGAGCATCTAACCATTCTCGATGAATGTCTAACCTGTTAAACCGATCATTCATGGATGCACACTCCCATATCAAGAGTCAAGATTCAATAACAATCCATCCAAACAGGGGTGACCATTCAAAAACTAAAAGTCCCAGTAGGGACAATATTACATGAGTGGAACCAAGTGAGGGAAATATCATGATATTATCAAGTCATTTCAATCCCTAAAGGTTCTACCTACCATGAGATATCCCCTTACAAACCATAAGTGTCGATCCTATCACTAGGTCACGCATAACAGATTGCACTATGCTTAAGATCCCTTTTTATTTAATCCATTTCTAAAATGAAATCACCTATGGATAAACACTCATATATCTATTCCAAAATATACCACTGAAAACATTTAAACTACCCTTACATGACTGTTTAAATAAAGGTACCACTTTAGGATCCATTTTAAAGTAATTTCATTAATTCACTTTAACCTTTAAAATTTTGAAATAATTTTAAACAAAACTTCAAGTAACATTTTATAAAATAGGGAACTTAGTGTCCAAATTTAGCTAATAGTTCAAATAAAAAACTGGTAATTCTCATCAAATTCCTTTTTAAACATTTAACATTCATCGAAATTTTGTCAAATTTAGGCAATTTAGAAAATACATTCATTTTAACCAATAATTAGACCTATGATGGTCCCATTAAACTAACCTGGGTTTTTCAAAAAACCAACCCCATTGTAGTTTTTTAACTATAGAAAGCATAAACACCATAATAGTTCAACTCAAAAAAACATGCCCCAACTGACCTATGTTGGTCCATTTGATCATTTTAAAAGTTAACCAATCCATTTAAGTTAAAAACCTAATAGCTTTCATATTTATATCCATCCCCAAACATACCATGGTTATATATTGACGCAGACATATGGGTGGTCATCTACCAATCCATAAGGTGCTCGTACACCTTACAGTTGGAATTTGGCACCCATTAATTGAAATCATTCCACATTAACATTTAACTTTAGTAGCCTTTTTCATTTAAAAATTCATATAAAAAATTATAAAGGTTCGAAGATGGTTCAGGTATATGGGTTGTCCTTTTTCCAATCATAATGTGCTTATACACATTAAAATTGAAAAATGGATCCTAATTAAACAAAAAACAAAAAATTTCATCCCATGAAACCATTTTTATAAATCAAAACTATCATTCTATAACATGCAGTACACAGAAAGAGCATGACAACAAGCAAAAAATAATGACATATAATCACAAAATCATGTTACACCATAGTCAATACATGCTAAATAAATAAAAATGATAAAAGATTACCTAAAAAGGTACAAAACTAAGCATGGAATCACTCAAGGCACACAATCATACTTATAATGAAACTTATTCATACAAATACATGGAAAGGAATATGCATGGAATGTGAATTGTTCTATGTGCATAAAATGATGCATGTCATTTCACTTCCTTGTCATTTTGGTCCAAGGGTAAAATATAATAAATTTCCATAAATCAATAATCCATGGAAAATACAGCATTCACTCAATGTGAAATCTTATAAACTATAACATCAAACACTGTAAACAGAAATTCCCAACCTTGTCCACTTTTTCATTTCCAAATGGGTGGGGTGACCTATCCCAAATACGGCTATTTACCAAGTGCTGAAAATTTTCTAGTACCATGTCTAATAGTCCAAAACAGTAAGACAAAAGGAAAAATTCCTTTTATAACACTTTGTAATGTCTCAGCCCAACTGACTACTAAATCTGTAACCAGATGGTCGTCACATAGACTCAAGCACATCTCCCTGTATTCCAAATCTTACTAACTATAACAGAGGGTGTTAGGTAGTTTAGTGGGGAGAATATAACCACATACTCAGAGTATCATAGCAATAAAAATGTACTAAATAGAAAACAACAGCAGATGCATTCTAAATCGGTGATAAAGTAGTGGAAGAAAAAGTTAATACCAACAGAATAAAGAGTACAGAAAAATATAGTTTATATAAATCATGCTTGACATATGAACATATATAAGCTAAAATAGTAAACATATAGCAATCTTTACAATTCAGTACAATACAGGACTCGTGTAAGGAAGGAAATAAAAATTCCAAAGGTGATCTCCATGAGAATCCTGAGCTCTGGATCATTCTTGTTCTCTTTAATCCTCAAGTGAAATAAAAAAAATCACAAGAAAAATTCCATATCCCAACAAACAAGTAGGACTACTCGGGTACCAATGGTACCCAAGCAGGGTGTGAGATATAAATCTCAGTAGGCTAGAACCCATGGTGTCTAGCCTAATACATCCTGTGTTATGTAAATTTAATAGTGTAAAAGAATATATATGACAATTAAGGAAGTATTCAAAATTAAACATCCTATAAAGTTAAATTTTCCACTTATACCAAAATATGTTTAATCAAATTCATTTAAGTAAGAACTATCTGAGTTAACTATTAGGTCTATGTCATTCAAACTCAGTTTAAAAAGATAATTCAACCCATTAAATTAATAAGTCTCAAGACCTCGTGAATATCCTAGAATCCCCCGTAGGTATGTAATCAAATATTCTTAACCAGACCATCTATTAAGTATAATCAAGATCTAATATAAGATTGTTATTTAGTTTGGCAGACGGGTCACATTATTAATTTCATTCATTAATAAATTTAGAACCTAATACAATACAGGGAATTTATAAGTTGAAATCTAGGTATTGTTCTAGGTATAATATGAACCAATACCCTACAATCCAAACCCTTTTGAAGCTCTCAAGAACCCAGTATAAATCTTGGTGTGTTATAGTGTCTCAGCCACCCGAGTTCATCCTTGGAAGTCCACTTAAGGATCCCAAGTATCACCAATGGCATAAATAATCAATGCCATTTGAGTCAGTACTCATCATCCTATATGGGATCCAAGTATCACTCGGTGCATAATATAAAAAAACCTATATGAGTATGTCCTTGTCATCCAAGTATCACTCAGTTATAAAATTCAAGCCTCAACTAGTATGTCCATGGCATTCTTCATTTGAATCCATGTATCACCCATGGATTATATCATTCAATCATAATATCATTTATCTATGTTATGGATGAACCAATAACATCCCATTTAAAACCTCACCCAAGGGTGGATAAAGGTATGGGGAAAGACAAATAGGATTGGAAATCTATTACTCACATGTAATTTCAATATACAAAGCATCATATGTATAAAAAATTCATTACATGGCATAAAAAGCAATTAACTCACATGGAAATTTTTTATATCAAGATTATCAAGCTTAAATAAACTAATAAATGACATAGTATTATCAATCTCACATGGGTATAGTCATAAAAATTCAATACATTCTTAATCATGCAATGAAATAATAAGGTCTAAGGGTTATGGTCACTCATCCCTTCCCATTCAATCCATTTAATTAACAATTCAATATACAATTCTATTTCATGTTTGAAATCCCATGACATGGGGTAAAGGTCACACCTAAGGATGTACAAGGACAAAATACATTCAAGTTCCATTTAATAAGAATCACCCAAATGGTTAATTCGAGTTCAAGGTAATCAACCTTTAACATACTTAAGCAAACCTCCTTAAAATCATAGGCAAAGCCTAGTTATTCTAGGAACTTAACTTCATTTCAAGAAATTAAATTTTAACATAACAGTAGAGGATAAATTCTATCATGACCCATTTAAAAAAAGTCACTCAATCATAGAGAACTTTCTAGCAGTATTGTAAAGAATTATTTAAAATAACTAATCATTATTATTCATCTTGGAAGACATCACATCTCTGTTGGTGGGGTTTTATTATAAAAATATGACTTTTTTATCAAAAAATCATTAACCACATAATAATTTCATTCAACAACTCCTAATACAATTTAACAAAGTATGGTATGATTCAACTAATTTAAATAATCACTTAATGTATTATTAAAATTTAATGTTTCAATGATAGGGATATTACCTTACGAATTATACCAAACTGAACTACTTTGGAATTTGATGCCTTTGACAAAAATTGTTGTATACATGCACACATACACTTCTATAAATATTTACATAGCCCTTAATCCTATGTACACAGTCCCATCTCTATGAGGGACTGTGAATAGGGAGAATATAGATATATACACATGTACCCATGTATGTGCATTCAAGTCCTTGAGATACCACCAAACGATCTAATTATCCTAGAAGGGACAAAAAATCACTAAATAACCCAAATTAAAAAGGCTAAACCAAAAAAATGTAAAAACTCTTACCATAGAATGATGGTGGTGAACCAAAACAAACCAAACCATGTCGCCTTCAGTGAAAGTTGTTAGAATATGACCAAAGGAGTCCCAAGAAGCCTTTCTCGCAACCTAACACCGGAAGAAAGACAAAAAATCAAGTTATCCTCAAACCCTAGGTCCGACCGCAACTCACCGGGAAATAGGGAGACCAAAAAATCAGATGGAAATCAAGAGGAGAAGGAACCAGAGACCTTACTTTGAGACATAAACCAATAATCATTAAAGGATCTGGGTGAAATAATAGTGGATGGAGGGAGTTAGAGGGGTACATCCTACACGGCTCAAAGGGGAGCCCCAAGGGGGTGTTTCATGAGTGAGGTGAGGGGGAGAGGGGTATCTATGGTTCTTAATTAATTTTATTTTAATTTTAATTAAATTAATTCAAATCTAAAAACAAGTCATCAAGCAAGGTTTAGTCCACATGGTTTGCAAAACCGTGTGCCAGTTGTGCGCCCTCTTTCGAGCACTTAGGCACCCTGTATGGCTTGTCCCACTTAGTTTAAAAATTGTGTTCCAACCATGTGGTGAATAGTTTTTAGATATTACCCAAAAAAACTAAACATGAACACCCCATACATAGATCCATTTTCCACCTTTATAAGGCAACATAGTTTCCTGGTGTGGGTTGCATGGTTTCAGACAAACTGTGTGCCCTATAAAGACCCCTTTAAAACATAACTTTATAGTTCTGGTGCTACTAAAACTCCTCATGATACCCAAGAAACTTTTTATGACTTCACCCAAGTCCAAAAACATCACATCGAGGATTCCAACTCTCTTAATTTCATTCCTAAACTGGTTTTGTAAAATTGAAAATATAGTAATCACCAAAATTCAAATTCCCCCTAGAATCTCGTCTCGTTCAAAAACACGGGACCTTAGAAAAAGAAATAGTGGAAAAACATACCATATTACTTGAGAGGGAGAACATATCTAAAAGATATAGTGGTAGTGAGATAGACTTCGATGATTTATATGATTGAGGTGTATAAGAGTTGGTGTAGGAACATATTCTATAAAGCCTTACGGAAGAAGATGTTCCATTGAGACAAGTACAGTGTAGGAGTACACGAGATTTTAGAGAATCAAAATGGTATGGTTTTCAGTTTGATGAATCGATAATAAAATTTGGTTTCATAAATAATGAATGGTATAATTGTGTCTCTAAGAGGTTTAGTGTGAGTGCAGTCATTTTCTTGATAGTATATCTTGATGAAATATTATGTATTGGAAAAAAATCTCAGCCTTATAGTCTATTAAATCCTCTTTAAATTAATAATTCTCTATAAAGGACTTAGGTGAAGAAAAGGGATGGAAAGGATTACATACACATAAGCAATAGGGTTCATCATGCATATTATTATATATACTAGCCTAGATGTCCCCTCTGTATTTAGTTTGGTAGGAAGATATCAAGATGAACTAGGTAACCACCATTTGATTGAAGCCAAACCTATCGTTAAGTATAAGATGTATATTAAGGATGTATTTTAGGTCTATAGAGGAAAATATGAACTAGTTATTAGAGGATATTAATAATATAGTTTAAAAATAGATCATTATGATTTAAAATTGTTAAAGGGATATATCTTCAATCTAAATGTAGGTATTGTGAGATGGAAGAACTCAAAACTAGCTATGGTTATAGATTATACATCAGATTCTAAGTATATTATAGATTTTAAGGTAGCTAAATAATTAGTTTGGATATAAAACTTTACCTAACAGATTGAAATGGTTCCTAAAATTAATTATCCTATCACACTCTATTGTGATAATAATGCAGCAGTGTCTCCCACAAAAGAGGTAAGGTAACATTAGTGAATGAATAAAATATTTCAAAAGTATTATCTCTTCAGTGCTTTTTCTTAGAGATGTGAAGTTACATTGAGAGAAATATCCATTGATGACAATCTGGAAGGCCCATTGAATAAATCCTTGACTTAATAGAAACATGATTATCATATGAGGTCTAGCGAACGGAAATCCATAGGTATTTAGCCCAAGTCCGAGTGGAAGTTTGTTGGAGTTGGTCTTCTAGAACAAACTATTTTTACTTTGATTATAAGTGTATTCGAATATTTAAATATTAATAAAACATCTTATGATTCATTTTTCATTATTATGTATGAATTTAGTGTAATAATTTAATATAGTAACTCTCACATTGAAAAGGTCATAGTAGTTCCCCTCTATGATAAGAACCTTGAAATACTATGATGAATTCTTAAATATTGTTCTATAGTCGGATAATATTCTCTGATTGGTCACATAGTATATTAACATTCTAGTGTAATTAATCATAAGAAGATTAGTCTTATTCTCATGAAGTTATCACTTTCCAATATTCAATATAAGAGATTATGAGAACAAACTCACTAGTTGTAATTCCACATGTTTTGGTCTCATCATATATTCCTATCTGAGAGCCTGTATAATGGTCCTTATAATTTAATATTATCATTAATTCATGTCATGAATCATTAACATGGATTAACTAACCAATACTATTACACCATATGTTTGTGGGAATTAGGGTACATTGGTTGTGTTATTAATGATATGTTATTAATGGATAAGTCAAGGAATGATTTGTCACTTCCATCTTTATGAAGGTTGATATCTTATCCCATTTATTGGAATATAACTTTTGTATTAAATTCTTTAGCCATGGTGTGATGACATGTTTATTTTAGACAGTCAAAGAATGAAAAATCAAGAATATGCGTTGATGACACATACTTGAAACCTTCTTGATGATATATTTTAAAATATGGATTATATTATATAGTGAGAATTCATATGTGGTTGTAGATGCTATAAAATTATATTCTTTATCTCTGTTATCATGATCCATTTCTAGAAAAAAAATACACTTCAGGCAATCCCTCCTAATACTAATAATAATGAAACCTAGAGGGTAAAACACTAAGTGTTTCCATTGATCTCAATTAAATTATATTTGAATTTAATAATTGGGATAAATATTATTCTCACATCTGAGGAATAATTTTATTCAAGTTTTATTGATCTCCCAAATTAAACAAATATTTATTTATCAAATTATAAATAAAATATATTTATTTTATTTATTTAATATTTAATAAATATTTATTAAATAGTTTTGTAGATTAAGTATTTTTTATGAATAAAATATTTATTTGTGATTCAATAAATTTGGGAAGTTAAAGCATACCAATATTATTTCTAATGATAAATATTAATTTACAAGCTTGTAAAATAATATTTATCATTTCACCACTTAGCACAGAAAATAAAATAATAATACTATTATTATTATTATTAAATATCTTGGGATTTGTTGAAGACTATTACATTACTTAAGGTAAGGCACACAATTAAATAATATTGTAATCTAAGGTCTACCTTTAAAAATAGACGGTTATGTCTATTGTGAAGTCTTACTCAAAAAAATGAGAATTGAGAAACATTACACACAATGGACTTCTCTCATAAATTTTTCCTTCTCTCCTTATCTCCTCCTCTCAAGAATAAGCAGAACTCTTCTAAGAAAAAATTATCTTGAGCGATCAAGATCAACAACACAAGGCACTTGATCCACTATGCTAGTATCTGAAATTCCATCAGTGATTTTAAGGAGGTCAAAGGAGCACATGTTGATCACCGCGTGAGAGATTATGAACATGGATCTCGTAGGAGTAATTAAGGTAATCCGAAAATGGTTTTTTATTGTCAACATATTCATCAGAGAAAGATCCTTAGATTAGTTATTCTTTCATGATATATAATATAAATTAATTATAAATTGAACATGACAATATCTTCACTAGGTTTTGGGTTCTCTTATTTCAGTATTTTGTGGATAATTTTATTTGGTTATGGAATTTTCATAATGCACCATTTTTGAATGATCCATTAAATTGAAAAAACCTTTATGGTTATTTTACTCACCAAGTAACTTCTATTATGCCCAAAACCATCATCTTCTATCATCAAATTTACACTAAAGAAGAGACAAACTTATTTAAATGTAATAAAAACTTTAATAATTAAATAATTCACCTTATGAGAAAAAATTCCAATAATAATAATCAATTTTTTTCAAGTTTCAACAATCTCCCAATTTCATCCATCATTCTCCTCTAGAATAACCTAATTTTGACCACATGTATTTTTATATAAGGAATTTATTTGAGGAATTTTACTTTATTATTCTTTATTTTATATTTAATTATTGTGATATGATGGTGTTGTATCTCATATGTATATGTATTATTATGATATTTTCTAACACTATACCCTATCCTATTAGAGGTGTTCTTAGGGTTTATCCCTCGATCATGTTATAGGCCCATGAAGGGCACTAAGCAGGGTTATGTCGTGAAATTATATACAAGTCTTTCTCATGATAACTATGCATTACAACACTAACTTCCATGATGTTTCTAAGATAGGATAAAATATAGATTATTTTACTATTATAATGATTACTATTACATAATATTGGGCTAAAAGTAACATAACACAAAATATTGATAACGAAATAATGTATTTTCATATCATTTGTGATACAATAATTATACACAACCATTTTAACACTATTATTCTCTAATTCACAATTTATAGCACAATTTTACTATCATGGTTCGTGATTGATAATAAAATCAAAGTAAGATCACATTATTTCTCCATTTTTTGAGGATAAAATATTTTTTATATTTAAAAAAATTATTCACTCTTGAATAAATTTCCTCAATAAATCATATTTTTGAAATAAATAACATTATTAACTATATATTTGGTGGTAGTGTATGGAAATAATATCTACATGGGATGATAAAGTGCCACATGAATTCTAGAGAAGGGAACTGAATTGTTACATGGTTAGCTAAAGGCATGTGATGATATATTAAATTATGGTTGTGGTTTCATGGACTAAAATGAAATATTCATGGAAAAATAAAATTCCACATGAAAGTTATAGATATATATAGAGTCCTACATGGTTAGATAAGGGTAAATAATTGGATACTGGATTAACATTATTGTAATATTTACTATTATAGTAATAATATTCAATGGATTTAGTGGGTTTCACTAAACAATTTGATGAATATAGAGATGAAGTTTTATTATTATAAGTAACAATTGAACTACCAATCTATATTGAAATTAGTCTTTATGATTTATCTAGTAATAAAATAAAATAGTTTAGTGGGGTTTAATTTATTGGTTTTCAATGAAATGTGTCTATCTAAGTAAGGGTATTCTACTATTGTTTCATGGGTAGAATAGACTTTAGGGATTGATAAAATGGTTCCAAGTCTTGTATGAAAAGTGGAATGTCTAGTTATAACATCCATGAACCCACACTCTCAAACCTAGTGGTAGAAATATAAACATTATATTTCTATCTGGGTACCAATAAATTTTACCCAATGCATTGGAGAGCTATCATGGACCCACCCGTCCTTGGTTTAAAATGTAACCACAAGTCATTGGTTAAAAATGATACCACCTGTACTTGGTTTATAAAGGAACCACCCATCATCATAAATAATGTTCAATAACCATAACATAATCATAAAACCTGAAAACTTTCATTTTTCATCACTACAATAATAAAAATATTCTTTTCACCCATAAGAAAACATTTTTGGATATTGAAATATTTATTCCATTTTAAACCCTTTTTAAAAAAATACCTATAAAAAAGGGAAAGAAGGTTTTTCTTTGAATAAAATATGAAATCTTATAAATTAATTCAAACATCAAATAAGTTTAATGGTGGTGGGAAAAAAATTTAACGTTGTATACATTAAACTATAATATTCCTTTTTCTTTTTGTGAAAACTTTCCATATAAAGTACCTAAAAAGGTTCTTTTTAAAAACCTTTAAAATAAATTTAAAAGTGAAATAAAATGTATGTTATAATTCATTAATTTACATATAATTAAATTAATAAAATATTTTTATAAATATGTACTTGGAAGAAAAACATTTAGAAAATAATTCTTGAAAACATCTGAAATGAAATTTTAAGTTAAATTATCCCTTACCATCAGTCTGATTCGTCTTGTACGTTATTTATCTTCCAGAATAAAAAAAAATTATGTTAATTATTTACTTGATTAATTAATTTTTTATTTTTTATTTTTGATTTTATTTTATTTATTATTATTTTATATTAATTACTTAATCATTTCAGTTCATGTCAGATGTTTTGATGATATTCAATTCGTATATTCAAAATGACTTTGGTCGATTGATTATGCTCAATAAAGTAATTATTCTATCATATGAAAAATAATAATGATTAAATAATTATAATTTTTATATATCAATTATATTTTTAAAATAAATCATTATTATGGTTATAAAAAATAAACTATGTTACAATCATACAGACGGTAGGTCATACGTACGCATGAGTAACATTTTCATTTAATAATGATCATGATAGAAAGAAGTTAAGTATTGTTTTATTTTTAAATAATGATAATTATATCATAAATATAATATTATATCTTTCAATAAAATTATTTATATCATCCATTTTAAGTGGTGATGAAAAATGAATCACATCACTTCGTGGAGTTGTAGTCCACACGTATGCACAAACAACGTTATCATTTTTATATGAATAAAAATGTAAGAAAATATGTGACATAATATATCTATATAATTAAAAATATTTCATTAATATCATATATATATACATTATATATATCATTATAACCATCCATGATAGGAAGTGATGGAAAAAAATTACATCGGTTCACAAGGCGATAGTCTTCCATACACACAAACAATGGTTTTATTCTCATTTGATGGAAGATAAGATGGAAATAGGTTTTGAAATTAATATAATATAATATAATTATATGGTAGGAGTTTATTTTTTTATCTCATCATGGTCGGTTAATATTTTATCTAGGTAAAATAATAAATAAAATTAAAATTCTTAGTTAAAAACCATACCTCTTCTTTAGAAAACCTCTCTAAGTTTATACCTAAAGCCTTTCTAGGTTGGATTTATAATAAACAAATGGCCTCTCAAATGTGTGCATGGATGTAAGGAATGGATTTGGGTAGATATTTTCCAAACCATATGGTTCTTTAAGTGTGTATAGAAGAGAATAGGGGGTTCCCTTTTATAAAGATGGGAGGGGAATTCTAGGAATTCCATGAAGTATTAAATTAACATAAATTGATTTTCGAATTAAAAATGATAAAAAATAATAAAATTAGATTAAATTCCTAATTTTTGAAATAATATCATCAAATAATAATATGATCATTTTAGATTAGTTTTTTACCTGTATCTCTTTATTTTAACCTGTGTTAACACTTTTTGATAATTATTGTGATAAAAAAGTTTTTAATATTTAGGGATAAAGATAGCTACTATAAAAGGAAAATTATCCCTTAAATAGACTATGGTTTATATTTCAAACCATATCAAAATCACTTAGAAAAATATAGGATTTTTGAAATTTTAAATCATTTAATAAAATATTTTTTATTAAAAAATATCATTTATGTCATCTTTAGAAATTTAAGAAATATTATAATACAATATGTGTCTGCATCAAGTCAAGTGGTTCAAAAAATGGAATTTATAATATGATAATTAATATATGGTATTTATATAGTCATCCAACAAAATTTGTATAGGTTTTGATAGAATTTTAAACCATATCTTTTGGATTAACCTCTTGATTAACCAATTTTAACCATAACCATGGTAAGGTTGGTTCAATATTAAAGGGTTGTAATTTTAAATATAAGGTGAAAATTGGATCATAAATGTTTGAATGGTTAAATTTTAAATCATTTATCATCCTAATTTTCCTTTTCAAAAAACAATTTTGAATATTAAATAATTTAATAAAATATTATTTAAAATAAAATGTCAATAATTTCATTAATTTCATTTTTGACACTATTCGTTTAATTTTACTTTGAAAACAATTGATATAAAATTAAATTAAATATAATCCTTTAACCTGTCAATAAAATTTTATATTAATGTAAAAAAATCTTGGATAATAATAATTTATTCAAATTATATTAATTTTAATGTTTTTAAAATCTTTTTTTTTAATTTTCTATTAATTGAATAAATACTATATCAGTGTTGCATAATCATTTAAGGTGATTATTTAAACACTAAATATTATAAATAAATTATAATGGTAAAAAACATTTACATTTAAAATAATCATTTAAAAATTAACATATCCCATATTTATCCCAATGTAAAAAAATTATTAATAATAAAACAAGGTGAATGGAATTTTTTACTTATCTTTACATAAAATAATATAAAGGTATAGATAAAATAAATATGGCACCAAGTTGACATATTTTAGAAAAATAGTTGTAAATTGATGAAATTTAATCATCCAATGGGATAAAGGATAGTTTTATGGTCATTTTTAGTCCTTATTATATTATTTTTTTAATTTTATTTACTTGATTTACCAATACCGTGTTGACAATTATTTATTATGGTCACTATTCATAATGACCAAAAATAAAAGGGGCCTATATACCAAATTTATTCCTGATAATTCAAAATATGGAATAAATTTTTCAATAATAAATTTTTATAACTTTCAAAAATCAATTTTATATTAAAACTCAAAATGTAACGAAGAAACTAATTTTCATAAAAAATGATTTTTTAGTATAAAAATGTTTTTATATAAACTACAAGTATAAAATGAATTAAAAAGAATATAATTGAATTATATTTGATAAAAATAAAAATTAAATTAAATTATAAAAATGATTAAAAATATTATTTTACATTGTAGAAACCTTAAAATAAAATACAATTTTCAATAAAAATCAGCATTTTTTCATATTCATTGAAAAATCAAAAAAAATAGATTAATATCTAAATTTAACCATTATATTACTGACATGTTATTATTTAAAAAAATATCCTTTTTATCAATTAATTTTTTTAAAAGTTCCAAAAATTAATAAAAAATGCAATAAAAATCATTTTTGATGAAAACATATTTTTTGAATAATAAAATGACTTTACTAAAAATTGAATAATTATATACTAGGAAGTTGTCAATAAATTTATATTAAGTAGTAACTTTATATGTATTTCATAAATTGGTCAATTCTATTCATACCCACCAATTTAATGGCTATGTTATAATGGTTATATAAAAATAAAAAATATTTCATGGTTCATTTAGGCATAGTGTTGTGTGTTGTATACACTGTCAAACATGGTTTTATTTTTTGAAATATTAAGGTGTTACATTATCCTCCTTTATTAAATTTTACCTTTTTAATTTTAAATTGATCTAAACAACCAAGGTTTTGTCGTCTAAAAATACCTTTGAAAAAACAAACATCATAAGAAGGGTTAATAAAACTTCCTCTTGAAAAGAGAGAAAATGGAAGTATGAAGGTCATATAAAACAAAACATAATGTGTTTATAAATAGGATAATATTTTTGGGATGTGAAAATATAAACATGTAGAAAAAATATAGTGTGTAATAATTTTTTAGAGTGACATAGATCATTAATCACAAGAAAGTGAATGATCATGAGAAAGTTAAGTACTAAAAAACCATAAACCAAAGAGGTGTGAAAAGAACCATCGATTCATCGAAAATGAAGGTAATAGAATAAATTTTTTTCTTAAATATCATTTTCATATATTTGATGAATTCATTTACCATCTATATTAATAACATAATGAAAATATACTAACTTGATAAGTGTAACTTAATCCTTTAATAAATTTCGACCATAATATCATCTTTTTATCAAAACTATGAGTATTAAAAATAAATTTTTTTATGCCTGAATCACTAAAATAAACTTCTATTGGGTTATATAATACAAAAAATAATAATAAGTTATTTCTATTATTTTTAGATAGTAATCAAAAAAATGGGTACTGCAAGGTAAGAGAATTCCCCAAAATAATAAGCCTTTATATAAATAAATACGCCCTTAATCTCCAATGTCTCAAAAATAACACCTAATGTTCAACTTAGGTAATTTAATAGATAAATAACCTCAAAATTCATAAAAATATTCATGACCAAGTTCAAAAACTGAAAATAAAAATGATTTGATCACATATTCTTCTAATTTTAATTTAACATTTATCTCCAATCAACATTTGTCACTCATCAATCCATATACCCAAAAAAAATAAAGATGAACTAATCATATAACATCCAAAATATGATAATCATTTTCATAAATATCCTTTATCACCGCAAATCAAAATTAAAATCATATATTATTCAAAATTATAATTCAAAATTTATTTCTCAAACAAATTCCCATAATATTCTATTTACCTTAATCATATAAGGATTATAAAATACTAAACTTCTTCTAAAATATTAGTGATCACTTAATCATGAAATCAATTTTCAATCTCATGGTTACCTATATGATAAGTCAAATTAATCATTATCAATCAAATAATTTTAAGTAAAAAAATTATTATTAACCAAGACATTATGTAGGCCAGTGGTAAGTTTTTGCACCCTTGTCATCCTTCGGTTGTGGGTTTTAGCCCCACAGCCTTGCTGGATGTGATGGGTTGTCATCCGACCAAAAAGTGGTCATTTTACTAAAACTATATTTATGTAATTCATATATCATTACCAAAAATATGATGAATATTGAAAAAGTCATATTTTTCATGTTTATTTTTATATTAAATATGTAACAACCTATATATTTATAAATTAAATTCCTTTTTAAAATGTATAAATATCTTATTAAGAAGTGAAATTATTGAAAACACATTTACTAATTTGGTTATTTTATAATGTTATAAGTTTTATCCTATTGGATTTAAAAGAGTGTTAATCATTATAAATATTGATAGTATAACTTTTATAGAGTGACTGTATGATTTATATATATATATATAGTTCTGATAAATCCAATTCACCAGAGAAGGGAAGTGATGGCCTCGAACAGTAGGATCATATCCTATAAATCCCATTTATTAGATATTTTGAGGTAGATAACATCACTAGGATTTTTCCTTGACCAATCCAAAGCTGATATTCAAAAACTAAATCATGAGTGAAACATTTTATGGGATAAGTTCAAACCCATTGAGATCACTGCTCAAATCATGTTTTTCGAACAACCCAAATAAAATATTAACATCACACACCTTAACCATAGGGAATATACTAGATTAATAAAAGGTTGTGTATCTAAACTCTAAAAATATGAATTTTTTAATTTTTATATAAATTAATGAATATATTTATCTTTTATTATTAATTTATAATGATTAAATACTAATTTTGATAAAAATTAGATTTTGATATGATGAAACAATAATTGTATTTTTTGGATTTGAATAATTTCAATCAAGACACACTTTTTTATGAATTCAAGAACATTTAAAATAAATTATATTTTAATAAAATATTATTATTATATAATATTTATTGAATATAAATGATAATATATTGAAATATAATTTATATAAGTTCATAAAAATATTATTGTCAAAAAACCTGTATTTTCCAATAAATAAGGATTTTTAATTTAAAAGTGTAAATTGTTATATTTAGAAAATTATTTTTTTAAAATAACTATTATTTTTGAAATCAGAACATCAAAATTATTCAACAATTATTTTTTCAAAATTTTCTAATACAATTGAATTTTTGGATAAATATTAAATATGGTATAATTATACAATATGTGTTTTAATTTCATAAAATCCCAATGTTTGAGGAAGTGATATGGGAATAGAAAGAGGTGATGAAATAGAAGTACCCTCATATGTTTTATTGTATATAAAGAACATTTAGAGGGAAAAATTTCTAAAGGGGGGAACATAATGACCCAAACTTTTATAAATGAAATTCTCATTTTAAATTAATAAATGCCATATGAAGTAATGTAGTTATAGAAAATAAATTCACTAATTTGGTTATTTTTTATAGTTATAGTATGTTTTATTTAAATTAATATTAAGAATCATAACTTTTGACAATATATTTATTTTATAGTGACCATTAATATTAGTATATTAATGGTTATGATAAAGTCCATTTGATTTAGGTGAAGGAAGTGATGGCCTCAACCTGTAGGATCATACCCTATAAATCCAATTTATCAGAGATTTCAAGGGAGAAAACATCACTGTTATTTTACCTTGATCAATCCCAAACCAAGATTTAACTACTAACATTTTAAAAAAAACATTTATTTGAGAAGTTCAAGCTAAATAAAATCAGGACCCAAATCTTGTACGATAAACCATCCCATAAAAATATTGTCATCACACACCGTACCCTTATGAATATCATTAGTGTAATAAAGGAATATTTATCTAGAACCAAACATGTAACACCCCAATATTATACATTATGTATCTTCTTAAATAAATTCAATTTATTTGATAGCTTAGGTTGTATTGAACACCGTGATTAGCATACACTACACACAACAATGAGTTGGTTTGTGTTACACATAAGGTCGAGTTTTACTGAACAACAATATATTACTAAAATATTATTATTTAATATAATATAACCTTGTAATTAATTTGGAGGTTATGAATAGTATTAACTAACTTATGAAAATATATTTTTTAATTCATTAGTTATAAATTAATTAGAAATGAATATAATAACCAACTGAATATATAGGAAATGTTTTTATAAAGAACTGCTTTTCAACTCATAAAGTCATTTTATCATAATAAATTAAATTAATTACTATTAGAGAATGATATTAATTAAATATATATTTTATATATTCAATTAAATATTTTTTATATTCATCTTATAGATTTGGTAGGCACAAGATAAGAACAAACCTAATATTACACATAAAAACTTATAATTTTTATAAAAAAGTTTGTACCGCCTTTTAATAGAGAAACAATTTTAAATCCAATTTTTTATACTTTTATATTTTATATTTGAAAAAATAAACTTCTTATTTTAAATAATAATATAAAATTTTAATATGGTTAAATTTTTGGTATTTTTCTAATATGTTTCATGTTTTGATGAATAGTGAAAAAAATACTAAATTTTAATGGAAAACAACTTTTTTCATTAAAAAAATTTATAGTGTTAAATTATATTATTGGATGGTTTTAAAATATAAATATATCATTATTTTTATAATTTGGTCTAATTTAGGTTATTAGAATCAATTTTACATTTAATTCAAAGATAAAAATGTTTCAATCTTTTGTATGTTTAAACTTTAATAACCTCTTTTCTCACCCTGTCAACAGGATTAATTTTAAATTAATTACTAAAAATTTTGTGTTTTGAGTTTTTAAAAATAGATTTAATATTTATAATCCTTGGGCCCAAATTATATAAATAGGTTTCTTTTATTTTGTTGGCATATGAATAGTTAATTTAGTAATATTTTAATTACCATGGTTAAGGGTATATTGGGTAATTAAGGGTACAAATAATACTATAAATAATTGAAAATTACCCTAAAACTTGTCCAATTTTGATTGGATGAGTTTTTTTCAACCAAAATCATCATTGTCCTGAAATAATATCCAATTTAAACCACTTTGATGAGAATAATACATTTATTATATTTTATTTAAATAAAAGTTAAAGATGTCATACTCATATTTTAAAAAATTAACCATTTTTATTATAGGGTTATGAAAAAGATAAATTCCACTATAAATAGTAATTTGAAATCTAAAATGTTTATCTGCGTCATGATAATTTATTTATAATTTTTAATGATAAAAAAATTAACTTAAATGTTGTCATAATGATGAAGCATTAATTATTTAAATAATGGGAGAATCAAATAAATGGTATTAAAAATATTAATATTAATATAATTTTAGTGATTTAATTCCATAAAATAATTTTATTGATTAAATATAAATGTTATTAGTATTTTATAGATCTTTTTTTGAATTTATATTGTTGGTTTTATTTTTTTATAGGACAAAAATATTGAATAGTGTCAAAATTGACCTTTAAGATATTTTGAAATAAATAATAATTTATTAAATGAAATAAAATATTTAAAAATTTAAAATTCATCAAAATAATAGTAATAAGTCTGAAAATGTCATAAATGACTCATTTAGTGGTCGTTTGTTATTTTATAGTAATTATATTAACCCATAATGTATAAATTATATGGTATCATGGTAATAGTTAATGGGGTTAATTAAGGGTTAAAAGAAAAAGATAAGGATTTAAAAAATCATAATATCTTGTCAAAAAAAATTATTAGATGAATAATATTTGACCCTGATATCATTATTATTAATTTTGAGTTGCTTAATGGATAGTTATCCATGAAAATAAATTACATAATATTTAAATCAATGATAGTTACAAAATATCACTCTCTTTGTTTTTAATATCTTTTATGTGTACACATTTGTAAAAAATAAAGATATGACCAAACCTAAATATTTATTTTTATTATAAAGATATTAGTGTCATTATATAATTTTATTTTCATTTTTTAGAAATTATACAATTACCTTAAATGCTTATTCAATGCTAAAACAGTATTTATATAATTAACAGAAAAACAAAATAATTGTTATTAAAAATATAAATTTTTATATATTTTGATTATTTAGGGATTCTATTGGGTTTAACATATCTATAGGATATATTATAGATGTTCTAAATCATTAGACTCTAATTACAACTTTTTCTTAATGTATTTGACGTTAAATTATTTGAATAGAATTAAATTTGACAATAATGATATCTTATTGGACTAATTTATTATTAAATTATTTAAAAATCAAAAAAAAGTTAAATAATCGTAATGGGATATTATATAGTCTAAAATTTCTTCATATTTTCATTTACAATCCATTTTTAAGTATTTGTAACTATAATAGTATTATTATATTTAAATATTTTGAGGATTTCCAAAAGTGCCTCTCACCTAAATTATAAAAGATCACCTCCTTCCTCACATACTCACACCACTTAGTGCCTTTTAGCTAGACCAAAACCTACTCATTTCTCCTCCCAATATTCATATTTATGTTTTGGAGGTCCTGGTATTCCAAAAAGACCAACCCCAGTGACCCTGATAGAAGATCCAAAGGAAGTACACCAAAGTAAAGGGTTTTTCGTACATGTATAGAGGGAATCAAACCTAAGGTAAGGGTTAATTTCAAAATATCATTATTATTTAAAAAATATTTATATATAAGTATTTACTAGCACATATGTTTCATCCATTTCCATATTTTTTAAAAAAATATTTCAAAATATTCTTATTGTTCTTTTATAATTTTTTAAAGTCATTTTTACTCATGTTTGACTTTTTATAAAATGTTCTTAAAGCAATATTTTTTTCATTTTCCAAAGTAGGTACTTTATAATCCTTTTTCAAAAAATACAGAAGGAATGTTCTTATTTCTAACTTATACAACATGAGTGGCATTTATCATCGTCATGAGGCCTTGATGTTTTGAAGCTTCCTTTACAAGTTTAAAAGTAGTTATTCAATGAAATCGTTTTCTTTTAAAATTAAATGGGTTTTTAAATAAATGATTTCAATATAAAAAAATGGTATTTATCTCAAGATTTTTCAATTTTTATTAGATTATTTTCATCTATGTAAATATCATTTTTTGAATTTTATGCTTAATTGATTTTGATCTATTATGATATCATATACCATATTTTATTAAATGTTTTATGATTAGTTTGAATATAGATGTACTATTTTGATACCATTCATGGTTTAGGGTTTAATTATTCACATTTCATATTCTAGTTTATCAATATGAATGTCTATGTTTATTATGTTTCACCCTTTTGATATGAGGAATGTATTAGAATTAGTAAGTAACGAGAGAGATCTTCTATAGCCCCTTGATACATCAGTAGGTCTCATGACACAAACTAGTTTCATTTTTTACCAATTTAAGTATGGTGTCCGGGCCTAAGCCTTGAAAATATGTTTATGATGTCCAGTATTATTCATTCCCTCATTATGATATTAGTTATTGGTATTCCATGTGATTATTAGACTAGTGGAATATCCATGGTTATGTTTTCTAGATAATGTGATTATTTTATGTTATATTATTTATTCTTTCTATATTATTCTCAAGATTATGTTTAAAAGTCATGTGTTTCAGTTTTACACTTTTCCTTAAAATTTTATGCTTATTTATGATAGCTTTTGATATATTATTTACCCTTACTGAGCATATGATCTCACTTTTTTATTATGTTTTATTTTCTTAAGATGAAACGATGTGTATTAATATTGATATACAAGGTTAATATAGGATAATAATGGAATTATAAAAGTATTATCTATGTTGTATTTTATATTTTAAATTGTAATGTAAGGTCCATGTATGTAATCTATTTTCCAAGGCTAATAAATTGATCAGACCTTTGGGATTTGACACTTGTATTTATGACAATGAATTAAAATAATGCACTAGATCTGGGCTACTAGGATTGGGGCATTACAAATGTTATTAAAAGGAGGTTTACACGCAACCTTGTAAATTAGATTTTGAAAACTTAGATTAGGTAATATAACCCTAAGGTATAATTTCCAAATATATATAGAATATACTCCCAAAGAAACCATGTTTATGATTATGAGACTCGATACACATAAATTTTACAATTTATGTTTTAGGATTATACATTATGATCAATACTATTGTATATCTTCATTTAAAAATGGAACCTAGTACAAGGAATGTAAACCTAGCCGATACATGTTATCCAAAGAGTAAGAAGAATCATATCTTTCATGGCCTTAAGCCAATAGTTCAAAGGAAAAGTCTTACAAGTATTTTCATCAATTGAGTACATAGTATCATGTGGTAATGGGATAGGTAAAGTGTACTAAAATTACTATGGATTCAGAGAGAATCACAAGAATAAAAGGATATCTAAGAAATATATATATAAAGGAAATTAGGTAAATAATTATTTTCCCACATGTAATAACTGTGGAAAGAAACACACTGCTACTTGTTTAAATGGAATGTGAGTTTTCTATAAGTTTTGAGAAAAAGGTCACCATTCTTGGGATTTTATGGATAAGAAAAATGTTTCTAATGTACAATTATTCCAATTAGAAGAGGTGGGACACTACACATATAAATGTCTCAGGATTCAAAAGAATATACACTAAAAAGAGGCTAATGGATCATGGTCAATAATATGTTACTACCACGGATGAAAAGGAATGATTAATGTCTTATGTTAAGATTCAATAATTATGTCATTTTATTATTTTATCAATGATTATGGAATATATAAGGATTTTACTACATCGCTATTTCATTAAGGATTTGAGATCGTATATTGAATGGTACCAATGACCAAGAAAAGTGACTCAGTAGAAAGTTAGTCATTTTCGAAAACATATTGTTGAAGGAAATATGACCCTTTATATATTACTAAAAATGATATATGATGTCATAATAAAGAGATGATTGATTTGGATAAGTCTTAACTTTATAATGGATTGAGTTGAACATTGGATATTATTGCTTGTAGTTGAATTATGATTTATCATATTGGATAACATGTGCTAACCATTTTGGTTTTGATAACATTTAAAGGCTGAAGGAAGGACTTGTGGATCTTATGATTCATAAAAATTATTCATAAAAGAAAATTTCACCTTAAAAATAATTTTCAGGCATAAGAGATAAAGTAAAAAATAGATTGAAGCACAACCAAAGGATTAGATTATGCTTATGACATAGAACAAAATCAAGTAAGTGCTTATATAAATTGTAAAATAATTATTCAACTCTAAGGGAAATATCCTGAAACCAAAGATGTTATCCTAATACCTTCTTTTCAGATGAATAAAATGGCCCCATATATTATCACATATTTATAGCTTTGTGATTGTTAACTTTCTACTAACCATGTTCTCTATCACTCTCCATCAGAACATGATGGTTAGATATATCTTCCATGTAAATTTTTTCCTATATGGCACCCCAGTATGTGTTATGTATAGTGAAATTCTTATTTCCCTTTCTTTATTTTAAATTGGAGGTCTCATTAATCCTTTTTCCTATGTGAGATTCCAATCATGATATTTTGAATAGTCAAAAACCAAGATTTTGATCCTGAGATCGAATTGTGAGGACATAATTTATTAAAGGAGGGGAGAATGTAATGCCCCAATATTAGTATGTCACTTTTTAAATAAATTAAATTTATTTAAGATCTTATCTTATATGAAACACCATTATAATATTACAGTACACACAATAATGAGTTGGCTTGCATTACAAGCAAGGCCGTGTTTTTCTGAACAATAATATATTATTAAAATATGATTATTTAATGTAATATAATCTATTCATTAAGTTGGAAGTTATGAATAAAATTAAATAACTTATGAAAATATATTTTTTAATTCATTTGTTAAAAATTAAATAGAAATGAATATAGGAACCAAATGAATATATAAAAATGTTTTTATAAAAAACTATTTTTATGCTCACAAAGTCATTTTATCGTAATAAATTAAATTAATTACTATTAGAGAATGATATTAATGAAATATATATGTTATATATTCAATAAAATATCATTTATATTCATATAATATATTCAATAGGCACAATATAAGAACAAACCCAATATTACACGTAAAAGCCTATATTTTTTATAAAAAGAGTTTTATCACCTTTTAATGGAATACTTATTTTAAATCCAATTTTTTACACTTTTATATATTCTATTAGAAAAAATAAACTTCTTATTTTAAATTAGAATATAAAAATTTACTTTGGTTAAATTTTGGTTATTTCTCTCATTAGTTTCATGTTTTGATAAATAGTGTAAAAATACTAAATTTTAATTACAAACAAATTTTTTCACCAAAATAATTTAGTGTTAAATTCTTTTATTGAATGGTTTAAAATTATTACCAAATTATTTATTTATCATTTAATACATTTTATTTTATTGGAATAAATATTAAATTGAATTAAAATATAAAAACATTTCAATATTTTCCATGTTTAAACTTTAATAGCATATTTTACCACCCTGTCAATGAGATTAATTTTAAATTAATTACTACAAATTATTTGTATTGAATTTTTAAAAAGGGATTAAATATTTTTAATTAGTGAATAAAAATTATGTAAATATGTTTCTTTTATTTTTGGGAATATGAATAGAAAATTTAGTAATATTTTAATTACCACACTTAAAGGAAAATCTGGTAATTAAGCGTAAAAATAATATTATAAATAATTGAAAATTGACCTAAAACATGTCGAATTTTTATTGGATGAGTGGGTTTCAACAAAAATCATCCTTGGGATAAAATTATACCCTTTTTAATCCAGTTGTATAAGAATAATATTTTTAGTATATTTTATTTAAAGAAAAGTTAAAAAATATCATACTCATATTTTAATAACTAAACCATTTTTATTATAAGGTCATTAAAATATAAATTTGACTATAAATAGTCATTTGAAATATAAAATGTTTATCAATGTCATGATTATTTATTTATGATTTTTAATGACAAAATAATTAACTCAAATGGTGACACAATGATGGTGTAGTAATTGTTTAAATAATGGAAGAATCAAATAAATGATATTAACAATATTAATATAAATATAATTTGAGTGATTTAATTTCATCCATGATTTAAATTTATGAATTATACATGTTATTAATGTTTTAGAAGTATTTTTTCTAATTTATATTATTGGTTATATTTTTTTATAAGAAAAAATACTAAATAGTGTCAAAATTGACTTTTAAGATATTTTAAAATAAATAATATTTTAATAAATGATATAAAATACATAAAAACCAAATTAGGCCAAATAATTTGAATAAGTATTAAATTTTATCAATGAATAATTTATTGGTTAGTTGTTATTTTATATTATTTATATTAATGTACAATGTATAAATTATAAGATATCATAGTAATAGTTAAAGGGGTTAAATAAGGGTTAAAATAAAAAGATAAGGATTAAAAAAAATAAAAACTTGTCAAAAAAATTATTGGATGAATCATGTTTGATCCTAATAACATTATGATTGATTTTAATTTTTTTAATGGATGATTTTCTATGAAAATAAATTATATATTATTTAAATCAAAGATAGTTACAAAATATCACTCACTTTGTTTTTAATATATTTTATGTGCCCACATAGGGACCAAATAAAGATATGAACGAACCTAGATATGTATTTTTATCATAATTATATTAGTGTCATTATATAATTTTATTTTTAGTTTTTATAAATTATATAATTACCCTAAATGCTTCTTCAATGTTAAACCAATATTTATTTAATTAAAAAAACAAAATAATTAATATTAAAAATATTAATTTTGATATATTTTGATGATTTAATGTGTCTAATGAATTTAATAGATATATAATATATATTATAGATGTGTTAAAGAATTATATTTGAATTCCCACTTTTTTTTAATGTATTTGAAGTTAAATTAAATGAATTGTATTAAATTTGACAATAATGATATCTTATCGAATTAATTTATTATTAAATTTTTTAAAAATCACAAAAATGTTAAATAATCACAATGGGATAGATTATGGTAAAAAATGTCTTCTAATTCTCATTTATTGGCCATTTTTAAGTATTTGGATCTAGAATAGTCTTATTATATTTTAATATTTTGAAGATTTCCAAAAGTGACCCTCACCTCAATTATAAAAGGGAACCTCCTACTTCACTTCCTCACACCATTTTGATCCTTATAGCTCAACCAAACCCTATCCATTTCTCTTATAAACATTATTAGTTAAGTTCTGGAGGTCCTTCTCTTCCAAAAAGACCAACTCTAGTGTCCCTAAGAGGAGATCCAAACGAATTCCACCGAAGAAGAGGATTTTTCAAACCCATACAGAGAGAATTAAACCTATGGTAAGGGTTAATTTCATAATCTCATTATTATCAAGGATTGTTTATACATAAGTATTTACTGGGAAATATTTAACATCCAGGTCCATGTCTCTTAAAAATGTATTTCAAAATATTCTTATTATTCTTCTACAATTTTTTAAAGTCATTTTTACACATGTTTCACTTTTTATAAAATGTTTTGAAATTAATCTTATAATTTTTTTCCAAAAGAGATACTTTATGACCCATTTCAACAAAATACTTAAGGAATGTTCTTATTTTTAACTTATACTTTGTGAGTGGCTTTTACCACCGTCATGATTTCTTGATGTTTTGAAGCTTCCTTTACCAGTTTAAAACGTTATTTTAAATAAAAATGTTTTACTTTAAAATTTTATGAACTTTTAAAAAAATTATTTCAATATTAAAAATGTGGTATTTATCAACATTTTTCAATGTTTTATTAGAATATTTGCATCTATGTCAACATCCTTTGCGTAATTTTATGCTTCATTGATGTTGATCTATTACGATATAATCTACTATATTTTATTAAATGGTTTATGATCAGTTTGAATATGGATGTACTATTTTGATACCATTCACGGTTTATGGTCTAAGTATTCACATCTTGTATGCTATATTTTCAATATGAACATTTATCTTGATTGTAACACCCTGATATTTTATGATATATATTATTCTTTTTTCATATCTTCTGTTGTACGCTATACCAAGATTACATTGCGCTATACACAACACTGTATTCGCTTGTAGTATACGAAACACTATTCTTGGATCATGTTACACACAATTTCAAATTCATTTGATAGTAGTTATTCTACGCAACATTGACTGTATACATATATATATTCAATGTATAAATGAAATATGGTTGTATTCTGTTATACCAAACAACGAAGGAGTCTTGCATAACACGCAACCCTGACTTGTCTTGCATTACATGAAATCGTTGGCTTCCTCGATAGCGTGTGTTGTACGCAATATCAGGTTTCACTAAACAATGATATATGGTTATAATATTATTATAAACTATCTGTTATGAATAGTATCAATTAAATTTTGAATTTTATAACATTATTATTCATCTTACACATTTTTTAGAACATGGTATGAGAAAAAAATAAATTTTTCGGGTAAAATAAGTATTTTTCAAAAAAATGCAGTTTTGCCACCTTTTGATGGCGCACCCACTTTAAATCTAGTTTTTGAAATGTTTATAAGTTCAAATTGACAATATAAAATTCTTCTTTGGAATCAGGATATAATAATTTACTTTGGATAAATTTTTGATATTTTTCTGATAAGTTTCTTATTTTGATGAATAGTAAAAATACGCTAAATTTTAATTAAAAACAACTTTTTTCATCGAGATAATTTATATGGTTAAATTATAATATTGAATGGTTTTAAAGTATAAATTTAATATATTTTTACCATTTAATATAATGCATGTCATTACCATTAATTTTATATTGATTTCATAGGTAAAAATATTTCAATCTTTGACAATGTTTTAACTTTTAAAACACATTTTCTTAACAACAGGATTAATTTTAAATTAATTACTAAAAATTCTGTGTTTTGAATTCTGAAAAATGGATTCCATATTTGGATTCAGTGGGTACAAATTATTTTAATAGGTTACTTTTATTTTTTTTTGATATTATGAATAGTAACTACGGTAATATTTATTTATTATAGTTAAAGGTAAATTGGGTAATTAAGGGTAAAAATAAGATTGTAATATTATACTAACACGTGCCAAAATTCTATTGGGTGACTAAAAGTCGACCCATATCACCTAAGGGTCATATTAGATTCATTTTATGGACTTTTGACCATGAAAATAATTTAATTATTATCAAAACCAAAGAAAGTGACAACATGTCACTCTCTTAAATATTATAAGTATAATAATTTTAATTTAGTGATAAACTTCATGAAACTTCAAAAATGAATAGTATCCAGAATTATAATTAAATTATCTACATCATTTGAATTTATTTAGAATTTTTAGGGATTAAATAATTATCATTAAAGGTGACACAATAGTGATGTTGAAATTATTTTATTGATTTAAATATCAAATAAATGGTTTTAAAAATATTAAAATAAATAATATTTGAACTATTTAATGTTATCCACTAATTTTACAGATAAATATTACATGTTATGAATATATTAACGATTTTATTTGGAACATATCTTCACTGTGTATTTTATTTAAATTCAAATAAATTAATAGTGTCAAAATTGACACTATTGTTATTTTATAAAAATAACATAATATAAAATTGTTTAAAAATAACAAAAATATTTAAAAAATATAAATTGAAACTTATATGGTCTAAAAGTTTATTAAGTATCCAATTATGGGAAATTTACAATATTTAAGTATGTATTTATAACAATTTATAATTTATAATTTTATTACCACAAATAAAATTAAATAGATTAAATGATGATAAATCAAGTTGATAAGGTTTTAAATAAACATAAAACATGTCAAAATTTTATTGGTTTATGAGATTACAACCCTATATAATCCTATATTTTAATTGAGTCATTTTTGGAGGTTTTTAAGTGGGGTTTCATTTTATTTTTAATTAATATGTTTAAGGTTTCCTAAAGTGCCCCTCTCCTCCCTTATAAAAGGGCACCTCCTCCCTCTTCTCTTCACACAATTTTGAGCCTTCAAGCTTGGCCAAACACTGAACATTTCCCTTCTCAAATTCCATAGAAACATTATACAGGTTCTGGTCTCCTCAAAAGACAAACTCTAGTGCCTTAAGAGGAAGCTTAAAAGAGGTGCGTCGAAAAAGAGGTAATCTCTTCTACCGATTCTTTCAAGTTTTCTTTCTTCTTAAACTTATTATTCTTTAGTTTTTTAATTATAAAGTAATAACATCAGTATCACTAGTATACTGATATGTTATTATAAATATGAAACAACCTCATTTCACCTTCTATCCATCCTACAGAAAACAAAATCATCGCACGTGCGTACGTACGGAACATCGTCTCCACGTCGTGGTGTAATCTGTTTTTCCATCACCACCTTACTTGTATGGGTATATTGGTGTAAAGAATAACTATGTATAGATATTATAAAATCATACTGATTATTAGATATTATATCATCCACTCCAATTCCATTCAATAATTATGGGAACGATATCATTGATCGTGTGTACGTACGTATTACCGTCTCCACGACGTGATGAGATTCATTATCCATGTTAACCATTCAAGAATTATTATAAAGTATATATAATGAATAATAATTAAATATATGAAATAATGAAGATACTGTATTTATGTTTATATATATATATATTTCATCTACTTACTTCTATTCAAGTCAATAAGGAAAGAAAAAACAGCATTCATGCGTACGTACGGCCAACCGTCTCCATGAACGGTGTGTTTCATTTCATTCATCTAACTAATATATATATATATATATATACTGAATATATATGTTATATAAATCATTATTTACATTCTGGAAGTAAGTAAATCATGATATAATTAATAATAATATGAAAAACAATAAGTCCAAACACGTACGATAAATAAAATGATTTTAACCAAAATGCTACTTTCACATGGAATTTACAAAAGAACGGGTAATATAAAGTCATAAGTGAACCTTATATGATATCATAACAATGAATAAGATTCTATAATAAGTAAATGAAATTATTTAAATCATTATACAGGAGGTTCGGATACGTACGAAGCATATCAGACCTAAGGTAAGAGATAACTTTTCCAATCTCGTTTTTATCTGAGATTGTTTATTCGTAAGTATTTACTAGGGTTATATTTATTATCCATGTCTCTATTTTCTAAAAATATTTTCATGTATTTTTAAAGTCCTTTTTACACATTTTTAACTTTTATTACATGGTATGTAAAGAATGTTTTTTTTTTGTTTACGTTACGAGGTACTTTTTTGACTTTTCCGGCAAAAGTATGAGAAGAATGTTTTGTTTAACTTATACGGCATGAATGGATTTTTACGGTTTCATAACGCCTTTTTTTCGTGAAGCTTACTCTACAATATTTAATGAATATTTTCAACAAAATCCTTTTCTTTTAAAATTTCATGGAATTTTGTGAAAAGAAAATGATTTTGAAGAAGAAAGGATATTTTCCGCAAGAATTCATTTCAAGTGTTTTATTAAAACCATTTTCCATATAAGATGGAATTATTTCATATGTGTATGTTTCAAGTATAATGTCTCTATGATTTACATGGTTTCACTTTCCTTATGATGAAATGATATCCATTTTCTTATATGGATTATGTTATGATGGGATGATGTTTACGAAACCGATTTTATTCTTTGGGTAATGATGAATGATTTATGTTTATGTTGTGGAACACGTAAGTATGATTTCATTATGAGATGGGTGGGACCTATATCTCCCTCCAATTAATTGGGTAAATATTTATATCTCATGATATAGACATGGATATAATGGTAAGTTAATCTGGTTCAGTGATACAAGACTGGAACGAGGAGTGAACTCGATTCAGAAAGGGTATTTGTCCACTAAGATGGTCTTGGCAGCAATGCCTTGGATAATATGGAAATAATATCATGTGCTTAATGGTTTTCCACAATTACATTTTTTATTCCCATGCTATTTTATCATGACCGATGTTCCATGCCTTATGTACTGCCATTTTTTATGTCATTGCTCAAAATTTTGATATTTAAACATTATGTTCATGTTTTTAAGTTCAAATGTATATGGTTTGTTTTATTCTATCCATGATTACCCTTACTGAGCATTTGATCTCACCCTTTATATGTTTTCTTTTCCCCAGGATATAAAGAAAAGTTTTAGGTAAGAAAACAAAAGGGGAATATCTTTATGGGAGATGTTGAAGATCTTTCACCATGATTAAAATATTCTATTCTGAGTTTCCAAAGACACTAAACTATTACGGTCCTTCATTGTTTGTTTTTGTTATGTATTAAGTATTCCTAAAAAGTAATATAATGTCCACGTATGCCAAGATTTGGGTCTCTAAATTTGGTATCAGAGGAATGGTTTAGTTAACCTTTGGAAACTAGGATGCAAAAACTTTAGTGAAATCCCTAGATATATTTCTAAGGTATGTATAGGGATGTCCCTATGGTTAAGTATACATATAGGTTAGAGTCCTAGAATTATGTTGAAGATCATGAATAATGTACGGTGAACCTAAGGTGTCATGGATTAAATAATTTTTGATAAGTTAGACATCCCATAAGTGACTTTTTATGATTATGTGGTTCCTCGTTATTTTAAATGTTTCTTACACTATGGTTTTTGGTCTTAGTCAATGGAGGGAACGAGAAGGAATTCAGTTAACATTGATTCCAATGGACAAATTGGTGACTATGATCAACGAAATTTTGTAATGCCTGGAGAGAAAGATATTGTGATTATGCTGAATCAGTCATCTCGATATATGATTAACAAGGTGAACTTTAGTTGTATTCCTAAGTCATAAAATAAGAAGAAGATGGAATTTTATGCATGTTCGCATGGTGAGGAGCATAGATAAAGGAAGATTGAGATTTCTAAAGAAGGAAAGAAGAACCTTGATGAATACCTCAAATGGAAGGGAAGATGTTATCTATGTGGAGAAAAGGGTCAGAGAGTGACAGACTGTTATAGAGTCCAATGTCTTATCTGTGGAGAACATGGGCATTACCCAACTCAATGCCCTAAACTAAGAAGTTACTTCTAAATTGAGAAAGGACCTATTCCATGCCAATCAATGAAGAGGATGGATTGAAGGGCTTATGTATTAGAATTCAACAATAATGTTGTTGACGTACTTTTATAGTATATTGAAATATTTGTGTATTGGTCTATTGTGGTTTTCTATAAAAATATAGTACCAGTAACCATGAAAATTGATTGAAATGTTTTTGGAAAGCAGATGATGTGCACATAATAAAGGGATAAGGAGAAAATAATATGTTTAATAGTATTCATGAGCTCATGACTGATATAAGGACAAAGTGATATCATGGTTTGAGTATATAGAAATTTTGGGATTTTGGTTTGTGGAAAGAGTTAACTTTTGACACCATTAATGTTTTCACTAAGGTTCTATGTTAATTCATGTTTCAAAATAATACATGATTCAGGTATTCACATGTTTGGAATGTGACCAACAAGATATATCTTATGATATATGGGGGATAAATGATGGTATTCATGTTCTCATTATGTGACCTTCCAAGTAATCATTTTCTTTATACTATGAGCTTGGACCGAAGTATTTTGGATAAGCCTAATGATTGGAAGGATTAAGTTGTACATAAGATAGTATTGTTTAAGGCTAGAGCCTTTTTTTGATATTATTTCTGTAATGTTATAATAGTGTAGTTTTAGAAAAAGGACAACCTGCAAGACGGGTGACAACCCGTCGCGTCGAACAAGGTTGCAGGAATTGAACCCACAACCGAAATGTGACAGGCCTTTATTTCCTACCTCTGGCCTACAGGAAGTCCCTGGTTAGTAGAAACTAGTTTTATTTTATTATGTGGTATGATAGATGAAATATAAGTCCATTTTTTGAACTATATACGATTAATCTCACCATATATGGACTTACCTATATTTAATAACTTTTTCTAACCTTTTGTTTGAGATAGATGGAATGACCTATCATTCTATCGCATGATCTACAAACACTTCATGAAAGAAAAATTCAACTTCATTTCTTTAAGAGATGAAGTGGAAATTGTTCAAGGCTCGAGCAACGGTGAGATTGTACCAAAACCAAGTAAGTATTTATTTTAAATTGGTAAATGATCTTGAAAACCAAAAATTTTGTCCTAGTGCCCTCATTTCTGATGAATCAGATGCTACCTTGGATCATCACAAATATATGGTTTTGTGACAGTTGGATTTTTCATAGCCCTATTCTCTACCACTCTCCATCAGAACTTTACAGTTAGATTTCTCTTCCATATCCATATTTTTACCTATGATCTCCTATGTGGGAACCCAAGTGATGAGTTACTTTGGGTATCCTTTTTGTTTCTAACGTTCATTTTTAAAAGTAAGCTTTAGTATTCCTTTTCACGATGTGGGTTTCTATGAAAGAAACTCTTAAGTAATAAACCATTTATAACCCCAACGAATTTCGAGGGAGAAATTCATTTTAAGGAGGGTAGAATGTAACACCCTGAGATTTTATGATATATATTATTTTTTTCATATCTTCTATTGTACTCTACACCAAGATTACCTTGAACTATACGCAACACCGTATTATCTTGCAGTATATGCAACACTATTCTTGGATCATGTTACACACAATTTCAAGTTCTTTTGATAGTAGTTATTCTACGCAACATTGAATGTATAAATATATATATATTCAATTTATAAATGAAATATGTTTGGATTCTGTTATACCAAACAACAAAGGATTCTTACACAACACGCAACCCTAACTTGGCTTGCATTACACGCAATCGCGACCTTCCTCGATAGCGTGTGTTATACGCAATACCAGGTTTCACTAAACAACAATATATGGTTATAATATTATTTTGAACTAGACGTTATGAATATTATCAACTAAATTTTGAATTTTATAACATTATTATTCATCTTAAACATTTTCTAAAACATGGTATGAGAACAAAATAAATTTTTTGGGTAAAATAAGTATTTTTCAAAAAATGCAGTTTTGCCACCTTTTGATGGAGCACCCAATTTAAATCTAGTTTTTGAAATATTTATAAGTTCAAATTGAAAATAAAAAAATTCTTCTTTGGAATCAAGATATAAAAATTTACATTGGATAAATTTTTTGATATTTTTCTGATAAGTTTCTTATTTTGATGAATAGTAAAAATACGCTAAATTTTAATTAAAAACAACTTTTTTCATCAAGATGATTTATATGGTTAGATTATAATATTGAATGGTTTTAAAGTATAAATATAATATATTTTTACCATTTAATATAATTCATGTCATTACCATTAATTTTATATTGAATTCATAGGTAAAAATATCTCAATCTTTGACAATGTTTTAACTTTTAAAACTCATTTTCTTAACTATGGGATTAATTTTAAATTAATTACTGCAACTTCTGTGTTTTGAATTTTGAAAAATGGATTCCATATTTAGATTCAGTGTGTACAAATTATGTTAATAGGTTACTTTTATTTTTTTGATATTATGAATAGTAACTACGGTAATTTTTATTTACTACGGTTAAAGGTAAATCGGGTAATTAAGGGTAAAAATAAGATTGTAAAATTTTCCTAACACTTGCTAAAATTTTATTGGATGACTAAAAGTCGACCCATATCACCTAAGGGTTGGATTAGATTCATTTTATGGACTTTTTACCATGAAAATAATTTAATTATTATTAAAACCAAAGAAAGTGACAACATGTCACTCCCTTAAATCTTATAAGAATAACAATTTTAATTTAGTGATAAACTTCATGAAACTTCGAACATGAATAGTATCCAAAAATATAATTAAATTATATACATCATTTTAATTTATTTATAATTTTTAGGGATTATATAATTATCATTAAAGATGACACAATAGTGATGTTGAAATTATTTTATTGATTGAAATATCAAATAAAAGGTTTTAAAAATATTAAAATATATATTATATGAACTATTTAATGTTCTCCACTAATTTTATATATAAATATTATATTTTATGAATCTATTAAATCTTTTATTTAGAACATATCTTCTTTTTGGATTTTATTTAAATTCAAATAAATGAATAGTGTCAAAATTGACACTATTGTTATTTTATAAAAATAACATAATATAAAATTACTTAAAAATCACAAAAATATTTAAAATTTATAAATTGAAAATTATATGGTCTAAAAGGTTATAAATTATCCAATTATGGTAAATTTACAACATTTAATTATGTATTTATAACAATTTATAATTTATAATTTTATTACCACAAATAAAATTAAATAGATTAAATAATGATAAATCAAGTTTATAAGGTTTAAAATAAACATAAAACATGTCTAAATTTTATTTTTTGATCATATTACAACCCTATATCATCCTATATTTGAATTGAGTCATTTTTTGAGGTTTTTAAGTGGGGTTTCATTTTATTGTTAATTAATATTTTTAAGGTTTTATAAAGTGCCCCTCTCCTCCCTTATAAAAGGGAACCTCATCCCTCTTCTCTTCACACAATTTTTGAGCCTTAAAGCTCGGAAAAACCCTACAAATTTCACTTCTAAACTTCCTTATAAACATTATACAGGTTCTGGTCTCCTCAAAAGACCAACTCTAGTGCCTTAAGAGGAAGCTTAAAAGAGGTGCGTCGAAAAAGAGGTAATCTCTTCTACCGATTCTTTCAAGTTTTATTTCTTCTTCAACTTCTTATTATTTAGTTTTTTCTATTATAAATTAATAACATAAGTATCATTAATATACTTATATGTTATTATAAATATGAAACAACCCCATTTCACCTTCTATCCATCCTACAGAAAACAAAATCACCACGCGTGTGTACATACAGAATACCGTCTCCACGCCGTGGTGTAATCTGTTTTTCCATCACCACCTTACTTGGATTGGTATAATGGTGTAAAGAATAACTATGTATAGTTATTATAACATCATACTGATTCTTAGATATTATATCATCCACTCCAATACCATTCAATAATTATGGGAACGATATCATCGCTTGTGCGTACGTACGGATTACCGTCTCCACGACGCGATGAGATTCATTCTCCATGTTAACCATTCAGGATTGATTATAAAGTATATATAATGAATTATAATGAAATATATGACATAATTAAGCTACTGGATTTATGTATGTATATATATATATATATTTCATCTACTTACTTCCATTCACGTCAATAAGGAAAGGAAAACAGCGTTCATGCGTACGTAGGGCATACCGTATCCATGAACGATGTATTTCATTTCATTCATCTATCTATTATATATATATATAATGAATATATATGATATATAAATCATTATTTACATTCTTTATGTAATTAAATCATGATATAATTAATAATAATATTAAGAACAACAAGTCCAAACACGTACGATAAATAAAACAATTTTACCCAAAACGTTGCTTTAACATGGAATTTACAAAAGAACGGGTAATATAAAGTCATAAGTGAACCTTATATGATATCATAACAGTTAATATGATTCTTTAATAAGTAAATTACATTATTTAAATCATTATACAGTAGTTTCGGATACATACGAAGCATATCGGACCTAAGGTAAGGGATAACTTTTCCAATCTCGTTTTTATCTGAGACTGCTTATTCATAAGTATTTATTGGGGTTATATTTATCATCCATGTCCCTATTTTCTAAAAATATTTTCATGTATTTTTAATGTCCTTTTTACCCATTTATAACTTTTACTACATGGTATGTAAGTAATCTTTCTTTTGTTTATGTTACGAGGTACTTTTTTGACTTTTCCAGAAAAAGTACAAGAAGATTGTTTTTTTAACTTATACAGCATGAACGGATTTTTATGGTTCCATAATGCCTTATTTTCATGAAGATTAATCTAAAATATTTAATGATTATTTTCAACAAAATCCTTTTCTTTTAAAATTTCATGGCATTTTGTGAAAATAAAATGATTTTGAAGAAGAAAGGATATTTTCCTCAAGAATTCATTTCAAGTGTTTTATCAAAACCATTTTCTATATAAGATGGAATTATTTCATATGTTTATGTTTCAAGTATAATGTATCTATGATTTACATGGTTTTACTTTTATTATGATGAAATGATATCCATTTTTTTATATGGATTATGTTATGATGGGATGATGTTTATGAAACCCATTTTATTCTTTGGGTAATGTTGAATGATTTATGTTCATGTTGTGGTACACGTAAGAATGATTTCATTATGAGATGGGTGGGACCTATATCTCCCTCCAATTCATTGGGTAAAGATTTATATCTCATGAGATAGACATGGATATAATGGTAAGTTGATCTGGTTCAGTGATACAGGACTGGAACGAGGAGTGAACTCGATTCAGAAAGGGACTTTGTCCACTAAGATGGTCTTAGGAGAAATGCCTTGGCTACTATGGAAATCATATCATGTGATTAATGGTTTTCCACAATTACATGATTTATTCCCATGCTATTTTATCATGACTGATGTTCCATGCCTTATGTACTGCCATTTTTTATGTCATTTCTCAATATTTTTATGTTTAAACATTATGTTCATGTTTTTAAGATCAAATGTATATGGTTTTTTTATTCTCTCCATGATTACCCTTAGTGAGAATTTGAGCTCACCCTTTATATGTTTTCTTTTCCCCAGGATATAAATAAAAGTTTTAGGTAAGAAAACAAAAGGGGAAGATCTTTATGGGAGATGTTGAAGATCTTTCACCACGATTAAAGTATTTTGTTCCGAGTTTCCAAAGACACTAAAATATTACGGTCCTTCGGTGTTTTTTTTTGTTATGTATTAAGTATTCCGCAAAAGTAATGTAATTTCCATGTAAGCCAAGATTTGAGTCTTTATGCTATCATGTTATATCAAGCCTTATTGGTCAAGATTATGATTCTCAACCCTCTTATGTTACCTTGATATGACTCTTGGATCATATGTACTACTTTACCTTATGATTTGATTTTTTTTATTTCCTTACTAGGATTTATAGCTCAGCATTTATTTTTTATGTCCCTAGGTTATCCCATTTAGTTTTAAAACAGAAATGGAATTTTAAAAGCATGTTAAGGAAATTTCCAATAATTTCATTATATCTATGTATCAAGTTGATGTGCTATGTACCTAATTTCTAAAATATTCTAATATTGTAATTATATAATGTGTACCTTTATGTAATAAATCATCAAATAAAGTCTATTAAATATATGGATTGTCATTGACCAAGATTGTGTTTGGTGATACATATTAATTTACAAGACTGTAAAATAATCATCATCATTGCACCAATTCTCACATGCCATAAAATAATATTATTTTTTTATATGTAATGGGGTTTGTTAAATATTATTATATTATTTTGAAGATGGTATGTAATTAAATAATATTTTAACCTAAACCCTGGCTCTATAAATAAGTGTTTATGTGTAGTGTGTATCAGAGTGGTCATGTTTTATATTTATAATTATTTATTTTATTGTTGATATTTATACTCAATAATTGTTAGATATTTCATTTCTATAATATTCTTTGTTTAATCAGATTTTAACCTACATTATTTTGACATATTAATAATTTTCATTTAGTATTTAATTTTATTAAAGTACTAAGAAAAGATGAATAATAATTTAAGATTCCATTGGTAATTGACACAGATTCTAGCCAAATGGAATGGGATTAAACATTGTGTAAATAGAGTACATGTCATATACCCAAGTGCTTTTCACTTGACCTTATTTTGGGATACATGACTCGCCAAGTAGTAATTACACAGTGTATTTATTGCACATTTCATGTAGACCTATCCCACCTAGCACATCAATTTTTAAATTACATGGCATATATCTAGAATACACATCAAGAAGGCTACACAATTTAGTGGTGAGATTCATGAAAATCTTGTGGTCAAATACATGGTTAAATACTACCTGAGACTAATAGTCAGAAACATTAATGAAATATATTATGTGTAGCCTATGCACATGTTGGGTAGTTTATTAATTACCACATATTAAGTACATGATGATTCATCTAGCAAGTAAAACTAATACATGGAATGCATGATACATAGTGTGTAATTGGCTAGTACACACCGTGTTTTCCATACAAGATACAAACCAAAGCCCCAAGAATTTATCCCGGGTATAAAAAATTTGAGTTACATAGTGTGTACAACATAAGTACAGGTCATGTAGTTTACAAATAAAGGACAGAATGTAATTATATTAAATTACTAATTTCATCATTAAAACCATATTATATTGATTGTCACCTGGTGTGTTTGAAAATTTAATAATGGTTTTAAAGAATAATTAAATGCTCGGTAAATTTTTTAAAATTATCTATAATTATTGATAATGACTTTTTTCATAAATTAATTTATGATGGGTATCTCTAAAATAATTTGGATGGTCATTAAGATAAAAGATAATTAATGAAAGAATGTTTATCTAAATAATAAAGAATAAATAGAAATGAAATTTAGCAAGTATATTTTTCCATAATTGTTGCATGTGTATAAAAAATCATGATCTTGAACAAAAAATGTGTATGTGTTGGTATTATTTATTATAATTTTTTTCATGGTTTTGAAATTATTAATAATTAAGTTAAATATGATGGCCTATGAGTTTTCCCACCCTTATTTATTATGTAAGACCTTCTTGTTCAAGGTTATCTATGTAATTCCCCTTAACCATTCCTTTGGTTCCCCTCACCTACATGTGACTTATAAATATATGTAATAAATGAAGTATACTAAGGTGTGTAGAGGTAGTTAAATATGGAACCAAGATGATATCAACCCAGGTGATACATAGATTAATATGTGGAATGTTGTAACTCATTCCAAGACTAACACATGGAGTTTTTTCCTAGGTCATAGATTGATTTATTATCCATACAATAAATTAACTATTAGATAAGCACATTCTTAGGTCATGTATTTAATTGTTTATTTGTTTATATCTTATGCATTATTTATTTTATAGATACAATACCATGATCACATAAATAAATGAACTAAGGTGAAAAGTTGAAACATAAATAAATGGATTGTGTGTAAAAAAATTATCAAAATATTGTTAATAGATTAAGTAAAATATACTTAATATTAACTAGACAAGTAAAATATAAAACAAAATGGACTTATTCATGATAAAAAAATCCATGAACTTAATATTAAGTAAGACATGGCCTCCCATTACTTGATTAGGAATGCAATTCATGTAACTAATTTTTTGGACAACCCTCATTGGAATACTAACGTTTATCATGGATTTATTACGACGGTTTGGGGTTGACATAACCATATTATGATCAAGAGAAGTTTCCCTCACTAGACTTGATTTAACTTGGAGGAAATTTTTGAGGAAATTCAAGTCTAAATATTAGGATTGGGGAGTCCAATCAATGTATTCAAGAGATGAAATCCCATAGTTGGCAAAGACTCACCTACATAAATACCTTCAAGTAGCTTAACTAACCCTCTTTGGGATTATGTGAATGGAAATATGGATCCTTTCCCCAAGAGTTTCCTAGTAACCTAACATTCTAATTCTAATGGTGATGGCTATTAGGACATGAAAAAATAGTATTAATTTTAATAAAATTAATATAATTATTATGTCTCACATAATTTTTAATCAATAAAAGTAATAATAATATTCTATTTAATAATTTTAGAATAATTTAAATTTCATCATCCACATTATACTTGTGATCACTATTGGATAAATATCATCTCCTTATAATTTGTAACTTCCAATAATGGTTCACATGCCTTCAGGTTCTGTTGTTCCATGAATAGAAATCTTAAATTCCATAATCCTCACTAACTAATTTTCCCATATGGTAGATTAGTGATAAAGACTTTGATATCCATGATGAACACATCAGTGATGTAGTTGATATTTAGTGTTTAATTTTTTCATCATTGTTAAGTTAACTCATGAAGTATCATGAAAACAATGATTATTATAGCATTCTCAAGAATCTCCATGGTTTATAATAGGATATAGAAAGACAAGAGAGGTTTGATATATCCAAGGCACTCTTTCAAAGTAGGCTCCAAGAATTTTTTTCATATGGTACTCATGTAGTCAAACTTAGTAGCTACATTGAGCGCATATAGGTTTTATGGTTTAAACTATCTAATGAACAACATACTAATATCATACTTGAATCACTCCATTGTATCTTCTATAGTTTTTTTATTAATTTCGATATGAACAACATTGATTAGTCTATCTTAGATATTCTCTATCTTATTTTCCATGTTGGTAAGGAGATGAAGCTCAAAAAGTATTTTTTTTCCTTATAGTGAACAAAATTAAAGGCCAAGTAATGTGATCTAAGTATAATAATTCTTCACAACACCCTTCTAATAAGGGAAATATCAAGTGTAATTTAAGGGAGAATGATGCTATTTGTTTTTTCATGTGTCAAGAAGGTCTGCTGGAAGAAAAACTACACCCAGGCAAAGAAGAAAGAGGTAAGTCTGAGGTTCGTTTATTATTGAGTTCAATTTATATATTTTTACAAATTTGGTATTAGAAATATATTTTTATTCACATTTATATATTAAAATATATGAACTAATAATATTCAAAAATATTTATGAAGGGTAGGTAGATCAATGAGTAGAAAATAGAACCAAACTTTTTGTTGTGTCTATTGGGGACTGACACCTTCCATTTCCAACCAAAATGATCTTGTCTTTAAGATATTTTTATTATGTGACATATATTATCAGAAACATTATTTCTACATCTAGACTTGATATAGATGGATTTATTTTCAAAATTTGGAATAAATGTTTCTTATTTCACAAATATATTATTTTTTATAGTAAGGCACATTTAAATAATGGACTTTATGTATTAGATTACATGAACCAAGTAATGGAAGTTGATAACAAAATAACATAACATGAATCACATCACACAAAATTTTGAAATGACTGGCTAGGTCATGCAAAAAAAATTACTAAATTTCATCAAGATGGATATTATGATTCATTTTAAATAAATTCACTTAGTGTATGTCATTAATGTTTAGAAGGAAAAATGAAAAAAGCCCCATTTAGTATAAAAGTTTAAAGGTCCAAAGAGCTTCTTGAATTATTTCATACAAATATGTGTGGATTATTTACTTTTGAATAAGGGGTGGGTACTCATACTTCAAAACATTTACTAATGATTTTAGTGGATATTGATATGTATACTTGATGTGGTATAAGTAGTATTCCTTTGAGATATTCATATAATCATAGATTGAAGTTGAGAACCATCTTGGTAAGAATATTAAGAAACTCCACTCATACCATGGTGGTGAATATATTAATCAAAACTTCATTTTTTTACTTATGAGAGTTTGCGGTTATATCTCAACTCAATCCTCTGTATACACCTTAATGGAATGGTTTAAGTGAAAGGAAGAACCATAGCCTATTGGACATGGTGCGGTTAATTATGAGTTGTGTGAGTCTTCCATTATCCTTTTAGGGATATGAATTATATAGAATATCATAAATACTCAACGAAGTTCCAACTAAAGTGGAAAATGGTATACCATATCATTTGTGGAATGGAAAGAAATATGTGATGTCGTATTTAAATGTATGGGGTTTTAAAGAATTTTTTAAGGCCTATTTAGGTAAAAAACTTATACCCTAAGGAAAAAAGTGTACCATTATAGTATAACCCAGGGAAAAAATGGGATATTACTTATACAACCCCTCATACAAAAATGTAATAGTGTAAAGACACACCATATTCATTGAGGGGGTAACATATATAAAAGAGATAGTGGGAGTGAGATAGACTTTGATAAATTCAAGTATCAAGGTGAACAAGAGTTGGTTTAGGAATAGATTCCACAAAGACTCCTGTAAAAGACATTCGAGATATACAAGTACTACATAGGAGTACAAGAGAAGTTAGAGAACCAAAGTGTTATGGTTTTCTAATCACCTAGGATGGTGAATCATTTTTAGTTTATAATTATGATTCTATAACCTATAAGGAAGTAGTAAGTGGTACATATGTTTTCAAGTGGAAAGAGTATATAAATTCTAAAATGGATTCCATGTACCAAAACCAAGTCTAGATTTTGGTATATCCTCCATTGGAAGTAAATCCTTTTGGTTATAAATGTATATTCAAGAATAAAATGGACATTGATGCACAATACAGTGCTTATATGAAATTACTGTATATAAAATAGTTCAAATAGAATCAAGGAATAGACCATGATGAAACATTTTCACCAGTTTCAATGATAAAATACATCATAATTTTACTTTATATTATAGATTCCTATGACTACAAGATTTAGAAAATGGAAATGAAATTTTTTTAATTAATGGGGACCTTAGGAAGATGTCTATATGATTCAAACTAGAGGTTCTATGACACAAAAGGATGTTAAAAAAGTATGAATATTTAAAAGATCCATTTATGGATTAAAGAATCCATCTAAGTTATGAAACATTTAGTTTCATGAATCGATAATGTAATTTGGTTTCATAAATAATGAATGAGATCCTTGTATCTATAAGAGGTTTAGCGGGAGTGTGGTCATTTTTTTGATAGTATATCTTGATGAAATATTACTTATTGGGAAAAAATGTTAGTATTACATTCTTTTAAAGCCTGGTTGAATAAATGATTATCCATAAAAGACTTGGGTGAATTAACATATATTCTTGGGATTAAAATCTTTCATGATAAACCCAAGAGGATTCTCAGCCTAAGTTATGGCATATATACCGACAAGATACTAAAGTGATTCAGTATAGAACAATACAAGAGGGGATTTTTTCTAATTTCACATGGCATTCTTTTTTCTAAGAAAATGTGTCCTCAAACACATGGGAAAATAAAAAAGGATAGAAAGGATTTCATACACAAAAGAAATTGATTCCATCATGTATGTTATGATATGAACTAGGTTGGATGTCACTTGTGCCATAAGTATGGTAAAACGATATCAAGGTGACCAAGGTGACCTCCATTGAATGGAAGTCAAGGCTATACTTAAGTATCTAAAGCATACTAAGGATATATTTTTGGTCTATATATGAGATGAGGAACTAGTCATAAAAGGATATACAAAATACAGTTTATAAATAGATCAAGATGATTTGGAATCACAAATGGGATATATATTCACTCTGAATAGAGGTGTTATGAGATGGAAGAGCTCAAAGAAATCTATGGTTATAGATTCTATAGTAGATCCCGAGTATATTTAATATTCTCATGTAGTTAAATATGTTGTTTAGATATGAAACTTCATCCTATAGATTGACATTGTACCTAGAAGTAAATATCTTATCATACTCTATTGTGATAATAATGCAGTGGTGACTCTCACAAAATAGCCAAGTTCACATCAACAGACGAATAACATATTTCAAAATTATCACCTCCTGATTTATTTTTCTATGAGAGGAGAAGTTATAGTGAGTATAATATCCATGGAATATAATGTGGTAGACCCCTTGAATATATTCTTGACTTAGTGAAAACATGATTATCATGTGAGGTCTAGTGGAATAAAATCCATAGTAAGTTGGCGCTAGTCCATAGTTGGAGTTATAGAACCAAATATGTGTACTTTTATTATAAGTATATTTGAATATTTTAATAATAATAAAATATATTATTTTACATTGTTCATTTTTCTACATGAATTTGATGTAACAATGTAATATCATATATTTCACATTAGTGCGGTCATATTAGTTCCCTGCTATGATGATAACCTTGAAAAGATTTAATATTTGGAGTAGGTGCCATAGAACAAAATTATTTGTACATTATGATAAACATGTATTCATTGTTTTTAATATTAATAAACTACTTATCACATGATGATTTTTCTTATACATGATATAGTACGTGATAATGTATTAAGAGTAGTTGTTGCACTAAAAGTTCATAGCAGTTACCCACTATGATGAGAACCCTAAAGTGCTATGACGCTATTCTTGAATAAATATTCTATAGATGGATGATATAATTTATAGTACACAAATGATATAGGATATTAGACATAGAGACTCATATGACTTTGAGGCACATCCTCCTAGTGTACGGCCATGGTAATATCTAGTAGGATATTATGAGAATGAGACCCACTAGTAGGAAATCCACATTTATATGTGTCATTGGATATTCCTATCTGTGGATGTGTGTATTGGTCCTTAGAATTTAAGATTATTATTAATGAGTATTATGAGCCACAAACTTATATGTATTGATGAAAATTATGACGATAGATGTTTGCGGTGAAGTAGAATTTTTTGGGTGAGTCACAAGTAATACTGTGTTAATGAGTAATGCAAGAAAGGATTTACCCCTTCTATTTATTAATAGAAGTTGATATCTTCGGCCCTTTGATGGAAATGATATAGCCTAAATAAATCCATGGCTATGGTGTTATATAAGAAAGTTCATTTTTTAGGAAGTCAAATAAAGAGACATCGAGCAGATACATTGATGGAACCAGCATGCAACCTGTTTGATTAGAGATATCAAGATAAAGGGATTATATTACACAGTAAGCATCTGTATGAGGTGACATGTTGTTGCGGTGTTAACTTCTTTCTCAATGGGTTCATTGGCATGTTTCTAGATGCTAACATTGGACTTTAGGCTACTTTTCCTAATGCCACAAAGAATGAGGCCTAGAGGATCACACACTAAGTGTATCCATAATATTAGTTAAATAATATATATTATTATTTATTATTTAACAGGTTGAATAAATATTATTTTTGTATGTGTTTAATAATTATTCATGTATTCTTGATCACATATAAATATTTATTTTCTATTTAGTAAATATATTATTTATTTATTTATTGGCGAATAATTTAGTGATATTTATTTAATAAATAAATAGTCATTATTCACGATCTGATAAATATTATGGAGGAATGGAGAACTGAGTTTTTTGGTTTGGTGTGAAATAATAAATATTGAATATTATTTGTTTAAATAATATTTAATTATAACTCACAAGTTAATCACATGTCGATAAATAATAGTATTAGTATTATTATTTGATATGGGGTTTTTCTAGGATTAAATAAATAATTAATGGAACTTGTGAAATTATATTATTTCAACCCTAGTGATATATAAACCCAGTTATGTTATTTTTTGATTAAGCTAATTCATTTTTCATGGTTGTGCACAATGGATTTAGAGAATCCTCTCAATCCCAGAGAGATCCTTCTCCAAGAATACTGCCATGAACAAAGAGTAATCATCCTCAACCAGATCAAGGAGAATGATTTGGAAGTGGTTCTCAAAATGATCAAAGGCAGACGATGAAAGCATAGGGATCAACCATGATATCACCCGAAGATTCCTTTAGCGATGCTTAGAGATTTATGGAATACATGTGTTTCACAGCTAGAGGAAATATACACTTGGTTTCTACAACACAATTATGGTGCACCATAGATATTTCACCAAATCCATCAATGAAGAAAGAATTCCAAAAAAGGGTATTTCCTTTTTTAATTAAATTACTTATAAAAAATATGTGATGATTCTCCCTCTAGTTCCAATGTGATTTTTACTTGTTTATTTTCTTCAACTCAATATCGTAGATCTTGGAATTTATCATCATTTAGATCTCATATTAATCATCGATCATGAAAAAAGAAATTTTGGGCACCACCCATTGCACTCTTCTGCTACGCCCAAAACCAACATGAGGTATTAGAGAGTCACATATTTTTTATAATTTTTTGTACATTGTTGGTGATTTACGCATTATAATTGTGTTTCTCAATTCAAGTTTTATCATTTTTTTAATTTGAATCATGAGAAAAACTTATTCCTCCTTCATTTATCATAGATATAATTGTGGAGATTAATTATATGATTAAAATAAAATTGAGGAACTCATCTGGAGGTTCCAAGGTTTTTTGTTAGACAACACCAAACTATATGTCATGTAACCGGAGTTACACAACGTGTAGTCATGTTCAATGCATCAGAATTGATTCCAAAATCAATTCAATATTATTAATTTATTATTTCATTAATTGCACACTTAATTCACCACGTGTTGACCATAATTTAATAGCGCATAGTAAGCTGGAAAACATGTTGTGTAGACCACATACACGGTGTGCAGTCCCTTTGAATCATAGATGGGTCATGTATTCCATACATGGCCTACCTGACTGGTTTTCATGTAACTCGAAGTTCACATGACATGTGGCCCATTATAAATTCCAAGTAATCACATTTTTTTTAGCAATGGATTACACACCGAGTCCCTAGGCGTGTGTCTCAAATAGATTATCAGATGTGTACACATCGTGTAGATCAGATCTACATGTTTTGTACTTATACCAAGTTATACAAATTTAAAATGTATTTATTTTACTATGTAAACCATGATACATGTACTCGTGTGTGGTCTTAAATATAAGAAACTTAATGTGATAGGCTTTAATGTACATAAACATTTAAATGTTTAAATAATATCTGCATAATGCTCAAATCTTCATATCATGTATGAGTTGTATTAAAATTTGTTACTCTATGTGCATTTAAGCATAACACATGATTGAAAAATCATGTAATTCATGTAATCATCCATGAAGTACATGTTTTGAAAGTATGTGATAAGTCGTGTATTCCATATGTAACAAGAGTAAAACAGTTTTCAAGTATAATACAAGTTGGGCTAAATCAGACAGGTATTCACCGTGTTTCCTCTGAGGAACATTTATGTACATAGTTAATTTTAAATAAATTTATTTAATTTGTTTAAAATTATAATTGAATATAATATTAAGGGAATTTGGATAAGAATTAAGAAAAAAGAATTGATTAATTAAAGATAATAACTAATTGATTCAAGTGTGATTTATCTTAAATAACAATGATTAAGAATTTAATGCTAGTTTTATTAAATGTGTAATTCTTTGTATGAATGTCGGTAATAATGAGCTACACCAGACCTTTATATGTGACTGGTTTCATTTCATTTCATTTTTTATTAAATTAAATTCTTGGTATGGGTGCCTTCTCTTCTCTTATTATGTAGGTTCTTCATGCTTATGGTTTCTTTTATATAAACCCCTTTTTTCCTTCACCTGCATGTGAGTAAAAAGGAATATGTAAAGGACAGATCTCCCAAGCTAGTGGAGGTGGTTCAAGTTCAAGTATAAGGTGAAACCAATCCAAGGGGATACATAGGTGGATAAGTGGAAAGCTGCAACATGAACCTTAATTGGTTCAAGGTGTTTTCCCCGAGGTCAATGATTGGTTTCTCAATTACTAGATAAACTAACCACTAGTAATACCTCATGAAAATACCTCTTCATTATTTTATTTCTTTCAGTTTCATGATTTTTTTCATTATATATGTCTTATCATGATCACATAATTAATGAATTAACAATAATGTAAGATAGAATTAAAATAAAATAGCTTATATGTAAATATTATATAAAACATGGATAATCACATAAGTAATCGCACTAAATATTAAAATGAATGTAATAAAGATAATAATTTAAAATTTACACATAAAAGGATAAATCCCTCGATAAAATATTAAGTTGGTATAGCCTTCCACTACTTCAGTTAAAAACAAACCATAGTTCAATGTGTTTGACCAGTCCAATTTGGGGTGCTTTCAATTATCAGGGATTTATAACTTGAAGTTTTGTATTGACTTAACTTAGTTCACATCAGAAGTTGAATTACCAATAAGTACTTGTTTTAACTGAGAGTCAAGGGTTGAGTAAATCTAAATTAATGATTTTAGGATTGGGGAGTCTACTCAATAGATCAAGGAACTATGAGTTAATGTAGTAGGAATTTGGAATGCCAACCTAAAAATATTCAAGTTTCTTGAACACCCCAAGTTGGGGTGTTGAGAAGGGGAATATAGATCATTTACACTTGAATATAAAAGAAATATAATATTCTGAAGCCAATGGTGAGGGATATTGGGTTTCGATAAAATAGTGGGAGACTAATAAATATAATATTTATTTATTTGTCTAAATTTTAGCAGATAAAGTACTAAAATTATGCTAATATAATTTTATAGAAACATCATTAAAAATGACATCAAACATATCATTACAATCCATACTTGAGAAGGAAAATCTTCTCACCGACAAAAATTTCCAAGAGTGGAAACAGCACCTACATGTCATCCTTCACCGTGAAAGGAAATTATATGTGCTAGAAGAACCTTTTCTAGTTGAGAATAGTAATGAGGCAAGTGATGAAGAGCTATCTCTCTATGAGAAACATCTGAATGAAACTACATATGTTCAGTGCTTCATGTAATCATCCATGGACAATGAGATTTTGAAGCAACATGAGGACATTGACATGTATGGGATTACGGGTCTATGGAATAGAAAGAAACCCATGTTGTCGCATACATGGGTATGGGATTTTGAGGAATTTGTTAAGTCCTTATTAAGAAACAAACTAAAACCCTGAGGCATGAAGTGTATCTTCATAGTGTATTCTAAGAAAATAGGTGGATACTACATATACAACCCCTCAGACAAGAAAGTGAATTTCACCAAACAAGCTGTCTTTCTTGGGAGGGAGCACATCCTCAAAAAGAATAATGGGAGAAAAATTGAATTTGATGAAGTTGATGCTCAAGATACATAATTGTTGTAACAGGAACAAATTCCATAGGTATATATGGAAAAAGTAGTTCTTAAAACACAATTACTGCATAGGAGTGTGAGAGAGGTAAGAGAGATAGAAAGATATAGTTTTCTAGTAACTCGGGATGGTGACTAATTATTAGTTGACAGTGATGAACCTCTATCCTACAAGGAGGTAGTAGAAATCTCAGAAGCTATAAGATTTCAAGAATCCATGAATTCTAAAATGGATTCCATGTATCATAACCAAGTTTGGTTTCTGGTAAATCCATCAGTTTATATAAGTATCATTGGATGCAAATGGGTATTCAAGAGGAAACTTGACATGGAAGGTAAATTAAATACCTATAAAGCAAGGCTAGTGGCTAAAAGGTTTATACAACATCACGGAATTGACTACCATGAAAACTTTTCTTCATTTTCCATGTTTATATCCAATATAATTCAACTTGATATAACATCTTACCATGACTATGAGATTTTACATATGTATTTCAAAATAGCATTCCTTAATGGGAACCTTCAGGAAGATGTCTATATGACACAACCAGAAGGGTTTGTCACTCCAAGTGATGCCAAAATTATTTTCAAGTTGTAGAGATCCATTTATGGATGGAATCAATCATCCAGGTCATGGAAAATTCGATTTGATAAAGCCATAAAACAATTTGGGTTTATTAAGAATTAATGTGAGTCAAGTGTTTATAATAGGCTTAGTGGAAAGATGGTCATTATCCTATTAGTATATTTTGATGACACATTATTTATTGGAAATGACATACTAGTCTTATAATTAGTTAAGAATTGGTTAAATAAGTGTTTCTCCATGAAATACTTAAGTTAAGTGGCCTATATTCTTGGGATTAATATCATTATTGATAGATCTAAGATAATTCTTGGACTAAGTCAAAGTACATATATTAACCACATACTAAATAGAATTAGTATAGAACAATCTAATAGGGGATTGGTTCCAGTGCCATGCAGTTTATATTTTTCTAGTAAAATGTGTCCTCAAACACAAAAAGAGAAAGAGATAATGTGTAAGATTCCATACACTTCGGTGATAAGATCAATCATGTATTCCAGGTTATGTACTAGATTTATGTTGCCTATGTATTAAGCATGGTAGGAGGATATCAAGAAGATCTAGGAGAAAATCATTGAACTTATTTTAAGGATATCCTTAAGTGTCTAAGAAGAACTAAGGGTATGTTCCTAGTGTATAGAGGAGATAAGGAGCTGGACATCAGGGGTTATACTGATGCTAGTTTTTAAATAGATTAGAGTGATCTAAAGTCGTAATCAGGATATGTTTTCTATCTAAATGGAGTATTTTTGAGATGAAAGAGTTCAAAGAAGTCAGTTGTCACTAATTCTACAGTGGATTTTGAGTATATAGAGGCTTCTAATGAAACTAAGGAATCTGTTTGGATTCAAAACTTTTTCAAGGATCTTGATGTGGTACCTATAATTAAAGACCCTATCATGTTTTATTTTGATAATACTATAGTGGTGTCTCTTGAAAAGATCACACAAATGAAAAAAACACATACTCCAGAAGAATAACATATTGATGGATTTCAATCAGAGGGGTCAAGTTACAGTAATAATAGTACCCATGGAATAGAATGTGATGGACCCCTTGACAAAAGGCTTATCTTAGTAGAAGCATGTGTATTACTGATAGCTATAAGACTGAAGGTTGTTAGCAGTTGGTTCTAGTTTAAGTGGGAGTCTGCTGGAGTTAGTGTCCTAGAACCAACTTCTTTTTACTTTATGATAAAAATTTATTAATTATTTTTATATTAATAAACTATTTATCACATAATTATTGTTCTTATATGAGACATATTATGTGATAATTTCCTAAAAATAGTTGCCGTACTAAAAGGTTGTAGCAGTTCTCCACAATGATGAAAACCCAGAAGTGTTATGACACTATTCTTGAATAAATTTTCTATAGTTGGATGATATCATTTGAGAGGCACAAATGATACAGGCTATTAGGGGTGGAGAATCATAGGACTTTGAGGTACCTTATCATGGTGTACGCCCTTGGTAATATCCAGTAGGATATTATAAGAACGAGACTCATTCGTAGGCAATACACATTTATATGTGTCATTGAATGTTCTTATCTATGGATTTGTGTATTTTTCCTTAGACATTAATATTATTATTAATGAGTATTATGTGTCACGCACTTAGATGTATTGATGAAAACAGTGATGACAAATGTTCGCAGTGAAGTAGGATATGTTGGGTGCGTCACTTATAATATTGTATTATTGAATAATGTGAAAAAGGATTTCTCCCTCCTTTTTATTAAAGGAAATTGATATCTCGAGCCCGTTGATGAAATTATATGTCCTAAAAAATCCATGGACATGGTGTTCTAAAGGCAAGTTCATTTTCTAGGAAGTCAAACAAAGATACATCGAGCACATAGGTTGATGGCACCAACATGCAACCTGCATGATTAGAGATATTAAGATAAATGGATTATATTACATAGTAATTCTGTATGAGGTGACATGTCATTGTGGCATTAACTTCTTTCTCTATGATTTCCTTGGCATGTTTCTAGATGCTAACCCTAGACTTTAGGATGCTTCGCATAATGCCACTGAGAAAGAGGCCTAAGGTTCACACACTAAGTGTATCCATAATATTAGTTAAATAATATATATTATTATTTATTATTTAACAATTAGAATAAATATTATTCCCATATGTGGTTTAATAATTATTCATATATGTTTGATCACATATAAATATTTATTTTCTATTTAGTAAATATAATATTTATTTATTTATTGGAGAATAATGCAATGATATTTATTTAATAAATAAATTTTCATTATTTAAGGTCTGATAAATATTTTGGAGGAAATCTGCACTAATTTTTTAGGTCTGGTGAGAAATAATAAATATTTAATATTATTTGATTAAATAATATTTAATTATAATTGTCAAGCTAAACACATGTAGGGAAATGATGATATTATTATTATTATTCGACATGGGGTTTTTCTAGGATTAAATAAATAATTAAGGGCACATGGGAAATTATTTTATTTAAACCCTAGGGATATATAAACTCTATTATTTTATTTTCTCTTTAAGCTAATTCATTTGTCTTGGTTGTACACAATGGATTTGGAGAATCCTCTCAAGCATAGAGAGCTCCCTTATCTAAGAACTCTCAGAAGAGCAGAGAGCAATCCACCTCAATCAGATCATGGAGAATGATTTGGAAGCGGTTCCCGAAGCAATCGAATTCAAATGATGCAAGCATAAGGATCTATAATGACAGCACTCGGAGATTTCTTCGGCGACACCTAGAGATTCATGGAACACATGTGTATCACCACTAGAGGAAATATACAATTGGTTTTTATAATGAAATTATAGTGCACCATAGATCTATCACCCGATCCATCAACAAAGAAAAAATTACAACAAAGTTAATTCTTTATTTAATTAAATTAATTATAAATAATATGTGATTATCCTTCCTCTAGTTCCGGTATGATTTTCCTTGTTTGTTTTCTTTAACTCATTTCCATATATCTCATCATTTTTCATTATTTAGATCTCTGATTGATCATCAATCATTACAAAAGCAATGTTGGGAACTTCCCATCACATGCTTATGTTGTGTCAGGAACCTATAGTAATTACATTCTTAAATATATTTCCATAGTTTGATAACATTCTATGATGGGGAACATAGTATGTTGAATGTTTGGTGTAAGTACTCATAAGCATGTGAGACTTCTCATGAAGTTCTCACTTGGTAATCTCCACGATGGAAGATTATGAGAATAGACTCACTTGTAAGAATTACAAATGTTTTTGTGTCATAATATATTCCTATCTGTGAGATTATATTATGGTAATTCAACTTTAAGATTATCATTAATGTGCGTCATGACTCATTCACATGGATTTAATGACAAAAACTATTATGGCATATGTTCGTCAGAAGTATTATATGTTGGTTTCTTTACGAATGATATCTTATTAATGGATAAGTTGAGGAAGGATTTGTCACTTCCATATTTATGGAAGTTGATATCTCAGCCCTTTGATTTCAATAGAACTATCAGATTACATTCCATGGTCATGGTGTAAAAACGTGTTCATTTTAGATAGTTAAACAAATATTTATAAATTATATGGGTTGATGTCAAAAAACTATAACATTCTTGATGAGATATCATGACAAATAGATTATATTACAAAGTGAACATTCGTATATAGTTGGTGGTGTTATGAAATTATATTCTTTCTCATGGGTTCCTCGGCTCATTCCTAGATAATAATATTTAACTTTAGGAAATGTAATGACCAGAAAATTCCATGTAAATTTTTTTATATGGAGTTATATTGAGACCAGGCACTAATAAGGCATGTGATTCCGAGGCTCGGAGTTCCAGGAATGAACTATCGAAAAATGTTAAGTTTTAAATAGCATTCATGAGTGGTTTTCCTGAAAAAAATAGAATAAATCTTAAGCGGGTGCCCAGATCATAAATCTGAGGGCACCATTGCATTCATGATGGTGGGTTTACCCTAGGCACAACTTAAGTATATTTGGCATAGGCCTCCAATGAGAAAACTAAAAAATGGAAAAAATGTAAATAAAATAATTTAATTAATTAATTTTATTTTTCAAATGATTATAACTCACAAAAAGTGACTTGGATTGAAAATTTGATACCATCGTTGAGCTTGTGAGGGTATTCTTTCCTCAGGTAGATCCTAACATTGGCTGGTGTGGGCCAATAGTGGAAGTTAGTTTTTGGCCGTAAATAAAATAATTAAGTAACAATTATTTTGTTATCAAATCCTTATAACTCATAAATGGTAACTCGGATTGGACATCCAATAGTACCATTGAGCTCGTGAGGGCATGTTTTCCTTAGGCAGAGCTTAACCTTGATTGGCTGGGTTGAGGATGAAATATAGTTAAAAAAATTTAAGTTCATTTAAATAAATATGCGAGCGGGTTTTTATAACTTTTAAACTGGTTCTCTGAGAAAAAATACGAGGGCATCGTTGAACTCAGAAAACTGAAATTTACCTAGAATGGACCTACTTCGATCAGCAAGGGTCGACCAAAAAAGTTAATTTTCAGGATTTTCAGAAGAAGAAAAATAAAATAACTTAAAAAGTTATTTTATTTGTTTTGCTCAATAGTTGGGTAGTGGCACGGCGGCACCGTGGTGTGGAAACAAAGCAATGATGAGTTGCATTAAATGAAGCTCATTAATGGGTCGTAAATGTGCAGCGTAATGATGCATTAAATGAAGAGTAAAAAATATTTTGTTTCATAAATTAAATAGTGTAGTGATGAAACAACACATCATAACAGAAACATTGAGATGTGTTTTATTTTAATGGGTTAACGTGTTGGAGAAATCAGGATAAAAGGTTTGAATTTATCTGATTAACCTATGGCGATAATTCTCTCCAATGATGAATGAGAAATTTCGGGGAATCTCCAGAAACATCAACACACCTTGAAGAATGGGACCGGAGAGCATTGAATGCCAACGGAACTTAAATCCCTACGGACAGATTGCTTCAACGACGAACTCTAATGAAGTCGGGGTTGTTTTGTTTGAATTTCCTCATTCTTTATTCTAAAACAACAAAATAAGATCAACCCATAGATAGGTTGATCTATGGATCACTTGTTCTTATGGGAGGGTTCTTTCCTTGGGGTTTTTCATTGTAATTAATTATTTTTGTTGGATAGAACTTAAATCCCCAGCCTCCCCAAGTTTAAACTCTAATGTGGAGGGTGCAGGATAACACAAACAAGGCCCGAGCCCCTCCGTCTTGTGAATTCTTTATGATAGAAATTTCAAAATGTTGGAAAGAAGGTTTTGAGGCCATAGTTGAGAAGGCAGCACCCCATAGAGGCTGGAGGTGCAGGAGGCACGAAGAATGGAAAACTGAAGTGGACCTGGGGGTCTATGAAAGAACACGCCAGCAGTGGCCCACAACGGCAGCCGCGAGCGGGTGGTGGCACACCAAGACGGCGTGCCAGAAGTAGTAGTCGTAGTCGGCCCGAGTCGCGGCAAGGCAGTAGGATCTGCTGGCGCTCAATACGGCAGCTGATGGACCGGGGATGCAGCCAACTAGCCGCATCGGACAAGGCGGCCCGCACTCACGGGTCGTGGCACCGTACTAGCATGTGGTCTCTAGACCACATGTGAACCCCCAGTGCATCCAGCCTAGCCGTTCGCGACACACCAAACTGGATGCCCTTAGGTGTTTGGGCTAGAGGAGACCCGGCCAATGCTCGTGGGCTAGGAAAAGGGAGCCGGATTTCTAGCTATAGGCCACACCAGTGCGCGCCAAACAGGCTACTATACGGCCCAGGTTAGAAATGAAACATGTCGGCTTCTATAGGTTGATCTGATGAGGTAACATCAGGCCGATAGGCGCCCCTTCCTGGGAATTAACCGAGCCTCCGCTTGCGGACCGGGTCATATGGGACCGAGTTATCGGGCGACCCGGTGGGCTAGACCCCCGGCCGAACCGGGCCGGGTCCAGTGAGGCCTAATGGGCCTAGCCCAATGTCCAGGCCAGATTGGGTTGGTCAAGATAGTCGAATAAAACTAAAGAATGTGGGGTCCCCAGGCTAGGCTGGTCGGGTTGATCTGACCGGGTTAGACCGGGCTCGGATACAACCGGCCCTTGTTTACTAAAACTCCAATATCTATCAAACTGGGCGTCCGTTTGATGAGTTATTGGCAGCATTGGAACCCTTGAGGTGGGGAGGATATTTTGGAATACTCTAAGGAGGCTTTAGTAGAAGTTGGAATATGATGAATGGCTTGAGGATTGGTTTCACCAAGAATCAAGTGCACTATGTGCGGAAATCCTATTCCTTCCTAAGAATTAAAGACTGCTGATAAGAAACCCTCGGTGGATCAGCTACGATGGCCTAGTGGGTATAGGTTCTATGTGACCCGGAAGACTCACGGTACTCAATGGGAAGGAGTACCTCGGTATGATGGTCAAGGTGGGAAGTGACTCTGTGTGACCCAACATGCCCGCTATGGGATAGATGGATGCTTTGATGGAGACCTTGGTGGTCTGGGACCAGGTGGTGCTCAGTGATATGGGACAAACAGGAATACTTCTACGGCTATAGGCAGTTACCCTTCACCTACCCTTCAGGTGAGATCTTCTTCGGATGTCTTATGGAAATCTTTTTTACTTTATTGTTTTTAGTTTTTCTTTTTTTTGGGTTTGTATTTTGGATCATTTGACTTACTGTTTGTACCTTTACTTAGTGGTTGTTTAATTTCAAGCATGTTTTTATTTCTAGCTGTTTGGGATGCAGTTGTGTGTGTGTGTGTACGTACAAGTACTCAGTAAAATGCCTTTCACTCATGGGTAAATGCCTTCTGTGCTAGTCTCTAGCCCCTAGCCTTTGGAAGGCAGGCCTGGGGTAGTCACAGCACGGGCCCTAAGGGATGGGTCATGACAAGTGGTATCAAAGGTTTTCAGTTCTACCTCAAATATAGGGAGTATGTTGTTTCATTTTTGGGAAACAGTGTTAAATGTTTCGAGTTCTACTTTCAGATTCAGGGAGTCCAGTGTTGGTGCGGCAGTGGATGTATCCATACACCAAGACCTTGAATTGTGATTTTCATCTCTATACATAAAAACACATGTTTCATGCATCATATAGGAATTGAGTGTTTCCTCTTGATCTTTTTGATTTAGAGACATCTCACCAGGTATAATCTATTAATCGTGATTCATCTTGATTCATCTTGATCTCTTTCAAAATGCATCCACGCAGGCAGCCAACCAGGATTCTAGCCTTTGCACATGAGGACGATCCACAAAGTGATGAGGCTTTGGTACAGGGACCATTTCCTGAGATTTCACCTTCAGGAGGTGTCCCATATTTTCCTATACCTATTGGTTAGGAGTCACTACTGACGCTACCGGTAGTAGACACAAGTAAGATCAGTACCCTACACAACTTTTAGTGATAGATACCCCTCAAGTTCTGATGTGATCCCGACTCACAGGTGGCTAAGGACTCTCTTGAGGTGGTGACTGAGTTATCCGTCTTGTCAGGGAACCATTAGATCAGATGGTATTCCTGGAAGTGAGCCTTTTACATGGCTCAGAAGAGTGATGATGGGGTTTAGATTACCCAATCTTACAATGAGGTGACTTTTTCATAGATAGATCTTGAGAACCTATCACTAGGAAGGGTATCTTACCATAAAATCTAAGTGTTATGTGTTCCTGAGAGCCTCTACACATTTTTTAGGATTACATGATGGTAGATGAGTATTTATTGAGGTGTACCGGCTTTTCTTGGTTCTTGATGAATATGATACGACCAGTGCTTCAGTTTTCAGACCTCGGAGAAAGGTGTATTTAATGACATCTGATCCACTGTTATTCCTCTATGCATTATTACTTATGATAGGGTTCTAGAGAAGACTTTTTGGTTCGATGTCCTTTGGATGAGAAGATACAACCAGTGGATGTCAGCAGTGAGAAAGAAGGCAGTCAATGTCAGTCTTAGATACTTTGACGTGTGAGATATTACAAGAAGAGGTCCCAAGGCAGAGGATCTACAGATCAAAGATCATAGGGTGAGTCTAGTTGGCCTAGGAAGATGTGATTCTTTTCAAAATATGGAATGGTACATCTCACTAGATATTTTCCAGCCCGTCATGCTGATAGTTAAACAGTGCATGGGCCACCGGGGCAGAGTAAGTAATAGGAACAGATTAATATACAGGGAAGCAGATGTGGAAGAGGATCTAGGAGAGTAGGAGGAGGTTATATAATTTTTGACATGTCACAACCACCACCCCAACATGGTACCCACCATGCTTAGGGATATGGAGGACAGGGGATGAGAGTAGATTCATGCGGTAAAGGAATATTAACCAAGGGCTCCAAGAAAAATTTGAGATACGGTTTGTGTCTACACATAGCTATCGTATAAATAGACATAGGTGCTAATCATTCCTTCTTATCATGAATCTTGTTAAAGACCTAGAGTTTCTGGTTAAACTGTAGACCTAACCCTTACATCTAGAGATACCTATGGGAGAAGACTCAATAATCACACATATGTCGATAGTGTGATCTAACCCTTGAGGTAAGAGTTTTGGTTGGAACCTCTTGGTGGCAGTGTCGAGGCCTTATGTCGTTAGTTTTTATATGGACTGGTCATCCATAGTTTATGCTCAGATTTACTATTTTAGGCAAAAGGATGTGGTATCCCCGTAGTGTTGGAATGGGGTTTTCCTCATTCATTGAAAATGTAAACCCAAGCCGCACAGGATAAACTCATACATAAGTGGGTGCAACTGATCACTCTTGAGGCAGCCAGTTTTACCCTTGTGGCATGGATGTTTTGAGTTTTTAGTTCCCAATAGTAGTGGTGGAGTAAGGGGACATCCCTTCAGAAGATGTTTCCAGGATTACTTCCCCATAGGGATATGGACTTCTCCATTATTCTACACCCCTAAATAGAATCGATATCAGCAACAGTATATCTGGTGGCTTTCATAGAGCTTTGCAATTAGGGGGAATAGGTGGGGGACTTGCACAGGAAGGGCATAGTAAGACTTGGTGTTTGAGGTTATGTGTGGATTACCTAAACTTCAACCAAGTGGTCGTGGAGAATGAGTACCCACTACCAAAGGGTCGATGAGCACATCAATCATTTAAATGGGGTATCCCTTCACGTGGATGGAAAGGTGCATGTAGGATTTTTAGCAGTTGATACAAATATAATGGATAGAGTTCCTCCAGGACTATAACATCAAATTAGTCCGTACTCTTGGCAAGGGAAATGTGGTAGAGGATGATCTTAGTAGGAGACCCAGTTCACAGCTATTGAACGAGGCCTCAGAGTAGTCAACCTCGCTTTAGATATCCTTCATGGATAGAGAGGAGACAACTTTTCTTCATTCTATGGTGTTTTCCCCTCCACTCTTACATCATTTCAGGGAGGTACAACTTGGATATTCCACCTGCAGGACTACAGGTTCCCATATGTCCACAGGAACGCCGCTGGTGGAGTTTTTATACAATAACAGCTATCACTCCACCATTAGCATGGCACCATTTGAGGCTTTGTATGGGCGAACATGCGGATTACCTCTATGATGGATATACCCAAGGGAGTCAGCACTCATAGGTCCAGACCTGGTACGGGAAACCACTGAGAAGGTTCAGATCATCCAGGAGTGGATGAGGACTGCAAATAGTATGCAAAAATCTTATGTTGATAGGAGACGAAGGCCCTTAGAGTTCGAGGAGGGAGACCATTTTTTCCTTCAGGTCTCACCCTGATGGGGATTGTGGGGATTTGGCCAGGGCGGCGATTTATTTTTGAGGATCATCAGTACTTTCGAGATTCTGAGTAGATTTGGTGAGGTGTCATACCGCAAAACTCTCCCCCCACAGATGCATTAGGTGCACAATGTTTTTCACGTGTCACAGGTAGGGAGGTATGTGCAAGTTCCATCATGTATTACTGAATGGGGGAGCAGGACATTGAACATGGTACAAAGTTTATAGAGTTCCCATTGGAGATAGAGGATTGATAAAAGCTGGTCATTCATGGATGGTTGATTTCTCAAGTGCATGTTTGGTGGAAACACGGGAATCTCTAGGATAACATGTGGGATCGGTTGGCTCAGATTCACGCTCAGTGCCCCCATTTATTGTTTAGCCTTGTTTTGGATTAGGAGTATGTAAATACCTAAAGGGAGGAGTAATGTAATGACCAAAAAATTCTATGTAATTTTTATTTTATTATATATAATTTTTTCGAGACTAGGCACTGAGATGGCATGCGATTCCGAGGATTGGAGTGCCCGGAATGATCCTTTGAAAAATGTTAACTTTTAAATAGTGTGGGTGAGAGGTTTTCCTAAAAAAGTTTAATAACTCTTAAAGAGGTACCTGTATTAGAAATATGAGGGAACCATTGCGTTCAGGATGGTGGGTTAACTCTAGGCACGAATTAGTTTTAGTCGTTGCATGCCTCTAGTGAGAAAACCCAAAAATGGAATAACCGTAAATAAAATTATTTTATTTTTCAAATAATTATAACTCACGAATAGTGACTCATATTGAAAATAAAATACCACTATTAATCACGTGAGGGTATTATTTCCTTAGATATATCCAAAACATTAGCCAGCGTGGGCCAACAGTGGAAGTTAGTTTTTGGCCATAAATAAAATAATTAAGTAACAATTATTTTATTTTCAATCCTTATAACTTCTAAATAGTAACTCAGATTCAAAATATGAGAGTATCGTTGATTTTTTTAGGGAATTTTTCCCATAGGTGGAGCTTAACCTCGACTGGCGTGAGTCGAGGGTGAAATATTGTTTTTCTGAACTTTTTTAAAGTTCATTTAAATAAAAGTGTGAGTAGGTTTTTTAACTTTTAAACTAGTTCTTGGATCAAAAATATGAGGGAACCATTTAACTTAGAATGGTGGGATTCACCTAGAATTGACCTAACTTAAACCAATAAGGGTCAACCAGAAAAGTTAATTTTCAGAATTTTCAGAAAAAAAATAACTTAAAAGGTTGTGTTTTTATTTTTCAACCGTTGGGTGGTGGAACGACGGTGTTGTGGTGCGGCGAAAAAGTGACAATGATTCGCATTAAATGAAGCTCATTAATGGCTCATAAACATGCAACATAATGACGCATTAAGTTAATCATAACAGATATGTTGTTTTATAAATGAAACAGTGTAACAATGTGACGATGCAGCATAACATAAACGTTGAGGCATGTTTTATTTTAATGGGTTATCGTGTTGGAGAAATCCTGATAAAAGGGTGAAATTTCTTTGATGAACCTACAGTAAGAATTCTCTCTGGAAATGAATGATGAACGCCAGTGAATTGCCAGTGACATAGATGCACCTTGAAGAATAGGACCAGAGTGTGTTAAACACCAACGGAACTTGAATCCCCAAGAAAGGATCACTTCAACGAAGAACTCCAATGAGGTAGGTATTGTTTTTTTTTAATTTATATATTATTTATTCTAAAACAATGAATACGGATCAACCCACAGACATGTTGATATGTGGATTGCTCATTATTGAGGTAGGCAGCTTTCCTTGGGGGTTTTCACTGGGATTAATTATTTTTTTGGATAGAAATTCAATCCCAAGCCTTCCCATGTTTAAACTCTAACACGGAGGGTGTGGGTTGACATGAACAAGGCCTGAGCCCCTCCATCTTGTGAATTCTTCATGGAAAAAATTTAGAAATGGTGGAAAGAAGGTTTTGAGGCCTTAGTAGATAAGGTGATGCCCCATTGAGGCCAGAGGTGCAGGAAGCACAAAGAACGGACCACCAAAGCGGTCTTGGTGGTCTGCAAAAGAACCTACTAATGCTGCCCAGCGGTGATCGTCGCGGGTGGGTAGAAGCGATCCAGGACGGCATTCCAAAAATGGAAGCTTCGACCAGATTGGGATGCGGTGAGGCAGAAGGATCCACCAGCGCTCGGGATAGCAACCGGTAGACCGGGGAGGCGGCCAACTAGCCACGTCGGATAGAGCGGCCTGCACTCACGAGTGGCGGAACCCTGCTGGCATGTGGTTGCTGGACTACGTGTGGACCCACAGCATAGTTGGCCATGGCACACCAATCTAGAAACTTGTAGGCATCCATGCTATATAAGACCAGGCCCACGTTTGTGGGATGGGCAAAGGGATTTGGCCTTCTGACTATAGGTCGGACCAGGGCACAATAACCGGGCCATTATGTGGCCCGAGCTGGAAATGAAACCGTCCCACTTCTTGGGGTCGGGCCGGTAAGGTAATTCAAGGATTCTAGGTGGTCCGGACGAGGAATAAATTGGCCCACCAGTTTTAGGCTAGGTCACATGGGATTGGGTCGTCGAGCGACCCAGTGGGCTGGACCCCCAGCTGAACCTAGCCAGGTCCAGTGAGGCCCAATGGGCCTCACCCACAAGACAGGTTGGAACGAGCTATTCCAGACCCAAACCGGGTCGGTTTCATCCAGTCAAATCAAATCGGGGCATGTGGGACCCCTAGGATGGGTTGTTCGGGTTACTCTGACTGGGTTATACTGGGCTGAGATCCAACCAGCCCTTGTTTACTAAAACCCTAGTATCTTTTAAATTGGGCATCTGTTTGATGGCCCATTTTCAGAGTTGGAACCCTCACAGTAGGTGAATATTTTGGAAAACTCTATGGAATATTTCATGGAAGTTGGAATAAAATGAATGGATTGAGGAGTAGTTTCTCCCATAATTAAGCGCACTACATGCAAAAATCTTGTGGCTGGCTAAGAACCGAAGACTGTAATCAAGTGACCCTATGTGGATCAGCTACGATGGACCTATGGGAAGTGGGTCTCTGCGACCCAGCAGGCCCATGGTGGGCAGTGGCTTTGTGTCACCCGAAAAACCCATGGTACTCAATGGGGAGTAGTACATCAGTATGATGGACAAGGTTCGAAGTGTCTTTGTGTGGCCTGGCATGCCCACAATGGGGAGCGGCTCTGTGTGACCCATCATACCCATGGTACTCATCAAGGATAAGTACCACAGCAGTCCAAGGTTAAGGGGAAGTGACTATGTGTGACCCAGTAGGCCCATGGTGGGAATCGGCACTATGTGACCCAGTATACCCATGGTAATCATTGGGGAGGATAACTCTAGTATCCTAAGGTGTTCAGTGATATGACTGATAGTCTTACTTTCTTACTCTAGATTATACCTGGTGTGATCTGTCTTGCTTCGTGATCATGCTTTATCGTTTTCTTTTTGGATTTCTTTGTGGTCTTTCCTTTGGGGTTTGGGGTCCATACTGAGTATTGTGTTACTCACCCCTACATGGGATTCTCCCACATGTGTTGTGTCTCATTCAAGTGATCAACACTTCAAAAGAGACCTTGATGGTCCAGGACCAGGTGGTGCTCAGTGAGATGAGACTGGCGGATGCTTCGACAGAGACCATGGTTGTCCGAGACAAGGTGGTGCTTAGTGAGATAGGAAAAACGTGCATACTTCTACTACTACAAGTATCTTACCTTCACCAACCCTTCAGGTGGGGTCTTATGTGGATATCTTACATAGATCTTTTATACTTTCCTATTTTTATTTTTTCTTTTGTTGGGTTTGTATTATGGCCTGTTTGACTTAAAGCATGTACCTTTACTCAGTGGTTATTTAGTGGCATGCATGTTTTCCTTTCAAGTTGTTCGGGACGCGGTTGTGTGTGTGTGTGTGCACGCTTGTACAGATACATAGGAAAATGCCTCCCACTCGTGGGATAATGCCTTCAATTCTAGTCACCAAACCTTGGCCTTTGGGAGGCGGTCTTGGGGTAGACCCGGCATGGGCCCCAGGGGACGGGTCGTGACAGGCAAGCCCTCCAAATTCTAATAATAAAGAAACCTATAGGGTCATGCACTAAGTGTTTCTGTTGATCTTGATTAAATTCTATTTGAATTTAATCATTGGAATAAATTTTCAACTTAAGTTTGAGGAATAATTTTAGTTGAGTTTTATTGATCTCATAAATAAAATAAATATTTATTCACCAAATTGTAAATAAAAGGTATTTATTTTATTTATTGAGTATTAAATAAATGTTTATTCACCAATTTTTTGATAAATTATTTATTTATTAATAAAAGAGTTATACGGGTATTCAAAAAATTAGTGGAGTTGGAGTGGACCAAGATTTTTTCTCATGATAAATATTAATTTACAAGACTATAAAATAATATTTATCATTGCATCAATTAGTGCACACTATAAAATAATATTTTATTATTATTATTATTATATATCATGGGGTGTTTTAAAGATTACTATATTATTTAAGGTCCAAAACATAATTAAATATTATTTTAATCAAAATATTATCTCTATAAATATATGGTTATGTCTATTTTGTAGGGTTAATCAAAAAAATTGATAATTGTGAATCATTGTGAACAACGGACTTCTCTTGAATATTTTCACTTCTCTCCTCCTCACAAGAACAAGAAGAGATCCTTCAAGCCAAAAGGATATTGAGTGATTATGATTAATAACACAAGATTATTGATCCATTGTTCTAGTATCTAGAATTCCATCAGTGATTTTAGAAGGTTAAAGGAGCATGGGTGGATCACCTCTAGATGGATTCTACACTTGGATCCCACTAGTGTAACAAAGGTAATCTGAAGAGTGTTTCAGATGATCAATAACTACATCATAGAATGATCCTCAGATTAGGTATTCTTTCTTCATATCTAATATAAATTAATTACAAATTTAATGTGAAAATATCCTCCCTGAGTTTCTAGTTCTTTTATGCCAATATTATGTGGAAATTTTTCTTTATCCATGGAATTTACATCAAGCACAATTTTTTAATGATCCATCAAATCATCAAAACCATTATGGTTATTTCACCCATCAAGTCACTTCTATTTTTTTCGAAACCTTTATATTTTTTCATAAAATTTTATCCAAATAATATATAAACTTCTTTAAATTTATAAAATCTTTAATAATGAAATAATTCACCTTATGAAAAAAATTTCCAACAAGAACAATCAATTTTTTTCAAGTTTCAATAATCTACCAATTTGATCAATCATTCTCCTATTGAATGACATAGGTTCCAACACATGTATTCTTATTTAAGGAATTTACTTGAGGGATTTCACTTTATTATTCTTCATAATATATTTAAATCTCAGGATATGAGGGTGTTGTATCTCATATATATGTGGATTATACTCATATTTTTCAACACTTATCTCTATCCACTTAGAGGTGGGCTTAGGGTATATCCCTATATCATGTTAGTGGCCCAAGAAGGGTTGTTTAATGAAATTATATAGACGTATTTCTCATTATTACAATGAATTACAACCCCAAATTCCATGATGTTTCTCAATTAGGATAAAATAAATAGTACTTTACTATTATAATGATTATTGTTACACAATATTGAGCTAAAAGTAACATAACATTGTATATTGATAATGAAATAATGTATTTTTATCTCATATATGATACAATAATTATAAACAACCATTATCATACTATTAGTCTATAATACACAATTTTTATAAAAATTATATTATCATGGTTAGTGCCTAATTAGAATATCAAAGTAAGATCACATGATTTATCTATTTTTTGGGGATCAAAACCTTTTTTATAATTAGAAAAATAATTATGCACTTTTGAATTAATTATCTCAAAAAATCATATTATTGAAATAAAGACCATTCTTAGAAATATGTTGGGTGGTAGTGCTTGGAAATGATATCTACATGGGATGCTAAAGTGCCACATGAAATCTAGAGATGGTAAATCAATTGCTACATGGTTAACTAAAGGCATGTCATGATATATTGAAGTTTGGTTATGGTTTCATGGACTAAAATGAGATATTAATGAAAACATATAGAGCCACATGAAATTTATAGATATATATATAGTCCTAAATGTTTAGCTATGGGTAAATAATGAGATACTTGATTGAAATTATTTTTATATTTACTATTATAGTAGGAAGATTCAATGGATTTAGTGGGTTTCACTAAACACTTTAGTGAATACAGAGATGATGTTTTTATTATTATAAGGAACAACAGAACTAATAATATATAGAAAAATGAGTCTTGATGCTTTCCCTAGTAAGAAAATAAAATAGGTTAGTGGGGTGTAATTGATTGGTTTTCCATTAAATGTCTCCATTGAAAATAGGGTATTACCTATTTTTGAAGGAGTAGAAGAACCTTTAAGGATTGAGAAAATGGTTTCAACTATTGTTTGTAAAGTGGAATGTCTATTTATAACAACCCCAAACCCATACTCTCAAGTCTAGTGATAAACCTTTCAATCCATGACTAATTATGAAAAAAAACACTTTTTAAAAATAAACATTAGGCTCAAAATAAACGTTTTCTTACCTAAGAAATCAACTTCTATGCCTAATGATTTTCATAAAACATTTAATAATAAATCTCAAAGGCAATCACATGGTATAAATATTCACATAATGGATTAGGTTTACTCCCTAATCCCATACATAACGTATCATGAGACAAAATATTTACCTAATTCATTGGAGAGTTATCATGGACCCACCGTCTCTTGGTTTATAATGTAACCACCTATCATTGGTTTATAATGTAACCACCCATCCATGGTTTATAAGAGAACAACAAATCCTTGATTTATAGAAGAACCACCCAACATCATAAATATTGTTCATGAACAATAACATAATCATAAAACATGAAAACTTGAATTTTTCATCATTACACTAAAAAAATAATATTTTCTCTCATAAGAAAAGTTTTATGGATATTGATATATCCATTCCATTTGAAAACCTTTTTAAAAAAATACCTAGATCAAGGAGAAGGGGTATTTTCTTTGAATAAAACATGAAATCTTTTAAATTAATCCAAAAATAAAATAATGGTTATGGTAGTGGAAAAATAGTTGACCTTGTATACATTAAAATAGAACATTCCTTTTTTATTTTTGTCAAAACATTCCATATAAAATACGTAAAAAGTTTTATTTTGAAAACCTTTGAAAGAAAGGTAAAAGTGAGATAAATTTTATATTATAATTAATTTATTTTAATATAAATATATTAATAAAATATTTTCAAAAATATGTACATGGAATAAAAACATTTAGAAAATAATTCTTAAATATATCTAAAACAAATTTTTAAGTAAAATTATCCCTTACCTTGAGTTTGACACTTCATGTATGTTCTTTATCTTACTATATAGTAATATTATGTTAATTATTTAATTTATAAAGAAAAAATTTCATGTTTATTGTTATTTTTATTTTATTCATTACCAGTTTATATTCAATTACTTAATCATTTAAGTTCATGTCATATGTTTTGTCGATATTCAACTCATATGTTCAAAATGACTTCGAACAGATAAATATGGTCAATGAGGTCATCATTACATCATATAAAAAATAATAATGATAGAATAAATATAATTTTATACATAATTTTTCTTTTAAAACTAATCATGAATGATGGTTATGAAAAATTAACTATTTTACAATCATAGAGACACTAGGCCATACGTACGCATTAGTAATGTTTTCATTTACCAATGGACATGATGAAAATATGGTAAGTATTTTTTATCATTAAATATTTATAATTATGTAATAAATATAATATTATATCTTTAAAAAAACTTATATATATCATCCATGTGATGTGGTGATAAAAAATGAATAACATCTCTTCGTGGAGTGGTAGTCCACACGTACGCACGAACGATGTTATAAATTTTCAATGAATGGAAAGGTAAAAAAATAAGTGATATAAATATTTATAGATTGATTAATGTTTCATTAATATTATATATATATATACATTAATTTTATCATTATATTCATCCATGAGAGGTGGTGATGGAAAATGAATTACATCGGTTCACATGGCTATAGTCCTCTGTACACATGAATGGTGCTTTTATTTATCATTTGATGGAATATGAGATGGAAATAGGTTATGAAATTAATATAAAAACATATAATTATATGTAATATATTTATTTTTTTATCTCATCCTGGTTGGATAATATTATAAGGATGTATAATAATAAATAAAATGAAAACACTTTGTTAAAAACCATGTTTCTTCTTTAGAAAACCTCTTTAGGTTTGTATCTAAAGATTTCCTAGGTTGGATTTTCAATAAAAAATGGCATATTGGGTGTTAGTGGTGTAAGGAATAGATTTGAGTATATATTTTATAAATAAATGGTTCTTTAATTTTATAGATAAAATGATATGGGGTGCCCTTTTATAATGAGGGGAGGAGAATTCTAAGAAGTTCATTAAGTATTAAATAAATATAAATTGTTTTTCATATTAAGAATGATAAAAACTGATAACATTAGAATATAATATAAATATGGTTTGAAATACTGTCATCAAATAATATTTTTATAAGTTTATATTAGTTTTTTACCCCCATCTCTTTGGTTTAACTCATGTAAACATTTTTTGACAATTACAGTAATAACAGAGTTTTTACTATTTAGAGTACAAGATAGTTACTATAAAAAGAATTTTTTTTCCATAAATAGACCATTATTGATATTTTAAATAATATCCCAATCACTTGGGAAAATATATTATTTTTACGAATTTTAAATCATTTAATAAAATATTGTATATTATAAAATATAACTTTTTCATTTTTGGTAATACGTGAAATATTATAATACAATATGTGTCTAACTCAAGTTAAATGGTTCCAAAATGACATGGATTATATGATAAGGGATATATGGTATTAATATAATCATTTAATAAATTTTTTATTGGTATTGATATCATTTTAAACCTTATATTTTTTATTTACCCCTTGATTAAAAAAATTTAACCATAACTACCCTAATGACTTTTTAAATATTAAAGGGTTATAATTTTAATTATAAGGTGAAAATTGGATGATAAATGGAAAAGGGAAGAAATTTTAAACCATTTGTCATCCAATTTTTTATTTTTCAATATTTTATGACTTTTAAATAATTTAATAAAATATTATTTGACATAAAATAGCACTGATTTCATTTTTGACACTATTCATTAAATTTGAATTTGAAAACAACATGACTGTAAATTAATTTAAATATAATCCTTTTACACAGAAATAAAATGATATATTTATGAAAAAAATTGGAACACGATAATTTATTGAAATTATAATACTTTTAATATTTTTAATATCATTTATTTTCTTTTTCTATAAATTGAATAAATACTATATCAGCGTTGCGTAATCATTTAATGTAATTATTTCATCATAAAAAAATAGAAATAAATTACCATGTTAAAAAATAATTTATATTTTAAATAAACCATTTAAAACTGAACACATCATCTATTTATCCCAATGTAAAAAGTTTAGAGACAATAAAATAATGAGAATGTCATTTTTTACTTATCTTTACATAAAATAATATAGAGGTAAAAATAAAAGAAATACAGAACCAAGTTTCCATATTATCGAAAATTTGATGTAAATTTCTGAACTCCACTCATAAAATAGGATAAATTCAAGTGTTATGGTCATTTATAGTCCTTATAATATTATTTTTTAATGTTATTTACCTGATTTACCCTTACCATGGTGATAATTATTTACCAAAATTACGATTCATAATGACAAAAAATAAAATGGGACTATTTAACAAATTTAGTCCTAATAATTCAAAATATGGAATCCATTTTTCTTGATTCAAATTCTAGAAGTTTCAAAATTCAATTAAATATTAAAACGCAAAACACAACAAAAAAATAGTTTTTCAGAAAAATGATTTTTAAGTATAAAAATGTTTACATCAACTTCAAGTATAAAATACATTAAAAAGACTATAATTATATTGTTTTTAATCAAAATTAACTGATTAAATTTTAAAAATAATCCAAAAATATATTTTTAATTTATAAATATCTTAAAAGAAAATACATTTTTCAATAAAAATCATCATTTTTCACTATTCATTGAAAAATCAAACTTTTTAGATTAATATAACAATTTTACAGCAAACTTACTATGATACAATAATTTTAAAAATTATATCCTTTTTATCAAATAAAATTTCTAAAATTTCTAAAAAATAATACAAAAACAAACAAAAATCATTTTTGAAGAAAACGTATTTTTTTTAAAATAAAATGACTTTACTAAAAATTAACTGATTATTTAATAATATGTTATTAATAAATTTACATTGAGTAGGAACTTTATATATATTTCATAAATTGGTTAATCTTATTCTTACCCACCAATTTAATGGGTAGGTTATAATGGTCATATACAAATAATAATGTTGTGTGGTTCGTTTAAGGATGGTGTTGTGTGCTATATACACTATTAAACATAATTTTCTTTTTTAAAATTCAAGGGTATGTTACATTATCCAAATTTAATAAATTTTATCCTTGAAATTTTAACTTTATATCAACAATCATGGTTATGACATCTAAAAATACCTTTTTTAAAATCCCACATCATAAAAAGGGTTGATAAAACTTCCTCTTCAAAATAGAGAAAAGGGAAGTATGAAGGTCATATAGAATAACAAATACTGGGTTTATAAATAGAATAATATTAGTGGAATTTGAATATATAGATATGGAGAAATAATTTAATGTGTAAATAATGATGGATAGTGACATAGATCATTAATCACAATAAATTGAATGATCATGGGAAAGTTGACAACCACAAGATCATAAACTAAAGAGGTTTAAAAAGTACCATCAATTCATTGAAAATAAAGGTTATAGAATAAAATTTTTGTTTCAAGTTCCTTTTCCTATATTTTAATATTTATTATACCATATATAATAAGAACATAATAAAAATATACATAATTGTAAGTATATTTTCATCCTTTAATCAATTTCTACCATAATGTCATATTTTTCTCCAAAATATGAGTATTAAAGACGAATTTTTTATGCATGAAACACTAAAATAAATTTATAATGGATCGTATGATCTATAATATGATAATAAGTTATTCCTTATATCTTTATATAGTAATTAAAACAAAAATGGGTAGCCCAAGATAAGATAATTCCCGAAAATAATAAGCCTTCATATGAAGAAATACAACATTAATCTCTAATGTCTTAAAAATAACACCCAAAGTTTAACTTAGGTCATTTGATAAATAAATAACCTAAAAATTCCTAAAAATATTTTTGACCAAGTTCAAAACCTAGAAACCAAAATTATTTGATCACATATTCTTCTGTGATTAATTTAATATTTATCTACAATCAACATTAGTCACTCATAAAGTCATATACCAAAAAATGCATATGCCCTAATCCTATAATCTCCAAAATATGATAATCATTTCCATAAATAACCTATATCATCGCAAATCAACATTAAAATAATATATGATTCAAATGATAATTCAAAATTTATTCCTCAAATAAAATTCCATAATATTATATTTATCTTAATCATATTAGGATCCCAAAATACTGAACTTCTTCTAAACTATCAATAATCACTTAATCTCAAAATCACTTTTCAATATCATGGTTATATATATGATAAATAAAATTACTCATTATCTATAAAATAATTTAAGTAAAAAAATATTACTGGCCAAGACATTATGTAGGAAAATGGTAGGCATTTCACCCTTGTTGACCTTCAGTTGTGGGTTCGAGCCCCGCAGCCTTGATAGATGCAAAGAGTTGTTGTCTGGCCTACATATTGTTATTTTACTAAAAATATATTTATATAATTCATATAAATTTCAAAAAAATATTAACATTGAAAAATTCATATTTTTCATGTTTATTTTGATATTAAATATGTAACAATCTAGATATTTATAAATGAAATCCCATTTTAAAATGAGTAAATGCCTTATTAAGAAATGAAATTATTGAAAACACATCCACTAATTTAGTTATTTTATACTTTTATAAGTTCTATCCTATAATATTTAAAATAATTTTAATCATCATAACTATTAATAGTATATCCATTATATAGTGATCGTATGATTAGTATATATATAGGGTTATGATAAATCCAATTAACATAGATAAAATAAGTGATGGCCTCAGTTAGTAGGATTCTACCCTATGAAGCCCATTTCTCATATATTCTGAGGGATATAGAATCACTAGTCTTTTCTATTGACCAATATCGAGCCTAGATTTAACAACTAAATCATTATGAAACCATTTATGGGATAATTTCAAGCTCATCGAGATCACAACTCAAACCATGTTTGTGGAACCTTCCCAAGAAAATCTAACTATTTCACATCTTAACCTTAGAAAATCTACTAGTGTAATAAGAGGATATGAATCGAGACCCTAATAGCATGATTTTTATATTTTTTATAAAAATTAATGACTATATTTAAATAATTTTATTAATTTATAATGTTTAAATAATAAGTTTGATAAAAATTATATTTTAATATGATGAAACAAAAATTGTATTTTTTTTTGTTATGTATAATTTCAATAAGATACACTTTTTTATGAATTAAATGAATTTTAAAACAAATAATATTTTAATAAAATATTATTATTAAAATATTTTTATTAAATATAAATGATTATATAATCAAATATATTTTTTGTAAGGGTTGGAAAACTATTTTTGTCAAAAAAAACTCATATTATCTATTAAATGGGGATTTTTTATTTGAAAGTGTAAATTATTATATTTATATAATTATTTTGGTAAAATAAGTGTTATTTTTTAAATTATAACATCGAAATTATTTAATAGTAATTTTTTGAAAATTTTCTAACACAGTTGAATTGTTGGGAAAAAGTTAAATACGGTATAATTATATGATATAAATTATGACATCATAAATCCCAAAAGTGGTGTAATAAATACAATAAAGATTATAAATGAATAAAAAAAATTTCCCTTTAAAATGAATTGTTTTTTATGTTATTTGATTAATTTTATAAACCCTTAATTAATCATCCATAACCTATATTATATTTTAAGGTTTTAAAATCAATTTTTTATGAACATGACTCACTTATACAACACCAAGGGTATTATTTTAATCATTTAGGTTATTAGACTTATAAAATAATGAAAAAAAAACTCTTTTTAGGTAGATACCATGGGAAAATCCATGGGATGGTTTCTGTTTTTTATTATTTTATCATATAGAGTCCAAAACCTATGTTTAGAAATTAATAAAAAATTATCCTCTCTTTTGATATAAAAAACCCACTCAACCTTCCATTAATTGTCACTCAAAACAATTGGATCAAGATTTTTCTCTACTCTTACCTCTATATATCATTCCCAAGGTTTTCCCAAGCCCTTAAGGAGCTTCTCCCAATATTTTAGAAGCGCCCTTCCAAGGTAAGGGATTATCTCCTATTCTTTTTTATTTCAAGTAATTTATTTGCATTAATTCCATTTTTATTTCCCAATTTTATATGTTATAATTTTCTTTACACATCCCTTTACGATACGTATGATTTCCATGTGATTATATACCTTCTTTTACTCCCATTTACCCCTTCCATAAACCTTTATATACACCTGTTATGCTGCCAGAATTATCCTACAATTTTCCATGAAAAACATTTGTGTAGGGAATACCCATCCCCATTTCCACTGAATGTTATTCACCTAGATGTACCTATCTTCCAATTATTGGGTAATTCCTTTTATTTAACCTGTACTCCTTAATCATGGTAAAGTGATAAAATACATTCTTATGTTGTATGATATATTTGGCACACTTATGTACATACATGATATGAATGTGAGAGGTGGGCTGAGATTTATATAGCCCTCCAATGCATTGGTTAATGTTTTTGTCTCATGATATTAAACGAATGTTTTAGGGGAGGTTATCTTAAGAACATGATGTTATTATTTCTTAGTATTTGACCTTGACTTATTGTTATGATTTCTTGTTTTAAGTTGTTTTCACGTTCCTGTGTCGACCTTATATTATAAAATTATACCATGTTTTGATATTCATGTCTATGATTATTACCCCTCTTATGTTACCTTTATATGTCTCTTATCTCACATGTAGTTTTTTACCTTGTTCCCTACTTTGAATATTCCCTTACTATGATTTATATCTCACCCATTTCTTATGTATATCCCTAGGTTATCCCATGTAATTTTGGAAGAGCAATGGAATTTAAGAGCATGTTATAGAGTTTTAGTCTAAGTGTTTGTAATTATTTTTCAATTTATTACTATATGTACCTAATTACCCAAATAAAATACGTCTATTTACCTTACAGTGATTTGTTAAGTTTATCTTTATGCAATAAATCATGAAAGTGTATGAAAGATATAGGTTTTCATAGTTGGTATCAGAAGGAGGTCTAGTTATTTGTAGTGATTATGATTAAAAACTCTAGTGAAATCCTTAGCGGTAATAATAAATATAGGAAAACATCCTTAAATTTTTATAAAGTATATAGTAAGTGGTGTCCAAGAAAATACATCCACATCAGGATACTATTAGTGGATGTGGCTCTAGAATAGTTGTACCTAGGGGTAATAACCCTGAATAGGGTGCAATGTGTTGGAATAAACCATCACCTAGTGCATGGAAATGGGCCTTACTGCATACCTGGTTTGAAACTCATAGGTTATATACTTTATTAAATTCACAACCTCTTTAAGAACCAATATGAATGGAATAAAAATTCCTATAATATTTTATATTAAGAAATATATCATGGATAACTTAGATTAGAACTAATAAATTCATAGGTTGAGTAATATATTTAATTAATGATTTTATCCTTTATTGTTCATGGTTTTATATTTATGTGTTTAATATTTTAAAAATACTCTCCCCTAATGTTCCCTTTATTTTTAGTAAATGGATGGAAATAAGAGAAACTGATTCAGCAACCGATGTGATGGGAAATGTGATGAATTCCCAAATGAGATACCTAACTCGGTGGGAGAAAGAGTTAATAACTACATGAAAATACTTTATCAATTAACTCATGTTATGAATAGAAACTTGAATCAAGATGAATTCCTGAATCCCCCTAAGAAATAGTAATTTACAATTGAGGCCTTTTTGAGACAAATACCTCTAATATTAAGTGGATATTCCAATCCTTTAATCAAAAAACAATTGATCAACTCAATTGAAAAGATTATCTCGATCCTTGAATGATCTCATAAAGATAAGGTCATGCTAATTTTTTATCATATAGAAGGATAAGTTGATAAATGGTGGATGTTGGTTAAAAATATGAATCTTGAGGAGGATATTGAAGTGATAGAGTGGAAATAATTCCTGAAAATGTTTTTTGATAAATATTTTCCTCACACTCTAACTTAAAATAGATAGGTATATTCTTATCCTTAATAAAAGGTATGATGAATACATCAGGTCACATAAAGAAAACTTCACAGGAGTTCCACGATATGCCTCTATATTTTCTATCACCCCTGAAAGTAAATTTGACTGATTATTTAGTGGGATAAATCTAAGTTTATGAAATGATTTGGTAATTTGATACTTTGATAGCTAGGAGTAAATTTCCTAATGTTCCCTCAAATTATAAAAATAAATTAGTGAATCTCATGGGTCTAATAGGTAAGGATATAAGAAATAGAGAATTTATTTTAATCCTAGTGGTATGATATAGAAATATCATGGTGCAAGAAATTTTAACATTCAACTTTTCAAAAGTGTAGGAAGAAGCATCACATAAATTTTCTGAAGGGGGAAATGAAATGCTTTGGGGTGGTAAGGAAGGGAACCTAGTTAGTGATTGGTGATGGGAGAAACCTACTAATGTGATGGAATAAATGGATGATCTATTCAAACCTCAGTCTATTGTCCAATGTTTCAACTATAAGGAAAAAATACATTATGTGAATCAATTAAGTAAGATAATTTTTGACAACAACAACTGATGAAAACAATCTCTATGACCTAGAGAGAAAGGGCAAGCTTATGCCATCAAAACTACTGAGGTGGGTCCCATAAATGAAGTGGTGATAGGTATACTATTTATTTATTCAAGGATATAGAATTGGATATTTGATTATATTTATATTCATTCTTTCATATCACAAAAATTTAGAAGAACTATTCAAACACCACCACAAAACATGGAAGTGTAGATATCAATAAAAATATAAAATATGGAAATTATTACATCCCTCAAGTTTATAACTCCTTCATTGTCAAAAATTTTTGTTTAATATCCCAAAAAACCTTATGATACTACCTTTAGTATAGTTTTATGTTATTCTGGGTATGGATTAACTTTTCTTATATAGAGCCAACATAAATTTATGATATATGGAAATCAACCTCTATATCGCTAATTTTCCTCTAATTATCTACAAGTTCAAGAAGGATAATGAATCTTTTTTTGTATCATCATCTCAAACAATCATATTAAATTTTGATTAAACTTATCTAGCTTAAATTATTAAGACTAAAGAAAAGATAATCCTTAATAACATTCCCATTGTAAGCCAATTTTTTGATGTGTTTCCTGAAGAATTATCCGGTCTTACTCCTAGATGTGAATTTGAGTTCTCAATAGAGATCATACTTAGAACATTTCCAATATTCAAGACTCCATATAGAATGTCCATTTTTTAATTTGAGGAGATGAAGAAGAAACTATTGGATAATTTGGATAAAGTATTTTTACACCCAAGTGCTTCACCCTAGGGTGCACCGGTCCTCTTTATCAGGAATAAAAATGGGTCATTTTTCCTCTACATTGATTATCATGAGCTCAATAAGATATTGATAAAGAACATGTATCCTATTCAATGGATTAATGACTTGTTTAGTCAGCTATATGGATTCTAGTACTTCTCTATGGTGGATCTTTGTTCATGATATTATCATGTGAAGGTGAAGAAGAAAGATATCCCCAAGACGAGTTTTCATACAATGTATAGTCACTACAAGTTCATAGTGATGTTGTTTGGAATCACTAATGTGCCAAAAATATTCATGTACTTAATTAATATATTATTTATGGATTACATCAAAAAATTGTGGTAGTCTTTATAGAAGATATTCTTATCTACTCTAAAAGAAAGGAGGAACATGGGGATAATTTGAATGTTGTACTAAAGAACTTTAGAAATAAAATATGTATGAAAAGTATGGTGAATTAAAAAAATTAGATGGAAAAATTAATATTCCTAGGTCATGATATCACCAGAAAAGGGATATTTGTGGATCCTTTAAAAACAGCGGCAATTAAAGGATGGACTAGACCAACATCAGTGAAAGAAATCCATAGTTTCCTTGGATTAGCTGGGTATTATTATTGATTTGTGAGAAACTCATCATGATTTTCAATCCCACTAACCAAGATAAATCAGAAGGGTGTAAAGTTTTTCTAGAATGATAAATTAAAAGAAATATTTAAAGAGCTGAAAGAGAGGATAATCATTGCACCTATGCTCATATTAACCACCAGTGGGGAAGGATTTGTGGTCTATATTGATTCATTCAAAAATGGTTTGGTTTTTTTACTCATGTAAGATGAAAAAGTGATATCCTATACCTCCCACCAATTAAATATTCATGAGAAGAACATACCAATACATGATCTAGAATTGGATGCAGTGATTTTCTCATTTAATATTTGTCAAAATTATCTCTATGGGGAGAAGTGTGAAATATATACATATCATAAAGGCCTTAAATATATATTCAAAAAATAGTAGATCAATGTGTTCCCACAATAGTGATTATATTTAATCAATTATTATGATTTTTCAATCCATTACCATCCTAGGAAGGTAAATAATGTGGTAGATTCTCAGAGTAGAAAAGATTCGACAACCTTATCTAGGAGAAGGATTGTAAGGGATCCAATATTATTGTACATTAAAAGGATTGAAATGGAAATAATAAAAGTATATTAATCCTAAATTACTCAAATAACTACTCAGCAATCCATTTTTGAGAGTATCATGGAATTCCTAAAAGATGATGAGGTGCTACAGAAAAAGGTAGTGAATATTCTGAAGTTCAACTTTGATAAAGATGGAATTATAAGGTTTGAAATCCATATATGCATCCCATAAAAATAATAATTTAATAGGTAACTTCTAGATGATTCACATAGCACATCCTTCCCTATAAATCTAGGAATAACTAAGATGTATAGATATCTAAAGCAAAACTTTTTGTGGGATAACAAGAAGAGTGAGATTGTATAATTTGTGTCTTGATTCTCAGTATACTAAAAACCAAATGCTAAATAATATAATTCCAATGGTGTTATGAAACCATTACCCATACCAGTATGTAAATGGGAACACATAACCAAGTATTTCATTAGAGGACTCCCTAAGACACTTAAAGGAAATAATACCATCTAGGTGGTAGTCGATCACCTTACCAAGTAAGTGCATTTAATTGTTGTCAAGGAATATTTATCTCTTAGCCAACTTGGAAAGATATACATAATGTAAGTGGTAAGACTGCATGTATTTACAATCTCTATTCAATAAGATCGAGATCCAAGGTTTACCTCATGGTTTTGGAGAATCCTATAGCAATCATTTCATATAGAACTGTGCTTCATCACTACTTATCAACCTCATACGGATGGCTAGACTAAAATAACCATTCAAAATATATAGGATATGTTGAGATCTTGTTCAATTTATTTCCAATGATATTGTTATATGTTCCTTCACCCAGTGGAGTTCTCGTATAATAATGGTTTCTATTCTAGCATTCATATTCTACCGTATGAGGCTTTATATGGGAAGACTTTTCAAACTCCAAAATGTTGGAATAATTTTGAAGAGTGGAATCTGATGGGACCTGATCTTATCCAGGTGATGATGGAGAGGGTTTAAACCATTCAATGTCATGTGAAAACCACTCAAAGTCAATAGAAAAGTTATATGGATAATTTTCCATGAGACCAGAAGTTTGAGGAAAGATAGAAATTGTTCCTTCATATATCTCGATGGAATAAAGTCATGAAATTTGGGAAGAAGGGAAATCTTAGTCCAATATACATTGTCCCCTTAGATATCCTTTATTTTATTGGATTGGTGAGATATCAACTAGCACTCGTACCTAAACTATTTCAAGTATATGTTGTGTTCCATTTATCCCAATTGAGGAAGTACATACCATAACCCTCAAATGTTCTAAATCCATATGGCATACCATTGAAGAATGATCTTTCATATAAGTAGAAGCTAATGAAGATCTTGGATTATAGAGATAAGGTTTTAAGAAACAAGACAACCCACCTGGGAAAAGTGCTATGATGGAACCACAAGTTTGAGGAAGTGACATAGAAACCAAAAAAGGTGAAGAAATATAAGTACCATCATCTTTTTAAAGTGTGAATGAAATTTTAAGGGAAAATTTTATTAATGGGGGAATAATTTAATGAACCAAACATGTATAAATGAAATTCATTTTTTAAATGAGTAAATGCCTTATTAAGAAATAAATTTATTGAAAAAACATACACTACTTGGGTTATTTTAGACCATTATAAGTAATATCTATTTGGATTTAAAATATCATTAAGAATCATGGATATTGATATTATAGATGTTATACAGTGATCATATAATTATTATATATATATATATGGTAATGACAAATCCAATTGACAAATACAAAAGAAGCGATGACCTCAACTAGCAAGATCGCACCTTATAAAGCTCACTTATCAGAGCTTAAAAATGATATAGAATCAATAGGATTTTCCCTTGACCAAGTCCAAGTTGAGATTCAAAAACTAAAGAAATATAAAAACCATTTATGGGATAAGTTCAAGCTTATCGAGATCATGTCCCAAACCATGTTCTCCAAACCACCCCAAGAAAATCTCACCATCACACCCATTACCCAAAAGGCAATCACTGTTGCAACAAAAAGGTCGTGTATCTAGACCCTAACAATATTAATTTGTATATTTTTATGTAAAATAATGACTATATATATCTTTTATTATTTATTTATAATAATTATATAATAACTTTGATAAAAATTAGATTTTGATATGATGAAAGACAATTTTTATTTTTGGGATATGTATAGTTTCAATCAAGAAATGTTTTTTGATAAATCTATAATATTTTGAAAAAATTGTTATTTTAATAAAATAATATTATTAAATAATATTTATCAAATATAAATGATAATATAATCAAATATAATTTTTATAAGGGTCATAAAAATGTTATTATCAAAACAAACTAGCATTTTCTAATAAATGAGAATTTTTTATTTAAAAGTATAAATTATTATCTTTAAATAATTATTTTGAGAAAAAAATATTTTTTTTGAAATCGAAATTTCAAAATTATCCTATAGTGAATTTTTCATAATTTTCTAAGACAGTCAAATTTTTTGATAAAAATTAAATATTGAATAATTGTACGATATGTATTATGACATCACAACATCCCAAAAGTGATGTAATAAATACTATATAGAGTATCCATAACCAAAATTATGTTTTACATTTAAATTTTTTTTAATTTATTTGATTAATTTTATAAACCCTTAATGAATCCTCCAAATCCAATATTATATTTTTTAGGTTTTAAAATTAATTATTTATGAACATGAATCACTTACACATCACCAAGGGAATTATTTTAATGAGTTTATATTTTATCTTTATAAAATAATAAAAACCACTCCTATTTGGATGAAACCATGTTAAAAAACCATGGTAATTTTTGTTGTTTTGATTAATTTATTATATAGGGTCCAAAACTAATGTTTGGAAATTAATAAAGAATTTTCCTATTTTTTGCTATAAAAAATCCACACAACCTCTCATTCCTCTCCACTCTAAAACTATGTAGTATAAAATTACTCTTACCTTCACTATATAGGTCACTACCAAGGTGTTCCCAGTCTCTTAATAAGCTCCTACCATGATTTTAGAAGTTCCCCCTTGAGGTAAGGGACTCCCTCCTCTTCTTTTAATTTTAAGTACTTTATTTATACTAATCTCCTTTTGATTTTAAAATTTTACATGTTTTAATGTATTTTACACATCCCTTTATTTTACTTGTTATTTGATTGTAATGAGATACCTAATTTCACTCTCATTTACTATAGAGGCCCTATTTTTACCTTGTAAGACTTTGAAATATAACTAGAAATATATTCAGAGTCAGGTGCTAAGACGGCGGGTGATTATGAGGCATGGTGTGTCTAAAATTAATTTTAAAAAAATATTAAACATATTTTATATCATGAATTAATGGTTTCTTAAGGAAATAGAGATATATCTGAAAAGGATTCTCATATCCAAAATTTGATACCACGATTTAATCCAAAACACAAGGTTTACCCTAAGCATGAATTAAAATAGGTCGGTGCAGGGTGTTTGGATAAAGAGACCATTGATGGTATGTTAAGTGAATTAATTAAATAATTCATTAAATAACCTAAAAAAATTATCTATAAATATAATGTTATGGACAATCTCTAGGTTTATCCGCAAAACCCTAGAACCATTGAGAGGAGATTTCTTCCGCCCTCTTTTGGTGAATTGAGATCATACAACAATGAGCCTCCAGATCTAGGTGAATCGAGGCGCAAAGAACGCAATGAATTCTCTAATTCATTTTTGATAATTTTCCTCATCAAATAATAATCTAATATTGATGTTGGACTCATAAATTGTGGTTATTTCCCTCTTTATTAAACTGTTTAATCATGGATTCTCAATCTCCTTATTGATTTGTGATTCTTGAAACCTTTGCATGAGCCCCATCAAAATTAAATTGATTATTTAATTTGTTTAATCCCCATTGTTCCATGATTTAACACCCAAGTTATCTCGATAAGTATTCTTTGGATAAGAACATTTTTAAAAATATTTTTTCACCTTCATTTTTGTTCTCTTCCCCCAGCCATTCTTCGCATTATTAACCATAGGCCTACGGGGCCACAGTTTGACATTTTTGGGCAGGATCAAGCTCAATCAAAACCTCATATTCATAGTGTATTCACATGAGACAAATTTTTTTTATGAATAAAGGATGGATTTTTGTATATTTTTGGAAGTGTGTGATTTCACCATGGGTTTAAAGATTCGTTTCACCAACAGGAATTTCTACAGATGACAGCGGTATGTGTGGGCTTTGAACGAGAAGCTGGATTCTATTTTATGGCCAAAAGACGGCAGAAAATGATGGTATAAGGAATATTACATTATTTTAGGGTGTAAAAAACATATTTAGTATAGTATGATCCAAATGTTGAACCACATGAGGATTTTGTGGGAACTGTGAAAATATCGACTACACACCATGTAGTTCAGAAGAACATAAGGCATGTAGGGTCCTAGTTGCAGTATCTAGGGTTTCCTGGTGAGTTAAATATAACATGCCATGTGGGGATGCCACACATTTTTTGACACTATTATGGTGAACCAACATTTACTCTGGGAGTACATGAATATGGGAATATTCAACCACACGGCTAGTGTATATGGACATGGCCATGGTACACGGACACGGCTAAGGTACACTAACATGGCCATGAGAATAGGGAGGACCCCAGGTGGTTGATACTCACCCTATAACCACCTTACACACCATATAGGACTACATGGGAAGTGATCCATGTACTTATTAAGGGAACATATAGGCAGGAGAGTGGGACCACATGCCTTGTGGGTCTCCATACACTCTATGTACCCTTCTTTTTTTGGAAACTTCTAACTCTTGCTTATCCTTTGTTTGGACTCAAATTTTGGCCTCTAAGTAGCGTATCCTGAGTGTATTTTTACATTGAACATGATGCAGCCTTCATGGTTGATTTTGAGATATGATTTGAGATGTTCTAGGAATGAATCTTCTTTAGGTCATTCTTGATGATGATAGTGATCAGGTAAGATCATTAGAGTGCTACCTTTGTCGGATAGGGTGTGGGTCCTCCTTACACTAATTGGTACCCCCTATGTAATTAGAGTGTGGTTCCTCTATCTACTAAGTGGTATCTCAATCAGATAGGGCACGGTTCCTCCTTACACTGAGTGGCACCCCTTATGTCATTATGGCATGGGCCCTCTATCTACTGAGTGGTACCCCATTATCGGATAGGGAATAGGTCCTCCTTACATTGTGTGGTACCTAGCTATGGAATTATGATGTGGATCCTTTATCTAATAAGTGGTGGCAAACTATTTGATATAGATTGGTTCCTATTTACACTAAGCATTACCCTCAAATGGCATTAGGGAATGGGTCCTCTGTCTACTGAGTGATGCCCCCTATAGAATTAGGGTGCTAGTCCTCTATCTACTAAGTGGTACCCCATATTGGATAGGGTGTGGGTCCTCTTTACACTTAGTGGTTTCCCTATTGAATTTGGGTGTGGGTCCTCTATCACCCGAGTGTTACCACCTATTGGATAGGGCATAGGTCCTCCTTACACTGAGTGGCACCCGTTGATGCACTAGGCAGTGGGTCCTCTTCTTATAGAATGTTCTCCCCTTGAATTTATGGTGTAGTGGTGAGTTGTGGTCCCTACACATGGTTAATCCTATAAAAAAACAAATAAGATGATGGGAATCACTGATAAATCCTTGGAACTGATGGTATAATCTTTTCTTGGTCTGAACTGGGAGATGTAGTTCCCCTTTCTCTCTTGTTTGGGATTTTTTTGAGCATATATATTTATTTATACCCAGTTTTTTGGATTTTTTTTATTATATTTCTTTGGGTTGAGATGCCTATTCCTATCGTGTCTCTTACTTCACCCCCTTCATCTTTCAGAGAACCTACTAGGTATGTATATATTCACCCTTGTATGGCCTTTTCCACACGTTTCATGTCTTATATATACAACAGATAGGTCCTTGGTGATTATAGAGAAGAATAGGAATACCCTGGTGCATTTGACCATATAAGGTGTTCAGATCTTGGAGATTCGAACTTGGGATCTCTCGTAATTTTTATTTTCTCTTTTTTCAAGTTGGGACATATTCTTCTAGTTGGGAATGTGTTTTTTCTTTTTTTACTTTTCATATTACATTTTTTTACTCTTATACTCCCTAGAGGTTTTACATGCATGGTTTATTCTCTAGATTTTTCACCTTTTTTATTACTCCTCTACACTTCTTAATGGATATGTTTGGGTGTGTTTGTATAGAAACATTAGGAAAATTCCTCCCATATTTTTATGCCTTTCAGTTCTTTTCTCTATCCCCTAACCTATGGAGGCGGGCTTAGGGTATTTACAGCTTGAGCCCCATTGGTTCGAGTAATTACAGATTGGTATTATAGGATTTCATTTATTATTAAGGTGTTTGGATTAGTCCCCCTACAAGGATCTTGTTGGGATTTAGGGTAACAATTTCAATGTGTCTCAAGTGTGAATTTTAGGCTAGGTAACTTGGTGTTGGTGCGGTAGATAAAATATCCATAAATCATGAATATAACTACCTACTTATCAACTCGGTATACCAAGAAATTTGTTAGAGGGATCAATGGTACATGCATCATATAATATTGATACTTTTAGAGTTTTTATTGAGTTATCTCCCCTATATATGTGCTCATATTACCATGGTATGTCTTGATTAAATTTTTAGGATTTATCTATGACAACATCCAACCAGGTTACCAATTCTGGATCATGATGATGATCTGATGAGTGATGAGGCCTAGGTTTAGGGTCCATTTTTCAAGATTATTCCTCCAAGTGGAGAGGTAGAAGCACCCCTACCTTTCAAGTTATAGATTCTATCAGCATAGTGGGCTAAGGATGTATTTAGAATTAGCACAATTCACAAGTTCCAGTGCCAGAGGCCACTAAGGTTCCACAGTGAGACAGATCCCCATGTGATAAAGGATTGGCTAGAGTCAGTGATCCATGTTTTCAAGCTTATCTGGAAACTGACTAATCTGGTGGTTTTACTAGAATCCATCCTTTTACATGGAGTATCTTGGTACTACTGAAGTATAGTTACATCGATGTATGATGAGTCGACAATCTCATGGATTGACTTATAGTAAGTGTATCATGATTAGTACTACCCCTCATGTTTGTGCATAGTTTTAATTCTAGAGCTTTTAAAGATTTATAAAGGATGGATGTTGGTTTTTGAGTATGTTTCAAGGTTCAAAGACCTTACATGGTACTCTTTTGATATAATCTAAGATGGATACATCCAGATGAAGAAGATTGAGAAAGGTCTTTGCAAATACATCCAAGCTAGTGTGTTACCCTTATGCATTACCACTTAAGTTGGAGTGTTATATTGGGCATTGGTGATGGATAGATTCATTTAAAAGTGACACCATGCAGTTAGATCTGGTAGTGATTTCCATGGGGATGAGTCATCTTCAGTGTCTATTAGGTGACAAATGATAGGATCTTAGTGTATAAGACCTTTCTATGACCAGACTCATATATTTGGTCATGTGGAATAGGTACCACAGAGAGTACTGGGGAAGGCCAGAGAGGGGGTAGTGTTATTCATGTGATAGAAGATGTCACATGGTGTTTTATTTTCCAAAATGATGTGATAAGGAGGGTATGATGATAGCAGATGGACCTCCACAAAAAATGAAGCACCATGATCGTAGATCTCATAGGTGAGGGCACAATGTCCCCCAGGGAGGATGACATGGAATAGTATTAGGTGGGGCTCTTGGAATAAGGATATGTGGTTGGTGGATAAAGTTATGATATCCTTACACCACCACCACAAGTTGTCCCATGTCAGGCTCATGGAGCTAGTGGTTGGGGCCACAAACAGTTGCAGGATATGGATGCATATGACCCAGAGGTGCATGATATGATTAGAGGTATGATTTTTGTTTACTATACTCTTGATTCAGTACTAGTAGAAACAAGTGTGAGTCATTCTTTCATATATATACTTCTTGTGCGAGAGATGGAGCTCCTAGTAGTAACTTTATCCTTGAAACTTTTTCTTGAGGATCCTATGGGAAATGATTCTTCTATATATTTTATCTTTCGGTAGTGTGAGCTATTTCTTGGTGGATATAGGTTATCATAGGACCTTTTTTCATCACAATGGGACCCTACGACGTCATTTGAGATATGGATTGGTTTTCCACAGTCTGATCCTAGATTGACTATCACCATAGAAGATTCAAATGTATTCACATTTATGGTATGAGATTCCCCTTTGTAGGAAAGAGAGATATTATGGTAGGATGAGTGGGTTTTGTGATCAGGTGGCTACAACCCATCACCCATAATTTGGAAAATGTATCCCTTGGGGAAGAAGGCTCTTCAGAAATATGGATTCATTCAGTCATGGATGATTTTATGGACGTCTTCTCTAAGGATGTTCTGGGAATACCTATGAGGCAGGATATGGAGTTTTTCATTGAATTGCACCCCAGAACCACCCTAATATCTTCTAAGACATATCATATGTCTCCTATCAAGATTTGGGATCTATGGTTGTAGTTAGATAACCTTTGATAGAAGGTTTTTATCAAACCTAGTGTGACCCCCTATTTGGATCTAGTGTTATTAATTAAAAAGGCGGACATGATATTATGTCTTTGCATATATTATCATCACCTAAACCAAGACATGATAAAAAAATTAACCCTTTATAATTATTGAATACCACTATTATCAGTTGTGTGGCGTGATTTGGTTCTCAAAGATCGATCTCAAGTCTGGCTACCACTATTTGAGAGTTTGTGAGGCTGATATTTTGAAGCTGGCACTCCAATGTCGTTATAGGTGTTATGAGTTTCTAGTTATGCATTTCGGTGTGATGAATTCCCCTGATATGTTTATGGATTTGATGAACCAGATCTTATAGTTGTACTTGTACTAATTTTTTGTTGTCTTCATTGATGGAATACTCATATACATTGCGTTAGAAGGGGAGCATGCAAAGCACTTGGGGATGGTCATAGATTTTCTTCACAAGCAAAAACTTTATAGTAAGCTATCAAAGTGTCAGTTATGGATCCATGAGGTCAACTTTATAGGGCATGTAATTTCTGATCAAGGATTATCTATGGACCCAATGAATATTGATGTAGTGCTTTCTTGGGATCCACCCAAGCGTGTGTCACAGATACAGATTTTATCTGGCTTGGAAGGGTACTACTAGTGGTTTTTGGTTGACTTCTCTTGGATTTAAGCCCATTTAAACACCCTGACATGGAAAGGGTTTCCATTTACCTAGATTGAGTAGTTCCAAATATCCTTCAAGGAGTTGAGACTGAGGCTGATGAGTGCTTCTATTTTGAGACTAATGGAGGAGGGTGTGGAGTACATAGTATATTGTGATGCCTTTGGAGCAGGAATTGTCTATGTATTGATATAGATACAGGTATTTATCACATATGGTTTGAGGTAGTTGAGACCTCATGATAATAACTATGAAACTTGTGACCAAGAGTTGGCAGTGATAGTCTTTTCTCTGAGGAAGTATAGACACTCTCTTTTGGGAGAGTGCTTTGTTGTTTACTAGGACCATTAGAGCCTCAAGTACGTCTTCATGCAAAGATACCTGAACCTGAGGTAGAGGCACTGGTCCGAGTTCCTATAAGACTATGACTTTGAGATAGTCTATACCCCTAGGAAGGGAAATGTAGTGGTAGATTCCCTTAGAAGTAAGTCCTGGTCTCATTTGGTGTAGCAGGTGTTGGAGTAGTTGGATTGTATGAATCTAAACCTAGTTGAGCAGGCAGGTGCATCTTTTCTGTAGTAAATAGTGTTTATTTCTATGCCCCTCCATCATGTGATAGATTCCCAATTGAGTGCATCAACTATAACGTCTTATGTGACTAGATATCCTTAGGAGATTCACCCAATGGATTTTTTAAAGGATAGAATCACATAATCCTTTTCAGGGGATGGACAGTGGTCCCAATCAATATGTGGGAGAATATAATGAGATATTTTCACACATCTACTTTGGTCATACAACCCAATGTGAGAAATATGTACGGAGTACTTAAGTAGTTGTTTTAGTGGGATGGAATAAGATTAATCATAGAAGATTCCATCTCATGGTGACTCACCTTTCAGTAGGTGAAGGTTTAGCACTAGGTTCTAGAAGTTTTATTGCAGCCTCCTGAGATCCCAGAGTGAAAATGGGATAGAATATACATAGACTTTGTGGTATGGTTTATGTGGATAGTGAGAGGCTATGACACCATCTGGGTGATAGTTGACCAACTTACGTAGTTAGCACACTTCTTTGCTATCAAGGAGTAGATTTCGATGGAGAGTTTTGGGAAGTTATACCAATGGGAGATAGTTTACCTTCATGGAATTCCCTCAATGATTATCTCTGACCATGATGCACGGTTCACGTCATTTTTGTAGAGATTACTGTAGGAGGAATTCGGGACCTAGATGAAGATGATCACATCCTTTCACCCCTAGAAAGATGGGCAGACCAAGCACACTATCCAAGTATTGGATGATATGCTGAGGTATTTCATGTTAGACTTCAGTCAGAGCTGGGAGTATCACTTTAAATTGGTATATTTTTTATGAAATAATAGTTATCACTCTACTGTCTACATGGAAACTTTTGAGGCCCTGTATGGGAGACACTATAGGTCACCCTTATACTGGTCTGAGATCAATTAGGCATCTCTTGTTGGGACATAGATACTATAGCTGATGAAGGAGAAGGTCCAGGTCATCCACAAGTGGATGAGGACAACTCATAGTAGGAAGAAATATTATATAGATCGATGTTTTTGGACCTTGTAGTTTGATTAGGGATACCACATTTTCCTGAGAGTCTCCCCAAGACAGATATAGAATATATTCATCTAGGGAGGAAAGATATCCCTGAGGTTCATCAGTCCATTCGAGATTTTGCAGAGGGTCAGTGAGGTTTCTTACTGTCTCCCTCTACCCCCACAGTTGGAGTGGGTGTATGAAGTCTTCCATGTATTGTGGTTGATGAGATACGTGTGATTAGCCAATAAAAACACATATTTTGATTGCATTATAATGGTATTAAATGTTTATTTTTGATCTTATAGGCCTGAGTTAGTGGATTTTAATTTTGAACATTCATTCTCATCATTTGTGCACTTCATGCCTAATATGCACCAATTTAGGCCCAATGTTTCATCTGATTTAAAAGAATGTAATTATCCATATTTTAATTTGATATTTTTGGAAATGGATATAAACTTAAATATGAACATTTTTCATTCAGGGATCAATGGAGGATTCATAAAGGATGATGAGGATTTTTGGCAAAGAAAGGAAACAATTCTGGAGAAGGCATATTGGATATCATCCCACTGATCGGACTGTGGGGCCCACAATACAATCCCAATGAAGCCCAAAATTTGTGGAAGGATAGAAGACATATAGGGGAACAAATCATTCTTCTGTAGACAGTGCTAATTCGTCCTACATGGTGGTGATTAAGGTGTCCCACATGGGATGATGAGAGATAGGCCAAAGGCTTCCAAAATTCCTATTTAAGGCAGTAGGGATTAAGTATTTGAGCATCTTGGTGCTTTCTTTTCATTTTAGTGTTATTATGCCAATTTCCCTTTGTAATGTTATTCCTTCTCATGTAAGTTGTTCGAATCACATTAGTCTTCAATAAAAGTTCTTCTTCTTCTCTTATTCTATTCTTATTCATATCACCTTGATACCGTTGCTTCAAGGTGTGAAATTTTTCACACCAAACCTTTTGATTTTGTTCACACAATGGTGGAGTGATCGTTATTTGTGTTGTTTTTAATTCTTCAATTCCACCCTCGTAAGTCTACTTTCTACTTTTGTTGAGAACTTGTCATCAATGGAGGGATATATCTTTTATGGGTTGATCCAAGGGAGTATCAAGGGGCTGGATTGAATGTTATTTCTCACTCTCTAAATGTTATTAATTTCTTTTAATTGAGTTTCTTTCATTAAATGATTTTTATTCTTCCTCTTCCATATTGAATTTATTCACCCCACTTTGATGTGCTAATTATATCCTTTACCTGGAGTGCTCATGAAAATTATAATACAAGTGTATAGGTGATTATCATGTGTTGTGAAGGTGTTTAATCAGTAAGTGATTAGGTTAGTTTGAATTCATTGCATGAATCCTTCTTGAGTTAATGAAATTAAAATCGTAAAAAAAAAGGAATTCATTCAATCCACCCTGATCAATAACATGGGATCAACTCATTTCCTCATAATTTGAATTCACATAGATCTTTTAGTGCTCTTTCAAAACCATCTAAAATAAACCCAAGTTGGAAACTTCATAGCCAAAAATACATCTCTTTTTATTGAGTGTCTAAAGGTTCTTCTTAGGTCTCTGAGGATTCGACAACCCAAGATGCACTAAAAGCGACCGCTTGACCCTTAAAACTTGGGTAAATTTGGGTGAAACCAAATTTTGGTGCCGTTGTCAGGGACCAAGTAAGTTCCTTAAACAAAAACCTTCTTTCCTCACCCCCATTCTTCTATTCTCACCCAAGATCTCTTATCTTTTCCCTTTATCACTTTTTTTTCTTTTGGCGCATGTCCGCCTTCACCCGCGATAACTCAAACAGACTAGTTAGGGTGGAAAGTAATAGGATAGGGGAGTCAAGTACACCATTAGACCCTAATCTTCCTAATACCCCAGAGTTAAAGATTAAGTCAATTTTAATGGAGGGTCTTCAAAGAAACTAACTCATAAACCTGGGTGGGAACCAAAATGGAAATCCAAATGAGGCAGCCCCAAATTTGGGGAATGCAGTCGATCAAACCATGAATGACTACCTTACACCTACCTGGACCAATGCACCCTCTTGCATTAGGAATGCTGCCCTAGGAGATTCCCACTATGTCTTTAAACCTCATGTCCTAAACCACCTTCTAACTTTCCATGGGATGGAGTCAGAAATGCCTTACCTTCATGTCAAGGAGTTCAATGACATTATTGAAACCATGTGCTCACCACATCAACTTGAGTCAGCTAAGATGAGGCGCTTTCCTTTCTCACTTAAGGATCGAACAAATAACTGGTTAAATAATCTGATACCTTCATCAATCCACACTTGGAACCAACTGAAAAGATAATTCTACAAGAAATACTTTCTCCACCACAAAACAATTGCACTTAAAAAGAGTATCCAAAACTTTTTTGAAAAAGAGGGAGAGTCGTTCTATGAAACATGGGAGAGGTTCAAAGACACCCTAAAAATGGTTCCACACCATGGTTTTTCTATTCCTGAACAAGTAAGAATTTTCTATGAAGGTTTGGGCCCAGGGAACAAACAATTCATTGACATGATGTGTAATGGGACCTTTAAAAACAAATCCCCAAATGATGCTTACGAGTATCTAGAAATCCTTGCTGAACAAAACCAAACATGGGGAACATCACCTTATTCTGAAAAGCATCAAAGAACTATTGGAATTCATACACTTAGAGAAGAGGAAAGCCTAAGGGTGAAACTTGTAGCACTCTCTAGGAAGGTTGAATAGATAGACCATAGGAAAATCAATGAAATCCAAACTGTAGACCCTGTTTGCACAATCTGTGACAAACATGACCACAAAACAAACAACTGCCCAACCATTCCATCCATCAAGGATGTTCTTTTTGGAGGACCACCTAATGAATTCAATTCCCTAAACTTTCAAAAGCCTCAATACCCAAACACATTCAACCCAAGGAATAATGACCACCCAGGTTTCCAATGGAAAGATAACCAACAACCTAGCCAACCACAAGGACCAAACCCCTACCCTACACAAAATTTTCAAAACCATAACCAATTCCAACCACAACCAGTCCAATACCAACATCCACTAGTCCAATACCAACAACCCATCCAACAACCAAAGTATCCCCCTGCGATAACCCAACCAACACAAGCCCCTTCCCAATCTGTCCATCTCCCAATCCTTGAACAACTGTAAAAACAAATGGAAAGGATGAACTCAGAAGTCTCTTCCCTGAAACAACAACTTCAAACCATCAAAACTAGAAAGCAACCCATGCCCACACAGTCCATTCCACAAAAATCATCAAGGGGAGAGACAAGTTGCACTCAAACAACTCATGAACAACTAAAGGTTGTGACAATTTTGAGAAGTGGGAAATCGATTGAGAAACCTAAACCAATAGTTCAAAACCCACCTGAAGATTCAAACTCTAATGAAAATTCAAATGAAACACATGAACAAACTGAAGATACTAATAAAAATGTGAAAGAAACAACTCTTCAAAAAAACAACCCCACAACCTGCCCCATTTCCTCAACGCATAAGGGGGAAAACCAAGCCTGAATTGAGTGAAACATTGAGGGAAATATTCTCACAATTCAAGTTGAACATTCCACTCCACGATGCAATTCAAACCATTCCTGCATACTCAAAGTACCTTAAGGACTTGTGCACTTTTAAAAGAAAATTTTCACATAAAAACCAAGTCCTTTTGGATGCTAATGTGAGTACCACCATTCAAGGGACCATTCCTCCTAATTTGAAAGACTCGGGTTTCCCTTACATCAATGTTGAACTAGGAGAGAGAAATGTTGTCAAGGCCTTATGTGACCTAGGTGCTAGTGTCAATCTCATCCCCTATGCTGTGTATTACCAATTAGGCCTAGAAGAGCTCCAACCCAAATCTGTCACACTTCAACTTGCTGATCATAGTATTAGGGTTCCAAAGGGGATCTTAAATAATGTTTTGGTGAAAGTTGAAAATTTCATTTACCCAGCTGACTTAATTATTCTAGAGAATCACCCAAGATTAGGTACTAGGGAGAAAACCCCAATCATCCTTGGTCATCCCTTCCTTGCAACAATCAACTCTTTTATCCGAGTCTTAAATGGGAATATGACCATAACCTTTGGAAACATGAGTCTAGACTTGAACATCTACAATGAAAACTCTCAAATTGGGGATGATGAAGAGATCCATGAGGTTAATTGGATAGGTAGTGTTGATAGTGAACTCAAGGAACATCAAGGAATTACTGAAGGATGTTTAAGTCAAGAAGAGATTGATTTTCTTTGTTCACATGAGGGAAATTTGTCTCCTTGGATTTAATCTCTTTCAGATAGCTCTATTGATGATTTTCTGGAATCACCAATAAATGATACCATGGGTGAAATCAATAACATCGAGTCCATACCCATTCATGAAACTACCCTAGCTAATTTAGTGGATGAAAAAAAATTCACAAGGAACCAATTTTGTCAGGAAATCTGAACAAAGAGACTGAGTTCAATACAAAGTCTCATCCTTTCTTGGAAAGTGATAACCACTCTGATCTTGAATTTAAGGTTTTACCTTCATCACTCAAGTATGCGTTTTTAGAGGGAAAATCAATCCTTTCCTGTTGTCATTTCTTCCTCTCTTGAAGCCAATCATGAGATGATGCTTCTATATGTCCTTAGGAGACACAAGAAAGCCATTGGATGGACCCTATCTGATATTCCGAGGATTAGCCCACTTATTGGGACTCATAGAATTGTTCTAGAATCCGATTCAAATCCATGTCGTCAACCTCAGCGACGACTCAATCCTAATCTCATGGAAGTAGTGAGAAAAGAACTTTGGAAATTGTTAAAATCTGGTATCATCTATCCTATAGCTGAGAGTGAGTGGGTTAGCCCAATCCATGTGGTTCCAAAAAAGGCTGGAATCACAGTAATAACCAATAAGGATGGAGAGACGCTTACAACAAGGGTCAGTAGTGGATGGAGAGTATGTATTGACTATAGGAAACTCAACTCTTGTACCAAGAAATACCATTTCCCCTTGCCCTTTATTGATCAAGTCCTCAAGCGAGTGGTGGGTCATCATTTCTACTGCTTCCTAGATGGATTCTCAGGGTATAATCAAATCAAAGTCTCCTTATAGGATCAAGGAAAAACAACATTCACCTTTCCATTCGGCACTTTTTCCTTCAAGCGCATGCCCTTTGGGTTATGTAATGCCCCTGGTACCTTCCAGCGGTGCATGATGGGAATCTTCTCAGACATGGTGGGGGATTGTTTAGAGGTCTTTATGTATGATTTCTCCATCATTGGGGATACTTTTTAGGGATTCCTTCTAAATGTTGAAAAGTTTTTGTCAAGGTGTGAGGATAATAATCTCATACTAAATTGGGAAAAATTCCATTTCATGGTAAGGGAAGGACATGTTATATGTAATCTAGTATCTGGTAGAGGTATTGAAGTTGATAAAGCTAAGGTTGAAATCATTCGTCACCTTCCCTCTCCTAAAACTATTAAGGATGTGAGTTCCTTCTTAGGACATTCTGGCTTTTATAGAAGGTTCATTAGGAATTTTAGCTCTATTTCTCGACCACTTTGTGCTCTATTGGTAAAAGAAGCTCCATTTTTATGGACAGAAAGTTGTGAGGAATCATTCTCTACACTCAAGTCAACTCTTATATCTTCACCTATCATGTAATCTCCAAATTGGAAACTTTATTTCAAGCTCATGTGTGATGCAAGTGACTTCATTGTAGGGACAGTCTTAGGACAACGGTGTGAGAAAACTCCATGTGTCATTTCTTATGAAGCAAAATATTTAAATGATGCACAAATAAACTACACCACCATTGAGAAAGAGTTGCTTGTTGTTGTCTTTTCCTTATAGAAATTCAGGTCTTACCTATTAGGATCACCCATCATTGTCTTCACTGACCATTCAGCCCTAAAATACCTTTTCCAAAAACAAGATTCCAAGGCTAGATTGATTAGGTGGGTCCTTCTTCTTCAAGAGTTCAATTTAACCAATAAGGATAAAAAGGGTGTTGAAAATGTTGTAGTTGATCACCTCTCTAGGATGGAATTCAAAGACAACTCACACCACCTCTCTCTACCTGATTCATTTCCCGATGAGCACCTCTATTCAGTGAGTGATTGCCCTCAGTATGTTGACATAGCAAACCATTTGGTTATGGGTGACATTCAAAAATTCCTAGGGACCCAAGCTAAGAGTAAATTCTTTTCTGATGTCAAACACTATGTGTTTGATGATCCTTACCTCTTCAAGTTCGGTCCTGATCAAATCATCAGAAGATGTGTTCCCAAGTATGAACAAGAGTCCATTCTAAAATTTTGTCATGGAGAGGCATGTGGAGGACAATTTTCTACAAAGAAAACCACTATAAAGGTCCTCCAAAGTGGTTTCTACTGGCCAAACGTCACTAAGGATTCCTTCGAATTCTGTAAAAGTTGTCCTCAGTGTCAGCAATTAGGATACATTTCCAAAAGGAATCAAATGCCCCTCACTCCCATTCTGGTCGTTGAAATCTTTGATTGTTGGGGAATTTATTTAATGGGACCCTTTCCAAACTCTAAGGGATACCTCTACATCCTCATAGCTGTTGATTATGTCTCAAAATGGGTTGAAGCCATTCCCACCAAGACTAATGATCATCAAATTGTGATTCGATTCCTAAAAGAGCATATCTTTTCTATATTTGGAGTTCTGAGGGCTATAATCAGTGATCGTGGAACCCATTTCTGTAATCTCCCATTCTCTTCACTCATGTCTAAGTATGGAATTTCTCATAAAGTTTCCACTGCATACCATCCTCAAACCAATGGTCAAGCTGAGTTAGCAAATAGGGAGATTAAGCAAATTCTTGAGAAAACTGTCAACCCCTCTAGGAAATATTGGTCTGAGAAACTCTTGGATGCTCTTTGGGCATATCGTACAGCATTCAAAACCATCCTAGGAATGTCACCATATAGGTTGGTTTATGGAAAATCATGCCATTTACCTATTGAAATTGAGCATAAGGCATTTTGGGCAATCAAAAAAATGAATTTCGACATTTCTTTAGCCGAAGAAAAGAGGAAGTTAGATCTTAATGAACTTGAGGAACTTAGGATGGAGGCTTATGAAAATTCAAGGATAAATAAAGCTAGAGTTAAAGCCTACCAATCTAGGAATATAAAAGTCAAACAATTTGAACTGGGAAAACATGTGCTCTTGTATAGTTCAAAACTTCATTTACACCCGGAAAAGTTAAGGTCTGGATGGTAAGTTCCATTCATAGTGCATCATGTGTACCCCCATGGGGCAGTAGAGATTCAGGATCCCACAAGTGGTAACATTTTTAAGGTCAATGGTCATAGGTTAAAACCATTCATTGAATCATTCAATAAACAGGAAATAGAGGTAGAGTTAATAGAGAAAACCTATGAACCAAGAAAAAATTAATAGATTTAGGATCCATGTCGGGCTAACGACGTTAAAAAAAAGCGCTACACGGGAGGCAACCCGTGGTATTCATGTTTTTAATCTTTGTGAATCATTTTTTTACTTCTTCTTCATTTTGTTATTTAAAAAAAATATATAGACTGTTGACCTGTTCTTATTTTTATGAGTAAGGATGGGTATGAAAGGGGAGCACCGTATTCATCTGTGTCACGCGGTGTGATCCCTGAGTAATACCTTACCCAGAAAATATAAAGAAGACAATGTATCATCAGTTTATTTTATTTTATTTTATATTTTTGTAGGTATTTAAAAAAAAATAGATTGTTGACTTGTTCTTATTTTATGAGTAAGGATGGGTATGAAATGGGAGCACCGTATTCATCCGTGTCACGCGGTGTGATCCCTGAGTAATACCTTACCCAGAAATTTAAGAGAAGACAATGTATCATCAGTTTATATTATTTGTACCTTTTTTTTGGTTAAAAAAATATAAATATATATATATATATATTAAAAAAAATTAAATGCATGTCATAGTTCATTGGGAAAAGCTGGTCACAACCATCCAAGCCATTGGGAGACAAACCAGAACTAAAGGGAGACATGGGAATGCATTTTGAACATCAACCACCAAGTGACTTCATTCCATAATTTTCATTTTCAATGTCTTCGTTGAACTTCTATCCTACCCCTTCTATGTTTCAATTCTTTAAACACTGGGGACAGTGTTATTCTAAGTTGGGGGGGAGATGAAAATGTGTGGAAGGAAAAATGTCATTAACCTTGAACATGATAACACACATTCCAAACTCTGAAATTGGATATCAAATAATTTTTCATGCCTTGATTCTGATTTTAATGAAAGATTATGTTCATGTACATAGAGTTTGGAAAGTGCGGTTGTCCAATGTGATTTTTCACCGTTTATATTTTCATCCAATTATTTTAAAAAACACAAAATGCACATCCTCTAGATTGTGGGGTTTTAGTTTGAGTTCTTGGGGACCCATAATAAATAGCATAGGATTGGCGATAATTTTAATTTTAACATGAGTATTCAAAAAAATCAATTGTGCGTAGAGCAATAAATTGACCTAATGTGTGGCTTTCGGCACTTGGGGATCATGACTCCATAGTTGTCTAGCCCAGAGTTGGGCATTTTATCTCTATTTGTGGTAATTTGAATTTGTTTTTGATTGAGTTAACTCGAGATGATGCCCGAGTATGTGAGCTTCACTTGGTGCCCTAAGGTCTTTGAGCCTGGGAGTCATCGGCAAATTCTTGCTACATGGGTTGACTCGATTGAGTTCAATTTCAATTACCATGGAAAAATTGCAAAAAAAATTAAATTAAAAAAAAAATTGAAAATAAAAAAATGAGTACTCATCTTATTATTAAAATTTGATTGCTCCTACCGCTTCGATCTTTTCTCCCTCGAATGGAAATGAACCCCCATGTCTATTGTGACACACAACACTTCATCATGCTTAATTGAATTTGGATGAAATATGGCAATGAATTTGAACAAAGGAATGGGCTTGGGCTTGGGATATGCCTGTGGACATAGCTTGTTTTAAATGATTTTGATGGGTTTCATAATTTCTTGGTATGTGATCTTTGGGTGAGAAATGTGTATTAAAATGTTTTTGGAAAAGGTCATTTGAATTTCATTTTTGTGAGATATATTTTTCTTGAGACTAGAAAAACTCAAGTTGGGGGTGTGATTAGCCAATAAAAACACATATTTTGATTACATTTTAATGGTATTAAATGTTTATTTTTGATCTTATGGGCCTGAGTTAGTGGATTTTAATTTTGAACATCCATTCTCATCATTTGTGCACTTCATGCCTAATATGCACCAATTTAGGCTCAATGTTTCATCTGATTTCAAAGATTGTAATTATCCATATTTTAATTTGATATTTTTGAAAATGGATATAAACTTAAATATGAACATTTTTCATTCAGGGATCAATGGAGGATTCATAAAGGATAATGAGGATTTTTGGCAAAGAAAGGAAACAATTCTGGAGAAGGCAGATTGGATATCATCCCACTGATCGGACTGTGGGGCCCACAATACAAGCCCAATGAAGCTAAAAATTTATGGAAGCATATAAGAAATATAGGGGAACAAATAATTATTCCGTATCTAGTGCTAATTCGTCCTACATGGTGGTGATTAAGGCATCCCAAATTGAAGATGCAATTATGGGCCAGATTCTGCGGCCCAGAAAAATATCCCACTATTTATATCATATCTCGCGAACAGATTATTATTTTGGGCTGAAATTTTATAGCATGTTAGGGGAAATCCGGGGATTCATTTAAGTATTCTAGGGTCCATTCCAATTCGGCCTTTTAAATGGTTCCTTCGGCGCTTCAGTTCGGTGTAGAAAGCTAGCTCCCACTTCGAATTCATGGGGTTTTCTGATAAAACGACCATTGAAGGTACGTTTTGTGGATTGATTAAGTGATTAATTTAATTAATACATTAAATGAACTAAATATAAATTCTATATAAATATAATTCTATAGAGGATCTCTAGATTTATCCTCATAACCCTGGAACCATTGAGATTATATTTCTTCCACTCTCCATTGGTGAATTGAGATCATATGACAATGAGCCTCCAGATCTAGGCAAATTGAGGTGCAGTGAACCCAAAGACTTCTATTATTCATTGGAGATCATGTTATTCATTAAAAAATGATCCAATATTGAGTTATGATTCATAAATTTTGTTTTTTTACAACTTAATTAAGTTTTTTAATCATGTATTATCAATATTCTTATTGATTTGTGATTCTTAAAACCTTCGCATAAGCCCCTTAAAATTAAATCAATTACTTAATTTTTTTTAATCCTCATTATTCCATGATTTATAACCCTAGTTATAAAAATATGTATTAATAGGCCAATAATTCTTTTCCAAAAAAATCACATTCATTTTTTTTTATTTTTCCCCTATCATTTTTTGTGTTCTTCATCGTAGGCCTATGGGACCATAGTTCACCATTGTCAGACAGGATCGAGCTCAATCAGACCCCCTGATTCATGGTGGATTCACATGTGGTGAATGGATTGATAAATAAGGGATGTATATAGGTATATTTTGGGATTTGGGTGATTCCAATATGGTTTTGGGTATCTAGTGAGAGGACGTGAGGCACCATGGATGACGGTGGTACGCGTAGGCTTCAAGCGATGATCCATATTCTATTTCTTGGCCAAAAGATGGATAGATATGAGGTATGAAGGAAGATACCACCATTTTTGGGTGTTCAAATGGAAGATTAGGTAGAGGAGGATCTTGGTCTAGAACATCATGAGTATTTCATGGGAACTATAAAAAACTCAAGTACACATTTTGTAGTTTGGAAGAGCACACAGCTTATAGGGCCCTAGATTTAGAGGCTAGGGTTTCTAGGTGAGTTAAATATCATATGCTATGTGGTACCCCCACATTCCATGTGACCCTATTCTGGAGACCCAACATGTACTCTAGGAGTACATGGACATGGGCATGGCCTGGCACACAGCTAGTGTACATGAACATGGCCAAGTTATACGGACACATCCAAGGTACAAAAACACATCCAGGAGCACAGGAAGGTCCTTAGATGGATGACGTACATAGTTTATCCCTTAAAAATTTTATCAGTCTACATGGTTAGTGATCCATGTACTAGTGAAGGGTATGACTGGGCAGTGGAGCAGAATGACATATCATGTAACCTTCTTTCTTATCAAACTTCTACCTCTCATATATCCTTTGTTTGGACTCATATTTTGGCCCACAAGTAGCTTATCCTGGATGTTTTTTCATGTACAACATGATGGTGGAATTAGTGGTTACTTTTGAGATAGAATGTGAGATGTTATGGGCATGATGCTTCTTTAGGAAGAACTTGACAATGATATTGATCGAGCAGCATCATTAGAGTGGTACCCCCTATCAGATAGGGTGTGTGTCCTCATTACATTTAGCAGTGCCCCTCTATGGCATTAGGGAATGGTTCCTATATCTACTAATGGTACAACCTATCGTATAGGGCATGGGAACTCCTTATACTAAGTGGATCCCCCTTATGGAATTAGTGTGCGGGTCCTCTATCTATAGAGTGGTACCCCCCCCCCAATCGGATAGGGTGAAGATCCTCCTTACACTAAGTGGATACCCCTATGGGATTAGGGTATGGGTACTCTATCTACTTATTGGTTCCCCCTATTGAATAGGGAACGGCTCCTCCTTATATTGAGTGGTACCCCCTATAGAATTAGAGAGCAGGTACTCTCTCTACTGAGTGGTACCCTCTATGGAATTAGGGTGTGGGTCCTCTATCTAGTGAGTGTTACCCACCCACCCACCCACCCACCCATATTATAGGGAGTGGGTCATCCTTACACTTAGTGGTATCCCCTAGGGAATTAGGAAATGGGTCCTCTATCCACTGAGTGATACCCCCTATTAGATAGGGTGTGAGTCCTCCTTACACTGAGTGGCACCCCTAACAAACTTGGTTATGGGTCCTATACTTAGATATTTTCCCCCTTAACTATGTGAAATAGTGGTGATGTGTGTTCCTTTCACATGGTTACTCCTATGGATATACATGTTAGATGTTGGGAATCGCTGATGGACCCTAGGAACTGATGGAATACTCTTTTCTTGGGCTAGGTTGTGAGATATAGATCCCCTTTCTCTTTCATTTGGGATTATTTTTTTGAGAATATATATGTGTGTGTGTGTGTTTGTATATATGTATACATGTCATTGTATTTTTTTACCCTCTTACATTGTGTTTAGTAGTATATTCCTATCATGACTCTTATAAATCCCCCTTCACCTTTTAGGGTGTCCTACTAGATATGTATATACTCACCCATGTATGGGATTTTCCTACACATATCATGTCTTATACAGATGAAGGATGGGATGAAGACTATTATAAAGGATCATAGAGATACCCTGGTACATTTGACCATGTATAGTGGTCAGATCTTAGAGATTCAGAACTGAGCTCTCTCAACATTTAATTATATATTTTTTCAGGTTGGGATGTATTCTTTTGGTTGGGCATGTGTTTTTCCCTTTTAACTTTTTAGATTACACTTTCATACTCATGTACTCCTTATATTTTTTACATGCATGGTTTATTCACTAGATGTTTAACCTTTTATTATTATTCCTCTACACTTTTATATAGAGATAGTTGGGTGAGTGCATATAGGTACGTTAGGAAGAGGTCTCCCATATTTGTTATGTTTTTTATTTCTTGTCATCATATCCCCTGGCCTATGGAGGTGAGCTTGGGGTAGTTATGGATTGAGCCATGTTGGGTTGGTTCATGACATTTACCCCTTCTATAAACCTTTATATACAACCAATATGATTCCAAAATTATCTTGTGATTTTATATGCCAAAAAGTTGCGTAGTGAATACCCATCCCCATTTCCACTCAATGGTATTCTCCTAGATGTACCTATATTCCTTTGATTGGGGACTTCAATGTATGTAACCCACACTCCTTAATCATGGGACTAAAATTGATGAGATACATTATTATGTTGTGTGATATATGTGGCATTCTTTTTCATGTACATGATATAAATGTGATGGGCGGTCTTGTAATTATATATCCCTCCAATGCATTGCTTAACGTTTTTATCTCATGATATTCCAAGTACAGTGCATGGGAGGTTATTATAAACACACTATGTTATAATGTATTGGTGGTTAGCCTTAATTTATGCTTATGATGTCATGTTTTATATTTTTTTCACATTACCATGTTTCCCTTATGTTATCATCTTATATCATTTTTCGATATTCAAGTTTATGATTCTCAACCCTCTTATGTTACCTTGATATTCCTTTGGGCTCACATGTATTGTTTTTCCTTTTGAAATTCTTTGATTATTCCATTACAGGGATTTATAGCTCACCTATTTCTTATATATATCCCCAGTTTATCCCATGTAGTTTTAAAAGAGAAATAAAATTTATGGGCATTTTATGGAGTTTTATTATATGTAATTTTAATTTTGTTTAAATTTGTTATGATATATACCTAATTTCCCAAATACACAAGGCCTTATGATCTTCTGGGATTTTATTAATTGTATATTTATACAATAAATAATTAAATAATGTGTATAAAAGATAATGGTTGTCATAATATACATTTATTTAACACTTTAATTGATTAATATTCCTAGTATTAATCATTTTTCTAATTTATGGTAGGATATATAGTTTAACTAAAAATGAGATTAAAATTTCCTAATTCTTGATGCCAATGATGGCTGGTGACAATTAGAAAGTGAAGGACCAATTCCATGGTTTGAAAATAAATATTTGGGATGAAACAGAGAAAAGTATATTATAAAATATCAATCCACATCATGAATAGTGAATTAACATCATCAATAGTTAATTCATGTCAGGAATATTGAATTCACAATGTGAAAGTTGAATAATTTGGGATGTTAAGTTAAAGCATAAAGAGAAAACACACACAGTATCATACCAACATGTGTCATGGAGTAACACTTATACATCATGTCATGACGCCCCTTACAAGAATTTAGAATGTAAATTTGTTCATGAAAAAATCACTAAGTTTTCAGACTTAAAGAATTCAGAATGCTAAACCACTATTTATGTCATGAAACACTCAGATGGGACTAAAAATCAACTGGTTTGATAAATTTAATACATAACAAGGCCTTTGAAGACCCCATTATGACTAAGGATAATAAAGACCCATTAATTGGGACATTTATGATATCCTAATCACCAAATGAGGACTACAAATAGATGTATATGGTTATTGGAATAATAATCATCCATTATAGGGTTCTCCCATTGTACTAGGGATTTAGGCTACTACTTTCTAGGTTTTATGTTTTCCTTTTTCTTTTAATTTCTTTTTTCATGTATCCATAATTGTATGTTTAATTAAAGTCTCTCCAACTTTCCATTCCAATATATCAATATCTTTCTATCTTCCCTCTTTCCACCAGGATCTCTTATGCTCACAATGATGAGAGACTAACCTGGGGTGTGGCCTTGAGGGAGGTTTCAAGGAATTCTAAAATCATTACACATTAAATTCATAAATATTTTATTTCAATTTTTTAGTAAATGAGGGTGAAGTGTATAATTGTAGTGATTTTCCACCATGAAATGAATCCCAAAATCTTTTTTATTATTTAATTTACAATCTTTCCCTCCCTTTTTTGGAAAAATATATTCATATAGTGGAGTTGCGTTTATCCAATAAATGAAACAAAATATGATAGATACGAGTCCTAGAAGGTTCCACACTCTCAATTGAGGTGTGTCATAAACATTGATTATAGAAGGAGGTATAATTTAGTGTTCCAAAGAATTATCCTAGGCATAAAAGATTTCACACCAAATAAATTAAAGGGTAGTAATTCATGAATGAGGTTTTGTAAATGGATTATTGAATTTAATTTAAATAACAATTAATAATGAAGGAACCTATATAACCAAACCCTATTAAGAAGACCTTTCTTCCTAACCTATATTCATTCTATTTTACATTGCACCTATATTTAGGTTTTATAATTTCATTCACTTCCCCTATTTAGTTTTTTTTTTACTTTGATTTCATATAAAAATAATAAAATCTAAAAAATATAAAAACTTAATTAAGAATAGTGATTGATTGGTTATGAAGCTCCTCAATTTAGATGAACCTAATCATCCACTGTGCTGCACTAAAAAATAAATTAGTTTCTATATCACCCTATAATGGGTACGTCAAACATCCTCAAAAATAAAATATCATTATTTTGAAATAATAATTTACATTAAACGTAAAGTTTATATACACCTAAACCCAATAAATTTTCTCCCAAAATATCATTAATCACCTTAAAATCCTATCACTTAAAACCTCAAAATGGGTGTCTAATACTTTCAACGTATGATAAAACTTAAACTCCTAAACCCGTAATGGTATCCATAAATCTTAAGTTAAGATAAAGTGAAAACATCCTAATATTTGAAGTTATCTTATATTTGATCTGATACTATCTATAATAACCTTGTACCTGCACTACTGAATTCAGTTCTAAAAATATAAACTTCTCATTTTTGTCTTGAATCTAATAAACATAACCCAATTTCCACCCTAAAAAACTTACAACATCCAAAGTAAATATGGGATTACTTACATACCTAAGGACCTTTTTGGTATATAGTTTTATAGAATTATGAAAAACTATTTCAAAATGAACACATCTATGCAATATCCATTTTTCTTACAATATGAAACATGTTTTATCTTCATGAAAAATATTCATGAATTTAAAAATGACTTATTATTTGTTCTTACCCATCTATAAATCCTATGAAAAACATTTAAAATAATGGGATCAGAACAAAAAGTTCAGTAAGGGACATATAAAATTAAGGAAATAAAATTATTAGTCTATGACTACTTATAAAAATTTTCTTTTTTAAAAATAAACGTTGGGATCAAAATAAACACTTTTTACACAAGAAATAAAATTCTCTGTCCATAACATTTCATAAAAAATTTCATAATAAATCTTAAATGAAGTCACTTGGTGGATAGATTCACATCATGGATTAGGTTTACTCCATAATCTCATACATAACATCTCATTAGAAAAAATATTTACCCAATGCATTGGATGGGTATTATGGACACACCCTCCCTTGGTTTATAATATAACCACTCGTCCATAGTTTATAGTGTAACCACCCATCCTTAATTTATAACAAAACCACCTATAGTTAGTTTATAATGTAATTTCCATCCATCATAAATAATGTACAAGGATAATAATAAAATCATAAAACATGAAAACTTTTATTTTTCATCATTACACTAATAAAAATATTTTTTGTATCCATAAGAAAACATTTCTGGATATTAAAATATTCATTCCATTTAAAACCCTTTTTTAATACCCAAAAAAAGGGAAGGGAAGTTTTTATTTTAATAAAAATGAAATCATTTAAATAAATACAAACATAAAATAATGGTTACTATGGTGGGGTCATGCGTGATGCTTACAGTTCTGTTATTTTGGAATTCAGCTCCTTCTATGGCCTAGGTTCTTCCCTGGGGGTGGAGGCTCGGGCACTGCTTACTGGTCTCCAAGTTTGCAGGGAACGCGGTCTTGAGGTGTCGGAAGCTGAGTCAGATTTCGAAATTCTGGTGAAGATGATACAAGGAAGACATGAGATTACATGGGATCTGATTTACATTATCAGAAGGTGTGTCAAGGAAATTTCTTCGGGGCACTTCATTCATCACAGCTGGAGGGAAACTAACTTCGTTGTGTACACTCTTGCAAGCCTCGGATGCCCAGAAGAGGGACTTACCATTTTTTACGGCTTGGGGTCTCTTCTGCGAGAGTTTCAGATCTTTGCGCAGAAAGATTCTCTTGGATTACATTATTTTCAACCCCCTTGAGGGCCCTTTGTAACGGAGGTACTAGGCCTTTCCCAAGATGATAATAAAAAAGTAATTTTCAGTCATATAAAATGCATAAAGTGATTCCTTTTCAAAACCTTAGGAAAAAATTAAAAAGTGATATAAATTTTTTTTTATAATTCATTAATTTCCATATAAATACATAAATAAAATAATTTTAAAAATATGTACATGGAATATAAATATTTGTAAAATAACTATTGAAAACATTTTAAATGAAGTTTTAAGTTAAAGTAACTCTTACCTTGAGTTTGAATCACCATATACATTATTTATCTTTCTAAATAATAAAATTATATTAATTATATAATTTATTAATAAACTTTTTAAATTTTATTATTCCTTTTATTTTTATTTATTACCATGTCATATTCAATTACTTAAGCATTTAAGTTCATGTCAGATGTTTTGATGATATTCATCTCATATGTTCAATATGACTTTGGTTGGTTGACTGTGTTCAATGTGGTCATTATTACATCATCTCTAGAATAATAATAATTAAATAATTATCTTTTTTATACATAAATTATATGTTAAAACCAAATAAAGAAATATGGTTACGAAAAATGAAATATGTTACAATCATGGAGGTGATAAGTCGTACGTACGCATGAGTAACGTTTTAATTTTACACTAATAATGATGGAAAGAAGGTAAGTATTATTTTATATTATTATATCATAAATAACATATTATCTATTTAAATAAACTAATATGCATCATCCATGTGGTGTGATGACGAAAATCAAATCGCATTACTTCATTGAGGTGGTAGTCCACACGTACGCACTAACGATGTTATTATTTTTAAATAAAAGGAAAGGTAAGAAAATATGTCATATATTATCTTTATATGATGATAAATATGTAATTAATATCATATATATATATATTAAATCTATCATCATATCCTTCCATGAGATACGGTGATGGAAAACTAATTACATCGGTTCGCAAGGCGGTAATCTGTTGTACACACAAACAATGGTCTAGTTTACCATTTGATAGAAGATGACATGGATATAGGTTATCCCATTATAATAATAAAATCTAATTATATTAATTATACTAATTTTATTATCTCATAGTGGTTGGATAATTTTTTAAGTAGGTATAAGAATAAACTAAATGAAAACGCCTGGTTAAAAACCATACCTCTTTTTTAGACAACCTCTTTAGGTTTATGCCTAAATCCTTACTAGTTTTGAATTATGATCAAACCAAGGATGAAATGATGTGGTTAGGGATTTAAAGAATGTATTTTTTTATAGATTTTTTGAACCAAATTGTTCTTTAAGTGTGTAGAGAAGAGGAGAGGGGTTCCCTTTTATAATGAGGGGAGAGGCATTCTTGAAATTTCTTAAAGTATTAAAATTATATAAATAGATTTTCATATTAAAAGGGATCCAAAATTATAAAATTAAAATATATCTTGATTATGGGTCTAAATAATATCATAAAATACAATTTTTATAGGCTTAGATTAGTTTTGAACCCTTATCTCTTTGTTTCAATCTGCGTTAATCCTTTTTGATAACTACGGTGACAATAAAGTTTTTACTATTTAGGGGTCAAGATAGAAACTATAAAAGTAAAATTGGACCAAAAATGGACCATTATTGATATAATAAACCAATTTTTAAACACCCCAATATTTTATAAAATAAAACAATATTCGATAGCGTATTCGACTCGCAACACCAAGCTTAGACGACACGCAAAATAAATAACCTTTATAACCTAGCCGTTAAATTGGTGGGTATGAATAGTATTAACTACTTTATAATATATATATATATATATATTAATAAATATAAATTATTGATAAATTATTATTAAATAACCAATCAATTTTTAGTAAAGTAATTTTATTCTTCAAAAATATGGTTTCTTCAAAAATGATTTTTATTTATTTTGTGAGAATATATTACAATTAATTTTTAAAAAATTCAGAGAATTTATTTTATAAAATTAAATTTATTTTTTTAAAAATAATATAAAAATTTACTTAGAGGGATATTTTTTATTTTTTCTAAAATATTGATTTTTTAGTGAACAGTGAAAAATAATGATTTTTGTAAAAATGACATTTCTTTTCAATAAATTAAGTAATTTAAAATTATAATTATGTTTTGAATATTATTTAAAGTAATATAATTATTATTTATTTATATTTATTTCAATTAATTACTTTTTAATAAAATTTAAATTTAATTTTAGTATAAATTTATTTTTTGGTTTAAAACGGGTTTTTCTTAAAACTGTTTTAAAGTGCATAATGTTTCTCCTTTTTAATTAATTAAAATAATCCCTAATGAGTAATGTTTTAAATTAAATTTATATATTATTTATAAATAAATATTAATATATATTAATAAAATAGTCATTATTAGTCATAGAGATAATATAAAATTATTTTTTTCTTGAAAAACACACTTCTTGAAAACCTACTTTTTCATCACGTCTCTGGGTTTTGTTTTAAATTAAATTTTTAAAATTAATTGAATTGAATTTGGTAAAATTTATTCCTTATTTTTAATCATAGTAATTAATATTATATAATAATTTTAAATTTATTTTTTATCATAATGAATAGTGAAAATAGAAAAAAAATCACGGTTAAGGTGAAAATGGGTTTTTTGGGGGTAAACTAAAAATATAAGGGTTAAAATGACCTAAGAACTTGTATAAATTTTATTTTGTGTACATATTTTAACATTATAATGTCTAATTATCAATAATGATCCATTTTTTATCTTTTTTGAATGTGAAAAATGTGGGTACACCTTTTCTTTTCAAAAATTACAAGTGTGTCACTCACCTCACTTATAAAAGGTCACTCACTCTCCTCTTTTGTTCACAAATTAAAATCCATTTTTCTCATCCAATAAAAAAATACATTTCTAAATTCCCTACCCATAACCTAGATCCCTTATTTTGATCAGAAATCCATCCTATGAAATATTTTTTTGCTTACCTAAGGAGGGTTTCCGAAGAAGAGGTATCATGTTTAACCATGCCTTTTTATTTTATTCTACTTCCACCACATTAAAATATTCTTAAATTGTTATTATATAATAAAACCATTATATAAAAAATAATTATATTTTATTATTTTAATTTTATAACCAAATCCAACTCCACTTCCATAAAATGGTATACAAAACCATCATTCGTGTATACGGCGGACTACAACCTTATGAATCGATGTCATTTATTTTCCATCATTTCCTCTCAAAAATTGTTATAATTATGGATTTAAAGTATATATATGATATTTTTGACTTATTAATACTTTTTATTTATTATATAAAATATACCTTCTTAGTTTCTATTTCGTGCGGGATATGATAATGTTGCTCATGTGTATGGTGGACTACCGCCTCGCATAGCGATGTGATTCATTTTTAACTAGAACTTTATATGGAATGTAATAATGATAATTTAATTGAATATATGTGATATAAATGAAATAATTATTATATTCATGACATAATTATGATTCTAAAAAGATAATATATCATTTTCTTTCTTACACATAAAAATGATAACCTCATTCGTGTGAGCTTGTGGACTACTACCTTCAAGAAGCGGTGTGACTCTTTTTCCATCACTAAATCACATGGGTGATAAATATAAGTATATTTAATAAAATAATATGGTACTTATGATATTATTATCCTTATGAAAATAAAAAAAATACATACCTTCTTTCCATAATGTTCATTGAAATTTGGAAATGTTACTCATGCATATGTATGGTCTATCGTCTTCATGATCTTAACGTAGTTCATTTTTACTAACCATATTTTATGATTTGTATTAAAAGTATAATTAGTTTATAAATATAATAATTATTTCATTATTATTATTCTATAGATTTTCAATAATTACCTTTGTGACCAATAGTCAACCTGCCAAAGTCATTTTGGACATATAAACTAAATATTGTCAAAACATACAACATGAACTTAATTAATTACATAATTGTATGTAAAGTGATAATAACTGAAATAAAAATGAATAATAAAATTTTAAAAGTTTCTCAAGAAAGTAAATAATTAACATGTTTTTATTATTCGGATATATAAAGAACGAACATGATGAATAAAACTCGAGGTGGACTTTATCTCAATTTCCTTTCGTTGAGGTGAATTTTGTTGTTATACACCTATATTCTTTTATAAGGTGTATATATAGAACCTTTTACATTATATATCATGAGTTTATCTATTATCATGGTATTTAAAGTTTTTTTTAATGTTATTTTTTCATGGTGATTATGATTCATATGTTTCCAAAGTGATAATGGGCTTTCCTTTAAAAAACATTTATTTTAATGTTTTCCTTATAAATAATTTTTTATTCCATGTCCATGTTTCTAAAATTATTTTATTATATACATGAGAGTTTTATAAAGTAAATTTTGGCTTTTCTTTCAATTTTTTAAAAAAAATTAATCTTTTTACGAAATTTTTGACTTTCTCTACAAATGACAAAAGGAATGTTCTATTTTAATGTATAAGGAGAAACCTAATTTTCCCACCACTATAATCATTATTTAAAGTTGTATTAATTTACAATATTTTATGTTTTCTTCAACAAAAAACAATCTTTCCCTTTTCTGGGTAGTTTAGTATTGAAAATGGGTATTTAAAAGAAAAGGGTATTTTGATATCTGAAAAGGTTTTTCATATGGGTTCAAAGGTTTTTTAATGGTTTTATGATAAAAAGGGGAAATAATAAATTTTTTATTAATTATATGGTACTTGAGCCTTATATTAACAATTTTTGAGCCTTATATTGCTTATACAATGGGTTGATCCCCATTATAGCTCACGAGTGAGCTCGATATATCTTATATGAAGGGTTAAGTCCCATTATAGCTCATAAAAAATGGGTGATCCCAATATAGCTTACAGAAAGGGTGAGCCCAATTATGTCTCTTCAATGAATTGGGTAATTATTATGTTCTCCAAATAATTATATTAGAAGTTTTTCATATTGTTATTTTAATTGAAAGGGTTTTGAAATATTTTTATGAATATGATTAACTATGTTACATAAAAATATATTTTATTTTCTTGTTATGGGTTTTAAAGGCTTTCATTGAGAAAAAGGTGTGTGTGTGTTTCATATGAAAAAAAATTATTACATACGCTCAAATAACTTTTAAGATGGAGGTTTTCCATTTTTTTCATGTTTTCACTAGACTAACAGTTTTCTTCTTTTTATGTACCATATAGAGATTTTTGTGCTCATCCTGTGTTTTTAAAAAAAATACAGGATTTAAGGATCATTTATGGAAAATAAGAAGTCAAGTTGAAATTCATGAAGATTTTGCGTGAAAATAAATCATGTGTTATTTTAAAAATTTTATATTATGTGAAAAATAGATACTGATCATAAGTGTCTTCTTTATATTATATGGTTTTGTTGTTATGTATGATTTATGACCTAATTCTCTAAAACTCTAAACCTAAATGGATTATCAAAGTGAAATAAAGTGAATTCTTGACAAAAACTCAAGATTATGTTATGTATAAGGTTGGGGCAATATATTTGGTATCAAAGTTCAGTTTATATAACTTTATAGGTTATTATAATGTTAATAGAATGCCCTTTAAAGGTTTTAATTTATGGTTAATTTGAAATGATATATAATTTTAAGATTACCATGTTTCTTCATCTAAACTATATTTGTTTAGAATTGTTTTCCAAATAGGAAAATAGGAAGCTATGGTGTGAAGGAACCAAGAAGAAAATATCCTTAAAAAATCATCCTAATATGGTTGGAATTAGAACATAATAGTTTGTTGTTTTGATGGGTCAATTGAAACAAGCTATATATAAAGGCGGTATCCATGCAAGGGAGAATCTGGATCTACCACAAAGGAATATGATGATAGTAGAGCATTTCATGAGACAACATCCCCTATAATTTAGTGGATCATATTACCCAGTGGTAGCCTAAGGATATATCAATTCCTTGGGGAATATATTTTAAGTCATGGGGTGTTTTGAAATGCCAATAGGTAACCCACACCATTTATCATTTTGAAGGTAAAGCTGGTCGAAAGTGGTATATGGTTAAGAATACCAAAGATAGATATGATATTGATTAAATTGAATGGGACATATTTAAGAATCTATTCCTTGAGAAATATTTCCTTACTATTGTTTGATTCTGGATGGAGAAAAAATTATTGTAATTAATGAAAAATATGAATATTCTATAGCTTCATATAAATAAAACTTCACAAGATTGGCTAGGATTTTGCTAGATTTTATTCAATACACTGATGGTAAAATTAATATATTTTACTATGGATTGAAACCAAGTTTATTAAGATATTCCTCCATGTGAGAATTTAAAAGTTATGAGTAAGTTGTTTATTGTGATGAGAAAGTTGAGATGGAGTTTTATAACACTTATGTTCCATGAGATGATAAGAGTATGAAATTATTTTGGTGGTGGAAAACAAAGAACAAACCATGTAACTTCTGGGATATTCCATGTATTTTTTTTAGATATTATATAGATTGATTTTGAGACTAGACACTAAGATGGCATGTGATTCTAAGGCCCAGTGTACCCAGAACAAATGTTTGAAAAATATAAAACTTTTTAATAGCACCTGTACATGGTTTTCTAGAAAAAAATGGAACAAATCTTAAATAGGTGTCTAGATCAGAAATATAAGGGCACCTTTGAGCTCAGAATAGTGGATTTACCCTATGCACAACCTAACATGGTCAATATGGGTCATCTGTAGAAAAAATCATCAAGGACATAACTGTAAATAAAATAATTAAATAATATTACATTATTTTTAATGTTAGTACTAATAACTTATGAATTGGTACTCGAATTGGAAATTTAATACCACTGTTGATTTTTTAATGTGGTGTTTTCCCTAGGCACGATATAACCTTTTTCGGCGTGAGGCGTTTTTGAAAAAGTCATCACGGACATAAATAATAAATAAATTAAATATATTTGTTTGTTTTTATTTGATGATGTTGAGACTAAATAAATTTCTTTATAAACCCAATTATAACCAAATTTTATGTTTGGGTTCATAAAATTGTAATTTATGAGAGGATCTAGTGGAGGATCTTTTGTGGACGAACACCGATAGATCGAGCTTTGACGATCAGTGTGCCAGTGAAAATCGAAGATCTCACAAATGACAATGACACAGATTTTTTCTCCGTCGATGATTGATACAAATTGAGGTAGGATATTTAATTTTTGCATTTATCCTCATTTATTATCCGGTAATAAATGTGAATCAATCAACTAACAGATTGATTCACGGATCAATCATTATGTGGGTATGGGTTTAATTGTGGATTTGGGGGTAACTATTATTTGTTTGTTTGTTGGTTAATATACCTATTTATTTTTCCTTACTATGACAATGGATAAAGGTAAAAATGAAAAAAAGGTGGAGTATAGTTCCTCATGTTCTTGTTTTATGGTTTTATCTCTTCATTCTATGTGTGTTCTTAGTTGACAATTTCTTTTTCCTACGATTCAACAAATACCCAGCGAACGATCGTTGCGCATTCGATCCTTGGAAAAATAGATCGTTGTCATGGGTTTGGGGATTGAGATCCAAAGATAAGATTGAATTATATGATGATTTTAGTAGATACATGGATGTATTGGGAGTTTGTGTTCGTGGTTTTGGTGTGCGATGACATCTGATGCAAGCGGCGGCCGACGGTCCTTGGATCTGTAGTGTGAGGCATGAGGTGCCCACAGCCTGGGCATGATTTTATCCCCCATATGTGTGACATGAAAGAAGGTTATAGAAGTTACATTTTTTTAGTTATTAATAATAATAATAATAATAATAATAAATGAAAATAAAAAACATGAAGGAAATTCAAGAGGGTGGCATTCCATCTAGGGTGAAGATGTTGAGTCCCTTGGATCCAATTATGTTATAATATTATTATTGAAATAATAATAATATGATATAAAGAGAAGGAAAATGAAAATCAAAGATAAATCGATGTGGGGTGCAATGGAATTGTTTTTCATGAGAGTGGATTAAAATAGTGATTGGAGAGAGATTCCTCTCCTCAAGTCATATAATAAATTTAATATTATTATTATTATTATTATTGTTAATATGATTATTATTCTTAAACCTTGTTTCTCAAGTAATTCCTTCATATGATGTTGGACTAAAGATATGTCCATGGAAATGAGATTTTGATTTTGAGATGGTCAATTTAATACCAAGGATTGATATTTAAATTCCATCATGGATAGAGCCCATGAGATGCCATTCGAGCATTATGCGGTGAAATAAGACATATTCATCAGGTGTTCGATTTGGAAAAATGAATAGTCAAACCCATGTGTTTTTTCATGAGGGTTATAATGGTGCAATCCATATATTTAATTTTGGGAACTATACGTGGGCCCCATTAATTTCTATTCATGCATTATATGGTGAAATGTGACCTTTTCACCGGGTGTCTGTTAGGGGCATGTGAATAGTCTATTTTGAGCATTATTTTGTAAGGATCACAACGGTGTGATCAATTTAGAAATATGATTCATTTTTAAGAGGAATATCATTAGAATTATGTTTTATCACTTCATGCCAATGACGATCCTCATGTGTTTGTCAGGATTTTTCCATACCCAAATTCAGGTAGTGCCGGACTTAATAAGGCATGTCGTGTACTCCCAAACAGACACAGATAGGCTACACAGACAAGATACTATGTGTCTTTATACTTTGGGTGTACCCTTCTACATGTCGTGTATATAGATACTACATGTCATGTGAGGATCTTTTTCATGGGAAAGCCTTGGAATATTTGGGCACATCATGTGCCCCCTGGGACACACCTGTACTCCCATCAAGAGTGATTGAGGCTCTTAGTTTTTAGTTTGGACCAGTATAGGTTGAGATCATTCCCTTGGTCCTTTCATTGGAGGTCAAGTATGGAATTACATACATATTACTAGATTGTTTTCTCCTCTAGAGGTTGAGTCCCGAATAGAGTTATGGTATCCCTCCTTGGGATTGGAGTGATCCTATATCACCACTAGTGGAGTTTTTTTGGAATAGGCATAACATCCGAGAGTAGGGCATTAATATTTTATCTAGTGGGCTGCATCAGTAGGTTTAGTGGTATTCTCTGGGTAGGATCCCCTATGTTACAAGCCGCACCATTAGGGTTTGTGGTATTCTCTGGGCAAGATCCCCTATGTTTCAGATTGATCCAAATTGGGTTAGTGGCATTCTATTGGAAGGATCCCCTCTCTGTGGTATCATAATATTCCTTGACCCATATGTTCTCATTTGGGCAAGGCCCAAATGATATAGACCTCTTTGTGAGTGTCTCTGATGATATCATGGCTCGAGGAGTGATATCTCTCAGAACGAGCGTGCTCTGAGCAAAATCCTATAGCTGAAATTTGGTTAAGACCACCCGATGGTATAGTGTTTCTCATGAGTATATCTGGATATTCTTGTTATATGTTTTGTTGACATATACCATGTAGATATAACTGGTATTTCCTTTGTGGTATTTCATTTGTAGTATTTTCTTTGTGGTATTTCCTTTGTGGTTTTGGAGTGTCCTATTGAGTATTATTGTACTCACCCCTGTATGGGATTTTCCTGCACATGTTGTGTCTTTTGTAGACAATAAACCCTTTGACGGAGTCCTAGGTGGACCAGGACCAGGCGGTTCTTAGCGAGGTCAGATAGAAAAAGTGTTCCTACGGTTCATATAGTAGTCCCAGTACCACTTTTCTTATAGGTTAGACTTGTGGTTAAAAACTCTTTTTGGTGGGCTTGTATTTTGGCCCTGTTTATATTCCAGTAATTTCATTATTTTACTATGGTTGTGGGATATAGTGGTTTGCATGATTTTTTTACTTAGTGTTTTTACATTTCATCATTTATGGCTAAGATATGTGCGCGTGCATATAGGTACTTTAGGCTAATGCCTCCCATTTGTGGGATATGCCCACTCAGTGCTAGTAACCAGCCCCTGGCCTATAGGAGTTGGGTTTGGGGTAGTCATGGAATGGTCCCCTATGGGATGGGTTGTGACAGAGTCATATCAAATCTGGTCAGTTCTACTTCAAGACCATAAGTCTGTGAGGTTGGTTTTGGGTAACAGTGTTAAATGTTTCGAGTTCGGTTTTCAGGCTAGGGATTCTAGTGTTAGTGCAGTGGCCAACATATCCATACATTAGGACTCTGACTACCTAATTTTTGACTTGGTACATGAAAAAACTATTTGTAGGTAAAACTAATGGTACAAGAATCATTTAGGAATGGTTTGTGGTTTCCATTTACTTCTTGAATCCGCTCTCCAAATATACTCTAATAATTGTGGCACATCTTGGTTTATTTCAGGATGTCTCTACATAGACAACTAGCTAGGATTCCACCGCATGATCATGAGGATAATCTTCTGGATGACGAGGCATTGGTATAGAGACTTGACTAGATATAGAACCTCCATGTGGTGCACCATCCATAATACCACCTGTAGGGAAGCACACGATACTCATTGTACCAACAGATGAGGAGCACATGTTGAGTGTGCTTCACAAGTTTCAGCAGTAGAGACCCCTTAGGTTCTGAGGAAATCCCAACACACAGGTGGATGATAAATGGCTTAAGGTGGTGACCCAAGTTTTTAGTCTACTCAAAAAACTAGTAGATCATATGGTGGTCCAAGTGGTGAGACTTCTACATGGCTTAGCAGGTAGATTTTGGGGTTTGGTTACCCAATATTGCTATGAGACGACTCTTCCATGGACAGAGTTTAAGAACCTTTTTTAGAGAGGATTTATCACCTTATAAGCTAGATTATATGCTTGTCCAAGATCTTGTATAGCTGTAGTAGGATGACATGTCGGTATCTATGTATTCATCGAGTCATACCAACCTTTCCAGGTAATGGATTGATATGATACATGACCATCACTTCAGGGATCGGACCATTGAACGAGGTCTGCATAGGGACATTCGAGCCAACATTATCCCTCTATACATTCCTACCTATGATGGGGTACTAGAGTTAACCTTTATGGTTTATATTTCCTTGGTTGGGTAGATAAATATGGTGGTATCCAGTAGTGGGTAATCAGAAGTAGAGACCTCAGCAGTGGGAAGTCGATGTCAGTCTCAGAGACTTGGACGTGTGAGACGTTTCAAGAGGAGGTCTCAGGATAGGGTATTTAGATCTCAGGGCTCACCGGGTGGTCATAGTCATCCTAGAGAAAGGAAATTCTTTTCATGTGATGTCAAGGGACATATTTCTCAAGATTTTCCAACACATCATGCTATTGATAGAGAGATGGTGGATCGACCACTAAGGCAGAGATAGTAATAGAAGAAGATAGATCCCCAGGATGGAGGATGTGGTAGAGTATTTAGGAGAGAAGTAGGAGGTGGTTTATGTTTCGACATGTTACCACCACCACCCTCAGGTGGTCCACACTAGGTTTAGGGAGACGGAGGATAGGGGAGAGGAAATATGCATGCATTTAAGGAATATGACCCAAGGGCTCCAGGAATGATTTGAGTTATGGTTTGTGTCTATTATACTATAGCTACTGTATTGATAGACACATGTGTTAGTCATTATTTTCTTTCCATGAATCTTGTTTGAGACTCAAAGATTCCAATTTAACCATTGACTCAATCCTCACGCTTGGAGACTCCTACTAGAGGAGACCCAATGATCACGCACTGGTACCGACAATGTGACCTGACTCTTAGAGGTGAGAGTTTTGGTTGGGATCTCTTGGTAGCAGCATCTAGGCCTTATGACTTCATTCTTGGTATGGACTAATCATCCACAGTTCATGCTTAGATTGACTATTTTAGGCGAGAAGTTTTCCTTTTTTGGTGAAAAGGAAATCCAGGCAGTGCAGAATGGACTCATGCATAGAAGGATGCATCTAATTACTCATTAGTTTGATGGTTTTTTCCTTGGTGTAGTAGATGTTATGAGTCCTCATTTTCCTGTAGTATTGGCAGAGTTACAGTGGATCCAGTGAAGGTTAAGGTGGTTCTTTATTGGTATCCACCCAAGAGTGTTATCAATGTGTGGAGTTTTCTTGGATTAGAAGGATACTGTCATAGGTTTGTGCCTGAATTCTCCAGAGTAAAATTACACTTGATAGATTTTACATGAAATGGATAGCCATTTGTGTGGATAGAGAAGTTCCAGTAATGCTTTCAAGAGCTGAGGTAGAGGTTGACGCGCACTCCCATCTTGAAGTTACTAAAGGAAGGCGTCTAGTACGTGGTGTTCTCTGATGCATCGGGGATTGGTCTTGGTTGGGTCCTAGTGTAGGGTAAAGTAGTGATTGCCTATGGTTCTCTCTAGTTGATACCAAATAATAAGAACTATGTGACCCATGATCTTGAGTTATCATTGGTAGTCTTCACATTGAAGATGTGGTGACACTACCTGATGGGTGAGCAGTTTACCATATACTGTGATCACAAGAGTCTCAAGTATATCTTATCTCAAAAGGATCTAAACTTGAGGAAGAGGCGATGACTATAGTTTCTCTAGGACTATGACTTTGATATTTTCTATACTCATGGGGAGGAGAACGTGGTGGAATATTCCCTCAGCATGAGATCCAATTCGCAGTTGTTGAACGAGGCATCAGAGTAGTTTGGCTCATTGTAGTTATCCTTTATGGATGGAGATGAAGTAGATTACCCCTGGTGGATGGTTTTCTCCCTCTACACTCTTATAGTGATTTAGGGAGACAAAGATTGGGGATGCTAACAGTGAAACCCACATATTCAAATATCCACAGGACATTCTCCTGATGGATACTCAAAAGGTGGGGAGCACGTCGTTCTTTTCAGAGGGCACACAATAGTTCTAGTGGCGTTGTAGGAGGAGGTTCTGAGGAAATTTCATACATACATTTTAGCAGTACATCTAGGTGTGGTAAAGATGTACCAGGACCTCTGATTCCATTTTTGGTGTTTAGAAATGAAGAATATATTTTTAGAGTTTATTTCTTGATGCCTTACTTGTTAGTAAGTAAAGGTTGAGCACCAGGTTCCGGCAGGTTTTGATCAACCCCTAAAGGTGCCGGAATGGAAGTGGGATGAGATATTGATGGAATTTGTTATGGTTTTCCACATATGTATAGGGGAAATGATACCATTTGGGTGATCGTTGACCAAGTCACAAAGTCATCCCACTTCTTAGCTATCCAAGAGAAGAGTTTGGTAGAGAGTTTGGGATGCCTCTACATGTAGGAGATCAAGAATCGGCAGAATATGATCCTTCATGGATGTTCTATTCCTCTGGTGCGCATTCGATGGTAGAACAGGAATCTTCAGGAGAGCACATGGGAGCAGGAGGCGTGACATCCAATGCAAGCAGTGACTGACGGTCCTTGAATCTACAGCGTGAGGTGTGAGGTGCCCGCAGCCTAGGCATGATTTTATCCCCCATGCATGTGACATGAAAGAGGGATGGATAATTTAAATTTTTTAGTTAATAATAATAATGATTAATTAATGAATGAAAAGAAAATTTTGAAGGAAATATGAGAGGGTGGCGTGCCATCTGGGGTGAAGACATTGGGTCCCTTGGATCTATTTATTTTGTAATATTATTATTGAAATAATAATAATATGATATAAAGAGAAAAGGAAAATTAAAATCAAATATAAAATGAGGTGGGGCACACTGGATGTGTTTTTCGTGAGAGTGGATTAAAATAGTGATTAGAGAGAGAGTACTCTCCTCAATTCATATAATAAATTTAATATTATTATTATTGTTGTTAACATTATTATTATTCTTAAACTTTGTTTCTGATGTAATTTATTTTTATGATATTATATTAGATATCCATTAGTGTTAACACATTTTTGATATTGAGATGGTCAATTCAAGACCAAGTATCGATATTTAATTTGGACCCATGGCTCGAGCCCATGATATGCCATTCAAGCATAATGTGGTGAAATATGAGTTTTTCATCGGGTGTTCGATTTGGAAAAATGAATAGTAAGTCCTGTGCATTTTTTTATGAGAATTTAAATGGTGATATCCATATATTTTATTTTAGGATCAAGATGTGGGCCCCATGAATTATCGTTCATGCGTTATATGGTGAAATGTGACTTTTTCATCGGGTGTCTGTTTGTGGCATGTGAATAGTCTATTTCAGGCATTTTTCTACAAGGATCACAACGGTGTGATGATTTTGAAAATATGATCCCTTTTGAAGA